>CM062600.1:16877604-19377604 GCA_031468815.1 Morus bassanus | reverse complement strand
TGTTTAAATGTTATTAAAATTTTGTAAATGTTAACTGTTAAACTAGACATGTGCATGAATATTAATGTTAATGGGAAACACCTTCTTTTGTCCGTTATTGCAGAGACCACAGTGGTGCACAGCCCCAGGAGGCTGATTCAGTGGACATGGGCTGAGGTTTTGAAGTGGCTTGTAAGTTCAGAATGCAAAGACTCTCTAGTCAATAAAGCAAGTGCTTCCTGAGTGCAGTGTTACTAGAAAGCAATGTCAACCTTCTGGGCCCCAAAATGGTGTGGACATGGTAAGGAAGCTCTCTCTATGGGTTGCCCTAAGATCCATGATGAATTCATCTTGCAGGGGAGTTGTCTACAGTTTTTGACTTTACTTCTTTATGTGCTCCAGTCAGCATTCTTCAGCTGGTGCTGAAGCCTCAGTTTTGATTTTAATATGTTTGAGGACAACAAAAGCTTAGCAAAAGACCAGCTCAGAATATGCTTTACTGTGAGTCTGACATCACAAGGCTTTCTAGGCTTAGTGAAATACAAACATGAAAGTTATGGTACAGCCCCTGTGGATTTACACTCAAGCCATTGCAAAATTATCTCTCAAGAGAGGAATTTATATAATTTCTCAGTAATAGTTGGACTTTACTGCTGTCCCAAGACCCTCAGAGAACTATGGGCTTGTCCTGTTGACACTAATATAGTCTGTCACCCCTCTGGCTTTGCATGGACGTAGTTTGAGACTGTTGTGATGCTGTTCATTTCCATTAAAGTGAGTTGGAAATTAGAAATGCACAAAGCTAACTAAGGATACCTATAAATGCTCATGATACTAACTTTTCCCACTTTATATATTTTAACTTCTTCAGATGGCAGCACTTCAAAATGCTAGGGAAGAAATTCATGTTAATACAATTTGGGAATGAATACATTCTTAAGCCTAATGATCTTTTCTTTCTCTAGTCTTGTGTTTGCAAGAATTCTAAAATTGCACTCTTTTGTAGGCCTTGCTTTCTTAAATGAAAAAGCACAACCTTTTCAAAACCTCTTCCAATCATTCCCCTTCAAAATAAAGGAACCACCACGCACATCTGGTCTGACATGCCAGATTCCAATTTAATGTCATTCAAATGGAGATAAGTGCTGAAGACGAAGTGTTTAGAGCAAGAATACAAATTCAGCTTTACTATATATACATTCCATTTCTGTCTTTACAACCTGGAACATGTAATTTATTATAGCCCTTGACTATTCAGAATTAAGTGCCACCTTTATTTGAAATATATTTAATGTCATTGAGAATAAACATTTTGGAAATTAGAGACTAATTTAGATCTTGCCCCCCATCCTCTTAATACATTTATTTAAACTGACATAGCAGCCGAAGCACTCTTATTCTTAATCAAGCAGCGGTTTACTGTGACATTGTTTCTGGCATTTGCTAATACGTCAGCCTTTGATAGGGTGCTAAAAATTCTGAACAGAAAAAACACACAGCATGTTTGGTACAGAATTTTCTGATAAAAGTATGTAACACCTCTTACTGTGACAATTTGAAAATTATTAAAATACACTCAGGAAAACTGAAAACTTTCATAGCTTCAATTCTTCACTTGGAATTTAACGCATTATACTTGGTAGGTCAGTGACCTTGTCTGAATGTCCTTTTAGGTTTCTGTAGAAAAGTGCTGAATGCAGACATAATACCGTCTCTAGTTTCTTTCCATTCGTGCAATGAAAAATGTGTATGAAGAAGTTCTCTTTGGTTTGACTAACACGATTTTCTTCAGTGGTAGCTAATTATCAGACTCCTAGGTTTGTTGGAAAGAAACATGTTTGGAAACTTGATAGATTGTATAATAAATGACATCTTGTTTCTCCCTTTTTCTGGGATAAGTTTTGCTTATGATTCACAGTAAAAGAGAAATACAAAATTCCAAGAGGTATTTGAACTCAAGGCTTTAGGTTACACTTGTTCCTGAAATGTACTGCATGTTCATGTAATGCAGTGTTACCCAGTATTACGGTGTGTGGCACAGCCCTGGTTTTCCTGATTTGTAGTCTGACTAAGGCATAAATAACCCCAGATGACACTATGCGTGCATGTGCATGTGCGTGTGGAAGTGAACAGTCTGTGAAGAACTCTGGTAGAATTTAAAGTTAGTGTTATGACTTATTAAGTAAGACTTTCCAGACACAGTCTTCTCAATTACCACAAACAGGCATTTTAAAGAAAGAGTCGGCACCTTTATTTTAATTCTTAGCTCAGATTTGCTGCTTTACAGAGCCTAAGAATGATAGAATATGATTCAGATTTCTCATGGCAGTTTAACTGTACATGTAGGATTATCTTTGGCAAATGATTGGTGTCTCAGAAGAAAAGCTAGCTCCTGATCCAGAGATCACTGAAGCTAATAAGAGTTCTGGGTTTTTCTTTGGAGAATATACTTTCCTGCTTTGTTCCAGGTTTACAACACAAAAATAAGTTAATTTTGGTGAAAAAGATCAATATTCCACGAGCCCCCAAATACTAGCATCTGGCTTAGACCCTTTGTTAGCTTTCACAGCATATCCGTTTAGAGATTGCACTTCTATATAGTGTCTGAAATGAGTAAATCTGAACAAGGATTTTGGAGGGAATGTATATGAAAACTGAAGTGTACAGAAAAGTTTGGAAACATACACTGCTTCCTGAAATTTCCTATGATTCATATTTGTTAAATATCCTCCATCAGCATTTCATCTTTAAAGCAGCTTCATGCCAGTGATCACAGAGGAAAGTATTTTCTTTTTGATTTTTTTTAACACCCTGCAAGGCATTAAAACAATTTTTTTAGGAAAAAGATGAAGAAGTTGTGTTATTAAGATATCTTCGAACGTTTCAAGAAGCGGTGCTGAGATCTGCAATGCCAGCTCAGTCAAACCTCTGATATTTGCTGTTATCTCCATGCATGTTTACAGCAGCTGACATATGAAGAAGCTTGGAAATAATTTGAGCTTCCAGGCTATGAAACAAGCCCATTTTGGATCTGAATCTGGCTGTCAAGTCGCTTCATTGCATTAATCTGACACAAAATGAAAGCACACAAATGAAAGAAAGTTTTGGCAGGCCTGAAAATATGGGCACATGTCTGCAAGGCAAGTGATTAGCTTAGTGGTGTCCTTTAAAAAAACACCCAGGAACCCCTTCCCCCACCCATAAACTAGTCCTTTTTGTTCTTCAAATGTTTATTTATAGGATTATAATGGGGAAATGGAGAGGAGAGGGCTTGGGACTTTGATGATAGTGAAGGTCTGTACACCCCAAAGGTGGTAAAGGAGATAAGCATTATAGGATTAAAAGGGTATGACAAATTTGTGTTTCAATTTGGGACACCATTTCAGCCTGAGATTTCCCTTTGGCTGTCAAAGTAGAAGATTTAACTAATATATTCTACAAAGGAAAAAAATCAGGAAAGGTGGGAGGTTTTTCACTGACATGTGATTGATTGCCTTTGGAAAACAAAGGAGGGAATCATCTGCTAGGGGGTGGTACTGCTCCTCATCAAATGTCTTGTGGTCTCATGTCTTACACTATTGTTTACTTTTACACAGTGCCTCTCAGGCAAGGGTGCACAGAACAATATATATCAAGAAGGAGATGAAAACATATTTGGAGGTTTGGCCCCAGAATCTGTACAAATCTGCTTGCTAGCAGTAAAATGTATTTTCTGCTCAATATCTCGCTTACTGTCCAAAAAGAGCAGAGAAAGCAGGAAAGGAGAGGAAGTGACAGGTGAAAACATATAGTGAGATATAAAGAAGACCAGGAAGTTCAAAAAATGAGGGCTGAAATAATCAGCTTAGTAACCTTGGTTGTTCTCAAAGATTAGTCTTTCGTTTCATGTCTTCTTTGAATGGCCACAGGAGCGGTCAATGGTCCCTGTTTCTTTAGAGCAAAACAATGCCCTCCTCCTGAGTTATGGTCACTGAACATCAATCTTGTTGGGACATTGTGTTCATATAACACCTACTGCAGCAAGAAGCTGCTGAGCTAGAGCAGAGTTTGTGAACAAACTTGCCTGTATTTGACAAGGTGAATTATTGCATATACGCTGTGAGCAGGTAATAAAAAAACAGGACACACAGGAAATACTCTGTATTACATGCCCTCTATTTCCAATGCCTGCTAAGAAAGAAGGCATATATTGTGGGCTGTAGCAGTTGTCAGTGGACTCAGTGGACAGTATACACCTCACCTTACTGCTGACTTGAGCTTGGCTAGTTGTCCTTCAGTATCACAGGCAGAGACAGTGGGAAGAAGCAAGACAGAAGTGTAGATGCACTCTGCACCCTGAGGATGCTTGCCCAGCTTGCATGGAAATGCCAGCAGACAACTTCTGAAGGTTGTTCTCCCAAGCTTTGGTTTTACAGCAGAGACAAACGTTTTTTGCCCCTTACATAATTTATGCTGTTAGCCACAAGAAAAGGGGAGGCAGATTCTGGGAAAGGGCTTTAAAAAAAAAATCACTGAGTTTGTTTTACTCTGAGTCATGGCAAGTCCACATGCAACTAATGGCTAATTAAAAATGAAAGTAGTAAGCAGAGTCTTCTGTCTTACTCTGAAAAAAAACATTATATTTTGTCCCACATTGAACAAAACCTTTCAGATTGGTATCAAATTCTACAAATATTTTTCAGACTTTCAGTTTTTGGGTGTGGTGGGAAAGAAAATAGGCTTAGTAGATTTTCTTGACTGGTCAACAATCCTACCTAAAAATTAGGTGAACTTTTATGTTTACAGATTTAATTATCAGAGCATATTACCTTACCACACTACTACAGAGTCCATTGCAGTCCTTCCTCCATTCTCTGGTTTATGTGGCACACCATCATTTTGCTTACAAGGCCATACTGCAGCTCCAGATTCACTTGAAGATTTGACCCTAGCCATTGGATATAGTACAGCCGAAACCATGATCAGTAAAAGAAAATAACAATGTGTCCATTGTTACAGTGCTTACAGCACAAAACCATACCCAAAACATTAAATACAAATGAATATACCTCCCTGAACACACTAGGTAGAAATAATTGGACAGAGGGATTTCAGGAAAGGTATGTTATTTTTTTATTAGCTCTTCCTTCAGATGTTTTTCTGCTTGCTTTTCTTTGTTCTCTGTACCTGGGTGTCTTGCTCTTGCTGTCCTGTTTCATTTCACTTGCTTTTACTGGGTGAAATGGGGCGGGGAAAGATCAGAGGATAAAATAAGTGGTTTTACTTTCCATGAGCGTTGCTTTGTGTCTTCTCAGGGGGTCTCACTAGCTTTTTGCAGAGTTTTTAGTCTCCTGTTAGTATTATCCTTTAGAGAGGAATTGCGTGCGTAAACTGTTACAGACAACAATAAGGAAAAAACATTTTAAAATACTATATCTTGACTGTGAATTTCACTTGCTTATGAATGTTGTGTATGCAACCTTCCTGAGGAGAGTTAGTAGTGGTTGTTTGTGATTTCTTTGTTTTTGAGGAGCAGAATGAAATATCTGCAATGGGAGCCCTAACACATGGTTGACATTTTCTGAAATTTCTACACCTATGTTTCAATCAAGATTACTAATATTTTTGAGAGTTTTATTGTTAACACAGAGGCTGTCAGAATAAATATCAGGCAGGGCTGTGAACATATAAGTGAAAGAGAAACAGGAACAAGTAATGGCAGGATAAGTCTATAACAAAAGGTGTGAACTGATTGCATCTAAGACCATGGGAGAAGAACTTAACTTCCATCTTATGGTTTTAAAAATAGAAAAGCCATGCTTCACTTTCTCTGTTTTTAATGGAAAGATTTAGTTTCTGTTCTATGGTCAGTGATGATATAAAATAATAAGAATTTTAAATTCCACTTTCTATAACATTTCTTAGAAAACTTGCTATCTTGGCTAATTTTGGAAATATTTTATAAAATTACCTATGGGGTTTGCAAACTTCAAGCACCAGGGAGTCAGCTTGCTTTTTTATCAAAAGAAGTGTTTTGATGGTGTGTTCTGAAATTTCCTTTTGCAAGAAACAGGGATTAGTAAATGCTAGGCTGATTATTGCCTTTGGAACAGGAGTGTGCAAAACACCCAGGCCCTATTCTGAACCTAGCAGGAGAGTTACTTGGAGACTCTGACCTGTAAGCCAAGTTGACATGGATGGCTCCATGTCAAAATTCAGTAACTAACTGGCTGTAGTGTGCTTTCAGTTCTCAACCTGAGACAGCATCAAGAACCTGTGTGCAACTTTGCATGTGAATAGGATAAATAAATTAGTGCACTAGGGCATCCCTGTCAGCTTTTGAAAGCTGTACTGTAAACAGAAGTTCTTGTTGAGGAAGAATACATTTTTAAATGCTCTTGGAAGTTGCTGGACTGGAAAGGCTTCACAGGGTAAGAGAATGGGGAGTCTTGGAGGGGTGTAACATAAAGAGGTGTCACTTTCATATGTCTTCAAATTCACACTTCAGTAACCTTGTTTTTCTGATAAGCTTGTGACCCTAATGCACCCTAGGCTCAAAGTCAAATTCTTGGTTAATGTCTTAGTTACAACAGTTACTTTTACCTTCTTCAGTGACGAAATAAACTAATATCTTCGAAACAAGTACATTTTCAATCCAGCAATTTATTCTTTTGACTGACTCTGGAGCTAAATCTGGCAAATTATATCAATCTTCTGCCAGGGGAAAGGGGTGTTAAAAAACCAATCAGAAAACAAAACTACAGCAACAGACACCCACTGTTAGTAACCCACAAAAACCCAAGGCTGAAGTGTCTTCACTATCTGCAACTATACACAGTCAAGGAATTTCAACAAATCGACTATGGCTATAGAGACATGTCAACCTGTCTGTCAAACACCCTCTCATAGTCCATCTATATTGACTTTGCTTTCATGTCAAAACTGTAACACTGTGACCTGCACAATGGAAGCATGCATATGTATAGAGGGCTTTCCTGTGTGCTGATACAC
This sequence comes from Morus bassanus, assembly GCA_031468815.1. NCBI lineage: Eukaryota > Metazoa > Chordata > Aves > Suliformes > Sulidae > Morus > Morus bassanus. The sequence goes on along the minus strand of CM062600.1, from coordinate 19,370,635 downwards.
AGATTTTGCCAGCAGCATTTGCCCCGGGGCAAAGGACTCCTGTGAGGTCTCTGTCCTCTGGAGACTCTCCACTGGACTCTTCCAGAAGCAAAACTTTACTTTCTCCTGGATGCCAGAGCAAAATGAAGCAGTTAAAGAATGGGGCCTAGAGAAATCAGCATGGTCTTAGGGTTTAAATGGACTGAGTATCTGTCTTTACTGTGCAATTTGTGCAGACCCCTGCAGTTGTTATTACAGCTCAGAGTCTTATATCAGCTATATCAGGAATGAAGGAAAATTGGGAATGTGTGGCTTAGGACAACATTTAGGGTGTATTAGAGAATGCAGATTTATGCCCTGGACACTCTCCACTTCACTGGCACGTTGTCAAAACACCAAGGATTTCTGTTCACAATGGTAGGAGGAGGGAAAAAAAGTGACTTCAGATTCACTATGTAGTCAATTTATTAAATGTCTTTTCTTATAAAGAATACCTAAACAAGGCTGGAATCAGGGTATTCATACAATGAGAGAAAAGACAGTTTAGCTTTCATCATCCCTTCAGAGATGGAATGGTTAAAAACCAGTTATTGAGGTTGCAATGACCTTGTGCTCTTCGAAGGCTTCCATTAGATGAACTAAAGCATGTTAGAGCACTTAAATTTACACTTACTGTCTCTGCTGCCTCCAGGCTGAATTCCTCTTCTGATATACCTTCTCCTTTTACCATGAGAATGTGCCAAATTCAGCTAGCAAGGTTGTGACTCAAGTTTGCAAATCATAGAGTAAGTGACAAAATATTTTAAATTTTAATATTATTTTAGACTCTGCAAACAAGAGTTTCTAAGTGAAACTAATAGGATAACAGCAAGCATTTTATTTTTTCTTCTATGGGGCAGAGAGTGAATTCCACTAAAATGTATGTATGGAGTATATATAAAGATTTTGCTGTTGACTTTAACTTACCTGTTCACGTGGAATATGATCTAATACCCTTAAATAGGAAACATAAGATAAGTAATGCTAGAAATCTAGTTTAAAGAGGACAAAATCTACCATTCCAGATTTTCTTCTTACTGTATATCTGATTTGTATTGAAGTTAATATGAGACAATGTTTGCCGATGCCAGACCAGTGAACATCATTGTATGAAAATCTAATACTATGTAATGTCAGTTAATAAGATGGGAACATTGCATTGTGTTAGACTTTCTCCCAGGGAAAGTCACATCACATCTTATTAATGTCTAAGTGGATGTTGCACAACCATGCAGCTTCACACTGTCCTCTAGGCCTAGGCCGCACTTTGCGTCCCACAAACACACTTCTTCAGATCAACCTGCTTGCACAACATGTGCTATTTAGCACCAATTCAACCACCACAGCAAGAAATCAGAAGTGCATGTAATTCGCTGAGTGCAGACTCCAAATAAAAGGGTCAGCCAGATTACACAAGAAACAGTATGGACAGAACTACTTCAGAGGAAATCTCCTGTCTCAGACAGCAGGGAAAGTTTACCTACCATCAATTTTGTGGTCTCTGTACGTTATTAAGGTTTATTTATTATACTTAATGTCAACTAAATAAATTCTTTTTCCATCAGGACTATCTCATAGGAGACATTGCAGTCTGGCTAGTGTCCCCTGATAGTGTAAAATGTTTGGTATTGACGAGCTATGTATGTTTCAGACAGATAGTAAATACCATTAAAAGTGCAAAAGGTAGTGTTTGTAAGGGTAACATCTGTATTCTAGCTTATGGTAAAAGCCACAGAGACCTCTTTTTACTCAGGAAGTCTCTAAACATATATACACATACACAAAATATAGCAAGATCTTTCAAATTTTCTATTCAGGGGAACCTTGATTTTCAAGTTGAATCTTCCGATTAGTAGAGCAGTAGATGTCCTTGTGTCTTTGACTTGATGTGGCAAGAGCATGCCCTGGCTCTCTGGTCTTTATGTCACCCAGATGAGGGATGTGGTGAAAAAATAATGACACCTGTTCTGTGGGCCTGGATCTGGAGACACTAAGGAGAAGGAAGGCAGTGGGGTGGTGTAGCTCATATCAGGATCCAGAAACCTAGGCACAGTACTGCATACAGGTATGGGATATTGGAATAGCAACTGCATTTTCTGTCATGTCTCTGTCCAGTGCTCTTTTTCACTGTCCTGTCTATTCTGGCTATGAGGTCCATTTATTCAGAGTTTTCTCTTTTCATACACATAGATGACTAACAGGCAGGAGGTTTTCAATCCCAGTGAATTTTCTATAGCACAGTGGATGTTGAAGTTGTCAGAATGGAAATGTTGTGCATACATGCTGGCAATTCCCATTACTAGGTTAAAATATTCATGCTGGAGCAGATGCCCTTGGAATACTTGGGAATCAGAGATTTTACGTATATACAAATATATATATATATGGAGAGAGATTTTTTACCATTACATCAGAAAGGAGGTAGTTCTGGAAATTGTTTTCAGGGACATATGTCCATACTTGACTGCAGGGTAGAGATATACTCACTGAGCCCTTATTCAAATTTTTCTGTGGAAAGACCTCTCAATAGACTCTTAAAATACATAGCATTATTAGCACGTGACCTAATGGGAGACAATACACTGAGTGTACAGGACATAGCTCTGAGGGGGACAGAGTCTGGGCGTTGCATATCATATCGACTGTTTCACGAAAAATATGAGCATCTGTTTAATTTATTGCAACCTAAATTTAGGATTTTAATCTTTTTAACATTAAAAAAGAAAAATCCCCTTTGACTGACTCCTTTTCTGTAAGAAGAAACTCCTTCCCAGGGGCAAATGTTGAATGCAGACTTCGTCTGGAGAAAATTTTTATCTCATAGTTGCAAGATTCTCAAAATAAAGCCTTATAACAGTAAGTCTGACAGGCCTTTAACTACAGCTCAGTGGTGCTGCCAAATGCAACTAACACACATTGCTGCTTTCCTGTGGCAGTAAAATTGATGTTTTAAATGAGTCTTACAACAGGATTTCTCTGCTAATTGCAGAAATAGATAACATGTGCCTTGAGGAGCCATTATTCATTTGACAGTAATTTTTCTTAAACTCTAAGTGGCATTTTGTTTCACTAGTGCTCGAGTGCCTGATATTCCCACAAGAAATGTTAAAACTCTTCCATTAAGGAAATCACTGGCTTGTGGATTCTGGCTTTTAGAACTGAAATCACCTGAGGTGGTGTGTGTTTGGCTTCTTTTAACCAATGGGTTTCATATGCAGAAGCAGATACCAGAACTTGCTTTCAGAGCCCTTTTTTCTCCTTTCAGAATATTTCCTGTCCTATTAATATATGGTGTTATTTAGCCAGACAAAGTATTTCAAATACAGAAAGCAAAACCATCCACGTTAATTTTTTAAAAAGTGAATTTTGTCAAAGAAAGAAAGGTGATACCTTGATTAAAAAAACAACATAAATGCTACTCTACTGATAGAATGCTTTTCACTGGATCCCAGGAGTAGCCAGACCGGCTATCTTGGCTTCTCAGGGCTTTCTTAGCAGTAGGAGAATCCTGTGTGGTGTAGGGTGCTACCTCAGCTCTCAAGAAGAAACTCAGGTTTTCTGCCCTTCATTTCCAGGCTCCTGAGTTGTCATTACCCAAAAGAGATCTGCCAAACCAAAGTGATGCAGATCACATTTTCCATCCCCCATCCTTTCCATTCATTTTACTCCATCGCTTGTGTGACTTGAGCTATTACTTCATATATGTTACAAATATGAAATTTGGGTTCGCTGTAGATTGCTTGCTCAGCTCAGGAGAGCTTGAGTTTCTAAGCAATTAAGCAAGCAGATAGAACATTAGAAGCTTTAATGTGCATTAAAATCCAGCTAACAGAGACACTTTTTTAGTTTTGTCTCCCCAGTAAAAAAAGGAGAGGACTTAATCTGAGAGAGGCATAGAGCTGCGTACAAAATGTCAATGATTTGTGAAATACTGAACTGTTCTTCTATCAAGAGCATGAGATGTGTGTAATAAAATTAATTTAAGATTAATCATAAATGACAGCTCAGTAGATTAGGAAAGAGAAAACTTGCATAAGAAAGCACTACAGGGGAATTAAAAGTTACATAAAAGAAAAGGAATTTGAGACAGCAACCACTGTCTCTTCATAAAAAATGCTTTATTGTTTGATCTGCTAGCCAATTTAAAATATATGCTTATATTAACACTTGAACCATTGCTTAAGATGTCATAGGGAAAAACTCCTACATACCATAATTAATGTCATTAACATGAAGAATGATTAAATTGTCTTCAATACAGCTCTAGAGAGAAATTCAAACAGTTTAGGGTTTTGAATAGTGAATAGTGAAATGCTGCATTTCAGGGCTTCTGCAGAAAATGTTATTAATTGGAAATGTAACCACAGGAATTTATGTGGCAACATCCCCTGACTGAAATCAAGACTAATTAAATTATGATTACTTACAAGAGCAACAGGTGATTAAAAATAGATTAAATTTTTTTTTTGCTACATCACGTCAAATAAAAGCTTCATGTTGGAATGGTTCTGTCAATGTCAGTTAATCTTTAGCATTAGAAGTCAGAAAACCAAACATGGTATGAAACCCCTGAAACAGCCTTTATCTTAAAGTAGTATTTCTATGAAAGAAAACTAGCTGTTGAGTAACAAGTCCTTTGAAGGTTGAAGTTGCCAGAAAAAATGATACACAATAATGAATGTGGCAAGAAATAAATATTTATACTTGATTTAGAAGAGAGCAAGTTGCTAAACTCAAATTTGCATAAATCCATGCAAGGATGATGAGGAGAAAGAGAAAGGCAGGGAAACCTGGGGAAAAAGACTACTATCTTAAGTTCTAAACTCTAAGCTTTCACCTAATTGAAGAGAAATTTAGAATATGTATCTCAGAAATCTCAATACAAGAAATTATGGGAAAATGTGCTTTAAAGCCTGACTTGGCAGATGAGTGTCTTTAATCTGCCTTTTACAGTGACACCTGGCAACTGAATCCGAAGTCCTCTGTGCAAGGTGCCGTACAATATGAACAGAAGGATGGTCCTGGTCCTTGTCTGAGAAAACTCACAACTGGAGCATAAAAGAAGAGATGTTCCAGGTTACCAGCTCAGGTGTATTATGCTAGACTGACAAAAAGATTAGGGCTGATTTAGTGTGAAGTCTTACAGTGCTGGCTGCAGCAATGTCTGCTGGAATCAACAGTCATTAAAGACAAGAATAGCTAATATGAGAAAGGTTAAAAACCTAGAAGTAGGTCTCTTTGGCAATACATCAAGCAAATCTTTAAAATTAGCACAGCATCTGCTGAATGGAAATAAACATCTTTAAATCCACTCTCTTCTGGGAGCCATGCCCCTTCCTCTAGGCAAAAGAGGAAGCCTTTGCTTGAATTTCCAGAGACAAAATCCCCTCCTGGACTGCATTTTGCCTCCAGAGGCAAAGGAAAGGGAAACAGCAAAAAGCAAAGGACCTGGAATATCCACCCTTTACATGGAATTCTGTGGAAAGCTCTGAGAGAAAAGCAAGTATTGCATTCGATGAGAACTAGGAGCAAGATCTTTTCCTATTTTAGAAAGAATGAAGTTATTTTTTTACCTAGCACTTAAAACCACGTGTTTTGACAATGACTGGTGCTCTGAAATTTATGGAGCTGGAAATGTTCTTCATTAAAGAGTCTATGTCCCCAGAAAACAGACTTCCTGTAAGCCTTCAAAACCTAGCTATACCTCAATGTTTCATCAATTGCTTGCTCCTGGCACAAGTGTAACAGCAGTATGGAGAATAATCTACATGAGGACAGGTTAACATTGTGCCAACAATGTATTAGTGGGATTTGCTCATATGCAGTCTCTGAAGGATATTGTGTCCATCACTTCTTTGTAATTTGACTCAGATGCTGAGGGTGGGAGCACAGGTAGTCTGGGATATTGGATGGAGAAAATCTTGAATTTATCACATAATGAGTGAATGCTGTTATAAATGCTGAAATACTGTGTAAAAGCATGTTATAATCTGGTTGTTTTCTGGGCCTCCTAGGCTTTCCTGGGACTACTTAGTTGTTTTGAGGGAAGGAGGCAAAGCAATATATAATTTGCATAGCTCCATTAAACTTAAGAATAGTATAGCCATTTAGCTGCTAAGCCTTGCCAAGCCTGATGAGGTTCTAGATGGGCTAAGAAAGAAAATGACTGATCAAACTTATGACAGCAAAACAGAGATCCAATGTTGATCTTGTATGTCACTGCAAACACCATGTGTGACTCACCTACTACCTATATGCTTTTGTTCTCCATCTGAGAGGAGTTGGTACAGATAAATACACCGATAAAGCGGTGCTCAAATGTTGTGACAGTCTTACGACATGCTGTCTAATATAGAATAAAGGAATGTTCAAAACAAATTTAAATTTTACTGTAGCATGGAGATGAATTTCAAAATGTATATGTACAGATACTAAATGCTGTGTAGTTCCACGAAAATGTCAGATTCATGATCAAAAGCACGTTGAGGTCAAAAAAAAATGAAAGGTTGGAAATTGTTGTGAAAGAATTAAGCAAAACAGAGGGCTTAATTTTGCCAGCTGTTTCTTCAATAGCGTGCATAGCTCTGATCTCCTCATCTTAAAAACAAAGAAACTACAGAAGGTATAGTATAAGGGGGGAAACTTCAGAAAGGGACAACAAGGAAGATCAAAGGTTTCAAGCAGCTTCTGTCTGAGCCAGGGGTCTGGCTGGGTAAACTAGGACTCTCCAACCTCAGTTAGAATGATTTCAGGAAGGAGCTCCACAAATCATCATGTCATGGAGGAATTGAATTGATTTTCTCACCATCTCCAGGACATGCTAGTAGGAGGCTAGTTCAAAACAACCAAAGAAGGTGGCTCCTAATCAGACAGACAGCAAGCTGTGCTCTCTGCCAAAGTTTGTTGTGGGGGCTTAAAGTTCACATGAAGGAATGAAAAGACAGACTGGACAAGTTCTTGAAAGAGAAATACATTTAAAGACTTGGGATCCACATATGGTTACAAAATATATGTACTTCTAATGACTCAGGCAGTCCTCTGTGCTGAATACTGAGGTTTGAAGTAAGTTCCGTTAAGAAGAAGAATCACGTGATTTACCCTTTCTCATTCTTTCTAAATCATTTGCCCACAGATGCAACTGCAGGCAGGAAACTGCGCAATATGGACCTTTGGACTGACATAGTGCAGCTGTTGTGTTATAAAACTACAGCTAAAATTACTACAGATTAAATAAAAATTGCATCATATGACTGAAAAGAGGTAATACCATTTTACATATTTTAAACTTTGAAAAATTCGGTACCTCACTTCAGTATTATTGGTTCCTTCTCATGCTTGTATTTCACTAATTCAGGAAAGTAAACCCTAACATCAACCATCAAATACTTCCACAGGACCCAAGGCATTAGGAAAATTTGTATATGACACCGGGGATGTGTGCAAATTATTGTTGTATATGACTGGACTTTTTGATTTTCCATTATTTTATAGGTAAGCAGGTGAACAATGATAAAGTTAAGCATGTTACTATAGTTTTCCTTCCCCATGATAAAAGTGCAGCAACTTGAAAAATCAAGTGGATGCTCATGAAGTGTTTGAGTCCTTAATTTTGATGGACAAATGGTACAATCTCATCGATATACTCTCCTTTAGTGGAACCTAAGAATATACATTATTATTTCACTCAGCTCCATAATGGCATTTGCTATAATTAACACAGCAATGAGTTTTTATTCTCTTCTATTTTTTGTTCATGAGTTCATATTTTTAAATCAATATTTTTAAAAAAGAGAAACTTTATAGCATCATTAAGTGCGGTAGTATTGACATATATATTACATTTCTAGCTATATTCTCCTTGCTTTTTTATTGTAGTATTCTGATAGACTACCTTTTTGGAAACTGTAGCATGAGGTTAACGTGGTTTTGGTTGGTGTGTATTCAATGGGTAACTCAAACATGTAAAACTTTTCTTATGCCTAATGTGCTGTCACTTTTTTCTTACCCAAATGAAACAGAAATAGCTTGAAATTTGAAGCTCCATCTTTCAGATGTCCTGTGTGCTAAAAGCATATGCTGACATTAATTTTGATTAAATATGACTTCTGAACCTTCATGCTTCTATTATTCTTAGCAAGGCGGCTCCCACCCGCACTTTTTCTGAAAGGCATCAGCATGTGCACATTAAAGTTTTACATTGCTTTAGTTCCCCTCTACACAGGGAGCCACTTTCCAAGTGGAGGTTAGGAATCTGTTTATGTATAATATTGAATTCATTCCTCTGATTTATCCCCTTGGCCCCTGAAGTGAGAGAGCATTCATTATTAATGTAAGGAACTAGAGAATGGAGCATGGTAAGGGGTTTTTTTATGTGAACTTTTGAGTAAAAAAAACTGAACAAATACATCTGTGTTATTCTGCCTTCAGATTTGTATGCCTTCCATTTTGAATCACTAAAAGTTAAAGGAGACTAATATTTAAAATTCATCCTGTCTTAGCTTTAAAATGGGGAAATTTCCCCCTTCTGCAATATTTCTCTAGCACTTCAATTTATGTATATTGATTAATACCAGTAGAACTACACTGAAATTTCTTATACACCAGACTCCTGGATACTTCCCCCCGCCCCCCATAACACAGATAACAGACTACATCCAGAAGCAAGCCATGAATTCTGCATCAAGATAAACTGAACACCCCATGTGCATCCTTCTGCTACGTAGTATGAAGAGGAGCATAATGTACTAGAAAAGTCCTGAACTTCTGGAACAGGAAATGCAGAAGCTTTTATGCATGTTGTTTCCAGGATACCTCTCTGCACTGCCTCATATGCATGTGACTGAAGTGTGGCATCTTAGAAAGGAAAATAAGTCCTCATTTCTTGTATGCTAAAGAAAACAAGTTAGGAGTCACTGCCATTCATCTCTATTCATTTTTAATTCCTTTTGAAATACTATAAATTCAAAGTCCAGACTAAATGAGTATGGATCACAACAGAACAACCAGAGGCTATTCTTAAAGGGAGATGAAAACGGAGTGAATAACAAGGATGTCAGTCTGCCCTCTATATATCCATTCCTCCCAGAATGCTTCTCTTGCTTTCTTGCCCCACAAAAATCACTTAATCTCAACGATCTTTGCAATACTAAGGTCTTATCATTGGATTAATGTTTTGTACTCTGTCAACACAGGCTGAAGCTCTCATTTCTATTTCACAGACTATTTTAACACAAAAATCACTTTCCTGCATAATAGGAGAACAACCCCAAAATTTTGCTAATTTTCATTTAAATGTAGTTTGCAAAAAAAATTCATTTTGATGTTATAAATCATCAGTGCCCACTTATTTGGAATAATTTAATGTAAAAACATTAAGATGATTGCAGAAAGTGGGAAAATGTCAAAGAATTTCACTCCAATATGATTGAAAAAAGTTGATCTCACTGAATTGCTTTGTTTCTTTTTTTTCCTTCTGTAAAGTGCTTAATCTGAATAATAACAGGCTGTAGAAAGCTTTGCTTTTGATAGAATGGTATTATCTGATGGGAAAATATCTAAAATTTTCAGCCACTTCTAATTCCTTTTGTAAATATATATAAACACTTTAAACATAATATGCAATAAAAATGGTCTCATATTGAAGTAATCTAATATAGCTAAAATACAAATCCTAGGGGAAGTTCACACTATGTGAAGTGTGGACACTGCGGGGTATTCAACATTTCTACTCCAGAGATCAAGACCAAAAACTCTCTGTGTTCGGGGTCTCACCTTCCTTTCTTTGTATAACTTACTCCTTCATTACAAGATAGATGTGCAGGGAGAAATCATAATTAAATTAAGCTACAACACAGAAGTCAAAATAATGTTTGATATTCAAAATAAAAGAATGTTATTTTGTTATTAAAATTATGGGGTTTGATCATATATTTTTTTCAGCCTGGCATGCAGGAATTGATCAGTAAGACCAATTGTGCACGTAGAATCTTATCCTATTTTTGTCATTAGTGCATTTAATTTAAGATTAATAATAAAAACTTAGCTGGCATGCTAAATCAGGCACAACTTATATGGTGTAATAATAGATGAAATTAAAGTACCTCATAAAAGTTGTTTTGTTATAATTATATCGCCTTTCTCTGGATTAATTTTTTCTCACCTAATTGAGGTGAGATGTCCCATTCTCTTCCACCCAGCTATACTTGTATTAATGGAAATACAATTTGATTTAATGTTAAAACAGAATGCCAGCAATTAAAATGAAGCAATTTCAGAACAATTAGTGCCACATTGTGAAACCTGAAACCTAAGAAATTATATGATTAGACATACTGAGTCAAAGCAGTCAACAAGATGGCTCAGTTTATGTTTAGACTAAAATTATTATTACATGCTGATGAACAATTCATCATACTAGCAGAAGAAGGGTTTTTATAGAATTTTAACATTTGAGTACATTAAGATCATAAGCTTTCTTGTGTAAGAGTTAGGTGAAATTAAAAAAAGAGTTTCTGTTAAATAACTGTCCTCCAAACACCTGTTATTTAATGAGGCACATAGTATCAAGCTATAATTTATATCCTTAAAGGATGAAGGGATTCTTCAATTAGCATGTTATCAAAATGCAAAGTATTAGCTTTATAAGCAATTCGTGTTGCAATAAGCAGTTGTAACACAGATGGGGGCTTTCTGCAAACCACTTTAGGAACGATCACCTTAATGGTTTCTAAGTCCTTTTGTAACATTGTTGGAAAACTATTATTATCTTTCTGTGCCATCTATCTAACATTATCTTTCTCTTTAGTGAGTCTCATTTAAATCTCACTGAGCTGGGTCCTGTTTTCAGAGCTGATTTATGATTGTACTCAACCGAACCAATCAGCAACTCACAGGTCAGTGCTTACCAGGGCTTGCATTGAATGATCAGGATAGCCACCCCGACTAGTGAACAAAAAAATAATCTGCAGGGACTCCCCAGTAAGGTTTCAAGTTAGGGAAATTGTCCTTATTATAATGGTATAAGAACTGCAATTAAAACTGGCGTTATGCCCTGAAAGTCATTCTGTAAAACTTCTCAGAAATATGCTTGGTTTGTCACCCCACAGCATCATCAGAAGGTGAAATTAGGGATGTAATGCTGACACAGGTCTCAAATCTTCCTAGCTTTGTGTGGAAAGAGATGAAAAATGACGAATATCAAACCAGTGTTCTTGTCCTTTTGTTAAGCTCCATTAAAATTACAAGTTACTTTGTTTTGCGTAGATGGCAGACTTTATTCTGTGGAACTTTCAAGTAGGTTTCTCTGCCCATTTTTACTCTGGACTTACTAACAAAGAATTTTCCCAGTCAATGTACATCTAGGTACCCTTCTCTTGAAAGAATTTTTTCTTGCTTTTTCCAAGTGTCCTCTGGGTCAAGGTCTTAACATCTTGTTGGTTGACCTCCTTTCTGATCAGGGTCAGATAACTGTCCAGGCCAGTGACAACATACCCAATAACAAAAATAGAAAGCTTTCTGAGACTCTCAGCAGTACTAGCCTCTCAAAAAAGAATTCAAACAGTTCATAATAAAAAGCAGGAAATTATATAATAAAAATACAGAGTCACAGGAGTGACTCTTCAAATAAGGGTGAAGTTAGAGAAATATATTCAAGACAATTTTCAGGAAGATAAAATGGGGGAAAAACAACCCTACACCAACACAAATGTCTGTCATTGATGTTAAGAAATGCAGTCTTGCAAATACAGTATAAAACATGATACTGGTCTGTTATTTCCAGCTGATACATAGCTAGCTTTCAGGTACACAAATGTTCATTTTTGTCAATCTGAAGAACAGTTTGTAAAGCAAAACTGTGTGGCTGTGGTTTATTTAGTGCTGTAACAAGTCTCCAGATGAATGTTCGCTTATGCAATCCTGTTACTTTGCAATTGTGCCCTCAATGGCACTTGAGAAATCTCAGCTTTTGAATAGTTTGGGAACTTTGCAATGTTAACTTTTTTACTTTTAGCTCTTAATTTTTCAGTGACAACAAGAAAAGGAAATAAACTCATTAGTCTGCTGATATAAAACCCACAAAAAGTGAAGTTACAAGTGGTATTTTATTGTATCATTTTTCATGCAGCAATTGCACCAATTAAAACAGAATTTTATTACCTGGCTAGCACCCACAGAGATGTGAAAAATCTGCTTGATGTTAACAGCAGTGATAAAACTCTGGGCTAGGACTAGATACACACAAAGGTCTTATGGATCCCACTGGCTACAGTTGCTATAGATAGACCATTTCTCAGTAATATTCACTTCACTTTCCTTTTTGTCACCAAGACACAAGGCTGCATTGTCAGAGAAAAATGTCCTGTTACTGTACAGACTTTAGCAGGGATGTGCCACACTGGTGTTAAATGCATAGATGGGAGTCAACAAAAGGGGCAGGGGATGTATGAACTCTGAATTCACTCAAAGAATGGAGGTGCAATGGGGTGAAATCTGAAGCGGTAACTCCAGATGCCCCTTTGAGTACAGAATGCAATGTACTCAAAGAGATGGAAGTGGAAATAGCACCAGGTTTCTACAACATCACTTGAAAATTGTTTTGTCTGGCTAATCCTTAAGATGGATAGATGAATAGTATCAGTTTCATGAATGCCTGAATACTTGGGTGAAGAAAATTTCATAAATAGTCATTTATTTTTGCTAGTGCTGAAACACCACAACTGAAGAGAAAAGTGAGTTCAAAAAATTCCTTGTAAGAACATTTCCTCCCCTAATAGGATTAAGGTGAAATCACTTTAAAAATCCTGTTTGTCACTTTTGACCAAAGCACTTTGAAATTGGAGTACTAAGAAGTATCTTCTATTTTCAGATCACAGCTGAGGTAATGAAGTCTCTTCTGTTTCAAGATTAAAATTATTGAAATTGGGATATAGATACTGGTTTTTAAGTCTGCTTGAGTTGATGTGGGACATGAGGACAAAACAGAGCAAAAATACCGAGGTGAATAGGGATGCTTCCTATGTTATATCAGATTTTTTTTTTTTTCTTGACTATCTTTTCTTTCAAGGGCCTATTTAAAAGGTTGGATTAACTGGAAAATGGTGGCCATGGTTCCTCATTTCCAGATGTGTAGACCAGATGCTGAGAGGGACATATACTGGAACTGCTCAGTTTCTGAACCAGAAGGGTAACGCAAGTAGCAAAGCCTCAGAAGACTTTGGTAGTCCTGTAGCTTGCTACAGCAATTCCAAAAATCCACATAGCAGATGTAAGGATTAAGCCTATTTTCACTGTCTTGATATCAACATATTGCTGTACTTAAAGTACCTGATATATTGTGAGCTTTTTTGTGTATGCTTCAAACATTCTCTGTAATGTGACTGTGGAAGTGCCATTGGCTATTGATTATAGTGTGATTACATATAAAAATGGAACAAGAATGAGACAGAGAAAAGTAAACTAGTGAGAAAAGAAAACATTTTATTTTCATGGTATACAAGCCAGTATGATTTTAAGCAAATCACAAGCTGTCTTCCTGAAGGTGACTTTCTCATTGCATGTCTATATTGTAGAAAAGTTAATAAAGCTTTTTCATCACAGACATGGCCTCTAAAATATTCACCCTCATTTGACTTTCAAATATAAATTAATTTTCCTTTTTCCGAATTTTAAAATGGCTGTAGCTATGATTCTGCTTGTTAGAGACCACAAGAGAAAATCTGGTGTAATGACAGCAGCACTGTAGTGGGAACCCAGCTGTTCCTCTGTGGTGCCATTTGGCTCTGTCTCTTTCTGCTCTGGCTTGGAATAAATCACCTGGCAATGAAATTGGTAACCTAAAGTTCAGCACCTTAACCTACCTTTTACTCTTATCATGAAAAAAGGGTGCATTTTGAAAGTATGTGTCACTGAGTGGTGTTAGTAACTTTTACCTCTCAAAAGAGTGGATTACATAAAGAAAAATGTAACACTAGGTACCTAAATTTGTGCTACACTGTATGGTGTGTTTATTCTTTAACCTTCCTAAAGCAGTTCGATATTTTGGGTAGTGATACCTACTTATCTGCCTTGCAGATGGCCAGTCAAAGGTCAGTGGCATAATGCTTGTGAAACATGGAGAACATTATTTAATTTTATTTTGGCTTCCCATAAAATTGAAGAAAACCAAGATACCATAAAGTCCCTATAAAAGTAATTTTATATTTTTTAGTTATATACTTACTCCAAATCATTCAAAGACAAGATATTTAATCAATGCTGCAGTGTCAGCTTAAGTAAATAATTTGTTTGTGTGCTTAACTTCAGTAACAGAGACCACTTAACAAACTCAATGTTAAGCACACTCTCACCATTGTGGATCATCCCTGCTAGCAAAAAACTTAGGTCAAAATAGCACTACCTCAAGGCCCAGGGTGCATAGGAAGAGATAGGTCAGAATCTGCATTACACAAGATAAATATGTGTGTGTATTTATATATGCATATATATGGTGTGATTGTGTGATTTCAGAATCTGTTCTCATGGGCACGATAAAGCCAAGTTTGTCTTTCTGTCCTTGACGCTAAGGGTAAGCCTCCTGTCATAACTGCCTTAATGAATTAAAAGTATTATAGGAAAAAAAATACTTTGACACTTGTACCACCAGCAAGAAGTACGGCTATCTAACTAATATATCTGGCCTTGAAAAAGCCCTGCCCTATACATATTGCACAAAACAGCTGAAACCATCAAAAGCTGGATAAAAGGGTGTAGAATAGCAAGTCAGCAAAAGAATGTTACACAGGGGGCCTGACTATGGTGTGCAGGATAGTAAAGACTGCTTTCTTGAAGCCACTAATGCGTATGTTCCCACATGCTGCAGTAGAAAAGAGGTAAAATGGTTTATTATCTGGAGCATGAAAACATCCTGAAATGCAGAGGTTCTGGGAAAGGTATTTCAGTTTGTCCCTACATCATTTCTTTGAAAGTGCTCATGTAAAACAAAGCAGATATTTTTCTGAGGGTTATTCATGAGAAGCATATTATAGTAAGTCAGATATGTCATCTTTTAATATCCAGCTATCCTTGTATTTTGAAGAAATCAAGCCCAATTCATCTCGCATTGTTTTCTGTACTCTGAGTACGTAATGATGATTTGCCTTTTCTTTACCTGGGTAGGTAGTTACTGTGAAGTATCAGCATTAAGCTTTCATTTGTTTGGTTGGTTTTGGTTTTGCTTTTTTAATATGGGTTTGAAGCAGTTAGGTAATTATTTACCTTGTTCAGTATCTCTTGCTGTTTTGTTGTTTTTTTCTGTAACATGTTGGAAATGAAAATGATGCTTAACAGTTTAATTGAAGTCTCTTGATTTCATATTGTTGCTGTGTATTGTTCAAACTGAATGTGGCCGTTTTAAATAATTACGCATTGCTGTGTTCTTTATGTTATAGCTTTAATCTGGTTTAGTATTCATGATGATTAAGGGTGGAGTTGTCTGGCAGCCTGAAAGATGCAAAGTTAAAATGAATCTGTTATGACTAAAAAGAGTGACTGGATTACTAAAAGGATAGCAATGCCTAAAAGGCTTCATAGTTTCTTTGAACTCTTGACTTTTGTAGCCATATGAAAGTTGAAGTCACAATGTAATTTTGAAAGAAGGTATGTCTTTGTTATTCATGAATATACCTTGTGGCAGCAAGGCCTCATTTTACTAACTCAAATTGCTGGCCCTAGATCCTTGATAATTTCATGTATAAGAAAAAGTAAGCTTATGATTACATGACCAATTTAGGTGATTACGTGCACATAAATGATTAGTTGCCTGGGTTTGATCCCAAATTTTTGAAAAATGGGGAAATTTACAGCCTGTTTTGGCTAAGCCTCTGAAGAAGAAATTCAGAGTTAATGTAAACCTACGGATACAGCCGTATCAGCAGAAAAATGTAGGTTGATACTTGTGTCCTGGTTTAGCCACACCCAGCAACGAAGCCCCACGCACCCGCTCCCTCACTCCCCCATGGCGGGATGGGGGAGAGAATCAGAAGAGTAAAAGTGAGAAAACTCATGGGCTGAGATAAAGGAAGTTTAATAGGTAAAGCAAAAGTTGCATGCACAAGCAAAGCAAAACAAGGAATTCATTCACTGCTTCCCATCCACAGGCAGGTGCTCAGCCATCTCCAGGGAAGCAGGGCTCCATCACGCGTAATGGTTACTTGGGAAGACAAACGCCATAACTCTGAATGTCTGTCCCTTCCTTCTTCTTCCCCCAGCTTTTTATGCTGAGCATGGCATCATATGGTATGGAATATCCCTTTGGTTAGTTGGGGTCAGCTGTCCCAGCTGTGTTCACTCCCAGCTTCTTTTGCGTCTTGCAGAGCATGGGGAGCTGAAAAAATCCTTGACTAGTGTAAGCACTAAGCAACAACTAAAACATCCTTTTATAATCAAAACTGTTCCCAACACAAATCCAAAACATAGCCCCATACTAGCTACTCTTAAGAACATTAACTCTATCCTAGCCAAAACCAGCACCACCTGCAAACTGTCTCTGTGGTAACGATCTCAGTGGTGACTTCACACAACAGTGAAAATGCACAAAGCCTTCTCTTTTGTTGATATACTTGGATTTTCTGTTTCAATGTTTCTCCTAACAATTGGAGCTGTACCAGGCAAGACAATGTCTGAAAGACAATGATATCTTTTAGTGTATGAAAGAGCATGTCTGAATTAGGTTGCCTGAGGCAAACCTCACGTCAGTCATTGGTGATATTTGCCTATGGCTTCGGTTGGGATTTAGATGACTTCCCAAAAGGTCTCTATTTACACCTAAGTGCTCAACGTTCTACTGCTGACCTAATTGAAATGTAATCATCTGCCCATCTGCTCCTAAATCAGGATTAAATATTTTGCTTTTGATATATAACTTATAGGACCATTCCCAGACCTCTCTTTACTTACAGCTCAGGGGATCAGGGACACTCAGGTCACCATTGGGCAGATATTTTATATCTCTAAGGCAACTTTAACCTGGTGTTAATGCTGACAGTCAGCTCTGCAGACTCTTCATCCTCAAGGTACCACAAGATAAGAGGAGGATTAAGAATAAAGGGAGTGGATAAATGATAGGAAAGAGGGAGATATACTCCCCAAAGTGGTAAAGAGGTTTGTCGTTTTCTGAAGGAAGAATTTCAGACAAGGGTGATGGGTTAAGTAGAGGAGGAACCTGGGAAAGAAATGGGCAACTCATCTGTTTGTGCTTTGCTTTCCAGGTTCCTCTATTCTTTTCAGTCAAGGTTGCCCCATATACACCTTTGTCTAGACAGAAGTGGAGGCATTCAATGCTTTCTTGTGACAGTCTTTAATAACTAACTTTAACTGATAGACCTTGGGCTTCCCAGTCCCCTGCGTCAGAGGACCACAAGCACAGGAACAGTGACTTTCCATTTGTGGGCACTGAAATTGTAAGGGACCAGCTGTACCACCTGAATATTCACAAGTCCATGGGGCCTGATGGGATTCAACCCAGAGTTCTGAAGGAGCTAGTGGATGTTATGGCAGGACCCCTCTCAATAATCTACCGAAGGTCTTGGGAGTCTGGGGAGGTCCCTGCTGACTGGAAGATAGCCAGTGTTGTTCCAATTTACAAGAAGGGCATGAGGCAAGACCCATGGAACTACAGACCTGTTAGCCTAACCTCGGTTCCTGGAAAAATTATGGAGAAGATTATACTGGGTACTGTTGAAAGGCATTTAAAGAATAATACAGAATATTTTTTTTATTTTTTTAATAATTCTTTTTTAATAATTTTTTTAATTTTTTTTTTAAATTTAAAGAATAATACAGGCACAGTCAACATGGGTTCACAAAGGGAAAGTCCTGTCTAACTAATTTGATAACTTTCTATGATAAATTCACCCACCCAGTGGATGAAGGGAAGGCGGTGGATGTAGTTTTTCTGGATTTCAGCAAGGCTTTTGATACTGTTCCTCACAGCATCCTTCTGGACTCGTTGTCCAACTGTGGGATGGGCAGGTACACCGTGTCCTGGGTAAAGAACTGGTTGAAGGGCAGAGCTCAAAGTGTTGTAACGAATGGAGCTACATCTGGCTGGCGACTGGTCACCAGTGGTGTTCCTCAGGGCTCAGTCCTAGGGCCAGTGCTGTTCAATATATTTATCAATGATCTGGATGCAGGAGTTCAATGTACCATTAGCAAGTTTGCTGATGATCCCAAACTGGGAGGTGCTGTTGGCACTCTTGAAGGACAGGACACCTTGCAGAGGGTTCTAGATAGATTGGAGCATTGGGCAATGATTAATGGGATGAAATTTAACAAAGTCCGAATGCTGGATTCTGCACCTGGGATGGAGTAAGGCCAGGCACAAGTAAAAACTGGGAGAGGAGTGGCTGGAGAGCAGCCCTACAGAAAGAGGTCTGGGGGTGCATCTGTTTCAGTATGAGCCAGCAGTGTGCCCTGGCAGCAAAGAGGGCAAACCGCATCCTGGGGTGCTTCAAACACAGTATAACCAACTGATCAAAAGAGGTGATTATCCCACTATATTCAGTGATGGTCCCAAACTTGGTTATTCTGACATTTATCACACTTACAACACTTTGTGTGCATATAATCTTAATAAAAGATGGTAAATGTAGAGACAGGTCCTAGTCTAAAAGTACCATTCAACTAAGCTAAATAAGAAAAGATCTGTTTTGATGTCCTTTTCTGATTCCTTGTCCACAGAGGAATATTGTCTTCCTACTAGAAAGAACCAAGAAGACAGGGCTACTACAGCTTTGAGGCATGTAGTTGCAAGGTTAGCAACAGGTTCAAGGTTCCTGTGTCATTAAGAATGTTCCTGTTAAAGCAATATTGAGGTAACCCTTTAACTGTCATCTACCCTTACATGCATAGCTCCCGTTTAAGTCCTCTTTGATGCTCTGAGTGGTCTTGCTCTAGTCATTGCATAGTACAAACCTGGTAGCTCCAGAGCTAACAAGTCCTGCTAAGAGTTGAAGGATTTTGCTACCACCAGAGTGCTATGCTGACATGGCCTGGTTACTCCAGGCCAGAGCTGGCTAATATCCAGCTGAGAGCATGAGCAGGGAAAATGCATCTCTTCCTGCAACCTTGTGTGTAGATGTAACCTTATTAGCAATCTTCTCCTTCCCATATGTCTGTCTTAAAATAGAATGCTTTGAGTTGTTGCACATAAATTGTATTTAGAAGGTTATGCTATTAACATTTATTTTAGACTCTAATGACTTCAGGGAGGGGAACGTCATTCACCATCATTTTAAATAGTGCTTAACAGAATGGGGCTCTGACCTGCTGTGCTCCTTATACCTGCCATATATAGATAAATAAGCATTTCCTGGTTTAAAAAATGTCTGTAAATCAGCATTTTCAAGCACAAATAGAAGTAAAAAAAAGCATAAATTTGCTCTTTCAATGAAATGAACTATACAGTCACCCTTTTCACCTTTAAATGGCCTATTGGATTTAGGGAAAAGGGTAATGCTTCTGTCCCTGCCTCTGTCAAAAGGATTCACTCTTCCTCTAAGCACATTATTTTCCTTGGTCCTCTCTAGTTATAAGTCATGGTGGAACATGAATAACTCAAAGAATTCAATTTTAGGGAGAAAAGGGAAACTTCTTTCCTCAGTGATATGCCCACATATCACAAGGCAGCACATTAACACTGTGGTCTGCCTGGGTTAATGAACTTTACATCTCAGTAGGGCTAATTAAACATAAAGCAAGGGGTGAAAGGCAGTATCTGCAGAAACCTTAATTTAGGGTAGTGTTCCACTCCAGCATCTTGAAAGATTTTCATAAATTTTTTTGTACAAGTCCAGCTGTTTGCCATGTAGCCTGAGGGGAAGTCCTTATTTATGAGGAGAACTCTCCACCACCGCTGATTGTAATCATGTGCAAAATGGTCTTTTCATCCCATGCTCATGAATACGTCTTTGTTAGACTAAACAAGAGCTGCCAAGTCAACATCTGCCTGTAATGCATGCAACTCACCTTTTCATCTTGGCGTCCATTTGGATGGCTAAAAAGAGTCTGTGCTTTGAGGGAACATTTCCATTAATTATTCGGATTATTCTTTGTTCTTTTTCTAAAACAGGAGGACAATTTTTGATGAAAATGTTTCCCTTTGATATCCATGTAAGGCACACCACTTAATATATTCTTTCATAGAATTACACTTTCTGTAACTTATTAGGGGCTTTGCGTTATGAGTTTTATATATGGAAGGCAGTGAAGGATGAGAAAACATCCAAAACTGTAAAGAAAGCAATAATTTATTATATCCTGTGGGACTCAACAGCTTGTTATAAATTCATTTTCCATGTAAATGGGCTTAAAAAAGATTAAACTTGGTGCTGGAGCTGTAATTGTTATTCACACAAACTTCAAACGAATTTCATTCTTTGACTACCCTTTAATGCTAATGTCCAGAAAAATCAATTTTTGCTCTTTCATTCTTGAATTTGAAATAAACCTGAGCTTACTGCAGTTAAGGGATTTGGATTATTGGCATGCCTGACAAAGCATATTTTGTACACAGAGTTTTAAAGAGGTGACCTCCATTTAACTAGAGGTTCAGGACTCAGTAGTCTGCTAATACATCTGACTACTTCAGGTGATTCAGATCACACAAAAATTAAAGAAGGTACATTGAACACTTGTTCTAATCTTATTCTTCCATCTGTGATCTAGAAAGCTTTTAGAGAACTCCTTCAGTGAGTTGCATGCTCTGACCTTGTTCTATGGTCACATCAGCTGTCAAACTCTGCCCTGTGATCCAGGATGCAAATCTGGCTGTAAAAGTGATACTGGGCTCAATGGGCAGAGGAGAAGATGGAGAAGGACCCATGCATGGCATTCACCTCACCTCCTACTGGTCTGCTGGAAAGTAGTTTGATGATAGTACTGGAAGTAATACAAACCTGCACGTGTTGGATTTGCCCTTTTTGGCATCCTTTACTTCCATCTCTTGCTTGATGAGAAGTCTGTGTGAGGTACAGGCAGCAAATGGAAGTCAGCATCCTCCCTGCTGTGCACCTATGAAGAAAACCCAGGGTATTTACTTAAAGGGACAGCAAATGAATGCATAACCTTCATATTTAGACATTCCTGTGTACTTTAAGGGACTGATAGTCTTGCAGGATGAAGGTAGATTACCTGAGTTAAAAGAATTTTCCCAAAGCTGCTCTTTCCAATATCTTAGTGAATTTGGAAAGTCATCTTAGTTGTCAGCAAAAGTAATAATACATTAATTTGAATTATTCAGGAGACATAACAGGGTCAGTGACAGTAAGATTTAGGAAGTCAGATTTGGAAGTGAAGAAACATTGAGATCAGGGTACAGGCTAGCTCATCAGCAGCAAACTTTAAGTATTTTCACTGCCTTGTAAGCCAGCTGTAGTGTATCATGAAAGAAAAACTATGGGAGAAGATTGGAGCCTGCTTTTTCATGAAATTGTCAAGGGTTTGAATGTAACATTTTGGCTTTTTAAAAGGGAATGTTAAAATTCCAAAATTGTTTACAACTAGAAGAACTGTGATTGGAAAATAAGAGATGCTCATACTTGAAGTTTCTCAAAGCCTTGCATATGTTCCCCTGAAAAAGAATCTTCCCATAGTTTCTTTTACTTTAAAACAGAATACTCATGTGGTTACGATTTTTAATGAGTTAGAAGTTATCTCTAGCCCAGTTGTTCTTGCATAGCAATTTTTCCAGTATATTTCTGTTCACTTGTATGCTTCCTAGTTCTAATGAGGTGTATTAGAGGTCATGCAAAACTGGCTGAGGTGATTCATCTTCATGTCTTGATCTGTGCGGTTGCTTGAAAAACCATGGGTATTCAGTCACCATGCTGTTGTTATCCTTAATTTATGAATTAGCAGATATATGTTCTCAGTTCCAGGTGTTGGAATGGACAGTCCATTTCAAACTACTGTCATGCAACAATAAGAAGGCTAATTACATGCATAAAATAAAGTTTTCTTCAGGTGTCAGAGCCAAAGGCAATAATGATCAAGCTCCACACCCCACAAACACTTCTAAGAGTACTTCACAAAGGAATTTGGCAAAGTAATGCAGGATAAGCCCAGATGGTTAAGGTCACTGATGTCGTCCTTATTTGTTTCACTGGCTAGACTCTGTTGGCTTTTTGAATAGTAAATATAAGTAATATACTGAAGATAATTGACAATGATTGCCAGCTGTTGGCAATCTGTACCAGGGTAGAATCCACAAACTAATACTTAAATTGTTTTGAGTGAAGCAGTTATTTCTGCAAAACCTCTTGAGATTTACAGGTGTTTACTCCATATTTATATATTACTGATAAGACAGCTTTGTTACAGAGTAGTATCTTCTCAAGACCCTGTAGTTCTTGTCCATTACAGAGAAGGGAATGATTTAACAATGAACCTTCTCTGTCTTCCTACACAAAAAGACTTGAAGATTCAGGTTGAAAGTCACCCTCATCCTTTAGAGACAGAATATCTTTCATGTGTGGTAGTCATCTTTCATAGGATTTAAACAGCAATGTTAACAGGATTAGGTCCCATGATATTACAAGATTAAAGCCTCTCAGGTTAAGTCAAAGATCCTCCCAGCTGTCAAAGTTTTCTAGAGAATACTTGGCAGAGTTTTACAGTCATTATAGAGAAAATACCAAAGGTATAGTCTGCCTGGGTTCAAAAGTCCTTGAGCATCACTAATTTATGGAAGTCCCTTTGCAGCTCAGTTAGCTCTGAGAGGAAGTCCTTGGCCATATGCTTGTGTAGGTCTGCAGACCATCATGTTTTCTGTACCTTAACTGGGATTCTTGTACTAAGTGGATGCACTTGAATGATTTTTTTTTTTCCCCTGGAACAGGCTTTTATTATATGTGAGGTCAGATTCAAAATGTACAGCCGCTCTTCCTCCTGTGCCTCCTCTAGGCTCATGTATCATTGAGTAACCAGCTGGAAATAGCTGTGTAAGCATAGAACTAGCTGAACCATTCAGACAGGATTCAAGGATATGGGCAAGGGCAAGAATTCGTCTGATTATGTCATGAGTGATGAGAGCCAAGGTTAGGTGCTTTCACATTTCTTTCCTTCATCACCAGATTATTATTGCCATATTGCTAACATATATTAAAATTGTGTGAAACATTTGTTTCAATAATAAGTATAACCCTTTTGATGTGGTCTTTCCACAGCAAGGCAGGATTTTGGTCTTGGCTTTATGTAGATAAGTATCTGATTTAAGCAAAAGAAAATATTTTTTCCTCTCTTTAGGTATCTTCTTACAAGGGTTTTCATAGATGGTCACATTACTTAATGAATATGTTAATGGTTATCTCCCCATCCTATATATGCAGGAATGAGAGCAATTTCTTTCTTTAAGATAGCACTGCTGTTAACCTGCTCCCTGCAAAATGAGTCAGGTTCTGCTAAAATTAGGTCAAGACTGAAAATAAAGAAAGGCATGATAGTAATCAGATTTATGTGAATTGAAAGTCAGAAAAATGCTTTCAGGTGCTTAATCACTTTCATGTATTTGTTGGGTTTAAAATACATTTTACCTTACAATAATAATTTTCTCTCAGACATGACAAAAAATATAGGGCATTTTTCAGATAAGCCAGAGGCTTTTTCCCTCCCAAAGATGCTGACCCATTCCAGCCATGGTGTTGAAAATGACTTACAGGGAATGACTTGGTAGATTTGTAACAATGCTTTGAGATTCAGATGCTATGAAGTCACTTGATGCTTAGGTTTTTAACCTACGGTAATATGGTTTTACTGGCAAATATGGTTCTAGAAGGAACATAGACAATGCAAATTGAATTATGCAGTTTCCTGGTAACTTTACATCTTCCTTGTTTTAAAACTATATATTTTTTAAAACAGCAAAATCTGTATTTGGTGACTACTTCCTTCTGTAAAATAATTGTTTTAATAATAGGGAATCAAAACCATGCAGAATCCAGCCATACAAACTGAAAACTTCAATCACTGTAAAAATCATGTTAATCCTTGCTGGTTTAGACAGCTTCCATCTCATATCCAGCCCTATTTGCTATAAACCACGGGTAGCACAAATGGGTGAGTGGATTAGGGTGTGGTGAACTAATACAAAAAAGAGTAACAGGCATGATGTTTGTTCCAGTGCAATACTCTTTGGTTGTGTTAACATTTAATTAATGCGTAGGTACCTTCACACAACCTCAGCTGGAAGGCAAAACTCAATAATGTGAGAAAAATGGTTTCTACAGAGTCTGACCAGCCTTATTTTCCTCACTACTTGTTTCATCCTGCAGGATGCAAGCAATTCCCACTGATTTGTTGAAAAATCACAAGTCAAAACCACTGAAAGTCTGTTTTATAGACATACAAGATTCAGAGAATTCTGCAGTGCTTAATAAGCTTGCTTTTTGTTTTAGTATTAGTTTTTTTATTATACTAGTTATTAACTGAAGTCTTTCCCATAGCATTCTTTAAGCAACAGACAGCAATATTGTTTTCATAATTTAAAGTTTAATGCAATGAGTGCCTATAAAATCTTTAAGCCAGCTGCTGATCAAAGCATCTTTTTTGTTTCTCCTTGTTTTTTATACTGCAAGTTAAAATGCCTGTATTTGTAATCTGTAGTCACTGAAACTTCAGGCTGATTTTTAGCTTCAGAAGCTCTTGATGTTTTGTTTTGCGTATATTTAGTGGTGTCTGGCACTTCTTAGATTCAATTAACTTCATTTCTGGTGAAATCACATTATAAGCAAAATTTGCCCTTGTAAACCTATTTTATATAAGCCATATTTTTAAGCACTGTTTCAGTAATGATAGAGCACTCTTTGACACAAATCTATGACACAGAAGGTCTTTATAAGCAATAGCTTGCTATCATGTTACTCCTTTTTTTTTTTCTTCTTCTTGTGATATAAAATTACTATAAAGGCTAAATAGATCTGTAACAGACAGGAACCCTACAGGTTATTCTTCTCAGTTAATTCACATTCCCGGCATCATAACAGGTGTTTAGGAAAAGGTGGCAAATTATAATTAAATATATTGGACCAATTCTTGTTCTCTTTATATCTGTTGAACTCAATTAGTCATGTAGAATTTGTCTGGGCATAAATAGAAAGCAGAAATAGCTGAATATGGTTAATTTTAACTGGGTTTCCTTATTCCAATTGAACATTATGGGCTGAATTTTGCTGTCATATATGGCTGCTCAACCTCATAATTCTGTTGGGTCATGCAATTAAATATAAGAAACAATTATACCAGTAGGGATTAAAGATATATAATTAAAAGTAAACTTTCTTGAAATATTTCTGCAAAATTTTGTATTGACCATAAGAAAAAACCTTTTCAAAATGCTTGAAAAACTCAATTTTTATCAAAACTTTAAAATAACTTCCTGAAATTCTGAAGTGAAAGCTGAAATCGTATATATAATTCTAAACAAAAGCAAAGGAGACTGGGGTTGTTCCTACGTGCTTTTCTATTTTCCGCTTTAAAAATTATATAATTTTTTCTCTAGACACACAGTACTCAAATTAGGAACAGAGTAAAGCACAGAAAAAACTCCTACCTCTTTGTCACATTCTTAACTTTCTGGAAATGAGCAAAAGATGAGATCAGATTGATGCAAACATAGGAAAGGGTAACAGCAGAAGGCACATACAGGAGCATTATTATCAGATGTGGTAAAAGAATAAAAGAGGTCAGAGGAAATGCTGCAATTGGAGTGGAAGCAGCCAAATGCAATATTAAAGCTCGTACACTATTAGCATGACAGGGGCAAGAGCAAATGTTGTTATCAAGACAGACAAAATCTCGAGCAAAGTTTGCACTTGCAATAAATAGAAGCAAGAACTGGCATTGCCATCATGATAAGGGTTAAAGCAACAAAAGAGGCTGGGGGAAAGCATCAGTCTTGCTGAAAATGTCAGCAGTGAAAACATCATCTTCTCTATTGCATCTGTTAGTCCTTCCTACTAACAACAGAACCAAACAACAACTCACAGGAAGTATATTATCTAAATGCTAACTACAAGAAAGTGTGTCATCATGAGAAACCAGCTAGAGTGAATGCAAAAAGCCATCCCAACACTTTCATCTTTATGAGCATTATCCGAAACCCTCTGAAATCAAACACAATCCTTTCATATATTGATTAAATAGGTTATGAAAAAGGAAAGATCCAGCCATAATAAAATCCTACAAGTCCAGTACTGCAGTAAGACTTTACTACTATAATCTTGGGTTAGACATCCCTCACTCTTAAATTCAGAGGTTGCTGGAAAACTCCAACACTGGAGATGTTCAGGGGGAAGAAAAGTAATTTTGAGCCTGCACTGGATCTACCCTAGGTTGTTTTAAGCAGATTCTAGCAGCTAGAAAGGAGGCAAGGTCTGATGTTTGTCTGGGACCCTGGAAGCTCAGGGCAGATGAAGGACTGGGAAAAGATGCCTATTCTGATGATTAATATTGATCAGGTTTTTGTGAGCTGGGGAGACATAAGATCTAGGCTGCAAGAAATGAAAAAGCAATTGTTAACTTCTTTTTTAAACATCCTGTGCCTTAACCCCAGGCATGGAGAACAGTCTGAGCTCCATCTGGACCTCTGGTGCAGTGGCTAATACAGGCTGTATGAGTCCTTTGACACTGGAGATTACTCAGCTGGGGGTCTGGGATGTGAACACAACCTTAAAGAAACAATTCAGATAAGTATTCTGTAGCATCCGTTTTCTTCATGAGGAGGTTCACTAGAATGGCTAGTCTGCTGAAGTGCCCATTTATCATTGAAAAGATGTGCTATTTGAGGTTATCTATATAATAGAATTACAATTCTGCTGTGCATTGGGACTCTTTATTGGGCTTTCTGGTTAAAAGAGTAACTGTATGAAATATAAACTTTAATATTTGAGCTATAAAAATTGTGAAATGTCCTTTCCTCTCCTTGAGTTCATTAAGCCTCCAGAGAAACTTTCAAAGCTCGTTAGTTTATTTCAGCTTGGGTTTCTCATCTCAATCTAAAACAGCAAGAAATGAGATTTAATGACTTTAGAGGTCATGACTTCTTTGTCACATAGAGTGTGTTAATTTTCTGACCTGCTTCATTATGACCACAACTTTACTACTTGTTTATTCCCCAGACTCTCAAACTTTAAATATTCTTTTTCTCACTTTCAACCTTATAAATACAGCATTTTTTATTAATCGTTATGAAATGAAGGCATAAGCTATTTAAGTAGTTTGTTGAAGTTCACAGTATTAAAGTCATGTTATACTATAGGATCCAGTTTACAGTTTAGAACTATCTTTGTTTCACAATCAAACTAAAATCATTTTATTCACAGTCCTTTCTGTTGGAAAAGTGCATCAAGCTAGTATATAACCTAACAACCAGGTACCTGCGTTAGAAAAGAAGGAAAACATAACAGTGTCTATTTTTTCAAATACTTAAAAACAAACAAACAAAACCTTCTAGAAACTCCTTGGTGAGGAAAGTCTACAAAAATGTAGCTTTTTGTCAGTAATCAATGCAGACGTATTGCATAATTCCCCCTCGTCATTTTATTTAGGTATTTGTAAAGTGCACATCAGCAAAAGGTTGGTGTTCAAAAGTGGTTATAATATTGATAAGCAAAAGGTATTTCGCCTGTTTCCAGCTGTTTTGGAGAAAGCAGTATTTGGCAGTGTCCCATTTGTTGCAGCAGCTATACTTCAGCCCCATAGCTAATGAGAGCAAGGAAATCCAAGTTTACTCCAATGACTACCCAGACTTCTATGTACACTGGATTTCCCCATGTGCCCTTGTCCCACACCATGATGTAACATCTCTGGGGTGGATCGTACCTACAGTGGTCTGCTGCCTTGGATTCTGCTCATCAGGAGCAAGTCTTTACTCACACTTCATGACTGGAGTACTGGGTTGTAATGTACGTCATGTACGCATTTTACTACTGACTCAATAAGACCACAGAAAAATTTGGGTTGAAAGGGGCCTCTGGAGGTCAGCTAATCTGTCTCAAAAGCAAGGTTAACATCACAGTTACCTCAGGCTGCTCAGGGCTGTGTCCCATCAAGTTTTGGAGGTCTCCATGGATGGAGATGCTACAGTCTCTCTGGGCAGCCTGTTCCTGTGCTTAACTACTTTCATTGTGCATGGGTTTTCCTTAAATACAGCCAGAATATCCCCTGCTGTAAATCATGTCTGTTGCCTCTGGTCCTTCTGCTGTGTGGGTCTGAGAAGAAACTGGCTCCATATTCTCTATAAGCCCCACTTGCCCCAACTTTATATACAGGAAGGCTGTAATTAGCTTGCTTCTGGCATTTTTCTTTCTGGGCCAAACAAACCCAGTTTCCTTACCCTCTCCTCAAATGTCATCTGCCCCAGACTCCTAACCAGCTATGTGGCCCTTCACTGGACTCACTCCAGTTTGTCTGCACTGGGAAGTCTAAAACTGGGCACAAAAATTCCAGAAGTAACCTCATCAATGTCCAATAGAGGGAAATAATCACTTCCCCAACCTGTACTAGGGCATGGGGTTGCTCCATCTAAGGTCTGTGTTTTCACTATAATCAGGAACTTTACGTGGTTCCTGTTTGTCCATTCTTCCAATTTACTGAGGTCATACAGGTACGTTATTTTTATGTCCAGTGTTATCAACACTTCCCCCCTCCCACAATTTGGCATCAACTTGATGAGATCACAAGCCTGTAAAGGTTATTGAAGATGTTCAAGAGTTTGAAACCTTGAGCAACATTGCTCAGAAACATCTGCCAGCTACACTACTCTCTAGGCTCAAATGTTCAGCCACTTTTTTTCTCACTTGGAACACTGTATCTCTTTGAAATGACTGCCATAATACTGTATTGAAACTCTTGGTAAAGTCAAGGAAAATTACATTCTTTGTTCTTCATTTTTTCATAAAGCTGTAACCATTTCATCTTTAAACCAGGTTGATCAAGCACTATATGTCCTTGGTAAATTCAACCTAGCTGTTCTCGGTTGCCTTCTTGTCCTTTTGTGTTTGGAGATGGCTTCTGTGAGGACTTATTTCCTGATTTTCCTAGGGACAGAGGTTAAACTGATACTGACTGGCCTGTGGTTTCCAAGATCCTTCTCTAACATTTGGCCTTTCCCACTCATTTGGAATTTCTGGTGATCAAACAACTCTTCAAATATGATAGAGAGTAGTCTTACAGTGAATTGGCCAGCTCTGGTTAATAGATGCATCCTGCAGGTGCATCTGTTCATAAACACAGGCCTAAAAAAGCAAGAAAATGTACATTCTGTTTGCTGTCCTCCGAAAGGCAAAGACCTGTGCCATTCATGTCAAAGTTTACCAAGCTTAGCTATGGAAAAGGAAGATTGCATCTTCCAGTACAGCTTTCCCTATTATTATCTATCTAGGCAGGACAAACAAGCCAGATACTTCCTTTTTCACTGCCAGCCATTGCCCTTTTTGCATAATTCTGTATACATTCAAAAGGACAGATGCTGAAAAAGTTCCAATCTCATAATTTCCCTACTTTGTTAGTGCAGTAATAGTTTAAGTTTCAACTTCCTGTTATTTTTTAACTTTGGTTATTCATGGGAAGGTCTTATGTTGCTATTAATTTATCTTCCTTTTCGTCAGTGAAGCAAGTCTCGTAAGTCCGTGAAACTTGTCCATGTCCAATTATACAGGCTAGCAGCAGCAGCTAACACAGCCTTGTGTGTTTTGGACCCCAGATCCCACAGGCTGAGCCACAGCTGGGGTTTTTTGTTCTGTTTTGTTTTGGTTTGTTTTGGTTTGGTTTGGTTTGGTTTGGTTTGTTTGGTTGGTTGTTGTTTGTTTGTTTTTTGTTTTTTGTTTAGTGAGAAGAGCTGTTCAGGTTTTACACACTTTTGGACAAAAGAATGAAAATAGTGTTTCAGATAGGCAGGAATAGCTCCTGAAGGAGAAAAAGTATAACTGTCTGAGTTCATTACAATTGACTAGTTCCCTTATAACCAAGATATTTTTGATTTACTTGAACTGCAGTTGAAACTCTCAAGAGAAAGCAAGGTTATAACAAGGACTACATTTTATTTTAAAATAAGCTAATTAATGCTTCCTGGACTTTCCAACAGCTGGAAAATGACATTTTAAAAACAGTGTGATTCCTAGAAGGATAAAATACTTATGAGTAAAATTTTTTGGTAATATAGTATTCTGAGGGCATTATTAATATGTGGATAAACATCCAACTAAGTCTTTAGTCTTTGAAAATTAATGGAGACACAACTTATTAAAATATATAAATAGCAAAGGATACTGTTTTAAATAAGGTTCAAAAATTGTCAGTGTTTTTGGAATCTCAAACTGAGCTTCAGGCAGAGATAGGTGTTATGATAAAGTGTTTTGTAAATAAGTAAGTCTGCTGTCTAAATTGTTCGTTTTTGCTGAACAGATTGAATTAATGTCTCCCTAAAAACTGTATAAGCTGTGTAGAGTCAAACTAGACAGCGTTTCTTTGTTTAGACCACGATTATTAGTAGCTTCTCATCCATAGCAATCAGTAGAACAAGTCAAGAGCCCTAGATATCTCACATAATGAGCTAGCTGTCTACTACCAGTTTCAAATCCTCACTTTTCATCACATTCACTATTTGAAAGTGGGTGCTAATTTGCTAGTAACTGTGGATAAATACTATCTTTATTTTCCTAACAGATAATGAAACAACTTGTTCTGCCTCTGCTGACTCTACTGTCATGCTTCCAATGGCCTTCCAGCATCATCATAGGGTTAAAGCTCATGGTAGAAACCTCGTGCTGCTATTACAGCTTGATTTAACTTTCTTAAAAGGAACTTTCCATGCTTACCTATCAAAACATGAAGCTAGCTTTTTCAAAAAACAGCTGTATCTACCTTGACCTTGAGGCACAACAGAGTAGTAGTATTAGAATCCAAGATCTCTGAAGTCCACAGTGCTGACATCTAAGCATTATATTTCCTTTCTTTAAAAGTAAATCTGAGATAGCTGCATTAAATAAAAAATCCCAAAAGTTGATTAGACAAGGAAGTTTGCTAACCTACAAATGTTTAATTATAGCCCAACTCTTGATCTAAGTAAACAAAAATATTTCATTTGGGTCACTTTAAAATGTTTCATTCTCCTTTGTTTCTTTTTTTTAAACTTGACTTAATCAGAAACAATTTCAATGAAAAATTGAAACCAAATAAAAGACCCCTCAAACCAGCTACAGTCTCACAAATGACTGGGATTTGTCAAACTCCCAACATAATTCAGGATCTTTGGTCACGTCAAAGTTAGGTGAATAACTTGAGAAAAAATTCACTATGTTTAAAATTTTAAAGATATTATCTGGAACAATGGGCTTATCTCTTATGATAAACTGATATAATAACTCATAAAATACAATCATCTGACCCATTTAAATGTTAATCTTTTCCCCTGAAACATTTGCATGTGGAAAATAATATGTATTCTTTTGAGACTCTGCTGAAATGGGATTAAATTCTGTATTAAAAAAAAAAATCTATTTTTCTTCTGTCTATGAAAATGAAGTCCCCATCCCTTCTGCTTCATCAGTGATGAGGACTTTTTTCACTGTTTTGCCCAGAAGACCATAACAACTCTACTGGTTGCATAAACATGCATCTCAATGAGCTTTTCAAATGTAGATTATAAGTAAGGGCATGCTGTTCCACAATGCAAAAATGTTCCTGCATATTAGCATCATGCCAAGGCATTAAACATCCTATGAAATTAACACTGAGAAAAGTCACAGAATATATATACAATCTCAGTAAGGTCAGTAATTATTAAGTTCTATCTCTCCAAGTACTTAAGACGTATTTCTGAAGAATATAAATATACACATATGTATGTATTTCAGGAATGCAGAGTCTTTCAATGAAGGTATCACAACTCCTCTCCCCCCTACTTTTCTGCCTTGTATATCTTTTCTTTTGACAGCCTAATAGCAGCCAAAATGATTGTGTTTGGCTGCCAAGTGATTGGCCTTATGGCCATGGTCAATACAATGCAGCCCCAACAGAGCCTTTGGTCGTCTCTCAGTGTGAGTCCCTTCCCCTTGGCCGCACTCTCCTCCATGTTTTCCATGATTCGTACCAAATGTTCTGTCATGAAGAGACCTGCAGCCTTCACAGGTACTCCGCAGGGATACCCGCAAGGATGTAGCCTTTTCTTCCATTAGATAAAGGTCTGTAGCACAGTGGAAGTGGGTCTGATGTATGATGTTGCCCTGTTTGACCTGGGATCATCGCTACTCAGACCAAAGCTCCTCAAAGGTAGTCTGAGGCTTTATCACTAGGCCACTGCAACAGTTACCCTTAAAATTTCAAATCTCAATTTTTAACTGACTTGCAAATCCTAACAAACCCTGTTTCAACCCAAATGAAATTTAATGGCTGTTATAATCCCCAAGCAAACAGGATTGATAAGACTGTGTCAGCATCTCTTTTTCCCTTAACTGTAAGATTTCCTCTTTAATAGATAGTGGGTTTTGATTTCATCCTTGCCAACCATTTCAGCTGGTTGTTGTTTGATATATAAATTAGAGACAACTCTAAAAATGTATTCTTGTTTTGCTGTATGCTTATTTCTTGGGAATAAAATACAGATGTAAATAATACTGGAGTACTTAACATTTGGTTCATTCAGGCATTAAATGCTTTAAAAATTGAGTGACCTTCAAAGATTTTTGTGTAGGAAAATTACTCTTTGTTTTTGTGCACACGTATCAAGAGAAAATGAGTTGCTTATCTGGACTTCCTAGCATAATCACCCACATCAAATATCTGGTTATGCTTTTTGGGTGATAGCTCTTCTACTTCCATTATTGAATGGCCAAAAAATGTGACTTGTATTGAAAGAGAGAAAAAAAGGACTCTCTCATCAGCTGCTAGTAATCGGTCTGGATCCAGTGAAATAAATGCATGTGCATTCACATGCGCCAATCAGCATGGGCCTCTAGTACCAGAGGAAGGAGAGAATAATAAGATTTCACAGATCTGTTTACTGAATCATATTTTGGAGTGGCTGTTTGATTAGCATCCATACCTATTTTATTGGTAGGACACTATTTAAAAGTTTAGAGATTAATAAAATATCTCAATAAGGCAGAATTCTCTTCTTGGAAGTTGTGAGCAATGTATACCTTGTCATCTAGTAAACAATAAAAAACAAATCAGCCAAACCTTTTCTTGTCTAACAATATTCAAGCATATTGTCATTGCTTTTCTTGCCTCTTGGAAATTTCTCAGCTGTGCAAATATTTTGCTTTCAAAGAAGAAAAATATTTTCCACCATGTTTGTATGTTGTGCGGTTGACGACAAGTTAGCCAAGATGTTCTTGCATTCTATACATGTACATGAAGCCAAAGAGATTGCATGTATTTCTGTGATGGAATTAGAATGAATTTAAACAAATGAGTGGATGATAATAGTACTTAATGTTTTTTGTAGATGCAACCATAGAAAACATAGATGATGGCAGTGTCTACAGTGCCTTTCTCTCTCTTTTCCTCTCCCTGCTTCCCTCTCATGGGTAGGACACTTCTCTGCAAAACCATATTGAAAGAGAGCATTGTGGGCCTGCTAGAAGGTCTGCTTACTGTTCAGAGCACCCAAATGCTTCTTGCAAACATGACATGACAATAGCAGCTGTGTAACCAGAACACTGAGGGATTTCTTGACCTCTTTATTTGTTTCTTCACACACTGTAATAACCTGATCATGTGTGGTTTTCATGATAATGTCCATAAGGTGATGACAGGGTTAGCTGTACAAAGCAAGATTTGCACCCTTTTTTATTACTTGCTGAAAGCTCTCAGAGGAGCATGAAGAGAAAAAATGGCCTTCTACTTTACCAGTTCAGTGAAGATTTACAAACCATATTTGCATTGCTATTGAATTTACTTCTTAGTGAAGTCATATTTCTGAAATGTATCATATTAATGCATATTTTGATGTAAATGTGAAGAATCAGTTTGTAAATTGAGATATAAACATCTTATTGAATAGAAGTAAATGCGATAAGTAACTGTTTCCAATTATATTTCAACCTACTTAGAACTTCCGCTAAAATAGTTCAAACTAGTCACTTGCAAATACATATTTTAAAAAAAGAATAACAAAACTAAGATAGACCAAATATCAACTGTATTAATTTCTGAGTCAAGTACCCGTGGTAAGTATATGTCTTACTCTGGACCCAACTGCAAATGACATGGGTTCATCATAACTCTACCCTAAGATGAAGGTGGTTGTCATCACAATAATCCATGTAGTATCTTTTCTGGAAAATGTGATAAACTCTTAACTTAAACTACCTCAAGCTTTTACAACATACCAGATGTGTTGCTAAAGCAAGGTGTTCTTTAACTGTTCTCTCCCTATCCTCTGTGGTTACAGAAATGTCAAGCTTCTTCAAGAGTATTCTTTCTTTGCTTACTTTTGATCATATGCATTCTGATCTTTATTGTCCTGGTTAAAAATGGAATGGAATATGATAAACAGAAAATAATTTTTCCCTCAGCAAGCAAAAATCAGAGAGCAAGTAAAAATTTCATAAGAATTACAAGCTTATTTGAAACTTGCAGGTGATATCATAGGACACGAGCCTGGGCAAACTGAAGGCTTGGATGCCATGCAAAGTTGGGAATAATGATTTTATCCATATGGACTGCTTGTTGTGGAGTAAAAAACTATTGCATCTTGGTTGACCCACAGAAATTATCTATGTCCCTACTTTAATTTTTCAGTAAACACTAGATAATTCAAGTTGGATTAACCATAAAAGACAAACTAGGTTTTTTTTTCTAATTATTCAATTATTAATTGTGCTGGTTTTAAGGGCTCTGCTGGATGAGCTCCAGAAAATCTCTTGCATTAAAATCAGAAAGCTGGCTGTTCCTTTAAAAGGATGTCAAGGCAGAGACAACTTGGGAAATCATGGTACTCTTTCCTGGAATGGAGCAGCAATTGCTACAAACACCCAGTTTTGTTCCACAGTGTATCGCAGCCAGAACTCGGAGACATTGAAAGCTGAATGGTAATGTTTGAGACATGACCTTTCAGTAAATTTTGCAGAAGGGGTGATAAACTGCAGCAGGAGTGGATAAGTAAACTTCTGAGATATTCTTTAAACTCAGTAACTATTATTTTCAGCAGATAGGGACACCATTATATTGTCTTTTACTGAGACATGGTATGTGAATGGCATCAGTTACCTAGAACTGTCTCATGAACCAGGAAAGGCTCTGATTAGATTATTGGATTTTTGGATCACACCTCCTTTAGGGTGTTTCCATACAATTTCTGATGACTGCACAGAGCATAGACATACAGGAGGCTTGTGTACTGGGGAGTAAAGATTAGATTCAAGTTCTTTATGAAGTCTGCTTAGAGGTCCAGGTTGACATGAAGAAAGCAACAGTTCTTCTCAGTGTTTGATGCTCCTTTACAAAGCAGCCTGTGGACAGGCTGTTGAGCAACAGCTGACCAGCCCCCTGACTGCCAGAGCCTGCTCTGGTGGGAACTAATGACAAATTCCTGTGCTGCAATACACGTGCAGCATACATTGTGAGGTATCTCTTCTTTTTCACA
Organism: Morus bassanus; assembly: GCA_031468815.1. NCBI lineage: Eukaryota > Metazoa > Chordata > Aves > Suliformes > Sulidae > Morus > Morus bassanus. Next base: position 19,335,000 of record CM062600.1, on the reverse strand, counting down.
ACATTCATTCCTTTTTCTGCCTATCCTTCATGGACACTCAAATCACTTATTCCTCTTTGTCTGTTGTTAAATAGTAAAAGAAATTCTCCCTGGGCTAAATGGGAGGAAGGAGCATTTGAAAGCTACTGTGTCGATGGCTGAAGGTGGGATGCAGCAAGTCTTTGGACTCAGGTAAATGTAATTAGTCCTTGTGGGCTGTATCCTCACTGGCTATTCAGTTTAGAGCAGTAATGTGGTATTGAAACAAATTTCATAATGTTTCAACCTACCATGTGTTGGTTTAGCACACACAGATTAGACTCCTTCCACAGGAAATTTTGTAGAAAGGACTTAGCTTCACTGTGATTTTCCTGTCTAAACAGTGATGCTAAGCCTTCTCTAAAAAATTAAGAGCTATTACTTTCTGTCTTACCTCTATCAAAGGAGGTCAAACAGAAGAAAGTTGTGGTGGACACGACAGCATGTATTCACAACCTGGAGATGATTAACAAAACAGCTGATACTAGGATTTAAAAGACGTTGACCTGTGGCAACTGTCAAAGCATATGTGAGATAGATGTGTGTGGCAAGAGAATGTAACCATAATCACTCATATGGTATGATTTTGATGCCTTTTATTTAATCTGGGATGGTTTTAGATGTTTTTTACTGATATTATCCACCAAATCTTAACCCACTTAAAGGAGAGAATCTGACCTTGTTTGACTTATGAGAGAAGGCGGCCCTTGGTGTGAAAATAGAGAATATACAAAGATTTTATTTCTTTTCCAAAGAGCAAATGAATAGGTCAACATGGTGGCTGTGTAGAAGTTAATCTCTTACATAATTGTTCTTGCCATAACAACATTGATTTGCCCTAGAAAAGATGTCTAGGATATAGTCTATCGAGTTTGAAAGTGTTTATACATATACCAGGATGACAGCAAATACTAGCATTATAATTGCCTCAGGGCTTTTCAGAATTGCTAGGGAAAATAATACTTCACTGAATGAATATTTCAGTGAAAATCTCCCTTCCAGTGAAGTCAGTCCACTGGCACAAAACAAATACAGATATTCTGCAGATGTATGTATTGGGGTATGCAGGAACATTAACAGAGGTGCACTTTCAGTTGCTATCAGCATCTTATCAACTGCTTGGAATAAGACACCCTGCTACACAATGATCTCCTTTCCATTTCCAACTTATAAAATTATAGACTATCTTTTTTCCTTGTTAAAACATAAGGTGTATGAGAGAGATATAAGATAAATTAGCTGAAAAGAATTTGCAGGCAATATGTAACACTTAACTGGTTACTGCATCAACAGAAATGTACTAAATTTTCCTCATGGAGTTAGTTCAAAATATACCCGTTTTCTCCACATATAGGACTTCTTTTTTAATTGGGGATGAATCCTGAGAACCTGAGCCAAAGACAGGGTGATTTCTTGGCTTTGAATGGGAAATCCACTGAAATGCATTTACTTTTCACTCATCTATGATTTGTTATAAAGGGTTATTTTAGGTGCAGTGTGAAGACAAGGAAAGTACAGGGGGGCTAGGAGATTGTTTTTGCAATAAGCTGTTTGTTGTAGTCTTGGTTTTAAAGGAAAAAAATGTCTTCTAATTCACATGCCAGAGAGGGGGAAGAGCATCTTTGGTCATAGGCTTGCCAAGCTGGTGAAAAGGACTTTAAACTAAAGTTGCTGTGGGAGGGGAACCTCAATCCATCCCATTCCTACCAGTTTGATGCCAGTGCCAGGAATCACAAGTCAACAGGAGAGCACCTGAAGAGGAGCACAAAGGAATTCCAGCCACTCCAGCCAGTAAATCAGCTTCATCAGGGGCTCAACTTAAATGCCTTTATGCAAATGCAAGTAGCATGAGGAATAAACAAGAGGAGTTAGAGACGTGCCCACACCTGCAGGGCTATGATATTATTGGCATCACAGCGACATGGTGGGATAGCTCCTATGATTGGAGTGTTGGAGTGGAAGGATACAGGATCTTTAGGAAGGACAGGCAGGGTAGACAAGGAGGGGGTGTCATCCTCTGTGTCAATGACCAGCTGGAGTGCATGGTGCTCCTCCTGGGGATGGATGAGGAGCCAAGAGTTTATGTGTCAGTATTAAAGGGAGGGCAGGGACAGGTGACATTATAGTGGGGGTCTGCTAAAGGCCACCTGACAGGAAGACTGAGTGCATGAAGCCTTCTATAGACAGATAGGAGCAGCCTCACATTCACAAGCCCTGGTCCTCCGGGGTGACTTCAACCATTCCAATATCTGTTGGAGGGACAACACAGCAGGGCATAAGCAGTCCAGCAGTGACCATGAAATGGTGGTGTTCAAGAACTTTAGGGCACTGAAGAGGGCAAGCTCTCTACCCTGAACTTCAGGAGAGCCGACTTTTGTCTTTTCATGGATCTGCTTGGTATAGTACCATGGGATAAAGCCCTGGAGGGAAGAGGAACCCAAAAGAACTGTTTAATATTCAAGGGTCACCTCCTACAAGCTCAGGACTGATGCATCCCAACAAAGAGGAACTCAGGCAAAAATGCCAGGAGGCCAGCACAGATGAACAAGGAGCTCCTGAACAAACCCAAACACAAAAAGAAAGACTGCAGAGGGTAGAAGCAAGGATAGGTAGCCTGGGAGAAATTGTCTGAGCAGCCAGGGATCAGGTTAGGAAAGCTAAAGCCCTGATAGAATTAAATCTGGCCAGAGGTGTCAAGGGCAACAAGAAAACCTTCTATAGGTACATCGGTGATAAAAGGAAGACTAAAGAAAATGTGGGTCGTCTCTGGCAGGAAATGGGAGACATGGTTACCTGAGATATGGAGAACTCTGAGGTACTCAATGAATTTTTTTGACTCAGTCTTCACCGGCAAGTGCTCAAGCTGCACCGCCCAAGTTGCAGAAAGCAAAGGCAGGGACTGGGCAAATGAAGAACTGCCCACTGTAGGAGAAGATTAGGTTTGAGACCATCTAAGGAACCTGAAGGTCTGTGGGACCTGATGTGTATCCACAGATCCTAAGGGAATTGACAGATGAAACTGCTAAGCCACTATCCATCATATTTGAGAAGTCATGGCAGTGCAGTGAAGTTCCCACTGGATGGAAAAGGAGAAACATAACCATCATTTTTAAAAAGGGAAAAAAGGAAGACCTGAGGAACTACAGGCTAGTAAGTCTCACCTCTGTGCCCAGTAAGATCATGGAGCAGATCCTCCTGAAAACTATGCTAAGGCACATGGAAAATAAAGAGGTATTTGCAACAGCCAACATGGTTTCACTAAGGGCAAATCATGCCTGACAAATTTGGTGACCTTCTATTACAGGGTTAGAGCATTGGTGAATAAAGGAAGAGCAACTGACACCATCTACCTGGATTTGTGCAAAGCATTTGACACTGTGCCACACGACATCCTTGTCTCTAAATTGGAGAGACATGGATTTGATAGATGGACCACTTGGTGGATAAGGAATTGGCTGGATGGTCACACTCAAACTGTTGTGGTCAACAGCTCAATGTCCAAGTGGACACCAGTGATGAGTGAGGTTTCTCAGGGGTCCGGGACTGGGTGTTGGGACTAGCACTGTTTAACATCTTTGTCGATGACATGGACAGTGGGATTGAATGCACCCTTAGCAAGTTTGCCGATGACACCAAGATATGAGGTGTGGTCCACACGCTGGAGGGAAGGGATGCCACCCAGAGGGACCTTGACAGGCTTGAGAGGTGGGCCTATGTGAACCTCATGAAGTTCAACAAGGCCAAGTGCAAGGCCCTGAACCTGGGTCAGGGCAATCCCCAGCACAAATACAGGCTGGGCTTGAAAGCAGCCCTGAGGAGAAGGACTTAGGAGCGTTCACTGATGAGAAGCTCAATATGACCCCACAATGTGTGCTTGCAGCCCAGAAAGCCAACTGTATCCTGGCTGCATCAAAAGAAGCATGACCAGCAGGTTGAGGGAGGTGATTCTCTCCCTCTATTTAGCTCTTGTGAGACCCCAGCTGGAGTACTGTGTTCAGCTCTGGGCCCCCAACATAAGGACATGGACCTGTTGGATTGGGTCCAGAGGAGGGTCACGAAGAAGATCAGAGGACTGGAGCACCTTTCCTATGAAGACAGGCTGAGATAGTTGGAGTTGCAGAAGAGAAGGCTATGGGAAGACCCTATTGGAGCCTTCCAGTACCCAAAGGGAGCCTTACAAGAAAGCTGGAGAGGGACTTTTTACAAGGGCATGTAGCAATGGGACAAGGGATAATGGCTTTAAACTGGTAGAGGGTAGATTTAGATTAGATATTAGGAAGAAATTCTTCACTGTGAGGGTGGTGAGGTACTGGAACAGGTTGCCAAGAGAAGTTGTAGATGCCACATCCCTGGAACTGTTCAAGGCCGAGTTTGATGGGGTTTTGAGCAACCTGGTCTAATGGAAGTTGTCCTGGCCCATGGCAGGGGGTGTTGAGCCTAAATGACCTTTAAGGTCCCTTCCAACCCAAACCATTCTATGATTCTATGATTCTATGATATAACTTCTTGCCCAGGTTTATCACTTTGTATATGTACTTTTGAGGACTTGCATATTCATATAAATCACCCAGGACAACATTACCATTTTTATAGAGAAAAATCAAATATTAATAACACAGACGATGAGATACTCATGCTCCCTTAGGAGTTTCACAGGATCCAGGAGAGACTTGCAGGATCCAAATGAGTCACCATCCATAAAGGTTCCCTACTGCAAAGCTATTTAAGTAATTACAAAATTTAACAAAAGTAAAGCAAAATAATATTCGTCCCCTAAATAATGGAAAATATTAAGGTCTGCAGGGTACACAGGTCTGTTTAGACCCATGGCCCGGATTCTCACAATACGTTTGTGGTAATTAGAATATCTTATTAAAACTAATTCCCCTCCAGATCTCCCACAGAAATCCTCCAAGCAATAACTGTAGTCTTGCCAAAGCAAATTCCTAAATTATATCATTCCCTGTTGGGCAAGCCCCTACAGATACTATTTAGAACAGTGTTGAGGAATCTTACAAATGAAATGGAAATGTGTTACTACTTTAAAGCTCATCAGGTTCAGAAATCTGTCTCTTCAGTTTCTCACTTGTTTCTCAAACACCCCCTTCAGACTCTGGCATGCTTTCTCAATGTTACTTATCTGTCATGATGTATTGAGTTTTACAGATTTCCTTTCTTTAATTGCCAGCTTTTAGGCATTTATTTTATTATTCTTTCTTGTACATAGACCTTTCATTTTGGCTTATTTCACTTTTGGGTAATGGATAGTTTCCTGCTGCTCCATCTGTCTGTTGTGTTTCTTTCCTGACAGCATAACATGGAGGCGAGTTTAGAGGTACCTGTGTATGCTGATATAGAGCTTGAATGGCTGCATACCATTGTCAGGTCAGCCAGGAAGGGAGAAGTGGGGGTCTGCTGATGGGTGCCTACCCCGCTGACCTCTCCCCTTGGCCTGGGAGAGGATGCACTGCAATTCATGGATGCCCTGACAGTGATTGGCCTCTCAACATCCCCAATCCCAGCTGGCTGAACAGGACCACAGTATTACCTCAGGCCTTGCCCAGATGCTGTCTGGAGATGTCATTAAAGTAACAGTCCCTGTTATAATACTTTCCAAGACAAAATCTATTAACACAAGCCACATAAATGAATGATGTCAATACAGCCCACACTCACAAGTCTTGTACTACTTGGCTAATGGAACATCTCAGCAGTGCTCATCTGAGGACCAGCCCACTCCCAGAGGGTATCTTCCAACCCTTGCTAAGTGGTTGTCATGGTTTTAGCTGGGATAGTTAATTTCCTTCACTGTAGCTGGTATAGTGCTGCGTTTTGGACTTAGTATGAAAATAATGTTGATAACACACTAATATTTTAGTTGTTGCTGGGTAGTGCTTACACTAGTCAAGGACTGTTCCAGCTTTCCATGCTCTGCCAGGTGCACAAGAAGCCGGGAGGGGAGGGGGTACAACCAGGAGAGCTGATCTGAGTTGGCCAAAGGGATATTCCATATCATGTGACGTCATGCCCAGTATATTAACTCGGGGGAGTTGGCTGGGGGAAGCAGTGATTGCGGCTTGGGGACTGGCAGTGTTGGTCAGCGGGTGGCAAACGGTTGCTTCACTTGTGTTTTTTTTTCCTTTTCCCTCTTTTCCACAGGTTTCATGTCTCTCTCTTGTTATTTTCTTTTTTAATTATATTATCATTATTATTATTATAATTATAATCATTATTGTTATCATTACCATTACTAGTATTACTATTTATTTTAATTATTAAACTGTTCTTATCTCAACCCATGATTTTTCTTGATTTTGCTCTTCCAATTCTCCCCCATCCCATAGGGGTTGGGGGAGTGAGCGAGTGGCTGTGTGGTGCTTAGTTGCTGACTAGGGCTAAACCACAACTGTGATCTTCATACCCGGCTCTTCCTAAAAGTGAGTCCTACACAGGGAAGGACAGAAGACAGTTTTTAAGCCTTAAATGAACATTTTTCTCCCATCCACCTCTTTTTCTGGTTCTTTAATGTACTGAAATCTTTCTAACATACATTTAGTTCACTTCCGCTTAGCTTCACATTTGTTCTCCAAAATAATGTCTTTCCCACCAGTACAAATAACTGTAACCAGCAACGCACTCATTTGTGTCCAGCTTAAAATTAATAAATGCCCCATTTGTTTTCAGGCTGTCTGTCTGATTTCCTTTGGTTGTAATCTTATCCATTGGTCCATGGAGAACTCATTACACCTGGCTGCTGCCCATACCCTCTCTGTCTGTGCTCTGCCAGCTTCAGCAAATGTTTGCAAATTGCCCTAATCCCTCAGAGATCCTTATTTTTTTTCCAGGGAGATGGAAATTATTTTGTGTTGTACTGCTTGATATCTTTTCTCCCCCTCTAAAACTCAGACTCTGCCTGTCTGCTGTCCACTGCAAGTAACTTTTCTTGCAGCATTTTGGGATGTCGTCTTAATCAATGTCACAACACAGTCACCTTCCAGAAACTTCTGTTTGCGCTGAGTGACTTTTCACTGGAAAAGTAATTGCTTTGTTGAGGTTTAATTTTGGCTTTTGCTGAAGTCAGTATTTTAAACCGTGTTGGTTCATTTTTAAGATGGCAATTAATTCAGCTCAGGTTCGAGGACTTGTTTCTTACCTGCCTCTTCCCACCCTCTCTACACCTGCCAGCTTGCCGATTTCTTTTCTAAGGAATCAGCCCCCAGCTTTGATTACTTAAACCAGTGATCAAACACTACCACAGTCATGGCAGTGGATATTTCTCCATGTCCATGGAGGCACTGTGACTGTTTTGGTTAGATGCTTTTGGGAAGATGCAGTCAATGCCCCCTACAGCTATAGCTTAGTACACACACACAGAGCACAACCACTAGCTCCAAGGATGACTGAGGTGGCAAAATCAGTATGTATGATTCTATTCACAGTCCAAACAATATAAGCTAAGCGTAACTTCAGTTGTTCACTACAGTCTCCAGGGTACAAACTGGAGAAAAACCTTTGTAACACAACCTGTAACTCTACTTGGAGAGTGTTTAAAAGAAATAGAATGATGAGCATCCTTTTTGTGTATTTTTATTTGGACACCACACAAGATCAATAACAATACTGTAATAGCAAATATTACTTTGCACCTTGGGTGGTTATGAATATCATTTGACTGGATTCATTTGTTTGGCCTAAAGTTTATTCATTGTTTATAGGATGTTTTGAGGCAAAGAACAGATATTGTATTCATGGGACAGAATCCTGTCTTGGCTAGACACTGTGAACAATGAAAAATACACTGGGCCCCAAATGACTCTTATCATCATATGAGACAATAATTCGATACAGACTGATGAGAAGCACTGGTCTCAGTGAGCAGGCAACTGTTTCAGTGCCATAAACACAGGTCAACTGAAACAAACTATTTGCACTTTGAAACCCAGAAAATTGGGCTAGGAAATTTCATAAGATTAATTTTGTTCATTAAGTCTGATTTTTCTGGCACTAGAAGTGGAATGCAAAGAAAATAGGGTCCCCTAAAGTGCTTTAACACTTCCAGTTTCATACTTTCAAAAGCAAAAAAAAAAGGGCAAAAAATAGCATTGAAAGTCACTGGCTAGGATGAGATCTAGGGATAAGATTCCTACTAGGACCAAGCTGGCTTCCTATTGCTATCATCTGGTGCATAATGTTACAGTTTTCTATAAACTCTACTCATCTTTTTCCCCCTTCTGATTCTGGCTACAGTCATGTTATTCACCAGCTCACAGATTTTACATATACAGTGAGAAAAAATAAAGTCACAGTGGGGAAAGGGAAAGTCAGCATCACCTAAGTACCTCTCACCTCTTGCCTTTTTCAGTGATATAACTGAAATCGTTGACTGCCCTACTTGCCTGCAGTACAGCAGCATACAGTTCTTAGCAAAGTCCCTTAATGGGTCAGACCATTACAGTGCACAACTTAGTGCACTCAAGCATGCATCTCTCATACTAATTGTGTCCAATCAAATAACAATATCAGTACAGAGTCTAAATCATTTAGGCTTGTTAAAATGCCACTGTTAAGGCTCTTTGTGTCATTTTCAGGGTGTAGCTGCTTCATGCTGTGATATGCTCTAGAAATAAAGCAAAGAGGAGGAGGAAAAATATAAAATTTCCTTGCATGTTTGTAGATAAATTTCATCTTTTGTTTAGATTTGTTAGATTTCATCCCTATCATATGCTCTAGTACTTTTTTGCTTAAAGTGAACAGTGCTGGTCTGGGTTTTTCGTTTTGTTTGTTTGTTCTTTTGTTTGTTTGTCTGTCTGTCTTCTTTCTGTTGTGCTATTCAGAGAGCTGCAGCACTGACCAGCTGCAAAGGGAGTTGGCTACATATATATGAAACACACAGTGTGATCTCTGCATATATCATGCAGATGCAGGAATCTGACCTACTCTTTTCCTCTAAACCACCTCAGCTTCCTGTAAAGATCAGAAGGTTTATACTCCCGTGTCACAACAGCAGTTCAATGTGTTTAAATCCTTTTATAATTAAATTCAACTGTATCATATGATCTTCACAATTTAGTTTTTCAGCAATAACTACACCCCCGGTGAATAAATCCCTTTCATCCTCATATTGCCTTCTACAGCCATGTGTCTGCACCTCTGAACACCAGGTCATGTCAGGTAGCACAAAGGCTGAGCAGTGACCTTGAGCAGAGAGAAACTCCATTACCTTCTCAGTGGGTTTCCTGAGATTACTGCAGGCTAGGGTTCAAGTGCATTAGCAGAGAATAGAGGGAAGCTAACAGCTGAATGTTAAAATGCTTCTAGCACTTTTCCCCCTTTTTCCTGCTAATTCGAATAGCTGAAGGGGCAGACACAGTTATACTTCCATTAGACAGGCTGAAGTTGATTAAAATGTCACATATTCTGGGTGTTATCCACTAGGTTACTTTATAAAGAGCTATTTACATAACCTTTGTGAATTACTTCTGATGTCCTATGAAACATAATCACTGTTAGACAATAACCAGGCATTAAAGTACCTAAAAGGTCAAAATGTGAATCTAAATTTCTTAAAATTGCAAAGGTGGCTTACCTCTCTGATTCCTTCTATTTAGCTGAAGTGATAAAGTCATTCTGCTGGTAGTAAAACATTCAGCTCTGCCTTTTGTAAATCTATATTAGTCCTGGAAAATAGGAGTCAAGGGGAAAAACAATATCGCTGATGTTTAAAATATAACGTTTGAAAAATATTATTCTTAAATCCCGTGCTTGATCCCCAATATTCCTACAACGGCTTTTTAGTGTAGGAGTAGAAAGAATATCTATGGTACAGCGCTGACTAAGGTCTTCTGTTAGGTAAAATGTAAGTAAAATCTGCTTGTACAGGGGAATATATATCTAGTTCTATCTACTTATATAAAAGCTCATGTGTTCTTTTTTAAAATGTCATACTTTTGTGGGTATATTTCAGCACAAATAGTATGAAAAAAAAATTTAAATGCCCCAAACCCAGCAGCCCTCATAAAAGATGAACCTATCCGTCTATCAAGTGTGTAAAGTGAAAAAATCAGAGTTTAGAAACAGACTTTAGTTTCAAGCCTCTCAGGCACCATTAGCAGGGAGAGGCTGACTCTCTCATCCAGAATGAGAACTTGTTTCAGTCTTGCACACAAGGTGCAAATCAAGCAAAATCAAGCAGTGATCTTGATTGTGACTATGCACAGCTCTCTGCAAAGTTTTAAGCGGCACCAGCTGCCCTCCTGCCAGCTCTGTGCCGGTGCAAGGGCCATTTGCAGTAAATAATATTGGACTGTGTGAAACACAGGTGTGGGGGTGGGAACAAGAAAGTACTAGTTTTCGAAAAGACAGAAAATGTCACTGCCCCAAACAGGCATTGTAGAAAGGAAATGAATGTATTTAAGAGAAGGCTAAACCACTAATATTTCAGCTGCCCGGGAGCCCAGCTGAGGGCTCTTCTTGGGAGTTAGATGAACATGCTTTTGTATCCCTGCACATGTGTTGTTGCTTCTGCCCTCCACTGTGTACCTCCTTTATCACATCCAGACTTTCTCCCTCTTTGTTAAACTGCAAGCGGGGCACAGGCCTAGTTCCTGTGAGTTGGTGAAGGTACCAAATTTTTCAACCAATGCAAATAAGATATAATAATGACACATTGGATTATACTTCTTAGATTAATAAACATAATCTGTGAAGAATCTTTCTCCAGATAGTTTTATTTAATGGCCTTCTCACTGCAAGGTTCAGCCATTGCTGCTGCAGACCCTCAAGCCAGAGAGAGCCAAGAGAACTCCCTTTGAAGCCCAGGAGCACTACGCTGACACAAAGTGCATTCACAGCTGTCAAGGATGGCTGGAGGCATACAGCCTTTTTGGGCAGCATGGTTGCTATGTTTCCTTCTTGCTGAGATCTCATGTGAACCTGCCTTGAAAATGCTGTCTTAGCAAAGCTGATTTCCTTTTTGGGATGCATGTGATAAAAAAAAATACACCCTCCTCAAAAAAACCAACAAACTCCTACTGTGACTCCATGGTATCATCCAGGTTTTGTTTGGCGCAGATAGATCATTTGTAATAACCATAATAATTATGATTTAGACTTCATCTAAGGTTTTGAAATGACTTAACATACATCAAATAAATCTTACATTGCTGTGCTCAGGCATATCGTGTTTTTACAGCTGGGTAAGCTAAAGCACAGGTAAAGTAGGATTATTTTTTTTCTTCAAATTCAGAAATTTTAAGACCAGAAGGAATCATTATACCATCTCTCTGTTTGTCTGTTACATTTCATCTGATTCCTACTCAACTGAAGCCATTAAAGTTCTGTGTAAATAAGAGTATGCCCACACTGTTACAAATGCTTGAGTTAGCTCATCATCCCCCAATTAAAATACATCTATGATCCTAGTCCATTGCAACACCTTAGGTTAGCCATTTTATATCACATTTGCAACAAATTGGTCTGAATGCAGGATTAGTTTCTGTGTCAGTACACCTTCCAGCCAAATGTTGGTAGTATCTATAAATGTCCTACATCTCACACCTGCAAGCATATGCATAAACCCAACAACACACTTTCTGGAGAGGAATCACTCCTCATTCAAATACAGAGAATCCATCATTTTTATTGGTAGATTATTTTACTGGATAATCAGCATCATTTAAAAATGTGCTGTATTAGTCATTTCAATGTGACTGGCTTTAACTTGCAGACATTCACTCTTGTTATGCACTTCATAGGTAGTTTAAAGAGCTCTTTAGTTTCAGGTATTTTGTCCCCTTGAAGCACTTACACACCATAATCAAGCTGTCTCTTCATTGATATGATGAAATAAATGGATTAAGCTCTGTGTGTTCCTTGCCAAAACCCAGCTTTCCTAGCTCTGGAGTGTGATTATGTGCCTTCTTTGATTTTCTACATATTTTTAAAGCTATGGGGAAAAACATGTATATAGTATTCCTGGACTGTACTGTCATATGCCACACAGAGAGCTTTCTGTGCCTTTATTTCTCGTAGTTTTTTATTTTCCTGCTTATGCATCTAAATATACCTCAGACTTAAAGTCATAGAAGTTCATGCAGAGTTGTTTTTCTCCTATGATCTTTAAATCCTTCCAGATCTCTGCTTTCAAGAATATACGTGCCCATTCTGTATGGCATAGTGGTGGTTTTTTCCCCTAGATTAGTGTTTTTTCCTGGATTTCGTTAAAATTGTTTTTGGTTTAATATCCATCCTTGTTAAATGACGTATGGCTTTTGATCAATGTTTACAGATACAGTGTACTGTTACTGTGACAATACGGTGTATTTTATCAGAATTTCATGCAGTTTTAAGCCTGACACTTGAAGTCTAAGATTACTAATTCTACACAATTACCTTTGTCAGCCAAGATTTTAAATATTATCAAATGAGCATAATTCAGTGGCTGAATTAAGAATCACAGGAAAACTCTAGCGGGGAAGGATTTTGGGAGGTGCCTGATGCAAGGAGCTGCTCACACTAGGGCCAGGAACTGGGGGCTGCTCTTAGCTGTCCCACAAGCCACCCCCTGTCCAGGTTCATCTGGCCCTCATTCTCCAGCCTCTCCTTACAGGTTGAGTTCTCCAGCCCTGACCACCTCAGTGGTGATTACCTCTGCTGAGCTTGCTTGGGTTTATTGATGTCTTTCCGATACTGGAGGTCCAAAACTATGTGCAGCATCTAGGTGTGGCCTAATGAGTGCCAAACCGAAGGGGAAAATCCTGTCCCTTAATTGACTGGCTAGTTCATACAGCCCAGGATGCAGTTGGCCTTCATAGCTGCCATAGCACACTGCTGGTTTGTGCTCAACTCGCTGCCCAGCAAAATACACAAACCTTTCCTTCAGAGTTACTCCCAGCCAAGAAGTCCTCAGTCTGTATTGCTGGAAGGCTTATTCCTTCTCAGGGGCAGGACTTCCATTTGTCCTTGCTGAATTTCAGAAGATTTCAATCATCCTGTTCCTCCAGCCTGTCCAGGTCCCTCTGAATGGTAGCTCTGCCCTCAAGTATATGCATGAGTCCCACCAGTTCGGTGTCAACTGCAAGCTTGACATGAATGCAGTCCCTCTCTTTTCCAGGTCACATAATCACTGCAGTGGGTTGACCCTGGCTGAAAACCAGGTGCCCACCAAGCTGCTCTATCACTCCCCCTCTTCACCTGGAGATGGAAGGTCCATCTGGTTGTCCACCCATCCAGACCATAACAGCCTCCCTTGGATTCAGGAGTATTGTGTGAGACAGAGTCAGAAGCTTTGCTAAAATTGAGGAAAACGGCATCAATTTCTCTCCTCTCATCCACAAACCCTGTCACATTATCACAAAAGCAATTACATTTGTGAGGTATGGTTGACCCTTGGCAAATCCATGCTGACTCTTCCCAAAGGGTCCTCCTTACCTGTGTGGCTAGAACTGTGTTTGAATTAATATTAGACTAATTACAATATCTTCCTTAATGACCTTCTCATTTCAACATCTTCATTAAGGGACAGTGGGGCCAACTGGACCCTCAATAAATTTGCAGACAGAAAACTGGGAGGAGTGGCTGAAACAAGAGAGGATTGTACTATCATTCAGATAGACCTGAACAGGCTGGAGAACTGGGAGGACAGGGACCTCATGAAATTCAACAATTAGACATGAGAAGTCCTGCATGTGTGGAAGAGTAACCCAGGCACCAGTAAATGCAGGGAGCTGATGGGCCAAAAGGCAGCTCAGCAGAGAAGGACCTAGGGTCCTAGTGGACAGCAAGCTGTCCATGAGCCAGCGATGTTCCCTCACAATAAGGAAGGCCAACAGCCTCCTGGGCTGCTTTAGGCAGAGCGTTGCCAGCAGGTCCAGGGAGGTGATCTGTCTTCTCTACCCAGCATCTGAAGTGCTGAGTACAATTCTGGGCTCCCCAGTTCAAGACATGGTCTTACTGAAGCAAGCCTCGTGTGGGACCACATAGATGATTAAGGGGAAGCATCTTTCCCATGAGGAGAGGCAAAGAGATCTGGGACTCTTCATGCTGGAGAAAAGAAGGCTCAGGACGATCCTATCCACATGTATAAATTCCTGATGGGAGGGAATGAAGAATAGGTGCAACAACTTCTCAGCAGTGCCCACTGACAGGGCACAATTAAAACACATGAAACTCCATCTGAACACAGGAAGCCACTTTTTTACTGGTCAAACACTGACACAGGTTGTCCAGAGAGGTTGTGGAGTCTCCATTCTTGCAGATACTCAAAACTCAGTGGACACGGTCCTGTGCTGTGCAACCTACTCTAGCTGACCATGATTGAACAGGGGGATTGGACTGGAAGACTTCAAGAAATCCCTTCCTTTCTAAACCACTCTGTGATTCATTTATTTCAGCTGGAAGTTCCACCTATTAATGTAAAGAAATGATGTATTTTTAATTTATAAATATTTTCTTATCAAGATAGTCATATATTCATAATCTGCCTATATCTTTTTAATTGACCATACCCGAAGGTGGAATTTTATTGATATGACTTTATTCAAGGTCAGAATCATACTGGCATTGCTCAGGTCTTAACATGCTCAGGCCTAAGCACCTTCAGCCTATGAAGACTGGCTATGGCATTTCCAGCCTTTCCTAGGTTATGGTCTTTGTGACATAATACTAATGTCCTAAGCATATATAACTTGGTGGTTGTTTTCCCAAAGTGATTTATATTTATGTGGGATGCTGCTAACACACAGTCTCCTAATGGAGACTCATTTTATTAGCAGGAGAGTTTTGTGTGTGTGTGTGTGTTTTCTAACTTGGTTTTGGATCCAGGATTAATTTTTCAGGAATAATGTTATTATTTTGCAGTTTTTATTAGATATAGTCATGACTACCTGAACACATTACTGCTCCACAGAGGGAACACTGGCAGACACAAGGTGCTCTGCCAGAAATACATATTCTCCCTATGGGGCAATAACACACACAAGTGATCATGACTATACAGTTGTATTTACTTAGTTATTTAGATTTATTTCAGCTCCCCACAGTATCCTTTAAACCCATTTTTTGAACGATAAAAGGAAGACTATAAACATTAAGGCTGAAGCTCTCAAACCAGTGAGTCAAGATATATACTGGATTAAAATAAAATCTGAGTGCAAATGGGTTTCTTTTTAATTTCTAAAAAAAATTGGACACATCTACCCTCAGTGTACCTCCAGGTATGTTTACCTGTCTTACCCCTTTCCTTTTGGCCTCAACCTACTCTCTGTAAACATCAGGGCAAAAGTTGACCTTACAGCCTTGTTCCTAAATGCTCACTCTAGCAGCCGTTTTTTTTCTAGATCCAGTTGATAACCCAAGGTAATACAACATGTGTAACCCCAAGTGAAGCAAACTGACCTCGTCTTATTTTCTTTCCATATGGAAGCAAGGCAGTGCCTGTGATTTACAGTACCACCTTCCCTGTTCTTGCTGCTGAGCTCATCACGTGTCCCCCCCCTCCTCCTCCTTTCCCCATTCCTAGAATCAGGCTCCCTGACCACTCAGCCCCTCCCCGCTCTGGAAAGTCCTCCACACACTTAATTGACTCCACAGCTCTCTTCGTTTCCCATCAGAGTAACTATCTTTTCTCCCTGTCTTATAACCCCTAACCTTCTCTCTAATAAAACAATCAAATCCTACTTCCCTCTTTTCAAGTGCTCAATCAGTCTTCCTTGCCCTTTGCCACCCCCTTCACCCTTGCCCCTCAGTCTGCAGATGCCATTCCTGTATATATATCATAATGAATGCCTGTGAATGTTTGTGAAATTTGTATAAAAGGTAGTAGCTAAGGGCTGATTTTCTGCCTACTGTAGAGGGAAGTATTTGACAAATCTGTCTTGTCTCCTTTCAGGATAAAAGACTGATAAATGATTTGGTAAGAAAGACCTCAGTATTGCACATATATTATTAAATGTGCATGTGTATGTATCTTTCCATCTATATCTGTTTTTTCTGTCTCATCCCCATACTGATGGTCACAGAGCGGATCCAGGTTCAGAAAAGCCCCAGGAAATACTGATGTTTCTGAAAGTGTTAATTCTGAGTTTCCTCTTCCACAGTGTAACTGCAGTACAGAAACCTCTTGTTAAGTGAACTTTATTTCTGTCTTTGCATGTGGCCTGATGCACTCTTTTGCGTCCTAGACCACATACTTTTTAGAGCAGGAATTATGTTGAGCCATGCCTATGTTTGAAATATGACCCACAGTCTTAGTAAGGGGATTCGATGGGCCTTATTCACTATATTCAGCTCATGAGGAAAGCAATGTGCTCCACACCTCAGTGAAAGGAGCAGAGAGTGTTTAAGGGGAACTTCTTCTACCTTCTGATATTGTGGGCAAATTTATAAATGGTTGTTTCATTTTCCACTTCCCATTTGTCTGTCTCAAAATGGCTTGCTAGCCATAGAATGAAAATCTGTGCACACCATTGGCAATTCATTGACCATAGTCTGAGAGCCATTAGCAGGGCTCATACCAGACATCTAGTCTACAGATAAAAATGCATATTTAAAAATACATATTTTTTCAATTTTAATTCATTTTCAGGCCTTTTCTCTTCTTGTGTAGATGTTACAAAAATTTGGCTTTATTTATTACTCCAAATACTCCTAAGCAGTGACTTTTTTTAAAGATCAAATATTTTAATATTTTCAAAAAGCAAAATGAAAATTATCCTTTTGGTTACATCATTTGATGTTCTTATTGTTCCATTTACTTACTGCAGCCAAGGAACAGAAAGAATGCCAAAAAATATCAATAAGTAGTACACAGAAGCAATGCTTATGGACAATATGGGCCTGCCAATTTTAC
This sequence comes from Morus bassanus, assembly GCA_031468815.1. NCBI lineage: Eukaryota > Metazoa > Chordata > Aves > Suliformes > Sulidae > Morus > Morus bassanus. Next base: position 19,318,136 of record CM062600.1, on the reverse strand, counting down.
CGAAGAAATTCACTGATAAAGGTGATAGATGCAGCAGAGGATATTTGTGCCTGAAAGCCCAACTTTCAAGTGCCTAATACAGTGAAGTGGAATCATCAACTGAAGTGATATGTCCAGACTTCCTGTCGAGTTCATGTAGACAGTGTGCTCCAGCATGTAGGTGATTACTCCTTGTGTTCTGGCATTCTTCAGCAGAAGGTGTAGTCCTTCCTTCTCCGGAATCAGGGCACCTTCATCTATCCCAAATCTAGACCCCTGTCCTTTCTTGAGTGAAGGAGTGAACCGTTCCTTGGGGGAGCTCAGCACTGCCAAATCTTTCCCAAAAGAAAGCCACCAGCAGTACAGCTGCTGTTAGTAACAGGTCTCTCTGTCACATAACACCTGGCTTCAAAGTGGGTTAGCAATTCTTGCAAATGCTTCTGCTCCATACAAAACAATAAATCAAATAGACTTTGGATTAAATATTAAATATCATCTGATTATGACAGCATGGAAAAGCATAAAACTAATGGTGTTGCAAGAATGTGTCTCATGTCCTTGTCTTTTAAATAGAACATCAGCTGAGCTGCTTTAACATACTTAGGAATAAAAAGATATTTTTAAAATTTAATAAAAGCAGTATCAGTGTTCTTAAAATAGAAAACAGAATTAGACTTCTAGGACTCCCATATGCAACTCAGAAGATTGTTCTTTTTTCTGCTATAATATTTCTAAAAACATCACCTAAAGATAGTGCTTCATACATTCTTCATTCATTTACTTCATTGCCTATAAAGTCAGAATCCCCTATAAGTATCTTAGCAGATCACACAAATAAAAAACAGAAACTCCAACTTTTTTTAATTTCTCTGAAATACAGCTAATAGCAGTGGATTTTTTTTTCCTTTTTTTAATTAACATTGATTGCTGGTAGAGACTGGGAAATCTCCTAGCATACAAATGTCTGTTACACGGTACTACAGTAATCTTTAAAGCTAGATTCATTTCTGTGGGACAGAGGAAAGAAATTAACAAACAAGCCACTTGGAGAATATATAAGCAGAAATATGTTCACAGGGCCCCTTTATTATAATACAGAATTTAAAAAACCTTGTAATACCACAATTAGAAGGGGAGAGCTGTTCGCTATGCAGGCTGTAGCTGGTCAAACAGATGGAAGGCTCCACCGACTCTTTTACCAGACACCTGCCAATCTCTAAATAGCAGCACAAAGTCTGGACTGTCCCTTAATGGGACATCTGTGTCTCTGAATTTATAACTGCCACACTGCAAGATCACAGACACTGCAATACCCCAAGCCTCTGCTTGGACACATACCTGATCATCATTACAGTAGTATTCATGTGTGCCAGAGCTTTAGAGGGAAATGATTAAATGACATTATCTACCCACCACTAACTGCTCATGGCAGGATGGGGGATTTTTGAGTGGCTGGCAGAATATGATTGTAGTCTAAGTGAAACAGATTTGGTAGAATAGTTTCAATTATGTACCTAAAGAAAGGTTCTGGACTGAATACAGCCTTATCAAATGCAGTTCACTGAGTCTGAAAGCAGCTGTAAATTCAGTGGAACTAGGAACTGCAAACCATATAATTTGAAAATGTTCATCACCCAGTACACCCTGAAGATTATAGACAAGGCCATTTTAGTTAAACAAGTAACTCAGAAATGTCTAAAAATAATGGTTAATCACAAAGGGGCGAAACAATTGTTATTGTTACCTATTGCTTTAAAAGCTCCACACTTTAGTGCAAACACTTGCAGTGATGTGAGGCTGAAAGTTGAACAGTTCCCATTATATTTACTCCTAGGCCTCATAAATTTTTGCTATTTTAAGTGGTGCAAAGACAGAAATAGACACGATGAAACACAAAAATGTGCAAAACCTGCCAAGCTCTCTCCCTTGCTCACAGTCCTTCTTGGCTTATTCTGAAACATATGCCATTGTAAAATTGTTAGGAGTCCCTTAGGATCCCCGAGTCCAGTAAATTAACAGCCTGCACCACCCCTTGAATATAGGAAGATATAAGAGAGTCCTGCAAGAAGCCCTAAAGGAGTGAGCAGTGGGAGTGCAGGAGGTAAGGGGGAGGACAGAAGGAGAAGAAATCTCCTCCTGAGATTTCCAAATGGGAAGTTTTCTACTAAAATCACTGTATTCATCTGGTAGAAAAAAGGTCCCTAAAGATCTTCTACAGATGTCTTCTAAATGCTGCCTTTATTTTAATTCCAGCAGGGAAGCTAATTTGTTGACAATGCTTAGGTCGCGTGTGAACTAAGGTTTTCTGGCTCCATAAATGGAGAGAAGCCCAAAGAGACTGCATACCTCAACAGTACTTTCTTTGAGGCCTAAATGAGGATTGAAAGTTTTGAAAGCTACCAGTTCAGCTGAAATGCTGGGGAACACATATGTGTCGCATTTAGAAATGCAGTCAATCCATTCAGCTCCTCACCTTCAATTATGCTTGAAAGGATGTAAATCATTTTATAATGACACGGAAGTGGTTTCTTCATAGATGTACTTTCAAGTTTGTTAAGTAATGTAAAGAAATGCTATGATTGCAGAAGAGAAATCTACATGAGGAATTTACTTGCTGCAAATTTTTGCATCTCATTGTAAAGACAGCCTGCTTTGCTGGTTAAAGAGCAGAAAAGGGAGTCATAGAAAATTCTCTTTAAAATTTTGTCTTGAGACTAGAAACTTGAAGTCTCTGTATTTTCCCAGGTGTGACAGGTCTTTGTGTAGGATAAATGGACAACACACAATGTCCCCCCTCCCTTCCCCTGTATATTTAACCTTCTTATTGGAGTCCCAACTCTCTGATGCTACAACCAGACTTGTATTACTTGTTTGTATTTATCAGATGCATAAATTCAGGGTTTTTTTCAAAATAAAAAAAATTAGACAATATTTGATGTAATATCAATACCTTATATTAATTTTAGTTGTTCTCCCAAGATTCTTTTTGTGATACATTCACCACAAATTACAAAGCATAATAAAACTGCTTTGTCCTCATTACATGTTATAAAATGGAAGGTTTGCAGAGATTTTGAATCTTTTCTCTGCCACAGTTTTATACTCCTGCTCTTTGCTGCTTCAGAAGTCTTTCCTTCCAGATGTGGCAGTTGCAAAGGCAGTTCCTTTGGAAATGGAAATACAGAGAAGGCAGAACAGGTTGCTTGACTCTGCACTGAATTAATCCACAGTCAGTGCTTATGAAAAATAAAAACATGTTCCTCCTGCTCATAGCATTCAGTGTAATCAGAAGTAATTAGAGTTAATCAGCTGTCCATATTAAACTAAAAAAGAAACCTCTTTCTTCTCTCTTCATGAGAATACTGCAAATCATCTAAAGAATTCATGCAGTAGTTCCATTTTACTGACTGCCTGTTATTTTTAAATTCTTTTCTTTAAGCAAGTGTAAATCAGAATTAAGTGTTCCTAGAAAAAAAGAAAAAAATCTGTTTGCCCCAAGGTTTCTCCTTACAGCACCTCCTGTGAGAGTTTTCCATGTATTGGTTTGTGAGTTAGACCAGCAAAGGCATAGCATGGTACAATCATTCGAAAGACAGACTTGCACAGGATCACACTACATATAAGACTGTGTTTAAAAGTGAAACTAATTAAGCTTTGGGACATTTTACATGAGTCTTTATGGGGCAGGTCCACAAGAATATGTAAAATGTCAAAGGGTCAAAGCAATTGCAGGGCTGCCTGAACAGTTTAGTAGCACCTATTCCTGGACATGGTTGCTTTGTAAGTGTAGGTGTAGCTTCAGAATCAGGAGTCCAAAAAATCTGAGGGCACTTCTCAGAGCTGGCCTGAAATCTTTCAGCAACTGAAGGGTGAAACTTCATGGTAGAGAAAGCTTGGTGGTCCTGCCACAGAGGAGACCTTAGGTACTGCAGCAATTTATTTTTAGGTTTTTGTGCATCCTCTTGTCCTCCAAGTGGCAGATACCATCATAGCTTACTGGGTAGGGCACTAAATGAGGCACTGGGTGATCTGCTTTTAATTTCTGTCTTCTGTCAAAGGAATATTCTCACACCAAGTACTAGACTACTTGATAAGTGGAGATAAACAACGGTGAAGCAATACAGCTGTAAAAAAAAAGAAAAAAAATCAGAATTACTGTAGAGCACAAATAACCATATGATACATTAGTTGCATCTAAAATGAAAATGGTTGGGGAATATAAGGCCTCTTGAGAACATCAGTCAGGAGTTTCAGTCTGCCATTTAAGTAGCTTTCCTATTACAACCAGCAAATATCTGGCCTTGATGAATTTTCAGCTGCTTGAAATCTTATATCAGGCCACAAGGTAGCAATTTAAAAGCCTTCAAGAAAACAGATGATACAGAGAATGATAGAATAGAAGTTAATGAAATTAAGATAATAGACAATGATAAAGAAAAGTTAATTTTGCTGTCTAGTTTAAGTGCAGTGATAAGTTCAAGAAAAGAAATTTGTTAATTCTGATACTAAGAGATCAAATCAAAAGAAAGTACATAAAATGCAGAATGTTTTTAATTTACACAACACAGCTGCAGAAGTCATAGTTCCTCACTTAATTCTTTGTATGATGCGTATGTTCAAGTCAGGACTGTTATATTGTGGTCCCTTTAATCCACCAAAACCTTTCAGAATTCATCATGATACAGAGCACACTTACATAACTCATAGTAGATTAAATTAATATGCATGGTGCCCAAGATACATTTCTGCAAAAGAATAATGGTATTAAGCAGAATTAAATGGAGTTGATGGTGGTTGAATCTCGCTAACTGTTTTTTCATGACATGAAGGACTATGGAAAGACTCAATGCATCATCTCACTTGCAGTAGTGCACACTAAGTCGGTGAGTGTGATGCCAGTGTGATAAATCTACTCCTTCTTACTAATGTGGGATAGCTCAATGAATCTTCCATACCTGAAATGATATGGTATTCATCCTTATCTCTCCAGGTAAACCAGTTTTTCAAATCAGTTCATCTTACCTGATAAAAACAGATTAAAATTCTAAATCCCAGTCCAATATGGCACTTACGTACAGAAAGGGTCAGAAAAAACTGGTATAACAAAATTTGGATGAGAATGCTCATTTACTGCCGAGCCATCAGATATTTTATTTAAAAGAATGGGAATTTACACTTTAGCCAAATTCAATACAGAGTTTTGGAGCAGCAACAGCTCTGCCTTGGGGTTTGAGAAGTTGGAAACTGGTACCACTGGCTCTGGTGCAGATGTCGACCTATTTTGCAAATAAATAAATTATTTAACTGAGGATTATATCTAGTGTTATGTAAACATGAGGATTTTGCTAATGTCTACACTTAATTAGGTATTTGTGTATTTCATAAGGTTGCCTCTGGATAGCATAGATCTGGAGCAACTTCTTTTGCTGGCCAGGGAACTTTCAAGGATACAATAAAACACTTTTTTTGCCTTTTTATTTTTTTTTTTTTTGGTGGTGCTTAACTGCTAACTGGGGTTAACCGTACAGTATAAGGTAACTGCAGTCTTTGGATAAAGATTGTAAATCCCAAGAAAGAGCGACAGCAGAGTGAAGTGGTGTATAGGTGAACTTAGAAGGAGAGACATATATTACTGATCTGTATCTGCTACGAAAAAGAGCTGGAAAGAATCAACACTGTTGCAAGGATCATACTATGTAAATAAGGATTCTCTGTGATAGAGCTGACAGAAGATATACTTTAAAATTTACACAGTAAAAATCAGGAATATTTTGGGCTTCTGGAGTGCAATGAAAGTAGATTAAAATGTCTTTCTGTACAAGTCTTGGCTGAGATTGGGAAGATTTGGGGCTGGAAATCTTTGTTGTCAGTTCTCAGAGATACAATGGGTGATTTTAAATGTCAATTGGAAAAAGGAACAGTTAAACTACTTCACAACACAATCCTAAAAAGTGCTCTAGAGGGTTAGATAATTGCCAGGGAGACCCCATTGATTGCATGATGATTACATCAGTCACCAGATACACAGAAGTGTGACAGCCTGAACAGTAGGGATATATGGTTTGAATGATTTAGTCCTGATGAACAAGAACTGATAGCTCTCCAATTAATAGGTGCTGCTGGTTAAATTTTTTCTTTGCTCTTTAACTAGGATCACAATTTATTTTCTAGTAAAAATAATAAATACATTGTTACTCCCCAACAAGTTTAGAAAGAGAGAGAAATGCATTCTGACAGAGGAAAATAAATGGTTTTGGTTTGTTTACACTGAAATACTGTGGATGTCCTAAAGCTATACAGATAAATGTAAACAATACCTGCACTTGCATAATTTCACGTTACTGCAAGTAGTATGTTCCAAATGAAAGTAATGTGTGACTGTATGTTTCAGAGATCTGAGGTTAAAGTATAATGTGATATTGATAGCTTGTAAAACCCGATACCTCTTCTGAATGTTGCCTGCTTCCTGACAGCCTTCACAGAAGGCTGCTGTTTTTATGTGGCCAAGCTGGCCACACCATCACCCCTCTTTCTATGTGCATGTCTGAAATGTTTGCCAAATAATTTTCCAGCGTTCCCCTGCCATTGTAAAGAAGGCCATGGTTACAGCATCCCCACTGAGTGTGTTAGGCAGCACATAAAAATCACATGTGGTAGTAGTGAAGGTTTACATAAAGGCTTATAGTAAGCGTATACCCCTTTCATTAGTCTCAACCTCTCTATGTTTAATGCATAATGTCTGGTCTTACCATTAACACATACCACATGCAACTTTGATATAAAATAGAGATAAAATAAAACCCCTGAACATGCTCTTATAGAAGCTTCTAATAACTGAAAATGTCATAAAATATTACTACAGGATAAGGTTGTGTACAGCTATTTTGATCTGAGTTTGTAACACTTTGAAAAGGCGCTGGAGGAAAACATAAAAGCCTGCTTGCTGTATACACTATTTTATATGGAGATGTCTACAGAGGTAAAGAAAAAGGTACTGGGTGTTTGTCTATGAGACATCTACTGAGTTCTGACAACTTAATACAGATGAGATAGTACATACTCTGTTTATTTTCAAATGAAAGGTTTCATATTTGATTAACAAAAAGAGTTGGAAACACTGCTGAAAAGCACAGAACAATAGATCTTTGGATTAGTATACACTCAGAAGATACTGTCAGGTTTCTGGTAGGATTCTTTCCATGCGAATCACCTGGGCAACTTCTTATAGTTAATTACACTCAGAGATGAGCTCAGTATAAGCACAAACCTTGACTGGTTTAATAGATTTTTTTCTCAGTGGAGAAAGGGTGACTCACCTCAGAGAGACACCTGCATATTGTAGAATTGTGTTTTGACTCTTTCTGTCTTTAATTTTTGCAGTGAATGTCAGTTCTGAGTCATTTTACTGGCGCAGAAAATCTGATTCTGTAAGTAGACATCATTTCTTCAGCAGTACCTCCAAGGACTGTTCTGATTTTAAGAGCTTGTACAGCAGCTCTGCCAAACTTGTTAGATAGAAGTGCAGACACTATACAACACTTGTTACTTATGTAGGTTTTTCACCAGTAGAATTCATATGAAAGTATGTTAGTTCAGGTTTTAGAATGTAAAGAATTCTGGTCTCAAAAGGAGAACAATAACTTGCTGAAATGGCATGGTAGCTACTGCTGAAATAAAAATGTAACCCAGGCTCGTAGTTCTCATTCTAACTGAATACTGAAAAATTGGTCCACCTTGACTGGATCTGTATTTAGGTCCACTGCATTAGCCCTGAGTGAAAACAAATTTCTTCTTCTCTTTGTCTCTTGAATCTGTCATGTAGCAAGTTCATAGTTCATTGAAAAAGGTGCACTGTATGCATGGTATAATGATTTTATTGTTAATATTTTCATAAATGAGCTGTGTCCTACAGATGAATTTTTTTTTCCATTCTGATGTAAAGTTTTCCGTGGCTTAGAACATAGGTACTTTCATGACTATTCTGGCAAGCAAAGTCTTCAGAGAGAATTGCATTGTGCCTCTGTGGGAAAGTTACACTCTAAGCTTTGTTGATTTGTTGGTTTTTTTACTAAAAGAAAAAAGAGAAGAAAAGAACATTACGTACTCCAGTTTGGGGTCACTGTGCTTGCTTATAATACTGTAGACACATTAAAGTGTATATATGATGAATGATTTTAAAATATGATATCAGGTAATTTGGAACAGAAACCTAATAAATAACTTGAGCTTTTAATTCTGCTTTATTTTTAGCCACTCACATAATTAAAAACAATCTTAAAGTGGTTAAAGGAAGTTATTTTTTACTGCAAACATGGTCAAAACTTACAATTACTTCTGTTGTTACACTGATGTATGGTAAATATTCACAGAATCATAAATTTTTAACAATAAGAATTGAGATGTACAACAAATATAAGTAGGCACTGGTATAACTACAGATATGTGCTTAAATTCCTGGGTCACTTGTGTTATTTCTGCATTTCTCTTGCCTTTTTTTTTTTTTTTTTTTTAACCACAGTCTGTGGGCACCCTTTTGTCAGACCTATAACTCTCTTTGTGTTATGAAACTGCATGAAATATTTTCAATCAAAAGGTTACAGAATAAAATCCTATCTCATGGTAAATGTTAGTAAGTCACAAAAGCTCTTAGCATTCTGTAGAGGTAGAAGTTACTTCTAAAAATCCCATCTGAAGAGAAAAAAAATTTTAGGTAAATAATGAAGGATAGTATCTTTTTTATCTTTCCTTCACACCCACCACCTTGTTTTTAGCGATCCACTTGGATTTTTATTATTAAATGCATTGTAGACTTCTGCCTACATCTGTAGTATATGAGCTGGTACTTTTTTCAAGGACAAGTGAAAAGACGCTTAATTATTCAAAAACCAAAAGACAGTGAGCAGCATGTATAGAAAATACTATTATATTTTTCCTTTATAATGTAAGGTATAGTGCCGTTTGTACTGGATTACTGTGTCAATAACTTTCATGGCCTAGTCTTTTCTGCATACTCTTATCTATGAGGAGACTTTCAATTTCCAGTACAAGTATGTAGAATTTTCTTGAAGAAATTAGTACCACGTTCAGACACTAGTTTCAAAATTAAATGACCTGACATCCAGAATGATGGAAGTTCCACAGTCTCTTTAGGGAAACAAAGTCAGATTTCAGGGCATAGGTGAAGGATTTCTACATACTCCAGTATTTCAGTGTTTTCTCCTCATGGGGGCAGTAAGTCCCACAGCAGACTGAATATATCTTTTGGTTTTTCCCTTCTGTTACAACTAGTGCTTTCCTACACTTGTGTAATGAAGGTCAAGACTATACAGGGAAAGGGAAGTTATGTGAAATTCTGTTGGCAAGCCCTGGATTGGCTCTGATTAAGGCTGGGCTGCACACAGGCGGAACTTGCACAGACATCTGAGACCAGGTGCCAACTTCAGCCTCCTGTGTGTGGGTCAGCCGGCTGCTGAGAATGGCCTGTTTTGGTCAGCAAGCAGTTCAATAATAAGTTTCAGAGCTAGGTTTTAAGCAAGTCCCAATGTCAAGTGAAGACTTGAGTCACTGAACCAGTGTTTGAGGAGATAAGAAGCATGGCTCGGTTGCTAGTATGTTCTCCCAAAGGATCTATACCTCTTGTCCTTGACATTTAAATCACCTGAATGGGAGCAAAGGTGTTTCAGGGGACTTCAATTACAGTTTATATGTAGGGAAAGAAAAAATATCTCTTAGGCATAAAGCATAAAACAATATTTTGTGGTCTATGTGAGTTTGGGAAAGGGATGGAGCATCATGAAGGTACAGTTGATCCAGAAAGGTTATCTGCTTAAGAGTAAGGAATGTACATCAGATTTGTAAGATGGGGCATTGTTTTCTTGTTTGGATTCTAAACTGGTGTTTTAGCATGTGACCAATTGCACATGAACTCTGGAGACAGTGCTGTAGCTAAGAGAGTGAACACAGTTCTTCCTTATGAAATCCGGTATGGCTGAAGGCTATACTCTGTCAGAAAGACCATTGACAAAACACTTTGTTCTGTTCTGATATATTCAGTTCAGTAGTACTACTTAAAAAATGAAATGTTTCAAAAAAGAGCTATTCACATGATTACAGATGTACACATTATCTTGAAACACCCTTACAGTTATGGTTGAAAGTTGTTCAATCCAAGAAGCTTAGAAATAAGTCATGCCTCTTTATGACCATGTCTTCTAAGTGTAAACAGCTTTTTAACCTAGCACAAATTGTCATGAGAGACACAATAGCTGGAAGATAAAGGTAGACTAGGTCATAAATTTTTAAAAACTTTGGTAATTAAGTATCAAAAGAGTCTACCTGGGGACTTGGTGGTCTTTTCATCATTTGCAGTTTCTAAGTGAAGGCAAGATTTCTTTCAAAAATATATCCTGTAGTTATAGTTTTGATGAAGACATTGCTTTGTGACTTTGTACAGTCCATGTTGTGAGCCTATATGATCATAATGGTCCTCTCTGGCCTTAATATCCATTACATTCTTCTTGATTAACTAACTTTGTCAAATGCCACAAAGGGATGAAGGAAGATTTACAGATCCCAAATCACTTGTGGATTCCATATGGCAGTTTTACAGGTACCTTGGCAAAGCTTTAGCATCATAAAATCACAGAATCACAGAATGGCTGAGTTTGGAAGGGACCTGTAGAGGTCATCTGGTCCAAGCCCCTTGCAGAAGCAGGACCTCCTATAGCCAGTTGCCCAGGACCATGTCCAGATGGCTTTTGAATATCCCCAAGGCTAGAGACTTCACAACCTCTCTGGGAAACCTGTTACAGTGCTTGGTCACCCTCACAGTCCTGTTACTGGAGACCACCGAAAGGAGCCTGGCTCCATCCTCTTTGCACTCTCTCTTCAGGTGTTTATATTCATTGGTGAGATCCCCCTGAGCCTTCTCTCCTCCAGGATGAACAGTCCCAGTTCTTTCAGCCTTTCTTCAGAGGAGAGATGCTCCAATCCCTTCATCATCTTCGTGGCTTTTTGTTGGACTCTTTCCAGTATGTCCATGTCCTTTTTGTACTGAGGAGCCTACAACTGGATGCATTACTCCAGGTGTGACCTCACCAGTGCTAAGTAGAGGGGAAGGATCACCTCCTTCGACCTGCTGGCAATACTTTGTCTAATGCAGCCATGGATATCACTAGTCTTTTTTGCAGCAAGGGCATATTGCTGGCTCATGTTCATTGCTGTCCACTAGGACCCTCAGGTAATTTTCTGCTAAGTTTCTTTCCAGCTGGGTGACCCGCAGCATATACTGCTGTCTTGTCTTGTTCCTCCCCAGCTGCAGGACTTTGCACTTTCCCTTGTTGAACTTCATGAGGTTCCTGTCAGCGCATTTCTCCAGCCTGTCCAGGTCCCTCTGGATGGCAGCACAATGCTTTGGTGTATCAGCCATCTCCAGGAAAGCAGGGCTCCATCAGGTGTTACGGTTACTTGGGAAGACAAACACTGTAACTCTGAGCACCCCCCACTTCCTTCTTCTTCCCCCAGCTTTATATGCTGAGCATGATGTTATATGGTGCAGGATATCCCTTTGAACTGTTGGGGTCCACTGTGCCAGCTGTGTCCCCTCCCAGCTTCTTGTACACCTCCAGCCTACTTGCTGGTTGGGTGGTGTGAGAAGCAGAAAACACCTTAACTCTGTGTAAGCACTGCTCAGCAATAACTAAAACATCCTTGAATTAGCAACTTTGTTTTCAGCACAAATCCAAAACATAGCCTCATACTAGCTTCAATGAAGAAAATTAACTCTATCCCAGCCAAAATCAACACAGAGCTCTTTGTTCATCCATTTACCTGACTTCGTATTCATTGGGATGGACTTCACTTGAGCTTGGAGGAGGTGATCCTTGAATACTAACAAACTTTCTTGGGCCTTCTTTGTCATGCTGTGCTGTCTCTCCAGCAGATGATGGTTGAAGACACTTATGAGGACCAAGGTCTGCAAACTTGAAGCTACTCCTGTTTGTCTGTAGACAGTCTGATTCACTTGTTCTTCCTGGGCAGGTGGCCTATAGCAGACACCCACTAATATGTCACCTTAGATATTTAGGTATCTGTAACAATACCCTTTGGGGGATGTAATGACAGCTATGTATTCCAGTGTAGAGGAACATCCTGAACATCCTTACCATGACAGCATGCTTAGCTACTTAGCTATTTTCAGATAAATGTTATTATCTTTTTAGCATGATGTTACCTGAGAATGTTGAAGTATCTTAATTGTATTAAGATTCTTAAAATTTCACAATAATCTTAGTTTCAGACAAAGCTGAATCTTTGGTTGTATATTTCATTGAAATCTATCTAACATTCCGGTACATATAGCAGGTATGTAGGCACTGACCTTATGCAGTGTACACAGAACAGCAATGCATACCAAAATATATCAAATGAAGTGTACCTAGAAGCAGTGTTCTCAAGTATTCTTCGCAAGTCAGGGTACAGATGACCTTAAAGACTTTAATAGTTAAACAGAGTGTTTTACGATGTTGTGATTTACCTTGGATGTGAAAATTCACACTTTCAAGGAAGTAATTTTGGTTTACTTCATAATTGAATGATATCTACTCCATCAGTTAAGAAATTAAGTCATTCTGACACAGGAAATAAACATTGAGAACTTATCTGAAAATGCCTCAGGCAACTGATTCTTTTTCACTTAATAGATACAGACTGACTTTCCTGATACACATTAGAGCAAAATGCAACCTTGGAATAAGGCGGCTAATTGGGGTCTATTATAGCAGCAAGCTAAGATGGAAAAGGTCACACCTGAGAGGAAATAAGAGGCCATGGGTCAACAGCAGTGCACTTACCCTATGTACTGAGGCAGTGCTGGGGGTGGCATTCCTCGGGAAGAGCCCAGGGAGCTGCATCTCACACCTCACGCCAGCTTCAAGCAGCCACCCCACAGGTGAAGACACCTGAGCATGCTAGAGGCTACCACGGCCCCTTGATTTCCTAATGTCACTGGTTTGCAAGAAAATAAAAGAAGAATTTAGTTTTTTAATGACACTTTAATTTGCTGATATGTTTCCACTTTTCTTTCTAGTCCTGTCTTTGGCAGAATGAACTCTTGAGTGAATTAATGTTCCTATTGTAAATGCTGTGTTTTGCATACAGTTAAAAATGTGATCTTATCCTCCAATAAGAAAAAAATTTGCACCCAATAATAATGTGCTTTTGCAATCTCCTGTCAGAAACAAATAATCACTGTCCCTGGACTATGCTGTCATGAGGCAGTTGCCACAATTCTAAGCCCATTGTAACTGACTGGTCACCTAAGGGCACAAGTGAAGTGGCTAAGGAAGACACAGACAAATGTTTCTTTGATATTACAAAGTGAAGTAAGACGAAAAATACAGCCATTACTTCTGTTTCCCTCCCTTTTTTACTTCCTTTGGGGTTTGGGTTTGTTTGGGGTTTTTTTGTTTGGTTTGGGTTTTTATGTGTGTGGGGGGGTTTCTTCCTTTTTTTTTTTTTTTTAATTTGGCCAGGCAACCTGGCAGACCCATTCTTTTTGCCCACAAAAAATTGTTCACTGATTCTTTCTTAATACAACCAGACTGCAGTCTGAATTTTTGGAAAGAACAACTGTAGCTGAATATCAAATGAGAGAGAAGGGTATCATTTAGTGTAAATTTTTCTTTTTTAATATATCCTTTTCTCTTGTTATTTTTATACATCTTATTTTCTACTGGAATTGTGGAGTGGCTTATCAATTCTCATAATTTTTAACTTCCAGTTCACCAGTAGGAGAAAGACAGGATCTTATGATCTTTGCTGGCTGAAAAGGCATTTTTTTAAACAAAAAACTTATTTTGAGAAAAGATTTTGGTGAATGGTCTTTAACCACTAATTTCCAAAGCATATATAATGCTGCTTAATTCTGAGTTTCTTAGCTTGCATTTCTTACTGCTGTCTTACTTGCCATCTGTTTTGTCATGCCACTTCTGTTTTCCATTAATAATTTTTAAGTAGTCTTGAGGCAATTATTTTATCTCTTAATACAAAATTCTTCCTTATTTTCTTTTGTTTCTTAAGGTTTTTCACCACTGGGTACCTCCAGAATGTTTGCACATCCACCTTCAGAGTCATAGCCACCTGAGAGCAGCAAATAGCATGAGGCAAGGTCTTAACATATGTTTTATTTGGCAAAGTCCCATTTCAATTTTTTTTATAATTATTTTAAATTATTTTAATGACAAGGCATTTTCCCTAATAATATTTATGATTTTGGGAAGAGAGTTATCCTTGGTGGCTGAAGTATTACACGATCATCTGCTTCTGGTATTAAATGTGATGGGGAGCACTCTTTCTGTGTCTTAGAAATGGTTAGGAGAAAAAAATGATCTAAGGATAGACCCACACACCACAACAATTTCAACTGAATTAATCTCCTCCCAAATTCTTTAAATTAAGTTTCCTTGCAGGCTGCTTAGAAAAAAAAAAATACTTCAACTATTTGAGTTCATTACTGGACAGTCCCAAATCTGTCATGAATTACAGAAGATAGAACAAAGTTTTCAATGTTAGTTTTATAGGCAGACTTGTACCTAGGACATACTAGAACAACAATTTTTAGTGTTTCTTACAACTTAAAATTTCAGAATAATTCAGTTGAGAAGAGACATCGGGGGGTTCTCTTGTCTAACCTGCTGCTCATAACAATGTCAATATTGAATTCAGACCACATTATTCAGGGCAACCAGCCAAGGATGCAGGTTGGACAGCCTTTCTGGGCAACCTGTTCCAATGTACAGCTATCACCACAGCAAAAAATATTTTCATTATTTCCAGATTTCTAACTGTTATAACATTTTCTATATTCCAATCACATACATCCTAGAAAGGCTTCAGCCAATAAAGCCAGCATTTGCAATACTATAATGTTTTGTGAAATCATTCTTGTCACATAGATTCACTTCAATAGTACAGATCAGGTTTATTTACAGATTTAGGCAACATACAATATCAAATTAAAGAATCCAGGGTTTTTTATCAGGTATCTTGTAGATGTTACTCTGCAATTCTATCAATTGTAATTTAATGTAATGAAAATAACATCATAAGTTACTATATTCCATGAAGGAGGGTAATAGGAACCAGTTAGATTAAGATAAATAAAGATTCTCAGGAATTTTCTATGGGTTTTTTTTGTTGGTTGGTTGGTTGGTTGGTTTTTACATCAGCAATTTCTAACACTGTGCTTTGGAAACAAAAAATATAATCCATAACTTTCCTGTTTGACATTTTTCTGTAGCAGAAGAGCTCTGAATGAAACAACTTTGTTTGGCACAAGAAGTAATTGATAGTGTACAAAGAATAGACTTAAGCAAAAAACAAAAAAGGTCAAAATGAAACAAAAATTCAAATAAAGATTATGCATTGACTGACTCAATCCAAAACTCTTCTTTTAACTTTTAATCTATGGAAATGTATGAATTTTTTTTTTGAGAAATCAAGAGAAGACAACACTGAAAGCCATTCATAGATTATTTCTTGCTCACTTCAAGGCTAATCAACACTATGTAAGATTTAAGACTGTAGTCTGCCTACCCATCCTTCTTCATCTCCATGCATAACTCAATTTCTTTCCACTGAGTCTCTCTTTATTGGCAGCTGAAACTGTATGGACAATAGTATTGAAAGGACATGTATAAAGCATGGTATAGGTGGAGCAGTACTTCTTAACAAACAGGCACAGCTGAATGCTAACACACTACAGAATAGATGCTGTAGTGGTGCACAGAGTGTTTGGCCAGGTCTGGATCCTGCATGCTTACCATTCTCTATTGCACATGTAACATAAGAAGCCACACCATCCTTCACTGTTTTGGAAAATAAGTAGCAAAGTCACAGATAGGTTATAAAATCTGCGATATTAAAAATATAAAATCAGATGGATGCAAACCCTGCTTCCAAGAAAAAGGCAAAGAGGATGGATTCTATGTTTATAGAATAACACTCCTGAGAATGGATTTATTGCAGGAACCAAAGAGATTAAGACTGTCCCAGGAGTGTGTAGTCAAACTAATTGAGCTGACCTTGCTCTGGAGTGATCAGGAGATAGAAATTTCTTTTACAACATAACTTAATAAGTTTATTTTGTTTCTTTATATTGCTTCAACATGATAGATCTCCTGTTTCGTTCATCTGGTCAGTTGCCTGGAAGTGTCTTTCCTCTTTGATTTGAAGTCCATCCATGTTCACACCCAGGGATCAGGACAAAAAGATGGGATGACTTGAAATGATGATGGAAGCTCACATGTATGTCTGAGGCATTAGGAGTGTGTTGATTACATCCAAATGGGCCTAAAGCATTTTGGAAAATCAGACTGGAAATCTAATTTTGGTTTGGTTAAGGGATCCATGGAGATTTCTTTCCATACACAACCTCTTTGTGGTCACTTTCAGCTGAAGCTCAGATCTACAAAGCAAGCTGAATGTGTAAACAAGCACGGTATCGTCTTTGAAAATTTCCAAAGAGGAGGTAAAAATGGCTCAATATTATATGTTCATCTTTCTTTATTTTGTATTTATTCATGGTCTAAAGAAAAGACCTGACCTCCCTGATAATGTAAAATTTCTAAAAAGATTTACTGCATACATAACGTAACTTTATAAAAGTACAGATCAAATGCATGGTGGTCTCCTTCACTTAATGAAATGAGAGGAAATAGTCTCGGTAAAAGCTGGACTTTCTTCAGATTTTATATTGGTAAAATACTTCAGATTTTAACCCATTGAGTTCATATTTCTGAACAACCTTAAATAACTATGTGCCTGATTTTTTTCTGCACCAACACACATACAGTACCTTTATGAGAAGCACTGATTCAAAGAACGTAGACTCTTTCTTCAGGTTAGAAAAAGCAAGCAATACAAAGGTTTCAGCGCTAGCAAAGTGTACAGACTTACAAAAGGACAGAAATAATGAATTAGCATTTATGTACAAAAAAGTCATAAAAAGAAGGATCTAGTCAGTACTCAGTACTAAGGCATCATAAGAAGCATCATTATCCTAGTAAAACCCACTTATGAGATTACTTATACACTGATCAAGCCTTCTAAAATTTATCTGGATAATACACAGAACAGATCAGTCATTCCTCTTTAGAGGAAGTCTAAAATCTGGCTTGCTTTCATGTAATAGAGCCTAATTCAATATAGGCTCAAATCCACAATTGGATGGGTGACCCACACTGCAGTAGTTTGAAAAGACAACTAAAAGACTTGTAGGTTTATAGTCATTGCTTTGACGTGGTACCAAGTGGATGTCGTAAGGAAGAACTTAACTGTTTCTTAGATATTTGTTTCCAAGCAATCCATGTCCTGTGAATTAACGCAGTCTAGCTGTGCTACACCACGAGCACAGCATGAACCTGATTGTGTTGAGGCTCTTACGTGTATTCATGTTCACACTTTCTAAATCCAGCCTTTTGTGTATCTTCTCAACAGTATTTCATTAATGTGTCTTATACTTCATAAGGAGAGACACACAAGCAAATCAATGCTTTCTGCACCCGTGGGGGTCCCTGGGGCAGGGGGAAGTGTGAGGGGGGTTGGCCCCACCAGCCTAGCCACAGCTCCCTGTATCCATGGGGGAAACACATGAATGCATAAAAGCCCAAAGGCTTGCCAGGATGGCAAAGCAAAACAGCAATTGCAGGAGCACCAAACAGATTGGCTGATGGATTGAAGTTCCACACTGTCCTTTGCTACTATTTATAACACAACAAAGAACATTTTCTCATTCTCTGTTGCTTTTTCCACACATATAATGTGTGGGGTTTGATTTACTGCAAGGGTTAGTCTTCACTGGTCCACTGCTCACTAAGTAGTCCTTACACTGTCAATATCTCGGCTACTATAGTCTCTGCCAGTCTGTAATTCACCCTGGTTATTACAGGTTATAACCCATGGTTATAAACCCATGTTTTCTACTTTAAATTCTTTCAAAGGGAAAAAAACACATATATTTACCTATGGTAGACAAGCCACAATAAGAAAATGTAAATTTTAGAGAAAGTATTGTTTACTGGGGTTTTTTTGCTGTCTGTTGGAGGCAGATTTCTGTACACTTCATCAAATAAATTCCTGGAAAACTCAGCTAAAACTTGTTTTGGACTCTAGATTGGAGTAAATGAGGTCAATGTCTAGCACACTAGTACGTATATGGACACTCTGTAGTTGTAAACCCAGAGAAAGCGTATTGCATTAATTTATGCAGGAGGGAAAAACGCATTGTGAAATCCATTCTTTTCCATTTTCCATCCATTTCTTGAAATCCATTTTCTTTCTGTAAAAGAAAAACATTCTTCACATGTAACAGTTTGAAAGGAAAGGTAATTTAATTTTCTTAGTCCAAAGAATATGGGTAGAAAAGCAGAACTAGTCTTGGGGTGCAAAAGCTTTTTCAGGTCTGAAACAAAAGCTGGGTAAAATGTCCTGCCAGCATTTCAGACCTAAGGAAGGGTCTCTATGTTCAGAAAGTTGCCCTATTTGTCTAACAGATGGACTTAGTTCTGTCTGCAGATCTTTTCTTGTCATATCAGTCCAAACTATGTTGCTACTGTCTCTTAACATAGACAGATTAAAAACCAAACCAAAAAAACTAAAAACCAATCCTCAGATATGATGGTGATAGGCTCATTTAGAAATTTAACATGAAGGAAGTATCACCTTGCTATAGGAATACCTGATAAAAAAAATACCTTGATACCTTGGCATCAATACCTCTCAAAACCTAAAGTCCCTTTCGTTTTCTTTTTTTCCGAACACTTTCATAATAAATCTTGTTGTTCTAAAAATGCTATAAGTGCCTCTTCAATACCACAAAAATTTCAGATTTCTTCTTTCTTTTGAGGAAGATGATAATTAAAAGTGTTCACCCAAGCTACATGATCTATTTCTTTCCCTACATTTTCTGCTTTGTTGTTGTATTAAAAACTAATCATACTTCACTTAATCATCTTAAATTTAGATTTGGATTGCAAAGTTAATGCCAATATGAGAATATGAGTACCTGTGAAGGAGCTAGAATAACCACTTACAGAGAGTTAGTGATTTAGAGAAGTAATTCTTCTATCTGTAATGTCAGGGGCTTGAAGGCTTATATTCAGCATTTAACTTTGTGTCTTAATCTAGCCAAAATAATCTCTCCTTGCCACTAGCTAAATATCAGCAGAAAGATAAAACATGTCAGTGAAAAACAGCCAGATTAGTAAAACAATAAGGAATCCTAAAGCCTCTTATTAAAAGCATATTTTAAAATCAAACCATGAAAAATATAGAATGCTCTTTAAAAATGTAAGAAATAATTCCTCTTGACAGTTTGATAATAATTTTCTTTTTCATTAGACTTTCAGATGGTCTGACATATATGCCAAATATTTCCTGTTCTCCTTTGATCTCCAATAATGGTTTTAGAACGATGGATTAATATGAACCTTGAGTGTAAGGTTTTTGATTTCTGTCTGTCTTAAAGAACAGAAATTAAGTGCATGAACGCATATAAACACAGTACACAGAAAGGCACACCTGCTGCATAGTTATATATGTATGAAGTGGCAGAAAGGACATGGAAAAAATACATGGGGGTGTAATAAGTTATCTAATTCTTTTCCTGTGGGTTTGGGATGGTTGAACAAGCACAGGCTGACAGACAGTTCTGAAAAAGCCCCTCAGCCCTTGCCTTTCATGGTTTTGACATATGTTATGCATGCTATAGAAATGTTTTTAAGAATGTTCTCGGGTGTTTCTCAGATTATTCTGCCTCTCTGCCTCCCTGGCATAGCTTCCCTTTATCTATCAGCACAGCAGTGATTAGTTTTACAGGATGTGGCCTAGAAACTAAAAAACTTTCCTAGATGAATCATGCTTTCAGAATTATAAAGAATGAATCTCAGCTATAGAATAAATCCTGTAATCTGATACCTCATGAACATACACTTTATAAAAACTACATACTGATGGAATACAGTTATTTGGATGGAAAGGTCATGCAGTTGCATTCCCCATTGTTAGAGATGGCTGTAGGTGACCTGGAGTTCTCTCCTAATAATTGATCCACTTACAGGAAAGACATCAAGTTTCACATGATTTAGAAAAGAATCTTTTCATTGTTGTTTCCTAGCCTGGCCCATTTATAAAAAGCTGTAGTAATCTGCAAAAGGAACGGACAACAAGGAGGAAAGCTCAAACAAGAGTTTTGAAACCTATCCAAGAAAGCGTAGTATCTTGATTAATTGTTAAAGGCTGGCTTTGTTATGTTTTTCAATGTTGTTTTGGCATGCATCCCCTCAGTGCTGTGGCTGCATCCCTTATTCAAAGTCCTCTGCTATTTTACGACCTGCACACTCAGAAGGCACAGCTGGAAGTGGCAGGATTAGGGTGTTGCTGCACCAGGTGGATCTTGCAACTATCCTGTACCAGCTCAGAGTCTAGATTTGTTTTCTGAGTGTGAGTTGTGTTTATTTCTTCAGCTACCATACCCATAAAGTACCTGATTGTAATCTATAAAGACCCCCCCTCATTGTGCACACAACCAATGAAGGGAAACTCCCTGACCAAAGGACTCCAAAAGAGGAAAAACCTAGAACTGGAATTGAATTAATGAAGCAGTGCTAGTCCTTGCTCAGGCAGCCATTCCACTGCTTGGGGTAACAGGACAGGTCCTGGAGACAGCTCTAGTAAATGCAGATAGAGAAAGACCAGATTCTAGGAGCTAGTGAGTTCAATTTACCTGTATAAGTTTAACGATGGGCTAGATATTTGGGAGGAACACAACCTTTTCCTGCTTTTGAATCTGCAAATTTTGGAACAGGTTTCAAAGTGAACTGCAACACACTCTGAAATGCTACACAGCAGCAAATGTAAGTGTGTTTATATATGTGTACTGGGTGTAAGCTGCAGAGGTGGCCTCTGTGGGAAAATGTCAGGGGCTGCCCTGTGCCAGACACGATCATCCCAGCTGGCTCCAACAGACCCACCACAGGACATAGCTAAGCCCATCAGCCACGCTGGTGACACCTCTGTGAAAACATATTTAAGATCAGAAAACACAAGGCAGGCAGAGAGGAGGGGGAAAAAAAAGGGGGGGGGGGGGGGGGGAAGAGAGAGAGAATGAGAAAAAGTAGAGAAAACACCAAGGTCAGATGAGTGAGTGGACATGCTCCATGGTGAAGCAAATATCCACACTGAAGCCTCTGGAGGATTCCCACACTGGAGCAGCTGGGTATTTCCTGAAGGAACTGCAGTCTTTGAAGAGCCCATGCTGGAGTAGGGGAAAAGTGTGAAGAGGAAGGGGTTACACTGAGAAACCATCACACACTGACCATAACACTCCATTCCCCACTCCCCATGGGCCTTTTGAGGTCGGTAGAGGAGTTGGGGGTGAAGGACAGAAGTTGAACCTGGGAAAGGGGATGAGGCAAGGTATTTTTTTAATGTCTGTCTTTTAGTTTCCAGCTATCTGAATCTATTTTAATTGGAAATAATTTGAACCTAATTTTCCCCAAGTTGAATCTCTTTTGCCCAAGACAGCAACTGGTAAGTGATCTTGCTCTCTTTATCTCAACCCACAAGCTTTCTCATCCTGTTTTCTCTCCCTGTTCTGCTGAAGAGCAGGAGCGAGTGAGTGGCCAAGTGGGCATTTGGCTGTTAGCCAAGGTTAATCCATCACAGTATGCTATACACTTATATGTCTCATGAATATGTATCCACTGCTATATCCTAATCACTGGAACAGAAACATGTTTGCTTTGTTTTAATGGTAAAAAGGAAATGAATTTTACTTTTTATCCATCAAGCTCTTCCATGGTTACGATGTCTTGGAATACCAGGATTTTCTCACCAACTAAGAATGTCATAAGTTCTCAGTTCCATTAATTTGTCAAAATAATCACATCAAGATTTAGTTTTGACTTTATTATCCTTGTTGTCAGATCAATGTGGTAGTAAAAATCTATTACTTTTACTGTCTTGAGTAGCTGAATTAGGTTTTTAAAGGCTAATAATAGGAAGATACATGATGCTACATGATGCATGAGTAAGAAGTATCTTAGGGATAAGTTAATATTTAATATTAGTTTGAAGTTCATATTTGGATTCCAATTATAGTTTGAATTACTGAAAACATGGGTTCAGCCAAGTACCAGCAGCTATACAACCTTTCTTAGTATTCAGGATGGTGAGGATGTAATTGGAAGGGGCTTTATCTTAAGTACTTCTTACACTGGAACTGGAGAGCGCTGCATAGGAATGGTCATAATTTTGGCTGTTATGATTCTATGCTAGCTGGAAATTAGGAACTGGTTAAGTAAGGCAGTGTTATAGTCCTGGATGTTCACAGTGGAAGTCCAAAAGAAGTAAACTATTTCAGGTGAGCGTGCTGTGTACACAAAAGGTAGCCCTGGTCATATTTTCAATGATTTTAAGTTTCTGTTTTATTTGGCAGAATTTAGGGCTAGAATTGCAACAGTGATGTCTCCTTTCTTATGAGGAGGTGAGGCAGTCATAATATTCTAAGAATCTGCTCTCCCTGACCCGGTAGATGAGGATGCAATGTTCCTATAGATGTCCTAGTCAGAGCTGAAGTTATTAACACCAGATGAAGCAGCAGCACCAAAACAGAGCTATTCCATTCTACAATTCCCGATAGCCTAATAACTTATTACATTTGGACAGCATCAAGCTAATGTGGACTTTATGTTCTAAGTTAAATTAATCTTTTGTGCAACTGATGTACAACAACTGCAAGCTGCTGTTTGTGGTTTGAGGATTGGAAAACAAGCTCTGCAGGCTTCTGGTTATTTTTGGTGCATTCCAATATGTACTTAACAGTAAAATACTATTATTGAGTTGTCAAATTATTCTACGGTATTTCTTGCTCATTCTGTTCAGGACTATATTTTACAGATAGGCATTATGTAGGATTTGTTCACAATTTCATTAACAATCCATGTAAAATAGATGTTAGACTGCCAATAAGGAAAGACTGACCAAAACGAAATCCTGTTTAAGAGAAGAACACTTGGGTTTCACTACCCCATTTCACCAAAAATAAAGCAAAAAAGCCCTCCACATTCCATTCCTGCCAGGCAGTATCTGGTCTACTACAAATGGTCTTCTCCTTTTTATTAATGAATCCTGACAATTTCTTCAGACTTATATGCTAACCACTGCTGCACGTTCAGCTGGTCGTCTGGCATTAAACTACCTCAGACCTGAAGTTCTGTTGAATAACTTTTCTAGACTCAGGATGTTACCTGAAAATAAAAACTATGATGAATGAAATAAAAGTTCAGTGAATAAAATAATATCCATGTGAAACAGCACTGTTCTACTTCAGTTTAAAAAATCCCATAGGACTTAAAACTGCCCTGTCAAGTAAATCAGAGGAAAAATGACTCACCTAGAAAAGTAGGACTGAAGTGATGAAGATTCTGTATACATTATCACATGCACAATAACATAACGGTGGAAAGAACATAAGCAAATCATGCACTTACCAGTAAAATCCAAGTTTTAGAATAGCACAAGAAATTTTAGGGTTCAATATGAACTGCTCTTTCACTACTATTTTCAGTCTTCTGTTTTAATTTTATTTCTTCAGCTTTTATGCTTGCTATATAGAATATGAAAATAAAAATTATTTAACTCCTCCATAAAATACTCTAATTGTTCTACTGCTGCAGAAGATCAGACAGTAAAGTGTGCACACGTTCCTGACAAATCTCATTATTTGGGCTATGACGACAATACTGATAACATTTTCATCTTAAGTGGAATGTGGAAGTACAATGCCAAATATTTTTTCATGGTTGGTGGATCATGTAATTATGGTTTACACCAGTGATAATAACTGTGTTTTTAAGCAGTCATTAAAATAAGTGAGAAAGGAAAAATGATTGAAGTTATTTCTTTGGAATGACCCAACGAATGAAAATGTTGCTAATAAGCCAGCACTAGATCTCTGATGATGGCAGAGACAGGTCAGATCAGTTGGAGAAGCTACAGAGAATCAATCAGGGTTTGATAATTCTGCATGTATTGCAAGGAAATAGTATCAACACTACCTTCCTTTCCAAACACACCAGTGTAACGAATAGCTAATTCCATCTAACTTTTCATATTGAGTGTTCAGTGCAAATTTTTATGACTTCTTTCTGTATGACACAATCCCTCTCTTTGTTAGAATGAAAGATGGTGCTTAATCTGTGCTCACATGAGTGCTGCACTCTATCTTGTGGAGCAGCATTGACAGCAGTAGGCTTCACAGAACTGAAAAGCATTTGTATTGTGTTGGCTGCAGGGCTGGGCATATATTGTTATAAATATGACTCTTTTATCATAAAAGTACAGTAACTATTATGATTAGGCATATTGGTTCAATCATCTAGGTGCACGGAAATCACTGACCTCTCTGTTGGAAGTCCCACCAGGGATCTCCATCAGTGCCAGTTATGCCGATGTTTTTTATGAAGTGGACATCTGTCTACTGAAAGTTGGACTAAAACAAAACCCATGTTTTCTTTCAGTCATTAATCACTACTTGTTACCCTGCTTCAAGTTCAAGTTAGTGAAGAGCTTTCCAAAACTTTATTCTCTTGCCATGCTAATGATTGGATTTCATCCTGTCCTGAATATATACAACTAGTGGTCATGCCTGCCTCTGGCTACTGACATCACTAGAACCAAAAATGACTAACTTTACTGACTTGCATCCCACAATACTGACAGTAAAGATCAGTTTTGTTTTGTTGCCGATTAAAGCCATTTAATTTTTCCTCCTTTCTTCTTGATAAGATTGAAGTGACCTGTGTGGAGATGGCTTTTGTGGATACCAGGCTTTTGCACAAATATCACAATTTCATAGCAGACCCCTTTTAGTGGTACCTTAATTCCAGAGTATTGACCTATGTACCGAGACTGACTTGCAAACGAGTGAGATGAAAGATTTTATAGAAAATATGAATCATAGAATTATAGAATCATTTAGCTTGGAAAAGACCCTTAAGATCATTGAGACCAACTGTAAACCTAATACTGCCAAGTCCACCATCATGTCCTTAAGCGCCACATCTACATGTCTTTTAAATACCTCCAGGGACAATGACTCAACCACTTCCCTGAGCAGCCTGGTCCAGTGCTTGACAACCCTTTTGGTGAAGAAATTTTTCCTAGTATCCAGTCGAAACCTCTACTGGCACAACTAGAGGCTGTTTCCTCTCATCCTATCACTTATTACCTGGTAGAAGAGACCAACATCCCCCTCACTACAACCTCCTTTCAGGTAGTTGTAGAGAGCCATAAGGTCTCCCCTCAGCCTCCTTTTCTCCAGGCTAAACAACCCCAGTTCCCTCAGCAGCTCCTCATAACACTTGCTCTCCAGACCCTTCACCAGCTTCTTGGTTGCTCTTCTTTGGACATGCTCCAGCATCTCAATGACTTTCTTGTACTGAGGGACCGAAAACTGAAAACAGTATTCAAGCTGCAGCCTCACCAATGCCAAGGACAGGGGGATGATCACTTCCCTACTCCTGCTGGCCACAGAATTCCTGATGCAAGCCAGGATGCTGTTGGCCTTCTTGGCCACCTGGGCATGCTGCCAGCTCATATTCAGCCAGATGTTGACCAACACCCCCAGGTCCTTCTCCGCCGGGCAGCTTTCCAGCCACTTTTCCCCAAGCCTGTAGTATTGCATGGGGTTTTTATGACCCAAATGCAGGACCTGGCACTTAGCCTTGCTGAATCTCCTACAGTTGGCTTCAACACATTGATCCAGCCTGTCCAGATCCCTCTGCAGAGCCTTCCTACCCTCAAGCAGATAACACTCCCACCCAGCTTGGTGTCACCTGCAAACTTACTGAGGGTGCACTCAATCCCCTCATCCAGATCATTGATAAAGATATTAAACAGAACTGGCCCCAGTTCTGAGCCCTGGGGAATACCACTTGTGACCAGTGACCAACTGGATTCAATTCCATTCACCACAACCCTTCGGGCCTGGCCATCCAGCCAGTTTTTACCCAGTGAAAAGTATGTCTGTCCACGCCATGAGCAGCCAGTTTCTCCAGAATAATGCTGTCGGAAACAGTCAAAAGCTTTACTACCATCCAGGTAAACAACATCCACAGCCTTTCCCTCATCTACTAAGTGGGTCATCTTGTCATAGTAGATCAAGTTAGTCAAGCAGGACCTGCCTTTCATAAACCCATGCTGACTGGGCCTGATGACCTGGTTGTCCTGTACGTGCTGCATGATGGCATTCAAGGTGATCTGCTCCATAACCTTCCTTGGCACCGAGGTCAGACTCACACTACTGTAGTTCCCCAGATGCTCCTTTCAGCCCTTCTTGTAGATGGTTGTTACAGTTGCTAACCTCCAGTCAGCTGGGACCTCTCCAGTTAGCCAGGACAGTGCAAGTATTTGGGTAAACACTTGCAGAAAACATTCAATAGGAAATTGCAGTTCTGGAAATTAAAAAGAAAAAAAAAAAAGACAAAAGCCTAAAAGTAATTGAAATGGGCATTTGATTTAAGATATTTTAGAAAAAAAAACTGATGTCTGCAGGACATACTGGTTTATAATGACAATTTTAATGGAAAATAAAGGTTTTCCTCAGGTCTACAAATTTTCATGTTTCCTTTTCTTTTTATTTTAAAGCCATAATTTTTCGAACCTCTTGTCCAATAGTTCTTGTGAAATAGCTGTGTTATGTGCAGTCCTGTAATTTTTCATTCTTCTTTAGGCATCATTTTGGTATAACTTGCTGGCCTCAAATGAGGCTATATTGCCGGCCTGAAGCAATTTATTGGCTGTGTGATTGGTAATACTCCACCCACTTGCTGCTTCATGGTTCATATGATCCATAGATTAAATTTTTTTTAAAAGTCAACAAAGGAGCAACGATTAAAAAATATGGCTCTCAGTGAGAAAGTCACTGCAGAAATACATGAGAAAACAGCGAAATCTGCACATGAACTTACAGGAAATTTTCACTGGAGGTTTCATTTGAGGTCTCGTTATAAATTCAGATTTTTTTCTCCCTTAATAGTTTTTGTCTATTTTTTCTACCACTGAATCTTATTCTTCATGGACTTGTAATAAAGGTATGAGATATAAAATTTAACCTATAAAATGGCTTCTTCATCTTAAAATACCATACAGGCCTTTGAGTGATGCAAGGAATCCCAGATAATATGATGGTGAAAGTAACTACCTTGGCTGCTCCTTTTTTTCTAGCTGAGAGGACCAATGCCCTCTAGACTGGGAGGCAGAAGAGGTGATACCATAGTGCTTTTTCCAGATGCAGATCTTCTCATGCTACAAGGCAGGACACTGAACTGAAAAGACTTGAAGACTCAGGTGTTAGATCCCACCTCTGGCTTTTATATGTAGTCTGGAGCATTAATTGGCATATTCTAATGCCTGCTTTGTTAATGAGGTGTGTGCAGAGGTGCAGATGTGTACACAAAAATGTCACTTGTGGACCTCAGCCAAATAGTTATGAACCAAAGCTCTTGACTAATGTTAAACTGGTGGCCTTCTGAAGAGCACTGTTTTGTTATTTACTGGCTGAGAGTACAATCGTATATTACTGTAACTGTGTCAGAAGAAAATAATACATGACTTCCTTTCTGGAAATGCCAATGTGAACCAAAAAAATGCTGAAACCAATCCTTTAAACTTTATTAGGTGTGACTGAATTAAAGGAAATACTCTGGGTACTAACAGACTAACGAAAGAAAAAATGATTTGAGCTTTAAGAAAAAAATAATTCAATAAAATATATATATTCAGTTCCTTTATAGGTGCTGCTCATTTTTTTCAAAGATCAGTCTTAGCATCTGAGAACTAGTAGTTGAGGATAAATTTTATGTTCAAGATAAATTGAAGGGAGCATCCATGAACACTTGGCAGAAGAAGGTGTCTGTAGAAAATGTTAGCACTTTGCAACAGTGTTTCTTATTTCTCTTAGATCTGCCCTTTCCTTCAACAACCTATATTACAATAAAAATAAGTTTTTAAAATTAAACGCTGATAATACATAATAAATATAAAATGTACAACCAGTGCAATAATGGAGCAATTTCAGCACTAGCTTATTCCTCTAACAACCACACAGATTTCAGAAAGTTACACACATTTTACTGCACTATTTATTTTATTTTAACATTCTGAATAGAGACAGAAGTCATGGATTAATTGGAAATATATGTGGGTTCTTGCTCCTGAGGAGCAGTCTGGCTTTACTCCAGCAAAGCTCTCAACTTCCAGCACTAGATGAGTCCTAGAGATTGAGTACAGAGGTCCTTGAAATGTCAAGTCCTACAGATTTACGGGGCAGGATTTTGCAGGTGTGTAAACCCATGTAGCTTCACTGCCTTGGTGGAATTAGTCTGATTTATACAAGCTGAGTCTCAGTGCAGACTTTAACAGGAGATTTCCCAGATCTTCCCTACCAAAGGCAAGTAAGTAATCATTGCTCAGAAGAACAAGAGCTGCAAGAGGAAGCTTATTAATGAAGCACTGGAGCTGAAATGTGGTTTAACATCATGTAAGAATCAGAAAGGAGGAGTTAATTTTAGCTGAATTTGACATGTCCAAGAATTGTTTGTGGAATACAAGATTATAGTAAATACTCCACCTCGCTAAGGACTATCAGCAAGGGGTCAAATGAAAATCATGCTGCAACTACAGAGCCTGTAATTTTGTGATTCACATAAATATATTGAATATCTTTTCCTAGCCACAGCTGTTACAAACAACATGGTTCCTACATCACTGTTTATGTATCCATAGACAATAATGTCACAGTAATTATACAATTCTAAATATGTAAAATTTTCTTCTATTTTGTACATGCTTTTCCACTATTTTGTAACAAGCACGTATCCCAAAATCTTTTGTGCAGCTCTCTGTGTTTTCTTAAATAGAATAAGTGATTTAGAAAGGTCACTAAATAAAATACTAATACAGGCACAGAGTTCTTTAGTAGGTACAAACAGGAATTTCTTGGCAATTTGCTAATGGTTTAAACAGGACTTACAAGTGCATATGCATGTATAAACATATATAAAGATTCTCTGAAGATGTAATGTGATAGATATATTAACATATTATGTAATGTGCTTGACCAGAGCTGTAGTCAGAGGCTACCAAGATGGCTCTTACAGAAAACAAGATCTCCACTGAAACAGAGTTGCAGAGCCAAGTATCTTATTATCACTAAGTGCTGGTATAAATAGTTTTGTGCAACATTCGAGGACTATAGAAATTTATGAACTGCTGAAATGTTTAAAATTGGTTGCAATTGTTCACCTGAAAGGTTATTTCAAATCATTACAAACTTGAGATGTCATGGACAGATTCAAACATTTTGCAGATAACCTTGGAAACAAGACAAAAACAATTTGTTAGAAGAGAAACAATAGAATGTATTTTCTTTAATGAAATGAGCAGAAGTTCTTCCAGTTTACTATCAGTAATGCTGGACATTAAAAAAACATTAAGGAAATCATAAGAAGAAATTAAGAACATTATACTTTATTAGTTTTAAGTAAACATTTGGGAGAGTCTGTCAATTTCT
Source organism: Morus bassanus (assembly GCA_031468815.1). Classification (NCBI taxonomy): domain Eukaryota; kingdom Metazoa; phylum Chordata; class Aves; order Suliformes; family Sulidae; genus Morus; species Morus bassanus. The sequence goes on along the minus strand of CM062600.1, from coordinate 19,288,525 downwards.
GGAGCAGTGCTGAGTAAGAGTGATGCTAAGATTAGACCCTGGAGGCAGAGTGTGTCAGACACCATTTTTGAATTACAGTCTTCCCTTCTTGCTCATGGAATTTTGTAATTTAGTGGTCTCCTGTTCTAATAGTAAATTGTTGTCTTTCTGTCTCCAGGCTATCCTGCATGTTATGGCACAGGAACAAGCAGAGAGTTACCACCTGCTCTGTTCTGCCCCTCTGCCTCCTTGGGCTTCATGCTCCCTGGCAGAAAATGGAACAAAAAGCCACATTTCCATCCATGCTACCTTTATCTGAAGACTAGTTAGCCAGAACAGAGATCTTAGTCATATGCCAAATCACACTATCAATCTTCATTAGTTTTATCTTCTAGAAGTTTCTCATTTTTTCTCCTGTTTTCTGAAAAGATGGGAAATTTAGTGAGTGATGTATGTGAAAGAGACCCTGGTGTCATCCCCTTGGTGATTATGGGACCAGGAGTGATCTGCTTCAGGACAATTTACAAAATAGTCATCCATTGCAGCTCCCAGTTATAGCATTTTCTGTGTTTCTCTAAATGAAAAAAAAAAACCCAACTTTAGCTGAATGTGAAAAGGTTACATGACATGATGAGCAAATTCCCAAGTTCTTATCTTCTTGCCTATTACTTACCTGATACAGTTGTTAGTCATTTATTATGAGCAACAAATACAGCAAGTTGTATAACAGAGTTGAGTCTGATAACAGAGTTGAGAAACATTTTGGAGCATCTATAGATTCATTTCCATAAATAGGAAAGTGTCTATATCCCAGAAGTTTCCTCTTCAAGGACCACAAGACCCCAAAACCCTATTCAGCACTCTAAAACTACTTTAAATCTTATGCACAAAAAACCCCAAAGCAACAGAAGCCACCAAATCCATATGTTGCGGGGAGAGAACAGGGAATATGAAGGGCATTGTTAATACCTTCGGTCCCTCCAATGACAATAGCAAATTATTTGTAGGGTTTAAATGCACAGAGGCAGTACCATTCAAAGAGGCAATTAAATTCAGCAATTGCATGCTAAACTGATCATCAGCCTCAAAATCAGTCCAAATATATCATTGTGTCTCTATATTCTTAATCTAGACAGGTTTGGGGTGGGTTTTTTTGCACAGTCTGCTGGACTTTCAAAACTGGAAGTGATAGAATGCTGGAGTTTGGCTTCATTGATCACAACTTGTATCCTTTTTGCAAAATAAGCACAATTTAAAAAGACCTTATTTGAATGAAGTATAAAGACCTAATTCACATCTCTTGGCATACTGTGAATGCTATTAAAGCTTTATAGTCAAGTACATTCAAAAGTAGGAATGTCAAATATCACCTTTTTTCCTGATTAGACTTTAAAGTGCTAAGAGAAATGCTTGCAATAGCCCATGCAAAACATCACAAAAAGGTTTTTCAATACACCTGAAACACTGAACATCTTCAAGGGTAAGTGGCATTGGCAGCTGTTTCATTCAATGAAAGCTGTGAAGTGGAGGTTTGAACATGGAGGGCATGAATTCAACAAAATTCAGAGTCTGTGATAAACACAAAATGTCAGAGGAGAGGGGAGGATTTTTGTTTTGGACCATTGAGCCCAGCACAACTCTGATTCAGCAGCATCATTACTCAATCTGTTCCTCATGTGGGGAAAATATTTATTCTGGCGAGGTCCTCTCACAAGGGCTTACTGCAGAGGAAACAGTGCTTGGCAGAAAAGTATTTCTTACTGTTTTTCTCCATTCAAGACATTCTCATTTCTTGGCTTCTCTTTTTAGCCCACAGGGCATTCAATGAATGTGTCAATTAATTGCTTAAACATTCTAAAGAAAATTTTACCATGGTTGATTCATTAAAAAATGAGGCAGTCTTTTGTTATAGTATCAGAAATTTTGATGAGTAATGAAAATAATAATTTAAACAGTACAGATCAAATTAAATTGTGCTAACTTTTTCACATTTAATAGTTTGATCACACTGGGCTGAGAAATATCTTTGTTGTAGTTTAGCAAAAAGTACCTCTCTGATTATCTTTAAATGAAAGATTTGATATTAATTAATTTTAGAATTTTCTTAAAGATTTCATAACACAGTAAGGAAAAAATTCTATTACCTTTTTTTCTTTTTCTTTTTCTTTTTTTCATAAAAGAAACCCCTAGTAAGAATACTGTTGAGAAAATGTTGATTTGTTCTTGTTCTCTCCAGGGCATTAAGCCTTTCTATTATCACTGCCTGAATCATAAAGGAAATTTGGCTTGCAGGTCAGGTGAAACAGGTTTCTGGGAAGTAAAGACCTCTGTGCAAATTAATGTAAAAAGCAGCTATAGACATGCTGGCACTGGAATAGCAGAAGAAACAGGCAAGCAACTTTATCCATGATCATGTATTCATATACTATTTCTTTATTCTCCAGACATAACACTGAACATAGAATAGAACTAGAGTTCTTCTAGTGTTCACAAATACTGTAATAGCTGCAGTAGCTGCATGTATTATTAAATTGCTAACACTTTTCGTCATTGTGGCAGTGCATGTGCCACTTCTACTCTCTTTCAGTACACCCAAGTACATTTAGGACAGGGAAAGACAAGTATGACTTTTATTTTTATTTTTTGCCATATTAGACTTCTCAGTGTTACTAGAAATTAGCATCTTCATGGAACTCTATAAAACTGTATTCAAATCAATAGTAAATCACTGTGTTGGCAAGGTAAGTCAGCCCCTCCTGGGAGGACCACAGTCTCACTTAGTCTAGCATGCTGTTGCCTTACATGTGTAACCCAATCAAGCATCTCACAGGCTTGGAAATATCACAGATTCTGCAAGATAATGAGGATCAATGTTAAGTAGCCTCCTTCCAGTTAACAGACTTAAAGGGGGTTTTGTTCAAATTAGAGTGCAATATTAAATTGAAGAGTTCTGTTCCATGTCACAAAATATTAATATATGCAGTGCCAGCTGAAGGCCCAAGCATGACACAAAGGCTGAGTGTGACACAAAGGACTAAGGCTTTAAGTAGACCTGTAGCTGCTCTTGTTAAGGGTGGTGATTTAAGGAAGAAGTATTGCTCTGCAATTGGAAAAAAATTACAGGTTTCTGACTTACAAGATTCTCAACCTGAATTGCATCCAAATTTGGCATTTGATTTTTAAAGCATATACAAGCTTGAAAATAATCAATATGTTGCCATCATCAGACACCTATTCAGAAAGGAGGAAAAAACTTCTAGAACTGGCAGAACAAATTTATAACCCTCTTCACTCTGCTGCTATTAATTCAGGCGGTAGGTTACTTATCTTGTAAACTTAATGTTACAGCCCAGGCAGAGACATAAGTGGAGTTTTTAAAAACATTTCCTAGAGCATTTCAGCATTTTTGCTAACCTTAAAGTCTGAGTTTTTCAACTGAAATAGTATTATGGGTTCCTTCATAACATGCAAACTGCTTATACTTTCTGTTTAATCAAAATTTGGTGGCTTGTGAGCAACAGACCTTCTATGATTGCATCACCTAAAAGTACAGAAACAGAAAGAAAAATCACATCATAAGGCCAAAAGCACAGGGCTCTAATTTCAGGTGGATTTTCTTGAGTAGTAGACTTAATTGTCTTCAAATCTAAGAAGGACTGAGTCATCTATTTTCAGTAGTTATGATTTATTTAAGCATACATAATTGTTACTCTTTCTGTAAATTTTCAGTGACATTTATGAGAATGCTGAGCTGTTTGAGAGTGCTAAGAAACTATCACAACTGAACACATAATTTTTGCATTGACTGAATAGCTCCAAAATATTTAGTCTGAAACTTTTAATAAGGATGAAATGTATCAAATATTTGTTATCAGCATTGCATTGATTTTTTCCCCCAAGTTCAGTCTGAGTTTATGTCTCCCACTGCATGAGCCCAGATGGAGATCTGTTTTCATCTACATTCTTTTCTGTGGACTAGAATGAAACTGTTTTGATTCTCTACTCATTGTACAATTCTGGGGCATCAAACTAAATTTTCTCATAAAAGTGAAAAATTGAGATTAGGCTTCTGAATATTTTTTTAATTTTTCCAGATATATTTGTTACAAAAAAATACAAAACTCTAATAGCCATCACTTGCCACATGCACAGACAAAACAGTTTCAATGCTATCAATAGCATAGACACACATGATTCAGTATCAAAGAATTCACCATCAGAAAAGGAATGTGAATTTTTTTGGATCTGGGCTGAGCAAGGACCCTGAGTAGTAAAAGAGTCTTTCCTTAAACCTTTAATCCAGTCTTGTTTTGGTCAGATATTAAACTATTACTTGTATATTGTGACTATTGCACTGGTCTATTGGGTTTTTTTTTTTCCTTGCAGTAAGTTGCAGACATTGAACTTTTCAGCTGAGGAACAAAGAGTAGCTTGGTCACATTGCTTGGTGGAGACCATCGTCATTTACACTAAGTTCAAATACAAGTAGAACTTGAAGGTATGTGAAAGGAGGGAAGCAAAGCTCATAACTAGCTACCTATACTGAAAGAATTTTCTAAGTCCAATTCCACCCTTCCTAGCCTCACCATCTGCTTCATTTAATAATTGCATTTACCAGCTTGAGCCAGCTGGCAAAATTAAGAACAAAACTAAAACAGCTGGAGTACTTTTGGAGATGAAAATAAAAGTAGAAGGTGAGCAAAAGACGCAAAGATGAGCAAAAGATGGAAAGGGTTTAATTTTTCTAAATGCACATGGCTAGAATATAATACTGTGGAAGGAACTGACAGAGAAATAAGATTCCTCTAATTCCCAGTGATATATTTACTGCCTTCTTAAATGCACATCTCCCACCAGCTGTCCACTTATCATGAGTGTTAGGTTCTTTTAAAGGAAAACACATTTCCGGTGCTCCTTTTTAAGCCATGGTCAGCCTCATTGAAGGAGGAGGAAATTTAATGAATAGGCAGCAGATAAGGCTTTACACATAAGTACACTAGCACATTTACAGCATTTTGTAGTTTTTTATAGGGTAAAGACAGATTCAGTAGGGTAAGAAAATGTAAAGAGAGTGTTTGTGAAGGCTCTGTTTCAAAAACAAGAGGTTGTCTGCAAGTTTTTTTAATGTCCTTTTAATAACCCAAGAAAAATGTTCCAAGACCATGTAAAAAATGCTTTAGAAGGTTTTTTGTGTTTTTGGAAGGTGGGAATTGTTTGGTAACAATGGGCTGCATTTTTACCATGAGATTGACTGTTCAGCTCATCACTTACAGAGGTTTTTTCTTTCTACTCCTTGGTGAATATACTAAGAAAGAGTAGGCAAAATATTCCTAGGTGAGGGGGTTGTTATTACCCTTCGGACTACAAAAGTAAGAAGGTTGCAGCTAATTAATGAAAACTCACCTGCCTTTTTACATTTTTCGCATGTAGACCAAAGGTAAAAACACAGATGATCTTTCATTAGCCAAAATAAAATTCAGTGAATCTCAGTTGCTAGTGTAGAATAAACTTTTTCAGTGTAATGTCAACAATTGAAACATATAGTATTTAGACTTGCTCCCAAGTAATAAGTAATGCTCAGTTTACATTTTACACTGTCATTTGAACTGATAATAGGAAGGGAGATACTCAAGGAGAATGATTCTTTGCCTTGGTGGAGCATTAAAAAGATGACCTGAGGCATGCAAAGTGATATCCCACCTTTTCTAGAATTCTCTTTTTGAGTAAAAGAACTCGGAAGGATGAAACGTTATTTTGTTTTTGAGGAACCATGTGTTCCAAACATTGGAAACAGAAATGATGTGATCTTTGCAACCTTGGCTGTACAATAACGTTTGCATACAAAATGCTATCCACTTGGTGTGTAGCAAAGTCAAGCAAGCTCTGTGGCATGTGAGCTGGGACCCAGGTCCTCTAAAGCCTCTGGGAATCCTTCCAATCATGTCAGCAAGCTCCAGATTAGGGCTGCAAGACTGGAAAGAAGCACAGGATATAAGTCTTTCCCTTCACTACAAAGTAAAACATTTAAATAGTGTAATAAATGTGTAAGTGTAGGTGCACTGTAGGCTGTTGTTAAGATTTTGTAAACCTTAAAGGATAAACCATAATCCAGCAAATTTTATTTGGTCTTCACCATTTGATGCCTCAAACTGTAAATAGTATGAACTGATCAGACTCCACCAATGACTCCAAAAGAGGGAGACAGGAAGGCAAATTTTGTTATTTACTCTACCATAGTGGTGATCAGTTAGAAGCGGCAGAGAGAGAGATGGAGAACAAAAAAAGTGTTTCCAGACATGGCATGGGCAACTCAGATGGGACACTATGGATTTAACACCCTTAAGTTGGAATTTATTAGAATTGAAGAAGATGTGGCATTGTTTTATCTTGCTAAGGTCTGCATAATTTACTAGAATGTGAAGTATATTTTTTTAATGTGTGTGACAATGCCAAATGTTTTGCAGATGCTAAGATTGCATCTACACTGGAGCAAAAGGAAAGAATATTTATTGGCAGAAGCTAGAGAAAATAGAGAAAGAATTTTTATGTCCATCTTCTGTCAAACTTAAAATGAATCCAAGTGAGGGTCTCCACTGAGGAGCTGAATTTCTGTTATGAGAAATAAATATTTCATTACATTATTTTCCTCTGGAAATGATCAATTATAAGAAACTGTGGAAGAGAGGGTAAAGTGGTTTGTTTTCCTCAAATTTACTGCTTTTTCTGTTCCCTTCAGAATGTAAGCAAAATTCAAAACCACCCCACTCAGATTTGTTCCTTCTGGCTGCAGCTGTCTTTCAAATTAGCTTAACCTTGTGTTTGGCTCAGTGTGTGTGAAGCGGGTAAATATTCTTACCCTTTCAATCAGCCTTCCTGGAAGAGCAAGTCACATGAAGGGGAGGGATTTCTGTTCCAGGTGGGCAGGAAGGATAGAAAGGCCAAAACTGAAGGGCAGGATCATGCTAGCAGATATTAACTTCAAAAGCATCTCACCACCAGGGAAAAATTAAAAAAAAAAAAAAAAAAAAAAAAAAAAAAAAAAAAAAAAAGCCTCAGCGTAAGTGTTTTTTCTCAGAAGCAAAAAAGAAAACACACCATAAAATGAAAGGTCTAGAGCTGCTTAGCCAGGACAAAATCACACTGAAGCACTGAAAGATAACATGCAAGAAATCAAAAGATTATCTTGACACAAGTTTCATTCATTTGAATGGGTTTACATTAACATGTTGGATATATAGGAAGTGCCAAATCTTTTCAGCAGTGTCAGTTATAGAGTGACTGGGTAAAAGGTAAATCAGCCTGTTGTATGTTGTTTATTTTTTGTTGTGTCAGCCTTAGCTGTGTAACATAAAACCAGGCATGACAGCATCTATGTCAGTCAGTTGTATATATTGTCTTCACAAAGCTGAAGTAAGTGAATGAAGGTACACAGTTTTGAACCAGTGGATAGAAGATCTCTCCTTCTATTTGTTCTTGGAGGGACAGGGGACAAGGGAGAGAGAAAACTTTGCTTTGGCTGAATTTACTAAAATAGAAATATATGGGAGAGCTTCAAGATTTTGGGAGACAATGGTAGAGGACACTGGTAGCAAAAGGAAAGAAATGACAGCTGCTTAACCTGATTCTGCTTTCAATTCAGATAAAAATGAGAAAAAGACAGTATAAGGAGAAGAGTGTTTTATTTCATGCCCAGGAAAAAGAGTTTAAACTTATACAATCATCTGACATTTTCTCTTGAAATTACTTTAATCATCATGAGAGGAAAAACTGACTAAGAAAAGAAGTCAACAAAGAAAGGCAAATAGAGTAGGTAGCTCTTGCACACTTGGGTTTTAAAAATATTTTGTTATGTCTTGCTTCCACTTCATTCTAAGGAAAAAAAAAAGGACATAATTATTTTCAGAGCAAAATAGGGAGATGAAAATAAGGATTTAAAGGTGGATATTAGTGAAGAAAATGTAGTTGAAATATTTTGCTGATATATTATAGTGATCCCCTAACACTGCTAAGTAAATTCTCTCTTAAGGGCTTCTAGCATCTCTCATGTCTTTAAGCACCTTAAGAATAACTCGCTCTACCAATACAGAATCATGGAATCACTGAGGCTAGAAGAAACCTGTTGAGATCATCTAGTCCAACTGTCCCTTGCTCAAGCAGGGTCAGCTAGAGCATGTTGTACAAGACCGTATCCAGCCGGGTTTTAAGTATCTTCAAGAATGGAGACTCCACAACCTCTCTGGGCAACCTGTGTCAGTGTTTGACCAGCTGCCAGTTAATAAATTTAAAAAAAATTTTCTTGTGTTCAGAGGGATTTTCATGTGTTTTAATTGTGCCCTGTCAGTGGGCACTGCTGAGAAGAGGCTAGTTCCCTTTTTTCCATTCCCTCCTATCAGGAATTTATACACGTGGATAGGATCCTCCTGAGCCTTCTCTTCTCCAAGATGAAAAGTCCCAGCTCTCTTTGCCTCTCCTCATGGGAAAGATGTTCCAGTCCCTTAATCATCTTTGTGGCCCCACACGAGACTTGTTTCAGTAAGACCATGTCTTTCTTGATCTGGGGAGCCCAGAACTGTACTCAGCACTTCAGATGCTGGGTAGAGAAGACAGATCACCTCCCTGGACCTGCTGGCAGTGCTCTGCCTAAAGCAGCCCAGGAGGCTATTGGCCTTCCTTATTGTGAGGGAACATTGCTGGCTCATGGACAGCTTGTTTTTCCCTCAGGTCTTTCTCTGCAGTGCTGCTTTCCAGCCTGTCAGCCCCATGACAGTAATACTGTTTTGTGGAACTCAGCTTCAAACTCAGAAGGAAAAGTGTTCTCAGAGACAGGAGAGTGCATCACTTCTGTCTTGTAAAATGAAATTAATAACAAGATTTAAGGATTGATGTCTAAGGAAAACATTGTTAGAAAACACTCATTGAAGTTACCTTTGGATTTTATTTTTGACATTTTAATATGAAGCTCTTTCTTATGCATTGAATGAACTTGTAAAGTTTATACTTTGCAAGACCACATTAATGCAATGTTCCCTTGTCTCTGAGGGAAGTTACTAAATGCATACTTTTTACTTAAAAGAGGCACCTGAGAAGCTGGGACAGAAATGCATTGACACATTTCACAATTAACTGAAGTCACCTCTCTTCACAGACTTATTTTTGTTCACAAAAACAATATGAACAAAGCTAACACTGCAAAATCATATTTCACCAAATATTCAAGCCTATTTTTCTAATCTTCTGGGGACAGAACTGGTGGAAATTCAGTCATTTGGAGTAAAAAACTGTGGAAGAACTGGAAAGGAAATTTTCATTCTCACAAATCTAAAGATGAGCTCTTACCTTTCTGTAAAATGTCCACTTGAACAGTACGCATGGTCTCAGCTTGGCAAGCATCCAAATCTCAGCTTTTTGCTTTCTTTCTCTAACGTACTCTTGACTGTATTTATGATGTCAGGCTGCTTCCTACAGTGAAAGATTAAACTGATACCAAAGACCAACAACAGCCCAGGAAGGTTGAGCTGTAGAAAAGAATCATATGGTTATATTCCTGCAGCAGCTTATGACAAAAAAAGTGCAGTAAAACAATAGTACTCTCATTACATAACATTTACCTAATTGTCATAATATATGTTATTTTTCTGTTCCTATGCTGAGCTAAGACCAACTGTGGCTAAGTATTTTTAAAGAAAATCAACAAAACCAAACCCACAAACAACTAAACAGGACAAATATTTACTCCAATAATGTTGATTTAACTCCTACCTTAATAAAAGGGGTTAGTTTTATCTTAAGTATTAGTAAATTAAACAGGAACCAAAAATGTTTTATTCCTTCATTTTTTAATCTTTTAGGGTACACACTTCATCCTACAATGGCATACGGCTATGCTTGATTGAGATCAGTGAAATGAAAGATAAATAGTTCCAAATTCAGTATTTTATCTCCAGTGACCATGAGACGATTTAAAATTGAATCTGTTGAGAGGAGTACTTTATTCTTTCCATTAACATCACACTTTCTCAAACTGAGAAGTCCCCAGCCCTGCTCCTTTTTCATACTCAGCTATGTATTGCTATCGTCTTTGTCTGTATGTGATCCCAGCAAGCCCTTTAACTTTAATCTGGATGTTTCAGAAACAGAATCTATGTTTTACTGTGTCTGTCAAAACCACTTTATCGTCTGTCATTCAGTGCATGCACAAAAAACTTTCTCTAACAAAGGTGTCTCCAGTTCACAAAATTCAAGTAGACTGGCTGAATAACATGAGAAGAAAGAAAAAGTCTAGAGATCTGAGCCTGAAACTGGAGCACAAAAAAAGGTAAACAATTTGAGCTCCAAAAAGGCACGAAGCAACTACAAAAGCAATAGAAATTGTGGAAGATGTTGGGCTCACTTGCATTACAACAGTAATGATAATAAAAAGGCATTATGCTAGGGCACATCAAAATGCATGATGCAGTGGTTCACTAAACCTGTGGCAGACCTTCTGGATGGAAATACCACTGCTGTTTCCAGCTTCCTGGCTAAGCATACCTGATGTTAGCATACCTGGCTAAGATCAATGAAAAAGCTCCTAGAATAGCTTCCTGACTTCCAAATGGAAAAAATTTCCTCTGTTCTGACCGCCTTTATTCCTCAAAGAATGCTTTAATTTTGCACTTCATAGTAAAATTTCAGATTAAGAGTGATTCAGGTGGAAAACACAGAACAGACACAACTGGGCCCTCCTGATGCCTCCATTACACATCTCCTACCTAAGATCTGTTTCTCAAGCTCCCATCTATAAAATGGGTGACGCTTCCCTGCTTGAGTGGAGTGATGGTTTTCAAGAACGATGTTCTATAAAAAGTAATTTGAGACCTTCTAGGTAAAGACATGAAAGCACAATGTAATTTTGTTCCTAAACAAGGTGACTTGAGTAGGCGCTTTTCTCTCTTCAGTGCATTTTTCTCTTCGATGTGTTGTTTTCTCATTTTATTCTCATAGCAAAGTAAAATGGTACCTTCTGTGTCCTCCCAGCAGAACTTCAGATTGGACTGGGAATTGAAGGGATTTTGTGAAATAACTTTTATTTTTCTTTCTTGGTCAATAGACTAGAGCTCTTTTGCATTTAACATGTATTATCACTTCAGAATCCTCCTCATCAGACCCATCATCTGCCACTGCCTGATTGATTGACATTTCCTGTCCATTTCCAGGTCAGATATTCAAGTGATCCAAATCTTTTTGCAGCAGACTAAACAATATTATGGGGGGTTTTTAAGTTACACTTACCAACAGTCCTACTTGTCCACTTGTATAATGTGTGCAGTATTACTGCTTGTAAGGAAAAAGAGACGTCTACTGAAATTAAATGACACAGTTCATGGAATGAATGACCCATTAGGTTAGTTAGATGCAGTGACTTTCAGTGCCAGGCATTAATAATCACTTTTTTGTACATCAGCTTGTGACAGCTGCAACTGAAGGTTTGAAGCCTCAGAGCTTTCTCACAGAGATTGTGCCCTAAGCAGAGCCAAGCTGTCGGGCTGACAGACAGGAATTGTATTCTTTTCAGGAGAAAAAATAAATAACATCGCAAGCCCCTGTCTCTTGCTCTCTTTATCTAGTCTTTCCTTCTGCTTTTCTGAAGCTCTGTTGCTACTAGAATATTTTGTAGAAATGAAAGGACATTAGAGTCAGAGGGGCCCAAAAACTGACACCTAGGAAAACTATCTTGTAATTCACAACATCCTGGGTGAGATCAGTGACTCATTGCCACTGAGGAGACATAAAAGTTGCAAGGAACATAATGTATGTATATATACAGATAAAATGCACATTGTAGAGATTCTTGTATTGCCCTTAAAGTGTTTGCATAGTTTGATGTAATTGACAAGTTTTTAATATAGACCTATCATATAGTCAAATAATTCATATTATTCTCATAAGTTTTCTTTCTCTCATTTCATTTATTGTACTTACTACAAAAATAAAAGAGAATTGGTATTTAATTCTAGAGAGTTGGTGTTCAGCTCTGTTTTCATAAGATAGACAAAATTCAGATAATACTATTATCATAACTGGCAGTGTGTGGACTGTGTTCCATCAGTTCTCACTCACATTTACTGGCTTTTCTAAAGGCACGGCACAAGCTTTTCACTGTGTGTTATCTACATAGGACACAATTTCTGAATTGATTCCCATATTGATTTTTGAACAAATTCAGATTCTCAAAAAACAGAGAAAAGTTACATTCTTTCCAGTATCACTTAAAAGCTTTGAGTAGGTGTTATTTCTGTGCAAGTACTGTACATATGTAAAGTTTACCTGTTAACATGCATAGAGTCTAAATGCATTGCATTCATCTTTTTAATGACAAAAAAATTACAATATAGTATACTGTAATTCAAGCTAGATGGGTGTAATGTTTTATAAAATAACTGGATTTGATTACTGTTTAATGTCAGAAATATAAACATCTAATAAGAAAAGTTTCAGTCTGGGATTTCTTGTTTAATAATGACTTTATTTCTAGTAAAAAAGTTGTAACTGTGTGGTAAACTAAGGGTCTAGTTCATCACTTTGTTAATGGGAAGTTCCTGTTCTAGCTTCACATAAAGTCAGCGCATAAATTTGGTAGGAGAACATCATGTCAGCTCAGTTTTCTTAACTGGTGTAGTATGTAAAAATAAACAAGCAATATTCATTAGGTCCAACACAGAGAGAAAGGTATTAGAGGAGGATCTGTTTAATATGTCTTCTTCTAATAGGAAGGAACACTATTGGAGCTATATTTTCTTCATTTCATTTGAATGCACCAGTCCCTGTACTGTCATTTATTCTTTGTTTTGATGTTTTCCTTCTTTATTTTTCTGTATTTTGCAGATAAAGTATTTTTTGCAACCTCCGTTTTCTCTGAAACAGGCAACTTGTTCACCAGGCACTGAGAATCCTAAGCTTATATTAGCTTTAATGAGCAATAAAGCAGTAAAACCCCCTCAATTTTGTAAAGATAGCAGAAAATAACCAATGAAAAAGACACATCCTATTCAATAACCTTCATATGCAAGTTAGGAGTAAAATGCATAGATGACTTCAGAAAACATAGCGTAATGGTACTGAACTAAATAATTTTAATGTGACAAAAGGGAAAATAATATTTCTTTCAAATGGGATCAGCAGAAGGAATGAAGGAAAACACTCAGGGGAAGTTCAATTATTTGGATTGGCGATAACTGCAAAGTTTCCACGCTGCCCCTCCCAACAGAAATGATCTTTACCTCCATTTCTCAAGTTGCCAGCCTCTTCCAATTTCCTTTCTCTGTCCTTACATAAAAAATGAGCTGTTCAGCTGAAAAAAGAAAGAATGCTTATATGTTCAAGAAATGCATCCAAACATGCATGTGTGAATACCTAATGAGGGCAGTTTTCCTTTCAGAATGGCCCTTTGTTCCCTTTCCCATTCATCTTTCAAGCTTTGTTTGAAAATGTAGATAAGTAAACTGAATGTCCTGTGTAACCTGCAAAAGCAGCAATTAAGCATACTGTAAAATAAATGTACTGAATTTGATTTCCTGACCTGAGAACAAAAGGAGTAAACATCTCAGCAGATGTTGCACTTTCTTCTTCTATGACTGCATGAAAGTCAGCCCTTCAGACAAAATAAACACAGTAGCCCTAGTGAGGTTGATGGATTTACAGCCATTAAAGAGATAGTTCATTATATTAAGCTAACAGTCAGTTTTGACAAGAAAAGGTATTTAACCTTTTCACATATAGCCTTCCAATTAGCTTCAGTCTGAGACACAGCAGACCCTTCTATGTTTTCCCTTGTCCAAAGAGCTACATGGGCAAGCATGAACAGTAATAGGTCTATAAACTAAATTTGAGAGCAATTAAGATACAGAATACCACTTTGTGTATAATCAGAATGTATTTTTGTCTTTAGAGTTTGTGTTAGCACAGCTTTGTAGAACATCACTATGCAACAGATGTTTCTTTTTTTGTTCTTGTGTAAGACTTTAAATGGCAGTCTTTTTGCTTGTTGGATACTTTCTTCTGAAGCCAGTCCATGTTTGTAACGTGTGAGTGATTCTAATTACAACACAAGAGCATGAACACTTTAGCTAGTAAGTGCCTCTTCAGACAATGCTTGTGTCAGTAGAACCATAGAATCACAGAATCATAGAATATCTCTAGTTGGAAGTGACACTTAAGGATATTCAAGTACAAGTCCCTGCTCCTCACAGGACTACCTAAAACTAAACCACATGACTAAGAGCAGCATCCAGACAGTCCTTGAACTCTGGCCAGCTTGGTGCTGTGACTACTTCCTTGGGGAGCCTGTTCCAGTGACTGACCACCCTCCCAGTGAAAAACTTTTCCTAATGTCTACTCTGAACTTCCCCTGATGCAGCTTCATTCCATTTCCTCATGTCTTGTTGCTGGTCACCAGAGAGAGGAGATTAGCAGCTGCCCCTCTGCTGCCCACCTTGAGGAACTTGTAGACTGCAATGAGAGCACCCCTCAGCCTTTTTGTCTCCAAGCTGAACAAGCCGAGGGACCTCAGCCGCTCCTTATAAGTCTTGCCCTCAAGACCTTTCACGATCTTGGCCACCCTCCTTTGAACACACTAATAGTTAGAACTCCTTCTTATATTGAGGCACCCAAAACTGCACATGGTACTCGAGGTGGGGCCACACCAGTGCAGTGTAGTGTAGAGTGGGATAATCACACTAAATGTCTGTTTCATCCCTTACCAGTGAAAAGTCATGAAAGTCAAATGAATCCACTACAACAGCAGAACAGAGATGTCAGTAGGCTGCAATCAGCTGTCCTCTTTCCTCCAAGAGCAGTGCTGATGGTACTGTTTACCCTCCTCTGTGTTCCTGTTCCAAGTCAAACTGGCTCTAAAAACAGGTCAGATTTTCCTGGAGGAAAACTGAGAGGCATGTGAGGAGAGCTGGGACAGAGGTGAAACAAGGAGGGTAAGTATCACCTCCTGTGAGCTGCCTGCAGAGGCAGGCTGCTCAGCCTCCCTGCTCTCTAGTAAGTCAGTACCTGCATGGCACAGAATCCACAGGGTGGCCTGGCTGTTACAGGCTCTACCACTTCTCAGCTACCTGGTAGACAAAGTCTTTGGGACGTGTTATCATTTTCTTTATCTCACGCTTGGGTTTTTTTTTAATAAATCTGGGCATGCAGGGACTGCATGTAGTCACCCTGCTCTGAGGAAAAGGATCCGAGTCCAAGTGGGATGCTCAAAAGCTTGGAGGCTTAGGACCTTTGTGGAAATGGATGGCAGACTGTAGCACATACCTAAGTTCAGATCCGGTCTAAGTATGCTGGTTTTATACTCACAGTTATGGTTCAATTAATTATCCTAATTATTATTGCCAATTCATATGCCCACTAACAGAAACTTCATTATAATTTCTTGTTTGGAAATTTTCATGAAGATGAGAGCCAGGGATGCATAAAGCTCTCAGTGTCATATGTTACAGTTTTATTTTTCAACACAAATGCATCCAGTACCTAAAAATAACAAATGAAAAGTTAGTTTCTTATCTCAGCATGTTAGTGTAATTTATGTAAACACTATATATTAATTAGCAGGAAAAAATATTCCATCTTCATTCAAAAGGGCTTAAAAATATTTATTTGTTTGCACTGTACCTGCTCTGCTGTGAAGAGCTGGCTGCCATAGATTAGATTATTATAGATATTGAACTGTATTTTTTTTTATAGTTATTCTGTCAGTCCTTACTTACTCTGTTTACAATGGGAAAAATAATAATAAACTCTAAATTCCCAAAATTCTTGGTTAAAACACATATTATAGACTCATACCATTCTGTGCACATACAGTCACAGGCACAACTTTTTGGGGAAAAGTTAGTATTTCCCAGAAAGCAGTCCTGAACTCCTGAATGTGGCCTGCCTTATGTATTAAAGAAATGTTATACTTACTGCAATGTGAGCATACTGAAAAGTGAACACTGCTGCCATTGTCTTTACACTTTTGCTCCATGTGTTATTTTTCTTCTTAACATTCTCTGAAAAGCACTTTGTATCCTAATTAATAATAAACTATAGCAAGTTAAATGGAATATATATTTTTTGGCTATAATATATTTCTTGGAAATTTTAGATTTTTTTTTTTTTTTTGTTTAGGTGAGGCAGGAACCTCACTGCATCTTTCCATTTATGAACTAGGCTGTGATTTATGTCTGTAATCAGGAAAGTGTTTAAGCCTGCATGCAACTTCAAGCATGTGTATGGAACACACTAAGTTATTGTTTTCCAGTTCACATTCACTTAAAATGAACTTGTTCATATGTCTTAAGGCATGTCTTCCTTTGCCAGAGTCTGCACTCACACAAATTGGGACCTGACCCCTTCCTTCCTTAATGATGGAGTCCCACCCACATTATAGGTATTGTGTTCCTCAGATTTTTCTCTATAGCTCAGTACCAAGGCCCTACATAATACATGGGAAAAGTTAGGAACTTCAGAGGTACCAGGGAAAACCTCTACACAGCAAACAGGGAAACAGCATTGGGAGAGATCAGCAATAGAAAACGCAGGAGGTGCCATACAGTGCTCACCATGCCTAGAAGATTTCCTGCCCAGCATGCTGCTCTCCTGCAGTCCCTCCACCCAGCGCACAAGAACTTTGGCTACCCCATGCACAGGGCCCAGGTTCAGGGTGCAGCCCAGGTCTCAGCCAGCTGGCTGGTGCAGGATACTGAGTCTGAACCTTCTTAAGAAGTGGAGGAGGTATAACAACCTTTCTGCTTTTGAGATATACTGTCCTACCCCTAGCTACAACATTTCCAGAGCACAGATGCCTACTCTGCTAAGGCATATTTTCCTTAAAAATCAAAATTATCCTCTGTAAGAGGAGTATGTTCAATTAGACTGGTTTCTTGGTTTATCATTTTTGCACTTGTCCGCATCTGCGCACTAGATAAATCAGTTTTATGCAAACACCCAGGCTTCTCATAGTGGGTTCATGCAAGACTCTGTGTTTAATTGTTGAGGCCAGGGAAAAAGTAGGATGCCAAGAGGTGAAACTATTAATGCCTAAGGGCCTTTAGTTTTCAATGAGCAAGCACTTTCAGGGTAGCCTGGACAACTCTGCAGATGCAGGTCTCCATGAAGAGGTTTTTGATGCTGATTTTAAGCACTCACGCTCAAAATCAGCTTCAATATTTTAGGAAATAAAAACAAACAACAGACTAAGTAGCAAAACAATTATATGGTTATTATTTTTTTAGGAGTCCCTTCACACATACATCTAGCTGTCCTGGTTTCAGCTGGGGTTGAGTTAATTTTCCCTCTAGTAGCTGGTATAGTGCTGTGTTTTGGATTTAGTATGAAAATATTGTCGATAACACACTGATGTGTTTGTTGCTGCTAAGTAGTGTTTACACTAAGTCAAGGACTTTTCATCTTCCCATGCTGTGCTAGGTGCACAAGAATCTGGAAGGGAGCATGGGACAGCTAACCCAAACTGGCCAAAGGGATATTCCACACCATATGATGTCATGCTCAGTATATAAGATGGGGGGAGTTGACCAGGGGGCAGTGACCACTGGTCGGGGATGGGATGGACATTGGTCAAGGGGTGGTGAGCAATTGTATCATGCATCACTTGCTTTGTATATGATGGTGATGATGACGATGATGATGATTATTATTATTATTGCTACTACTACTACTACTACTACTACTACTACTACTACTACTACTATTACTACTACTAACTACTACTACTTTACTTTTTTTTATTTCAATTATTAATCTGTTCTTATCTCAAACAGTGAGTTTTCTCACTTTTACTCTTCTAATTCTCACCCCAATCCCACTGGGGTGGGGGAGTGAACGAGTGGCTGTGTGGTGCTTAATGGCTGGTTGGGGTTAAACTATGACACTAGTCCATCCAGCTGTGGAGACAGCAAGTTGTCTGAAGCCTCTGAAAGACTCTCTATGCAAGAGATAATGTCGGCAAAGATTACAGCAATGCACTGTTTACAGACATGCATTTGCAGCAACCATGGAAATGAAGGGTTAAGATAAGGCTAAAGAGTGTTCTGAATGTCTTTTTTTCTTCCTTAACCAGTCAATAGATTCTCTCTTGTACGTTATTCTTTCTGTCTTACTGTCTTCTATCATAATCAACAAACCAAAGTGTAAAGATATGTTCATGCTTCTCACAGAAAGATGTTACTATCCTATTCCAAAATGTTATTCATAGTATAAACTTTTCTTTTACTCTATCTAAAGGCTAACTATACTGGTATTTTACAACAAGCACATGTCAAATTTCGGAAACTCTCAGCTGAGAGTTCAGCTTTGTAGCACATATTAATGCATCTCGCTGTAAAGAATCATTCAGTTTTTACTGCCAGCCAGCAGAAACTCAGCAATCCTGTCATGGCAATTTTCAGCTATTCATCAACACGGTAATGCACACCCACACTTGGCATGGAAAATGTGGTGTGAAACAACAGCAGTTGATGGATTATGATGATGGTAAATAACAATAATAATGGCTATTGATTTTTTTTTTTTTTTGGAGGGACCCTTCACTGCATATTTTATGTGTAAACAGTGAAACAAACAGCTGGTGTTACTAGATATGGTGAATTCGCACAAGGAAACTGGACATTTGCACATCTTTCCATTCATGGAGGACAGAAAAGTCAATTCTGTTTCTCATATGAATAGAGATTAATACATCCTGTATTGCTTTTCTCTGCTCTTTTTTTTTTTTTTAGTTGAATACCATAACAGTGTTGTGAAACGATATTTAGTAAAAAAACTGGCAGATGTGGTAATTTCAGTCATCAGAATGTTGTAACCATGGTTTAGATATTAAACAGTGTGAGGCTAGGTGAGTTTGTACCTATTTCCTAGTAATAAAGAGGGAAGAAATTTCCACCTAGATTATGGGAAGGCAGATGTTTGGTAAGAAATAAGTGACCTTTCCAGCCAGATTTCTTTATTCTTTCATATTCCTTTATTTTTGAAAATTTGCATGCACCATGTATCTAATGTGCCACAAATGTGCACCCAATAACATGTATAATCTGATATGTAGTAATAGAACTTAAAGCAGCATTCAAAGCCAACATGTGCTTGGCTAACGTGCTCTAGATGAGATAAAAATTGACTGCTGTTAAATGTGAGAAATTAAAATGAACACCAGTTTTCTTGGTTAGCTCCCAGACTTTCCAAGCTGTAATTTTAATGATCTGTCCTATCTGACTTCAGAGACATTGCTTAAAATGAAGGATGTGAGTAAAAGTTTAGAATATTAGATCTTCAATAATGATGTAAGATATGGAATGTATCTTTTGTCACTTCACATTCATGCTGCCTGTTAATTCATTTGCATTAGCTTTACTGATACCACCTCACATCTTGAGCAACAGCAGTCATTTCCATCCTACCTGCAAATTATAGGTCTAGATTTTCCCCCCAGTGTGTAGTATCTTTTTCAATGCACTGGGGTTTAATGCTGAGCTGGGACAAGATGCTTCCTCCCTTGCTTGCACTTGCACAGGATCTGAAGAGAGGTAGGACGGGGTTTTCATCTCTGGAAAGCCTGGAGTCACATTAGGGGATGGAAGGGAGGTTCCACAACAAATGTGCCACACTGAAAATGTGCTTAGCATAGAGCGGCAACAATCCAGTCCACCCCAGCAACCGAAGGCAAAAGATGTGTAGCCACCCAAACTGCTAACATCAGCCCCTCAACCTTTGAAAATGTTGGCCTCTGTGGAGTACAGCCAGATTTCCCATGTTAAATGGAAAGCAAATATGTTGAAACAAATGCAGCATTTCCCCACCTCCATGGGAGAACAAAGGTATTTGACTACAGCTGCACTGGTGGCTGATTGCTGATATATTTTTATGGATCTTTCAAAGTGACTGGAATCTTTGATGTATGATCATTTCCTTTGAACTCTAGGAAAACTGCAAGCTTGTTTGTATTGCTGATTTCTATCTACTACTTCTGTTGCATTTCCTTACACTGTACACGGGGGAGGAGAGACTGTTCTTTATATGACAGAAACTCCCATTCTTTGAAAAAGGGTACAGACCTTTGTTTAAATTATTTCTTTATGTTGGTTGTTATAACAAGATGATTTTCTTTTACTGAACTACCACTTTATGTTTTGTGATACGAGGAAATAATGGCTTGCTAAAAGGTAACTGTGACTGTATATATTCCTGAGGGCTAGCTGAAATCTTGACAAATTTTTCTGTGTATCTCAGAAGACAAAAACAAGCCTGAAAGGAGAAAGCAGAGGCTAAGCACTGCCTTGTTTCAGACTGGCTTTTAGCTGTCAGCTGGGAGGAAAAATGCAATGGGAAAGAGGAGTGAGAAAGAAAGAGAAGTAAAGAAACAAAAAAAAAAATCAAAGAAGCAAATTATCATCCAGCTTCCTGTCAAAGCCCACAGACTTCCAATCTGGGAAATACGTAGGACTGTGAAAGTGAGATTAGCCCCTCCCATTGAATTAGTTCATCATATCACAAGATACAAAGCAGCTCTTTAGTAAGAAAGTGATCTTTTATTGTAGCCTGAACAAAGCAGAAAGTGTGCATGAAAAGGCACACATGTGAGGGTTTGATGTGGATGGATCAAGTTTTTGAATAAATGGTTTCTAGACCTGACACAGGACTTCTTCGCACACTATTCTGTGTGTAGTCCCATTAAACCAAAAGTGTCCTCTCTGAGTTAAATATAGGTTTAATGATTTGCAGGTGGTGATCATATTTTCAAAAATATAAAGAATTTTGAAAAGTCTCACTAAGTCAGTGAGAACTAATGAAAGTTTTTGGTTTTTGAAAGCCAGCTGTTCACTAAGTAGTCACATTTTGGTTCCTAATTTTAAAAATGACCTTTCATACACATTCCATTTAGCATGTGTAGTGAGATTGTTTATATGCCATATAACGCCATATTTTTACTAAACATGGACTGAGGAATTCCATAATGGATATCTCCCTCTTCTGAAAGCTTTCACCATCAACAAGAGAATCTCAGATCAGATGAGAGAGATAAAAAGCTGTTTTGCCTATGGACCTTAATTACTGTATTGCTTTTATGAAAAATCTGTAGTGTTTCCATGTTTTCAAGCAAAGACTGACATTTTGTAGCTGGTTTTCTCTGAGGGGGGAAAAAAAGGCAAGCTAAATGTCAGCTGAGTTGCAAGGCTTTGTAAGTAACAAACCTCAGATTGCAAATGCTCAGCAGAGGTTTGTTAGAGGTTGGCAGCTAAATTTGCCAGAGGTTCTTGCTGCAGCAAAACTGTGCCAGAGTAGGGCACTGGGGGCTTAGCAAGACAACCTTGCAATTCTTCCAACTGGCAGCCAAGACAGATTAATTGTGAGCAGGAAAAAAAATCTTCACAGTCCTCCTTCCTAACAAGTGGGAGAGTGAAGTGGGAAACCACAAATCGGAGCAGAGAGAGAAAGCAAGCCCAGCAAATCAGAACAACATGAAAGCAGACTGAGGAAGAAACAGGAGAGCTGGGAGGAGGTGTTGCAGGGAGACAAGGGCAGGACAAGGATAACAATCTGTGAGGATCCATGGCAGAATTTGTGCTATGACAAAAGGTTCCTTTCTACCCTTAAAGCTTTGGGTAATGTCCCAAAATCCACAGATTTCTTTATTCCTGTACTGCTCTCAAGCAGGTATCAGGCCTCGTGGGATCTAGACTGTACTTGCTGCCAGTATGGGTGCTAGTACAAATAGGAGAGGGTTGTGATTTGCATCTGATCTAGAGGATTTCGGTCTGCTGACACAGGAGTCCAAATTATTCTTCATGATAGAACTCTTTTTTTTTTTCTAATTTGTATTTCTTTCTAATCTAAGGCTGCCTTCAGAAACACAAAACAGGCATATGATTGTGAAATTAAAGGTTATACCAGAAGATGCATACAAAAATGGGAAATGAAGATTGCATGTGAATAATCTTAACTGTGAGAATCTTTAAGTTTTAATGTCTTTACTGTGCAGCTTTAATATTTTTAGTGCTGTTTTTGTGTGCCCTGGCATATCTGTATTTGTAATCAGAAAAAATTATAGAACTGCTTAGTAACTGCAACAGAAACTCTTTCCTTTTCCCATGTTTACCCACAGAATCAGGTGACTGGGAATGTCTACTTTCCTGAATGTGCCTTGGGGAAATACACACAATGAATGAACAGATTTTGTTTTCTCAGTTAAATCATTCATAAAATTAAAAGCAGAGTACTGTGTTTTGCTTTGATGTGTTTCAGTTGTTTCACATGGCTTTAAGTTTGAACATTCTTTTTTTTTTTTTTTTCTTTTTTGTTATTTTTACCAATCTGCCTGCTGCTAATTCTCAGCTTGTGGCAGAGGAACTGAGACATGAACATATGCTCTGAAAGAGACACTCTTTTACATTTGGATTTGAGAGAGTTTTGTCGCTCCTTGAGCCCAATAACCTCACAAATTAATTCCTTTTGCTTGCAGTGACATCTGTTGGTGAGGGCAGAGCTGATTAGCTGCAGGGCTGGCTTCATTGATGGCATAGCCCACAAGCTGCCTTTAAATGCAGCAGATGTTTCTTCTCTCTTTCCACCATCTTATTTCCAAGAGAGTGGAGACGTTTTTGGAGAATTGATACAAACCTTGTTCATGCAGATAAGTTAAATCCCTAAATCTGGATATCTACCATTGCTGCTAACTAAAGTGCCAAAATACCACAGGGCCAGGGTTATCAATCACTAAGAGGTCCATAAACACAAGAACAATTCATTTTTGCATAACCCAAAAAAGCAAAAAATATACTGGTATAATTGAAAGGTATTTCTGGCAAGAAAATATTATTCCTCAGTTAGTATGTGTGCACAACATTACTGTCCCGTACCTTCTTGTAGACATCTGCACTGAGACAAAGGAAAAGAATATGAACAGAGCTGCTTCTTCAAAATTTGAACTATAAGCTTTAGTAAACAAAAGAAAACAGTAGCATTCTTAAGATTCTCAACATTTTTGCTTTATTGTATTCTTCTATAACTTTTCCTCATTTGATCATTTGTTACTGCATTAAAAAAAAAAGAAGTATATATTGTCTCCCAGTTATTCTTATATTTAGCATCCACAGCTGATTTTAACATTTAAAAAATCTCTATCCTACAAACAAATATGCACAAAGCTATGTAATTTCAATTTTGAAATCTCAGGTAACAATGTTTTTTTATACGTAATTAACAATACAACAGAAAACAATTGGTCTTTACTTTTGAGTCAAAACTGAAACATAAAATTCTGTTACTCTTGGGCCACACTGACATAATCTTTTTCCTTTTCTGGAAAGAGATATTTGTTCCTTTTTGTGCACTCCTTTTTACAATTTCTGTTATAGAAATGTTTTGGCAAAAAATATATGACTATCTTTTCCAGTAACAAGTTTGGGGCACCCTTCGAAAGGAAAATATTGTCTAGGACAGTTCCTTAGTTTCACTTGCCTAAAGTAAGAGGAATGCCACAGCTTGAGTAAACTGTAAAGTGTGTCAATTCACCTGCTTTCATTTTTGCAAGGGAGAAGTTAATGTTTTATTCTTAATTTTTTTTCAGAATAAACACATAGGGTGTAGTGGGATTTGAGAAAACATTTTGGAAAAGTGTCACATTGTTGGACAGTTACAGATTGGCAACACTATTTTCATAAACTTCAAAACAGGTTAAAGCAGGTTGATAAATGCATCACAAGTCTATTTTAACTTAGTCCACTGTGTGAAATAGACTATGTCTAAGGGTAAATAAAGAGTTGACTTCTATGCTGAGTTATTCAACTCCAGCAGTGAGATTTCATTATATACGTGGGTTTTTTTCTTTATTTGATTTTATTTTTTCCCTTAAAATTTTAATGAGAAGCAATTTCTTGTTTCTGTGATTACAAATTAAGTGGGACAAGATGTACAGCTATGGCAGTCTCACGTATAGTCATGTTCTGCAGCAGGATGAGCTCTCTAAGGCTATGTTTAATAGTCCTTGTCTGTTAATAGCTTTCAGCTCACATGGTAAAGGTGCAGCTTCTAAACATTAGTCAAGAACCTCTGATGGCCCACAGCATACATTAAAAAAAAAGAGGGGTAGGGGATGGAGTTGGGGGGTAAGGAGTCAACATCATCTTAGCAATTCCCACGATCTCAGGCCCGTGACATTGAGCATGGTCTGAGCTCTAGTACACAAATGAGGGGCTGCACATGGGAAGAATGTGCATGTTCTTTTTACCATGTGCATAGGCAAACCACTCTGACCAAGAAATACAGCTAGACCACTGAAAAGCAGTTGAGGTTTTTGTAAGACTCTTCCATTGTTAAACTCTGCTACAAATGACTGACATGATATAATCAAAAGTCAAGAGCAGGGGGGCTGTAAGAACCCGTTCACTGTTTCAAAAGGGTGCATGAAAAACACGTTAACACTGACAGCATAACAATTTTATGCTTTAATTTGCTATAGAGATCACACCCCCACTGCAAAAAAAAAAAAAAAAAACAAAACCCAACCCACATATGTGAAAAAAGTTAATATTTTCTTGTAGAAGATTTTTCCTTAAACAAATAACACTGATGAATGCTACAGCACTGTCTGACTGAAGTCTCAGTCCACTGGCAGTTATTTGAGCTATGATCTAATGCAATTGATTTAACTGTAAGTGCATTGGCTATAATGATAGTGGGTGACTTCAGGTTACTAATGAAATCAAAGCCCAGGTTCCCTTCCAGCATGGATCTTCTTAAGACATTGCAGAACTATTGAAGATAAAATCTGGCAAAATATGAAAATGTGGAACCAAGAGAAGGCAGTGGGTTTTATTCATATATGTCCTATGGGATCATCTCTATAAAATAAGCTGAATCGTTGGCAATGACTTTGTCTATCCCTCCTAAACTTACCAGTTAGAATACCTAACAGATGAGTAAATGTACCAAAACAGCTGATCCACTTTCTGGGAGGACAGGTTTTCATAAATGTAAGGTAAGTCCCAACTGAAATGGGATATTGACATTCACTTTTTCTAAGCAGCCAAAGTTATGGGGGGAAAAAAGACAAAAAAGTCTACTAAAGTCACACAAGCATGTCAATAAAATGAAATTAAAATGGCAGAAGGCGTGATAACAGGCTCACGATCAAGATGTATCATAGACAATATCTTCATTCACAATATTGTTCAGCACAAATTCTCATCTGGATACTTGAAAGTGCTGTTTATTTTTTCAGTATGATCCTGTTCACAAGAAGTCAGATGTTAGGAGATTTTGTAGAATTGCTTTTTAGCCATTTAGGTGGTTGTTTTTTTTTTTAAATTATTTTTTTGGCTTGGAGCTTATTTTAAATGGCACTAAATTTAGACCCCTGGATTTGATAACTTAATTTACTTTCTCACAAGATGAAACCATACCAATTTCTAAATAACCTGAAAACCTCTATTCAAGTTTTGATAACATAAATTAAGGCCAAAGTTTTAAAACTACTTTGAAGTCATACATATAGGCATCCTGTGGAATTTTCTAGTGTGCTTAAGCAGAATAGGCCCCTAAGAGGAATCCCAAGGTTTCTACCTCTCCCTGTGCTCTTGTCACAGGGGCTGTTTTGCACCTACTTGCCACAAAAAACTAGGGGATAGTTTGCATGAAATTTCGTTGTGACTATTCCAAGGCTCTGAACCTTCTCCCTGGAAAAACGGAGTGTTGTGGTTTTTTTCAGAGTGGATGTTTGGAAAATGCTCAAGTATGGTGAAAGAGCAAAAAGTATATGACTATAAGCTATTATGGCTATGTAGCTTAACTGTGTGTCTAACACATCTGAAATTTATGCCATTTCACTTTATTGTGGTTACTGTGCCTGGCGTGGGTTTCCTTTCAACACAAGAAAAAATCAGAATGAAGCAATGGGACTGAAAAGGCTATGCAAAGGAATATCACTGCTGTTTTGTAAGCATTGGGAAGTCTGTCTTGTAATTGCATGACTCCACTACCTTTCTCAGTTACCCAACTGTTGTGGTTTAGCCCCGGTCAGCAACTAAACACCACACAGCCGCTCGCTCACTCCCCCACCCTTGTGGGATGGGGGAGAGAATCAGAAGGGCCAAAGTAAGAAAACTCGTGGGTTGAGATAAGAACAGTTTAATAATTAAAATAAAACAGCAATAATAATAATATAATGAAAAGAAAAATAATGAGCGAGAGAGAGATGAAACCTTGGAAGAAGAGAAAAAAAACCAAAACTAAACAACAAGTGCTGCAACTGCTCACCACCCGCCGACCGACGCTGCCGGTCCCCGAGCCGCGATTGCTGCTTCCCCCGGCCAACTCCCCCCAGTTCATATACTGGGCATGACGTCACATGATATGGAATACCCTTTGGCCAATTCGGATCAGCTCTCCTGGTTGTATCCCCTCCCCTCCCGGCTTCCTGTGGACCTGGCAGAGCATGGGAAGCTGGAAAAGTCCTTGACTAGTGTAAACACTACCCAGCAACAACTAAAACATTAGTGTGTTATCAACATTATTTTCATACTAAGTCTAAAATGCAGCACTATACTAGCTACAGTGAAGAAAATTAACTATCCCAGCTAAAGCCATGACACCAACACATACTCTGAAGGTGAAAGAAATGGGAGTTCAAAGCGCTTTTCAACCTGTGGGACCGCGTACCCCTGTGCTGAACCTTGAGGCTCCAGGTTAGCTGCCAGTGGTGCGGCAGGAAGGGCAGCCTCCCAAACACCCTGCCCACCTCTTTGCAGCTGGAGAGCCTGTCCCTGGGCCCAGGGAGACCTGGGGGAACCCACTCTCCTCTACAAGGTGTAGGGTGCTTACTGGAGGAAAGGGGACCTGATCTCCTTCTGTAACCAGGTGGCCCACCTAGTGGATGAGGGAAAGGCTGTGGATGTTGTCTACCTGGACTTTAGCAAGGCCTTTGAAACAGTCTCCCACAGCATCCTCCCAGAGAAGCTGGAGGTTCATGGCTTAGACGGGTGTGCTGTTCCCTTGGTAAAACCTGGCTGGATGGCCAAACTCAGAGAGTTGTGGTGAATGGAGCTAAATCCAGTTGGCAGCCAGTCACAAGCAGTGTTCCCCAGGGCTCAGTGTTGGGGCTGATCTTGTTTAATGTCTTTATCAATGATCTGGATGAAAGGACCGAGTGCACTTTCAGTAAGTTTGCAGATGACACCAAATTAAGAGGGAGTGTCAATCTGCTCGAGGGTAGGAAGGTTCTGCAGAGGGATTTAGATAGGCTAGATTGATGGGCTGAGGTCAATTGTATGAGGTTTAACAAGGCCAAGTGCTGGATTCTGTGCTTTGGTCACAACAACCCCATGCAACGCTACAGGCTTGGGAAAGAGTGTCTGGAAAGCTGCCCGGCGGAGAAGGCCCTGGGGGTGCTGGTTGACAGCCGGCTGGACATGAGCCAGCAGTGTGCCCAGGTGGCCAAGAAGGCCAACAGCATCCTGGATTGTACCAGGAATAGTGTGGCCAGCAGGAGCAGGGCAGTGATCTTGTCCCTGTGCTCGGCACTGGTGAGGCAACACCTTGAATACTGTGCTCCATTTTGAGCCCCTCACTACAAGAAGGACTGGTGCTGGAGCGTGTCCAGAGAAGGGCGATGAAGCTGGTGAAGGGTCTGGAGAGCAAGTGTTGTGAGGAGAGGTTGAGGGAACTGGGGTTGTTTAGTCTGGAGAAGAAGAGGCTGAGGTGAGACCTTATGGCTCTCTACAACTACCTGAAAGGAGGTTGTAGTGAGGGGGATGTTGGTCTCTTCTCCCAGGTTACTAGCGATAGAACAAGAGGGAATGGGCTCAGGTTGCATCAGAGGAGGTTTAGACTGGATATTAGGAAAAACTTCTTTAGTGAAAGAGTGGCCAGGCATTGGAAGAGGCTGCCTAGAGAGATGGTGGAGTCACGATCCCTGGAGGAGTTCAAAAAACATGTAGACGTGGCACTTGAGGGCATGGTTTAGGGGACATGGTAGTGTTGGGCTGATGGTTGGACTTGATGATCCTAGAGGTCTTTTCCAACCTTAATAATTCTATGATTCTATGAGACCACAGACCTGCCCCACTGGCACCAACCAGGTTCCTTGGCAAGCCGAGGCAATACCTGCGTACTGATCTGTTTGGCTGGTGACACTGGCTTCTGTTTCATAGTTGAAATGTGCAGAATTCCTCCAAAACAGGGGTGAGACAGCCTCTGATACCTGCTTTCCTTTCCACTGAATCAGCCATCCCAATGTTATTTGCTCATGAGCTGGCTGAGAGAGCTGGGTGTCTGAGGCTCTTTCCGAACACAACTGGATAAGATCAAAGGCTGAAAAATGAACCCAGAATAATTGACAGAAATTGTCAGCAATTTTATTCAAAGAACTACCATCACCAGCAGTCTCGGCTTTGTGTGTATTTTTTTGAGCATACTGTTACCAACTGCTTAGATTTGAAATTCTTCTATATTTTTACAGCTTCTATTTTTCAGATTGGTTTTGCATTTGCTTTTAGTTCCCCCATGCAAATAAAAAAAAAAAAAAAAAAACAAAAAGAGAAAATGAAAAATCACTGTTTTCTAATTCTCTTCCTTTGCCAGCAGAAAAAATAAGCATTCCTCTTTTATGAATCCTGAAAATGGCTTTGGCATTTTCAAGATGCTTTGAAAGTAGTCTTTCAACTCCATGATCCATTCTAGGTTGTGTGAATTACTTCCAAAATACAAACTTACAACCTCAAATTTCATGGATAGAAATGACCTATGTAAATATAAAAATTACTTTGCTTATTACGTACCAGAAAGAGAGAGGGATGTTACCCATCAAGTAACAGATAGATTAAGTAAGAGATGGGTTTGTGCATATCATATCTGGATGTCTTTTCCCTACAGGTCATATTGACACTAAAATAGGTAAGGAGGTGTGAATAGGCCACAATTATATTTTTTTAGCCTGATAAGATGATATAGACAGAGATATTTCTATTGGCTAAATGCCACCACTTGCTAGAAGAGAATGAAAGGAAAGGAGCAATCCATATGGACTCACAGGCTATGGTGTTGTGCAGTTTTGATGTAGGGATTTAGAAAATGGTGTTGTTTAATCTTTCTGAAGTAGTTAAAATTAATTTTCAAGCACCACATTATAGTGTCTCTGTTGAATTATGTAACTAATAATTCGGTACCCCTATTATGCTTATTTCAGAGATACATTATTAAAAATAACCTAAACAATTTTATTTATCTCATAATTTAGATGGATAAAGTCAATGATATATTAGGAACAGTTTCAACTTTAAAATATGCAGTATAATTATGCATGCAATTACAAAACAGACTTGAAGAAAAACAAGAAAACTAAAAACAACTGCGCCTAGACTTCAACAATATTGTCAGCCCCATCCAGCCACCCTCAAAAGGGGGCTGGGGGCTTCTATAGTCACCAGAATAAACTAGTGTTGGAAGAGATTAAGTCCAGCATGACCTTTTTCCCTTGAGCCATGAATATTCTTCTTTTAGAAGAATGGAACATAACAATAATATCCTTAATTTCATGCATATTTATGAAAACAAATGTATATTTAAATCATGGTGCTAAATTCCACTAGGGGCCATAGGATGTGAGCAGGTGATTAATCTTCTTAATTAATATTCCTCACTGAAGTCATTTGACAATTAGCCATCTGACCATTTCCAAGTGAGGAGAGAGAGAAAGAAAAAGAAAAGTTAGTTCCAGAAAAGTTCCCCAGACCAGCAACTTTTTGGTAGTTTCAATTTACCCAGCTTAAATCTCTTGAAGCCAGAAACTTGAACCCAGACTGCCTACAAGGACAGAACACCACCATCTCTAAGAAAGCATTAGCTTCGTCATGTATGCACCTTCTTCAGGTTCATAGGAAGTACTACCTTGCACCTGATTAAGTTATACCTAAAGTGATTTATTTTCATTATACATGCACTAGCAGCAAGTTTTCAATACATGACTACATTTGTGATGAAAACAGAAAGTACTGAAAAATTATTGCAATTCACACACAGATGAACTCAACAACTGAAGAAGTACTGAGGAAATAAGAGGGAGGCTGCCGTGTTTTGGGTTGGCTCGTACAGTTAAGGCAATTCTAGTTCCCAGAAAAATTCAAGGCTATGAGGGCATGAAGCCTACATAACTCCTTTCCTGAACTCTCTTCATAGAGGTGCAAATACTCTCGCCTCCAGGATTTCTCATTTTCTAGTCAGGAAATGTAATAGAAAAAAAGCCACAGCAACTCTATTGAAATCTCACCACAAAGTTAAAAAGCGTATTTATCTCTGGAATCTCACAAGAGCAAACTTTCCCAGAAAAAGTTGTCACAATCCAATGAGTACACCTACTGTTTATACAGGTGGGCTCCTGCTGCCTTTGGCAGAGAGAGGAAGGACTCTCTTTCGCACCAGTTCTAACAACTTCTGGTTCTTTCAGTAGCTGAGGTTTACTGGGGGAGGAAGCTTGAGGATGGGGTCAGGAAAGTTTTGTTTGTCAATAATTGTAAGTGAAATTAAATAGATCACATCTCAGCAATTTAGATATTCAGTAAATCGTTCATTCATTCTACATGCATTGAGTTCCTTGACTGTATTTGATAATGCATAGCATTCTAATGCTGGTCTGCAGGGCTGATAAACAATGACAACTTATGCCTCTTACCCTTGGTTTTGCTCTTGCTATTTTTGAATATTCCACCCTGCCAGCTAGCCAAATCTTGTTAAGACAAGGTTTGTTTGCAGCCATGCTAAGGGGAACTGCAAAACTGTGAATTGTCTGAGTAACATAGGAACAGTTTTACCTTGAAATATAATAATGTTTTAATTTGCATAAACATTCGATACTTAGGTAGATTTTGAATTTCACATAACTTCCTTTGTTACCTCAGGATTAAAGCACTTAGTTCCACAAATCTTTTCCTCTCCCTCTGTCTCTATCCCTCTTTCCTCACAATTGCCACTTAAATTTTAGCTGAAGACAGTAGCTCTGAGGATGAGAAGTGACACCAGAGCAACGAGAACATGGCATCAAATCTCCATAATAGTGAACAGTCCTTTGCTGCTTAATCCTAGGTCTTCTACCACATCTGTACAAAGCAGAGTATACTTACAGTATTTCTTAGAAATACCTGACCTGGTCCCATTTTATCAGAGTTCACTTTCCTCGTTTGCAGGACACATTGCCATTGGTAATCCTCTGGGAGATTTTGCAATATATGACATTTCCAGCAATCAAAACTTGGATCAGGCGAACTTTTCTTCTCTCAATTTCCGTTTGTTTAGGGTTAGATTCTACTTGCTTTTTTTTTCTTTGTTTTTCTGGAGAGTGTTTCTGGGAAGACAGGAGGTTCTTGAACCTGACCAGGTATTTAGTCTGAGCAATTTGCTCAGAAAAGGCAGAACAGAGTGAAGCTTCAGCAGCTAATGTCGCAGGCAAGGTTTTTGATGATACTGAACTGGAAGTCTCATTAAATAATAAAGGACAATGTAAAATGTAATCAGATTCAGAACGACTGGAGTCATTTGGGTATCTGCGTAATAGAGTGCAAATGGAGTTCACTGCAGATTCAAATACATTAGTAAATTCTAGATTAAAGAACCACAAAATATGAAATAAATAGTAACACACGGTAATAAACCAAGGAAATAGATTTCAAGGAAAGTGTGGGAAAACGCTGTACTAAAAAATATCAGACTGTCAGCTGCAATGAAGAAAACAGCCAGGAATATTTCTTGGAGAATATTCAAATGAAAAGGTGTAAGATGAAATGAACACTACAAGTGCTTCTCACCAAGAATGCAGTTGATACAGATTCGTATCATCATGCCTCGTTTGATTCGTGCTATAACAAAAGATTGAGAAAGTAGAACTCATTCTTGCTGGGGAATAGGAAGATGATTTTATAAAGACTTAGTTTCAAGATTTTGAAATTGTAAAGGGTTTGATAATATTGATCCCCGTTGTACTTAGCTGTTATACTTCTGCCTTGGAGAAGTTTGCAATCTGAGGAGTAGTAAATCACTAAAATTTAACATAGGCCCAAAACTGCTTTTCATTCAAAAATTGATTCTAAAAAAGAGAAGGTTTAAACAACTACTTCCTTCTAGATTAGGTCTTCTCTCTGCTGTTTTCTGGGTTTGTGCTTGAACATGTATGTTTTAATCCTCTCTTTACTACCTATAGCCTGTCTCATTTTTGTCACTTTAAGTGAATCGTTATAATTGTTTCTGGTTCTGACTTTCACCTTAGCGTGTAATATCCAAAAATAAACTCACATGGTGCCCTAAGGTAACTAAAAAGCAGGATCTTGGAGGTGCTTATCATTTATTTTTCAAGTATGACAGGAAAATGGATACCCAGAGGGGTGGGCTAGTACCTAGAATCACTTGTGCTAGTGCAAACTTTCTAAATTTGCACGATAAAAATTTGCATCAGCTTTGCCTTCTGCTGACACTTGGGTTACAGCCTGTGCAGTGCCAGAGGGATTCGTATGTGGAATTACATCACACTTGTGTAAGGCTCTACAACCGGTGACAGGGTAGATCAGTACTAAAAGAACATTTTGGAGGAAAAGTCCTACAGACACAGGTTATAAGAATGTTCTTGTCTTTAAAAAAAAGAAACATTCAAGCACTTCTGTACATCACTTTGGAGTCCTCACAGGTGTGATTTCAAGATTGCAACTAAAGGGCTGTAGTCAGGATGAAGTAATAACTTACAGGAGGGGTAAGGGCTGCAGCCAAGGTTTCATCTTTTATTAGACCATGGGATGGAGCTGGGAAACCCATAACCTTAGGGCAGAGAAGGGCAGGCTTGAAAAGAGGCAGCAGACTTTAGCAATCACTCTGGATATAGCCGTGGTTATTCAGGTGGACAATGGGAGGAAATGATGTGTGCTTGAGGGGAATAGTAGCGAAGGAGTCAGCAAACACATTAGTGCCTATATTAGAAAAGATCCAGGAGCAGCTTTTCTTTTGTTTTTGAAGACAGAAGCAGTATGGCTGTGGTTCACACTATCCAATAGCATCCAGCTGCTTTTTCCTAGCTGTTATTGTCTTTCAAGTTGCTTCAAGCTTGAATGCCAATTAAAGTGATCCAGAATTTGAATTAAGTTTAAAAAAAAAAACCAACCATTTGGTAGCATTATGGCACATAGGACACACTGAAGAAAGTTGCGGGGGGTGTCCCAGCTTGGCAGAGGAGTGTGCTCTACAAACAGCATGCTGGAGAGGAGAATCATTTTGTTTCCAGCTTAAAATGAGACTTGTAAGAGGAAAAGTACTTCTCATAGATCAACTTCCTTACAGCAATAGCCATTCAGAATCAAGTGTTTTCTTTTTATTTGTTAGATATTAAGTTTTCTCTTTTCCAACTGCTTAATTATCATCAGTAATCCTCTCTACATTGAGATGGGGCTTTTGAAAGGGTATGTTAGACAGGGCCTTTCCCAGATTGGAGGTGAATGGACTCTTGTCACTCTACCAAGCTTCCTTTAATTGTTAAAATAAGGTCCTCGCCTGAGACTAGGCAACAAGCTTGTATTCAATAAATGAATGGGGAGACTTTTATTTTTTTAGCTTGAGTGCTATTGTAACAACTACTTACTAGACTGTGGTAATTTGGATGCAGTCATTTCTGTTGTGCTTCCTCTGAAGGGTTACTGTCCATTTCATTGTCTGTAGTTCTCTAAAGCCAGAAACTGGATGTGTATAAGCATGTAATAAATCAAGTAAGGAAATACTCTTGGAATTTTTTCTTGAAGATTCAGAAAATGTCTTAGACAGGCTCCTGTATAAATGAAAAGCAGACATTTGTTTGCCTATGATTACATTTGGTCTTAATTCACTATATTATGCATCAATAAAGCTGTATTTATTAGTGCTTTTGGGGATGACTGTCTTTTTTTGGTGTTGATAACATTTGGCTTCCTAATTCTCTCATACAATGACTAGAAAGGAATAGTTATAAAGGAAAAAATCCCACTCCTTTAAAAATATATTAAATACTTTCATTCTTGGGTTATACTGGTTATACTTCAGCTAAATATGCCTTAGGCCCATAGTAAATGACTCTTTTTTTCAAAAAGTCTTTTTTTTCCCTTTTTTTAATAATGGTAATATTTGCTAAGACTTAACTGTCTGAATAAGCGTTATAGTTGTATCCATTCAAGAAAAAAACCCAAAATAATATAAACTGTCTTAACTAACATTTCAGATACAGTGTTACATCTCTGGCATCTGTTCAAGTTCAGAAGAAATAATGAATTAAATTGTTCAAACTTTAGAAGACAAATGAATTTTGTTATGTAAAAACTATGAGCAATCACTCTGGAAACCATCACCTCCTAGGAAGTGGCAAAGTGAGTCATAATTAATAATTTACAAAATCATTTTAGGATCTTAACATTATTTTTGCTGTTTAATTTACCTTATTTTAACAAGTGAATTAAGAGTTCTACTACACAATTACCATAAATCCTTCTTACAATAAAGGAAACATAAAACCACAGCTTTTGAACATGTGATACAGATTTGAGAATGTGTTACAATTACAAATATTTTCTACTACTCCTTCTTATGGCAAGCAAAGTGTCTAAGTAACTCAAAATATATGACAGCATAGATATACTCTATTCTGTGAGTGACCATTGCTTTTTGAACTAGTTGCAGTGCTGGAAAAAACTGTTAATGGATGTTCTGTAGGTCAGCATGGGGTTTATACCCATGGCATTTGAGGAAGAAAGGTCTTGCTAAGATTATTTATGGTAAAGCAGAAGGAAAAGGCATGGGGTTGTTGGCTTTGTTTTCCATTGATAGTTAATTTGACCACTATCTAGTACTAGCTCTGAAGCTGGATTTCCATGTAAATCCCTTTTAAGTGTATTTATTTTTATATAATTATGAAACACTGGAAGCAAAATAGATATTGAACTAAAAAGTTCAATAAACAAGAAAGTTTAATTCAAAAAAAGTTGAATAAAACTCTTCGTTAAAATTCTGCTGTTTTTCTGGTTTATCAATAGCACTTTCCAATTCCTCAACTGTCAGAAAGCTTTTTCCACTGACCTTAGGTTGTCAGTTGATTTTGCAGCTGGATTTATAAGGCCTGACTCTGGGCTTGTAGGTATCTTGTTCAGAAGTAGTAGGAATATTACTGTGCTTTGTCAAGAGTGGCAGAGATATAGGCCGTAAGTTGCCAGATGCATTGTTTAAAGTTACCAGATGGATCCATGTTCCTGTGCTGTCAATCAGCATTATTTCACAGAGTTCAGCACTATTTCTTTTTTCTTCAGCATTTTTTTTTTTTGTCCAGGTATCTTTTAGTGATGAAATGACAGGCAGATCCTACCTCTATGTACCGGGTATTAGGTGTCTCCTCACTGCACTAAGAATGACTTTATACAAAAAAAAATGCTATGACTAAAATAGGGTTGGCGCCTTTGATCTACCCACAGGCAAACAATTGCAAACAAACATTTCAGTATCAAGACAAAAAAGTCTGAGTTTACATGTTGTAATGAAAAGCCTGTGGTACCTCCACTGCTAGCACGAAGTACTATCACTTCATTGAATCAATGTATTTGTATATTAGAGAGTAAGTGAAATCCTGCGTTTAGTGACTGTAGCTGTTCTTTGTTTTTTAATTAGAATAATCTTCCTATTTGAAGTTGCTGGTGAATGGGAGTGATCGAAGTCTTACTCTATGATGTCTTGAGTGCCTATAGCTCTCACTGCCCACATGGTTCCTTTTTAAACCCTTGAAACCTGTGTCAAACACACATGCCAATTAATTAAATCTATTTTCTTGATTTTTTTTCCTGCCATTGGTAAGCAGCTGTGGAACATTTATTTTAGAATATTTGTCTTTGTTGTGAAACACAGTATTCTAGTCTGCAGAAAAAGACCTCTTGAAACAGTAAGATGAATATGAAACATCATAGAATAGCCCAGGTTGGAAATGACCTCAAAAGATCACGTGGCACAAGTTTTCATGGGGAAGAAAGCCTAGATGAGATTATCTAGCACCCTGTCCAATTACATCTTGAAAACCTCCAGCAATAGGGACTCTACCATGTACCTGGGGAAGATGTTTCAGTGAATGTTCTCACTGTAAAAAATTTCTATCAAGCTGAAACCTCTTCTGGTGCAACTGGTACCCAATGCCCCTTGTCTTATCCATGAGGCTCCTTGTGGAGAGAGAGCCTCAGTCCTCTTTGTAGCCACCCTTAAAGTATTGGAATACTGTAATGAGGTTCCCTCTGAGGCTTCTCTTCTCCAGGGAGAAAAGATCTAACCATTTCAGTCTTTCCTCGTAGGGCAGGTTCTCCAGCCCTTTGATCACCTTCTGTCCATACCTTTCTTGAATCGTGGCGAAAAGACCTGGACACAGTACTCCAGATGTGGCCTGACAAGAGCTGAATAGAGTGGGATGATCATGACTCTATCTCTGTTAGTAACGTTCCTACAGATGCAGCCCAGGATCTGACTTGCCTTTGTTGCTTCAGCAGTGCACTGCTGACTCATGTTCAACTTGTTGTCCACCAGGACCCCTACATTCCTTTCAGCAAAGCTGCTCCCCAGCTACATAGATCCTAGCCTGTTGTGGGCTCTTGGGTTACTCTGTTCCAGGTGCAGGACTTTGCATTTGTCTGTTAAATGTCATACTTCTCTTGCTAGCCCACTATTCCAGCCTCTCCAGGTCTCTCTGTAAGATGGCTCTCCCTTCTGATGTGCGTACTTCACCACCCAGTTTGGTGTCATCAGCAAACTTGACAAGAGTGATTTCAGTCACAATGTCCAGATCATTAAAGAAGATGTTGAACAGCATGGGGCCCTCTATCAAACCCTGGGGGACTCCACTTGTCACAGGCTGCCAGCCTAAGTAAAAAATATTGATCACCACCCTTTGAGTGCACTTGTTAGCCAATTTCCTCCTCAGTTTGCAAACCACCCATTCAATCTGTATCTTGCCACTTCCCTCAGGAGAAGGCTGAGAGAAACAGTGTCAAACACTTTGCTGAAGTCCAGGTAGACAACATCCACTGCTCTTCCCATGTTGACCAAAGATGTTATTTTGTTATAGAAGGCGATCAGGTTAGTTTGGTATAATTTGCCCTCAGTAAATCTGGGCTGGCTTTTCCTACTCACCTGCTTCATTTAGTTAATAATGGTTTCTAGGAAGACTTGTTCCATTACTTTCCTAGGGATTGAAGTAAGACTGGGCCTGTAGTTTCCTGGGTCTTCTTTTGAACCCTTCTTGTAGATGGGTATGGCATTTGCCCTCTTCCAGTCATCAAGGATGTTCACTGATCTCCACGACTTTTCAAATATTACAGTGGCCTTACAAAAAAATCAGCCTCTTCTTTTAACACCCAGGGGTATGTTCCATCCAGGCCCATAGATTTATGTGGGTTGAGCACTTGCAAGAGCCTACAGAACAGTCATTCCTGCACTACTGGTAGGTTGACACAGGGATTGTCATAGTTACTGATCCTGCAACCTGGTGTCCAGCTATGCCAGTAAAGATATAGGAAAAGAAGGTATTGAGAACCTCTGCCTTCTTGGCATTATTAGTGACTGATTTCCTTGCCCTGTTTTGTATTGGACATGCGTCTTCCTTGTGTTTCTGCTTACTGCTTACCTATCTGAAGAACCCTTTCTTATTGTTCTTGACATCTTTGGCCAATTTTAGTTCTAGCTGAGCCTTAACCTTCGTGACTGTATCTCTGCATGCCCTAGCAAGGTTCTTGTGGTACTTGATGGTTATTTGGCCACCTTTCCATACCTGGTATGCTTCTTTTTTGCTTTTAAGCTTATCCAAAATCTCATTGTTTAGCCAGGATGGTCTCTTGTTCTGCCTCCTCCTTTCCCTTTGTAGGGGATGTTCTTGTGTTTTCAGGATGCTGTTATTGAATAACACTGAGCACTTACAAACTCCATTGCCCTTCATGGGTTCTTCCCATGGAATGCCTCGCATCTGATATGTGAGCGTATTGAAGTTGAGTCTCCTAAAATGCAGAGTCTTTGTCCTGCCACGGGTCTTTGGTGTGCTCAGCAGGATTTTAAGATCCACAGTGTTGTGGTCGCTGTATCCAAGGCTACCTTGGGTAGTTATGTTGTCAAGTAAGTCTTCTCTACATATAAGCAGTAAATAGACCAGTGCACTGTTCCTAGTCAGCATGTCCAGCATCTGTAGCAGGAAGCAGTCCTCAATGCATTCAAGGAACGTGATGGAAAACCTGTTCACTGCTGTACTGTTTTCCCAAAAAAAGTCCAGGTCATAGAAGTCACCCATGATGACCAGATTCTGTTGGCCAAAGACTTAATAAAGCAGCAAAAGTAAAGTTTCATCAGCCTTGTCATCCTGATTGGGAGGTTGGTAATGATGATCCCTCTAATCTTGATCCAAAGGCATTTGATATAACTTTTGTGGTCTCCATAGCTCACCTCCACACACTCAAATTTCTCTTTTACATAAAGTGCAATTCCACCTCCTCTTCTTCCCTTTCTAACTTTCTGAAAGAGTTTATAACAATCCACCATGGTCTTCCAGTCATGTGAGTTTTCTCACCAAGCTTCTGGGATTCTTGTCACATCATAACTCTCAGACCAGGCACAGAGCTCCAGTTCCTACTATTTGTTCCCCACATTACGTGTGTTGGTTTATATGCACTTGAGGTGGCTGGACTTAGGGTTTTTGCTTTTGGAAAGGGTTGGGGATCATTCCTAACTGCTCTGGTAGGTTCACTCACCCACCCTGTTGCTTATGGATATTACAGGTGTCACAGCTTTGGACCCCACCTCCCAAAGCTGATTAGTTTAAAGCACAATTCACTAAGTCAGCAAAGGTTTTCCTGCTTTTTCTAGATAGGTTGATCCCATCTCTCCCCAGGAGGATTTATTTGTCGATGAATGTCCCATGATCAGAGAAATCAAAGCCCTGGCAATGACACCAACCATGAAGCCAGGTATTGATCTGCATAATGTATCAGCTTTTGCCTGCACCCCTACAGCTGACTGGCAAGTAAGAGAAGACCACTTGCGCACCTGCCCTTTTCACTTGGGCCCCCAGGGATCTGAAGCCTGCTGCCAAGGCTTCATATCTGTTGCTGGTTGGTATATATGAGGAGGGAAGTGAAGTGATATCCTGTTCCCATGGGTCACCAGAAACCATAGCATCTCCCTCAAGGTGCTGTCTGTTCACTTTGAAGCTCTTTTTCTGGTAGCCTGTGGAGATCAGTGCCACAGGGCCTAGTATTTCTTCTTGCAAAGTCTCAAAGAATACTCTATTTCTTGTTCACCCTCCCTAATACAGTGTAGCCTGTTAACTTCCTCCTGCAGCTCCTCCACCTGCTGTGTGAGTGACCCCACCAGAGCATACCCTGCACGGGTGGTCAGGAGGCTGGGGTGCAGTCTTTGCTGTAGGAGTTATGCTCCTCCATTCAACAGTGGCAATGACATGTGCAGGGTGCTGTGTCCAGTTTAGGGTTCTCCAGTGCAACAGAAAGACTGACAAACTGGAGAGAGTCCCATAGAGGGCCCTGATGCTGGTAGTTGTTGGGACATTGTGACCTATAGGAAGAGGCTGAGGGAAATGGGCTTGGTTTAGCCAGAAAGGAGAAGATGAAGGGGGAGATAATCACAGCCTTTTATTTCCTAAAATCAGGATGAGGGCCAAGGCTTAGAAACAGAATGGGACCACACTCTTCCTTCTGTTGCCAAGCCAAGACGAGCTGTAATGGTCACCAGCTGCAGCAAGGCAAACGACAACTGGTGTAAAAGAAAAAAAACTTCTCTGTCCAAAGAGATGCTGTGGAAGCCTTGGTGACTTTGATCACTCAAGGTACGGAGCGACCTGCTCCCGCATCAGACGTAGCTGTGCTTTGAGCAGAAGACCAGAGTAGATGTCCTCCAGAGGCATCTTCCAACCTCAATTATTCTATGATCCTCAATTCAGAAATAAAGCAAAAGGGATACACTAGTAGAGATCAGAAAGAGTCTGAAATCACTGAGATAAAATTCTGTAACTGGAAGTGGAAATCCATATTGTGAAGTTGCTGAATACTTAGCAGTGCTTCAGAAAAGGATCTTGAGAGAATAGCACATTAAACTTGCTGTGGTGGGTTGACCTTGTCTGGATGTCAGGTGCCACCAAGCTGCTTTGTCACTCCCCTCCTCAGCAGGACAGGGCAGGGGGAGAAAATAAGATAGGAAAAAAACCTCATGGGTCAAGATAAAGGCAGTTTAATAACAGCAAAAGCAAAGGCCACGTGCAGAAGCAAAGGAAAACAAAGGTTTTATTCTCCACTTCCCATCAGCAGGCAATGTCCATCCACTTCCCAGGAAGCAGGGCTTCAGTACACATAGCGGTTGCTCTGGAAAACAAACATCGTAAATAACAAAACACCCCCCTTCCTCCTCCTTTCTCTTAGCTTTTATTGCTGAGCGGATGTCATATGATATGGAATAGCCCTTTGGTCAGTTTGGATCAGCTGTCCTTGCTATGTCCCTTCCCAAGATCTTGCCCACTCCCAGGCTACTGGTGAGGGGGGGAAATGTTGAAGAGACAGCCTTGGTGTGTTATCAACACCTTTCTAGTTACCAATACAAAGCATAGCACTATGAGGGCTGCTGTGGGGAAAATTAACTCCATCTCAGTCAGTCCCAATACACTTGCATTGGCAAGGTGACATTTATACACCTCTGCCCTCCCCCAAAATTCTGTAGTGCAATAGCGATTTGTATATATGACATAAGAAACAAATTCTCTGCTGTACTTGATGCTTTGAGGTCTCAACTTGAGATCTTGTCCTGTTTGGAGCATTGCAATATATGAAAGAGGTAAACACGCTGGAGGGAGTCCAGATGGGAGAAGTAAGAGTGGTGGAGGTTTAGGAAATATGTCCTTTGAGGAAAGGTTGACGGATGTTCTTTATCATTTATTTAGAATAACAACTAACAGAGACATCCAAGATGTAATGTATTGTGATAATATTTCATTACAGAAAAAAGTATCCCAAAGCTGGAATGCTCATTTGTTTTGTGTGGTTAAAGATAGACAATATAGCCTTAATTTACAGAACAGACTGAGCTTAGGTCTTAACAAATATCCAACTCTTTAAGAGGTGAAACTGTTACAGGATACCCAGAAGTTGTGGATGTTTTCCGCTGAAAAATTTTAAGAACAAGTTAGACAATCCTGTGCAGTGGGTTACGCGCATAAAATTGGATCATATTCCAGGTAGTCTGGTTGTTGCTTTCACACTCCTCCCAGTGCTACATGTTTATGATTATAGTCTTGCCTGTGATATGCTTTATGGAAACTGCGTATATGCTCAGAATACTCATATAGTCAACAGTTATATATCAACAGGTATATATTCGTACTAAATATTTTGATGATAAATTTAGAAATACAAATGCAGGCCTTAATAATTTCACAAAGGTTTTAATAACTGTGCAGACTTATACTGACAGTACTCTACCATTTTCTAGTAAACATGGCAAAATTTCAGAGCAACATCAGCAATCACCACAAAACAAATAGTATTTTTATTATTCAAACATATTAAAAATTCACAAATTAATTTTACATAAAAGCCTAGGCAATTGCATTATTGTATTTGACAGCAAGGTTAGCTACCTATGCTCAGAAATAATGTATGCTGGTTCAGCACCATGTAAGTATACAATGGAAAAAGTGAATTTCTTAAATGCTAAGATAAAATTTGAACAAAAGCTAACAAAACTATCAGAATGACACACAAATATTTTCATTTTTACATCATTTAAATCTATCATGACATCTTCCAACTTAATTTTACTTATTTAGTATAACATTAAATTATATATCCATTTTCAAAATATTATTTTAATCTTTACAACTGTTTAAATCAACATAACTTCACAACTGAATGAGGTTTCAAGGTATAGTAGAATTCTTATTAGAACTTATATTTGCTTTTAATCAAAAGGATACACACAGTTGTGATTTCATAATTAATTCCATGATTACTTTCTTGCCTAATGAGTGATTGAAGTTTGTTTACACAACTGGTTTTCTCTGCTGTCCTCACTCCAGAAAAAGGTCTGTTAGCAATCCTATGTAAAAATGCCCATTTCAAATAGCAGAATTTGGCAAAGAATGTGGAATTCTATGAAAATGTTTAATCAGTTTTGATATGCCTTTAATAACATTGTCATAAGGTAATATAAAGTGACCACTGCCAAAGAGGTAACATATTTGCATTCACAATGCTCCAGGCAATTTTTTATTTCCATTTCCCATGAGTCAAACAAACATGACATTCAAAATTGGATGCCATGTTGTGATTATCTGGGGACATAATTCAAGTCATCATACTGATATTAATTCTGAACAGAAACTAGGGTAACAAGGTCATACCACACTTTTGTTTTGGAACCAGACTTATACTGAGCATTCACAGCAGTGTTTGAGTGACAGCAGTGCAAAATGCAGTATAACTACTACACTTGCAGGCCAAAATACATTAAAAAATATTATGCTGGAAGATCAACCTTCCAGAACTAGCAAATGCCATATTTTTCAGCTCAGTCTGCAAAGTCTGAATCAAAAGCTTTCATATTTGCACCAAGAACAGCAAGGATTTGAGTTTTAGGACTAATGGCACCATGAAGCCATGGGCGAGTGGTTCATCTCAGGCCCTTTCCCCTACAGAAGTGAGGGACACATGGCTGAATCTCAGTCCTCCTCTCAGAGACATAGGCTGGCACTCTCAAGACAATCTGGGTCTTTTGGAGCTGTGTACAATACTGGGTGAGGAAGGTGCTGCTCATACCTGTCCCCCAGCTGCTGCTAGAGAGGCACCACTGGCTGGGGAACAAGTAGGATCTTGGGGATCTGGTGTAAGCAGTCACCCCCAGCTGTCCTCTCCCCATTTCTGCCACAATGCATA
Organism: Morus bassanus; assembly: GCA_031468815.1. Lineage (NCBI taxonomy): Eukaryota > Metazoa > Chordata > Aves > Suliformes > Sulidae > Morus > Morus bassanus. The sequence goes on along the minus strand of CM062600.1, from coordinate 19,245,575 downwards.
TCTGAACATTAAAGCATTCCCCTTGCAATATCCTACCACTTTTGTGGCAAGAACCTTAGGTCAGACTGTCCAGTTATATTTCCATGCTACCAGCATTTTACTTTGGGAAGAGAAAAAACAGTTTGGACCATGTCAGACCTTAACTAAATTTGTTTGGAAAATGTGAGTGAGAAAGGGGCAAAGGCAGCAGCAGGTAAGTGAAGAGTTTCATAAAAGAAATGTTAACTTGATGCATCCCAATGAGGCATTATAAGATCCTTCTTCATAATATTTGATTTGGGAGCTTTGATATTTTTCCTGGCAGTCTTAATTTAAAACAATAAATTATGGTTTCAGACCAAAAAAGAAAGTCTTCAAACTGAAAAAAAAAAAAAAAAAAAAAAAAAAAAGCCTCCTAAACTGTGTTACAGTCCATGAATGCTGTTTTTTTTTTCATGATACTCTCAAGGTAAGGTCCAGGCAGCCATTCACATGCACACTCATTAACCTTTTCCAAACAGAGAGATTACTTCTCTGCCCCCATTCTGTTGCCTTCTGCAGCCAGGGACACTTTCCTTTGAGCTTTACTCTTCATCCTTCCCCTCACAACTGATATATTTATTATCACCAATATATTTATTATGTGCTGTATTAACCAATGCGTTCGTTGTCACACTCCAAAACTGTTTTGTGTAATGAATTCTTACTATTCACCTTTCACTTCCTCTATTACTGAATATTTCTATTTCTCTTCTGCTCACATTTAGTCCTGAGGAACACTTAAACATACATAGAACTTTCAAATTTCAATCTTCATTTTTATTTTTGCACTTCAAAATGCAGATTAAATTGGGTGCAACTGCAGAAGCAGCAGGTGGTTGCACTTAGTAAGTAAAGTGTTTGGTGGTATGGCACAAAAAAATCCATGTTAACCTGGATTGTATCGCTTAAGGATTCAGACTGTTTCAATGTCCACCTCAGAATGTTTTCAAAAGAGTAAAAAAAGGGGTCTTGCTCGGTCTTGTGATGAGAAAGTCAAGCTTATTGCTGGAGAAGCTGTCAGCTGGTGTTTCAAAGGCAAAGACAATCCCTATAGATCCCACAGAACACTCTGGATTACTGCAAGCACCAAACATTTCCTGAAACTCTAAAACTGATTTGCGTAAGTCCAAAAGCTACAAGGATTTTTAAGAGAGGGCAGGGAAATTGTTAAATAAATATGACACCAGTATATCAGGTTAGCTAATTTTGTAAAATGGATTGTGATTGGTGATTCATAACCACAGATTTAGAGCAGCTGTTACAAAATTAGAGAAAGAAGCATGGACACACCTTTACCCAGTGTTCATTTTGGCATTATAACTTCATTACATAACACTGGAAGTGACTGAGTGGATCAGGAGCTCAGCCTCTGGTGCCCTGTCCCAGTTAGTTTTCTCCAAAATTAGTATGCTACTTTTTGTTGCTCTTGCTGGTGATAGATGGTAATTAATTATTCAGTTAATTAAGGCAGGTAAGGTTTTAGTGTATGACAGCTTAGAGATTAGGAAATGGCAGAGATGAGCTCAAAACATCAGACTAATCCTCTATCTCCATTGCTTCATATTTTTGAGACAATCAGGACAATCTTCTGTTGTCAGTCTTTACTATGATTATAGTACCTGTTTTTTAATTTATTATAGCAGTTCATGTTTGGTTTTGGATTTGGGGATGGACTACTTCCAAGGTGCTAGTATCAGTTAGGATTAATATTTATGATTGTTTATTTCAGAAATTACTGTCAAACATGTCTTGTACTCAAAGAACCTTCCATGCTAGGTTTCTGTCTTTGTAAACTGTTACAATTCTGCACAGCCAGAATTCTGGGTTTGCCATTACTTGTGTTACACGCCCAAATTTTAAAGATAATAACTTTGGAAGAGCTATTGCCAAGGCAATATCTTTAGCATTCACCTCTCAAAATAGTAGTTTATAGTAGAGCGCATGTGTATTTTACCACTAGCTCACAAAGAAAATATGGAACAAGAGGAATTTAATGTGAGGATATGAAAGGTTATAAGGACCAATGTTTAGTTTATTGAGAAAGGATTTCTTGGCATAGACTTATACATGTCTTCGTAAAAATCTCTGGTTTATTGAAATCAGCCACTAACCTCATTTCATTGCCTCATTGATTCCTTGTCCAAGAAAAGAGGCATTTCGAAGTCCAATACTCTAATACAATTGTCAGTATAAATCACCAGGAAACTAGACCAAGCCTTTGGAATAACATCTGAAATTAATTTGGCAGCTGAGGCACATAACTGACACCTAGAGATAAAGGACTAGAAAGATATAAACTCCTAATAAATGATTCTGCATCCCCACAGATAGTCAGCCTACTTACACTTAGGCAAATAGCAACACAGGGCTTTACATGTAGCAATAGCTTAGCCATACACTTCAAATTAGCTTGTTTACATGCTGGAATATAAATAAGCAAATGTCCAGTAACAAAAATTAACTTCCCTCTATTTTAACGTAGTTATGAGCCATGCTTACAGTATCGTTACGTACTTTTTCCACAGTATTTGTCAGTTAGTCCTTGAAGGATAGTTAAACGAGAGAGAGCAAACAGAAAAGTCCTTTTCTTTGGGATCACCCAGAATAAAACCTCTGTATTAGAGCAACTTTTCACTCAGGATACGTTGTCCGGGATACTCCAGTCTAACAATAATAATTCTTTTAACTGGTCATTGCATTGTCGCATCTTTTCTCTGCTTTTGATAGCTCATACCTAACATTGATTTCTGACATTTCTGATAAAATGGTGTAATTACCACTCAGAGAGTCACTGCGGTTCCTGCTTTCAGTAACAGAAATACAGAGGCCCTATCAGGAGTTTTTCTTATTCTCTTCATTAGCTTCATTGAAGGGATAGCATTATCGGATTCCTAAATAGCACTGGAGATATTTGTGTTCACCTGTAGTGAAGGACTTGCGGTTTTATGAAGGAAGGTATTCTCTGCCCTTTAGAGTCTCTTGTGGACATAAAGGAAACACAACGCTGTGAGGTTTGGAGCGACAGGGAGTAGTGTCCTCTACCACTGTGATTCCTGAACTAATCAGCTTGGGTACTAAACAACTTTTGTGAGCAAACAGTTATTTAGAAAAAATAACTTGGTCAAATGTAGTGAATTGTGGGGACTAATTCTGGGGTTAAAAGATAAGCACATGAGGTCTCTTTGTTATTTATCTTCCAACCACCAACTATTTGCTCCTCATCAAGGATTGCAAGATATGGTGTAGATTAGATTTTCCTTAATGCTTTCAAATGCTGAGAAGAAATACTTTTTTTCTGAGAGCTACTTGGCTTCAGGTAAAGAGAATAAGTTCCATCTTGTATGAACGTCAGTTAGAGCCAATTATAAACCAATTGATTTTTCTTGGCGTTAAAAAACAACAACAAAATCAATGTAACATACAACTCCACCACCAATTTACCTCTAATCCCTCAGTGTTTCTGGATGGAGTCTTAACAGATAATAGGCATGCCCATGTGTGAGAAGGACAGCTTTTATGTTTAAAATAGAGAAATTAATTGTGGAATAAATTGATTTTTAAAACCTTGGTAAGGTAAAAGGAAGAAATACTTAACCCAGGTGTTCTGCCATGTGAAAAGTGGTAAATTTGCTAATTATGTTTCAAGCATGGTTTACACTGTCACTTATCTGAAATATGCCTAAAATACTTTTCCCACAGCTCTGTTAAATGGCAGAAAATGAACTGATTTTCCATTTGTGAAATACATTGTCAATACCCTGTAGCTATGTCCTCTGATTTCACTCAAGGTGTATTTGTTCACCTGCTGCAGAACTAGAAATTGCTGTAATTTTATATATATATGTAAAGAAGTGACCTTCTCTTCTTATACGATCATATAAAAGAAAAAGCTCATAAGAATCTGTAGGTGGTGTTAATAGGAGTGGAGCACTACAGTCAGCTCATCATTTTTTCCAGTGGAAATTTAAGCACACATTAGGTTAGATCACTGGTTACTAAATTGAACAACATAAATTTTGGAAAAGAGGTTCTTTCAACTAACCAAATCAGATCTATCAGGAAAATTAGATAGTAGATTCACTGTTCTGATCCTGCTGGAGTCAAAGAATCCCTTACATATAACTGGTTTGTTAACAGAGACATGGGAGAAGGGAGAAGAAAGGAAAATATTTTATTATTGTGTTTATGTACACATGTACATGCACACACTCAGAATTAATCATACGTAAATCATAGCTCAGATGCTAGGTATGTGTGTATATATATACACGTAGTCATAACAGAAATCTATTCTAGAGTCATAGGCTTAGCAGGAGCAAGGTATATATATGTGTGTGTGTGTTCATGTATATATGTGTATACAGAAAGAAGGCTATATGGATATTTGGATACATGGATATATGGATCCATATAGCCCTCTCTCTATATACACATATACACATAAACACACACACACACGTAGTGTATATACATAAACAGAAGTTACTAGAGCATTAATAGTGAGCAATAGTTTAGGTCAGGAAATGAAGAATATGATATCTACTTTGTACAAAGCAAGTTAGTAGGAATGAAGACAGATGTTCATTAGATGGTTTTGTTAAGTACAAATACTACTCTTTACTCTAGGCTATTATTAAAGCAATTGTTTTTTTCAAGTGCACCGTAAAAGCTATAGCTTTGCAGTACCCCAGTGAGCATTATTACATTAATACGGTGTACTTACCCTATCTATCTGTCATTACCAAACCTCACAATGATATTCTGATTAATGACGCATACTGCAGATTTCGCAGATGCCAGCCAGATGTTCAGAGAAAACTAATGTTTTTTGGCTTAGGAAGTAAAGTATAAATCATATACACACTGACACACCTAGTGGAACAAATGGAAGGTATTCCTAAGTGAATTTGCTACCTAGCTTCAATTTATTTTTAGTTAGACAAGATACATGACACAACACCCTGTGCATTTCAGCCTTCTAGGTAAAACAATGGATTAGAGGACCATGTAAATAATTAAAAGCAAAAGTTGGCCTGCTACTGGGAATCACTTTTGCTGTAACATACTCCCCTACCTCTTCCATCTGGCTGCCTCACAAAGCAGGAGCCTCAACACAGAGCTCCCAGTCAGGGGAAAGGGGAAAGGAAAGGAGGATCTCCTGTCAGCACAGCTCCCAGCAAGAAGCAGGGGCAGGCGGGTGGCTCATGTCCACCATCGTATCCTCTCCTCTAGCCTGTGTTTCTACTTGTTTATATATATGTGTGCTGCTGCAAAGGGAAGAGACCTAATTCTTTTTCAGTAGTGTTACTTAATTTCACAGCATGAATTGTTCTGCCTCCACAAACAAGCTCCTAAGTTGAGGTGTCTACACCAGCATGTTACTCAGAAGACAGGAGTGCTGTCATGGCTTGAAAATCATTTCAGGTTTGGAGAAAGTTGGTTGGTCCATCAGATGAGAAAAGCAAAACAAGATACAGGGCTAGCCTGAAATCAGCTGGAGCACAAGTATTCCGAGGAATGGCTGAGGGAACTGGGGTTGTTTAGTCTGGAGAAGACTGAGGGGAGACCTTATGGCTCTCTACAACTACCTGAAAGGAGGTTGTAGTCAGGTGGGTGTTGGTCTCTTCTCCCAAGTTACTAGCAATAGGATGAGAAGAACTGGCCTCAATTTGTGTCGGGGGAGGTTTAGATTGGATATTAGGAAAAAATCTCTTTACTGCAAGAGTGGTCAGGCATTGGAACAAGCTGTCCAGAGAGGTGGTGGAGTCACCATCCCTGGAGAAGTTCAAAAGACATGTAGACGTGGCACTTGAGGGCATGGTTTAGGGGACATGGTAGTGTTGGGTTGATGGTTGGACTTGATGATCCTAGAGGTCTTTTCCAACCTTAATTATTTTATGATTCTATGATTCAAATCCTGCTGCTACAGACCATGCAGAGATCATGTCCTCAGGTAGTATAGTATGGGACTTGAGGTTTGGCTTGGTGTTGCTAAAACCTACACAGGTCCTGGGACAATGGGAGCTTGTTTCTCAGTCTTCTACTGTTGGAGTAACTCTATGTAGCTGGTTATGCAACTTTACCTGATCAGGTATTTATGGGCTAGCACATTCTTTTCCTCTCTTCCCATTTATGAGGCTTCTGTAGTGCTTTTGATACTGAGTTATTGCTTGCTGTCTTTCAAGCAGTACTGATAAGAAGCAGACAGGAAGCACAGGGAGTGACCAAAGGCTTCTCCAGCAGCCTCAGTTTCAATATTTTAAACTGTATCAAACCAGCTCCTGACGGTGTTCTCTATACAAAAAGATTTCTGTAAAAAATAAAGTCTCTGAAGAAAGGAGTTTAGCTGTGCCTGATGAGTACCTGTATTTACACATTCCTCTTCAAAGCCTACTGTTTTCATGGTGTCAATAAGCAATTGGCTGGCTGGGAACATCCCAGTCATGAATCCTGGCAGGAAAGTACTGGGCTCTTCCTACCTGCACCATTAGCCAAGCAGGGAAGCAGCCTCTTCTCTCCACTCACATTGCCCTCAAAGGTTGCAGTCTCAGACTTTGCTTGCGTTGATCCTCCCCTACCTTCACATCTGAAATCAGCTCTGAAACTATAAGTGGAAAGAAAATCTGAGACAGTGCAACAAACCTGAACAACATCTGAAAAAAACATGTTGTGACCTTATCTGCCTCTGGGGCCATCCTTCTGTCCTCCAAATGCTCATAGCAGTTTCTGTATTTTGTTCACCTGAGCAAAGGAGCAGCAACATGGCCCCACTTATGAATATGCTGCTTTTAAAGAGAGCAGCAGAAGAATTGTTGCTCCTCTCAGGTATGGATGAATGGTCAAGAACTTCAGTTTTGGGACAAACAGAGTAACAGGGGGAAATGTATGGTATACCATGTGGCTCAGCAATTCACCTATCCCTGCCACTTTTTCTGTTCACTGCTTTTCACTGCTGCCAGAGCAGCACACCTGCATCAAGCTCAGTTACTGCATGAAAGCTTTCTGCATGGTACAGATTTTTAGTCACACTGCATTCAACAGTAAAAGTGGAGCAGAATTGCCCTGCACAGCACAAAAAGAAACTAATAATGCATTTTCCACCTTGCCAAACAATAGTGGTTTGCTCAATTTACATCCACCCTCCAGGTTAGTGTACAAAAATGGTGGTATGGTGGGTAGAACATAGTGCAAACAATAGTGGCGATTTGAAAGCAATCACCGTTATTGCTGTCCTGGTCTTTGATTTGGATGATGTCAATTCTTTTGATTTGTAAGGGAGATAGAGAAGCAAGAAGACATACAAGATGGTTTATTTAACCTATTGCATCTATTACTGTTCATTGGATTGTTTGAACTGAATCTGGACAGACTCTCTTTGATTCACTTGGACAGACCATAAACTACTAAAGCTGCCCACTTTCCAGTGCATCGGCCCAGTGTTGATCAGCTCCTAATTTTAGCATTTCCACATCTTCCTCCAACATTAGTTTGATGCTGGATCTAAGTGTTTGGAAGGACAAGACAAAAAAGTGGTTTCTCTTTTGTTTTTCTTTTACTCCTCTTCAGAATAACATAATAATGACTCTAGTGTGTCAACAGATTAATTACAGCATTACAGAATTTCACCAGTGAATTTGAGTCAGTTTTAATAGCTCCAAATTGCTGTCATATGATCATACCAATTTTGTAGCTCATATGAGATCACAGAATGACAGAAACATTGGTTGGAAGTCCAACCTCCTGCTCAAAGCAGGACTATCACCAACATTGTGCTTCTATCTGTTAAGTCTTGAATAAGATGGAGGAAACTTCTCAGTGTCTCTGGGTGACAGTGCTGTGGTATCCTTCCCAAGGAAAAGATTTTTCCTAATGTTCAGTCTGAACCTCCCAAGCTGAAATTTGCCCCTTGTTATGGTGTCCACCTCTACTGAGAAGTTTCACTCTGTAATTTTTGTAAATCCTCCAAAGTAGTTGTAGGCTATTAGATCATCCTTAGCTTCTCTCCATCAGGCTGGACAAACCCTTTTCGTGCTACTAGTCACCAGCTATTGAACCATTCATTATTAGCGTTATAGTATGCTAGTGCTTCCAGATCAAAATGCCACAGGAGACAGCGTCAGAAGCCTTACTAAAGTCAAGGTATCTTCTGTTCACCATTGTCCCAGGTTGGTCCAGCATAATTTTGTATTGACAGATACTTGTTGATTGTTCCTGATTCTTGTCTTGTCCTTCCTGTGTATGGAGATGGATTAAAAATTAATTAACATATAAACTACCTAAAAGAAGTAATGGGTCAGCTTACCTGCCATTGACTCAAAACACAATGTGACTTTGTCTTAAGCAGCAAAATCAAAATGCAGTAGTGGTTATATTGTTCTCTGACCAACAGGAGGAAAGACTGCAAGTTAGACCTCACATGGATCCACAGGGAAGGTTTTGTGTCCTCAAATTCACATCAACAAAATGGAAGTGCAAATTATCAACAAAATCTACACTGACCAAGACCACTAGAGATCTTCTCCCTGGTTCACCTGTGCTTATTCTCCAGTGTTCAGCATTTAGGATTCTAGGAAGGAAAAATAGTTCTTGGTTTCATTTGAGCCAGAAGATGGTAACCTAAATGATTCATGTTTCCATGCATTTTGCTGGGACAGATAAACACAGAAAGCCATTTGTTCTTGTGGATGAGCAGAACAGACTACAGAAAGCAGGAGAGTGAAGTATGATTGTTTTGTCTGCAGTGTGTTAACTAATGTGGGGGAATTAAATGTTATTTTGGGCTATAACTGCTCCCTGGCACATACTGATCGATTTCCATGATATGGTATAGATATGCACTGTAACTTTTCAATCTGTTGACAAATGTGAATGGTGTTATTATAAAATCAAAGGTAAATTTCAGTGTGCTGTAGCTTTTCTTCCTGCTGTTTCTACTATCAGTGAAGAACCCTTTAGCAGCAGAATAACTTTGGAGGGTTTTTCAATTGTATTTTGTAATATTTATTACAAAGAAAGTGTAAATCTCAGAACTTTATCAGGTCTTGTATGAGCTTCTCAAAAAGACAAACATTAGTCTCATAACTGCTATCAGAAACATCCTCACTAATTTTCCAGGTTTCAAGAGTGGACAAAAGAACGTAATGAACCTACTTTAGTAAATGCTTTGTAACAATGACCATATTAAGATATCTGTACTGTAGCCTTGTGCAGTGAATGCAGTAGTTCTGAGCTTTATTTGATCCTTACTCTTTCTCATAGCTTTTGGAGAAAAAGAAAAATACTATTAGAATCATTGGTGCCTTGTACATCATTAAAAGTTGTATTTGTTGCTATAATTGCACCTGGATTTTTTACAGAGGACTAGGTGTGTTCAGGCTTTTTCTCCATGAATGGTGAGCTTTGTGAATGTGTCTCCTTCACAGTGGCAAGTGGAAGGAATTATGACTTCCTCTGCTCCTGTAGAAGGGCAGCCAGAGGCAGTAAAATATATTACATCAGATCTTGAAAGACTATCAGTTTCCTTCTTGCCACACGGGTAGAAAGCCTGGAGTGAAATGTGCACACTCTGGAGTAGTCCTGGGTTTCTGCCTGAGTTAATTGCAGAACCTGCTGGAAGCTAAGGTATCCCAAGTCGTTAGTGCCTCATCTCCATGATACTGGGTCATAAAACACTTCTGAACTGATCCGGATCAAATCCATGACTGCATTTCTGTTGAATTAGACAAAACAAGGTATGGAGCTCATCAGGCACAAAGGAGCCTGCCTGCATGAGATTAACATGTCAAAACGTTTAGACCAAATTTGAACTCACAGTGTGGATTTGTAGCAGATCGGTGCTTTGTGTAAGGCAGCTGTAGCCTTTTTGATCTGATATTGGGAGACCTAAGAGTGGATATTCCTGACAGAGATACAGCTCCTGTTTCTTAACTCACAAATACTTTTTCTATTACCTCTTTTTCTATAAAGGGACTGCTGGCAGATGTAAACTCTAATTCAGTTGTCTCATTAATCTCTGTGTAAGAACATTCTTGATTTCTTTATCTCAACATCCATTGGTCTACACACAGGGAAACAATACAATTTCTTGTTTGGAGAATGAAAAGTTCATCCACTCTTTTCACCACCTGGTTTAGACCAGCAAAAAAGTATATATACCGGTTTTTAAGATTTTTTTACATGCCACTGCTGATCTGTCTCCTTGAACTGCTAGACAAAAGTCACCACATATTTTGGTTGCCTAGCAAGCCCCACTGTGTACAGCTACATACACTACACAAGGGGATGACAGACACCTTTCTGCAACCTTGGTGTACTGATACAGGTATTGCTTTCAGTAGTGGTTTCCAGGACCAGTAGAAGACAGTCAGAGATTTGACAGGCTGTGTGCAGAAATGCTGGCCAAGGCCTAGACCAGCTTCCCATCCAGGCCATCCCACAAGCTAGCTGTAGCAGGCATCAGTCTGTCTAAGGCAAGGGGAAGGTGGCACTGATACAAGTGTTATCATGCCAAGCCCTCCTCCTCACAGTACTTCTCACACTGAGGAGATGCCATCAAGGTTGTCAGACTGCAGCTGTGGCTGGCCTTTATATTAATACTGACTTGCTAGTGGAGAAGATTGCTTGCACGCAATCCCACCTGCACATGCACACACAGACACACACAATATAATTTGAACCTTGGAGGACAGCACCTTGTGGGGCAGTCTGTGTTACTGACTCTCAGGGTGGGTACGTGGGAGAAGTACACAATTCAGCCTCAGAAAATCTTCAGATAGGTGTATGACAGCAGAAAACACCATCATTTTTCTATTAATTACATTTCTATTGCCATTTGAGAGCACTAAGGATCCAGAGAAGCATGACACTAGAGCACACAATGAGCTATGATGCTGCAGGTGAATTAATTTATCACTTTCTCTTTACTACTGTTTATCAGTTTACACTAAGCTAGGTTTAATAGCTTTTTCATAGCCATCTTTTTTTCCTCCAAAAATGTCAACAATTCTTGATTTCAGCAGCCTTAAAAGTGTGCTTTGGAAATATATTCCCTAATTTGCAGGAAAAGGTTCATGTAAGATAATTTTAGTAACAGTTTAGTCATCTAATTTTTTTATGGTCCTTTTCCTGTTCTCTTGTTGCTATAGTCATTTCTATCTAATCTGCATAAACTATTTTTCATATGTTATAGCTATCTTAGCCAACAGATGGTGCTATGTATAACATTTTTATGATATTGTATAACATAAAAATAAATATTAGAGTTAAACTGTACATGTAATTACTTCGTTAGAAAATAAATGTGAAATTGAAGTTCACAATAATAAATGCTTATCATAAAAATGAGACACAAGAAACAATAAGTGTTGAGAGTCATTGATGAATGTTCATTTCAGCCTGCAGGTGGGGAAAAATGGAGTTGCATATGTAACTCTGGCTGTGGTGTCAGTTCTACTGCTCTTGTACACAATGATCTTTTGCAAAACCAGTCCTCCAGGTTGGCAGATTTTAAGAACACTAAAGTTACCACTGTCTGTTCTGGTTCCTACTCTCTGGGATTAATACACTTTATCTAAGTTGAAACAGAAAGATGTGGTATGCCATGGGTACTCATAAAACTGAAGTAGGACCACTCCTGTAAATGAGAGTTATGAAATGCAATTTTAATTAAAAATCACCACTGTTGAGTACCACCAGTGTGTCACACTGTGCTTACATTTCATCATCCAAACAGTGCAGGAAGTTTGCTGGTGCTACTCAGGTATGTTAAATTAATGACATGCAGAACAGATTCTGTTTTCTGTGGGCCTGGTCTTTCTCTTTGTAAAAAGGAAGGGAACTTTGATGAATAAGGCATAACCAAGCCTACTGTGGTGAATATATTTGAATTTCAACAAATAAGTATTACATAACTAAATAACTGATCATAAATCACTCATTTCTGTATACTGAAATACCAACATAAAAATTTATCCAAAAATGTATTAGCCAAATATTATAAGTCAATCCCACCACAGCTTTCTGGTACAACTGTTATCAATATCTCCTTGTGTAATCTTTTCTCTTTCCAATAAAGATTTTTTTTTTTTGCAAATTTACTGCTTTATTGAATTAGGCAACAGTTAATTCTATTTATTCAGTTGTAGCCATCTCACTGAATTTAAGTTAATATATATTTTCAGCCTACATTTAAAATACTTCCAGAAAATTCAGGTATATTTACAACATAAAAAGCCAATTACAAATATTCTACATGGAAAAATCATGTACTTAGTTCTTTGCTGGAATGAGTTGTCAGAGACTTCATCACTGTGGAGTCCCGTTACTTTAACAGGGCACAGCATATGTTTCAGTGAATGCTAAAACAAGATGCCTTTAGTCTTACAAACGCTGACATTCAGGCCCTCATTCATAAGAGTAGATCTATATTTTTTTCTAAATTTTGAAATGCCTTCATTTTCTTACAGAAATGGTTAAAGTTTGGGAAAGCAATCTTCATTTTACAACTTCATAAAAGTGAATTTTTGGTGACAATTGCTGAAAATACCTCAACTGGTTTTCCCCTGTCTCATTTTAGTCCCTTTTTGTTCATATAGTTAGGTACAAAAGTAAGTACTCTCCATCAAACAATCAATCATTGCTGTTAAAGGAAGATTTAAAATGGTCATACACAGTGTAGTTAAGTATTACAATGATAGTTTTATATCCTTACCAAAAAAAAGATTCTCTTTTTTTTAAAAGAAGAAAAAAGGCAACTGACTTGTTAGTCTGTCTTATATATTTTGTATAATCTTGTATTGATTAATGATTAGGGATAATAGAATACTGCAATAATTTGGTTTTATGCCAAGAGATTTTTGAACTGAAAATGAATTGCTGGTGTTTGCTAGGCTGCTTGAGGGAAAAATATAATTTTTTTTTTCTTTTTAAAAAGAAAAACAAAATTAACACTGTTTTTGAGTGTTAACTTCAAACCACTTTCAGGATGGCCACACAAAAAATGTTCAGAATTTCCCTCCATCTTTCCCATTCCCCCACTTTCCTGTTGTGAGTGGGGCAGCACCAGGTTATGACTTTTCAACTATTTTCAATTATTCTGCTACAACATTTATTCTTGATTACGTAGTTTGTCACAGAGAGCTCTCAGTGCCATTTTCCTGTGAGGATTTGGAATCAAAGCAGAAATATTGGCTGCTGGTGCTTAGGCTATGTAGTGTTTCATTTCAACCAAGATCAGTGAAGAAACTGTGCCTCTGGTATGGCTGGTGGGTGAGTGATAGCGGACTAGCTCTGGAGCTGGGCAATCCCATTTTGCCACAATGGGGCAGGAAATAAGAGTGGTGTGGTTATAAATGGAAAGAAGTTGGGAGAGCTTGGTCCTCAGCAGGACTGTATGGGGAAGTGAATGCAGAATCCTGGGAAGGGTGTCAGGAGCAAAGCTTCTGTGAAGCTGGAGGGTTTGTACAGGATGGTGTCACCTAAGTAGCATTCTCTTTTTTTTTTTTTCAGCCTCAGTGGCATACTGCTATCCATCATCTGAATTACACATTGTACTGTGTTGAAAGTGTGCACACTTTATCTCATCCTCTCTGACTCTCTTCGAGTGGGGTGGATCCTGTTGATGTAAAGAGCTAAAGGCAATAATGACGGCATGGGATGAGTTGCAATGATGATACTACCAGAGAACTGTCTCCTCACACTCCTAGGGTGAAGGTTTCAAATATTGCTATTGTAGCTGAGAGTCCTTTTTTTGTCCCTAGGGATTCTAACTTTGAATTCATTGATTAATTACTTTGGAATATATCTACCTACACAGCTACAGTGCAGTCTTGCAGCTATTCAAGCCAGTAGTAAAATGTTAACTAAAGTTGGAGAGAAAGGAGATACCTAACACATTGAATAGATCTACAAATACACTTGCAGAGCACTAGCATTGGTATCTGTGTTTCAGCCAGCTAGGCAGCCCTGACTTTGTTTCAGTATGAATGTGCCTTGCCTCTGTGTTCAAACTGATAGCATCCATCCTGCTTGTCCACCCATACCGTGGCTCAAGCCAGCATTCCCTTACTGGTATTATTTGCCCTGTACAATCTTGAAGCCATCCACAACAGACTTGCACCTGACCTAGGACATTCTCTCTCTCTTCACTTCTCAGCGCCTGTATTGAATTGGCACTACGGCTTTATATTCTCTCCCTGCTACTTGTGGGGTGCACTGGGAGGAAGGACATCAGCTCCAAGACCAGCTGCACTTGTTCTGCTGTGACCAGATGCACCAAGACAGGGCAGTCAGAAACACCTCCACTTCTACTTTACCTTGCTAGTGGGACCCTGGAGGCTAGCTATGTGCATTTGCTCTCACCTGACAGTTGCTTCAGCTCTCCTCCCTCTTGCCAGTTTAAGTGGAGGGGAGAGGTTAACTTCTACATTGGAGACCAAATATCTCCCGCATATGATAAGCCCCAGAATAAGCTCCTTTAGTGATCTCCTCATGGCTTTGTGGCTAGGTGGGCCTGTGCTCAAGTGTCATAAGGAAACAGGTGTGGTACAAGTCACTTTTCAGTATAGTTATACGTTATAACAGATGATGTAGCATTCTCAATCACCACAAGACATACAGAGCTGGGATGTCAAGCCTCACCAAGTAACTCTGAGAGTTCATATTGCCATGAGAGCACTGAATGCCCCATGTAGGACAGGAACCCTCTAGTTCTCGTGCTCAGTGTGGGACCATTGCCAGAACTTGCACAGCCTTGTTGTGCCCCCATTCCCCTACTTTCATTCTTCCAGCCCTTTTGGCTTCTTTATGCTCATACACATCCCAGATTCCTTCATCTAAGAAAATAGCTACCATCAGGCTGGAACATGCTGCTGGGTCACGCAAAGTCTTTTTAAGAGCCTTTTAACTGAAGGTGTGGGCAGTCAGCTTGGATGCATTTGCACGCTTATTTGCAATATAGCTATTTTCTGAGAAATGTTGCGTACTGCCAAGAATTGTGCACTACCAGACTTGCTCTAACTACATTATTTCTTAGGTACATATTGAGGTCATTGCTATAAGATTGTCTTGACTTTCACAGAGAAAAAAAGCCTTTGCCCTTGGAAGACATGAACGAAGTTTTATTTTTATTAAAATAATTTCTTATTAAGTGTCAGTCTACATGAATAGATGTTCAATGATTCTGATGATAGAGAGGATTGCCTTAATGAGGAAAGTCCTTAGTTACGACTGTCATTCCTCATTACATCATCTTGTTGGACCCTAACAGGGGCACAGACAGGAAAAATCACAGAATATCTTGAATTCCCTGTAAGCTGGATATGAATTGTCAACAACATTAATTCACAACAACATTTCTTTGTCAAAGTTAGTTATATGTGCTATTGTGTTGAGAATATTTGACTGATATGGTTGCCTCCATAATTAGGAGTCTGTCACATTTCAATTACATATTCATAGCACTTTTCCAAAGGGTTATAAATCAGTTAAACACCCTCCAGGCTGAAATGTGCCATGATAATTAGTGTGGGGACAATTTTGTTTGTGTGCTGTTGTCCATTACTTTGCTACAGGATTATTACAGAAATAGGGTAGGCTAATGTATGATTTCATATCTTTTATAAAGACCTTATTTCAACAAACAGTAAGGGTTGGTATTTTCACAGTATTGGCTTAACCATCCTCTCATGGAAGAAACTGAAACTTTTACCCTTGGTTTCATTGTCACAACAACATCCCGGCAATTCTAAGTACTTTCAGAAAGACACTTGCAATATAAAAGTTCTACCTTTCATAACACTAAATAATATTATCCCAATGAAAGGTTGAATGAAAAAAAGGGGGATCAAACTTTAAAGTATCTTATTTGTGAATGCCATTCTCAGTAGCAGTTCTTAACAAACATACATTGTTTCAATATACAACATAAAACAGTTGGATAAGTTGCAATTTCTTTTAATTAGAAATGCATCTTTGGAGATTGTTTGTGTAGGAAGAACAATTAATGCCTTGAATTTAATTCCTCAAGTAAGAGTCTTTAGGAAAGAACCATTATGGTGTCCAAGAAAACCCTTAAAAAGATGCAGTGATGCACAGATGTGCTGTGAAATTCTTAAAATGTGAGCTAACTTTAAGAAGATCCTCACTGAATATTAAACAACCTTGGAAACTGCTGCCCAGAAATAGCATTTTATTCTCTGTTCTCAGTGTGGGGGTGGAGTGCTGAGAGCTTGTTTTGTCAGAAAAGTGGCAGTTGTCAATTTTATTCAGACTAATTAATTTAGCTTTTCAGGTAAGTTAAGCTACCGGATTTGTATTTATGGGTTGTTATTAGATACGGACTAGTGTTTTTAGGGCTGTGTCATGCAGACTAAAGACGCTTTAAAAGTTTGTCTGTATTCATCCATAAATATTTAAATAAATAAAGGCATAGTCTGGGTGACATTTGCTTGTCCCAACATGCAATGCACTAGGGATGGCTCTTTCTGCATGCAGCCCAGCTGCCTTCAGTGACATCTTTTTTGTCTGAGGATAGCATTTTCCAGGCAATGCAGGGAGACACGCTAAATAGGTATGGGAAAAAGGTGTGGGGAGAAAACACACACAAATATACTGAAACTCTGTTTTCATGCTAGAAATCCAAACAGAAACTGTGGAGAAGGGTGGGCTTTTTTGCCTTTCACATGAATGCAAGCCATATTTTCAATCAACATTTCTCTTTCAGCAGATTGTCATTACTGTTAAGCACAGAAAATCTGTGAATGTAGAGGAAACTGGAGCAGGGGAGCTGTGAGGCTGATTAGTTTAGCGATGTTAATTTTCTAATATTTCACATAGGTAAGACCTAATGCTGCCTTTGTCCTAGGCATAGCACAGTATATTTTATGGGACTAGAGTATACTATTTAACCACTAGCACATTTCCCTTTGTGATTTTCTTCCAGCTTTCTAGAATGTGCTAAGCCAGTGCCTCTGCATGGTTTGAGAGATAGTCTAGGTACAGGGTGGTCTCAACGGGCAGTTGGATGTGGCCAGCCTAATTTTCTGGAAACAAAAAGAACTCAAATATACAGAGATGGGTGATGCTAGACCTTAGTCCTCCAGGCCAGAAGGTGAGCCCTGGTCTATTTTGTCTACTGGAATAGGCATAATCAACAATACCAAAATCATAGAGCTAAATACCAGGCAGAATTAAGGAAGGAGAGGAGGGAGATCACTGTTCAGAAATCACCTCATTCAGGAGAGTACAGAAGCATGTACTTACGCTCTTCTGGAGATCAGAATGTACTGAAGTCCCACTTAAATTTAAGTACTTGCTTAAGTGTACCATCTAAAATAAGATTTTTCTTTCAAATCAAGCCATATTATAAGGACAACAAAAAATGTGCAGTTTCTATTGGACTAATTATGGAAATCAGGATTGCTCATGCAAGGTTTGCATTTCTCCATGCGTAGGTTGTCTATTTGTCCTTCAAAACACAAAAAGCTTTAAAATCAGAGAGGCATAGACACCTTGTACCACTTCCTGACATCCTGCTAAAAAGAAGGAGGGAAAAAAAAGGTTAATTTTAATATTTCTTGGCTTTGGTTCTGCAGCTGAGAATTTCTTCAAACTTCATTAATGTAAGTATACTTTTATTTGCATTTAAATATGGTAAAATATTTGTTGTTAAAATTTCAAAATTAGCTGTGAGAAGTTAAATTCTTAGGTCAATAATTACTTGGCTTGACCTTCATTTTTGCAGTGTCTTCTTCACACCAGCTTCCAACAGTTGTCAATAAGCTTGTTTTTCATAACTTCTTTGGGTAATTACCAGTAGTATTGCAAAATTTCCTTGTTAATTTTCGATATTGTTTCTTCAAGTTACACAAGTTGAAATGTTTTTTTTAAATAATCCCCACACACACCGCTAGAGTGTACATATATTGAGCATTGTACTGGTGTTTATTTTAAAAGTGCAAATTTTTAGTGCCTGCATGTGTGAGAACTTCTGTATGTGTAACACAGCCTGCGGTCTGTTCCCAGAAGCTTAGCAGAAGTCTTCTCTTTCTCTGTTCAATAATAAATGAGCAGAATCTCGACAGCAGCCAGTGACTGCCTGATGAGAGTGCCAAATAACTGAGCTGTCATCTGGAGAGAACAGGTTTCAGTTCTCCAAAATGAAGGTGATTGACTCTTCTGACATGTTTAAATGTATTCTAGCTCACAGGAATCAGTTTACAGTACCTCAGTCACCTCTGCCAGAAGCAGTGCCTCTGCTAGACCAGTATACTATATTCTATAGTATAGTATTTTATAGTACTCTTTTCTGTTTTTATTTTTACTTACTATGGTACTTGTACTGTGTTTATATAAAAATCCATGAGGCACCATTCATGTATTGTGTGTTCAGAACGCATAAATTACACATCTAGATTAAGCCAGTGGTCCTCTTTCTCACTAATGTGCTGCACTACTGTGCAGCACTGGTGGTCACCAGTTTTGTTAGACCAAAATTGAACAGGAAATGGCAATGAAAAATGTTGCATTCCCAAATGTTTTTCCCAATATTTTATACTTATATTTTGTCTTGAGGCACAGAGACATCTCTAGGAAGAGATCATATTTTTTATAATTTGTTAAAATGTGTCACACGATAATAGAAGATATTACTCGGTACTTATTATTGGACAGTTTCAACAAAGTATTATTATTAACACGCCTTGAAGTGTGAACAGCTAAACCTGTTCATGAATACTTTGTTTGATGGCTTTTAGTCCTTGTTATACTGCTAGATATACCTTTCATCCTTCTAAATACCTAGTATTTTTTAAATGATGGGGGTTTTTTTTGTCCTTAGATTGCCAGTCATCTTAGAATTTTTTGTGCTATTAATCACAAAACACAGTGTCCTGGACAGTCCGAAATGCTGTACAGCAAATGAGAGAAACCTGATCCTTCTTATGGGGATAGTTTGGAATATCATGGGAAAATGGGAATAAAAAATACTTTATCAGATTTAACAGGACTTTACTTAACAGCTCAGTTTCTAAATTATATGTGAGTTACAGAGTATATTGTACTTTTGAATACATTGCACTGGTACTCCATGGTAGACTATAAAGATCGGTACATTTCTGAGAGATTTCCCGTTTTTCTGTGAAGTGTATAGAATTAAGCATTCCCAAGCACACTTACAATAATAAATTCACAGGGGAATAAGGGTGACCTGAATGGCCTTGACAAAGGTTGCAACTGTGTGCAGACATAGATGGAAGCACCTCCAGGAGCAGTTCCAGCAGAAGGAGGGTAATGCAAGCCACAGCTGCTACTTATACACCCACATGAACACAGGCTTCAGCTATAGTTTGTGTTCCTGTAATACAAAAAAAATGATGACTGGACAGGTCTCATGGGTACTATCTTCTACAAAATCACTCTACCAAATGATCAGAGGGCGGGAATACCTCCTATGAAAAAAAGGCTGAGGGTTGGGGTTGTCCAGCCTAGAGAAGAGAAGGCTTCTGGGGACATTTTATTGTGGCTTTTCATGCTTAAAGAGGGCTTGTAACAAAGACAGAAAAGACTTTTTACCATGGCCTGTACTGACAGGACAAAGGCTAATAGTTTTAAACTAAAACAGGGTAGATTTACATTAGATATAACAAAGAATTATGATGAGGGTGGTGAGACACTAGAACAAGGTGCCCAGAGAAGTTCTGGATGCCCCATTCCTGGAAGTGTTCAAGGTCAGGTTGGATGGGTCTTTGAGCAACCTGATCTAGCGAAAGACATCCCTGCCCATGGCAGGGTGGTGGAACTAGAAGGTCTTCAAAGGTGCCCCTCCGACCCAAAGCATTCTGTGAATCTATGATCTACTAAATGACCACTAATTTACTCATTATGCTCATTTACTCCTATTTCTTCTTGAGTGCTTTGCTGATTAGCTGCTTTTTCATCACGTGGCGACAACCAACTGTCCTGGCTATGCCATTCCTTTCACCAGCTGTGTGGTCTAGAAACTCACAAGTATTTCAGTTGGCATCACCTAGAAATGGAAGATGCCAGAATAGGAGAGCAGCAGTTTTTCTTCTTCTGATAGTCTAAGAGGAGAGGAAGTTTGTCCAGCTGTTTTGTAGCCAGAGCCTGTGTCTCCTACCTGAGACACTTTCCAGAGTGCATAGAGCAATGCTGATCACACACTAGAGTTACTTTAAGGGTGACAACATTGCAGGGCTCCCTGAGATGTCACAGAAAGGATCTGCCAGGAGCAACCTAATAGGAATGTCTCTAGTCAAATGCCCTGAGGACTGCTGACAAAACTACAGCTAGAGTAGTCAGGTTTCTGGCACCTATTATCTACTGTCACCTAAAGATTAGCTATGAGACCTGTGGCTGTTTTGTAACCAAATGAAAGAGAATGAATAATCAGGTACCATTAGACTGTATTGCCACTGTATGTGACATTGCAGTTACACAAAATCACTGGGAAGTTTTGCGTTCTTATGCCACCCACTGCAAAACAGACCAAGAAAAAGAAAGAAAAATCAAGAAAGGGTAATTAAAGTGCTGAATTTCATAATGTTTCCTAGCTGGAACTAAAAGACAAAATGCATTATTTAATTGATGGTCTGAAAGGACAGTAGATATTTTTTAAAAATTCATTTTCATTACTTTTTGCAGAGCTCACAATGTAGTTCAAAGTACAAAATTGTTTCCCCGCAATTACAGTTTGAAATGTGGTATTGCAAACATTTTAACACTTACAGAGCTTTCAAGAATCCTGTTAATGCAGAGGGCAGAAGTGGAGGGCAGAAATATATCTAATACAGAAAGCATTTGAACCAAATAACTCTAATCTCTATTTATGCAATATTCCAAAAAACAAATCTCTTGTTGTTGCAGGGAAATAAAGTCAGCAGTCTGGCCATTTTAACTTCAAGCTTTATCTACAGAAGTAATGGTATATTTAACAACCAAACATCTCCACACAAAACTGTAACTTAGTTAACTTGGATATAAATTATGTATTTGAACTGAGTTAGGAAAGCATTTAAAGTGGTTTTGTCTTAACAGAACAATATTAGGTCATTATAACCCATCCCTGGAAATACTGCGAGAAGTACTTAGAGTTTTCTGTAATGGCAATCACAGTGGTAAACATTCTTCTTGGCACTAAAAGCTCCATATTTTCCTATTAATGATGAATTTGTTGTGAGAGTATTAGTACCACTTCAGTGGTTCCCATTTTAATTTACCAAGAAAACTTTGTACGAATTTTGTTTGAGAATTGAGTGGCTTTGCTAAAGGGCCCATGCATAATCTATATGTCTGCTTTACACCTGGCTCTCAAGAGAAGGTCTGAAGGGCAGGAGAAGGATACATCCTTCCTTAAAAATATGGCTTGAACTATATTTATACGGATGTTTCTGGGAATAAGTTTGGTCTTGTTATGAGTTTGCACTAGCATTGATATACTTCATTCTGTGTTGTTATTCTTGAAGTATACTGGACTGAATTCAGAATTAGACTTTATTTTTCCATCTCTGTTGTCTGCTGCAGTCTCTATTAATGTTTATGAATCACATCTGCTATTTAGAAAAACTATCCCAACAGATGTACAGGATCACTTAATACATAAAAGCTTGCTCAGATTTCTGTAGTTCAACCACTCTGGAAAAAAATATGGCAAAAACCCCCACATTGTTACAGTTTTCCTGCAAATGTTGCAGACCCAACTAGTATTTTGGATTTGTTTGTGTATTATTTATCTTCCACTCTTCTGACACTTCATGTGCTTCAGGGATAATGTCTGTATGGCATTTTTACACTGTCTCCAAGGGAGGGGGGTGGCAGAATTTTTCTCCATTTGTTTCTTCTGTAAGTCATTGTTGTACTGTCCAAGTTACTGAAAAGCAAGATTGATATAACAAAAGCAAGGTTATGCTTTCATTATCCCCCTCTCTCTTAAATTTTTACTTTGGTAATTTAAGCAAAACCCACTTATATGTTCCTGTCATGATGCTCTTGAGTTTTTATATTACATGTCTAGTAACTCCAAGGCATCCCTCGTTTTTGTTACATGCAATTGTTCCTTCAACAGGTAACACCAACAGTTAAGCAGTTGTCCTGAGAAAAGGATTTAGTCTCCAACATGATGTTTTACCTTTCTAATATGGCTGGAAGTTTTTACTCATACTAGCTTTTCAGTAAATGCATTTGCCCTTTTTATTTAATCTGAATATAGTTCAAGTAGTCTAAATGTATGAAGCTTTCATTCACATATGAAAATGGACATGACAGTTTAGCTACAGAAGTGGAGAAAAACTGCCAGTAGAATAAAAGAACTTCTGCTTCATCTTCATCTTAAGTTTCCTCCTATGGCTTCGTCCTATTAATTTGTTTACAGTTTTACAAAGAGAAGAAATGTAAAGACCTTTGTTTGCATATCATGCAAATTAAAAAGAAACACAATTTGATCAAAGTCTTTGAACAGCAATTAGCTGTTGACTGCAAATCCCCTCACAGCAGTAATATATTATTTTACTGATACCTGAGATACCTGTTTATGAGAATGTTAAAAACAATATTCTTCCCCACCCTGATATCTGCTTTCAAAGTTATAAGATATTGAGGTTTTTTACAACAAATATAATTGATTTTATAACATAGAAATTTTAAGGTGACAAGAGATGAGCAAAAGTACAACACACAGCATTCCTGCAGCAAAATGCACAAGTGTCAAAACTCTAACTTATACACATCAAGTGTTTGGTTTATATGAATTTCCTGATGAATGTTATTAGCCATATATGTAATTTGCTGAATAGACTGCTGGTGTTTTATTTTACCGGTTTAATTATTCAGTGAAGATTTTCCAAAGACAAGGACCTTTACCAAGCTTATCAGACATCTATATAGGGAGGTTATGGTCCAGTATCTTACCTAACAGTGCCCTTATTCTTCATTCAGAACAGTTTTTGAAGACTTTAGGATTTTGAAATTCAGAAGTATGGAAATGTGAGGTATTGTTCATGATAAGAAGATAATTATAAAGCTGAAAGTTGAACTCAGATCCTTGACTATCCATAAAACAAAGTGAGCTTGCCTCTGGCAAACATTTGCAAAACCACAGACATTTTCAGTGAGGCTTCTCTCAATTTGTCTAGCACTGCTATTTATGATGTTCCATGTAATTTTTTGTTAGTGACTGAAGTCATGCCTGTGTTACTGCCTTGATATTAATCACCTGCATCTTTCACCATATTCACATCCTCAAACATTCCTTTTTCTCTCTGTCTTCAACACTGAGAGGTTATAAACACCTTGCTAAAATGTCCAACATTTGAGTCAGCATTTGGTGCTTAGCCAATTTTGACAATTTAATAAACGGCTTGCATTAAGCTGTTGTAACTGGACATGCAGTGTTCACCACAGTCTGGAAGCAGCCCAAACCATTCAGTGCATAACTAATCCTTGTAAGTAGACAGACATAAAGACCTGGTGGAAAAAGACCAAAATACTACATAGACATGTCTTTGGCAAAACACATGGGAGCCTGTAGGTACATTTTATAGAGTTGGGAATTAAGCTGAAGAAATATGATATTTGGAAGGAGAATGTGCCCTGCCTTCCCCAGCCTTTCTGCACACAGAGCCCCAGGAAGGATGTGGATAGGTTCTCCCAGCCTGCCAACTCGTCCACTGAAATTTGGCAGTCTGACTTGAAATAGGATGGGTGTGGGGTCCTGCAGAGAAGGGGTCACTCTCTTATATATTGACCAAGTCTATTATCTTGTCATTGAAATTTAACTCACCTTAGGTAAATATTGGATAGCAGAGTGCATCTACATGGATCAGTCAAAACACCTCAGTATTACAGATAAACACGTTTTGCTAATTATGCATAGCAATCCATACTCCATGCATAAATTCTTGCTGTCTAATATAGGGCAGTCCTGGTCTGGGACAACAGAAACAAGTTGGCATTATATTTTTCTGAGAAATATATGTAATACCAAGGAAGAACTGGTATGGATGACTCATCTGGATGGGCAAAGTGTTGTCCTTTCTGGAGGAAGGTCTTGCTCTGTGCCAGTGCCAAATCACAGGCACCACCTCCACTTACACCTGTTGACGCACATGTGCCAAGAATTTAAAATCCAGGACAAAAAGATGTAGAAAAGTAAGCAATTGTAGGTGTTACTGACTGCCAGCAAGACAGGTTGTATTGCAGCTGGTGAATGGAAAAGTCATTGAAACCTCTTTGATTGTCATTAAATACAGTATGTAACTTGAGAGAGCAGCCTGCCATCACTCCTTGTGCAAACAATCAATCCACTGTCAAGATAGCCCAAGCAGGGACTTGACTGAGCCACAGACAGGGTTACAGCAGAGTTCAAGCCACACATTGAGTGCTTTCTGCAATAAGTTGTTGACTGGTGGAAGATGCGTAGCCATGGATGGTAGGGATGCCAAAGCAGGATGAGAGTTGGGCTGAATTTCATATTTCACATCTCAGTGAATAGATGGTTGAGATGAGAAGGGTACTACTTTGCAAATCAAACCCCAGCCCAGAAAAGGTTTAAGCATATGATTTAGAAGTGCAAATAATCCTAGTAAATACCCTGATAATAGTAGTAAAGTTATATATTACCCATTTGAAGGAAAGGGTCCTTGGTAAAATAATGGATAGAAGCTTCTAAAGCAAGGATATATGTTTACAAAGGTGAACAGTCTGATGTCAAAATGATGATGTGGTAGAATACATTATTTCCACTGACAAATATAGTTCACAAAAAAAAAGTTACAAAGAACCATCTATGAAGAATGTTAGAATTGCCCTTACTTTGCTTCAGGGGAAAAAAAATGAAGTGGAATTTTAAGAACGTCTTCTCTACTTTGAAAACTTCTTTCATTCTTAAGATGCTTTGGAAAAATGACCAAAAGCTGTTTTCCCTTTCCTTGAGGAACTATTACACAATTTTAATTCATTAAAGCAGTAATCCACAAGCAGATTTTCTGGACTGTGAGGAAAAAAATGAAATACAAGTTAATTTGCAAACATATATGCAACAATTTTTATTGTAAGAATTATGGTCATGCAGTCAAACAAAAATATATGTGATGTTTCTTCCTAAATCAGATTATCTCAAATTCAGAACACAGAGCACCCAAAATCAATTTTGTTAGAATAATTTTGAGATTTAAGTTACTTTTGGTGCATAATTTGATGTATCATTTAACAATCATAATTCCATACAGGAAAGTTAAGAAGAATATCTGTACAAAGTCTGAGTTTTCAGGAATTGTCACCTGACACAGTGATAGAAAATATTTGTCCAGTTTTCATTTTTACTGTATTTACTACCTTTCTGAATAACAGTCTACTGATCCTACAAGCTCATCTTTTAAGTCATTAATCCTATAAGACCACTACTAATTAACAAGTACACATGAGAGATGTAAATATTATCAATGACTTAAGCAACTTACAAGGTCTATAGATATACAAAAGGAAAACAGATTTGTCAAGATGTAATACCAAATATTAGATATTTTTTTGACTCAGTGCATTATTTTTGGTCATTTTCAGTAGTAAATGCTTAGTTACTTGTTGCAGAAATCTCTTTTAGTGTGAGTGGGGAGAAGATGGAGTAAGACCCTCTGACAGCAAATTAGTAGCCCATCAAAAGTCTGACAATTATGTGCCTAGGAAGATATTCCCATGTGAGACAAAAAAGCAGAAATGGGGCTGCTGTACACTGGGATCTCACCATCAAGAGGCTTTCATTTGTTCTCCTGGCAGAGGTCAGAGATACCCTTGTTGTGCTGGATAACCGTAAGATGGCTCATCAGCTTAAAATACTGTGGATGCAGTGATGCTTCATTTGCCCTAGATTTTGCTTTAACCTAAATATGTGTCATTAATTTTATTTTATGAATCTGTTTCTGTAAAACTGCAAACATGTTACTTCTGTTGCTAACTAAACCCACCTTTAGGTATAAATACAAGGCTCACCACACCTGTCAGCCAAATTCTTGCTTTCAGTGAAAGAACTTGTATAAGAACCGCAAGACCAATTCTTCTTTCTAGCAAATGGCACTTTCAGAGTCATCCTGTACCTTAAAACTTCCCTGTAGGCTATTGTTTTCCAAGGACTGGGAGCTGGTGCCCCTCAGATGGCTCAGGAGTGTTCATAGGGGGTGGCTTATGCTGGTGGGCTCCAGGGATGGGACCCACATGGGTCCTGAAGTCACACCACGGTACAGTGCACAGGCAAAATGGTTGTCAGCCTCTGAGGTCAGCTATTGCTCAGTCACTGAATAATAACCTCCAACTAACAAAACGATGTGAATTGGAAACCCAGCTCTAAGAATCATCCTCCTCAGTCAGGAGACAGAAGTAGCCCTTTGGTGTGCATGAAAGCAAATTATCACAAAACAGTTCCAATACCTGGAGTATCTGATAATCTCTCTGTAATGCAAATATTAAGTAATTTTTCTTTACCTGCTAAGCAGTCCTAGAGTACACATGGTGTACTTTGGAACTGAAATTTACTCTTCATTTCTTCAAAAATTTGGCATAAAATAGGCCAAAGAAATAATGGTGTGCTTGACAACTGATCTGTAAAAATGTTTTCTGAGGCTGTTCTTTTTCCAGCAACCTTTTCACATTTGATTAATATTCCTTCCTGTTTTCTGGTTCAGGACATTGCTTCTTTGAGCTGCATTGGATCTAAATCTGAAAGTAAAAACAAAAAAAAACCAACAACTTTTTAACCCTAGGAAAAGCGACTCTTTATTATTTCCATATCTTGGGTTTATCATCTAGGTTGTCAAGACACAATAAAACTATGTATTTTTTTGCATATGATGCAATAAAAAGAAAGGAAAAAGAAGCTAAAGTTTTTCAAGATAAACTTGCTTTGCAGCTAAACACTTTGCAGCCGTCCCAAACACAGCAGGTCAAATACTCTTGGACTATGTTCAGCTTTCTATGAGAGCAAAAGAGTTCATTCAAAATACTCCGTAAAAGAAAACAAAAGACAAATTCATTTAAAAGGGATCACAGAATTTCCCTTGGTTAAAGCCATGTATTAATAACCCACAGAAAATATTGAATCTGTTTTAGTAAAATATCTGACACTTTTCCCCACTGCAGACATTAACAATACTATTCCAAACATTTGTGGATTAGGCTGATGTAATTCTGGAAATGTCTTGGGCACAGTGGGTTGTCTACATGTATTATTTGGGGGATAAAATACTGTATGGCTTCAGAAAAGCTTATTGCAAGTCCCAGGATGAGGTCTTATGTGCTTCTGAGATGCAGTCTAAATAGGAAGGTGGCATCTAGGAACATATGGACTATCCATAAGAAATGTCCTAACCTATTTGTTTGAATTAAATCAAAGTGCTCTAAACACTGTTCTGCAGTAATAGCAGAGTTACAGCCTCCAAACAGCCACACCCACAAGCACAAAGTGTGATTTTTTTTTTTTTGTTTTCACATTTAAGGGCCCCTTTCTTTTTTTTTTTTTTTTTTTTTTTTCCCAGAGAGGTGTGGATAGCTTGGGACAGAAATGTGTGCTGCAGAATACTGCAGTTAGAAGTAAACCACATCTTTTTATGGAGCCTCAGGAGCTGGAGATTGGTGTCATAAGCATGAAGAAAGTTAAGGAGAAAGTGATGAAGAGAGAAGCAACGGGCAGGCGGTCCACTCCACTCTGGGAAGGCAGCATGGAGGACCAGCAGGAGCTCAGAGCTGGAGGCAGGAGCAATGGGAGAGACCAATAGGCCCCTTACAAAGGGAGGCAGGAGACCAGCGCAGTGATGCCAACACAGAGGTCAGCCTGGGTTACTGGTGCTTGCCCAGGCACCAGGCTTTGCCTGCAGCGAATTGTCATGGCTATTTACTGCAGAGCCTGTCTCCCATCCAGAAGTAGGATGTCCCTGGCTGAGGGACATGGCAATTGATTGCTCTCACCAATGCAGATTAGTTTTAGAGAAACAAGTTTTATTCACAGATCAATACCAAGTTCTCCAAGATGGCAGTCAAGAACAGATTTTTTTTTTTTTTTTTTTTAACTTGTGAACTGCATAATTTTTATGTGGAAAACATTGATAGGATCCACACACAAAATGTTGTATCATTTTAGCAGCTCCTTCTGTGGAATAACCACACCATAGGGTAGCCTTGCTCTTAGACAGCTCAGATTTCCAAAGACCTACTTTCTATTATGAAAAAATAAGTACCTTTGGAAAGATTTAATTTTTGCAGGGTACTTTACTTCCATACATCAGAACAGAAGCTGGTCCATATAAGCCAATTTCCTGAGTAACATAATAGATGAGAAGGAGTAATGAAAAAAGGAATGAATGCTGCCTTTGTTGGTTGTCTATTTTAGAATTGATCTGAAGGATTATAAGTAATTATAATAAATGGTTTGTTGGTGACTTGTCTCTGTTGTTTTGGACACCTGTATGAAAAACAAAAAAGCCCTGATAGTGGAATACATTTACATTGGATTTTAGCAGCTTTCTGTCACTTCCAGTTTAATCAGTCTTTGGAAACCTCTTGAAATGTGCTGGGTTGTTTTTTTTTTAAAGTATTTAAAAAATAATTTTCAAGATAAAACCAGACACAGTGAATAAGGCAGCATTTATGCAAACTTCCAGAATGAAACTATATCTACTGCAATCCTTTATAAATATTTATGGTACTAATTACAGAACGTGTCCTAGTTTGCCAGAGCGTGGGATAACCAAAACTCATTAGAAAAATAGTAAATGTAGTAAGCAGTATCTTATTTTAGCCATAAACTAACATTGTGGTAATATGCAAATGGCCTTACCTTAAACATTTTTATATAAATTATTTGGGGAAGTACTAAATGAAAGGGAAGCACAATGCATAAAAGCAGATGTAAACTCTACATCCTAATATTTCACAAGGCTCAGTTAATAATTTCTATTAGGCTTTGTGAAGAGGCAGTCATACATCATACTTCTACCTGCTCTGAGTTACAGTTGGCCTATCCCAGCTTTGCATTAAAGCTTCCTTCTTCTGACAGCAGTCATCATTAATCACTGGGATTTAAAAAAAAATCCCAAACCAGCAAGGCTTTCACTGTGAGATACTGGCATTGGACTGAGTGTACTAGCTTGTTTGTTTAACAACTCAAATGAATAACTTTCTTGACACTGTCACTCCTTGACATAGGCTGCCATTGATTTTTTTCATTCCCTGCTTTTGCTTTTAAGGAACTTTTGTTCCCTGCCTCACCAGTTTTGATCCAGGGCTTACTGGCATGAAAAGAAATTGCTCCTTCAATTTCAATGGGCACTGGAAAAGACTCAGGTTGAAACAGCTTATATATTTTAAAACAGTTTGTCTCTTGCTTTTCTACACTGCTATAATTCAGGAGTTTTTCCATTACAGAGTTACTGAACTCTGTATAAAAGACAATATGCCCATATAAAAGAGAATGTGTCCATGGAAAATTTGACAAGGGTCCTGCTATAATTGTTTAAATTCAGCAGGCATCAGCTGAACTTAGACATTAATCACACCAACACATATGTAAAAGGCATTTCCATAGGGGCATGTAGAAGACCAAAATTAGTCTTATCTTCAGTCCCTGGGCAGCTCCTAAGACTCTAAGGAGATGGAGAATAGGATTCTGGGGTTTATAAAAAGTCAACCAAATGAGAGGATAATATAATAACATCTCCAGAAAGGAGGAAGGTTGAAAGAGAAAGAGTCCGTTAAGAGAATATTAGCACAGAGAAAGGACATTTACATACTTTAAAATTGCATTTAAATCATTTTTACATCCTCCTAATAGTTCTTCATTCTTAATTGTCCATCTGGATGTGCACTGGGCATGGCCTTATCTGTGTTGTGTCAAATATCCACTAAGGAAATGTCAAGCTATGTCCTTTCAGGATAAGAAACAAGTTGTTAAATAGTTTGCTGTTACTACTTGCTGTAATTAAAAAGAAGTAGGTTGTGCATTGTAATAAGTGAAAGACTGTTTAAGGTCTTCACAGTTGTTGTTAAAGCTCTCTGTAATGCCCACACATGATCCCATGGAAACAGTGAGATTAAATCTCAGCTACTCTGGCTCCATTAGTATGTGGATGGTGAAGATATGTGATGCAGCAGGAGTGGTGCTACAGCAAGACACTTGAAGAGTCCTGCCAGTAGATTTCCCTCCCATCAGATTTCCCTCTGTTTTAAATTCCCCTGGGAATCTCATATATTTTTTCTTAGTCATTTTATGGTATAGGTCAAACTAAAAAATCTGGTCAATAGAAGAAAAAGAAAAAGAAAGTTTCTATTAAACCTGAATAAAGACAGCATACACTCTCATTGTTCTTCAGGGAAAGTAAATGGGATGCAGCAGTATAAAAGTGTTGAAAGAGCCCTTGTTCTGCCTGGGAGAGTCAATACAGCTTTTCTCTGCAAGAACTGCCACAGTGTTTTATCACTGCACGTGAATAGATCTAGCAGTGCCTCAGGCCCCTGGGCCGGGCAGCAGGTCGGTGCAACTCTGTCTGTAAGAGGGATGCAGCACCCTGTTCCCACCTCAGGGCTCCTTCCTCCAGTGACTGACAGGCACCCAGCACCCTGGCTGCCTGTCCTGACTCCCAGCCTGCAAGTGCCTGTCGCAGGACTGCAAACTGCAGGTACCTCTCCTCCACGAGTTGTCCTTCCAGGCCTGCCACCCACTTCTGCAAAGAGACACCATACTGTAGGCTGTCTGCTGACCGCTCAGCCACAAGCATCCTTAGATTGCAAGTCCTGGTTTATATTTATTGGAAAATATCAAAATAAGGTAGCATGTTCCTAGGAACTGCAATGCTGCTGTAAGCCTTAGTGCACCTCTTTGCATGTGAAAAAATTCTGTTTGATGTAACAGGGGCAGTTACTAGGATGCAAAATACATTTTAGAGATTCATCTTATCTCTTTGGGAATTTTGATCTATGAGTACTTCAAGAATTATTAGAAATAATTTCACCCTCTTTATTATACCTGAGACATCTGAAAGTTACTTTCCTTCCCTACTGTTTCCC
The DNA here is from genome assembly GCA_031468815.1 of Morus bassanus. Classification (NCBI taxonomy): domain Eukaryota; kingdom Metazoa; phylum Chordata; class Aves; order Suliformes; family Sulidae; genus Morus; species Morus bassanus. Next base: position 19,214,498 of record CM062600.1, on the reverse strand, counting down.
AGTTTTCAGCTTTTGATTCATTATAACAATCTGCATTTTGGATTCATATTACTTCAGTACTGCCGTGTGAATCCACAGAGAAGGGCTAGCAATTTTATGGTGGTTTGTACTACAGTCAGCAATAGACAGAAACATCAGAGAAAGGTGTAGAACTGGCTATTAAGGATGATTGAATGGTTAAAGCTATCACCCAAGCTGTGATGCTAGAAATCAATACTTGACATGGTGATTTCAAATCCAGTAGATAAAGCCACAATAATTGTGGCATCAAGTGCAAATACAAAGGAGACTCCAGAATACCTGCCAGTGCCACCTTGAGACTAAGGAGTGGATGTTTGTGCTAAGAGAAATCTGAAGTTCAGAGGCAGGAAAAGGTGTGTAAAATGGTGTGCTCTGTAAGAAGAGTACATCCACAGGTTTTGCACAATTCACCTTTCTGCAGCCTGCCAGCTTTCTCATCTATGAATGAACAGGTCTTGTTTCTGTGTAGCAAGAGTGCCATGGTACAACTTTGTGGGTAGGACAGTACTTGTTTGCCTTGTTGTACCAAAGAAAAACCACAAAATGCCGATGCCTGAGCAGCAGACATCACTTCACAGCTGCTGCTGAGTATTTGGTTAAGTGTGCTTCCTTGCCACACCAGGAATGGTTTGGTTCCTCTGGTCTCTCTCTCTCTTTGATTTTTATCTTTAAATCTAACAGAACTACTTTTATCTATTCACAGATTTAAGACTTAGGAAGGTTTGCCATAGCTTTATCAGAGAGGGAAAAAAAATGAAGGCAAGGTGAATTCTAGTATTGAATCTGCCTAAAGTCAGTGATTTTTAGCAAGTGGTCAGTGATTCTGTGGGCACCAATAGACAGCTTCTAAGGCCACATGAAAATTGGTGGACAACATTTTGTGGTGTTTGAAACAAATGAAGTCAAGAAAAGGAAAAAAAAAACTAAAGCAAAGATGCCTATGTGCCATCCATATGTCTTATCCATAAAAATATCTAAAAGGCACTATAAATTTTTAGGGGTCCACAGGAAAAAAAAAAGAAGTTCAAAACAACTGGCTCTACATGCTTTCTTTTCAAGAGCTGGGTGGTACATAACAGCACAACTTCTATTACTTTGCAGCAATGACCTTTTTCCATATTAAAAGAATCATTTTCCCCTCAGGGGTGACTTGCTTGTACCACCTGCTCTCTCCTTAAATTTTGGACAGGAAGTTTTAGAAACTGCTTACACGAAGGCTCTGGCAAGAAACTGAAGTGATTTGATAATTACTCCTCTGTGCCCTGCCTGAGAAGTGTCATTTTGTCTCCCTGTGCACAGCAGCCCTAAAGCAATTTTCCATTGACTAGAGGCTGCTGGTGGGAAGGAAGGATGCAAAGTCCTTATGCTGTTGGGTTCAGGTGTCTTGAGTCTGCCAAAATCAGCATGATATTACAGGTATCCACACAGTCAAGTTGCACCTTTTCAACGGCAATTGTACAGGTTGTGTTAAAGTAAGAACCCAAACTGCTCCACAGTTCTAGCTGCATCAAGAAGGACTGGGAGGTTTTGTTTTGTTTTTCAATTTCAAAGGAAATTAATGAGCATGTTCGCTTGTGAAGGTATTTCTGTTAACATAGGATCATTGCTGTCTAGGAAAGAACTGAATACTTCAAAGCTCATTTTGTTTTGTTCTACTTTTTTTCCCTGGTAGTGATCCTTATTTCTCAGTATGAATTTTTAAAGTTAATCCTTACAAGAAAAGTTTCAGATCTGCTTTTGGAGAAAATGTTTTGTACCAGTATCTTTGCTTTCATTAGGGAACATTACCAGCAAGGACTCAGTCAATCTGATTCAACAGAAGCTCTGCTGGTAAGATTGGATCACAAGAGAAGCCAAAAAATTGCAAGCAGGCTTTACTTTCTCCCCTAAAGGTAAGCTTTTTTGTCCTGTCACTTTTACCTTTCTGATAGCAAGTGATGGAAAAATATCTCCAGCACAAATCTCCTGCAGCCAGTTCAGCTGCACTCTTGCGTTTAGTGATGTGGACTGAAAAGTGCTAGACTTTTTTTTCCTTTAAAAAGAAAGGAAGTTACTCTAGAGAGATGCATTTGCTGTTGATAAAAACAGAGTGATTAATTTACATGTACAGCTGCCTTTGAGGCTGACAGTCATCCACTTGACAGGTTAGAGCAGCCAGATCTACCAGAAATGAATATTTCATAGCAAAACTTGGCTCTTTCTGATAAACAGGGGAGAGTTGCTGGTGGCATCACTGCCATAGGCCAACTTCTGTCAGAGCAAAGGAATTGCCCCGAGTGGCAACGAGCTTTGCAGCATGTAAATGGCCTTTGCTACACCACTCTTTGACTAAGGAGTCTTGAGTCTGTGATTTTCTGATCTCCTTTTCATTTTAATGCTATTTTGAGTGTTCCATGATGTTAGCATGTATTTCATTGGAAGAAACTAACATGATGTTGGTAGTAACGATTAATGTGCTAAAAAAGTTCCAAAGCTAGAATAGTGTTTTGTCTCCTGGAAGGACATGATAATCAAGGTCTTTGCTTTGCTTTAGCTAAGGAAGTTATTGTGTGACTAAGGACATTCACAAGATATAACTTGTCTACTAAGTCTAAAACAGAGAAGGTGTCTACCAGCCATCTATCATTGTCTAAGCCCTATTATATCTATAGTTGTTTTTATTCATTGGAATATTTTCTGTATTATTCATCTACATTTTGTTCTTATATTAACTATATAACTTGTATGACTGAATTTTTAAGACTAGCTCCTTAATTTTTCTGAATGAGTAATTAGAAGTGGATTAAAATATACACATAGGCATCTAATTAAGTGCTAAACCACCTTAAAGGAATAGTTGGACTTGTGAATAGGGAATGGAGTCCCTAACTTGGAGATATTCATCTTCTGAAGTCTGTTATTCCACTGGATACTGTATGCTATCAAACATCTCCAGACTCAACCACTACCTTTGCTAGTGTACAACAGAGAAATTGCTTACATCAAGTTTTTAGTGTCAGAATCATCCAGGAAATTAACACAAATCTGAGTAAAAATAAGTTGTATTTAAATCTCCCGGATGGCTTGTTGGATGTGAACCAAAATTGCAGAAGCTGTAACCAGTAGTCTATTGTTTTCTGATCCATATATCCATAAATCAACCATTATTATTTATTTCTTTACCAGAACAATCAAAATGGATTGCTATAGAGATGCTTATCCCAAGATGTTCCATTAACTGAAAATCTAGGTCTAACACAGTCCCTGTGAAACAATTAGGTCACAACATCTCTGGCTTGATTCATTGCCCATCTATTGTTTTCCAGAAAAATAAACCATGCAGTCAGATTTATGTGCTTATTACATAAAACCTAAAGACTCACTGGTTGTCAGAGACACCTCTTACATTGTGCTATCAATAAACAGAAAAGCAACAAATTTAACAGAAATTTTAAATGCTGCTAATCCCTCAAAGAGAGGGCAAAACTCAGCCTCTGTAATTTGTAGAAGTTGACTGCTGTCTAAAGGAAACAACAAACATACTTCTCTGTTTCCCCTATACTTTGCAACTTAATTGATTAGGTCCAGATTCTACTAGCTTTCCGCATGCAATTAAGTTTTTTAGTCCATGAGTAGTCACATACAGATGAATAAGAATATGGGATAAGTATGGAATTAATCACTGCTAACAAGGAGAGCAGGATCTGCTTTCATTGGTAATATAAATCAAAACCATTGTGTGTTTAACATTTTGCAGTCCAGTCACAAAAAAAAATAAAATATTATCCAGAAAAAAAATCTTTTCTCTCTCTCAATCTCTCAATAATTTTATTTGTCTGTCTTTTGGTGGACACCAATTAAACTGGTATTCAGTGCAAAATGTAGAATAAAGAAAAGGGAACTCATAAAGTTAAATAATTGTATATGGAGTTTCAACAATGTTAATGCTGCTGCTTTTGGAGCTAGAAAAAGCAAATAAATCTTGCAGAAATTTATTTTCTTATAGGTGGAATTATTGCTCCTTGACTTGTGCCTGAAGTACAACAAATTTTGCTGAAAAAGTGTCCTCTATATATTTCCTTGCAGTAATTATGTACTCAGACTCTAGAAACAGGAACATAAATATAGAAGTCTATATCATTTGTAGCAAATGCAGATGTTGGAGCACATATTTTTTCTCATGTAAAGTAAAACTTATCTAGGTAGTATTCCTAGGTACATTGTGAGATTAATTGTTTGTAGCTCTTCTGAACAGTTCAAAGGAGAGACAGGCAAGAGAAGAGGCTTTGGGTATTGTGTTTTTTAAGACTCAGAAGATAATGTGCAGAAATGTCCCAGTATGCTTATTCAAGATCTACTGCACTGCCATAAGCATCTAAAACTATTTTCAGGGGAAAAATGAACAGACACACCTGAGACCCCACCTTTTGAGTGAGTCTGGGTTTTGGCTGTCCCTGCTGTCACTTCCTCTGTCCCTTAAGGCACAAGATGAGCTCAGCACTGGATTCTGCAATGGCTCACGTAGAGGGAGAATGAGTTGGTCCATCTCTCTTGCCCTTTCCCAGTGCTCTTACATAGCTATGTTCATAATATAGCAATGTTCACATATATTTTTAAAGAATGAATAAAAAAATAAGAACTCTAAAGATATAAAAGATTCTCTTGTTTTTTCCTTCAGAGAAGTATCATGAGCAGAGACTGTTTTTTGACGTATTCCAGCACATTTTCTGCGGGGAAGAGGTGTTTTCAGGTCAGATCCAGCTAATTCAGGAAAAGATGATGGCAATATCAGATCAGGACTTCCACCAGTGAAGTCACATGGGTTATTGTTGAGGAAAACGCTCTTTAATGGGGCAGGTGTTGGTCTCAGAACTCACCAGGCTTTGCATTTAAGTTGGAAAAAGAAAAAGTCTCAGAATTACATTTTTAGGATAAAGTTTTTGGACTGAGGTGTTAGACAAATGTATTTGCCTACCCTCAGAGTGCTATTAACCAGAATATCATTGATTTCTTTGACAACAGAATTACAAAACTGTAGTGAGAGCTGTAGTAATGATGGATGGCAAGATAAGTTATGAGGCAAATGTAAATGACTAAATGCTGATTAAATGCTGAGAAGCAGATGAAATGTTTTGCACCTCCAGAAAAAGATAAGAGTAGGGTAATGACTGCAAATTGATCTCAGGCAAGGATAAATTTGGAATTGTTAGGTGCCATTAAGAAGGGTCAACTGGACCCTGAAATAGTCTCTGAAGAAAAGTGACAGAAGACTTAAACTTGTGACTATAACTGCGGAACATTTAAGAATAAGACATTGATGATGGGGTTGACTGTACAGGCAGTCCATATTAATTTGCCACATAAGCTTTTTCTGTGGCTCTGATAACACATTCAAGAAATCTACAGTACATAAAACTGTCCTGTACACCCCTATCACGCATAGAGGGGCCCTTAAATACTTGTACGGCTGTAAAATCAGCCATATGTACTTATTGTCTAAAATAGCAGCAAAAAACACAGTAATGGAAGACAGCTTCTGAGTCTGGTCCATTTTTAACGTCAGAAAACACACCACATAATCTCATTCAGAAATGTGTGAAGCTCCATTTTATACCTAATTAGATTTTGCCCCTCTGATTTGAACCAATATCTGCTGTCCCAGAACCACACTTCTCTCACACAAACCTTCATCTAATTTCAATCCATATTTATTCATGACTTCTTACAGTCATTTGTGCTTGTGCCAGCAGCATCCTTCGGTTTAAATAGCTCTTCTCTTCCCTGGTATTTTTTAGACAGGCAATTCTACCCCCTTTTCTTCCCTTCTGTTGCTAGGCTAAACAAACCGAGTGCCTTTATTCTCCACATATAAGATAGGCTCATCATTCCCCTGATCATTTTAGTAGCACTCCTTGGCACTTTCTGCAGTTTGAGTTCATCTTTCTTGCATGTGGGTGACCAAAGTGTGCACAGCATTCCTGATGAGCTCTTGCTGATGCTTTATGTAGAGGTATTTATTGGTTCCCTGTCCTTAGTGGGAATACGTCACCTGATGCATTTGTTTTTCTCATGACCACAGCAACATTTGAGGCTCATAGTCATGCTGTGATTGATTAAAACACTAAATCTTTCTTCTTCTCTGTCACTTTCAGTTGATGAGTTCCCTGTTTATACAGTGGGTCTTGCTATTGGTCTTTAAATGCATGAGATGGCACTTTCTATGATTAAATTTTATCCCTCCTCAGTTACCTCTGTTGACCAGGTCATTCAGTTCTTCCTGTATGATAGTCTGATTCTCCTGTGCATTGATGATGCCTCTCAAATTTATACTAACAGTAAATTTAATTATTATATTCCCATTTCTTTTTCCCAAGTCATTACTGCCTAAGATCAGTCTGTGCAAGTCTCTGAGGTCTCCACCAGCAGCTTCTGCCCAGCCTTATCTGTAAAGTCTGTTATCATTTCTCCTTTGTCTTCCTTTCTAATGATTCCTGTAGTAATGACAATTTCCATCATTTTAACCTGGCTATTTCCTATGAGATACCATTCCATGATATGTTTTACTGAAAGCAGGTGAGATAAGTCTATCACTCACCTTTTGTTCAAAAAATACATGTTATCGAAAGGGATATTTAGCAGGACTAAAACCATACTTGGCAACCCTTTTATATTATTTTTGCCAGCCTATTTAATTCAATCTATATTTCTTTATACTCATCTCTCTTTCTTTTAAAATTTTTTCAAAAGCCCTGTACAAAGCTGACACTGGACAGATTGTATCACGTTTGTTCTGAATACCTTTCCATGGCATGCGTATCTTTACTGCTTTGCAGTCAGACAGTATCACTTTAAGCTGGAATATCAATTATAAAATCTTTCTACTGGACCTAACATTATGGATCAGACCATATATACTCTGGGGATTTCATCTGCCACCTCAATCTGTGTATATTGGCTTTCTACATGTAGACATGGCAATTTCCAATTCTAAATATAATTCTGCTGGCAGTTTAGCATCATCCTCCTTAGAGGAAAATGAAGCAAAGGACACATGTCAAGTTTGTCCCACATTTGAATCTCTTCCACACTGCATCTTGGCCCCTGAATGTTTTCTCTGTCCTTTTTGTATTTTTGCAACAAGAAAATCTCCTACTCAGTTCTCTACTGAGAGATTTATGTGTGTATATATTTAATTTCCTTAGCAAGTCCTAACATGGTTTGATTATTTTGGCTATTCTGACTTTATCATATGCCCCCTACTCCCCAAAAGATAGCTGACAGTCTTTTTTTAACGATCAGCCATCTGTTCTATTTCTTGCAGCTTTTAGTTTGTTTTCAGCATCTTTGACTGAGAGGAATAAAGATATTCATTGTCAGTAGAATATCAGATAATCTTTTTTAAACTTAAGAGAACTTTCCCAAGGCAATTTCTTTATAAACTGCCATACTACAAGTACAAAAAGACTCTCAAGAATAGAAGAGGTCTGAGGCTTGTACAAGCCAGGATCTGTTTGCTCCAGAGAAAGGAGAGGTGACCAGGATGTTTTAAGTATGCTGAAGGAAAAAAATACCCCAAAGAAGGGGAGGCAAAGGCGAGAAATGGAAGATTTGGATATCAGCTGGGATTTTCCTCCATGGATGACTTGTTGGAATGGAAAACATTTATCACAATCATTATCAATATTTCCACCTGTCTCTAAAGAAAATATTGTGTTTTCTCTGGCTTTTTCTTTGTCCCATCTTGCTTTTCTACAACATTCAGGTATTCCTGCTGAATGTATTTGTGCTACTGAATGAGATCTTCAAATGCAGTAATTACCTCCTGAAAGCAGAGAGACTGGGACAAATGACAGGTAGAGCAAGAATATCTGAGGCTTCTGGGGCAAGGGAAAAGAAGAGTGGCACCAGAGGAAAGAAGTGTTTTGTAATCCCATGAGCAAAAACTGGAGGGCGAGAAGATGGATGGATGCATGGATGGAAAGGAGACAATCATAGTGAGTCTCTGGAAAGAAAACACCTGCTACTTTTAATATTTTCTTCTGCTTATAAAGGAACTCTTATGAAACTGATTTAAATTAGATAGAAAATTAAAGATAATTCATTCATTCTGTGTTTCATCAGTTACTTTCTGTCTTTTTATTACTCACTGTGTTTTCTCTACTTTTTTCAGTATTACTAAGATTGTGCTGCCTAGAAAATTCACATCACATCATCCTTTGGAGAAAGCTGGATGGAGATGGGGTGTAGTGGTGCTTGGGCTGTTGCGTGCCTCAGTAACCTGAGAACCACCTTGAACATTGGGTTGGGTACTCCACCATGGGTCATGGCTCCACTGACACAGGTGGCAGCGCAGTGTCTCTTGGCTGACTACAAACCTATGAAATGACAAGAAGAAATACAGCAGAAGTATGGCAGTATAATGGAATGAATCTATAGCACCTGTAAACATAAAAGGTATTTTTATATCATGCATCTGTAATATAAATGAGGTAAGGTCCTGACCGACTGCTGAATCACTGGTAAAATTCTGTTCAGTGATGAAGTGATTTTCACCAAGGTCTTAACTTTGTAGTATTATAGTTGTTTGTTTTTCTTATTTTGCTTCCTACTGTTACAATTCCAGGGTTAGGGAAAAACACTGGATGCAAGAAACTGTGTTTGTGCTCTTTAACCTTGCTTGCAACTAAAAATGGAGAAGCAGATAATATGCAATTTCAGGTACACAGCCAAGACCAATGCAAGATGTCTATAATTCTTAGTGTCATGTTCTATTGACCCAAAAGAAGGAAATGATCCAAATTTTATCCTGTTCTTATTTACATTTCCTTGGTCTAGTGTGTGGATGGATTGGCAAAGAGCTCCTCTAAACTCTCTTTCATCATGTAATAGGTAATCTCAAACAAAATGTGACGCTTCTATATAAAATATCATGGAGGAGGATAAGGACGTTTTTATAGGACAAACATTTGAGAGAAACATTGCACCTGTCAGGGAGCTTGAAGCTACATTAGGTGAAATACAGGAACTTCTACTAATATGTGTGGCAACTGCAAAGTATTGATGAATATGCCAGTTTAAATGTACAGGGAAATTGCATCTTTAGAGAAACTAGACTTTAACGTTTAAATGTTAAAATAAATGTTCTGGAAAACATTTTAATCTGCTCATGTTTTCTCTATGTCCAAATAATGGTGTGGGTATGTTTAATAGTAACATTCTTATAAGGGTTAGAAAACTAATAAATATTTAGATACATGTCAATGGTTAATTAAAGTTACACAAAGAGATGATGTGTTACATAAGCAACCTAGTCTATTGCCTTGTTTTAACTCTTGAAACAATCCACCAAATATATACTTCTAAGAATAACTGCAGGGATCATTGATTCCCATCTGTAAAACAAGGACAGAAATAGTAATGGTCATATAAATGAATGACAGCTACAGTATTTATAAGAAGCATAGATCCCATGACCTTATGATTTATTTCAGAGAAATATTTAGTAGAAATTACTGTCTTCCTGCACTGTATTGGCTTTGTCCTCACAATAAATACAACTGAGAAGTGATTTGTCAGGGATGCGTGCCACCAGATTTTAGAGGCAAGGACACAGTTTATGCACTTAAATCAGGAGATTAGACTAAACTATGAGTCAGTAAGAGTAGCTTTCTGGACACAGCAGTTTCTGTCATCTATTTTAGGCTCCCACCCTGAAATGCTCTGTTTTGGGGCCCATCTATTTCCACTGGTTGCCAACAGACACACCTGATCTGCTATGTCTCCTGGGAAGCTGATGACTGCCAAATGCTGTCTTCAAGTTAAGATGCAACCCAAGATGAGGGTCTCCAGATAATAGAGCTACCTTACAGGGTCATAAGTGTCCTACTTAAACAATGATTTAAATAACACTGGTTTATTTCAGGAAAGTTGTGGGCTTGTCTCATCTTACTAAAAGGCAAGAGCCAGACTGCACTGCCTTTTGTCCTTGCCTTGGCTCCTGAAAGGCTCCACATCATTGTCTCCATCAGGTGGCTTAGCCTTCTGGCAGCCAGGTCAATTGCCACAACAATCCAGATATATATTTCTGTATATATTTTGTTTTGCCATCGAGAGAGGAGAGGGACAACATGACTTAATTCATAAAAGCAGAAGACAACTCCTTCAAACCAGGCAGCAGGACCCTTCTATCCTTCTGAGAGTTAATTCTTCCACCTAAAAACTATTTGCTGGATGCACCTCCTGCCTCCTGAGCTAGAAGCCTCTTAAACATGCTAGAAGCTTAATGCACGTGTGAGGGCAGGGATATGTGCTGATCATGGGACTTCCCTTGCTGAATATCAGCCTAGCCAACATGGCATGTGAGCCTGCAGACTTGTGTGGCTAGAAGGAATTATGCTAGAGGCTGCTTTTAGGTACAGATAGAGAAATACTGCAGTCCTAAAAATGGTAAATAAATCAGAATGGGGAGAAAGGGATGATAATGTCCTGCTGGAAGGAGTGTTAAATTAATGCAGAAAGCTATTCCTTTGGTAGACGCATAAAAACTGCAGGCTGAGTATTCAGTATTACTTGGAGCTGCACCAGCTTTGCCTAGTTAGCATTCATCAACACAACTGCCATTGCTCTGTTTGCAGGCCTGCATACAAGCCCACATGCATGCCAAGACAGGGAAACATGAGAAAGGATAAAATGAGAGAAGTCAGAAAAGAGAAAAGCCTCAGCAGCATAGCATGGCCATTCACTCCATCCACAGCAGTCCTGCCCAGCTTTCCCGGGGCAAAGCCACAGAGATGTAATGAAGAGAGGTTACAAAAACTGTGCAGATCAGGCACACAAGGTTTCAATGAAATGGTCTTGTGCAGTGTAAAGAAAATTCAGGAAGGGCTGCACTATTACTATGAGATATATAAAGGATTCATGTGGTATCAATTTTCCTGAGTACATAGAAGCAGAGGATAAGGTAGCCAAAACCAGTTAGCATTTCTGACAATGAAAACAAAACTGCTTTTAAGAAAATTTACGTATACTGTTATCTTCCACTTCCAAAGCAGGAAGTTCTACTCCCTTTCCTTCACCCACTGCCTCCTACAAACAACTCTCTCAGCCTTTTAAGACAGCAATTACTTCCTCTGAGAAGTCTTTTCCTCCTACTGGTGCTTATCAAATGTATCTTCTGAACACTGGGTGCAAGAAATTCAAAGAGTTTTATTCAGTCAATAAACTCTTATTGATACTCCTCACAGTTTCTCTGGAGCAAGGAGTGCATATTAACTGTCCAAAGACATTAGGCTTCAGTCTGTATATGGTGAAAATTTCAGCAGCCATTCAAGGCACTGGAAAAAAAAAAAAAAAAGAAGTTTGAAATCAACACAGATTCCTATTAGCAGAAGCAGAACTGTCAGGAATGTTTTGGGGGAGGTTTGGGACAGCAGAATGTCAACTGAGGCTCAAATCTCTTATAGGTTTTATTATACTTTTAAGGAAGACGATTTTTAAGTCTTGTCTAAGATTTCTGCAAGTCCTTCTGTTTAATTGTCAGAGGAAAAGAATGAAACAGGGAAAAAAAACCTGTTTGAATTCTTAAGCTTTCCTTCTCTTCTCTGCAGTCTCAAATGGGTCTTCAAATTTGGATAAGACATTACAATTGTGTCATTTCCAGCCAAATTCCATGCCTGCATAGGGACGGAAAGGAGAGAAAGAGAAAGGTTGGTGAAATGACTAGCTGAAGAATACAATAATTTACCTTTAGGAACAGGAACACTCAGTGAAGATTTTTATAGGCTGAACAAGGCCGAGACTAGCACAGAAACTGAGATGTAGGGTATATTCTGCATCACTTCCTGTATTTCCTTAGTATTTGCCTCATCCTGCCCTGATGCCACCACGCAGCAGAAAAAGACCTAGAACTTAATCTTACTAATCACAGCTTCATTCCCTCATCCCTCACTAAATCTCTTCCTCGTATTTGTATCACCAGATGATGGGATTGCATCAGAGGAAATATTCCTCACGTCTCCCACATGGCAGCCATCAGTAAGGATGGAAAATTAATCTCTGAAAGGGTGAGTAATACATATGGGAGAGTTACAAAATGCTTTAGACTCTCAAGCCAATTGAATGACTTGTGGCAAGGACCTGAGCAGATTTGCTGGGAAATGCTTTTGTTTTCAATTTCACTTTCTCTAAGCAAGAATGTGTGTTTTCACACAGTATTGTGTAAGGTGATACACTACTGGGATTAAATACCAGCAGAAAAGTATTTAATTCGACTTCAGTGTTGCTAGTTCAAGCAAAGGAAATATTTTTTAAAACCATTTCTAAATGGTTTTAAAACCATATTCTAAAAAAAAAGAAAAAGAAAAAAAAAAAGAAAACAAAACAAAAAACCAAACAACTTGTAGCTGGAAGAAAATGACAATTCAGTTTTCTCAAAGGTAAATGTTAGGCTACACCTGGAGTACTGTACCCATTTTTGGGCCCCCCAGTTCAAGAAGGCTCTTGGAAAAACAGAGAGGAGTTTTAAAATCCCTTTTCCCTAATAGGAGATTGAGTAGGGGGGCAGACACAGACTACAACCAGTACTTTTGGCAACACCTTTTATTCATTAGCCTGTTGTTATTAATAGCAGATAAGTATTCAGGCACCACATTCAGTTATTCCCTCATGCAACTGACTCACACATTCACTCATAGTTGCCCTGTTGGAGCTGCAACGGGGAGGCCAACCCCAGCTGCAGGCTCACAAGCTGAGGGTTGTGCTGCCTTCTGCATAACTGTTTGGAAAGTCCCCCAGGGACTCCTTGTTTCATCAGGTGCATATATAACCCTGCAGTCATCCTCTGTGCATAGCAGTCACGGACCCCATGGCTGTGGTCCAATTTACACACCCTGCCACTCATGCCAGTGTGCACTGTTGACCTTTGTGAGGTTTGGCTGGCTCTTGGTGCCCAAGTTTATCAGTTCTTTCAGTTTCAACAGAATTTACAGCCCCCAGATCTTGTCAGTCCTTAGGAAATTTCTGCATACTTCCCTCTCAGGAAGTATGTTCCTTTACCTTGGCCACCTTCTCACTGGTAACTCTTTTTCCTACCAAACCTGCAGGTACCTATGGACCCCATTCCCACCAGCTCACACAGGGGGATCCTTCATGGCAGAATGTCCACCATTGGAACAGGTTATGCAGAATGACTGTGGACTTGCCATCACTGAAGGTTTTCTACATACAGTGAGATCAAGCTACAGCTGATCTGATATAGTTTTGGCTACCATCCTGCTTCAAGCTGGAGGTTGAACTAGATGACCTCCAGAGGTTCAATCAACATTTCTATGACTCTATGAAATATCAAAGCATCCATTCTTAAATATTTATTTAGGAAGGGGACAGATTTTGCTGTTTGGTGTTTTCCACATTTGATAAACTCCCTTTGGCCAAGGAAGGTCTCCCTCAAATAATGTCATCAAAACCTCCACCAGAACTGATATATTTTGGAAAAACACTTTTCAGCATAAGGTGATGTCTTCTGCTCTGAGGAAAAAAAAAAATCCAAAAGGTGTCTCTAGTTCTAATATAATCTATTTTGTGGTTACTATTACTCAAGTCAGCCGTGAAACACTTCAGATAAGTCAATAGACATATAAACATAGGAAACTTTTGTGATTTTTTTTTTAAAATTATGAAGCCAATCTTCAAATATGTATTATTTTATTTCTTCACTTGAGATTATAAAACAGATTGAAAATTAAATTCCTAACTTCAGCCATTCTTTAGCTATGATTAAAAATCTGCTTTTTGAACTAAGAACTCAGATATGGCTGAAACACTTTTACTCAGATTTTCCTTCTAGTTAAAGCTAAATGGCATTATTAATGCAAGAATTCAGCTGAGAGAGAAACATGAAAATAACCTCACCATTTGGGTTTCATTACGGAAAGTTTGTTCATCCTTGTGCAACCTTCTGCCAGGTGCTGGCAGCAAAAAGGGCCAAGTCAATCTGCCTGTGGGCCCCTTCAAACACTTCAATAATACTGGCTCAGTCCCCAAACAAATCACCTCCTGAAAGACTCCTGCTGGGGCAAATCTTTCCCAGTCACAACTGAGTCCAAAGACAACTTTCTAAGGGGAGTAAAAAGGGTACAAATTAATTTTGGGAAGACAGCAGTTAACAGATCAATGATAGTCCAATTGGGTATCTTGGCAATAGTCTCAAGTATGACCTTCCTTTTTGTTAACAACTTGTGAATGTAAGCAGTGCTGACTTTGGTGAAGAGCCCTGCTCCTTTTCAGGGCCACTGGAGCCTAGGATGTTGGGGCAGGAGACTTTGTGAGCTTCCCATCAACTCCAGGCTGAAGCTTTGCTGTGAAAAACTTTCCCACACTGCAGCTACTCTTCTCTGCTGTTAGCTTCATACCACTTCAGTGGCATCTCTATATATCCAGCTGCCCTAGAGTATATCCAAGTAAAAGTATGTCAGCTCTGCACACAAAGCAAATCAGGCTTCAGTAAAAATTTGGGTGAATTTGATGTAGGTCTATCATTTGCCACATTTTAATAGGGAAGAGCAAGATAGTGATAATATCTATGCAGGTTTTGCTTTCAAAAATCTGTGAAGATCCCAAAGCCCAAGGAAGGGTGAGTTTGCCCAGGTGGAGGTTTTCTGGTCCTGACATGTTTGCAGGGCAGAGGTACAGGCCCAAGGGTGGCTGCCCTTCCACAGTGGCTGGGTTTGGCATGGTGTTTCCTCTGGCTTGGGTTAACAGCACTGTGATGAAAGCCAAGTCTCACAGCAATGTGTGCATTGTCTCTGCTCTTGGCTGCATGAAGACCTGCCTTGGAGGAGCATTTCCATTAATCTTCAAGGTGATAGCCTTGAGTATTTCCGTGTAATTGACAGCAATCTCTACAGCACACAGTTAAATTTCTTCATGTTTTATAATTGTTTCCCTGGTCAGAAATACCTTCTGAAAATCTAATGCAACTGACTCTGCAAGACCTGTCTACTTTAGGAAACTATATTATTTTTTGTGAGAGAAAGGATTGAGTCCCATGTCCCAGTATTCAGATTCTTCCAACAGCTTGTTCTACAAGCAGCTGCAACAAGGTTTTCTGTATAGATACTGGGTAACAGATGTCAGACTTAGGGAGGAAAATGTTTAGAAAAAACATCTACAGAATTGTTGAATCATTATAACTAAAATGATGAATGGCAGTAGCTGCATGTTTAAGATGCTGTAGTCTTGACAGAGGAGCATGTTTTCCAAAGGAATGATTTTGTGTCAGGTTTTAGTGATTAAAATGGAAATATTTAATTTTGCAGTCTGAGTAACATGCAGAACAAAAGAAATCAATGTAATAAAGTTAATAATTTTGATTCTATGACTCTCTGACTGAACAGTAATTTATCTGAAAAGCAGATGTGCTCTGATTAGGTGTACAAATATAGAAATATATTGATTACAGGAGTGAAACTCCTTGAAGTGTTCCCTAAAAGAGACTGATGTGTCTTTTAAGAGAGAAAGGTCTTACTAGCCTTTCCATTTACACAAAGTCTTGTGAGTTGACATCTCAATAAATAACAGACACTTATTGACTTCTTTATGAACTATCAGCAAACCTCAGTGATATTATGTTGAACAGCATTTACAGAAATGTACAGAATCATAATTTGATTCCAGCTTATAGGCATAAATCTTGTTAACTGCTGGAGACTGAAACAGCAGAGTGAACTGCGAAACACCTGAATTTGCATGAAGTCTGACCCTTGGGAATCTTTGCAAGCTTGCGATCTCTTACACTAGTATTCTGTTTTACCTCCTTTCCTCTGTTGCGAAACAATGAAATCAAAATTAATTTGTCTCTTAGGATCTCTTACAACTGCTACTTGTAGTGTACATAAACCAGCCTCCACTCACACCCTAAGTCACAAAATCCCATCCTATTTGACCATCACCCTCTGTAATCCCCTGAAGAGTGTCTAAGGGTTCACCCTGTGTTAGTTGTCCCTTTGGTATGTTCAATACAGAGAATCCCTTTGGATAGGGCATATGTCATCATTCTTTTTTTTCCTATGGTGATTTTCTTTTCTTTTCCCTTTTGCATGAACATCATGAGGAAATGCGTGTAATAAAATGTAGTGTTAGCAAAATTCTTCTTTATAATGTTCATTCAGTATAGATACAGGGAATCAATATTACAATTTGGCCCCAGGTCCCCAAGCAAACCTTGCAAGAAAAGCATATGTCCCATCTCATATTCCCATACTTTGGTACAGAAATTCTGGTTGAAGCAGCTCTTAAAACAAATAATATAGTTAGCAGAGAGATGCTTCACCTATTTGGCAACATCTCTGAAACTGAAAACTCATTCCATAACCGGTAGAAGCCAGAAATGGATTTTACTTTTTCACTGCAATAACTTCAAAAGCCATACAAAGAATATTCTTCTGCAGAGTGTGTATGGAAAGTTTCACTCCTCTGGAGGTAGTAGGAATGGGTGGAAGGTGACAGAGCCTGCACCCAGCTTTAGGTATAAAAAACATGGAAGGGAAAGGAGACACTTATTATATCCATATGGAAGATGGATGCAAAATAGTCTAATGAAGTTATCTATACTCCCTTTGTAATCAGTGAACATACTTTTGTAGGGTGACCTTTTCTATCTTATGATAGGTGTATAAGCTTACATCTGTCTGTTTTTCTTTTAAGGGACTGAACTTGAGGTGTGTTTTGTGATGGCTTGAAAAACACAATTTTGTATTTAAATCTTACATCTGATCGCACATTACGGCTACAGAGATAGCATGCAATAGCTCAGTATTAACAACCACTTTTCCTTCCCTCCTTATAACCACAATGAACTGCTAACATGGATGTTTCTGACAGTGCTGTGTAACTGCTGAGATCAAATTCTTTTACAACATAAGTCTTGTAACATGAGTTCAGGAGAAAATGCAGAATGACATCCATTACAGCAGCACTGAATTTGTTCTAATTTATCAGAAGTGGCACAAGCCGAGAGATAAAGACAGCTCCTAATATTCCTCTACTGTAAGTAAAGCTTGGCTTCAGTTAAGAGTGTAATACCAAATAATTCTACAATGCATTTGCATACTATTTCAAATAAGAGTGGGCAAACTCTTACACTCTTTGGTGCCTTTTAAAGCAAGTAGCAGACCAGAAGTCCAGCAAGACCATATTAAAGCAGTGAAAAATAATTAAACATTGGGATTTCCTTCCACTAATTAGTTATTTGATTTTCCTCACTTTTCTATTTTTTATCTTTATTTATTTTCCTTTTTTAAACTATCCAAAATATCATTGGAAATTATTGTTATTATTTATTTTTGTTTTTTGTTCCAGAGAAGGTTCAGGTGTTCAGATCCTACCTGCAGAAGTGCAGGGAACTTCTAAAAATCATTAGAGGAGCTTTCTTCTCGAAACAATAAAAGGAACTGCAATTATATCAGACTCTTATTACACATTAACAGAAGTTAGAATATCCATGATGGTTCTGACACAGATACTGTATTTTGCATATATTTACAGTTAATCACTCCAAATTATGTAAGCTAATTCTTAATATTTGAGAAACCTGTTTTTAAAAGGGATGGGGGGCAATCTGGTGCTCTGACTAGGGTGTATTTGAATAGACTAAAGTTAGAATGCAAAACAGTTCAATGTAATCATTTTGGAATGCACTTTCAGAAAACAGTGATTTTTTAAAAAAATGTTTGTGCTTCTACTTCATGCGGACCCACTTTAAAGAATGTAATTTCAAGAAAAAAAAGGAGCCAAATATTTTTTAAAAATCAGGCCCCTTTTTAAGAACCTCAAGTTAAAGCTCCAAAACCACAGATTCCCAAAGTCACTGTCATTGATCTCTTCTGAAAAATATAAGGAAGAAACCTGTCAGTTGTATCTGTTTTGTAGGACTGGAAATGAAAATTAGTCCTTCCTTGTTATTGGAAGCCCTATAATTCAAATAATCAGAAACATATAATCACTGTTCAAAACACAGGTCTTAACATTCTATCTGATTTTCCTTTTCACCATTAGAAAAAGTGAAGCCCCTATAGTATGGACACTCATTTTTTATCAGAACTAATAAAATTTATGGAATACCTCAGCAAAGCAACCAAACATATCAACTTAACTTTAAAGACATGAGAAGACCCCTTGAAGCCAGAGACATCTTTGATTGAATTGCTGCAGTGTTTTTTTTAACTGAATTCTTTGAGTTTTAAAGTAGGTGTTATCTGGAACAAGTAACAGTAGTTCAAATTTATGTAAACTATAACAACACAGATTCTTAAAAGAATAATTATCTGTTTGCCATTTGCCTGTACATTTTAAAAATTGGTGTACTGTGTTTTATTTCTTGTTTTGTTTTGAGTTTATTTTGTTTTTATTAATCTTCATGTGACTGACTTTTACTCATGTCCTCTGAGCTGACTATGTAGACAATGCAAATAGAAATAAATCAGCACAATATTGTTGGGTCTCATCATAGAACGTTTTATTCATTTGGAAAGTTTCAGCCTACTTAGTATGACATACCAACAGAAAAATCCTACTGTCAAGTATCACTAGGCACAATATTGATACATACATATGGAACTCTGTGTGTCTTGATTTTTCCCAAGTTTTGTCTTCCCCAAACAGCTGCTGCCTTCCAGATATGTTAGGAAACATTTGATTTTTATTAGGTTTTAGTTTGTCATGGAAAGTTAGACAGTATTCATGCAGCAGATATTTATTCTTATGATTCACTTTGCGTATATGTACGATACATTGAAGTTGAAGGAATTGTTTTCACAAACCCAGTTCGGAATGTGTATGTTTGTTGGAATCAAGATCTTAAAGTTCCTTTAACATCTTTTTTAATGGAAATCCTTAGAAATACACCATGGGTTTGATAATCAGAAAGAATACTGTTCCTATATTTTCATGTATAGTAAAGGATATATAACACCATTTTTTCTGAGGGTTACTCAGGGTGTTTTGCAAACTATTGACAGCTCACCAGATTGTGTGTTTTCTTCCTGTACACTATATACATCACCTGAGACAAAACCATCTAGAATGACCAAAGTTAATATTCCTATTACTAGCACAATATGGTTTTTCAATTTTATAATAGTGAAAACCTCATAGTTCTGCAAACTGTAAGAATAAGGTTCTTCAAAGCCTCTGAGACCAGCTTTACTGTGGAAACTGGTTGGAGAAAGGAGGCGAGTAATCCACAAGAACCTCAGGACTCCAGAAAGGAAGATCCATTGGCACCCACTCCAAGTAATCTAAAACAATTGTACATCTATTTTTAAGACTTGTAATGGTTTGGGGCAGCCCAGCCCCACACCCACCAGCTCAGGTCATGCATCGCCTCATGGCATCCTTGCAGGCAGCACAGGTGGGAATGACAGAGCAGCACTGGCTTAGATCTCACAGTGGTGAATATCAAGAGGAGCTCATTGCAGCAAAAGGACAGAGGAAGGAGGGAATTAATCCTAACATGTATTGCTTCATTAGTAACTCATGTCATTAAGGGGTTTTTGGGCTAAAACTGCTGCCAAGAAACCTTAATACAGTTAGGAGCCTTTCTTAATAAATATTTTTAGTTCAAAGACTGCCAGCTTTCCCAAATTTATTCTCTTCCCTCTCCTGCCATAGAGTTCCCTCCACCTCTAAGCTTTTAAACTAATTATTTCCATGTAGGTAGTTTTAGCTTCTCAAAAGAAATCAGGCAACTTACTTGACCCAGTTTTCCTGGGAGTGGCTCAAGTTTTTAATGAATGAAATTGCCTCTTTTGCTGTTAGAAACACTAGAGATTTTATCGTATTACACCATTTTATGCCACCACTCTCAATTTTATTCCCCATTCAGAGACTACACAAAATCTTTCTGAGATTGAAATCTTAAATGTTTCCTGTTCCGCTCTTCATATTTGTAGAAGGTATATTTTTTCCACTTAGCCGTTCTTAGAACAACTTTTATGCAGAATTTCTGCCACAGTAGCATCCAGGAGAAATCTAGCTCAATGTAAAATGTACAAATGACCTTTGAAGCCATGCCAAATAGAGGTCTTGGCCCTTGTGTCTCGGTGAATTGTTCTTTGGTGTTAAATCACTTTTAAAAAACCAAGTGTTTCCAGTACTTTACTTGTCACATATGCTATTGGGGATTAAGCAAAGAATAAGAATCACTCAGATTATGGCATGCTAAAATCTAATATGATATTTCTAAGAGGAAGAAAAAACTTATTTCATGTGATTTATATTTTCCAGTTTCCTTCCTGTGAAATTACCCTATACACAGCTCATGGGGCAAACATCTTGATAAAGAGGGTCCCTCAAAGATCTCCTTCTATTCCCATTGTATTTCTACTGAGAATATAGTAGCCAGTTGTGGGGAAATGCAATATTAGTAAATTTGTTTTCTACTTCCTTCAAAGTGATAGGTTCATGACTTTAACTTCAAATTATATTAAGTTTATCTTTTGTTTAGCTGCACCCTTTGCCTACTCCATCTTCTATTCCTGTGCCAAATGGCTGTTACTAGGGACTCTGCACTGCCCTTCACCAGGCAAGTTGTCCCTCTCCTTCTCCCAAAGGTCTTGACAGGTGGTGTTTACTTCTCTCTCTGCTCAGGACACATTGCTAATCCTGCTCACTCCAACATATTGAATAGTGATGAGACCCATATCACACAGTCCTTTGTGTATGCTCTCCTTCCTCCTTGGATATGTTGTTATTTGTGTATTTCCAAACCCAATTAGAAGAAGAAGCATCAATTACTCTGGTCCTGCTGCTGCATTTAACATGAGTATGACTTCTTCTTCCCTTTCTTACATATAGCAATATCATATCATCAGTGAATAAGTATAAAGCAGTTATTTATGAACTAGCACACATAAGACAGCTGGTGGGTTCTTCATTAGTATGTTTACCACCCCAGTAAGACACCAGAGGAGTATTTTGCTGGGTAGGCAGGAGGGGACACGTTAGCTTCAGTGCTGCTCTCTCACCAAATCAGTCAACGTCCTAATTTTACACTTACGATTTTGTACCTTTCAATGTTGCTGATTTCTCCTTAGTCCCTGAGCTAATGATCCCTTTCGCAACAGTCCCAGTTCTGTAGTTTTACTTTGCTTATCATATGCGTCTCCACCCTACAGACTTGCTCACAACCCTTCCTCACAATTCAGCAGTCTCCTCAACAGCCTGAGCCAGGACTCTGCCTGTACCTGTCCCATAGCAGAGCTGAGCCATGGACCCTGGAGCACCAGGAGGTCAGAGAGACAACTGACAGCTTCTGGCTGGGGGGACTGTGGCAGAAAAAAGTGTTCAAAGGATGACAGCAGCTGGCACTTGTTTTCACTTTCTTCCCCTCTCCCCTCCAAGCTTCTGATCTTTAATAATGATTTTATTCCTTCATGATTTCCAATCCAGTTGACTTCCTTGAACTTTGTTTCTCCATTTCATCATTCTCCTCACTCCTAGTCAGCTCTGCTAACTTCCCATTTGGAGTACTTTGCGGCTTCTGTGCATTACTTTGGACACAAATGCAGCATAGCCTTTCAAACAAAGAGAAAGTGAGGAAAATGGAGAGATGAAAATATAATCTGTCTACACAAAGAAGACAACCATGACTGAATTCATGAGGGAAATGGGAAAGGAGGATGGGCAAGAATGAAAGTGAACTAAAGCAGTACGTGAGATATTTATCAGGAAGTACAAGTCAAGAGCTCAAGGGTAAAAATTAAGGGGCAGGCAAATATGGGTGACATTGTTGTGGGCATTTGCTACAAACCACCCAATCAGGAAGAGGAAGTCAACAAGGCCTTCTACAGACAGCTGGCAGTAGCCTCAAAATTGCAGGCCCTTGCTCTTATGGGGGACTTCAACCACCCTGATATTTGCTGGAAAAGCAACACGGCAAATTGCGCACAATCCAGGAGGTTCCTGCAGACCATCAAGTATAACTTCTTGACACAGGTGGTGGAGGAGCCAATGAGGTGAGATGTGCTGCTGGACCCTATACTGACAAACAAATATTTCTCTGGTTGAGAATGTGAGGGTTGGGGGTAGCCTTGGCTGCAGTGACCATGAGACGGTGGAGTTCAGGTTCCTGCATGGTAGAAGCAGGGCAACAAGTGGGATTACAGCCCTGGACTTCAGGAGAGCTAACTTTGGCCTCTTCAAAGACCTCCTTGGAGGAATGCCATGGGTTAGGGCTCTAGAGGGTCAGGGCATCCAAGAGAGCTGGTCAACATTCAAGTACCACTCCTTCCAAGCTCAAGATCAGTGCACCCCTATGAGAAAGAAGTCAAACAAAGGAGCCAGGAGACCCACATGGATGAGCAAAGAGCTTCTAGAAAAACTCAAATGGAAGAAGGAGGATTACGGTATGTGGAAAAAGGGACTGGCCACTCGGGTGGAATATAGGAACGTTGTCAGGGTATGCAGAGAAGCAATGAGGAAGGCCAAAGCCCACTTGGAACTAAATCTGGCAAGGGACATCAAAGATAACAAGAAGGGTTCTTTAAATACATCAGTAGTAAAAGAAAGACTGGAGAAACTGTGGGCCCGCTGCTGAATGAGGTGGGTGCCCTGGTGATGCAGGATGCAGAGAAGGCAGAGTTATTGAATGCCTTCTTTGCTTCATTCATAGAATCATAGAATCATTAAGGTTGGAAAAGACCTTAGGATCATCAAGTCCAACCATCAACCCACCATCACCATGTCCCCTAAACCATGCTCTCAAGTGCCATGTCTACACGTGTTTTTGAACACCTCCAGGGATGGTGATTCCACCACCTCTCTAGGCAGTCTGTTCCAATGCCTGGCCACTCTTTCAGTAAAGAAGTTTTTCCTAATATCCAGTCTAAACCTCCTCTGATGCAACTTGAGGCCATTTCTCCTCATCCTAACACTAGTTACTTGGGAGAAGAGACCAACATCCACCTCACTACAACCTCCTTTCAGGTAGTTGTAGAGTCATAAGGTCTCCCCTAAGCCTCCTCTTCTACAGACTAAACAACCCCAGTTCCCTCAGCTGCTCCTCAGAAGACTTGTGCTCCAGACCCTTCACCAGCTTTGTTGCCCTTCTCTGGACATGCTCCAGCACCTCAATGTCCTTCTTGTAGTGAGGGGCTCAAAACAGAGCACAGTATTCAAGGTGTGGCCTCACCAGTGCCAAGTACAGGGGCACAATCACTTCCCTACTCCTGCTGGCCACACTATTGCTGATACAAGCCAGGATGCTGTTGGCCTTCTTGGCCACCTGGGCACACTGCTGGCTCATGTTCAGCCGGCTGTCAGCCAGCACCCCCAGGTCCTTCTCCACCAGGCAGCTTTCCAGCCACTCCTCCCTGAGCCTGTAGTGTTGCATGGTGGTGTTGTGACCAAAGTGCAGAATCCAGCACTTGGCCTTGTGAAACCTCATACAATTGACATTGGCCCATCAATCCAGCTTGTCCAGATCCCTCTGCAGAGCCTTCCTACCCTCGAGCAGATTGACACTCCTGCCCACTCCCTGTGGTGAGGAACAGCACTGACAACCAACTGGATTTAGCTCCGTTCACCACAACTCTCTGGGCTTGGCCATCCAGCCAGTTTTTTACCCAGCAAAGAGTACACCTATCTAAGCCATGACCCTCCAGCTTCTCTGGGAGGATGCTTTGGGAAACAGTGTCAAAGGTTATACTAAAGTCCAGGTAGATAACATCCACAGCCTCATCCACTACATGGGTCACCTGGTCATAGAAGGAGATCAGGTTCGTCAGGCAGGACCTGCCTTTCATGAATCCATGCTAGCTGGGCCTGATCCCCTGGTTGTCCTGCACATGCCTGGTGAGTGCACTTCAGATAAACCACTCCATAATCTTCCCCAGTACCAAGGTCAGGCTGACTGGCCTGTAGTTCCCCAGATCCTCCTCTGGCCCTTCTTGTAGATGGGCATCGTGTTGGCAAGCCTCCAGCTGCCTGGGACCTCCCCTGTTGACCAGGAATGTTGATATATAATGGAGAGGGGCTTGGTGAGCTCCTCTGCCAGCTCCCTCAGTACTCTTGGGTAGATCCCATCCAGCCCCATAGACTTGTGAGCGTCCGGGTGGTTCAGCAGGTCATAAACTGCTTCCTCCTGGATTATGGGGGGTTTGTTCTGCTATCTGTCCCTGCCTTCCAGCTCAGGGGCTGAACAACCTGGGGATAACTGGCCTGACTATTAAAGACTGAGGCAAAGAAGGCATTTAGTACCTCAGCGGCGATGTTCCCTTCCACCTCCAATAGACGATGGAGATTCTCCTTGGCTCTCATTTTGTTGCTAATGCATTTGTAAAAACATTTTTTGTTATCCCTTACAACAGTGGCCAGACTGAGTTCTAGCTGGGCTTTTGCCTTTCTTATTTTCTGTCTGCAAGACCTAACGATATCCCTGTATTCTTCTTGAGTTGCCTGCCCCTTCTTCCAAAAGTGGTAAACTCTCCTTTTTTTCCTGAGTCCCAGCAAAAGCTCCCTGTTCAGCCAGGCCGGTCATCTTCCCTGCCGGTTTGTCTTATGGCACATGGGGACAGCCTGCTCCTGTGCCTTTAGACTTCCTCTTGAAGAATGCCCAGCCTTCCTGGACTCCTTTGCCCTTCAGAACTGCCTCCCAAGGGACTCTCCCAACCAGTGTCCTGAACAGGCCAAAGTCTGCCCTCTGGAAGTCCATGGTAGTGGTTTTGCTGACCCCACTTATTACCTCGCCAAGAATTGAGACCTCTGTCATATCATGGCTGCTAAGCCCAAGACGGCCTCTGGCCACCACATCACCCACCAGTCCTTCTCTGTTTGTAAACAGCAGTCAAGCATGGCACCTCCCCTGGTGGGCTTCTCTACCAGCTGTGTCAGGAAGTTATCTTCCACACACTCCATGAACCTTCTAGACTGTTTCCTCTCTGCTGTGTTGTATTTCTAGCACACATCTGGTAAATTGAACTTCTCCCTCCACAAGAACAAGATTGTGAGACTTCCGCCAGCTGCTTGTAGAATGTTTCATCTACCTCTTCATCCTGGTTGGGTGGTCTATAACAGACCCCCAGCAGGATATCTGCCTTGTTGGCCTTCCCCCTCATCCTTGCCCATAAGCACTTGACCTTATCATCCCATTTGCTAAGCTCTATACAATTGAAACCCTCCCTAACATACAGAGCCACCCCACCAACTCTCCTTCCTTGCCTAACCCTTCTGAAGAGCTTATAGCCATCCATTGCAGCACTCCAGTCATTAAAGTCATCCCACCATATCTCTGTGATGGCAACTAAGTCATAACTATCCTGCTGCACAATGGATTCCAGCTCCTCCTCTTTGTTGCTCATGCTGCATGCATTGGTGGAGATGCACTTGAGCTGGGCTATCGATTTCACCCCCAACATTGGCATGCCACCCCTAGGCTCCTCTCTAGTGGGCCTGGCTATATCCCCTTCCCCCTTTGAACCTAGTTTAAAAACCTCTTGATGAGCCCCAGCTACTTATGAGCAAGAATCCTTTTCCCCCTTTGAGATAGCTGAACTCCATTTGCCACCAGCAGGCCTGGTGCCATATAAACCTCCCCATGATCAAAACCACCAAAATTCCACCTGTGGCACCAGCCTCTGAGCCACGTGTTAATCAGGTGAGTAAACAGTGAGTCTTTACTGCTAAGGCTGGCCCTCAGGCATCCCAGCCCCCAGAGGCGAGAGAGAAAATCTGGAGAAAGGAAGACTTCCCCTTGGTTGAATACGATTGGGTTAGAGATCATTCAGGCAAACTGGATCCTCACAAATCCATGGGCTCCAATGGGATGCACCCATGAGTGCTAAGGGAGCTGGCAGATGCTGTCACTAAGCCACTCTCCATCGTCTTTGAAAGGTCATGGAGGACAGGAGAGGTGCCCAAGGACTGGAGGGTAGCCAATGTCACTCCAGTCTTCAAAAAGCACAAGAAGGAGGACCCAGGAAACAATAGGCCAGTCAGCCTCACCTCCGTCCCTGGAAAGGTGATGGAACGGTTCATTCTGGAGGTCATCTCCAGGCATGTAGAGGAAAAGAAGGTTATCAGAAGTATTTAACATGGATTCACCAAGGGGAGATCATGCTTGACCAACCTGACAGCTTCTACGATGGCATGACTAACTGGGTAGGTGAAGGGAAAGCAGTGGATGTTGTTTACCTCAACTTCAGCAAAGCCTTTGACACTGTCTCCCATAACATCCTCATAGGTGAGCTTAGGAAGTGTGGGTTAGATAAGTGGACAGTGAGGTGGATTGAGAACTGGCTGAACAGCAGAGCTCAGAGGGTTGTGATCAGTGGCGCAGAGTCTGGTTGGAGGCCTGTAACTAGCGGTGTTCCCCAGGGGTCTGCACTGGGTCCAGTCCTGTTCAACATGTTCATCAATGACCTGGACAAAGGGACAGAGTGTGCCCTCAGCAAGTTTGCTGATGATACCAAGCTGGGAGAAGTGGCTGGTACACCAGAAGGCTGTGCTGCCATTCAGCGAGACCTGGACAGGCTGGAGAGCTCAGCCGAGGGGAACCTCATGAAATTCAACAAAAGCAATTGTGAGGTCCGGCACCTGGGGAGGAACAACCCCATACACCAGTACAGGGTGGGGGTTGACCTGCTGGAAAGTGGCTCCACTGAGAAGTACCTGGGAGTGCTGGTGGACAGCAAGTTGACCATGAGCCAGCACTGTGTCCTTGTGGCCAAGAAGGCCAACGGTATCCTGGGGTGCATTAAAAGGAGTGTGGCCAGCAGGTCGAGGGAGGTTATCCTCCCCCTCTACTCCGCCCTAGTGAGACCGTATCTGGAGTACTGTGTCCAGTTCTGAGCTCCCCAATTCAAGACAGACAGGGAACTGCTGGAGAGAGCCCAGTGGAAAGCTACAAAGATGATCAGGGGACTGGAGCATCTCTCTTATGAGGAAAGGCTGAGAGACCTGGGTTTGTTTAGCCTGGAGAAGGAAAGACTGAGAGGGGATCTTATCAATGCTTATAAATACCTAAAGGGTGGGCATCAAGAAGATGGGGCCAGACTCTTTCAGTGGTTCCTAACAACAGGACAAGGGGCAATGGGCACAAATTGGAACACAGGAAGTTCCACCTGAATATGAGGAAAAACGTCTTTACTTTGAGGGTGACAGAGCAATGGAGCATGCTGCCCAGAGAGGTTGTGGAGTCCCCTTCTCTGGAAATATTCAAAACCCACCTGGATGCGGTCCTGTGCACCCTGCTGTAGGTGTACCTGCTCAAGCAGGGGGGTTGGAGGAAATGATCTCCAGAGGTCCCTTCCAACCCCTACCATTCTATGATTCTGTGACTTTTTATTCATACCAACTAGCTACACAAAAACAAGCAAAAAAGTGGAATAGTAGCAAATAGAATGAGATGTTCCAAAATGCAGTGTGTGGTGACAGAAAGTAACAGGAGGATGTCACTCACTGAAAGATTTAAGTGCAACATTTAAATTAAGAAGGAGGAAGAAAGAGGATTAGAGTGATTAATTTTTAAGGAGTAGCCTGGGAATATGACACAATTAGTCCAAAGTTGAACCAGTGTTATGAAATTGGCTTCTTTTTTTCCCCTCTTTGTTTTTCATACTTCTTTACACTCCTGGTCTCACTTGGGTCTAGAGAACAGAGGGATCAAAAGATTTCCCTCCTTTGGATACCTGATTCTGCTAGAACTGAAAAGTAGAAGAAACAATTATGAAAACTATGTTAATGGGGCACACATTTATACAGCTGTTCTAAATCTATTTAGATTAATCCAGAATACACTTCTGAAATGTCAGTTGTAGCTTGTGCCACTGCTACTTCACTTCTAGTGTACAGAAGTGAATTCTCTCTACTGCCTTCACCCCATTTTTCCCAAGATAACATGAAAGTCTCAAGGCCAAGGAGAAGAATAACCTCTCTTTATCAACATGATTCTGGAGGCAGAGTGGTGACTGAAAGAGCTTTCAATATATGCACAGCACTGAAGGTCTTTCACACAGGCTAAATCTCATAACAAAATATGACCTATATGGGTAGTATAAAGTTTTAAGTCCAAACAAGCCTTTGACAAATTCCAGTACCTTCACTCCATTTCAGTGAAAAGATTTTGGTGCACAAGCCTATATTCTTTATGAACATACTGACCTTTTCAATAAGAGATTCAGAATTGAGACTGCTTTTTAATTACTCAGAAGGCTACCAGAAATGTTGGAATAACAAGCCTGACATGTTTGGATTTCTAAGGTACATAAAAACTGGTTTAAATATGCTGAGAACTGCCACAACGCGCATTGGTGAAGGGTTTTTTTTGCAAGAAAACATTCTATAAATCATGGAAGCAAAGTAAATTAAAAAAAAAAAAGTAGTAATCAGCAGCCACATTTTTTGCATGAAAGCACTGGAATATACCATAAGCTATTTGTGACCATTAAGTAGAAGACATGCATATTACACCTGGCACTTGCCTGCATGTTCCCTCCCTGTCGTCATGATCAATGCTTGTTCATTGTTTTGAAAATGTTTCAAAACAGCCTTACATTTTAGCAGGCAGGGAGGATTAGAAGTCTGAAATCTTGAGTGGGCATGGAAATCCCACTGAAGGTGATCAGATACTGCAGCCTTGTAACTGGGATCTTTGTTTATCTGAGAAGCCCTAAGACATATTTCACTAAGGATTGTATTTGTCAGTTTTTTCATTTTAAGAGATCAGGGAGATGACTCATATCTAAACCATGCCGAATTGTTTTCTTCCAAATGCTTCAATCCAGACTGGAAGAAAAGGACCCTTGGATCTCCTTAGTAAAGGCTGGCAGAAAAACAAGAATTCTGTTTTCTGAAAAGATTGGTGGTTTATTCTATAATAAGATATTGAGGGAATAAGGGTCAAAGATAAATTCCCGGGGTACCAGCAACAGAGATTTTACCTGAAAATCTAGAAAGCCACAGCCAAGTCCCTGATTCAAACTAGACAATCCCCCTTCCCATGTTTTGAACTTAAATTCTGCCTAGACACAAAGGACAGAGCTGGTCAGAATTTCTTTAGACAGAAAACCTTTTTCTGTCCTATAAAAAACCCAGTCCTATAAAATGTTTATTCTTCATGTGTCTAGGATACTACTGTTGCATTTTATTGTTATCTGTCTAAAAGTGGCAGGACTGATATCTCTTGGCAGTGTTACTCTTGGGAACTGGGGTCTTGTTCCACTGTAGTGTCATCATGATTATTTTCCCTGTATTGTTAATATTACAATTCATCATGAAATTTCTGTTGTGACTTAAGGTTATCTAGCTATTTCTTAGGAGATGAGTAGATACTGCAGCTGATCCAAGAGAAAAATATCATTATTCAAGGTGTTTTCTTCAGGAAAAATAATGTGTTTGTATAACTGTTCCTTGAGAGGTTAAACACAAATCTTAGAATCTGGGACAGAGCCTTAGTCATGTTAAAGTCTGTGCAAATGTTGCCATAAACTTAAGCTGTATCAGGACTTTTCCTCAGTTTTCCACTCTGAATACTTAGAAACAATAATTGAAAATAAATTTCCCATGAGTATTATGCAATATATGCTTAAAAACTCACTGTTCTAGCTAAAGGTTTCCATCAAGCTCATTACTTTATTTACAGAAAGCAAACATGATGGGGTGGGAAGGCAAAGAAATGAATCACACTTTGCAAGTCATCCTAACAAAAAAACCTCTTGTATGTTTTCTTTAATGCTGCCAGTCTTAAATTATGATTAAATTTTTTAGTTTTTGTACTGAGTTCAGTGTGGTTTGGATCCAGCAAAAAAATTAGGAGCTTTCATCTGAAGAAATCCTAATTTTAATTAATTAGCAATGATAAAAATAATTTGAGGACTTTAAAAACGCTAGATAATTGTGAACTACCCAATTATGATTATACTTCCACTAGACACCTGTACACACTAACTTTTAGCTCTAAAAACCTTAAAATCTAAAAATATTATTTAGTTCTCTGTTGTTCTTACAAGTAACTATTAGGGAAGAAAGAGAGTGAACAGAAAGAGCAAAGACTGCCTTTTGCACACAGCTTCAATGAACTCCACAGCAGAAGTACCCGAGTACCTTGTATCTAAGTCCTCATCCTGGCCTAGTGCAATCTGATGGCCCACAAGGCCAGAAAGTCCAGCAGTAGTTTTGCTTTAATGCTGTGTTCAAGGCAGAGGTACAATGTGATCAGACAGTCACAAGTGGGTACTTCAACCTGATTTCTTGCTTGTTACCAGAGGATCTTGTTGCCCAGTGACATTATGTGCCACATAACACCTTGAAAACAGTTGGATTGCTGAAGTCAGCCATCTTCTCAGTCTTCTCTTTTACTAAGCGTAAATGTACTCAGTAAGACTATAAAAGGGAAATCTATTAGAGAACAAGTAGAGAAGCATCAGAGCCACCAACAGCTGAGGAAGGAAAAAAGGGGAGAAAGCAGAGGGCCATGAATGGATGAACTAATGGGAAGAAAACTGCAACAGGGTGGACAGGAAGGAGAAGGATGAGAAAATGTGCACATATGAGAAAGTGAGTCTGAGAGACAAGCTTCTACTTCCTAGAAGCAGAAAAGATGGAGAAATACTGAAGGACTAGGTAGAAGTAAGAAGTCTAGGACACATTTTTTGAAATGTTGACATGGTCCACAAGGTACAACTGTATAAAGATCACAGAAAGCCTTTGAGGGTTGTCTAACAATACTAAACATTTTTCTGGAGGTTTCTTGTCCCCACTGTAATTTTACTAGGATATTTCTGATTGTTTTGGCCACAAAAACTAAAGAAGGAAGGACAGTGGTAGTGAGGGAGGGAAGTTGAAACCTCTAATTACTTACATATTTAGTACATTAATTGGAGTTAATAGCATACTTTAAAAATAATATGCCAGACTTGAGCACAAGCATAATATATCTTCCTAGGTGAGGATTTCCTGGCATGGTTATACTCCACTTGATCTCCTTCTCTAAGATGAAAAACAAGAAAGACCTATGATGAAGCACACCTCTAAATTATTCTGGGAGCAGCGTAGTTGGCAGAGACCTCTCTGACTCCTTTGCCACCCCCAGCCCACACAGTTAAACTCCATATCTACGCAATCTAGCTGAAAACCTTGGGAAACACCTCTTATAATCATGAAATACAAATGGTACTGAGGACTCTGAACTCGCACAAGAGAATGAGAAAAAATTCACAGCTTAAATGTAAGGAAAAAGCATGAGACATGAAATTATGAGGGTAGGAACAGGATTTCTGCTTTCTCTTTAGAGAATTAGCACTTCTGAAAAGCAAGCATTGCTCTTGTTAAACTATTTGTTAAGCCAATGCATACACAAGTTGGGAAAGAAGGGGATATTCATCAAAATGGATGACATAAGGTTATTCTCCATAGTCTCCTTTTTGGTTCATGGGAGAAGAGATGCTTTTCAGGGGACAGTTCTGAGCCAGAGCCCACATCAGATGTAGTGGGTCAGGTAAAATTAGCCTTTGGGATAATTGCCCTTCCATTCACCATAACTTATTGTTAAGGCATATTAGATTATGTGTACAGCCACCAGTATACCTTTCAAGGGACACATTTATCCAGTGAAGTTTAATACTTTCAGGAAAATGTTTCTGTGGAAAAGGTCAGAGAAAACTCTTTCTGAAGTGCAAAGGGAGAGTTTTGTAACAGGCACTGAGAACTCTGTGGGGCAAAAAAAGCATCAACAATAAAAAACTATATCTCAAATGATACAATAAAAAAAAGATTTAAAACCATTCTGACTCTAGTCCCCTTATATATCATTAATATCTACTGCTTCAAGTCACTTCAAATCAAGCATCCCAGCACTACAGCTTAAGTTAAAAGTTTGTCTTGCTTCAGAGAATGTATAAAATGGTAGAACAAAAAAATATTAAAATCTTACATTTTAAACAGTGTTGAAACATAGGGTAGGCTAAATGATGTAAAGAGAATAAAGAGATTAGACTGAAATTCATTGCTTTCATCCTACCATATCTCATTTTTTTCCCCTCATGCCGCTACTTATAATGGTCCTGCTTGTCTGAAAATGTCAGCAAATGGGTGGAGGTTTAGACTCACATTTACACACTGATCTACCCTCTTGTCTTTCAAGAGATCTGGTTTATTCAGATATGACATAGGATTACTGCTTTCTTCAGTCTTGAGATTGCTTAAACTCTATGATCAAGACCACTTGCACACTTCATGCTACTGATTACAATTTTTTAAGAACAAAGTTTAAATATATACATTAGGAAATGTACATTTTAGTATGTATATATTTCCTGAAATAGAAGTCATCCTGAAAGTTGTTAATCATGTTAATTGTAGCCCATTTGTACAGTTGCATACCAGTATGGTTGGTTGATAAGTTACAGACTGAAGCATACTTTACATAACATAAAGAAGTGCGTAGGTGTGGTACACAATGAACAAAATCCTTATTCCTCTCAATAAAGTAATAAAACCAAAATTAGAAAAAAAATGCATATATTTGCAATCAAATAGCCATTTACAAAGATTAAGGTCTGTAAAACTTGATTTTATTTTTTTTTTTAATTGAATTAGCACTTTGGCAAGACAGAGGGCCAGAACATAAATCTACATTTGAGAAAATGTTGATATAATGAACATTTGTATCATAGACTCTCAGTACAAAATTTTTTTTATTTACAAGAACATGAAACACAGCATAAAATAATCCATCTGAATTCCTATAAATAAGAATGCAGATAAAATAGATATAGCTAGGGAGAAAAGCAGAGACATAGCTGGAAAGAGATACCATATACATCAGGTACTATATACATCACGCATCGTGAACCTTTGTCCAAGAGGATTCTTGGACAAACTAGAAAAGAAGATCAGTGGAAGCACATATTGGTTTCATTCATTAAGCTAAAGCTGTGAAACTGTTCCTGATCAGGGGAGAGGGTGCGATTTAGGAGGGATGTAGGAAGGGATAGGAATTTTTGCTCATCTGTCAACCAGCCACGTTCACTTTGTCAAAGCAAGTTTACAACCAGTTTCAAATCTGAGGATTTTGCATGCTTGGCTGAAAACAAAAAGTAAAACTGGAGGCAGTAATATTGGGGACTGGCAAAAACAGGGGAAAAGCAGTAGGAAGTGGACAGTAGAAGGAAGGGGGAAGGAAACAAATGGAAAGGATTTTCAGGCTGTGAAGTTTTAAAGAAATATTAATGCATTTTCCTTCAGTAGGATTCTGCAAGGACATTAAAGATGCAGTATGGATGCTGAAGATTCAGTTTTCTTCAAATCTAAAAGCAGCTACTGCTTAAGAGATTATTTCATATGAGCAAAAGTTGATTATTTTGCTTATTTATTTCTGATTACCACAATGTCATCTGTAAAGGAATCAAATTAGAATCTTTCCCTTTCTGTCCTAAATGATACTATTAAAGTGTTGAGTATTCCAATATCGAAGTAATTTGGACAGTTGATATAAGCATTTGATTGCTTTAGTAATTACCAACAATTAACAACAGATCTCGTATTAACTTTGCATTAATGTTAACTGTATTAACAATAATATGAAATACATTTTATATTAACATTAGTAACATCACACATAAATTTACTTTCAAAATATACCAGAATTCCAGGACTTTGGCAAACAAAAGCCTGTTGTGAAGTATAAGTTAAGCTTTAAAGTAAAAAGAACAATGCAGTAAGAAAAGCTACCTGAGTAAAGGACAACTGCACAAACATACTGTGGGTACCAAGAAAAACCTGTTTCTACCTGCAGAAAGAATATGTGGGCCTATGAGATGTCAGCAGATAATAATAATAAATGTTCTTCATGAATAAAACTGAGAAGAATATATGTAAAATGATTCTTAAATGCACTTTTTCTGTATATGTCTATAAAAACCTACATACGATTAATACAATAGAACAATGCACTGAAGCAGTTCTTAATTTTTTAGACAAATGTCTGCAAAATTAGGACAGAAATAATCTGAAATAAGGGCAGTACAATGTGAATAAATTTTCCAAGTAGACATCTACGATAAGTCAGTACTAAAATCACACAGATAATGTTTTTTGTGTTAAAGACTTTGTCAAGTTGTCTTTTAACAAAGATAAAGGCATTTCACAAATATGATGAAAGAAATAAAAATTATATTTCTTAACCTAGAATATTATGAACAAATGTAAAAGCTTAAGCAAATAATATCCCATGCTGTGTGGGCTTTGTTTCACAATATAACTACTGATTGGGGTTTATTTCACCTTGGTACACACAATAATGATATGTCAGGAGCTTCAGAACTGAAACACAACTAAAATGTTTTTATGAAGGCTCTCACTACACAAAAGAAAGTACAAAAGCTGGTTTTTTTTCTAGGTTGAAGCCATAAAAGAAGGTGTTTCTGTAGCAGAAGTCAGTAGACCACCCAGTTCAGTATGCTCTGTCTGAGCCTGTAGCAAAAGCTTCAAAGAAAGTGTAAAGAAGTCTTTCATGAGTCAGGATTTCAAAATCTTACCTACCCAAAGGGGCACTTTCTTCCTAGCCCACATCACTTCATAGTGAGCTCATGCCCTGGAGCACTATTCTGTGTTATTATTTCTATTTAAGTAGCACAGTATTATTTTAATATCTTTTCTAACCAGGGTAACATTTCGAGTGATATGAATAACAGTTTTTCACTCCTGCACTTATCCACAAGGTTGTCCTGAGGTAATGAGTTTATGGATAATTACGAGTCATCTGAATAATTCCCTTTTATACATTTTGCTTCAGTTCCTCTAGACAGAAATTTGTGCATACCTCCTCCCAAAACCCTTGCTGCCTTTGGTTTACCAACCTCTATTTCTTCCCACTCATTCTTTTCCTACTTTCTGTAATTCTTCCAGCCTTCATCAGAGGAAACTTCCAGGTAGGGGGAGAAGACATGAGAGTGGGGCATCCTATGAGCACATACTCTGTGGATCTTCTCATTCTTGCACTCTGAACATGACTGGGGGATTACAGAAATTGTGGTAAATCCCCTAACAGGTCGTATTTTCTTTCTAATAACCTGTTTGTCTTTTTACTAAGAAATTGTGGTAAATCCCCAGCAAGTCGTATTTTCTTTCTAATAACCTGTTTGTCTTTTTACTAAGTAATAAGTCAATTAATGCATCATATTGCAACTTCCACATAATTTGGAGTTCAAACACCAAAACGCTGCCGTTTTATGTCCTAGGGACAAATTGAGACCAGGGGAAGAAGTAACTCCACTGACTATACCAAAAGTACAAATGCTGAACTGGAGTCTGAATTCCACTTGATAGACTACCATTTTCAACTCTTATAAAGTTTTTTCTTTTATGGGTGTTTCAGATGTTCCACATTACAACTCAGTGCACAGTTACTGTTCTGACTTTGTCTTAATTAGCAAGCACATACAAGTATACCTAGAAGAAAAAAACATGCAGAAACTACTTAACAAGTGATAAAGCTCAGTATATCTCAAGACTGACCTTAGAAAATTGGCTACTGGTCACCATATGGAACCACA
This sequence comes from Morus bassanus, assembly GCA_031468815.1. NCBI lineage: Eukaryota > Metazoa > Chordata > Aves > Suliformes > Sulidae > Morus > Morus bassanus. The sequence goes on along the minus strand of CM062600.1, from coordinate 19,178,955 downwards.
AAATATTTCTATGAAATTAGTCACTTTTATTTAGGAATTGTAAAAAGCATGGTTTTTTTGCCACCGTAAGAATTATTTACTGTATGTCTAAACAAAGTCATCTTGATTAATGACTTTGTCTGAACAGAAATATGTAAAATTCATTAATATTTTTCCCCTTGCAGTTTCAGCAATCACTTCAAGGCTAGTCCTAACACTTGAACAACAGTGTGTGCCTGTTGTTCCATGTATGCTGACTCACTTCCATAGCATTTCCCAGCTGAAGGTGCTGTGCCATTCTTTCACAAATTTCCTATCCATACAGAATAACACTTTTAGAAATCTTGCTACTCCTGAATATTGAAAACACAGCCAATCTGGTGGTACAGCACATTAGGCTTCCATGTCAACAAAATGATTCAGAATAGATAGGCAAACTAACATATGTCAAACTTTGGTTCACTCATTCAGGAACTGAAGGTGCTTTAGCCAAGACTTAAAAAAAAAGTCCATAACTATCTAAAGAGTGTATTTGTGATATTTGGATGGAAGCAAAGATCTCACACAACTAATACAGTTATGCTTTAGAACAGCGAAATGTTCCTAGGCAGAGGAAGGTGAATATTATCATTGCAGAATGATGTGTGGAAAGAGAATAAAGATCTTATTTAACATCAAGATTGAGGTTTAAAAGTTTTTATTTCAACAGCAATTGTAATCATTCAGGAAAATCCTCGTTAACAAATAATACCAAATTCTGCTTTCAGGCTGAATTAATATATAAAGTTCATGACAACAGAACCCAGGGACTTAATTACTTCATAGTGTAACTGCCAGGTGAGAGGTAAATCCTATTGCATGCCACAGTATAATTTGAAGGGATATGGAGTTGCTGTGCACAAAAACAAAACAAAGCTATGCGTATAAAGAATTTCAAGAATCAGCTCAAAATACATAATGAGGAGGATGATGTTTATATATTCATGAAAAAAGTTACTGTTTTGTTATAGTTGAGTAGTTCTGATATTTCAGTGTGTTACAGACTACATAGTACCCTCTGAAAAACCAATGAATGGTATACACATGACTGTGTGCTCTCAGGTTTGCTGATACTGGCAAAGTAATTTCTTGTCATGGTTTTAGCTGGGATAGTTGATTTTCTTCACTGTAGCTAGTATAGTGCTGTGTTTTAGACTTGGTATGTAAATAATGTTGATAACACCCTGGTGTTTTAGTTGTTGCTGGGTAGTGTTTACACTAGTCAAGGACTTTCCAGCTTCCCATGCTCTGCCAGGTGCACAAGAAGCCGGGAGGGGAGGGGATACAACCAGGAGAGCTGATTCGAATTGGCCAGAGGGTATTCCATATCATGTGACGTCATGCCCAGTATATTAACTGGGGGGAATTGGCCGGGGGAGGCAGCGATCGCGGCTCGGGGACCGGCAGCGTCGGTCGGCGGGTGGTGAGCAGTTGCAGCACTTGTTGTTTAGTTTTGGTTTTGTTTTTTTTTTCCCCTCTCTTCTTCCAGTGTTTCATCTCTCTCTCACTCATTATTTTCCTTTTCATTATATTAGTATTATTGCTGTTTTATTCTAATTATTAAACTGTTCTTGTCTCAACCCACGAGTTTTCTTACTTTGGCCCTTCCGATTCTCTCCCCCATCCCACAAGGGTGGGGGAGTGAGCGAGCGGCTGTGTGGTGCTTAGTTGCTGACCAGGGCTAAACCACAACATTTCTAAACACAAGGAATCCCCCCAAAAAAACCCCAAATTTCACTACAGTTATTTATTCTTGTGCAGAGACCTCTTGTTCACATCTATAACTTGTTATAATGGGATACATTTTTCCTGAGTGACAGAATAAAAGAAAAGTTAAATTCTTGTTGAGTAGATAACAAAGAAACACTGAAGTGAAAAGGTTAAGAAAGTAACTTTCTATGGCAAAAATAGAGTATTTAAGATCATAATCTTGTTTCAAAATTAAAGATGACATGTCTCTGTCAAGAATAATTCCTTTGGAAAATACCTTTATTTACAGGGAATCTATGAGATCTTTTTATTCATAAAATTAAATCACGTTCTATTAGGTGTATGTTTACCTGTTATTTAGAAAAATTGTTAGGTCATCTATTCTGAACCCTTAGACTGCCTCATTAGAATGAATTACCAATTACTGGAAACATTTGTTCTCCATCTGACTATTAAATGGGAGCACACTTTGTTGGTATTTGCTTCCTCCTCTACAGTTATTTTGGTCACCTGTACCCCTCACCTGGAGGTTGTTTTCCACCAGCTCTGTGAAAAAAGTATTATGTATCATAAACTTGAGACAAATAGCATCTGGCAATGCTATGCTCATATAAACTTCTCAGGTTTGTGATCTCTGCACAAATTATGTACAAATGTTACACATATTAATGGTAGTAGAAGTTGAATGCCTGCTGAGTACTACAGAACTGAACAGTTTCAGCTAGGTATGTGTTTGGGTTTTGCTCCTACAATACAGAGCCCCATTCACACCAGAATACACACATACATGCAGGACTTCACTTCAGTGACAAAAATGCAAATTAGTATTACACAGTAGGAAAAGTCACATTCAAAATAGCAGGAGAAATAAAGTTAAACTCTATCAATCAGCCTGCCAGCAACAAAATGAAAGGAGGATTGTTTAATGCGGCAATAAATAACATAGATCTTAATATGACCTCTTTGTGGAGTCAATACTAATGTTTACTGATGTTTTATCCGACACCCAAGGGCAATCATTTTAAGTTTAAGTCGAATTCAAGAACACCTGCAAAGGCACAAAATATGCAAAACCCATGGAATGAATTTTCCAGCCTTATTGCTGGTACCTCTTCTGCTATTACATTATAACCCAAACCTGCCAGGCTCTGTTAATTTTTTCATCAGTGCAAGGACATTTCTGTCAAAGAAACTTGATATTATAAAGCTTACTGAACTTAAGACTCTGTGGATGACAGCAATGAAGGTAAAATCAAATATGTGAGACCTATATTTCTACATCTCACAGAGGAGAGGTTTATTATTCAAGATGTCTTTGATGGTCCAACTTTACAGGCTGGAAAGAGGCCAGCAGAGGAAGTCATAGTAACTTTTTGGACTTGACAAGTTCAAAATACTCTGAGTCACCTCAGCCAAGAGTAAAATACAAGGCTTCATTGAAATGACAGCTCCTGGCCCTTGCAGTGTGGGTTGGCAAGGATGGTCAGCCCTACATGGTGGGACAGATGTGTTTTTCAGTAGACGTTGCAGTCCTGTTTTCTGAATATCTTCACAGAAGGGCTTGTCTGAGCTTCTGTCCTCTTCTTGCTAGCTCATGTACCAAGATTTCCTTCCCCTAAGGAGGGAAAGTGACAGGAGAAGAGACATGGTATGTGGAGACCACATTCCAGTGTTGAGTAGGATGAGAACAGCCATACCCAGAGCACGAAACATTCCCTCTTACTGGTATAGGATTCTGTAAGCGGATTATCTCACTGAACCACTAGTATTTTAAAATAGTTTTGTTTGATTTCAGAGATTTCTAAATGGAAAAGTGATACCCTAGATCAGCAGACAGCTTACTTAAAGAATTATTTTAATATATGTTGTCCAATACTTCACCAAGACTAAGCTAGAAGACTTTGTTTTCCTAGAGAAGTCCTTGGAAATATCTTTCTTTGCAGGCTTTCATTTTAAAAGCCACAGGCAGAATCTCTCTCTCTCTCTACTCCCTCAGATTAAGAACTTTTCTGGCATAAGACACTTGCATTTCAACCTTAAAGCTATCCCATTATCTCCCCTTTTAAAAGGAAACTTGCAGGAGCTTTTGCATTAAGCACCAGTGACTACCTGTCATGGTTTTAGCTGGGATAGTTGATTTTCTTCACTGTAGCTAGCATAGTGCTGTGTTTTAGACTTGGTATGTAAATAATGTTGATAACACCCTGGTGTTTTAGTTGTTGCTGGGTAGTGCTTACACTAGTCAAGGACTTTCTAGCTTCCCATGCTCTGCCAGGTGCACAAGAAGCCGGGAGGGGAGGGGGTACAACCAGGAGAGCTGATTCGAATTGGCCAGAGGGTATTCCATATCATGTGACGTCATGCCCAGTATATTAACTGGGGGAAATTGGCCGGGGGAGGCAGCGATCGCGGCTCGGGGACCGGCAGCGTCGGTCGGCGGGTGGTGAGCAGTTGCAGCACTTGTTGTTTAGTTTTGGTTTTGTTTTATTTTTTTCCCTCTCTTCTTCCAGTGTTTCATCTCTCTCTCACTCATTATTTTCCTTTTCATTATATTAGTATTATTGCTGTTTTATTCTAATTATTAAACTGTTCTTGTCTCAACCCACGAGTTTTCTTACTTTGGCCCTTCCGATTCTCTCCCCCGTCCCACAAGGGTGGGGGAGTGAGCGAGCAGCTGTGTGGTGCTTAGTTGCTGACCGGGGCTAAACCACAACAGTCCTTTTTGGCGCTCAACGTGGGGCATGAAGGGTTTGAGATAATAACAGTTGCTGGTCACAGCATTGATTCATCTGTTCTCGATATTAGTAGTCAGACCTACACCATGCTGATTTTGAAGTACATGTTAAAGATTGGCATTGGGTTTTGTAGTTTGCTGTGCTCTGCAGTGGTTAGAGATGTTTTGCCTAGGAGATTTGATATTAAAACACTGGCCTTGAGTTTTATCGGTTATTTGGGTCTTGCATGGAAGCCGTTACTGTACCTCGGGTACCACCTCATGGAGACAATTAGCAATTATACCTCCTCTTCTGAGAGGTTCTTTATGGAGGAAATACAGAATGGCACCTTAGCTACCATCTTCTGTAATGTCTCCTCCTTCATTACAACAACTTTTCAGTATCTTGAACATCCTTGGGTAGTTAAGATACATCTGTTGATATTCCTATGGCAGATTGTTTCGGTTTTGTCTAAGGTTAATAAGCAATTCAAGAATATCATCCAGAGATCTGCCCCAAGGCTCGACAATTATGGGTGGCAGGGTATGTGGGATAGTATGGGCAAATGCCTGAGATGGTGGGCACCCCCAGTGTTTTGGGACTTTACACCTGAACAAGTGCAGAATCCTGAAAAATTAGTAGAATATTTGGAGGAAGTATGCTGTCACCCTAGCAATTCCAGAGAGATACAAACCACTGCAATGTGTTGGGGCCTGGCCCATGCCTACCGAGCCCTATTCAACAGTATTCAGTACCACCAAGGGAAAACGACAGGCCCTGCGGCTACTCCAAGCCCAGTGACAAGCACTGTGGCCCCTCAAACCCCCACAACAGGCACTGCAGCAGCTCCAAGCCCGATGACAGGCACTGTGGCCCCTCAAACCCCCACAAGAGGCGCTGCAGCAGCTCCAAGCCCGACGACGGGCACTGTGACCGCTCAAACACCCATGACGGACACTGAAGCTGAATCAGAGAATCAACCTGTGCCAGTATCAGTTGCCCCTATACGAAAGAAGAAATCTTCGAAGAGAATGTCAACTCGTTTAGAAAAGGATGATGGAGAAGCAGCGCCGTTACTAAGAGAGGGAGAAGGAAGAGGAAGAACTTGTACAAGAGACGGAAACTACCCGATCCCTATCCTTAAGTGAGCTACGAGATATACGAAAAGATTTCGGCCGTCATGTAGGTGAGCATGTTATCACCTGGCTGCTCCGATGCTGGGATAAGGGGGCCAGTAGCCTGGAATTAGAGGGTAAGGAAGGCAAACAACTGGGATCCCTTTCTAGGGACGGGGGCATTGACAAAGCAATTGGAAAAGGGACACAAGGCCTCAGCCTCTGGAGGCGACTCCTGTCTGCTCTGAAAGAAAGGTATCCCTTCAAGGAAGATGTTACATATCGCCTAGGAAAATGGACCACTATGGAGAAAGGTATCCAGTACCTGAGAGAATTAGCTGTGCTTGAGGTGATTTATGGTGACCTGGGTAGTGAACAGTCATCCAAAGATCCAGATGAAGCCCAGTGCACACGACCCATGTGGCGGAAGTTTGTACGGAGCGCACCATCATCCCATGTAAACTCCCAGGCAGTAATGTCCTGGAAAGATGAAGAGGCACCAACGGTAGAGGATGTGATTGATAAACTCCGGGATTATGAAGCACATGTCTCTTCCTCCCTCGTCTCAGCTGTGGAGAAATTGTCCCGGGAGGTCCAGCAAATCAAAGAAGATATGTCCTACTCCCTACCTGTACGGACCAGTATCTCGGCCATTAGGAGTAAGCATCCTTCTGCTCAAGAGAGAAGATACACACCACAGGGCACCCTATAGTTTTACCTGCGTGACCATGGAGAGGACATGAAGAAGTGGGATGGAAAACCTACCTCGACCCTGGAGGCCCGGGTACATGAGTTGCAAGGAAAAACAACCACTCAAGGGGGGACCTCCAGGAGAGTTGCTGTTCCAGTTTCCAGTAGGCAGTTCCCCAGACAGAGGAGTAGAAGCGCTGATTCTATCCGTGATCTTAATAGGGAGACTTCTGATTCCCATTCACAAGAAGTGGGTTGCGAATTCTGCAATTGGAATTAGAGGGGCCCTGCCTCCAGCCAGGTGGAGGAAAGGGACAACCGGGTTTATTGGACTGTGTGGATCCGATGGCCTGGCACATCTGACCCACAGGAGTATAAGGCTCTAGTGGACACCGGTGCACAGTGCACCCTAATGCCATCAAACTATGTAGGGGCAGAACCCATTTGTATTGCTGGAGTGACAGGGGGATGCCAAGAGCTAACTGTTCTGGAGGCTGAAGTGAGCCTAACTGGGAATGAGTGGCAAAAGCACCCCATTGTGACTGGCCCAGAGGCTCCGTGCATCCTTGGCATAGACTACCTCAGGAGAGGGTATTTCAAGGACCCAAAAGGGTACAGGTGGGCTTTCAGTATAGCTGCCCTGGAGACGGAGGAAATTAAACAGCTGTCTACTTTGCCTGGTCCTTCGAAGGACCCTTCTGTTGTGGGGTTGCTGAAGATCAAAGAACAACAGGTGCCAATTGCCACCACAACAGTGCACCGGCGGCAATACCGCACCAACCGAGACTCCCTGATTCCCATCCATGAGCTCATTCGGCGACTGGAGAGCCAAGGAGTGATCAGTAAGACCCGTTCACCCTTTAACAGTCCCATATGGCCAGTGCGGAAGTCTAATGGAGAGTGGAGACTAACAGTAGACTATCGTGGCCTGAACGAAGTCACTCCGCCACTGAGTGCTGCCGTGCCGGACATGCTAGAACTTCAATACGAACTGGAGTCAAAGGCAGCCAAGTGGTATGCCACAATTGATATCGCTCAGGCATTCTTCTCAATCCCTTTGGCAGCAGAGTGCAGGCCACAGTTTGCTTTCACTTGGAGGGGTGTCCAGTACACCTGGAATCGACTGCCCCAGGGGTGGAAACACAACCCTACCATTTGCCATGGACTGATCCATACTGCACTGGAACAGGGTGGAGCTCCGGAACACCTTCAGTACATTGATGACGTCATCGTGTGGGGCAACACAGCAGAAGACGTTTTTGAGAAAGGGAAGAAAATAGTCCAAATCCTTCTGAAGGCTGGTTTTGCCATAAAACAAAGTAAAGTGAAGGGACCTGCACAGGAGATTCAGTTTTTGGGAATAAAATGGCAAGATGGACGTCGGCAGATCCCAATGGATGTGATCAACAAAATAACCGCCATGTCTCCACCAACTAGCAAAAAGGAAACACAAGCTTTTTTAGGCATTGTGGGTTTTTGGAGAATGCATATTCCAAATTACAGTCTGATTGTAAGCCCTCTCTATCAAGTGACCCGGAAGAAGAATGATTTTAAATGGGGCCCTGAGCAACGACAGGCCTTTGAACAGATAAAGCAGGAGATAGTTCAAGCAGTAGCCCTTGGGCCAGTCCGAGCAGGACAAGACGTAAAAAACGTGCTCTACACTGCAGCTGGGGAGAATGGCCCTACCTGGAGCCTCTGGCAGAAAGCACCAGGGGAGACCCGAGGTCGGCCCCTAGGGTTCTGGAGTCGGGGATACAGAGGGTCCGAAGCGCGCTACACTCCAACTGAAAAAGAGATATTGGCAGCATATGAAGGGGTTCGAGCTGCTTCAGAAGTGATCGGTACTGAAGCACAGCTCCTCCTGGCACCTTGACTGCCGGTGCTGGGCTGAATGTTCAAAGGGAGGGTCTCCTCTACACATCACGCAACTGATGCTACGTGGAGTAAGTGGGTCGCACTGATCACCCAACGGGCTCGAATAGGAAACCCCAGTCGCCCAGGAATCTTGGAAGTAATCATGGACTGGCCAGAAGGTAAAGATTTTGGAATGTCACCAGAGGAGGAGGTGACACGTGCTGAAGAGGCCCCACTGTATAATAAACTGCCAGAAAATGAGAAGCAATATGCCCTGTTCACTGATGGGTCTTGTCGTCTGGTGGGAAAGCATCGGAGATGGAAGGCTGCTGTATGGAGTGCTATACGGCAAGTCGCAGAAACTGCTGAAGGAGAAGGTGAATCAAGTCAGTTTGCAGAAGTAAAGGCCATCCAGCTGGCTTTAGACATTGCTGAACGAGAAAAATGGCCAGTGCTCTATCTTTATACTGACTCATGGATGGTGGCAAATGCCCTGTGGGGGTGGTTACAGCAGTGGAAGCAGAACAACTGGCAGCGCAGAGGCAAACCCATCTGGGCTGCTGCATTGTGGCAAGATATTGCTGCCCGGGTGGAGAACCTGGTTGTGAAGGTACGTCATGTGGATGCTCATGTTCCCAAGAGTCGGGCCACTGAAGAACATCAGAACAACCAACAGGTGGATCAGGCTGCTAAGATTGAAGTGGCTCAAGTAGATCTAGACTGGCAACATAAAGGTGAACTATTTATAGCTCAGTGGGCCCACGACACCTCAGGCCATCAAGGAAGAGATGCAACATACAGATGGGCTCGCGACCGAGGGGTGGCCTTGACCATGGACACTATTGCACAGGTCATCCATGAATGTGAAACATGCGCTGCAATCAAGCAAACCAAGCGGGTAAAACCTCTGTGGTATGGAGGACGATGGTTGAAATATAAATATGGGGAGGCCTGGCAGATTGATTATATCACACTGCCACAAACCCGCCAAGGCAAACGCCATGTGCTTACAATGGTGGAAGCAACCACCGGATGGCTGGAAACATATCCCGTGCCCCATGCCACCGCCCGGAACACTATCCTGGGCCTTGAAAAACAAGTTTTATGGCGACATGGCACCCCAGAAAGAATTGAGTCAGACAACGGGACTCATTTCCGAAATAACCTCATAGACACCTGGGCCAAAGAGCATGGCATTGAGTGGGTGTATCACATCCCCTATCATGCACCAGCCTCTGGGAAAATTGAACGATACAATGGACTGTTAAAGACTACACTGAGAGCAATGGGGGGTGGGACATTCAAACACTGGGATACACATTTAGCAAAAGCCACCTGGTTAGTCAACACTAGGGGATCTGCCAATCGAGCTGGGCCTGCCCAGTCAGAACTCTTACGTACTGTGGAAGGGGCTAAAGTCCCTGTAGTGCATGTAAAAAATATGCTGGGGAAAACCGTCTGGGTTATTCCTGTCTCAGGCAAAGGCAAACCCATTCACGGGATTGCTTTTGCTCGAGGACCTGGGTGCACTTGGTGGGTAATGCGGGAGGATGGAGGAGTTCGATGTGTGCCTCAAGGGGATTTGATTTTGGGTGAAAATAGCCAATGAACTGAACGGTATGCTGTTAATTGCTATATGATATTGTATGTCATCATTCCTATGGTTGCTATATGCTGTATCGATGGTATCATAGTAAGAATTTCCAAAATTAATGAAGAATGAACTTTGATTGAACCAAGCAACGTGTGGTGGTGGTGGAACAAAGACTGGCTTCAGCATGCAACAATCCAACACCACGCAGACCATCTCTCCGGCCTTGAAAGACTATTACGGTAGATGGAGCCCAAAGTTATGGACTGAATGAACTCAATGGACATGTGTGGACCCTCTACAGATGTTCTACAGGGATGGTCCATAGACTACGGGAACGATGAATGATATCTACGTATGTCATCAAAGGATGGGGAGGCGGGTGGTGGTTATTGAGGTCATATTGGATAGTATGAGACCTGAGCATGACGTAAATGGTATGGAATAAGGGGTGGATACTGTCATGGTTTTAGCTGGGATAGTTGATTTTCTTCACTGTAGCTAGCATAGTGCTGTGTTTTAGACTTGGTATGTAAATAATGTTGATAATACCCTGGTGTTTTAGTTGTTGCTGGGTAGTGCTTACACTAGTCAAGGACTTTCTAGCTTCCCATGCTCTGCCAGGTGCACAAGAAGCCGGGAGGGGAGGGGGTACAACCAGGAGAGCTGATTCGAATTGGCCAGAGGGTATTCCATATCATGTGACGTCATGCCCAGTATATTAACTGGGGGAAATTGGCTGGGGGAGGCAGCGATCGCGGCTCGGGGACCGGCAGCGTCGGTCGGCGGGTGGTGAGCAGTTGCAGTACTTGTTGTTTAGTTTTGGTTTTGTTTTATTTTTTTCCCTCTCTTCTTCCAGTGTTTCATCTCTCTCTCGCTCATTATTTTTCTTTTCATTATATTATTATTATTGCTGTTTTATTTTAATTATTAAACTGTTCTTATCTCAACCCACGAGTTTTCTTACTTTGGCCCTTCTGATTCTCTCCCCCATCCCACAAGGGTGGGGGAGTGAGCGAGCGGCTGTGTGGTGCTTAGTTGCTGACCGGGGCTAAACCACAACACTACCGTTCACCTTTATAGATCAGAAAGGCATCAAGTATACTCCTTTATTTTGCTTTTTCATTGGCAAGATGCAAGTATTTGCTATTTGACTGTGTAACCTTTCCCTCAGGGATTGTATTTCCCCTATCTGCCTATTGACTGGAATATCTATAACTTATGGCAACAAAAGGACTTTCTTCTCTCGTAAAGGCTATTGTTCTTTGAGCTAGGCCAAAACTAGGTGGAACATATCATCTTCCCTGGCTCTTCCAGGTAGTTGTATACTTTGCTTCTCTTCCTGCCCATTCCAAACACCAGCTCTTGCTGTACCAGCCACAAACCCCTTACAAGCTCTGTCCCATGGGCCCAGGTGGGTCTGTCTCTGAGACTTAGAAATCAATAGATCCCTGCCTACAAAATCTTCTTACCCTGCACGTGGCAGCGACTACCTTCATTCCTGCTGCTGCTGCATTTCCTTTTCCCCAGCAAGAAGGACTCCATGGATTTTAGTTAGGATTAAACATGATGGATTGGGTAGAGTTTATATTATAGCCACTATTTTGAAAAAGAAAGGAGCATGGCGGTATTTTTCAGGCAGCTTAAATACTCCTCTTTGTATGTCGTTCCGTATGACTTCTGGCAGCTCATTCAAGTGAGACTAAAGTGACTGCACTTCTCACAAGTCAGTTAAAAAGTAGTTTATCGAGAATGAACAAGCTGCCTTTTCCCTTTCATTTCTCAAGTAGTTTAGTAGTTTCTGTATTCACAGAAGCAGGAATGAACAGATATCTCTTGGGTTAACCAGGGAGTCAACACTGCCCCAAGTCTCTTCCCAAAGCATAGCATCACAGATAACAAATAACATCGAAAGTCAAATATACTTGTGCACAGGGCAAGATACTATGATACTATTCCCCCCCACAATTCCTTTTTTTTTTTTAATTTAGCTGGGCACAAATTTCTTTTTTTTTTTTCTTTTTGGGTTTTTTTTGTTATTTAGTATATAGTAGTTCACTGTTAATGAATTTTGGCCCAATTAGTTCCTCACTGAAAAGGGCTTGTGTCGATTAAAATGTAAAAACCCTGAGATGGCAGCTTGAACAAAGGCATTTGATCTCTGGGCCTGGAGGCCAGCATAATGGGTTGGTAGGGGGATTTATGTTCCCCAACAGATGAAGGAAAATTAAATCAAACTCAATTTTTGTATTTACAGTGCTTCCTTTCCACATCATCTGACACACATGCACACAGAAAGTCATTTATCATTATCAGAAAAACACAGGAAAGCTAATATTGAGGTGGCATACTTAATAAATGGTGCCTGTGGAAGACATGCAGGCTGCTCTAGTTTGAACTTTGTATCTCAAAAGTGAAGCTAGAAGTTTTCAGTCCAGTCAGTGTTGTACAGTAAAAGTATAAAAAAGAAGTGGAAAGTATGGTCAGAGGCTTGTAAACTGCTGTCTAAAATAAGAAGAAATTATTCTTTTTTGATAAATTCCACTCAACAGCAGACAATTAGCAGAGGAAAGTTATAGGTTACTCCTAGTTTTAAAGCATCCATGAAGAGCTTTGCATTGGCATGGCAAGGACAGTGGAGATATAACATGACATATCCTGGGACAGTGCAGAGCTATTATGTGTAAGAACCAGGTGGTAAACAAAGAAAACATGACAAATGAGACCCAAAGGAAGAAGAGAACAATCTGCAAGAAATAAAGGAAAGGAACAATCATTCAAATTATTTTGCAATTAGCTACTGCAAAGCCTTAAAATAGAGAAAAGGTCTCTCATTTCTATGCATGAGGAATATCAAAACCAACCACTACAGTTTCAGAACAGTATTCTTGTCACAGACTGACTATGCTTGGGAGTAGTTTCCCCATAAAAGCATTAAGATTTCTAATATTGCTATAAATCAAAAAGGAGGAACACCTCTGTGTTGCTTGCATTCTATGGTAGTGTACTGGCAGGTCTGAAAATATGGTGACCCTGAAATATTCATTACATATTTTTTACTTTTTTGTTACTAAGCAATGACAGGAAATGCATGTTTCAGCTTCCCAAGGATTAGGTCACAAGCCTCTGCACACAGTGCCGTGCTATATTTTATTTGCTGTTGATGACAGCTTCCTCTTCAGATGATCTCTTGTCCTTGATTCGGTCAAAAGTTCAGGGCAATTTTGTTTCTAATCTCATCAATCTACAGACCCTGAAAATACTGAATTAAAATAGTGTACACAGCCTATGATAACCTTTGCAATAGAAAGGACAAGTTTTAAGTGCTGAATGCAGCGCAGAGAACTTTTCTCACTAATGCATCCTGATATATCTGAGTATAGCTCTAGGTTTTCATACTCCTCTGGCTTAATTATTTATTATGAAGTCATAGCATAGAAGGCAGTTGCAAGGTATAATAGAGGAAGGCCCTCTCCAAATGAATTTTATAGCATACAAGACTTGTGCTAGAGTAGTAATTTCATTTTGGTTTCAGTTTAAACAACAGGAACCCTCAAATCACTTTACTTCATATCAGTTTAGCTATCTCAATGAACAATAGCTGCAGGCTAAACCAACATAGGCATGTATAAATGGATTTGAGTTTCTCTACCTGGAGATGCAGGTTTTGTGTGTTGACAAGGGTTTTCATTAATCTGACTCTAAGGAAGAAGACCCAGAGGAAGATGTGGTGAATTAGGCTTTGTCTATTTCTAATCTCCCTCATTTTCTTGCTTTCTTGGCAAGATATACTATTTGTACATTTAGATATTAGGCTTTTTGATTGAGAATGGAAGGAAGTCTGGCACACTGATAGTGGAATGTTATTTTTATACACAAAAAGTGTGTGTGTGGGGAAGGCAACGTCACAAAGTGGTTAAGATCTGAGGTGAACCAAATCATACCCTGCAGGAGTTTAGCTCTGTCCAACAGACTCTATACAACATCCTGGGCAAACAGGTTTCTCACATAGGTGCTTTAAGAAAATGCCTAAAAAGTTACTTGTATGAGTCCAGACCTCAGTGTGAATAGAAAGCGGGGGCTGAAAATAGTTGTCAGCACCAGGTGGTGTAGAGGGATTAGGATTTGCAGTAAAAACCAAAGAAACCATACGTCTTTTATATCAGGTCGTTAACCAAGAGAGAGTAAGTGAGCTCATGAAAGCACCGGAGAATTTTCAGGGACAAAAAAAGCAGGGGAAGAAGTTAAGAAATTACTGAGGCACAGAAAATGCAAAGGCAAAGGAAGTCCATAATCTGAAAAGCTGGAAAATTTTCCCAATGACAACGCAAGATTAAAAAAAAAAAAGAAAGAAAGAAAGAAAGTTTTAAGGGAAATTAACTATTCTCTGTATGGTTTACCACCAAGATTTAAAGTCAAATGCCATGCTAAAAGGCACATAATTTGAGGTCATTTGTCTCCAAAAAGACAAACAGACAGTGCACTTTTCTTTATCCCACACACAAATCATTTGTCTGCAGTATCAACAAGGAACCTGTACATTTTGAAATTAATTCATGTGTTTGTTTGTCAATTTTCAAGATGAAAAGCCTCCATGTCTGAAATGACACTCCAACTCTTAAGTTAGAGAAAAACAGTAATATGCTATCTAAGGGTTCTTTCTCATCTTTCCCATAGTTCACTACTGAATTAAAATTACTATTATTGGAATTTCTAACATGCCCACCATTTAAATAAGTAGGTATCATTGCCCAATTCTAGGAAAGCATCTGTTCCTTTTGGTACAGAAGCCAAAGAGTGCTCCCATTTGGATATAGCCTAAGTCAATAATGTATCAGGCTATATTCTTTAGAGGCACTAGATATACTAACACTAAAAGTGGAATATGATGCCATAGTTTCATCTTCTGTGAACCTTTAGTTTCATCTTCTGTGAACCTTTGTCCAAGTCAAAATAACTACTTGGTGTGTGAAAATGAAGAGATGAGAGGCAGTAACAGGTTGTCATTATTTTCTAGAAGGAAAGTGACTGGCATTAACATGCTGAGAAGTTAGGAGGGCTAATAATTAAGTTGATCTGAATTACTGTCTATAATAAATCAACAGAAGGCATTGTCAGAAATGATCAAGTGGCAGATCATAAAAGTTTTTTTTTCTCTCAATTCAGGCTTTACTATTAGATCTGCATTCTATGAAAAATCTGAAGTACAAAAGATAGGTTAGGAATATGGGTCCAAAACGCTTTATAAAATAGCTCTGTATATACATTTTTCTTAACACAGCTGCTGTAGCTGCTGACAAGTATGAAATGACCTTGCATTACCCATTGTTTGTTTCACAATATATTAACATACACTACAGTTTCTTAATTTATTGCAATTCTTATCCGTTGAAATAAAGTTGTCATACTGAGTGTCTGAGATAGACCACTCTGCACTGCAGTAACCATTTATAACTTTATTGTCTTCATAAACGTGATTGATAAGACTCATAAAGATATAAAGCTATGGGACAATGTTGCTTGTTCCTAATAACTAAATGTTAGTTAGTTCCTTTGTCCCTCACGGTAGAGAATCACTACCATGCTGCTTAAGCTCACAGTTCAGAACAAAATAGCTTAGGCTACTTAGTAAAATTAATATTTTGGCAGAACTCTGCTCTTCTCCTCTAGAACTGTGCCATCATGAACTCATACAATAAGAATATGGCTGGTTCTTTTAATGTAAAAACAGCAAAGTACCCTGCAGTTACTTTTTGCAATAATCGCTGGATAGAAGTGAGTTTCTGATGATCTTTCTACTTCACTATGGTTTTAGTAGAAAATTGCCTCCAAAAGATGTAAACCTTAAGAATTCCAGGCTATCCCAATCTCCATTGCAAGCACAGAAGCAAATTTATTTTTTTAACCAAGAAAATGAAGACAGGCATTTGACCTCTTTTTTTCTTTTTTCGCTCGTTTCTGCCTCTGTCCATTTTTCATTGCACACAAGATTTCTTCAGTATGCACAGGTGCAACACACCTCTCATGTTTATATTTGCTTCAAAGAAATGGTGGTATTTACATTGGCCAAGGAACATTTCGTATTATTTTTGATCCATCTTTCACAACTTGCCATCTTTGAGAAGCTCCTCCCACTCTCATTCGCCTCTCCATTTCCCACAGTTTCTGACTTTTTTGTTATTTTCCTCACTATTTAATTCATGAATAGCAAGAATACATATTTCATGGAGTTATCAGGTCCCATGTTTTCTGCTTATGTTCTAGATTAAACAAAAGCATGAGTAAAACCCTACATTTCTTAACAGTCTCTCCAGAGAGGCTTTCTGAGATCACAAACTTCACTGTTATTTCACTGCCTGTCTGTGAGGCTCTATATCATGGAAGAATGTACCAGAAATATTCTTTCAGCTGTATTGCAGAACTCTGTGTCGACAGATATAGCAAATCAACCTTCTACCATTTACGTAAGTCCAGGAGATGATCAAGTATGCTTGAAAAGTTGGTCCTTAGTTTGATTTCAAGAAGTCTTACCTTTGCCAGAGTTCAATTCAGATGTGAATGCCGGTGCTAACTCACTGCGGGTGAGGTTCTGACATTTTGCTAGACGCCTCCACCTCGAACTTTCTATCATCTTGACAGTAGAATCTCATTTGCAGCAAAAGGATAAGAAAGACAAATCTGTGGCTTGACACCTTGTGACATCTTCCTATGGGTGATGAATTTCTGTTACATGACAGGTTCAAAGTTACTGAGCAATGGATGGATGAGTGGCACAGTAACTTCAGGCTTGCTGAGAATCACAAGAATACATCATCAAGTCATAAAAAACAAAACAGTGTGACATTTTTAGGGATGGGTTATTCTATGTATTTAAGTAGATGTGAATATGTTTTATTTCATAGATTCTTAAATTTTGACAAAAGTAACAGATCCACAAGAGACCATAAGTATAAATAAATTAACTACTTCTTCCAATCCTTTAATATTTTAATCCTGATGCAAATATCTTAATGTAGGGTATGCTTACTTTTTTCTTGCACTGATCATATTCAAGGTTTTTTCCTGATTGTTCTTTATCTTCTCTCCCATCTTCACAGTTTTTTAGGTTTTTCTGTGTAAGTTTTTATCATTATAGCTTACTATTGTAGATCCCTGTAACTTTTCTTACCTCTAGAATCATGCTGTTTGGAAGAGAGTTTCACAGGTAACTTATATGTTGATATTTGTAATATACATACATAGACACCTAAATGTACATACAGAGCCACGAAGCTCTGGTTTCAAATGAGAAAATGAAATGAAAGACTTGATATGACCCTGTGTCTCAAGACCTTAGGGTAAGATTAGTTACCCAGACTATGGAAAACCCAGCTCTAATGTCCTTCTCTTCCTAATGGCATTTGAGCCTGTGTTTCTGAAGTAAAAGCTTTGAAATCCAAACTCGTGTGAGCGCTGAGTTTAGGTACTTCAGGTTGTTCTTGCTGAAGCTGCTCTACTTTGTATGGGCTGCTTAGATGTTCACTCTACCAGAGAGAAGGAGAACATGACCATAGTTTAGTGGCCAGGGCAGTAAGCACAGTTTTACATTTGAAGGGAGGAAAAAATAAACTGTCTCTATTACAGTTTCCAAGTCTTAGGACATGGTCTATTAAGCACCTAGCCTGTGATTAACTTGAAAAAAAATTCTATGTATATAAAATCTAATATATTTATATATAACTCATATATATAATATATAAAATAAATAATGAGAAATATAAAAATATAAATAAATATAAAACATAAAAAATATAAGTATCAGTCAGATTCACTGATAACAAGAGTTTTAATAGGGAAGGCAACAAAGAACTTTGTGGGGCAACTATCCATGATTTTGTTTGTTTTCCTCCTCTCCTGGAGAAATATTGACACTTCAGAAAAATCAAATCTCTAAGAAGTGTTACAAGAATAAACCATTGATCTACGCATGATTTTACTGAATTGGGAGATGTCTCCTTTGATATTTCAAGATGGGACAGCCTGTGCATAATAAGGTTTCAGTAGCAATGGTTACCTGAAGAACTGTCCATTTTTGACCAGACATTCTGTTAGTCCTAAACAAGTATAGAAAATTGCAAATCAACATCTGTTAGTCTAGAAGTAATAATTAAAAACCACTAATTTATATATTTTTAGTCCTTTAAAGTTTCTCTTGGCACTCCGCTAGCTTTTAAAGGAGAAAAATGAGAAATTTGGTTTGCATCCCACTTTGTCAGGTAGTATCTTGTCTAACTACAGGCACTCTAAAAACAAACCAGTAGTTTGGCATGATAGCTGTCTCCAGATAGCTTTGTTGGCAATATAAGACCTGATCTTTAAATCAAGCATTATCTTAATTTTATTTCCTCCCTACCTTAATGGAAAGAAATTTCCCTAAAATGACCGTAGGTTTTAAAACCTCTGTCACTAGAAGCTAAATTTGTTATATGAGATATAGATACTATTATTCAACTTTTTCTTTCATTTTCCTTTGTTTGCAAAGATACCCTCTCTGCTACATGTACTGCCCAGACTCCCCCTCCTTCTGCCATAAGAAGCAGAGGGAATATTTCTCCTGGCCCCCCACAGTGATCTCTGGCTTCTCCAGGACTGCGACGATGAGAGTCACCGCATATATGGTGATTTCTCCCTGGCCTGGATCTCCTCTGAGAACAATGGAGCTGCTGGCCGTGGTGACTCCAAGTGTCTCAGTGCTTCCCTTGGGGAGACTGTACCCACAGCCGACCCCCCACCTCCAGGGGCTCTTGGCATCTCCTTCATTGCTAGCATGGATTTGCCATGTCTCCTTGTGCCCCTTTTCTGCTCTCCTCCCAAGAGCCAGGCTTGGTAACCTCACTCAGCTGCTCGTGTGAATGCACAGCCAGAAAGCACTTCTGAAAATGTGACCTGCAGTAGCAGAAAAGGAGAAATGTTGACAGTTTGTGGTTTTTTCTCCTTTCTCATACTAGAATGACAGGAGCGTCTCTGTATTGATTTAAATACTTGAAGTCAACAGTGTAAATAAGGCGAAATCAGGACTCTAAATTTGCCAGTGTCTGCCTATGTCACTGTAAGGACATACTTCTTCAGGAGCAGGACTTCTGAGTAAAACATCAAATTCCAAACCCCAGCCACAGCAGCTGGATACCAGGTAACTCTTAGAATCAGTGGAGCTTTTGGTAGTTTACACTATGTTTTCAGATTTTTATACTTGGGAGATCTGTTTTATTCCTGTTGTCTAGTGAAAATTATTGCTGTTAAGTACGATCATCAAAAGTCATTGATATAGTGTGAAAAAGAATGCAACCTTGTGATGACTTTTAGGCTTGTTTTAGGACTACAGGTAGTTCTTGTGGATGAATCACAGGTAGTATGCCATGAGCATAGTGAAGTTGATCTTGGGTCAGATATTTTCAGTCGACAGAAGCTGACCTGATGTAGTATAGTCTTAGGTTATCTAAACTCCTTTCTTAGTAAATGAATTGTATATGTTTCTATTTTATGCAGTAATGCATTAACAGGTTCTTAGGTAGTTTGAATTTCTGTCATGCATCAGCAGTTGATGGCTGCAATGAGGCTGAAGTTGAAAAGATAAAAAGTTTTAAAGTTATGTAGGTAGCTTCTACCTCAGGTATAGCAGACCAAGAATCCTTTAATAGCTTCTAAGTTGTCTACTTGTTTTAGGTGATGTAATAAAATAATTGCACTTTAATCTTCATGTAAGAGTTCAACGTTTTGTTTCATTTTGCTTTGTTTTGTTTTAATTTGACAGATAAACCCAGTATCCATTTTTTCATAGTTTCAAGTGCAATTTTTAAAAGAATTTGATAGATAATTCCAGACTCTGACATATAGATAATTGCAGTCTCTGACATTAACAGACTTCTCTTCTTAATGCTCTTAACAAGATACTTAAACAGTTATTTCTGGATGTTCTGTATAATACATGCAAATAAGGAATATTCCCAACAACACTCAACAACTGATTTTTGCATGATGATTAGTGCAGGCACTGGAAGGAGATCATATTGATGCTATCAATAGCACACCACTGCTATTAAAAATTAGCTCCTTTGCCTGTGAAGAAAGGAAGATGAAGCTGAACGAAAATTTAAAAAAATCATGAACATACTAAGATCCAAGATGTGCTAGACTGTAACTGCCCTCTTTCCTTCATATGTTTCTTTTTCTTCTCTTCACTTAGGAAACTACTAGCAATTTTCTAATACTACAAGGGCTAGTTATAACTGTTGTACAAGCGCTCTGCAAGATGAATGCATTATAGATAAAAACCCTCATCACACCCCTCAAATTCCCATTTTCACCTACTCACGTGGTATTCACCCACAGCT
The DNA here is from genome assembly GCA_031468815.1 of Morus bassanus. Taxonomy (NCBI): domain Eukaryota; kingdom Metazoa; phylum Chordata; class Aves; order Suliformes; family Sulidae; genus Morus; species Morus bassanus. The sequence goes on along the minus strand of CM062600.1, from coordinate 19,158,890 downwards.
TGTAAACAATGGGTTTCTTTGCTGAGTGAAGGAGACTCAGATTCAGCCTGGCAAAATTATTTTTTCCCTTGCTCAATTTTAAAGCACAGTGCTTTAGAAAGTGTGAGGGAGAGTCTGCTAGACAAGGTATAACAGGTCATGTTTAGAAAGGGAAGAAAGGAAGAGAAAGACAACCAGAGCTTGCAGATAAGAAGTTAGAGGAATATAAATGAATAAGATGGAAGAAGAAAAACTACAGAACTTAAAAGCTGTAGAGACAACATATTGCACCTATCCTTATGCTAGATGTTGTTTAATTTATTTTATTGTCTGGGAGACTAATACTCATCTCCTCTTGTTGCACAGAAATACATGAAGATCTGGGCAGTTAAATAGAGTAATTTCCAGTATATAGAACTGACTTTTAAAACTCAATATGTAGCATGAATTCTGTCACAAATAATCACTTAAAATATAATTTTTGTTTATCAGACTCAAACTGTGCACTTTGGGAGGTATTCTGCTTGGAGTGGAGCTGGTGGTCTATGCACTAATGGGATAATAAGTGCATGTTAATATCTAGGAACTAGAACTAGCTGAAATACTTTTCCCACTTTTCAGAGGAATTTATTCCATCAAAAATTCAGATTTTTGATCTGCAGTTTTATGAATAATATAATGCAGATTTGTAAAGAACAGTAGAATGAAGGTTGCACCAAAGTCACAGGATGTGAATTTGCCCTATGAAATGCATGGAGAGATGTTGGTATCACCATAACTTTAAAAAAAGAAAAAAAAAATTCTTAAATAAGGACTGTGAATTTGTTGTTGATTTAAAAATTACTATTACAGGCAATGAAGAAATTTTATTCAAAGTAAAAGAATAGCAAGCAATGGCTCCTCAATGGAAAGTAAGATAAGTAAGTTCTACTAGTAAGAGTCAGAGACATCACTAAATATAATATTTCTGTGTAAAGAACATGTGTTCTTTGGATACTAGTATTAAAGTGACATATTCCTGAGTTCCATAACTATTAGTAAATAAAATGCTAAATTAACAAGGCATTTTATCTCATTGGCAATTGGTTGTAATAACGCTAATCTTCATGACTGAAAACCGAAGAGACTGAAGTACAAAATTTATTGTCATGTAGGATACTCGTACTTTGATTGCCTGCATTTCTCTATAGATTTGATGTCTATTATTACATTTTAAACATCTGCATGTCACAGAGATTTATTGGGAAGCAGTTACTGCTTTCATTTGTGTCAAAACAGTGGAAGTTTAGGGGACCACTAGAAAATGCAATGAAATACTGCAGCAAAGGGTTTGCTTCTAAAAAGGTGTTTGAACTACCATATAATGTTGGTGAAGGCTCATAAAGAAACAAACAAATCTCTGTTAAATTTTATGAGAGAAGGGGAGAGGGGAATTCTGTTGCATTCCCATCATATATAATAAACATATAATTCTTCAATCACCTATTATGAAAATAATCTATTCCAGTGTGATTTTAATTAGCCTTCAATAAACATCATATGTAATAGGATAACTGCACTCTTAAATAGCTATGATATTCTTTATAGAATGGCATTTAAACTCATATCAATGTGATACCTACAAGCAAATACCAAGAACCTGCAACAGGAAGGATTTCTAAGTAAGCTTTTCTTCTCCAATCCATATTTCCAGAGTTATATCTAGAGGACGAAATACTGAATTTTCAGTGTGATATTCTGATCTGTCCATATGTCTTAGGATTTTTCATTTGTTCAACTTTGTCACTTAACTGAGAAGCAGACACACCAGTCAAGCAAGATCCATTGTTTTGCTCCTAAGGTCCCTGTGTTTTTCTGCATTGACTAGAAGAAATGCCCACTAAAACAGAACCTGAGACCAAGATGGAGCAGAAAATCTTACAAATGTAGTTGACTAGCAAACTGAAGAAAGCTTTCTATTCTTATTAGGCTGAAACATTTAACTATTTTTACCATGACAAACTTAATCAGAAAAATGGAGGAAGTCTACCAAGAATATCAACAAGATAAAGCTTAACTGAGAGTATGAGAAGCACAAACTGAAATTAGAGAACCAACAATAATGTGAAGTGCCCAGTCCATGTGGACTCCAAATGAGTAAGGGTTGCACTGACATGTTTTTCTTTTGCAATAAGTTGTGCTTATTGAAGAAAAGTAGCAATTAACATGAACAGGTCAGACAGAAAGTTTGGATGCGTTTCTTAGTGTTCTTTTTGTTGTTTGTGTGAATAAAACAAATTCATGAACATATATAAAAGGTTAAAAGTGTAAGAGGCAGCAGTACCTTCTAGAATACCTCACTCAGACATTTCTGATCTTGGAGAAGACCAAGGCAAACAGGATTAGTGATCACAGTCAAAAAGTCTCCAACACTAGATCATTGTTCCAGCTATTTCTCAGTATTGCCCATTTCATTGATTAATATTTTTTCTGCTCTGTCTGACTCATTTGGGAGTGCCCATTTGTGAATCCCTACTCAATGAAGTAGTGCGAACCTAGGGATGAAGGACAAAAACTTTTGAAGATTTATCACACTGGCAAAGATGCTTACCCTGATGTTTTTTGGAATGCACTGAATCTACCTCCAAAACACACTGGGAGAAACACTTCAGGAAATAAGCTAAGGCCATGATGGTGGGCGCTTTTTGGAAGCCCTTTCCTGCCTCGTATTGTCCACATGATGGCACTGCATGGGTATCTGAGATACGTGATGGTGGCTACAGCATGTGTGGCTTTTCCACACTGTAGTGAGTTCTTGGAATTCTGCAAAGAGAAACCGCAGATCCAAAGTCCCCCTCTACTAGATGCCCACTGTAGGCTTGCAGAATGGTTTGGGCTTGCATCCAAGCAGTGCATTCAAGTAATAGATATAGCCAAAATGGGAGACTTTATCAGTGCTGAGTCATATTAAAACATTATTGTTACAGAACATTATTTCAGTATGAATGCAATATTAATAGCAGCAAGTAGATTGTCTCTGTGTGTCCATTATTTTGTATTACCTAAATATACACTTTTTGGGCCAAATACCCGTTAAATTCAGAGATGGTTATGATGTCTTCACTGTAAGCTTCTCCCAGCTGCACCAAACTCAGGTTAATGAGTAAGGGCATTGGATGTGTATAGAAAAGAGTGAACAATGTGACATAAAGCTTACCCTGAATTCTTTTTACACCTGAGTGCAGCAGCAGTTTGTGTTTTCCTTTTGTTCAAAGTTGATAATTATAACAAATGGCATTGAAATTTGTGGGAATGCTGATCCTGAACAGAAAAGTTCTTTATGTGATTGTCTCAGCAAGGACCTCACAGAAAATAAACTGGATAAATTTGGTAAGCTCACCTCATGAATTCTCCATCATTTTCCCAGTTGATAATTAGAGTTGGGCTCTCTGAGGTATTCTCCTTCACAGAACGTGACTTATAATTATTATTTATTTGTCTTCAAGACAAAATTTAAGTTGGTAAAACTCACATGAAACAAGTAAAATAGGAAGGATGCTTGAATGATATAAAATTTTTATTTATTTCCTTGGGGACTCACTCAATTCTACCAGTCTGATGATGAGTAATGTAGCTGGAGAAGGAAGGTCATTACCAGATAATGGAGCCTGTTTATTATGTCTCCTGCTATTAGGATGAGCTATTTCCTCCAGTAGATTGTTTAGGATTTCTTAGGGAGAGCATTTCTGCAGCACATCTTGTTTTTTTCTCTTTTTTCATGATAAGAGAAAAAAGAGCATCCATGATCAAAAGAAGCAATTTAAAGCTAGAAAGTTTTTCTAAAGTGCATACACACTCTAATATATCCTGGGAGTTGGTAAGTTTCTGTAACTGCTGGGAGTGAAGGACTTCATTAACTGCAGGCATGCTATGATCATAATGATTCTATTCAGAGGTAAGCAATGGCAGGGAGCTTAAAAATTATGTGTGTTACAGCCAAAAATGCACACAGGAAGCACCCTACATTATGTGTCATGTGCTCTACAGATATTGCTCCAAACTGCATATCTGATGTCTGTCCTGCCTGGAGGGGAGCAGGACCCTAGCTGCAACCTGCCCCATATTGCACTTTGTAGTCCTAATGCATTGCCAGGATTAGCTGCTCAGAGCTGTGGTGTATTGTGCTAGGCTCGTCTCTACCTGTGCCTTAAAGAAGTGAGAGGGAGATGTGAAGGAACCAGGAGCAGCCCCATGCACCCATCCTATCAGGAAGGTTGAAGGCAGCTGGCACGCCTTAACATAGGGGAGGAAGTTGTACACCACTGTACCTGGGCTGGACACTTGCACCTTGCAGAGCACAGTATCAAGCAGTAGGTGCTTTGGCATCATGAAAAAAGACAGACCCGGGACAACAATGAAGAAAGGAAGTGAAAAATCAACAGCAGAGGCAGAGCATGAGGCCTGTGAGCCTGCAGTGGGATGCCTCCAGTCTTCAATAGCTGTGAGGATGAACAGAAGCAGCTTTCATTTAGCAGTCTTGAACTATACAATAGGATTCAGGATGGGTTTAAGGTAGCATCCGCAGACTGCCACCAGATGAGCTTGCCCAATTCCTCTGCCAGTGCAATAAGATGTTTTTTCCAGCCCTGTTCCCAACCTTGGCCCTGCTTTGGTGTTCACGAGCATATGGAAAAAATATTTTATTTCAGCTGTATCATTTGAAATATGAGGTACAACTGCCAGTGTTCAGAATGCTTCAATAGTTTCCCAAATTAAGTCTTAGCAAATTAAATGTTGTATTTTTGTAGCAGATTTTTAAATTTATCAGTTCTGGCTTTTCTGGTAGAAAACACTCCACTGAAAACCGTTTCATATCAGTAATGTTTGCAAATTGGCATGACACAGAAACTTCTTAACATTTATATCCCTAATGCTTTTAGGTAGCTGTTTCTTGATGTAATTTAGTACATGCTGGAAAAATGCATAACATCTCACAAGAAGTCACTACTTCTACAGCTGATTTTTTTTAGTTCCTCCATATATCATGCGCTTATTTATACATGAGTTTCTTAAGATCCCAGAGGAATTATATCACTAATCCTTTTCACATTATGAGTCTCATCTTACACATATTTTGTCTCACCATGGTGAACAGGGATTAACTATGCCTCAGTAACAACTAATTCTACCATCCACTGTGCAGTAATGTTGAAGATTGCTCACGAGCAGCGCTTACAAGAATAGTCAGCACAGGTAAATGGAAGAAGTGATAGGTACAACAGCAAAAACTGGACGGAAATAGCAAGAAGTCATCAGACTGAAAGGAGTTAAAGCCTGTAGGGTAAAAAAGTAAAGTATTATGATTTAAAAGGCACAACTTACACTAGCAATAAAACCAGATCATTTATTTTGGGAGAGAAAATGAGTGATGACAATTAGAACATTGTATTAAGTATATTGCAGCCCATTGTTCTTCTGAGATCTTTGCTGCAATATTGCTAGCCTGATCTACTCACCTCAAGTTTATCCTCAGTTTTGAGCCTTTCCAACAAAAAACTGAAACTGCATATATCTTATTTCCTATGCCAAGCATGTTTCTTCGCAGATTTGCCCTGTTAGCACAAGAATGAAACACAGCATCATAAGAGTACAAACACCTAGCTTGTCTGCAACTTTTGGTTAAGTGCTAGCTTTATTCTTTTCTTACTGATTTTGGCACTTGCTTTTAGTTGATTTATGTGGTTTGTATATTAGGCAGTTACAAAACTAATGCTTTTTCACTAAAGGAAGATAAATTGTATAGGATGAATAAACAGACTTGGGTTTTTAACGACAGTGAGAATATAATTCTTTTTGAATTCTGTGAAGTGTTGACAATCGGCTAGCAGAGGCACAGGAATGCTGTTTCTTTTTTTATTTCTTATGCTTTTAAAATCACTAAGTAAATTTGAGTATTTCTACTTAGAAGGTCCGATCTTTACATTTTTGCCCCAGAATCCTAGACCAAATAAGTACTGCTTGTGGCAGTGTTAGAGAGGAGAAATGCAAACTGCTAGTCATGGTTAATCATCACTGAGGGTGGAAACCTTCAAAGAAGCAATATTTAAACTAAGTGAATGTTGCCTTCTTATAAGTATTTATAGAAATCTCTATAAAGTATCATATTCTAGTGCTTTATACATTTAGAATTGTTTAGACAGAGCATAGGATGGAAGGAATAAAAAAATCAGTTCAACAAGAGGTGGTATCCTCTTCTTAGTGTTTTCTGAAATGGAGGATTACAGAGCCTGAAGAAGCTCTATTATCTATCATTAAGCAGATATAATCCATCTCATGGAGTACATAGTAGGGGGATACTGTCAATACCTTTTTCTGTTAAACAGAAAAAAGGAATAATCTGAGATGGTAAGCTCTTTCATCCACACAGTAGTAATCAAAACCAAAGCATATAGAAAAGAAAACAGCTATTGCTCTCTACTGCTTTCCATGGATAACACAAAAATAGAAAAGATATTGTCTACTTAGAAGCATTTAAGGAAATAAATTCAGGTAAGAGTCATGTTTTTCATTCTAGTTGTGTCAGACTCTACCCTCAGCTTTCTGTTCATGCTTATTTCTCACAGTAAATTGTCACTCTATAAGGAAACATTTCCTTTGATTTCTGTCACCCAGAGAATCTATGCATAAATTCATATTACATTTTCCTTCTTCTTGAACCCTTGAAGATAGAATCTGTCCTTCACGGTTCGGCAAACCAGTGTCTCACAGCTGTTTCCATAAATACTTCAGTACTTGCAATGCTGGCAAAAATGATCATTTCAAAGGAGAGTTTTAAAAAATTCTGTACCAGACCTTCTTACTCTAATAGTACTGACTGCTTTAAGAGTTTGCTGAATAAATCTGCAATTTGGTAACACAGATAGTTATTACAAACTCCCCACCCACTCAGTTCAGTTCACTAGAGAGCTTTGTGGATTTGGAATAACACTGTGAATAGGGAAGGCAATGGAGAGAAGACAGAAATGGTACTGCATCAAGATAGCTGTGTTAAGTCAGTGGTGCAGGAAAAGAATTTCAGGTGAATTTTCGTTTAAGAAAACGAAATTATTTACAAAATTTTAAAACTAAATGAAGTTTTTTCTGACTTAGTGTGTACAATTCGTTAGGACTTATTTTACATTTGCAATAAAAAAGTAAATTTGAAGGAAATTAAAAAAAATAAAAAATAATGTCATTTGAGCAATAAGATGGTTTTGAATTTTCCATTAATTCTTTGAATTCTTCTAACAAAGAAGTTTAATAAAAGCAACACAAATTCTTAAAAAGTTTTAGTGTCACTGAATGAGCAACTTTTCTCCAGGAAGTTCACCTAATTCTGATTTATCTCAGTTTAATGCATGGAAAATCAATATGTACACTGAATCACTATGGACATAGCATGCCTGCACCTCCTTTGGTAACAACAGGCAATTTCTGACAGACTTTTAGGATGTTTTTTCACATGTTAAGTAGTTAGCTCTTAGTAGTACTTAGAGTTATTGTACACTGTGACATACTGTAACTACTTAAGTGTCATAGTAACTGAAAGTCTTATACAATGAATAGACTGTCACAGTAAAATGCAAGCACAGAACAAGCGAAAAAAGGAGTTGATGACATCAGGTCATTAGATCAAAAGTTATAAACAGAGCAACGTAAAGAATAAGGAAATGTGGAGCTATACATAGACAGACTTGGCACACAAATGCCATTCAGAGGAATCTCAACAAGCTAGAGAAATGGGCCAATATTCTTCATTCAGTTTCTTTGTTGCTTTTGTCAAAGATGTGTGTGGCAGAACAAGGGTCAACAGTCCTAAGGTGAGATAAGGACAATATCAACTGGTCATGAGGGGAAGATTTCTCCATCTAAGTGATGAAACATTGAGCAGCCTGGTCTAACTTCAAGGCTGGTTTTCAGCATGAGACAGGACTAGATGACGTCAAGGTTATGCTATGATTCAGTAAGCCTCTCAAGTCCTAGCAAAATTTTGCTTCTACCACGGCAAAAAGTTTGAAGAGGGTTTGAAGAAAAAGCAGGCTGCTACTCAAATTCTGGGAAAGTGCCTACCAAACCTGTGGGGTATAAAGAGAAAGAGAAGGTGTGTTTGAAGTGATGACTGCTACACATCCACAAAGATGTTAAGAAGATATGTCACCATTTTAGTATGACTAGAGAAAGGACCTGAAATGGAATATCTATGAGTTTTAGGTCTATGAGTTTTCAGTTACAAAAAAAGACAATATTTAATCTGTGGTTGCAGATTACATTATCTAGAGATAAGGGCTGAAAAAGAGAGATGAGAGTGCAAACAGACACCTACAGAATCACCATGGAAAGTGTGTATATGTGACGAGAGGAAATATTACAATGGAAGGTTAATGGGGGAATTATAAAGCAGGTGTAGGGGAGCCAGGACTGGATTTTGAGAGAACTTGATCCCAGACATTAAAGACAGCTGACCAGATGAGAAGATAATAAAATTCTGGTTCTGTAGGAAGAGAAAATGAAGGACCTGGAGGTCACTAAAACGGTCATTAGAGGAACTAATAAAATGCTGGAGGGAGCCTTGAATGCTTTTAAGGTTGCTTTAAACTAAGGAAAGAGACAATGCCTGAATCGAAATTGTAAATTGAATTTGAAACAGAAAAAAATATGTATTGATAGTTACAGATGCCCAAAAAGTGGATTCCTCACCCAGTGTGCAATGAGTTAATAATCACACACTCAGGAGAGACATTGATTATTTATCTCAGGGTTGCGCAAGCCTGGGGGCTTGGTGGTTTTCCACAAATCAAGCACACCAAAGCCAGCTCCTCCATTATATTTATACAATAAATTCATACATATTCTGCCTATCTAATACTTAATAATTTTAATCTACGTAGGTTATGTAATGATATTAAGTCATTAATGATCATTATTGATATTGTTTATAATATCAATATTATTGAGAATCAATAGTAATGATCAATGAACTCGGCTCCACTTCAGATCTTTCTGTGCATGTCTTCCTCTCTTTGGGGTTCCTTGGTGGTCTCTGGTGGTCTTCACGGATGAAGTACCCTAGCCCCTTTTTATCCATATATGGTCATGTGTCCCCTAAGGACGGCTCAAGGTTATTTTCTCTTGCCAACTCTCCTTTATTTTCATCCAAAAGAAATGTTTGTCGTTGATTAAATGGATAATGCTGATGGCTAAGATATCCTGTATTTAACTGTAGGTTAAATATTAAAACATCAAATGCCTCATAAGCAATGCTTGATCAAAAAGGAGCTTAGATTCATGCTAATTAAACATAGACAATACCTCTTCTTTCCAAGGGGCATTGTTCCCTTACACAGAGATGGACCTGGAGATGTTGGTTGACAGCCAGCTGAATATGAGCCAGCAGTGTGCCCAGGTGGCCAAGAAGGCCAACAGCATCCTGGCTTGTATCAGGAAAAGTGTGACCAGCAGGACTAGGGCAGTGATCATCCCCCTGTGCTCGGCACTGGTGAGGCTGCAGCTTGAATACTGTTTTCAGTTTTGGGTACCTCAGGATAAGAAAGACATTGAGGTGCTGGAGCATGTCCAGAGAAGGGCAACCAAGAAGCTGGTGAAGGGTCTGGAGAGCAAGTGTTATGAGGAGCTGCTGAGGGAACTGGGGTTGTTTAGCCTGGAGAAAAGGAGGCTGAGGGGAGATGTTATGACTCTCTACAACTACCTGAAAGGAGGTTGTAGTGAGGTGGGTGTCGGTCTCTTCACCCAAGTAACAAGCCATAGGACAAGAGGAAATGGCCTCAAGTTGCACCAAGGGAGGTTTAGATTGGAATCTAGGAAAAAATTCTTCAGCAAAAGGGTTGTCAAGCATTGGACCAGGCGGCTCAGGGAAGTGGTGGAGTCATTGTCCCTGGAGGTATTTAAAAGACATGTAGATGTGGCACTTAAGGACATGATTTAGTGGTGGACTTGGCAGTATTAGGTTAACAGTTGGACTCAAGGATCTTAAGGGTCTTTTCCAACCTAAATGATTCTATGATTCTATGATTTCAAAAGTTCTAATTCTGGAAATGCAGATTACATTAAGTTATTTGAATATTTTCATTGAATTTTGTACTTTAGAGTATACTGTTCTTATAGCATGTGTTGATAGAGAAACAAACGATGTAAGAGAACTTGGAGATTATGTTGAATATTGCTGGTATGACTTTCATATTAATTAGGCTTAATGAGGTAGGCTAGTTATGAATAGTGGTTTTGATGGATTTGTATGAACAACTGCCCAGTTTTTGATTCCCAGCTCTAAACCAAAGGTAGACCTTAAACAATACATCTAACAAATCTCAAGTTTCAAGATCAGGAGTAATGAGATTTGTTTTACTTTAATTATCTCTGAGGAATTCAAGGAAAGACAGAAATTTGCAAGCACAGTTTAAATGAGTACGCTAACTTCCATCCCTGAAGAAATTCAGTTGGCCAGTATCCTTTATACCTTCAAAGATTTTCATTTCAGCTAATGGTTAGATCACTTTTGATTAAGCAAGTATGTGAAAAAATGTTTAAACATATCTAGTTCTGATTAATTGAGTAAATTTTTTGTGTGTGTACAACTTTTCAGCATATATACTGTAATATCAGTCAAAGTTTTCATTTCAGTATTCCAGTGATGAATAAAATAATTAAATAATCTGACAGGTATAGCTTGCAAGTATATTCTTCTTTTCAATCTTTGGAAAAAATTATCAGAAGCATATAATTTCTTGTTCTTCACGGCCACTTTTAGTGAATTTATGGAATTGAATATATTGCATATAATGTAATAATGGAACTTTGTCAGTTAATACTTTCAAGTGGTGACATAGCTGTTATGGTAAATTATCTGTGAACAAAGAAATTATACACTTACTGCAAACAAAGTTTCTGATTAACAACAAAAATGGATTAGATGGTCATACTTCAAATTATTTATTTATGAGCTAAAGATTGCATTTAGAACTATTTTCAACTCAAAATGGAGTATAATTTGGCAATTTTAACATGGCAATTTTAAAAAAAATTTAAAAAATAGTGTCTGGGTGTTGATCACTGGACAAATTATACACAGTTCTCTTTAGGTCTGTAGTGATGATTTTATTCCTGTCACAAGATCCTTGATCAGAAATATCACTTGCTTCCAATGATCACAAACTGTTATTTATACTGTTAAAAAAGGGGGAACAGAGGGACCATGGCACAAGAAGACCTCTTGGGAAATCATGCAAGCATCTTAGATGAACAGCCAATGAGCCTATGCCATTTTGTCTGTATAAGCCCAAATTGTTCCTCATTATGGAAGTTAATTATTACTTTAGAGTCAAACTTAATCCATCTTCCTCAAATCCCTGTTACTTTTTTATCATATATTTACACTTTAAATAGCCCAGAGTTATTTTTATATGATTACAGATTATGGTAATGTGAAATCCAGATTACATCCTTCACCCTTAAAATTCTAGCTCATCTTGGAGGTTTTCCCAAACTGAAAAACAGATTATGTTTACCTTTTTCTTACTCAGCTTCTTTCAGAGAATACAGCCTTCTGTGCTATTGTTCATTGTTTAGAAACAGATCACAAAATTCTCTAATGTATTAATTATTAAGAATTATTCATTAATTTTCTCAGTGAAAAATCTTTGGTCTGTAGATCATTGAAATTGCAAATATTATAAGAATGTAAAATTGAAAATAGAATTTGTACACAAGGCAGGGAACTGTAACATAATTAACATCCCAGCAACTGTGAATTTCAAATGTTATATGCAATACATTATCATATCCATTATTTATATTGTGTTGTTTATGTAAATCACCTACTGAGATACCAGCAACAATACACCACACTTTATAGATTATATGAGTATAACATAAAAATATAATACCTACATTTCCAGGGAAATATTAAATCCAGGAATAGTTGGGAAATATTTGATCATATGATTCAAAAAGTTTTGAGAACTCAAAATGTTGCAGGACTCAGTCTTTCAGTTTCTAACTGCACAACCCCAATATTTCCTTGACCTTCAATGAAAATAGCTAGATTCTTAATCCAAATGAAATGTTGCACCTTGTGTTGCAACATTATTAAATTTTATCACTCAGTTCATATTGGTACTCCTAGAAACATTCATTTCAATCTCTACTTTCAATCTCTAAATCCATTTGACAATTTTTTTTAATAAACAATGGAATTAAAGGTTCCAGAAAGTTAAAGGTAAAATGAAGTATGGTATGTTAAAAGATAGAGAAGAGAAGAAAATTCCTAACTCAGAGATGACTGAAATGCACTATTGTAGAAAAGTGTTGAGATTTTTCTTATTCATTTCTTTCCAAGATGATTTATATGTCCTCAGTTTCATTACTGAAGTACATTCCAATCTAAAACCTGTTGACATAGAGACTTCCATTCTGGCTGACTACTGTTCTCTCCTCAATAAGCAGGTGTCTTTTTCTAGTGTGTCTGGTGTTTGTAATTACATTGTTAAAAGAAAACATGTTTCACAAGAAAAGTTTCCAGTTGTAACTGATTAAGAGATGAAGTTCATAATTGATTTTCAATGTGTGTAATGAACCAAGTTGTTAGAATGTATATATTAATACAGATGATAATCTCTTGTCTCACTGAATATCAAGATTAATTGTCTCCTAAGAGAAATCTTGACCTTAGCTTCACCTCAGCTAATATTTACCTTAAGGTCAATAAATCTTAATGTCTTTCTCTGAAGAAGTCAATATCCATGATGAAGACTTAAAAACATATACATAAATTTGTATTAAAATACATTGGTGAACACATGAAGACTTATGAAAAATATGTTGCACAGATTGGTTTTAATTATAATCCAACATTTCTACCCTGTAACATGAGCCAACTGGAAGTTATTTTTTAGGACTTTCATCTATTTTTTTGTTATTGCATCATTCACGCACACATTCCATTTTTTATATATATATATATATATTAAAAAATGTCCATACAATTTTGCTGAAAATCATTTGAATTCATACTGAACAATGACTAGGTGTTTAACTATTCAACATAAAATGTGGTTATTGCATACAGCTACCTAAACAGGAAACAAAGATTATTTTTTTCTTCTGTGACAGGAACAAATTGTGCCATCTACAGATAAATATAACCAAGAAGTGTAATTCTAACACCAACAGACCTTGTTCCTTTGCAGGGTAACCTGGCCAACATCCACCTCTCTTACACCCCCAAGCCCAAAGTCCTCCCGCTCTCTGATTTTTGTCAATCCTTTCAAAGCATAAAACCAGGATAAATCTGTGCTTTTGTTTTGGGTAATGGATGGATATATACCATCAAAAGCAGATCACAGGGTGTTTAGTTACTGTCAATGTTTGTCTTGTACTATTTTCTTCATTCGCCATTGTGTGAAAATTCAAAGCTATTAGCTTTGCTGAGTGTTTATCTGTTGATAGGCACTTGGTGAGGAAGGATTGCTTTTTAAGTCTTTAAACATCATGAATACAATACTGCATGCTTAAAAACCGTATCTGTGATATTTAATGGTGCCATTTAACATTTGAATGGACCATAACCAGGGCTAAAATTTACTTCTGTTTGACTAACAGGTTTGATTTTGCCATGAGTGTGACCAGATCAATAGAGGGTGATTAAAATTAATGAAGCTTTGAAAACCTTGAAAGCCTCAGCTAAAGAGAGAATGTTTAAACCTGGTGAGCTTTCAATTCTAAAGAGAGCTTAATGAAATTCTCACCAAACTCCTTCTCAGCCTAGTACACACAAATATTTAAAACAGCTGAGCTCCATTCCCATCATACTTTTTCTGTACTGCAGACACAGCAATCTTTTTCCCTGGCAAGTTTCACTCTAAAATGAAACAAACAAATCGGCAGCTTTCAGGCGGGAGTTTCACCCTGACAAGTCAGCATGCCAGCCAAACAGCAAGGAGTTTGTGAGCTCTTCTTCCCTACCAGACTTGAAGGGGTGAAAGACTGGTGAGTGAGAGACTGATGGTGAGACTTTTGATGATTCACCAGTCTCTGACTTCAGGGGAGAGTAATCGTCACTGGCCTACACACATCTAGGCTGAGCACATAATGCTATTAAGGTTAGATTGAGCGATTATGCTATGTTTGTATAGACAGTTTAATTCATTCTTGAGCTCCAGAAAGGGCTTTTATGTATCTTACTAATGCTTTAAGCAGGCTGAAACTTCGTTTATGGAGTTTGCGCTCTCATCTGTGCAGGACTCCAGATGAGTGTCTTGCCATTCCTAATTATGGCACAGGAATAGAAAAACAAATGGAATGAAGTCCCAAGCAGGAGTATCTTTTAATTCCAAAATAACTCAGTTATTCACAGAAGCCAAAATTGATTAAATAAAGTATTTAAATGAATTCTTCTCTTTCCTAACTTCTTGGTCTCATGAACGAGGTTGCCAGCTTTGACCCTGGAAGTCTTCCAGAGCTGTGTTTATTTTATTATATTTATCTCTAGCTTCACATCCACTGGTAAATTTTTGTTCTCATCTGCTTATTCAGAAATTAAAGATGTAAAAAACACCCCCCTCCAAAGTATTTTCTTAGTGGGATCATAAGACCACTCCTATTAAATGGCAGTAAAACCTTGTGAAAATGATGAAGGAAAATGGGACCTTGCTGCCCACTTTAATTTCCTGAAGGACCTGCTGAAGGCATGATATATTCTCTACTTTGCCAGTCATTTCTAAGAACAAAAAAAAAAAAGGTAACTTAATTTGTATACCAGTATACAAACTATATATGCACCCTACATAAACTTCAAAATACTTGTCAGAACTAATTATTTAAAGTCCTTGCAAAAGCTTATGGATTGTGATTGACATGAAGATTTCTCTTCTGCTTTTCAGCAGTGACAGCAGTTGGCTGGAGTTAAAAGTATAGCTCATATTTTCTGGGTGAAACAAATTAGTTGACACTAAAAAATCACCTATCATGTAGATGCACCTTTACATATAAATTACGTGTGAGTGAATAAAAATTTCACAGGCTGGAATCTGAAAGCAAATATGAGGGCCATGTAACATGTTCATGAAGAACATGTCATGCTAAGAGGAGTTTGGCATACTGACAATTATTTTCACTCTACACATACTGTACACAGCAGAATAACCATATATGTAAAAAGGATGCATTGCGTTCTTCCTTGCTGACTGTGACTAACTCTGAATTAATAAGATCCAGCATCATTTCAAGTTTTTTCTCAAAAAGAAAAGCACATTTTCAGACACTACGGGCTACCTCAGAAGTTAAAAGCATAAATATTGAAAGAGTTCTGATAAAAATTAGATCTACAGTCCTGAACCTCAAACCTTAACTGAGGAGAAAGTAGGTTTGAATTTAATCTGACCATTATTGCTGCAGCATCCAGAAAATAATTCTGATCTGAAGACCTATGTGCAATCCTTTAAAAATCTGGATCTGATTGCAGTTTTGGACGTTGTGACTTGTGACCTAATTAATCTAATTAATATGAAATTTATGATGAAAGCTAAAACAAATCATCTCCCACCAACAAACATAATTGAATAAAGAGGCCTGGCACTGTCTCCTTTTGCTGCTTTTATAAAAGCATGCTGTAACTCTTACACAGTGGTCTGAAAGAAGTGATGTCTGCCTTAAGCTCTAGGTAAAGACACGCTTTTCAGAGAGAGGTAGAGTGTCTTGGCATTCCTTATAGTCCTCAGTATTTGCTTTCAAACCACTTTTTTACATGGAAGTTTTTAGATCAGCTTTCTGAAACAGCTGAGTGTCCCAGGATACTGCTCAGAAAGCCTTTATCACTAACACAAGGTTCAGGATTACATCTGGGAATGAGATTCCAAGGTATTGCAACTATTTACTTGTAAGGAACTGTGCTTTTTATTGGTGCTGAGTCCTAATGAAAAAGCAAATGGATGCTAAACTTATACGACAAGTTACAAATGTCTATGTCTTGTTAACTTTTGGGGGATTCATTGGAATTTGTGTTAGATTTGCTGGAAGTATTTAAGCATAAGCATTTTAGAATAAATCATTAAGATAATATTTGGTTAGCAATGGTGCATTTGCTACTGATTATGAACTCTTCCTTGAGATGAAATTTAAAGGAGGTTTATCCTAAAAGTTGAAGAGCTTAGGGAACACAAAGCTCAGCTGAATGACCTTGCATATGTTCATTACTAAGAACTTTGCATTGCCTGCAGAAATCTAATATTTTTACATTCAAATCTTTTCCTGCTTAGGGAGAAGCATTGTGGTGCTAAATTCATACATGGAAAATCTCTGGTCTATGTTCTGAATTACTATATCTGAAGGCATTGAAGTCTGTTGCACTGCATTACATGGAGGTCTGTAACTCAAAATCACACTTTGAAACTGAAGAATAGACATAGAGATAAAAAATGTCTTTCTCAATTTTCTATTTAAAAAAATTCAAATGTTCTGAACACAATTTACACCAGCTGATTAAAAGAATGAATCATAATAATGACTTTACAAAGAAGTTTTTAATTTATATCTCACTAATTGCAAACATATTAGCCTTTTAGGATGAAGTTTCTGTTCTGGGAATTTTATAGAGCTTGATGATATGGATGATTATAAAGATAGAAAGTCAATATTCACAAACCATGCTGGTGTTTCCTGCATAGTTCTTTAAGATGAACATTTCATATTTTATTCAATTTGTAAGAATTTATTTTGGGTGTTTTGTTTATAATAATGCCAATTATCCTGACAGGTATTTGGTGTAAAGTATATACAGGTTTCAGGGTACCAGAAAGAAAAGGAGGTCCAAATTAAGTTGAAAATACCTCTATCAGCATTTTCCTGAGCAGGTTGAACGATGCTGCACCAGGCAAACCACACAGTTGTTTCTGACTGAGAGGCTTGCAGATATATGGATCTGCTGCCCAAGACTTGATGATTTGGGACAAGGGGTGTCTCCTCCTGTGTGACAGACCAAGGGTCGAGGCCTGCAGTCCATATTCAGCAGTCCCCCCACTGTACTCACAAGGTTTAATAACTTCAGAGGAAGATTTGTCAGCAGCTGTGAGGCAGGTATTATTGCTGCCTTGTCATGATATAGGTACTGATATGTTACTGTGATGATATAGGTATAGTTATCTTCAGTTTAGTTTTGACCCTATCATTAATTTTTATGAAACTCCAGGTATTATGATGTTTGCTTCTGTGACTCAATGTACTTCTTGCTCTGCCACAATTTCCATTGTAAAGTATTTCTTTCTGGGTTTTCATATGTCTGTTCTAAAATTATTCCTTTGGACCAAAACTTGGTATTTCAGACTAATGTTTTTCCTCGTCTAAAATAGGGGAGTGGATTTCAAAGAAAAACACTCTTATAAAATGTCCTGGTTTCAGCTGGGATAGAGCAAATTTTTTTTCATAGTAGCTAGTGTGGGTCTATGTTTTGGATTTATGCTGAAAACAGTGCTGATAATGTGGAGATGTTTTAGTTGTTGCTAAGTAGTGCTTACACTGGTCAAGGACTTTTTCAGCTTCCCATGCTCTGCTGGGTGCACAAGAAGCTGGGAGGGGACACAGCCGCAACAGCTGACCCCAACTGACCATAGGGATATTCCATACCATATGACATCATGGTCAGTATATAAAGCTGGGGGAAGAAGAAGGAAGAGGATGAACGTTTGGAGTGATGGCGTTCGTCTTCCCAAGTAACCATTACACGTGATGGAGCCCTGCTTTCCTGGGGATGGCTGAACACCTGCCTGCCGATAGGAAGTAGTGAATGAATTCCTTCTTTTGCTTTGTTTGTGTGCACTGCTTTTGATTTACCTATTAAGATGTCTTTATCTCAACCCATGAGTTTCCTCACTTTTTCTCTTCTGATTCTCTCCCCCATCTCACCAGGGGGGAATGAGCGAGTGGTTATGAGGTGTTTGGTTGCTGACTGGGGTTAAACCATGACATAAAACTAAACTGAAACAGATATTTTAAATTATTTTTAATTGAACTTGTTCTCAACTCCTATAATTACAGAACTAAAATAAAGATATTTCTTGAAATTCTATTATTGTATCAGTCGATAAATTTAGTGATCAGATGTTCATCAGGAGCATTGTTTTTCTTAAAAAACCCCACAGCAATAAAACCATTTTATGTTATCTATGTTCTTTAAAAATAAAGAGATTATATGATGAAATTAACATATCTGAAACAGGGCAAATATCACTAGTGGAGACAGGATATTGAACTAGATAGACTAGGTTGGACTAAATTGAACTAGATTGAACTATTCTTGTTTAATGAGGCTATTCTTATGTTTATGTTCACCACAAGCATGTATAAGTGATTAAAGTCACCATCTCAGAAGGTCATAAGGGCACGTAGACAGAAAGGATTTAAAAATTGTGTCACATGTAAAAATACTACTAATAAGGATTAAAAAAAACCCATGCAAAATCTTGATATAGCATAAGATTTCTCCTAGTGACCATTCATGGATCACTATTAGAACAATACATGTGACAATTAAAGAAAAGGAAAGTTCATACATCAGACATTGTTGGAGAAAGACATGAAATTGATTGCACCAATTGAAATGCAGCATAGGTATTTCTCCCTAACTCCATCTTCCTAACAGCAATAATAAAATAAATGTTAGCAGTTATCAATGAGTAAGGTCATCCATTCTTCAATGGTTGATCACTGACAAAGGTCTTTTAGAGGATATTTGTGCAAAGCCCACTCTTCATGTGTCTTTTCTACAATGGCCATTTATTTTTCAGTTGGCAAATTAAATTTTTAATAAACTAATTATTCTCATTCAGACTATATTTCAAGGCAGCATTTGTTTCTTTTCTTTCTTTAGATGTTTGCCCTTGCATTAAAATATTGTGAAGATTTATTCCAAAGCACTGTCAATATTCCATTGAGAAGGTGCACTAATGAATAGCAAAACAGTGACAGAAAAGTGTAAGCAGCAGGTAGTTTATAGATAAGGGTGAAATATTATTTTTCTGTCCTCCAGAACTGAGGCACAGCAGGATGCTCTCTCTGACGTTGCCTCAGAGCATCCTGTTGTGCCTAACTGCTGGAGGACATATAGTGTCTGAATTCCTCCCTTTATGGTGTCATGTCTCACTTTTCTTTTAATACTGTCTTGTGGAAGAAGAATACAAAGCAGGGCAGTGCTAGGGAGCTGCTATAATCCATCCGCCTTGAGTATTGGTCCTTAGAAAAACAAAAGCTTGAACAAATAGAAAGTTAGGAGTGTTAGAGTGCAGACACAAAAACAGAATATAGAATGTAATGATTTAAACATGAATCAGTTAAAACAACTAATATGTATAAGCTGTTATTTTTTAAGGATCGGGGCAGATGCAGCACAAATTTATGCTTTATAGCCTGGTGTGAAAACAATCAGAAAATGAGCTGCAAAGCAGGATTGTTTTTTAGGTTCAATTAAAACATGGATATATGTGTCTGTATGCATTTTTCTCAATTACTTATTCTTTTCTCTTTGGGCAAATCTAGCTGCAGTGCGCTTAGGAAAAAAGATAGAGTATTAAATTCAGGTAAATGTCATTCTCTCTAGTAAATGTAGGAGGAACAGTTCCTGAATACCAAAATGGAAGGGAATTAATATGATTTTTCCTATTTGCAATCATATTCTGCATTTATTGTCAACATGTCAATTGCCCGGATTCTCTGCCAGAGTGCAGGTTTTGAAAAAAGTAATTTCCTAATAACATTAAAATCATAAAGAGCAGAAATGAACACTTAAAACTTCAAGTCCTGAATGAGCCAAGGGAGAGAAAGTGCTAGTAAAGGAGAAGGAAGCATCTTGCATTTGGTGTCATAAAACTATTAAAAATGGAAGAAAGTTGCAGTCATATTACCTGGAGAGTTAATATAATGCTTTTAGGAATGGGCATGTTATCTCCAGTAACAGGTCTGCTAACTTTTTTGTAACTGAAATACACTTTGAAATCTACAGAATGACACTAATAAAAGGATAAGAAAGAAGATGATTCATAGCCAAACACTTTTCTCCAAACTGGAGCAAACTGGGACCTCAACAGTTGTGTGTGAATATTTAGAGTTAAGGGTAACCGTGCTAGTATATTAATTACTGAGGTTCATGTTTGTGTAAGTCACACCCAGGGTATGCAAACAAAAGTCCACTTCCCCCCACAGCTAAGGTGTTTGTTCCCCTTCACCACTGAAATGCCAGTGGCATGGCAGGTGCTATATTCGCCAAACTCAAAAGATGCTGGTACAGCTCCAGCAGCTCTGGCTTCTCATTTTCTCACCCCCTTTGCCTTCTCTGCGCTCAATCAGACAGAGATACAACATGGAGCAAATCAAATAATAGATAGGTCATGCTTAATGAGCGAGTATAGAAATTGTTGGATTTCTTTGACCTGTGTGAACGGTGGATGAAGCTTATACTGCTTGTTTTACAAATAACCTGTCTAGAAAGCGGAAAGTTGAGTTGCTTCTGACCATGAGTATCATAAGATTACTGGACAATTTATTTGATTTATCATGGAAGTAGTTCTGCTCCTCCCACAAATACAGTGCTAGCAAGAGCCTTTTGGACATGCATTTTTAATGCCAAACTCTCTGAAAACTACAAAACTTCCCAGCTGTCTGACTTTGGAAGAAGCAGCTCTAGTTCCTGAAATTGTCCCTCTCTACTTGAAGGTATTTGATCTGGAGAAGATGACATCTGCCTTGTTACTGCCCAGCTTTTGCACCATGACCTTCTTTTTCCTTTCAGATGTGTACCAAAGTACTGAAAAGGTACAAAGATAAGTCATTGCTTTCATGTCAGAGATCCACGTAGCAGTGTTGACAGAAAATTACCTAATCTCAACTAAGTCCCTGTGACCTGGGCTTTGGCATTTAAAATGCCAAAAATCATAACGCAAGCCATCAAAAGTGCTAACTTTAAGAACTACTCAGATGACCCTCACTGTTACTTCAATGAATGCCATGGGAATACAGACTTATGTGTTGTCCCTTGTTGCACACTGTTCAGACCAAAATATCTTCCAGATTTCACTTTCGTCCTGTACACGAGTAGGAATCACTTCTTCTAAACCTTATTGATGTCCGTAATAGCTTCAGGTTTATAGACTCCAAATTAGCCTTTACAGAAAGAAGGAAACATTTGGCTGATTGAAGTGAATTTATGCACCACTGAGGATGGCAGTTTTCAAGCTGTGAAACTGTGTGCAACCTCTCGAGGGCTTAGTCTGAAATTTCTTAATCCCCAGGCAATAAGAAGCACAATCAAAATTCCAACCCAGATAATTTGGACTATATAGAGCTTTATCTTTTTTTCTTTCTTGTAATGAAAGGTTGGCACTAGGAGGATATTGCAATAGAAAGACAAGTTTTTACTGGGTCCATTCCTGTCTGCTTAATTAGGAAAACCAGCAATAACTTTTAAAAAAACTATTCTTAAAAAAAGCATGGCTATACCTTTCAGTTAAGCTTAAGATTTACTGGAAATTTTGAAGCAATTAGTCATTTAATATTGTGATAGAATTTCAAATCAATAGTTGAAATGTCAGTAGAAAATAAAGAAAGTCATTTGGGAGAGATACAGAAGTTGTCACGTAAATGTCAATCTATGATACTGTAAACATTAAATCCGCCAAAAAAAGAATGCACTGATTACATTGAGTTTGACAGGTAGAAAGGACTGTTGAATATATTCATCGTAAATGTTATTGTATTAGCATTTATTCAGGCAACATTGCTGCTTGAACTTTACCTGATGCCTCTACATATCCAGTCGCACACATACATGTTCTGTATGTCACTGAAGAGCAAGTATATTGCACATAACCATATCTTCCAATCAAGAGAAATGCCTGTACCAGCTGAAATGAAAAGGTAAGGAACCTTATTATAGAAAGTAGTCCAATGGCAGAGAAGTCAGGGTAATTTACTATATCCTTATCATATGATGGGATTTACTGGCAATTTAATTATGAATGCATCCTGTACAGAGCAAAGAGAGGTATTTTCTCCTAGTCTTCACTCATGCATAGCAAACACTTCTTTAGCAAAATATAAAGTCAAACACAGGTTGTTTAGGTGCTTGTTAAAGGTCAGAAGCAGTGAAAGAAAATGTCAACTGGTAACCATTAATAGTTGTTCTTCATTATAGTTTTTACACTTGTACAACATTTTATCTGGTCTCCAAAATAAATATGCTATGTATGGTCTGAGAACTTTCCATAGGACATTAGCTGTATTTTCCTCTAGAAATCTGAATCTGAGAGCGTTTGTTATTATGCCAAATTATTGTTCACTATCAGCTGATTTAGAAGCTGAGACCAAGTCTTTTTCCAAGTTGTTCTTATTTATTTTATAGATACTGGTATTAACACTGTTACTACATTACTCTAAACATTGTGAAATTTGGGTTTCATGAAAAATATGCAGGTGAGCAACTAACAATAAATGGATAACTTAGGGTAGAGATCATTATTTTTCCCTGCATCCTACATATAACTTAATTGATATATCTCAGTTATGATTTGCAGCAGCCATATTCCAGTCCTCTGTTAAGAGAACTATTTGGTAATCGAGGGAACTTTTCCATATTACTTTTTCATATGTGACTTATTCATGGTAATATGATGCTCCTTTTTATTGTGTTATCAGAGCATCCCATACATCTAGAATCTCACACAGGCAATATCACTGCAGTAAAATAAGCGTGTGATAGAATGGGAAAGGCATTTTTGTGTTCTGCTATAACACTGAAACAGAAACTAGCATATCATCAGAGTTGTGGAGATATGTGAAAGCATAGTATTTCTATGATAGCCAGTCTATAGTTTATGGAATACTGCAACTGTCAGCTTTGGTGAAGGGGGGAAAAAAGGTGGACTGTCTTCTGATAGGATGATCCCAGGCTACCTGCTCACTCTCCAGCTTTTCAGGACATGAGGCTGTTTACCATGCACACAGCACTCCTATTCAAATGGGATCCGCTGCTGAAATCCCGGTGCCTGTGACAAACTCTACCTCTTCTGGGGACTTCTGAGGGAAATTCATAGCACTTACTCATGTAAGTAGAGGCTACAGGGTCAAACTCATACACTGTAAGTTTTATTTGCAGCTGGCAAGCACAGCCTTAGATGAATTATGAGAACCAAAATATAACCCTTGGTTGAATGATCAAGGAGTACTCTGAGATCTGATTTACTTAGGAAATACTGCACTTAACTACTTTTGGTAATTTAGATTGTTTGATGGATATCTTTACCCCCACACACATACAACTGCTTTTGCTTATCTGATGATTTAAAAGAGAGGTCAAATGTTCACTCTTCCCTTGGAAGGAAATGTGAATTGTTTATGCTTGAGAGGAAGAACTGGGGGTAATCTATACAATCTCTTTGCTCCATTTGATTCATCGAGGAGAAGTGTTTTTGACTGGGGCAGCAGAAACACCCATCTGAAGCATGGAAAAAAAATATCAATTCTCTGGAGGGCAAATTCATGCAAAAGCAACATAAAAGGACGAACTGCTTATGTGAGAGGAATCAATATTCACATGCAAATGAAGTCCCTGAAGTTTATGAAGCAGTCCCATGCCTAAATGACTCACTCTGGAATAATCACGTGAAGGTTCAGCTCTAGTTTATTCTGCCACAGGGAGTTTTGAAAGCATTCTTTCCCCCTGCATTTTTTATGACTAAAGGGTCTGAGGAAAATATGACAAGTGGAAAAAGGGGGGCTTTGGGATCACTTATACATGAAAACATGTTTTGCCCCAGAACTAGGAGTCTTGTACAATAAAACTCAAGGTTATGTTAAACATTTTGCACCTGCACTTTCAAAAATCTCTTTCATGTTCTGCTAATATGTATTAGTCTTAAGTCAGTAGAAGGATGTAGATCAATAGTCAAGGGAAATTATAAAGGCCTTTTCAAGGACTTTTGAAAAAGGTTTCTCTGGAGATTTGGACTTCACAACAGCTACCTGCAGTACAAGAAGAGGGCCTTTTGTTTTGAAAGAAATTTAAAAGGAACCCAGTATAAGGTCTGCACCATGTTGAGAAATATGTGTTATTTGTACAGTCCTGTGTTTTGGTTTCTATTCTTGGCTTTGGTTTAAGTCTTTGGGCAAAGAAGGTGGAAACTTGTATTTTCAAAGACAAAGGGGACTAGATTATAATGGTGCCTTTCATCTCTAGAGTAGTTAGCTGGAGGGCAGCACAAAATGTTTAGTCTAAAAATGAGTTTAAATGGCTTTATCTAAAATATATACATTGCTGAGTGGACTCCTCTGCTTTTTCCCATTAAAAAAGATCCTCCTTTCATAAGGATCTTTATGAATCTGCCTAATCATAAAAGGAGCACATTTCTGTTCCTTTACAGAGAACTTTATAATTTTTAGCAGATAAGAAAGTAAGTGTTCACTTTGAAGCTGCTGGTTTAACCATTAAAATTAAATTTTAAGGTCCCAGTCCAGCATCAACTGAATGTAATGATGTTTAGAAATTGACTTTAGAGCAGA
This sequence comes from Morus bassanus, assembly GCA_031468815.1. NCBI lineage: Eukaryota > Metazoa > Chordata > Aves > Suliformes > Sulidae > Morus > Morus bassanus. The sequence continues at coordinate 19,134,341 of CM062600.1, read as the reverse complement.
GAAACACAAGCTGAGGAATTTAAAAATCCCATTCTTTCAACATTAAGAGTTTATGTCTGTTTTACAGAGTTAAAAGCTGGAGATTATCAAATCAGATTGTCTGACGTCCTGGAAATCTGTCCAAATGAAAGCTGTCCCTGTAACACTGTTAACATATGCCTTTTGCACCAGGTTATTTTCTCTAACATTCAGACATTCATACTACTGGAGCAGAAGATATCCTTTCCTTACGTGATCAGATTTGGAATGAGGAATGTAAGATACAGACATGAAATTGGGAGTGAACAGCTCTGACTAATCAAAAGAACTCAGGCTCTGTTCTCATCTAATGCTTGCAAGTGTGCTCAGGCTTCCTGTTAAGAGCCAAATTAAATAGGTCAGTATCTCACTGAGTATGGTCTAATGCCGGTGAAGCAATCATTAAAGTATAACTTACTAATTAGTAAGCAGGGAGTGTCCAGATCCTAAAGCTTACATGACCAACTCTCTCCATGCAAACTTTTAATAATAATTCTGAAATTCATGCCCCTCCACTTGGAACACTGGGTGGGTATCCTGGATATTATTATATCCATTATACAGGTTGTATATATTTTTCTTTTTTATTTCCCACATGGAGTTGATATATACAATATTGAAAGCTGTTCATGTTCTCAATATATTCAGAATTTTAATGAGTAAAAAATAAATTCCAGATGATGCTGTAAAACCATGCAGGTATTTCCAAAGAGGGAAGGGGCTTCCCAGTTTGTTTCTTGGTAAATTAAGCAGACATTTTTCAATACTTCCCAGAAGCACCATTTACCAAGAGAAATACCATCTTGCTTTGTTTTCTTTAATTTCTGCAGAGCCAGGTTTGGAGCCCTTCAGTTTCCTCCTGGATCAATCTGCTCCCACAGCAAATGTAGCAAAACTTTCATGAAAAGCTGGAGCCTGTAATTCTTAACTGTCAGATAGCTCACCCTTGATAAGCTGAGGAGTAAGAGGGATGAATGAGCCCTTCTTCTATTCGCATATGATTTTAAATACTTGCACACAATTTCAATATGCCTGAATACATTCCTGACCATGAAATGAGCAATTTTCACTTGTTTCCACTAGCCATTAACAGACGGACTTTCAAGATGATCACACCGCTAGAGGATGTCACTAAACAATATGGCAGGTAACCCATTTTGGCCTCGAGGATGTGTTTGAGTCTTCTCTTGAAAAACAGCACATGCTCATTGAAATATAGAACACAGATAGTTTAGAGTAATTGGCAGATCAATGTCCCTACAGAAAGATGGCACAGCAGAGGGGCTCAGTTACTCTGAAGAAATGCTTACTGAGTGAATTATACGAGCTGGTGTTTTCAAAGTGGGAACATCCCATCCCGTGAATTCAAATTCTTATTTAGCCCGATTCAGGTTCAGAGCATGGATTTTGCATTAAAGCACATGCTAAGTAGATCTTCTCAGACCCTGCCATATTACTTTTGGTCTCCTGGAATAGCACTTCAAAAAGTCCCATTACAGAAGATAAACTGTAAGCTAGTTGGGTAAAAAGGAACAAATAAAAGACTATCCATGTATTGTAGTTCTTGTTTCAGGATTTTCATTACATTATAGTTCCTGCTCCAGGATTATTTTTTCATTTTAAGTTAGACAATCACTCAGTAAAAACTCCACAAACCACCTCAGGAGCAGGCATTAGTTAAGTCATACTCCTTTTTTTCCAGAGAACGCTCTAAACTCTGGATGCACAGCCATTTCTTCTTGTGCTTCCATTCTGGCTGAATTAACTTTACATTCCTTGCTGCAAAACTTACACAAGACTGGAGGAGACTTTCTCTACCCTTCTTCCAACCTGGTCTAGAAGTGTTGGGTAAGGGATTCTTTAAAAAGAAAGTGGGTTTGAACTCCATCATCCTCAGATTAAAACTACTGTCTGGATACGTGCTCTGGCCCTGATGTTACTACCTGAAAGCTGAGAACCACACCTCCTCTAACAATCATTATTCAAAAGAAATAAATTCTTCCTTCCAAGTGAAAAATCATGGAAGTTCTGGAGCCTGAACAGATGAAGGAATTACTAGCAATATTTTGGCATCTTTATGTTTAATTTTCATATTAGCTAAGCTGTTGTGTTTTCCCATTCGGCATGTAGGGAAACCAATCTGAGGTGTCTGCCTTATTCTGTGGATGCTAGGGGAGGTTAACAGAGGTCTTGCCACTGACTCAGTCCACTGTAGGGGTCTATGAGAACAAACCCTGAGGAATCTAAAGCTCGGCAAAAGTCTTGCACCAGCAAAGTTTGATTTTTTTTTTCCTTTCTCTTAATTTTAGTGGGTACAATTTCCATACTTTTCATTCCTAACTTAAAAAAAAAAAAAAAAAAGTCATGTTGCATTAGAAACCATCACATACTCGTAACGTGTGACTAAAAGTCATGGATGCCAAATAGGGATACAGATTTCTGATGTAGTTTCCTCATTTTTCTCCATGCTCTCCTTTTGCCCCAGAGACTGCATTATGGATGGGACACGTTCCCCTATGTAGTTGCTGTTGCACAGTGTATAGCACAATAACTACTGTTCACCAGGATCCAGATCTGATACGAAAACTTCTTTTTCATTCGTATTTCTAATTTTTTTTACTCTTAGCTTTCATAATGTTTCCTAAGCAGAGCATGAAAGCAAAACTCCTCAAATGGAGATTTTGAACCCCAAAGAACATATAGAATTTAAAATTTATTTAGGAAACATTACTTCCTTTTTGAATTACATGTATACAAACAATTTTTTATCATTACTGACCTCTAAAAGACATGACTTTTTGTGTTTATGGCAAGAAGCAGGTTCTGTCACTAGTTGTTTCCTGTCTGAGTCACCTTGATTGACCAAAGCATTTGGTCTCTTGAACCCCATCAGATCTGAGGGTTACTTCAGTAAACAATTCTATAATACTGCTGGGACCTATATTAAAATTCCAGTATACCAAATAGTCCTTTAGATTCCGTATCTTCTATGGATCTTATTTGTAAAAACAAGATGTCCTGATAATACTGACTGAAAACGCTTAATACTTTTATCAGGATCAGAGTGTTTCTAAAATACTTCAGGACTAACCCCTAAAGTCTGGGTATCTTACTGGGTGCTTTAACAAATGGTACAGGATGGAAAGAGACATTGGCACAGATGGCTGGAAAAAGGTGACTATGGCTGTCAAAGATGAGTCTGTAGTTCAAATGAGATTACATTAAGTCTTATTTCTGCCTGCCTTTTGATAGCTATAGAGTCAATACTGGCACAGCCTGTAGACTTGAAAACTGGTGTGAGCTCATGTGTAGCTAAAGGACTAGTAAAATATTCTCAATTGAAGTGAATGACTCTTGTTTCCCTGTGAATTTCAGTGGGATTTTGTGAATTTAGTGAATAATCTACTAACCACTCTAACAAAATAGTGTTATATTACTAAAAGAGTTGAATATGAAAAACAGACACCTGTAGAAAAACAGAATGTTCATGTTCCAATTAAAAGAAGAAAACATGATGCCTGTCAGTAACTGAATACAAGTAGAAAACTTTATAGTTTTTCTTCTTTTTTCTTTTTTTTTCCAAAACAAAACCACAAAAAGCCATAAGCATGACCTGATTTTCTCTCTCTTGCTACTCTACTAATTCCATCAGAAAACAGAGATTTCTTTGGCCTCTAGTGAGTACAAATAACACACCCAATCATTTCATAGATGCGCCTCTTTTTTAATGATTTTTGCTACAGCTAGCATCTAAAAGCTATCTACAACCCTCCAATAGCAACAGAAACCCCAGATTCTACTCTGGAAGTTTTTATATAATGAGAAGATTCAGCATCATACCCAACCAAACTAGGAAAACCAGCTCATTCTTTTAATCTCACCTAATGAAACATGCTCAATTTTCTTGTGTTCAGTTATGGTCCCAAGGCTGTTTCTTCTCTTTAATCATAAGCTTTATCAGGCAGTGAAGAAATTCATCACATCTGGAAGATATTTTTACAATGAAATACAATCTTTTTAAAAAACTGAAGGATGAAAATTAGCTGAAGACAACCTACTATTAGAAAATCAGTAGTTATGCATTAGAGAGCATTTTTGCTCTATATTTATTTTTCACTCATGAATGACAGCATCATGGTAAAGGAATTAACATAATTTATATCAATGATTTGTTGCTGTGGTGTATAAATAAAATAATACTCACCTAATTTTTTTTTTTAAGTTTCAATAACTTCATTTTTATCAGCTATGTCAGTTGGCCAGGGAAAAGAAGTATTCTGTATGTTCAGTACTTATTTGGAACAATATCTGTCTATACCAAAATGGTCTCAACTTGTCTCCATCATTTGTTATGATTGTTTTGATTCTTTTCTTATTCTTGACAGATTATTCCTAAAACTTGGCTAGCAAGAACTTTAGAAAAGGCTGAAGGATTTCTAAGAGTTAACTGGGTGAACTTGGTCAGTCCCCTGGCCAAACAGATTCATTTGATTTGTCTTTTTCAGTGACCTTTCGACTTACAGTCATCTGCATTCTGTTCATGCTTTATTTCATTTTCTTTCACTGGAGAGCACTTCGGAATGTTTGTCATGAAAAGAGCTACATAAATATTAATGTATTGATAGTGTTACGGCTTTTCAAGCCTATTTTTCATTTCATGGGTTTTAAGAGCTACAAAATTTACTGACTATACAGAAAATATAGTATAATGGACTTTCTGAAATGCCCTGAATGAGATAAAATATATGAATTATTAATCCCATGGAAGTCAGTGCTGTCTTGCTTATAGAAAATATTTTCTGTGCCAATCCAAGGTTTTTCTTTTTTTTTTCAAAGTTTGCAATGCATACACTTTATGCCTCTAGTTTGTAAGTAAGCATATGTTCCTAATTACATCCTAAAAATAGTGATATGAATTCATTTCATGTGCACAGTGTTGTCATCAGGATGCACTTTGAACCTCCAAAAACTACAGGGAACATGGAGGGAGACATTCATATGGGACTGTGTTTCCTACAGGCAGTGCTAGCAGGCACCCTCCACAACAGAACTGCAGCTTCAGACTCTGAATGAGCCAAAGGGAGCATGCTTTAGGTATATCTTGACTCAGTTTATTCCCCACTCTTTTTTTTCCATGACCTGCTGATTCCCTGTCTTTTTTTTTTTTTTTTTTTTCAGTGGATACTCTGCCATCTGGGCTCAACAGCTAAGTTATAAGCTGTGAGGCACATTTATCACACCATGGGAGGGAAGCCGTCAGAATCTGTAAATCTGCAGCAGAGCATCTAATACAGAATAATGAAAACAAATGGAGCTCGAGGTAAAGGCTACTCTCAAATCTTAACTTATCCAGCTGTTTTCAAAATCATGAATGTTTAAGCCCCCTGAATCTTAGATAGCCTTTATATGGTAGTGGCCATGTTCAACTGAACCAGATGGAGAATGCATCAAGCCTGGACTGTTGCCCTTACTTCTGATTTGCATCAGTTGTCAAGTTAGTATGAGCTGAGATAAGTTTTCCTATTAAAAACAAAACTCTAAACATTAAAGTTCTGTGCTGAAGAAAGGCCTGGAAGATGTTGAATGACTTTTTTTTTTTTTCCCCACTGGTTCAGCTGCAGTCAATCTACCTTCTCATATCTCAGTGTCTCTTGTTTCTTCACCCCTGCTCACTGCCCTACTGCATCCTGAAACACCTTTCAGGAATGCTGTCCCCCTACAAGCCCTGTTTTCCCTTCCCTGTGTTTGTACGACTAAGGCATATGACACCTAGCACGCTCATGCATGCTTCTGCAACTACAGAAGTAACAGACCTATTCATAATATTCTTCCCCACCCACCTTCACTCAACCAACACCAACCCTCAAACTGGGTAAAACTTGAGCAGTTAAGTACTAAGAAGGCTGTATCTGAAGACAGTCTGCAGCTATACCATCCATCATCACAGCTTGAATTTGTTGACCTTCGGAGCACAGAGCAAGTTTCAGCTACTAACTTAAGTGATTGCCAAAGTGATCCTGAGATGTGTGTGGTCACAAGTATCTATTTATATTTTAATCTCTAGCCATTCTCTCAAAATTTGTTGGACAAGTGCATTTTAGAAAACAATCAATAAATAAATATCTCAGACTCACTTCAAGGGCAGAATGTATACCTCCCTCTGAGTCATAGTTATGGCAATATTACATATAACCTGAGACAAACAGCAAGTAGTACAGCCAGCTGGGAAGCCTAAGAAGCAGAACTGTACAATTACTTCTTTACTTTTCTCTTTTATTTATACTGAAAAGTACTACAAGAAAGACAATAAAACTGGAAGACTCTGCATGTATTTTGTATATTTAAAATACATAGCATCTTTACTTTTAAGCTTGCACAGAATGATGTAGCTGGGTGTGACAATGAACTCTATCTTGTTTCTTTTCACTGTTATGCTGTTTTTCTTGTTACCATGCCCAAAGCTGGAAGCCAGTTACAGCCTGGCTTTCAAAGCTTCCTTTTATCATGACAGGATTTTTATTCCTTCTAGCAGAAAAATTTGGCAGCTATTTAAGTTGTTGAACTATTGTGTTCCATGCTTTTTGTCTGAAGGTTGTTTATGGAAAAAAAGAAAAAACAACCCACAACTCAAAGTGTTCAGCTTTAAATTATAGATGTTTTGACTACATTTAAAGCATGTGCAAGAGATCACAGGTGACGGTCAGCACTATACTTTTTTCTAATACACTTCAAAAATTTCAGTGGGTTATTTTTTTGTTGGGGTTTTTTCCCACTAAATTACAAGACGATGAATGAAAAATAGAGTTTGCGGTGAGAAATAAAAAGATACAGAGAAGTGTACTTTTTTTTCTTGCATTAAAGGTGTAAGAAGCATTACCTTTCAATCTGACTTGTTGCTTCCAGAGCAGGCAGGAAATATGAAGAAAAGCATTGGTACTTTGCCTTAAAAGAAGTATATTTTTAGCAATCTCACACAAACCACAAACACCTAGTCCAGAGTCTGAAATGTTTTATGGGTTAATTTGGTACCTATCCTCCAAATTAAAGGTGAGAAACAAGTCGCTTAAATACTCTGGGTCTGTGCAATAGTACTGAAGCATATTCCCAGAAATCCCTGTCTGAAGTAATACAACTTCATACTGTGAAGTTTTTTTCAGGGAGTACATCTCGGTTTCTTTTCTGTTTCTTATGTCAGCATTCAGAAAATTCATAATGGCTGTTGCAGCTGATCAAGATAGGACTTTGCTGAGTAAAGCAGATGACCTTTATATCTCTCATTTTTCTGCCAAATTTTTATGAATTTTCTAATTGATAATATTAGCAGACCTTTTATTGACGTTAGTTGCTAAGTTATGATGACATTTTTATCCTTTCCTATTGAATTTTCCCTAGGAATATAGTTCAAGTTGTTAGAGTAGCATTTCAGTGTCTTGCTTGCCACCTGTATTAATTTCCTTTAATTGTCCTAAGACATGGTAAGCTCCAGTATGCTCACTCTGTGACCTGATAGGACAGTCAATGCAGATCTTTTTCTCAAAATCAAAATTAACTTTCTCCTTCTTATGTTTTGGAAGAGAAGAAAGCATTATTCCATGTATTAGAAATGGAAATATTTCACCATCAAGTGAAGCAGTGTGTACAGAGGTAATGAATATGCATCACCAATCTGATGACATTTAAAAAAAAAAGTGAAAAGTGACCTTTAACAATGTTGATACTAGAAGCACTGTGCGAGGCCCTGGTTAGACTTCAGATATAAAACTTTACAAAATTCAGTAGAAAGAAAGGTGAATTCAATCTCATCTGTATGCAAGTGGAGATAAACCATATGAATAAAGATTGTTCCACCAATTGAGTTTAAGCAAGTATGGTATGTTTCAGACTAGTAAAACGCAGACCGAATGAATGTGAATGTTGGCCCATCAGAGAGACATGTGAACAAAAACCATATTTAAGCCAAACCATGCAGCTGGAATGAGATCTAATAGGTTTAAGCTGATTATGAACATATTTTGGCTGAGAACTTGGAGACTTTGAAGCATCACAGCAATAAAGTCTAGAAAGCTTTGAAACAGGGGTAATTGTAAGGAGAATATGGGAAGCTGATGTCATTCATCAGGGGAACTGCGTGGTGGTACCTCTTCATGGTGCAGGCGGCAGTGGCCTCCACTACCTGGAATGTTGCCTCAGGTCTTGTGCTCCCTCATCACACACGTGCAGATCCAGTAGGCTAATTGCAGAGAAAAGGAAAATTGGCCGTTATTACTGCAGATATGATGAGAAGGGAAAGGGTCGTGGAGGAGGTCATTCCCATCTGTGTATTAATTGAATTACACTGAAGAATTTAAGAGTGATTTTGTACAGCAGCACATTAGATTAAGTGAATAATAATCTGGTAAGCTCCGTAGCTATAGAGCAGAGGGGAGGAGAAGGATCTTTGATGAGGAGCAAGTCTCACACTGAAAAATAAATGTTTAAAGTGCCACCATTTTGTCAAAGTGCTGTCTTTCCACTCTTAAAATTAGAGATGACATACAAGTTTTGAAGTGATTGGCCCATTTATCATGGTGATCACACTTTCCACAAATAGCCTCTCTAATAGTGCCAGGGTGATGATGCCCAAGCCCTGAGGCGCAGCACTTGGCTCAGCCCATGAGGTACCCCGCTCTTGCCTGAAGTGGTGCCGCTGAGGGGCTACACTGGGACATCCCAGGCAGAGCTGCCAGGCCAATGCCTCAAGTCAGGGGTTTTAGGTGGGAAAGGACTATATGACCCCTGTAGCAGAGGGATGGGTGAGCAGAAAACTCCTCTCCAGCCTTACAAGTGCCTGTGGCTTTCTTGATGTTGGAGGGCAAAGGGGGAGAGAAGAGATGGCACTGAGATGAAAAGCTCACAACCAGGCTATGGAGAGTGCCAGGTTTCAGGGTGACTGGTTTTATACATTCCAAAGCACAGGCTTGCTGTTGAAAACTGGGTGTTGGTCTTGGTTTAGTTTTTGACCATGAAACATGGAAGTTTTTGTGCATACTGGGGTCTGATGTTGGGAAAAAAATTACTGCAGAAGGTGTTGTGGTGTTGGCATCTTTCGAAGTTTTGGGTGAACAAATACAAACACATTTCTGTATCTGAAAAGGAAAAGAGAGGCGTTATGTGCATTACAGGCTGAATGGCTTGAATAACATGGAACCTCTGGCTACAGCTTTAGGATTTCAGACAGATTTCAAAATATACTTGAAGGATGTTTAATACTAGCAGAATACCTATGAGGAACATATGCTTCCTCTGCAGTCTGTTTTATCTTGATTTCTAATTCAAGAGGGCCTGATCCCAAATTTCCTTATTTGGCCAAAACTCTGATGCCCTTATTACAAGCTTTGTCTGAATAAGGTTTAATTAGTTCAAGAGCTACATTTTTAGTACAATTTACTTTTAGGAAAAAGTAAAAGAACGGGGATATAAACTGTAAAATGGAAAGTTTGCGTCATGAAAATCTAGTATGAAAAAGAAATTTTTCTCCCAATAGTTTCTCTTGCAATGTCTGACTTGGAAGGGTGGTAAGTAACTGCATTTGGACTTCCATATAATTTTGCTGTGCACAGTTAGTACTTCTGTATAATCTAACAGAAACATCACTCTACACTGGGCACTCCAAGGTCTTGTACAGAGTACCACTGATGAATGTTCTTTCATATTCTTGTATGGTGTCAGTGTTCAGCAGTTTACAAACATTTGGCAGCAATTCACATTAAAAAACCTCCTAGAAAGTGATAGGTATACCATCTACAAAGAAGGAAATTTATTTGGAAGACTGTTTCTTTAAGCTGTTTTTTCCAGTCATTTTGTGTCAAACCATGACTGAGAAAACTGGTAAAGCCTGGTTTCTCACCAGATTCAGTTCCTTGCTTTCCATGCCACATGGTACTGCTGACTCCTTTCACTACTGCCCATTCTAGTCTTTTTGTCACAGCAGTCTTTAACTCAGTTCTTGTAGCATTAAGTTCAGCAGAGTAGACTTTCTTCTTTTCTACTCTTATTAATCATCTTAATAAGAAACATTGTTGATGAAAGAAGACCTAAAAAGACTGCATGCAATGTTAAAATAAATTTTAATTGGCAATCTTCTCTTGATCACTAAATATATATTATCCTTTTAAATAAATGGTGTGAAATCTTCACATTCTGACCTTCTTCACAAATTTTGAACTGTACAGGCAACAATTTCAACCTCAATTGGACTGCTGGAGGGCAGCTTTTGGTTGTGGGAAATGTGGCTTTGCAGGGGTAAGAGAGAGTAGCAGGAGAAAGAATTAAGTTGGGTAATAAAATGTTGGGAGAAATGTGAGACTGAGTAGCTGAAAGGCTAGAGAAGAGGAATAGGATAGCGAAGTGAGGACCAGGAAAAAAGAAAAGAGGGCAAGGGAGAAAATCCATAAAGAGAGACAGAGATGGGGGACAGTACTGGTGACAGAAGGTAGTGAAAGCCCATCAGTTGTACACAGACATGGATTTGACATATTTTTTTGCTGTGTCCTTGATCATTTTATCATGACAATTCCTTTGTAGAAAGAAACAGGAAGATACTGGGACCTCTTACTATTTGCCTATATGAATTCTGCCAAACTCCTATTATTGGTCCCTATAGGCAAGGAAGTGCAAAAATGTGGCCTAGTGTCTTAACATTTAAAGGTTTTTTTTCTCCTTGAGTTGATCCAGAGATGAATAATTGTTGTGAGATTGAAGCTTTGCCTGAAATGTAAGATTATGCTGCAAACACTTTGCTTGGAATTCTTTCAGGCATTTGTGAACAGCCTGCACTAACACTCCAATAAATAAATCTTTCAGAAATTTTACCCTTTTTTTCCCAAAACATTAGTTAGTTAACCTGGTCTTGCAGGGTAGGCTTATGATTACTATAAGGTCTGACTTGGACTTCTCATCAGTCACTGCTCAAGAGGATGCCTACAGCTTGAACATTTTAATTGCACTAGAAAAGACACTTCAGAATTTCAAGCTGACACCCTACTTTTGGTGTCAGGTGCCTTTCTCTGTGCATGAGAGGGAGTGGGATTTAGGACCTGCCCAAAGAGTATAAGAAAAAATGCCAGCAGCAAATTGTCAGGATACTTGACTCTGCAGTGATGAGAGCTGGATAAGCATTGAGTTCCTGGTAGAATGAAATATAGGATGCTATTCTCTCAAACACCTGTTTTTGCCCACCATAATACTTACTCTCTCTGAAGTGGAACAGGCAGGGCTCACCAATGGTTCAAGTTTCATTGACACTACCAATATTGACCTTGTTCTTGACCATAGAAACAGGTTTTCACCTCAATCTCTGTATCAGTAATGAAAGGTTGGACTTTTTTTTCAGGAAAGTGTTCCTTTATGTAGGTTCACATAGTGCTCAAATGCTATCCTTATTACAATCTGAGTATGGTGGAGAGTTGTGGGGACAGAGCATGATGAGGGGTTCTGAGTTTTGGAGATACTCATGAAAACCTCTAAGAATCCATGGACCTTCAGTCTACTTGAAAATACTAGATCATGTGGCAGTCTCAAATGTGACTAGTAAAATCTGCTCTGCTTTTTGGGCAGAGCCTTTTGTACTGCACTTCCTGGAAAGACAGCACAAAAATACAACTGTAGCGTGTACTCTTGGTTGAGCTGGACCACGTAAAGCACTCCTGACGCGACACAAAGACTTTTAGGATTGAGGCCAAGATAATTACATGGTGTAATTTTGCCTTTCAAGAGCAGCTCTCAGCTCTAACAAAAATGTCAATAAAGTTTGTTTTCTTTCAAAACAGACTTTATCTTATAGCAGCAGACATACAGAGTTCAGTGTTGGTAGCTGTTACACAGTGGGACCTGCAGACCTCTGCAGCCTTTGATTCTCCTAAAATCACTATGTGCCAGATGCTTTTGAAAGAAGCAAAGTGACTGTGTCACTCAGCAGCCTGAGACTGGTGCCAAGAGTAGTTGTAAGACTATCAGCCAGTGAAATAGCCCTCACCCAAGTTCTGTTCTTCTCATTCAACTGCTGGCTGCTATTTAAGATGATCCTTTCTACTGAATTCCTCATGGAACTCTAAAGCAATATTGAAATATCAAATGTTTTTCTGCATTGGTGAATGACTATGGAGCATGGTGTGGAATATTTCCACATCACTATGTTCAACTTTTTATTAAATTTCTTTGAAAAAGTAATACTTCTGAACTTCATGTGAAGATTTTCAGGTGAATGTTTCCCATTAGATATAACTGATCTTATTATAACTGTTCTGACCTAATCTTTATGGTTCTTGACTATGCCTGTAGGAATTCTGTATAGGGAAAAATCTCAAAGTGAAGGCCAATTGAACTACATTAGATAATTTATTTTTAGAAATGTGATTGGAATGATAAACATTTTAATAACAGAGGTATTGATATCTGCACCTAGATTCTAACTTCATCCTTTCCAAAACAATATGTCCTGACTTGCCAGTATTTCCATTTCCCTCTAAATATGTATTTCTCTATCTATAAATATGTGTCTATTTATACACACACGCGCACACTTCCAGTCTCTGATATGGGAAGCCTTGTATTAAAAGGTGACCTTAATTTGCCCTCCTCTAATTAAATTACATTTTCTAATATGTAATAATGTATCATACTGCTACAGAGCTGTATTTTTAGCAGATGCAAACTGTAATGGCCATATTGAATTCCCTTGTCTATCAGGCTAAGGATGCAAACCATTGTAGTTAGCTGGATATCCCATAGATAGGTATGATGTATGATGAGGTGACCTGCTAGAGTTCTAATGGTGTCACGTGTATTAGACCAGTCACTGGGTTTAAAAAAAAAAAAAAAAGAATTGATTGGGGAAATAAGATAGATAAAATGTGTTCTTGCTGGAAATGAAGAAATTAATGTGATGAATTGTATCCAGGGCACTACCAGGGCATATTATAAATTGTACTCCAAGGTTTTGAAATAGGGAAAATTTATAAAGTGGATGATAATTGCTAAACAACTGCAAACTTTTCTAATGCATCTTCCAATAAATCTGCATAACAATGCAGTAGGGAAATAGATTATTCTGGATGAATTTAATGAATTTCACAGATGGATGTGTTCAGACATACTATAATACAAAGATCCCAGGCTGTCTGAACAGGGTGCGAGAGGGAATGTCATATTTTTTCAATTAAAATAATATGCTTTTACTGTTGTTCTGTTATTTAGCTCAGTAACATCTAATAAGCATAGAGTACTCCCAGAACACCTTGTTCTTGTTGTATTCTGTTTTTTCTCTTCTGCTTCAATATATTTAAGCAAAATTTCTTCAGCTTGATTTTGTGCCTGTCTACCTAAAACGCAACAATGATACAGCCAACAACACACTGTGAAAGAGTGTACTTTCTTGCAGATATATGTGTCTAGGGATTTTTTTTAAACATCATCTTCACATTGGCTGTTTTTAAACTTTCTACTAGAAGAGTCCAGGTTCCTGAAGCATGAATGAAAATGAAGAAAGTGTGCAGTCCTGGCATTTGGTCAGAATTTTGTTGCTTGAATTAAGATGATTTGATGCTGTTCAGGACCAATGAATTACTTCAGATTCTGTGATACTCAGTTTTCCATGGGCTCAAATCCTACAACACCATCATACCCAGACTGCTCTTTGCAAATACAGAGAGCTTTGGAAGGCTCATAACCCTAGCTGTGAACATCAGGGCCAAAAATGCTAGGGTGGTGAGAATCCAAAATTAAATTGGGTCCTAATTTTATAATCACAAACATATGCACACATATCCTTTCCTGTGGCAGTCCAGCTTACAGTAAATAACTGTTTTGCCTAGCATCCCTGCAAGCCCTTGCAGTGTTTCCTTCTCTGAAGTGTAGTAGTTCTGTGAAAGAGTGAAGGCAGAACACAGTGGACAGTTAAAACATTTCCCTGAAATGTAGAGAGGATGAGGTACAAAACCAAAGAAAGTGGAAGGATATTACAGCATGAAGGTACAGGTGGCAATACAAAATACAAATCATGTACATGTTTAAAGTGTTTTCTTATTTATATTGGTTAGTTTTTACATAATCTTCAGTGAAGCAGAAGACAGCATAGAACTTATTGGTAGCCTGGCAGCTTTTTGCAAGTTTGAAGCAAGCAGACATGGGTTCTGTAAAACTAAATATCAGAAGTGAACACTAGAGTTGGAACTAATGAGCAGTAGTTAGATAAGAAAAAGTTGGTGGAGACCCCATTTAAACAGAGGAGGGAGTTGTTCTTACAGATACACCAGATGACCTGAAAAAGCGTAGCAAAGCAAATTGGCCAAGGTTCAAGACACTCAGAGAAAACTAAATTATACTTGCAATTACAAGTTGATTAGAGACAGGACCTGCTTACTTTGTCACCCCACTGGAAGCACTGTTAGATGAGCAGTCCAGAATTTTGTTACTTTGAGGTGTAACCCAATAACCAGAGTTATGCACATGCATTCCTTCAGAAGCAGCCTAAGCTTCTTATTAGTAGGGCCCTCTAGACCTGATTTCAATATAATGAAAACAAGATGTGACCAGCAGTGTAACACTGACCCTCTAGTAACTTTCACTGTTGGTAAAAAGCAAAGTTGTGAAAACCAAAGTTGGAAAAAACTATCTGTATATGTTGTGGGGACTTTCCGTAACTGGGGACTTTCTGTAACTGAGAAGTTGTCACATTTTTCATGTCATCAGCATTGATGGGGTGTCTCTACTCTGGAGCCATTTACAACTAAAGGTACATGAAGTTTCTTATGTAAAGTTCTGTACAGATTTTAAAGACCATTTGCTGATTGATCGGATATTGCTGAACTTTGGCCAACTGTGCTAATAATTCTTTTGAAGTGATTGCTTTTTCTCCAAAGAGCTCCTTTTTGGATAAGACTCACACAGTTTTGCAAGATTTAGATTTCAGACCCAGCATTAAGTCAGAGTGTTGGCCTGGAACTGTTCCCCTTGCCTGCCTTCTTGTGCATGCTGGCCTAGAAAGGGAATTAAGAGTAGGAACCATTTCAGACTTTCAGACCATCTGAAACTGCTCACTTGGAACCTCTTCATAAATATTGCATTCCATTGCAGGCTGTGCTGGCTGCAGTGTCTGGGATAGAAGCAAGAGAGTTATTACTCACTGCTAAAAAGTTTCACTATGATTTGTAGCATGAATTCATTATGGAGGTGCTTAAAAAGCAGATAGGGAAGATTTTTGTCTTGTAGGCAAAAAACTTCAAACAAAATATCCTCCATTTATTATCTTCTTAAAATTATTGTCATAATGCAATTATGCAAATTAGGAGCCACAATCACAGAGTATTTGTTCCATATTTGATGCATATACTTACTGGATTGGAGCAGTATTTAAAAAGATTTTAAAAAACACACACACACAAAGCCATACAGCTGAATTCAGGGAATGTGAAAGAGCATGAGAAATTCCTATTGGAACCATTCCCATTACATTGCATAAATAAAAGATAGAGAAGTTTTGGGGTGTGTTTCCCCTCCTCCATTTTTCAGAGAATGCTGAGTGTGGGGAATGAAACATTGCTAAGGCAGTCAGCAGCACCTCTTCATTCCCGATTTCTGCCTTGTTTCCCTTTTCAGACCCACCAGCTTTCTCTCTCTTCCCTCACTCTTCCACAAAAGATTTCCAGCAGAGAGCAGCTGGTGCCTCGTTTTGGCTGCTTTCCCCAGACTCTGGGGGCTTTCACTAAAAATCAATGGCTACTTATTTTCCCCAGTACTGTGTTTTTTATGTGTGGACTGACATGGCCTCAACCATACTGACCCATTCTGCTGAGCTATTTCCATTCAGACATGCCTCTTTACAAATAGCGGAAATTAGTAGACAGCCAGTGTCAAACTGCTTGTCACATCTTGTTTTCAATCTGTTGAAATCAGGTTTATAGTGTCCTATTCAGAAGCCTAGACTGCTTTTGAATGCACACAATGCATTTCAGGCGTTCCATCAGGCGATAAATGCAGAACTTCACATTGCTATTAAATAATAAAAATGATTAGTCTTTTGAATTTTCTGAAGTAACTTATTTGCCTGGAATTTGTTATAATTGCACTACGTCACTTGCTTATAGGTATTCATCTCTATAAGATGTAAAATCATTCCTAGTCGATCTGTCAGTGTAGCAGTTGTACCATGTGAATCAGTTCTCCCATTGATTTAGCAGTAATGAATGAATGAGTAAGTAAGTGAATGAATAATCAGAGGATTGCTAGAATGGATGCAGTAAGCCTGAGCTACTGGTATTCCTTTCAGCTTCTAGGAACTTCTGTCAAATATAGTTTTGTTTTATATCTCCACCTAATGAGCACCCATGCTAGAATCTCAATGAGGTGGAATATGGCTGGAGTTACACTAGGTACTATGCATTTACTTCAAAAGGAGGAAGGAAATTTTCTAAAGTGTTTATATCCTTAAAACTTTGTGAAGATATATTTTTTAATGGCATTTTTCAGGACTATTGTTCTGCAATTTAGGAATATATTATTGGTATACTACTAAGGTATCTAAGCATGAAAAAAAGCCTTATCACATTAAGAAACCTTTAAAACGGACAATAATTTCAGCTCAACTCATTTGAAAGTCTTCACACTTGCCAAGGACTTTATCCTTGATGAGTGCAAATGCTTTGGGTATTTGATGGCATTTGGTTGCCAAATAACAAAGCTATTGAAATAACATATGCAAATACACAGTATGTGATTTTCCACTAATTTTTAACAATATGCAGAGGTGTAGAGCTCCAGATAAAAGCGCTACTCACTACATGCTTTAAAGCAGCTGCTGTCATGTACTTGTGAGAACTTTCAAAGGGTTACCGTAGGAATACTTATTTGAATCTCAGTATGTGTTTATTCAAATGAACAGTTAGCCACAACTTTCTCTTTTCTTTGGAAAGAGAAAAAAATCAAATGGGGGTGGTGGAACCCCACAGAAATTCACTGCAGTAGTGGAAGGAAAAAACCCCAAATGTTCTGTAACGCACAGCACCCAAAACTGCTAAACTTCTGTGAATTCCAATATTCATTAACCATCGAGCTGTTAGGCCTGACTTCAAGGAATGAAGCTGTCTCTGTGTAAATGGCAATAAGGGGCTCCTTCTGCTAAGTGGGCTCCAACAGTTAACACCAGGAACTGTGTGTGGCTTGGAAGCAGATCTTGGTGTTCTTTGGCTATGGAGGCATTAGCGAGGATAGAGATTTCCTGTAAACTAAATTCTTACTCCTTGTACTTGAGGTTTGTATCTTTGTTTTGGGTGTGTAGGCACTGCAGTAGTTGCACAATTCAGCAATCTGTTCTCCTTCCCAAAAGCAACTGTTCTTGTAGGTCTGAAAGTTATACAGAAAAGGTTTGTGGGGAAAGAGATATTCTCCAGTCTTACTGATTACAGGATAATCATTAAGTATGATTTGGACTATCTGGTGGGTTAACTATAAGCTAGAAAATAAAAAAAAAAAATACCACACAGCTTAGAGGAGGTGGTATATAATTGTTTAAGTATCTTCTGAGGTCAGTTGTTATCTTATCTCTTAGGCCTCATGTAACAGTGCTGTGGCCAAACTCGATTAATCAGTCGTCTGACTTATGTTTAGCAAAGCTTTTCTCATGCTTCTCATGTATGACGTTTTGAATTGTGGCCTGAATTCGTCAAGATCAGTCCATTATTTCAAGTTAACTAGATGCAAAGCCAAGTTGTAACGTATCACATCTTTCAAATGCAAGGATATTTGAGTCCAGAGCTTAGTATGACCTCTCCATTTAAAGTGTTTTTACTAAAATAATTTTCACGGAGGCTCAAAAAGCTTATTTTATCCTTTGCTTCTTAAAAAGTGTATTTTCTTTCTGAAGTCACTTTGTGTCACATTAAGAGTGTGAGTCTAGCCGCGTTCGATGAGCTATCACGGCCAAAATACTAGTCGCCCTCAAAAGAACTATCACGACTGGACCAATGCACACCACAATTTATTTCAGCAACAGATACACAGGTTCTTTGGATTGCTGGTGATAGTCATTGTCTGCAAAAGTATATACAAATATATCAAATATTAATAGCAGTGCTAATTATAAAGAATCTAAAGTGGCTTTATAGAGATTTCTAAATATTTCCTGGGGAGACACTTGGTATAACCAAGCGTCCGAATCTTACCCACAGGCATCCCAATGTGGGGGGAAGAGAGGCTCAGCCCGTCGACTGATCCCAGAAGTCAGAGTGGTGACGATGGTATCTTCCCTAACATCCTCTCTCCCTTAAGCTATATTTATATTATTTTTTACCTTTCAGGTGGAGCTTGAGTGGCTCTAGTCATACATACCTTTGTTATGATTGGTGTAAAATATTCTCGCTTTGCTTTTAAAGGTATATACTAGAAAAATTTAAAATGCAAGCTCAGTGAGGGGTGGTTGCACCTTGGAGGCAGGTAACCTTTGGGATGGAGGTGTGTTTTGGTATTATAATGAGGTTATAATGAGCAAAGTTCATCCACAGGGCATGATTTTGCAATTGTACGGTGCTGGCCAGGGCATGGTTCCATGGTTCCATCTAGTTCCCGGACCTGCAGTGATTTATGGAGGAATTGGGCTGTGGAGCCTTCGCTCCACTCCCTCCTCCAACTGTTTCTCTTAGAACTAGTATACCGAGCTCCCCCAGTGTTGCCAACATCTAAGATTGCAGGTGGAGTTGCTTAGGGAACAATCACTGAACCGATATTCAGCATGTCAACCATATTCCACCCTGGAAGTTAACTTTTATGAAATGTGAATATAACTTTAGCCTCAGTAATTTCAACCTCCATAATCTTACCCCCAGTAATCATTCCACACTTTGCCTATAGGGTCAAGAAAGGTACATCAAATTCACTGCAGGTCTGCAGCAAGGTATATGGGTAAGTTTTTAGCATACTATTTCTTACCTGGCCTGTGAAACAGAACGTGGAATCCTGAGCTCTCAGTCTCATAGATTGGCATTAGAGGTTGCAATTTATGCACCAAAGATGGCTTTTAAAACTCTGTTTAAAAAGAAAATGCTTCCCCTTTTGAGAGTTTATGTTCTTTTATTTCTTTGTAAAGCATAATTCTACTTTTGCTAATTGTTGCCAAAGCTTGAGAGTGCCTGCATTATTGTTCTAAAAAAAACATTGAAAAGAACATGGCTTTGTTTAACAAATCCCTTTTAAATATTATTTATTTATTCTGAAAGTGGAAAAATAGACCAATTAGCCAAAGTTTTGTTTCCCACCTAGGTCACCTTCAGGATAAGGCAGAAAGTATTGTGACTGAGGAGAGAAGAGGAATAAAAAAAGTAATATTCATATAGAGTAGAAACAGCACCTGAAACAAAGGACTGAGATGTCCTACCTTATTATATCTCTTCATTTTGGCAAAGAGTTTATAGAGAAAAATCTTGGAAGAAATAGGCATAGCTTTCTAGGACTGATGGATATTACTTTTTCTTCTTTTTTCTGGATTAAGAAAGTGAAATCTGGTCATAGACTTACAGAAGAAACTGTGGAAAGAGTCTTCTGAAGTTATTTGTCATTTTTAAAAGAGAAAATAAAACATAAGCTTGGCTGATACAAATTCAGTGTTTTCAAAATTTTCAGTAGTTCATATCATTGAAATGGTTTTGGAGCTGTAATGATTATTTTTCAACACTGAATTGTTTTGCTGACTATTTAAAAATACCTTTTTTGTATGCTATAACTCAGAAAATACAGTTTTGAAATGAATGTATGAAATCTCATTTTAAAATACAGGAAATGCAAGAGTCTTCCATCATTATGGTTATTCCAAACAATCAATTTATTCTAATTTCAATTTCAAATTCTTCCAGTGTTGCCAAAACTGAATTTTCATTACTAAAAGTTTGGAAGTATTACTGAGGTTTAAAAGTCTCATTCTCTCATTAGGCAATTTTACACATTTCTTAGATTAAAAGTCCAACCAGAACTTGCTCAGTCTTAAGCAAAGCCAGCTAACTGCACTGCCAGCATGCAGAGTGTCATATACAGTGAAAGGAACGGCGTGTCTCTTCTTGCAGCCAATACAGTCAATTCTGTAATATCTTACATGTGGTGAAGGACAAAAGCCATCCTTAGTGACTGGGGGCCATGGAATGAAATGTTGAGTATTCCTTTTTACGACATCTATGATTCCCAGCTGGTGTGTACAAAACTAATAAAATGACTAAACAATATTTCTCATATTTCTCATTTCACAGGTCTCAGGCATGGAGTATTTTAATAACCAATAGGTATTAAGGATACCTTTTAGGCATATAGAGCAGAGAATGGTTTGGATGACTGCATAGGAGCAGAGGAAGAACCAGTGTAGGGACCAAATCCATGAATACAGACTGTAAATGAAATGTGAGCAGGTCTGTTTGTTGGAATTTAGAGCAATAACTTGTTCCTGGAAAATACTGCTGTACAGTGTTTTAATATAGCATATCTGTTTGCCTTTTTTAGTACAAAGTGGGAAATAAAATTATTTTACTATATTCAGAAAAAAATCAACAATTCCAGAGGGCACTGGTACACATACTTGTACCCCAAACAATACATCAAGAAGGCACTTCAAACACAATAGCAAATTGAGTGATGAGGTGTATCCAACCAGAATAATTGGTCCTGAAGATCACGATTTAAAAGGGAATGGTGAATGCCCTTGGGTAAAAGCACCAAAGAGCTCTTTCTCTCCATAGAGAACCACCAGAGGCAATACAGATTTCCAGAACACTGAAAAAGAAATTGCATATTATTTCCTCATTGTTTTCAATACCTAGGTTATGTGAAAGATACAGAAAGTATAGTGTTATATTTATGATCTCTTACTAATGAAGGATGTTAAATTACTGATGTGCATAGAAGCACTAATCCTAATAAATTCTTAAATCTGATCTTGGAGTAAGTTACATAGCAGGAGGGATATGCCTCAAGCAAAGTATTACAGCTATAGGCTGCATTTTAAAGCAACCATCCTCTTATGTCCATGTGTATGTTTGTAACATCAACTACCTTTTCTACAGCACTTTGCTTTCCATAAGCACAGGACTTTCAGAACATCTGGACTACAATTTTGTAGAAGTTGTGTATACGCTGCTTTCTTATGTATGTGTGCTGTAGACACATATATGCTTGCTTTGTGATTAGAAGCCCTTTCTTCATGTCTTAAGTCTCTATTGACAATATAATGGGGTAGCATATGTGCTGCAGATCTACATGCTAGAAGGTCTGGTTATAGTACAGGGAATGTATACATAACACATCTCATGATTTCACTTTAGTATGCTTTCTTTTATAATAAGAAAAACACTTTTCCAGGAAGAGAAACTATGTTTTCTACTTCATGGTCCACGGTTTTAGGAGAGACTCTCCTATAAATTTTATGATTTTATAGTATAAGTGTAGAATTGCAGCATGTTAGAAATAAGACTTTAAGAGGTAATAATAAGATATGTGAGTCTGTCTTTGAGGCTTCCTAAATGTCTGCAAACCATACTGGGTTTTTTGATTTTCCATATTCTGCCCCTGACATGAGAAAGTATCATTATTGAAGCAAATATTTAAGTGGTCAAAAGTCACTTAAATGTTGTCTGAATGGGCATGAAAAGAAGTGTGTTTAACATTAGGGCCAATAGATATGCAGAATTCACCAAAGTTTTATTATACAATATAAAGACTTAATTTTTCCCACTGTCTAACTATAAGAAATCTGCTGATTTGTCCTTATGCTTAGTTTCTGTAGATGTCCTAAAGGCTAAAGATGTGTTTTCTGCTTCATACTAAATGCTTGTATTCAGGTTGCTTGCTTTGTTTTAGGGCAGATACACCTAATCCATTATGATGGCTTTTAACATGACTAGAGCCAAACACTCAATGAACACTTGTAAGTAATTTTGGGAAAGTTTGCAGGACTCAGCAAGGATCTGATTCTTATTTAGTATTTCCTCATAGAATATAAATAATCTGCCTCTTTCCTATCATGTGACATACATAATGGATTGAAAAGGCAGCAGCACAAGGGGATTTTAAAACATCAAATATCCTGCTTTTTTAATATTTGTGAAAAAAAAATCATATTTCAAGGGAGAATGGATTTCCTGAAAAAAATCTGCATGTATATACTTTGTTAAGAGTGGCCTTGAAATGTCTAGACTTGGCTAATTCAGTATTTTTTTCATTCAGAAGGGAAGCTTCCAGTGATGTGCCATTCAAAACTTTTAACAGTAAATGGAGTTTCTACAGGACTCTTAGAAGCTATTGACTAATACAGTATGAAGTTAGTGCCCAACTGTTTAGAGACTGACTCTAGATACACCCCTACAGGAAATGGCAGTCTGGTTACTGAGATTAATGGGAGCCCTTGATTCAGAACAGAAGTCCATCCAACTAACAAAAGTGACAAATAAGCAGAGTTCAGCTGGTTTCCATTGGTGTTTCTGTAAGTGCTGCATGTGAGAGGACATCTTTAAGATTCCTGCAATAGCTGCACTGTTGGACTTGTATTAATGTTGAGCTAAGAAATCTTTCACCAGTAAAGACTGTCTATGATGTTACTCCTTCTGATAGTTCAGCCTTTTACACTTTCTTCTGGGATAAGGTACAAAATGCAGGATCCTAGAGTAATGTATGGTATAATAATTAATTTATAAATACTGAATTATTACTATTGAGATAAAGAACTTAAATTATTTGAGCATGCTGTCTCTAGTCAGTGGGAATTTCTGGTTTCAAGACAAAGCCTACAGTAAGTTTGGGCATGCATCTGTTGTCCTACAGCAATGATCTGAAAGGTATGTCCATTAGTTGTATATGAAATAGTCTGATTTTAGTACCGAAATCTACTCCTCTGACTGTCCCATGATGAAGACTGGCTCTTGATTCAGTGCCACTTAAAGCATGAAGCTATACCATTGATGAGAAATCCTTTATGGGCTCTCAGCCAAGATCAGATTTTAACACTGTCCTGTGTTCTGTGCCACAGCTGGGTGCATAGAAGCACATGTACATCCCACACTGTCCTCATATTCCAGAGATATGCACTGGTAGAATATTAATTCCCTCACTTTTGTTTGTGGTTTTTGGGGGTTGTTCCGTTTTTTTTTTTTGTTTTGGGGTTTTTTTCCCCATTCTGGTCTGACAGTATCATGACATTGTGTGTTGTTATCTGCTTGTCCTATCCTTCCCGACTCCCTTTTTCAGTAACCACGCATACTTCTAACAAAACCACAGTCCATTTAATTGGTCCTATGAATACACTGTAACTGACCCTTCAGATGTTAAATAAATAATGAGCAACTCATATATGTCAAAGAATTTCAGATCACCAATACAGAAAAATCATCAGTCTTAACAGGGAAGGAGAACCTTTGCAAAAGTCTTTGTCTGCTTGTGAAATGCTTATCACACAAGTCAAGCTGAAACTGTTAGATAGTAATCCACAGTCACAGTCTTGGGGTGGAATTAGCGCTTGTTTGCACTAATGGCAGCACTATGCAAGCTAAATAAACCATTGTTTCAGATACAACCCTTATTTCACATACATATGTATTTCATAGGCAGCAGTACAATTTATTTGCTACCCTGCAGCTGAGTGCTCTGTTAAGCTGCAAAAACAATTTCAGTGAGTTATATTGTTTGGACAACAGAATTTATTGACCCATCTTTTCAGGCACTGGTTACACTTTGAAAAAAGCTGGATGGTGCAGTTACTTTGCCATCTGTGGCAGCAATAAGAAAATGTGAGGGTGATGGTCATGATTCTTATTGACATCTTATATCCTGGTATCTAATAACAGCTGACAAAGAGGCACCTGCATATATTCCTTGAATTCTTTAAAGGTTACAGACTCAAAGCTAGCAAAAACAAAAGACCACCACACAAAGTGATTTTGATGTGCAAATTTTGTTTATGTGAACTAAGTATTGAAGAAACCATAATAAGACCTACATCTAAAAATGTTATCAGTAGCAACACCACTAGGGTTTCTATTCCTGATGGGCCTAGTCATATCAAAGCTCTGGCAAAGATGACAAATTAAATAGCATCATGTATTTTTCTTTAGTTGAACTCCTTTGGGTTCTCTTCCTACAGTATTTATCAAAACAGCACTTTTCAGCAGCTCCTCTGAGGATAACAGCATTCCATTTCAGTTCACAAAGTTAGTGTGATATTGTTGGACCAGACCTGGGGCAAGGGAGGGGGGAGAGGGAGGAAACAACCAAGCAAAATCCATCAGCCAGCCAAAAGACAGGAACAATGTCTTTCATATTTTGCAGTCCATGAGTATTTTCTCTGAAATCAGATCAAAATTTTATTTAATAAGTTTCATGGAGTGGACAATGGCAGAAAGTTAGCACTTGTGTATCATACCAAAACAAGTTATCATAGACACAGCTACTTCTTAAGACAGTAATTCGAGCACTGGGATAAAAAGCCAGATGCCATTTATTCTGTCTCTTCCCTACTAACCTAACTGTGCTACTCTACTTTTTTTTTTTTTAAAGGGTCCTCAATGTTTCTGTGAAGTAGCAATTCTTGCATATAATATGTTTATTTCCCAGCTTGCCTGTTAAAAAGCAAATTCTGGATTGCAGTGTCATATCCATGAGAATATCAGCTCTGCCTTGGGATTTTATCTAAGAAGTTCCCCTCTAATTTACAAGTACTGTGGATGTTACACAGGAATTTTTGTAATAGCAAGCTCCAAGTGAGAAAGAAAGGTATCCATTGTACTAATCTCTGGCTTCAATACTTTGAACTATAAAGTGGAAATAAGTAGAAATGGGAACAGGGGGGTTGTCTTTTTTTTTTCACTGAGCAGTTTACCTTTCCAATATTAAATAATTTCATATTACCTACAAATATAGGGAAGTAAAGTTTTAAAAATATTTTAATAAGACCTTCTATGGATGGGATCTTCTCCTTTAACTTCAGATGTCCATATTTGAACTATTTGTTTAGATTCCCTTGACAGCAAATGGAGAGAAATAGACCTTTCTAAAGTGTGATTCATCTTATCTATTTCATACATCTACCTTAGGATGAGATAAATTGTATTCTAGAGATGCCAATTTTTCTCCATTGACTGCAAATAGTATCTAGATTATTAACCTAGAGATAGGTGTCTGTAACATCTGAACTTCTAATGCAGAAAAAAATCATACATCTGAAGTTAGAGGAGATGAATCCCACCCCATATTTCAGTTCTAGAAATATTCTTGCCAGCTCAGTTTAAGAAAAATATAACTGTTAGGTGCAATGCATCTCTTTTAAGACAAACATAACACCACTGATGCCTTTTTATTCTCCCTTTATCCATGTAGTTGTCAACAACAGGTAACAAGTTTGTGCTTATGAGTAATGTTTATAATTCAGATATATCACTGAATCTGTGCCAAGACTGAAAAGTAATTTAGAGTCATAGAGGACTTTTCAGCATGGAACATTGTTAGACTGAGGTTTACATCCCAAATGTCAACACACATGACAATGTGAATGTAATCTTTTCTTGTGATTTCTACCTTTTTTTAGTATATCTGCGCTGAACAATAGTATCTAAAGTGGAGAAAATGCCACTGAGGATATAGAATAAAATCTCTTTTAGGAACAAACTACTTGACAGAGAAAGAGGGTTAAGATCAGATGCATGGATTCAAATCCTAGCATAAGAATTCTAGAAGATTCAGGACTGGAGGACTTCCCTTGATCATGTCGCTTACTGGCATGAACAGATTGGAATTGTATCAGATGCTGCATGTGCCAAGTTGATTGTGAGAGATTGAGAAGGAAGCACAGAAAGATACATCCTATTACAGCCTGTCATGGTTTTAGCTGGGATAGTTAATTTTCTTCACTGTAGCTGGTATAGTGCTGCGTTTTGGACTTAGTATGAAAATAATGTTGATAACACACTAATGTTTTAGTTGTTGCTAGGCTGCCCGCACCCACTTACTCACTCCTCCCACAGTGGGATGGGGGAGAGAATCAGAAGAGAAAAAGTGAGGAAACCTCATGGGTTGAGATAAAGACAGTTTAATAGGTAAAGCAAAAGCTGCGCACGCAAGTGTCTGGCCATCTCCAGGAAAGCAGGGCTCCATCACGAGTAACGGTGAATTGGAAAGACAAACGCCATCACTCCAAACATTCCCCCTTTCCTTCTTCTTCCCCCAGCTTTATATGCTGAGCATGACACCATATGGTATGGAATATCCCTGTGGTCAGTTGGGGTCAGCTCTTGCGGCCGTGTCCCCTCCCAGCTTCTTGTGCACCCGGCAGAGCATGGGAAGCTGAAAAAGTCCTTGACCAGTGTAAGTACTACTTAGTAACAACTAAAACATCTCCACATTATCAACACTGTTTTCAGCATAAATCCAAAACATAGCCCCATACTAGCTACTATGAAGAAAATTTGCTCTATCCCAGCTGAAACTAGGATACAACTTAAGGTCATAACAATAAAATACCAAACTGAGACAGAGCACAGTCAGTTAGTCATTGAGAAAAAAAATCCTTCTATGAGCAATGATTTAAGCTAGTAATTCTTGACAATTTAAAAGGCTTGCCTTCATATACAATGGGATGGTGTTAACTGCAATCTTTTCATATTCTGTAGATTATTTCAGTAAAATGAGAGACAAGAATTTTGTGTTCTGTAAGCTGAAAATAAAAACCAGATACACATGTTCAAGCCATTTGCTGAATGCTGTTTTTCAAGAGAGAGGTTGAGCATATGGATTCTAGGGGTGAATATGCCACTGAAATAAGTACATTTATGTAGTTTCCAGTTTACAATGCAGCTGACAGGAGCCACCGTTACATTTTTCCTAGGCACGAAAAGGTGAATTATGGTCAAAGGGCACTTCACTTAGACTAAGCGAAATAGTAAATTTGTAGAGATCATTTTGCAGGCACCAGGATGACACTGAGAGAGGCTGAGTGAGGAAGCATTGTCTTGTTACCTGAGTGCCTTGAAAGATGGCTGCTCAGATGGCAAATGCTCAGATTCTACAAGGAGTAGGGTTGAGCATGCAAACAACCCTTTAGAAAAGGCAATGTAGTTCCACTTCTGTGTTTTCTGAGAGAGCCATGTAGCACCACTGCAATGGGGAGATAGGAATATGGCTCCACTAAGTGCTCCTTGCTACTTAAAGTGTTTTTCTTCCCTGGAGTTTTTAATCTCTCCTTTACGATTGCTAGTTTACAATGGTGTTAGCTACCGTTACTTAAGTCTATTCTGGCAACACTCCAGAGAACAAACACAGAAATGCATGAAAGAAGAGGTATTTAATGTGCCAGTGGCATTTTGCTTCCACTGAAGAAGTGCAATGGCTGGGAGTCCTTTCTGAGTTGGAAACTTGCCACTGAAAAGATTTTTATAAACCCCTCTGTCAGGAAAGAATGCAGGGATTTTGTTCTGTGACATTCAGCAACTTAAATGAAATGCAAAATGACAGTTACCTGTGCTGCAAAGCACTAGTAACTGAGGACACGGGGAACAAATCAGTAAAGAGTTGAAGGACAGACTCTCCTTCTTCCTATATAACTATCTGTACTACAATTATTTGTTACAACTAATTCAATGTAATTAGCATAATACTTAGACACCATTCTTAAAAATGTTAGTGAACAGAATTTCTGTGGCTTGCTTTTTAATAAAAGAAACATTCTGTGAACTTGTTTCTTAGACATATTTTCTTAGTGTTAAGCTGTGTTAACAAAATGGTTACTTAGAAGCCTCATGGTTCTAAAGTTGTGCATATGTATGTGCAGTAATTGTACAGAGAAATGCAGATGAGCTATTATGTATTCATAATACTGAGACCAAGTGAAATGCACCTTCTTCATTAAGGTCCCAGTTATCAGTCATCCAAGTATCCACAGAATGACACAAAGCCAAGGTTAATGGGGATGTTTTGTCGTTGTTAATTTGGGATGCACATAGTGCCTCCAAAGGAAGCAAAAGACCCAAAGGAAGAGTGTGGATCTATAGAAGACAAGGAAGAGGGAGAAATGCTAAGACTCAACTACAGAAAAGTTTGGAATTATTAAGATAACCTAGAGTCCTTCTACCTTATCAAGAAATCCATGTGCCACATGTCATGGCAGCACTGCATGGACATATTCTGTGTGCTATGGCCATAGATCCTTGGAGTGTTAGGGCAGGGGCACAACCAAAGTATGCACAGAGATGTAGTGTGGGGATAGAGTCCCTCTGTTGTCCTAAGTATGTGTCCTGGCATCAGGGAGCATCGGATCTGTCCCTCCAGTATGGGATTTGTCTCTTGCCTTCTTGTCAGGTTCCATCATTCCAGAAAAACGATAGTAGTTAGATGATGTGTTAGATGAGTGTTCCTCATGTTGGTGTGTGTTTTGCTAGGGTCATTGTCAGACTGTATCACCACAGCTAGTTGAACTGGTGTTGCAGAACAGACTAGATAGAGTTGGACCATTCTTATTACCTAGTTTTGTTGTTTAAGACTGCTAACAGTTAAGCATCTGAGGATTGGGACTCTCAAGTAATATTTCACATTTCTCTTTTTTATTCTAAGGCACAGAATCATTGTTTAGAAATGAAAGCTGTGGGTTTGATGCCATCATGTACTTCCAGAATCAGAGGCAAGTAATCCATTTTTGCATGTATTGGGAACAGGCAGAAAGTGACTAGACCCATGAAACAAAAGGTAGAATTGTCCTTTTTCTCGTTCAGTAATACAAGTGCATCCATTTTATAGTGTTGTGTGATAGATGATTATGACATACCATAGGCTTTGATTCATATCTCTCCTCAAGAGAGGGTAGACTTGAATTTGGATCTAATTTCCAGTAGTTCATACTTGAAAATCATTACTCTCTTGTGCACTCTGTTCCCTCTGTCTGTTAATCTCTGGCCACAAAGTGGAATAGCATCAACAAAAAGATGAAGACAACCTCACCTGAGAATATTTTGGTAGTTAGCTTTCTGTATTTGGAAATGTCTTAGTTTCTTCTTCCTGCTTTAGACGTGGTTGCATGAGGCTGACCTAAGAGATTTGCCAGCTCCAGGTCTAAGCAGTCTTAAGTGCTTAAGAATTGGGCATGATCTAAGACTGCTACCATATAAAGCTTCATAAACAAGATTGACACCAGCTCTGAGATTTAGTAGGATACGGAGATGCTGTTGGCATCCTATGGTTTTTCATATGCGTGCAGTGACTGCATTGCTCTGGACATTTTACTACTGGACCAGGAAGAAAATAGGTCATTTTACTTGATGTTGCACATCTAGCCTCAGGCAGGCCTGCAGGCTCACTCTATAAGCAGGGGAAATTATCTCTGGAATGGAAATCAGAGTTTTGACTGTTGTGATTCTGCCATTTCTGGACTTGAATACCTTTCTTTTGTTTCTTACAGCTTGTTCAGATGCCATATAAATACAGAAAATCTATGTTTATAGGCTGTAGTCAACTCCACAGGATGACTGGTAATCACTGAGAGCAGACATCTACCTTCAAATGCCACAACTGACTCTGGAAATGTCTGCCTCCTTCCTCTGTCAGTAGAAGGAGCTTGCAAGTCTTACAGAGTAATTTTTAGAGAGCTAACTTATGTGAGATGAATTCTACACTCGTTGCCTAAAAAATGGATTGAGGGCACTAAAACAGCAATTGGTGCTTATGTCCTCAATGACTTACCTAAAACCACAGAAGAAATTAATTGAAGAGAGGTTTGCAACAGAAAGTAGACATTTTTAGAACTAATCCAGAGAATTAACCCAATGGCCATTCTACTGAAACATAACAGTACATGTTCTTTAAAAAAGCTCACACATTTGCCTGGTGATGTCATCATCCTTAAAAAGGTAATTCATTTTAACATTGTTATTAGTTTACTAAGCACTTAATTGAATTATCATGTCAGTGAATTTTGTGGATTAAAATTGACATCTGTTGAAAACCTAGAAAAAATAAACCTATAGTTTTTTATTGTTTTATATTTAATGAACGTACAATTTCCTCTTGTCATTCATAGCCAACAGTAGTGACATTTCACTGATATCCTTAACAGTGCTTGGTAATCTCTGAAGGCAGAGTAAGAAAAAACTAAGTTGTCATAGCTAAGAGACCAACCAAAGGCTTGCTCAAGAAAAGATAAAACAATTTTGATGTATTGATTTTAGTTTTTGTTCATTATTTTTACTGTTTGTTCATGTCTTCAGTTGGATTTATCCTGAAACTGAATCCTAAAGTCTTTGGGGAGAGACCTTACCAAATAAACAAAGACTTAGCACTGTAACGTTACTGACCAAGTATTTGTAGAAGTTTGCAGGAGATTAAGATCCCATAAACTGGTTAAGACTTTGAGTAGACAATGGACTGACTTCACTTGTCATTTTCTTGCCCAACTAAGACCTTCTTAGCACCAGTATTCTAAAGAATCCGAAGATGTTTAAACTCAGCTTTGCATTCAAACCATGATTTGAATGCTTCATTTTCACTATTTCCAGAGACAGATTTTGCTGTATTTGTAAAACTTTTTAAGAACGGCAAAAAAATCTGGCCCTGCTACATACCTCCTTTTAAAAATAGTGGTTCTATTTTCTAGATTTCCTACAGCATTTCAACAGAAGACCTACAGCATGCACTGAAAATAGTGTTTCCTGTTTTTTGTTCTTTCTCAGTTTATGTGATATCTGAAATTAATTAACTGACAAATGTGCCATGCTATCAAAACTTTATATAGGAATCCTCTTGCATATTTGAGTGTTGCAGTAATTCTGTTTCAGAGTGTTTGGGGACCACAAACTTATTACACAAGGGACAATTTGATTTTTACTTTGGTACAGTAGCTTGTGCCTGAAGACCACCCTTAGAGAGGCCCCAAGTGGCTTTACACTCCAGTGGGCTCATTGTAGAAGTAACATAATAGGATGAAGCATGCGGCCAGGGGTGGAGGAGGGGGAGGAAGTGGTATGCAAGTCTGGCAGTAAATTTGGCAGTAATGAACAATTCAAACAGCCTGATACAAAACCAAAATGCAACCTGACTTTTCCTGAATTTGAAAATAAATAGATAAAGAAAGAAATCTGGGAAGAGTAAGGAAGAAAAGAAAATGTTTTGACTGAAACATAATCGCCTTCTATTTCTGTAGATCACACGACCAGGTTTTCTCTGGTATGCTCTTTCCTGTAGATTTTAAACCTCAGTGGGTGGTTAGGTTTATTAAAAAAAAAACAAACAAACAAAAAAAAAAAAAACCACACACACATAAGAATGGTATCCATGTGCCAGCCCAGCTGTACCACAGTACTTTCAGAGATATGAATCTCTGCTCCTCCTCCAGCACCTATCCCATACGGTCTCCATCTTTCCCACTTTGCTTTTGATCATCCTTCAAATGCTGCAGGCACAATATGGTACACAGCTTTATGTCACCCCCATATTGACCTATGCATTAATCTGTTCCACACCATTCCTACCTCTGTGTATATGCTTACTTTGCTTGTTTGAACCCAGTACCCAAAATGGGTTTTTGTTTGTTCTTTAAGACTGGGAGGATGTCTCTGAATTTAGTTTCTTTAGATAAGACAGTTGTAAATACCATTGCTTTTTATACCTTTCATGACACTAAACTTCAATGAAATGTGAGCTTTGAACGATACAGTCATTGTGAGGTTCTTTGTCAGCTGCACTAGTTTCCATTCTCATCAAATTGGCAATCTTCAGACTTTCCCCTTGATTTATTAGCGTTGCCATTTTCTTAGCTACATTTTTTGAGTGAAATCAGGACTTTTCTATTCCAGAAGGATATAGTTGCTGCTCTGATTTACCTCTTGAATTATTTTTTTCACTTATCTGACTGGTGAAAGGACTGCTCGTTCTTCCCCTGTCTCAGGTTCTTATTACATATAAATAAGGTTACTCAAGAAGCCAGTGATTGTATACGATATCTCTGAATCATTCCTTATGTTCCACACAGGCATTTTTGTGAAACTATGATCCCTCTTATGCGGCTCAAATTACCCCTTATTTCGTTATCAATGAATTTCACTTTTTTTGTATTTGCCATCATGCTCTTTGAGGAATAGATTTTAACTTTTGGGGTCAGGGGGGCATTTGAATTGTTGTGGGTACACTTCAGGTTAGCTTTTCTCTTTTGCATCTGAAATGAGTCACAATATGCAACTGAACTACATAAATAATGCAATTGTGGGTTCACTGTGGACAAGTCTAAGGTTAGTACCTGAAATCCAGATCAAAGAATGTGGAATAAAATGAAAATTATTTTTCTAGATGTGCTGGAAAGGGCAGATGACTTACTAGTTGAAAGGTGTCTGCTTTATAACTTCTGAATTTGGTTGTACCATGTAGTAGCATGGTTGTGATGCCATCCAGTAGAGGGCAGATGGCATATAGCCATATTTTCTTTATGATATTATAATACATGGTTTATATGACCAGAGGCAAAATGTCATCTGTTACCCTTACTTCAGGAAAAAGGAAGAGATCAGGGAAATGACATTATTACTGAGTTAGGCAAACCACTAATTATTTTTAAGGTATCACACAGGTGATATATCTGTTGTATATGTGATATTTTCCCAGAATTTTTAATAATAATCTTAAAAAAAAAAAAATCAATATTGATTCTAAAAGCAAAAAGAAGTAATGTAGGGGAGGGTAAATAACTACACTTTTGGGTAGGAAAGTGGCACTGAGAATGGTTTGAAATGAGTGTCTGTGAAGAATCAAGTATTTTAAAGATTCTTTAGGAATATTTAATGGAATAATCCCATGCTTCAATGGCATCTTTAGGCTTTAATGGAACCTAGCTTAAAATTCTAAACATCAGACTTCTCAAGAATAGCTGTAGAAGAATAGCTGTAGAAGACCACAATAAAATGCAGTAGCAAGTAATTATTATTTTTACCAAAATGCTCAATTTTTTTATGTCTATAATGAAACAATTCTACGTTAGAGTTCCAGTAGGTATTGAGAAAAACTCCAATAGCTGTCATTTTTCCATAGAGAACAGGCAGGGTTTAGAATGCAATATCCCAGTCTTGTACAAACCTCTTCAATTCAAAAGAAACAATATATCACAACAAGCAAAACGCAACACCATATGGTGTGTTAATGCAGCATCCTAACTTTGACATCTTACAGGGTAGCGTATTATAAAGGGTAGGAGAAGGTTGAGTGCAATACAGTTTTTGTTCAGATAAGAAAACACTTTTGCATGTCATAGGAAAGAGCTGTTTTCATAATGGAGAGCATGAACAAATCTGCCTGGCTTCAGGGAAGGTCAAGCCACACAAGTGGACTGCTCCCAGTGCTGTCATTTTTCCTATGTATATCTTATCTTCTTCTAATGAATCAGTCATTCTGCAGCTTTTCTTGTATCTGATAGAAATCAAGGGGTTTTCCGCGGTATCATACTTCTAAACTCCTTTTGAATGCTGTGATTGTTGCTTTTGGAGTTCTTTGGTGAAGGTCAATAACATCTTAAAGTGATTTGATATCTAAATATCATTAATGAGGTTTTTTTTCCCTTGCAAATATAAATTTGCTTTGACAGTGGGTTGCACTAAGTACAGTAGTGTTCTTTATTGGATTCTTTATTTCACAGACTATTGAGCCAGTGGTCAAAGTGCTCAGACATGGTTTCCCAGCTTAAAAAGCAGACAGGGTAAGTGGGAACACATAAGGTTGCCTGGGGTAACAGAATTCAAAATAGAGCTATACTGAAAAGCAGATATTTCATCAGTTTCCTCTGGCAGATCCTGCTGCAGTAGTTAAACACATGGCCCTTCCAGCGCAAGCACCATTGAAAAGGATGCTTCCTCCCCGGCTACTTTCACTACAAATGTGACAGTCTCCAGCAGAAGGGCACAGTGATGGCTGGAGCTGGTGATACATGAAGACTCAGTGAATAATGGTTATTAGAGTCTATAGGGACATTTCTTAAGAAGTCGCCAGATTTTATCCATCTTTGACAGTGATACTTGAGTATGACATTTTGTCTGTCTCAGTTAATTGCATTCCTATATCTTCTCTAGTAAGGAAAGGTATCTTCTTACTACTCACCTCCAAGAGTTGAAAGCATTGGTCTAGTTTCTACTACAAAACCTTTCCACAGACTCTAACGTACTTGAGTTGCCTCTGTGTAACATTTTTTTTAATAAGCTCCAACAGCATTTAGGAAATTTAAGCATTACACAAACTTTTCCTTGATATATTACTGTCATGTTCATCCTCTTTCACTGGGTATGACTGTCGTCAAAATTTTGTTGCATATTTGCTAATTTTTTGCTGAAGTCTGCCACCTCTATTCAAAGTGCTCTATCTACACCAAGTCTTATCAATATCAATAAAAATCTTTGTATGTGTTACTCAACATGAAACAATCAGATT
This sequence comes from Morus bassanus, assembly GCA_031468815.1. NCBI lineage: Eukaryota > Metazoa > Chordata > Aves > Suliformes > Sulidae > Morus > Morus bassanus. Next base: position 19,099,886 of record CM062600.1, on the reverse strand, counting down.
CTGGCCTGTCAGCTAAAATCTCCATGGTGGTGTGGACCTGTAATTTTTTTTTCCCTTTTCTGTGGTAGTACAGAATGTATAAATATCTTCTCTCTCTGGCATTACAGAAGGGGCAGAGCCATTTCATAGTCACTATTTCAACCAGTTTACATTTGAAGTCCTGTTTTTTGTTTCCCTATAATTTAGGCTTAGATGATTGTTTTGGCTTGAAAATCACCAAATGAATTTCAAATGCAAACTGCTATATGACAATTAGCCTAGAAACAGAGGTTATCTCCATTTGCATGGTAATGAACAGTTCTCTTCCAAGACATGTCAAAACAATCAGAAGAGACTAATGAGATTTTATGTGAACCAACTGCTGGACATTCTCTTTTATTTTAAAATAATCTTGGTTGCAGTGGATTATTATTCAATTTGAAACAATATTATTGAAAGTCTGACAGCAGAAACATATTGCAGAAAATGATCTGAACTCAACATGAGAAACATCAGTGAAATAGTCTGTGTGAATGAATATTAAATGATATTTTTATGACAAGACGCTGGACAGTGACTTACTTAGCTGGGATTGAGATAAACAGTGTTACATAGGAGATGCATTGCCCCGGTAGGACACTGCAAGTGCAAAATCCCACCTTCTTTCTATTCAGGGACTCCAAGTTTTCCACAAGCTCAGACACAAATGACTTCTTGGGCTTTCCACCAGACCCTTCACAAGAAGTGGTGACAATTTAGCTCTGGATTCCCAAAGTGTTTGAAACAGCCTATCCCCACAAATAAGAAAAAGATGCAAAGCTTTTACCAGCTTGTGTAATAGCTTTAGTCTAATTCAACTATAGACCAAAATCTGAGATTGCCTCAGTGATGCCCCAGTAGCTTTAAAAGAGAGATAAGGTTTTGCTGAAGTGTGCTGATAGTAATGACACTTTGCATATCATACCTTGCTCTGCTCTTGCAACACTATGTTTTATAGCATTGACATAGAACTATCTTTTTCTTGGGAGGGTCCTTTTTTTTTTGTTTTCTGTGTCTTCTAATTTCATTTATATCTCAGGTAATTAGATGTGGCTGTTAACTGTATTTGAGTAGATTCTTCAGAGGAAGGGAGTATGTTGTATGACTTAAAGAGAGATGAAAGAAACGAAGGGTATCATAGGTAGTCGAAGGCAAAAAGTTTACAATTGTCTTCCCATGGCATGCAGTAAGATACTGTCCTTGGGCACAAGTGTCACACAGCACAAGAGCATAAGAATTAGTAAGATATTGCCAAGTTGCAAATGAGAAATACCGCTGATCTAATTGATATGCACTTGTTTTTCTTAGCAAATGATAAATGTATTGCTTGGCTTTCAGAACATTTGCAATGAAGTGGAAGAGTTGGGCTATTTGCATGTTTTTTCCACACTGTTGCTCTAGTTGTTCTCAAGTAATAGCCTTTCATCTAATAAATCTTTCTGAATTTTGAACGAGGTATTAGTGTAGTTCAGGATTCAATTGCTGTGTGTGTGTGTGTGTGTGTGTGTGTGTGTGAACTTTAGCACTTGAGTTGTGTGGCTTGTTAGTGCTGTTATAACGCTTTGCAGGGATCCTTCTTTCTGGGATCTGAAATGACCAAGTATTGTTTTGGCTTGGCCTACCCTTTTTATGGATTAAGTGGCATTATACCATTAAACTATCTGTTTTACCACATAATCTAATCCAAAACACAATATCACATTATCTTACAAAGTCAGAACCAATTTCTAGCACCACAAAGTAGTCCCCAGGAGGATGGCTTAAAACAAAGTAGAAGACGCAAGCAAAATTAATCCTCTATGAGAAATTTTTTGATGTCTCTGTAGTTACTTGTGTTGTCACTATGTATCAAAAGGCATCACAAAAAAACTGCATTTTTTAAAAAGTGAGGAAATGTTATATTTTGGCAGCAGGTGTACTATCTCTTACTCCATTGTTTTGTACCTTCTTTTAGCTGTATTTAAACCGACCTGATTTGGTCGCATTTAAAAATCTACATATAGTTGTGAGAAGTGATGCTCCTGACAGTGATTCCTGGGTACAGGCAATATCTTTTAAAGAAATGAATACGTCTTGAGCAGTTTTACAGCCAAAGGAAGATCAGGGATTTTAAAGCACAGAAGACATACAATGTAGAACACATCAGCTGAGTAAATTGTGTAGGACATGGAGAAGTCCATAGGCTTCATGTTTTGGATTTTTTTTTTTAAATAAAAATAGTAGATTTTATAGCACAATTAAGTATGAAATTGGTGATGCTACGGAAGGTGAGGTAAACGTCCCTTTTGGGCCTTAATTAAGGTCAAAAAAAAAAAAAAAAGGATTCAGTCATCCATGAAATGTATAGCTAAGTTCAGCTCCTGTAAAAAATCATCACTTTTTCCAGAGCCTGCCCTTTTCAAATACGAGATTTTGGTTACCATCAGACACAGATATATATAAATTCCCAAAACCTAAAGGCAATCATGTGTGCATAATATCTGTATTCTTGGCTCAGAGCCAGTGTGTTCAGTAACAAGAGAGGCACAATGGACATGAAACTGGTAAAAATCAAAGGGGTTTGAACTGATTAGGTTTTGATTTGCAGTACTGTGATTATGATTTTTTTGAAGGTTTATGGCAACAGCCTGATATCAGAGTTCCTGAAAAAATTTGTTCTGGGTCCCATACCATAAGTAGCTGTGGGGACACCATAGGTATCTATGGGGGCTTCATAATTACTTTAATTATTATTGAAGTGGGTATGTAAGCATGTGCTTTTCTTAAGCACTGGTTTATTAGTGATTTGTGACAACTGGTAAGGGATGGTTGACAGGCAGGGAATTGATGGTCCAATTTTTCTGTCTTATCTCACTACTTGTGCCATAAACATCCTAGATCTTGTGACAGGGTTATATAAGGAGCAAAGGTCTACTTTGCAAAGCTATCAGAAAATCTTTGCAGTACAGATACTCATATACCACCAGAAACCTTAAGTTAGAGAATCCCACAGTGCTTCTTTGGTGACTAGATTCAAATATGACCTGAATTGTCACAGTGCTTAGCCTTGGAAGTTCTTGTCTGGTTGGTTACTTGGTCACCTAGTGGAAGCGACATCCCTGTATTACGCACCTTTGTGTTTTATACTGCCCCTGAGGACACTTTTACAGTTAAGAAATGTGCCAACAGAAGCCAGCATACAGCATAGAGAAGCATACGAATTTAGGTGATTAAGAAACACCACAGAGATCATTACGATCAAGCCTCGTCTTTCTGGATTTGCTGCCATTCTGGGGACGTCCCCATTTGGGGGATTTACCTTGCTCAGATAGATGTGCAGAGGTAACATGATTTAGAGAGACAGAGCTATCCAAGCAGTCTTTCAAAAAGTAAAAATACATGAGGTGATGTTAGTTGTTTCCCTTACAAGGCAGTGTTAAGCAGTGGAGTGATCCTTCCCTCTGATAACTTCTACTCACTCTCTAAGATACTTTATGTCATTTCTAAGCTAACCATGCATGAGAGCTGAGTGGTTCTCCCAGGACAGACAGTGTTTGTGGAGTACCTGTTTTCTGGTATCTGGTCTGCTTACAGAACCTTTCTCTGTGTCACTGGCCTGCACATTTGACATCCCAGCTTAAGTGTTCCTTGCTGAGACCTGTTCTGTTAAGTCAGTAGTAACCTTTGCAATCAACTGTCAGAGTTTTAAGGTGAAAAATTTGTGTTATAATTCCACCCATCTTGCCATTGAGAATACGTTTATCAGTAGTTACAGTATTTAATCCTGCAAGGAACTGGAAAAAGATAATAAAAGTTTCAAATACATTTTTTATTGAAATTATTGCATTATTGAATTAAGGAAAAAGGGAAGCACAAGGTATATGGCTTTTTGTTTGTACTAACAATACCTGTATAATAATTGTGAGAATCATCTCTTCAGTTTATGCTCATTTTTAAAATCTACAGCGAATTTTCTTATTTCTTATTTTGCAATTTGAACATTTCTCTCTCAAGGACTTTCAAGCACTTGGACTTCACTATAGTGGAAACATCTGGTAAGTTAAATTGTATGATTAAATACTCTTGCTGAGAACTTCTTCAAAGACTCATGAAAATCTCCAATGATACTAGGTGACTTCCATGGACTTTAGAGTTTATATTCACTGAAATCAATTATGACATGTCTAGCTGATTTGTGAAAGTGATAATTAACACAGTCCTTGTTAATTAACTTGATAGTATCATGCAATTAGAAAAACATCATATGCAAATATTCTCAGTAGCAATTTCATGCATAATCTGCAGACTTTGAATTATTTGATAGAGTCTATCTTTACCAGTTGAATATAAAATAAACTGAAGAATGTGGTGGTTTTATTTTTAAATGCTGATGTGCAGGAAAACACATGCTGACATGATGTGTTATTTTATGAACTCTTACTCTACAAGCTGCTCTCTACATTTAGGATCTTTAAATGTACTTTGCAGTAGCTTTATTAATACTATATTATCATGATAGTCACAAGTAAAAGCGCAAAAGGGAGTGGTACTTTATCCCCAATATAATAGTATTAATGGTTCATAAAATTTTATGAAGGCACCAGATATTTTAAATTCCATATTATAAACCAGTAGTTTCAGTAAAACATTTGAGTACCTTTAAAATAATTTATTTTGTCTGGGGAAGAAGGAGCTCACAGATGGACCTCTTGGTTCTGTTGCCTAGGCTGTAATAGGCATGATCCTGTGTCTGTGTCAAAGTAATGCTGCTAATTTTAAAATAGCCTAGACTGTAGTAAGCAATAGGCAGGTGACTGTTTTGTATCACTGTACTAAACAGAAATGAAGGATATTAAAGAATATGCAATAAAACCCCTCCTTATAGTGTAAAGAGTTGGGTCTTCTGAATGATCTTGTTATGTATAGTAATTAACAGTTCTAGAAAAAAAAATAGATTATTAAAATTCCTGAGTTAGGACATCCTCAACTTGGGAACATGAGAATTTTAATTTTTCATGGAAGTACTGTAAGTTTGAGAACTGCATAAAAAATTTAAATTTTAAGATCATGTGCTCCTGTCACATCAAGAGATATGGTGATTTTATGCAATAGAATTTAATGAATATTATAAAGAAAATCTCTTCAAGGATGGCCACTTTCAAAATCAGCAGCATTTGTGGGCTGTGGTCAGATCTGAAGTCAGTACACACCACAGACACAAAATTATTATTAAAGAATAACTCACCAGGAAAAAAATAATTTATACTTTTAATCATCTTATGAAGGCCAATATTTACTGTAATATTTTTTTGCTTTTAATGTTCTCTTCAGACCATCTTATTGCTTCTTACAAGTACAAGTAGCATCTGTTTTATGTAGTGTAATAGGGATATTTTTATAGGTTTCAGCAGCTTGTTTGTTATACTTGCCATGATTTAATTTAATGTTGTGATCGCCCTTTCTTCCTATACTCTGTGATGTCACCCTGCATGTTGTACATTTCCTTTGTATTTACATAACACCATTAGGAACCAGAGATGAGTCTTTTCAGTTTCGAAGTATAATCTGAGCAGTCCCACAGGATATGGGGCTTTTTACTGTCTGCTGTATAACTTATTATGTCAAGCCTGAAATTGATTTGTCAGAAGGGTCACCAATGGTGTAAGGTGGCTTTAATTTCACTCTACAGTTTAGGCACTATTTTCTGAGGGTAATTAAGTAAAACCTGTAATTTCCACAAGTCACTTAAAGGTCGAATTAGATATTGCTTGTGTTGTAATAAACAAACTAACATGACCATTATTATTGTTACATCTACTCATGATGTGAAAAGCAAAGAGGAAAAGTGTACTCCCACTTATTCATTAATATATAAACTTTTAAAAGCTTTTTTACTGCATATTTGCCTTCAATCTGTAGAAAACATGGTCATACACAATTTTGCTTAGAAAAGTGGACCTCAATTGCAGTGAGTTTATTAGACTATATTCATATTATGCCTCCTTGCATCCTAGCTTCAAAGCTATCTTATATTTTGATACTGTCTCAACTGCAGCTGAGGGCATTGCCAATTAAATACAGTCATATTAGTAAAGAGATGATCTTTCAACCTTCCATACTTTTTTAACGTTAATTTTATGTATCTTAGCAGAAAGATTCCAAATTTGAATAACTGCCTTGATTTTCTTACTTTTTTCCTAGCTGGCTAAATTAGCATAACAATAGTGACCATAGCCAACTTGATTACTTTGGTGTTAGCAAAGGAAGATGCTATGTCACATTTCACCCCCAAGGGACTACAGAAATAGGATGCTTGAGACCAGAATCTGAGCTAACACTGTTAATGACAGCAGTCTTGCTCTCAGGTGTTACTTCTTGCATGATAGCTAGTGAGCAGAGACAGCCTTCTTGTTATGTTGTCTTATTCTCTCATTGTTCAAAAAAGTCATCTGTTTTTACCTGTTTCTTGTAAAGAAGATGGTGATTGATGACTGGTGATAATTTCAAGTGGGAAGTTCTGTGTACTTAAACAGCAAATGACATGAATCCAACAGTACTAGAAATTAAAGTTCTTTTTTTTTAATCACTTCCTGTTTGTTTCTAATAGAACACTTTTAACTAGAGAGTTAAGAGCTAAACAGTTGTATTTAGGGTGTCTGAATATCAGTAGTTGCAGCCAGATGTATCTCTGTTCTTCTTCCAACTGTATGTATCATAGTATCCCATATGGAATATGAAATGTGCTTCCTCATATTTAACCTCAGATACAAACATAAATGTCACCCTTTCCAAAGGTGGTCAAAACATAAGGGCACACACACAATTTATAACATGGATCAGTATTTATCTTAAAGATTGCAAATGTCAGGAAGTTGTGGTTACCTTTGAAGATTGTAATATGCTTTGAGAGGGGAGAAAACGAATAGAGACTGGATCAAGCTGGGAAGCAATGGTAAGCATGAAGATATTTGAGAATGTGCAATGGAGCATCTGAGGTTTTGCATGATCCAATATGTGCTATTTAAATAGCTATCCTGCATCTTCTGTGGTGGGTCAGTGGAAAATAAACTATGGCATCCTAGTTTGCAAAAGTCATTGCAATATGCTGGTGGCATAATTTCACAGTACAGGCTGACTTGAATCATGATCCATGTATATGTTTCCAGTGGGATCTTCCAGCAGTCTGAAAGTCCTGTTTTACTGTGCTTTGAAGTCAGAAAGAGCATTAAATAAGGGCAAAAGCAGATAGTGTCTGCTTATCTCTTTTAAGAGATAGAAGGATCTTATATCTAGAGCCACTAAACTGAATTAAAACACTGGAAAGATGGTATCATTTCAAATGTGATTTGTTTAGTGATATAACAGTCAGTAAAACAGTGACTAGACAAGGTACTGGGGTCTTGATGGGGCAGCTCATGTACAAGTTGTGGGTGGAATATTCAAACTGGTGGCTATATTGCTGTTTGACAACAGAAACAAAATCTTTTCTAGACATTTAATTTACAATTTCCTTGTGTAAATGAAATAAATTTCTATTTCTCATACAGCTGATAAAGTAATTGTGTTCTTATTGAAAGTTTTCCTTGAAAAAGGTATCTGAAAACCAAACTATGAACCACTTTCCTGTTTATTTTTAATGTTTCTTTAAGAAACAGCCAAATATCCACAGAGAATAATTGTTTCAAAATGTTCAGTTTTGAAGGAAAATGCTTTGGCAAAATGCTTTTAATGCATTTGTAGTTGAAATCTCACAGTTAAATTACAAGTAGAGATGCTAAGTGCCTGAGCAGCATAGGTGTATCCAGATGGTTAAAAATTCAGCATCCTTTGTTTTACTTCAGGTTCAGACTTCACCAACTTTTTGTACCACGGAGGAGGGCGGAAGTGGGTCTTCTGAACACCATATTTTCAAATATGTTAAATGTCTTCAGCTCTTCTAAAACGGCTCATGATTTAAAGCTTTTCAGCATTTACAGAGGATCACATTATTAAGTAGGATTCATATTTTCACTGGCAAAACTCACTGTGTATAGCAGGAAGGCCTCTCAAGCTTGTTACGTTTGAAAACTCCCTGAATGTTCTTGACTGTAATATAGGTAATTTTGTTACTGAAAACTAATAAAAGATTTATTGATAAATGTTTGTTTTGGAGACCTTTTGGAAGGCAGTCCAAAGTCCAACTGATTCAAACCCTACTGGAGGCAACACAGGTAATGCAGGAGTAGAGTACCACACTGCCACTCAGGAGCTGGGCCTCCTTTTCCAGCAGTTTTAGTCACTTCTGTGGCAGTCTGGAACAGTCATTTCTTCTCTTTTCTGTGTAAAAAAGCAGGGTTGGAGGCTAGTGGCATTTTGATGCTTTTGGCATGACAGGATGCTTGTCACCCTGAGGATGACAAGCCAAACAAAACTTGTATCAGAATTTTTTTTCCTAATGAAATGATTTCTTGCTTTGATTTGAAAAATGTCTTAGAGTCTCACTGATTCTGTTATTTCAGAGCAAAACTTTTGCTTAGACATTGTTCATTTTTAGATCATAAATCAACTTTGGCTATATCATCACCCACTTTAAAGTAAAAGACTACAAAAAAGTATATGTACATCGCAAAGTTTGCTCAAGATATACTCCTTCATGACTGCAGCAGTAAGCAATGGAAACAGTGATAAGTATGGATGTGTGGGGTATTGAGGACCCACCATCCTCCCTATGTGCTCTTGGAGACTGCAACTTCAGACCAACTCAACTTGGGCTCCATGGACTGCACAGTGGTTGGGGTGCATCTTTAGCTTTAGTTCCTCTAAAAACAGTCCAGCTTATATGCTCTGAGACTACTCCGTGATGGGAGCCCAAGTATTTTAAGCAGGGGGGATTTGTATGTTTACTTCAATAACTCTCTTCTGATTCAAAATAAAACACTAGTGCAGAGACATCTTCATTGTCCTGTTAAGCTGCAAGTGGCAGAGGGGTATAGCTAGGATCTGGTTCCTGGATAGTACTCTTATATGAAGCTTTTATCTTTAAACTGCATTTATTTTCAGATATCAATATTTCTGCTTAACAATGACATTTTGCATACTGCTTGTTATTTACATATTTAATGAATAATTTATAATGTGCCTTTTCTCTGGCATATGTGTTTATCACCAAAAAATAAAGAATTAATATTTAATTGTCCATAATGAGAAGTAGAACTAATTCTTTCTCCTGTTACCTAGAAGAAAGTACTTAGGAAAATACAGACAATGAAGCATGACAGAAAAAGGAAGCGTGCTGTTTTTTCTGAGCACATCTGGTTCTGGGAGAACCTACGTTAAAATGAATATCTTTTTTATGCTTTTTTTTTTTTTTTTGCATATTGCATGAATATATATTAACCACATTTTAAAAGAAACACTTTGGATAAATGGAAGAAAATCTTAGAAGGAGCAGTTTCTACTGCACTTCTTTCTGCTGAGAAATTATTCTTTTACAAGTAGTGCTAGTGACAAAATAAAGACTGTATGCTGAATTCATTGTGGAACAAGGTGCCACTCGTTGAAGGGCCAGGTTGACTGGCTGTTGTCCTGTCTTCTTTCTGTATCTGGTTATTTGCCTCCAGTCTGTGTTTTGTAAAGAATGACCCAGTGAGCAAAATCAGTTGCTGTTACATTTATAATCCCTAAACTGCTAAGGAAAACATCTAAAAAAGTATTAGAGCCAGAAAAGACTAGAGTTGTTACTGTCTGTTGTATCAACAACCCAGGTTTTAAAATCATCTCGCTTCCCCTGATGGTGCTGTGATCCTTTACATGGAAGTTAGTCATCTCACTGTTCTGTAAGCTTTTCTTTCCCTTTTGAAATAAGGACAAGGAGGTATGAATTCAAAATGAAAACTCATTTGTAAATCTGCCTGATTTCATATGTTTAAATCAGATAATTCATTTTAGCATAAATGCATGGGTGGTTTTGAACTTTGTGTGTAAAATACACTTGATATGGAAAATATTTCAGCTTCTGCAGCCATTTGGTACAATGAAGGTTAGCACATACGGTATGTAAAATCTGAATCCCTCTCAGGGAAATCCTTATTTGAATTGTAGATAAGAAATTTCTAAAAGTGTAATTAGCTTTGCCTGATACCTTTTTCCCCTCATTCTACGAAGAAATATCACCCACAAACAGGGATAGAAAAGAGGATGCTTTCTCTTGCCTGTTAAGCAGCTGGGAAGCATTGCACTGTCATGTTCTCTAATTCATACCTCACCTCTTATTCAGCAAATCCCAAGTGGGTTCTAAGTTTGGAGTGTCTTAACAAACTGAGCAAAAAAAAAGAAGAAATAATATAATAAAACCCTCCCTAACAGTAGCTGATGATATTGCTCCAGGAAAACCTTCTAGCAAAGTAAAGTGATTTCTAAAGGTGTGCTAGTTTTCTCTGATTTGAAAGGCAAACAGAATGCATCTTTTCATTCTTGGACCGACTACTAATTGTCCGTTATTTCTATTCGCTCATTATTCTTGTTTGCCTTGAAATGGCATGACTGATGGCAAGCACCCAGCTGTCATTTCCAATGCACTGTCGGCCCATGTATTAGCAGAGTAATGTTAATATTTTTGTTTGTTTGTTTATTTTCCTAATTCTAAAAACATTTTCTAATCTGGGGGATAAAGAACTCTTCTGAACCTTATCTACTTTTGGACCTCATATTCTCATCCATGAAGATGAGGTGCACCATTTCACTTACCCTTGTACTTAGCGTGTGTGTGTGAGGAAGGATAGGAGAGTTCCTCATGTTCTTAAGAGGTACACTAATTAAAAATATTGCCCATTAAAAAAAGTAGAGGAAAATGTATGTCCCAAAATTAAGGTTCATAACCAAAATTCCCTAGAATTTGTGGAAAGGCTCAGAATTTTGAATCATACATCCCTCTTAAAGGAAAAAATTAAGGGATTGGATGCTTATACTTCATCTCAAGATGAAAGAAAGGAAGCAGTGCATCTAGGCAAGAAGAAATGGAAGATTAATTATGTGGCTGAGAGATGGATATTATACCCAACAATGGAGTGAGCAGACTTGGGAGATGACAGTGATTTGAACTACATGGAAGAAACATATGTATCATAAATTGCTGCCAGCACTTTCTTTAAATGGAGGCTTAAATAATAGTTATGTTAATGTTATTTCTTTTTTTCTTTCTTTTTAATTGTAAAGCAACATTCAAATTACATGTTGAAGGTATCAAAACAGGTAGAAATTGGGTGGTTTGTTTCCTTTGATATTTTTTACTCCCCCCCCCCTTAATGAACGCCAAAATTCTCACTTCTTAACGTGATCTCAGGGACTCAGGACTTGAAAAATCTCCAGCCCCTTAAGGGTGATGGAGACTATGTAAATGTGGATAGAATTGGATATAGTGTTATGGAATCCTAAAGTTAAGAAGAAATGCCTGAACCGTGCTGGATTCACAAGAGCTAAAATTTTGTAATAAATCTTAGCTCTGGGACATTTAGTAAGAGGATAAAAAGAAATTACATGGAAAATTTAGAAAAATTCTAAATGGTTCTCTGGACCAGAGTGAAATAAAGTAAGACAGAAATGTGAATTCTTACTCCTGATGGCAAGGATTCACTGTTATGTTTAAAACAGCACTGTTTTAGTTTTAATCATTAAAAGAACATTAACATTGTTTTTTTAATGTTAAATCATAGAAATTTGATTTGATTTCCACATAACCCTCCTTTCAAGTACTGACGTCAAAAGCAATATATGTTAGCCTTAAATAGGCTTAACATTCACTTGGTGTCAGCTGTGAAAAGCTGGGATCAATAACCACAATCTCACCTATCAGATGAAAGTAAAAGAAATAGAAACCTATCACCTCATATTCCCTTGGCAGACAGGTTTTATTTATTTATTTTTATTTGACAGGTATTCTACCTTTATTCCACAGTGCATGTTACTCCTCACTTGCTAAAAGAAGAAAAGGTATTAAAAAAAAATACATTAAAGAAAAAGAGAGAGAGAGAAAAATCCTTACAATCCATTCTATTTCTCCACTTACATTGTTTGTCTGTCAGGAGCTATACTCTGAAGTAAATGCTCACAACTCTTTGTGTATGCCACAAGTTCAAGACAATTTTGGCACATTCAGACTCTTGCTAATGACCCATAATTTTGTTTTCACCCACTTAACTTCACAGGTTGGATACCTTTGAAGTGATCCTTGAACCTGTGTTTAAACTACAAATTAAGTGCTGTAAATCTGCATTGAAATCTAAAGCAGTCTTAAAGATGGCAGCTGGCAAGAAGATAAGTTCACGTGGCTTGCCAAGTAATTCAGGCAGCGGCACGCTCCAAGAGGTAACAACAGGGGCACGTTGGCTCTCATCTTATTGCCAATCGGTTTAGTTGGCCGAGTTCGTGCTTCTTTGTCTGTATCTTTCAGTATTTATTTGACAGACTCTTTAACAGTGTGTTTCTCTGGAAGGCAAGTAAAAAATGTATCACTTCATAGGTCTGAGCAAATAGTCTTTTTCTTACTAACATGCAAAAACTTTATTTGATAAGTGTTGATATAGTATTGTGAAAAGTCAGGGTGAAAGTGAGAACTCTAACCTGCCCCTTTTGTGCAAGTATTTTAATAATTTTTTTCCCTTTCTTTTCTCTCTTATTCCCCCATTCCCAGTCCTCTCTCTCCAGTTTATGTAACTTTTTCAGAATACCTTATAGCTTTTGCAGCAAAAGTTTTTCAGAAAACCATTTAAACTCATGTCTTTAAGTTCCTTTAGCATTTTAAAAAGCTCTCTGAAGATGAGAAATGAGGATTATAAGCCAGAAGGCTTTTCTCCTAAAGCTACTTTTTTAATTCTGGCCTGCTTTTTCCTGTTCCCTTCTCTTCTTCCTTTTCTCCTTCCATATGCCCTGACAAGACCCTTTAGTCCAACCTTTCCCTCACATCTCCCATGTATTAAAGTGTTAAAATATGTTTGGGTATTTTTGTTTGGCTGGTTTCTGGTGTTGAACTCCTGGACCTTACTGTACTGAAATTAAATTTCCTGTGAAAATTTAACAGAGCATGAGGAAATTCAGGGTTTGCACCAGGCAAACAAACATGTTGTGGCTCTAAGGCAGAAGTAAGGAGGTGAAGGACTTTTGCAGGAGGGCTGAGTGCTGACAGCTGAAAGCCAGAATGTGCATGTGGAAGAGAGTGTAGTTTGCTCCACCAAAGCACTAAGCCGAGGCAGCTGTTCGTACAACCCAACACTAGTTGTGCTTGCTGCAGAGCATTTTCATCAGATCCATTCCAGTCAACCTTACTGAATTCCCTTAAACTCTCCAGAGGTAGTAAAGTACTGAGTTATTTATCCATTCAAGAATAGCTTAGTTCTAAGCTATGCCAGTGTGGTTTTGTTGTGCATTCACTATTATCTATTTTAAACATATTGAGCAATCAATTTAAACTGGTTATTGTCACTGGGGTTTGAAAATTTAATAGGCAATTACCAGAGTCTATTCCTTTCTTTTTAATTTTTACTAAGATGTTGTTCAATTTCAGACCTTAAAGCAATCTTGCTCTCCGGAATATTGAATTGAAAGAGTCCATAAGTCAGACCAGCCCTTAACTGTATTTTTCTTCACTGATTTATTTGGCTGAATGATAGAGTATCTTGTTGTGGAACGAGCAAAAAGGAAATGTAAATCAAAAGTTAGACTGTAAATATAAGGCACTGCAATGCTTATCAAATCAACGGGCAGCAGACCACGTGACTCTCTTCCTATTTTTTATTATTGTATTGCTCTGCTTTTTGTCAGTACCTACAAGAAAAAAACCATGTCCTCCTACAATTTGTATATGCATAAAATGCAATTCTTTGTGTAATTCCGTATGTCCCTCGTTGATCTTACAAGAGAATATCCAGAGAATCTAAGACTGCATAATTGAATTATTTTTATTTCCTTTTCCATTTCCTTTTCCCATTTTTTTAACAAAGTGGTTTCTTTCTCCAGTTTTTTTCTAATTTAATTCTGACTGAAGAAAAAAAGTTACTTAATTTTTTTCCTTTTCTATTATTCATCAAGAAGACCAGTAAAATGTTCCAAAATGTGGATTAATTCTATTTTCAATTACTACAATATTACTCAGACACATTTAGGCTAATACTTTAAAAAAGTAATCCTGTTCTCATTCTTGTTATGCCTATTTCCATATTGCTGTAAAAGGCAATTATTTTCATGGGATATTCTTCAATACCCATTGCACTGGAAATACAAAAGATTGAAGTAAAGCCTTCACAAATAGTAGGTAAGCTTACAGAGACCAGAATTACTATTCTGGAAATTGATCTAGCTTCTGAGAAGAGAGGGCTTGAAGGACAGAATTCTGAAAATATCAAAAGATTTTTATTAATTTTTTCCTCAGTATTTTGCAAAAGCTGACACAGATTTCAGCAGATGCAGAACAAATTCTTCATGTGTTTTCTTGAAAATTGCATCTTAATATTAAAGTGAACATAAGAAACTGTTTTTAAGAGTTTTGCAACCTCAAATTAAGTTGAAATTTTCAATATATCTTAGAAAGTGGGGGGGGGACACACTAAAAATATTTTATTTTTTAATAAATTATTTATTTTTAAATAAATTATTTGTTGCATTCAAATGAAAATTATTCCTCCCCCCCCCATATTTCCATTTTACCACAGAAATAAAACTATATAAATTGTGACTCCTGCAACAACGTATGTGTACCCATCTTGGGGACCAGTGTTTTTCCTTAGTAACTAGAAGTCCTGGTAATATGCTAAGAACAGTTTCACCATCCTGTACACTACTGATTTTCTTCTAAGGAAATCCTTTTTGATACAGTCAGCTCTTGTCTAACTCTCGTGTTTCTCCCTAGAGAAAATCCCATCTGTTCTCAGCTATAAGAAAAGCTCCTGGACAAAATCTGTGTAGCTATCGCCAAATGTTTTTTTTTTCAGGTTCCTGGGCACAGATAGGACCACTTCAAATCAGAATAATACAGATTCTATTTGGAGCGTCTTTGTGTAGCTCTGAACAAAATTCTACTTTTGGAGTTACGTTGAAGCTAGGTTACTTTCTACGTGACTTCCTTCGCTTAGACTGTTTTTTCCTAACTCTTTCTGGTAGAAAAAGTGGAGATCCAAGTACAACCCAAAACTGCAATACTATGACAAAATTATCATGCAGAACAGAAGCATGAATATCAGGAATTTGCTGTGGCTAGAATAGTAACTATCTCATCTTTACTGTGTATTTCTTTCTCCTCTGTTCGCACTGCCCTGAAAACAGAACCATCCTGAAAATGTAAATGAGTAAGCCAGGGAAGTCATCACTGGAGGATGCATTCCTAATATAAGCAGGTATCCGTTTATGAGTGGAAAATAAATGAGAGTTTGCTCCGTTATCTGTACTTATTTTCAGGCAATTTCCTTTTGTTTACAGAAATGCACTTCTCTACACACCAGGGTCAGGTTACTGTGGATTAGATGAGATGTTTTTATTCTCAGTGAAATGGCCAATATCCACTTGAAAAATTCATTTACAGTCCAGAAAAACAGACCTCGACACACTCGTCAGAGTGGTGGCCTTTGTTATGACAAGCAGAGTTCTCACCTACCAAACACACAGCCTTGCTTTTCATGTGGGCTGAAACTCTGGGAATGCATCTGATTATTTTCAACATTTAGCTGTCAAATTCTGTGTTTTCTAACTGCAGAAATATGATGAAAATTAATGTCCTAATCATTTAGGCTATTGAATCTCAAGGCCTTCTAAAAATTTGGCTCATAATGTAAATAATTTTTTAAAATTAAAAAAAAAAAACATATGAAATGCCATCATTTTAACAGATTAAATTTAATCAATTTAAAGAGTAGAAGAGGAAATGTGTTAATAGAAGAGGAAATATCTTAATTATCAAATGGAGTTTAGAAGGAGAGTTAGAAGTAACAACAACACTACTTATATTTTTCTTGCATTTTTTGTTGGTCATGTCTGAAAACCTTTCTAATGGCAGCTTTTGTTTGCAGCATTTTGCTTCATATCTTGTTCATTTCCATTGTGCCTTTAAAGAAGGAGACTAGAAGAAAAACATAATGAAGACATATAAGGAACATGTCTTCACATTTTCCATTGTCTGCTTTATTTTGTTTGGGTTTTCCTGTAGTGTGGGCAGATTCAGGAGAAAGTATGAGACAGCATTTACAGAAAACCCTAGGAAGATAAAAGCTTCTGATGTGCAAGTGTTACACTCCCTTGAAAGACTAACCTGTCATTTTCATTTAAAGTTTATTTATTTATCTTTAATTTCTGATTTGTAATTTCTAGTAAATGAAGTACAGTGCTGCTCTGTTGACGTTTCTCATCTCCATGTAGGCTATTGCTTCAGTTACTGACTCATATGTTACACTGCTGAGAGAGTAAACAATTAGATGAACAGGTTTCATTATCTCATGATTAATAAAAGTTTGAATTTTCTAAGTCCTAAAAAAATTAAGACAACTATGAAGCAGCATTTATGGTGTAGAAAGGACACAGAAATCATTTGTCCAGTGCTCACACGTGCACATGACTTTATTCATGCATGCACATACACATATACATGCATTTGTTAATAATTTAAAAAAAAAAAATAAATAAAATAAAATAAACAGTTTTCTTGGTCTTGGCAGGGTTGGTTTGATTTTTTCTTCCTTCTGTGAAAGATAGAACCTGGCTAGATTACAGATGATATGGATTAATCTACTTCTGTACTTTCTTCCTGTTAAAACGTGATTCTGAGAATGCCTCCTTCAGATGTATTTTAGGGACGTAGCTTGAGTATTTGCAATTTATTCAGAAGATTTGGCTTCAAATCAAAATCAAGAATCTTTCCCATACAGTTTAATTTAATTTTAAAGAGATAGCAAGAGTACATTTTAAATTAGTTTCCCCATTTCCATACTGAAGTAACTCACACCCACTATCTAACTGCTGGAAGCAAATCAATCTTTTGGACATACTATGGTGTTTGCTACCTAGGAGTCTAATTTTTGGAAACAGAGGAACTCTGTTACTCTTCCACATTCCCACCTGAAATAATAGGTTATTGAATGTTAATGATGATCATTTTGCATGTTGCAGTGCTGGACTGAGCACTGACTTACCAGGTAGTCTTTGTTTACTCTCAGTATCTGTTTTTGCATAATGGTGTCACTAATTATCAGCTCTTTTAGATGCAGTTAGTAAATGTAACATTTCTGGAAAGAAACTAATCATTATTTTGGAAAACATCATAGGTGAGAGTATGTTCCTTGGTGGGAGAAGGACATAAAAAGAAAGAAGTGTCTTTTCCTTTTCTCTGCATGGAAATGTGACCAAAACATAACAATATAAAATAAATGTTTCCATTAAAAATAGGTTTTTATCTGTAAATATCAAAACATTAAAATAATTCCCCTGCCACATCTCTGCTCACTATGCGTCCATCTGTGTCTCTTATTTCAGTCTAACTTCCATATTCTACTTGCTGTTGTATGAGTCCACCTTAATGTTTTAAGTTGTTCATTCAGTTATTTTTACAGCCATCATGATCCAGTTATTCTTTGTTCTCCAAATTCTTGTCTCTATCTTTTGTATCTAAAATATCACTCTGCTTTTCCCTACCTTTTCCTCACAATTACTTGCTGTCTTTCTTTCTGGTTTTTTTATTCTCTGTAATTACTCATCCTTGTAAGTATCTGACTTTCACACCTTTGCATTGAACAGGGTACGTAAGACTTATTTTTCCTAATGCTTTTTGTTCTAATGGCAAAATTTTCTCATTCTTCCCTTCTGTCTATATCTTTTTCCCTCACTCCACTGAGCTCATGGCACTGTGCTGCTAAGCCAGCTAATCAGTAACTTGCAGGGCGACAAGGTGCTAAATAGTTCTGCACCAAACACAAAAACCATTTTCTCCTTTTTGCTAGCTTGCTTTTCCTCCCCTGCCTCACTCTTCAGCAGTTTGCAGTGACAGGATGAATGTCCTCCTGGTAGCTGCAGTGTGACCAGCTTTGCCTTTCTCATTCTTCTGTCCCTTTTTGGCATTTGTACTGATAGCATACCTCTTCCCCTTTGCCTGAACTTCCTACCTCCTCTAGTTTTGCTCGTGTTTTCATCATATATTTAAATCTTTGGAAACAGACATTTTCTGAAGGGTGGCAAAGGTTTAGCATAACATACCTTTTCAAAGAACAGTAGAGAAATGTAATTTTTACTTTTTC
The DNA here is from genome assembly GCA_031468815.1 of Morus bassanus. Lineage (NCBI taxonomy): Eukaryota > Metazoa > Chordata > Aves > Suliformes > Sulidae > Morus > Morus bassanus. The sequence goes on along the minus strand of CM062600.1, from coordinate 19,081,644 downwards.
TAAGGCTCACATAGTATGTGGGCTTAGCAGCTACTCTTACAGCCTAACTGTCATTCAGAGTATAGCCACGAGCAGTGCAAACAGGTGTTTCCAAAGAGATGTCTTCTACAAGCAGGTTCTTCTAAAAAGGCAATAAGAGATAACCCTTCTTTTTCACTCTCCATGGACCTGAAAACCTTACTGTTACCTATGTTATAGGATTAGTTGATGATATTAGATCTTAGTGGGATAATATATGATCAACCATACCACCTCAATGAACTGACATATTACACAATAATTTTAAACAGAAAGTCAGGCTATTTCACAGTCACATTAACGACAACATCAGGATATGCACTGCATATCACAGAGACCATGAGTTCATTCACTTAATAGAGTTACGGAAATATGGTAACAGCCATTAACAGCATTGTTGATTGTGTGGATTGCAGCTTAGAGACCCCTGCTATTTCCTATTCAAATTAATTGGAAAGCTGCAGGAAAATTTATTGCTATCCAGTGAGTATGACTGTGCACACACAACATGTTGGAGATTGTCACTGCCCTCTGCTTCCTTTATTGTGTTTGAGAAAGGATGCTTTTATTTTAGTTTCTTTCACAACACTGAGAAAAAAACATTAAGTCCTGTGTCTAGAAAAAGACAGTCCACCTTGCTGATACTCAAGAAAAAATATTTCTTGTTGTTTTTTAAGGCTATATATTGAATGAAATAAGTGATTTTTGCCAATACAGACTGGATTTCTCCTCAGTCATGAAGTTACAAAATCTTTTGTTTAACCTCACTCCACCCAGTTCTTGAAAACTACATAGAAAAAGAACATGTTTGGGTATATAGGCATGAAGGGATATTGGTTAATGATGAGTCTCCTGAACTCTACAACAGCATGAACACTATCTATTACAAACCACTGCAAACATATATCAGCATGTAATGCTGGCATAGGCATTAACTTCACTTTCTTACTGTGGGACAGATAATCTATTAAGGGATAAATGTATCTTAATTGATTTAACTTCCAATAACGACATGAAAGAGCAAAAGGAAAAGCACTTGTTGTCTCTGATCTTAGTTGACTTTTTCTTAGTTATTATACTGTTGTGAGATTTTTGCATTATTTTTATTTGATTGGTTGGCAGATGTTTTTCTAGAAGAGCAATTGGAAGAGGTATACTCTAAGCTTATGTATTTTGTGGTAGAGATGCTACCTGATATAATAAAGTTTTAATAAATGAGTATGAAGGTAGTATGTATTTGTACTGTATTGTGCTCTCTATTTAATCAAAAACTTATTCAGCTGGCAAAAATTCCCTGAAGAGTATAGGTGTTCAGTTTGAATTGTATTAAATAGGTTTGGAAGTTACTTCTGTCAGTAGTTGCTTATTATTTCAAATACTAACAGATTCAAAATTTGTCTGAGAAAATTGAAATAAGGAGAGGGAAAAAATCTGCTGTTTTGACTACACTTTTCAAAAATAAGATTTTCCTCCTTTTTCTAAAGTTCTTATCATATTTAAAGCCATTGCTTTAACTTCTGGTTGGGTTGACGATACTGTGATGAAAGACTTTCATTCCACACTTTTGATTGGTCAAACAATGCCAGTAAAAAGCATGAATACAAATCAAAGCAATAGCTGGTATTGCAGTAAATCTGATCAAGCAATTAGAGAAGGGAAAAATTTGGTTCAATATTCAGATAAAGACTTGACATCTAAGTATCATAAAGATTGAGATATCAGTTTCTCTATATGGGTGTATGTGCTTATAGTGATGATTAACGTTACAAATTTGGGAGTTTTGTGCATGTAAAACAAGATGCTAAAAAAAAATATTTTTGTTGAGTTTTAATTGCAGAAACAGCTAAAATACTCCAGACAGTGTTTGTATATACTATCATCATAATGGAAATTATTTAATAATTCTGTCAGTATTGAGTTTGTGTGCACTGTTGAACCATTAAGTACACTGATTTTCAAATGTCCTGTCTGGGCTATATGTCACTTTCATGAGTGCAGCAGACCCTTGACTAATGTGTGCTTTTATCATTAAAACATTGGTCTGGCTAAATTTCAACATATTAAACAAAACCAACTGTGGCTTAAGTCTTATCTAAAGGACACAGGGAAATTTGACTTTTATTAAGTGTGGTTAACAACGTAGACTCTTATGGTCTTTTCAAGAACCTTACAAAGTTAAAAAAATGTCAGATATTTCAGAGTTTTAAACCTGTAAACTGTCTTCAAAGTCCAATGCTGCTTATGCAAAATTGCTTCAGTAGTCAAGTATGCCATTTATTCCCATCTGCAGTAACTACAGATACTTTAAATTACATTTATGTAACATGACTGACATGATTTTCATATGTGTCTGTTCATCTGTTTCTGTCAACTCATAATGGGGTAGCAATCTCTAAGATAACACATACCAAGTTTCACATCAACTGTCAGAGCATGCACAGCGAAAGGCCTAGCACAAATATCCCAAGCACTCAGTCCTACCCGACACTGAAGAATTCGTACCACTCACTACACATGGTTTTTTCCTATGTGGTTACACTAGTGAGTAATAGTAGGTGAGTTTGTAAAATCAGTTGTAGGGAAAAAATCCAGAAGGCACCACTGTTAAATGTTTCCCTGATGCACCATCAAGTCAGGGAATGCACACCCCAATGGGAAATGAGATCCTTCCAGGGAACTGCAATTCCACATCAACCTGAGCAGCAGCCCACATGGGGCAGCACAGACAAGCACAACTTACACCAGACTGTTCTAAATGAAACGTTTATATCTTGAACAAAACACTGAAATTCCACAGCACTTTTTCAAAGCGAAAGTCAATGTATTTTTCTTATTTTTCTTTTGGAAAAATGTCTGGAAAATGTAAAAAGCAGGGGTAACATGGAATCCAGTGACCAGCTGTGTTTGCCAGGTAACCTGGGGGATGCTCACCCTGCCTGACTGTTTCCCAACTGCTGCGAGTTCAGCATGCAACTTCTTTGGCAAGCCTGTGACCGCATAATAGAATGGCTATCTATTCTTAACAGAGTAATGTGGTTAGGTGACAAGGCCCAGACATTGTGAGCAACCACTATGTGATGAGCTCTGCAGATCTGTAGAAAAAAAGTTAGCAGAATGCATGAATGAACGGGGAGTTTATGTTATGACCATTGTAATAACTAGGTAATGTCCTAATCACAACAGAAAGTGTAAGCACTATACAGGATAAGAAACTCCATGGTAATTTGATCTTTCTTCCACTGGAGGAATTAAAATCATAGAATCAGAGAAAAATTTATGTTAGCAGGGACATCATTGAGTCCAACTTCCCACTGAAATTGAAGTTGACGTCAAAGTTTTGGACAATTTTGGGTTATTTAAAAGTAAAAATTACTGTAGCTTGATGAAAGAGGTGACAAAAACAGTGAGGCTCGTAGGAATGGAAATCTTTCTGGTGTAAGAAGACCAGAAGAAAATAACAGTAGGGATAGCAGATATAAAAAACATCCCCTCAGATAATGATGCTAAAAGAGCAGCTGTCAAACTGGTGTCTACTTCACTACTAACCTCTTTCTCAGATCTTTTCAACAACACAGACACTTCTGGCTTTTTGTTGATTCTTTTTCCTTTCACAGATGAGGACTTTATTATCACTTGAATTCAGCTTTCTGACACACTAACAGTAAAATACATTGCCAACAGTGATGTCTCACTAATGCAACTTGTCTTCCTCGAATCTGTGACTTTTTGTTACAGAAGATTAGTGGAGAAACCAAATAATCAGCATTCAGAATAAATTACAGGTTCCATCCAGAATACAGACTGTTTAATACAATTCAGTTAGCGTATCTTTTGAGCCAGGGTTTGTATCAATGAGTCAAATTGCTCACTAGCTTCTCCTTTACTTTATTGAGCCTTGGGCCTATGTATGTCTTCCCCATGGCTAAGGTACTAGTACTGATATTACAGTCATTTGTTTATGGTCACTTTGCAGGAATAACTCAAATTCGAGAATAAAACAACTGTAAAATGCTAAATTTCATAAGGAGGAATGAAATCATACATGTGCTTCACTGAATCAGTCTGTAGAATCACTGAAACTGCTAAGGATAATCTTTATGAAAAATGTAGCATAAAGCAGTGTCATTCCCATTATAATTGGAAGCTTTAGACTGGAATGTGATGGGAACCGTACATGTTTAATAACAACCCCATTTTTAAATAATGTAAAGGAGGCGGGGGTGCTCATAACCACTTCCAGGCCAAGAATATGAAAAAGTCTGCTCTGTAAGGTAATATGTATTCTCTCTGGTTTTCCTGTCAAATAGCTCCATATATGGGATTAGGTTTTGTGAGTTTGCATGACTTTTTTTCTTCACTGCATTTGGTTATACTTCTGGAAAACAGAATATAAATCAAAGATACTCAATGTGTGTTACTCTTAAAACTGGCATGACTTTAACAACTATTGCCAAGATATCACTTCAGAATCTCAGAAATATTCTTTGGCTCTGAGCAAGTACTTTAAGATTCTTTCAGGAGGCAGCTTTCTGCCATCTCAAAATCTATGACTTGCAGTTCTCATCCTGCTATTCTGAAGCCTGAATTGTAACTTGAAGTTCTACTCAAGTTATCCAATTCAGAAGAAAACTTCTACATTCTGTTCTTCTCCCTCCTTACTACCTTCAGTTTAATATAGATTTTAACATGCCATTTCACTATGAGAATTAGCTGTGTCAAAATAACTTTGTTGCTTAGCAGATTTTCTTATCCACATACCAATTCACACTGCTTTACTTAAGTGACAAAAAAAAGTTTTTACTCCTCTGAGGATGTGCCTTCACACTGAGAAAGTTATCTAACTTTTATTTTGGTCTTAGTTATCATCAGCAAAAGTGATAGTATCTAATTGTGGAACCAGAAAGGAATACCAATCTCCTCCGTGACTTTTCCCACCTTGATTTCATCCCACTGTCCAAACATCCAGGGTTCATGAAAAAAGGGAGAAGGAAGAGGTGCAGTGCCTAGGAGCCTGGGGAACCTGGCAGCAGCCCTGGTGAGCTGGAGACAAGCAATATTCATTGTGCAAATGGAGGCTGCCCCGTGCACACATGAACCTAATCACTAGCTGCTGTCTATATATATCTGTATATATGTAGGGGTCTTGTTATTTTTGCCAAAAAAATTGTCAATATTTACCATGTATGATGAACTACCTTCAGTCTTATAACAGTATGAGTGGAGGAAAGACTTTATGGCACTCCAATTACAATACTTAAAAATATTTAAAATAGTAATTTTTAGTAAGCCTCTGAACAGTAGCATATCTGGAGTGAGACACTATAATGTTTTAACAGTGCCAGGGTATGATTCTTCAGGTATAGGGTTATCTTCTCAAATTCTGAGTTGTTTCATCTTAAGGCAGTAAAAAAGCTTGTTCCCTGAGCAGTGCTAATGAGGTTTTCTTCCTTATGGATTTGCTTTCTTTGTCCCTTAATACTTCAGTAAGTCCCATTGCTGTTCTCCATTCCTTCTCTTGTAGGGACTCATGGAAGATCTTGTGACTAGTGAACTACCTATGTATTGCTTCTCCAGTGAGGGCATTTGTGATGTAGAGCAAGTTATGTGGTCATCTGGCTGCTTCCAAACAGTTTGTATAGTGGTTGTGTTTTGTCTAAGTGTCTTCTGGGACACTAATTCTCTCTGCCTTTCTGTCGATGTTTTATAAAACTTGTAGGAACTTACCATTGAGAATTTTTTCAACTTTGGCTGAAACTGGCCAACAAAGTTAGAGTTTTTGGTAGAAATGACAGACAGTGTGATCTCACAGGACATGTTCTCACAAGAAACCAAACTGCCATTTTTTTAATTCACTTCCTGTATTAAGGACAAGTCACTTTACTGTTGGACTGACTCAATCACCTGAAATATGTATCATGGATATTGTAAAACCATACTCATTGCTTACAAATGAAAAGGACAATTTTACTCACATTTCTTTTACTTAGTACTTTGGTATTTCTAGCTCTGATGTTCATCCTTTTTTTTGGAGGTTTCTTAAACTATATTCTGAAACAAATGTAGTCACATTTGGTTCATATTCACCTGAAATGCTATTGGAAAGTTCATTTATGTTGCTGGATTCTTTGACAGAGACACACCTCTTCATCTGTTCTTTTACTAGCTGTTTCATCTGTTCCATGAAATGTAAACGCTTTTATTTTAAAAACCTTCTTCAGTCCACTCTATCATGCAAATCTTCTAATTCACCACAAACTCCAGGTCTGACCCATCATGATGTCAATGTCTTGTAAACTTAAAGAGGTGTTTATGTCTCTTATATTCCATTCTGCCTGGGAGGACCTCCCCTCAAACTTCCACAAAGCTGCACCATTATCAAACTCTGAATTTGTTTCTTCTTCTCCAAGGTGTTTATGCAAAATTTGACAGCAGGGTGCTATTACAAGGGCAGTCAGGCTGACCAACTTTACTGTCCCTGTTTCCTTGTGCGCTCCCATCCATTCTATGCCCATATGTTATCTTTATCTTTTACTTAATCTGTAAGATACTTGTGTCAGAGAACATCTTTTCTCTTTCTGTGTAACATCTGTCCTGGTGATTTCACAGTCTCTGCCAAGGGAACTTGGGCATTGCAGCAAGGTTAATATTTTTGCAAATAAGTGACTGTTGGGAAGCTTAAAATATACACAAACCCACAATGTGTAGCAGCAAAGCTTTATTAATAAAAGTGCTTTCCATCAGGTTCAATTAAAATTTTCTAGAAATTTTCAGTTGGTACCTTATCTGGTATTCATTTGTTTTGGCCTCTTCTCTGCTGCTTTCCCTAGGACATAACTTCAAACAGAGCCATTATTATGGGATCGGATCTGTTGCATCCATTAAAACAGAGTAGCAAAACTGGCCTCAGTCTCCACATGTGTACAACAAAATAACACCTATAAAAAGGTATTTTTTTAAAAAGTTGCTTTGTTGTGTTTTTTTTTTAGTGATTGGCATCAGCATTTTGACACAGTCCTTTGACTGTGGCTGAGCGTTATGTAGGATGGTCCCTTAAAATTGCTCAAGTTTGCAGCCACCAACCATTGTGCCAGTAGAGCTGGGGAACATAAGGGCCAACACAAGGAAACCCAAAACCAGGTTTCCTTTATCTTGGCCTTATGCTGACCTGCTCTGCTAGCCTCCCAATAGCTGTTATCAGCACAGTGCAAAAGAACTACACCAAACTCAAGGGTCTGGGCTACCGTTCAATAATAGATTTTTGGGGGGGAACTAACAAGACTTACAAGTAAGCAGATTCTTTACATGAAAGAGGTGACTCCTTTAATTTCTTCCTTCTTAGTATTTTTAATGTCTACGAAGGAGAGCTTTGATGATAAGATACATTTGAAATGTGTATTTCTTTATAAGACAGAATTGCAAGAGATGAGATTTGATTGCCTGCTTGTTGCAGTTTTTCTTATTCTAAAAATCTGCATGGTACTGTGTGTATAGTCACAAAATTTATCTACAGATTACTAACACACCCCCAGCAGCACAAGTTCCTCATGAAGATCCAATACTGGAAAGGGGTTTGACTGCTACCATAAATTGTGAAAGCAAAGCTAGAAAGAGATTGCTTATGTCTGTAGATGCAAAAATATCTTAATTTTTCATATATACTTCGCAGAAATATATTTCATATGATACTCTAAAAACTATTGTAAGCTAAGCAATAGTATGAAGAGATTAGTTTTACTTAAGGTTTCTGAAATTGCTGAAGGACTGCACTACTGTTGAAAACAGCAGTAGCAGGCTTTGACACGAAAAATTAAGGTCTTGCAAGTATTTGTTTAATATGAGCAGTGATCTTGGACAGGGATGAATGACAGTGCTGTTTTGACATAAGTCACTAGACCCCGCACTTTATTCTCTACAGACATTTAGACACTCTGAGAGCTTCATTTAATGCTTCATGTTATAGGACTCTGACTTCATCACAGAGATCCAAACAGTCACAGGCTTCCATGGCTTTTAGTTCCACAGGTTTTTTGTTTAGTAGCTGAAAATAAAATAGTAGCAGAAGAACTTGCCAAGCCCTTTAAGAAGCCGAAATGCAAGCTGAAGTACATAGAGGGGCACCAGACTACTTGCTCAGTTAGGTCTCCCTTCTTGAGGGGATGAAATACCTGGGAATGTTAGGCAGCCTGATGAGAGCAGAAGGTCCAACTCCTAGTGACAAGATGAATGAAAATAAACGACCACAGAAACTATTTTCATCCAGTCTGTCTAATACTGAGAAAAAGGCAATAACGAAATCTTTTCTCATGCAAACTCCCTTTGAGGTTTCCTCTTTTATTTTATTTTGTGAGAAACTTTTGATTTCATCACTATTTGCTCATTTCTACTCATATTAAGCCTTTGGATTCTGGTTGAGTTTTCCAGCATTTAGGCAAATTGGGTAAAAATGATTCTTACTTTTTTCAAAAGGTGGGATGAACAGCATGTGGCTGTTTCTTTTACTTGAATTTACTAATCCATTATTGCAAAAGATTATTTTTTCCCATTAGTTTTTAGACGAGTTGAAGGCTCAAGATCCAAACATGCAGAAACTCTACAACCTTCCAAAATCAAAGAGGGTTTCAGCATCAGAACTGGCAAATTATCCTTATTATAATCCAAAAATATTGGTGGAATGTTCCCAAAAGTGTACCTAGGAGTTTTCAAATTTTAACTGTAAATTCTGCTGTTATGAGGGGAAAAAATCCCAAACTCTTCTTAATATTAACATTTCAATTACAACACTAGCAGAATCCCACAGAGTATTTAACAAGACTTACTGAAACTTCCTGTAGCAAAACAAAACCCTATCATTTGATCTACAGATTTCTGTAAGTAGAAAAGTTCAAACTATGTTCTCTTTAAGATTTGTTGTTGTTCACAAAACTCTTCCGCAGACTAAACCTACACTTAAGCAAAACTGGCTCTGAATTTCTCTCTCAGAAACATAATTTCATACATAGTAAGTAAAAATTAAATCTGCATCCAAGCTGAGCTGTAGACACAGAACAGAGATGCTGATGTTATAATGTAGTTTTATGAAAGCACAAGATCAGGAGCAGTGGAAGAAGCAAATAGAGTGCTAGAAATTATTCAAAAAGGAATATAGATGGGAAAGCATTATTATGCCACTGCATAAATTCATCGTTCAAACAGATTTTGAATGCTTCCTTTTCTGTTATATTATTTTTGACATGTGAGAACAAGAATTGAGGAAAGTGCAGAGAATGGTACCAGGGATGATCAAAGTTAAAGAATAATATCTGTATAAGGAATAAGTAAATAGACTAGGACTTGTCAGCCTGGGAAAGAGATGAGTGAGGAGGGATAGAATAAAAGTCTATAAAATCATGAGCAGAATGAAAAGAGAATAAGGAATTATTATCTCCTCTGTTTTCCAGTAAATGGGCTAGGGATCATCAAAAGAAATTAAGTAAGCCGAAAAAAATAAAAGGAGATACTATTTCACACAGCTCCTCAGGATGTTGTATATGCTCAAACTTTATTTGGACTCAAAAAGGATCTGGACAAATTAAGAAAGTCTAAAGGACTAGTCAAAAGCCAGAGTTGTAACTCAGAAAACCCAGAGTCATAGTTGCTAGCTGTGGAGATATACACAGAACATCTGCTGTATTGCCTGCACTCTGAGATGACTTTCTGGCCAAGGCTAAACTTTGGTCTCACTCACTAGGGTTATTTAAGCATATATTTACATTCTGTGTGTGTATATGTACTTGTAAATGATGGATTTTGAGTGCACAAATTCATTTTGCCACTTTTTTTAACATATCTTGGAATGTTCCCAGTTTAGTAGGTTTTTATGAAGAAAAAAAAAAAAAAACAAAAACCAAGAGAAATGCATTTTCATATTGCACTTTACCATATCCATTACAATATTGAAATCAATAAATCATTTCTGTTAAATAGCATATTTCTAGGAGCAGCAGTTTTATTTGACTTAGGTCTTTTAGACTCTGAAATAGTTGAATTCTCTCTGAGAAAAAAGAAAAAAGACAATATGATGTAGTAATAGAAAAACATTTTACAGATTTTAACATCCATTTTATCTGTCAAGTTGTCTATCCCTAAAGTAGTTAAAGATCCTTATGGGATTGTGGACTTGTATTTGCAATCTTTGCCTAAAAACACCTCCTTCACACACACAGACACACATACACACATGCTCCCCCAAGATGACTGCAATACAGCATTTCCCAATATAACCAGACATAACTCTCAACAATTGTAGTTTGATTTAAAATGCACTCATTCTATGTGTATTCTTTGGATTTTCCCTTTAACTTTGGGCCAGATGGTGCCAGCGGGAGCTCGTAATGTGAAGCTGTTCTCACAAATAAGGAACTTTTGAAGACATTGCCCCTCAGTGAACTGCTGTAATATCAAAGGCTACTAATGCTTTTTTTTACAGAGGCAAGGGTTGGTTTGCTGCTATTGAATGGGGTGAGAACACAGATTTCCTCTTTTTTCCAGGTCTGAACATAAAGATGGTACTGATTATCACAGCCTCCGCATAGAATGTCACAACAGCGCAAGGCTTATTGTATATGACACAGACCCCCATGAGTATTGACACCATTTCATTTAACTTCTCTTCCTTTAAGCTGTTTTTTACCCATTGGAAGCCTCAATGTGTAAAATAGGTAGTACAAAAGCATGTAATTTCTGCAGATAAATAGAATTCAACTTTTTTACCTGTTTTCTTCTATTCTAGCCATTCTGACTTGCATAGTTACACTAGCAAAGGAAGCTGGTATTTGAAACTGGGAAATGAAAAATTGTTTTCAATAAGTGCAATTGTTACTGCTTCAGACAAATATCATAATTAAAGCTATGTTCCAGCACCCTCACACCATGAACAAAAAGAGCTTCACACACTCTCTGGTACACAGTAAGGAAACTAGAACTATGGCAGTTATCCCAAAGAAAGACTTCTCAGTGATCAAATACAACAAACTTAATAAGTTTCATTTTATCTTAAGTCAATGATACCCTATCTGGTAGAACTGAAAATGAAATTTTAGCTCTGCAAGACATCTGATATTTTGATGTTTTATTTTCTTTCACAAGGAAAATCTAAGTTACAAAACTTTTCAGAGAAAAAACATCTTCGGGAAAGGTCAATTCACCAGTGAAGGCATTTTTCATTTTGAATGCACTCAGACTTATTTTGCATCCACCTAAGCCAGTATTGTGACTTACAGGAAAAGCAACACAGCTGTCTCATGCTTTAAAAATTGGACTTCTCAACTGCCAGGGAAATGTACTTTAGCTGGAAGTATTCCTCTGTGGATAAACTTGGTGTGATATATCATGAGAAATATAGTCTAGCCAAACTGAAGCAGTGTGAAGTACCCATACTATACTACTTTAATGAGGCTCTAAAGTTGCTTAGGAAAAAGCAAAATGCATTCAAAGCATCCAGACTGAAAGCTGTTGAGGTGGGTAGACTTAGTTGAAGAAAATAAGTTTCACAACAGAAAGCAATTTGACAATATACTTTCTCACACACTTCTTGATTAGCAAACCTGGGTTTTGTTTAAGAAATATCTTTGTTAAATATAGGGATCTTAATCAAGGTCATATATTAAATAATTATGAGGATGAGCCAGGGCCACTGACGGACCAATTTTTCAACCTTTACTTATGTTCAGTAACTCCTAAATTGCATGAAGCCCTGCTGACCTCACTTGTTTTATGATATAAAGTTATACTTTCTGCATGAATGAACATTGAAGAGTTGGGTCCTAATATATTCTGCAATCCAGTTAACATTGAACACAATACTTAGATATGTAAGATATCCTGTGAAATGATACAAACATTAGCTAAATATTTTACTTAGTTTTGAATGATTTCAGCTGTATCTACTGGCAGAAAACATTTTCCTTGGAGCACAGCCATTTTTCTCTGTGTTGCCTCTGTTTCTTCATTCTTAAGGCTGGTGGTTATAAAGAAGTAATCTAGAGTTACTACTAAAATTTCCTCTTTCCTAAATTTCAGGTTCTTTGGAGGCTTCCCACTTCTTTTATTTTCAATATTTCAAAGCACGGAGGTTTGAGGAAGCTGGGTAGCAAATAAAATAAAAGTAGAGCAGTATTTATCTGTTCCTTCTGGTATTCCATATGTATGTGTTATTAGTGTGTTTTATTAACACTTTTATTGATTCCTGTGTTTAAAATCACCTATCTTTTCCATGAATTGATGGAATAATTCCCAAAGTTCTTTCAAACTTTATGCTTTTGGCTGAATTAAAGAATAAGCAGGGCTTAGAAAGTCCAGGAAAGTATCTGTTCTAAAATACAATACACCCTGATCTATACAATGAGCCAAAACCTTTTTGAAATTACAGTGTTGGAAATCATATTTGTAGTGGGTTTTTATGCATGTGTAGCTCACAGTGCTATTTAATCTTACCAACACCCTGACTGGATTTTGATTCAAGCTCCTAGAGAGGTAGGAGAATATTACCCTTATTGACCAAACAGTGGCAACTTTTGGAAGAGGAAGTGGTGGTCCAGTGGTCTAAGTAGCAAACCATCCTTTCTCCACATGGTTTTCTTGCTCATTTAAAGGCTCTCTCAAGTTCCCATTCAAATCTAGAGACTTTCCCATATAGTCTTCCCATAACTCTTTCTTCAGTCAAACATTTCTTTTCCATTCTACTTAAGAAAGAGCATTAGCATAAACATTAGTATAGGTTTCCCAATTAATATGTGTGAATTTAATTCCAACTCTGGCTAATAACAAACAATACCTGAATCTTAGCATGACTCATACTTAATTAAATAAAATTTTTCTCTTTAGAACCTTGAAAATCAATCTGGTGCTTATCTTACCAAATTTCTTTTTCATACCTATGTGTCTTAACAAACCAAAAAAAAAGTAGGAAGGGGTAGATGGTTTGTGATACCTATAAGATATTCTGTTTCATTATATGTCTTCTCTTTGTCTCAGACTTTCAATATATTTTCCCTTATAGTTCTTAATTCTTTCCTGAAGAGCCATATCAGAAACTCCTTTAGTGCTGGACAGGTATAGCTGTGGAATTAAAACTTTCCATTTAGTATGTAATTATGTTGGAGAATAATTAGTGATATCTGGATGCAGAAAAAACAATGAATACATTCCACATACTTTCGCAATATCATAACTATCTAAAAATTGATTCATTGGTAAAGAATCCCTTATTGAAGTAATTTGTTTTCCTTAAAACAGGAAAGAATGAAACAAGAACTGTTCTGTAAAATATTTGGAAGTAAATTTGTTTTTCCATTTTATGCTCACCTTAGATGCTACAAATCTATACATCTTTATGCATACTCATTTTAACTGAGTAGTAAATGCCTCAATGTATACCCTATTTTCTCTGACTTGCATTTTGTGGAATGACATAACAGGTCACAGTTATTTTCCATATAACCTCAAATGACAAAAACAAATTCCTGACAGCAACGCATCAATTATTCTGAAAGAATGATTACATTCTTCTTGACTGCTTTTAAGTTCTGGGATGTGCAAAAGTTGACTCTCAAGGTTTATACTGGTAACTTCAGCTGTAACAGAAATTAAAAAAAAAAAAAAAAAAAAACAAAACAAAAAAAAAAACCCTACCAAACAAAAACCCTAAAATTTGATTACAAATTGCAGGTTCAGTAGAATGTGTGTATAACTTTGAATGCATTAAGAGTATGCCACAAAATAAAGTGCTAGCAGCACTGGAAAAATATTTGGCATTGTGTTAGTTTATTAAGATGATGGTCATTTGCACCATGTCTAAATAACTGGCTTCTGCAATTAAAGATTACCTGTTGTTTTCTATCTCCTACTGTTTCACACCTTGTGTGCACATGCACATTCATGAAATATCATTCCCTTTCGCAGCATGTCCACTTTGGCAAAGTTGCTAGAAAGAAGAGCCATACTGAATGAAGTTGATGGTTTTTTAAGCATTCTTTTATTCCTAGTTACTGTTACCTTTATCCTAGCTCCAAACTGCTCATTATCTTTTTATCTTTTTTTATGTTAATGCCATGTTCAACAAATAGTTTAGGGAGGATTCAGATGACGTATTCTCATTGCAGAATAAGGAAGTAATTATTTACCATTTTAAGGCTGGTTCAGAATGCCATTAAAAAGCAATTGCTGGAGCTCAGTGTTTTAAATCAGTACACCCTTAATAATTTGCATCCTTGAAGTTTTTAAAGAGCTGGCCAAGTATCTCCTTGGATTGTTTATTTTAATTTTAAAAAATTCTTGCAGAATACTGAGAATTCTAAAGGACTGGAGGAAAGCTAATACATCAATAACTTTCAAAGGTAAATGGGATGACCTGGATAATTACTGGTCTGTCAGTGTGACATTGATCTAGGCAAAATAATGGAATGACTTAAATGGGATTCAATTAATAAAGAATTACATACATAATTAATTCCAGTGAACAATGACTATGGAAATTGTGCCTTTCAAGCAATCTTGACACTTCTTTTGTTGGTTTGTATTTGGTTGGTTGCTAAAGATGGCAATACTGTTAGAGTTTTCTGTAAAATAGGTTTTCTTCTTGGCCTTACATTATCTTACATTTTCATCAGCAACGTGAAAGAAAATGCTATCACTAATCCAGTTTCCAAACGAAAAGGTGTAGGGGAGAGTAAGTAAAGAGTACCTTGCATACAGTGATCTGGATTGTCTTTTTAAAATTCAAGTAGGTTGTGTTTCTGTGTGAGCAAGTGTAAAGTCATCTAAGAGGAAAATCTCTAGATCTTACTTGAAGGATTTTGGTTTGGGATTCTGAAAATAACTTGGGACTGTGGTACAGACTGCTAATCTTGAGCTCCTAATAGGTAGCACAGAGGACTGACAATTTGAGAATGCAGAAACAGTGAGGTTTTGAATAATAGGTCTATTATCTGTGTTGGTTTTGCTATCCATTTATACATGAACTATGTATTTCTAGAGTCATAGAGAATTCCTTGATGTTCCAAGTGAAGAAAGATGTTGGAAAAATGTAAGTGGGTTCTGAGAGATGAAAATAATTAAAGGATTGGACAGTATACCTTATAATGGAAGACTCCTTGAGCTGAAACTGCAAGTTAAAAGGAAATGGCTTGTTCATAATCTAGAAGTATCAATATGGGAAAGAGGAATCTCAGAATAGAGGCTTTTCAATAAAGCTGACAAGGAGAAAATAGTATTTACTGGCTAAAAGGTAAAGCTAGGGAACATCAGCTCCAAATGGAAAGCCCACTTTCAATAGTGGCTCTAAATGGAACTTTCTCATAGCAGTAGTGAATTTTCTATCAGTGGAAAATAGAAATGGAGATTGGCAGCTTTTTTAAAAGGCTTCTTCTGGTTCAAAGAAGCATTAATTCAGCAGAGTCCTGTTATGTAGGAGAGGAGGCCAGAAAAGATGGTCATGGTGATCCCATTATCTACACATCAGTTAAGAGCATGCAACTTTAATGCTGCTGTACAGTGTAAGAATGCCATCTCTACACATGCATATTTCTCTTGTTTTGTCTAAAGGAAAAAAAAAGGCACCTACTCTGTTCCAGGGTATCAGAAGTTTGGAAGCTTTCTGTGTCCTCCTCCCAAACTGAGTATTATTCTCCCTGTGCATTTTCCCTTTCCCAGCCAAGAATACTCAATTGGCTTGAAATTAGATAGATATTTTATCTAATATACTGAGAACCACATAATTTATAATAATGTAAGTTTTCACCTATGTTATCATACAATCCTTTGTAAATTACCTTCCTTAATGCTCCTGTTTGGATTGCCCACTCCCTGACTTTAAAATTTAAAATTCCCTGGGTTTAGTAGCAGTAGAGAAGAGTACTTGAGGGAGCTTCTTGCCAGCCTGTGTCTGTCTTTCAGCAAAAGGGAGGAGTGGGAAAGGCCTGATACTGAACAAGGTCATCAGAGCACCTCTGCAAAGACTTGAGAGCTTGGGGAGCTTGATTATGACCATGATGAGCTAGGCAATACTGCGCTGGCAGGGCTGTACCACGGTGGTTTGTTTGTACTCTAACAGCCCTGGAAGAGGCAGATATAAGCAAGCTCAGCTGGCAGGTGTAATTTCTTAGAGGACTGTCTATAATAGAAGGTCTGTGGTGCCTTTCAGGTCAAATTCCATTATTTTCCATCCCTCCCTGCTGCAACAGCTGCCTTGAGTGCCAGCAAGAGCTCTGTGGAGACTATGTGGGACGGCCTGGCCTTTACAGTTTTATCCCAACACATAGAGTACCATTACAATCAGGCTGGAGAAGCTGTGCTGTGGAGAAGCCTTTCCAGCCCACCTTGAATTTGCAAACAAACTTTTCCTAGAGCTAGTGGCATCACCACTCCCTCTTGCTACTCTCTCACATGTCCCTCTGCAGCACAGGCAAGGCATGCAGTTGCTCACTTGCTGTATGGTGTTGCCAGTCTACATAATGACAGCCTGTAGACCACTGCTGCGGAAAGATGAGTTTTGTGCTGGAACATGCCCATCCCTATGCTCAGTGATAGTTCTTGACAGTCACGTCCTGTTTTAAGGTCATTGAACAGGTTAGCTTCGCGAGTTCACGCAACATTGTTCTCATCCGGTTGGCCAAACTGATCTTTACGTAAGCCAAGGACAGCCCTTTTAATATGAGGGAGATTGAGGTACTTCTCCCTCTGTTCAAAGTGGCCCAGGAGGCCCCTGAGCTTTCTTCATAAGGAGGTTCCTATGCAGCTTGTGGCCATATCCATGGGAGTGAGGGAAAAGAAAGAAATATCTCATTTCCCATGGAGCAGGAGGCAAAAGGCACCTGCACTGTTTAACCCCACCTTTATGAGTTTCATCATGATTGCCAATATGAAGCAAGTGGGAGATCCCTTACCTGGCCTGTCTGGAGACAACAGTGTGGTCACTGCCAGTGGGTTGCCACTACTTGTTGCGTACGTGTCAATTAAAAAGTGTTTTCTTCATTCCTGGCTTCCAGAGGTTCAGGTTGTTGCATACCTGCCCTGTGTCTGACACCTGTGCAAGACTTGTGAGGTGCTGGAGCAAAAGAAATGGCATCCCTTCTGAGTGCAGCTATTGCCCCTCCTTCAGTGGGCACAATGTGGCAATGTTTCCTGTGAGGGCCTGGGGCATTGCTCCCAGAGGGGGCACCCCTTTGGTTTGGGGCATACACATTTGCTGATCACTCACGCAAGTTCTGTTAAGGTGTCCTGTTGCAGTGCGAAGAGGGCTTTCAGGAGTGTTATCCTTGTTATACCCTGATGGGTAACCTGAGGATGTAACTGAAGACAGTATCAACTGTGGGGGTGTCCTCAGCTTTACACAGTCACAAAGTAAAACACCCATCGCTCAGAAATGGTTCCTTGGGGTTCATTCACTCAGCTGAATACACTGAAAGTTAATTTTCAGTCTGACAAGCTCTGCTGAGCACATGCTCTTCCTGGGAGAGATGACAGTGGAGGCAGTGAAAGCAGTCCAGTGGCCATGGCAGGAGACTGAGATGATTTAGATCTGGATCCACATAGAAAGCTGCCACTTTTTTAGTGAAGCTCAGCTGGAAAAAAGGTCAAGGCCTTGCCAGGACTGCACCCTGCATTTGGGCTGGTTAATCTGCCTGACGGCCTAGTTAGTGCTCAAGATATTTTTTAGGTTAAGCTGCCAGCTTTGCCTGTGTCTGCTATGCAGTGTAAGCCATACTTAACTCAGGTTTCAAAGGATCCTTAATAAGTCCCCCCATCCAAACATCTGTCAATTCATGTTCAATGTTATGATCTGTTTTAACTGAGGCAGACCAGCCATATGAATTGTTACAATTGAAAGTAAGTGTAAAAACAGACCAGCAGCATTCAGAAGGCAAATGCATTCATTCAGCAAATATGGATTTTTACAGGTGTTCGATGCTTCTGTGCTGTCCTGAAATGCCTCTCAGCTTTAGAAAGGTTTCAAAGGTGGTAATTCCTTTCATCATTCACTTTTGGCTGTCCTTTCTTAAAGCAGAGAGAGAGAAACTGTCTTTCCTAACTCCTGGGCCTTATTTGGTTAATTATATAGATCTGGAGCTTGTCCATAACTTCTGTGTGGTACCATACATCATATTTTCAGATGCAGTCATCCATTACACTCAAATTTTGTGGCTACCAAGAACACTCTCAATTGAAATCTATAATTCATTAAATTGCTACAGGTCTTATAAAGCTCCTGAACAATTAAGCAGTGTCACCTGTACTCCCTCCAGGATCGTAAGTTTTCAAGACTGATGTTGTGGCACTGTGTCCTCCACACAAGAAGGCAGGATGCAAGACCTTTCCTTGAGAATTAGTTTGCTGATGGAGCTGTTATTAGAAAAGGTGAGATCATTACCCACTCCAGAGACCAATATTTCTTGCCACTTGTACGGAAACCTAATGCTGTCTGAGGGCTCAAACAGACTTCCACAAGATAGTAACTCTATGGCTCTGGGCCAGCTTCAGATAACAGTAAATTTAAACACTTCTGACATATCATCGCATAAAAGGAATTGTACATTTATCAAAATTATTATTTATTGTAAAAATTTTCTTTCTTTCTTTCTTTTTCTTTTTTCCTTCCTTCCTTCCTTCCTTCTTTCCTTCCTTCCTTCCTTCCTTTCTTCCTCCCTTCCTTCCTTTTCTTTCTTTCCTTTCTTTTCTCTCTTTCTTTTTGTTATTCTTATTCTTTAAAATCTTTATTGAGAAAGTTCATTCTAAGCTACACCTGCTGACTTGGAAAATGTCTGTGGGGGCAGTGTATAGTCATTACACACATTATGTATGACGGCAAAGTGTATCTGAATCTCCTAGACCAGTGTTGACACTGTGAGAGAAGAGAGGGTGTGGAAGATGTAGTGTCAAAAGATCAAGTGCAGCAATTTCCCACCTCATATTCAGGTATGTTTTCATCAGCTGAAAACTCATTTTGGACTCAGAGTTGTTTGAAATCAATAAAAAAGCTCTCTGATTGCTTCTAGTAAATTTAGGAGGGAATAATTTACTTAAGTGTCCTAAAATATTCACTAGATGTAATGGTAATAGAAATCTTATGACCCTTAGTTCATGTCCTCTCCATATGCTGAGATTTAGAACTGTAGTATTGCAATGAACTAGAGTTATCTACTCTTAAGTAGAATGCATATTGGCTACCTGATCATCCTTTAATTTTTCAGTTAACCTACCACTTAGTTCTCTAGTTTTTAAGTCAACAAAAACAGATGTCAGTGAGTATGATTTCTGATGTGAAGGTCATTTGAAAATATAGAAGCATAGAATCGTTTAAGTTGGAAAAGACTCTTACGATCATCGAGTCCAACCATTAATGTAACACTGCCAAGTCCACCACTAAACCATTATAGTACAGTATTTCCAGTCCTACAAATATATTTGGACTGAGCCAATTGAGGAGTTGTTCCTTAATTTCTTGTGGGTTCAAACAAGTATTTTATAATACTTCCTATCATGCTGGTTAAATGCCTTTTGTTTAAAAATATTCATATATTCATTTTCTTGGACTTGCCAAAACAAAGTTTTTATAGTGTTGTACTTCTTGAATAATAAACTTTTAATAATACGTTTTCCAAGTCTATGTCTTTAAAGATACTGAATTAAAAGGCAGTCTGTGAATATGAATCATGTTCTAAATGAACTTTCTTTAAATATAAATTGAAAGATTGTCTGTGATTTCTTTTAAGAAATGGGGGGGTGATGGGGGGTGTTTAATTACTCTACCACAAAATCTGTTCTAACAAAAATGAATGTTCCACAAAACACTTAAACATTTATAGGATGACTGTAAATATTATGAGGTAATAATCTGGCAGAAGTCTGATATAGCTTGATTTTTATTAGTACAAGCTAAGAAGAAGGAGAAAACAAAAAATAAAATGTTAGCAGTCAGTCTTGCTCTGCCTGAGGGACTTGTGAGCTGATAAAGGGATATCACCAGGTACATCCAGAATTACTTCATAAACACCTATCAAAATTCATGAACTAGAATTAACATGACTTTCAAATATTAGCTGATCAGACCAGAAGATTCTTATTATGCTTAACATATCCAAGATTATAACTAATTACAGTTAAAATAAGCAGTGTAGTGGCTCAAGGCATTTATCTAGTAGTTCTAGTACTGATCTTTTCACATAGAGGGGCTTGAGTCCAAATTCCTCAGTATTCAGAAAGGTCAAAGATATATACAATGCTGTCTGGAGTACTCTATCTCATCTGTGATGAATCTGTGTACACAAACCCAGGTCAGAAGCAAAAATGGATGGTAAAGGAAGTCCAGCTTCTCTCCCACTGTAGTGCAAGAGTGCCAGAAAGGAGAGTACGAGTTGTCTTAAGGAAAAATTATTGTCTCTTTCATGGTGTTTGCATGTTTGGAAACATCATTGGTGTGTCATTCAGATGCAGATGTGCTTTGGATGTTCTTCAGAATGGAATATCTTGTTGGATAAAAAATTGATAGGTAGACCGAATGAATTGGGGGGTTTAGTAACCTGTGGAAAGGGGTTTAGTGAAGGGTATTTTGGTAGAGGCTAAATGGCAGTTCTTCTACAATTTCTTATGGAAATACTAATTTCTATTTTGATATTAATGAATAGGTCTTTGAAAAGATAAGAGGTGTGTAGGGTGTGTTATTATGAAACCTGCAATGGATTTCATACTGTGCAGTCAAATCCTCATGTAACCTGAAACTTCCACAGTTCTGAAAGTCTTCAGATAGATTAGATCTCCAATTAGATAAACCCAAACTTAATTTGCTATTGACATCAAACATATAATTTTAAAGAAAGCAGTAAATATTTCATCTGTTTCAAGTTTATGGTGTAATGGCTTACTAGTATGTCACTGCATATTGCACATCTGTAATACAAAATGGGATACTAAATGTATGCTCCATTTATAGTAGGTAGTATCTTGGAATGGCACATATACACAGGTAAGCCAAAATGAGGAAAAATTGGAGACTGTAAACTAAATATGTGATGGAGAAACTGTAGTTGTAGTTTTTCAAAGGGAAGAGGGAGAAGGTGTTATTCTAAACATAATTACATAATTCAAAATAAAAATAAAATAAACAAAAAACACTTAATACATTCAAAATCTGGAATTGAAATTTAGCCACTTTATACCAAAGCACCAACACAGTCAAACAGTACCACATTCAGTTATTCACAAAAATATTTGTTTCGATACCTTAAAAGCCAAGCTCGTCTAAGCTTTCTCTAACTGGATTGACCATGTAGTATATATGGATGCAGTATGGGGAAGAACAACTGGTTTGGGAACAGCTTTTATTCTGTCAGGATTTGTATTTCCATCTGTTGGGAATGGATTCAAATCCATTTGGCTCTGTAAACATGTAGCTGATAATAGTTCATGTTGGAATCTGAATTTACAGGAAGTACTAAAATTGTTAATTATGGGATGGAGAAATTAAGGCTGCAGCAGAAGCAGAAAGTTGATACTGTTTTCTGGTCTTACCAACAAATACAGAAGCAGATGATTCATTTTAGCAGTTTGATTATAGAAATCATACAGAGCAAACACTCTTGTTTCATCAGGCAGTCCTGTGTTCTTCCTTTGGCTGGCAACATGATCCGGATTTTGTGAACAGGAGCTGTGAATGAGATATTAAGTCTGGGTAACCAGGAAATGCTATCAGCCAGCTTCCTAATTGTCTGCTAGGAATCATCTTGGGGAAGCTGGGACTAGAAAGGAACTCTGACAAGATTTATTTAGTAAAGTTCCTGCATCATTAACTTCTTATTCTGAGCAATGACAAATAATTGAGAGGGCTGATCAACAAGCTAATTCTTGAGTATCCCTTGAGAATTATTTGATCATTGGGGTTCTACTGCATGATATAGGTGGCTTCATAAGTCTTAGAGGAGCTGCCTATACTTTCCTTACCTGGATAGCTATCTTGGGGTTCTACTGCATGATATAGGTGGCTTCATAAGTCTTAGAGGAGCTGCCTATACTTTCCTTACCTGGATAGCTATTTTTGCAAATTTAACTAGCAAATTGGGGAGGTTACAGCCTAGGACATCCAGATGGTGCGTAAGTATTTTAGAAGTCAGTTTTGCTCAAGTAATCCTCTCTCTTCAGACTTAGAAAATAAAACCAGTCTCTCAGCTTCATTCTCTTCATCTAATAACTGTCCTCAAAGAGTTTTAAATGATTATAAAAATCAGGTCCAACAAAGCTTTGACTACTGTTTAATCCCTGAGAACATGCTTGACACCTCCTAGGGATTTTCTGAGGACTCAGCTCTTGTTTCTGAGTTTAGAAACTGTGGTACTCGGACAAGGAAGGTAATCAGTCTCTGTAGCTTTTCTTTTGATATGAAATACAGTATACAATGCAGAATGTAGGTGTAGCATAGATGTGAAGAGATGAATCAGCTGCAGGATTGCAGACAAGAACAAATCACATACCATACCATGCAAGCAAACTGTGGTAAAACCACATGCACTTATGCTAACTGACACGTTGATGAATCCAAATTATCCTCAGCAGCCCTGAATGGTGTCATGGTCAGTATCACATTAGTGAACTCTTAACAGTTGTGATGCAGGTCAGTGCTGCAGCAAATAGAACCAGTATAGGAAGTGAGCCTCGCCTTGCTCAAGAGCAAGTCTTCTGAACTTTCTAAGAGAGACCTTACCTGGGCAGTGTGATGCAAAATATCAGAAAAGGGCTGTACCAAAGCAGTGTGAAACACAAAAGTAGTCCACTGCACTCCTGAGAATGGGAACAGAAGAGGGGTCTTGCAGTCTTGCATGGAGGAAGTTCAGTTTCTGTTATATCTGTCTACATTTGCATTTAATTTCCATTGCTTCAATATTAATAAGGATTTGAAAGTCAGTAGTAGAAAAGGATGACATTCTTTATTAATATTTTAGTACACACACACTAGATCTAAAACACTGAAAAGAAAGGACTTGTTAATTAATTTAGTTCAGCAGAAGTGAATTTAGTATTCCAATTGCTTATCCAAATGTAAATCCATGTGGGGGCTGACCAAATATTCTTTATAATTTATATAATTAATATTAATCTTAAATTATTTCCTGATAGAGTTTTTTCTCTAAGGGTAAAATGACCTTTTTGGGAGTACTAGTATTACCAGCAAAAAAAGCAGGGGAAGGGTTATGAATTAAACTTAATTCTTATACATGCAATACTGTATACTTGTAACAGGAATATGATCATTTTGATTTAGTCAAACTATGAGAAAACTTTTATCTAAATACTGATGCTACAGAAAGCTAGTATTGATTGGTGTTACGGATGGATGAAAGCTATCACTGCAGCTATGACAACTTGGGAAAACCTATCTGGTGCAAGTAATTAAAATCTGACTTGGATGTGAGGTGAGAAAGTATTATGGTAACACAAATTGTTACATTTCTAAAAAATCAATCCCTTCATGATGAGTTTGGAAGGACCAATTGTGGCTTGTTTCTGCTAGTAAATAGATTGCTAAGGCTTTTGAAAATGGTAAGGTGCATTGCTTTGTGAGGGAGCCTGGGGCTCTGTCACTGACTTTGTTTAAGTCTTAGTCAGGCAGATGCCTCTAACTTAGAGAACAACTGAGAAGACGAAAATTAAGACAAGGCTTCAAGATTTTGTCCATTTGGTGAGGCATACCAAACATTGAGAATGACCTTTTTGTGATAGCATTGTGTAAAATATTGGTTACACTCGGATAAGATCTGGTGGCAGCAAAGCAATTTGTGAAATACTTTCTGATGTTCAGCTTTACTGGTTTTGTCAGCATAAGCAATTACTTGTTTTGTGGAAAGTGCATTCAAAAATTTTGAGAAACTGAAATGTTTTGTTATCACAGGACTTTTTTAAAGTTTAGGTCTTTTTAAAATTTTTATTTCCTTTAGCAGTCTAGCTTTTTGGATTAAAACTTTGAATGCTTAGCAGCTTAAGACCTTTTATTTCTTTCACCTTAACAGTCTTTTAAGTTTCAGATCAAATGAAATGTTTTCTTTAAACCTATACCCCCTTTGCCCTCCAAAACATTATTTTGCTTTCCAAAGAAACTGGTTTTTTATCATTAGGATACAACTTGTCTTCTCGGTGAAGTAAGAAATAATCATTTACTCAGCTCTCTTAGTGTCCTCCTCCTTTCATTTCTTTGATGATAGCCTCCTCTTTCTTGCTGGATGTGATCCAAAATTTTGGCTATACTTTCATATTTTGGACCTGCATTTTAGTTAAATCTCATTCCTTCCAAACTGGAAACTTTTTCCAGTGGACCTTATACCCTCTGGGAATTAACAGATCAAGACACAGCAGTTCTGTTTCAAATCCCCCAACAAATAACCAGGAATCATGGTAGTCAGTTTCATCAAAAGCACTCTGGTCACTTCTAGACACCTCTAGATGTCTAATTACACTAGATGGAAGATGAAAAATGTACCAGTCTGAAAACTAAGCAGAACTTATCTGTCTATAAATGTTAGACACTGAACTTGCCCTTTTTTGTAATGATTGCAGATGTTTAATTCCTCCAGAAGCTTTGGAAAGTCCTGCTCAGAATTAACACCACATTTCTCTATTGATATTTTTAATCTTGCAACCTTGCTTATTTCATGTATTCTCTAAATCCTCACATATTTTATCTTTTTAGGTGTAAGTGGTCTTTCATAGCAGAGACTCAGCCTCCTACTGACACCTTTCTTTTAATTTTTAGAACAGTGGTAACCATTAAGGCTTCATTCAGACTGTCACTTTAGTTAGGTATGAACTATTATGTTTTATGATCAGGCTGAACTCTAACAAAAAAGAGCGAACTGTTCTATCATTTCTGTACTAGTGACAGGCTGTTAATTTAAAAAATGGAATCCAAAGTTTTAGATACTGTAGCATGTTTGGAAGCAACATTTGCACACCTTTTGTTAATTTATATTATTAAATCCTGCCAAGAACAAAAGCACACTTAGAACAAAATAATTGTATTATTTGTATATGAAGAATTATCTAAGCACTTGCCGTATTGCCTAAAGAGTCATCAAATTTTACATGATAGTCAGCCATTTCAAAATATGACATACCTGGTCTCCTGAAAGACAAAAAATTATTTACTTATAAAGAAGAGAAATCTGTGTGGTTTTGTGCCATTTCTTCATTTTTTTTCGATATGAGACTTTTATATGTTTTAGCTTAGTATGCATTTGTTCCACCATGAAACACCATTTACTAAGTCATACTAATGATATTTGGTGCATCAATGTTTTGGGTTTCTTAAATATGCTTGCTACCTATATATATTCTATGGGTTTCAGATCATATAAATATGGAAAAGAGCACAAATTTATTTTTTATATTTTGCTCCACTTTATGGAAGAATATTATTAACACATTTGGGCTATATGTGGCCACTTGCTATTCTGTTCAAGTATGTACATATACCCAGGTATATTACTCTGAGTGATGCAAAAAGATTTTCTGAGGTTAAAATATGCCAAAGAAAAATTATGCTACCTGTTGTCTCTCATTTAGGTTAATAAACTGATGTTAGTGAGCTATTATGGAATGTTAATGCCATCGGATTACCCTTCAGGTTAGGTATAGAAATTTACTGTGACAAAGCAGTCCAAGGCAGGTTTAATTCCTCATTGCCAGCTTTATTAAAATTGTCTGGATTGTTTGGACATGCAATATTGCCATAATAACCACTGAAATCAGTTTCTCAATGTATACACATACAGAATTTCAGCTGAAATCAATGGGACTTCTTTGTCTTAAGGCCCTGAAGTACAAAGTCATTTTGCTGAAAGCTTAGCTTTTCTCTATAAATAATGTTTTGCTTTGTATTACTTATTCCTTCTGATTATCCTACCCTGTTTTCAGCGGTCTCTGGACCTAGTAGCAGCTATCCCACCGGTTAGAGTGCCATTCCAATAATCTATTGCTCTTTGCCACTACAGCTTTGGAGGAGGGGAAAAGCAAAACAGTGAGTATGGTTCCATCTGACACTCGGAAGTGTTTTCCTAAGGGCCTAAAGTTATTTGCATACAGAAATGCTCAGTTACCATCAGTGTCCACATTTGTTTGGATGTAAGAGATGAGTCTACTCAATTTACAGCTACCAGTACCAATTATAAAGTACCATTGTAAAGAAATAGTCTCTGTAAAGAGGGCCTGCAGGCTCAACTCATTTTAAAGATCTCCTTTGTAACAAAAAACTACCTGAAATAATTAAAACAATAAAGTTGCCTTCATTTTTCTTAGCTAATCATGAAAGAGTAATAGAAAATACATACTGTATTCTGTATCTACAGTAACAAATCAGTATTCTAATACACTGCATTTGTTATGCCCTTGTTGTTTTGTCCTTGCTTCTACCTACACTTTACCTGCAGACTCTCTTATTCCATGGAGGGGGAGGAGGGAATCAAAAATCCTTTGGATTTTTCTCTGGCTTCTGGCACTCTTTATATCTCTTTCACTCTTTCTCATAGACTCTAGAAAAGATAATGAAGCTTCTTCCAACTTTCCATTTAGGGTTGGAGGTCTGCCTAGATTTTGTCTTCAACAAATAAAGTCACTTGGCAGATGGTAAGAATCAATGACGAATATAGCCATTCTACTCCAGTTACTATGGCAGAATCGTCTGTGGTCATTTTCAGGTCATTACAGCACATGTTTATGTATAGGAGTATGTGTATATAGATACATTTACACAGCTATGCATCTGTGTGAACTTTTAATGAGAGGAATAGCAAACTGTAGTGCAACATTTTGCCTTTATTCCTAACAATATGATAATTACCTCTGCACTTATCTGACAAAGTACTCTAAGACAGGATCCAGTTGCCTAAACATAGGAGTCTATAGTCACTTGCGAAACCTTAAATTATCTTGTCTGTCCTCCAGCAGCCACTCCAGAGCAATGCATGCCTTCTAGAAGTCCTGTGTCTTATGTGCCAGCCTTGCATATCTTTCTGAATACAACCTCTGAAATGGCACTGGGATACCTGTTCCTGGCAACGAAATTTAGCCCCTGGAGTCTGATCATTTCCACAAAGCAATAGGTTCAATAATGTATGATGCATATACACTAAGAAGGTTTTTGCTATTCAAATGGGAAGAAGTTAATTTGGTGGCTTGATATATCTACTTATGCTGATTTCTAAGATTTATCTCTTAACTTCTATTGTTCTATAAAAAAGCTATTTGTAAGAAAATAGTGTCAGGCGAGAGAAACATTTCATATAGCCTCCTGTTGGCATACTTACTTGCCTGTCAATCTGTGGCGCAAGCTCAAGTGCTTGTGCAGGATCACGCTGTGGCCCATACATGTCTGCATGCAGGACAACAAGATTCTCCTTTCCCACACTGGGCCAAATGCCCACGTCACCCAGAGGAAGAAAGTGGCTAAAGGATGCTGCTCCTGATCTGACATGGTAGGGGAGATGGGGGACCTACATGAATGTACACAAGTATTGGCTTCCTTCCACAGACATGCTGGCAGCTACCTGATGCCAGTGAGCCAGTGAGAGCAGCAGCACACTGTGTGTCACTCGCACATAACACAGAAAGAAACAGAAGGCACAGCGTGACTGAATTCGCTCCTTGGGCAATGGCTGGTGTGTTATCCTACAAACAGTGCTCGTGACAACATACACCACCATCACGACCTCACTCCCCACTAAGAGGCATCAGACACTGTTGATCAGCACTAAACCAGTTGTACTTTATTTGCAACTTCTGTTCCTTTGATGATTTTGTTTTATTTTTGTGAGTAAGCTCAATTTTTGCTCCCCTCAGTGCCTCTTTCTTTTGCTTCACTAAGCAGATAAAGTAAAATAAGTAGCCGTATCTACTTCCGTTTTATGCTGCTTTGGACACCAGCTCCTTGTGGATGCTGTGCCTTGCATTGGGATTTTGGCAGGGTGCAGATGAAGGCAGAGGGCTTTCATCTGCCATCTCTTGGATGGTTCCCTGGAGTCTCTCAGCTGCAGTCAGAGATCTGGCCCAGGGTGTTTTATAGCCAGTGATATGCCTCCTTACTGAGCTGCATTTGCTGACACAGCTCACAAATTCCCCCTGAAAGAGAGGCCTTGTTACTGTATGAGACAGTAAAACAATATTTATTGTGACCGCTGCTCAGATGGGCTTGATCATAGCTTGAGGGCCTAGCTTTGGACTAAAATAAATAGTCTGTGCAGCAGGTTTCCATGGTCTGCTGGACCATCATGTAGGAAAAGCAGAATTGCTTTGATGAGAGCTGGTGAATAGCGTATGTTTAGACAGACTTAGCCTGTTTTTAGCAATTTAAAAATACTACTAACACTGTCAAGCTGTCTTTAGAAGGTACTTACAGGGGGTTCAGGGCAATGCCTGTGGGAATAAATTGACTTTCTCCATCTTGAAGCTGAGTCTGGAGCTGCATCAACTTGTTCGGCAGCACCAGTTCACCATCCAGAGCTGTGCTCTGGCCTCGGGTGCTGGGTGACAGGAGAGCCCAAACCTAGGAAAGTGTATTTTGGTGTTGAAAGAAGGAATAACTCAAAACCTCATGCAGAAATCAGTAAGTTGAGCAATGTAATAAAGCCTATTAAGCAGGAGAAAAGAGGGTTGGACTTGAGGCTTCTGGTACCACTTATATGTGTTATATGCAGTATATATGCATATATATGCAGTTATATGCAGTAACATACAGTTATTATAGCATGGAGGCATTGTTCAAAGTACATTTTTAACAGACAAGATGAAGAAAGGTCAGTGCTATTCTCAGAACTATTAATAGGAGTTTCTATTAAAAAACGTGAGGAAATAATTTACAAACTAGTACTTTCATAATAATAAGATAATAAAAAGATAATAGTATCTGCTGTGGTAAATCTTCCTTTAGTCACTAAACTCAGTCCACAGAATAAAATTGAAGACAGTGAAATTCCACAAAAGTAATGAGACACCCTAGTATCAGCTGTTCAAATTCTGCCTGGAAGACATGCTGTTGCTGTTCAGCTTTGGGAAATTATAACCGAAGCCACTGGAAGGAAACAGATGAACTCCTTCTTGGGATGCAAGCCAAGCTGAATGTTATTCTAAAACAGTTCTTATGTTGTGTCAGGGTATGAGGGGAAAATTTTCACCCACCCTTCCTTTTTGATGCATATGATTACAAACGTATAGCATTTCATCACATTTCTTTCTTCTGCTGGCTGAAAATCTGAAAAGTTTTGCACGGATGTCTTAGAAAGTAACATAGGGGCAGGCATCAGTTAGTGGAGGTGGAGGCATGTGAAGCAAAAGTAGTGGAAAAAGAAAGCCTATGCTCACTGAAATTTCCCAGTGGTGTGAAAGGCCTCTCTGGAAGAAGTTTCTTAAAATTGCAAAGGGTCATAAGTGTACGTTCAGACAAAGGTTTTCCTGCAGTTTTGAAGGTCTAACATTTTGATGACATGGCTATGAAAAACTATAGTCACCGATGAGTGTAGTGTTTAAAGAAATTCTTGTGTGGGCATAGGTACTGTCCAAAAAAATCCCTTTCTAAATATTCTTTAGATTAGTATGTTTAATGGAATAAGGTATACCTATAAAGTGTATAAGTGACTATAAGATCAGATAAAATAACTACTAAAAGCTGCTTCTCCAGTAGATTTTTTTTTTTTTAATGTAACTCTATCAGTCTGTGTGTATCAGCAAACTGTTTTAAGAACACACTTTTTCTCTGGAGAAGTGTTGTAGTGCACAGCACCCAGGGAACAGCTGACATAATTTCTGTACTATTGAAGTAGGGGCGCAAAGTATCTGTGCTATTTTCTGTATGCCTCCCACCTAAGTGTTGACTGGAGTAAACACTAGGCAAAAATCCTCACTCTTCTCTGTGTTTATATGATCAACTTGAAAAACATACAGAAGGACAGCAAAGATTTTGGAGTTCTTGAAGAATGCCGTAAGATGAGAGAACATAAAAACTTTATAGCCTAGAAAAGAGAAGTCTCATGGGAAGGGGAAGGGAGGGATGAGGGATGGCATGATGATAGCTTATAAAATGTCTTCAAAGTAATAGTACAAATAAAAGAAGAAAATTTCTTAGACCCAAACAAGGAAGAGCAAGCAATGCAAGTTTGGACTCCAAGTATTCAACAAGGCAAATGAGCAACAAGAGGGCTGGCAAAGGGGAGGATGGAGAGCCAGAAATTCTAAGGAAAAAGATAAAGCTGTTGGGGCCTGCCAGTGGCATTGTCGTAGAAAATCTAGTGTGACCAAATGGGTGTTTTCTGGCTCTGTTTCCTGTGAAGCATATCCTTCTACTTCCTCCGCAGCTACAGAAAAAGCTTGTCTGCTGTGGGACTGCTGCAATGGTATCGCTGTGGGAAGAGTGTAGGAGTCTTTTTATCTATTTATACTTGTTTTATGCATGCAGCATTAGTAGAGGTGGTTGGGTAAAGCTCAGCACTTCTGGTTATAAGTAAGTCAAGCATTTAGTTGCATCTTTAGGTACCTTAAAAAAATGGGGGGAGGGGAAAGAGAAGTGTTTTTGAAGAAGCCTAAATCTCTGCTTTTCTAAAACTAACTTGTCAAAGGGAGAATGTACATTTAATGATTTATCAGCACAGTATGAAGAATGCCAGTGTTACAGGAAAAGGAAAGAACGTATTTAATTACTCAATTAGCTCACATAATAATTCTTATATGTACACATTTTCATAAAGTGTTGGAGTAGTTTGCAAGCTATATTTATTACTCCCTAGATTCACTCTGTTCTTTCAGTAGAATTGAAATGATTGTAGGTATGATCCAATACTACGTCCAAAATCACCTTATAAAGATCAACGTCCTGGCAGAGAACAATTTATGACATAGTAAGTGATTCACCAACTTTCAATGTTCATCCTAGCCTAGAAACCTAGTAAAGCCTACCCATTGTTGAAAATTGGCAGATGTTCCTGGGACATGAGAAAGTGTGATGACAGAAATGGGCTGGGTCTCCTAGAGTAGTTTACCTAGAACAAATATATAGCTGGTATGTACTCTTCCAACAGTGGTACTTTCCAACAGTGGAAACTGTATTGGGCAAAATCTTTCTCCTGTTTCAAAATTATAAAGCCACACCTCCTCCAGATTTCTTCCAACAACCCTTACACTAACTTTTGTACAGTGGGTGGTTCTGTTCAAGTGAACCATTTACTGTGTTACCATTTGTTTTCAACACAGTGAAACATATTTGCATAATGCTTGACTAACTTACTATCAAAATATTAACTTGATATGACTCCATACTGTATAAGTGGCTTACTCCTGTATCTGTCTAGTGCAGCAGTATAATGAAAGTATTGACAGGAAGAGTCCTGTCTCACCCAGCATTGTGCTAAGCTAATACAATGGCACAGAAACCTGCTAAGACACTGTAAGGTATTAAAATATGAATATTCAATATTGATATATAGAATATATGAATGTTAATCTTGCCCGTTGTAGTTCCTAGATACTGCCTTGGGACATTATGAAATACTGTGTTTCTGATTAATTCAAGACTTGTACCTCATAAGCACATGTGCATTGTCCTGATAAGGTTAGAAAGTATGTTTTGCCATGTAAACACATTACGAGTCTAAAATATTTTGAATTACTCCCAGCTTTGAGGCTTTGATACTAACTCATTGACTTTTCTAATTGTGTTAAGAATAATTCTCTCTTTATTGACTCCATTGGAATTTATTAGCAATTTCTAGAACTCTTTAAAAGACTGTAAATCTGAGTTATTAATTGTGGCTTTACTCTAGTTATAGATAGAACAGCTTGTGCTTTGTCTTACACATTAACAGAACCAAACAATGTCTTTAGGGTGTCAGCATCCCCCTATCATAGGGCTATTCTGACCTGTGATCCTGGTGCATACTTAGTCATATGAGAACCAAAAAGAAGCCTATAAAAATCTGAGGGTAGAACCAGTTCCAGATATCTAGCCTTTGTCAGATAGGTGCTACATATCTGCAACATATCTTTTCTTCGTAGAATAGTCTAACTTTTTCTGAAAGGCTTAAAAGAATTAATGGATATTTAATGAATTTCTGAATGTGGCTGGAAAATGGTACATGTGCAAAAGAGTTTTCCTGTAAAACTATTTGCAAATTTGGGACTGAGATTAGCACTGACACCCACTATAGCTGTGTATTAGCCACAGGATTAAAACTTCATCTCTTTCACATGTTTCCAAGGCAGCTTTTCATAGAGAATCTCAGCACTCAAGGTTTTTCTCTGCACACTAGCCAGCTGCTCAGAATTTCTAGTTATTTTGGTGAAGAAGCATTCTGTGTCAGCTGAGAAATGTTTAAGATGAAGTTCTCCAAATAGTTTGGGCTGGGAAATTGCAGATACCATATGGAAATTATATTCATATTATTATAGAATACATAGTATTAATAATGAAATGCAGATATATCATGAAATTGGCACATGAATAGATACAGAAAACAGGCATATATATGCAGATCTGTTTAATACAAAATGACTGGTGTATGTATATAATTAACATGAACGCAAAAGAACTTGTGTTGCAATTAATATGGATACTAACTACAGAAGATATTGCGTATATGAAGCTCTTGTTTGTTTAATACTGTGCCAGGCATAAATGATGCAAATTCTGATTGACTTCTGGGTACCAATATGGGAAAAAGAGTTAGATAGTAATAATGATTTACAGACACCTAGAGACCATACTTGCCTGGATGTAGGACATAGAGAACATTGAAGTGAAATTGGCAAAAATAACATCATCAACTGGAGCATTTTGTGGCCAAAAAGGCAAACTGAACTTAACCAAGTTCAAAAGAAGACCAAAGGTGACCAAATATGCAAAAGTAGATTGGCAGCAGCAGAACGTCTTTATTGGTAAAGGAGAGTATGCCATGGTTTTAAAAGCTGAAAGGAGAACATGCCATAGCTTTAAAAGTTAAAAGGAGCAAATAATAAATAATATTTGGTAAGTAATAATGGGTATTAACACTGCATTTTTAAAGAATATGAGGGAAATATCATTTTGATTCTGTGTTAGTAAAGAAGATTGAACACTGGTAGAAAAATCTGATTGGCTTGGAAGCTAATGAATGCATATATAAACAAATTTGGCAGGTGACACTGAAAAGAGAGAACCGGCTTAAATGATTACAGAGAGGAGCCATCCTTTGGAAAGTGTTACAACTACTGATGCCATTTTATTAAATACTAAAGGTATTTAAAAGAAAAAAACAATGTTACACATAATCTTGATGGGGTTTTTTAAGATTTGGAACTTAAAACCATTTGATTTCTATATAACAAAGGTCATGAAGGGTTGTCCTCCATGGAAGACATGTCACGATAACAGTCTTTTAGGAAATCTGGAAAGGAAATCAAGCAGGTGGGTCTTCATGGATGTGTCTCATTTATCCCCCAAATTGTGAAACAGGTAGACACTACCTCTCAGCCTGATGAGTCATAGGTCATATTCAGTCCCTGCCTGAGGCAGTCTTAGTAGAATCCTCTGATGAAGACAGAATATATTTAGGACGTATCATTAGATGCATCTGTTGGAAAAAGTGATGGTGAAGTTGAGGGAGGCATATCCTCCCTCAGACTCAAAGGACACAAGGATGAGATGAAGATACAAGCCAGCAGAAACCATCACAGATGTAATTTTAAAGAACTGGAAGACAAATGAGAAATGATTGGAGAGTGTGAATGCATAAAATCCCAACACTGTGGGGAAGAGAGGGCATGGGAGAAAAGAAAGGTGTGGGACTGAAACTTTCTTAAGAGTCTGTTCAGAACACATATGCCTGTGAGGGTAGGACATGGGAGTGACTATAAGCAATAGACATCTGCTCTTATCTCTTCAGTAAGTGATCCAAAACTCTCTGATTGGCTCAAAGTGCAATGTGGTTTTTAAATGTGTTTTAAAATGTAATATAGACATGAAAATTAGAGGACTTTGTAAAGTTTTCTGTCAAATCTGTTGAATTCATTAAAAACAAAAAAAGATAGAGTTTGAAGTGTTTTGTTTCAAAATAAAATATTTATAATTTTCACTACAAGTTCCTACTTTGTTTCAAAAGTATATATAATTCTAGAAGTAAAATGAAGAAAACAAATAAAGTTATGGATGTGGTAATATCATCAAAACATTGTGGGGTATTGCATATTAACTAAGTGACTGGGATTGTATAATCATTCTTATTTATCTAACTGGGAGGCAGTGTAGTCTCAGCTGAATTTCAGTGGAAAAGGTTTTAAGCTAAGTTGCATTTCATTGCAACTGAGAAAGGCTAAGAATATATTGGTATATTTTGATAAATTAATTTAAAAAATCACTGTTTTGCCCAATGTTAATCCTAGTCACAAAAAGGTGGCAAATTTTGCATAGCTCTGTATTTTTGTGATGATTTCTGCTTACTGTACAGAGGCCTCAGAATATACAAACCACTTTTCAGCCATTTACTAGAGCAACAGATGTGTTTATAAGTGTTTGGATATATTCAAATGAATTTTTTTTAATACTCATCAAAAGAAAAAACTTTCAGTAGTTATAAGTGGCTGTAGGTCATATGACCCTTTCTGATTTTTTTTTTTTCTTAACAAAAAGAAAACCTGTAGCCCAGAAAAGAAACAGGTTCCCAGAGGGCTGCCTGCTGATGTGAGACAGTTGGCAAGTTTTCCACACCAGAGAGTGAGTTATTCAGTAACATTGCTGTAACAGTCCCACAGTCCTCACAGGCTCCTCCCCCATTAGATACATGTCATTGTAGAGACTTCTTTAACTTTATTCTGTGATTTCAAAACTGTAAAGTCTGTCCTTCTCTCAGGACTATTCAGAATGACACTTTTTAGTATTCTGTCAAAATGCTAGTCACCAAGATCTGAGTCTGTTATAAGTTACTCTGGAGCTGGTCAAACAGGTGAAGACTTGGGTGGGAGGAAAAACAATTTCCTGTCTTCTTAGTCTCTCAAATGGAGATAAACAAATTCATATGCCACCTAACATCTAGTTCAAAATGTCTAGAAATACTACCTTTCTACTTTAAGTGGCCAGCTATAATTCAGAACTCATTAGTCTCTTGGTACTCAGCCTCTAACTTTTTTTCAGTAAACATAGTAATTATTCTACCTTGCCCTCTGGCTGGTAATCAAATTCACCATCTTACAGCAATTGTTAAAAACCTCTGCAAAATTCAACAGGTACTAGCTGGGTTTTTTAATATATAGCTCGTAAATATTCCATATGTCTTTTCACAGGTTTTTGTGAGATAGTGAAGGGAATGTAGTCTTTGAAATAATATGCAGACAGACTCTGAAATTATTAATTAAACAGAATGACACAACTGTGTGGAAATACACTGAAGTGGCAGTCAACTGGGAGACAGAGTGCAGGCAAGTGGCTTTCTGCAGCCTGCCATTTCTCCAAATCATAGAATCAGAATATTTTGGGTTGGAAGGGACATTTAAAGGTCATGTAGTCCAACCCCCCTGCAAGAAGTGGAGACATTTTCAACTAGATCAAGTTGCTCAGAGCCCTGTCCAGCCTGACCTTGAATGCTGGGTTGGCTCTGCAATCTTAGTCTGTTATTTCCTCACCAGCTCTGATTTCTTCCATGATCTATTTTTACACTAAAAGAACACTGTTGGCACAAATATAGCTGTTTTTTCTTGTTCCTTACCTGATGTCTGTTTCACTATGAGTAGATCTTATGTGTAGAAAAAAGGTCACTTCTGTCATCTGACTGCTGAACGTTATGAAGGGTGCAATATAAAATTCCTTCCCATATACCTAAAAAGTTACCAATATACATTATACCTAAAAGTGTTATTATTGTCTTTTACTATTTAACTCACATGAATAGCCGAGTGATGTTATTTCTTCTTCCCTAAGGAAGT
The DNA here is from genome assembly GCA_031468815.1 of Morus bassanus. Classification (NCBI taxonomy): domain Eukaryota; kingdom Metazoa; phylum Chordata; class Aves; order Suliformes; family Sulidae; genus Morus; species Morus bassanus. The sequence goes on along the minus strand of CM062600.1, from coordinate 19,045,680 downwards.
ATCCTGAGTGTCCTCAGACCTCTGAAAGAAACTGTGCTGCATGCATGCTCATGCAAACTTATGAAATACTCTGACTTGGCTAGGTTTTGCAGACTTTGACCTAAACTGAAATTGGGTACAATGGATATAAAGATGTATGAGGAATTTCATTCCTGATATATTTTACTTTCATTTTCACCCTTCTTTGCCCTCCATCTTGCTCACTTAAAATGATCTGTTCAGTAGAAGTTATTTTCTCAGGTAAATATTCCTTTATGGTTTAGGGTTTTTTGTAGTCTGATTTTGGGGCTTTTTTACTTTTTATTTGCTCTTGAAGGGGGGTTCAGGGTGTCGGATGACTTTATCAAGACAATATTCTCATCCACATGGCAATTCCTGCATCCTGTCTTCCCGTCCACTTTACTGAACATTTCCACAGAGAAATGAAGAATTGTATTGCTGTTGTAGTGACAGTCTAAAGCACAAAAAAATCCACACTACTGGTGCTAATTTTCATCTGGGGATGAGTGGTGATGAGGTATGTACATTTGTTCCCTGCTTCATTCCTTTCAGTCCTTAACACTGACACAGCTTGCTGCAGATGTTCCCTCTAGGTCTCACTTCTGGGGTAATTGCTCTATGCCTGAAATTTACCCTTGCACATCTACTGCTATAAATCTTATTTTGGACTCAGATATTTTATAGTTATGGTTGTTAGTGATATTTTCTTTAACTTCATAAGGCAACTATTCAACTGGTATCAATTAGTATTGTGTCTCTGACTTCAATAGATCTGCATTGAGTTGCCACAACCACAGATTTGGCCTAAAATTTCTTTGGCTTTGGGATATGTTCCTCTGAGAATTCCTTAATTAACACCAAATTTTCATCAGTGCTTTCTCCCTTTCTCCTGCTAATTGCTACTACTGTGGTGCATGCAGAGAAGAAACATATCTGTGAATCAAGTCATGTTCTAGATGACCGCTAACGTATGTTTGCCTTTTCACAGGGGACAAGGTATTACAGGTGAAAGATGCTCAATCCTTCCAAATGTGTTTAATTTCTCATTGAAACTTGAGTTTCCATGTGTTTTTTATTTTTATTCTCACTTTCCAATAGTCAGATTTTCCAACTGAATTTAAATACTATAACACTGTTAAATGAAGACAATAGAAATGATGGATGATATGAAAGCAATTAAGAGTAACAGAGAAGAGGAGTGATCCATTTATTCTACCTCATTACATCTTCATGCTTTAATGTTTTTAACATTTTGAAATCTGCCAAAAGAGTCATTTTAACCTTTCTCTTTTTTGGCTATTGCATGTGAAAACTCTTAAATAATAGCTGTTCAGTCACTAAAATTTTGTTTGGAGATCCACTTCCGTAGTTTGAAATTTAAGTTTTCTAAGTTTATTAATTGTTTAACCATTTCTGTGAGCAAGTATTACTTCTACTTCTACTAATAAAATGTGTATCACTGAAGAGCTAACATCTTGCATATTCACTATGTCTGGCATGAACAAACATCATGCTAAATTGCACTAGTATGTTTTTTAGCATTGGTCTTGGTTCATATGATCTATTCAGTCATAAACAACAGTTTGTTCTCCACTTGTTGTGTGTAAGTCACTTTCTTGCGTAAGTCACTTTCTTGTTTCTGTTAACAAGATGCATGCAATGCATTGAGATGCGTGCATGTTCGTAAAGATGGATGATCATCAGCTATGCTAATTAAATTTACTGAAATCTTTGTAGTATTTCTTCTTTAATTCAGTGTTACTTCAAAAGTCCTTAATTGCACAACAAAAAAGAGAGCCTCAAGAGGTAAACTAGTTTGGAGTTTAAGAGATTGAAGTCATTGTAACATATAAAACCTGGAAAATCTTAGTTAAGCAGCCCAATTTTTTTTTTTCTTTTTAGAAATGACTTGACATTTATGCAGAAATAGCAATTTCTTAGGTGCAGTTCAATGTACTTTTGATCTTTACTTGTTATTTTGGATTTATTCATTTGATCTGGCTTTACTGGGGAGACCACCATGTATGCTGCACTTTAGGAAATACTGCTTCCTGTGGAGACCCTTTTGCTATTAGATTCTTTGATCACAGCTACCTCCAGTACAATTCATTTTCCCCTTCAGGTAGGAAGCAAGGGACAGAAATAAGAGATAGAAAAGCCCATTAGGTCATTCTCTTCTTTCCATTTTGCCAGAACAGGATCGTTTTCTGCAGTACATAGGAGAGTCTATTTGCCTTGTGAAACAACCACTACCTCCTGGTACTTCTTGCTGATACAGGAAGGGCAGTGTGTATAAAAAAACCTGTGGGCTTTGAAGAACTGCAGGCAGAATTGCAGGTAAGCAGCAAGGTCTGCACTGTAAGAGCAGCCAGAAAACTGCCAGATACTGATAGAGAGGAAGATCAGTGTCAGATGTCATGCGAAAAAGCATGTTCTCCAATACATCAAAAACATATTTTGTTTTTCTTTTTATAAGCCCCAATATTTTTTTGCTAAAACTACCTTTACTGAAAAATGCAGATTCATGTTCATGCAAATATTAAATATATGTTGGTTTTGCCAAGTTATGTCAGCAAGGGAAGGAAGCCTAAAAAAAGTCCTTCATGCTTCGTTTCAATCCTTTCAAAACAAAATGGTATCATCTCAGTTGAAAAACAAATCTGCTTTTTACAATTTATGTATTTTAAGTAAATTTGAAATAGAAGTTTAAAAAATAAAAACTTGCGACAAAATGAAGTTTTCAGTTTAACCCGAAACACATTTTCAACTACTGCTTGTGGAACTGTAATAAAGCAGGATGACCAGCTGTTCACATAACTCTGGCAAAAACCTGCTTCAGTATGGGGTCAGATTGCAGAAACCATGATGCAATGTCTCTCTGCTCCCCCTGCCCCAGCCCCAACACAGCTGATATATTCCACAGAGTTTCAATCCACTGATAGATTGAATATGGTTCACCCTTGAGATTTGTTACCACCCTTATCTGTCCTCTGGTAAATCTGTGCATGATAACTGACAAAAACACATGAAGTGACTAAGCTTTAATGAAAAAAGCTACCCTGGCTGTATATGTACTTCATATTTATCTGATAAATTCTCTTTATTCCCCCTAATCCCCCAAATCTATATTATTCTTCTGCATGTAATATTTTTCAAATTTTTGTAGATGAGTATTATGGGCTTTCTAGCTAATCATTAGGCAAGGTAGCCATTTTAATTTTGGTTAACTTTTTGTCCCAGGGTAATTCTTCTCTCTTGATCATTTTTTGTTTGTTTTTCACTTTCTTTGTTTGAATCAGTCTCACAGATATCCTAATTGATTTTAAGTTCGTCTGTACCTAGTAAGTTTATGTAAGCTCACCATGGCAGTGGTGATCATGTAAGATCATCATGGCAGTGGGCATCTCTCTCTGATGAACCTCAGACTTGGGCATAAAAATTGCAGATGAGTAGTGTTACATTTTTCCTCCATCTGCTGAAAGCAGAAGGGTGCTGACAATCTTTCTGTGGCTGGTAAGTCAAGCGTCTTGTCAGCTTGTATTTTTAAGACAGATCCAGTGAGCTGTTGCACTGAGCTTTGAAATACTTTCTCTCCATTTCCCAAATTCATTATCTGCTCTCCTTTGAAGAGAATCTGGAAATTCTTCCCATCCTTCTCTAGCACAATAAGGTATTCTTTTTTGAGATGAACTGGTCATGTTTAACTCACTGTTTGTTTGGGAGCCTCATATACCCTCCTGAAGTATGTATCTATAAACATCTCTGAGGATGTACATCTAAAGAAGGAAAGAGGATCAAACCAAAATCTGTCAAGATACTAATTACAAAGGAAGTAAGATGTAAGTGGAATTTTGAAGCTCTGATTTTGCCACAATGCAGTGGAGATACCTGTCTTCATTCCCAAGCTTTCATATTTTTCCTTATTTTTTGAAAAAGCTTAAAACCACTTGTAATAATTGCTAAAAACCCTGGAGAATGCACCAAAAACTTTTTGAAGATCTGGTAAGTGTCTTTAACCTTGGTCTAAGTCAGAATAGTCCTTTACTTTAAAAAAAGAAAGAGAGAGAGGCAAAGGGAGATCTTAAATGGATTTCTGTCATGACTGAGCACAGGAAACTTCTGTGGGACTTATCACCCTCAATGTATGTATTAAAACAGGAGCATACTGCAGCTCAATTTTTACTTCATTTAGCATAGAGAACAGAACCAGTTTTGCTCCTGATGCCAGTCAGTGACCCAGACACAAGGGTGTGAGTGTTATTTCTCCAGTCTGCAAATCCTTTGTTTAAGCAGGTGCAGAGGCCCATGCTTCATATGCTGCCAAACAGTAGATGTTGCATTACAAAAAAGATCATCTCTGTTTTGAAAAGCAAAAACTGCAAAAGCAAATTTAAACTGGAAAAACTAGCACAGTTGAGGCATTTGATGAAGAAATCAATGATTGATTAAATCAGGGACATTAATATCTCCCTCTCAACAGTGTTAGGCACTTACTGCTTTGGCATATACAGTGGCTCCAGGAGGGGAACACGTGGTGCCTACAAGGACCGTACTAACATTGATCATACCATACGGCAGATTGTCTGGCTGTGACCTATTTCATTTGAAACTGTTGTGTGGATTATGCCAGTCCTCTGAAGTAAGAAAAAAAATCACAATGAGTTGTTGGCTATTATCCTGAAGCTCTGTCCAAGTCTAATTGATCTGTGATCATGATGTATATTGGCGGCTGGCAAGAATTCATAATAACCTACTTGTTGAGGGTTGTCATCTTCCCTTCAGTTGTCCAATTTTGTGACACACTGCAGCTGATCGAGCACAGGGCTGTTTTCCTCTCCCACGCAACCTTGTCAACAAGAAGGGGAGAAAGAGATCACAGCCAATGAAATGGATCTTAAGAAGTTGTCAGAAGCCTCCCAGCAGCGCAACTGGGGCCCCGGCCTTTTTCCTGTGACAACCCCAGCAGTGTAAGTTCATCATCACAACCCAGTTAATGCTTACCAATTCACCCAGAGTGAAGACACTGACAGCCCACTCTGGCTAGGACTTTTGGGGAAAAGATTTTGAAACCATTTCAGTTGAGGAGATAAAAATATTCAGATCTTCTGTCTCAATGCTCTTAACAGTGAGTGGGGCTTGTATGGGAAGGACAGGAGAAATCAGCAGAGAGATTGGCTGCAGGAAAATGATCAGAGAGGCAGCTTCATCTCCATCTATCTATAGCTGCCTCTGAGAAATGCTCTTTGGGTTTTAAAAGAAAAAGAAAGAATTCAAAAAAAGGTGGAGAACTGTGCCTCATGAGTAGAGGAACTTCCCCATGTCTTTCAATTTAAGGCGCAAAACCCCCACAGAAGCAATATTTAAGGAGTAGCCCTCCTGGTGGCAATTCCTAATGGATAGCTCCAAGGCCGCATTGCTCAGTATGCTGGTTTGGAAGCAGGCTCTCTTCTCCGGTGTATAACATCACCTATGCATTGTAAAGGAATCACAGACATCTGAATGTACAACATCTGCTTCTGAAACAGGTGCAAAGCACCTAAAAGCTAAACACTCCTGTGTTCTAAGACATGACCCTTTTGTGGGTTCAACTTCTTGGAACCCTGAATATGAAAAAGGAAAAAAAATGTCAGGGAACTACTGTTGATTTATTGATATTTAATTAACTATTTACAATACATTGAACCATGAATGGGTGCTACCCTGTGATCTCCATGTTGCGGGAACATGTATTTTTAGCTATCATTCTGACTTGGTTAGAAATACAGGCACATGTGTCACATAGCACACGCATGGAGAATCTCATGGCAGGTTGCAACTGCTTTGCCAGTGCCTAGTCAGTCTGCATGCAATTAATTGAGTCATTGCACATGCATGAGCTCCAACAGGCCTCAGATACTTGAATTGATCAAGTAAGCACGTTACCTGGCTATTTCTCTGAAACTTTTGAATACTGCCACTTCTGTTTTTCTGAGAGGCTTCAAAATATATAGAGGTCCTTCACAAATGCACAGCACCAAGAAAAGGGACATGGGATGATAAAAGAAACTTCACCATTGTATTATGTATCAGAATACCAAGTTTAAAAAATTGCATTTGTAGCACTTTGCAATGTAAATAGTCAGGGTAAGGACTGTATTTGCGATCTCATTGAGTCATTGTGTAGTTCTTTATTTTTGCATATGGAACACAGAAGACGTATTTTCAACTATGAATAACGTTTCTAGGATAGTTTCCAGAGAAAGCCCATTCCAATATTGCAGACTTCTATGACTGCTAACATCAGAAACATCTTCAGAAGTAGTCAACCAGCCACAGATCTAATTGCTATAGCTGAAAATAAATGTAATTTAAAATGTGACACAGATGTATCCAGACCATAGACACTAGAACATATTTCCGTAATCTGGCAATTTAGCAGTCATGCAGTAACATCACTGTTGGAATTAGTGAGATAAACTCTTTTCAGCAGGGCAAGACACATGTAGGTTTCCTGAATTTCAGTCACAATTTCTGCAAACTAGAGTGCAGGAAAGGAAAACATTTTCGTTCATTCCCTGCTATGTAGAAATATAGAACCAAGGCAAGTGTACAGAAGGTATTGTAAACAACAACATTCAGTTGGCCTATGAATGTTTCTTGTTTTTCAACAACAGTAAGAAACTGAAATGTAAGACAAAAGAGAACTTCAAGAGGTCATACAGCTCGCCTTTGTGCACTGAGTAGGATTAGATATACATGTGCAGGTTCTTGACTAATCTGTTTTTGAAAACATTAAATGTGTGGTTTTACACAGCTGCCTTAGGTAGTCTTTTGTGACATTAATTATCCTTACAGTTATAAAACTTTTTCTAATATCTAGCCTCAATCTTCTTTGCTACCAATTAAGCTGATTACTAGTTGTCCTACCCCCCTAATAATACCACTCTAAATATAGCATTAAAGATAACCCACTTTAAAATTTCACATGAAGCAAGTATCGCAGGCAGAATAATTTTTCTAATGCATTCCTCAAGATAATCAGTGATTGAGATAAAAATGATTCTGATGTAGTATGTTGTGTGACACAAGAAGATAATTCAGGAAATAAGGCTTTGTAATACATTATCTGGTTTTTTTTACTTCCCACCAGACAAAAATTTCTCTTAGCTCCCTTTTCCTTGAGGAAATATAATTAACTGCCTCAATGAATATCTGATTTTTATTCCTTTGTATTTAATATTTGGAAGAAAATTATGTAAAGATCCTGAAGTGCATTTTCATACAACCTTCAAAATTCACCGATAGATTGCATCAAAAATCAGCCAGAGAACAAACTAAAAAGGAAAACTTAATGTCCTTAATATGGAAGCAGAACATAAATATTAATGTAACCCATGTCAGATCAAAACCCGGTATTACAACAATGTAATATTAAACAACATTGGAATACTGGAATGGTTGTTGACTGAGTACAGCCTATTATACAGGCAGCCACGTTCACCTGCTTATAGTGTTCTATGATGTCTGAAGATGAATCCTTCTGTATAGGAGGAGTTCCTGTCTTGAAACATATAGGTGAGTAAGGATATAGCCCTTCCAAATGAGAAAGGTAAGTATGCTTTAGCACATTGTCCTATTTTAGACAAACCTGTGGTGACATGGCAGCTGTTCTTCAGGACACAATGTTTTTATATATATAACTGTGGCTTTTGGAGTAATATACTAGTAATGTTTTCTTGGTGGGATTTACTGGTGACATGACAGATTTATAGCCAGGAACAGATGTTCCTTGTTCCTTAATAGCTGCAGAAGAGTTATGTTTACTGGTGAAATTGCAAAATTATCTACACATAATGTGGAATTAGATCCATTATTACTAGAAATGTACTTTGGTTGTGTGATGTTTGTGCTTTTTAAATGCTGGGGGAACTGAAGATCAGTATCAGTTTGGAAACTTTCACTTGAAAATGCTTTCAGGGAAAAAAAAACACAACCACAACCAAAGCTCAAGTTAATTTATTTTTTTTCTCTTGCTCTCTATTTGTGAGCTATTAGCCTTTAATCCATCCTGAAAAAGACAGAGGTGAAGTAATTCCTGCACAAAAACTCTAATTATTAGTTTCTCTATTTCATCATGAAAATATAATGAAATGTAAAATATAAAATACTTTTATTTCATGGAGGGGAGCAATGCTTCTCTCAAGCTAAAATTTTCACAAAACAGAGAAAAAATAATAATATATTTATATGCTTAGGAAAAAGCATGACAGTAAAACATAATGAATATAGGGAACTTTACTGCCTGTGTAATAGGCTGTACTTAGTCAACAACCATTCCAGTATTCCAATGTTGTTTAATATTACATTGTTTTAATATTGCATTTTGGTCTGACATGGGTTACAATAATATTTATATTCTGCTTCCATGTTAAGGACATTAAGTTTTCCTTTTTAGTTTGTTCTCTGGCTGATTTTTGATACAATCTATCGGTGAATTTTGAAGATTGTATGAAAATGCGCTTCAGGATCTTTACTTAATTTTCTTCCAAAAATTAAATGCAAAGTTTAATACTTTCTTTTCTCAAGCAGGAACTGGTAGCAAAGCAGAAAGAGATATTTCCTTATGATGCCTTTTTTTGAGGTGGCTCCTCCATTTTGTTTTGTTTAGTCTTAAGTGCTCTCTTTATTACAGAGAAAAAAAAAAAAAGGTAAAATCTTTTCTGTAACAGTACATAAATTTTTCCTCTGCACTGTCTTGTGATGACAAATTCTGCAGTCCAAGATAAAGTAATTCCCCAAGAAAAAAACACACAAACAGCTCTCTGCAGTCTCCAAAGAAGGGAACAAATTTAGTGCTAATATAACATAGTGTTTTCTCAAGCTGCTAGGTTTAGTCAATGTTTCAGCAAAAAATTGCTAATGAGATCTAAACCTCTTACATCCAAGTCAGTTCACCTAAACCAGCCCAAGAGCAGTGCTGACTTAAACTTATATTATGAAGCTGAAATAGCTAGTTGGTGGCCTTGGTGAAATTTCATTTCACTTTAAGGAAGTATTTACTGGGCAGATGTCTCTACTGTAAAACCGCTCATCAGAAGTGACATCTTGGCACATGACACAAGGGACGCAGCACCCATGGGCACTGGAAGCTGGAACCAGATTCCACTCGGTCAGCCTATATTGTGCACTGCTGAGCAGAAGCTGGGGTAGATGGTACTCACCTATCCCAGTAATATTTTGCCTTTATTCTGCAGTCCATACTTGCTTGCAACATCAGTGATTCATCTGTGATAAATGTTATCTTCAGTTCAATATTCAGGCTATGTAGGGTTAGCTTTAATGGCTGTGCACTGTGTGCAGGAGGATGGGGGAATGAAGAACCAGCTTACTGACAGTAGTGGCAAGAAACACTTTTAGCAAAGGCAGCAGAGCAGGTAGATAGGGGCAGTAGGGAATATTAGGCACTGGGCATATAAACTCTTGGTCACAGTATGCTGTAGTTTAACCCCAAGCAGCAACAAAGCACCACACAGCCACTCGCTCACCCTCTATGCCCCTGGTGGGATGGGGGAGAGAATCGGAAGGGCAAAAGTAAGAAAACTCGTGGGATGAGATAAGAACAATTTAATAATTGAAATAAAATAAAATAACAACAACAACAACAATAATAATAATAATTGTAGTGAAAAGGAAAAGAACAAACAACAACAACAACAACAACAATAATAATAATAATAATAATAAAATTGTAGTGAAAAGGAAAAGAACAAAAAATGACAATGAGGAAGAAAACCCAGGAAAAACAAATGATGCAACCGCTCATTGTCCACCAACCAATGCCCAGCCTATCCCTGAGCAATTGCTGCTCCCCCAGCCAACTCTCCCCAGCTTATATACTGAGCATGACATCATATGGTATGGAATATCCTTTTGGTCAGTTTGGGTCAGCTGATCCACCTGTGTCCCCTCCCATCTTCTCATGCACCTGGCAGAACACGTGAAGCTGAAAAGTCCTTGATATAGTATAAACACTACTTAACAACAACTGAAACACAGTAGAATAATACCTTCAAAAATGTATTCCAAGTATTCCAAATGTATTTCCAAGTCAGGAGACTGTCTTGATCTGTCACCCTAGTCCTACCTCCAGCTAGTCTGTCCCTGCCCTTTCAGGGTATATACACAGCAGAGGCTATGTTAGTCTGCCCCCCTACTTCAGCACAGCAGACAAAGTATCCCTGAGGAGTTAATTATCTGAGGAAGTGCTATAGGCTTTATTTCCAGCTCTGTATGGAGAAGAATTTTAACTCAGCAGCACTTAGCATGTAGCTATCTTCTGGGTAAGAGTCCCAGAGAGGTGGTAAGCGCAAACCCTTTCCCTTCTCTGTTAACACTTATGGAATCAAGATTTAGTACTTAAAGTTTAAACCTCGTCTGAGACTTAAATGGTAAAACAAACATACCATTCTGTATGCCTAGAGAATTTTCAAGATGTTTCGGGAAAACAGCTGAGCTTGGCTAGGACATGAGCATTATAACATTACTGGTATACTCCTTTATTTTTCCCCTTAATGTGTGCATTTGGAAAGAGACTATGTAAGTGAAAGAGAAACCTGTATTTTTTTATTACTTTATGTTCCAGAGTCCTTACAAGTGGAAAGTGTTCTGATGTTTTTAAAAGTTGCTAGCTTATCTTTTTATTTATTTATTTATTTACTCGCATTTTTATCTGCTCTGGAGGAAGTTTCTCAGAGCTCAATCTTCTATTTTAAGAGTCAGGTTTTGTCCTTTTAGCCCTGGGACTGTTAATGAGTCCAGGTGATTTAAACTGTTTTGAACAACCCTATTCCCCTTCCTCCCAGCCTGAAGAAGAGAAAAGTATTTTCTATTTTAATAATTATGCTTATTAGACTTCTTGGTGGAAGACTATTTGAAGCCTATTTGTATGATGAGCCTCAGATAGAGTGACAGGCTGCTTCTGGGCTAACTCTGTAGATTTTGTCTAAGCTCAAATTCAAATCTTTCAAGGAAGTGAACACAAACTGCCTTCTACTCTAAACTAGCTACACATGCATGCCTGCATGCATGCACACACACACATACTCATATATATATATACACACACACATAGGCACTTCCCATTCACAAATATGTAAATTTGATACTTCTTTCTCTCCACACTTCCGTTCTTGCCATCTCAGGTGTTATTTATACTGAATTTCTTCATTTTATTTCTTCATTTATATCAATTCTCAGAAATTCTGTCAGGATTATGGAGTTAATAAATGCCTTGTTGATTAGTTTATATTGTTTATACAAATATTCATGCAGGTCTCTTATGAGTTAATTATCCACAGTCCATTATATTAAGTACATTATTAGGTACTGCAGGTGTGATTTTATTCAATCTTTTCTGAGATTTTGGGGGAAGGAAGGCATTGGGTGGTTTTCTTCTGCTTGTTTGGGTTGGGTTTTTTTATGTCGTCCTTGTTAATGTATTACATTTTTCTTAAAAATTCCTCTGTAAACACCAATGCCATAATTTTGTCTAAAGAAAAAATTCTGTTTCCCTTATCTGGAAAGAGCAATTTCACCATTTCCAAGCAGTGGTTCAACAAGATTACCCTGGAAGTAGAGTAAAGCTCACCTGAGAATGGGACTCAAAATCTGAATTACTGGATTAGGTCATTGATACACAATGGGAACTTCATGAGATAGCATAGATAAGACTATTCCAATTTGCCATGTTTGAGGTCCACTGCTGGTGTTGTCAGCAACATCTCTTCCTTATGGAGAGCAGTAGATGGTTTGAAGAGTATGGACAGCAAAATATCCTGTGTAAATGACAGGGAGCAGGAGGGCTAGGGCTGCCATCCCTGCCATTTCAGTCTGTACTTCACAGAGCAGAATGTTGTGAGACCTTTTTTTTAAATCCATGACTGTCAGCTAATCATCAAACCACCTCCCATGCACCCTTTTCAGCTGAAATGACCATAAACTATTGGAAATATAGCTGCAGGGTACTCACTGGCCAACTTCCCGGTTGCCTCTGCCATCTGTCTGAAATTCAACCCAATGGAAACAGGAGGCGAGATAGAAAAGACATTAGTGTCCTGTATTTTAACTTGTTTGTCATACTATTAACCAACACTTCTGTAAACGGTAGAAATCATCCAAAGGAGAAAAATTCACAGCCAGATCATGCTTTAGATCTAAACTTTTCCAAATTTAGCAATGTTCCAATCTGTGGTTTTGATTTGGATCCAGATGAAATTAACATATGTTTAATAATAGTCACAAAGGCTAACTAAAGATCTGTTTGTTCTAGTAACAGCAACCCTTTTACTAGAGCTGTTCAAGCAGCAGAATTCATTAATTGCTATATACAAAATATTGTGATTTGTTATACTTTGTGATGTTACATCATTCATTATTTATGAAGCCCCTACCAGCAATCAGGTGTCTATAAATTTTCCACCTTTTGTGTTCAGGTTAGCATTAAGTAGTTACTGGTTGATTGATCAAAATTCAAACTAGAAATGATATGTTGCTTTTTAAAATATATCAAATTTGGGAGAATAAGTAGTAGCATGTGACTTACTTATGTTCAGAAACAGAGCACGATGAGAAGTTATTTTCTCAAAAATTTGCTGAATATTTCCAAATGAATGCAATTGTAAGATCATAATTGTTGGTTAGGATGTAAGTCACTAACTGTAAGGTGGGCATCCTATGTAGTAAACACAAATTCTGCTAAAGATGTTAATGCATTGCTTTTCTGTATTGCTGCCAGATTATGCTACAGCCATTCAGATTAAATTGTTTCACAGTTTCAGTTGTTTTTCTTTTCTAACATGCTGCAAAGCTATCTTTATGAGAAATGTTAGAAATTAGGGATGATCTGTTTGTAAAACAAATTTTAAAGTCAAAGAAAAGGAGGCAATATGGTATCAGTATAACAACTGGAGATGTGACATCTTTGAATCTCTCCATCAGAAGAAAAGGAGGAAGCTACTTTGCAAAATACTGACCAGCACCACTCCTACTTAGAATATTTTTCTGCAACAAGATGAGGAGAGTTGATAAGACTTACTATTTATCTTGAATTCTCAGCACAGCTGCCAAAGAAAGAAAGCATCATGATTTACATATTACATACGTAGAATGAATGAGATCATTATTTTATGTATATAAAATGAAAGCAGGTACAAAGTTTCACTACCAATTGAAAGGCTTCAAATCCACTTACCCATTTCCTATAAAAACTGAAAGTGGTGCGGCACTGGATTAGAAATGCTTTGAAGAGCAGATACCTTCAGTCTTACTGCAAAAGAGTTGAATAGCATGATTTTTCAGGTTAGAGAGATCTATCTTTATTTTTCGTGCCTTCAAATCTGTCATTTAAACATCTCTCTAGTATTTGTTCTCATGGCGTCTAGTTGTCATATTTTAGCTACAAAACTACTGTAGATAGGCTGAGAAACTTTCTTGCTCGTATGGTTTTGCTGCTTTAATATATGCTGCCCCTATGTACTGCTTCAGGTTGAGGTTTTTCTCTTTATGACTCTCTGAAAATGGTGTTCCAGTGGTGTAACCCTGGCAATAACTTTGGTTATATGGATTCCCTTCTCAAAACGTTTAATTAGCTTGGCCTTATATTTCTTGAAATTGCTTTTTTTTTCCTAACTGTGCAGTACACATTACTACATATGGCACCAGAGAAGTATATCATTTTGACTGTGAACTCTTATAGCTACAGAGATGTAAACATAATGCAGTCACCTTTTTCCACAGGACTTCTCAGAATGTTGATAAATTGATATTTATGGAGAAAGCCATAGAAGGATTCATTTTTTATGCACATTAGTCCTTGTTTTTCATTAATCTGGCAGCTGCAAAGATCAACCTCGTGTTGTGTAGGTTGGTGTTGCACATGAGAAACATTACCTAACTTGTTACCTAGCTGATCTTGAGAAAAGTTCATTGAAAAATACAGGTGTTTTAAGAAATATTATTGAATAAATAGCTACCTGCTTTAGGCATAAAAGAGAACAACTGACAGTTCTGAATGAAATAAAAGAAAAGCTTCTCTTTTTAATTTTGTGTGGAAGTAAAATTTAGAAAGGAATTTCTGTGTTCTCCTTGCTTGAAGTGTATCGGTTGTGGGGTAGACTATTTTGGTTATATGGTATGCTATTTAATTCTCAGTTGTATCTCATTTTAAGAGATGACTCTCATCTGAGCTACCCTCATGTCTCTAGGGCTAAGGGGAACACCATTACTGGGGGCCTGATGTTCTTCTGATTCACTGGCAAAAATTACATATATTGGGGAACATGACTGTAGAGGAAGAGAGATATTTAATTCCATTTTAATTTCTGTGGGAACACATTGTGTCTGTGCTTCTTTTTCCCACGTTATGCCCCACAACTGCACTTTTGCAAGTTAGTTAGTAAGCTGAGGTAAGATAACTCCAAAGAAGATGATAAACCAGAGTAAACATTGAAAAGCTAGAAAAGTCCCATAATAGTAAGAGAGATAATCTAGTAATAGCAGTTAAAGATTGTCATATTAATCGTAGAGATCTTTCAAGCAACGAGGAAGACAATTAGTGAAAGCTCCAACTTCTGTGGAGATGATGGTTGTAACCAATATTCTGGCATGTCAGGACCCTTCAGAGGGTCATCACAAAAAATAGACTGTGATGCTGAAGGCTAGTTGCCTTCAAACTCAGATCATGCATCTCAAGACTTTATTTCTGTGAAAGGACCACTAAGGATGTTTTGCCCAGGATGATATCTCCGTATATTGCCATAGAGATACCTGATATCAGGAGTATAGATTTGTTTCACAAAATAGTCAGAAGCCTCTGAAAGTATGTGATATATGTCACCTGCCAGGACAAATCAGCTCCCACAGAACACCAACAGTATTCCAGCTGAGTATACTGTCGCAGGACAGTGGTTTTGTAGACCACCAATAGAAGGTGTACAGGCTGGATCTGACTTGGATATGGAGTTCCCCATATTTGGTACCAGGAAGTCTAAAATATATTGCTTCCCGTTTTTTAACATACTGAGATGAATAATGAGGTAGTAAAACAAAACTCAAGTAAATAAAAACTAAAAGAATCTGTGGTAATATTGACTCTTAGCAATCCGATTATCAATTTTATTAAAGCACATGAAATAATGTAGTAATTACCTGCTAAATGCTGGTAGGGTCTAGGAAAGCAGAGTAACTATAAGAGGCAGAAACACAAAAATGCGAAATACACGGATGTGAATGTAAAGGTGTTTTATGTGTGTAAAGGACTTTTGCATCTTCAGTGGCAGACTGTTGTAGTTGTGACCATCTTGGCATAGAAACAAAAAAAATTTGTATGAGAAGATAATAACTTTTGTTAACATACACTGAAACAATCTGTCAAAAATCTAGATGACTCAAAAAGAACTATGTTCTGTGTGTATCTTTCCAGCATCTTGAGACAATAAAAAGATAATAATACCTTGCTTTGTTTTACACAGTGCATTGTGTGCATTCTAACCATATCAACCCTCTTGGATTTAAATGTAGTCATACATTTTTGCTAAACATACATTGAATTAGAAAAAAAAAGGCACAAAATTGGTTAGTTAGAATCAAACGACTGTTAATAAAAAAGGAAAATAAGACAAAAATAGGAAGGCTGTTGGCTATATGGAAACTTCCTGGGTAGTAGTGATACAGTGTTTGGTTTTATGCAGGGTAAAGCGTGTATCAGTTTCAGAAAGATAGAAGTCATGACCTCACGCAGCTCAGGGAGATGTTACATGATTGAAAAGATCATTCACATTTTATAGATTAAAATGTTTTCATGTGAATAGAGTTGCTGGCTATCTAGGCATTTCTTACTTGTGTATTTAAATTATTAAATATATACCTTGGTTCTCATATTCTTCAGGGCCCAGCCCAGACAGTGGAGGAACCAAGCATCTTTTTGTTGAGCTGGGGCATTGGGAGGCAAACATTTTGAACAAGTCAGAAGCAAATACATCCCCTTTTTTCAGCTAGGAATAGTCTGTCTGGCTCATTTACCTTGCAAATCCCACCCTTGGGAAAACCACAATTTCTCAAGTAACCACTGAATAGTTGGAACTTCAGTTGAGTGGAAAAATGCATTCATACGTATCTTGTTCTCTCCCTCTCTCTCTCTGAAGCATTTCCTTGTTCCTCAGAAAGATTCTTAAAATTGACTTTTTATGTTTTGCTATTCAGAGATTTTCAACATCATATTTTAATATGACTGTATGAACAGACATAATAATTTTATTTTCTCCTAAAATTACCCTATGCATGTTCCAGTATTAAATGTAGGCCCATCTCACTCAGTACTTAGGTTGTTCCTCCATATGTTCTATCAGCAATATAGGTATACTTGTGTAAATATGTTTCCATAGACTGTAGCACATTTTCTATGATTTTTATTTATTATATATTTAATCCAGTTATCTTTTAAATGGAAAACTGTAATAATGCTCCAGCTTTCTCTGGGTATTTTAATGGAGTATGTTGGTATTTCACATATTCTAAAGCCTTGGTAATCATGAAAGGATCACTTGAGCTTTCACACTGACAAGCAGAACATAAGAACATGTACAAACAGCACTTTATGAAATTGATGGTGATGGTGGACAAACTAATGGATCTGATTTTAGCTGAAACAGCTATAATGTATTCATATAATCAGTGTGATATTATATGGTTGATCAAGGGTTAAGTACACACCAGTTGTACCTTGGCAGCCCAGCTAGAAATTACAGTTTCCAGTGGATTAAATGTGAAGAAGAAAATTTTATTTTCAAACTATTTTCTAATACCTAAGGGGAAAGGAGATGAACATCTGAACATAACTTGCTAGAGAGAGCTATTGTGTATGGATAAAATCACAGATTGAGCTGGAGTCTCAAAAGTCTAATTCAATTAAAAGAGAGTATCTTCAATTTTGAAAGGTTGTTCTTAAATAGAGGGGCTTGAAGATGGATTTGCATCAGAACCTACACGCACATTGCACAGCATCAACATGGTATCATTCACTGATTTTGTGAGAAAAAACAAACTTGGCAACAGTGCCAGGATGTGATAATGAAAAGACTGAAGAAAATATACGGTTTTCTTTAGAATAAGCAGTATATGCCTTACTGGGCCATTTTATTCAAAGTGGCAATTATGGTAGCTAAATATTTCTCTTAAACAGTCCCTCCAGCATCAACTTCAGTGTCTGACATACAAAATAATCTTAAATTCACTGACCTACTGGAAACTATTTCTGCCTGTTTTTATCTATATTGTGTTCTCTTAGTTAAATGTCCTTTCATTTCATTGAAGTTATATGCTAGCCTTTATCAAAACTAATTCAACACTTCCAGAAAGAGACTTTTTTTTCTTAAAATTCAGTTAGCATCATTTTATAGGTTATAAAATATCCAGGAGAATGTCAGAATTTGGTGAAACAGTGTCTCCTGTTAACTTTCATATTGCATTTTGATCTTTGTTGAGTGAGGTCAAAACATTTACTGCCAATTTCAGTGAGGATGAGTGGATGGCCACAACTTGTTTCAGCCTTGTGTTCAGTCTAAAATTGAATGAGGTGATGTTGACCAGCAAGTGAATTAAATTATATGGGTATTGACTTTCCTTTTGCATGAAGGTTTATTTGTTCTTCTGTGAAGTAAGAGAGTAATCTCAAAGCATTCTGGATTTCTTTTGACTCCTTTGGTCTTTCTGTATCGCCAGGTAATTCTAAAATTTTATTCTTTCTTCTAGATCTAAAGTAATGAGAATTGAGATTTAATCCCTTCCAGAGCAGACAGTTAAAAAGCCCTCCACCTATTACTGCTGTAGAACTGCTGAGACACTCTTACGGCTTCAAAGCCAGGGCAGACCAAAGAGAACTTTTTTCTTGTGCCCAACTCTCTAGTTGCTGCTAAGTCAGTTTGGGATTTAATTCAAGTTTCTGATCTGCATCCCTACAGCTCTTTCTGGTAATACTTCTCTCTTTCCAGTGAAAAGAGGATTTGGCTTTCAGTTCAGTGGGCAGAATTAGCAGGGACAAGATGCATTCTGTTGAGAGAGCCCTTGAACGTGAGATTCACTGCAGCTGGAGATCCATCTGAGCCAGTCTTGACTCCTGTAGGGTAGGATAAAAGGCTCATCTCTTTGTTCTGCCTTTCCCCATCTTGGATTGTACACTGCTCCTAGCAACACTGTTCTGGACTCTGCCTTGTTTTGTTCCATTTTTAAAATGAGCTGCTACACTATAGGGCACATACTGAACTTTACTTCTGTGTATAATATGAAACTGGTGACAGCCATCATAGAAAGGAAGAGGAAGAGAAGAAATACTTTGCAGGACTTCTGTTTAGTTATGCTGCATTTGGAGACTTATTTGTAACATTGGTAAAGGCATGATTCATATGCCAGCAGTCATTAAGTATTTGTCACATACGGTTTGTGAGCAGTCAATACTTAAAAACAGACTAAATTCTTCAGGTGTAAATAAAAATCGGTGCCCTCTTTCTGACAGACATCCTATTGATTGCAGTTGTTAAATGTGTATTTATAACTTCAACAAGTACAGAAATTACAAGGATATTCAGCTGATCTTTACAAGATTGTTATGGCAGTATTTTTCTAGTCTATCTGCATATCAGAGAATGATGAAGGTTAGAGTGGAAGCATGATGGAAAGAGAACGATGTGGAAAGAGGAGATTGGAACAATCAGCCAAAGAGAGGATGGAATCAAGGAAAGGAGCATTTAGAAGGGAAGTTAGCAGTGTAACAGAAAAAACATAGATGGAAAATAGGGAAAAGGAAAAGTTATTAGATGAAAAGGGAAGGTGATGTAGATTATGCAAAGAGCCCTGGCTTTTTCTTGTGTTCATGGGCCCAAAATTCTCTTGCCAGCTTTGATTGTCATCAATAAAACTGCTTCCTCACAATTAGCATATGTATCTGGAAGCTAGCCACACTCCTTGTTTAACCACAGTACATGCTTTGGAAATTTCATTTAAATGTCAAAACTGTCTGTTTGAATTGAATTGGATTCTATTTAACTGTTTGCTTTTATCTAAGTCAACTTGCAGTACCAAAATAGCTGTTGATTTTTCTAACTTTTAACCTCTTCCTCTCCATTTCTTACTTTCTGCAGTGTCAAAATACATTTTGGTTTTGTTATGTGACTGTCTCACATGCACATACATGCACACACTAACAAAAGAGGGGAGAAGGGAGTCTGGAATTTAACAGCATGCTCTAAATTGGCCTGAACTCTGTATTTAAAGTTGACTAATAGCATAGCATTGAACTATCACATGTAGCAGGACAGTGATCCATAAAATGCTCTTTCCAGTCCTCCCTTTGGATCATCTAACTCTGCGGCTCATGATTACCAAGATGTCCCAACATATAGTTAGAACTGCCTCTCTCAGCTTTTTGTCTTGTACCCTTTTTAGGTTTTCTTAGAGCCTCATGGGGGGTAGACACAAGTGGGTTGCTTACATTTTTACAGATCTAACAATAATATTCATTGGTTTTCTAGAAAAACTCCTTTAAACGATCTTTTCATACTCATCCAAATATTTTAGAACTATGTCAAATTTTGAATGAGTTTGTTAGCTCTTCTTCAGGAGCCATTAAATCATCTGTATGCATCTTACTGGAATACTTTTCAGATCCTTATCTATTAATAACTGGAAAAACAGCTGGTGCCAAAGCTACACCATATGGCAGATCCTCATAGTGACACAAGTGCTTATGGTGATGTAATAATGAATGAAAAATTAAAAGATTTTTGATTGATGATATATAACATTGCAGAGAGGCTTCAAGGGATCACCGTTTGTATGGATCACACAAACAGTACGGACCCGGCTGTTCAATACAAGGACAAGGTCTTTCATTTATGCTTATCGTTACAGATGACTGTGGTTTGGAGTAGTACCAGTTGAGCAGGCAGCTCTGACTAACTTCTTGTCTCCAGAATAGCCTGAATCCCATTGTTCCTCTTTATTTTTGCATACTACATGGTTTTGAATAACTTAGGAATGCAGAGTAATATAACATATAGTCCTTATTGTGCTTATTCCATTTTTACCACTTTCCTGCTAAAGATTTCTTGCTTCAAGCCACGCCTTGCCTGTTTTAACACCTAAACTTCTTTCCTGCTGGTTCCATTATCTTTCATCAGCTATGCTTTTACTGCTTCATCTCTCCCTTGGTGTCCTCTTCAGCTTTTTGGTTTTTCTGTCAACTCACAATATAAAGTGAACTACAGATGCTTCAATGTTAAACATCTTTAAAGCACCCAGAAAACATGGATGTTTTATCTGATTTTCCTTCTCTCCTTGTCTGTAAACTCCTACCATCTGTAGTTCTTCCCTTACCTGTTATGTGTTCTTTTTCATCATTTTTCTCAGCTTAAATACTGGAGGCAATGTTTTTATCTTCTTTCCTTGACATGTCAAGTATCTGCCAGTCCTGTGCTTCCCTCCTTCTGCCCTTTCCATGTTTGTGTACCTCTGTAGTACAACTTCAGTGAGTCTTTTACTGGTCTTCACCATTATTTTCTTCTTCTTCCACAAAAGTCTTTACTGCCACCCTTTAGTTCTCCTTCCTCATCTTACCTGATGTGCAGAGTCACCATCTCTGTACCAACTGTCCTCTCTCTCCCTTCACAGCTTGCTTCTTTGTCTTCAAACCAAAAGCTCAGGGAGTCTTTTTTATGTTTCCACAAGGGTAACTTATGCTTATTTCAGGCTCAGCATGATGTAAACAGATCTCACATTCACTCCTATTGTCTAGTTTTTCTATCTCAGTGCTTCTGTATAGCAATTTATCAGTCAGGCACAGTTTTCCAAACAATTATTTTCTTAGAAATATCATTAAGTTCTCACTTCCGTGGTGTATATGAATGTGAAAACGTCAGACTCTTTGCATTCCTGGATCAATTATTCCAGCTTTCTTTTCATTACTCTTGACAAATGCTGTCTTTACCCATAAGGGCCCATCCTGAATGCACCTACAGGGAATGTTTTCCTACCCATTATTTTCTGCTTTCCTCTTTGTCCAGCATGAGGAGTTTGGTCTTTGGTTTCAAAACTTTCATGGGAAATCATCAGTTATCTTTCAATTGTTCCTTTTCATATTTTCACCAGCAGTTGGCAGTTGCATAGAAACAAGCACCTTTGTGTTTTTTTCCTGTGATAGTTTTCCTAATTATCTTCTGTAAAACTCTCTTTTAAGGTATTGCTTGCACTTCACTCACTGTTATCTGTGCCAGTCATATCTGTATCCTGAAATCATATTATCATGGCACTCCACTTTTGTCTTTATCTGTCTCATATCATTTAAGTGGTATGCACCTGTGAGGTCTCTCCTTTTCATATGTCAGCATTATGATTATTTCCTTTCCAAAGCTCTGTGCAAAATTTTGAAACCGCTGAGGTGAGGACTTTCTGCCATAACGTAAGAATAGCAGTATTCAAGCAGCATTGTAATGCTGACATAAATTTACACAGTTCAATACCAATCTCAGACAGTTTTGGACATACCAGCATTTTTAGTTTTTTACCCACATCTTGAAGCAGGTTTTTTTTTAAACTTCCTTTATGGAGATTTTTGGGTTTCATTCAGGTAGAATGATCTTCATGTGTTTGTGCTCAGTTCCATAACTATGAGCTGGTCCTTTGCTGAATCTTCATTAGAAACTACTGGTGCTCTTTGATAGTACATCCTTTGGGATAGGAATAGGCAATTCATTGTTTTCTTCTGAAGTCCCTTTCCTGGCATTTTTAGTCATCCTTTGTACTTTCTAGCTTAAATGTCTTTACTTTTTACATAAATTCACTCCTGTTTCTTTTGGTGTTTCTCATAAATTTATTTCCTTTTTTTTTTTTCCTTTTCATTCAAGTTAGCATGTCCAATATGTATTCTGTAATTACAGCATCTAGCTATTCAATATAGTTCAGGGTAAAATATTTCCCATGTGTTGAGTTTATCTTGTGAATGATGCACTACTCATTTTAACATTTTTTTCTAGCTGCTTATAGTCACATAGACTTTTGTGTAAAGATTTTGTCTTACACAGACATGCTTCTGTAAAAAGTCTGTAGTAGCATATTTTGTGTTCTTCTCTAAAACGAACTGTCCCTTAAAATCATCAATATATGTGGCTTCTCCATTTTTAAGTGTCAGAACTCTGTTATTTGCCCTGTTCTGCTAAAAATAAGTTAAAAAGACATATACTGAAATCTATACTTTTATGATGTGACTGCATGTTTAAATATATTATATCAAGTGTTCTTTGGACTAAAACCCAGGTGTCTTCTTATCCCCATGCCAAGCAGTCTCTCAGCAACCTCTGCTTTAGGAGTCAAAGATAACTCCATCTGCCTAAATTTTTTCTATTGAACTTATTTCTCCACCTTTTAGCTTTTTACCCTTCTAAAATAAACAGCACTGAACTGACCACCCTCACGAGAGTTGAAAAGGTGGTGAATTCTCTCAGCTACATGCAGCAGCTCCCCTGAGGAAGAACGCTCAGCTAGTAACTTCCTGCTGTTAGAAATGATGTTGAAGATTTTGTCCATTTAATCCCCCAGTATCACCATAAGGCATGAGTGTCTAAGCTTTCCTCACACCTCAAGTGGCGGTCTAAAGCTAGCATCCCCAGTGTTTGTACAGTCTGGCCATTTTGCTCTGTGTTTTCATGAGAGTACCTACCGCTTTATTTTGTGGCTCTTCCTCCTTTTAAACTGTGCAGTAAAATGCTGCTGAACTTCAGATATGTATTTTAGTATAAGATACTTCCTGAATTTGGTTCACGTAATTCAGGATGGTTTTTGTACAGCAACTCTACAGCCTTTTTACAGAGCTTCACTAAGAACACACTAAGAGTACTTAAAGCAGCAGAATTCCTGTTTCCTCATATGGTATTTGTATATGGTTTTGTATCTTTATTTTGTCATTGCAGTAACTTCCTCCCTGGGTTACTTACTTTTTCCATTTTCAAAGTTTTTACAGTTCAAGGGGGAAAGAGGTGAAGTTATACAAGGAATGAGCCTGACTGGTTTTCTTTGCCAGGAGCACTGCATTTCAAAATGGAAAAAGCTCTTGGAAACATTCTGCTTTCCAGTTACTTACAGAGTCGTTCATGTGCCTAAACAAAAAGCAAGCACTTAGTGCCAGTTTAGATGCCTTCAGGTATCTAAGATATCTGCGGGACAGTATAGTGCGACACAGGACTACCAGGAGCCCCCCATCTGTCTGAAGCAGCAGCACAAGTCCAAATGGAGTACGCTAGCAATTTTTAAATGGTACCAGAAACCATGTGTAGGCAGCTGAATTGCTCCCTTAAGATATACACTGATTTCAACATGAGAAACCTCTGGCCTATTTGCAGTGCTTTCTGTGCCCACCTTACAGAGTTGCACAGTTTAGCAAGAATAGATTTTTCATGGCAAACGCTGAGAATAGAGATTGACTGGAAGTGTTGCGTTTCCTGTAGATCAGGTTGAAGTTGCACACAGAGCATCAGGGAGGGACATTTCCTGCTTTTGGGAGTAAGTAAGCCTTTTACGGGTCTGTTGCCTCAACTGTGAAATATGTAAGTATTCATTGATTCAAACACAATCTTCTTTTAAGGCATTTCACCACTGGTTTGCCTCTAGGGCCATGAACATATTTTCTGTAGTTTATATTTCACTGTCACAAATATTAGCAGTCCACCAAATTCTGGGAGCTGCCTTAACATGTAGAGTAAATTATACATTAGTCTATGGTTTGATACTGTGAAACAATTTAATTGTGACAAATCCATATATATGTGTGTTGTGCAGAATTATCACAGAATAAGTGACCATGCATGAGTTTGTGAGTTGGTACAGGTTTACTGATGATCACTAAAAACAGATTCACCGGAATCACAAGGCTGTTTACATCTACAATAAAACTGGAGAATGTTGATGGGATACCTGATCTATCCCTGATGAAAACCTGCTGATGTACAGAATACTTTGTTGGCTGCTCCTTTTATTATCAGACTAGTGTACTGTTTCTGAAAAGCATCCAAAAATATTACCATTTCTAGCAGAGATTTACAAGAATATAAATTACCCTCCCATTTTGAGCTATGAAATAACTCATGTAGTCAAAAATAGTTGTCCATATTTCCTACTTTTTTTTTAGGACTTTTTGTTGCATGCCTATATGGCCACTTGTCACTTTATTTCAAATGTCCTTTCATTTCATACTAAGCTTCTCCATCTGCATTAAAACCACAGTTATAAAAAAAAGTTATTTTTCTATTACCCATCTCACTTCTTTATTGCAATTACTTTTTATCAGGCCCTAACACTAAACTTAGGACTACAGCCATAATATTTTTCTGTGTCAAGACGTAGCACAGTAGGAATCCCTTATTCCAACATGTTGTCAAGATACAACTTACTGCTTTTCAGTGCTGCATGCAGGTGTAAGTGGAGGATTAGGCTGCTAATGTTAGAAGTAAAAATAAAAAGAATTAATGCAGAGACTAAGCAAGGTCAAAAAAAAAAATCTTTAAACAAGATTATATAACCTGAAATTTCTCCTGTGATAATTACATATTAGGTCTCTCCAATCGTATACATCAGCCTCCCTCTTTTCCCACCTCCCCTCTCTTCCCAACTAAAAGTGAGATAATGTTTTTTCTTCCGATAAGGAACTAGAAGGATCTTAGGGCTAAGATAAATATAGGAACATTTTATATCTCTTGTATTTGAAAATGCCAGTCCGTATTTTCTTAAGACCCCTGAGTCAGTCCGGGCTTTTAGAACAAATATTTTAATTATTGAAACACAATATCACATATTATTCCACTTTAACATTCACTCTAATTTTCTTCAAGTTACATAGATTTGAGAAACATATAATTAAGGATACACAACCTGCAGACTTCTTGTGGTATGACAGAATTAGCAAAAGAAAAAAGTGCTGAGCAGTCCTGTATACATTTTTGTGATATATAGGGAGCTGTGCTGCAATTTTCTGTGCAAGGATACTTGTTTGGTCTCTGTTCAGGGAGTGGGAAATTAAAGTTAGCAGAATGAGTGTTAGGAAAAATAATTATTAGTTATTGTGAGGTATTTCACACTTTGTTACCAAAACCTAGAGTTCTTGAAAGGCACTTTCAATCATTCAAGACTAATTGCAGTATGCTTGCATAGTGGTAATGTGAGAGGCCAGGCAGAGTGAAATCCTGTTCTGCAAGTGCACATTGTATAAATGTCCTACTGTATGCAAATTAAAGGGAATTAAAGTCTTTACAGACATATAGCCTACATAAGTAGCTTATCATCATAAAAAAAAATATATGATGTAAGGATAATACAACCACGGTCAAGCCCCCCATGCCCTCAGCTCTTGGATGCCTGCCAAGCTGCCATGCTGAACTTGTATGTCTTCCTGCTTTCCAGACTCCAGAAGAAGCCTGCACATTGCCTATGCCTCTGGCTTTCCAGGATTCCTCTCGTTACATGGATTTCTCTTTTTAGCACTTAAGGAACTGAGAACAGTTGTCAGCTCTTGCAACTGGCACCAATTTTTCATAGCCTGTTCTGTTACTTAAACGCACCTTTTTCCACAGCACCAGCCTTGAAACTACTCTAGTTCAAATTTCATCCCTTTAAAGAATACAACAGTTGATGCGCATGAACCCAAGCTTTATGGTACTCATGCTTATGCAAACGTACTGTCCATTTTTGGAATTCACTTTCACTTTTCAGCTGGGTTAAATTTGTGTTATTATTGTACAGTTTATCATGGCAGTTGATTTTGTATTATTCCAGCTACAGCAATTATTCTGGGTCATTCAGGTTAACATGCAGTGTGCTGTGTGTGCTAAGCCTGAATGATCACTTCTACTACCATGCAGCAATACATAAAAATATATCCAGTTGTCTTATACTCCATCAATATTACTAATAATTTTAAGCAGTTCATCTGCAAAATTTATGAAAGATTAATCTTTTCGTTTTAGCCCTGCTATTCTTCATGCTGTAGTCTCAGAGTTTGTTGGAGACATACAGGAATTGAAGAGCACTTCTTTGCCTCCATCTGTGGGGGCAGCAAACCTCCTGTTTTTACAGTGCTGTTCATGAGACTGCTCTGCTGGAGTAATAAGCTGCTGTTCCTCACCTGAACCCTGGCTGTTCTGTTTTGGAAAAGTTTGAAAGCAGATGAAGTCTGCGGTTTTTTGTTCCTCCTTTTTTTAGTATGTGACAGAAGTAGTCTTGAGCAAGTATGGAAATGAAAGACAGGTATAAGAAAGGGCTTGAAAAAGGGATGGAGAAAATCTGAAAGTGAAGTTGGAAACGATTTGGGCAAGTTGTGTTTGAGAAGCAGACAGCAAGGAAGAGGGACAAATTTGCTTAATTTTAAGGGCATGTGACTCTCCGGAGAACATAGTGATCAGAAAGAGGATTCAGCTAGCAGTGCAACTCCTAACTATGTTGCATGACTTCCCAGAAAAAAGTAGAGTCTGGAATGGTTGATCGCATATTTTCAAAAGGCAGAAGTCACACAGAATTTTCATCTATATTACTGTAACATATCAAAAATATTTTTGAAAGATTTGTAGGAGTTTTGATAAGTTAGAGAGCTGGCTAAAAAAATGGCATTTAGACATGTTGACTGAAGCGATTACAGAATAATTTTATCTGTTGTCTAGCTGTTTCTTCATATAACACATAATTTAACAACAATGCATCTGAAGATGAAAAATTTGCCTTTTGAAAATATTGCTAACTGACCAGGGCCTAGCCTGAGCTGGAGCAATGGGTGAGAAGCAGCAGCAAATTTTTTAGGACTAACATGCATTTAAAGAATGGTGATATAATAATTTTCTAGATTATGTTCTGTCATCTTCATGCCACCTAGTTTTGGTAGAAAGATTATTGACAAGGTTCAGTTCACAGTCTGTGTGAAATAATTGCAAACATTTTCACATATATTTCTGCAAACTAATCAAGCCAGAGGAAATCCTACAGTAATTTTCATGTGAGAGAGACTCCTTGCAGCTCAACTTCTTGCGACTCAAATGCATGAGAAAGATGCTAAATAAGGGGTATAGAAAAATATATGTGCAAAAATATAAAATGCTTTGTAATTCTCTCTACTGGTATACTCCACATCATACTCTGTACTAATGACCTACACTTACCAGGACTTTCTTTCTTGTGCATTTTTTCTGTGCCAACATGAAGTCAGAACACAGTTGAAATACACGGTTGGAAGCAGTAGCTGGAAAGCACTTTCAATTTATTGAATCTCATAACTTGGCAGATACAAAGATTAAGAACTGTATGATACCAATGAATTTACAATGATATTAAAAAAATAATGCTTTTACCATTTTTCTTTCAATTCTCTTCCAAAAACAGGTGGTTATCTTACAGCCAAATAACTAATGTACATTAGCTGACTCAATTTAAGATCCTAACAGAGACAAGGCATGAGTAATTTTTTTTGCTTCCACTGTATAACTAGGAGAAGTTAACATCACAACCTGACCTCACCTACCTACATCATGGTCAAAAATTTCATTTCCATTAGGATTTGACAGAAAACTAGCTAATACATCCAGTTATTTCATTGTAAAAAAAAAAAAATGCTTTTTTGACAGTGAAGATATAGCCTAAGTCTACATAGTAAGACAGATGGGGCTCATTGTGCAAGCGAACAGGATTTGGTTCCGTATGGCTCTCAATCAGAGAAGCCATAAGCAGAATGGAGCAAAATAGCAGGAGGTAGCTGATAAATATGAGAGGGACATTTGGAATAGAAGGAATGAATATCAGTAAAAGAGCAGGTTTATATGCTAATATTAATTTTGGAAAATTTTCTGCCAGCAGATGCATCTTGCTAAAGAGCTGTTTTCTTTATTGCAATAACAGATGTATATAATTGTACCCTGAGAAAATGGCATTGGCTAACATCAATCCCATATGCTTTTTGTTTTAAGGTAAAAAAAAAAAGTAGTTATGTTCCAACCATTCTGCCGACATTGCCGAGCTTTCTTTTTAATCTAAAAGTTATGACCTGAAATGTTACCTGATTTAAATTTCAAATTCACAGGTCACTATAAACTTTTATAGTGGTGAACAGATGTTCATGTGAGCTTTACTTAGCTGTATAGCACCTTAAAAGAAAAACATGTCAGTGGAATGTCAAAATTAAATCTACATAGGAAATGCTAGGGGGCTAAGTCTTTCAAAAATATTCAAGTTTGTTATTAATTTTGCTGTAATCCCTTGTTCCTTGTTCCCCGGCTTTACTTGTACCACAGACTACTATTGATTGCTTTAGCAGTTTATTCAGAGGAAAAGTAAAATTGCAACATATACATGGCTTTACTTATGCTAGTGTGTCCCGGCACATCTGTGTAGATAGTGTCTTGCTCTGATGTAAAAAGACTTGTACCTGGTAAGATGTCACTGCTACCATATTTGTACTTGATTAAGTATCTCATGACAGTTAGCAATGATCATAACAATTCAAAAAAAGAAAGAAGCAAATTGTCAATATTATGTTTTTCAGGGACACATGCAGCTGTTCCTTAGCTTGTCAAATGAGGAGGAAAAAATAGGAAAGTGTGAGAGAGTTTATAAAAAAAGTTAGCTGTAACTTCATAATTTAAAAACAAAACCATTAGCTACAAATATTTGTGTCCAAATTCTTCCCTCAAGATTACTGTATTCATAATAACTCCAAAAATTACTTTGGGTTTGTAGTGGTGAGCAGCAGATCAGAATCAGGTTCTCCGAGTTTGGTTCACTCACTTGGCTACAGGTATCACAAGTCTCAAAGCTATAAATAATTTCACAAGTGGGACTGAAGCATTACAGTTTGTTCTTATCTCTCACCAAAACAT
Organism: Morus bassanus; assembly: GCA_031468815.1. Taxonomy (NCBI): domain Eukaryota; kingdom Metazoa; phylum Chordata; class Aves; order Suliformes; family Sulidae; genus Morus; species Morus bassanus. The sequence continues at coordinate 19,016,752 of CM062600.1, read as the reverse complement.
ATAGGCTTGGAATGACGGTTTGTGTCAAAGTAATTGTATACATTCTAGAGGGTTATAAAACCAGTCTGATCAATATTTTTGTATGCTGAGAATGACTTGTGGCCTCAGCATACTTCATTTAAGGATAAAACTCTCTCTTTGGCACAGTCTTGAGCATGAATTCATGATTCCTTCCCTCACACCACAGCCTGCTTTCGAGGATAGCAGACTGATGCTCAAGTCAGCAGCACTATCAGCCCTCTCCTGCCCTTGTCCTTTCATATAGGGCAGGAAAACAGCACAAGCAGTGTAGAAGGCTTTGTAAAGGAATAACAGAAGGAATAGAGAGGGTTTTCCTCAGGCCTAGGGATGTGCATGCACAGTACAGAGCTGCCTGAACACAGCACTCTCACTCCATCTGGAAGGTTTCCGAGAACAAGCTTGGATTTTGTTTGGAACAAGAATATTTAAACATATGAAGGATCTTTGCAATGCTCTCCTTCTAATGGATAACATTCAAGTATTTCTGAGTGAAAATTCCTCTTAAATTCTGCTCAGTCCAAATCAATATGGATTTGGGTGGCCACAGCCAGGTGAAGGTCAGTGGTCAAAGAAGGCTGCTCATGTTCCTGTTTCAGTGAAAGCAAAGTTCAGGCTCTAATTTAGCAGAACCTATGGTGCCAACTCAGTGTATTCTCTGGCTCAAAACTGTTTCCTGTATATTCTGTGTAAAAAATTGTTATTTCTTACCTTGGCATATTTTACAGGGTTTTATAGGCCTGTAAACCTTCTTATTTTCATATCCAGTTTGCTTAATTTTACTATTGGAATAAAGATAGTACTCTCCTATTCTTATGAGGGGACACTGCATCGTCACCACTTTATCCTTCTGTCCCACTGCAGCTTGCTTCCTTGCATATTGCTTTTCATCCTATTGAGCTTGCATGGGAATCAAATTCCAAATGTGATTTGATTCTAGGTGTATTAACCACAGGTACATTGCTCTTTAGATACTGTGACGGATTGAAAGAAATAGGGCATAAGGATTCTAATGATGGGGTGTGACTCCAGCTACTCTGTTGACATCTCGCTGTGATCTCGTTCATCCCTTAGATCTCATTTACCACTCAACAACACCAAACATTTGTGCCCCTGTGAGGACAGGACGGTGTGGAGGCAATAACAACCAGTGATGGAAAGGAGGTAGGGTTGCTTCTGTCAGTGACATTGGCTAACAATGTTGCGTTATGACACCCTGACACTCTTCATAATATGATAACTGTTAATTAGAATCATATTGAAGAGTAACTTCACAGGCAAATGAGTTAGCAAAGGCCTGTTGGCAAGATCCAAAGACGCATAGCAATTGGTGTAGCACCACTGCCCATTGAAGATTTTATTCTAAAGTTTCAGGCCTTGATCCTATTGTGATGTTGCTTTTTCTCCATAAAGACTCAAGGAGGAAAACAAAACCACAAAATTCAGGTATGTATATCATACTGTCTGGCTTCCTACTGTCATTAATCATCACTTCATTATTCTATGTATATAGCTCTTTTAGTTCCTTCCTTTTTCCTTCTGACCACCTGATCTATTTTCTCCTCCTTCCTCAAGCCTCTCTGGTCTATCACTACTTTTTTCTAAATAAGCAGTTCTCCAAAACAATGTATGATATGCACAGTAGAGCTCAATATTTAGAAGTCTTTGGTATCTAAGCATACAATTTTTCTATTAAGCTGTGGTGAGACCCAGCCATTCGCAACTTTTCATTTAAATTTATGTCCTGAATCCCCTTTTTAATATTTGCTGATAAAAGCAGAAATTCAAGTCAAGCCAACAAAACAGGTCTTGCTTTAAAAACTGGTGGCCTTGAACTCTGTCATCCCATTGCCTCTTTTATTTCTGCTTCTAGAAAATATTGTAAAGATCATATTTTCAATCAGTTGTTGAGAGTGGTTCTTGGCTTTAGGTTGAAGGTCAGAAATTATCCCTCATTTACAAGAAATGCCTTTTATTATTCCAACAGACATCAGTTTTGATGTCACTGAATAATGGGCCACTGAAACTCCAGTTTGCCTATGGATAGTACATTACGGTTGGCGTTTTTCATTAGGGTTGTAAATTGCTCTGATAGGAAAGGCTGCCATAAGCCTGTGTATACAACTAGCTTAGCTGTATATTAACCAGCAAGATGTGCATGGGCTTCCTAAATATGACTGGTCTACCCCATCTGCTCAAGGTACCAGCTTAGAAACACTCAGAGCCCTTGAGCATTACAACATCTCCCTTTTCACTAGACTTCTTGAGGCAGAAGAATTATAGCCTGTAGCCTTTGTTATCCTGTTTCCTCTTCCTCTTTCCTCTTCCCAAAAACTTAGGGCTCCCATTTCTCATTAGAGAACATGGAATGTTCTGGGGAAAATGCCAAGGTATATTTTCTAGCCATAAGATAATTCTATTTAGCATTATCCCCCAGACCAGGGTGCCTGTGTTTTTCAGGGTGCCTGCTCAGAAGGGTGAAACTCTGTGCTGTCAGACCTCCACAGCTGTGGAGCTGTCACCTGCACAACACACAACTTGTGGCCAGAGGACAGAAGATGAGCAAGGATAGATACTAGCCGCTTCTTCAGCTTCCCTCTCCGTGCTGCTGCAGCACTTGTGGCATAACCAAAAAGCCCTGAGGGACCAGTCTCGGTTACAGCAGTCTGCCAAGCACGTCCTTTTTCATGGCTGTTTTGGAGGTGGTTCAGACAGATCAAGTCAAACCATCTGTTGAAATCACAGCTGTCTGCTAGCTTGCTAGCTACAGCTTGCCTCCAGCAAGCCCTGTCCTGGTTACCTTTGTGTCTCTGGGGCCACGTTGCCCACAGTTAGATTAGCAGGAGCCTCCTCTTCTCCCAAACAAAACAGTAAGCCCATTTCAGCTTGGACACAGAAGTCCTTGCTTGGACTCAGACATCCCTGCCTTGCTTTCATGCTTCTCATGCCCACCTCCCAACTGAGGGAGCATTATTTCATAATACTGAAAGGACAGCACATCCTGCTATACACAGTGCAGCACCACTCAGTCTCCAGCACCAAAGCATGGGCAAGGCAAAGTCATTCTGGTGCCACTCCAAAGGGATCTGCAGGTAGTGGCTTTGCAGTTCCCTTACACGCTCTCTTTACTGGAGGACTCTCTTAATTAGAAGTAGAGCTTGCAGACCATTTTTTACACAGTCCTCATGCTTTTTCCCTGTGAAAAGACACTGAGAAAAGCAAATATCCCTGCTTTTTCCCAACGCATTCCTTGTAGAATTGCAGAGCAGCTAATAACGTCTAACATGTTAGTGGGAGGCTGAAACCAAATTCTCTACTCATAAAAGGCCTTAATCAACATGTCAGACGTGTCAGGAGTTGAGTCTGTGTAGAATTCTTTCTATAATCCTTCCCCATGTAAGGAGCAGTCCTTTCTCATGCAAATAGCCCCCAAAGCCTATTAGGTTTCCTGAATGAGTAATGCCATTCAGGACTGGCCCTGCTTCCTCTCACAGAAATCACAGCTCCTATGCCCAGATAAACTTTTACCATTTTAATGAGCAAAAGGTACACTTTTCAAAATATCCTATGCCAGTTTTGCAAACATTTCAGCTATAAGGAAGGGTGTAATTATACACGTTCATTGACAGCTATTAATCGCAGGCTCTGCCTTCTCCAAAAAAAACCCACCAAAACAAAACTCTGTCAAAGTGCAAAACTGTTTATATATGAGCATAGAATTTTGAAAATTGGTTAAAGCTAGAAAAATAATCTAACTTCATTGAAACACATGGGAATGATTATAAATCAGACATAAATTATGAAAAGGAACCTGTGAATGTATGGAAAGGTAAATTCTGGCAATTTGCTGTGCAATAAAACGGACTGTTAGCCAGATAATCGAATCATAATACACTGGCTGTATTTTCCTAGACATTCCTAAGAAAGGAAATATAAAACCATTTGCTTTTTTAACCAGATTTTCAAATTTTATACTTTTGGTAGTTTCTCCTTCAGTCAGTTGGCAAAAGATCTTTAGGAAAAAAAGCTGAATTGTGCCTTTCTTCCCCATGCAAGTTATCTCAGTGATTTAGACAGAATGACTGATGGTAGTTAGGTTAGATGTAAAATAATTAGCACAAGCTGCCTGGGTCAGGCCCATAGCAATCATTGGGTTCAAGAGAAAAAGAGCTATTTTTTAATCAAAAGGTAGCATTCACTCCTGATCATATTGAAGATGCAGAGTGTTTGCAGCCAACTTCAATAGTACCTGTATTCTATTCAAAATTTACTGTCTTTTGCAGTAAACCTTCAAACTAAGTTTAAGGTTAAACTAGCAACTAAATGATTATTTAATTTAAAATACCGCTTCAGTAATGAAAAATAATAACTACATAGTTTACTGAAGCACTAATACTTGAAGAAACTATCTTCCAATTCATGCAAGTCAACTCATCATTCTGCTATAGATGTGTAACTGTCACATCTTTGCACTACAGTCTGCATGCCTGGCACACTGAAGTAACGGACGTTAAGGTTGTGTGTTTAAAGGGTACTGGACTAACTTCAGCCATTCATGACTGAAATACAATCTCTTATGGTGTCTTACGATGCTTTCCATATATCACATCTCAAAGCTGTGTGGGTATTTTTAGCCTGCTTATGAATTAATTGCATGCAGACACATGCACCAACTCACCTATTCAGCAAGTGGCAGCTTAGAGTGAGGGTCATCTGTTTCAGTACAATCTGTGTTAATCTGCAGTGGTATTACCTGAGAGAGGGAATATAAGCAAGGACATTTTGTTTGTTATCTATTACCTTTTTTAAAAAATAACAAAGAATTTTAAACATCTGTTTAAAAGTCACTAGAAAAGAGAAGATACAGTATTTTGCCCAAGGGATATAGCCCAGATATCTGACACCATCTTTAGGTAAAATGCAAAGTGTACAAAACTCTAGTATAATAATGAAATTTTTGATCTAATGAATTTACACTGTATGTTAGCTAAGCTTTTAACTTTTCTGCTGTTCCCAAACACACATCCACAAAATTTCTCAGGGATCAATTATTTCTCTTGGGGTTTTTTTTGGTTGTTGGTTTTTTTCAGGCTAATACATTTTAATATTATTTTTCAGACATTTTAAGACTAGCTCGTTATTTAATATTTTCTAAAATGGAATGCAGGAAAAAGTTCAAACTGTGTAGTTCACAGTACTAAACTGGGAGGGAGAATTCAACTCTTTTGTAGTATTACAACTTTAGATTTTGGATTTTTTTAAGATCTGGAATCCCACCTATTGAAAGGTCATTGCATTCTAGTGCTGAAACAGCAATTTGTAATTCGGATTAACTCATTTTAGTCATTACTGAGGTTTATAGTGAAAACCTATGGTCTTGTAGAACAAAACATTGGTCAACAGTAACAGTGAGGAATTAGAGGAATTATTTCATGCTACAGATCATTTTTCAATATCAAACCTTACTTCTTTGCACAAATTTTAACTTTTGTTTTCCTTTTATTACACCATATACAAATAATCTGAGTGCTGTAGCTCCCTTTACAACCTGATTACAGATTTCTGAAGACGACTGTAACACTTTGGCGACCTGAGGCCACAGAATGTTTTAGGACCCAATTTGAAATCTACTGCACTGAATGGAAAGACTTCTTTGACTTGAGTCAGTCAAAGCATGGAGCTGCAACAGATGTGGTGTGGGATCTAGACTAATCCTGACTGTACCCAAGCCTTTTTTCTGTGTAAGTCAGTGTGAAAAGCACTTTCATTCAATCACTCATGAATGTAGGAGGGAGAGCAGTATATAGAGTGAAGAACAGTGAGATTGTCAGGATGTTTGGAAGTCAGTCATGCCTCTGATTTTTGTGTCACTCGGCACTGCAAACCAATAGATCCTGACAGTCACCTCCTGCCTGCTCGTTGCCATACTTGCTTCAGGAATTGTTCAGCCCATACATGCAGAAAGAGCAGAGTGAAATAGTTCCTGCTCTATCATTTGCACTGGAATAATAAGAAAATTTAGCTGAGCAGGGGGAGACCAGGCTTTCAGCAGCTTTTGGTGAAGAAAGCTACCAAGACAACAGAAAAACTGCTGACTAGAAAATATATTCTATCGGGAGTTTAGGAAAGGTAACAAAAAGTGTAGAAGACAATAGCTGAAATGCCTGCTTTGGCACTGTGAAACATAAAGGGCATTTGTTATTGATTTTACAGAAAAAAATGCTGAGAATCACATCTTGTTCACATTTATTCTAGGAAAATTCCAATGACTTTTGGAGGAATAAAACTAGTTCTTTTCCAGGGAAACGTTCCATGATTCTATAATGACTGAGGATTTCAGTAAGTATGGTTTCACTTCAGTAGGTTTTAGAGCAGATATATGATTTTTTAAAGAATCTTATTGTTCTCATTTTCTATAAAATTATCAAAATCCAGTGAGAAACCATTATACACATAAATACAGACAGGATCTAACCTTGCGTTTTAATTCAAATCTGTATTTTAAAAGACATCTATATGGTTTCTAAAGAGAAGAAAAACATGTATATACTTTCAAGACATTAAAATACATTCTTGAGATGAAAATTTGCCAATTCAGTTCTCGTAAGGTTCCCTCAACTCGCATTGAAATCAAAGGGGCACGTGCTTAAACACTCTCCAGGAGAGAGACATTTTCCTGAATTAGTCATAATGAAAATGAATTAATTTTGGTCTACTTCCCAGTATTCCCCTAGAGTCACAGTTTTTATATTTCCCTCCCAACTGTAATCTGGGCAAGATTTTGTGCTTGGAGTTTTTGAGCTATAAGGTTTTGTAGTCAGTAAAGCCTACTTCTGCTTGGCACAACCTCCTGCTTTGCCAGATTCGTCCTGAAGAAGAAAAAAAAGAACTCTGCCACAACACTAGAAGTAATGTTTTCAGGAGACCATGTGTATGTATGCATGAATCACCCTGAGAAAGAATAGTTGATATCTCAAAGTAAATTTTTTAATCTCTGTGTACCAGCTATAAAGCGGTAAATCTAATTCATTAACAAAAGTACAGCATTCCTAGAATGAGTGATACAAGAACAGTACTGCCACCTTGCTGGAGGAACAAAATAATGTGATTTGTGTTTCTCTACATTGTTTGGATAGCCTAGAATTATCAGAATTAAGTATGGTAATAACCTGCTAATTAACAGTAATTTCTTTTATCACTGTGTAAATGGCATTACAGAAGCAGGACTGACCTATAATTTTTTTCACGAGTTCTGTAGTTATTGTCACTATATTTCTAATTACCCTTGCAGTCACCCAAACTATTTCAGAGCAGTTACTGAGATGATGCTAAAGCACCCTGGATCATCTTATTTTCTTGATCAACTGATTAAAAGGTCAGAACCGTCAAAAAAAGTTAACCATGATGTGACAAGCACGGCACATTGAAGAGGTAATTAGAACTATCATGTGCCACTTGATAACTTTGGGGAATATAAATGTATGTAAATAGGCAGAATTAAAAAAAAGAAAGCAAGATTGTTATGGCTTTAGACTGTTCATCTGTAATTAAAACTGTAATTAAAAAATACAGCAAAAATTGAAGAAGTTGAACAAAATGCAAAGCAACTACATTTGTTGCTTGACCTGTCTATTAACTGTTATTACCATCAGTGTTTTATGTGCCTCCTCCACATCAGAGGGGAGGATGAAGTCTTAGAGGTTCAAGGAGTAGCTGGTGGCAGATTTAATTTGATCCTAGATTTCTCATTCCTTTTCTTCCATCCATGTGTAGCACGTAAATGCCATTTCACACAGCTGCTTGCAGAGCAGTGACCCAGGAGCATTTTTGCTGGAACAGGCATCAGAGGCTGGGCCTGCAGGTGGGTGACAGGGCTGTGCTGGCTCCTTCCCACTGGAGGTACAGAGGGGCAGGCATGTCAGGAACTGAAGGACCACACACCTCCGCGTGGTCCCTTGGGAACTATAGGGAACAGATAAAATTAATGTATCCCTAAATCCATGAAAGAGAAAACTGTTTTGTTGGCTAAAACTGCCTTTCCTTCTCTCCTGCCCATTTCTTCTGCCAATGACAGCTAAACAAGGACAGATGTCCTGACTGAAGTAGCAACTAAAGAGTGAATAAAGAGTTTCTGGTTAGGGTGGTTCATGGCAGCACTGTCAAGGCCACATAGCTGTTGTCACCTAGACAGCCTACCCTTTTGAAAGTTTTTTGAGCTTTTGGATGAAGATCACCTTCTCTAAGTCTGTTTTAATACTTTAGAAAAAGGTAATCAAATACTAAGTGTTTGAATTCTCCTAAAGATGGATCTCCCTGACAGTCATTTGGAGAGGAAGTGCTGCCTAAAAAGGAGCTTATGGGGACATCAGAAAAGACCATAAAGTGTTCCATCAGCTAATCTGCACAAGTGGAATTAAATACTCAGTACAGATATCTGTGAGTGAACATGTAGCAGGAGAAAACAGCAGCAAGAGCAGAAATGCTACACAAACAAAAGGTCTGAGTCATGCTTCTTTTGTTTTTAAAAGGTTCCGGGTTCATCACTTTGTCAGCTCCTTGCCTTTGCGCTTTTCCACCCCAATTCTTTCCCTCTTCCCACTCACTTCCTCTGTTGCTCCCCCCCCCACCCCCCGCCCCCCTTTGCTGTGCTTTTTCATCTGGAAAGCCACATGATGTTCAGCATTCGCCTGTGATCCACGGGTAGGACCCCAAGCTGTCTCCAGCCCTGAAACCTGAAGGGTTCTGGTTTAAACATGCTCAGCAGGTAGCTTTGGAGATTGCATGGCTCCAAGGGACCCTCCCACTACCAGTGCCAGTGGATATTAACATTTAATATGGCATGTATGCCATCGAAATATGTTATGCCTATAAAATCTATAACAGTATGTTTGCTGTTTCAACTTCCATGCTTTAGATAACAAGATGAAGATATTCAGTACATGTAAAGTTAATGTGATTGTGTATTAGTTGGACTTAGCAGTGCTATGCCTGTGATTTTGCTATGTATGCGTAGATTGACTCCATGCAGCTTCTTTCAAACACTTCTTCTGCAACCTGTGCTTCTTCATTAAAACTCCTTAAAGGTTGCTATGGCCACCTTAAATACCAGGAGTTGTTAAAAACCCTCCAACATATGACTAGATTCATAGCTGTTGCTTCCCAAAGCAGTTCCATTTTATGAAATGCAGGCCTGAGTTGTTTGATTTTGGACTTTTCAGACTCTTTTAAGATATAGACTGTCTTTTAATACAAGTTGTCTTGCCAACAATTCTCCTCCCCTACATGGCCACATAGTCTGGACCTTCCATTTAGAAATGGCAAAACTTTTTCTAAGAGCTGTTTTTTAAAAAGAGAAAGTTACTTATAAAAAAACTGCTGGATTTCATTAAAATGAGAAAGAGCTGGACGTATGTAATCCCCCAGATCTCAGCAAGCCCTGGACACTGCTCTAAAAGCCATGTGGAGCATCCCTGACTTAATTTTATCAACAGTGAGAGTTGGTTTTCTAAAAGAAATTCCTTTCAAGAAAGAAAACATTAAGTGGTTTGGTTTGGTCTCAGTTCTTATCTACAGTGATGAAGCCTTGTGTTGCCCTTTGTCTCCAAAGCCAGCAATGCTAGCCAGGAGAGGAGTTATCCATGAGTGGGAGGTATTCACCAGGGAGCTCTAAATCACCCAAGTAGTAGCTTTCATCTCCTGTGTCCTGAGCCATTTCTGGAAAATCTGTTCCTGGTAATCCTGGTGTGTTGTACAGACCCAGCAAGGCTGATTGCTGATGTCATAAATTAGAACAGCCATTACACTTCCCTAATTCATGGTAGTTTCCTAGCACCTCCTGGATCAAGAGGTCACAGCACTAACTGGACTGAGTACTTCTTTTTCCGTTGAGTGTCTCTTCGCACTTGCTGAACAGACTAGTCTGGATGTGTGCTTTTTCTTATCGCAGTTAGGCATAACTCCAGAGAAGCCAAAAAATTACATTGGTGAGACATGAACCAGGATATTTGTATTTTGCATGTGAACTTGTTTTATTTGCTGCATAATTGCACAAACATGTCTGAAGATGACTCTTCTGTTTACTTTTCCTTATAGCGGTTCTAGTATTTTAAATTATTATAGTAACAGCTATGAGAAAAATGTAACAGAGTTAGTGTGTCTCTACATGGAAAATTTATGTAGTCTATGACTTGTTGAGGCTTTTTTTTTGATATACTAAATATTTTGCAGCTTAATGACTCATGTATAATGTGACAACGTATGAGGGTCACTCTCTAAGAATGCAAATACACATTGCTACATAACAAATGAGTTTAGGGAGCTGAAGTGGGGTTCTCATTAAACTGCATATGCAAGGTTACCCAAGTTCTTTTATCTATAACACCTTATACATTTCCTCTCATCAATTTTTCATACTTCCCTTCCCACCAAGCCATGGGTTTTGCACTTGATTTTCCTTTGTGGAATCGAAAATATGAATCTGGGAAAAAATCTGTTCATTGGACAAGATGATAATGAATCTCAATACTGCAGTGTCACATTGAGTGTATTGATTACTACTACTGCCCATTCACTGTAGAATGTCACACAATGGCTGTTACAGTTTTCACAACTCTCAGTCTAATTATACAGTTTTTGATTTCAAATACAACAGAATTTTAGTGGCAGGTGCCCTATTATACTAGCTCCTTTTATTTGCTTCAGGATTTAAATTCTGTACCTCTTGGTCAAAGGACACTTTCTATCACATTTCAGAGAATAATGGGTTATGTAGGAGGTAGTTCTAATTCCTGAAAACTGTCTTTATTTGCAGAAATATAAATTTCTTATGAAGTCTCTCATGTCACAGACCTTGTGTGAATTTTGCACAGTTTAGGCAATTAATTTCAGAGGATAAGTTAAATTAAAAGAAGCATGATCAAATAGTTAAAACATTTAACTCACCTTACAGCTCTTGCATTTATGGTAGAGGTCCCATATTTGTGATCTGTAAATGAGTGATGACATGTATGTGCCTCAGTTTCTTGATCTGTAGTGAAAAAAGTCAAAGATAAGAATTTCTATATGCTTTGTAGGACTGTTGAAGGACCTATATTTACAGAAGCTCAAACCAGTAATCCAAAAATCAGCCTGACCTTGTGTTTTCTCCAGTGTGGTTTCAAAGGTGTGAAAAAAAAATCTGATTCTGTACCTACAATACACTGAAATGAATTTCAACTTCATTAGAAACTAATCCAAGATTTCCCAAAAATTGGACACACGCTTGCTTAAAACTTGGTGATCCTTTCAGGATTTAGAAGGTAGAAGCATAGGTGAGAATGAAAAAAAACGTAAAAACCTCAGAATTTTTTGTGATTTATGTTCATCATGAAAATACAAAGAAGCATTCATAAGCTGTCCTCTAAAGGCTAAGTCACCTTGTGTGCTGATTCAGCATATGTCATATGCCTTTGAGTCTCAGGAAATAAAAAACAAAAGTAACTGGTTAATTTCGGAAATTATCAGTTTCATATAATTATTTTATCGGATGCATCTCAACTATGAGTTCACATATGCATTTCACTAACACTGCCTAATATATAATGTTAAGTTATATATTACAATAAAACACTGAATGGAGAGAAATCCTTACCTAATTCAAATCCCCATTGTCCCAAGCAGGACTACACTTCAACTTTAGTTCTTTCATGTCTCTTTTCACTCTTGGATATCAAAATGCATTGGAAAAGAAAGCACAAGACATGCTTTCAACACCTCTGGGTGAAATGACCATGAAAATCCATTTACTTACATAACAAGTCTATATACTTATGTTAACCTCATAATGGGATGAATTTCTCTGCTTGGTAAATGGAAGGCAAAGAGTTAAACTCCTGTTATTCTTGGCCAGAACATCTGCAGCTGCTACCTGAAATCCCACATTTGTGTTTAATAGTTATTGGGAGAGCCTTTCAGAGTATGGGCTTGTCTAATTGATTCCAGATGCCTGATTCCTTGGAAGGCAGGTAAAATAAGGAGACCGACAGGCAGAAGGGAAACCGCATGAGTTTCTTCTACATAGACTTTAAGCCATTGAAGACCTGTTGCCTGAAAATCTGTGGTTAAGCTGCCAGAAGCGCACTGATTTTTGGGTCTAGCTGGTCAAAGGGAATCCTCATCTTCTGCTAGAGAGGTGGTTCTAGATCCCATATGCAGTGCCTATTAGCTGCAAAGTAGCACCTAGATAACACCTAGAATGGCCTAGGCTTGACCACAAAAGTTTGGGCATCAGAGGAGTTATTGCAGAAAATCAGGGCCCTGCAGAAACTGGAGGCAGGTCAGAATTTCCTCCATACCAATTGTAACAGGAGCATCAGAGTTGCTGTTCTTGAGGAGGTGTTCCTTTCATGTGTATTGCAGAAGTGAAGTAATAGATGATTTTAAGAAACAGGAAGACTTTTGTTGGCTCCTGGCAGTGTTCCAGCAGCAAGCATTCCTAATCTGTGCCCTGGTATGGATTAGGTACTAACATAACAAGGGAATCTGTTTCATCAGAAAGTGTTGATCTTTACAGACTTTAGCCTGACTTAGTAGTGGGCAACAAGAAGCTGAAACTAGAATTTCACCCACTAAAGTTAACCAGAAGTTTAAGGGCACAGCTGAAAGAAAGAGTTGGAATGGGGAAGACAACAACAGACAGAAACAGCTAGGTGTAAGTTTTATACAGTGTTAAGTGAGGATTTTCTGAATGCTTTTTAATCAGTTTGAACTTCCGTTAAAAGACTAGGCAATGTAGGTTTATAAGAAGCTCATTTTTTTAATGAAAAAAAAAAGAGGAGAAATAAAAAATGTACAATAAATACTTACTCTTCCTTGCCTAGGCCCTGGACCCCTCACACTCTGCTGCATATCCTGGAGGTGTTTCAACGTTGGCAAACTTTAATATTGCTTCAAAGAAGTCCTGAGATAGCATCCAGTTCCTAACCATCCTGCAAACAAGGGCAAGTCATTCAAGTTTTCAGAGATTTGTGTGCATTCATGTGCTCTCACCTTTCCTGAGAATTACCTGAAGTCATTGAAAAGGTAGAAAATTCCATTTTTACTAAAGGAAGGCTCAGGTAGCCGATTCACCATAGGGTTGTAACTCCTAAGTGAAGATGTTCCATATGTAAACATGTGACTTCATTTCTTATAAAGTTCTTAAAATTTTGTGCTTTTTGCTAGATAGATAGGCTCTAATGCCTATCAATCCTTAAAGAAAATAGGCATTGTTAGAGAAACAGAAATATATCTTCAGTGCAGTCAAAGACATCCTCAAGAATTTACATGTTTGCAATGCCAGAGATTTATTTGGCTGAACAAAGACTCAAGCATCAATTTCAAATACAAATAAAGATTTCTCCAGCTGTTGCCACATCTGTTATCGGGACCTGCTGCCATGCCAGTGAATGCATTTAGGCAATTGTTACAAGAAGCAACCTTTGGCTTTTTGTGCCTAGAGGAAACAGGAATCCGTTGGAGGCTGTGAGACATTAATCTTTCAATGCAGAATATCAAAAGTGGAATTAAACCTTAACAGAAGATAGGATACTAGTATATCAAAATCAGACTGGGAAAAAAAATACTGCAGTACTAAAATAATGTGCAAGTAAATGTGTCTGGAAACTTAAACGCAGTATTAGGAAAATTTATGTAAAGTCACTTTGATAAATAGAATGACAGACCTTCAGTTGAGAACAAAAAGACTCATATGTGTAAATTGGCATGTGTCACTGATTTAAATTTACACCTGTTTACTCTAGCTGGCCAAGAATTTTCAAAGGTTTTTGTACAATATTTCAATGTTTCTTGACATATATACCATTCTCAAAAATTCTGTCTTGGACCATTATGTGAAGTGAGAAGTCAGGAAGTTCTCTGAAAATATAAACAACTTGAAAAGTGCCTATGCAAGTATGAAGTTCACCTTATAAAAGAATAAAATTTTGTCAGAGAAACAACAACTTTAAAAAAAAAAATATATGCATATATACATATATATAAATAGTTAAGTTTTAAAAGAAAAGCTTTTTATGTTACAATTTCATGAAAAACTTGTAGAGAAGAGCAGAGATACACAGTATATTGCAAACCTTTTATACAATTCTGTAACAGGCTGGGTAGCTTTCATGCCTGTGGTTGTTACAGAGTCTTTCAAACTGCTCAATCAGTGAAGAATACCAATACAAACAAACCTCTTTGATGATTTTCTTTTCAGATCAGTTTTTTCGTCATGAATTTGCCTTTTGGCATCTTTCTTACTGTATGTTCAGTGCACTAGTCAAACAAATGTAGTGTCACAGCCATCATAAAAAGTCATCAAGCATTCCAAGCTGAACAAATTGGTTTGCACCTGCCAAATACTGGGCAATTGTTATTTTGATACATTGTGCATTAAAGCAAAATCCATCAACAGAGTAGTTCAAGAGGAAATAAAAAGTCTTATCTTCTGGGGAGGCCTAAAAGACCAGCTATAGTGGTGGTGAAATTTCTGTGCCATGATTTAATTTAAAAAGAACATTGTCTTATCCTTTCACTACTAGATTTTAAGTCAGATAGTCTTCTGAAGAGATAGAGGTAGTAGTCCAGATAATAAAACCGCTATTACAGCTGTTCTTCCCATGCAGTTATTGCTGCACTTTAGTACTTTATCTGGGGACTGACGCCCTCCCCATGGTGTGCACTGCCCACATATATCCAATAAACTGATAGTCCTAGTTCCAAGAAGATGGCTGCTATCTGTGAAGAACAGGAAGCGCAGGAGTACAAAGAAACCTTATCAAAAGGTTTACATTTAACAGACCTTTCCCTTTCCTCTTTCTTAGACTGTCTCTTCTTCACTGAGGTACTGCTTTCTACCCTATTTTTACTCACTTCCCTCTTAAAGTCCCAAATTCTAATCAGCATCTTTCCTTTTGAAAGGAAAGTGGAATGCAATTTCCACTGGAGACTGTAAATCCATCTTTGCTGCAGAATTGATACAACACACTTCTATCTTCTAGAAACACTTGCTGCTCTATTTTAGACTTCTCAGTCTGACATTCAAAAACTGACAGGTCTTCAGGTTTTCCTGAACATGTACATGTATGTACAATACAGCCGTATGCTTAGCTGGACAATTCTTTGATGTGCATGTAATGTGGAGTTAATCTACTTAATACAAGATCTGGTAGCAGTTTGTCATTGTGGGTTTAGAGCAGCTCTGATGTATGATTACAACAGAAGTAGCAGCTTTAGCAGTAAGAATTTTCCATTCATTTTCAGTAAACTGCGAATCCTTACTTTTCAGAAGGTGAAGGATTTGTGTTTCACTACTTACTGTTGTGCTGGTGTTTCAAATAGGAGGCTGCATGTCCAGAAATCCTAAACCAATGATCCAGAAAATGGTAGGGCATATAAAACTACAAATGGCATGTTCTCCTGCTGCAGATGCAAAACATCTAGGCTAATTCATAAAAGCTCCCACTGCATAGTGAGTTCTTTGGAGCATGGAATATGGTAAGTGTAATTCTGCCTTTCCTCAGTGGAACTCCAATCTGGAATGGGGCTTTTGGGTACTATAGCCATATAAGGTGCAAGACAGGTTTGCCTTCCCTTGTAATGAAAAGGAAATTCTCACTGTACTAGCAAATGGAAGATGCCTGCTTTACCATACATTAGTTTGCCTCCAGTTATCAGTGGAGTTAAAAACATAAAAACTGAAGGGTAATGAATATTAGACTTTGTTCAGAAATCTGTTGCCCTAGGCTGTTTTGAACTTGGTGCAGTGAAACTACGAACTACATGATGTGTGACTATGGCAGTTTTCAGTTATATTTCAAAAACGTAAAAGGTAGTATGTCTTGTATTTCTCCTTTGGACCTGGAAATGGAAACAATAACAATGAGATGTGGGATTTTTAACTTCCTGCATGGCTGGCCTCACTTAATATGGAAGCTTAATGTTGATGAATAAGTTAGAGCACAGTTGCAAATTAGCCTTTCCTCCCCAAGAGCTTATTTTACTCAAGACATTTCTCAGATTTTTAAAGGTAAACTTATTTTCTTCAGCACTTGAGCAAACAATCACAGGTACTTATGAATAGTCAGTGCAAACATAAAAATTTGCCATTTCACTTTGCTCATTTGCTTTTCTCTCTTGCATCTTGGCAAAATGTGCCACTCCAGTTTTCCCTAACAGCAGCCTCAAAAGTGTTCCTACTTATTGTGCCAAATTCTTCATGGTTGGTATATCTTTATAAGACAGAAACAGAGCATAATAATTCTATTTTTAAATAGAACAGATTTTTGCAGTGTTACAAACAACACAATAGCACAAGCTCTGTGCTTGATTGTGTTAATTATATGAACATTTCTAAAACAAATTCAAATTCTTACATAAAATATATATGTTCCTATGTCTTCTTTAGCCCCTGTTTATTGCCTCTTTCTTGGTTTGGTGTTGACTGCTACTAAAGACCTTTCTCTGGGACTTAACATTCAGAACTTTAGCTGGCCAGAGAAGCAGTCCCACCATGATGAAGCTGGCTATGAACCAGAGACTAGATGTTTTGCCTTTATAGTATATTCGTCTCTCACTTACCATCCTAAAAGTATCCCGAACAGTCTGATATAAGTGCTCCTTTAAACACCCAGTTTTTATGTGTAGAGGAGAATCGTTCCCCTAGGAATCCAGTGCAAACAGTACCATCCACAGGTAGCTCCTGCCTTCTGCATGTGTGGTGCAGGAGGAAATTGCACATTTTCTTCAAACTTGGAGGGTGCACATGGGAAAAGGAAGAAAAAGCCCCTGTCTTTGAGCCCTATCCAAGATCAGCATTTCTTCTGAAACAGTTTCCTTTTGTGTGTTATTGCCAGACACAGACACGGGTGTTGCATGGAAAGTGCCATGGTTAATCCAGTGATATTCTCTGCCAAGGAGCAAGAGGGACACCTGAGAAATGTAGGAGCTGGTGTGGAGGAACAAGGCTTCTTTGTACGCTGAGACTCAAGTGCATCCTATAATAACAGTGGTAGTTTCTTGGTCCTAGGAGAAGCAAACTCACTATTTCTAATACAAACAGGAATGGTGACCATCTCTGTGTCACTCATGGCACAAAGGGGTCAGTTTCTCTGTGGCTCTTATTTTCAGAAGAAATTTTCTTCATTTTATTATAGAGGAGAATCCATTTCTGTATTCACAACATGAACACCCAATAGAGAGAGATACATTTTTGACTGCAAGCAGCTGTTGCCATCTGATCAGGGGATGTATTGCAAATATTTTAGCAAATGTTTCTCTTCCTCCTCTTTTTCTCCTAAGACTCTGATGCAGTTGATGCGTGACTGGGAAATCTATTCATAT
Organism: Morus bassanus; assembly: GCA_031468815.1. Taxonomy (NCBI): domain Eukaryota; kingdom Metazoa; phylum Chordata; class Aves; order Suliformes; family Sulidae; genus Morus; species Morus bassanus. The sequence continues at coordinate 18,999,376 of CM062600.1, read as the reverse complement.
GTTAAGAAATTCTCCATGTCAACCCCCAGACAGTGGGCAGTACTATTTCATAAGAACATATATCAAATGGCACCTGTTAGAGTTTAAACTTTGTTCTCTACAACCTTGACTAGATGGAGTGGTAAGAGAAGTGTGTGCTTTAGACTGTGAAGCTTGGAGGTGATGAGGAAGTTCGATCCCCATTAACTGAATCTGAAATGAAAAGCTTATCATAAGTGCGAAGCTAGACCTTCATTATGTCTTTCCCTAGGTGCTCCACCGAGAACAGCAGTATTAAAATTAGTGAGATGTGATACTACCCCAGAAACAGGCTCTTCAGAAGTATTATTATGAGTGTCAGAAAATATTTTCTGCTGTAGGCCAAGGAGAGGGAAAAAGCCCTAATCTCTTCAGGGGAGAAGAAGGGGTTGTTTAAACAAAGTCCCTGACTCAGATCTATAGGAAAGAGAGCAATCTACAGTGACAGAACCCCTAAACCCTGGTTTTAATTTGATTCATCACTTTCTTAACTATTACTGTGAAACCACTGGGACAAAAACTGCTTGTTCCACTTCATGCTGTTACTATTCAACATGAATAAGGTGAGCAGGATGTGAACGGTGCTATTATACTGTGGAATAGATGCCATTTGCGTATATTATATTTAAATCTAGACCCAAATTATGCCTTAGTATTCTGCCTCAGGTTCTCGTTCAAAGGTGGAAATCTACTCCACAATTGCTTATCTACTCTGTACTTTAAATGGGAAGTAAATCAGAAAACTTTGTTGCACAGAAAGAGTTCAGTTTTTGATTCAGTGTGTACATCAGAACACAGTAAGGTGCTGAGTATCTCCAAGCCAGTTCTGCAGCTATTCTATCAGCTCCCAGCAAGTCCAGCCAAGATGGCAGGTGCTGACCTCTTCCTAGAAAATACTCTGTATCATCCAGAATACTGACTGAATGGAAAAGGCAGGCATCCAGTGGCTCACTTGATGTCCCTAGGCAGTTTGCTGCAAGATTAATTTCAAGTTTTAATGAAAATAAGTGGTAATGATCTAATGGGGTTTTTAATTAGAAAATGTACAGTCCTTCAGCACGTTCCACTCAAGTCCTGGGTGACTGAAAAGCAAATCAGAACAATCACTGGTTAATACAGAGGTACTCATTCTGATTATTCTAGGATATTGTAGAGCTTCATACAGCATACTGTAAACACTGTACCACAATTTTTCTAGGCATTTGTGGCCAAATACTATAAATACACACAAGAGATGTATAGCAATGCTATAATGATTAAGCCTACATCTGATGACACCTGTCATTAATATCAGGGAATACCCCATTCAAAATATATAAGTGTGTGTACAGTACTTGTGCATCTGCTAATATGCAGATCAAGGGTCCAGGCTGGTACAGGCTGGATCCTGATTCTTTGATCTCCACATGTAACTTCTGTTTACTTCAGCACAGGGGAGCTGATTTCTATGGTAGATTCCTCTGAGCATAAGTTGTTACACCCACTTACTCTAGAAGTAAAAGCTACCCATGCTCTCATGTGCTTTTTCTCAAACTGCTCTCTCTCACTTTCTCAACTTGAATGATTCACATCAGAGACATTGCCCTTATGGTTTCTTCTTCATGTTATTCATTTCTTTTACTGTTACAATGTTCAGAGGATGCAAAAATGTTAAGAGTCTTGTGTTTATTAGATTTAATCATACAGAACAATATGACTTGCTAATAAAGATCCCAGACAACTTAGAAGTGTAAGATTATTTCTGGGATTTACTGTTAAAAACCCTAAAGCCTTTCTCTTTGTTAACTCTGCACTAACCTAAAGTTCCACAATAAGTATTTTCAAGTTTTTAAAATTTTACAGCCTGGTAAACTCTCTGATAGATTCTTTATAATTTTGGGTAAATTAGAAAGTTTCTTTTCATGAGATAAAAAGATATTGAGCATGTTTAATGGAGTTTCACAACAAAAAAAAAAGAAATTTAGTAATAAAATATAAAACAAACGTGAGAAGAAGCAATATGAAAAGAAAAACAGGCTTCTAGGACACTATTTTAACACTTTTAGGAAAGAAAATGCTTCTAAACTCTTCTTTCTAAATACAACTTTTTTATTAAAGACTGAAAAATAAATATCCAGCTAAATAACATACCTTACAAAAGTGATTTTCATAGCTGTGCAGAAAACAGAGACCAATGTATGGAGTGTAGACAGTTCTGGTGTCTGAATAACCTCCTCTAAAACAAAGTTCGAAGCTGCGTGAAAGAGAGAGACCACCCTTAAGAACGATGAGCAGAAAGTGTCATATGATGTTGCATGGCTTGAAATATGGCTAACTGTTAATGAAAGAATTAACTAGGAAGTTTTCATGCAAGAAAACATTTACAGTTGCAGTCTATATATAGTCTGAGCTCTAACTTTTTTTCCTTTTTACCAGGAAATAATTTTTATCTGCTATTTTGTATAGACAGCAAAATAGCTGATTAATATTTAATGCAGCATGAACCTTTAATGATGATAGACTTTATCTTGTGCACTTGGACTCTTGTGATGCAGAAGATTTCCTTTGATTTTCTCTGCATGACAGGGTTCTAGAAAAATAAGTGAGAATCTCAGCTTTTTTTGAAAGAGTGGTTTTAGCTGACTGCCCTGTCAAAACAGGGCTTGAAAATGTAAACAAATACACAGTAGGTTATTTCTATTACTGCATTTTTCTTGCAGAAAGCCGGAGAGCAGGGGAAAAGGCCAATAAATGACTTATATGCAAATATGTACAAATGAATGCACAGAAGCTCTTTAGCCAGAAACCAGTTACATTTACAGTTAACTTAAAGCAATCTTCCTGGTTACTTGTCCAAATCTGTAGGATGGATCTTTGCTTAGTGGACAAGAATAGGTTACATTTTTGTAGGGGAGGATGGACATGTTTTGCAGGCTCAGACAGGCTCTGAATACTAACTCATGGGTGCAACCTATATATACATTTTGCAATACTATCTTTTTCTCTCCATTTGTGGGCAAAATTGTGTTCTCTCCTCATTCATCATGGCACACTACAGTGTTCCTGAAGACTTGGATTTGGTATTTTGTTCCTGTGGGGACAAGATTGCTATGGGGGACTAGTCAATCTTTGGGAAAAGGATAGTCATATCAGAATATTTCTGTTCAGGCTGATGATGAGGGATGTATCTTGATCCTGGTAGAACACTGTGTCATTAATGTTACTTAAACAGTATTTTTAAATTTCTGAAATGGAAAAATTATCATCTTTAAATAGTGCAAATTGAAGCTACTCATGATGTCTTAATTTTTTTCTGAGCTACTTTATGTATTTTGTAAGGTCTGACAATGTATTATATGATATGATATGATATGATATGATATGATATGATATGATATGATATTATATTATATTATATTATATTATATTATATTATATTATATTATATTATATTATATTATATTGTATTGTATTGTATTGTATTACATTATATTATATTATATTATATTATATTATATTATATTATATTATATTATATTATATTATATTATATTATATTATATATTACTATTTCTCTTAACTAAATATCAATAACATGAAAGTAATTCCCATGCTGTCAATATCAGCATAAAACTGTCAAAACAAAGTCATGGTCTGTAAACAAGTGCTTCAGTTCTGTCCATTCAGGAATGGTATAAGGGCTGCCATGGATCAGAGCTTCTCAATAAATTATTTCTCTCCTCTGCATCTTGCTATCTTTCCCAGCTGCATGGCTTTCTCACAAGCCTTCATAAGGCCTGATGCTCCTCATCATTTTACATGCCTGCATCCCCAGGGCTACTCACTGAGCCCATCAGATGCTGAAAAATTTCTTTTGCTACTGCTGGCAACTCCAAAACATGCCTGTGCATGAAGATTATTTTTCATGTTTAATGAGGTGCTGTGATTATACAGGAATTTCTAGTGTTTGCCATGATGTTAAAGAGTCACCTTGACTGACATTGTAAATGAACTGTATTTGCAAAGTAAATATTTTCTCAAAGGTTTCAGTTCCCAAAGAGCAAATTTGAAGCTGCCTAGTGTTCAGATGTACTTGGATGTAATTTATATGATTGCTCACTGAACCATGTACACTATTCCGCAACATTCTTCAAACTGAGAGCCAAAACTTTAGCTTCTGCCATGTGCCTTGACTAAGCCACATAATTATAGTCGCCTAGTGACACTTGATAACTGTGACATTTATCTCATTACCTAGTAATGGTGACTATAAACATTGCATTCTGTGCATGTACCAGTCAGTCCATATTCAGCAGGTCTCTGGAGTCTAAAGTTTGCCACCTGGTAAAAAGAGCATGATGGAGATGAGAGCATGATGGAGATGAGACTGGATTATATGACAACTACATCCAAATGATCAGTGATGATTAGCCTTGGGGCAGGAGGGTGCAGCTGTCTACTGTTCAAGGAGCCCACACAAGGGGTGCAAGTGGGGGGTGGTGGCCCATAAAAAGAGGTGAGCTTTATCCAAGTCATCTCATTTCTCCACCTGTCAAATGAGAAGTAATAGCTTTGTTCACAGTAGTACTAGGAAATAAAGACATTAATTGCTTGTAAGTTACTTGGAAATCCTGTGATTGAAGACACTGTGGAAGTGCAAACTATTTAGTATGTCTACAAATCATATGTACCTGTGGCCTTGGCTTGCTCCGAATAAATGACATGTTACTAGCACTGGCCAATTAACTGATTTTAAAGGTGTAAAATAGACAAGGCAAGCTGCCTTTAATGTATGTTAAAACAATTTAGTTTCAGCCAGATTTTGCTCTCTGCTTTCAAATGGGTGGATGATGTTACCCTGTAACCTTTTATCCCTCTAAGGTATCTGTCTTCTTAGCCTTTTCTCTTAAAGTGTTTAGTGTTGGAAACTGCCTTTATTTGAGAGACAATCTACTCTCCCATTTTATTATTTTCTTTACAAGAAAGATTTCATTATAAATATAGTAAGAGTTTTATTGTATTAGTAAGTAGTACACTACTTTTTTTCTACTAAAAACCTGATAGAAAGTACTTGGTTCCATGTTTTTATAACTTTGGCCCTTGCCCTAAAAATTCACTGACTTATCTTTGAATCTATTGTGTCATTACTGGGCTTATTAAAAAACTGAAAGACTAATTTTCTGCTGAAAAAAATAATTCAATAAAACTTTTAAAACTGTGGAAATGAAGTATAACCACTGTTCTCACTCTGGTCAGGCCTGTCTACAGATTACCGGTATAAATCTGTTCCCATCTCAGGCTGCAAAATGACCTTTGGTAGTTACTTGGTTTTGTTTGTGAAGAAACCCTTCTCAACCTCTCTCTGGAAATACAGGCAACTCTTAAATTCATTTGGGCAAAAGTCAACAGGTGTGTCTTCCAGCTTTCAAATTTGCTGTACATGATACAGATTACTTTGGTGTGATGGCAAACTAATCACCACTGGGAAAGAGACCTTCCATTAACCCAGTTCCACCTGATTAAAAACAGTTTTTCATATTAGGCCTTTTAAAAAAAAACTTCTTCCATGGGTAGGTAAAAGGAAGTCCTGTAATCTGGGTAAGCTTAATTGTAGAAGAAGGGACAGCAGTTCCTGTTTGCCAAATGAGTTTCATTCATTTGCACAGTGTCGCAGAGCTGCAATAACATATCCCTACTTGCATTAACACTGTAGAGATGCCTGGAGCATGGCTTCTTCCAGGGTCTCATTACTGAGCGGGGAACAAGCAAGTTGTCAAACATCATAAAATAAATGGCCATAAGAACCACTAAAGTTGAAACATAAACATTGCTGAGAGCAACAAAAACAGTGGCATTCAGGTGACAGGCACTCAGTGTGTGAATGGGACCAGGAAGGAAGCTGGTACACACCTTTGAATGGTAGCTGCCATGCCACTGTTTCTGTAAATTGTTCTCTTAATAGTCAACTTGGGAGTGGTTGATTTGGCTTTTGCAAACATGGAGTCCTCTCCTGTCACAACTTAGTATGTGAGACAAGTAATTGCAAACCAAAGAAAACAAGCAGCATAATAGAGTTAACCAGAAAACTTTTCTTAAGCAGAGTCCTTCCACTTACTAACCTTGGCAAAGACCCTCAGTACGTATTTCATATTATGACCCCATGCATGAAATACTGACAGAAATGGAGATTCTGTTTAAAGATAGTATCAGCATTCCTTGAGTAGGATCTAAAACTTAAAAGGAAACTTGGCATGTTGTTTGCTGAATTATGCTGTCTGTTCATATGTCTCAACACAGAGTAGACCTTGAAAACACGAACTGTTTATTTGTAATGTGGTTTAGGCATTTACATGCTTCACAGAAAGAGTAAATTTGACAGGATATACTCTTTCATATGTTTGAACTGTAATACTATTAAATTATTTTTAAAGGGAATAGAGAAGACCCAGACGCCCTAGGACGTTCTGGATTTTTAAGCCTTTGATACCTTTTACTAAGTACCACCATTGCTGCCTATTTTTCATACTTATATTTAGATAACTCCTGAAATTAAAGAGAGTGAAAAACAAAGGGGAGAGGATGATGTCTGCAGTTCTGAAACATTGTCTGTTTTTCCTTCAGGAGACCCTTCCTCCCTCCCTCCCTCCTTCCCTCACTTCCTTCCTTCCTTAGAATCATAGAATCATGGAATCATTAAGGTTGGAAAAGACCTCTAGAATCATCAAGTCCAACTGTCAACCCAACACCACCATGCCTCCTAAACCATGTCCCCAAGTGCCACATCTACACTGTTTTTGAACACATTCAGGGATGGTGATTCCACCACCTCTCTGGGCAGCCTGTTCCAATGCCTGACCACATTTTCAGTAAAGAAATTTTTCCTAACACCCAATCAAAACCTCCCCTGACACAAGTTGAGGCCATTTCCTCTGTCCTATCACTAGTAACTTGGGAGAAGAGACTAACAGCCACCTCGCTACAACCTCCTTTCAGGTAGTTGTAGAGAGCCATAAGGTCTCCCCTCAGCCTCCTCTTCTACAGACTAAACAACCCCAGTTCCCCCCGCTGCTCCTCAGAAGACTTGTTCTCCAGAATCTTCACCAGCTTTGTTGCCCTTCTCTGGACATGTTGCAGCACCTCAAGGACCTTCTTGTCCTGAGGGGCCCAAAACTGAACACAGCATTCGAGGTGCGGCCTCACCAGTGCCGAGTACAGGGGCACAATCACTGCCCTGCTCCTGCTGGCCACACTATTCCTGATACAAGCCAGGATGCCGTTGGCCTTCTTGGCCACCTGGGCACACTGCTGGCTCATATTTTCCTTCCTTCCTTCCTTCTTTACTTCCTTCCTTCCTCCCTTCCTTCACAGAGCTATCATCTTCAGAGCACTACTAGGGAAACTGCAGTTCAGTTTTTGGCATGCAGCAGAAGGCAGTGGACAGAGAGCCACTGGAGGAGTGGCAGGGTATCTAAGCCCACATTGACACGGTTTGCAGGTCTTGTCTGCCTTCCTGCTTCTGGAAGATGTGCAACTCCATCTCTCTGTCCAAGTTTTGCTGTCAGATTGAGGATTCAGCAGTTCCTGGGCATTTCAGTTGTGATGAAGTTATGAGAGGGCTGACTATAACAGACTCGTTTTCACCTATTGATCCCTAAACATGCAATAAAGATCAAAGATACCAGAGTTTGTATTTCCATTCCTTGATATGGAACAGTGTTCAGTGACTCCACTAGGTACTGTTACACAACCTCCGAAGTCTTTTTTTGCTGTTGTTTCCCAGTAGACTACAGCCTTTTGTCCCTTTCTTCTGGGAAATTTGTCTTAGTGCTTTTCCTGGCTCCAGGATCAGGGCACATGGGATTTCTTCTCACAAAGTGATTTGTGCAAGTTAAGAGCTAGCCCTGGCACCAACATGTCTAAACACTCTTTAGTTTCCTTGACTTTTCTCATTATTTATATTATGCAAATTCAGGTTCCACAGACTTTCTTTAGAGCCACAAATTTATGCAAATATTTTTCTCTTTCTGGGAGTTAGTTGTTTGGTTTTCGTGTCCATGTTTCTTAGTTTTTCCATTCACTTTTTGCAATTCATTGTGAGAACTTCTCGGGCCTGCCTTGTAATCATTGAATGTATTGCTATAGCCACTAGATAAATACGACTATGAGCAAAAGCAAATCCAAATGCTAATCCAGTGCGCAACCTTAGGAGGTTAGTACTGGTTTTTAAGAGTACCTCAGCACTTCAGAGATGTAGTGAAACTTCTGGGGGATTTTGGATTTGTTTGTTAGGTGTTCTTTTTTTTAGGAAGGACTCCCACATATTCTTCCTGTGGATAAGTGTGGAGCATTTGAGCATTTGACAGTTTAAGCAAAGCTCCTGCCTCATTGCAGAGAAGGTAGGCAGCAGCATTTAGCAAGCACAGACAATAATAAAATTTTCTTCACAGCTCTTATTTTGCTGTAGAAAAGCTGACTCAGTGACTTTACTGTTTAAGATGCCAATATGGGAAACCCTAAGAAGTGGGTCTAAGTACTTTTCCTTGTTTGTGTTTCATGCTCCACCAGGACTGTATTAGCCTCAGGAACCTGTTATCCAGAAACAATATCACAATATCTATTATACTCCAGAGGGCACAAACCTCAGGTGGAGGCTTTAATGAGCCTCGTTCTTACATTACTGGAGGCAAGAAAAACCCTGCAGAAGTTTCTGGAATTGGATGCTTTCTTATTCATGTATGTCCCTTGCACCACTGAATAGTACAAATATCTTAATTATGGAATTTTCCTGCTGTTTTTTGCTTCTTCCTGTGGTAATAGATTAGGAGGTTTTCAAGGGCACTTGTAGAAATTCTACATTGAAATTTCCGTTAACATTTCCTAAGTGGATACAGCCAGCAGGAACAGACCCCTCATTTATCTCCTAGTGGACATGTTGTTTCAGTGGAGAAAGGAACAAAGGGAAAGAACTAGATCATCCACATTTGTCATGAAATAGCTAAATCTCACCTTCTCCAAAGAGTCTCTAGAGAAATTCAGCAACAGATGCCCTAGTGACCACCTGCTATCAAGTACAGGATAACGTGCAGAGGGTGAGTACTCACAGATATTTTTGCCACCAGGAACTAAGGAAATGTCGAGCACTCTCTGCTTCTGGGAAAATCAATGAGATCTGTGTTGTGCACCTTGTAAAACGCTCTAGCAAAGCTAATCCTTTTGAGAAAGTCAGCTCCTCCCTCATTTAAAATGGACACCTACAATTAATGCACTCTTCTGAACACTTTGATTTCACCATGACCTATCTCTCCCCATCTAAGACGTGGAAAATAACAACACTTCTTCTGATGGAGATTATAAGGATAAAGGTAGTACTTACAAAGCTCTCAGATAATGTAGTGAGGAGAATTATAGAAAAATCTATGAGGAAAATAATGATTCTGCACTGAGCACAAGGATCGACTGGCATATAATAAAAAGCATGTTTGTTGAGTACAAATTCAGAGATTGCAGTCCAGCCTGTGAACTGAAGAAGATAGGATGTTACAAGGGGGGAAACTGTATAGGATTATATTGTCAAAAACTACATAAAGGCAGAGTGATTGTCCTTTTATCCTGTTGAAACTTTACTGTTGTCAGCAAGAAAGAATTGCTTCAGATATCAAGAAGCTCTGGCTTCAGACTAGGGGGGCGAAGCCAGGGATCCCAAATGAACTTATCTAAGTAAGATGGCAACATGTGCTGTCACTGGAGGGCCCAGGCACTGCTGTTTCACTGTGCATGGAAAATAATGCGGAAACCTTGACCTCACATAGAAATTTCAAACCTTTGTCTTTGTCTTTTGGTGGAGCTATCTGGACAGGATGTGTATGTAAATACAACCACTGCAAATGGACCATAAACTTGAAATTTATTTGGGAAATTTTGGGAGTATTTGGGATTGATTCAACCACTTTGTGTTTCACTCAGTAAAAAAGAAGGAAAGATTATGTCCAAAGACTGGAGAAGGTAAAAATAGCCCTTCCTGCTTATAGGATTCATCCTTAAATGTCAGCCATAGTTTAGAAATGAAAGCACATATAAATTGTTTGTTTCTATGTATCTTACAACAAAAAAAGCTTTTGAAACAGCAGTAAGGGGAGGCAAACATGAGAGAGTGCCCTATCTGCATCAGCTCTTCCCCCTAACATCAGCAGAGGTCAACAGAGTTGACTTTCAGAGTATCAGCAGCAAAAAAGTCAAGTGCAATTTTGTTAGGGTAGGTGGAAAAAGTCATTTACAGCCTTTAGTGATGCATATTTTATCACATGCTGGGGAGAAGCTGCAGTAGCCCCATAGCACTGTGATACATAAAAAGATTCATTTAATAAGTCCCAAAAATAAAATAGAGCTAATTAAAACTCTGGTATAAACGTCATGCTGCAAATTTTAGTCAGAATGAAGGATCAAGTAAAAGTTTTAAATAGAAGTGAAATATTCTAAATATCTATTTGATGGTATTGAGGAGTCAGGTGTGTTTCATACATACTGGAAATAGCACGTGTGGTGGGTTGACCCTGGCTGGATGTCAGGTGCCCACCAAAGCCCCTCTTCTCTCTGGGGAGAGAAAATATAACAAAAGGCTTATGGGTTGAGAAAAGGACAGGAAGAGATCAATCACCAACTACCATCATGGGCAAAACAGGCTCAACTCAGGGAAATTAATTTAATTTATTATCAATCAAATCAGAGTAGGGTAATGGGAAATAAAACCAAATCTTAAAAACACCTTCCCCCCACCCCTCCCTTCTTCCCAGGCTTAACTTCACTCCCAATTTTCTCTACCTCCTCCCCTCTAGTGGTGCAGGGGGACAGGGAAAGGGGGTTTTGGTCAGTTCCTCACACTTTGTTTCTGCTGCTCCTTCCTCCTCAGGGGAGGACTCATCACACTCTTCCCCTGCTCCAGCGTGGGGGCCCTCCCATGGGAGACAGTCCTCCACGAACTTCTCCAGCGTGGGTCCTTCCCACAGGCTACAGTCCTTCATGAACTGCTCCAGTGTGGGTCCCCCATGGGGTCACAAGTCCTGCCAGCAAACCTGCTCCAGCGTGGGCTCCTCTCTCCACAGGTCCTGCCAGGAACCCGCTCCAGCGTGGGGTTCCCATGGGGTCACAGCCTCCTTCAGGTACATTTACCTGCTCCAGTGTGGGGCCCTCCACGGGCTGCAGGTGGATATCTACTCCACTGTTAACCTCCATGGGGTGCAGAGGGGACAGCCTGCCTCACCATGGTTTTCAGCACATGCTGCAGGGGAATCTCTGCTCCGGTGCCTGGGGCAGCTTCTCACCAAATTGTCCCCTGTAGCCTCCCCGCTAACAAAACCTTCCCACGCAAACCCAATATATGTGCTGGTTTTGGCTGGGATAGAGTTAATTTTCTTCACAGTAGCTAGTATAGGGCTATGTTTTGGATTCGTGCTTCAGCAACAGTGTTGATAACACAGGGATGTTTTAGTTATTGCTGAGCAGTGCTTACACAAAGTCAAGGACTTTTCTGCTCCTCACCCCACCCCACCAGCAAGTGCAATGAGGGTGGGCAAGAAGCTGGGAGGGGACACGGCTGGGACAGCTGACCCCAACTGACCACAGGGATATCCCACACCATATGACGTCATGCTCAGCATATAAATCTGGGGGGAGAAGAAGGAAGGGGGGATTGTTCAGAGTGATGCCGTTTGTCCCAAGTTAGCATGACACATGAAGGAGCCCTGCTTTCCTGGAGATGGCTGAACACCTGCCTGCCCATGGGAAGCAGTGAATGAATTCTTTGTTTTGCTTTGCTTGCATGCACGGCTTTTGCTCTACCTATTAAACTGTTTTTATCTCAACCCACGAGTTTTCTCACTTCTACTCTTCTGATTCTCTCCCTCACCCCACTGAGGGGGGAGTGAGCGAGTGGCTGTGTGGGGTTTGGTTGACAGCTGGGGTTAAACCATGAGAGTATTTCGAGAGTGCATAGATTTATTGAACTCAGGGCAGAGAAGAAGTCTGTGTTTCATGCTGAGGGTACTGAACTTGTGTTAGAATATGGTTTCCCAGACATCATCTTCCATAGGGACATTCACAAAGGCTTTTTGTTGTCCCTTCTGCAGTTCACAGACTACACTTCTGGTCTTTCACAGGAACTTATGCAGGGAGCAGCTCCCCTGCAATTCTCTGGTTGTATTCCAGGCTGCGGTACCTTCTGTACAGGAGGAGATGTTAACATACCACTTTCCCCAGGAAGGAAGTAGGGGCAGAAGAGCAGCAGTGATTGCAGGAGATAGAGTGTAATTCATTTTTCAAGGGTCATGCTACCAATATTGCCATTTACCTCACCAAGTCATAATGCCACAAGCCTTTCAGCTTTCTGAATCTATTATTTCAAAGACTGTAACTGCTCATGTTTTTCTGAGCCTGAGATTTGTCCTTTGGAGGAGTGCTTTAAAGTGCAATTCCTTTCATACACACATACAATGCCTACTTGAAGTAAAAGGAGAAGAAAAACAGGAAAGAACAAAATGTAAGGGTATCCACATTCCCCTTCTATATGTGCAAAATTGTCTGTGTGGGACAAACTGACATACTCAGATGGAAATCTGATAAATAAAACTAAGAAGAATTGGGGGAAGGGAAGGGAAGGGAAGGGAAGGGAAGGGAAGGGAAGGGAAGGGAAGGGAAGGGAAGGGAAGGGAAGGGAAGGGAAGGGAAGGGAAGGGAAGGGAAGGGAAGGGAAGGGAAGGGAAGGGAAGGGAAGGGAAGGGAAGGGAAGGGAAGGGAAGGGAAGGGAAGGGAAGGGAAGGGAAGGGGAAACAGGGATGGGATGGGGATGGGAAGAGAAAACTTTGGCCCATACACCCAGAAGAAAAATTTTTCTCTGACCTCAAACTTGGGAATCAGTTCAGCTCTACACATTCTAGCAAGCACCATTATAATTAAGACATGAACTGGAAAGCGCATATGGTTCATCATTTATATCTAAGTAATGCTGCTGAGAGCTTCAAAATATACAGAGGAGACAACAGACCCCAAGGTTTTAGGACATGGATGAAACAGTTTTTCATTAATTGAGTTTCAGTCAGTCTGGCTTATTTTTGAAACATTTAAAGTAAATTTTATAGTTTCAAGTACTATTTCTGCTTAGAGAACTCAAACCCACCTGTAATTTTAACAATATTTGCAGTTGATTGTTCTGAAATGGAAATTAATTAATTTTCCACATTTGGAAAATATATAAAATTAGATCAGGTTCCTTCATTTATAAAAGCAGATATCATTCATTATTTTAATTTTACTTCTTTCTTTACATTAGGTATGGAACTGTTGAAGGTTCCTTGAACTGAGTCATGGCATTTTAATAGGTCATTTCTGACAGGGTCAATCCTAATGAATTCATAAATATTAGTGCAGTTTACTGTTATTAATGCTTTAAAATGATACTGGTAATATTATTCCTCCTAAATGCTTTGTTAGTACTGTTGTATCTTCGTGTGCCAGTGGTCATCAGACATTAGCCCTGGGCCTTGAGACTTAAGAAATTCTTAGTGAGAGAATTCAGAACTTGTAATAAGAGGTCCTAGATAAATTTAAGGTATTAATTAGTGAAGTTCACCTCTTCTCACTTAGAATTGCACGGGGTTTTTACCTGGGCTCTTTTGTTGTCACTTTTCTGCCATCACTTAACATAGGTTTAAAATGCATTTGTTGTCTTGCCTGTAATCAAAATGTTTATATCTATTCAGAATCTATTTTTAAAAACACTAATCTCCATATGGGAGATCAAAACATCAACAGAATATGCCAAAAGGGATTCTTTCATGAGTTTCCTCTAGATTACTTCTCCAGAGATTGAAACCTTCATCAGTACCAAAGGAAGAGGGAATTGGTTTCTTTGCATAATATTTGCATAGAAGCCCTGTGTTCATACCTGACTTCAAAGGGTGCCTTTACCACCCCCCTCTCAAAGGGATTTTGTCAGGCTCCATATGGGGATGAAACTTCTCCTTCAGGGAAACATAGCCGCACAGAAAAGGAGGGAGCACTGCTAGCCCGTTCCCCACAGTAAATGACTGTGACACTGAGAGCACTTGCCCTGCCCGGCCACACAGACACAGACGTTCAGATCAACTTTACTGTTCAGAGACAGGGAGAAGGACAGAAAGATGCTGGAAAGAAAAATTTCTCCATGTCTGTTCATCATAGCATCCTGACTAACATTTTATTTGGCTTGAGTCTATTGTGCAGCACTTACAGAGTATGAGTATTTACTGTCCACCTGAGTCCCAGTGTTGTTCTAGGGTACCCTCATTGAACTCAATGTAAATGAACTAAAGAGTTAGAAGGTCCATTTGATATTGTGTTAGTTTATAATATAGGAAATGTAAATGTTACATTTTCAACTTTATAAACATTTTAAGGAACCATCTATCAAGTGCAAGCATCTATCTCAGCATCAGTGATTGAATTGGTGGTTTGGGACTGATTAGTCTGAGCAATCCATTTGCAGATTTGAATGAAATAAGTGATTTGTGACTTAGGGAGCAGAAGCAGAATCAATAATGCAATTCCCTACAGCAAAAAATAAGTCAACACAGAGGCAGTGAACTTATCTTAGACTTACTCTACTGGCCTATACAATGGCAGAAAAAACACTTATAAAGTTTAGGTGACTGCTGTATTTCAAAATAAACTCCAAAATAACTATTAAGGTATGTGGCATCACATTAAAGTGAGGTTTCTTGCTCAAGCAGAGGTAACACACAAGTTCTTCTTCCATTCTAGTCAACAAATATGTTTGGGTCGTGGTAAAACTCACTTGCCCAAATTATTAATGAATGAGAACATCCTTGACAATGGGATTAAAATGTGAAAAAAGCAGTGTTAAGGAAGAATACATATTAATTAATGGTATGCCTTCCTCTGAATATATTGTTTTTCTGCATCAGCATTATAAATAATTGAGTAACCTTTTGAGGCAATCATGCAGAGACTGTTTGTAAAAGCAGTAACTTTAAAAAGAAAAATCTGAATAAATGGCTATAGTAAGTGGAGTGGGAATATGCAGTTGTAAGCCAAAGGTCAGTAAAGCTTAATACAATGAGGGTTCGGTCCTTCTGTTGTACTTTACCAAAATTCATATCATTATGCTGTAGTGATTGGTTTCACTAGGAGATTAAAGTACAGTTGACCTCTTCCTCCTTCCAACATTCAATTTTAGATTTAAAATGCCAAAATGTGGTTGGCTATTAGATAAAATTACACTGTAAAGGGTAGTAGCTGAGTAGAGTAGCTTGCACATCAGTTATTTCCTTCATATTAACATATTGCATGTAACTTTTTCCTTCCAGATGTCAAAGGGTTAAATTGTGTTTATACAGGAAATGTCACCTGTTGATACTCAGACAGCAGGGACTGTGACTTTGAATTAGAGAAGAGGGTAGTATACAGCAAGGCCAAAAATAACCCCTAGGAGGTCAAATGAGTTTGGAGAAGTTTGGGGCGGGGGGGGGGAGCGGAGAGAGAGAATAGGGCCCATGCTTTGCTTCTCATCCCCCCTATTCAAAATAACATTCCCTTTTGGTCAGCTTTCACTGAATTTGACAGACAGAAGAGGTCTTAAGGAAAAGAAGCTCCCACACACCTAATACCTTTGGCAGCTAAGCAAAGAATTGTAACCCTAATCCTGGCACCATCAGTTTTAGGGAGAAAAGTAGAGAAAACAGCCATATCCATCCTGTCTGGCAGCTGCCTGCTGGCCAGGATGCATACTTGTACCAGGAACTAGCCACAACCAGTGCTGCCCCTCACTGGGTTGACCTGTCAAGGAGGAGGAAGGAAGGGCCATGTGAAGGGACATCTATGTGTTACAGTGGGCATTAAGGATGCCCAAATTATTGCAGTGAAAATCTCATGTGGGGCATGGAAAAGCTGAGATGGGAGTGAGTATAAAGGATACAGGGATGTTTTGCTCTCCCTTCTGCAAACACTTCTTCATCCCTTCTTTTTTAATACAATATCAATTTTTCTCTGCCATATTTTTCCTTTATAAACTCTAACCATGGAGCAAGAGAGGATATTTCCACATGTGGAAAAATCCATGGAATTCATGGGTTAAGAAGGTGGGGAACAGAAAAAGACAGGAGGGTATAAGAAATGGCTGTCTAGGTGTTGCAGGCAGAAAATAATAAATGTGTGGCCACAGCCTTGTGGAAGGGAAGGAGGAACGGTGGAACATCTTGGCACAGCAGTCCAGATGATTAAGCAGCTCCCTTTCCAGTGCCAGAATAATGGAAAAGAGGCACGTGAGGGCAGAGTAGGTGAGAAGGCAAAGGCAGTAGCTTGTGCAACACAGTAGGAAAAACCCTGGATGCTGTTGAATAGAAGCTGCAGTGCAGACTTCCCTCTCTTGAGCAGGGCCCAGATCTCTTCCACTGGAGCACAATGGAGCATCTGCCTCCAAGAACTGTTGTAGGAAATCTGGTAATCCTATTGCAGATAAACCTCAACTGCTGTTACTGCTATTTCCACTCACACTTGGGAACCATCCAGCAAAATGACACATGCTGAAAAACAGCTTAGCAGAGGTTGTTTGCCAGATTAAGAAGCAGAAGAGACTCTTGAGCATTACAAAAGGATTGTTTTGCCTTTCTTTGTCATCTCCTGGAGAATCAATGATTTGAAAAGACCAAGACTTGTTTCAGTACCCTGAAGAGATAAGGTCCTGTCTGTGACTTCAGTGCAACAGCTGCATGTTTCGCCTACACAAGATCGGTGTGCAAACAGGGCAGGTGATTTAAGCAGAAGCCTCACAGGACAGCAAAGAGGGAAAAATAGATAAGTGGCAACTCAGTCCATCCAAGTACAAAAGCATGAGCTTGACTTTAGACACTCAGTTTCAGCATTGTTTAATTTACTGGAATGATTCACCTTCTTAAAGATAAACATATGCCTGTGTGCTTTGCTGCATGAGGTGTCTTTAAGCAATGCATTGCATTCTCAGTTACCCCATTTACACTGATTAAAATGATACATCATTTGAGTGAGACACAGCTTTAGCAAATAGAACAATGAACTGGAGCATAGTGAGAGTTAAAGCTTGTGAAGTTGATTTGTGTAGCAGTCAGCCAGTTTGCTCAGTATCTCTTGGAACACCCCATGGCAAACCATGACAAAACTCAAATCATTGCAAGATACCTGGTTGCTGAAGTACTTTATCTGTCAGATGCTTCTGCAGTACAGCTCCCCGTGTCTCAGGTGTCGCTTTGTTTTGGGGACATGTTAAAGAAAAGCTAATGAAGAGTTAAAAAATGCTTTTCTTCTATTCAGTCTGTTTTTCTTTCTGTTTTATTTTTTCCAGTGTTTCTAGGGAGTTTTTTTGTTACTCTCTGCTGTGGTAAGATTCCTGAATGCTAGCTGTTTTCAGCCACTTGGTTCAACTCCAGGAAGTCGTGCTGAGCGAATTACTCTAACGTGAAAATGGTGCGACAAGTATATTTTACACTCCCCTTGAATCAGATGGGTGAGTGCAAATTAAATTTTGCACTAACCTGCTCAAAACGGTTAGCTCACAATTGATATCTGAGTGTTTAGGCTGATTGCAATATGAAAAATACAGAAATTTCACCTATTTGAGCAATGCACAAATATAGCAAAAGTATTTTTTGCCATTGTCAAAAATCCAGACTTTCAGCCACTGTGCTAGAATGATGTGAAGTTGAGCCTTTGGAGAATGCTCCATAATACATGTCACATTATACAGGTTTCAAAACCAGTTAGGGCCTATTACCAGATAGGCAGGAAGCAGAGGTCTCCAAGGCATTTATTACCTAAGAGGGTACAAGCCACTGTACTAGTAGTCTGAACGAAAGGAATGGGGAATTTAGTTCTACTCTGTCACTGATTAGCTATATGCACTGAAATAATTTTTATTGTTTTTTTCTTTGCCTCAGTTTCCCCTACAATGTTGGGCAATCATCATCTCTTGTCAATCTGTCAGTTAATAAAAACTGTAGGCTGCTGTTTGTTTTTTCCTGTCCTGTGTTAAATCTGCTTATTAGGTGTCCATCCAGTCTCGCAATATGTTTTTTTGGCACTCTGAAAACTATTGTTTCTGAAGGTAACCACCCAAATTATATTGTTGATAATCTACATGCAACCATTCAACCAGGTGTGGCCTTCCCAGTAGGAAAGCTGTTTCATCTACTGGCTGTCCTCATCACAACATGGCAGAAATGACCATGGAAAAGCCAGCATGGAGAAGCTGTCAACAGTATTACCACCTCCTTCCCTCAGGGTCTGTTAAGTGACGTTCAAGTATGCCCAGAGGTCCCAATGTGCAGAAACAGTGTTTCATCCTGCTTTGTGGCCTCCTCTTTAACTAGCTGGTTGCACCTGAATTCAGTCTTCCCTCCTTCTGGTACCCCCATGGATTGAGGTGTGGCACAAATGCAGAACAACTCAGAGTCCACTTTGAACACCCCTGACTAGTTACACCAGCACCTGGGGCTTCTGCATTTCAGTGGAGCAGCCATTGCAGGCTGTGGGAATCTGCAGTATCAGACAGTTTCTCTTCAGGACAAACCTGTTAGACAGCATTCGTTCTTTATCAGCATGCAACAGGGAACAGCTTCAGGGCTGAGACATGCCCTGGGACAGTGTGGAAGAGTGCTTTAGCTAGCTTATGGCATCATATGTGGGAGAAGGAAGACATTTGTAAAAATGTTTGGTAAAATTCCCCTCTCAAAAATGCAGGAAAACTCATGGTATATAGAGTAACTTCTAAATTTCACTCTCTTTTGCAAAACAGCAAGAGTGAAAAAGCAGCCATGAAAAACAATTGGTTGTAGTAGCAACTTCTAAATCTACCTTTGTACCTTTATAATGCAGGATACAACTGCAGCACACTACAGGTTCATGTATGTCAATGCACGCTTTATTTCAAATGTCATGTTTGAATGCCTTAGGCCTAATTGTTGGTTCAGTTGTCATAAACCATGGGGAATGTTGACTGAAGGTCTCATGGCAAAGAAGGATAGAGGCTTTGTGTTTTAAGTTGCCCAGGGCATATGGGACAAAGGCTTCCTTGTTTCAAGCAGAGTAAACTCATCAAGTCCATGTTGTTTCAAGTTGGGTTTTGCCCTAGGTTCAGAAATGGTGAGAATGAGCGAAAGCACAAAAAGGCAAGTAATTTACAACCCGGTGGAGACAAATTACATTAAATGCAATAATAAATTGAGAAACAAAACATCTTTCTTTGGTTATTTTTCTTCCATACTCATCTATATGCGGTGACTGTTGTCATCGCTGTTTTGTAAGGAGAGACTGAACTTTATCAATGTGTAGTTAGGGTTTAGGTTTTGGTTTTTTGGGTGGAAGCGTTTGCTCTTTCGTTTTCAGGGTTTTTTACTTTGTGAAAAGAAGAAAACAAAGCTGGAGGGATAGCATAACATGACTGCTTGTATTTTTTTATTTTTTTTTATCAAGGAATAAAAAGGAAAGGCTCAAACAAACTCTGAATCCTGTAATGGAAAATAGAAAGTGTTTCACATTGTTCATTCATGAGTCTTTCTGCTGTAATTAAGCAGATAATGCTCCAGATGGCTTAGTTTTCAAAATTAATATATTTCAGCTCTGCTGAATGCTTTATTTCAAAACGTGCAAAACACTAACCAGAAGCTGTTAGTAACTTCAGTTGTAAATGTCCCAAAACACTGGAGGCTTTGTGACATTTGCCACATGGGGCAGGGATGTAGTCCCAAACTTTGCACTGTGCCACTTGGTTTATGCAGTTCCAGGATCCAGTCCCTGCCCAGCAGCCCCTCTGGTGCAGATTCAGCATTTCTCTCAGTTAAGCATTGCCTGCCCTCTTTGCATCAGTTTTCAGGGATGGACTGAGACTTTGGCAAAGGATATTTGAAGGGAGACATCTGGTCCTAACAATCCAGTCAAAATGAGAGTCCTGCTTGTTGCCTGGGACAAAAATGTGCAATACCACCAGTATCAGCATTAAAGCAATTTGCCACAGTTTCTTGTGGAGGTCAACCGAACTGAGTTTCCATTTGTTCTCCGTCTGTGGCAACCATCTGCTTGCTTTTGGAGGGAATCTGCAGATACATGGCATGTTCTTATCCTGCACACTGAGGCCTGAGGTGCAGCTAGTCTATGCTAGGACTTACCAGAGGGTTTATGCTGCCCTGCATGCTTCTCTAGACCTAATCCAGTCCAGCCTCTAAGTTCAGATTTCTTCATCAGCAACTTAACGTGAGTCTGGAAAAGAAAATATTCCTCTGACTTTTCTGTGCAGCTTTCCCTTATGATGGCATGCACATGTGAAAGTACTGCTTAATGGAGGATATGTTATTCCATGTTTTCTTGCTTTTGTTCCTGAGAATGAACTACTTTTGCAAAAAACACCACATTAAACTTGTGAAACTCTTCAGGCATTATGAACACTTTTTTCATTTTCTGCACTGCTTCTTCTTCCTGGGTCATTTGTTGGCAACCTCTCATCTAGCTCCAAACCTAAAATATCTCAGAAGTTTGAGCCTACTAAAAGACACAGTGCTTATACATTCCAAGATCTTTGCTAAAGGCAGGGCACTAAGTACTAAGGCCGGTGCAAAAATAAGCACTGTTTCTTCTGCAGAGCTTATGGTGTGAAAGGAAAGGCCTTTCAGGGAAGTGCAGGGAAGATTTGGAGAGCAAGAGCTAGCCCATAATTGGAATTTGGAAATTGGAATAATTTGGGAATGTTTAATGAATGAGTTTAATTTTTAAGGCTATTAAAGGTGTGAGTGAAGTCCTCAGTAACTTGATGGATCTGGCGTCTCATATAATAACCAGCACTGAACGGTGTATGCTCCCATTTCTGGGTCACAGAAGATATACAGCATTATCATTGTTGCTAGTTTCTTAGAAGTAACTCTTCCATGGTGCTGGGACACAGCCAGTTGTTTGTATTCTCACATTCCTGAGTTGAAAGTACCAAATGTTTGCAAATACCTTGCACTGAAAAGAAAAATTCACTTCATGGAATTGATTCTGGACAGAGTCCAGCCTGTGCTCACCTTCCCTTGGCAGTGTCACCGCCTGGCTGCTCACTCACAGCCCTGAGCAGAACAGAGAAGACGCACAGCATTTTTGCTTTGTGTCAGTGCCCAGAGGCCTCCAAAGGCCACCAAAGCAATCCATACTTTTCCTCAGCTCTCTCAGCAGCTGGAAGAAAGATGTTCTGCGGGGTGGTGTGTGAAGCCAGCATCACCTGAGGATTTGCTTTTGCAGACAGAGCTCTCCGGGTTTGGATTTATGGCTCCCACATGCTGGTCTGTCAGCATGAAGCTGCTGAAACACAGCCAATATTCCGGGTCACCGTTTGTGGCTTTTTATACCTTTTTTGCACCTTTTCAAATGAAGACCGTGTTCACTATCAGACCGAGCTGATTACAAGTCAGCTTGGCCTGCACCTTCTAGTTTTATCTCATATTTTCATGTGCAGGTCAGTCATAGCCATTTTACCATATTTCCTCTGAAGCTGCATTCCTAATAGGGCTTTCAGTTTTATCCACCACCAACCCCAACCACCTGTTTCTGTCTCTGAAAACAGGCTTATTGTAAATCATTCAAACCACAAATGAGAGGATAGGGAAAGGGATTGTTTGATTTACTGTAAGGCCACAGTGAGATTTCTTTCAAGCACTGATAAACAGGCTTCTCAAAAATCTTAAAAAGTACCTTCAGGGCCAGGACCTCCGTTTACCCATTAGACTCTTAACCCACTTATGAAAGGCTGCACTTAAATGAAAACAATTCCTTTCTAAGGTCATGGCCCTTCGTGGTGGGCTTCACATCCCACACAAGGAATGGTCTGTGTGGTCAGTGCACAGAGCTGTGGGGCATTGGACAGTCATAGAAACTGCAAGACTATGGGAGCAGTGTAGGAGTAACTTGTGGATTTACAGAAGAAATAATAACTTCTAGCTGATGTTGGCAGTGCTAAGAGCTGAGAGTGGGAGCAGAAAATGAAAAACGCAGTTCTCTAAAGGATTCCCTTTTAAAGATGTCATTGGCAAGGGCTGCCAGAAGAAGAGTATCAGGGTTGTAGAGACTACGTCAGTAACAGCAGCAAGAGATAACAAGAGGCCCTGATAGTAGGCCAGGAGTTTTAGTTGGGTGGTTCCTTCCAGTTGCTGTGGAAGATGTAGGAACTGAAACGCAAAAGGGATGCTGTGTCCACACACCAGCAAGCCTGTACTGCAGCACCATGGCAGCTCAGGAGGCTCCAGCTCCCAGACCCACATCTCTCGCTCACTGTTCTTTGCTGTGTCTTACCATATTTATCACCTGTGCTTGTAGATCAGGAGCAGGACCTGCCAGCTATAGCAGCTGGTGGGAGGGGAGGCATGGGAGCTCTTCTGCACCCAGTCCACCCCTCTGGGCATGCATTGTGTTGTGGTATGGTACACTCAGTGATCACCTTCACATACTGCACTCTCTCTGTTTCACAGCATTTTCATCCTCGCTTGCTCTTGTTGTGCTGATAGGAGGACTGCGTCTAAAATCCTACACCTCCTGGGTGGCTTCAAACAGTCTTGCTTGTGCCGATTTAAAAACAAAAAACCTAAAAAAAACCAAAAAAAACCAACAGAGCAATTCACTCCTCCAAGCCAAATTAGGAACAGAGTCAATCCTAGACATAGTGAACAGTTAAACTGCTGTGATATAATGTAAAACATTCTAGCTAGAAACATCCGTTCAATGATTCCACTGGGGAGCTGAGACTCCAAGTTTAGGCAGATTAGTTCCTAGTTTAGGTCAAGCAAAAAATAGTTGATTTTAAAGTACATTGCTCTTACTGCTAGCTTTTCTAGTCCAGAATATTCTTAGAATGATCTTCTACATCTTTTTTCTCTCTTCTACTTCTGAAATACCAATTAAGGACTAAAATCCCATATATTCACTGAAACTAAATTCAAAATAACCAAAGTGTGATAATATATAATGGAATTAAGCAATAATACATAGGTTTTACTTTTATGGCTCTTTCACCGTGTTGCTTTTTGTAAGCAATGCCACTGCATTGAATTCACCCTATTGAATGCTCCTTTACATATCTTGCAGTCAACAAAGCTGCTCAGAAAGCACCTTAACCATTTCAGATCTCTTGTGAGACACTCAGATCTCTAAATCTATCACATTTGACCCACCACCAATTAAAGGTAACCTAACGAGCCCTGAGGTAGCTCAGCCACCTTTGACACAAAACTGTCTTCCAACATTTCAGTACAGCTGAGGACTTACAAAAATCTGGAAATCTGCTGCCTGAAATGGAGAATTAAGTGTTCCAGGTTGAAAGACTGAAAGATTCAGTGATTTATGTATTATGTTCTAGTTTGGTGGCTCTCAAAACAATAAGTACACTTTAAAAAAAACAAACCATACCGCAATCTTGTTTGTGAACACCCACTTCTTTCCCAGCCTTAACCTAGTGTGTGTTCAGAGGATTATTGTAAAGATATTCTTGCTTCTGAGTGATAAAAGTGAAACCCACAGGTGCTGTGTTGGATGATTTTTATTAGTTTTTTAAAAATCTATTTCACATTTCCGGGAGATTTCACCACACTTAAGGCTTTGATTTATCATCCGTCTATTACAACATTATATACTTATCATTATAACTTGGGGCTAAGAAGAAATGGTGAATATTCACAATAATGACAGCTTTGGGACAATTTATTCAGGTGAGTCTAATATTAATTTTTTGAGTGTTCTGCCTTCCAGGGCAATGCACAGCCCTCTGGCAGGTGTGGTGATTGCCTGGCTGGTCTCAGGTGATCCTTGGGAAGTACCACACCTGAAGGAGAGTCAGAGTTCTCCTTTGATCTTCTGAGCAGTGAGGAAGCTCCCATGCTCAACTCTAGTTGAAGAATGAAGCAGTGCCCTCACTGTGTGCTCTCAGTTGAGTTTTTTGATGACTCAGCCCTGCTTCAAGGTCACCTAAGCCCTGGAGGAACATGACTAAGCCTTGCTGCTGATCTGGGTACTTTTTCTGTGTCCTGTTTCTGCCTGGGTAGTTGATGTCAGCATGGTACAGTCTTTACTGTATTGTAATGTGTTACAGCTGTATTTACAAAATATAACAAAGTACATGTTTGAGACCAGCAACTAAATCATATAGAGGAACGTGGTAGAGAATGAATTTCCACCCCACCTTATTTTTTTTTTTTAATTTTTTAAAACATAGTGGGAAGAAAAAGTTGACATTCAGAAATGATCCATGAGGTTCATTTGGGAGGGAAAACTCTTTTGGTAAAAAGGCTGTGGTCACATTCCAGTCCTCAAAATATTTGCATAAACATTGCAATATTTTAACATTACTGAAAGCCTTTTCAAAGTAAAAATATATAAAGTGGTGCAATATGCCATTTTGATATTTTTAAAACAATTCTAATTCTAAAACAACTGCTGAGCTATGAAATGCTGTTTGAAAGATGTCAACTTTACTGAAATGCCTGTTTCCGGGGCAACCCTGTTTGATTTACACTTTCTGACCAGATTTTCTCTGCAGAACTTTCATGCTATTACCCTCTATTGCACTCTGCAGTCACAGCCTTTTCAGTACCTATTAGTCTCTTACCCTTCCTAAAGTGCTCTGTAGCAAGTCAAAGAAAATGGGTAGGGAGAAATGGTCTTTAATATTTTACTGAGCAAACCTGGTTATAGCCAGTCTCCTGTCACGCAGCCTTGGTTCTTGAAGTGTGTTTCATTAATTCCTCAGTATGTCCTGTGATATCCTTTCTGATCATCACAGGATAAAGTTCATTTCCTTCACACTTTTTTGGAGGTCTTTGAGGTGGTCTTCATTTTTGTTTCCAGATGTACCAACAGTTTTGTGCTTCTAAGCCAAATGTGGTTTAAATTTCCCTTCCATTCAGGAAATGAACAAAATAATCCATGGCTATGGTCATGTAAAGCACATCATTTGTCTCCCAAGTGCTTGCAATAGAGTCAGGAAAAGCAACAGAGGGCTGGCTGTCCTTAACAATGAAACTTTCTCATTGCCAGGCTAAGACCCACTAAAGGGCTAGATTCCATTCTCCAAAGTGACTTCAAAACATTTTCTGTGTCATAGTGTCAGCCACGTCAGCTTATTAAGTTGAAAGACAACAGGGATATCTGAGGGAGGTGGAAACTGCTTTAGTGCTTCCTGCCCCTTGCAAACATTTGGACCTGAAGCACAAAAGCTAATGTTATTTCATCTTAAAATTTAAAGATATGTCTAGTCCCAAACTGTGCCAACAGAGCTCTGCCCTCTCCAGACCACCAGCAGGGCACCCATCTCCTGCCAAGTCTGTGGCAAGGAAGTGCCAGGAGAAATATCCTTGGGCTGGTCTGAGAGGAAAGGGTCTGAGGAGCTGCAGGATGTGAAAGCCCAGCCGCCCCCAGGCCCCAGTGTGAATCATCCTGCAGCTGCTGCAGCCTCACTAGCAGCAGACATTTGATGAGTTGCTTTCTAACCCAGTAACCTGGCAAACACTGTGTAACCAACGTGGAACCCAGACAGTTGGGATCAGACCTGAACATCAGGCAAATCTTTTTAATCTTTTTTTTTCCACATGTTTATGAGCATCTCGTTCATAACTGATTATTGTTTAGCTGGGTGGGAGGAACCTTACTGTTTC
The DNA here is from genome assembly GCA_031468815.1 of Morus bassanus. Lineage (NCBI taxonomy): Eukaryota > Metazoa > Chordata > Aves > Suliformes > Sulidae > Morus > Morus bassanus. The sequence continues at coordinate 18,973,694 of CM062600.1, read as the reverse complement.
TAAAGCATGAACAAGCTGCTGTCTTGGAGGAATACATTCAAAGCTAGGTTTAGAGTTATTCACTGTGTGAGTCAGTAAGCACTGTAGAAAATGCAGATGCTGATACATGTTGTCAAGTAAATTCAATTTTTTTTCCTGTCATCCCATACATGCACACATCTACTCACTGTCCAGCATAGTTATCTGTTGCTGTTTTGGGTTTGTATGCTGGGAAAAGAGGTAGGAGATTTTTGTTTAAACAAAGAAACAAACAATAAATCCTTGCCTTTTGGTCCAGCGGTCTGAAGCCAAAACCACTACAGATATATTACCCCACATGTTTCAGATTAACATGAGAGCCCACACATAGGGAAAAAAAATGTCCCTTCAAAGTCGCCTGCTTTTTATCGCATTAAAACCTAAACTACTGTGATTGGCAGGGCTAGTGCTGGCAATTTTTATTCTCATGGTTTGTACCATGACTTAACCTAACCAATTATCTTTGGACTTATGAGTGTCCTGAACAAGTGAACAGGCTGTTCTGAAATGCCTCCAGACCTGGCAGGTATCTTTTCCAGCATGCATGAGTTGCACCTGACACACACGTTTGGCACATTGTCGTTATGAGAGTCTGACTTGGGAAACGGGTGAGCACTCCACTTCTTATTGAGAAAGAGCATCAAGACCTTAAAAAGCAATAAATGAAGAAGGCAGTAACAAAAATAAAACACTGCAGAATCCAGCATCTGGGGTAGAAGTTGCTGTTGCATTTTGAAATGCCCTTCTCTTCATGGCTGCCTGCAATGGGAGTGGCTAGAGAAGTTCTCTGAAGCAGCTGAGGACTCCACTATTCAAAACAGTTTGAAACATCTCTGTGCCCAATTTAATTCTGGAAAAATTAAAGAATGGATAGGAGTTCAGGATATAATCTCTAACAGCCAAAATTACTCTAAAACCAAGATAAATTCAAACAGGTGGCATGTTCTTGACTTTAATGATGAATTTCATAGGCATCAGACAAACAGCCAAAATGAAACTTCTTGTAAGAGTAAAATTTTATGATCAAAGAAATTGAGATAATTAGCTAATAAAACTTTTGATTTCATATGATATACAAATTACTACGTTATATGTGGTTAGAAGAGCATTTCATGTAAATCACTCTATGGCTTGTTGGCAATACCCCATTCCTCTAGCCTATTACCTGTTCCTGGTCCTCACCTTATTTGAACACAAAGTAGAGGGGGCAAGGAATTGTGCTTACACGTGGATCAAATGGTACCCAATGCCTCCTCCACAGCAAGACCTCCTGAACACTTGCTAGTCCTCTTCACTACATCTGTTCAGGAGGTCAGGTCTCATCCTGCTCCTCACTTCCAGAGCAAGCCAGGTAATCAGCTTGTCTTAAAATAAACAGGCACAGTTGTTTTAAATCATTATAGCTCTCAAATCTAAGTAATGGATAGACCTTCACAATGCATAGCTATACCTTGCTACAGCTTAGTTCAGTGCATGTGACTCTGGACTATAAATGGTAAATTCAGATTATTCCATATTATTAAAATGCCTCATATCCTAATGAGTGGCTTAGCCAGCGAGGTCAGAGAAAACAGACCTGAGCTTCCCTCTGAAAATTTTCATAAGGGTAATAATATAGAAAGGAACAAGAATATGACTAATTCCTTCTAAACTATCCCAAAATATTTAGAGATTACAATATTTTAGCTTTGGACCTAATTTTACAATGTGTGAAATAGGAACTGGCATATAAACATCTAAAATGTAAAAAAATCTTTCACGTAGTGGCAAGATATATACATCACTAGAATAAGGTACTGTATTCAGGCTGATAAGGTAAATATAAACTGTAAGAGTTGGCTGCTTCTTAAACGAGATATATTTTAAAAGACCACTACCTCCAAAATTTAGAAAACAACCAAGTGATTTAAAAATATACAGTCTTATGTAGCATATAGATTACAATAAAAGCAGTCACAATCCAACAAATTCACAGGTACTGCTTTAATTAATTTTGAGTCTCATAAAAATCCCTTTAAAAAAGTCAACAAAATGGACTTTATCTTCAGAAATGTGGGGAATTGGCCATGCAAACCCCATCCAAACTCCTCAAAACTGCAGATGCATTCTGTAGGCTTTAGATCAATCAATGGCTTAAGTTTCTTATTTTTAACTTTGCATATTTGATTTCACCATTTAACCAGCCACCCTTTTAAAAAGAGCTCATTAGATGGCCAAATTGATTGACTGATCATTTCAACCTTTTTTGCACATGGTAAGTTCTGGGTCAGATTGTTTTCTTTTAATTAGAGAAGTGGTAGGTATACTAGGCAGACTCTGTCTGAATGTTAACATAGGTTAATTGTACTCTGTTTCAGTCCTCCTTCTCTCAGTGAAGTGGGTAATATTCATTTGCTTCACCTCCACTCTGCACAGAGACACATCACTTTCCTATGCAGTTGCAAATACAGTGCATCTTTATCATTTTTGACAGGCTTCTTTTTCCACTGAGAGAATGTCTCAGACCACAGAAAACATCTGCCTGTTGACAAATACTTTCAAGGAGGTACGTCTGTGCCTTGTAATTTCTGGTCTTTGTTGATACAGAGCATGCTGTTCCGTGGAAATTTTCTCTCTCTATATCTTTACTTGTAAGATGAAGTCTGTTCTCTTGGCCCATAGAAATGAATCTGTGAAAGCCAATAGCTTTTGTTTATTTCCACAAGTAATTACTTCCCCTGTTCACCCATACTCCTAAAATAACACAGAGGTAGAAAATGCATTAAGCTGCACTATCTTTTGTCCTATATGCCATTCATTCCTTCAGGTAAGAGCAAGTAAATTTCTGGAAAAGCTGACCTGAATTTTGGGTATCCCTGACAAGATTCATAGAAGTTGCACATATATGAAGGTCTAACTGTGTTTTGCACCCCTCTTACTTGTCACTATTATCCCTGCTGGAACAAGTTAACCAAAGGACCAAATAGCGCTGTTTGTCTGCTGTCATCTGCCACAGACCTAGCTCTTTCCCAAAGACTATAAGATGCACAGAGTTTCAAGTATCCACCTCTGACCAAATGTAGTGATTTTTCCAATATCCCATAAAACACAAGTCATTTGAAACTGCTATCAAAGATGTTGTGCACTAGAAATACCCAATTACTCTGCCTACTAGTGATGGTGCTCTCAGCAATTCCAATTTTTAGTATCACAAGGCTCATAGGTAGATATGAATTAATTATTTCTTTGCATATCATGCTGTTTTCAGCATTCCTGGCCCATAGATCCTTCAAACCAGTATAGGGAAGCAGAAAGACAGAGCTCACATTGAGAGTCTTCTTTCCCAATAAATACATAGTTTAGGAACCAGAAAGTTGCCCAGTATGTCTCTGCTAAGTGTTCCTGATCTTTTTCTGTTCTGTGTTATGCATAAAGGAAAGGACTCCATCTAACTGTAAGTGTAAATAGCCATTTTTTTAACCATGGTTGACTTTTATATATCATAGCTTGTTGAGAAGCAAATAGAAAGTTTAATTAAAATGGAGATCAGTCACGTTGAACCTGCAACCTTTGAAATAAGAAGTAGGGCTGTTACCCACTTGGCTACCTGGTCTCCATGGGAGTGTATATATATATGGGAGTTTACTAGCTGCACTTTTGTTCGTTGAGTATAATAGAAATCTGGAGAGAATACAACATTAAAAATCACTTTAAAAATCAAATATAAGTAGTATTCAGTTCAAACAAAACCTATTCCCCAATTCATACGAAGATCTAAGTGCATAGAAAATTTAATGAAGGTTAGATTTGCAGTAATAGTCTGTTATTTTGCTTGAACCAAAGATATTTGAATAGTTTTAAGGGCCAAATACTAGCACTGTTCAGTACATCAGCTACTGATTTCAATGGGATCAAGGTTTGGCCCCTTGTGCCCCATTTCAGCATTCTAATGAATTTATTGTTTGACTGCTTTAAAAAGTCTCTTGGCAGAGAGCTGCTGCAAATATAATGGCTCAGTAATGTAGGGCCATTTTTTGTCCTCTATGCTGTACTGGCTGTACTTTCAGCCATTGTGGAATAGAAATATTATTCAGCAAAAGAACTATATTAAAAATTATGGAAGTTAATTAAAAGTCAGCTGTAAATGCTGACTGCAAACAAAACTGACTCCTTACTTCATAACTCTATTTCTAAACAAAATGTAATAAAAAATGAAGCTAGTCTACTGTTTTATTTTATCAGAAAAAGATGATCTGAAAATGAATTACATACTTCTTTAATACTTAATCCATAAATATATGCAGAAAGATGGTGCTAATAAAGTGACTTTGGGATACAGGAGTGATTGAGCCTGTGCAAGCCCATCAAGGGACTAATATTTAAGAGTTTGGTATTACAGTTCACATCTGAATATGAATTATCCCTGGGATGTCAGAAAATACTTAGGGCCTAGAGAACAGTATACATCCATGTATATTCTGGCTTGTTTCTGTGAGTTATGTAAGACCAATATATTCTTCCTCTGTTGAGTGATTTTGTTGCAGGGTTGTTTTTTGGTTGTTTTTTTTTTTCATGTGGATCATCCAGCATGGATGATGTGCTATTTCACTTTCCTAAGTTTTCTCTTGAAGATATGAGGGTTTCTGCTCCTGATGTACTGTCTGTTGACATACATCTCTGATCCACATGGATCATTTACCCACATCCCGCTTGAACAAACATCTTCAGCTTATGTGTTTGGGAATCTGAATTAGTCACTTTTAAGAAGTGTTCTGTTTTCTAATAGAAATTCTAATTATTCTGCTCTTTAGATGTGATATTCCTGGCAAAGGTATTTGAAGTTGCCCAGTAGTTCAAGGTGAATTTACACTAATAAAATCTGCTATAAGCATTCATAGTTTCCAGAAACAGAGAGTGGAGTCTGGCATTTTAATGGTTATCTGTGATGTCCCTCCCACCACGAAAAAAAAAATAAATAAAAATAGTGTTTCTTACCAAATGAAATCTGCCTGGGAAAAATTAAAGTGCTATGGATGGCCACGGCAGTGCTGGTCTGGACTACAGAGCCATGCCCTCCAATCAGCAGAATACCAGATACTCCATCAAGTATCATCTTGTCTACATGGTATTCATGAAACTCCCTATTTGCCGAGATCAGTCATAACCATGATGAGACAAATATGTCATGAAGTTCAGTGTATGCTGGTGACTGCTAATCTCAACCAACCTCTCTGACATTGCACTGTATAGCCACGTGTTTAAACAGAGATTTTGATTTTCTCAGCAGAATCATCTACAGCAGCAAAGTGTGAAGGGTTAAATAGTTCATTTTCTGCAAAGGGGGGGGCAATGAGTGAATACACACTCCCTGTCTCACTCTGCTAACTCCTTGAAGGAGAGAGTGATAGAATGCTACTATTGGTATGCAAGTTTATTCCAGCTGTTCTAGGAGAACATCTGTCCTAAGTCATCCATGTTTGCTGACTGACTAAGCAAGCTTAATGAAATTCTTTGTGTGTCTGATAGCACTCTGCAATAATGTGTGGAAAAAGGAAGAGAGTCACAGTGGAAGAGCCAAACAAAGCCAAAACAGTTGCCGTGCTTTGCAGCGCATCAGGGATAGCTAAGAAAAGCTGCAGGTCCTTATCATTTACATATACCACGAAGAAATAAGGCCATGGTGGACAAGTCTTGAAACATAAAGAAAGGAGCCACAGAACTGACATTAATGTGGTGTCAGGGTTTTAATAGCTCATGTCTCTGCAACAGCTCCATTGCAGCAGCCAGGCTATTCTCACAATGCTTTTCTAAGAGGTGGGTTTTATCTTTTCCAGTCTTCTCCCCCTCAGTCTTTTGAAACCTAGCTAACTTGTTGGGACACTGATGAAATAAGTTCCAGCAAGGCTGACAATTCCACCACTTGCAGCTGGAATAGTGGTCTTATTTTAACTTAACACTTGTTAATAGTATCATTGTTGCTGGCAGCACTAGGACAGTTAGCAACAGAATTCCCACTCTTTCTGCAGCTCTTCTGCAGAGCACTCAGCTGCAGTGGGCAGCAGAGCATAGACATAGATACTTTGTGTATTTTAAGTATGTGGACAAGTAAATATATTCTTGACACGCAGCATTGTCACTGTTATAGTTCAAATAGGGAACTTAAATTGCAGAAGAAGAGCTCTTTTTTAATACTTCTTGAATGAAAACACTCAGAGAGTAAAGACTTAAAGTTATATATTCAACCTTTGCTGTCTGTGAGTAGGACTATATGCAAAAAAGTAGTGGGTTGCTCTTGGAATTAAATATTCCACAGTCCCAGGACTGCAAAATCAGGCCTGTCAGCAATTAGGCCATTTATAGGTACTGTCTCCATTTTCTGCTATTAGTTTTCTTCTGTGTGTCTCTCTCTCACTGGAATGGTCTTGGAGAATTTGTTGGAGCTTGGAGGAAAAACATATCAAGGGAGAAAAATGCTGTGACTTTTGACTCCTGAAAGTGTGCTTCTACTACAAAATCTTAGCGTATGAGCCACCTACAAATATATACCTTTTAAAAGGGAAAAAAAGAAAAAAGAAAGGAGAAAAAAGGGAAAGAAAAAGCACAATATCTTAAGCAGAAGGAGTTAGAATTATCAGAGCGTGACTTGCTATAAGATGCTATGTTGAGCTTTTCAAGGAAAGTTTGTGCAATGGGCCAGCAATGCACTGCAGTTTCTTGGTACTATTTGGTGGAAATGAGAGAAAAAGCACCTTAGTAAGTATACAACTTAATAGTGCTTACAAAGACTCCCTAAACATTTGTGTAAGGTTCCCGCATAATTTTTAATACAGCCAAAATGACTAAGAAAAACATCATGGGGGGAAGAAAAAGCAGCAGTGTGCAGAAGCCTCCTGATTAGCTGTAATCCTGAGGTAAATTACACATGTTTATGCAGGAGGTCAGTCACTTCTGTGGCAGAGAGAAGCTAAATGTCTGGTTAGTCAAGCATAACAATTGTACCCTGAACACTTGGCAATAGATGGAATTCACCATTTGATAAAACTGTTTACTCTAATTCACTCAGTAGGAATAGCCAATGGTTAAGTGAGGCTATATCTCACAAGAGTATAATCTATGGAAATGTATGTAGCGTCCCATGAATACTAAACTAATTCATTATGATCAGCAGTATTTCCAATGAATCTGTAATGATGGAACCTTTAAATTAAATTGTCTCTCTTGATTTTTCAGTGTAATCAAGTTCATCAGCCCATTCCTTTTTTTGCCCTTATTTAAGGCATCAAACCCATGAGCTCGTCAACATATGAAAGCACGTTTGAGCAGCCTAGCCCAAAAACAAAACAGAGGGAAAGAGACAAAGGAGTCATTCTTCACATCATGGAGCACCAAATTCTTTACTGCAAAAAGCACAGTGAAAAAAAGAGAGGGATTAAGAAATACAGAACAAAATACCCATGCTAGAGAAACTGCAAGGGCTTGATTTCCTAATCTCTATTCTACAAAGGTATTGTAATGCCTAAGAGGGTTAAGATACCCCTGACATTTGGATCAGTCAGAAGGATTTCTGAAAGACAATTGCTATGAAGCTTAGCTAGTTTCTTCCTAATGAGACAAAATCCCAAACCATATGGTGACAGGAAAATATATTTTTTCTATCTGTCCCCCAAACTCTAACCAGGAGCACCTCAGTGATGCCATCAGTAGACTGCTTGCACCTGCACTGGTCAGAGAAGCATCTCCCTAGGCTGACAACAAAGTGTTTTTTTCCTCTAGGTGAATTACCTGCCAGGACATCACGTTTCCAAGCGGGGGACATTTTTTCTCATTTCTTCAGCATTACCATCAAGTCATCAGAGAAACAGCAAATGATTGTTTTGACTACTGTCCCAGTACTGTACCTTGGCTTCCTTCACCTGTTAGTGACAGTTTCTTAGTGTCATCATCTTCCAAACAGTGCAGTTCTCCAGTTGCATTATTTGCTCTTATAGTGCTCAAAATCTGTATACAGTCACCAAAAGGCAAAGTCTACTAATTCTGCATGTCTAACAGTTCTGAGTGTATACCTTCATATTTCTGTGTTGCTCCCACTAGACTAGTAGAACAGGTCACTACCAACACTATTGCTTTTATCCTATACAGGGAATACATATATTAACACCTCAAGCTTTAGTGACTTTTATCTTTTTTAAACAGTACAGCCAGCTGGAATGTATATTTTCAAGCCAAAAGTTCTTCTGTATCTAGTAGAATTGTTGAAAAAGACCCTTTACTGGCAGTAAATGGCAGCATTTATCAATTTAATTGTTTCGGTAAATCTGTATAATTTCAGTATTTACCCCAGTGAATACCTTCTCAGCTTCTTTATTTCTCTGTCAGAAATTAGTCTAAGTCCTGTATAAAAAGTGTGATTTTATGCATAGTTTGGTATGGAGCATCTCACTTCAGTATATGTGAATTAGAATTAGCTGGAATTAGAATTAGTCAAGGAATCAGAGAAACTCAATGCCATTGTTGATGACAAGTGGTCTTGACAATTTTTAACTGGCCACAAGTAAATTGCAGCATTCCTATTTATCCAGTAGGTCAAAGTGCATGCACTTTGCTGTGTCAGCATTTGAAACAGCTCTGTGAGCAGTCTCCCTGCATCAGAATTTTCATCTATGAAGAGACAGAGATGATACTTAACTTTTTTTTTTCTGTTAATTTATTTAGATTTCTCACAACATTCTTCAGTATGTGTGTAAGATACACAAAACTATAAACACGGTTGAGTTAAATTTTTTTGAAAATGAAAAGGAATCTTTAAAGAACCTTTTTTGCAATACTCATTTAGCTCTCTTACAGACATGGAAGTGTCTTCCTTTTTTTCACCTATCTGGTTTCCTATTCAATACAGATACACAGGATACCATTTATCATACCAAATCATTCCTGAGGTCTATCTAACAGTGTATGTCTCCTGTTGGTGGTGATCAACGTCAGATGGTCCAAAGAAAGTTTTAGGCCAAAGCTGAATATACTGTCCCTTGATCTCTGCTAATAGAGACTAAAATCTTGAGGACCAAAGATAATACCCCTTTCAAACTTTTGTCACCACTTTGAAGTTCACTGAGTGACTCTACTGTTCAAATAATTCATCACCTCTTCAAAGAAAAGCAATACAAGATACTGAAACTGTCCATATTTCATGCTACAAGGAGATGTCAAGTTAATTGCAGAAACAAAAGGTTTCTAATGTGCTTGCCATATCACTGTAACCAACACCTGCTCTCTCCTAATTTCACTGAATGCCCTTCAAACACTTATACTTGGGTATGTTTGATTTGTTTTACTCTGTTGCATCTCCATAGCAGAACTAATACGATAAAAACTGTTGCACGCATTGTGTGACCTTTGTCTTTCACTGTAGAGTGACTGCAGTAAACACATATTTACAGGAAGTAGGTAATATAACAACGGAGCAGAAATATGTTACTGCAAATATAAGCAGCTTCATAAAATTACTTCTCACTTTCCATTGCCCTGTGAAACACTGTTTCAACACAGTTAGATTCCTGCTCATCAGCATTTCACTGATGTGGGTGTATCTTCATTTTTACAAGCTTTCTCAGTTTGGGCAGATGTATGTTTTTGGCAACACTATATTCATCTATTGAAGTCCCTAAACATGTGGCAGCATACCATTATCTAGGCTGCCTGTGCCTAACACTGCACATAAGCCTGGATTTATATTGCTGGCAGAGAAAATCTCCTTTTGATCATATAAAGAGAGCAAAGCAAATCTTAACAGGCTTAGCAGTTTCTATTAGCATTTATTAAAGGTCTTGTCCAATTCATATATAAATCAATAGCAATTTTTCCTTCTTTGGATATCAATAAGCTTTTGGGTTAGTACCCAACACAGCTGTTCATCTTTTCTCAAAATCATTAATTAATATATCACAGAGAATTGAAAGCACTTAGTGATGTTTACAGTGCTACACTATTAATATCTACAGCAGTGTCATCGTACTTGACATGGCTTGAACATAATAGATGGTAAAGAACATGTTCAGCAAGACTTAGATGATGCCATGTTATACAACAAATACTCATATTAATTAAAAGAAAAAAAAGACTGCATCAGCCTTACTCAAGGTTCTTTAGCATTTACCCTCTGGAGACATTCAACAGTCCTATTGACATGATTATTTGTTGCAGATTCAAAGAAGGTGAGTCTTTAAAATAGGTATATATACAAATCAGTCACAACAAGAAAAGTATTTGGGAAATTTTACTTGACAGAAGATGGAAAAGAGTACTATGTTTGACTAGGGGCAACTAATCAACACTGTTAAAACAGTAAGCATCAGATGTCTGTTCAGACCGCGATGGCACAAAAATGTAGTATGAACAAAAATGTTAAAAAGTAACTGAAAGCCAATCAGATAATCTCTTTAGAAAATTTTGTGTTTGAGACTTCCCTCGGCTTTGCCTTCTTGAAAAGATCTGCTGCTAGAATATAAGAACCTTCCACAGGCTCTTCTTTCTGTCTAGAAGTAGCCCTTTTTTCATCAAAAATTCAGTGAACACTTAAGGAAGCAAACTTCAGAAAAATGAGATTAGTTATAAAAACCTCTCAAAGCAATTAAAGTGTTTTCAGGATGTGGTTGGTGAACCCATGACAGCCTGGGTACTTTGAAGAGATCCACAAAAGCTAGACAGTAAGGCAAGTATCCCCAAGTGAGGTGTCCTGTAATCAGAGAAAATGTCCTTAGTCCTGCCTTTCTCCTGTCCTTCTGAAATGTCATAAGAACCCCTCCATTTTTAAAGAAAGCCTGCAAACACCAACTACTTATGGATCTACAACTATCTCCCAAAAAATCTTGTTCAGTGTCTTCCGAATATTTCTGGAGGAAAAGTACTTGTCTGATGTAGTTCTTATTACTGTTATCTTTTTTTTTTTCCCTTGACTGTTATGTCATCTTGAAATTTAACCAGAAATTAACCAGAAGTTTGCCAGATTGCTGACCTCCGATATTTTCTTCTCATTTAATAACCAAATTTCACAAGGCAAGGAAAGAACATACCTATTGCAAAATCGAGACATTCACCAAGAAGCTTCTGGGTTTGTTAAATGAGATAAAATACCTTTGACATACTTAGAAGCCATGACAATTTCTTAGCTGAAAGCAAGTTGACACTTGATTATACAAAAAGCAAAATAAAAGAACGTTGTTACAGCCCAATGTCAGTTTCTGTAGTGCTTCCCCGAAATGAGTAAGAACACTGACTGGATGCAAAATCTATTTACAGAAAATGACAGCTATCTTGCCAGTGTAACAGCTAGGGTAGCACCATGACAGATTAGCCAGTGACAGGGGAGTGGTGCTTGATACTCATCTCAGAACTTCTTGTCCAGTTCAGCTAAAAACAAAAAAGGAGTAGTGTGACATAGTAGCTACTGCCAGGATTATCTTGAAGCTTCTTGTGATTGCATCCTTACATGAATATTTGTGTTTGGCTTTAGCAATAATGAAGATGAAAGCTCAAGATAAACTAGATGGAAGACAAGTATTGCTACTGAAACAGTGAAATGGCCATCATTTGCTCACTTTGCACCATAAACCAATCTCAGCCGAGTAAAACTCCCTAAACAAAATTGCAATTACACATATGTTGCCTTGAGTAATTTTGCACACAGTGCTTTTCAACTGTTTTTCTCAGCATGCTTAAAAGTCCTAAACAGCAATACATGTACACAAAATTTCAAAAGGGGCTTAAATGCCTCTGTTGAAAATATCAGCCGTTCCTCAAAGACGACCAAGTGCTTCCACTTACATTAAGTAGAGCCCAATCAAAAATATCCTGCTGTTTTACACAGGAAGCCACAAAGACTAACAGTCACTGAACTGATTTTCCTTTGAGCAAACACAACTGTAGGAACAGCATAAAACAGGCAGAAATTGGATTCTGTAATACTGTATTCTAAAGAATTTTCAATCAAACACACGCTCTAACAAAACTCTTGAAAAAACATTTGAACAAAATCTGTACCCTACAGTTACAGGAGTTCCAAACATTTCATGGAAACAACTGAAGCGCAGAGCAACCTAATGTAACTTTTGAAGTTGGTCCCACCTTGAGGAAGAACTGGACCACTAGAGGCCCCTCCCAACCCAAGCTGGCCTATGATATTGCATATCTGTTGCTTTGAGCAATGGATCTCAGCTGTGAAACCACACATCTCAATTCTAAACTCTTGAAGAGTCATTTTTTGCTGCAGAGGTTTGTTATCTATGCAGGTAACAACTAGAAGAGCTGATGACCATACATCAAAGCTCTGTTTTCTCAACCAAAGATATTAGGAGACTGAAAAACTCTAGTAAGACTACCTTGACTATACCTAGTTTAGAACACCCCAGTATTTTCAGGAGACACCAAATGCAAAAGAACTCTCCAAACAGCTTCCCTGGATTAAGTCATTTATGAGTATAGACATTTAACCTGAGTTTCCACACATTTCCTTAAATGCTTATCTTCCAAGTATGCGAATAGTCCTTTTTACTGCAATAAGAGTCTGCTGGCTGTAAGAGGTTAAGCAAATAAATAAATATTTATAGAACTAAATTATCACCAAAATCCTAGATACAAATAATGATAGACCACTTTTTAATTGTAAACAGTCAATATCTAGAAAATAAAATATATTAAAATAGAAAGTCTTCTTAGCTTTTCTATTTGTCTTTTTTTTAAAAAAAGAGGAAGAAGGGAAGAGGAGACAGGAGGAATTTCATTTCAACTGCACGATTTAGGATAAAATATTGGAATAATTTTTTATAACCTGCCCTATACAAGAATAGAACACTCTTTTTCTCTTTTTCAGCACACATTTTTAATGCTGATTGGAATGACTACAGTGTAGTAAAACCCAATAATGTAGCATTTTATTAAATACTATTTGTAAATTGCCTTAATCTGTGGCCTCCACAGATCCCTAACTCTGTAAAAACTTCCATCCCCTTTTTCTCTCTGGCTGCTGTAGCTTTTTCTAAATTATACTGTGCTAGTCAGTTGTTCTGTATAATTTGATATATTTTATGGCAACCTTCGAAATATTATTTTTGTAAATTTTGTTTTGGACAATAAAACTCTAAGGAAACACAGCTGATGTCTCCCTCCAGATACACTTTCACTGTCATGTTATAGTTTTTTTTAGCTGCAGTTAATGTAAATATCTATGAACTTGAGCTTTTAGCTAATTTCTCATTAAATTAAAGAGGTCTTAGTCAATTTCCAATGCATACATCAAATACTACAACATTTCTAAGCATCTTTTATTTAGTCTCTGCTACTGTCCCCTGGGTAAAATTCATCCTTTTTCCTAAGTCTTATGGCTGGTGAGAGAAATGGCAAGAGAGGAATAGCCAGAGCCAGTGTTAGCCTGGGGATGTTGCTCAGGGTAGCAGATCACTCCAGCAAGAGGCACTTAGCCCTGTGCAGCCACATCTTCCATCTTTCCCCCACAAGTTTAGGGAGAAGAGGTAGGAGAGCAGCTTGACAGGAGCAAGCCACCCTGTGGGGAGCAGGGCACTGCTGGGATGACTCTCCACAAGTCAGAAGAGGGCTTCTGACTCTACAAGTGCTGCAGCTGCAGCTCTCCATTGCTAATGCTCCCAGAGGAGAGCTACTTACACTGCTGAGGGGCAGGGGTTTTGCTTTGCCCCTGCAGGGCACTAATGGCAGTGGACAGCCCAGGTCAAAATGGGTAAGAGGGGAAAAAAGTGACATCTGGACCAGTAAATATATTTTGTCCTTCCTCCACAGCAGCAGAATATAACTTTTGCCCACACCACTGAGAAGGCCTTAACCAACACTTCTTCTCCTCTGTGCTAGTACAGGTATTCTCTGTGCTGGTTTGAATAGTACCAGAGAGCAGCAACTGAAGTAAGAATTACATAGGGTTATGCTCCAGAAAAGTTACTGAGGAGATGTTTGCTCTCCCAGTTCTTAATATATGCTCAGAATGCTCTGATTGATTATTTTCTGTGTGAGCAAGAATGAGCATCACCACCCATGCACAAAGAAACAAGCTTTCTAATAAAAGAAATCTTTACTTTAAATGCCTGTTGTGGGGATGGATCTGGGCAGTTGAGGTCAACATTTGGTTTCACTCTGTCCTTCTGCACTGGGAATACGTGCAGAGCAACTACCCAAATGCTTCTTGCCTCTGCGGTTGTGATTACTGTTCATACTCTCAGGACAGTGGGTGGTCTACCATTTCATGTTGCAGAAAACAGTAGAAGGGGTTTCTTAAACATTTCTGCATGGGAGAGCTGCTCCTGTATGAAATCTTTTATGTGCAAAGATCTCATTTGAGTTAAAGTGTAAACTGTGCAGACCCTGCTATTTTAGGTGGCATCAAGCTAGCTTAAAATGAACAGCTTAAATGTTTCTTCTTTTTCGGTTTGCATGTTTGTGAGGCATGGAGAGGACTGGTGGTGGTCTCACCAAAAAATAGAAAGGAGTGGAACAAAAGAGTAATGGAGAGGCCAGAGTGTATTGTGGAAGACCAAAGTAACTCTAACAGTTGGGGTTTGATTTTGAGAGGCAAAGTCCTCTTGGAAGGCTTTTATTCCTCCAGCTCTCCCTGTTTGCAGGACGAAGTGTAAAATCTCCAATCCTGGCTGTTCACCAGTAAAGCAGCATATTAGGACTTGTAACACTTTATTAGTATGTCAGATTATTCCATCCGATAGAATGAGATTTCTTTCATCCAGAAAAAGTGCATAGAGTCCTATATAAGAAAATGCTAGCAGATTTTAAATTCTAACTCTGTAGGGACAATTTAAAGTCTATTTTCCTTCTTCTAACTGTTCGGTTGGGGTTTTTCTTTTCATTCTTATTCTGTCTCATATGTTTATTATACCCTCCATGTCTTCTTCCGAAAACTCTGATTGCCTTCAGGTGTTTGTTATTATTTGGTTTTCTGCATCACTGTAGTATCTCTTTAGGACTTCTCCCCCTTCCTTTCTCTCTTCTTTCTAAGATAGATTTGGTTTTCTTCCCTGCATTTTCCTTTCTTTTAAACACTTCTTTCTTTTTCCTTCTGTTTCCTTTCACTATATATACTTTCTTCATCGTATGTTTGCTTTACTAGCACAGAGGAAAGCAGTAAGGGTCATTTACAGTTCCCACATCTTCCATATTTGGGGTGAGAGGGTCTATGGTGGATTCAGGAGTTAATACTGTCATACAAGCCACTCCTTCTTGAACACAGCCTAGGTACAAGATCTTTTCTCCATACCCAGGGGTCACCACAGAGAATCTCCTCAGAAAGTCCTTGCACAAGGGACAAATGCCACAGGTATATGGCACCTCTTGGAATGCCCCCAGTTGATTCAAGGGTATTTGGAGTAATATGTGAGATAACTTTTGCATCTTCTTTTCATAATATAAAAACCTGTGTAATCTACAAGCATAAAGAGATGGTGTAGAAATCAGGAATGGCTCAAATGCTGAAAGTCCTGGCTTCACTCAGTCCCTTCCTGCTACTTGTTTAAAGTATCCTGCAGAGGGAACTTGGGGGAGAAGGCTGTGTGACTGCTGTTCCAGCCAGCAGGAGCTCAGTTGTTAACAGCTGTGGGCTTTAACAAAATAAGTACTTGTGTTACTTTAACTCATTTTCTTTTTCCTTTTGGCAAATAACATGTATGGCAAACATTCGGCCCCAGTGCTATATTTCTCCCATCATTTTTATGCGTTTCATTCAGCCCTTTTTGCAGATTGTTGCTAGAATGAAAAGACAGTAGAAGGCCGTGCTTCCAGAGATCAAACTTCCCATTGTTCTTTGAATAAGAGATTTGTACTTGAGTACAGAGATTTGCATAAGAATTAGTCCCCTTCCTTGTATCAAGTCAGCTATTTTCAGCTCAGTGTAACAATCTTCGATTTTTTTGGTTGTAACTATGGCAATAAGATTAGATGGTATTCAGTAAAATTCATTTTACAAATTAGCATGGGAGGGTGCCTGTGACTGCGATAGAAAGAGTGGTGTAAAAACATTGTGGAATGAGATTGAAATTAAATCAGAAGTCAGAATATTCCTCAAAATAATGATTCTCAAACTCATCCAGCACCATCTGGTAGTTTGTGAATGATTTACAGTCAGCCACAATAAACATGATGGCATCAATGGGCCTGATGGGGGTTATATTTCTTACTCAAAGCCATTTTGAAAAGACATTTTAACCCCATTTTGGGTGGATGCTGAATTCTTTGATCTGAAACTTTTATAACAGTGGCAGTCAAATCAATTTCAAACACTTTCATTACAGTACAAATCTACAAAGCTTGTTACGGTCTGGGAAGAAAAAAAAAAGTCATGCTCCAGGCCTCAGGCCATGTTATAATGAGGGTAAGAATGAGCAGTGGTAGGTACTATTTGGAGTTCTGCCTCTGTCTTTCTGATGCATGGTGCAGTCCTGTCAGTTCATCAGAAGAGCAGACCTTAATTTGCACACACTAAAGATGGCTTCCTGAAGTTCTGCATCATTTGCAATAAATCTTGGTTTTGATCATATTTCATTACTAATGAGTCTTCGGTCTATACCTAGCCTTTGCTATTCTTAGTGATATATGCAAACAGGGTTAGAAGGAAGGCAGGTTTAGATATATTTTTTTCAGATGTTCAATGAACACCTTTTTTTTTACTATTTGCATTTTCCCAAGGAAACTGTTACCTCAACAAGAAAAGTATTGCAAAAATATATTTTCAAAAATTGTTTGACTAACTGGTTCTTTCATTGGTATGCTATGATATGATAGTTAATGTAATATGATATATTTAATTGATATTGATAGGGTTCTTTCATTGAATATTAAGAAAATACAAAATTTCAAAAGCATGAGAAGTTTTATTTTTCTTCTTCTGAACACAGGCTTTCACAGTTTTTCTTGGCTGTCAGTTTATATATTAGAAGGCTGGCAGAGATCAGCCCTGCAGCCTTGCACAGGAAGACAGTAGTATTGCATGAAATTTCATGTCCCAACACAGTTTAAGCTCAAATGATGTCCTTCAGTATTGCATAAGGCCTGCACTAGCTCTCTGCAAAGTGAGTTGTCCTCATGGATCAAACACATGTTCAAACTGCATAAATTGGTAAAATAGAATTTTGCCTTTATAAATGATGTCCAGCAGCCCTGAATCACAGTCTGACCTGGTCATCCTACCAAACTGCATGCACAGTTTGCAAGATCGTGAGTAGCCAGACCTGGCCCTTCAGGAGGAAGGCGGAATAAGAGATTAGCTAGACCTGTGCAGAACTATTATTTCTGTCTGGAAAGGTTATCTTCAGGTATTTTCTCAGTGCTCAGTCCTGAGGTAGCAAAGGTCTTAGGAAGAGCACTCAGAACCTTTCAGGAGAAAGGCGTTATTTCCTGTATGACCATTCTGGGTGCTCCCAAAGCAAATGAATGTGCAACTGTGTTGGCTACTTTTTTCTTCTAATACATTTTTCTGAAGTTATTTAATTGCAGATCCTCATTGAAAGCCAGGAACAGGGACATTATTTCAGTAGACACATTGTGCATTATCAAAATGGCTTTGTGCTTCTTCTCAGGTAAAAATAAAAGCTATTGGGGTGGAAATTTACTTGCTCTCACTATTGGTTATCTGAATAATTTTTTGCTGTTTAAATGAAAACAAATGGATGTTTGCATATAAATAATCATGACCCATTTTCCTGTCAGCAATACATATTCCGTTTGGTGGTATACAAACCATCAGTTACTCAGTGGCTCAAAAATTACTGTGCCTTTTTAAAATGGTCTATTCTGCAGGATAAAACGGTTTCTAGCAATATAGGCAAGAGCTTTCAGTCACAGTTTTAAACCCTCCATACTTCTGCAGGACAGGATTCAACAGTATGTTTAGTTTTCTGTGAATCTCTGAAATAGATCACACCACAGTACAAATTCATCTTATACAGGGTACGGCTTACAACCAGGGGGTATAATGCAATACGACAGCAGAATGACAGCAGACATAGCAGATTACTAAAATCTGTGTAATATGTAGTTCTCAGTGCAGAGAGTTTAAATTAAGCAAAACAGTGGGAAACCTGTAATTCAAGAGGCAACATGACATCCATCCTGATTTCAAAAGCAGAAGGTGAAAGGCTCAAGTAGGTCTGTGAAGGTTGTTCTCTTCCCAAGTAGGAAGAGCATCTGATGACAGTGTTTGCCAGACAGTGACCTCGGTGAGGAGTGGAACCAGACCATGTAACGCATAGCAAAGTATTGTTTAAACTCTTGGCATTTACAAGAAAATACCAGATAGTCCTCATAGGCTTAGCTCATGCCATTCAGAAGAAGCACCCATAGGATATGTAGGAAATTGATAAGGACACAGTTTTTCAAGAATGCCCACTACTTCATTCTTATGCAATGGAGCGATTTGCCTTGGATTTCAGCCCTAAATCTAACCTCTTATTCAGGTGCCAGAAGTGCTGCATAAAGGCATTTTATGGGTAGCACAGCTCCATAAGTAACTTGTCTCATAGCAGCTGCCCAGTAAATCTCTTTTCTTGACTTTTCCAAGAGTCAGAGTGAACAGCAGTGGCTGGCCCTCCAGTTGTCCCTGTTCCCAGACAGAGAAGACACCCTGAGTTGTTTCTTTTTCTGAGTTGAATGAGTATGAGCTGGGATGCATGTGTGCACTAACAGTGGGAAAGAGCTGAGAATCCAGCCAAGAGCAGTTGAGGCACAGGTTAACAAAGGGTTGCTGAAAAAACCTATCCTGCCTATCTTGGGAAAAGTTGCAAATTGTTTGTATAAATAAAGGGAAAAGAAGCCACCTAAAAAAACTAGTTTTCAGGCACTAACCCGACCTGCAGACCTACTTACTACATCGCTCTCCTGTCTTAGCCAATCAAGGCCATAAAGCCTTGAAATGCTACGGGACAATCAGTTAGGTGTATCAACAGCCTTTGTAATTGCTGACTCTGTTTCTGCTTTTAATTTGTGAATGCACAGTGTTTCATAATGCCTGCCCCTGATTGAAGGAAATGCCGAAGTGTAACAGGAGCCTGTGGATAAGGTTTGCTCTCCTGTTGTCGTTCACATTCTGAGAACAATGCAGAAAATGAGTCATTACTTAGCTGACAATGTAGCAGATCAGAAGTAGCTGATATTTATCTCTGATTAGGAAGGCATCACTATAGTTCTTTTTACCTGAGCAACTTAAAACCTTTTCTTTAATCTGAAAGAAAGGAAGCTCTGCTGTTGTACAGAGTGAAGGATATTTTTAGAGTTATTGAATACTGTAGGATCAGAAATTGCACCTATCTTTGAAACACATTGGAGCTTTCCTCTTCTTTTGGGCTACATTTCCTTGTCTCATTATAGCCTGTCCATCCTACTTTTTATACAGTTCTCATGCAATGTAAGAAATACATGGGGGCATACTGGTATATAGTGTGCAAACAATGCCCAGCTCTTTGTGTAGGTAGCTATCCTGCCAACTTTCAGCTCCTCCAGGTGGGTATTTGGAGGGCTATAAAGCCCTATATGCTTGTGCCTTTAGTGCAGTTATGAGTGAAATGAAATACCAAAACCATCACCTGCTGAAAAAGATCTATATAATGTTACATATTGGATTTGTGGGGATCTGAGTTGTCAAAGGTACAAAGCACAGTAAAAATGTAGAGATGGAAAGGAAAAAAATGAAGTAATTCTGCCAGGTGCTTTAGGGTAGGTGAGATATAGAAATATTTTTAACAGTTTTAATCAAGCTACAAGGAAAATTATGCAGCATATTCATTCCTGTAGGATTTATACAGTTGGTACTCATCATCAGTATGGGTTTGTTGGTGCACAATGGAAAATTCAGCTGAAACAGGGAGATCCACTGTCTTTTTTGATACAGATAATATGAAGAAGATTGCTTACCTTTGACACAAAAATACAAGCTGATCACATATAGGGTTTTTTTCTGCAAAGTCATGTGCTGGTTCACTAGACTTATGAGGAAATCAGAGTTTAGCTTAGCTTAGTTTAACTCTACTTCTGCTTTGGAATATTAAGGCAACAGTGTTCAATTCACAGGCAGGAAGAGGACACCTTTATGGCCCCCTCCAGAGCAAGAACAGGAGGATCTGCTTGGAGTTTACCTGGCTTCTTCCCTAAAAATCATAACAAACCCTTTATTGAGGATGGAAAAAATGGGGGGAAAAGGGGAGGATCTTCTGATGAAGGACCATGTGAAGTGAGAACCCACAAGCAAGCATTATGGTGAATTCATTGCTTGTTCTTCACAGTTGAGAATGCAGAGAAAAAACTACATCATCATGAGAATGCCCTTCAACTGTTTACTGATGGCAACACTGCTGCTGCTGTGACTCATTCTCAGTTTCTCGTTGTCTCGTGGTTATTAAACATATGGGGACAGTGGCTGGCAGCAGCCCAGCACTGGAAGACTTTGCCCCAGCTGCAATTTGGGAGCAGCCTGCAGGTCAGCACGTTCAGAGAGGGACAGAAAGTAGGGTCCATCCTGAGGCCAATACCATAACTCTGCTGTCACAGATCACTACTGTTATTACAGCAGATCCTGTAGAAGTGCCCCAAATCCCCACACAATAACAAGAACCTGTTTTCTGTATACATACTACAGTGCAGTCAATTCCTGTAGGAGATGCAGTAGTTTAATGTGAAAATTTTCTCATTCAATCTTTGCTTGTTCTTTCTGAACCAGTGGAGCTGCTCTTCGCTGCAGAGTGGTCCTACTGTGCCCTTTCCTGATGTAAATCACATTACACCCAGCTAGGACTCTCCTGCCTGTTTGCTTGCCAAATTGACAGGAAGGCTCACACTTAATTTACAGGTATCTGTGTTTGCTGACTTGTCCTATTAAGCATGTTGACTGGCTGTTTTACTAATTGAGAGTGCAAGAAAATGAGAGAGAGGAAGAGAGAGGAGTGAGCAAGCAAGCACAAACTGAGAAAATCCAGTCACTGACTTTCTGGAAACTTGTGGTAATTTACATGTGATAACTCTGAAATGCCTGACTGTTTGACAGAAATTGGCTAATGGGTTCAGAGCTGCCAGTGGGGAGGGAGAGGATGCCAGGCAAGTAAAAAGGCAGTGTGGTTATATAGGTCTCGTTTCCTTGGTGAAAGCAGCAGGAAACAAAACAACATTAAAATAAAAAAAAAGTAGTCATGGAGATTATTCCTCAGAAGACTCTGGCCCTTTCCAGCTACTTTAGAATACAGTCCATCGCTGGTCACAAGGCCCATGTGCCACTTATATCCTGCATAATTTTATTTGAGGAGTAAGTGCAACTCAAGGGGGATGGATTTTTATTGGTTTTGTTCTCTGCTCAGGCAAGCATTTTATTCTAGTTGAGCAACACTTGGTAAAAGGTTCAACACACAGGACATCCCTCATGTTTCACTAGAAGTAAGAATGATTTACAGATACAGAAATCAGTTTTCACAGAGCTTGATGACGTTGGGATGCCTACTGCTGCTTTGGTCTACTTCTAATTGTCACAGAAAGGATGAGGTTGTCCGAGCAATGTGTCTTACCGGGGTGTGCTGGATTCACCTAGCAATCGTCATTCGATGATTACCTAGAGAAAGATAATTTTCTCAAAGACAGAATCAGCTCAGAAATAACAACCTAGAAAATTAATTCTTGCAGCTACTTTTTGTTAGCAGATATGTAATGCTGAAGGAGATCAATAATGTATTTTATTATAGGAGTTCCGATAAAGAAGTATTGTGCTGTTTTTAAATATTACTGCTTAGACATCGTCCAAATGGAACGTATTTGGATTTGATGAATAAAATGTAGTGTCAGCTGAAGTGAAAGACAAAAATTTAAGCTCCTTAATCTCATCAAAAGCAAAGCCATTTCTGAGCCAAAATGTTCCCATTTGAAACATTTTGTTATTCTGATTTATTGAATGACTTCTCTTCTCTGGAATCTTTAACAACATTAAAAATTCACTGATGTATTCATAAATCAGTTGAATTTTACAGAAAACACTTAGCTTTCATTTGTTTGGGATACATTGTGGCTGCATTTCTCTAGGCAGCTTACCAGGGAAACAAGACTGAAATTCTTCAAAATGCATCCCATTTTTACCAGTGAAAGTCTTGACCAGGGCTTGTGACCCTCTGTTTTTTATAACAATGAGCTACTTGAAGAGATACTCCAGATGGGCATTGCTTTGGGTTTTTTCCCCCCTCATGCAAATGCCAGCTAAACGCCAGCCTCAAACACAGTGAAGATGATAAAAATGAGTTGGTTATAGAGGATGTGGACACACTGAGGTAAATAGCATGCCAGTTCAGACAATTAGTGCATATCAGTTGCTGACTGCATACTTAAGTGTTTTCATTTACAGCCAGAAAATATTATCTATGGAGCTGGTCAAAGTGTATACTAACACAGATGCACTATCTGACTAAGAACCAAGCAAAATATTCAGAATTCACCCGGAAAAAGCTCTGAGCAACCTTATCTAAGTTGACCCTTATTTCAGTGAGCAGTTGGACCTCCAAAAGTCCCTTCTGATCTATATTATCACAGAGTATTTTAAGTTTAATTTTTTTTTTTTAAATAAATACCAAACAGGTGCATATGGAAGAATAGAAAAGGAGTAGAAATAACTTCTGTGTTCCGTTGCATGGCTAATGATGGATTGATGGATGACAGCACTAGGTGCATACTCCTAAAGCATGACAGCTGACTTCAGGGCAGGCACGTGTTAGCAGGTACAAGTTCTGAAGAGGGAGTGGGTGCAAAATGCATTGCTGAGAAGTAATGCTTTTGCAGATGCTTTCTTTCACATTGGGAGACAGTGTCTCTACCAGTGCTCTACTGAGTAATGGGGAGGTGTTGATATTAGCACCTTTTCACTGGTCATGCCAAAGCTTTCCTTCCACCAAGTCTCCATTTAACTCTCCAAGTGCGAACAGAAAGCTTCAGCCAGAAACAAGTATTTTAAGTTCTTTCATTTTCATGACAGCTGACATGTGGTGGGGTTTTTTTGGGGGGAAGGCATAAAAAACAAGTGATCGTTTATATATTGAGGCATATGTCACTTTCTGGAAAGAGTTATTGTGGGACTGGAGATAGTTCCAGTCAGTGAGACCTTTCAAAGTTAAACAGCACTCAGAAAGCTCTGCCAGAGCCTTGTGCCATGGCCAGAGTGACCTGACAGGGGGTCTGGGTAGCCCTTTTCTGGGAGTACCTGAAGATCCCTGAGCCCTTGCTGCCCTGGCAGCTATGGGAGCTGTGGGTGACCTCTGGGGCCCAGGATTGGAAGGTTGTGGTTATGGAGGGCCTCCTCATCTCCGTCTTCTGCTGCCCCATCGAGGACCCCTGCCCTGCTGCCTCCCCAGGGGGAATCCAGCTCCTGGCCTGGCCACCCTGCAGCAGCCCTGCAGGCCAGGCCATGGAGGAGGAACCCTGGAGGCACCTTGGCTGTTCATGGGTGTCCGGGCTTCCCCTGCTGTCCCTGTCCCCAGATCCCAATGAAGAGCTGGAGGAGGTGGCAGGTCCCTCTGCTCCAGGCCAGGACAGGGACTGCTCAACCGGGGGGCCCCAGCACCCCCTGAAGAAAAGGCTGGGCAGCCCCCAGGCCACGCAAGAGGCCACCCCACCAGCGCCACTAGGAGGGTGCCCCTCTTCAAAATTACTCAAATAAGCAATGCCTTCATCATCTGAGAAACTCTCCCAAACACTAGATACCCCTCGAATTGGTGCTTTCAGAGGGCATTTGGAGGAAAGCTGATAACCTGGTATGCTTACAGTTGGTGATGAATTCGGTGGAATAGGGTTATTTTCTCTTATACAAGGAGCAGCTCTGAGAAACAGATTAGTTATACCTGTCCTTCTCACTCCCAAATATTGACAGCACTTGGCAGAAGGCACAACACCAGGACCAGTGGGATAAATAGTACTTCTGTAACTTTTTATTCTGCATAATTGAAATTGAATATGTTTACATGACTTTTTGCTACTTGAAATTAAGTTTTCATGGCAAGAATCTGGTTATCTCTTGCCTCATTTTTCTGGGGCCTTTCCAAAGCACATATAAAATGCTCCCATCAGCATGAGCAGAGACCTTGCATTTTTTAGTCTTGTGCACAGACCTGGAGACACTTTATCAAGGTATAAATGACTATGTAAGCCAGAGGAGAAGCTAAGTCCCTATATAGTTATTCACAGAAAGGACTGTATTTCCTACCTGTTTCTCTTGAGAAAATGAATGATGCATGAAATCGTAAGAAATAGACTCTGAGGTGAGTCCTTCTCTAGCCCTCCTCATTCATCTT
The DNA here is from genome assembly GCA_031468815.1 of Morus bassanus. NCBI lineage: Eukaryota > Metazoa > Chordata > Aves > Suliformes > Sulidae > Morus > Morus bassanus. The sequence goes on along the minus strand of CM062600.1, from coordinate 18,949,371 downwards.
TCTGAAGGATTTCAGATCCAGTCCCGCACAGATCCAGATTTTTTACTTTTTATGATAGGAATTTTTTTTTAATTTCTTATAACTTGCAGTGTCATCATGACCATTAGACTGTCCCCTCTTTCCACCTGAAATTACAGGCTAGCTTAATTCCAATTTCTGATTTTTTTTTTAAATGTAAAATATATGTTCCTTCCAAATGTAATATAAGAGAAAGCACATACATTTTCAATGACTTTACATGAAACACGAGTGCTGTGTTTGGCCACTGCATTCGTTTTTCTCTTTTTGCTTTCACACAGTGGTCACAGGTAGCATACTGTGACGTCATTGTCTATAGTAATCATACTTCCCTTTTTTGCTTTGTTTTAGTATTTTGAGCCAAACTCCCATGCATCTACTTCCTATCAGATCCAGCTGATTTAACTTACCAAGCACAGACAAAAAACAACTAATGAATTTCCTGTACCATTGGTTATAAAGAGCATCCCATAACAATCCTTAACGTCCACTCGCAAATTTGCTTCCTCTTCCATGACATGAAAGATTTCTTTGGAAGTGCCTTTGCCTTATCTCAGACTTGAAGCCATTTATCATCGAGAACTATGGCTTCTTTAATCAGTCAACCCTAATAGCCACTGGCTCTGTTACAAGCATTAGGTATATAACTTTCATCTTAAAGTGCTTGTCTTAACATTCTCTAATTAGGCAGAAAGAAAAGACAATTTCTGTAATGAAAGGGAGACTATATGAGAGATTTTGAACTCACATTGAAAAAAAAAGTTGTTTATCCAGCAGAAGGAGAGAATATTCCTGACCTTGAATACCTCTGGGAGTTGCTTTCATACTGTTTATCTGAATAGACCTGAGGGAGCATCTTTACATATCTAGTCTTTTTATTTATGTTAAGACAGCACGGTCAAGATCAGGGATCCTTTGTGCTGTTTTCTCTAAAAATACATGTAAGAGACTGCTTGGCAAAGATTTACTACCTGAATAGGCAGTGGGGTAAAGTGTGGGAAGAAGGACACCTTATGATTATTGCTCATGTTTTACAAACAAGGAACCGAAAGCTGTGCTGACTCCTTGCAGTGTAATAATCACACTGGGAACAGAGTAAGCTGTCAGGCAAGTGGTCTGGTTCCCTGCTTCTGTGACTAGGGCCCATACCCCTGAAGGATAACACCAGGAACCTGCAAATTCACTGTTGAAATAAGGAAGCTGGTCCTTCAGAAAATGCACACTTGCAGGCAGAGCTACAAATCCATCGTTTATGCTGCTTCTTGCTTTTCTGGGAGTTAATGACAATGTAAAATCTTTGAATAGAGGCTAGTGAGCTCCTTCCCAAAAGACTTCCCTAAAGAGCTTGTCCGCTCCCAGGGCTGGCTGTACATATAGTAGGTGTCATAGTCCCACATGTGTGTGGTTGTGCCTGTTCTGCCAGACGTTGCCAGTCTGGCTCAACTGGAACTACAATGGCCTCTCTGGACTCTCCTAACTCAAGGAGGATCTTAGCTGACAACAAGGCTTGATGGAGAAAAAAAAGAAGGGTTAGTGAGGAAATGTCCTCACCTTTTGACTGATGGTGTGTGCCCCTTCACATTAGCCTGACCACTTCCAGCTGTCCTCTGAAGAATTACACCTCATGGGAAGGGAGCATAAGTAGGTGGAAGTCCTGCTGCATAGGTTGTATACAGGGTAGAGTTTATGCCTTCAGTTTTTCTTCAGACCGTTAATTTCTAGTTAACCTAAATAAATAATCATCTTTGAATGAAGAGAGATTTGGTGGTAGGGAAGCACAGCCTAATCATTGTTCTTACAAAGATAAGACAATATATTTCTGGACTAAAATATAAAGAAGTATTGTGTCCTCTTTCACTGTGCAGTGTTCCTATTTTTTTGAGCAGGAATTTCCTTATGCATTGAACTTGCTTCCACACTACCCATTGCTTTTGTTTCCTTCTTTTTAATTTTTTTCCAGGTCAGTTTTCCAAAGATTTTCCAACTTATTAAGATTTTTTACATTTACAGAGGTTGGGTACCTGATTCTTATCTGCCAGGATCACCCATTATTGCAAGAATGAAAGTGTCATCCAATTTTCTTGTAAAATGGGGTCAGGTGTATAAAATTTGTCATTATATATGTGTGTGTATGTGTGTTTATCCAATTAAGATATTAAGAAAACGTACTCAGTTGCCAGCTCTGTCAACACAGAACACTTTCACATTTAATCACGTATTGTCATTACACCATATTATTTCTGAGACATACGCAGATATGACCTTTATTATTCAAATTTCTACCTAATGTATTTTAACATTGCTGTGCTTTTGATTCATGTAAAATAGTTTTTTTCTAAAATTAGACTACTTAATAACAATAATGAATGTGAGCTTTAATCTGCATGCAGCCCTGTCTTCTTACTCTCATAATGTACTAAATTGGGATCTTTTCATGCATTGTAATTTGGGAAGCTGTTCCTGAGCAATTGCACACACAGTCAAGCTAATCTTTCTTCCTCAGGATGGGAGATTCCTTCCTGATGCAAAACTAGGGACTATGATTTCCTTTTCCAGGATACTTGACTTTGACTGATAGCAGCTGACCTATTCCTTAAAATGTCCCCTGAAGTTGACGCTGCCAAGTCCAGGGCTGTATGATCTGCCCTCCTCAGGCAGAGTATCCTGTGCGTAAAACTATTGTGTCCCAGGGCGTGTGTGCATGGCAGTCTCTGTGGGTGCATGTATGGGTGCGCACAGAGAGAGCAAACCTCTTTCATCAAGGTTTCTGCAGATCTCCAGCTGAAACAGCAAGCAGAATACAAACATTGAACTAAAGGCAAGAAAGCAGGAAAAAAAGTGTTTGGGCAGAATGTAGATTAAGAAAAAACACACTTTTTTCACTGACACTAGCAAGAAAAACACATTGACATAATTCACTTGAACAGGAAATGACATGTTCTTCTAATCTATTGATGACCTTTCTGAGTCAGTTCCTTGCTGTTGTGAGCTGTTACATGGTCATTTACACCTGTGTTGAGTACAAGTCTAGCAAACAACTTTCTTCCTTTTGCTCCTAAGTTAATGCTTTCCCTTTAGTTTCTGCTTATTCTGCAGCAGATAATTCCAACCATTGAGAATCAGCCTTCCCAGAGGCACGTACCAGGTCACTTCGGTATCACGCCCTCTGTTCTCACTTCGTTATAGGGTAACAAGTTTGCATTAATGCCATCTCTGTTGCTTTAAGAAGGGATCAATTTAAATCAATTTAAGACCACATCCTACTCCAGGCCACTTCCTCCCAGGCTCCTGGCCCCCAACCAGCCAGTCCCTCCCTCCGTTCAGTCACCTTATACTGTTGTCATTTTTCTCCCTCCTGCAAGTCCCCTTTTTTTGACAGGTCTGCACGGCTTTCCTTGTCCAGCAGCAGCCAACCTCTGATTTCAGTGCACTGCTATCTTACAGCCCCGTAATTCCTGGCTCCCCTTCTCCTCTTCAACTGATTCCAGTCTCTATGTCAAGAAAGTCCCTGTCCTGATCCAGGCTGCTCCAGTCTCCCATCAGCTGGTGTGGCATTTTTGATCCTTGATGTAAGGATGCATGCCTGGACATCTGCAGGGAAATCACAGGAGGGATGTTCCTCCACCTCCAAAACCTAGCCCCTGCTACCACTCTGGCTTCTTGGGAACAGACCCAGGAAGGGTGCAGAAAAGTCAACTGCTTCGGACTGTAGCCATCAGCTGTGGCATGCACAGCACACAGGAGATCTTCTGAGAAATGTCTGTGCTGCCCTAAAAAGTCTTTGTGGAGCATGCATGAGCTGTCTTCTCCCGAGGGTTTGTAACTTACACTCAGCATATAATTTAAACAACCAGCTACTCCGGTCCATTTCTGAATAGCAAATGTTTGCCATGCAGCATGCCAGGGCCAGCCAAGGAGTTACTCACAGGATGAATATCTCTGAATATAGAATAAATCACAGCAAGTTGCAAGCTGTCTTCTGAATTTTCACAAACATGAAGAGAGGGGAGAAAGGAACTGAAATTAAAAAATTACCTTGTGGCAAATTATTTACTTAGTTCTAACAAAGGTAGAGGGGCAGATTCTCAGCTGATGTAAGTCACCCTAATCCTATTGAAATCAAGTCATACATTTTGAGACCAAATGGGACTTCTACATCATGTAGTTTGACCACTACCAAGACATAGGACAGGAAATCTCACTCATTGATCTCTTTATTGAATTTAATAGTAAATATTTGTCAGAGGTGACATTAATGGGGTGTTGGGCCTGATAAGTTTTTTCACTCTTTCAAAAATATTTTGTAACACTGTGACTATGGAGCAAATGCATATATATCTCTACATATGCTTGTGTCTGTATACATTCACTGTAGGCATGTGGTGAGTTTTTTAATGTTATGTTTATTTAATTAAGCTCCTAGAAGAGGGACTTTTCAACTTATTTTCAGCTGAGGTATACCAATATGGCTGAAGACATTCACATCTCCCACAATTTTTTGAACAGAGACCTAATGTTTCCCAGTGTCTCTGGCTAAACTTTCTCAAACTCAAGTGGTGCACAGTTTTCTCCAGTCTGCTCTCCTTGGCAGCACCAGGGAAACACACTCTAGGTGGCTGATGCATCTGTGAGTACAGCTGGAGAATCTGGCAGTGTACCACAGAGCAATGCAGAAGAGAGGAGGCCTCACATCCCCAAAAGGAGCACGTCATCAAAAGTACAGGTGATACTAAGTACTTCTCAGATGTCAGATGTTTGTTTTTCTCCAGGTCAGAATCACCGTAGCTGCAAAGAGTGTGGATACAGGCATAGACGTGATATGTTGCTTCTCTCAGCCCTGAGAAACAGCATCTGAGGCAAAGAGCACAGTTAAGGCAAAAGGGGTATAGAACTGCCCATCTTGCAGAGAGCAGGCTTGATAACCAAGAGAAAAAAGGGAAGTAGGTGAATTCTACTGAAAACAGGGAAATGCACTTAAACCAAGGACAGAAGCCTAGTATTTTCATATGCATGAAGGACATACTGTGAATTCTCTTGTGTTTTCTATGCTGTCTACGTGTGTGTGTATCTGTGTGTGATTGTTAATTAGTTTATATGATGGAACACAATATAATTAAAGTATTTTGTATTAAATCTTACTGTTAAAAATTGCTACAACTGATAACCTGTTTTCTGAGTTTAGATTAATGGTGACATCTAATTGAGCTGTAACTGAGCTACAGCTGGCTATCCATGCATCATTATGGGAGTGCCCAGAGTCACAGAGGAGACTGATAGAGATCAACCTGCCATGCCTGTCCTTAGTGCCTTGTGCAACTTGGGACAAAAAAATCAATCATATGCAATTAGGCATTAATTTCATTATTGGAAAGATACTGCAAAGCAAAAGATGTCCCTTGTGCTCCTGGTTAACACGTACCTAGTAAGCACAAATATAGCAGATCATTTTCACTGGACAAATGTTTTCCTAGTGTGAAAATCCTGTTAAATATATTAACAATTTTTAAAGGGTAATTGCTTTAAAAAAAATCCCTCGTAAGTAGATTGTGATTCTTCATTCATACACCCTAACAATGGTCCAGTACAAGTGAAAAAATGTTACTATCAATTTGACTAAATATTCTGCCACTGTTGCTTTTTCCTTATTCAAATACATCTCCTAAACTGCCACTTGTTTGTTGTAACGCTTATAAAGACTCCATTTTACCAACACTGGTTTTTGTTCTGTGACACTAGCCTCTCCTTAGTGACCATGTAATCTTGTTTTTGTTTTCACTCATGCTCTGCTGCTCCTAGCTTCTTCATGCTATGTCTATGGAGGAGACAGGGGAGGAGGAAGGGATTTCTGTTCTTTTATTTTACCCTCCATTGCATCTGGCGAGGTTCGAATTGGTCCCAATTCTACAACTTCAGCCCAAATGCCTGACATCTTCCCTGCTGCCCTCAGTGATCATATTAAATTATACTTTGTAGATTTTAGATTGCAGTCCCTTGAGAGAAAGACCGTGTCTTCATTGTACTGCAAAGTGCCTAGTACATGTATGAGAAAAGTCAGTAATCCTAAAAATAAAACTCCACTGAGAAAAATTTGCAGAGCTAAAAGCTTTTGAACATCTCAGAATATTTTTTCACTTTGATTTTACAAATATTTTTCCTATAATTTAAGCAAGTCTATTGTCTTGATTCCTAACCTATCCTCAAGCCTGTATACAGCATAAGAGTAAGAGCTTTGGACAAAGTCTGTGAGAACAACCATCCCTCTTTAATGCATAAATCAGGCTTTTTAATCCACAGCGTTCAAGTGGTTTCACAAGGGTGTCACTCATTTAGTTCTCAGCTTCCCTAAACAAACCATGCCCAACAGTGTAATATGAATTTGGATTTTGATCAAGGGATTTTAGTGACAATATAAGCCACAAGAACAAAGCTGGTACAGTTTCAACTAAAATCCACAGCTAAATAAAAAGACACACAGACATTCTAATGATGCACTCTAGGTGTAGTCTATTTATACAGCTCAGAGAAGATACGAAAGAAAAACAAAATCAAGAGAGACAAACATTTACATTTGGAAAACGTTGTGCAAGTTATGTCATATGCCTTCTTCCTTTGTGGTATCATGTCGCTGAAACCCTCCAGCAATGCCTTGAACATGTAAGGATAATTGCAAATTTGTGTAGCTTTTATCAAGATTTTGGTTAAAACTTGATTTTTCCTATCAGAATCACACAGAGTGGATATTTATAGCATTTTAGCTCCTGCTGTATGCTTCCTTTCGTACTTGAAAGCTTCACATCATCTTGTTCAGCAGTCACAGAATAAATAGCTTAGAAGATCATAACATTTAATTTTTCCATAACAGCTTTTTGTATTTCATTACTTTTTGCTATCTTTTATGTGTGCTATTAATAGAATTGCTACATTTCAATTAACAATTACCAGTTTGCAGTAGCAAGATCACTTCTGTAAACCATTGCTTTTTAGGCGTTTATTTAGTCATTGATTATCTGTTAGAAAATAAGAGATTTCACTGCAGTTAACATTCCCAGTGACACAGATGCAGTCTCCTTCAAATAACTGATCAAACTGGGTTTGCATTGGCTCATGAGATATTGGTTAACTAAGAGATAAAAGTAGAAAGACTGCTTTGAGATTAGGTTTTTCTTCTCAGTAATGTCCTCCACAGCTTTTAGGATTTTTATTCTGGACCACCCTCTGACCATCACTGCAGGTCAAAAGAAAAGACTACAGAAGAGCACATACATTGCTTAGCTTTATAAATTTTTCTGGGCTTCAATTCCAGATGTTAAATGGGAATATTGTACTTTCCTGATGAGTCTGTTTTTATTTCCCATATTAGTAATGCACTGCTACCTAGCAAAGATGTCATGAGAGTGAATGAAAGGCAGATAACAAGACAGTGCCTCAAAATATGGGTGCTTTGTCTTGAATTTGGGACAGATTGCCTTTCTCCCCTAAATAATGCCATTACTCCCCATCCTACCTCTGTTTCTTTCTCCAGGATATGCACCATACTAAGGTCTTAAAAAGGGGACTAGCAGTATAGTGTTGTGCTCACACAAATCTCAGAACATACATAGCAGTAACAAGTGCTGGCTTAATGGCTTAATTTTGGATGGAATAATTACTCAGTTGTAGTGGGGTATCTAAGTGACATTGAAAACATTATTCACTTGCCATAGAAAACAGAGCAAGAAGTCAATGGTTCTTCATGCTTCTTTGGTCAGGTCACAAAAAGAAAAAGTAGCTCGTGTCCTGTTTTGGAGAGAACACAGTAGCAGGATGAGTCTCTGCTCATCCCAGGAGCTGCAGCCACAGTCTATTTTGATGAGGGAGAAGTGTGAGATGGTACAGAGGGACTGAGCTACAGAGCGCAGTGAAGATCCGTGTAAGATGGAAGAGAGAATGGTTCAGTGGGATGGGCAAAATCTTGGGGTTGTTTTGATGGTCATGTAGGAGAGGCATGGTGGAGGCCTTCAAGAGGAATTCTGTCCTCTCCCATCTGAAAAACCTGATAAAACCATATGCAGTCTGACTTCCGAATTTCCTCGTGATTATGATGATACGAAGCTAAAGTCCTCCAAGCCACAGGGACCTGGGTGGGTTTTCTTCTGTTATATTTCCATGTGTTTGATATTCTTGTTTTCCTTCTATTCCTCATGCTAAAGCAGCCAATCCAAGCATTCCCAAGGATGTTTTGCTGCAGTTCAGCAGTGGAAATTGCTGTCTATCCGTTTGTGATCCAGGCTTCAGATCACAAAACGGATAGACACTGTATGCTCTTTGTTTTACGAAATCTCTTTTTACACCATGTAGTGTTTTTCCCTTTTAAATGGCACAAGGTGCTCCACATTCCTCTTTAAACATTTGTCTACTCGGTAACAATATTTTTACAGGATCTTACAGGGTAGAAAGCAAAGATAAATGTTTGAGAGCTTGTTTTGAGGAGTAAGCTTTGGCAGCTGCCTGTGAAATGAACTACACTCCCTTCCCCCTCTCCGGCTGATGTACAGCATCCCGGATGGTGGTCTGACAGCATAAACAGGGACAGAAATTTCTCATTCACTGTCTCATAGTTAGAAAGTAATTTCTCCTCTGCCTGCGCTGCAGTGTGCTATGGAAATGCAGAGCTACTACAAGGGATGATGGACAGTCCTGCTGTGCGTAACTAACAGGTGCCACACAGATAGATTTCACTGGGCAAGCTGGATGTGTCTCTGCAGAGGGTCTCCTCGCGAACTGTCATGCAGTCTCTGCTCCTTCCGTCTGGATTTATAAACCCACAGGCACAAATGTAGGTTGTGGGGAGGAAAAGAAAGGTGGCATCAAACGATCTTCTGTAAAAATCTCTTCTCTCTCAAGTAGGTTAGCACAACTCAGTTTCTGGTGTCATTTACGGTGGTGAAAAGTTGGAGTTCTGCTATTTACCTCTCTGGAGTTATAACTGGATTTACACAGGTGTGACCAAAAGCCATGTTTGCTTTCTATAGAAATCTCCATATTTATCTTTCTTGATTAAGTGCTGAAAATCATGGGCACAAAGCTGGCAGTGTGCCTTAGCTGCAAACACAAAAGACAGGAAAGAATAGTGACAAGTTTAGAAATTATTTTTTCCCCAATATTTGAAAGTCAAATGGGTTCCTACTTCTTGAACTTAAAGCCATAAAAAAATGAATAAGACTCAGCATTTCCTTAGGTTTATAGCACACAGAGATGAGGGAGGGAGAAAGGAAACAGTTTTATTTCTTTTCTGTTTTACAGTCGGTCTGAATCCTCTCTGTGAAAAATGCTCCACTTTTTCTGACCTTTCCCACCATGAATTTAAAAAATGTCACCTCTCTGCTCAGTCTCAGATTTATAGCAGAATGTCTAATGCCTGGGTTGTGCATACACAATTAAAAAAATAAGAATCGCTGTTAGTAATCCGTGTAATACCATGTGGGTGAATTTGGGTGAGCATGAAAGCTCCAGTGAACTGTTCACCTCCACAGTAAATGCAGCAAACAATCCCCTCTAAGTTCACAAACAGAATGCTGTTTTCCCATGGAGAAAAACTCTTTATCATGCAGCCTGAATGTGTCCATTAGGATGGCAAAAGAGTGTAGGTCTAAAGAGAAAACTTTTTGCTGGCAGCTGTGGGAGAAGGATTCTGTAGTCCCATGGCGGAGCCGGGCCCTCTCTGCCCTGAGCTCTGGATCCTCAGTGCTCCCAGGACTGTATCCTTTTAGCTAGAGTCAGCTCTCAGCTACCTGTCTCCAAAGCCAAATAATTTTGGATTTTAAAGCCTGTTGAGCTGTTTCAATTTGCGTCAGTGAGCCTGAGATCAGAACCTAGCCTATTGTGGATGGTCTGTCTGAAAGACTCATTACTTTTCACTCTCAGCTTCAAGGCAGCATCTGGACTATTGATAACAATCTTGGAGCCAGAAGCTGTGAAACGCATCATGAAAACCAAGCTGAGGGTGCCTGAGTGAAACACAGCAGCACAGTCATTAAGGAGTGGTTTTCAAACTAGGGCCTCAACCATCCCACCTGTTTGCCTGCATAAACACACACCATCAGATGGATCGAGGCTAGAAGCTGGCTTTAACACACCTTAAAGCATGAAGAGTTGTCCCTAATTATAATTTTAACGTATCTAATGTAGCTGTGGATGGTCTAATTATCTACATAAATGTTTAATTACTTTTTGAATCCTACTAAGCTGTTGGGCTCAGTGAGACTGATGGCAATGATTCACAAAGGTTACAAGATTCAGTTAGATAGCAGCAGGTCACACTCTGGACGAGACTGCCACCCAGCACCAAGTAATTCTGTTAGTGAGCCAGCAGGGAATGTAGGGTTTTACTACCAGAGGTGATAAAGGTCTTGCTTCGTAATCCTTCTGGATGTTTTAACCATGGAGCCTTATCTACAATTTCTGTAATATAGCGGGCATTATCAAGTTGCTCTGTTTTTGAAAGATTTTCCATTGTTAGGATTTATAGAGTGAGAATGGGCATGTTTTTGGTGTTTCATTCTAAAGGAGTAGGGGTGAAAGGGGAGAAGTGTCCCTGGGTTCCTTGGCCATAGCCACCTTGGCCGCCTCCTGTTGGGAAAGGTGCAATGATGTCCAGATTAGTGGCATGTTTGCAAAATTAAAAAGAAACTTAATCTAAAGCACAAAGGATGGCTATAATCTTTGCTTGACTAATGCCATATTGCACAGCTGTCACTACCAAAGGGACACAGAAGCTACCCTGATGGACAACAGGACTCCTGCAGGGGCAGCACTGGAGGACTCCCAGACTGCTGAAAGCTGGCATTGCTGCCCTTTGGAAGTCCCTGTTGCCTCACCCATTCAAGGTAGTCCAGATTTGCCTGGGGCAGGTGGTACAGGGCTGGATGAGAGTGCTTTGTGCAATTCAACCCAGCGGAGCAATGCTCAGGGGGGTGTTACAACTGCTGTCCCTTGTACCAGCCCACCCAGCTCTGCAGGAGAGGGGAAAAAAGCAGATGTGCTTTTAGAAACACTGCCATCATCCAGTTGACGACTGTCCACCAAAGCCTGGATTCAGAGAAGTGGATGTCATGAAACAGACTCAGGTCATGTGGGGCTTGGGCTTGTTACAGCTGTCTGCCTTTTAGTTTTGAGATGCTGGAACTCACCAGGTGGGTACGAGCTCACCAAACAGGCAGCAACACAGCTGCCCTCCTAGGACCAATTCTCATTACACTTCTCTCTACCAGCAGTCTGCTGATTAAAACCACATTCATAGCATGGTATGGCACGTCACAGAAAGCTTCATATAGAAAGAAAGCAAATCATGCTTGAATGCCTGTGCCTGAGCTGCCTTGTATCTTCCTTGCTGTGCTCTCCCGTAAACCAGAATTTCAAGAAACTCCATTAAATAAAATGCAGTTACTGCATTTCCCTTGCTTTGTGACCAAAACGAATAACAACAGTAGGCAAGGAAAAGCTTGTGAGAAATAAGCATTAGCATTGTGAACAGATATTTCTGTGGAATACCTTTATCTTCTCCTAACTCACTATCCCTTTTGAGCACTTGGACTGCCATTGCTCTGAATGCTGCTGCAGAAGAGCTTGGCTCTGGGGGCGGCTTGCTTTAGCTGCTGCTTGCCATTGTTTCTAAACCTCCTGCTGTTTTTCTAAGCCTCAGTGCAGGCCAATAGTACATTTGTTTCACTTCAAATTCTTGCACAACAAACACAAAAAAGAAGCCCAGTTCTTGCACTCAAGGGAATGAAGGGCTGGGTATAAAAGGTCACTGGCTGAGGGCTGCTACTCTGTAGATTAATATTCAGGTTCGCTTTGCCTGTGCATTTTCATTTCTACAGAAATAGACCGCTCACTTTTGGCACTAGCTGCCTGAACCAGTGAATAGTTCCCTTTGCAAAATAGAGGACTGCTCCCCCCAAGCGTGCATGGCCGCATTGTGTTCATGTTGCAGAGAGCTGCAGCATACACTACATAGCTGGAGACAGTACTGCAATTAGCTACATCCTTAGCTGGGGACAGTCCAGCTGGAGATATCGTATCCCAGCAAGGGCAGTGGGGGAGGAATAGGGAGAAACAGGTAACTCAAATGTGCTGAGGATCCCTGTGGGAGCTGGGGAGAGGGGAACAAACCATGGCTTCATGTACATTTTCTGCTTGGTCTCCTGAAATCTTGCCACTGAACTGAGCTTTTGACACTCTCCTGTCTTTTAGTAAGCACACTGGCCTGCGGCTCTGGGCCATATACAGAGTGTGTCCTTGGGGTGGGAAGCACCCTTCTCCTTCCGCTCCACTCTGACACATGGTAGCTGGATTTGATCCTGTTTCACACAGGTCGTTGCCTTCCAAACATGAAAAACATTAGAGACTGTGGGGAGTCTGACAAGGGTGCTGGTGCCCTTCAGAGTGAAGGGAACTCTGTAGGTCAAGACAAAAACAGCAGGAGACCACAGTGTCAGGCTTACCTCATTAATTCATCTTTCATCGTTTTAGTTTAGTGACCAGCACAGTAGGCACCGTGACTTTGTTCCCATGACATTTCATCATGAGAATGAGTGCAGCCTTGGACAAGATGAGTGGAAAATCACTTTAGGAGTCAGTGATGAACTAACTTATTCAGAATATTCTCTTGTTCAAGACTCAGAAACATTCCCCCTGCAAATCTGTTTCAGAATCTACCTAAAGAGCAAAGACTCTGATAATAATTAGACCTCTGACAATTGTGGGGGTTGAAGAACAGACCTGTTTTATTAGTCTTGAATGTAGTTTTACCAGCCCATTATTTTGCTCTGTTTTTTAATCATCTTGCCTGAAGGTTTGTGTCAGTTGTACCTTGTCACTTACCCCTCTGTCTCTTGACCTGCTGAAATGAAACACAGAACACTAGTAACATATTTAAAAAATGACATGGTGAAACATTAGGCATTGCTAAAGATTTAATGGGGAAAAATTTCATAAAATGTCATTCAACACATTCAAAACTATATTAAACACTTTCTGTACTACAGAGTCAAACAACTACAAACTTCAGTATTCCTTACGAAAAATCAGCCTCTTTCTTCTTCCTTCTTCCAAAAAAATGGATAGAACAATACAGATTTTGGTTGAGAAAGTGGGTTGCTTTAGAGGCTTGATTTTTTTCTAACTGGAAAAATGAAAAATTTATGCATGTATAATAAGGAAAGAATAACCAGGAAGGCTGCACCACATGAAGGTTATTTTCAGTTCACCTTTGTGTTACTTTTAATTGATTAGTTAATTTTTAGAACTTCAAAACTTTTAAATGGTGTTTTGTCCTCTGGGCACCTGGATGTCTCACAACTATTAGACTAGGGCTTACAAACTTTGCGATTAGATTTTCAAAGTTGCAGGAGGAATGTGAATGCCTAATGCTTATTTTGGTTACTTCAAACCCTGTTGGTATTAAAAGACCTATTTTAAGTGTTTAAAGCCAGACACTCATGGTATGTTAAATTCCATTATAATGGTGACTACAGTGCCAAGCTTATTGATTTGTGTTTTTCTTTTCACGCTTAAGGTGTTTATTTAGAAGGTTAAAGGTGGATTTGAGTCTGTAATCGAGGTTCCCAATATGAATGCTTTGTTCTTATTACCAGTCATACACACACAGACACACACACAAGCTTTGGTGTAATGGCAGCTGCTAAATAAAAGTCAGGCCACAAAGACAGCTCTCACTCCTTGAGCCTGCCAAATCTAGAAGCTGCAAACATTTCGATGAGTGGAGTAGTCACTTGGAGATTACTGGCTTACTGGCAGCACCCAACAAAATGTGACCACTATGATAGACAATTAAAAGATGCTCATGTTACAGATCTTTTGGACTTCATAGATTTAATGGCTTGAAAATGAGGTTTGGTGGTGAACAGCACAGTATATCAGTACTGAGCTGCTGCAAACTGGGTTACCTGAAGCTTCCATTTACTTCTTAAAAGTAGTCCTGATTAAAGTGTTTAATTGTACCCTAGCTTTGATATTTAAGGGTTAATAATTAAGTAAGCCTTGTTTAACTGAGAAAGAGCTTCTGAACAAATTACAGATGAAGAACAAATGGTATGTTTATGCCTGTCATATGTCTGAGTGAGCAAATTGCAATGAATCCATTACTAATGAGAGACAGTCTTTTACAAAACTTAATCCTTAGCTTAGTTTGCTCTTGGGTGTTTCCTGTCAGCTTTGCTTCTTTTTTGTCTAGAATGAGCTTCCTCTTATTCATTTTATCCCCACCCCAGCCTTCTTTTAGCATCTGGGAAACCAAAACCATAGTATCACTTAGACATCAGGGAGATCATCTGATCCAAACTCAAACAAACTAAACATTATGAGATGTATCATCTACTTGGTATCTTCAACCCTGTGTAAAGACTTGTACAAATTTTTATACGAGTATGTAATGTCCATGTTCTCTGAGTTTAAGAAATAGTAAGAACAAACCACTTCACCAGCATTCTGATTTTTTTTCATGGAAACCTTTAAGGAACAGGAATGGTGAATTTGTCTTAGTCTGATGTTATCATTCCATACAGTTCAACCAGCAAGAATCATTACAGGTTCCTTTAATCCCACACTGGCATTACCTTTAAAGAAGAACATCCTGTGGTGAAGTGTTGCACTTTGTTCTGCCTGATATAAATAACTGTATTAGGTTAATATGATTAAGACTAATGAGATTCTGAACCTCATCCAAAAAATTTGTCATTAAAGCACATTTACCACTGATGAATTAATTAGTAAAATACAAATCACCTTTTAAGAGGGATGTGTGCCAGAATTACTCAAAAAATGCCAACATCCAAGCATTTTCTCTGTGGTGGCTTCAGCTTATAAATCTGAGAAGGGGCTAGAAGGACAAGTATGCTGCTAATGTATACTCTGGCACTGAACCTCAGACCCAGAGAGCAAAATTTAGCACAGAGGGAAGAGAGAAAAGGCAGGATGGGTAATTACCAGCACCTTCAGCTCAGGGGACTGTCTTTTGCAGCTGTTTCCACCTATTTCCACCCTCTTTTCAGTTATATTTAGGAGCGAAGAGGAGAGGAATGTTTGGCAAGATTTTGTGAATAGCAGAATGTAGTTCTGGATGTATTTGGGGGACTATAGATCTCATGACTGATTTTCTTATGAGATACATGTGGACAGTTCCCAAGCAACTTAGACGAAAACCTTAAGAATTACAATTAGAGCCCCAGAAAGGGGATTAGATTCACTTCTCTGATATTTAAAAAGATTCCAATTACTTTCTAATTTACCTAACTTCAACTGAAATTGAGAGATCAATCAAATTCAAGGTGACATGAAGCAAATGATTACTTAGCCAGGCTTCTCCTGACGCCACTGCCTCTCTATGACATAAACTGTTTTACAGTCTCCAGTCATTTTTCATCAAGTCTGTAGCTCCTTTTTGAGCTAAGGCATCCGCTCTTGACTCCACCATACCTCTAGGCAAATTTTTCTAACTGACAGCATTGTTTTATTGTTACTTATCCCTATTATTCATTTTCTGTTAATTCAGCCCAAACCACCCACACTTTGTGTCTCACTGCAAGAGTACTGAGCTCAAGAAGAGAGGAGACCACGCGTAGCATTTATTAACTTCCATATGGGCTGCAAAAATTTGAGCTGTTCATCTATCACCACTTTTGTAATACAGTTACCTGATGACCACGGTTAATTATTTTATGGCCTCTTTTAAAACTCCCCTCTACCTGATTGGCCTGAGAAGCAAGTTTGTCATGAGATATGCATTTGCTAAGAATTACCATCCTGATTTTGTGTAGGCATCATGTGAAGTTACAGTAAGTTTGCTCGGAGACTGGTTTGATAATCTTTTGATGCTCCCCAGGATATTCTGGTTTCTTGAGAAAACTGGAAAGTAGACAAGTTTCAGCCTTACAAAAATGTTCATTTTTCTCATAAAAGAAATAACCTAGTGGAGCTGAATATGGACCAACTCAAGAAAATCACCACAAGTCAACTTTAAAAACTCCCTGGTAAAAATGTATTGGTTTCATTTAATTATTTAGTCAGGCTGTTACACTGACATGTAAAACCATTAATCCATCAGTACCAACCCAGGTAGTGCCATCTGCACTCTATTGACCACAAAATATTTGCTCTTATTTAATATTTTAAGCACATATAGTGGAATGGTAGAAGGGCTAAAAAAGAAAGCCTTGATATTATATACTGCATTGCTTTCCACACTGTTGCATTAGGCAGCAAAGACCTGATTCTGTTCTTGCTTTGCTCAACATAAGAGACCAGACACACCACCCAGACACAGCAGCAACACACATGGCATTGTGTCAGTGCATGGCACAGGACATAAGGTCAGACCTGGGTGTGCAAATGCATGCCATGCAACTGCTCTGGGGAATTCAGTGCTTGTTGTGTACACTATAATGACATCTTTACCACATGCAGAGATGTAGGCTGTAGAAATTGCCCTTATTGAGAAAAGGGACCTTGGCCAAGATTGTGGTGCTGTCACTGGTCCATTTAGAAAGAGCGATATGCTTGTTCTTTGGTACCTGAGCAGCCATAAGAGCTAAGCAGACAGGATCATAGAGTATGCAACCAATTCACTGTCTAGCTGATCCACAGAGATGGGAAGGTACATCATCATCAGTCAGAAAGTACTTACAGGGACAGTACATCTTTGCAACACATTGTATGTAATTAATTTACACTGTAGGGCAGAGCATGTACCAGTTACTCTTGCCAGGTGAATGCAGTTCCTGAAATGAACCCTCTGGTCTAGCAGGGACTTTGGTCAAGGATTCACAATCTCCTTCAGCTCATGTGCAACAATGTTGTTATCTTTTGTTTGTCGTTATCTTACTTAGAGACTGCAAAGGCCAAAACTCTCTGAATATTTGAAATCTACATAGTTGCGATCATTATATTTTCACACTAAGAATTACATGATCAAGAGGCCCTTTAAAATATACTTGCATGTATAAACAATACTTTTGTATGTAATTGCATATGTACTTAGTAATATGTAAATGCAAATTCAGAAATTACATATGCAAACTTACAGAGCTGTGATCAGCACTGAGAGACGTCTGGAATGTGCCTAACGCTAAACTGCTGGGCCAGGGAATTTTGAATTGGACTGATGTTATTATTCTTCCAATTATGTGTATCATCATAACATGATGAATCTCATGTACAGGGTGTGTTTACCTGTGATTTTTCACTCCTATTCCACTTTCTGCTTGGAAGTTATTGTTCTTTGCAGCATTAGTAACACATTTATTTCCAGTTCAACTCCTTTTTAATGCTTTCTTCTTTATTTCTGTTAGATTTTATGTGTTTGGTTTTTTTAATTTATTTTTTTCTTTTTCAAAACTATTCTTTAGAGGAAAACTAAGTCCAGAGTTTCTGGACCTGGAGGCCTTTATTTAGACTTCTGTAATCAGATTTATGGTACATAAACAAATAGCTCAATCATCAAAGTTGTTGAGAACCCATAATTATCATCAACTTCTGTATGTATCTAGTTTCCACAAATCAAGAGCTGCACAGGCTGGTTTTGAAAATATGCAGACCAGTGAGCCTCTGTTTTTAAAACTATGATCTTTTGTGTCTTGTCTATGAAATCAGTGGCAAGCTTAGAAGAGAGGAATTCCTAGCTTGCAGGCCTATGGCTGATCCATTCGTTGCTATAGATGGTTATGAATGCACAGGTAATTCCGCCATTAAAATTCTGTCTTGTTTTGACAGGAAATTTGTTAGTTTGGTAGAGCATAAGCTAGCTGTACACCTAGCCCATGGACCAAACTGTTTTGTTATAACATAAGAACCTACAAACACAAAATCAGTCTTACAGATTTGTTCCTTGTTACATGACTCTTGTAAACCCTTAAATAAATAATTTATCATCCCTGAAATATTCTAGCAAAATACATGATTTGCTAATTTGCAGGAAGTTCTCTTTGTACGTGAAAGAAAACTATTAATGAGGACAGTTACAAAACACCTACCCACTGTGTAAACTTCCAAGGGTATGCAACCACTTCTTTAATGTTTTCTCACAATGAGAAATTTTTTTTGCTGGGGAGAGACGCTGAATTGTCACATTAGATCACCCTAATGGGATTATTCTTCCTTCAGGTACACTGCAGTCTGCTTTTTCTTGCCTTTTTTTGCTCTAGATACTATGAAGCTCAGAAGGGTTTCCTCGTTATTCGGTTTTTATTGTAACAGTTTCATTGTGCTAGCCCTGTCCCCACCGTCCTCTGCAGAACCATCCACATGTTGCCATTTGGTAAAGCTGTGGTCGATCAATTCTCTGTAAGGAGACTTTTCAGGTTTTCTTTTATTCAAACGTTTGCAGAGTAAGGCCTGGGAGAAAAGTCAGAAAAGTTAAGACTTTCTAACTTCTGTCGCTGCTAGATGTGGCAAGCTGAAAGCCTGCAGAAAACACTGCCTGAGACAATTATGTGAAGTGTGAGAATGCAAAGGTATTCATTTGACACTGGGAAATGCTTTGAAAGGAGTCTTTTCCTGAAGGTGTAAATTGAGGGGATAGTATCCATTAACAACAGGTCTCTTGCTAATGAAAAAGATCATGCATCTAGATTCCAAGGTTTATTTTGTCACTGTTTTGACAGTTGGTGATATCTGTAAGTACTTTTCCAATATTCCCATGTATTGAATGAAGATGAAGTTCATTAACTAGCTTTTGGCTTCTGAGTTTGCTCTCCACTTAATTAATGTATTTAGACAGTTGGGAGCTACATTTACATGAAAATGAGAGTATAGCCAGTGGAATATTTATGGATCATTTCTTAAGTATAAATAGAGACATACTTGAAAATGGCCATGGCCAGTGAAAAAGTCCAAGCAAAAAGTTTCTATGTTTAGGGTAAAATAAATAGAAATAATACATATGAAAATGTGAAGCATTGAACAATTTATTGGAAGAAATGTGACAATAATGGATGTTATAAGAAAGAGGGTTGGTTGGGTTTTTTTGTTTCATCTTGATTAGTCATTTCATTACCGTAATATTTTTCCAGCTTGTAGCTAATTAGCTATGGTTGGTCAGAATATACCAGAAAAATGCTTTGTACAGTGTTAACATATCATCAGAGCTAGCATAGGACCAAAACTTGCCAAAAGGTTCCTGGAATCAGCCTGCAAAGGCTGATAAACTTCCATAGAAAGGAATTATGTATCAGATACAGTGCAGAATGACAAAATGAAATTACACAGGGTGCACAGTACAGCAATATGAGAAAAGAATTAGAGCCTATGCATGATGATGACACGCTGGTTTATGCGGATGTTTATCACTAAAAGGGTTGTCAGAGTCTCTCACCAACAGGAGGAAAGAAATAGAGCAGAGACACCACACACAGACCAAGCTGGCATAAGGAATAGAGTCATTTTTCAAGCTTTTCTTCACATCCACTTTAGATTATTCACACTTCCATTTAATCTGTTGTTTGCTGCCTTATATTAGTGCATAATTTGCTTTAATAAAACTATTCAATGTCTAAAAATAAGAGAAGTTGAGGAACTCTACACTAAGGGACAATACTAGGGGAGCATTTTCAGGAAAAAGGATATTGTGTGAAGTAAGGTAGTTTTTTAATTAATGAATCTCAAAACTACAATCTGCAGGCTCAAGCAATTTCATATCACAGGCTTAACCTGCTATGTAATCAATTTTTGTATCAAAATATGTACCTTGAAAGGCATGAGAGTTTGATGCATGTCTGGGAGCCTGGTGTATGCATGAAGTGCATCTCTTGATATAAGTAAATTTGGAGAAGACATGATATAAATAAAAATGAGCAAGGAAACATTTCTGCTTTGCTGGGATGAAATAAAATGATCATGAAAAATTTATTTTGATTGTTAAAAAAGATTTGGACCAAACTGATCCTATTAAGTGAGGTGAAGGGGAAAGATTTTATTGTCCTCAAAATAGAAGGGATTATTCACTGGCTGATTTATTTCCTTCCTCTCTGCCTCTCTCCTTTATTTACATTTTTGGGGGCTAAATGGCACAGTGCTGAGTAATGAAAGCATAAGATTTGGTTGTGACATTTTCGCTGCTTCAGCTGATTTCATTAATCCTTGCAGAACTGCACAGGTGGCCGTGAGGGTGTCCCCTCCAGCCACGCAGCTCGTTAGGCTTTTGATGCAAGTGCAGGAGAGGCAGCATGGAGTGCAGTGCCCTGGCTGCTTATGCTCTCAAAGTTGGCTGCTTTGCGAGGACACTTCAGTGTCATGACTTGGCTACCGAGGCAGCTGAAGAAGTTCAGAGGGTTGCAAACAAATGAAAAAGACTAAGCTGTCCAAGGGGAGCAGGGGTTTTGGTGTCTCTCTCGTAGATGCGTAACTTAACACTCCTATTGCAGAGAGGCCTCATTTCCACAGGAAGGATATGTCTCAGAGCAGCCAAAATTTTGGGGTCTGTCTGTTCTCCAACAAGAGTATTTGCCCATGGTACCATATTCAGTGTTTCGCAGGTTTTTATGACCCCTCCCAGTGGTGTAACTTCAGTTGTGGTGTAAGGCTGTGAAAGTTATCTACGCAAATTTAGTTAGGAGACACACAGGGAGCCTTGGCGTGATCTCCTGCCAATGTGACTTGTGTCTGTGCTGTGGGGGGAACCTTCTGCGAATGAGAAAACAGCTCTGGATTTTAGCTTCTGTGTAGAGACTGTTGGGTGCTAAAAATACAGAAGTTTTGCATCATAAGTCAGTGATTCCTCTGCTCTGCCATCACATGTCCAAAAGATTTTAGTAAAAACTTTAAGAAGGAAGATTTAGAGACTTAATCAATACTTAAACAATGACACACCACTGGAGGAAACATATTTTTTTATATGTGCAAGGAAAATAAACTTGGGCTCATATCTCCAACCGTATTTCAATAGCAGTTGGCACATAAATATCCTTGTTGGTCAGAGTCTCCATAACTGATTCTAAAAGGCAAGATGATTTTATAATCTTAGGTGAGGAAAAGGTGCTATAACATAAAAGGAATTTTTTTTACATGTATATAACTGTCAGCTTTATTTTCTTGCAGGTTATTAAATCTTTTTATAAAGTTGGGCAAATGTTTCAATAATTATTCAAAAATTATTTAAAATGAAACCTCTGCATTCTCCCCATCCCATATAAAATCTTCTGAAACTGAGACTAAACAAGTACAATTTCAGAATCACATATATGTAGATGTTATACATGTGATTGATGTGAATTGATGGTAGGTCACATCATGACAGTAGGTAGGGAACTGGAGATCAGTCATTCAGCTTCTTCACTTGGCAAGACCAATGCCTTGTTTTAGGGCAGGGAGAAGATATTTAACAGCAGCTTTGCCCCCTAGGAAGAGGCCACAAGTTCAGATACTGGGGTATTTCAGCTTGGATGGTGATCTAGAACACCTTTAAAACAGGACTGTGAAATTGTGTGTGGTTGCAGATAAAACACAGATAGATGCACATTTACTGGACAATGAAAAAATGTGAGCAAAACTCTGTCTGCTAGATGGACAATAAAGTTTAGATTTCTTGTTTTCCCTGGAGCAAGGAAGTAATGCAAGTATTCTAAAAATTTTGTTTCATTAAAATCTAATGGCTTTATGGTGGAAAAAATGGACAACCATTTACAGATTCCTTAAGGCTTCAGTGTTTAACCTGTCCTTTGGGTTCCTGAAGACATCCTACCCCCTCAAATTCCTGATGAGCTCATCAAATCTCTATCCTGTTACTAAAGTTTAGGCCGTCATATTAGGGAAAACAACATGAACTTACTTAGGCTAATCAGGGTCCTGAAGTGCCTATGAAATTCCCTTAGGTACAATGAGCAGAGGCCATTGTTAGTCCTTAGGATATTGTATACAGCTCACTGGACTCATTTCCACAAAGGTTAGGAAATGGCAATGCTTGGTTGCTGTTAACTGATCTGTGCTAATGCTACCCTGCAGGCTCTCCTGGCAGCCCCGACGTCTCTGACCATCTGCTCCCCGCTTCCCAGCCAGGTGTCCCCACCTGCCATGGATGGGCAGGAGGCTGGGGGGACATGCCAGCCCCGGCTGGTGTGCAGAGGTACAGGAGACTACCTTAATCCCTGAGCAAGAGCTCGTATCATGAGCTGCAACACAGAAAGAGTGTTATCTTTGGCCCTTCCTTCTTGCGGAGGATGGCAAGCACGGCAGGCCTATTCATGTTCAGAGACATAAGCCTAGAGTAACTTGTCTTAATTCACCATCCATACCACTGTTAGCTCTCTCTAGCTCTTTGGGAATATTCAGGCAGTAGAAAGAGTAGGTATGGGAACATAGGTGGAGGTGGGGACATACTTAGTCAGCAGGAGGTGTGCTTTCGTGGGGACGACTGGTGCTGTTTACTGCTCTTTGAGACCAAGGGAAAGGCAGAGACAAGAGGGTAACCAGCAGAACTGAATTGCTCTGGGGGCAGTTGGGAGGGATTACAAAGTACCCAGCCAGGTCACAGATACAGTCCTAGGTACAGTTTTTTACTGACACATCTCTGGCAGATTACCCCATTTTCAAAAATACTTAGGTGCCTGCATCTGTGATTTGCATGCTAGACAGGCAAAAGGGAACAACTACATGGAACAGATAACTTCAGTGTAAAACAGTAGCTCTGCAGAACTTGTCAGCTTCATCCATGCTCCTTTCTTTTAGGAAGACTTTTTACTTGATTCAAATTTTTGGCTCACCTGACTAGTTTCAGCTGTTTTTCCTGATGATGATGATTGTTTTCCAAAACCAAACACAGCATCAGTTTTACTTCCCATATGTTTCTCATTATTTGTTGGGCCCATTAAAGAGAACATTGTGGTAATTAATGTTAGAGCAGGAGTTGAGATTTGGAAACCTGAGCACTCCTATCAGCAAATAACTGCAAGCACTTTTTCAGTGCTGTGCCATTGCCAGTTTTCCTCGGAGCAGTTATATGTCACTGAGTGATTACAGCAAGCCTCTCTTGTGGAAAAAGAAGACAAGAGAGTAGTTTCTGAACATCTCCTACAGTTTCACCTTCAGAATTAAGAAAAGATGTCTGCCTGACAAGTGGAAGGATAGCTGTGATATCACATCAATGAACTGACCATGCTTTCACCTCTCCTTTTTAGTCTAGCAGTATAAATTCATGATAATTAGCACACAGGTGCTCGGTGTTCCCAGCACTCAAGCAACAAGGGAGTTGTCTTTATTTCATTCCTGTATTTTTACTTTCTGATTTAATGTAGTAAGTTCAGTCATTTCTTGAGCACAAAGAACTCCTATGGCTGTTTCCTGAGAAACCGCTTGGATGGGAATGGGGCAACATTTTCTGCTGTCTTTCTGCCAAGTCTCCAGCTTCAGAGAATTAGCTTTTAGGATTTCCCATAAAAAAGCTGAAGGAGCAGGAAAAATAAAGATTACCACAACAATTACAGCAGAAAATAATCCTCCTGCACCAACAGCTATGGAACTTCCTGACTTTACTTTGCAACTTTGGCCCTAGTAGTTGGAGCTAGGAATTAACCCTTACACTGCTTGACTGCTGTTACCATTTATTATTCATGTTGTTGTTCCGCCTGGAGGCCCCAGCCAGTGACTGAAGCTCTTTTGTACTAAATATTGCATACCTGTGAAGTACAAAGAAAGAACCTGACCTCAAGAGCTTAATAGATGCAGAGTTTGATCATATACCCCTTTTCCACTTGTACTGAGATCTGCTCCTTACATTGTCACATCTGTGCTTTATTTGATAGTTAAATAGTAATTAATAATTAAATAAGGGGAAACTGCTGAGGCTTTGTGTGTCTGGTTTAACTCTGCACAAAACCAGTTCATTTATAGTTATAGCTCTTCTGCACTCACACTGTTGTAGCCATGTCATGCACTTACATATGAGCCTGCAAGAAACAAGGCTGTTATGGGCTCCTATAGCACCTCTATATGATGGGCAAGAAAAGAATAAGAACCTTGCGTCCCAAGGTCTCCGAGTCCTCTTACATTGGTTTGTTTCTGGGTTGACTTCTGATACTGCTGTGTGTGCTGAAGAGCATGTACTCCTCAGATATTTATGTTGTTAGAGCAGCGAAGTCTGGTCTTTATTTTTATTTCATTTGTGAAAAGAGAAAGGCTTTAAAAAAAAAGCCTTCGAAATTGTGTATGACAGCTTATCATGAACATCATTGTTATCCTGTCAGAGAAAATATAGTAGCATTAGTTTCAACAGAAGAGTATCAGAGCTGGACAGATTCTGATCTAAATTACATGGTATAGATACAGAGCAGTTCTTCAGCCTACCTGATTTATTAAGCACAACTGAGATCAAAGTAGGTCTTAGTATTTAATCTGCAGATTAATATTTTATTCAAATTTAGAAATACTGCCAAAATGGGCCAAGATATTAATAGAAAGAGACCAACACAACACAGAAGTACGTTGTTTTCCAAATCTCCTTCCCAGAAATCTGCTACAGACTGACTGCAGATTAGTGAAGTTATATATGAAATAGTAATAGCTTCAGATGCTTTAGATGAAGTCTACAGTACAAATTTGTATTAAAAGATTTGGGTCAGAAATATAACAGGACCTTACCTTCAGAGGTTTCTGAAGAAAAATGCCAGTGCCTGTATGAATCTGTATGAACCTGTTACATTTGCAGTTATTCCAGACAGAATCACCAGAACCATTCTTGCAGTGATATTCCTGGGCTGAATGGTGTCCTAGGGTGCATGAGGGAAGCACATGCAGAACCACAGCCCATATGGTACACTGGGATTTGGTTTTCACTAAACACTACTTTTTCCCATTCCGTTTCCAAAGGCAGGGGGGTGGCCATATGTGCAACTCCTGTATATACAAAAACACACCAAGATTACGCCAAGGGACAACGCAATGCTGGACAGTCAAGGATCCAAAGTTCAGAAGTACCAGCTGTCAGTCTCTCACCTGTGTGGTCACTGTGATAAATTTGTTAGTTGTATGATCTTACAGTGCTTTCCACTTGGTCTCTGTCTCATTCATGAATAGACTAGTAGTCAGGTGATGAATGGCTTTTCCATATTCTCCTCTATTTGCTCCATGGCTGGCCCCAGGCCCTATTCAGTGCTCACAGTGCAAAAGCCTTGCTCTGTTCTTAGGGCTGCTTACTTCTTCATGGGTTTTTCTGAGGTGCTTATCAAAATTGAGTACCAGAACCAAAGAGAAATGGATTTTGTGTTTTGGCCTCGGAAGATTTTGTGCCTGCCCTGACAAATGCTGAGTAGGTTGGCTAAGTCCCCTGAATAACACGTGGAGTGAGGTAGGCATTGCAAGAGGCAATCTACAAGGACAAATACAGAGAGATGCAGCATCTGCCCCACCAACAAGAAGGTACCTAAGTTTAACCAATGGGGAGAAAAGGAAGTTCTGCTTCTCTGTGGGGCTTATAATGCCCTAGTCAATATAAGCAGGCCATACTTCCCTATACTCAGACTCCACATCTTCCACAGCTTGTGATACCTTCCTCTTGCGTTGTGAAAAGGAGCAGCATTCACTCCTTTCTTTCGGAGTGTGGCCACTAAAAGAAGAGAATAAGAAGGTGCTGCTCCTAACCTTTTTTTGGGAGCATTAGGAGTAGAAGGGGACCATGCACAGTCTCTTTCTTCTTTACCCAGAAGAACAAAGGTATTGTCCCAGAAGGCTTCCAGGTTTTCTCTGGGTTGGCAGAGGGACATTATCTTTCCAGCCCATGGGAAATGAATTCAACATATCTGAGCACAGGAGGTCAGAAAACAAATTTTCATAATGGGAGACATTGGGATTATTGCTGATAAGCCTTGGTAGCCCTTCTGCTAATACCTTCTATAACTATTCTCCATCTCAGCCCCTATGGGGCCTTAACCTTTCCAGTCTTACTCAAAAAAAAAATAGTGCTTTCCTTCTTCGTGTATTAATGGTGCCAGAACAGTGGCAGTAGGAAAGACAAAGTAAAGGTCCTGTGTAGAAAAATGTACTGAAAATAACTGATTATTTTGGGGGTGATTAATTATTATTTCTACTATCTTGTCAATTTTTTCCTTTGAAAGGACTTATAAGTATGAAGTCAAATCACTGATGAGTCATTTGTGAACAAAAGTGCTTTGCAGTGATGCTCTGAACATGCAATTATGTGCAGATATACATGCTTCCCCACAGATAATTAATCTGAGGATCAAGGGGTGAGATCACAAATTTCCTTCAAGTTCACATCCAGCCATTTTCAACTAGTGATTCCAATACACTTTTCAGCACAGAAATATATTGTGGGTTCCTAAGTCACAAAACAGTGCTACTAGCAGTAACTCAGACTCTAAACACCATGTAACAAAAGGCAAACGAGGTTGCTCCCAGAGGCACAGTGGCTTATGCTAATAAACCTTGCAGATGAGTTTATAACCCTTAGGAAAAAGACAAATGAAAAGGCAAAGGCCACCATTGGTAGTAGCTGATGTTTTTCCAGGGCAGGAATTTCAAGAATTAATTCCCTCTTTAGTCCTCACCCCCTTCGTCCATTCTTGTTGTCAGTGATGAATTTGTTACCATGCCATATTTCCAAACATGACCTCAGAGGGCATCATGAAAGGGGAAAATATTTTTTTATATGAAAATCAAAAAGGAGCTACAACAAAAGTTAGAATGGGTAAAAGCTCCTGCTACAAGGTTAAAAGTCTATTTAAAAATCTCATTATCAATTGTCCTTTACTGTCCTGCTCCCCTTCATTGTGTGAGTTGTTTGCAGCGTGGCAGGCTTCCAAAGCTATTTTTCAGATGCTTTGCAGCAGATGTGATAATTACAAGATGCACCATCATAGGATTTTGGCATTTATCTGTTTTCCTTAATTTCATTTTTACTACCTTTCCTTTAAAGACAGCGTGGATTGAGGCCATAAACTGTCATATTCTGTATCTTATGAGGAGAACAATATCATGAAATGCAAAATGATTTAAGTTTTCAATCGAATGGACAGAAATTAAAAATTCAGCACAATTCCAATAGAAGCATTTAAAGGCTCCCAAGTGGGATTTCTTTTCTCCTCCTTCTAATCTTTGTAATTCTGGTACTAACACTGAATTAGAGTTTGTAGAAGATTTTCATGTCCAAAATTAGATCAGGTTAACAGGAATAGGATTCTAAAGCAATCCAAGGTTGTTTCCCTTCACCTTTTCCTTGGTGCTTTTAGGAACTTCCTCCCCTCAAAGAATAAGGCTCTGTAGCACGATTAATTTTTGCTGTCAGGAAACAAGAATACTATGACACTTGCTAATCAGCAGGGAAAAAAGGTGGGAAATAGTCACTCATCTGCTCTGAAAGAGGATTTCTTTATCCAAGGATCTAAATATTAATAAATCAGAACTGGAATCGGCAATTAGAGTAGGCACTCTGTGGACAAAGCAGCAGATGTGGCTATTCTTTTCAGTTAAAAAGGAGGATCTTGAAGGAAGGCAGTGTGCTTCCCCTGCCTCTCATCACAATATGACATTGTGGACACACACATACACATATGTACATGCACGCACATGCATACACACACACACACTCATCACTAAGGAATCAAACTGATCGTGTGGCATGGAAAGAGAATACAACGTGCAAAGCACAGGGAGAAGTGGAGGAAAGGACATATGGCAATGTTTTCCTGTGCTTGATATTGTCTTGACATGAAAGACAACTCTGCAGGAGGATTTGCAATGCCCATCAACATGCAAAAGGCAGCTTTCAGCTAAGCAGTTCTGATAGCATTCAGTGGCTAAAAGGCATGGAGAAGTGTAGGCCACCTGGGGTCACAGGATAATTAAATGCAATCCTGATTTTCTTTCTTTCTCTGTGGAAAAAAGAACCCGCAACAGACAACAAAACAAAACTGATGAGCCCTGACTTCAGAAAAGCAAACAAATTTGCAGCTTTTTCTCATGCAATTAGTTACTACTTCTGGTTAAGTTTTTATACACAAACAGAGGAGCTTTCACAGCAATTTCATATCTGTGTGCGAGCTGTCATAGGATAATAAAAGACTCAGTGGTGAAAGTTAAGGAGATGAAGCAGGGGGAGGGGAAATCATATTCCCACCTGAACTGTTGAAACCACTTGCTCCAGTGGCTCTTGTCCAGGTATTTTGCATCAAAGCTGTTTCAGGGTTGTAAAACATTCAGGTGTTAAAAGGCACCATGTATTTGTTGGGCCAAAGGTGATGATTATGCCAGTCAGCATATTGGGACAGCACACAGCAAATCAGGCTTCCCTGCATTCGTGAGAACTGTGAAGGTACCATAGTTCTGGGCACCGTAGGCTGGAAAGCTGGATAAAGGTTTTTAATGAGCTGCACCCAAGTAAAAGCCAACATATGTTTTGTTTTGTTTAACTGCAGCATGGCTTGGGTGGGAAACAGATTTCAATGTATGCAGGCAAGAGCACTTGGATTTGCAACCACCTCCCCTCATAATACACGTATCTGAAGCTTTATTCTTGTATAACAGTTTTAATTTTGGAACAAAGGATTTTTATGCAGGTAGAATTTTGCATATGTAACTAGTACTCATTCCAGATTATTCCATTAACTCTGCTTTATTATTGTAGAGATTTCAGGCTTATGAAAGCCACAGCTCATGAAAAGACTGCCTTTTATTTTTTTAAGATAGATAATAATATCTAATAAAACTAATAATAATAATAATAATAATCCTCAGCACTTATATCATATTACTACTTTTTCATCCTGAAAACACCTTACAAGCACTGCCTATGAGGTGGGAGCAAGTCTTATTATCTCCATTTTACAGACTAAGAAGTTGAGGCAAGAAACTAAGATTCTAATATTTTACCTCTAGTATAAAACCTTAGTTACTGAAAATCTTTTCTCTTCCTTTTCTCTGTTGTTTCCACTGATCCAGCCCCAACACCAGAATCTCTGTTAGTTGAGTTTTTTATAGCAACCAGCATTCCTATATCCTACAGAAGTTTTTGCTGCGTTTTCGCTGATTTCAGACACTGTGTAAAATAAGCTTTTCTCATTTTGAAAAAACAAAACAAAACAAAACAAAAAAAACCTTCCTAAAACCTTCCCACTTCCAGCTCTCACAACTTACTTATTATTACCTGTACATTTTTTTAATCTGTAACATGTCCACTGATTTCCAGCAGCAAAAAAGCCTTCACTTCTGCATCTCCTTTGGCCTAGAAAGCATTTCTGACTATTACTGATGTTGCTCTGCAAACTATTGAGCCTGAGGGCCCACTCATAAATTATGTGCTGTCCTCTGCACAAATGCTTACCAAAAAATAGTTCTTGTTAGGAGGAACTGCTCTGTACAGTTTAGCTAGTGCTCACCAGGAACACCTCTTTTACTTGAGTTTTGGAGCAGTTTAACATAGCTTGAGGTCCATGACGTTTCTTGCTTGAACTCACAGCAGGCACACGTGAGACAACATGCCCTTTGCATGCTTGCATTTTAAAGAGGCCTAAGTTCAAATCTTAGATGAAGAAATCTTTTCATCTTGCTGTGTCTGTATCTCTGTATTTATACCTCCTTTTAATATTTCATCCTAAAAATGTAGTACGGTATTTTGAAAGTATTCAGGGGATCGTGTTAGTAAGACATCTACTCGACAACACAAAACTATATTTTGCTGTAAATTTTTGTCTTGAATCAAAATCCACAGTACTTGCTGGAAAGAGTTCTAGTGATTTCAGGGTCTTTCTTCAGACATTCCCTAAGAAACTCCAGAGTATTTTGCTGTGTATGTTGGGGCTAGCTTGATTGTCCCCAAGTTGTTCTAGAGCTCAGTAATTTGGTTTTATTCAGGCTATATTTTATTTTATGGAATAATAATATTAATGATACATATTTCCATGTGAAAAAAAATAAATCAAGACAGATTGATTATGTTCCAAGACATGTAATGTCATGGAAAAAAGGGGATGCTCTTTGGAGTATAAGCAACACAGACATTTCAGTATCTCATCAGCTTAGGGAATGCCTTTTTTTCTCCCCAGTTTCTCCCCTGTAACACTGTAGTACTGTACCTCATGAAATGACATGACTATGAGGTAACACGCCATAAATCACTGGCATGCAATAGGAAATTAGACTGTGAAACTTTACGACATACTGCACTATAACAGATAATACATTTTATAATCATTTGTTTATTTTATTGTTCAGGTGAACATTTGCCTTTGGCTCAGAGAGTGACTCTTCAGCCAGTAGTATCCTCTGGCAGTCTCAGACAAAGACAGCCTTCTTGGCAAGCAAGACATATTCCACCACTCATGAATTGTAAACTGCTTAGCTTGCTGCACACCCCGTGCAGTCCAGCCTGAAGTCCCCACTGCAGCCAGAGCACATGGCACAAGCTGCAGAGACCTATACAGCTGCGTGGAGAGTCAAAGCCATCATTCGAGCCCCAGTGAACAGGGTGAAGATTGAGACATTAATTAAGAAACCAGGTTTTACATCTTTGCAACAGTACTTACTGTTAAGTGCTGGCCATGAGGAGGGCAACATATTGTTATGTATGTTCGACACCACCACTGTGGAGTGTTTTACTGACTCCTCTTCTTTTCTAATTAAGGAAAATCACTAAGATTTTTATTTCCTCTGCAACTCTCTAAAGGTCATTTGGCTATTTTAGTGAAGTAAATTAGGAGGATTATTTCATTTTCTATTGCTTTCTCTGCTGCAGCACAGAACCATGCCTTTCATAATCAGGATGTCAAGGAGTGACAGTGAGTATGCTGTGTCTAACAGCATTAATGCCTCTCTGTTCAACATAAGCAAATAGCTCAAGGAGAAAGTCTTTTTTTTTCTGTATTTTGTGCCAGTCTTTCTCAAGACAGAAATCTAGGAATCATTCACTTCAGAGTCCAAAGAGGTAAAAAGAGCAACACAAAATACAGCCAGCAGCTATTAGCTATTTAAGTCCTGATTAGACACATCTTTTTTTCCCCTCTGTCTTCTTTCTTTTTCTAATGACAAAAATTAGGAGATCAATTTATAACAAAAATATTTTTATTTGGTTTTAAACTGGATGAAAATTTAGATTGCTGTTTAGGTATGTGCATGGGAATCTCCCTCATCATGCTTGAGCTTTTATTTTTCCCTCCCTCATGTGCTGGAAATCTGCTGGAAATTTACTGAAAAGGTTTCAGAAAAGATTCAAAAAGATAAAGAAGGTAATGTGGAAAACAAGTCCAACAACATATCATTGAACTTCAATGAAAATGCGATATGGCAGTATAGTGCCATACACAGATGCCCTTACCCTTTAATTAGACAAGAGCTGTCATATCTGCAAGTCCTATGAAATTAATTGTCAATTTGTTTGGGATTAGTCTAATTCTGTGAAATTCCATGCAATCTGTAGTTTGCAGAAGGTGGGTATTATATCTGATACAGGCCACAATTAACCGTATAATCCCCCTAGGTGCAATTCTTCCAACATCTTGTGCTATGACAGCTGGGAGTAACTTACTATGTGACTCATCCTATTGAAATCCATGTAAAAACTATTCATGGGTAACTCAACAACAATTGGTCTTCAGATTAAACAGAAGATGCTTTTTAGTTCAATTACACAAATAATTGAACAATAAGAAAGTGATAAGAACATCCACCACTTTTAGGCTAGCATAACCACACAAGTACAGTTAATAGTATCATGAACAGTATGACCTCATGACATTACAAAGATTACATTTTCGTTAACCAGAAGCAAAATTGTCATGATACCTCCCATTAATTTTAAGACACATGTCTTAACATGATTACATTTGCAGGAGCTCAGCTTCCCCAATAAGGCCAACATTCTCAGAAAGGCGAGACATCAAAATGAAAGCTGAATTTTCCAAAAGCATTCAGAGCTTAACACTGACCCTGCACGGTATCTGTAGCTGTGTTTTCAAAAGAGTTCAGGATTTAACGTGATGAGAAAAACATTTGTGAATGCTGAGCTATTTTGAAAATCCTGGCCACGAAGTAAAGTTTTCATAAGTGCCTAAGACATTGTTTCAGAAACAAAAACACAAGCTCAGATACACAAACAGGTTGCTGTGAATAAACAAATCAAGACTTACCCGCATAATAAATTTTCTGCATGTACAGTCTTTCTAGCCTAAGCCAACTCAAGGTGCTATTATTCAATTTTGACCAAGAGAGCATTTAGGATAGCACAAGCACCTCAGCAATCCATTCACAGACTGATAAAAACGGCATATAAAAATCACAAGACATCTTCAAACACACATAAGCATCTGATTTCTATAGAAAGTAGCATGTAGATGATTTTGAAAACAGAAACAGGCCCCTTATCTGCAGGCTTTTTAGAAGTTTAAATCAATTTTTAAAATGTGGTTCTAAAGAAATTTTGACGCATAGTAGGTACGTTTCTTTAAATCTCCCACAAGCATATATTTGGTAGAAAGGGTGAATAATTAAAACCTTTTAACTAATTCACTAATATTGCTTCTTTACTGTTCAGGTATTGTCTATAAGGAGTTATGTTCTCAAAAGCAGGCAAAGGTATTTGCTGATGTGTTCCATGAATCATTTTTTAATCTAGAGCCCATTCAGCAATAGTTCACTGCAAATATTCAGAAACAAAGATGTGTCATTTAGTTAGATAAATTACATAATACTGTTTCTTTTTCCCTGAATGGGTGACTTGGATAACTAAGCAGCAACAGGAAGATTTTCAAATTGCATTCTGAGTGTAAAATTAGTCATTTGGAATTACAGATGCAATTAGAAACTTGCTGCGAGCTATGTGCGTGCTTATATTCCAGTAACAGGCCCATGTATGCACACGCACATGCCTTCAGGACCAGCTCTTTGGCTGCTGTGAATCAGGGTACCTCTGTTGAGAGCTGAGAATCTGGCCCGTATATTTAAATCCACTTTTCAGAGCTATGCAAACCAAGTCATCTGGTATTTGCATCTTTCTCAAAGTGCTCTAAGGAGTGCATTGCAGGTTTTCATGGCCGGTGGGCAGTGTGCAAGCACTGCAAGTAGCTCCACATGTATCTCTGTGGCAGCCTTTCCAGTAAAGTAATAAACTAAGAATTAAAGTTACTTGCAGATATCTTAGTCCTAGCTCTTAGCGGAGCTCCAGACAGTTTCTAGGCCTGAGGAGAACACTGCTTCAGGGCAGACACAATCGGTTTGGTTTTTTAAGGATATTATGTGGGACATCCATAGCATGATACACCTCGCTGCCTTTTGAACAACTTCCTAATTACCTAGAAGAGATTGGTGCAGCTGCACTCTCCACACCTGATTCTGATTTTGTTTATGCTCAGGCAGGAACAGCTAAGAATACATCGGAGTTTCAGAAGTTTAAACTGGGTGTAAATAAAGATCACAATCTCTTCTCTGCAAACTTAATAGAGATCCAGATTGGCCTGTGCTTTGCCAGGGCATTAGTCAGTTTGAAAATGATGATAATGCAGCTTTAGTCAGCTGCACTTCTTCAGTCTGTTTTTCTTTCCCTTAATGGAGACAGCATGCTATTTCAGGTCACACAAGATAGTGTAGACCGAGTCATTGGTTCTTTTACCGTATTTGTCCATCAACTGCTCTGCCATCTGGGGGATGCCACTGCACCTTTTAGAGCTTACTCATCTGTAAAATGTATATATTAATATTCATCTCCCTTGAAAAGTCCCGTATGACTTAGTTTTCTCAAACTCTTGAGACCTATAAGAACCAGCAAACAACAATACAGTATCACCGCTGTCACTTCAGCATGTTAGAGTTTATATGAAAGTTATCAGGCTGGCATACTGATAAAAATTGTGGCACAGAGCATTTCAGTTAAGCTGCTTGACAAAATAGTGCATCCTTACATTACCTGCAAAACAATCTCCAGTGTAAATTACAGTTCTGTATTTGGTATCTGGTAACACACATGTCTTAGCAGGAGAAACTTTGAAACAGTGATGTGTTTTGAATATTTTGACAAAAGCTCCCATGCATTTCTGTGCTTAGCTGACTGTATATCCTATGTGTCGAGCTGTATCACTGAGAAACTTACTCAGTGGAAACAAAAACACTTTCTCTCAAACAAAAAGCAGGCACAACAGCTTGTCAAATAAGTAAAATTTCTGAAAGCAGAGGCTTCTTTCTTGTGAGAGCAATACAAGCATATCAAGCAATATGGGCAGAACTAATTTCAGCCCTAGATCGTTTTCAAAATTCAGCCATGAAAGGAATTTGCACCTGCAATTTAATTACAAGAGTAAATCAGAAAAATTGCTCCTCTGTGTGTTTAATTGCAGGGACAATTAAAATTACTAGAGAAAGAGGTGTACAGAGAGCTCTTCATAACTCAGTTTTTCATCCCTCAAAGCCGTTTGAAAAATATAGCCCTAGCAGGACTTTCTGAAAATTATGAAATATTGTTCCTTAAGATATACCAAACTACACTGCCTAGCATTCAACCTGTAAGGTAAAGGCAGGTTTGAGTGTCAGTCTTCTAAGACAGAAATATTGTACCTGTGAAATATGTGGTAACGCGTGTAACATTTGGTGAAAGTCAGTCTTTTCCGACAGCAAGAACCCAAGCCCCTGGGAGATGTCCTCTCTGGCAAGAATCATTTAGCTGTAACCAGAGAAAGATGAACTCTGTGAAAGGGAGAGAAATAGCTCAGGGAAAGTCCAAACTTATTGATGACAAAATCGTAACAAGGGTCTCCAAGCCCTGAGTGATTTTTTCCCAGCACGTTTTCATTTTAAACTGTGGAGTTAGTTACAGGATTGCATGTCTCCAAAAGAACTGCAAAATAATTAAGTATGGAAACCTTGGTATGGATGCCTGATCAGCTACCTCAAGGGTAATGGATTTTAGCAATAACACAGAGGATAAAGTCCTTTCTGGAGGTCTCTTGCCAGGCTCATTCATTCTGTTGGCCTTATTTACCTCTGTGTTGCTTTAGTTTATGCTTCAGTCAGTGAAGTTACTCCAACATAAAACTTGAGTTAGGTGTGAATCAGCTCTTATGATTCCATAATGCTTTCAACTCAGTTGTGGCTGCTAAATCTTGCTGTGGCTGACTCACTATTGATTTTGCCCAGACATTTCTTTTTAATTGATTTGAACTATATATATATATTTTACAGCAATTAAGGAAATAAGAATTGGGTATCTAGCACTACAACATAGTCTGAGGACCTCTGATAATAAGGAGGACCATTTATATGGTATATTTCTTTTTCTTCTTTTACTAGTGTATGTAAATTAATAGCCTCTGCAGATCTGCTTTTGCTGTGATGGATATAAGAAACTGTAATGATCTAATAATTCTCACACTGCAGGGCAGTCAGGTATAGCTGCTGCAAATTTATTTAACTAAAGTTACATAGACAGGACCTGAGCTGAGACAGGACCTGATGCTGAGCACCCACGACTCCCGCTGAAATCCATAGAAGCTAAGGGTGCTGATCACTTCTGAAAGTAGGCCAGTAATGTATTCATGACAGGCTTTGTATACAAGCCATACTGCAAGCAGCAGCACTAATTAGGCCTGATTTCAGGAAGTCTGTGTTCGTACTTGCCTGCCCAGCAATAACTCCCAGTCCTTCCACCGTGGCCCTCTCTCACCTCTGTAACCTCCGTTCCCCCCTCTCTGTTCCTAAAGCCCCTTCAGCCCACGCCCCATCCTCTTCCTCCGTGTATCCTCTGTCCCATTCCCTCCTTAGTATTTCCTGCTTCTTCCACACCTTCCCCTGGCACCATACACCTACCTCTTGCCTCTTTTCCATTTCTCTTCTACACCAAATGAAAAGAAGTCTGACGGGCTTGAAGTTGTTTGACCATGTTGGCTGGCCAGCTGGCAGGCAAAACAGAGCAGGTAATTGTTTACTTCACACTGAAACCCTCCTCTCTTTGGTAGTATTAATTTAGCTCTCTTTTCCCTGCCTAGCTGCCAGTTTTCATGAAACCTGGAGGAACGTAATATATCTAAGGCTGATACTTCTTTGTTAAATTTAGTTGAAATAAGCCAACAGAATCAGAAGTTATTTGAGGGCAGACAGAAAAACAAATGGGCAAGCAGTACTGTTATGCAAGTCTTATTTCCTTAGGAAGCCAGGCTAATAAAACATGCAGGCAGCTGTTCATTGTATTTTTCTTCTCATGACCTTTCCTGTCTGCTCGGATCCCAGTTCCACAATTTCATCCATATTAGAAGACCAGTGTGCCCATTCAGTATCCCAGTTATGCCAGTGCAGCTGCATGCAGCCCCACCCATGGACTGTAGACCATTGAAGGCTTCATTTTCAAGCTCTTTGGATGAGCACCTTTTCATGACAGTGACAGTGCATGATCCACTTTGGCACTGTTAACAACTTAAACACCAGATACCTCATGCAGTAAAAACTTCCATCATCCTCTTCCATGACACTGCACAAATTACTAGGAATCTAAGCCATTACCTATAACTTTACAGTTTGTTCAGTCTCTTGGTATTATTTCTTTAGGGCGTACAGTTGCAAAGGATGTGTGGGTCTTTTGTTTTTCTTCTTAGAGAGTAAACTAAACATTTTTGTTGCTTTCTTCTATTAGAAATACTTGATCTTTATTTTCTTCCTCCCGGGAGCTTTTGGAGGTATCCATAGAGATGTGGCATACAGACGTAAATTGAGACATGACTTTTCCTCTTCGAATGGGAGCGGTGCATGTGAGATGCTGATTCTCAGAATCGCCAGAGCAGTGTTAAAGCCTGTGGGAGAAGGCTGGCCAGTTGTAAACATGGATGTTCTTGTTTGCCTAGGGCAGCTGTACTACTATGGTTGGCTCAGCAGTGCTAAATTTTTTATGAGTGGTAAAATAGAGTTCACTGGTGGTCCTGTAGCTTTTTGCACAAAAGGAAGGACTTTTGTCCTACTGTAGACAAATCCCATATTGAGCAATTTGTGGAAAATTAATGTAATATGGTGTTCTTTACTTCTTGCCTACAGAGGTTGGAAGTTTCTTTTAGTGTTATCCAAAACCAATAGAGTGAACTGGGTTTAGACCAGACCTTCCACAGACTGGTGCATGCTGCCCATGAGACCAGCTCTAATTCAGTAAAAACTCATAGTGATTCCATCAGCATATCCTAAACACAGCACAAGTGTATACCAGGAGGTTTTTAATTACCACAGA
The DNA here is from genome assembly GCA_031468815.1 of Morus bassanus. Lineage (NCBI taxonomy): Eukaryota > Metazoa > Chordata > Aves > Suliformes > Sulidae > Morus > Morus bassanus. The sequence continues at coordinate 18,912,170 of CM062600.1, read as the reverse complement.
TGATTCTGATCACAGTTCTACATCACACCTGAAAGTGATTCCAGTTATGCCACCTCTGAGGAGACATTGTTCTGCACAGACTTGCTGATTCACCGGCCATGATCCAGCCCCTTTCACCACACCTATGGGCACTAGGATGTCATAACACCAGCCACCAGAGCCAAGCAGCTCATACTAACCCACGGTGACACAAAGCATATGGTACAGAAGACGTGTTGGGGCACCATTAAGAAGGAAGTTGTGCTATTGAGGCACCAGGGCTTTCCAGCAACCCCTACCTGATTTCCCAGCTTTGAGCCTGTTTGCCTGTAGGCAGATGGAGAAAGAGCAGAAGCAACTCCAGCTACAAGTTCGAGGAGCTTCCACCATGACCTTTGGTGCTTCATCACTCCAGATGGGTCCAGAACCCATCAGGAATGGCTGGGGCTTTAGTCCACAGTCTGCATTTCTCCCAGCCCACACATTGAGGCACAAAATGATTAGTTTATCAAGTCTCCTTGGCAGTATAGGCTAACCAAATTTTGCTGGCATGCAGATGGAAAGGAAGTCACTTCCCTGGACAGATCCTCAGTTTGTCCAGATCTAATGGAGCTCTTATTTCTCTGAGGGAACTGAGCCAAGCCTTCTACCAGACTGCATGGACTTTGCCTTTCCCTGAGCTGTGAACTTGGAGAGGGACAGCTGGCAAATTCATCACCACCTCTTGCCTCCTCCATGGGCCCTGTTTTTCAAAAAAAAGCTCAGCAGCCTGCTGCTTGGCCCTGTCCAGTGGCAATAACTCAGTCCTGCCATTGTTAAATGCCACGCTGAGAGGGGAAGAAGATGGTTGGTGGGGAAAGAAGCATGTTCAGCAGTAGGGAGCAGTCATTGCACAGGAACCAAGGCCATTGCCACTCCTCTGTGTGGCAGTCTCTGTCCCCAGAGCTGTTTACCAGGGGGTGTCCCATCTGCACCACCTGCACTGTCTGCCCATGACCAGCACCAGCCTTGTGGTAGCCCATTTCACTGGAGCCAGGTTCAGTTGCCTTTGACCACAGAGCTAGGGCAGCAATTAAGAGATGCTAGTATGGAAGGATGTCTGCTTCTGACACAGGCACACCTTTGCCTAGTTGCTGAGGTAATGCAAGCTTCTAGTCTGACCCAATGCACACATCTGCTGTTTCTGACCATCCTGTTCGGTCACATTCCTCTCAGGAGCATACCAAAGACTTTGGCAGGTGTGGGTAGGTGTCTGCTGAGCATGGTGGGGGACCTGAACTGCTCTGCTCCTTGCACTTCTGCTTGTGTCATTTTCTTTCACCAGGTGTCAGGTCAAGTGGTCCTTGTTGCCTGACTCTTCATGGCCTGAAATCTGTCAGTGCTGAAGGTGGAAATGACCAAGCAGCGCCTGATTTTACACATTCAGCAAAGAAATCTGAGTTTTTCTGTGGAGAGACAGCTCTTCCAGAGAGCAATTCAGAACACTATTAAATTACTCCTTTGAAAGGTCTGCCTCTCACTTGAGAAAAGGCAAGGCTGCATCTAATTGTGGGTTCCAGGGGAACTTAAAAGCTAAAAATCCAAATGCTTATCCCAAGTGTATGTTGTCTCAGTCTCCAAAACCGCTGGCAATTCTTCTACAGAAAAGAACCCCAGGCCTAAACCTTAGATAGGAGTCACAGTAAACTCAACCAATAAGCTCAAAGATGAGAGGTACCCCACAGTCAGTTTAAAGCCAAGCCAAGGAGATTATCTTCCTTGAGTTGCCTAAACTAATGTGAATCCCACAGAGTTTGGGACAGATCCTGCAAAAGACTTATGACAACTTATATCCATAAAGGTCTAGTCCTGTGTAGTGTATCTTTTTCATGTTTTTGTTTCCATGTAATCTGAATAAAAAGGGTCTTACATGCTGCAGTCACCACTTCTGTGGAAAATCTGATAGTAAGAAGCAGATCTGCACAACCATCCTGAGAAAGAGCGATGGTACAGAAAGCTATACAGGGATTCTGCTCTGTACTCAGGCATCCTGTCTCCTGAACAGCACTGGGTATTCCAACCATCAGTTAAAGGAACCATGAAAAATGCTGTAGTTACAACAGATTTAGATTATTAACCTACAGTTGTTTCTGTTTCATCCCAGTTATTACTTGAGAAATTTTACACATTAAAATGAAATAGTATCATTTTACTTACATGTTTGCACATTGTATTATAACTGAATTATAGGGAAGATTTTTGTAATTACATGAATGATGCTGGAGCCCTTTTCCTTTCTTGTAGGTGAGTAGGTTAATGGGAGAGGAAGGTGTAGGGATCTACTTCCCAGAGCTTCTTCTCTTAACCAGCACTAGGTGACATTTGTGATGGAGCACAAGGAGAAACTTTAAGGAAGGAGGTTGACTGCCCAGCTGTGGCAGTCCCCCGATGCAGAGGGACTCTTGGGGTCCCCAAGTACAAGCAAATACCAGGCAGTTGTGCACTCTGAATATTTATAAATTACTTTTATGAATGAGAGTGCAGATTGTGCTTTGCCATATTTCTGGTTTTTGCCTTTGTCTGCCTACTTCCCAGATCCATCTGTAATTAGCTGGAGTGCCCTGCAATGAAGGGATCATTTTGGGACCTTGAAACACCAGGCATGGTCCCCTTCTCCTCTGCCTGTGAGGGTGAAAGCCTGGTGATGCTTTTCATGCGTTGAGATGGAGGCTCTCCACACATGGATGTTGGTTTTGATGCATGCTGGACCAATTCCAACCTCTTTTTTTTCCCAACTTTTCCCCATTGTAACTCCTTTTGATACAGACGATTGTCTCATGACTGCAGACTAAATGCTACAAGATTAGGCCCCAGGCTCAAAAGATTTTATTACAATAGTTGTACCTTGACTAAAATGGTTCACCTACTCATTCACTGGCCTGGAGATCATATACCTGTTCTTTAATGTGCACAACAATAATACGAAAGCATCCCTCTCATTAGCCCAGCCACAGCCAAAGTATACCAAACCTATAAAGAAAGACTGCATAGACTGCTAGGCTTTGCAAAAACAGATCCTTAGGGGAGATTTAATTACTAAATGCTCTGAAGCTGCAGCTGAACAAAAATAACAATCCAGTGGATACAGACCAGAAGAAGGAAAAATTAGCAGTCCATTTAACTAATAGTAACACAAACAATAAATACTGTGTGGGACTGGAGAGCTTTCATTGTGTGATATAAAAATGCATCTTATTCTTTCCACTTATGCACAGTCCTTGGTGAGACCACTTGTCTGTCCCTTCCCCTCTCCTTCTAATGTTCTCACAAAATGGGCCATTTTCATCTCACTTCTACTAACTCATTTTGTTTCTGAAAGAAGAGACAGCTCTGTCAGTTGTAGTGTCTCTTCAGTACTCAACAACAAGCAGAGGGCCTGGAAAATATACATTATGCAATGAGTCAATCATTTATAATATTTAGAAAGTTACTTCCTTTCCCAGTTCTATAAACAAATATGAAAGGCTGCTAAGCCAGAAAGAAATCAAATCCTACCACTGAAAACAGCAATGAAAGAATGCCAGTAGTAAACTTTAATTTTAACTTTCAGCTGCTATAACCATCAGTAAGTGAAGACCAAGACTTTTGCATTGCAAAGAACCTGGTTAAGACTTTTTTCTTAACCTTTTCAGCACAAGAATATAAAGAATGTTATTCTTTGTAGCAACCCTGCAATTTAGCCCTCCAGTGTGACTTTTAAATACAGCTGTGTGAAATGCTAGGCTTTTAGCTTGCAGGATTTGGTAGGCATTTTTTTAATGTTTGTGATAGTTTCAGAGGATCCCCAAATCTCATGGCTGAGCACTGATAAAGCAACTGCTCTCTGGATATCTTTGGCATCAGATTTATTAAACCAGACTTGGGGTCAGATTGACCTCAAACCTGCAGCTTCTCTGGGTTTCCTCTTTACTGAGCCCTCTTTGCTAAAGGCAGAACTCAAAGCAGGACAAAGGCTTCTCACAGCCCTGGGGAGCCCTTGGCCAGTAGACAGGGGAGCCCAGCCTCCTCCTTCTCTCTCCCAGCCAAAGTGTCAGGATTGGATGCAGATGCATTGCACCGCCTTCCAAGTGCTTGCACTAGCTTAAGAGTCAGTGAGAGAAAATTAAAAGTCAGCGCAATGCAGACCTGAAGTAAGGTTGCTTTTTACTCCTGGTGCTGGTATGATGGCCTCCAGGCTGGTAGAAGAGAGAGGTGAAGTCAAGCTATGCTTGCTGAACAAAGAGCTCCTCCCTGCAGGGACAGTAGTCTGAAAGGTGGCTCAGTCACAAGCTTTTCAGCAAATTCCAGTTCTGTAATACCAGGAAACTTACGTATGATCAAAGTACTCTTCAAACACTGGGCCAAATTCTGTTCTCAGTTTTACAGCACAAGTCCAGAGTAACTTTTTAAGCCAGTAGAGTTGCTGCTGCTTAACATCAGTATCAATTTGGCCTGATACAATTTGGCTAAGCTTGCTGAAATTATGACAAAATATGTAAATTAGGTATGATTTTAGTCTCGTAGCTCTCCTTTTCAGGGGTTTGCAATTTCCCTTTTGGCTCCTGCTCCCCATTTAATTACGCCAGGCTCTAAAATGCATTCTCAATGGCAAGCCAAGATTTTGAGTAATTGCAACAAATGGAGGACTTCTTGTTCCGACACACACATTAGCTAATTTTCCTTGGGTTCTGATACTAACTATCAAATTCCACCACCCCCGTGTCTCTGGGCTGGGTTTTTTGTTGGTTTGTTTTTTTTTTTTTGCTTCTTTTCCAATTGCAAAGCAGACATCTGGCAGCTCTCTGGTGGCAAGAGCTGATACACTCACTCTGCTCATTGCGCTTTATCCATTTCTCTGTGGGAGGTAGGAAAAGAGGCAAAAGGAGACATGGTTTCAGACTGAAGCCCTTATTTTTATCCTGTGTAATTCCATAGGGGGATGTTTTCTTCCTCCTACCACCCTTAGGCTTGTGCTATTAGCACTGAAAGACCCGACTAGCAAGAAAGTTTTCCCCTGTCTTTAAAATCAGGGAAATTCTTTCCGGTTTCTCCTTTTGCAAACAGCATTTGTTTCTTCTCCTCCTAAGCCTCAGATGAGCTCCTCCTTCTCTCACACCCCCAGAGGCAAGGTGCGCCTGAGCTGGGGTGGGGTGTTTGATTCAGCACTGCCACCTGGCCTGCCTGATGCTTGCTGCCTTGGAGATCACAGCAATAGAAGAAGTGATGTGGAGGGCACCTGCCATGCTGTTTTTCTGTGGGAAGAGTCCCCTAGGGGAATATTGACATGTGGGAAGGGGAGGGGAGAAGGGAAGCAGCGCATGACTTTATCTGCCATAATTTGCCTTGTTTGTCCCTTGAGCTCTTGAAGGAGAATATAACAGAGCCCTCCATGACCTCAAGCTTTCACCTTAATATTTAATCACGATTTAGATTACTGTGATGTTGATTAAGACTGAGTAAATACATACTACACATAAATTATTTCACTCTAAATCAACAGCTACATTTTTCCCAGTAATGATTGTCATTAGCCTGGAATGTTTCTCATGCCTATAATTTTTTAATAGATTGAAATTATTTTTATTGTAAAATAATCCCCACATGCCCCCATGTAATTTTGGCTATTAATTCATTCCTATTCCCATATCTGTGACAATCCTGCCTGAAGTTGTTCAGGCTCATATAAGAATGATCAGATTTTATTCTTATGCAAACTATAGTCTTCTGTTCTTTTGCTACCAATGCATTTCAGCTTCCACACTGATGCTGACACAAATTAATTGTCAAGATATTTCATGTGGTCTGTGGAAGAGCCTAACTTCATGTGACACTTTCTTTGTTCTGCATTGCAGAATGCATGCCTGATAGTCTTGAAATGATATTGATAGCTGGTTCCAATTGTGCAGACTTGTACATAGTCAAGGGATATCTCTATCATGTTTTTCATCCTACTGTATTTACCCTACTGTCTTGACTTCAGCTCAGTTACATTGCAAAAAACTGTTCCCTGATATTTAAGAAAAATTATAAGTACTGAATGTTGCTATTAAGCAAACTTATGCCTCTGCAAGAATAACAGCTATACTCAAATAACATCTTCAAGTCATTTCCTCAATAATACTGATCATTCAGTCTCAAAACTGCTTTTTTTGATTTCTAAACAAGCCATCATAATGTTTGGTGTTGTCATATGAATATGTATTTCAAAGCTTTAGTACCTGAGAAAGTCTGAATGTATAAATATGAAAAAAACACAGAAGAAAAATTAAAGTGTTTTAAAAATAGGCCCAACTGATTGAAAATTCTGGCTAGCAATTTCTGCACTGTATACTGAGAATGCACAGTAGCAGTGAGCCTGGTATGTTGAAGATGTGCCATTACTTTTTATGCCATATCAATTTGAGACTGTCAGCAGCTCTTAATGTACCTTATTAAAGGATCCTCCTAGAATATGTAGAACAGGCTTGGTGAGTAGACACAAAAAGAAGAAACAAACCTGCAACCCACAGATTTGGCTTCACTGCAAGTGGTAGTAATAATCTGCACTGTTCCCTTTAAGCTCCATCACAGTGCAGGACAGTAATGGTTTGAGAAGGCTTTAAGCAGAAAACTGAACAGGAAGCAGAGGGAGACAGTGTAAAAACAATAATTTTGTGGAAGTGTCTTTTTTCCAAAGCACATTCCTAGTCCAGTTTAAGAAAGGCTAATGTAGCACGTAGGCCAGCTAGAGGGACATTCAGGCTCTGCAGACCAATCAGAATTGGTCTGATACCAGCTTAAGGGCAGTTTGCTACCAGCACAGTGGTTTATTTATTCAAATCACAGTCCATTAGGACCATTCTAAGTTTCAGAGACAATTAGTGCTTCAACTGCTGCTAATTTTTCCTGCTCCCTGCTTCGAATTGCTGTATGGAGGCCCTTCCTCAATGTGTTGCATGTGAGCAGAGTAGCCCTTCTGTCTGCAAAGAGTGGGTAAGGTTACACTCAGCCTGTCTGTCTGATGTGTCACTCCCAGCACACAGATGGAGTTTAGCCAAAGATATCATCACAGACGGATGGTGTAGACATAGTCATGATCTGTAAGATGGACTGCTGTGCTGCTTTGCTTCATGGCTTTCTACATTATGCTGCCTAAACTCTAACGTGTGCAAAGTGCTGCTGTCAGTATTAACTCAGAGTGAGCAGTCTCAGCATGTCGCACTAATCTTGAGGGAATGGCGTTCACTCATTTTCAGAGTTTCAATTTATTTTAAAATTGCTTTGATGATTTACATAGTTGGGGAACAAATTGGGGAAAAAGCATTTGTCTCTCCATGTAAGCCTAGGCACCACAAGAAAGGTCTACACTCTCACCAAAAGTATAGGTTGGAGTCATCCTCATGCTGTAACAGCTGTGCATCCCAGACCTGGAGTTTAAAGTTGATTATAGTCAGGAGGGAAAGGTCAGTAAACTAATTTTAAAGGCAACTTCCATTCTAGTTACTTTCCTCCAGTACCTCTTTTTAAATAGAGGAGCTCTGTCCTATGGAACTTCTGTCCCCTTCAGCTTTTTAAAAAGTGATCTACTTTATGTTATAGATTCAGTCTGATTTGTTTCTTGCTTGTATAGAAGTTAATCATACTTTTAGTATTCGATAAGTAAGAAAAAAGAAAGACTCAGCAAGAGAGGTTTAAGCACTTATATTTTACCTCCCATTTGGGACAGACTAAGCACAGGTATATGATCAAATACTTTGGCTCTGCTGATGTGCAGTAACTTGTTGAGCCGCAGTAACTTCAGCGTCTGTCTGAGCCCTGAGGGTTTGTCTACACACAAAAGTTGTAGTGTTTAACCATACCATTAAAGTGCAACATTGCCCTCAAGGACAGATTCAGTGAGCTTAATATAAAAGTATGTAAAACCATGGAACTTAGTCTTGTATGAGAACAGCAGTAAGCTAAAGGTACAAAGGGTACATTTATACCTTACTATAATATTTTCTGTAGGAGAATACACAAGCAGATCACCACTCTATGCAATTATACCTGTGCAAATACTGTGCAGAAACCAGGCTTGAAATAATACAGTACCTGTTGTTAAAATTATAACTGAACACATATTTCAAATCCTTCCAGATCTGCAGTGTGTGCCATTCAGCAAGGAAAAAAATACTTCCCCCAGATTACACACAGGAAAAGTGTGTGGGATGGGAGGGAGACACACAAATTTTAAAATGTCACAAGAGTCTTGTATGAGAGAGATTAAAACTTTCTGTTCAAGCAAGAAATGGTGTATTAAAAATTCAGGAACTGAAGAGCAGGAAGGAATCTGAACTAAGGGTCACATTGAACTGCTAAGCTTTCTATATTACATGTTCATTTGGTAATTCATGACAATTAGGTGACTTCAAGAAGGTGGAAAGTAAGACTAACATGATAGTCAACACACAAGTTTTGCTGGAGTTCTTGTAGGAGCTTGATTTGAGATGTGGGACCCATCTATAATATATTCACTGTTTTACAGAGGAGCAAGAAAACATGATACTTGCAGATGTATTGGACAGACAGGGCTAAAATCTAATATGGAATATGCATGATATGCTGCATATATGCACAGAATGAGGTCTGTGAGGAAATTCTTCGTGGTGGAGGGACAGCGTGGCTCCTGGAACAGATAATAGATTACAGACCATTTCTTTTTACATGATTTAGAAGTATTGCCAATATCTGTCATAACATCATCTGCTGTGTGAAACGAGTTGGTAAAATGTGTAGGGCACATTCTTTTTGTCCTCTGAGGAGAATGTGAGGTCTGAACTTCAGTGCAGAAGCAGTTCCTGCAGAGGTCGGGTCATCACTGTCAAATGCAAAATGACAGCCACTGTTACAGGACAAATGGCCGTCCTTCATTTATACTACATGACTTCATGCTGTTGCATTTCCTTTTAACTTCCATGGTGTATTTATTTGTTGGAGTCTATTGGGTTTACATGGCAAGGTTTTCGTCATGGCAGGGCTGCAGGGCTGGCTTCTGTGAAAAGACGTAAGAAGCTGTCCCCATGTTGGACACAGCCAGTTCCAGCCGGCTCCAAGATGGACCCACCACTGGCCAAAGCTGAGCCTGTCAGCGACATTAGTAGAGCCTCTGTGATAACGTATTTAACAAAGGGTAGAAAATCTGTGCAACAACAGCTGGGAGAGGAGTGTAAAAATGCAAGAGAAACAGCCCTGCAGACACCAAGGTCAGTGAAGGAGGGGGAGGAGGTGCTTCAGGCACCAGAGCAGACATTCCCCTGCAGCCCACGGTGACACAGGTTGTCACCCTGCAGACCATGGAGGACCACACTGGAGCAGATATCTGCCTGTAGTCCATGGAGGACCCCACACTGGAGGAGGTGGATGTGCCCTGAAGGAGAGGAGCCCACGCTGGAGCAGGTTTGCTGGCAGGACTTGTGACGCCGTGGGGGACCCACGCTGGAGCAGTCTGCTCCTGAAGGACTGCACCCCATGGAAGGGACCCACGCTGGGACAGTTCGTGAAGAACTGCAGCCTGTTGGAAGGACCCACTCTGGAGCAGTTTGTGGAGGACTGTATCACATGGCAGCAACCCCACAGGGAAGAAGGAGCAGCAGAGATGAAGCATTATGAATGAATCGCAACCCCCATCCCCTGTCCCCCTGTGCCACTTGGAGGGACGAGGTAGGAGACATGGGAGTGAAGCTGAATCTCAGAATAAGGGAGGGGTGGAGAATGTTTTCTTAGTCTTGTTCTTATTTCTCATTATCCTACTCTGTCACAATTAATTGGCAATAAATTAAACTAATTTCCCCAAGTTCGGTTTGTTTTGCCTGTGACAGTAATTAGTAAGTGACTTGCCTGCCCTTATCTCAATCCACAAGACTTTCGTCTTATTTTCTCCCCCTGTCCAGTTGATGGAGGGAGAGTGGTAGAGCAGCTTGGTGGGCACCTGGCAGGCAGCCAGGGTCAACCCACGACAGAGAGAGTAGTGTTAAAGGACAGATTCTCATATGACTTTTTCTTCTTTTTTATTAGACGAGTCAAAAACAACTGAACAACCATCTCAAACAGTAAAATGCCACTCAGTGTAACAGAAGTAGTGGACTTTGACCCTACGCAACTAGCTCTGTAAAGAACCTTCCTCTGCCAAAGACTTGCCAACCTTTTAGTACCAATTTTTTTTCAGAGCACAAGGACCAAAGTGCTGATTTAGTTTTGTCATTAGATTTCATAATCACAAAATGCCCTCTAACTCTTCTGTACCAATGTATCCAGCACTACTAGAAGAATGCAGATTACACCCCACAAAACAGCTAACATAAGGCGTGGCAGTGTCACAATACACTGTGGGAGACTGTTCCTGGAGCAGTGGATGTACAAGTGCTTTGTGCTGATCATGCAGCTGCACACATGGATTGAATGAACGGAGTGGAGATTTTCCAGAAAGAGGTATAACATCCAGAAATAGTCATTTGCTGGGCATTTCACAAGAGAAAACATCATCTGATTGTTACACCAGTGTGCAGCAGGCAGTCCCACTTCAGGCCTTTTATTACTTAAAGAGAGAAATACTGGGAAGGGTGTTACATTACTGGGCTTACAGTGATATTCCTCGTATCTCCGAAATTAAGGAACTAATTTTTACATATCTCAGAGTTTGAGGCTTCTTTAATCCCAGCTTAATTTAGGTGTATCAAAGACTGTCTATTAACTAGATACAGCCTCTAAACCCCTGCTTACGGCCTCTAAACCCCTGGCATTTCCTTTTGCCTGTAGCCTGGAACACTGTCTAGAGTCACAGCTACTCAGGATATGGAGTTACCCTCAGCAAGTGAAAATGACTTTACAGTCATCCCTTCTAGTTACCTTTCACTGCCTTTAATATGCCCTCAGTATCTCCTCTGTAAGAAGAGCTGTAGAGATGGATGTGTGGGTGATGGCTATACTGGACATCATTCTTGCACCATCTAAGTGGCAAAGAAGAGAAGGAGCTCTGAGGTTTCTGCAAAATTATTCCATTTTCCCCGCAAGTTATCCCAGTGCCCAGTGGGAATGAGGCCCTAGATGGCCCACAGCCCATGTTCCCTCACTTAACACACTGAACCAAGTAAAATTCGTATTAGGAAAACTGACCACATAAAAACTTATATCCTGTTTTAAATGCAATAGCATAACAAGTTTCAGATTTCATGAGGGAGAACACGTTTTACTCACCTTTTAAATAACTGTACATATAATCACCTATCACAACTCAGTGGTGCATAGTAGACAGTAACTCAGCCATGTATCTGAAGTATGTGTTAGGTCTAATATATTTGTCATTGTGCAGATATATATAAACTTTATTTTATTTCTTCTTTTATTTTTCTTCTTTTATATTTCTTCTGGTTTTACATCTATGTATGTCAGCTGAGTTCAATTCTTGCTATCATAAGTGAAAGAAGAGCCAATTCCATAGATATGAATAACTTGTAGACTTCAAAATTGCAGTTTAACCAAACACTTTTCATGCAAACAATCACTTTGGTAGATTAGAGACACTGTTACTACATTATGGCACGCAAGATGACTGCTGGCTAGTAGTGGACTCTCTATTTTTAGTTCTTTTTCATTACAACTGCTATGTCATGTATTTTTCATAAAAAAATAATAATTCATGCATTTGCAATGCATGTCCAACAATAACACACTGCCCACATAGCAGAGCAGGGTACATCCACTGTACAATTGCATTTCATTTGAGAGCTTTCAGAAAACGCAAATTTATACAATATGTAGAGGGATGAATCACCAAATAAGGCCACATACAATTAGATGTAATAAATTATATGAAACATGCAGGCCTCTGGAGCAGGATGCACAATTCTGAATTAGGTGGTTTCTGCTCCATACTTACTGCCGAGGGAGACACAGTCTCCTTGGGAGGACAATCTGAGCATCTCATAAATTGAGCAAGCGATTAGGAAATCAGTGTGCCTGAAACTTCACCCGATCCAGATGCAGATGTCAGAGTCAGGCCCCTCTGCGTGCTCCAGCTCAGAGACTGGCTTTAGTGAGTGGGTGAAAGTATACTTGGGTTTTACTGAGGGGCAAAGCAAAGCAAGAGGGATGAACAAACTCTGCCTCTCCCTGTAACTTCTTGTTTCCTACTCTTTATAACAATACAGAAACTTTCTCACCGCAGTGCCATGGTTTCTTTCCAGTGCTGAATGCCTCAACTATTGAAGAGATAACGGGGTGCTGTGCAGAGGCAGGGACCCTATGCTTTCACCAAGCACAGTGCTCTGCTGTTGCAGCCTCCTCTTTCATGACAAAAAAGATGGGAAGACAATGAGGACTATCTGCATTTTTCCTTCTTGCTTTGGATACACAGGAGTGAGAAATGACATGCAAGCTTTCTCAGACTGAACCGAAGTCTCCCACAAGTTGGCTGACTGCTTTTGTTATCTAATGAGCAGTGGCTGCTCCTTTCTCTCTTGAGACAAATAAATTGATCACATCAGCATTTGGATGAGCATCTGATCCTGCCAATAAGCAGTCACGTATATTCAGAGGATAGCAACTGTGTGGAGTCCTGTGTCACATTAGGCTGAAACAGGGAGCTCAGCTGCACTGAGAGCTGCACAAGGATCTCTGAAGCAGAGCTCTGGGCACACCAAGGACTCTGAAATCAAAGAAGGATGTGGCCAGGGCTGAGCAGCAATTGGAAGAGGGTATATATGGACCTCAGTTTTATGCTTTCATGCCACAGTTCCACTCAAGTTGTAGTTTAGCTATCAAAGCCCTTTATTGGATATAGTTCATGCTTTTATCTTGACACAAATAACTGGATCTTCAAATTAGGATGAACTATGGTTGAATCACTGATTTTTCCAGATGTTTGACATGTTTCCAGATGTTTGATCTTTTAAAAGTAAGACTAAAAAAAGCTAAGATGAGAATATAATATGTTTATATTAGATTTGCATTTTATATGCATACTCAAACTTACCAGGAACTCTAGGACAAAAGTAACCTTTGATGTCTCAGTGATGTTGTAGCCATTGTCTTTCCAAAATGGTGAGATGCTCATGGGCAGGTATTCACTGAAGAAAGTTTCTATGTCAAAATAGGAATATATAGGGAATTATTCTCTGTTTCTTTAAAAAAAAAATGAGAAGGGAGCAGAAAAGTGTTCTGCAGTAACAGAATTCTTTAAATTGTCTCTTCAGTTTTATGTAAATTATTTATTATTTTCAGGACCTCAGTATTATAAATTTTGCAGTCTTGGAGGAAAATATTATATACAGAGGAAAATAGAAGCTACATAAATAATTATTAGTAGATTAAAAATAACTTTCCCATGAATGCACGGTTAAAAAAAAAGAACATGCAATCACTGGAGCTCTATTTGTTAATACTTCCTGGGCAGGCATACGTCAAATAACACTTGGAAAAAAATTGGCAGAATACCAAATCTCCCTGCAAGTGCAAGTATGAGACAATGAAATTAATAAAACCTTGAGTTCATGTGCATGATTAAAGGAACCCCGAACCTCTTTCTTTCAGCATGGTTATTCTTTCTTCATCGTGTACTTTTTTCCGTATTTAAAGACAAGCATTTGACAAATCTTTGTCAGTTTCATCTTCTGGGATGACTTAATATTTTCAAAGATAAACTTTTAGATTCCACAGAAGATCCACAACTCCGAACTAGATCTGCAATATTCAAGCAGCTTTTGTCACTCAGAGAAATTCTTGCTAAAGAACCTCAGATGTTAGCAGTGGTTTATGACCAGTTTGAATTTCAGTCTTCATGTGTGTTCCTTCCTATATATTTTCATAACATTATCACAGCCAGAGATGTAGGATCCTGACCCTTTCCGTTAATTTTGTGCAGTCTCTCTCTGGAGGGGCTTTAGGAGGATTATTAGGGCATTTTACATCATATAAGAATTGCCTGAGTGAGGCAGAACTTCTAGCCTAATACATTTTCTCTGAGGGTCAAAAGTGATTTCTTAAAGAAGTGCCTTCAGAGCAAAGCAAGGATACAGTTAGACTTCTCCTAAATTCTCTGTAGCTTCCCAGGATTTGCAGCTTGTAGGGTTCCTGAGTCAGAGGTGATTTTTCACATCTTTAGAAGGCTTCAGGTGTTCATCTTCCAGTAGCTAGTTCAATTTTCATTTGACCCTGTGTGAAATGTTAGGTTTCACAGCATCCTGTGGTGAAGAATTTCTACTGTGTAATTACCTATTGTGTGTAAGATTCACCTCCTCTGATTGTCCTGACTTGTCCTTCTCTGGACATATTCTAAATCTGTGACAACCTTTTTGAAAGCAAAAAATTATAGGACCCACCATAGATTTATACAGTGGTAAAATTCTATTCTCTGTATTCTTTCCTACTTCTTTCCTAATAATTCCCAACAGTCAGTGTGTTTTTTTGACCACTAAGCTGACATTGTCATGAAACTGTCTGTTATTAATGCAAGAGCTTATTCCTGACGCATTACAGTCAGCTCACAGACCATATATTTTATATTTTCCCCACGAACTCCTGGGGAAAGGGAGAGCAAGGAGAGGTCCTGTGTGCAACAATCTCTATTTATTTCATTAAATTTCATCTGTGATTTTAACTCCAAAGTACAGAGTCCCATAAAGTTCTGCAGTTCTGCACAGGTAGCTCCATCATTACTACCCTCAGCAACTGGGTTTTGTCAGCAAACTTTGTCACCTCTCTATTCATCCTCAGCAAATCAAAAAAAGTTTCCTAGGTCTGTGTCAGTCAATTGTCATGCACATCTGCAGACCCATGGAGTAAAGGGAAAGAAGCTACAGAGGTATCAGAGCTATAAAGGAGAACAGCGAAAGAGCCACAGGTTTGAAATATTTGCTCATGAATTCATTTGAATCTAGATTGCAGGAGGCTGACAAGGAAAAAAAGAGACAAAATCAATCTTCTGGAAAAAGTCATCTCTAAATCATAGTGCTGTTCATAAAGTAAAAGTCCTGCAAGGCACATCAGTTGACTATATTTTAATGGAGTGTAGACTTTAATCCAGTTTAACTAAGTCACACTTAAATCAATTTAGAAACCCTCTAGCAGACTTGAGGGAATAAATATATCACAGAGAAGCCTGTTTGTTACTACTTTCATAGCAGACTTACTATGGGAGATTACAGGTGTTGCTACCATGCATACTTGCTCAGGGTTCATGAGAAATATGATACCTCAACACACTGCATTGTTACCAGAAATAGCAAATGGACCCACAACGGTCTTCCAGCATGCCTTATTGTGACAAGAGGCAGAAATGTTTTCCCAATTCTTCATTACTTTTTTATTTATTTACATGCTAATTTATTAACAGATAGGCATGGTTCAAAAATGCTGTTGTATTTATCACAGTCAAGTCCTCCTTCTAGTAAACTTGAGCTAGCGTGTGAGCTGTGTGTCTTGGGTCTACAAATTCTGACACTGCTGGACATATGGAACCAGGGCAATCCATAGCAGATACAACTGCTGCCTCCTGCTAAGACACAGCTCCTTGAGCCTCCCAAAGTCAGTGCAAGTGGACAGAATTAGAAAAATGGCATAGAAGATACATGAGCTAAGAAATTCCCAAGCTAAATAGTAGACCTAACACAGAAATAGCACCATAAAAATGCCTTTGGAAGCAGTGAATAACACACCACCTGGAGATAACAGAGCACGTGGATAGCTGTGGAGTGACATAAGCAGGAGTGTTTGTGGTCAAGATCAATTAGTTTGCACCATGGCCATTTGCTGCACCACCTCAAAGTTGTAGAACTTCAAGGCAGAAGGTAGAGTAAAAGACTCCAGGGCTACCTAAACTGTTGAGTAACTGGTCTGGGATAATGTTGGTTTCTGCACATTGATGCAATCTTTTCCTGGCAGACTGTGGGCCATATACATTCTGCACTGCCTCTGCATGCCTGCCATACCAGCTGGTTCTGTTTTCACGTTTTCAGATGGCACCTGATGTGTGGCCTGCCAAAGGCCCCTGAAAGATTAATCTGGTCTTCAGCAAGGGAAATAACCTCATATTAATCATTCTTCCCATTTTTCCCATCCCCTGCTGTAGTTTTTGCCCTGAAATAACAACATAATTGAAATGCAAATAGATAAGATAGAAATTAATGAAAATACCTATTTTCTTTTCGTTCTCTGAATTTCCAAATTAATGCAAAAACACTGTGTGACTCAAAAAACAGTCAGTGACTTTTGGTCAGCGTGTGTAATGATAATGTATGTCCAGTGAAAATTAAGAAGCCATTTCCTGAGGCCACTTTACTTTGCTGCTGGCTGGCTGGTTTTGTCTACTGCGGCAGTAGACAAAATAGCTTCACTAGAGTATTTTCACGAGCAGATCATCAAAACCTATTCCTAAACTTCCACAGTCTTTGTTAACCCATAGTGAATCTTCTGATAGAAGGTTGTAAGTTATCAGGAGATGATCAGTAAGCTAAAATTTGAGGGAGCTTCTTTAAACACAGTGGTCTTGGGAGCAGTGAGGAATGACAGGTGACTATATGAAATGCCTGAGAGGAATGCTGCCCTCTCTGTCCCCTCCTACAGTACGCGCATTGTTGATAAAGGCTGTCTTCCTTTTGTTGGTGTTCATTGTGGAGAGAAATGCACTAGTTATTTACTTGTGAAAATGAGATGGCAGTAACAAGCAATGGAAGACAATGTTGTTTTTCATTTTGCATTGATGCCCCTCTACAGAGGCATGCATTTCTCACATTAATCTTCTTAAAGCCTTTATTGTCCTGGCTTCCTGTTACAAATCAAGCTGGTGATGGCAGCCCCATGAAATCCCATTAGCATACTGTGAGCAGTGTATTACAGTACCAGGCAATGGAATAAATGCAGAACAATAAGTATAATAGGGAATGCATTACCCCAAAATGAAACAGCAGCTCTGTACTGCATGCCAGTTCTATGAAGGTGCCTTCTCTGCTGCTTGAAAACAAATAAACAGCATTTTCAGGGTTCTGTTTCACTGTCAAGTAAAATCTGTGTAGTTTGAGCCAAGAAAAACAGAGATGCAAGAGGAGCTGCATACCCAGGTGCAACTGTCTGTCTCCCTGTTCATGGACTCTAATTTTAATCTCTTTGAAAGACTGAGTTTCAGGTATAAAAAGCTGACTATTTTTTGATCTACACATTTAACTGGACCCTGCAAACAGCTGAACTTATTTTAGAGTCTTATTCTTTGCTTTGCTTTGCTGGCATCAACAGCAGCACATGATGATAGCCTTCAGAAGAGAGGCTGTCTTTAAAAACAGCAGCGTTGATTTTTACTGTTATTTCTTGTGAAGCCTGGACTAGAAGGGAAGTTGCCAGTTTGTAGCCAGGCAAGCAACTGCCTGCTGTGGATGAGTAGGAAGACAGCTGGGTCATCAACATATGCTAATATATCAGTAATGCTGACAGTTCTCAGGGGCAGGCCTGTATATGTCCTCTCTTTAGGTGGTCTTAGTGGTCTTGACGTAAAGGTACATACAGTAGGCAGCTGCAAGCCACCCTCAGAAAAAAGGGCAAAATCAACTAAGATAAGGATCTGTAATCCTACAGAGGAATTAACATTTACCTTTCCCTTGGACAAGGATTGTAAAATCCTCTCCAAAAATGTGGATTCCCGCTGCCTGTCAAATACTGGTGTGTTCGAAGGTGGGAAAGCAGCTGTGTTTTTCCAGAATTAAAAGGATGATCAATTTGAAAGGCTTTTAAGAAAAACTGTGAATCATTTTAAAAGACCAAATCAGGCTAGGTATTGGCATATTGTTTCTGAGGACAAATAATTTTCTAGTTTTAAATATAGGTTGTAATTCTAAAAGTGGAAACAGTAAGTTTGGATTTTTTCATAAATGCCAGATGCAAAGTTTCTGTGTTAGTAACTTAATATGATATAATGATATGGAATAGAATTTTCTCTCTGAAATAGTTTAATTTCTAAGTCAGGCTGTGGCTTGGCAAGCAGGTCCAAGGGATCTCTTAGACCAAGGGATCTCTTAGACCAAGAGATCTCCAGTGAGCTTTGGGCTCTCTCTTTGCAGATGAGCTTGCAAAAGCTGAGTAAATTATAGTATGAGAAATTCATGCTGGAGAATTGTATTAGGACAAGCATTTGCAAATTTGGTTGTTCAGCTGAATGTAGCTGAAATGCATTGTCATCAACTTAGTATTAGTTAATATTGTTTGGTATATTCTCCTGTCATCCCCTTTGTAAAATTCAAATACTAAATGAAAAACAAACAAACAAACAATCAAAAACCCCAAACAACTCAAGCCTGACTGAAAATATAAGAAAACAGGCAATATTGTGTGATATAAGGGTATTTCATCTTTTCAGATAGGTTAGGCCTGCTTTGACGTGAGAGGAACAAGTACGGTCTTAATGAATTAGGCCAAAGATGGGAATGGGAGATGTCCATGAAACCTGAGCTCTTCAGAAGCTTAGAAGAAATGCTCCATTCACGAGTTCAGACTGAGGTTTGAAGGTAAGAGATGCAAGTGAGAGCTGACACAGAGAAAAGCATCTAGTCTGTGCTAGTTTCGTTTAAGCTTTCGGGCAGCTCTGTCTTGTCCCAGAATAATGATGGCTGCATAATAAGCATTTCAAACAGTGGATATGGACCTTGTTACAGGAGCATGAAGGGACTTGCTAGGATCTCCCATCTTAGCATATCCAAGAAGCTGCCCATGTACATGGGTTTTGCATAGAAACACAGAACCTAGAAAGGACCATTTTGGTCATCAAGTATAGACAAGCATGGAAGAGATTTTAAAATCACATAGATCCATAAGATCTCTACTTCACCTGTCCCTGCATATCACATGCAAAAGAGAAATTTCTATCCCCTTAAAATAAATGGACACCCTTCAGTATAACAGATGAAAAATGAGGTTGAACTACAGGAAGGCAGCATGAGAGCTCAACAATGTTGCCACTATAGGCTGCTCCAGAACCAATAACACCCCATTTGCTCAGCAGCCCATGTGTTTAGGAAGGTTCAAGAACAGTCGTCTTGGCAAACAGTTTCTGTCCCTAACTCCAGAATAAAAGTTGAAGGATTCTTAAATATAGAAAACTGTAAGGCAGGAAACTTCAGCATCTTTCCTGATAAAAACTCCTTAATTAAGGGATGGGGGATGTTAATAATGTTTTTCAAAGAAAAGCCCCAAGTAGTCCATCAAATATACAGGTCCTTGTACATCTACCCATAGTGCACGAGGGAATGTGCTAAAAATATCATAGCTAAAGGGCAATTGATTGCAAGGCTTTTGAAATTATTACCAGCAATTATGTAATTGTTTTTCTCACAATAATATTATGTGCATGCATTACATCTTACGAAGACCTATGAAACAGAAACTACTTCATGTTCACCTACCTGCTTCAAACTAATGCCCTTGGAAGACTCTCCTTAAACAACTTTGACGTTGTTTCTGAATCATCCCAGGAAGTTCATATGCAATGCAAGGTATTGGGTGAAATTATTCACCCCTTAACTATTTGGAAGTTCCCCTTTGCCACAGTGTGCTCATGCTTTCTAAATTGTTAGTTGTGGTCATTGAGATGAGTCTGCCAAACATCACATGATGCACATGAAGAGACATATGCATTTTTCACACTAATCTCATATTATTCAGTAGTAATGAGTGGCATAGAGATCTGGTTCGGAAAGTTCAGATTCAGTTTAAACTGGCCTCTGAAGTTGAGTGTTCCTTAATGTTTAAGTTCCTCCCTTTTAAGTTTTCAAAATATACATGTAACATAAAAATAAAAATACTAATATGATAAACAGCATTTAGTGTGAGAAAACCATTAACAAATACTTTAATAACGCACATCTGTTTCTAAATCTCCATAAGAAAACCTTATTACAACAGTAATCCACTCTGTAATACCTTCCCCTAGTGCTAAAAGCAAACTGGATGAAAATCATCTCAGAGGTGTGTCTGAGCATAACTTGCTTTGAGCATGAGCATATTAAGTTTTATGACAGACTGAGCTTCATTTATAACTAGTCCATAGAAGCTCTCCAACAATTATGGCATTACTGCCCTGAAAATGGATGTGATATTACAAAGCTTCACTTCTCAGATGTTCCCTGTAGTCTTCCTTCTCCTTCAGATCTAATAACAATATGAAACCATCTATTCCTCTTTGAAAAAAGAATAAATAAAAAATAGTCTGCAAGTGATGCTGTTGACTGCCAGCATTAAGGAAATTCTGTGCATTTGCCTAAGTCCCTCCTACTATCCTGGTCAGATTAGGGTTCTGCTGTGTAAACCCCTATTGTACAAAATGCTTCCTGTCTCACAGACCATAAGCCAGGATCCAGAAAAGCCTTTAGGGACATAAGATAGACTTTAGCTGCGTAAATACAAAT
This sequence comes from Morus bassanus, assembly GCA_031468815.1. NCBI lineage: Eukaryota > Metazoa > Chordata > Aves > Suliformes > Sulidae > Morus > Morus bassanus. The sequence goes on along the minus strand of CM062600.1, from coordinate 18,891,774 downwards.
TGCAGTTCTCAGAAATGTCACTCAGCTGTTGCCTAAATCTGGAAAGTGTTCAAGTTTTCAGCATTACACTGACTTAAACCTCGGCTTATGGTCATTCCCAAAATGACTGGGAAGCTCTGACAGTACCACACAGCATTTTCTGTCTCATGTGCAAGCCCAACTGAGTCCCACAGTCCAGACCTTTTGTCTGCTGAGTGGCTCAATACAATCTGCATTGTGAGAGCACATTTCCAGATAGGGTCCTGCAGAAGGCATGGCCATTGCATTGCCCCCAAATGTGTCAGATGATGGACAGGTACACCACTGCTCCTGCTGTTTATGGAAGATCTGTTTTGGTTCTCTTCCCTAGTTCAGAAGATCCCAGACTATCTGCCCAGATCCACCCCTCCTTTCCTGCCACCTGCCATGGTAAGAGAGGGACTCCTCTACGGTCATTTTTTCCTGTTGTTGATCCACTTGCTATTGAATTGTCAAAGTAAATTGGGGACAGATAGTGACAGCTAATGTGTCCATCTGTCATACTAAGACTCTAGTCCCTGCTGTATTGACATCGGATATTTTATCAAATTATGATTTAATGTAAAATACAACTAAGTAGAAAGAATAAGGCAGACTGTCTGCTCTAAATTCCTGCTGGCACATTTGCAAGGTATGAATAACTTAAAGGAATTTGATTACAGTGACCTATATTCAGAGTGTTCATTCAGTTACATCGGTCGAAAACTGCACTGCAGGATGTCTGGTTGGTGCCATACGTTGCCTTCCAGCACACCAGTCAATGAGGCAGTCAGTGAGGTATAGCACTTCCAAGCTGCTCTGTCCTGGGATTTCTCCAAGAAAGAGAGAAAGAGAGAAAGAGAAAAAGAGAAAGGAAGGAAGGAAGGAAGGAAGGAAGAAAGGAAGGAAGGAAGGAAGGAAGGAAGAAAGGAAGGAATCTTTTTTCCGTATTTTGTAATGCTACTCATCACTAGTTTGTGAAAATGTCAGTTAGATCTCAGTTACACCCTCGGAGTATTACTGTGATATTGGACAGGCTACCAGACCTACTACTGTGCTTGTAGCACAGGTATGTTGTGTCCTTGGACTGTCTTCCCTGATGATTTCCACTTTTTAATGGAGCTGAATGTATGTTTAGTTAAAAACTAGTCCTAGTTTAATGGCCGATGATTCCCATCTTTCATTAGAAGTCCATCCATTGTGAGGGGGTAGGAGTGTGCTTGGTTTTGCTGAACTCAGTTCACTCTCTCCATGTCTACAAAAGTGTGTATTTATTGCAGGATTCCCTGCTGTGGTTACTTTCTTCTTTTCCTTTCTTTAAGTGCCCTGTTTTTTCTTATTCCAACAAAAGCAAACAGAAAAATATTGCAAAAGATAAAAATCTTTAGTGGAGTTACAGTTCCAGAAATTTGCAGGCCTGTTTCTCATCTAAAGACCTTTAGACAAGTTTGATTAAGCTTTGAAATGAAACATAAAGCTCTACTAAACCCCTTTGCCAAGGCATTAGCACTTTCAATATCATCAGTATTGCACCAACATGCCAGAGAAGTTCACTCTGACTTTACACCAGCTAATCGTCCCTGTGGTTCTGCTGGCTGGCCTTCACCAAGGCTTTCAAACCACGCAGCTTGCCCACCTGCAGAAAATGGTCACTGAACACTCTCCAAGATCTGTATAGATCCCCAGTAAGATGTACGTTTGCCTACAGGTCTCCCAGCCACTTATTGCTCCCATTTCCTCATTCCTTGGATTGTAACTCTGGAATTATTCCTTTATTCCCAGGAACATATCAAAGTGCTATAAGCCTAGGCTGTACAATACTTTTTGAGGAATAGTTGCAGTCCAAGAAAACTCTAGAAAAAAATGCTGTCTTTCCTATTCGTTGCCTTGTCCTGTATTGGTTTTTCACTCCTCTCTTGTAGAGAGACCTCCAACAGATTTGGTGGGGGAAGGCAGGGAGAAGTGCCTAAGATCCCCCTTCACTGAGGTTAAAAAAAACTACCACCAAAAAATACATCCACATGAAAGGTCGCTTCATTACAGGTTTCTCAGGGGAACAATCCAGACCCTCATTGTAAATGAATTATGGTTTCTAAGATACCTCAGTGTTTTCAATGGCGATTCCAAGTAATTAGAAGAAATACACAGCATGTAAGTAAAGCTAATAATTTTATCAGGCGCTTTGTTGAAAAATGAGACTGTGTGATTTTTCCCTCTGGGCTTTAGTAAAAGGAAAAATACAAGAAAAATTAAGGGGTTTTTTTTCTGTTTGAGTCCCATTCAACTTTACTTTGACTGAACAGAGAACAGAGCTATAGGGGCCCTAGAAAACCCAGTCTTATCAGCTCAACTAGTACACTGAAATATTTTTGTTTTGAGTGAAAAATGATGATGCTAAAAATGGTTGTTAAAGAATGGAAATCTCATATGTCTACCAATTTCCAGCATTTTTAGCTAAGACAGCATTTACACTGAAATTTGTTATCTTCATTTTTCAGTTGTCAGCAGCCTTTGTTGGGTCTTAAGCTTTCCACAAATTTTTGTTTGTTTGTAGGAATATATAGGAAATCAAAACTCTAGGCATTGTGAAAAAACAAAACATATTAATATTTTTGAGTATTTAAATCATATGGAAACATAGACAACTCAATTTTATTTCTAGAACTATTCTTAATGATCCTACATACTTCAGCTGAGGAAGTCATTATAAATAAGCCCTAGATACAGTACACTTATGAAGTTTAATTTCTTATAAATTCGTATTTTCTCTCAAACTGAAATCGAATGATCTGTCTTACTTTCAACTCAGCAGATTAAAATAATCTCTTAGGGTCCTGCTGGGAAAGAATTTTACAAATATTTCATTAAGCATATTTATATAAAGCTTCACTACAAGGCACCTCTGCATCTACAAAGCAGCATCTTTCCACAGCTCAGTTTAGGGATTTTATTTTCCCTTTATCCAACAGTGGTATCCTCAAAAATAATGAATGTTTCAGTCAGAACTCCCACAGTTCCTTAAGAATACCACAAGGATTTTATTGCTAATTGAAGAAATAGATAACATGTGTCTTCACTTCAGCAGCCTTTATTTATTTTTATGGACATTTTTCATCAACTTTCAGACATTTTCTGTTTGAAATTGTACATAATTTAACATTCCCCATCTGGAATGTTAATAGTCGGCATGAAGAAAAGGAAGTCAAAAGGAAAAAAAAAAAGAGTAACAACATTTCTTTGACTCCCGTGTCAGTAGTACCAATTAGCTACATGAATTTTCCATCTGCTTTCACTAAAGAATAGGTGAACAGCTGCATCCTACAGGAAGGCATCCTCATGCAGCCAACAGAAACTGTCAAGCACCTGGTCATTTCCTGTCACTAGCTTCACTAGTGCTGCAGATATCAAATCACACAGGCTTTGCCTCCTAACTTTGAACAAACTCTGCTAAAAAAATTGCTGCTGTTCCACTTTGTCTTAGTGAAATCTCTTTGCCTACTGATTTAAGTGTTTTGGGTTTATATTTTACTTTATGTGCATTGGATTAAATAGCATAATGCCATATGTGTGGAAATTTATGGGCCTCATAGTCTCCTAAACAATAAGTACACCAGAGTAATGTTGCAAATTAAAGAGAAATCAATGATTTTCTTTGGCATGATCTAACTCTGCTGTTAATTGCTAATGTATATTGTGTTGGGTGGTTGCATCTAATCTATTCATTTCTTTAAAGGAATACCTAACACTCCACCCTTAAGGTTCACAGTATATCATGCAAACTTTCTCATTCCTCAAATTTAAAAGGATCTCCTCACCACCACCTCACCCCCCCAAAAAGAAAAAAAAAAAAAACCAAAAACAACAGATGCATAGATATTATGGGGATAGATATCTTCAAAATGTCTGGCTAGCTAACTTATACAACTGGAAGTACTGATGTTTTCAGATATTTTGCATGAAGCACAAAGTTTTTTGCAAGATATCTGGACCTTTTGCTGCTGTCTCCTGCTGAAAATGTTGACAGAATACCTTTCTCCTTGTTCATTGTTGAAGCAATCTGCTTACTTGAACGGTATTGTTCAGGTCTCTGGCTGAATCAGTGGAAGGTTTATAAAGAGGTAAGACCATCTGTAGTGTTAGGCAGAGAGTGCGAATGCTTTCTGGAACTGTCAGGGGAATTAGGAGATTTCTAATCTTTTTAAACCCAAAGACTGTGAACCCTGTAATTTTGACCTTGCTTGTGAAATAACCAATTTTAAAAGAAATAGATCATTTTGAAAATAACAATAGGTGTCAGAATTTAAACTTAAATTCAACATCTTCACAAACAGCAATTGAAAGTCATATATTTGTATATAGTTTGGGGCATGACACGTGTGTATTTATGTAATTTCAGTGCTGCATTTCTTGTCAGGAGTTTTGTCTTACTGTAAAAACTGCCTTATGCACTGCCTGCCTTACTAAATTTGCTGATACCATGGCTGCGGTCTGCAGAGCTGTGAACGCAAAACCATCTCCTTCATATTACTCTGGTTTTTAAGACCTACATTCCTTCTAGTTCCAAACGGTCCAATAAATTGCCTTTCTCCTCAGTTTCCACTGTAATCATCTTTAAAAACAACTGTTGCAACAGAGGTTTTGTATTGTACATGCATGCATGCACTACAAGAATGCAGTCAGTGTCTGTTATGTCCATGCATAGAAATAGGGAGGATGCTTGAGCAAGCCTTCCCCTGTGCTCTGTGAAGGCTTCTGTTGCAAAGACTTGTTCTGTATTGACTTCCCTGGTCCTCAGCACACACATGCTCACAAAGAGAGCAGCTAACAGGGAAGCAAACATCTGTATGGGGGCCTGGGCAGACTCTGGAGGACAGTTTCATATGAGTTATGCTGGCATAGCTGCATCTCTGCAACCTAACATTTCTGTCAGGTCAGCTCACACTGGGAGGTGTGGCACAGCAACAGCAGCCTCTTTGTATTGTTTGTTTAGGAAAGACAGGTTTTCTGCCACAAATGCATTATTGTACCTCATTTCCACACAAACATTTGTGAATCTCTTGCATTTTTAGCAGAGGGAATTGAAATACAGGGGTCAGAGCTGTAACCACCAAGTGTCTTAGCTAATTGCAGGTGTTCATCCCATGAAACCCACAGCATAAGTTTACAGCATTTCATGACACTTCATAAGTTCTGGGTGAGCTGTTTCGTCTCACTTCTGTGTTCACACCTGTCCCCACAGCCCCTGTCCCTCATTTTTTCCTTTCACAGTTGACAACCAAGCCATTTTTTTGTATTAGCCCAAGGAGGGATAAAAAAATCATTCAGATTCTTTGATTTATGAGGTTGTAAGTAAAACTGAATAAGGATCTTGGAATGGGAAATGTGTATGACTGGTATTCAGCAAACTAAAGTTGTGATGGTGATAATTAAAATTCAGAGCTCACAAGACCCCTCAGAGATAAAAGAGAGTTCATTTATGAGTTCTTTTATGGTACGTTTTTCTAGTCCTCAGAATATCCAAACATCTGTATCTATGAAAAAGCAGTGACTTTTTAATATAAATATCTCTACCTTTTAAAGATAATATCTGAAGCTAAAACTGCTTTTCTTAAGATATAATTAAATCCTTTAGATTATGCTTGTTCATGAAGAAGAGAATATAAATGACTGATTTTTGGATCCCGAATCATTAGGTTATCATGTTATGATGGGATTTTTTTAAGCACAATGTAGAAGTATAGTGTTTATGAGTATCTTCTCTCTTCATAATCCATTCTGTTGCAGATGTATTTCCATTCTGTTTTTCTCTTCCAAGCAATTGCCCCTGACAATAAGTATATCCTGATGAAATAACACTTTAGATCTGAGAACTGAAGATCATAATAGGAGATTCTGTAATTAATTTTCAGAGATAAAATATCCATAAATAAAAGATTAAGCTGTAGCAGATATTCTGCTTCATTATTAGAGCTATTTGTGTGAGATTTATTCTTGACTCCTATTCAACATCTTCTACACTTGCTTTAGCTGTATATAAGCTCCTGTTTCAAAAGATTTATAATAGGTGTGCTATTGTCTATAAAACCAGCTCCAGATATCCAGCTTTTGAAAATCTGCACCTATTCAGTAAGTTCCCAGCTGTAGCTTACACTCCATAAACACTTCCCAAGCACCTAGACATTATTAGTCTCCCAAAACAGTGTAACTCTCTTTTTAAGACTCTTTCATGGTGACAAAATCTCTGATAAGGGCTCCTAGTACATCAAGCTTTATCATTATCACCACTGCTATAACAGTACTGCTCCACAACACACAAACACATTGGCTTTTGAAAATTGTTTTAGATTGTACAAAGTATCTATTAGACAGTCACATAGAGTATGTCATATATCTACATTGGATAGTAAGAAAGGATGGGGCATCATGGCAAAAGTAGCCCATTTTTTTGGATGTGGGTCTGTCCCACTGAATAATTTGTGGTTTTTTGACTCACTGGATGAAGCAAATGCTGCAAAGCAGTGAATTCTGTCAGATAAAAATGGTAAAAAATTAATCAGTTCAAAACTTAAACAGAGACAGCTGTATTATCCTGTATTGCTTTATTCAGAAAGCAGAAGGATTGTGAACCTGTTGAGGTAAATTTATTTTTATTTCTTTTGACTTACAAATCCACCCATTTTGCAGTCCTTAAGCTCGGCACATTTTGTCATGTAATAAAGGTTCATACTCTGAAGAATCAATCAGTGTATGAATCTAGATACAAGGCAATGATCTTTGAATTCCATAATAGCCGCTATATAAATATATACACAAATATATAGTATCCATCACCAATAACTTTGGCGTTTCCCATCAAGTGTAAGGCTCCACTGAGCTAGGTGCTGTACTAATAGGGAAATATTTAATGCCTTTCATATTAAACAGAATGCCTTTCATTTAATCCCCATAGTTACTGCCAGGCTTAAGGCTAGAAGCAGCAATAACAGACCATCAAAGAAAGGTAGATAAGAGGCGCTGCAATGGAAGATTGTGTATTTGCACAGCCAGAGATGTACCATACACTACCTGCTGTTATGGCTATGCAACATTTATCCCCTTTAGCCACCATAAGGCATGAGAGAGAGAGAGAGACAAGGTGAGCATGAGAAAGAGAGGGAAAAGGAGTGAGAATAAGAGAGAAAGGAGGGAGAAAAGGAGGAGACGATGGTTGTTCAAAGTGCAGGATGAGCGGTGGAGAGCAGGGGAAAGCAACTTATTAGCAGCAGTCAGCTATGAGGAGCTCCACTGGGGAGACAGAAAGCACAGCTTGAAGGCATTGGTGTGAAAACCATTGGCTGCGGTGTCACTTTTGATGTGGTTCTGTCTCTAGCTGCTACTGTCTCTAGCAGCTAGCGCTGCTCACATCTATCACTCCCACAAGCCTGAAAGAGAAGGCAGGCTTTGCAGTACCATCAGGTAGGTGTAAAAAAATAGTCAGAGAGCCAGGGGACTGAGGAGGGGGAAGGAAATTCTTGCTTGTGAGGACATGTCAAGCGTGTCCCACTAGCAACCCCATCGTTTAAATCACCAGAGCAACAGCTTGAGCTCCTCCAGTCACCCCAGCAGTAATGTGCTGTGCTGTGCTGTGCTGTGCTGCGCTGTGCAGAGTGTTATGGTCTCTCAGGTACACAGGTTTGTGCCAGAAATCGTCAGTGTCAGTGAAAGTGTGTGATGTTGGATGGGAGGATTTCTGCTAGTTCTGTGAGTAAAGCTTTATACTGGAGACTTCACAGCTTTATCATAAAGATTTCTTAAGGAAGAAGCTGAAAGGATGATGCTCAGTGACTAATTTCAGGCAGTGTAAACAATGAGAAAGGGAAAAGATATTCAGTGGATGTCAAACACACTCACATCAGTCAACCAGCAATACCTTTTTGTTTATTCTAGATAAATTATTTTCCTTGTTGTTCAAGTCTTCATAGATTTTTTTCCCTATTTCAGTGATACAATTATTATACAGGCAGAATCACTGTTATAAGTGAATTCCTTGTTCTATTGTCAAAGCAGTGGGACCCAAGGTATACCTTACTAGCTATGTGTAAATGGCAAAGACTAAAAAGAAGTCAAGTTAATTAAAAAGAGATGAGAACGTGAATCGATTGTTTCCCATGGTTGCAATTTTTTCTTATAACCCTTTATGCTCTTTCTTGATGCGCTCATGTGAAAAATAATGCTCCTACTTGAATCAGTCTTCCAAACTCTTTTCAAGTCTACTGTGCACTCCAGCCTTTAACGACAAGCACTTAAACAAAATGCACTGTTCCAGTGGATTTACTGTGAGCCTCTTAAGAGATTCTTCTGGTCAGCAAACTCACTTGAAAGCTTGACAATCTAGCCTTTTTTTTAAGTTGAAGAGGAACTAATTTAAAATCACTGGAGAAATCAAATGTAGGAAATTAAAGCAGCAAATCAACAAGGAAAGGTGAACAGAATTAAATGGCCAGTGATTTAACTGGTATCGTTTCCTCTGATCATGGATACGTTATGTGAACTTCACCCCCCTTTCTGCCAGTACTTCTTTAAGATCACTAGGGGTGCAATAGCTACTTGATACACATATTATGAGTAAAAATAATTTTAAAATATTTTTCCATAAATGCCTCCCTTTGACTTTATATCCCTGTAGTGAAATAACTAAGTAAAAGCTATATGTCTAAACTGGCTGCCATGTAGCATGATTTCTGATGCAATCACTTAAGAGGAATTAGGCAATAACAGAACTATGTCTGGATATATTTTTTCTTTTGAAACCAGTTACAAGCCCATTTATTGAAGCCATAACCCTGGCTTAGTGGTCCTGAAACTAGTTACAAACTTGCTAAATCATTTTGACTTAAAAAAAAAAGAAAGCAATCTTCAAAGTAGACTTCAGAAAACCGAGGAAGAGATATCAATGCTACCTATGCCCCTTTTCATCCCATGGGCTAGTGATATGTGTGCTCACCCAAGATCCCTCATCCCCCTGATGAGGATTTCAGCTTACACCTCTTGCAGCATGCTGCCTCTATCAACATGCCAAAGTCTATTCCAGGATGATCAATCTCCCTGTTCATATCTTGTCAGCCTCACTGCTGTCTCAGTGTCATGGCTTTTCAGATTGGTCACATGAAGTGGAATAGTGTCATAAACGAGGCTGGGAGTAATTCAGCCTTGCACACCCAGTAGCATGACGACAGCAGCGCTCCCCTCGGGCCTCTGAGCTCCATGTCTTCTGAGACAGAGGAGAGCATTGAACCCAAGCCTTGTCCGAGCCATTGAACAGACCAGTCCCCAGACCACCAGATGGATGAAGCTGCCGCTGCAACTACATCAATGCTGGCATATCGCTACTAAAAACACTCCCAATGAAAGGAGACTCTGCTTGACGAAGCAGAGCATGTGAAGTTTTCCTCTTTTCACCCCTCAGCCTCCTGGTCTGCTTACCCAGGCTGTAACCTGCATTGTGTTAACCTTTGGGGGCACAGTCATGTATGACCGTGGTTGATCACTTGTTCTTTCAAAAACTCCATCACCCAGTGCCCACCCTGTCTCTCTGAGGTCAGTTTTCTGCAGCTCGCCTGTATTATCACCCTCTTCGATCTGCCAGGGGAGCTGTTTGTGTGATTCTCTCCTTAATACATTTCAATCTGGATGTGTCAGGCTAGAAAAACCCTACCACTTGAATTGTTTAAGATAAAACACTTTTTAAAACAGCACAAAAGGGTCTTTCACACCTATTCTCCCTGAAAATATTTCAGAGCCAAAACAGACCTTGCACTAAGCAGGAGAAACTTAAGACTGTTGTGACTTTGTGAGTGACTAAAAACAGCACATCATGGGAACTTCTTTTTTTCTCCCATGTCTAGTAAAATGAGAGAAAAGTAATCATAAATACGCTGTCCTGTTTTACACAAGACTAGATCTCAGCCCTGGGGTATAGACATAAACTGTCAAACCACACACACAGGTTTTCATAAGATGCAAAACAAAACCCCTCAACCATATTTTAGGTCTTTGGTTTTGCTTTTGGAGGGTTTTTTTTTTTCTGCCTCTGTGCTCTCCACTGACTCCCATGTAAAGAATAACCTTACATTTTATCATCTTTGCAGAAAACAGTGATCTCTTAATTTTCAAATAATTTTACAGGAAAACACGTTTTCATCCAGTTTTTGTACTTGGCTTTTTCAACATCTGAGATATGCACATGAAAAGATCTTCATGGTGCTATCTCGATCTGCTCCCAGTTAACAGCTTCAGTGAAATCCTGCCCCACTGAACTCAAAGGCATTTTAAGCTAGGTTGCTGTAGCGTTGGTCTCCTTACCTATTTCCAGGGACAGCTTAGAGAAATCTAGCAACATATGCTTCGCTTTGAATCCAATGGATGAAAAGTGGTTGAGGGCACACTCACATCTCTGACTTCCCAAGGCTGCTGCAGCTCTATTTATTAATTCTGCAGTGGGTGTTTTATAGGCGCCATGCAATGACGCTGAAGGTTACTACAGTAAAGCAGCGAAAAAGATGAGGACTACAAAGTCATTGGCAGTTTATTTTAATTCAGCTCGAAAGAGCAACTTCTGCTTTTATCATCCTTTGTATTTGGCAAAGGTTAGAGTTTATCTGAGTTTCACAAGCTGCCAAAATGCTGAGTAGATCCTGCCATTGTCTCAGTGAACACTGAATTGCATATTAATTGAAGATCTAAGGCTCTACGTCAAACAATAGAAGTGTAACCAAACATTGCAGACCTGGGACATGAATGTCTCTGGAGGTAGGCGGGACTGTTTGATTTAACAAGAACCTTTAAATGTTTCCTACAGAAAGGTTGCTAAATCCTTTGAAACTTTGGCAGTCTTTTGCTACTAGTTGCAGTTAAAAATTATTTTCCGGAGGTCAGTCCAGCCTGCTTACCTTGTCGTCATATACAAATGACCTGTGTTAGGAACAGCCCCCTCATCCCAGCTCCTAGGGCTGCCTGGGACAACACACAACACGGAGATTAAACACTTCACCTCCTGCAAGGCCTATTGATCATGCACACAGGCATGTTCTTACCTTACTGCTTCCAAATAAAAGCAGAAATAAGGTGAGGAACATGAGTGGAGCTGCCAATCTCATCCTTCCAGGAGGTGTATGAGTGTTGCAAGGGCAGAAAACTGTAGCCAAGGGAGGAGACCTAAACCAGAAAAGTGACATTTGTGCGCTGCTTGAATAAACAGGTGAATTCAGTCACACTGTAACGCATTAAGGATTTGTATCAGCCACAGATAAGAAGCCATCCCCTGGACGTCATTTAATATACGCATATATATAAAATAGAAGGAGGCAGAGATACTAAAAATATAATGTGTATTACTAGAGGTGGAAAACAGGAATAATGCCAAGGAATTTAATGGATTCAAGTCCGTATAAAAACAGATCTGGTAATGATTACAACATATTTGAGTTGCAGAAATTGTTCTAAGTTCTTTATCTGAATAGGTTTATTCTTTTATGGAAATTTGCATGGGATCTGTGTCCAGCTTTGCTGCTCAGTCCTTCTTTTAGAGTGGTCATGATCTAAAACACAGAATTCCGGCATTTATAAGTTTACATATTTAGGTATGGCCCCTCTCTTGCATGATTTGTTTGTCCAGGGAAATACTGTGAACTAAATCCCAGCTTCTATAATATAGAGGTAATTGGCAATAGTCAGTACCATTGTGGCTAGTTAAATCCCTTGGTTTAGAAGTAGAGTAACAAATACAGGTTACAGTGTGGATATGGTATCTTAGTTGCATACTAGACACCTCCATCCCTTTTTGGATCTGACTCCGCCTGACTGCCCTATGTATATCATGTGCCATTTACATAGGATACTTTGCCAAGCAAATTCTTACACATCATTTTTCTCATTATATTTGTAATGCAAAAGGTAAATAGAGCACAGATGTAGAAGACTTGCAAATATGTGATTAATGATAACATATATAGTTTTAACGGTTACCTCCTCTTAACAGCAAATGGAGTATAATCTTCAGCACGCAATGGTGTAATTTTAGATGTGGTCCAAAAGTTTAGGAATCAGACATTCAAGCAGGAAGTAGCTTGAAGTACTAAGTATCTGCCATAATTTTAGACTCTCAATGCTGTAAACTGCAGCCAGGAAAATTTGCATCCCAGGGCTGGATATCATCCAGAGAAGATCTTCAGGCTCCTACAACTTCTACAGACTCACCATAGCAACTTCCATCTCTGCTTCATCCATACAGCTGACTGCTTTCCTTCTGCCCCATACTTCAGTAATGCACTCGTAGATACTTCCAATAAATACATAGGGCAACTGACTCTTAAGATTGCAAAGAAAGGATTGGTGAACTAAAAGATGATAAGGCTCTATTTCCATATTCAGTACACATAATTTAAGTAACAGAGGTTTCTTGAGTTTATTTTATTTCTTTTCTCATGGCCATATAACTGATGCATTATAAAAACTTTGTCCTACAGCTACTGGAGCCAGAACAAAGAGGTCATGTTTTGAAAAGTCGTTTATTACCAAGTGCCTCCTCCATATAGTTAAACACACATAAAACCTGTGATTCTAAGAGGTAGCAATAAAAAAAAAAAAAACCAGCAGTGAGATAAGGGAGGTAAATTCAGTGAGATAAGATCTGCTCTGTGTATAAAACTCTACATCTTTCTCCTATCAGTGTAGCAAAATTATTTTGACTGTTGCCTGTATTTCACTTAATTCTTCCAAATGCTGTTTTACTTCATATTTACTATTTACACACACTAGCATTTGACATGTTATATGTTATAAATAAATCATATTTAGCGCTGTTGTCAGAATGTTAGGTACTATAAACAAGAAATTGTGTGCAATTCTATCACCTTTCAAGGAAAAGGTTATAATGTAAAACTGAGTTTCTAAGGTAAAAGATACTATTTGTGATTTACCCGCATGCTCAGAGGTGACTAACAATCCCCACCCTGCTTCAAGGTCTAATAATAAAAGAGTGCTTCCTAGGTAGTTCTTCCAAGACAAATTACAACTTCAAAGGAAAGAGTAGCTCCATTCACAAAATGGGTCACCAACAAGAGCTGTCAGATGGAAGGAAACATAGGAAGCAAGAAGCATGGAAAAATGGAAAGTAAATTTACTGAATCTCCTTCATGATATACAAAGGAGAACCTCCACCTGTTCTCATTACCTCTGGAGAATTTTATAGCCTTGTTTTTCTAACACTGGATACAGAAACTTCAGTAACAAAAAATTAAAACAAACAAACAAACAAACAAAAAAAGAAAAATAGCCATGCAAATATTACAGAAATTTTTTCTTTTTTCTTTTTTTTTTCTTTCAGAGGGTGTTATGCACAGTGCAAAGTCAACTGGAACATATAATAAAACCTCTTACAAAGCTTCACCTATATATTGCCACATACAATACAAATAAGGAATAGACTGTATTTAATCTCCATTGTTTTTTTTATTTCCTCATTCACCTCTGAATTCATTCAGTCCTGATCTTCCAGTCAGATAACTTGAGGGCGATTAGTTGTGTACTGGAACCCTCTCTTCAACTCATCTTTCATGGTTTAACCCCCGCCAGCACCTAAGCCCCATACAGCCGCTCACTCACTCTCCTCCAGTGGGATGGGGGAAAGAATTGGAAGGGTAAAAGTGAGAAAACTCATGGCTTGAGATAAAGACAGTTTAATACGTAAAGCAAAAGCCGCACACACAAGCAAAGTGAAGCAAGGAATTCATTCACCGCTTCCCATCGGCAGGCAGGTGTTCAGCCATCTCCAGGAAAGCAGGGCTCCATCATGTGTAACGGTTACTTGGGAAGACGAACACCGTAACTCTGAACATCCCCCTCTTCCTTCTTCTCCCCCCAGCTTTATATGCTGAGCATGACGTCATATGGTGTGGGATATCCCTGTGGTCAGTTGGGGTCAGCTGTCCCACCCGTGCCCCCTCCCAGCTTCTTGCCTACCCCCAGCCCACTCGCTGGTGGGGGGTTGCGAGGAGCAGAAAAGGCCTTGACTCTGTGCAAGCCCTGCTCAGCAGTAGCTAAAACATCTCTGTATTGTCAACATGGTTTCCAACACAAATCCGAAACATAGCCCCATACTAGCTACTGTGAAGAAAATTAACTGTATTCCAGCCAAAACCAACACATCATCCAGAAAAAAGTGAATTGTTTAGCCAGTTTGGAGACAATGGTTACATAGGAGCCCCACTCACACAAATCTGCATCCAATATGTCACTTGTTCCTCAGAAATTGTTGTCTTCTTTCCTCTGGCTTGCTTGCAAAACACACTAAAAGCACCTCCCACTCTTGTGTACAGCCAGTGTAGCTGGGGCTTTTCAAAGAGGTGGCCACCCTTACTTAATTACCTGTGCACTTATACAAGGAGAGCTAATAAGGCTAATTGAGTTTCCCATGTCACACTGTAAGCTCATCTGTAGAAGGGATCAGTCTGCTGATCTAAATAACTGATGCATGTTGCCTGCCTTCTAACAAGGTGGGCAGAGAAAATACAGCAGTCACAGATCTTTAAAAGTCCTCATTTATTGCCAGTTGCCATACAGTACTGTTTTCAATGCATCTCTACCAAACTTACACCCTGGGCACAGGGCATGTGATAATGATGTTGTATTTTATGTTTGTAACACCCACTATTTGTCCGGCAGCACAGTGCATAGTGTTTTCTCATCCTAAATCTAGAAACCTGAGAAGTTGAGTCTGTCAGTGCAAAATTAAATGTGGATCTACAGGACTCCCCCAGTTTTTTTTGCAGCCATATATGCAGTACTGGAATATCCAGCTTGCTTGTTCCATTGTATTTTCTCCCAAAGAAGCGCTCTAAAGGGACATTTCTTTGGCTGCTGAATGCCCTGTATTTTCTCTCTTCACTAATCAATGCATACTGTGCGATGTGAGTTTGAACTGCTAAGCATAGTGTGATTCACTTTCTTATGTGAAAAAAAGGCAGGACTGTTGCACTTCACATCAAAATCAGCGAGTTTGTAACTGCTGGGACTTTTAATGATTGATGAGAGCTTTGGCATAGTTTCTGTTTGGAAAAAAGGGCTTTGAACTGGTGGATGAAATACGAAGAGGAGAGACTTACATAATGGGCCCATCTCTCCTAACCTCCTCACCAAAGAATACACAAGTAAGAAAAACAAGGAGTCCCTTGTAACCCTTGCAGTGACGAGCGCCTCATTTAATGTATTCAGTTACTTATTAGTAGGCCAATATAAATCTAGCACAACAGTGTGCAAAGTCAGCAGGGGGTCTGAATCCTGATGTTATTTTTCCCACTGCTGAATAAATGATCCCAACTTCAGAAGCTCATCCTCATTAGTATGTATGAAATGAGTAGAATAAGCACTGGGAGATTTATATTGTTCTGTATTCAATTTAATTAATAAGCGATGGTGCCGATTTCTGAAGGAAAGAGGCAGTGTCCATAGATTCCTGTGCACCTTTCATTGTTATTAGTGATATAAATCTATCACAGCATGGAGACTTTAAAAAGTGCCCTCATAATTTTTCTAATCCTACTGACATTCATTAACTAGACATTTTAGCGACCTGCATATTATAATCTGCCACCATCATTAAGGTCACTGTAGAGTTTTCATTATAAGCCCCCTACTTACAAGGTTTTATAATTCTGCTGGAAAATTTGAGGATAACCAAGGAGTACTTTTTGCAGTAGTTGTGTCTATTTTTAAATTCTGGACAAGCCAAAGGAAAAAAGAACAACATATACTGCATTTAAAAAAAAAAAAAAACAAACAAATAAAAAAAAAAATATATCTGCTGGTGTCCGACACTGCTTTGAAAGCAAGTAGTACAGGTAAAGTCACTGTGAAACCAGTTCCCAAGAGGCAGGAATGGGATACTAATTTCATTAGCATGAAGGGGACTGTGGGAAAAGGTGGCTTGTGTATGTCTTATCTGACAAAGACCATGCCAAAATCTGGATTTGGACTTGAAAATCAGTGTCTCACTACATTGAGGTCAGCTACAGTTTTGCCATTGCCTCCAGTTAGACCAAGAATTGAACCAAACTTTTCAGTTTAATGCCTTTTTTATTTTATTTTATTTATTTTACAGTTTTCACAGTTAGGAGGCATGGTTACAAACTGGTTAACGTTACGGATTTTGCATGTTGGGTGATGTTCCGGTCCCAAGAAAGTCAGTGAAAAAACTCCCGACGACTTCTGTAAGGCCACTTCTTTACCCCAAGCACTTTAGCCCACACGAAACATAGCTCATTTATAAACCTACTTTGGTTTTTGTTCAACTGAACACCCAAATTAAAGATTTCAATAGAATACAGGCCCAAGCAAAAACTTAATACTCTTAAATCAAGTTTTATTTGTATTTTTGACATAGGATGTAAGTAGATATTAAAATGCACATATGTTTTGTGCTGATTTTCTGTGAACAGTAATGCATATTCCACACAGGGCTGAACGTACAATCCAAGCAACATCCACAGGAAGTCCCTGCCAAAAGTGAGGAATAATGTTGTCTTCAGGATAGCCCAAATAAACAGTTAGTCACCAAGAATATTGTTATAAATTATACCCTTGGCAATAATATGTGAATTTATTTTTCAGCTAGTCGGAGTTTCATCACTGATGGCACATAAATGAGGACGCCTGTGGTTTATTTCATGCACGTTGATGTTTTCCTCCACATTTCTTCTTTTTTATACATAGTCTTGCCACTTCTGCACCTATGAGATATCCTTCTTTATCTACTAAACTTCCACACATGCAATGGTAAGTACACGCTAATCCACTGCACTTGGTATGGTGGTTTAAGGAAAGGACAATGGTTTGACTCAGAAATCAAATGTGTCTCCAAGCAATGGAAATTTTTCTTTCACGGTGAGTCAAACAGGCTTCTCCTAGCAGTTTCTGCATGGTCTCTTGCCCTTCCTGTTGGATCAGTGACAAATCTTCCCAATGGCTTTCACTCACTTCCTCTCAATTTTGCTGCACTAGTATCAGGCGCAGCAAAGTGACTGAAACTCACTTAGGCAGGGCTGGAATGTTTAGGCTGTGACTTACCTGGGAGAGTCACACCCAGGAGCACGGGCTAGCTAATGATTACCAGGAATGAGCAAACACAGGAAGTCTCTGCTCCCCTTCCCTCATTCCCTGGTAATAGTGCAGGCTTCATTAGCAAATGCTTTTCAGCTCTAAAAATCACCAGGAAACTCCAGACTACAACCAGCCTGGAGGGAGGGAGGGGCTGTGCGTGACAGTAATGCTGTTGTCATCATCATCCTCAGATGGGCCTGAAGCTATCATCTCTGCACACATTAAGAAACATCTAACTCCACAGCTACCTGTGCTAGCTTCAGTGCAACTTCTTGTGGACTAAAACCCTTTTATATACAAGTCCCATTGGCAGAGTACAGATAGTTATCTGGAAAAATCTAGACTACTGAAATTCTGTCTCCAGCGTTCTTATTATTACTTTTCCTGGCCTAATGCAATACAGGGAAAAATGAAAGAGAGCCCCTTCTATACCAGCTAATTGAAGTAGTGCTAGAAATGCCAGTTTTCCTCTTAGGAAAAGGATTATGGACAGGCAGACAAAGGAAAATATCCATTTCAGCTCTTTTTCCTGAATAACATCTTTGCTAGATAAAGCATACTCAGAAATCACTGAAAAGACCCCATCAACTCCCCACTGTCAATTCCCCACCACATCCTGTGACAACCACACTGTGCTACAAACTGATACTCATCCCACGTCCTCCCTTGGAGAGGAATCATTTTCTGCTCTTCCCCATGAGACAGCAGGGATATTAACTCGCTCTTGGTGAGGGCAGGTGCATGGAGAGCACAAGAGAGATGTGTTTCCACTCACCTCCTGTTTTCGCCCTGTTCACAGGTGTGAGCCAAGAGGAGCCAAACTCCAGCCAGCCCACATGGGGTTGAAAGCCACTGGTCGCCCTGATGCCTTTCTAGACTGACCCACCATACAACCCATGTCCCAGAGCACTGTTATTTCCTGGTTATCCTGTGTCACTTTTTCCACACAGAATTAGGTCCAAATAGCTCATCAAACTGTGTGGGAGGTGACTGACACTGAAGAAAACTGCTTTGCCAAAAGCAGGACACGCTCTTTTCTTCCTAAATACTTTGTCATGTCTTTCAACACATTTTCAGTCACTCTTCTGTATCTTAGCAGGCCATAATGTGTTTGACATTAATTTCTCCTTTAGTATGTAAAAATATTCATATTGTTTAAAAGCAAGTATAAACCTAGAGCAACCAGCCTCTCATTTCTTGTTGTTTTAATCCAGTAATTTCGCAGGATCAAAGGATAAAACCTGACAAAAAGATCATTTTCCATCAGCTGCTCATTTGCCAAGATTTAACCAATCCCATTTTTCCTACATTGCTTTACCATATCTCACTAATCTTTTGCTTCACATAGAGACTGACTATTTGCTTTCCTCTCTCTTTGGTCCTCTTTCTTCCTTTCTGCTTCCCCCCATCACTTCTCTTGGTTTCCTGCCTTCCTCTCGCCCACTGCACACTCTGCTTCACAAATTTTCTCAGCTGGAGCCTTCTCCTTATCTCTTCCACTTTGTCCTGGCTGCTCTTTTCCCCTCTGTTCTTCTTCTCCATTTTTTTTTTTTTTTGTCTGTCAGTAGCAGACCCTTTTTTTCTTCCCACTGTCATCAATTTGAGGGTTAAAAAAAAAAAAAAAAGAAGTCAGCTGGATGAGATTTAATGTTCTGAATTAAAGTGTGTGTGTGTTGGGGAGAAGGATGGAATAAAGCCTCTTTCTTTCAGATACTGAAACCATTAAAGGTTTCTCTTTGGTAATATTGTATTGCCTGGCAATTCCACTTACTGAGTGCTCCTAAGGGCTCAGTTCAGCTGAAGGGACACTGAAAGCAATGATTTTGACTTATTAAACTAACTACTTCTTATTATTTAAAATTGGATTTCCTCTCAGTTTGATGCTGTAATTGTATTTAAAACATTTTTTTATAATATTGACTTCTTTCAGTGCTATCTTTTCAATTATGATAATTTTACACTTAGTTCACCCATCTAGATCTGAAATGTTCATTGCTTTTTTGGGATCTACTGCAAAATGGTTCACTTTGGACCATATTTATCACTGCAAGAACACAGGTAAAGCCAACATAAATCTCTTTTCTCACTGTTTTCCTTAAGCTCTTGATCAAGCCCCTGATTTTACAGAGTCCAGATGAGAACAGAGGATTTACCACAAGAAAACTGTATGAATTTGACTTAACTTTCCAATCAAAATATATTTTTTCATGTTTTCAGAGAGTCCCTCTACACCTCTTTGCTTGCTGTCCAAACAACTCAGTAGTTAATGTCAAACCTTAATCATATAAAGAGAAACAGCAGCTGAGAGACATATTTTATTCTATTCAGTTCTTCACTGTACTCAAAAAGGACGCAACATCTCAGCCCAATGCTGGAAAAGCTGGAGGGGGGGGGGGGATTTCTGAAATAGTGAACTAAAAATGTAGAGCACAATAGCTGAAACTAAACCACCATGAAGTAACTGAGGAGCATACTGTCTTCTCCCATAATAAAACTGATGGGAAAGAAACCCTGAAAACTCTTTTCAGATGCTCTCTTTACAGTTCCTGATAAATTTTCCTCTGAGAGACTCTAACTAGAAGAGACTAATGTGAGATCATCAACATCCAATGTGCAAAGAAAGTAAGCTTCCCTTTATGGAAAATCCGATAGAGTTCAATAGCAAATAATTTTTCTAGTGACTTAAACAACTGCCTATGGAATACAACAGATCAGTTATATTCCTGTTGTGGAGCTATATAGGCTAGTTAAAAATTACCATATGTTCTCTTCCTGCTGAAATTTTACATAACAGATCATCAGCAGGTGAAATCGATATGGATGCACTAACATCAATAAGATTATGTTAATTTACACCAGAGGAGGATCTGGCCCATGTGGGTTTAGAGTAATTTGATAATGAATCTCTGCAAAATTCTGTTGGTTTTAACACACCTTCCTGTATTGATCTTCCATGCTCTGTTGTTCTGGTTTTTTTTAACAGGGATCCACTCCCTTCACCATATGGTCCAGCCTCTATCCACAGTATTCTCTGCTTATTTCACCATCATGTAACACTCTCCTCTTCTGGGAACTAGATGACACAGTGACATGTGAATGTTGCTCACAGCGCAACACGAATTTCTGCTGATTTTTCTGGCACAATACAGCAGGGGCTGACCAGGGCAGCCTCCTGCATAAAACATCTGCTCCGCAGCCTTGTTTGCCTTCCAAAATCCTCTGTGGTTGTAAAGACCAACCTGCACAGAATTGGCACAGAAAGACTCCCTTTGGGTTCCCAGGCAGAGGCAAATCCTTCAGTGGAGTCCCTGGTATTTCTAGTGAATATTTCAGACTACTTCCCTGAATTCTGAATACTTTGGGTGCCCCTGCTTAGCACTCCCCACGTCAGCCTATGGTCATCTGGGTAGCCATTTGGAAGACATGTGAACAAAGTGATTAATAAAACCAAATCCATATATGCCATCCAGCAACCTAAAAGTGTGGCATTTCTAGTAAGGTCCTTAGTTATGGAAAGAATTTTGCAGGGATTCACCAACCATTAAAAATCACATCCATGGAGGAAACTCATGTCCTACCTGTTCTTAATCTAATCCCATTTTACATGTTTACAGTGGTCTGTAAAATGTCTAGTGCTCATAATTTTAAAGTATGAGCCTGACTTTATAGGAGTTAATTGGGCAAAATACCTGTTGCCATTTTACATTAAGAGACAGAATTGGGTCTGTGTTGGTTTTTACGAGTCTTCCTTTCTTTAGCTGCAGCATGCCCAAGAACAGCTATGTGCTGATTAAAAACCTGCCGGCTTTCAACCACATTTTCAGAATACAGCTGAGTTTGGTGAATTCCTCTGAAGCTATTAAAAGGAAGATCTTATTTTTCTCTGTGTAGGAGTAATTACTTTGCAAGGCATTCAATAATGTTGTCTTGACAAAAATCATATTTACAGTTTGATGAGCCTTCACTGTTGCTGTAAGATTAAAGAGGTCAACACTTTACATTAAGATGTCCCTGCACTCAATATTTTGTTTTTATTTGTGGTGAGATATATCCCCACAGGTAAAAGGCATCTCCTCTGATGCCAGAATAAGAGAGGGGAAAAAGGAGTTACAATCTCTCCTAAAGATTACAGGCTTCGAGTGCCTCCTGGACACCAAAACCGTCTCGTACCCTCCTTGGGGCAAAACCCCCTAGTGTTTCTCAGACAGCTGTCAAAATCCTCAGTTCTGCCACTCTTGTGTGTTGTTTCTTGACAATGTAAAACTCTGCTGCACTTTGAACCTTTAAAATAGGGGCAAGAATGAACTGAACTGAATCTAACAATAACAACTGATACAGAAATTGGGGAACATTGCACAGGTTATTCTGACGTGGGAAGATGGGTAGGGATGAGGAGGTACAACGACAAGGTGTCATTGTACCCCTGCAGTACCCCAGCTCCTCAGAACTGTATCTAATGGGATGCTGCTCCTACAATAACATGGCTCTGGGAAGCTGGTAGAGTAGAAAATATTTATGTATACAGTGTGGGGTTCAGCATGCCAACTGGCATCGCACTTCATACAACCCAACTGAGAGAGTCAGCTGCTGCCAGTGAAGGAGACCCAAGTGCCCTTCTCCCACACAGGCCAGGTGTCCCACGAACTTCAAGTCAACACATTTTGTATGTCATTAGGAAGGAGGGGTAGAGGTAATATTTTCATATGAACTGAAGTAAAATCTTTGGTAGAGAGCTACTCTGAAGAGGGGCTGGAGTGAGTTGGAGAACTTCTCTGTAGCTTGTGTGAATTGTTCGGGTAAGGCTTTTAAAATGGACATGGAGACCTCACCAAGATTTCCTGACTGGAAAACCCACTCTACCTCTGCAGCTGCCAAAAAGCAGCCAGTGAAAAAATACGTCTTTTGCAATCAAATAAGGGTAATAATTCCCTTCCCCAAACCAGTGTGAGTAGCCCACAGTTGTTAACTAGTCTGGGCAAAACAAATACAGTTGTGTCTCTGTTTTCAGAATATCTGACAGCATGGAGAATTGAGATTGATATTAAAGTTCCACAAAAAGAGCCTAAAAAACTCAGTGGGAGAGAAAAGATGAGGAGAATAGTTTACTGATTGGGTACAGAGAGAGAAAGGGAACAGGGAGTCAGGTAAAAGAAAAGAGGATGCTTTTTTAAGCCATGAAGGCACGTCTGATTTTGCAGATCGATTCTAGTAAGTTAAGAGCAGAAGGAACAGTAAGGGAATGAAGGACAGAAGAGCTGACTTTCACTCTGGCAGAAGGCTAAATGAAAAAGGGCTACAATGAGTGATTTAAGTGAAGAAATTAGGCAGTGCAGGCTTAGAAATTAAAGACAGGGAAAGTGGATTAATGGAAAACACTTTTGTAAAAGAACCTGAATATAAAACTTCTAGCAACTGATGCCTTAGCTAGTACCAGTGTGTGGAAAATACGGGTTTTTTAGTGCTTTCTGCTTCTTGCAGAATTTTCATAATATAAAAATCTGGCCTGTATTTTTCAAACCCCTAAATTTTAGGGGGAAAAGTGTTCTCTGTCAGAGAGCCTTTTCTGATTAATGAAGAAATGCAAGCGTAAAATAAACCTTTCAGTATTGCAGAAATATTCGTGAAGTATCTGAAGCACAGAGTAAAGGCCCAATCTAGATCTGCTTACAGTTCAAACCCACAACAAAGTCAGTGGAAGTTTTGAACACCTCAGAATGTATGTAGTGATTGAGCATAATATAATGATTGAATGTCAGCCCTTGGTACAGTTGCATGGGTATTTCCCGCAAATCCTGACTGCGTTCAGTCTCTGTGCTCATTTCCTGACAGAGGAAGAAGTGCCATGAGATGATCAGGGGGCCTCTTTGTGGAAATGGGGTTAGGGGTCTTGGCAAAGCAACATACATTCATCTGGTTTACCCCCCTGACACACGCTTGGGTACCCAGAAATTATTTGTACCAGTTCAGTTTCTCTAATTGCTTTCAGATCTAGGGTAAGTTTGTTTCACTAAAATTTATCTGTCCCCAGCAATTATTCTGTTTGGTGCAGAACTTGCTTCTGGTTTAGATTTTCAGAGAAAGAAAGAAAATATACATTAAGTCTCAGTTCCTTTGGTTAGAAAATTACCCTAAGTATACATTCAGTTTAAACTGTCTGAAAGGAAAGAAGAAACTTTTCCTTGATGCAGATGAATGTTCTCCCTTGTAGTCTAACAACCAGAAATTGAATGAATATGTAATTTTAGATCCCAAATCAAATACCAAACCAAAACCAATTTCTCAGTCCTTTCATTATCTGAAAATAAAAGGCAGCAAAACAGCTGTCATAAACAAGTAATTATTTTAATTTTAATGCCACACTTCGTGGCCTGACAGCAAATCCCCTGGTTGCAGTCTGTCCTTTCACTTATCTGGTCTGAAAAAAAAAAATAATAAAAAAAAGTATAAATCATGTTAAAGCAATTGCACATGTAAATGAATCCTCTGGAAACTAGAAACCTTCACACTGAAAGAACTAGAGGCTCTCCTTGCAGCGCTACCCCGGCGAGATCTTGAGGGTGGGAATTACTGCTAAAATTCTTGCGGGATTGCATGCCGCCGCCAAAGGAACGTGCACACGGATTTCCAGCTCCCCGACTTGGGGCTACTTTGTCGAGTTTATACCGTAGTCCGCTCCCGCGGCTTGTCCGTCCGACCCCCGGCGCTCCGAGAGGTCAGCGGGGCGCGGGGGGCGCCCCACGGGCGCCAAGAAGGGGCGGACCCACGGGCGGCCGGGCGGGAGCCCGCGGCGGCCGCGCCCGCCGGCAGGGGCTGAGCCCCGGGGTCCCGTGAGCCCGGCGGCCCCGCGGCATCCCCCGTTCCCGGGGCTGCGGCGGGGGAGGCGCAGGAGCCGGGGCGGGCGGCTCAGCCCCCGTGGGCGGCAGGTGGGGAGCGGCCCCCGGCACGGCCCCCGCATCGCGCCGCCGCGCCGGGACCGAGCCTGGGGGATTACCGGCGGCGGGGCCGGGGAAGGGGGGATTAACGTATTAGCGCCGGTCGCTCCTGCCCCTGGCTGGGTCGGCTCCGAGAGAGGGATTAGAGCAGCGAGCGACCACCGCAGCGGGATTCGGGCGGAGGGAAGGGGGAAAGGAAGGCAGGCGGACGGCCGAGAGCTGCGCCACCCGCCCGCAGCAGCCCCGCTCCGCGCTCCCCCCAGGGGATACAGCCCGGCCCGGCACCGCGCCCCCTGCCAGGCGGCAGCGTGTGGGGGCCCCCCGCCCGCCGCCGCCGCCGCCGCCGCCGCCGCCGCCCCGGGCTCCGCAGCGGCCCCTGCTGCCGCGCCCGCAGCCCGCCGGGGAGCCGCGCATCCCCCGGGGGGCCGCCGGCGGCGGCCCGGCACCGGCGGGCGGCCCGGCCTGCTCCGTCCGCTCCTGGGCTTCGCGGCCCTCCCCCTGCCGCCGCCCCGCGGGCGCGGAACGACCGTGACGGTCGGAGGCGGCGGCGGCGGCGGCAGCTCTGGGGGGCCGGGCGGGGGCCGGGGGGGGCCCCTCCGCTTGCACCTGCTCGGCGTTAAGCCCGGTAACGCTCAGCACCGGGAGGCGCCGCCGGTAGGGAGCAGCGGAACGGGGAGCCGCGCCCCCGCCAGCGCCGCCCCCGCCGCCCCGCCCCGCCCCGCCGCCGCGGCCCCGCCCCTCCCGCCAGCACCGCCCCTCGAAGGCACCGCCCGGCGGGGCGTGGCAGGGCGTGGCGGGACGGGGCGAGGGGCGGGGCCCGGGGCGCGGCCGTCCGCCCGCCCGCCGCCGTCCAGTCCGCGCTTTGTCTCCGCCTCCTCCGCCGGCGGAGCCGCGTCCCAGGGGCAGGGAGGCTGGCGGCGGGCGCCCAGGGGAGGCAGGCAGCGGCAGGCAGCGGCAGGCAGCGGGAGGCAGCGGCTCCCCAGTCCTCGCCGCGCACAGTCCAATGCCCGGCAGCCCGGGGCGAGGAGCGACTGCGCTTTCCTGCTGTGGCACGGCGAGTGCCTCCAGCCTAGGAGTTTTCCTGAAGCAGCCGTCACACCGGGAGCACTTTTGATAGAGAGGGAGCAGGAGAGGACCCCGAAATGACTTGCCTCCCGAGGCGCGACTGAAGGGGACTTACTGGAGTGGATCCGTAGTGGAATTTGGGTCTGGAGAGGAGTTGCTAACGCTTTTTTTTTTTTTTTTCCTTCTTCTCCCTGTTCCCTCCCCTCTTTTCGCCCATCATTGGAAATGAACAAATTGCATTTGCAATTCAGAAAGTAGAAATATTAAATATTCCATCCCCCGGAAAGCACACATGTAGTAATGACAAAGGATTGCAAAGGAGAGAGTGGCTCCAGTTTCCCAGAGAGATCCCCTTAAATGGATTACTAAATGGGACACTACATCAGCTAGTTCTGTCCTCTAGCTGCCTAGATACATGCACCGAAAAGGTACAGTACTCCCCCGTCCGTATCCCTATCTGATGTTTTGGGGTTGGTCGGAAAGGAAGGCTCCCGGGTCGGCCCGGCAGGCTCGGGAGGAGCGAGGATGGTGTGTGGTTTAAGGCTGGCTGCTGCTTTCTGTCTCGACAGCGTTTGCAGCGCCTAGGGAGGAGGAAGAAGAGCCGCCTGCAAGTGCACACGCAGAGCTTGCTGTTGCCACTTTCCAGGCATCTCGTGGCTTCGCCTTTCTTTTCTTTTTTCTTCTTCCCCCCCCCCCCCCCCCCCTCAACTGCCTAACGTGTTAGCCTTCCTCCGGAGCCCGTTGGCACGGCTTGCATGCGCGGTGCTCGGGCTCCCCTCCGCCTGCCCAGCCCCGAGCCCTGCTCGCAGCGGGCCGGCGGCAGGGGGTCGCGCCCGCCGGGGGGCCGGGGCCGCCGCCCGCTCACCCCGGGGCCGCCGGGCATCGTGTGGGGCTGGGTCGGCGGGGGGGTGTCTTTGTTAGAGGGACAATGTGGGCGCTCCATGAAGAGGCGTAACCCCGCGGTCTCCGCTTTTCCATGCGGGGTAGTTGGGTTGCGGTTGATTTTTTTTTTTTTTTTTTTTTTTTTTTTTTTTTCCAAGGCTGGGTTGTGTTTTGGGGGAAGGGGACGGGAATCCAGGAAACTTCTTCCGCCTCGCAGCCCCTGCCGCGGGCTTTGTTCGCAATGGTGGGCTGGGGCCGCCGGCTCCCCTCCCCGCGGGCAGCGGCTGCCTTCCCCTCCCCGGCCCCGGCGGAGCGGGGTGCCGCTGCCCTCCCGCAGCCCCCGGGGAGAAGGGCGGCTCTCGGGCAGGGCTGCTCCCCGCCCCTTTCTGCCGGGCGCCGCCGGCCTCTGCCCCGCGGGCCGGTGGCTCCGGCAGCCGCTTCTCCGCGGCCGGCGAGCGCAGGCAGACGGACCGGCCCCGCCGCCGAGCCTAAGGGAGACCGGACACCTCGGGGCGGCCCGGCGGGCGAGGGGGGGCACGGCGGGGCAGCCTAGCTCCTCTCCCTCCGCCCGCGCCCTCGCCCTGCCGCTCCTTCAGCCCCTCTCCTCCCCCCGGCCCCGGGGGAAACGGCGGAAAAGAGAAAGTTTTTCTAAGGGGGAATAACAGGGCCGGCCAGCACAAAGGAGTTCCTGTTCGGCCAGCCCTCCCAGAGGGGCTGCAGGGGGCCCCGGGGCCGGGAACGGGGCGCCTTCCCGCCGCTGATGCCTAGCTCGGGAGGGATGCTGAGGAGGAGACAGGATGCCGCGGAGGGGGAAGGATGCTGAGGAGGGGAAGGAGCTTTCCCCCTGCAGACATAGGCACCCCGTCCCCGCGGGCAGGGAAGGCTCCCAGCTGAGGGCAAGGTGCGTTAGGAGCCGCGGCCGCCGCTCCGCATGAGCAGGATCCCGGACGCCCCCGGGCTGTGATCCTGCCGGCGGGGCCGAGGGGCGGTGGGGCTCGGGCAGCCCCCGGGGCCGGCTGGGGGTCAGCGCCGCCCCGCGCTCTGCCGCCGGGGGAGGGGGGGCGGCGAAAAGTTTGGGTCTCCTTCGTCCATCACACGTGGAGAAAGTACCTGCTTCTTGCCAGGGCTCGGCCGTCCCACCGCCCCTTCTTTCTTTCTTTCCTTCCTTCCTTCCTTCCTTCCTTCCTTCCTTCCTGCCCGCCCGAGGGAGGCGTTTCCCGGGGGTGGCTCCGGCCGGCTGGCGGGTGGGGGGCTGACGGGGGACGCGGGGCTGGGGCTGGAGCCCGGTCAGTCGCAGCGGAGATGCCCTTCTGCCCGCCGCCGCTGTCCTGCCTGGCTCTTCCCAGGGTGAGTCGCAAGGCGGTAACTGCTGGGGTTTTCCTTAAGCAAACGGCTCTGTCTTTTTCTAACCTTGACCGCTTGTTCAGAGGGAAATTTGTTCTCCCATTCCTCTCCCGAGCTCAATGCTGCTTTATGAAGTTTGCAAACATGCGCGTTTGTGCAACGCCGATCTCTAGCTGCTGTAGGCAGAAAATTATTTCACTAATAGAACGGCAGAAGTAAAGGCTTTAGTCAGCTCTATGATAAATTGTAAAAGACGCCGATTCCTGACTCTGCAAGGTGAATACTTGATCTTCCAAAGGGGCACACACGGCTTGCAGATGTTGTAAATAACGAAAAGCTAAATCTCCACAACCATTTTCTGTCACGGGGCTGCATGCGGTTGCTTATTATTTCACATAGATCCTTGCTAACTTTTGTTCAGTATCATCCAGTAACAATATTAATTATTAAGCTGACCTCAAAGCTAGAGGCGTGATTTTCCCACCGCCTTTGCAAAAATTAGTTCAGCGGCTGCTGTTGGTTTGCATACATTTAATCTAAGTGTCATCCAGCGAGCCATTCTCATGCAAGTAATCTTTACTTGGCAGGTAAATCCTTTGGCCTCAACGTGAGAAAGTCCAGCAGAGTTAGGCTCTTTTAATCACAGAACTCATGGAGATTTTGAGGAGTCTGTGGCATTTCTCTCAGAGTGAGATTTATGCAGCTGTTATCATGTTCAGGCCTTGCTTTGCCATTTGTTCTCAGACCAGAAAAGCAAAATGATCTTGCTCTGGTTAACTTTTGGGTTTTTTGTTTTTGGGGTTTTTCTTTTGTTTGTTTGTTTGTTTTGGTTTTTTAATGACACTAATCTAGTGTATTGTGAGGAAATTTGGGTCTGCTCCAGCAAACCCCTTTCTTCATGGAATTGCCTCATACGTGGTTGAAAGCAAATACTAGCTTCAGTAAGATCGGGAAGGTTTGTCACTCTTAAAAAAAAAAAAAAAAAAAAAAAAAAGTACAGTTGCCAAGGCGTTTCACTGTCTAGGGTGTAATTTTATCAAAAAGGAACCCATTTTTAATATGGTAGCTTCTCATGAGGTATAAGACAAAGAGAATATATACTAACTCCCTTTAAAGCCAAACAATTTCCTATGCATAAAAACATTGATCTCCATTCTCCACCACTCTTCACTGCAAAAAATCTTTGGCTTTCATGGAAGTTTGATTCAGGAGCAGAATGCCCAATGAAGTTTCTGTCTGAATGCTAAAGACATTTTAAAATATTAAGTAATACTGTAAAGTATATTTGCAACATTTGCTTTTCATGTTGTAGGAATCAAATGCTTGAAGTATGGGTGAATATTTTCAGGGAAGATGAGTCATATGGTCACAGATGTTCTACGTATTCTCAATTAGTCTACATTAAAACTGTATATTCTTACTTAATGGCAAAACCAACCTTATCAGCTGAACTCATACTACTTGAACCCAAAAAAAATTGGGCACTAACATCTGTGAGAAACACGACTAGCTAACATCTCTAGCTACTTGAAGATGAAAGTGAATATTAGCCATAGTCGCCTATTAACGTTTGTAAATAAAGGATTGCAGTTATTGGAGTTTAAGCCTGAAGAAGGAGGTAGGCTGAGCTAAGGATAAGGAGTTGCCTTCATTGTATTTTTGAAAAGAAAAAAAAAAAAAAAAAAGAGAGAGATCAAATTAATGACCTGTGATAAATCCAGACTAGAACTGTTTGCATTAAAAAGGAAGTAGGTGATTGTGAACTTGCTTGTGCATGTTTTGTGAAGGGAAGGGGAAATTTGTCATCTTGTTTTGAAGAGCCATACATAAATACACATGAAAGGAGTTCACATGGTTTACAGCAGGGGAGACATAAAATGTTTTAGGATTAAATTGACCTGAGCTAATACATGCCTCGCATCCAACTTGTTTGCAAGAACACATTGTTACACTACCCAAACAAATGTTTTGTGTATAGTACCTGATTCCCATACACTGTAGCGGAGTGCTGAAAACAAACAACTGGGTAAATGCTGGAAAATAGCATTCAACTCTATTAGACACAGCATATGTTAGACAAAAGTTTAACCGTACTAAACCAGAAGTTTTCATTATCCTAATTTGATCCAGGTGCCGCAGTATTTTACCTCCTACTCCAAATTTATTGAGGAGGTAAATCTTTAGCTCTTATCCTTCCCAGTCTCCTTCACCCAAGTAAGCTTTGCTTACCCAGCAAAGCCTTGCTTGCCTAAGTAATTTTCTGAGAGTAAAGGCAGTTGCTGAAATATTACTCAAATGGGGACCTTTTTTTCATGCTTAGGCCCCAATCTGAAAATACTGTTCTCTGTTGGAAATCAGCACTTGGTGAGGATCTGAAGCTATGATGCAAGTACATTCGCTCTGGATCAGCTTTCAGCATTAAGTCAGACCTAGGTCTGTGTTTTATGGAGCAAGTTGCAAATTGTGACAAACTTTGTCTTGATGGGGCAACAGAAAAATAACAGGACTAGGCATTGCTTTTTTACTGGTGACATTTTGAGCATTTTATGCTCATTAATTCTGCGTATCAGGATTACTCTGAGGTGGGTGAGGCATACACAGATCTCATTTTGGCAGTAAGATACAGTCAGCAGTGGCACGGAGTCCAGCTGCTGATCAACAGCATACAGCGACCATGAGCCCTGTTCAAACGCAGAAACAAGCAACTGGGGGAAAGCGTGGGCCTGAACCTGACACCTCTCTTTAGGAATATTTTTATTTTTGGCCTGTCCCACCAGTCTCTTGAGTGAGGAACAGCTTAGATATGCGTAGGGTCAGTGAAGGCAGAACTTCCTCAGTTCAAGTGCAAACCTGGCAAACCAGAGTTTGCATGCCTTTATTTTCTTTATATGCTGTCTTGTGAGACAACTAAACTATTACCTATGGCCATGGAAATAAGTGAATGTTCACGTTTATACAGTGTTAAAGGATCTTTAATCGTCCATGATGAACGATGCTTTGGTTTTGGGTCTTGATTGCAACACGGCAAGTATGGCAGCACAGCTGCAAAGCACTGCTTTAGGATTTAAAGGGAAGAGTGCCACCTACTGTGTTATAATTATACATATTGCATGTCCCGCATGTCTTCTGGAGTTCCCGAGCTGCTTGTTTGCCTATCCTATTTTAGCAGCTAGAAGATGTGAAAAGATTCAAAATTAAATGTGGTATGGGAACTGAGGGAGGAAAAAAAAAATGGGAGAAAAAAGGTATATACCTACAACATCAGGGTATTCTGGAAGTCTTAAGAGGGGTTCATTCAAAGGCAGGCACAGAGGCATTTGCAGGTTTTATCACTTCAGACTTACAAAGGCTGCTAACAGTTAATAGCGGGGCCACTGCAAATAGGGAAGGGGATGAGAGATCTGTGCCTCTCCCCATGAAATAATCATATTCTCAGCTTTCATGCACCAGATGAACATAAATGAGGCTGCCAGACTTATGCCCTCTGAAATCTAAAGTTTAGCTCCAGCTATAGCTTAATACAAAAAGGAAGTAGATATCACTTTTTTTAAAAAAAAGCTTTCAAAAAAAGGAAGAAAATGAGAAAAACCCAACTGAATTATCCCATAATTCACTGCAAAACCTCTTCAAGTCTTTCCCAGTATAGAACTGTAGTTATTTATCAATCAAAAGGAGGGGTGTACTATGCTCCGTGTGAGCATAAAGTCATTTTTTGTATGAAAGGAATTTTTCCCCAAGCCCCAAAGTGTTTCTTTAGTGGCTGAAATAGAGATGTAAAATGAAGTAGATAAACCAGCTATTAACAGAACTGCCAGTTGCTGTATCTCTAGAGTGAAGACATATGGTAATTCACTACATTCAGTGATGACCTTTCCTTTAAAAGTATTGTTAATAATAGGCATTTCTATATACAGTATTTATGCTAGATACTTGAAATTCACGTATCATGGACTACCCCATGCCATTTTTTTGGTGGTTTTTTTTTAGCTACTGACAAAACTGCTACTGAGGAACTTTCTGCAGATATATACTTTTACAACAGTCATGCAATGCTGAAATTAAAGAGTTTCTGGGGGCAGATGCACAGCATTGCAGCACATTGTGAGACATGGCAGCATGTGTGCTGTCCTTGGTATGGGAAGCCTTTGCTTCCTTCTCCCTCATCCTCCCCAGGTAAAGCCGTGCCTTGACTGCAGGGTTATACCCTTTGGGTGATACAGGCAAAAAAAGCATTCCTATGCTTTTACAATCTTTGTAGCCAATTGCCTCTAGTGAAAACTTAATGTTTATGAAGGTGGAAAGAAAGAAAGAGTATTTTTATTATGCCCTTTCGTCTTAGTCTGAGACCATCTACTGGATAAGAACTATAATACTAGTATTTTTACTGGAGATAATAGCAGAAGTTTGATTATGTATTTAAAAAAAAATGTATTCCTAACCCTCATCAATTTTGCAATGACCCTGACAGATTCACAGGGCCTTCTAGTAATGAAAATGTGTAGAGTATTTAATAAATATGGTTGGGTGTTCTAGTTCAGTGGATGGAAAAAGTACACTCTTATATGAATCCCCAACACAATGGGAAAAACTCTATCCAAATATATTCCTGACTGCAGCAAACATTATTTCTACTTCCTTATCTCTGCCTGCTCAGCCTCACCCAGATATTCTATATATTGAGTATTCCTATGTATGGCTTTGATAGTCAGATGGGAAATTTGCTATGTTGGTTCGTTCACCATTGTTCATGAACATTTATCCATTACTTGCACTTGAGGCAGCCGTTGATTGAAATGTTAATGAGAATTTGAACAGTTTATAGTTCTATTGAATATTTATTTTTAGCAGAAAAAAAACAGCTGTTTTGTTGATGCCTTTCAAAATCTACTTTTTATTGGTAGATTGAGATGGATTCTATGCTGCATTTCCTCCTGCATTCTTGAGTTATGGCCCAGCTAGGCACTGTCGCTGGGATCTTCATCTATTAATCATGGAAGCTGCTTTCTTATTCGGTTGCCATAGTTTCAGTGCCTCAGATAGTGTTGGGGTGCCTTGGGAAAGGCTTGAGATATACTTGGACTTGCAAGCCTAGCAGTTATTTTGGCAGTAGTAGAGCTCTGAAGGAACACAGAACAGCATCCAACATTATTCAGAGTTGGATTAAAAGAGGAAACTTCTGGATGTGTCTCTCTGGACCTTGTTATGTGAACATCCAGCTGATATTTACTCCCAAGATTTGCTTTTTGTTTTGTCTTGCTGGTGAAATTGTACACTTCAGAGACTAATGGCTACCTTTAGCCATTGCAAGAGCAAGAGAGGCTTTTCATTAGTTCTGCTGACAAATGGTTGGGTAAATTAGGGCATTTAGGGTTTCCTAAGCAATCCAGGTAATTTGTTTTACATTCTTTTTTAACCTAGCTACATAAAGCATGACATCATGTTTGAGACTGAGTTAATGTTTATTGTTACCTTAAATTTAATAAAATTACAATAAGTACCCTTTTGTTAGCGGCAAAGTGGTTTGAATTACAAAGTAGAAAAGGGGAAGTAAACTTTTTTTCAGACAGCACTAGTGTTCTTTCAGCACTCTGTTGGCAGTAGCGTTTTTTAATAATGTTTCAGTATCTGTTCACAAATTCAGTATTAAAACACGCATACTTTGAGAAATGCAGAGCTGAGTAGTCAGAAATAGCTTTTTTGACAAATGAGAAAAATGGTAAAGTAGTAAATAGGTCTAACAGGAAAATAGCTGGAAGACGGACTTGTCAATGTAGTGCTGAATATTGATTGTTTTGTTAGTTATGCGTAATATAAAATAATGCACAAACATCTTTCACTAAGCAAATCATAGTCTCCTTTTTCCTTTCCCATTGAGAAAAAATTTTCATCACGTCTGTTTGAGCAGGAGTAAGCCACATGTTTTAGTGGATATTTAAATCCCATTTCTTTTGCACTTTACATTACAGTGTCTCCAGAATTAAGTGATTTCCCTCCAGTTCTAATAAAGCAATTTGGTTCTTGCACAGATAAGCTTGATACATATCTTCTGTTCACAGAAAAAAAAGCCTTGAATATTCACATCAAGCAAAGAACCGTGTTAAAAGCTGTGCAGTTTAGATTAAAGAATTCAGTATAATTGGAACTAATCTGGAAAATTAGCCACTTTTTTACTTTCAGATGGTTAGCTTGCATTCAAAGATGAGTTTTAAAGCTTCAGCTTGGGACTTTACTACCCAATCTTTTAAATTTTTCAAGTGAGATCAACAAGCAGATTGAGAACACGTGCCTGTTATTTGTAATCCACCCTCGGGAGCCCTACCAACTGAATAAATTTATGTCCAAAAATTTCACATGAATTTTAAAGATGACAAAGCTTTGTTTGCTGGTAGATGCACAGAAAATTTGCATTGCAATTTTATACTCTCACATAGCATGGAAGTTTCTGGTTTATAGTTTGGCTTTTGTGCACTCAGTTGTACACACATATGTTACATGAAATTAATCCCAGCCTTTCTCCTGTTAAACTCAGAGTGTGCATGTATCTAGCAGATTGACAGTCTGATAGAAAAAAAATAATTTGCCCTGGTCATTTTGTAGTTCCCTTTGGAAGGGAGCTGGTGATTGTGTAAGAAAATTGTTACAGTGGAAAAATTTCTTCAATCAAAAGCTGTAGAGGTACAAATTCAGATGTCTTTTTCTTCTCAGAATTTATTGTACTTCATTTAGTTTAAGGTTAGGTATAGAATTGCTCTGTATAGAAATTTAAGCAGTTCTGTAAGGTACGCTTATACTTTGTTTAACATTAATGATTTTTATTGCTTATTATTTATTTTTTAGCTCTAAGAACCAAAGAAGTGAGTGATAAATGATTGTATGGTCAATATAGGGGCCAAGGCTTGTTCCTATTGGAGAGTAAAGAAGACTTTACTTTCCTAAGTAAAGGAAGTGGGTAAAGCAGAAATCTACTGAACACCTCAGCAACAAGCCCTTACTCAATTTATAGTCCAATATGGTTCTTTCAGTTCCTTTATGGTTGGTCATAAGACTTCTGCACCCCCACACAGCTGAATTTTAGCATCAAATATACTAATCTCATCAAGGAAAGAAAATAATCATTTCTGGGAAAGTAATTGTTATATTTGTGTCCTTATAGCAATGTTAGGGATTTTGCTTTGCAAATCTTGCACATGTTGAATAGCATCTTACTGCCCGAATATTCCTGGAAGGCTAAAACTTGGCTGGGGCTGCATGCTCACAAAGCAACATTAGAAGGAGGAAAGCTGTCCCCCGTTGAGCCACAGGCTGCCTGGTGCCTGCAGCTGGTCCCCACATGTGGGCAGAGTACCCCCTGCCCGCTGGTCCTTTGGAGCGGGTGGTTGGGGAGGCATGATGGGAGCGCGGCCGGAGCCCTGGCCCCCCTGCACCTGGGTGTGTGTGGGAAATGCTGCGGTTGCAATTGGCACGGGCCAGGAGGATGCTACTGCATCCTGTCCCAAAACGCCAGAGTAAGGAAAAAGAGGAGATGCGATGGCTTTGTGCCGCCTGGAGCTGCTTTTCCGCTGTTTGCCCTATATGCAGAGTACAGCCTGGTGTCTGCCTCTTGATGGCAAAGTAGAGGTTGAGTCTCATGGGATTATCTTTGTTGAATAGTATTTCACTCCATGAATGTGGCTAAATGCAGCCTGGTATTTGATTCAAAATGCTTTTTTTATTATATAGAGAGGATCACAGGCTGTTGAACCTCAGGACATAGTTTTATAGTACTGGCTTTTCATTATAGCTCTGTAATGAAAGAAGGGCATCATGCATTAAAATCAACTTTTGAATTTAGTTTTCTGTATGAACAGAATTTGGTACTATGTGTATAAACTCATAGCGTTCAAAGCATTCCGCTTCTGAGTAATTTGTACTTATTGATTACAAATGCACAGCTTTTGCAGTTACAACTTACTGATCCTAACCATATTAATCAGAAATTACCACAGTTAAACTGATTTTTTAAATATGCTGTAGTCTGTTGTAGGAAGGTGATTATATAACATTTTTTTTCAAGAACTGTGTCCATGCAGTAAGACTTTCTTTTTTAGAAATACAATGTGCAGAAGTTTTTTTGTTCTTGGAAAGAAATTAAAGAGTCTTTTTGGGTTTTGCGAAGAAGTAAGAAGACAAGCTGTTTCTAGTGATTCTTTAGGATGCTTTTTTCCTCACCCTCTTTCTACCCCCTCCCCATAAAATTATTCTTGAATTTGAATAGGAATTTGTTTTTCTTGA
This sequence comes from Morus bassanus, assembly GCA_031468815.1. Lineage (NCBI taxonomy): Eukaryota > Metazoa > Chordata > Aves > Suliformes > Sulidae > Morus > Morus bassanus. The sequence goes on along the minus strand of CM062600.1, from coordinate 18,856,150 downwards.
AAAATAAATTAAGAACTGAATCCTTGAAGAGCTGTTGTGGGAAGAGGAAAGATTTTTGCATGAGCTACTACACTTTTTCATTATTATCTGCAAGGTGTTTCCTTTTAATTCTGTTGTAGGGAAGTTCAGCATGTTCAGATACACTGATTAATTCCGTCACGAGACACGTATATTGTAGGGTGGTGTCGTCTTTTTGCTTTATCCTGTTCTAAGCATAAGACCTAGAGATACTGCCAGAACACTTCCTTTCCCAAGATATAAAAAAAAAAAAAAAAAAAGAACAAAAAGATCCTGTTCTTGTTTAACACCATGTATAGTCCAAAAAGCAAATTTAGTCAACCTGGAGCTAATAGCCTGAAGGTGTGAGATGAAGGCTGGTGACCAACTGGCTGACTGAGAGAATAATGCAGTTCTAATTTGTCAGAACATTTTTCTTAGAGTACTACATGAATGCATTAAAGTATCAGAGAGAAACTTTGAAAATAAAAGGCAAAGTGAGGAATAGAGTAAGTTCTCTGACACATAAATTATAATTCCTTTTTGGTGCACCCTTTACCTTTTTGATCAACTGGTTTTGTGTTTGCCTGTGTTTATTGCATAAGCTCTCTTGTGTAGCTGAAATCCTGGAGGTACCATCATTTGCAAAAATGCTCAACTCAAGTGTTGTTTACGTGAGAGAGGCAGTTCAGCCAGGTCCTTTCTGGTAAAATGTTGGTTCAACTAATGCTGGTGATATGCTGCAGAAGGGTGGAAAATGTAGACTGTATAATGACTGCTAATTTCAGAGAAGGGGTCTGTAAGAATGCTTGCATTGATTTACCTTGAATAGCAAATCAGTTCTTTAGACTTTTTTTGGCCATAAATGGTCAGTAATCTGTTTTAGTTCGAAACAGATGAAAGAATTCATTGTTGTCACAGCCAAAGAAATTAAAGAACTTTTCAAAACCTGGAGCACCTGCACGGGTGCTTATACCGCTGTTTTTTCAGAAGGACTAATCCTGAGCTCCTCCTTTGTGCCAGGCTCCCAAGATCCAAATATCTGCATTCCCAGCTGTAAACTTCTATTCAAACAAGTCGCCTTAGCTTACATGAATATGTCATCAGAACCAATTACATTGCTCATGTAGATAACTGCAGAGGAGCTGGGCTGAGGCACAAAAATATGGGTTAGCAGGATCTAACTTTTGATCTGTTAACATCAAACAGAAAAATGAGGGCACAGTTTTGCTTCAAATTGCATGTCTATATTTATTTCACCAGGCATGGGATTTGTCTAGAAAATCTAACCTTGGACTCATTCATATGCGTGACATAAATCTTGCTGACTTCAGTAGGTGTTGTTAATTACTAAAATACAAAATTCTTGGAGGAAATTAACTCATGAGCAAATTAATACCAAAACCATCAAGAAGGCATTGTTCTGTAATGGCACCTGTACATTGAATTGATATTTTAGCTTCAAAGAGTCTAGTACTGGAAATTTTTCAAGAGTAAACCAGCAGAGAACGTGTTAGTAGGGGGGCTGGAGTGCTACTTCGCAGCTGCGCTGCCTACTTCTAGACAACCATAGTATGACAGCCCGCTCTAACAACTACCCGCACTTAAAAACTAGGGTTGTGTAAGATTGAACACAACACATTTACCTAAATACATTTATGGGAGGAGGGCCTTAAAGATTTCAATGGATGGAATTTACTGAGAGGAACTATTGCATCTTCATTACATTGCATGTCAAAGCCTCGAAGAGGGCAAGTACCTTTTCTTACCGTTACATAGCGGCCTTGGAAATTGCTACAGATTTCAAGGTAAAAGACCTTTCACCTTTTGACACAGTATCCAAATGCAGGGGTACAGCTATAACTAATTGTACACTGTGTAGAGAAACAGAAGAGCTTGGTCAGGTATTTTTGTCCTGAAAGTGAGAAATGCACCTCTTTCAAAGTTTTCTGACAGCCTGTTAAACTGGGCTATTTACATTGTGAAACATAATAGGAAAATGCACTGTGATTTTTCCTTCGCATGTAGCCTGCCCTCTTGTGTTTCAAAATCTCAGTGCACACGTTTCAGGCGTCCAGATGATAACTACTGTAGTGGAAAACATGGAACAAAAACAGGAAACTATGGACACAAGCCATACTCTGATTTTGTGCATGTGTGTGTGTTGTCTTGCTGTTTGCAGTATAAGAAGCAATGTAGTTTTCAGCTTTCTTATGCACAGGCAGAGACATTAGAAAGTGGGTTAGCCAAACTGATGTGTAGAAAAGATCTAGGAGTGAATTTGCAGCGATGGGTAAAGACCGTAATGCATGTGATTAAAGTGAGACATGCTGCCTACACAAGGAATTGCTAACAAGATTCTTTCACAGCTTTTATGTCTCAGCCCTGCTTTTACAGAAAATAAATTCATGTTTAGTTTCAGTGGTTGCATGACTTTGCTCAGCCTTACAGGATAGATAAGACAATTAAACTATACAAGTGCAACCGGCTGAACACAAAATAATACAATTTGCACTGAGCAGAAATTGTGGCTGTGCATATTAGCAAAAAGGTGTCCCAGGTTAACATTCTCTTGGTCTGTCTTGAGCTCCTGTTCTCTTACTGCTTAGTTCTTTAATAATCACAGGGACGGGAGGCTAAAAACACAGATTAAGTTAAGGCAAATTAGTCGGATATTTTAGAGGGAAGAGAAGATAGAAAGAGATTCCATGGCCTTTAAACAATATTTTTTTTTTTCTCCTGTTCAAACAAGAGAGTAGAAATTGCTTCAAGCTATTAAATAGTTTCTGGCAGTAGTTCTAGCACTTCCTCTTGCTCGTATGCTGCAAGTATATTTTCTGTAGCTCAAAAGAGTATTTAAATACTCTCTTATGTTTAAAGAACTTCCAGAATTTAGAATTATATAAAGTTTTTGCAAGATGCAGAAAAATAGACCACAGCAGCTGTGTGCTGTCGCAGTGTTTAGAAGAACAAAGAGTAATTCAAGTAATTCTTTATTTTATAAGTGACTTAGAAATCAGCTAGAAATGGGTTTGACCCACAAATCTAAGGCCATTTTAGTTTTCAATTTTTCAATCAATTTTTTTAACTTCTTGAGAAATAGTGTGCATTTGGATTTGGATTTTGCCTCAGTTCAGTCCCATGTGAACTCAGTGCTTATTTTAAACTATTTCATTTGTGTCTTGCTTGAGACACAGCATCTGTCAGCCTTCATTTTCTTAACAATAGTCATGTTATGGATCCAGAAGAGGTAAAATGCAGATTCTGGAATTGGTTCTGTTAGCCATCCAAGAGTTACTCAGGCCCAAGAGCTCAAGTCTTAACAAAAAGAACTTGCCAGGGTTACCAGGGTTTTTTTCTTTGGTTTTGGTTTGGTTTTTTTTGTTTGTGGGTTTTTTGGTTTGGTTTGGTTTGTTTTGTTTTTTTTTTTTTTACTTCAAAGCAAGATACCCACAGAGAGAATTTTACTTGTTTTGGAGTAATTCGGTCCCCACTCCTGCTGAACCCTGGAGATCCACACATGCTGAGAAATCAGCAGAAGGGCACAGCTGGCTGATCAAGATGCCTATGCTCACATGCTGACTTTGGGCCTCTTGACTTCCCGTGTGGCTTTAAATTTGTGCCTCCCCCAAATCCATTTTACTAGGGTGCAGTGGACTCCCATCTGCAGAAGACCTTTCTGAAAAAGTGGTGTGTTTGTATTTGCATCCTGTGATTGCTCTACAGACATATGCTTGCTTCTGACCCCAGTTCACACCTTTGCCCTCTGATCAATCCACATCCCAGTCTCAGATCTGCAAGCCTGCAGGTGGTTTTAGGCAAAGCCTTGGGTAGAAAGGTGCTGTTAAGCAGCTGGCATTGTGTGTAGAAGAAAGGTGGTGTGTTCACAAAGAAAGCACTCAGTTCTTCAGTTTCATCTGATCAGGTCTCACTTTTTTAAAAAAAATAGTGAGTTGTGTGTATTTAAAACGTGTCTTGGCTAAAATGTGTAGAGACTTAGAACAGAAACAACTCAAATGCATGCATAAATAGATCAGTCATGCCAAAATAATTATGAAAGACTCCAAGCTTTCTCTTTCTGGGTACATCGTGAAGATGATGCACTGGAAATGCATTGGTGATGCATAGAAATTAATCTGCAAATAAAGATGTTGCCTGATTGCTTCACTCACACCTGTCACTTGCTGGTAAACCAGACTTTTCAGACCAGGCATTTGTTCATTTAGAACTCTACTTTGTGCAAGCTAGGAACTTCAGGTTTGGAGAAGTTAAGACTGGAAGCCTCAGTTCTTAGTACAAACCACAGACTCTGTAGGCATCTGTCTCAAGCCCATCTCAATGCTCACTGAATAGCTTGGAAAAGGTTGTATATTGGAGACAGCGCTGGATTTTCAGTGCGACCGACACAAGGTGTGAAGAGATGGAGAATGTGTTGTAGCACCAAGTCATCTTGTCGAGAGTGGTGTCTCAGCAGCCCTAGCTCTGTAGACACACTGCCAGCTCCAGCTCAGGTCTCGCCAACTCAGACAAGGAAAGGTGGTTTGTACAACTCTGTGGTGAAACCAGTTATGATGAAACAGAAGTGCCGCTGAGTGACAAAGCAGCTCATACTAACTAGGCAGATTATCTTTTAAGAAATAGGTGGGATACTCCATAAAATATTATATTACACTTTTGTGATGGAACCTGTGATCTCCTAGGAACGTATGCAGTATTTCCATTGATGACAGCAGGTGTGAAACAAGGACACTGTCTTTGGCCGTGGCTTTGACTTGGAAAACACTAGGAAGTCTTAAAGTCACTGCTGTCATTCTCTGCTTTAAAATCCATTGCAACTTTGTGTTATAGTGTGAGACATAAAAAGATAAAACATTTTTCTGGAACCTAAAAGACTAAATGGAAAATTAAGGACAAGATGTCTCCCTTAACTGCAGGAAAAATTCTTACTTTTTATCAGTTTAAATGAAACCCTCTTCTTGAACTGAGTACTTCATACCTAATGCATATTTTCAGCATTAACTCAGCAGGCAAGAGACTGGAAGCTGTGTTGTCCTGCTAAAGGATACATTGGAGGAGAATAAGTAATAGAGAATTTATCTACTTCAATATTTGTGGTGTCTTTGAAGTGTTAATAATATTTGGAAAAGTTTGTATGTCAGGTTAATGCCTGCTCTGTGAGCTTGTGAGAGAGATTGCAAGAAAGCTATGAATAATTTACAGATTTTTATTTTTTTTTTCCCCATAGCAAAACCACAAAGATGGTCCAGGCTGAGATATCACTTTATCTTGACCACATTTTTTTGACTGAAGCTTCACTCAAAATATTTTAATGAAGAGAAAGATGTTTTTGATAGGTGCTCCCCAGTTAATTAAGTTGAAGTTAAATTTATGGAGGCATATCAGTGCTTTTGGTATGTGTAATCTCTCAAAAACATTATCTTTGGAAAGATAACATCACGACTGAGTAAGTCAACAAGAAACCCATAAACCTTGAAATTATGAGCAGATACAGCTGTGGTACCATACTGCTCTTGCTGGATCACAACTGCCCCCACAAGTAGTGGGACAAACACAGATATGTAGAGTAACTTTTAAGGAAAAAATGGTTATAGGGAGCAAGAAAAGCAGCTGTATGGTCAAGGCTGAGGAGTGAAAGGTTTCTAGAAACAGAAAGATTAGGAGAATAGTACGTACATATATCCATACTGGTACAGAGGGATAGCAAATCACTGAGGTATAGGAGGGGAGGGCAGGATGAAAGTGCTGTATTTCTTTGCTCTCTCTACCTTACAAACCGGCAGTATGCCATGGGACGATTCCTTTCTGATGAGTTGTCACCATCTAAAGTATATAGGAATCTTGGAGTGGAAAAAATGGATGGCACAGGGGAGATGCAAGTGATATCGTTTGTCTCTCTGCCTCATTTGTTTACCCTTCTTACAGAATTTGGTAGGTGGGGGAGGAAAAAAGCCCAGATGGGATTCTCCTCCTTGCCCCTGGGAAATTTCATGAGACTCCTTTGACTTCTCTCACAAGGTATTGGTAGAGAAGAGAAGAAGGTTTTCCATCATTGCCAAGCTTCTTGAGTGATTGGCTTGGAAAGGCATTTTTTTTCTGTGGGGAAGAGAGATTGACACGTAGCAGTGCAGAGAGAAGAGGCACAGAAAAGAAGTACAGTAAGGAATTTTGCTGTAATAAATCTTGAGCCAAGAGGTGAAAGGAGGCTTTACAACATGTGCATTTTGTGGGAAGCTGCTCATTGGCTGTATGATCTTCTTGCTGCCAGGCCAATGGTGAGTTGATGTGTTTGCAGCCATGAGGGAAGGGCATTGGCATTACCCTTTGCAGCTGGCTGGTCAGCTGTCTGAAACAAGTTCATGGCTTTTGGCCAGTTTCCACTGAACTAGCAAAACTTCCTTTAAAAAAAAATCCCTGCACCTGGCACTGTTTAGGAAAATTGTCGGTAGCCTCAGTGGGGAAGCAAAAGCCTAGCTCAACACAGAAGTTAAAATCCCTAAAAGTTAGATTTTGATATATTATACCTTTTTAAGAAAATGGCAGCCTGTGTTTTTGAAGATAGGGTTTTTGTGGGTGGGAAAGGGAAAGGGAGAAGCTGGTAGCTCTGGAGGCAGGAGGTCCCCATGTCTCTGCTGGACCCAAAACTCTTGCTGAGATGAGCAGGACTTGTCCTTGTGCAGCCAACAAGTATAGAGTTGGTCTTTGTAGTAGAGGAAGAATAATATTGGCACAAGGTTCATCATTTTAAGGTGTGATTTTCATGCTGTGGTTGTAACTGCTGATGTGCTAGGAGATGTGTGGAGTTCAAAGCCTCTTTTCCAGCTCTGGACCCGGATGTCCGCAGAGGAAATACCTGCCGAGCCAGCTGCTTCAGAGTGAGCCAGGAGTACAGCATGGCGGACTGACGGGTAGTACCAGGAGGCAGGGCAGTATGTGTGGCGGCTCTGCTTGTGTCATGATGAACGTGAGCAATCTGGTGTTTGTCACAGGTCTTAAAACTAAAACCGAGTGTAAATAAAGAACCCTGCTGCAAGCAAGCATGATTTTTATAGTGGTTTCCAGGAATGAAATCAAACCTAAACTGCAAGGGAAATATTCTCTGCCATATTCAAAGTTTGTGTACAGAACTTTTCAAATAAATGCTCTGTAAAAATGATTTAATTCTGCTGTGATTATGAACTTTTGCAAACATGCAGTTTCACGTTAGTCTCTTAAATAAATTTGATTAGTAACAGCTGTGACTCCTCAAGGCCCCCCAAGAAATTATCAAATTATTGTAAATGAAGATTTTGTTTGTACTTTAAGCTAAAATGTGCTTGACAACGTCCCAGCAATAATTAGGTGGACACGCTCCTGCTTGGAGAGGCTGCAATGAACTGCCTTTAGTTCAAACAGTCTTTTTAGTTCCTGGAGCACTTTGTGAGTATTAATTGCTGCATGCTGAACAAATACTAAAATCTAACTAAGCATAAACGGTGCTGCTCAATGACAGGCCGTTTGAACCCAGAAGCAGGCTGCTGTGGCTGCATTGTGAATTACACCCCCAACTCCACGCAGACTAGACACAGATGCTCACCCCCTCCCACATACACACATATTGTATATGTTTGCTGATGGTAGTGTTTGTTTACCACCCGTGTCTGTGTTGGTTTGTTTACAGTGCAGTGCTCTGGGGGACAAGACAGCGTTCAGATGCTGAGGACATGGGCTGTCTTTCCCACCCGCTCCTCCCTCGTGCAGAAAATATACCCAGTTAACAGAGCAAGGATGTGGTCTGCTGGTTGTGCTCTGTGCTGTTGAATCCATTGTTTGGCTTCCCCCCAAATATGCCAAATTTCACTTTATGGCACGGTGTGCTGCAGAGTTTCACCTTCATTAGGAGGACAGACTTCCCCGTCCCCAGTTCTGCCATATACTGCTGTTGCTGCCAGCGCTGCACAGCTTTCTGCATGTGTAACTGCAACCTACTTCTCCACAATCCTTGATGTGAGCGAGGGCTGCAGGCATATTCTTCTATACAGCTCTGCTAATGAGCTTGTCTGCTAATTAAATAGAAAGATGAAGTTGGCAATGTCTTTGATATTTATTCTCAGCGTGGCCCTTTTGACTTGTTTAGAGTTTCAGGGTGGTCTTGAGGGAAGAGATTTGGTAAGCAATTGCTGAGTTTGTATTATGCTTTATCAACATTTAAATAAAGTTTGTAAAATATTGTTTTGTTCCTTCTAAGCCAGATAACGCAATATAATTAAAAAAAGGTAAAGCTTAACCCAGATCAGACTTACAATGTAGAAGGAAAAAAGCCATGTGGGAAAGTTCTTTTGAAATTTATTAATGTTTTTTATATATGCCACACATGTTCAGTGGCATCCATGATGAATGACAGTCAGAGGTTAAATAGCATTTATTACACACTTTTGACCACCTTACTTGCACTTTGCTTCCTAATTCTCCCTCAAGATTACTTTAACCTTTTCAGCCTTCTTGAACAGCTTCAGGCAGCTGCCATTTTCTTAAAGGGAAAAATAACCAAACCCAAAACCCAGCCCAGAATAGGAAGGCTGCCTTTTTACCCAGCAAATTAAGAGTGTCCTATCTAGAAGAACATTTGCCAAGGGTAAAACACATTTTTTTGCTGAGGTAGGAAATATGTTTAAAGCTGAGATCCTCTGATCTGGTAGGGTGAGAGGCAGATGGCTGGACCCCCAGGTGATTTGTATCTGCTCACTCACTGCTCCCTATCAAGCATCAGTGCTCTGTAGTATGCAGAGCAGATTTCCATACCTTCAAGGAGAAACACGCTACTTGCCTCCTAGTTGTGTGACTTACATAGGTATCAGAATGTAAAGCATTAATGTGCCTAAAAAAAAATGTAGACTGGGTCATTCAGAGGTTTATAATTGTTAATTAGTTACTGTTTTTACCTTCCTTCCCCTCTCTATCCACCTCTGTAGATAGATGCTAGGCAGCTAAAGCACTAAAGTTGGATATTCACAAAAATATGTAAGAATGGTACAAAGCCATAAGACAGTTTAAATATGTGAAATGCTACAAGCAATCAGTAATGCTTCTTCTGTTCATTGCTCTTCTCTGGAGCTTTGTTCATGATTGTTGCTAAAGATGGGATACCAGAGTAGGTGTACTTCTGGTCATAATGACCGGTATGTCCATTCCAATATTCTGCTGGTGTGGAGAGTTTCAGTCATATGCCTTGCTCTGCTGTTTAGCAAAGGAGTTACTGCTGGGGTTTTGTATGCAGATTGAAAAAAATTAATGTTATGACTCCAGCTCTTTGCTGGGGTCAGTTCAACAAAATAATAAAGGAAAAGTTGAGATAACTATTTGCCACCTTCATGACATGGTAATTTTCACGAATTTCCCATACAGCAGAATGATTTGTGACTTCCCACAGTTACTTCATAGTGCTAATTTCAAGCCCAAGATTTAAAGGACTGCAGGTCTACTGGTATCAAGTAATAACTGAGAGAGTAGATCTCTTCGTAACCTCTTGGCAATCCTAGTAAGTGTTGTTGAATGTGTGGCAACCATCAGGCTAGATGTTAATTTCAGCTGCACTCATTAAATGGAAACAAGTGCTGCTTACGTTTGTGTCTTCCGTATAGGAAAATTGCAGGTTCAGAAATTGGCATTAGGAACAGATTGTATCATAAGAGATTATGAAAAACTGCAGACATTAAAATTTGTGTTCAGGTGAAAGGTGTTGAAAGATAGATGTATGTTATATAGGATGATCTCTATTTCTTGGTAGTTCATTAATATTCAGTATGTACAAGAACTGATCTAGATATTGTAAAGTAGAATGGAAATATGGCTAAATAATTTTTCTTTGTACGATTATGTAGAAGAGGAATGTGAGTTAATTATCAGAGACCTATTTACAGGATGTACATGGGAGAGTTGGACTGGCAGGGAAAGCACTGTAGGTAGACTTATTTTCATTATGATCCCTTCAGTGATCATGACTTGGTGCTAACCATTAAATATATTGTCTAGTTTTTTCAAAACAGAAAAAAAATATTTTCTATATAGGGACAAGAAGAGGTGTAATATTAATTGCCTGCTCTGTATTTTCAGTGGAAATTCTAAGGAGTCATCAGTTCTATTATTTTGCTTATTAATAAAGGTTAATGCTAAAGGGAATGTTCTACTGAAGATGCATTTGATAATATTTTCCATTTTAACAAATAAAGAGATTTAATGTTTTATTTTCTCCAGGGTTTGCTTTTAAAGTTTAGCTTTGTTTGCATTTGTGGAGGCTTAAGGGAGATGTCACAACTTTCAGAACTGCTGAATATTCAAGACTTCCTGGTGCAGTCAGTGGCACTGGAAGGTGCAGCATGCTTCCAAAGGGCAGGCCACAGATCTGTACTTTTCGCTTACAAGAATAGGCAGCACAGGTCTTGCCTTTAACCAGATCCTGCAGCTTCTGTTGATGCAAAATCCCCGTGGACCACTGGCATCAAGTAGAAGCAGCCCATCTGGTGCAGCCATACCAGCCTGCTCTGCCCCTTTCCTGGGTCTGCTGGGTTGGGCTAGCTCTGCCTGAGGGCCAGAACAAGCTCACCTCTGTCTGCAAGAAGCAGTACTCGAAAAGCTCGTTTTTATCGGTGGTTTGAATTCCTTAACCTGGGTCTGACAAGTGGCAATAAAATACATCACTGAGTCTTCTGTAACACTCATAGGAGAGTGCTGTTTTCCTGGAGTCTCTGGAAATCTGAAGAGACACAGTGTTGCCAAGCTGTGCTAATCAGGTCTTCAAAACAATGAAATGGGGAACCTTGCAACGCATACGGAGGGACCAAAGAGTTCTCTTACTCCTGGAAATTTATTTAATATCATGATTCCAGAAGCCAGAGCATCAAAGAAAATACCCAATGTTATATAGCCTTGTAATAAAAATTGTAGGAGTTAGCAATACTGGCACACAGGAAAACTCTTCTTTAAAGGTATAAATATGCATTGCATTAGCTGGCAAGTGATCTTCTGGTGATCTTAAGTTATCTTCAAAAAGGTGTATGTTTTTGTCAGCTGCCACTTAAAACAAAAGATGACTTGATGAATAAAGAAAGAGTTTATAAACTTTGGTGTTACTGTTCATTCATTGTCAGGTATGTCAGAGTAAACAAGGAGACATTCCCTGTGAGCAGATTTCATGTGAAACTAATGGTGTGCCTTCAGACTCCAGGCCTGTTTAGGGATGGGTTTCTTGCAAATCAGTCACTGGATTTAAGTCCTGTTTTAAGCAGCTTTATTCATAGGCTATGGGACTGGAAGGCAAAGACAGGGTAGAGTCCTCCTGTAGTTATTAAAGCAGATGGTTGAAAAATGCAAGCAGACATCTGCATCTGCTTTGCATATTTAAATGCAAAATAAAAAAACTATCTCAAGTTCTGTGGGTCTTTTAGACAGCAAGTATGTATTTCTGAAGGGAAAGTAAGAACAACTTTAATAATTCAGGAGTGCTAGAGCAGCATGAGAGGGAAATTAGGAAGAGTGTGACTCTTGGGAAATAGTTTTTTACAACTTGTGAAGAATATGAAGAGCAGTGACATTGCAGTTTGGTTCTTGAACCACATTCATATGTTCTTTCATACAAGAAATTTAGGCTGTCATCAGCAATCAGACTGTCACTGGGAAAAGAAGTATCGTCTGTAGTGAACCCTTTTTTTAAAAAAAAGAACAGATTTCAGAACTTTTATCTGATTGTCAATCCTATTGTACTTGAAGGTAGGAACCAAAGCTATTGAATCAGGGCTGACTGAGGAAAAAAAAAAAAAAAAGTGAAGGTTGCTCTGAATAGGCTGAGGGTAGTTCCACAGTCACCAGTACATCTAGCGATGACCCTATTAAAAAAATCGCTAAAGAGCTGGGAATTGGTCCAGTAAATTTGCTGCAAGTACATTCACTGTCTGGTGAATGGATTTGCAGCAGCTCTGTGCCCATACCGGCTAGATGCTCTTTTAGAGCAAACTGACAAGGAACAGCATTTTTAACCCCCTGTACATAGGCATTGGAGTGTAGAACAGGAGTGACATCATCATGGCTCAATGTGCAGAGGTTTACCAATTGGCGCTTGGTGATTTTGTGCAGAAGCCCTATGGCTTTGTCAGCACAGGGCTCTGCCAGGGTGAATAAACTCTGCTTTTCAGGGTCTTGTAATAAACTCACTCCCTTGTTTGGTGTAGGCGTACTGTTGTTTTACCTTATCAATATATATGAAGCTAACACAAAGTAATACTTACTGTTCCTATGGAATATTTTAGGAAATGAACTCATTTACTTGTGTATTTCTGTATAGAAAGTGAAAAGGAGTATAAAAACTGTAAACAGGAATATTTTCTGATGATGATCACCAATGAATCAGATAAGTTTATGGATGTTAAGGATATTAAGATTTTGTACCCACTTTCAAAAACAGGATATAGCCTCTAGGTAGGTAAAGTAAATATGTTAAATTGATGCTTAGTGGTACCTCTTTTCCTTACAGGAAGACCAAATATTTGATAATTACTTGTCATGAAACAAAACCTACTTCTTTAGTTCATGTAGAAACCATATTTGCAGCCAACCATTGTAGTGTATGAAAACTTCTGAAATAAAGTCAGTGGGAATGAATTTCCTACTGGAAATCACAGTGGTTAGAAGGTATTATTCAATCCAGCCTCACATAGCTAATTTGCAGCACTTTGAAACTCATTGCTTTAGAGAAGTAACAATACTGTAATTTTCAGGGTTTGAAAGGAGGGGGGGAAGATGTAGACCCTGACTGCAGACTCTATAGAAGAAAGTTCCCATTGCCTTTAATAGCTTCTAAGATCCCTGAGAGTGGCAGAAACCTGCAGGAATCCTGCACGTGACACGATGAGCCTTTAGATCAGACCTCAGTTATGAAAGCCTGGCTTGGGGATATGCTGGGGAGAGGTGTGTGAAAACCATGTCACAGCCAGGGGCTGGCCATGCTATTCCTGGAAACTGGTAGGACGCAAAGACACATTGTTCGCGGCTTCTTTCCCTTCTTTATTTCCCATACAGTGGTGGTTTGGGAAGCAACAGTTAAGGACATAACCTGGCAGCTCTGTGCCAACATCAGACAACTCCCTTTCTGAAAAAGTCTTGTTGCAGCTCAGCTGCAGAGGTCTGTGTCCAGTTTACCCTCAGAGACAGGATGGCAGCACTGAAAGGGTCTGAACCAAAAAAACTTCTCCTATGAGCTGGCCAGAAAAGTGCTGTTCATGCTTGCAGTTCAAAAGCAGAAATAGTTCTTTATCATGAAACAAGAAGGGATAAGGAAGTATTTCTTAGCTTTGGGTTTTTTTTTTTCAACTCCCTTTAATTTTAGAACACGTTTTTTATTTTTGTTACTCATTGCACATAAAACATACTAAACTGCCAGACTTAATCTGAAAAGTAATTACAGTAGACCTCAGCATTTCTGCATGCCTTATGGAGTACAACACCTGGACTCCACAGGTCTGAATTCTCCATTGGTAGGGCTGGAGCCATCTTCTACCAGGGTGAGCAGAGACTCCAGACATGGCTGGCTGGAAACAGTGGGAAAAGCTACCCCACCTGAGGCAGTTATTTGTACTAGCTTTATCCTTATCAGAGAATTCAACAACAGTTTCTTGAGAAAAGGTATTTTTATTTTATTTGTTCAGTGAGCTCTTGTAGTTTATAGTAAAAAAAGATCTCAAAAACTTCTGTCTGAAAGGAGCAAGGGAAACAAACACCTTGTGTATGTAGATGTCATATGGGTAGCTGGAAAGGAATTAGGGGAACTTGCAAACTGCTGCTGGCAGGATTGAGGGGGGAAGTGGGTTCATCTGTGAAGGAACAGTCCGATGCATGTCAAAGTCCTGCAGTCTTACTGCCTCAGCTAAATTTTTAAATAACAGGAACAAGGGAGGTGAAATATCCTGTGCTCTTACTTGAAATGCCTTTGCTGCTTTCAATATTTCCTGTAGTAATGCACAGGATATCCAGCTGATTAGCCACAGCAGGCTATGTGATCTTCACAACAGCTATAGGAACCTTCTAGGATGTAATCTCTTGCTGAACCTGCAGAATAAAATTCTACAATTTACCAGCAATGCCAAATATTACTCCTACATATAAGGGTTTTGAAGAAACTGAGTACAGATGAGGATGTCAAAGATCTGGTCAGCTAGGGTAAAGTCTTACCATTTTTTTGCCAACCAAACGTTTTCAGGTCTCTTCTTTTCTCTGTGTTTTTTATCTTTTTATATCTTCTTTTCTGTATGTCACCATGTCCTTACTCTCCAGGACATAGATAGGTAAGACTCATTATCTACAACTATGCTTTAATTAAAGGGCATTGGTCCCCTGTATGAGTGATCTTATTCTGAGGTGGCCTTACCCCACTTAACTCTGCATGCTTTGGAAGATTAGTATGTTTTAAGAATTAACTTTGAATTCACATCTTTCTTCAGTTGTCTTGACTTTCCTCAGGATTCCAGTATTGACGAGCTCCTAATCTTTACTGCAGTTCAACCAAATCCTTTCTTCCTCTGAAGGATTCATATTTCAAGCCTTTCTCCTTTCTTCTTTGCAGCTGCCTTTCTCTCTACATCTTGGTTGCAGTGGTGCCTGCTCCTCAATATTCTTCTTTTTTTGCTTAGTTTCTGACTTTTTACCTCTTGTTTGTTTGCCCTTGTCTTCCAGTACATGATAACATCTCAGGAGGTCTGATGTTCAGGCTCTTTGATGCCTTATACCATCAGTCTTTGAGGAAGACCTGAATCATCTGAGATATAGGAGATCCCTGAGAAGCAGACAACTTTGTATTTGCTGATCCCCATGTTATATTTATAAACATACTTTCTTTGTAAATAGTGAGCTTGGCATAGAGATGAAGCATTATTTATGCAAGTGTGAAGAAAATGTGGATAGGGTTCAGGATTTGAGCTGGAGTTCCAGTTGCATCTGGTTCTTAATTTTTCCCCGGACAAAAAGAACTACAGCTAACTCAACCAAAAATTTAATGTTGTATTGAAGGAAAAGATTTGTATTCATTTTTCTGTATCATTGAAAATACTTTGACCAACAAATAACCTGCTAATATGAACAGAATCATCACTAGCAAAGCTGTTTTGGTAGTTAAATCATTTTTAATAATTCATGTTCTTGCAGCAACAGAAAGTGTTAGCTGTAGTGTGTGCTTGGGAATGAGTGTCAGAGGAACCAGTCATCTGCAGGTCTGTCTACATGATTAGCTGCAAAACTTGTACCTTTTTAAGGTTTTGTTTAGGTTATTAACCCTTATGTATAAAATAGGCAGAAATATCCACCAACATATCTCCATCTTAAAAGAATGGGTGCTTTCCTGTTCTTCATCTTACTAAGAAATGTGTGCTTTCCTGTTGGTGACAGAGTGAGTATGAGCCTCACAGCGAGAGACAAATACTTGCTCTTGTGAATTCAGTGGAAAAAACTCTCACGATCTGTGATTTTGTTCCGGGTCCTTGCCACACTGCTCTGAACATGTGTGGATTTATCCAGAGATGAAACAGCCAGGGTGCCCTTCATTACTCTCTGTCAGAGTGGTCTGTGCTGTCAGCCCTCTGAACTGGTAGCAGTCATAGCTGCCTCTGGTGCAGATCCATCTCTTCTTGCTCACATCCGGATCAAGGTTTCTTTCTCTCCTGTTCTGAAAGCTGGAATTCAGAAGAAGTACTAGTACACACATGGGGTGTGTCTGTCTAAGAGCAGTATATACTGCTTCCCAGTTTGGAAAGCCTGTAGCAGTTCAAGCATTTTTATATTAAACCTGGTGCGTACATAGCTTGCAGTTTGTTCTATTGATTCTAATGACGGATAAAGGTGAAAGTAGAGATGGAGATAACCCTTCGATTGAAAATAGATTCTTTAAAGGGAAAGAGAAATGGAGGATGAGAAAAACGGGAAGTTGGATCACCTTTCATGCCCCCAGTTCAGCTTGCAAGTGGATCCTAGACACAGTCCAGCTGGAATCCCTAGTGATGGGAGTTGTTTCAGTACATTAACAAGGAGTGTATCCAAGATACAGTTGCTCAGGTCTGGCCAGAAAAAAATAACGAGCACACCCTCTGGTACTCTTTAAAGTTGCGCCAGTTGCAGCTGGCACTTATTCAAACCTGTCATCACCTTCACTGCCTTTGAAAGAAAGTTTTGCTAAAAGGTGAAGGCATATGCTTTTTCCCTTGTTTCATCTGCGCAACTTTTTATAATCTTCAAGTAAATAGAAATGCCACTTAGGCTCGAACAGGTCTCTAGTCACAATGCTGGGGTTTATGGAAACTCAGATTTATTAGCTTGCTTTAATATGTTGATTATTCATCACAAGCAGAGTCAACAAATGTGAGTGCATAGTCTTGAGGAGGGAGCCTTGTAACTGGATAACTGAAGTTTTTAAGAAGCAAGGAATGAAGTTCAGAACCTTTCAGAAAAAAAAAGTGAAATTACGGTATTCTGAAAGTTCCTTGACGTGGGAAATGCCATGACCTTCATGTGTACGGTTCTTGAAAAAAAAATTCTTTATACTTGAACTTATGTGTTCTTCTTAGTCATTTGTAAACCAGGCTTTCCAGTTCATTAGGCAAAGAGAAAAAAAGCAAATGAATTGGAGTGTGAGGGCGATAGACAATGTGCATTATATTATTTATTATTTCATGGGTAAAGGCCCCCAAACTGGCTTAGCAAAACACCATGTTATTAAGCACTGCAAAGGCTAAAAGTGTACGCTTTCTAATGAGAACCATGGAGGTTAGCTGTCCATTGAATTCTAGTAAAAAGCATGTTGTACCTCATTTTGCTCTCACAGCAGAGGAAGTCGGGAATTATACCACCAAAGCCAATACCATTGTTGAGTATGAATCAACCTGGTGGCAGTTAGGTAAGAATCTTTTATTTCAGTGGGAACCTAATGTGGAATTTTCCTGCAGAGCAGAATTTAAACAGCAAGAATTCCTGCATAGTTTTCACTACTGCTAGCATGGTATTCTTTGCTGGGACTAGCGGGATGCATATTTTTCGGTAAATTGAAGCTTAAAGTGTTTTGTTTTGTTCTGCTGAAAGAAGCACCGTGTTGGCGAACAAATGTCCTTAAGGGCTGAGGTTGTCCTCAGAGTCTCTGAGCCTTCAGAAGTGCTTTCTGCTGTCCACCAACATAGGGTCTGCTGTGCGTTTTTGAATGCTTTTTTTGTGATTGAAGGGATTTTATGAAATCTGGCAGAGTGAAATAACTCACTGAAGTAAGAGAGCACTAATTTAGTAATGGGAGTTACAGAAAGCAAAAAACATGTGAACAAGGGCATGATACAGCTATGCAGAAGAATTCTCATGTGGATAAATCAATCTTCTTTAAGGCTTACAGAACTTAGAGCTTTTTCCTGTCCTAGATACCCAGCCACGTGTAAGATAGCAGCAAGTGTGCTACAATTACTACAGTGTTTGAACCTGTAATGACAATAATGTGTTAGGTACTGGCAGACAAAAGTTATGTGGGTGGACTATATTTGTCAGTATATAATCATTAACCCTTTCCTGTGTCCATGGCAATCTCCTTTTTAGCAGTTACTTCAACTACATTTTTAGTATGCCATCTTGTATGATTTATTCATTCAGAACATCATGACTTTCAAATGAAATCTCTCTGCAGTTGTTCTTTTTCTTCTCAAAATGGACACCTTGTTTTTATAGGACTGGTAGATGGAAGGACTACATTGTCTGGTTTCAATTCCAACAAGTTCAGGATTTTTAGACTAAGCTAATTCCAAT
Source organism: Morus bassanus (assembly GCA_031468815.1). NCBI lineage: Eukaryota > Metazoa > Chordata > Aves > Suliformes > Sulidae > Morus > Morus bassanus. Next base: position 18,838,342 of record CM062600.1, on the reverse strand, counting down.
TAATTAGTAATTTGCTTCAGCAAGGCCAGCATGTAATTCAAGCTTTCCTTTACTGCTGGGCTTTTTCTCACTGCACCCTGCACCTGCCCCCCACCCCCAAATCAGTGCAAGTGTTCACAGGGATATTCAGCCTTCAGCCCATATGGCACAAAACCAACTGTTGACCTTCAAACACTTTGTCTTCCTTTAGAGAGCTCTATGAAGAGCTTTTGCAGCAGAAATGAGAGAACTGAATTTTTATGTTACTGTCAGTGTAGGTTGTTTTAATTCACATAGTTTACATTAAAAACTCTGACACTGACTCAACTTTGCTAGTGGAAATTTATTTGCAAAGAGTATTTGGCCTCAATTTAGAGACAGAGCAATAAACTGTAGCCCAAGGGCTAAGAGAGATTAAAATTAAGCAGGGAAAAGGGAGAATTGTGCCAACTAGGAAAAGGGAGAATTTCCAGGGAACAATAACATTACCATACACTTGCCTACCATCCTTTATTTGATTATCTTGAAGGGCATTACGAGAATTAATGGAGCCTCATAACTTCCTTGTGAGGCAGGCACTGCTTTACGATACTGATTTGCAGATGAATAAACAAAGGCCTCGTGCAATCCTGGGACTCTCAGCAAAGTCATAAATATTCTCAAGAGAAGACTGGGAAAGGGTAGCAAAGATGAGCTGACATACCATGGACTGATATCTACCGGTCAACCACCCATACGGTGCTCAAGCTTAATTTGGCATGGCTGCCTGGCATCCCTCTCCTGGAGAAAATTGGCTTTGAATGTTAAGAGGAGGACGTTAAAGAACACCCTCCCACCCAAAAAAAAAAAAAAAAAAATTTAAAAAAAAAAAAAAAAGTTTGGAGACCTGGTATTTCAGTTTGCTACTAGCTTTCCACTTCGAACAGCCACTCCAGTCCTGCTCTGCCTTTCTCTCCTGATACTTTATTTTGTTTCTCTTCTTGTTCCTCCAGTGCAGTTCAAATGAGTTCGAAGTGGCTTAACTGTCTCTGCTAACGCAGGGTTCAACTTAGCAGTCTAAAAGGAATTTCCCACCTCTCATTTATTCGGCTATGATTAATTCTTTGGGGAGAAAAGATTGGGAACTGCAAAAAATCATACATTTCCCAACCTTTAAAAAATAAACTGCAAGACCACCAATTGGTAACAGCTTTATATCTCCTGTGTTTGCCCCTACTGGGAAGCACAACTAGTGAGGCAAAAATGATCCACTTCCATGTCATCATGAAGAGCAGGCTTGAGTTGCACTGTGACTAGGTGCTTGATCCCTGCATGCCAAAATACATACCTTCTAATTGACATGAAAGCAGCTTCTGGCTTGGTATTTAGGATATAACACAGCTCCTAGCACAGGCTTGGTTTCCAGAATAAAGCACGTTCTTTTCTACCATGCATGTTAATATATTGTCCTTCTTCCTTCTCCTAATAGCCCGTGAGATTTGAACTTGGAGTCAGCAAAGTAGAGGCTTTGTGAAGCACAAAAGAACACCAGGTTTTTATCACACCATGCCTGTATAAAGAGCTGTTCAACCATTCAGTTGCCACTTCTATTGTGTGGCTGTTATTCTGCTGCTGTGAACATCTTGCTGTCAACACTGAAGTAGTACCTGCAGGAAACACTGGCACACTGAGCTTTTCAGGAAGAACCCGGCTTGGGGATTTGCCAGATCCCTGCATGGGGACCCAACATATTTTGTCCCTCTGTGCCTTTCCCACTCTAAAATCCTTGTAAATAACTAACAAATTTTTGTTCACCCGCCAGCATCTGTTCCGGGATTTTTGCATGATGATATCTTCCCAATGTGATGAAGGTCCATGATTTTGTCTTCCAAATCCACCTCTCCAAAGCTGACAGTGGGGCTGTGATGGGCAGTGGCAACACTGTGCTGCCTGGGTCCTGGGTGGGGGGATGCAGCTTTCTCGCACAACGGCCCTTTCTTTGCTGAACTGATGGCCAGTATCTGGTCAGCCTCATCTATTTAAAGTCAGCCAAGCAGGGATCCCAGTGCTGGTGGAGAGGGTGCTTTGTTTGCTTATGAGTTAACAGGAAATTCAACTGTTTCCAATTAAGCACAAACAACTGTGTGAGGACAGAGTGAAGGAAGTGTCTGAAATCCACAGAAGGGAGGAGGGTCAGAGATAAGCTCAGGCTCATTCAGCTTCCAGGGCTAAATTTGGCTCTGTGCAACTGGGGGTGCAATTCCCACTTTAGTTCAGGGCTGAAATTCTTCTGAGCAATTAATGCAAATGGCTATATTTTTAGCTTGGCATCCTAAAGAAACAAGACTTGTGTGATCATATTGTCTGTGTATATGCAGTTGTCAGCTCCCAGTAATTTGTGAGGTTTTTGGTTTGCTTAGCCCAGGCTGCAAGATAGTGGTTTTCCAAGGTCCTTCCTGAAACCAGGCAAACAGGTGAAAGTGTATGGCTTCAGAGAGATGAAGGGCATGCGGGGAGCTCTGTGCTTTTAAAGACATCAGCATCAGGACATGAATTCCTAACTATCAGGCTTCACTGGTTCCAATGCTTGTTTAGTAGTAACATTTCCATATAAATAAACAGAATGTTCCTGCTGTAGGGTTGTGTGAGCCTGAATTTGGTATGTTGCATTTCACAGTGCCCGACACATCCTATAACATAAACTAGCAGACTAGCTAGTGCAGAATATTAATTTCGTAAGGTCTGACTTGCTGGCTACGCTCCCATTGACTTTATTAAATTAAATGGCAGTTTTGTCTGCCTACGTTTTTCAGGATCCAGACCCACAGTTTGCATATTTTTAACAGTTTGAAAGTATAACAGTGCATAGCTCCTGATCTTTGCCATATGGGATACTAACCTTGTGCACGTTGTGCAGGAGATGTAACCCCATTAAAATGAGACAGTATTAGAAAAAAAATGCATTGAAAAATGCATGGAAATCAATGAATGACTGTATGGAAGCAACAGCAATGTACTGGATAACAACATAGCAGGCTCCTAAATGATATACTAATGTCAAATATCTATTGCATGTGCTCAGGACTTAAATGTTCTCATCTTAAATATTTGTGCTTTGTTTGTTGCTTTTTCTTTTTTTTTTTTTTTTTTTTTTTTTGGTTGTTTTTGAGAGGAAGAATGCTGAAGGCATGTCATTTGTATTTCTGACTGGATCCTTTAAATCCAGGGAGAATCTTTCTACTGAATCTACTGAGAGCTGAACTGACTCCTCATTTTAAAAATTAACCTAGTCTTTCTTTCACTTTGGAGTGGTGTAGAAGACATTTAAAACCCTTGAAAGTACAATTTCAGGCTGTAAAATGGAGCACTGTAGATCCCGTTCTCATGTGGAATTGATTTGATGTCTGGAACTGCCAAATTCCAGTCTGATACAAATTGCAACAGCTGAGTTACAATTTTTAAATCAGCCCTGAAGATGAGGGATTTATAATGGTTTCATGGAAAGGATGCTTATCTTTGCAGCTGTATGAAAACAGAGGTCTATTCCATTTAGATTTTTCTACCCAGGTTCCATGAGGCAAGTTAGGTACATGTTGTGTTGGGCTTTCTGTAGATATCCTTGCTCCCTCTTCTTTCAGGTTCCCTTCCTACTGCCCATGCTTCTCCCCCAAATCTGTCCTTTCCATCTTGCTGTTCTTCCATTCTACCTGGAGGCTTAGAAGTCTTTTCCCCACCTTGTGGGCTGTTTGTCAGTCCTCTCTGATGCAGCTGCTGACTGAGGTGTACGACAGTGCTCTGCAGGAGGGCATTTTCCTGTGCTTTTATAACAAGTCCCTGTGCTGCAGGCAACAGACACAATTACTATATAAATCAAGCCAGACACGGATACACACAGGGAGCTGGGCCCAGACTCCAAATCCTTCATCTCTGAAACATAAGGACAATTCTTATGCACAGGCAAAACTCCCTTGGCTCAGTAAGTTTCCAGGTTTTTTTAGTTTGGATCTCACAAGAGTGGTATCGTTGTTTGGTGGAACACCTGCCTTCCCACCCAAGATCTAAAAGCTACTTTCCCTTTTATTTATGATTAAAATGCATCTCTGAGACAACTACAGCAATTGCTGACAGGGAAGAGTGCATTTAAGGAAGTATTTAATGTATTTTAATGTATTTAGACAGCTTGTGACAAGAGAGGTGCTGACAGAAATGATAGGGAATTGTCTTTTCATCCAGTAATGACCCATGAGACAGAAACTGTGAACCTGTGTTTGGATGTGGTCATAGTACTGGGACCTGCAGTCTTCCTGTGAGGGAGCTGCTGGGAGGGCAGCACCATTGCCTCCTTTAATATGTGGTATCAGTCGATATGCAGCAGACTTCCTTGTGTCCTTCCCTCTCCTTGAATTATTTCTATAAGATTAAAAAGTTGATGAGGTAGTAAAGGAACAAAATAAGACACACCCATGAGACCCAATTTCAAAGCACAGACTCCAAATGAAAATGAGTGTGATACACAACGGTAGCTTTAACGATGTGTTTTCTTACTCTTTCAATTCCTTCCATCCAGCTGATGTCCTTCTCTGATTTCCATTTTCTTATGAATCTCCTCTGAATCTTTTCACTTTCTTCTCCTTTTGCCAGTAATTGCCTTCCTTCACTTCTAAAGATTCCTTTACACATACCTGCATCTGTCCTTCTGCCTTACAGTCTTTTTACAGCTATATTAATTTTGAAATGTCCTTCTCATCTTTGTGTTTTTCGCTCCATCTCCCACTTGCTGATCACTTCTCTCACTCCATGCCCAGATGCCACAACAGCTCTCCCTGCTTTGCCAGCTTCACTTGTTTGAACCTCCGGTTTCTCTGTATTTACAGTCTTTGTTCTCTGCTTCCTTGTGCCTGTTCTCAGGTCTGCTCCCTTTTTTCCTCACTTTAACCTTGCTTTTCCACATTCCTTTTCCAGATTCTTCCATCCACTGTGTGTAAATATAACTACCTTCAGCCACTTCTGTTCTTTAGTGTGGGAAATCTTTGTAGGAACCTGAGAGTAGGATTTAATCTCAAGTAGAAAATACGTTTTGGAGGTTGTGGTGGTGATACATGCCTCCTTCTCGCATTAGGCCCACTCCTTGTGTTTACTAACGAGTCCTAAAAAATCCCTGGCACTGGAGGACATTTGACATTGTTTCTTCCGTTTATGGATGTCACTGGATCAGTATTGCCTTGAAAGCATCATAGTATGAAGACAGATTAAGACAGCAGCCACACAGCAGCGGTGTGTGGAGAGATGCAGCCAGCAACAACAAAAGGGTTGTTGGAACTTGTAACACTGCGTCATCTTTCTGCATCATCACATATGCTCAGGTATATTCATACCTCTTCTGTGTCAGTCTTCACAGTAGTTTCCAGAAGGCCTAAAACATAGTCTGCGTAGGAGCATTGCTTGAATTTCATCTCTCATTGTACTTACCACTTGATGCTATACTGGCTTGTACAAATGCCTTAATACATGCTTCTGCAGCTGCTCCACATAGTGAAGTCAATGGGATTTCTACATCCAGAATGAATGCCAAACTCCACTACTTTAGAGGATAAAAGCTTCCCAAGACTAGGGAGTGCGTCTCTCTGTGTCTGTACAGTGCCGAGCACACAGCTGGTGCTCAATAAATAATATATGTATAGGCTTGGTAAGGAGTGACTGTTCATCTAGTGCAGCTGAGGTGAAACATCTTTTTGTAATAAGGGGCAAAGCATTATCACTTTTACTGGTTTATTTTATAATTTAGGCTATAAATGATGAAAGCATATTAGCCAGCTAGTTCAGGGGAAGCTCATTTACACCGCCTTCACACAACATGTCCCATGTTTCAAATGACAGGAAGGATAGCTAGTTTTCTACAGCCGAATGCATAGTGATTAAACTGTCTGGGCACCAGCAGTAGGCAGCCATCGAACAGATCGTTATTAAGATGGCTATAATTACAGAGTCAAAGCAGTCCCTTGCAGTGCACTGATAATCTGCTTTGAAAACCAGAGGCACAAAGGCATATCTCCTTTATATGTTGAGGCCCAAGCTGTGTGTTGTAGCTGCAGATTTTTATGTTACGTCAGTTGTGTCTTAAGCTGTTAACTGCTTCTGTCTGCTGTTTGGAAGCTGGCCTGTTTTCCTGGCCAGGGGGATCTGAGCTAGAAATAAGTGCTGAGTAAAGGGCTGTTTAAAAAAAAAAGTATAGCTATGACACCTCCACAAGAGCTCTCATGGTATTGCTTTAGTCATTAGCTGAGTGGATACTTGAGCTTAATCAGTATCAAAGGGACATACACAAAGTCATCTATTTCATTAAGCTAATTTGCATGACTCGGCTTACCAAGAATCAAATTTTCATGTATTGTCCATCTTGCTGTCAGCAAAATAAGGGGAGGGGGAGGAGTAAATGGTAAGCAGTGCAAGGCTGAGATGTGGTGGTGTTTATTCCTTTTTTCAGAGGTACCTGCTAGTCTCTCAGGAGCCTCCACTGCTTTTGGATACCAAAGATACAGACTAGTAAGCTTTATAAAGTTTATTTTTAGTAACTTCTGCTTAGAAATCAAACTTACAGGGCCTTATTAAGTGCCAGATCTTCAAAGCAGTGCATAGTTAGGCTTTTAGCTGCTGCTGTTTTTGAAGAGGAAGGTGAGTGTTGGTTTGGGAGGAGGTGATGGGAGGATTAGAATAGTTAGCAAAAATAAATCTTCAGCCTTCTCTGCCCCAAGAGACATCAGTGAAATGTTTTGTGTGAGGCTTCACACAACATTGCAGTCCCAAGGGAATTGCTGCTGCTGTTTATATTGTACCAGATCTGGCTGTGGCTTTAACAGAAAGCTGTAATGTGCTGAGATGGCTATTCTTGTTCTTCTGTTTTGCCCCTGGTGCTCATGACACTGTCCTCCTTCAATACTGAATTTTTATCTTTCCTTCCTTCTTTCTTTAAAAAAGAAAGGTAATATTTAATATGCTTCCTTTTCATTACTGCTAGAATTGAAACTTAATAACTTGAGTGAAACCATATTCTTTTAGTTGTATCATCTGATAACTGTTTGCATGTTAGACCTTCAATTGGTCCAAGACATTGTGACTGATGTTTGCTTTTAAGTGTGGATTTGTTGCGATGATTAGATTATTCTGGTTAAGCCCAGCTGTTGGCATCTAATAATTAAACATAATTTAACTTGATTGATTAGATAGAATGAAGGAAAACTTTTATAAGACAACTGAAAAATGTGGGGCATCATTTCTCTTGTTATTGAACCAAGACTGAGTGGTGAATTCTGCAGTCTGTTCCCAGACCCTGCCCAGGGTTTTTCAAACATCAGTGTTTCTGAAGTCTGCTGCTTAGGAAAAAGATTTTATAACAATTCTTTTGTTATTTGGGTAACTTTTGTAGGTATAGCTAGAAAAAAATGTAGCCCTGATTGACCAGTTGGTAATGATGGAAAAACTAAACAAATGCATGATTATGAGTTAAATATTGCCAGTGAAACAAATCATCATGTTTGTGCTCCTTGAATTGCAAAACTGTGCTCCAGAGCCATGTCCCTGCCAAAACAGAAACTGCAAGCAATAACTCATCTCTCTTGAGGAATGCACCCTGTGTGTATGTGTGAGTGGTTCAATTTTTAAGGACTTGGTGCTGGACTGGAGGACAGCAATTGAATACATTTGTTCTAGCCCAAAACATTGCTCTGAGCAGTTTGGGATGTTAGAAGTCAGTTATTACGGAGGTTGTCATGTTATAGAAATGCTGTCAATATTTTTACAGTTTGGTAACTAAAATGTTTGCTTAGGGAAAGAACAGGGCCAAAGAAGACTTGGTGTTTGAATCGAGAACTGCAGGTGGGAACAGTTTTTCTTGTACCTGTAAAAATTGAAAAAAAAAAGCCTTAATCCACATAGGTATATGTTGTCTGTGTGGTCTGTAAACTTTTCAGCACAAGGCCTATTTTTCTTAAAAATTGCACAATACCTAGCATTCTTGGGATAAAATACAAGTTTAGGAAAAAATAACCAAAAGGAGCTCCAGTGCAGTAGTGTCTTCTGCTGGTGAAAATACCTTTCTTTTCATTCTGTTGGTAGCGCTCATTTAATCCCCAGCAGTATTTTGCTGTAAGGGTTGTAGCCCAAACTTTATAATCGTGCCAGTGACAGACAGAAATGAGGTTACAGTCTTCTAGTTTATAGTTGGGTCCAGCCAGGAATAGAAGTAATAGCATGGACAGGACTGCTTAGTGCACTACTTTGTTCAGCTGATGCGGGACATTGGTTGACTGTAGATGATGTGCAGTAGCTTTGTGACAAAGCAGTAATCAGTAATCAAATTGCCATTGTAGGAAATCATCAATTCATCTTTTGTATAGCTTTGCAAAGTCAAAGAGAAAAGGGTATAAGAGGGAGAAAAGGTAGAAGACTGCTTGCTGCTGAACAAGTTCAAAGGAGAGGTTTCTTATCCTTGTATTCAGACTGTTATTTCTGAAGTTGTATCTGGTTTTGCTAATTAGAGCTGCTTTATTTCAGGCCTGTCATAAAAGAGAGCATACCTTTGTCTGTGTTTACATTAGAAATACCTTGAAAGCAGCATATTGGAAATGAAAGTTTTTTATAGAGTTTGTGTGTGTTGGTTCATGCAGTACAATTAATCCTACCTGAGAGAGATGTAGGCAGGAGGACCATATGGAGGATGTGTAGCTTAGCACTTTTGTCCTAATGTGTTTTGTCTTATGCATTGCTAAGCATATACAGCAAGAGGAGAAACTGAAGTGGAAGTTGTTATGAAAAGATTTCTGTCCCTATTTGTGTTTCCAGTCAGGCAACATTCTTTTGGATGACTGTGTCCTGCCCCTGGGGAAAGCACAGCAGGGGTGACCTGCTTCATTCTTGGCAGAGGGAAATGGTTATCTTGGTTTGGTGGGTCAAGGAAAAAGAGGGTGCCTAGCCCCGTCGACTGAGAAAGAGCATGGCTGTTGATCTGTCTCCATGACGGAAAAAGAAGGAACATGCCTTGTGAGCTCCAGGAGGAAGCAGCTTCCTCTCCATCTTCTTCATTGTCCATGTGAGAAAGCTACCACATCTCTCTGTCCCGGTTTCTCTGTATAACACCTGCCTTCAGCGCTTACCAGCATTCAGCTAAGAGAAATAATGTCACAAGTCAGCTTTATTAAAATGTACATTAAGAGGTGTATGCCAAGTTTAGTCATCCTTTGATCATCAAGAGCTGTTTTTTTATTTATGTGAAACGCTAGTGATCTTCTTAAAGCTGTCCAAAAAAGGAGGGAAGATACCATCTGTCCCCATGAGCTTGCAGCAGAAATAATGTTCTCAGCTTTTGGGGAACGTAAGGGTGTGTGTGAGTAAAGGGAGTAATCCATTCTGGTGTAAGGAAAGCCAAATCTGTTCTTGTGTGAGGAAAGCCAAGTCCTTTTACGAGAGAGAGTACCTCTATGTAAGTGCTGGAACAGGAAGGGATAGTGGGGAGCTCCTTAGGATTCAGAAAGGAAGCATACAAGCGTTTCTCACAGCCTGTACCAGGGAGACATCAGAGTTTTCAGTCTCACAAACCAATTCCATTCTTTATAAAAACACTTTATTGTAGAGCATTGCCAGTTTGCAGCTTCATCTTGCTAGTCATAGGTTTGTGTTGTCCCTCCTGTCTGCATGCTCCTCCATGCAGACCCTGTGCAGGTTCTTCAAACTCTCCCGGGCAGTAAGTAATACTTTTAGGACAGCAGGGGAAAAAAAGTATGGTAATTTGCTGAGGGAAAGGAAGTTGGTTTCTAGCTCTAAATTAAGGACGGGAGTTGTGCTAGGCACTGGTATTCAATGAGTTAATCATAAATTATCAATGAATTTCCACTTTTTTCCCCATTTTTTTAAATATGTGAGAACATACTCAATATTCAAATTATTTCTTTTTTTTTTAAATAAAATTCTTCTTCTGCATGTTCAAAGAGTGCCATTTGTTCTGTGACTGGGCATGTTTCTGACTCCACATGCAGTAAGCATAGCTTACTGGGAAGTGAACTAAATAAAGGTTTTCCTCCTTTCTGGAAGTTTTGTGAGAGTGTGGAGAAGCTCTGGGCTGCTTGTCCCACTGAGGTACCTCTATGGCTGGTGTCTAGGAAGAGCTATTGCTGACAACCCTGAGGTAAAGCAAATGCCAGGTAACAGTGTCCCTCAGAGATTCCAGAAGAGATTTTGTAGGTTAAGTGCTTTCTTTCAAAGTTATATTTTTCCATCAGAAGAGGGGAAGTGCCTGAAGGATGTCCTTTGGATCTCTTTGTTGCTGCAAGTCATTGAGAGAGGTCTTCTTCCAAAAAGCTTTTTCAGTGAGCCATCACAGACCATTCTGTAGGTGGTATTCATCCTATTGTTCAGGATAGCAGAAATTATCAATCTATATAGTCATAGACACTGCAAAATTGACATTTTCACAAGCACAGGTTGAATGTGGGGTCATGCATGTGCAAAGAATAGTCTCTGACTTAAAGCTGATGTAGCGATGTTTACCACAGAATAATAATACCCGTAAGATTCTGTTTTGAATTGCTCACAGGCAAATTTTAACAAGAAGAAATACACCATGGAATATGACCAAAAGCATCTAATTTTCTTACTCTAAGAAAGCAAGAATTCAAACCAAAAGAATAATTTCTTCTTTTAGAAGATTAAGTATAACCTCAGATTTCACAGGAAATTTGTATGTGGTATTTCCATTTCCTCACATTAGATGGGAGACTTTGTCCAAAATCCATATAAAGTTAGCAGAATTTAACTGAGTCTTTGTGTAAGGTTGTGTACTTTCATGAGGATGAAAGTATTAAATATATACCTTTCTTTATAAGTGGAAGTTTTATAAACAGGTAAAGCGACATCACCCATGAGACGATGCAGGTGGCATGACATGTAGAGCAGCCATGGGTCTTTCTGAAGTCAGATGGGAATCAGTACTCCACAATCTAGCAGACGTCAGTGTCAGCATTTCCACCGGCATAAATGAAAACAAGCCAATACCCTTTAGTTGTAGCTGCTAACTGTGTGACTATGCTGCAAGCTGGAGAGTCACTGCTCTGTGGTGCAAGGAAGCATAATCTGTGAGACATCATTCATACACATAGGCAAGGCTTGACAAGGGGTTGCCGGACTGGAGTCCAGTTCAGAACGTCACACCTTGATGCCAGCCTGGATCTCTTCAAGCTTTTCTAGTGAGTTCAGCATGGTCAATGCATGCAGTCTTCAGTCACACTAAAAAGTAATTTGATCTTCTGGTCTAATGTCTTTTGTGCTTTTTTTCTCTTCTATCTGCTGGCAGGAATTTGGGTCTTGGCTGTAGATCAGCTCCTGGCAGCTGATCAGCTGAATGTCCACATTACTGAGGGCAACCCAAAGTTAGAGGAAACTCTCTCTGCAGCATTTGATATAAATCACATAAGCAGCAGAACTGCAAAGTAAGAAATAGCAGGAGCAAATTGCCAGCTATGCTGTCTTTTTCCCTGTTCCTGCACTGGAATTTCTGTTCTGTCAGGCAAGCTAGGAAGGACTCATTTGGGTTCAAAAACACCTGGCAGACTTGTTAAAAACCCATAACTTGTGTGCCTACTCATCAAGCAATCTTGCTGAATTGACATAGATGCACTCAGCTAATGAACCACTGTTTTTCCTGCATCCCCCACCTTTAAGGAATTAAATTGCAGTGGGTGGGGGAGAACAGGAGGAGGTTTGGGAATAGGTCTTTGGTTGTCTGAGAAAGCCTTAGCATTTCAGTTAGAGCCAAACTTTCTTCAGTGAACCCCAGAGTGAGAGTTCCTGTCCTGGTGCTGGTGGATGTTATTTCATTGCTGGGATGATGCCTGCGTTCTGTCTGTTGCACACAGTGTCGTTTTTTTCAACTCCACAAAATTAGCTGGAATTTTAGTAATGATGTTTTCGGCATCAGTCATTAGCTGTGTGCTGGTGCCATGAAAATGACTTTTCTTCCCGTGTATCTCATTATTTGCAGTTGGAACCTGAATGCAGCCAATCATTCCTAAAATAGCTGTAGGAAGCGCAAGCAATATAGAAACGTCTTTGTCTTGCTATGGGGTTTTGGGTTGCATAGCTGAGCCTGCCCTAGCACAAGACCTGGAAACAGGCTGCTGTCTCATCTGGGTGACAGTCTGGATTGTCCTTTGCAAAAACCCTGCACGTGGTATTGAAAAGGCAGAGGATATTTCCTGCAGAAGAAGAGAGCAACTTTGCCTTGCTCTACCAATGAGCCGGAGAACAGATTAGAGGCTTTTCCTATCCGCAAGGAAGCTCATCCATCATGCCCCATTCAGGCAGTCATACTCAGTGGGCTTGTTCTCTCTTGCTACACTGAACCTTTTTCTCCACAGCTTTTCCAAAGAAGTAGAGCACATAATAACAGAGCTATTGCTTTTGTAACTTGTACTACAGGCATTTGTCAATGCTGCTTTGACTTCCTTTTCTATGCTGCTCTAATTCCCTCATGCTGTGCTAAGAAGCAGGTGTGAACAGATGTGTAAGGATGCTTGTATTCTTCAGTATGTGTGTGAATGTGTGTTGGGAGAAGAGAGTAGTGTATTTATGTGATGCAGGGGCCCATCTCTGTCTAACTGTAATCTTTTTTTTACTTTTTCTGAGCCACGCCACCTCAATTTTAAGTTTGCCCTTGAAATCACATCAGATAGTTCATGTTTCCTCTCAGTAACAGACCCCCAGTAATTAGAATGATCTTGTGCTGTTCTATTAATCACAGGAATTGTGGTTTTTATATTCAGAGGTTAATTGATGATATCTGCATATAGCATTTTCCCTTAAAATAAATTGAATTACAGTAATTAACCTTATGTCCAGGTTAACAGAGAGTATCATTTGTCTCAGCAGTATCCTGGAAGTAGGATTTTTCTTATATATCTGTTGGCTACTTGCTTTGCTTTCTGTTTTCTTCATAACCCTGAAGTGGTGGAATGAAAAGAAGAATGAAAAGTGTATCACGTTGGCATATTGAGGTGATCCCTTTACTCAAAAGGCATTCCTGAAGATAGGGTACTTTCTTGTATTAACTTGTCTGTAAAGCTGTTTGGATTATATATGATGTAAAATTTGGGAATTTGTGGGGCATGAACCTAGGCAGAGCAAAGCTCACAGTCTGCTACTTGCAGCTAGCAATTACTAGTAAACTGCAGGAACTGGATTATTGCAAGCATCATGCTCATCTCAGAGAAAAAGCAAACTACATAGATTTTCTGTCTCAGCGTCAGATTTATTCTACTCCTTTAAGATTTCAAAAAATATCAGCAAAAAATATTGGGCAAAAAAGAGTAATCATGAAAGATAGAGATCTATGAAATTTCTCTAACATTTTAATAAAAAACCTTTCCTTTTAAATTTGGGTGAATGTCTATGAGTGTATGGACACGTGAATGGATGGATGTCTGAGGGAGAGAGATGTCAGAGGTAGCACTGAGAGACAATGTTCCTAGTTAATTTGACTGTTTTCTTAGCACACGGTCTTCTGGGTTTTTTCCCTACCTGCCTGTGCTCATCCACAGGCATTTTTAAAATTTCCTTCAGGGCATACATTTGGTTTGTGGACATTTTTCATTTTTGCAGTAATCTATTTCATGCTCTTCTGCAAGGTGCAGAGAGACCTGAAAAAACTGATTTCATAAACAAATTAAGGGATAAAATTATAAAATACATATTGAGAACTCTTTGCTTACCTGTATTTTTTAACTGTCAGGGACAAACATAACTTACCCTGCTGAGTTTACCTGATTTCCAGAGGGAAAAGCCTTGCCCTTTTTCCTGCTTTTAGGAGTCAGCTTGCCTGACCACAATGTGTCTGCATGTCCTTGTGCTGAGCAGCCTTCCCCAGACTATGATGCTGAGGTTTTGCCTGAGTTTTCCTGCTGCCATCACTAGATTATTGCAGTGTGGAACAATTGGTGAGTTCTCCAGAGGTGGCTGTCAGGGTAAGGACTTTCAGGTAGTATGGTGTCCACAGCTGGAGTAATTAATAATGTAAATGGTAATGTCTGTTCTTAGCATTTGCAGTGTTACAGTAGATCTCAGTCACATTTTGAGGGTGGGGTTTGATGTTGTATCAAGCCACTTTGTGCCAAAGTTGATTGGTGCCTTTTGAAAAAAATACTCTGACAAAACTTGCTGTTTCACTCAAAGTAAGTGAAACCAAGTTAATGAGTCAGTTTTTGCTTAAATGGATTTAGGGCCAGAACTGGCCAAATTGCATGAAAGTTAAGCAATGTGCTCTGATTACTTAACAGCTGAGTTAAATGTGAGGATTTGCATTTCTCTACTGTTTCACCATCTTAAAAAATGGACACTTACATTTCAAATAAATAGGACAAGTTTTCTGAAGAATACAGCAGGGATTCATGCATTAAATGCATGAATGTTTCTTGCATTAACAAGAAGCAAAGGGGAATTGTGATTACACTGAGCTTTAAACACAGTGATAGGTTCTATGGGATCCTAACTTTTTCTTCAGAGTTAACCTATGCCCTTGTATATCGATCTGATCTGTTACACAGACGTAAGAGTATTGGAAATTAAGTTTTTCTTCCTGGTTAGAGGGTGAAGGGCTGCAATCCATTTAAGTATGTACCAGCAGTGAAAGGAAGCAAATGCTAAGTATCTGAGGGAATCTGACCTGAAGAGTTGGCTGAACTGTAGGGATTGTTTTAGGATTACTGCCTGATCCTAATGTTATGTTTACAGCAGGCATGTGGCAGCTGAGAAAATGTCTGCAGGGCTGTGTTAAACTTTTAATCAGTGACAATTGTCAATATTGTTGTGAAAACATATCAGGCTTCAGGTTTCACCTTTGTTATCTAAAAGGAAAGAAAAACAAAGGGAGGCCACATTTCTTGCCCGTTACAGCTTTGGGTCACCTGCAGCTATGTAATTTTTATTCCATCCATCAGATGAGAGAATGGAAGGTCAGTTGACTGGCACTGATATTTCCCAGGCAAAGTGAGGGTTGGGGAGAGTAATGGTGTTGCCGGTAGTGTATCTGTTTTTTATTAAGCATGCTGAGATGAAACAGCAAAGTATATATTAAAGATGGCATTCTCTCCTGTCAAAAGACAGTGATTGCTACATTTAGCTCTTAAATCAATTCAAAATCTTGACAGAGGTTTGCTAAAGTCCCACAAATAATCAATAGAGCTATTTTTATCTCTTAAATGAGTGAGGCTTTTAAAAATAATAAAGACATCTTTGTAATGACCGACCAAGCTGTTCCAGAGTTAGGTCTGTTGCTCTGTGTGGTTGGGGGTGGTGAGTGAAAGGCGTTATTTAGGCATTGCCTTTGTTCCATTCTGCAGGTTTATAACCCCAAAATAAAATTGCAACTGTTTCTGGCAGTCATCCTCCAGGCACAGATGGCTTTCCTCCCAGTTTTGGCAAGCCTGATTTCTGTATAAAACTGAGCAATTATTAGAAAGTGAAATATTGCATGATATAATACCACTACCGCCACCATCAACATGGTGACAAATGGAGCATTCATTGTTTCTAGTGCTGAGTGAGGGAGTTAGTGTCACTGCGTTACCCCTTCCTCTAAAACCTGTACCTTTGCTGTTGTTGGTGTTGCATAGACTGAGGGATGGAACAGAGCAGATGCTGTAGCAAGGAACTGTGGCCATTTTCTCATTTGTGTTGGCTCTATATTTCAATGCAAATATCACTGAACAGGTGGCTGATGAGGCCCCCGTGGACTGTTTACAGTAAAGGTTACAACCAAAATCGATAGGCCTGAGATGCTTCTAATTCCATCTGGGAGATGTTCATCTTCCATCTGACTGTTCCCTCTCTGAACAGCAGCATCCTATTAATGCTGCAGTCATCAGGGATGTCTCACTCGGATCAGCAGAAGGTTTCTCCTATTTAGGCCTCCATTTGTTCTTACATTTTCTTTTTGCACTACATCGGATCGAGCAGTAGTGTTGATCTTGACAAGACAGGTTGCCAGCATTAAGCATGCTGAGTTTTGCCTACTGACTTGACACCTGCTACTACCGTTCGGCAGGCCGAGGCTCATCAGTGCTGCCTGGGGGTTGTCCAGATCTTTTCAGCTTATCGCTTACTGAAGCAGGAGGTAGTGATGTTACATATCATAGCTGACATTATTGTGCGTGATGCATGGCCTTGTAAAGTTGCAAACGAGGAGAGAGAAAAGCTGGTAAAAACTCACGTTTGCACAGACCTCAACAAAATAAGCAAGTACCCCTGAAACTTGCTTGAAAAGTACTTTGTATTTTGGCTGAAGTTTTATTTTAGACATGCATTTTTGCAGGTCTTAGTGGGAAGATCCACATGGTCCGTGTATCTGTGTTTCATCAAACTAGTAATGAGGTTTGTATTATTCTTTTTAATGAAGGTAGATGCTGTTGCTTACTATATGAGGCAAAATCGCTCTCATTGGTGTCTTTCCCTTGGGCCTAATCGTCACGTCTGGTGTGCGGCCCACAGCAGCTGGGCAATGAGTAAGCAGTACTGAATCCAATTAAAATGGTCGTAAAGCGTGCATAGCAGAGGGCACCCATGCATTCCTCTTACGGCCACGGAGAACTTTTTGATATACACAAAAGATGAGAGGGAGTGTGCTTCATACACATAATTTAGAGTCAACAGGGATGCAGGAGATGTGGGGACTTCCCTTGGGCACTGCCCCCTCCCCCCACCAGCATTCAGGAGCAACCCCTTGTTACCACATGATTTGAAGGAGTTAAGGTGATTACCCCAAAGCATTCATGCACCACCCTCTCTGGCATAAGGGCCAGCTACCCGGAGTGCTAGAGTGCTTTTTTGGCCATGTGAAATGAATGGCCAGCTGTAGAGACAACAGGAGCAGGACAGCAGAGGGAAGATGAATGATGGCTGCACCACCAGTCACAAAAAGATGTTGGAGGTTGGTGGTGATGATGGGTACAGAGCTGGCATTACGTGTCTGTGGCCACCTGCAACACCATTCAGGTGACTGAGCAGCAATCGTTAGAGAAAGGACAACACAAGCAATCAAGGGCCGGCCATCCTGGGCACTCTCCTGCCATGTGCCAATTCAGTTGTAATGTCTGGCACTCCATGCTATGTCTTGCTGATAGCCACTTGTGTCTCCTCTCTCTTGAGCTCCCCAGGCACCCGCTGAGCTTCTGTTCAATCACATCTGTCTGATCCCCTTGGCACCACTAAGCCTGGGCATTTTGCATGATCCCTTCTGCTGCCAGGTGCAGCCGCATGAGGTGGTGGAGCAGCAGCTAGCCCACCACCCAAACAGGCGTAGACAAAGGATGGTCTCCTGAAGAGCTCTGCTGTGCCGGCCTAACTTTCCTCATTTTCTGGAATCCTCAGCCTGCAGGTTGTATTCCTCTCTTTTCGTTGTTGTTGTTGTTGCATTATTCCTAATTCCTTTCTCTGACTTGCACAGAACTCTTGTCTTTCACTTTCTAGGAGCTGTGAATTTAAAGGGGTAAATAGCAGTAACAGTGTCTTCCACTCACTGATTTCCAAAGGTTTAGCCAAAGGAGATGAAGGATGCTTGCCAGCATCGCATGGGAAATCTGTACCATAGCAGGGAACAGTCAGGTTGGCTGACTGGTTTCTGTGCTCTGCCTTCAGCATGGCAAAGCATGTGCTGTGTAGATCAATAAGTGCTTTTTTATGTATGGGTAGATAGATCTTGCTCTCTAAGTCTCTTTCAATGAGACACTGAACTAGGACTTGGGTTTCTCATTCACTTGCTTGCCTTCTCCTCTTACCTCAGCAAAATCTAAAATCTTTTTGTTACTTGTTATGCAACTCACATAAGTTTCTTCCCTGCTTTCTTATGGTCTTTTTGTTTTTCCCAGGGTAAGAAATGCTGATAGTGATGAGAAAGGCTATTTGCTGAGTATTTCCAGGGTCAGTTCACAGAGGATACTACTTTTTCTGGTCGTGCATTTTTCCTTATGCAGTAGTTCAAATTTTTAGTTTCCTCACTGTGTGGTTAAATGTTCTTCCTTCTTACTAGACTTACTGTCTTTTTGAAGAATAAGTTATTTCTACATGTTTGTAGAAACAAAAGAATTTGTTTAAGACAGTCATGGTTTTTTATGGCCATTACGTTTTCTGGTCTTGCTTCAAGCATAACACAGACCATTGAATTTTGTCTGGTAATTCTCACATTAAGCTTAATAATTTGTGGATCGAAGTGCAGCTGTCGTGTATGAACACAACCCATCATGGTATAAAGAAGGTTTGTAATAAATGAATGTAACATGATCTGTCCGTTACTGAGCAGGCTTACTGTGCCATGGGAAAATTCTGACATGGTTACATACTTTGATATTTTACTTGGAGTTACGCTGGGTTTAGCTGAACATAGAGTGAGGCCAAAGCAACCAAGATGGGAGGTTTTCTAACATGGAAGAGCATCCCTTTCAATAGTTATTTATAGATGTGTCTACGCAGTCATTGCTGTTGCTGTTGAGTTTGTTCTCAAGATCAAATCTGGCCTTAGAGTTTTATGGAGTTTACCAGGAAGTTAGCTCTTCCGTTTAGGATTTTTCATGTGATTTGTATAACCTTTCTGGAACTTACAAGCTGTAGATACAATAACCTGCTTACTGGGGTATTATGGCAGCAGCCACGTAATCATTTACTTAGCCAAGCAGCTATTCTATATGCATTTCCACTCAGACTGTTGTTCACTAAATGCTAAAAATATCAGACAGCAAAAAGCAGAGCTCATCATGGTGGCTTCTTGTTGGCTCAGGTAGCCATGGATAACCATAGTGGAGGGCACTTGGCACAGAAAAATCAGACTTTTCACCTTGATTTGGAATGATCATCACTTTCTTAGCTTCAGAAACTCCTTCATGCCAGCAGCATGATTTTTACAAAATTAAATGCCTGTACGTCAAGAATCTGGGTGGGTGCCTATGTATATGAATATGAATATGTATATTTATATGTATACACAGGCTTTAAGTGACTAAATATAATAGACATAGCAACTCTATTGCACTAGAATCCAAACATCCTACTTAGAGGTGGTTCACCTTTGGGCTGCAGTGTACAAACAGAAAAACTTATTCTGTCTAGGAAGGCAAAAATTTGATTTCTGTATATGTTAAGAGATCATATGGCTTATTTAATCATAATATGTCAAAAAGGAGGGAACAGAGAATTAACCAGAACAAGTCATCTTACATAGGTATTTGAAACCATCAACTTCAGAAAGAAGAAACAGAGCACCAAAATATCTTGCATAAAGTTATATTTGTGTTGGTCTTAGGCATGCACGAAGCAGACTAGTTGGGGTTTTTTTGAAGCCTGAAAGAAATCTGACCTACTCCACCAGCTCAATGGCTACAAGTCATTGCATTAGACAGAGATTATAATACATGCTCTTAAGCATTTGTAGGGCTGTATTTTATTAGCATGTCATGCTAATAAAAGAACACTATCAAAACTCACTCTTCTTGTCACCACTAGCTTCCTTCAAGAGGAGCAGTAATTATGTTTTGAACAGGGAGAACTGGGGTCCTTAGAGCCAGTTCTCTCTCAGCAGGTATGGCTTAATGCAAGCCAGATTGAACTGCAGTGGTCTACATTGGCTGAAGAGCCCTCCACCGGTGTTTGCAAAACTTTTATTTGGACGCAGTGCCTGTACTTGCTTGGCATCACTGTCTAGCTACTCATGCTTCATCAGACACTGTGTTCACAAGCACTTTTGATTAGAAAGTAGTTTCAGCACAGTTGCGAGTAAGAACATTTGCATCACTCCCAGGAGTCCAACCAGAGCTGAGTATTTGCTGAAAAGGAAATTTGTACTAAAAATAAGCGTGACCTTCTTGAATCAGCACTTTTCTGAAATTCCACTGAAACTGTATGGCTTTTTCCACCATTGTAAGAACAGCAGAAGTAACGTTATGTTTGAATAATTACCTCCGAGTAAAAAGCTGCCTTTAGGTGCAACTTGAGACCTACATGATGTTACTTTATTGGCACAGGCATTGATACAGTTGTGTAGTCCACTTGAATCTTTGACAGATCAAAGTAGACATTTTGCATTTACTTTGTATGAGTTTGAACAACTATGTTACCACTAGAGCAACAGAGAATTATGCTTTTTTTCCTCTCTTCTCCCTCTTTTCTTCTCCAGAAGCTACCCTTAAAAATGACATATATATGAATGAATTTCATACACTTAAAAACCTACTAGTCTAGTCTCTGTTATAAAGCAGTATGTCATTTCATTTGTCAGTCAATTCTTTTCAGGTAAAAGGAAAAATATCTGGCCCAATAATGTGTACATAAAATGACAAAGTAAGCGTGCTGGGTGTTGTTCATTTTCCGGGAGGCTGTCTCCTGTATATATTTATGTGGAGCAGTACACAGGTCTGAATGAGAAGTAGGGAATGACAGTGCAGAATTGCCTATGGGAAAACTTTTTCAGGCCCTAAAGTGGAGTGGCAGCAATATGTCTGCAGTACCATCATGCTTTCCTCATAGCGTACCCACATTGTTAGATAGTGGATGATGTTCTGATAGGGAGTACAGAAAGAAGCTATTCTTATGCTCCAGAGTCTCACTGTGAGCCAAGTGGTTTGAATTGTCAGCCTGCAGACTGATACTGTGGATGAATAAGGTTTAAGTGGAAGAATTGGATTGCTTGATAAGTTTTTTCCCATTAAACTGTTGCTCCTTCAGTGTGTTTCAGAAAAGACTTCTGCATTGGACTGTAACAATTTCAAGAAGGAAAGAATTTCATTCTATTTGTGTATTAAGATAAGGCACTTTGTTTTGTCACTTTGCATTGTACTTACAGGGGCAAAATATTTAAAGCAGCAAAATTACATTTTGAAAAATCATGCAGAGAGAAAGGAATTAACCCCTTTAATGTGTATGTTTTACTTTTAATTTGAACCTTTTGAGAGAAACTGCATTTCCAAATATTGTATTTACTTCTGCTGCTTATTTCTACTTCGGGCATTCCTGAGGGCCCCAAATGATGTTTCGCTGGGCATGGAAACAAATAGAAAGAAACAGTTCCTGCCCCGGAGAGCTAACATTCAAGTGAAAATGTAAGAGGTGATTAAAGAGACAAATGGAGGAAATGTGTCAAGAAAGTGTCTGCAGGCAGACATAGCTGTGTCAGTAATCATACACAGCTATCGGCCTAACCAGTGCTAGATGGAAATGCTTCTCTTGGGGCTTGTATGTACTATCTTCTAGTGTGCATTCTCACATAAGGTATAATAGACAGACAGTGTCTGCATTGTGTTGCATTTATTCTTATTATTTTTATCCTTTGCCATCCATCTGACACTTTGTTCAGTTAAGGTGTCAGTCATTGCCTTACATTACATTTTATTTTTTCTAGTCTCAGGCTCAGTCTATCTGTTATTTTGTTTATAGAACTAGAGAATCAGCCAAGTTTACAATTTGTATGTTTGAATAATAATAGGCAAACACAGAGTATAATAAATCGTTAGTCCTTATGGACTGTATCACCCTGCAACAGAGTCCCTATTCCAATCCAGTTACAGGAACTGAAATTTTATTTGAAATTAAATATCTGATAAGGCATATTAATTATTGTGGCATTTTTCAGTTGGGTAAAAGATGAGGAATCAGCTGTGTCTGTGAAATTAAAAATGAAAATGCAACACTCAAGACTTGTTAATGCTTTTTTTGGCATCGAGAAAGGATACATAGGTATCTAATATTAAATGGTGTTGCAGAAGGGCAAGTTAGCACTTTGTTTGCCAAATTAAGTTTCAAAGACTATGTAGGTTATGAAGTTTGACTTTCTGACCATAAGTCTTGAATGACTGACAGACTACTGTAAAATAGCTTTGTTCAAAAGGAATCTTTGGCAGTCAGCATCAAAGGTTTGAAACTCTGGAAGGGATGAAAAGAAACCCCCACTTTTACACTGATTTCCCCTGCAGATCAACCTCTGTGTGAAATTTGCCTGGGAATTATGAGCTATTTACTGTATTATGTGCTGTTTTCTTTCACTGTATCCAAAGGCCCCTGTGGTTCCTTTTATCTTCAAGATTTAGGGATATTTTTGCACATGAAATGTGAATGAGTGAATGCGTCAGTGGAACATGGAAAAAATGCTGGTTTTAGACAGTTCTGTTCTCCTTTATTTTATTGCAAGTTGGAATATTGGTTTTATGGCACCTAAATTTATGGGTACATATTTTTATGGTAAAGCCCAATGACATGTTCTGCATGCTCCATCAAGCTCTCTCAGTGTTTCTTCACTTGATTCACAACTCTGCAGGGTATGAATCAGTGCCACAGTATAACCCTTAATCTCTTTTTAACCAGAATAATGTAGTGTGGTTTTTTTATTTATGGTGTGTGTCATTGTGTCATCATCTAATTATGTAAACCAAAAAAGGGGAAAACAAAGTATTTCCCAAAAAACTCTTGTCAGCTGTTGATCAGTCCAGGAGACAAAGTTTCTTTATTGCCTATAGCAGCTGAGGCAGAAAATTCTTTGTAACTCACAGATACTTAAGTCTGCCCTCAAGCAAGATGTGGCATTGCTGGCATGTGGGCTAAAGGGAAACTGGCCTGGTAAGGCAGTTTCTGCTTAGAAACATGACATACCTTCTCAGGTACAGTGAGAAGCTTGAGGAGAAGGAAAGCTCCCTCTACTTTCCATTGACTATTTTTAGCTTTCTGTATGCAGTGGTTAAAACTGAATCGACAGAAGGCTCTTAAGCCCTTTTTTTGTCTTCCGCAGGGTGAAGTGAAGAAGTGAAGCCTCCCAGCTGAACTACTATGAGGTCAGAAGCCTTGCTGCTATATTTGACACTGCTACACTTTGCTGGAGCTGGTTTCCCAGAAGATTCTGAGCCGATCAGTATTTCGCATGGCAACTGTAAGTATAAGAGGCCAGAGGACTTCATTTGTTTAATATTGATCAAGGGACTTCAAATCAACAGTATTTTGTTACAGTTGCAATGAATGAAGTTTTTCTTGATGTCTCCCAGATCAGCCAATTTATGTTCTCAGATGCTAATATAGGAATATGACTTTTTCACATTGACTTAATGACTGATGGGTGGTCTTGATCTTCCTTACTGCTGCTTGATCTTCCAAAACCATAGCCTTTCTCCTTCTCAAACAGAGACACTTCAGTAGCATAATCAAACAAACTATCTTGCTCTATCCAGCAGTAAAGGAAGGAAGCCTTCTCCCTGCCGCGCCCTAAAATCAAAGTGTCCCTCATATGACTTGTGAAAATGTAGTTCTGGATAACCAGTGAAGCACCTCAGAGTATCAAGCATAGCACACTAAAGTAACTGAGCTCTGAAAACATAATTTGTTGATCTAATACAAATAATTGAACTTACTTCTTTAAGCTGTGATGGATTCCACTTTAGTATTAGACATTTTTTGCTAAGCTGGAAATGTAGCTAAAAATCAAACCAAGACAAAGACTCTTTTGTAACAGGATATCTCTTCTTTCTTACCAGCAGTAACTGGCAAACTCTCCAAAATCTAGGGTAACAGAGACAGCTGCAAGTCAGTATTGAGATTGCTGGCTAAACAGGTGAAGAGCTTTCTGTGCATTTCGCCATGCAAGTCAGTGATTAGCATAACTGATTCTTTCACAATTTCCTCAACTCAGTTATGATTCCTGCAAAGAAAAGTCTTCTGAGGTCCCAAAGGTTCAGATATTTACAAGGAAGTCTTTAGCGCCTGGGTCTGTAAAAGTATGCTCAGGAGTAGCAAGTCAGCAATGAGTAGGCTTATATTTAAGCCTACTTTGGGTCAGGAATTTGAATTTAAAGTGAATCTCTTTTGTGCTGCTTACTGTGCTTTGGGGTGGCCTTGGCACCCATAAACTTGTCTGTCTTGGGTAAGACCAAGCTGAAAGGCAGATTCCAGGGGATCATTTGATGCGCTCCAAATGCAGTTCCAGGGCAGAACTACTCTGAAGCAAACCCTGCTGAAACATGTCTAGTGTGAGCACTAGATCCTCAGGACCAACATTTTCACCCTCCAGAAGGGTGACGATAATCATCCTTGCTAATGCAGAAATAGCCAGTCTTGATCCTTTTGGAGAAATGGAACATGAGATAACTTCCTCCTCTGCAGCATGGCATGCTGAAATGCACATGAATGTACAAGCCCTGAGCTCATTCTAGATCTATGAGTAACAGAGGAAATGGTACTGGACAGAGAACAGCTTGACAGTTAAGCTTGGCATTTTGCATGTAGGACTTGGTCAGAAGGATTAAGCTACTGAACATAAATCCTGCCTGGGCTATCTTAATTTGTTTCTCCAAGAGTTCTCAGCATCTGATTTGCAGGGAAGTTACTGTTTCTGTACAGTTTTATCACCAGGCTTTCCGATGCATGGCACTCTCAAGTGCTTTGCTGAAGCCATGGTGTGAATCAATACTTTGACCAAGCTTAATAGGGAAAATACCTTTAGAGGACAATAGCTGAAAACACTACAGCAGTAGCTGAGTTTCTGAAGAAACAGACTCCCTCAAACAGCTCCAGGTTTCTGGGAAGGTATATTGATGGGGAAAAGGCTCAGGCATAGCTAGGTGATAGTCAGCTCTGCAAAATATGCACATGCAGCAGTTCTGCATTGATGATGCTCATCAGAGGTTTATCCTCCTCCTGTCTTCTGTCGTTTTGTTTACTTAACTAGCTCCCTAGTTTATGCATCTAGATGTCATGATCACATATACATATGAAGTCTGACAGCAAGGCGGCCCTTGGTCAGTGCTCACTGTTGTTATAGGTAGTACACACAGATCACCTGGGGAAGAGCAGCACACCCCGTGTATGCTGAGGTCTCACCAAAAAAGATCATGGGAAGAGAGAATAAATGCTCTTGCTAACTGATAGAGTGGGGGGGGAAAGCTGGCTTGTTGATACCATAAGCTCAGTACAGGGCTTCCAGTCAGTATTGTTGTCCAGTTGCCAGAAGAACTGGAGTATCAGACTGGTTGCCTAAATAATATGCAGTGACTTTCATTTTATAAAGTTCAAGTAGTGGTTTCCCACCGTTTCTCAGAAATCCCCACAGCTGTTCTACAATGGCAGTCAAACCCTGTAGGAAACCCGCGAGCTGGCAGTTTGAACCAAGGAGAACCAAGTCTTTTGCTTTAACCACTACCAGTCCAGTCATTGTGGTGATTGATGGGCCACTGTGAAACAGCTTTGTCCTGCTAGACACCCTTTCGCAGCCAGGTGTGAGCATTTAAGCTCTGCAAGCAGTGAAAGAAAAACTGTGAGAAAGTGCCATGTACCCATGTGCCAAGAACTCCAGAACAGCTTTATGCTCTAAAAAAACTTGCAGTTTGTGTCTTCTACAAAAGTGATGACTTTCTCCTTTGCAGCTGCAAAGACTGTAACCTTGAAGAACTCTCCAGCCCTCTGTGCTCATGCCTTCCAAGCCGAGACTCTGGTGCTGGAGCAGAACAGAAACCACAAGTTTTGGCCATAGCTGGGCCCCATAGTGTTCCATGTTAGCATGGTTTCAGTTTGTGATTCTCTTTTGACCCTGTTTTTTTTTTTTCCCTTCCTGCAGATACAAGACAGTATCCGGTTTTTGTGGGTCACAAACCAGGGCGGAACACCACGCAGAGGCACCGGCTGGACATCCAGCTGGTCATGGTCATGAACAGGACCCTCTACGTTGCTGCTAGGTCAGTAGTCCCCTGCTTGGCCGCTCCTCCCTTGCTGCTTTCAGAGAAAGAAAAAGACAAGGGATATTCTGAGCTCTTCTGTACCGGACATGTTATTTTTAGGATTTTCTCACACTCAGAGAGAGCTTTGCAGCCTGTTAGTAAGACATATTGGAAACCTTGTTAGTCAGTCAACTAAGGTTCAGTTTTGCGAGGTGCTGAGACAGTCCTTTCAGGACTATGCACCTCTGCCTTCCTTTGAATCTGGCAAGAGGGAGGTTGTCACAGAAATCGTTCAGCCCCGTGGAAGAAAGAGTCTGTCCTCATCCTGTAATTTTGTTTGTGCACACCATTAGTGACATATTTTAGAGAATGATTCTGCTGATGCACAAATGCATGTTCGGATAAGAGTTATTAAACTGTAATGTTGCTGGTTTAGGCATGTTTTTAATATCTTAAGACAAAAAAGAGGCAAACATGTTTGCTGTTGTTCTTTTGATGTACTCAGCAAGGTTAATTAAATTTGGTGTCTGGAGTTTTTTGGATAGTCATACTGTGCAGATACAAGCACATGCCTTTTTATAAAAATTGCATATAGAGCCACCCATTCAGTTTGCATAGCTCAGCATGGCACCATCAGCTTCAGAGGAGCTACACAGATTTATACAGCTGCCAACCTGGCACAGATCAGACATTAACACTTCCTCTTCCTTCCTGTTTTTAGCGAAGGAGATTGATAATTTTAGAGTAGGAATTACCTGATGGACGCAGGATAAATGCAAGAACTGTCCAGATTAGCAAGGGTGGGTAGTCCATCTTAGGAGATCTTGGACCCAGATCCTGTTTTGGACTTTCCTGCAAGCTGCCCTCTGGTAGCAGCTTGTTTCCTGCCAGTTTTCTGGTCCTTCTCCTCCATCAGAGAAATACATGCCGTTCTGTGTGTGCCACAGAGAGCTTGGCTGTTGCTGCAGATGGGAGAAGTGGTGGGTGGGATGGCCGGGAAATGAGAGGGAACAGCTGCTGAACAGGCAGCCTGTCACCACCAGCCCTGTCCTCAAAGCCCCCGGCTTCCTTCTCAAACAACCACTCCCCATCTTCTGGGTGGTCGGATATGTCCTGTGGTGGAGATCAGCTTGTTGATCTCCACTCGGCACCAAGTAATTAGTTGCGTTACACCAACAGAGTCACCAAGTGCCGTATTTACAGAGCTGTGTCCCTGGCTACAGGAAAACCACATTCTACCTGTTGACCTACCCAGGCACTGCAGCTAAGTGCAGCTTCTTTGGGCTTCTCACGTATGCCAATTTGTACAGGATCTGGACAGAACAGCTCTGGGTTCTCACTTGTGCCGAGCCCTTGCGTCAAGTCCAGGCAAACAGTGTTCATCCTTCCATGGGGAGCTGTGGCAGAATTGGTTATAGTGCACAAAGAGTGGGCAGCCCCACAGCAAGGCCCCTCTGTGCTTTGCCTGAGCTCAGGGCTTAGGATTTTTGCTGCACTTAGTGTGATAATGAGCAGGGCGGGGGAGCAGGCTGAAGGGGTTTGAAAGGTGGTGGCAGGATTTCCTGCTTTTCATGGCTGAGTTCCCTTTGCTTTCCTTATATGTTTTCCTTTAAATTAGGAAATCATTTGCAGTGAGAAGGTGGTAAATCTTCTTTGTGGATTTTGCTCTGCTGTATTCATAGTTTGTTCCCAGACTGAGATTGACGCAATTAGACTGTCGCAGTGCCCAAGCAACTGGTATTACAGCAGGAAAACCCAGCGAAACATTTTGGGATATGAAACCACTGTGTGCACAAATTGTATAAAGAATGCTAGTATTTGGGGAATAGTACCTGTACTGGTATGTGAATATGCATTCTTACATATTATGTGGCTGTTTATTTGTATAAAACAGTTTACTACAATGAGAGTGCTTATATACTCCTAGGATCTAGTGACCTACAAAAAAGAATAAAGACCTAGTCTGTTTTGTACTTACACAAGCCCAAAAAATCTTCTTACACTTTTTTCCTATGGTAACTCAAAAACTCTTTGACATATTCTTTTCCCCCTCCGCATGTTACTGAATAAAATCCCTGCTGGGCTGAGAAGCCTATGTGATACAAGTTGAAATTCAAAGGTCATTTTTATCTTTAGGTAATAAATTTCAGAAGATGACTCATCCTTTGATAACTAGTGTGAATGAAAGTTTATAACTGCAATACCACGTCTCCTTTAGAGGTAGTAGGAAATCTAGAGACTGAAGCACATACGTACACAATCGAAGGTGTTTCGCAAAGAGGTTTGTGACAAGATTTATTGAAAACTTTAGCTAACAGAAATCCCTCAGCTATCATATCAGATGTTGCTTTCATGCTGGTTTTTTTTTTAGACATTGAAATATGGCAATGCTAAGTTTACATTTGTACCAAATTATCTGAAAAGCAATCAAAACAAATGATTAAAAATTGAGAGTTTTTATTTTGGGGTTTTTAGGTTTGGGTCGGGTTTTTTTGTTTGTTTGCTTGTTTTAGAAAATCCAGCATTTGCAGACAGTTTCCTTGAGCAGAAGAGGACTAACTCAGATGTGAGAACCGCTAACACTTATTATTGAGTGACTGGCAAAGAACAAAATTTCTGTCTGTCACTTGCTTACTTGGTCATACAGGATATGTGACTCCTCTATTAGCTGTTACCAAATAAAATTTTGTATCACTTCAGAAAGGCTTTATTTCATATTACCAGGCAGAGAGATCCAGCCAGTATAAATTAGAATAACTCAGCCGAAGCCCCTGAAGCCATGCTGTCCAAATATCTGGCTTGCAGTCTGCAAAGGACCAGCTCTGTTTTCTTTTTTCTCGTGGGAAGGGTACTCCCTCGCTGTCTCTCTCACAGTCGCCCACACCCGCGCGTACACACGATTTTATAAGTTTGCCATGTCTCCTCCTCCCATTGTCTTGTGCGGTGGCGGCTTTTGTTCACATTATCTGTCACCCCTCATGTGTATGTACAAAACGGTTTATTGAGCCTGCAAAGCATCGGGATGGCTCCCTCCTCATTTGCAGTTACACATTTCCAGACGATGCACTGAGTGGCCAAGGGTCATGCACAGCCGGTGGCATTATTTAAATTCCCTTCCTCCACAAGATTATGCCATGGCAACAAAATGAGGTTCTGCTGACTGGAGGTGGGAAAAACGGAAGTTCTTGGATTAAGTCAATTTGTGTTAGAATAACTTAATTAGCAGCGAGCTGTACACATACCACAGCTAGTAGATAGTAGGAGTTGGGCAGCAGTGGGAAAAAGAGGGCAAGGACAATCCCACAGTGTCTGTGGTTAGAGAGCCCTCCCCTGAATTTGACAGGTCTTTCGCTCTCTGCAGACATTGTCAGCAACTATGTTTCACATACAGCATGAGAAAATGGTCCATAATTTGCCTGATACTAACCCTCTTTCAGATGATCCCATAACTTAGCATATGAGTTTGCTTTGAAATGTTTCTTGAACCAGAAAGTAAGTCTCCTGAAAGCTGTTTTATTGAGAGTGGAACTAAATAACTCAAGGATCATTCTGAATACCACCACTGTGTTTTCTAATTGTCTTGTTTAAAAAGAAAAAATCATAACCACTGGAAAGTAAGACTGATGATTAAAATAAGAGCTGTGCCGGAAGAAGGTTTTTAGAGCTCCAGCCACACCTAATTTACAATTCAAGAGATTTTGTTCCCACTTTTATATAGTAGGAGTGACAGCAACAAAGAGTGATGTACATAAAAAGGGAACCGTGCAGTAATCTTTAAAGCTGGTATCACGCTAATAGGTAGTTTTAGTCCAGCACCAACCATGACCACTGCTCTGCCAGTAAAGTCAAGCAAATAATAAACTGAAGCGTTAAACCAATCTTGGAATTAAATGACAGCTCTGGTTTTACAGAGTCTGGAGGAGAAGAAAACCCACAGTCCTCAGTTTGGCATCTTACAGAGCAAACAGCCTCAAGTACCATAGCAGACAGTGGATTTTT
The DNA here is from genome assembly GCA_031468815.1 of Morus bassanus. NCBI lineage: Eukaryota > Metazoa > Chordata > Aves > Suliformes > Sulidae > Morus > Morus bassanus. The sequence goes on along the minus strand of CM062600.1, from coordinate 18,808,673 downwards.
AAAAGCCAATTCCCCACAACAATGCTACCTCTTTTCTCCACGTGAGAGAAGTGTTGCTTATTCCTCTTATAGCAGTGTTTTGTGTTTGCTTTAAGAGACTAACACTGTTTCCCCAAAACCCAATAAAATTAAGCTAACCTTGAGAGCAAGGATTTCTAAAATGGAAACAGTCTGTATCCTACTTTCAGCAGACCCCTCCAATGCTGTGGGTCATGCTCCAGCTACAGTTTCCTGTATTTTGAAAAAAGCCAATGTTATTTCAAGGAAAAATGAGATGGTCAGTCCCAATTTGATGTGGCAGTTACTACAGCGCTGTGGGTTGGTGTTTTTTTCAAATTTTAGGTTCTGTACAGAGATGTCCTTGTTCTCAGCTTACACAGAGGAGAATGTTCAAAAATATCTCTTTACCTGAGTAGCTGAGTCTATTTCGTCTTTCCAAGAAGAGAATGACAGCTAATTGTAGAGAGGGACAGGTTCTCAGGAAAACAGGAAAGTAAATGCAAGCAAGAGATGTGAACTTTTTTCAGAGGAGTATTTTACAGTTTAGTTTGTCCACCAGTGTGTGAAGAGAAGAATAATTTCAGGGAATAGTTTCGTGGCTGTCAGCCTTTTGCCTACCATATTGTCAATCAAATTATCACAGCTGAGGTTAAACGTATAATTTTTTTTTTTTAAAAAAAAAAAAAAAAAAAGAAGCATTAACCTCTTTTTAACCCTGAATGGCTAAATGTGGCACTGACTGCTAGCCCAGAAATCTGGCAAAGGCTGCCTGAGATCTATTGTAGCTGATTTCAGGATACGCAAAAACATGTGCGTGCTAGATCATGGCATCTGCTGTAGGGTCTATAGAGCAAAAATGATATGAGGCTCAACTCCTTTCCAAAATATCTTTTGTTCAAATAATTGCTTTCGGGAAAGAATCTTGCTTTGAAGTTTTATAGCATTTTTCTTTTTTTCTTAATGGGAAGGAAGATAGTTATATATGAAAGTGCTTTTCTGGGAGACGCAGGTGATGCTGTCAGTAATGTTCCCTGGTAAGACCTGTGATCTTTTTTTTAATGGATTATGGATTATCTTGTGATAGATAGCTCTCTTCATAGAAAATGAACTGTCTGACTACTCTATTTGACTTTGCATTCATTTGCCTTTGTTTACAGGGACCATATTTATACTGTTGATATGGACACATCACATACAGAAGAAATTTATTTTAGCAAAGTAAGTAGCTTTTATCATCATCCAGAAACCAAGGACACTAGAACAAGCTTCAAATAAATAGGAGGATGACATTGTTTCAAACAACTTGCCAGCGCTGCTGTAAAAACTGTAATAAGCAAGTAAGATGGCATTGCTAATCATATTTGAGGAAAGCTAGAACAGCAATCATTTCCTCTGTGAATTTCTGATAAGTGATTTAGCTGGGCCGATAAGCAATCCGTACTGAAATATAGTGAGGTCCCTGATGGAACATCTGTCAAACATCTATTCATTTATATTCAGCAGTTTTCTGTAACAGCTATACTATCCCAATTAAGTATACTGAAACTTTCATCATAAAAAGCAAGTGATATTTACATATTTTCATGCACACAAATTTTATTCACTCATGCAAGTACTCACTACACAAAATCTTATTATAACATCACTTTGTAGATGTATTCACATTATCTCCATGGGAAGTTACATTCAAACTAAGAGCTTTGTTTGCATTACCATATTGTATATTAGCATAAACATAGTAGAAATAATCTCCCTTCAGCTCCTTTGCGTTGCATTCACATTGTGTGATATGTGCCAAGCACAGCCTTGGTCCAGCAGAAGATCATACAAATTTGGCCATTGGATGAATTCCACTGTAGGAGTAGAGAGTGTTTCATTATAACTATGAATGATCCTGAAGATGAGCTTATGACCAATTACTCGTCAAAAAGTGAGGGCACAGGCTTATAATGGAAATAAACATTCATGGTTACTCTTTCAACTCGGGGCCCTTCATGAATGCACAGTGCCTCAGTTCACTGATGGGAAACAGTCAGGACTGTCGTGGCTGTAGAGTCTAAGATGCTACTATGATAGGCCATATGTTTTTAAATAAAGTTTTATTTTAATTAATCAGCCTACCACATTTGACCACTTCTGAAACTCACCGCAAAAAAGTCCAGGCTGGGATTTACCTGTAAATGTTCTAGAAGAAGAGTATTAGAAGATAAAATCAGCAGTGTGTTGATAGGTGGAGGTCTTTCTGAGACTGTTAGCAGATAAGAATTACCTGAATTTGATTTCCTTGCTAATCTAAAATGTCGTCTTCCAGAATACATATTTCATTTAGAATCCAGTTAAGCTTTATAGTCCATGAATGTTTATTCTGATTTGCAGAACAATATCAAATTAAATGAAGAGACCATCTAGTACTTTTAAGAAAAGCGCACATTTTTGAAAGTTGGCCTATTGCTGAATTCCGTTGGTTTAGGCTTTAAAAAAATGGGATAGGTTTCTAGTCTAATGAATAGACAGCAACACAAAATTAAGTGAATGCTCCACATCAATGATCTTTCATTGTTGTGGTGAATTAATCATGGAGAAAGGGTGCAGAAAGCTTTCAATAAATATATGTTCAACAGCTAGTCTCCCCTAAGGGACTTGTGAAATCAAATGCAACAACCTCTGGGCTCTAATTGATTTTTTTTTCTTGATCCTTGCAGAAATTGACATGGAAATCTAGACAAGCTGATGTAGACACATGCAGAATGAAGGGAAAACATAAGGTATGCAATTTTCTTTTCTTCTGCATCTGCCACTTTAGTTTAGTTGCTTCACTATTATCTCGGGCTGCTGTCTGTGATGTGGAATGGATCATGCCATTCACTTCTTGCCAGTAATTGCTTTTTCCATCAACTTACTGAAGGCTTTAATTTGCAAAAATAGTTTACTTTTAATGTGATAAAACATTATGACAGGAGCCACAGCAATATCCTGAAATACTTAAAGCACCCGGGAATTTTGGATGTAATGCTTAGTGTACTGATTTTACTTACCATTGCCTCAAAAGCGACATGCTGCTGTCCATCCTCCTGAGAAATTTACTGAGAAGTTTGTGTCGTTAGAAAGCATGAATGTGTACAGTTGTATAAAGACTGTTTCTCACACCAATTTTACCCTACTGTAACCTATAACTAGCACAAGTGGTATCAGAATTAGATACAGACTCTTTGATTGTTTACACCTGCTTCCCCGTCTAGTTACAGATGCTTTATGCCAATATATTGCATTGGTGATGCTACTGTCTTACAGCAACATAGATAAGAAAATGATCAGATTTTTCACTCTCGAGAAAAACAGCAGTATTCAAACAAAATTCACCTATGTGAAGAATAGCAAAATCTGAGCTATAATATGAATATCATATCTTCAGTTCTTTGTAACCATTTTTAAACCACTAGAATATAAATCAATTGCATCTTGCTCATTGTCAGTTAAACATAGTTGAAATAAAGCCCAGAATATCACAGTGGCTACCAGCCAATTTCATTTTAGACTTGACAATGAAATATCATGGCATAAAAATAAAACCAGACACCCAAAATGCAGTAGCTGAAATACTATTTATTATTTCTTTTCAGGATGAATGTCATAATTTTATTAAGGTTCTCCTAAAAAGAAATGAGGATACATTGTTTATCTGTGGAACAAATGCATTCAACCCATCTTGCAGGAACTACAAGGTATGTGATCTGTTTGTGGGATTTCATTTATGCCTTGTCTTTCTGTTGGATTTATTGTGACTATGCTGGCAACAGCATGAGGTTGTCATTCAACAGTGCATCATTTAACTCTATTGCATTTATCCTGACTTGTTTCAATGCTACAGAGCTCAATGTTCGTCACATTTCTGAGGATTGCTCAGATTGATTACCTACTTCTTTGCAACTCCTGCACATCAGTTTATTGCTACTTTGCATTGCCCTCCATAAGTGCAGAGTCCTTCAGATCCCTGCTTGGGGATGTGGTCACTCCTCAGAAAGTTCCTTGGCTTGTCACTGACACTCACATCAAGTCATAGACTGATGCTGAGGGTTACCTCTGGGGTAGCACATTTTAAATGTCTCTGCTGTACTGTTCTCAATCCCAAAGCCAGTTCTCAAGTCACTTAAGAGCTTAGCACAGCAAAATCTGGGAAGATTAGTGTTGAGGACCCAGCAGACATGGAAGGTGTGGAGATCCTATGGCACTGTGTGCTGTAAAAGTGATTGACAGCAGATCTCCACAGGGAAAGGTACAGCAGGAGGGTGATGTATTCCTCACTACCTGGGGATTTGCAAAGCCAAAACATTATCTAGAGCAGTGTAGAAAACTGTGTTGGTCCATGGATGCTTGACATTAATTCCTTGACGCCAGTTTCTTCCTTTGGGATAGTGTGTCCCCATCATCTGCATTTTAACAGGGCCCATTTATTCAAATATTTCCCATTTTCTCAGGCTTGCATCAGTATAATCGGATATGTTCCCCAACAGTGGATGTCTCTGGAGTAGCTCTGAAATGAATTTGCTTAGGCCCTTGATATCCAGATTCTGCTTTTCCAGGCACTGCTACGTCCCACAGGTCATTTCTCATCCTTCCTCAGGAAAAAGAAATTTCAGCTTTGCTAATGATGCTTTTGATCAAGTAACAGCACAATTCTCATTCATTTCATTGGGTTCAGAGTTATTGTAAAAAACAGAGTAAAGACATTAACATCCAGGAAAACTACTACCTTAGTGGTATTCACTGTGACTGCTGCTCTTCCTTGCTTTTTCTGCAATGCTGCTTTCCCTTGTTTAGCCACTGTGATGGCTATAGTCTAGGAAACATATGAGAGAGTCTCAGCGTAGCCTTTTCTTTCAGTCTGTGGAGGAAGAATCAAATTTGAATAAAAATACAAGCCTGCTTCATGGTAACTGTGTGGTACAGATAGCTGCTCTGTTAACAGCCATTTTATCTTTTCTTCCTTTCCTTGCATCCTGCTCCTAGCATGCAATGAAGCTTCTCAGTCTCAGTGCTGTACTTGGTCTTCCAGCACAGTTTCTCATTTTTTAGCTCTCAATGCCATTAGTGGGGCTAACAAATCTCAAACAGTGCCCTTGCTGGAAAGCTGTCTTCTAATACAAATACAGATTTCCTTGGCATCCTGATGTGAGGGATATAAATGGCCCTCCTTACCCTTACTGCAGGTGTTTCATTCCCTGTGATGCATGGCCTCTGCAGACTGCCTCACCTGTTGTTGGGCTGCGGGGGCTGGATGGTGATACCTCTGGGAGTCAGCAGAAGGTCTTTCCAACACCTGCCCTGGTTTTTTCTCCAGGGAAAAAGAGAGAGAGAGCACTAAAGATGTGCCAAACAGAAAACAGGTCTGTCCCTCCACACTGCCAGTGGGAGTGTGGATGAGCCTGGGTTGTGGGGCTTGTTGCAGGGAAAGTTGCTCAGGACTGTAACTTGTTTCCTCTCACTATCATGTGAAATGCTTTTCAGCCCTTGAGTAAACACAACTAATTCCCTTCAGGGTGGATTTTGGCAGGAACAATACATGACAGAAAAAAAATGATGACAAATAGTCACTGGAGGACTTGGGTGCTGTAACATACGAGCTAAAAGTTGATTGGAGTAGTTGATGGTGCCAGGTGGGTTATTTTTCATGCTCTGTGAATCTGTACTGCATGTGATTTGTACAGTATGAGCTGCTCAAGTTACTTGAATATGCTAGAAAGGTTCTTATTCCCAAAATACAGTAGCATAAGAATCTAAAAGAGGTAAGAGCTGTACCTTTCCCCTGTAGCTCACTAAACCCTCTTGAACTTACCATAAAGTTGATCTGTATATTTGTATCATTATCAGTGCCCAGGGTGAATTTATTTCCCAGGAGTTACACTTAAGCCTCAGATTTTACAATTCCTGCACAGATTAATTCTTGCCTGATGGTAAGAGGATTTATCCGTGACACAGACTCAACTGATAGAGTAAGACTTGGAGAGCATCCTTCTGGGTATGCAAATCAAGGAAGAGAGCACTACTGTTGAGACTAGAGCAGAAGGATCTCCGGACTATGGGGGGAAAAATGCACACACAGATAATTGTCCTAGTGTTGTTTCTTCTGACTACTGTGGCTTGCGGTCTTTTCTGTGTATAAGAGCGCTTCTGTTGGATCACTGCTGAGGATAAATTTTGAATCCTTGCCAGAACCACAGACCACATAGCCTGCTACAGTTCAACAGGAGGCTTGTGTACAGATAAAATATAGACTGAAGACTTTTGTAAAATGTGTCGGGGTAAGAGTGATTACCTCCAAAAGGATGCCTGACTTATTGGATGCACTTTCTTCAGACTGATTTTATTTAACACCATGATTTTTGTCAGGTTCTTAATTCATAGTCAGGAGCACAGTTAGAGAAAGGACCTTCCTCCCTGCCCAGAAAAGAAGAAACACTCTTATAAGTGTCATGTTGGGTAAGCAGTTTTGTTTCTCTATCTGAGGAGCTCCCTTTCTTTTTTCAGATGGATACCCTGGAGTTCCTGGGAGATGAATTCAGTGGAATGGCCAGGTGCCCCTATGATGCAAAGCATGCCAATGTTGCATTGTTCGCAGGTAAAGTGACAGAGATAAACTTTTTGCTTTCTGTCCTGCAGCCCTGGCTTGCCATAGTACTCTTGAGTCCAGAATGCCAAAATCTAAAAGATGGCAAAAGGAGTGAATGATGACTGAAAATAGGGGACATAAGGAAATCACTAGCATGGAAGCCTTCTCTTCTCTGGGATTAACTTCACTACCATAAACATTGCCTGAAGCCTGTTTCCTGGTTCAATATTTCAGTATTTCCTGGATTCATGATAATATGATACCAGACCAGTGTGAGGCACAATTTCTGGCTGCATCCGGCTTCCATGAAAGCCAAGGAAAGTCAAGGCTTGTGCAAACTTTAATGAGGAGCAGGCAGGATGTGCTCTTTAACAACTCTAAGCCTAAGTTAACCTTCACAATAAAAGGAAGTTAGGGAACACGCTGTGGTGTCCCCTTTCCTAGCCCTAGAAGGAAAGGGAAGGTGATTTTATTTTAAAGCAGAAAACATCTTGATGTGGTGTTACCAGCTGTTGTAGACACAGGAGGGAAGTGTGTTGGTTAATAACGATTTATGCTGCATGCAGCAGAATACAGTTAACTCTGATTTCTACTACAATAGTTTAAAAAAATGAGTGCTTATTAATGGGGTTAATTTGGGCTGTTGATTGTGAAATGGTATTTTTGTACCTCTCTTCATGAATTCCTGATTGAATTGTTTCTGTATTGAACTTCTCTTAGTGTGAACCCTGCTGATCTTTTCTTAGATTTCGCTGTGAAGTAGGTGGTAAAGATAATACAAAAGTCACCCATGATAATGTCAGTCCTCTTCAGCAGGTGTGATGCTAGAAAGCAGAGCCTGGGTGCTCACGTGGAAATACGTTAGCTATTCCTCTGAAGATTTAAGAGTGTGCAAGTATTCCAGCCCCTCTCAACTGAGTCTGTGACTCAAGGGCTGTATTAAGCACTACTGTGTTTGAGGTGACATCATCTGCCTTGCAAAGGAGAGATTTTATAGCACATTGCAATTTTTTTTTCCACTCTTTATAGTGGAAATAAATGGGTCCTTTTGTTTCAAAAATAATGGTGATGATAATGGTGGTAGTATGTAATTTCTTAATTACAGTCAAAAGAACATAAAGTAGAAATTCTCTGATTATAGCAGGTAATTCATAAACCATGGAAAGAGAGAGACATGAGACACCTTCAGAGAAAGATTTATCGCATGTGCCTCAGATTCCCTCTCCTTAGGACAGTCTGAATCACCTTTCAGAAGGGCCTTTCTCACTATACTGGCCAAGAAAGCATTTATGACCAACTTGATGTAAACATTTACCTTGCATGCAGGTGAAGTTTAAGATGACTCCCACTCTGTCAATGAAGAAGTCCTCACGTTATTTGAAAATAAAAAGAATATTTATAGAAATGATCATAGTCTTGCATGATGATTCAGAATAAATTTGATACTGTTCACATAAATTATTGTAGAATATACTCTGTAAATCTGATGCCTTCAGAAAATCACTGTTTGATATGCCATACATATTGATACCCATGGTAACCTTTCAGAGTGCAGTGAAAAGCAGTTTCAGAGCAGTTTAGGGCACTAATCCAGCTTATCTGAGTCTGTTGGGTGCACTTAGATGAATATGGCTGTTCTTGCAGCCTGTAGCTATTATAGCTGATATGTGCAAATTGTAATTGGTCACATGGTCTTCAGGACCGTGGCAGGAAAGAAAATAAATGTGTGATCATATTAACATGAGTTCAGACATCCATATCTAAACAAATCAGCTTTTTATTCTATTTTAAAATTGGTTTTAGTATATGCTTTTTTTTGTAATTATTTTTTCTGGTTTTTACCAAGAAAAAAAGCCCATTTTTAAATAGCCAAATAATGACGGGAAATGTAGGGCTCAGAACAAAGAGTGCAGTCCTGCTCATAAAAAACAGTCTGATTTTTAAATCTTGAGCTGAAATTAAATGTTGTCTCTAAATGCAATGAGGAGAGCTTGACCAATAGAACTCTCTCTGCCTTGTCCTAGGTATGTCCTCAGTGCTGGTGCCTTGAAGGCCCAGCACCCAACATAATCTCTCTCAAAGGAGATGTAGGCCATTCTGATTCTTACATAGACACAAAAGAGACACAAGTTGCTGTCCTTGTGCTGCAATGCTTGTGCTCCTATCAGACATCATGTTCACATCATCTGTCTCACACATGGAAACAGCCCTGTAGAGCTACCGTGACCTGCAAAGAGGTTAAACAACAAATATAATTTTAAAATGTTGTTGGAGCTCATGATTTTACCTCCTGATAGTTTTGCATCTCTTGGTTGTCCTTGGGGTGCCATTTTGTAGACCTTTTCTTACTGCTTGTCCTCCAGACTTTAAGAAAGAGGAATGCATAATTCATGCAGGAAATGCCTAAAACACATTGTAGAAAAGAAACATAGATAGGCAGTCCTCCTCCATCTCTTTGCATCCCTGTTTTGCCTGGGCTCCCTGCACACTATTTAATTTTTTGCTAGTGATCTTTGGCAGAGGATAAGTGCTCTCAAAGGGAGAAATTTGCATAAGTGTCAATTAGCTGACAGTCCCTAAGACCTGTCTGGTTTGTCCTCCCAGTTAAAATTAACAGTTCTGCCGTGGCTTCCCCATATTTATTTTGCTCACAGATGTAGGCAGAATTTATGAGCATTGAACCAGAGGCATATGCAGGAAAACTGGATAGGGTAGTTCAGTATGACTTACCTAAACTGGAGAAGAATTACTCCATAAGGTTTCTTCACCCACAGGATCCCTCTGAAATTATCATTTTGAAAACTGGTGACTTACTTGTTCAGTGCTTAGCCTCTTTTATCTAGCTGGATTTTTTCCTTTTAGTCTTTCTAAGGAGATTGTGATGATTTCATTTGTCCCATCTCATTTGACTGACAAGAGAAAGCAATTACATTATTTTTAATGCTCCTCCCCTCTTGTTTCTTCTTTCCTTCCTCCCCAGAGGGAAAGCTGTATTCTGCCACAGTGACCGACTTCCTTGCAATAGATGCAGTCATATACCGGAGCCTTGGAGACAGCCCAACTCTGCGGACAGTTAAACATGACTCAAAGTGGTTGAAAGGTAGATAAACAAACAAAACGAAAAAAGCGGCATCTGTGATGAGAGTCTTAGATTCCTGACAGACCTCTCTGTCATTTCATTTCACCACTGCTTTCTGGCACAAAGAAGGAACTAAATTATATCTCTTATTTACACTGATCTGTTTACCTCTTTCCCTCTTCTCCTGATCCCAAGTTACTGCACCTGACAGACACTGTGAGCATGGTAGATCACAATATATATTCCAGTGAGCTTTCCAAGCTGAAATCCATCAGTTTACAGCTGTTGGATGTAAAGGTTGGAACTTGCAGGGCTTGGTGTGCTTGGGCTGTGCTTGAAAATATTCCTGACCCAGGACAGGTTAGGTAACAGTCAGGGCTTCATGAAGTATAGAGGGTTTGTCCTGTAACATTAAGAATCATCAATGAAAATAAAATTATGAGAATATTGCACAAAGCCTTTCTTTTATGGTTCTTAGGGACTGTACAGTTGCCATTGAATTAGGCAATTTCTGTGGTCTAAATGCCCTCATTGTTAAGAACAGTACTGTTTAGCTTCATGTAGGCGTTATGAATAGTTAGCATTTGGAGTGATTTTAACAGGGAGCAAAGCCATAGTTTGAAGTCTTTTCTGCATGCAGAAATGTTTTGCCAGGTGTCGACTTTAGCTGTCCCACTTTGCTTGCTGCTACAGACACGTGTGGGCAGAAACAGTTACATGGTTTGTTATTCCCTCCACACACAGCCTGCATGTCATAAAGAGCACTGCTTGGACCCCTCAGGCATACCATTATGTGTTGCCTTTTTACCTTTCCTTGTACACCACACAGGGCAGACATATTAGTGGCAAACACTTAACTACCTTGCAGTGATGTTTCACAGATTTGTCCCTAGCTCTCCTATCCCCAGACAGCAATTCTTCTGCGGTGGTGATGTTTGTTCCGAAAACTGAGCAAGTTTGCCTAATGTGGGCATTGTACCTTTAGATTTTTAGTGTGAATGTATTTGGTTTCTCTTTGCATGCTATATGCTGTACATGGTGCCTGAATAGGATGTCTTGGGTTTTTTTCTAGAACCATACTTTGTCCAGGCAGTGGACTATGGCAATTACATTTACTTCTTCTTCCGGGAAATAGCAGTGGAGTACAACAGCATGGGAAAGGTAAGGGCAAAAACATTGCCTTGAATGACTTTCTCAGATTCAGGAGGAGGAAAACCTATGCTATTCTTGTACCAATGCTGTTAGGAGTGACCTTGAAATAAGAACCATAAATCATGATGACAAGGTCATCATTTTGAGAAGATCCCTATCGCTCAAGCCAAAAGGTTGGTTGGAGTGAAACATTGCACTGCCTTGAAAGGAAACAGGGTGGTTTCTTACAGTGATGGTGTATGCTGGAATCTCTTTTCTCAAATCATAAAAAGCACAAGGCAAATGTAGTTAGTTCAGCATAGTAGCTAATTATTAAAAATGGATTCCAAAGCAGGGAGGTATTTTTCTTTAAGAAATCTGAATTGGAGTGCTGAGTAAACAGGGGCAGGAATTATGTGCTCTGCCGTTCTGCAAAGGATAATTAAAGACTTTCTGCATTTTTGCTAATTTCACAATAGCTTTCTGACTAAGCAGTCAGAAAAGCTGACCAAGGTCACAAAGGTGGAGGGCAGGAATAAAATCCCAGCAAGATTTGCATAGTTTTTAAGTGCTGAAAACACAAGAGTCAGAGCAGGCAGCGTGGGTTGCAGGGATTGTGAATATAAAATGTGCTTTTGTTTGGGGAAATAGAAAGCTAAGCAGTCTGTATGGAAATGAGTTTTATATGGTTTGAGAACAGATCTCCTGAAGGATTTACGGCTGTATAGTAAATGCCACAGTCTTATCTTTTATAGCACACTGTTCCAAAGCTGAGTTTTTCTCTGTTTCTTATTTGTCACAGATTAGGAAAACTTGGGATTAAATTAAGCACCTTGCTGTGTTATTCCAAATGTTTTAAAAGTGGAATTCCATCAAAGTCTTTTAGTTCAAACAAACATTTGATTTTCTCCATTATTTTTGCTTTACTCCTTCCAGGTGGTTTTCCCAAGGGTGGCTCAGGTTTGCAAAAATGACATGGGAGGATCTCAGAGAGTGCTGGAAAAACAGTGGACTTCCTTTCTCAAGGCTCGTTTGAACTGCTCAGTTCCTGGCGATTCACACTTCTACTTTAACATACTGCAAGCAGTTACAGATGTTATCCATTTCAATGGCCGGGATGTTGTTTTAGCAACCTTCTCCACTCCATATAATAGGTAATAGGCACAATAATGTTTTACCTTCTGTTTCCTTGATGTTTTGCTTTTCACTGCAGTTTCTTTTTACTTTATGAAGGTACAAGAATTGATTGCTCATACAATGTAACTATTATGTACCACATGCTTACTGATAGTTTGTCTCATTTTAGGATACCCTGGTATTGCTTCCTGCATTTTATATCTGGTAATTTAGAGCAGCTTTCAGTCATTTACTATCTGGACATGTTCCTTGGACATACTTCTCTTTACAGGGGAGTAATTCAGACCAGCCACCAAGAAGTTTTGCAGCATGTAACTCGCAGAAAGCTATTGCAAAGAGAAAATATGATTATTTTTTTTTTCTCACAGAGACAGACTTGGTCTGTCTTATTTACATCTAAACCTCCAAGAACCATGTTATTACTCCTTCCCTCTGTTTCATGCATCCCCACTGACTCTTGCATTTTCTCCTGGGAGAGCCAAGATCCTATGCTGTCCTGCTGGCTGGGGAGGAGGGTCCCCAGAACACCTGTATTTCATTGTTCATGTGGTTTTCCAAAAGAATCAGTTCATCTGCAAAGGATTTATTACCATTACACATTATAACATGTTTCTCCAGAAGTTATTAGAAGGGTAACTGTGTAATTATTGAGGTCTCCCAGAGAAGTTAAAAACACAGTAGCATTCTAATTAAAAAATACATTGCTGTTTCACAGAGTAATGTTTGAGCTGAAAGGAGAACTTTATTGCTGAAATTCATCTGGTTTTGCTGTACACTCACCACCTCTTGTCAAAGCCTGACCTCAGTGAGATCATGCACAGAACTACTTCAAATGAGAGTAAGCCCAGGTGTATAGTGTATAATATCTGGTTTTGACATCAAAATGATAGGAACTGCAATGGAATAATTATGCCACTAATAGGGAATACAAGCTTAAATTAAGATGATCTCTTTTTAAACTCCCTTAATAAAAACAAGTGAATAAACAGAGATTCAGCATCAGAAAATAGGTTGTGTCTCCAGATTATCTCGAAATTGAGATTGTCCTCCTGCTCTGCTAGTATTCCTGCGGTGTGTCATGAATAATACTTTTTCTTAAACCGTGCATTTTAAAATCTAAGTACTTGGTGTTAAAATCAAGGCAGTATTTTGTAGGACCCATTTTTTGCCAGACATTGAAGATGACAGGAAGGCATGTAGGCTTGGAGGCACCTCATTAACAGACCTACCTCTGACATAGTCACATCTTTCTCTCATTCCTCCTCCACTGTGGAAAAGATGCAACAAATATCTTTGATCTCTGGAACAAAGCTTCCCCCTAGAGTGAGCTGGAAGAGATTCCCCAGTCTAACCTGAAGTCACCCAGGGCAGGAGTTAGTGATGAGTTGTAGTCCAGTGTTTGGGAGATGGCTTGGCTGTGAGCCACAGTACTCCATATTTATGGCTTTATCACATTGCAGACCCACAAATTGCCATCCTCAAGAGTAAAAGCTGTTGCAGTCTTTTCACTGCAGCGATCCCTCCATCACTGGAGTTCTATGTTGAGCACAGTTCTCAGCACTTTTAGTTCTGTATAGTACACCTCCAGATTTTAGGGCTTTTTCTTTAGGTTTAATTCAACAAAGTGCAAAATCTTCTAGCTGGAGTGGTTCTTGAGGTGTCTTTTAGGCTGAGGTCCTGTATGTGGCCAAATATACCCTTGACCAGCTCTTATACTAACATACGTGTGGCTGCCTCCATTTAAAATTCTTGCTGTGTAGTATCACATTAATATAGAGCTTTGAAGTTTCCTTCCATGTAAAAACAATCTGTGGAGATCAAAGTAAGACTAATGTCTTACCTACAGTAAGACAACTGTCTCCCTACTTGTTGTTTCCTTCAGAAACAAGCACTGTGAAATCTTTTAATATTCAAACAATTATTTTCCTATCAATTTCTATACCTTTATGAGTTTAGTTTTATTCTCTGTAACAGTATTATAGTTCCTACATTTTTCTTCAGTGTATAATAACCTACTAGCTAAAAGCAGAATTGAAAGCCTCAGCCAGCTGGGTTGATGCTATTTACCTGATAAAAGCAAGCAGTGAAAGTCAGACATGAATACAGTAGTTCGTGTGTAAAAAAAGGAAAGGTGGATAAATGAATAATTCATGCTTCCAAGTGACTGACCATGGGAAACCCCTAAGCCTTTCAGAAAATATGTAGGTAAGAATATAATTACGTTTAGACAATGCTAGCGTGCAGTTGCATGCAAATAATCAAAAAGTTGAAATTTACAACTTTATAATCTAAAAATAAAATTGAATTTGCTTCTATAAGCTCTTTACACCTCATTGAGTTAAGCAAATTCCTGAGCATAGTTAAATCCTTTCTGTTGGGAAAAATTGGTGGAGATCAGGCTATGGGAGGATGGAGTAATGATGTGTAAATGCCAGGTCAATGGCACGTAGCAGCATGCTCCCAGTTTGATCAGCACCAACTTCTCAACTGTCTGTGGTGTATTTTTGAGGCATGACAGGGACTGTGAGAATTAATAGCAAGAGATGTTGTGACTTACAAGAACTTAAATTTCCAAATAATGGACTCTAAATGAGACTGGCTATTACGCCTTATGCATGGCCAGTTGTACACAAGAGTTTCCCAGATTCTTTCCCTGCGTCAAGATTATTGCAACTACTTCTTTCTATAGAGGCTTTGAAACAAATTGTGCTGGCAGAAGCTGTCTGCTGATTGGTATATTTCAGGCTTTTCCATGGGGTTGGCTTTTTCTGTCAATACTCAGAGGTTACAAAGTTCAGGATTGAGTAGCCTGTGACAGGAAGACTTCTATACAGCATGTTTTTCACACAAGATTTTATGCATAACTGCAGAATGAGTAACAATTTCTGGAAAATGTCACTTTGCAGCATCCCTGGCTCTGCAGTCTGTGCCTATGACATGCTTGACATTGCCAATGTGTTTACTGGGAGATTCAAAGAACAAAAGTCTCCAGATTCCACATGGACACCAGTTCCTGACGAACGAGTGCCCAAGCCCAGGTACGTTTCATGTATAGAGATGTAGTTCTGTTCCTGCAAGAAGCATAGAGGTTTCTGACAATTTGAACAGCCTTGTACAGTGCAGATACAATTGAAGATACATGTTGTAACAATAAAACAGAAGTTGAGTTGCATTTGGATCTAAGGTATTCAAGTGAGAATTTTTCCACTTAAGTGATAGATTATTCAGACCAAGTAGATCTGACTCTGGCCTGATTTATGTTACACAAATCTTGTTTAAGAGTGGTGTGAGTTACACACCTGTTGCAAATTGGTTCAGTAATGGATATATCTCATTACAAAGCCTGCACGAGTTCTGCAGTTTGTTGTTCTGCAGTTAACATGTAATTTATGTGCCACAGAGGATGCATCACGAGGAGAAAAAAACAACATTCCATCAAAATGGAGGTTCCGTTTACCTCATTCCTCCTATGAGTTTTCTTCCCTGCTTCCATTTCCCTCCTGTTTGCATGTGGCTCCTCTATTACACTCTCTTCATTTTTCCTTTCATTTCC
Organism: Morus bassanus; assembly: GCA_031468815.1. Lineage (NCBI taxonomy): Eukaryota > Metazoa > Chordata > Aves > Suliformes > Sulidae > Morus > Morus bassanus. Next base: position 18,793,166 of record CM062600.1, on the reverse strand, counting down.
TTTTTGTTTCATACAAGTTGCTGTTGACAGCCACTTGTTAACTCATTTACACCAGTGGCATTTTGCTCTGAGAATGTGATATGAATGTAGATAAAGCAAATTCATCTATCTCAGTCAAGCTTCACCACTTTAATGTAAGTTTTACATTGCTTATGATATCTTGCATAACTTCAAAAGAAAAACTGTAGCTCTGTGGTGGCAACTGAACTTCTACCTCAATCCAAAGGTGGCCCATCATGTTTTAGAGTTGCCGAGTATACTATTCCTGTGCTGTCTTTATTCTGAGGTTGCTACTCAAGAGAAGAGCCTGGAGGAGACTGGAAAATCTGATAAATTCTGTGTCTTTCTTTGGCCTGAGCCGTAGGAAGTCCCCTGCTAGCACAGTTGTTGGATTTTCCTCTCCTTTTTGCAGTGTTTCAACAACTCATTGACATGATGGCTACCTTGGTAGTGCAAGGCTGCACAAGGGCTCCGAGGTCATTTGTTTGGAATTTACTCAGATGAAGAGTACTGGCAGGGAAGGGGGAAAGAAGAAAGAGAAATCTTCTCTTTCAGTAGGAAGGAAGAAGAGAAAATTGCATTGTGAGTTTGTGGGATGAGCCTATAGCAGGCTAAAAGTTATGATGAAGATAATACTGCTCCTTCTAAGCTAGTAGGAGATAATATGAACTGAACTGGTGAACAATGTTTCATGTAACATTTGGCCATCAGTCTGCTTAACAGAAATAATCATTACTTCTAACTCATGTTGAAATGCATAAGAGGTATAAGGCACCTTTGAAATAAGGTCATTTTTATTTGGATATCTCAGCATGGTCCAGAAACATTAGTGATCTTATTGATCCTAACATTTCTCAGAAACATACTGGAGACTTTCAGGGGCCTCACTTCCCTTTTTGGCTGAGATGCACAGCAGGGTTTAGTCAGTTTTATGTTTACTTGATTAAATCAGTTTTAAGATTAAAACAGGATTAATCCAATCATGTGATTAGGATTTAGGAAGAAATAGGCCTCCAGATTAGATATACGGAAACCCTGGGCAAAGCGATGCAGAAGTCTGCTCCCTAGAGTTCTGTGGGAATGCCACCTCATGAATCAGTGCCATTGCAAAGACGTAGGAGACTGGTGATGCCCTTGGTTTCTCCTTCTCTCCCTCTGTTGTTAATTCTGTGTGCAGTTACAAGACAGCCAAAATATTTTGGATACAAAGAGGCAGAGCACACAGTCTCTGCATGTATTGTTCATTGTGCAGCTGTGTGGGACCAGACTCATTGACCCAGCTAGTTGCCTCCAGACCTGTGCTATCTTCCTACATAGCATTTAGTTACCTAGGGTTTGAATATTCATCTAAATCTGAGCAACAGATATGATAGGACCAGCACTATATTTTGTTCAAGTTGGCATTATTCCGTTGATGTCAGTGGCTCTACCCACGTCAGAGCAGATGAAAATTGGACACTGTAGCGTGTTTATGAGTGGGTAGTCTGTCTTTCATCTTCCCATCTCACAGTGGCTCAAAGGCTTGAAGAATCATAATGCTCTAGGAAATGGGATCAAATGGAACTTTTGCTGGAGAAAATAACCCACAAGACATTAATAACAGGCAAATTTTTTTGCTGCTTCCTGTGTAGAGATGAGCTGTCCAGGCAGGAAGGTTAAGTTACCTCTGAGGAGCAAGGTAGATTTTAGGAATAGGTGAGCAGATTTGCATTGAAGTTGTCGAAGAATGATTAGATAACATTTCAGTGAAAGTCCTCAGTGTGCTACCGTACTTATTGAAAGAAGGGTAAAACCAATGTTTACATGGATGCTTGCTGGGTTGTCTTCTCCAATAGTCCACTTTCTACCAGACTGGTCTGAAAGCAGCGTTCTTTCACACATGCTAAAAGAATCAACTTCCTTCTGTATGTTAGGGAGTGCTTTTATTCTGGGAAAGAGCAGTCAGCTAGGCAAGTTACAGATCAGAAAGCACCTGTGCCCAGTGGGCAGCATCAAGCCAAATGCATACATGGAGTTATTAGGTTCCATGTGAGTGGATGAACTACAAACTGTGTGTGTCACACTCCTGCTGAAGAAATGTCTTTGTGCTTTTAGGTGACATGTTAAGTCCATTTGAGTGGAGGATAGAGCAGGATTTTAGGCTTCCCCTCAGGGGCTGAACAAGTCCACCAGACTTCTCAATCCTCCATTTAAACCCTTGTAATGCACATCAGATTTCACTAAGGGCCTCATTACAAAAGGAGATTTGCACTAGGCATCAAGTAAGTGTTCTGGCTTTACCCTCTTGTTTTATTTAGGCCTGGTTGCTGTGCTGGCTCTACATCATTAGAAAAATATGTAACCTCTAATGAGTTCCCAGATGATACTCTGAACTTCATCAAAACACATCCACTGATGGACGAGGCTGTACCTTCCATTGTCAATCGACCCTGGTTCCTGAGAACAATGGTCAGGTACGTACCTCCAAGTGGACTTTTGTCCTCATCGTAACTGTCAGGTTGTGCTAATAGTCTTGCTCAGAATACTCTTAAACTCTGTAAACATCCTCAGTGTGCTGGGCATGAATCCAGCTAGGGATGATGGCAGCACTGAGTAAATGCTGCAGAACTCCCTGAGCAGCTTTCAAGATAGGAAAAAACCTCAATCCTTTCCAACCATGCTGTGCTGAAACAGGATCTTGGAGGAAATGCTGTGCGGGGAAGCTTGACCTTCCTGTTGGCTTATGGGTCTCTGTCTGAGACAGCTCTGTAGAAAACTTTGGGCAAGGATCACAGGCAGCCCAGGGATATGTACACAGGATACAAACATGCCTGCCTGGATATGTTCACAGGATATGAAGATGTCTGTCGGGATATGTACTGGTATGTTTTAATGTTTACAGAAGTGTACAAGCAGAAGTAATCATATCATCTGTATCCTTTCTATGGCAGCAAAAGAAAAATAATAATGAAGAGATTTGAACAAAGACTCATAAATCAGCAAGCCTCAGATACACCATCCTCTTCCTATCAAAATGTGTTCCCACTCTCTGCTGTTGTCACTGTACTACTTATCTACCCTCCAGTTGTGAACAGAATAATGTGACTAACTTTTTCCATATTTTCCTCTCTTCCTCCATATAAGGGTAAAGTTTTGTGCCAGACAGTGTTTAGCTCTGAAAGGGTTTGACTTAGTTGTAGTAATGTATCTTTTGTCATGTTTTTATGTCAGGTTCTGTAACTCCAACCAAAGACAAGAGCAGCAAACTCTGCAGAGCACTTTCCTTTGATCGCCAGTACCAGATAACTGGTAGCAAACCACCAGTAGTCATTTTCAATAAATTGTGTCATCCCAAGATTCAATATCATCTCAGCACTGAACTTGCTTAGTGGCGGTTGTGTGATTATTTTTAGTGCGGTAAAATGGTGTTTAGCATCTCACTATTGTACTCACACAGGTTTTTCTGCCAAAAAAGTTGAATGTAGATCAGTTATCATTATGCTGCTTTCAATGTGATGGAGCTTGAAATTAATCAAAACTTTCACTGTGCTGATTTTCTTTCTGTGCCTGAAGTCACCAGGCTAGTACTTTGCTTTTGATTGGAAGGATAATTCCTAAATGGCCTCAGAGGCTTAGCACCCCTTCAGATTTCTACAAACACTTCTGCTAGCTATTGGACATGTGGACATGCAGACAAACACACAAAAATTCCCCACCATTTGGGGAGCCAAACTGGTACAGTCTGTGTTGACTTACAGGGCTATTCAGCTAGGAAAAGTGCTTAAATAGGTTATATTATTGCTAGAAGGCTATCACACAGTTATCTAAAGTGGAAAAAGTGATAAAATAAATAGCAATCTAATCCCAAGTGATGCAACATGTTGTATTGTTATTCTAGATACCGCCTGACCAAAATTGCTGTGGACTCTGCTGCTGGGCCATATCAGAACTACACCGTGGTTTTCTTGGGATCAGAGAAAGGAATCATCCTGAAGTTCTTGGCACGGACAGGAAACAGTGGTTTCCTAAATGATAGCCTTTTCCTGGAGGAGATGAACATTTACAATCCTGAAAAGTGTGTATCTGATTCTTTGTACTCGTGTATGGGCAACTTTGAACTTCCGATTTCCCAGAGAGTAGGTTGTCCCACGAAAAGGGAAGTGGTTAGAGAAGCCAAGTTTTTTGAATAATTTTACATTGCTTGGGGAGGGGATGTCTGCTTATCAGTCTCTACATTGCAAAAAGATTTTTTTTTATTCAGTACATGTAGAAAATAGCCTGTCCTATGCAGCATTTGATGACTAATTAAAAGTTAAATTCTGCAAAGGAAGATTAATTTTCTAATCCTATAAAAAACTTGTTCCTCTCCAAATAACTCAACAACCAGCAAGCCACTCTCCAAGGCAAATTTCCCACATTTCAGCCTTCCTCAAATATGCTTATGGGGGCTTTGAAGTAGGCCATAATCATGCAGAAATTTCAGCTACTTTGAGTGCTGGAGCAGAATAAACACAAAAAGTGAAGGGCCCTCAGAAAGCTTGTCTGGTGTGCTATCTCTCTCCACTTCTTGTTCCCCTGTCCCATGCATTTTTAATACTCGCTTATATGTCTATCAGTGTTTTTAGTGGCTATTGTGCGTTCTTTTTCCTTGGCTTGTTCAATTCTAACTTTCTCAGGATTTTTTGTGGGTAATTTTTTTTTTTCAGCTTGAGAAATCATTAAGTTTTCATCTGGTTTCCCAGCAGAACTTATTTATAACCTTATCTCACATTTTTTCAAATCAGGTGCAGTTATGATGGCGTGGAGGACAAGCGGATAGTGGGCATGCAGCTTGACAAGCCCAGCAGCGCCTTGTACGTCGCCTTCTCCACCTGTGTCATCAAGGTTCCCCTGGGACGTTGCGAGCGTCATGGCAAATGCAAAAAGTATGTATTTACTGGTGGCTGTCAGAAGCCCATACGCCAGGCATAGGGAAGGCATGAGCACTCATGAATGCCACCTTGTGCTCTTCTTTCTCAAGGGCCTGCATAGCATCCAGAGACCCCTACTGTGGATGGGTGAAGGAGAGTGGGGTGTGCACGCAGCTGATCCTTGGCTCCAAGTGAGTAAAGGCTCTGGCTGGACGGGCCGTGAAGCTCTGGCAGTGGCGCCGGGCGGTCTTGGGCAGAGCTATTTGAAACGTGGGGCTCTTAGGGAAGGAAAAATGTGGGAAGTGTTTGTTTCTACCTTATTTGCATTCACCTCTGAAATGTCTCACAAATTTTTTTGATGTGAACTCTCAGCTGATTTGTAACTGCTGAAAGAGGAAGAAGAAAATGAAAGAGCTGTACTAAGCGTGTTGTTGAAAGGAGGGAACTGGAAGGGTATGTCTGGACTAGCCCACACTGGAGCCATCACAGCTGATTAAAGAGGCAATAGAATCCAAATTAAATTATTGAAGCAATTTGTCCACTGAAAACAAAACCAGTCCTTCTAATTTACTGTGCATTACTAAGAGGAGTCACAGAGCACAGTGAGAGCTTAAAGCAGATTCAGAGAAGTGCTGGATCTCACTTGCTTAACAGTAGAATTTAATTATTTTATAATAATGAAGGTCTGTGAAGGTTTGTTTAAATGTGGTTACTGAAGTCTCCTTGCAGGGAGCAGACCCACTTCAGACCTCTCATTTCTTGGCCACATCTGACACACCCCGTACTTGCCCACTTTGAGGTATGTGTGTAGTAGTGGTGTAAGTGTAGCACAAACATCATTACAACCTCAGTAGCCCCACAGCCAGCCCTGCTTAACCCTGCTTCTGTATAGGTCTCCAATATATAATGGATAAGTTACCATCCCTGTGCTTGTGTCATGTTCTTAATTTGCTATTTCAATTCAAATTGTTTGTCCACTGGGCATGCTATAGCTATATCTCTCTGTATAGGCTTTACTACGAGACTGTGGACTATTCCTGACTGGAAATTTGGTAGAATAATGTTAAAATGTCTGTATCAGGTTTTCTCAGCATTCCCAAAGTGCTTAAGTCTTTTTGCAATTCCATGGCAAAAGGCAGGGGAATTCTGTACCTTACTCTTAAAAGCAGGTCCTGTGTTTATCAATAGATCCTTCGAGACACAGGCAGTGCAGCTTGCAGTGGTGGAGTCCAGAGGCAAGCAAGGCAGGTCGCTCTCTGTATAGCTCATAGCCCTTAGAAAGGGGATCCAGATCAGCTGTGAAGATGTCTGGTTAACTTCTAAACTAGCCAACAGGAGGCAGAGATGTCAGGTGCCCTCCTGGAGTAGGTGACAGTTGAGCAGGAGTTTTAAGAACATGGAGTTGGAAACAAGATGCCTGCAAGGGTAATTACGCCTCAAGGGCAGGATCCTAACTAATGTAGACAAGGGCTTGTGCTGGTGTATTTCCGAGGCTCTTGTCATTCACCTTTGACCATACAGGAACTTGGAAGAACAGCTTCACTAGTTATCCAAAATCACAGGCAGGGGTTAGGAGCGTAATCTGGGCATGTCAGCTAGAAAAGCCTCTGAGTGTTTTTCAATAGAGCCCCTTGAGTTCAGTGGAATGCCTTCTGTGGACTGGACCTTACTCTTTGCAGCCTTGTCTAGCGCAGTACGTAAATGATTACTGAAACGGAGGTTGTCTTTCCCCACACAGTATCTAGCCAATGAGTTAGCTTCCCTCTCACATCAAAGTATCAGTGCACCTTGTCTAATATATGTACAAGTTAAGGCAGGGTCATAATTGCTCCTGATGATGTCATATATATTATGAGTTAACAGTTTAAAAAATGTGAATGTATTTGCCTCCCTTGACAATGAGGCATGCAGTGGATTTTAAAAAAGTAATAACAGAAAGGCAAAGCATCATCAGAAGCCAAGAAATCATTAAGCAACAATGAATAACTTGAATGTCTATGTTGCAATTTTTCAGCCTTTTTTGTGGAAATTCCAAAGAAATGGTCAGTTTCATGGTGGGACTTTATTTCAGTTGCACATGTGATAATTTCTTTCTGGTAGTGCTTGTGACTGTTATTATTCATACTGTTTTGTTTCTTTCTATTATTTAGACTGGCATTTGAACAGGACATAGAACACGGCAATACAGATGGCTTGGGTGACTGCCAAAGTAAGCAAAGCTTTTACCCTCTATTTACCATGTGACACAGCATCCTTCTGAATGCCTCAAATCACCATTACCTGTCGGACATTCTTTGTAGCAATGTAAGCCACAACAGGGACAACAACTGTGGCTAGTGATGCAGGTTCAGAAGAGGAATGGTTGTTTAAATGTATTTAAAGAAAATAGCCCAGTTGGTGTGATTTATACAAACACCGGTCTTCAAAGCAGTTATGTAGTGAGAAAACCTCAGTTCCAGAGGATATTGATTATAGCAATGACATAATGAATTGGGTGTTCATTGTCTTTATTAGCCATGGTGGTTGAATTGTTTATGTAGATGTACAGAAGTGGCTTGGTTTCTTGGTGTAGACTGTGACTTGGACGACGTTCCCATGCAGGACAGGGAGACAGAGAAATATATCTTCAGTTTTGGATCCAGATCAAGAAGTGGGAACCACTTAGTCTGTGAATCTTAGAGGATTTTATACACAGCCTGGACAACATAGTGGTATTAAGGGTCAGGCACTACTGACCCTGCCTAAGAAAGTTTAATGGTAAACCTTAGGTACTGACAGCATGAGTTGGATGCTTAAACACAGTCTTTAAACATTTACGTTTTGCACTGAGGTGCTTAAAAGTGCACAGCTTGCACTTCATGCAAAGAAACATTGCATGCTGATTTCTGAGCCTTCAGGAGTACCAACATCTGTGTTCAGGACAGCTCTCATTCCAAATGTTCTTGCCAAGGCTGGTTTAATTCTGAGCCCCAAATATTATTCATAAACCTTATGAAATCAAGAATCACATTCTTTTCAGTGCAGTTTCCACTGATGCCTGTAGATGCAATAAAACTGCTGAAGCTGAGGAAGTAATGTACAGTGAGAGAGTCATTACTTCTGGAATACAGAGCAAAATAACAGTGTGCCATGGGTTACAGTGCAGGCAAGCTGCTCTGGAGAAAGCCAGAGCCTTCTCCTGCCTTGTGCATCCTTGTTCAAGAGCCATTTATTACTGTGATCACTGTGCTTGAGGGACTACAAAGATTTCAGCCTCTGCATGCCCTCTATCTCAGCTACACCTCTCTCTGCCTCTGTCCTAAGATAGGGTTATGTAGGCTGTCTCTAAGTTTTTTGAAGGAGGTGTACATATAGTCCCTTTTGTGCTCCCTATAAAATGGGTTAGCAACAAAATCAGGTCAGTTCCCAGCTGGTGCAACTTTGCCCATTTCAGCCAGTTCTGCTCTCCTTGAGCAAATACTTTAGACAGAAGTGGAGTGTACCTGATATCAGTTAAATATAAAAGAAGGGTAGAAATTATTCAGAAACAGCACATTGTGCTCATGGAGAAAGATCAGCTCCTGTGCAGAAAGCAACAAAGCCCATACCCTGCTTAAATCCCTCTTTAGCCCTGAATGATGCATCGAACATTGACACTGCATAGGGGTAGGTTTCACTCCCTGCTAACCCAGTTGGTCTTATTACTTCATATGGTATTGGGTCATGTGAGTTTTGTCCTCATTGACTCACATTGCTGGCCGCATCACTTGTAGTGCCTTGCATTAGGTTAGGACTTGATCTTGCAAAGAAAGCCATGACAGGGAGGACACTTGCCTTCCCACTTTGTATCCCTTGCACTGGGCTGGTCATTAACACTTTCAAAGCCAGACATTGTTTTTGGGTATGTCTGAATATTTGTTTTGCCTGGGTCCTTAAGGTTCTAATCACATACTTAAATATCAGCTGAAGCATAGAAGGTTGCTAGCAGCAAACTATTAAAAAGAAAAAATGAGAGAGAAATAATTATTTTTCCCCTGTTATTTGTCTTTCAGATTCCTTCGTAGCCCTGAATGGTAAGGAAGTTCTTAGTTTCATTATTTACTGACAGCAAATCCATTTTCGAGGAATCACTTTTTACTAAACTTTTAAGTATTTTCATACTTTGTTTTATTTAATGTTTCTTCCCAATTTATTTTGTTCATAGACATTTCGACTGCCTCACCTGATCATGAAATGTCTTACAACACAGTGTATGGTCAGTTCATGGGTGTTTTTAAAAATTCTCCCCAAATCCTTGTGTTAGCTAGTAGTTCCTGTACTCAGTAGTCATTACCCTTTTTTACTTGTTCTGTCTTGTTTTTGAGGGCCTGATTCACTAATCACAACTAGGATTAAGTCACACCTCGATTTTCAATCCCTCTTTTCTAGTCCTTCCTCAAAACTGTCTCCATTGAATTAAAGTCAGATATGGCCTATTTTAATGGCATTCCTGCAGACATGATTAAGAGCATGCTTCATCTGAACAGTCAGACAAAGGAACACTTGGGTATAGTGATGCATCTTATCTGTTTGCCAGGAAAAACAAGATAGCAACTCACATCCCACTCATGAGTCGTCCAGGCTGGTGTCATGACTGCTACAGCAGCCAGTCAGAGATATCTTAGGGAAAGGAGCAGAACTGTCCCTGCGTTACAGAAAGATCTCTCATAAGGAAAATTAACCTGTTACCCATGTCAACTGATTCTGGGTTATGCTTTGATTCCTGAAAGTTCCCATCACTTCTAGGGTGACTTCTAGGGTTTGCAGTATCTTAATGCCTAAATGGTGACTGGTCTGTAAAAAAACGGGGATTCACATAGCGAATTAAATGACCTGAGCGAAAGAGGGGCATTTCTGCAAGCCTAGAGTAGTGGTTTCCAATGAGGCAGCTGTTCATCTGTGCTTACAGTACTTTCCAACACTTTGTTCTGTATATTGGGAAGTGGATTACGCCGATACGTGCAGTGCAGTGTAAATGCCTTTGTGAGAAATTACTGCAGAAGAAATAATCACTTTAAATTCAAACTTAGACTTAATATTGGAACAGTTTCTCTGTACAGATATCCTGAACAAAGACAAGTACTCACAAGCTAAAAGGATGTGTGGTATTGCTCTCAGTGAAGTCAATGACAAATTTCCATGTGGGATGGGAGCTGGCTTGTGAATTTGCTTTCAGGCTGTACAAGACTAGCAGTTCATCTGAGCTAGGGCAAATTCACCATATGTTTAGCTGAATGTAGCAAGAGGTAGGTTAGTGTGCAGTTGTGATGAACATTTAATTGATCCCTTCATCTTGTGCCTGCAAAATATGTAGGTACAAAGCAAAACCAATGACAGCTTAGTAGAGCAGAATATAAATAACTGGAGGCACAGTAATACTGTTCAACATTTGTAAAAATAAAATCAAATTCCCCATGTTGTTTATTACCAGGAAATGGAAAATGTGCAGGTGAAACTTGTTTGGAAGTATGATAATGAAAACCAGTGAAGGGAATATACAAAATCAAAGACAATTTGAGATTTTGTAATGTATAGAAGACTCATGATTTCATCTGCATATAGAGCTTGTACCTTGTTTCATTTGAAAATTGTTGTATTTCCAAGGCACAGAGTAGTAATTAAAGAATGTAATAGTAAAATCTGTAGTGCCGAATGTAAAGAAAAAGAAAATGGCCTCGGGCATAGTGCTGATGCACCAGAAATGCCCTAGGTTTCCTGTTTCTAAGTGCATTCGTAGGCTGCACAGTTATAGCTGTGAGGCTGGTTCTGAATCCCATGAGCTACCATATTAGTAGGGACATTAGCAAAAGCTGGTATTTTAATCCAGCAAAGAAGCATAAAAATGGTTCAAGTGAGCAGCAGAGTGAAAAAAGCTGTGGCCCCAGGGAGTACGGGTTACAAAACGGGTTTATTCTACTGTCCTGGCATGTCAAGGCCAAAGACGGACTCCATGAATTAACCCAGCTCCTCAAGTAGGACCCTACTGCCAGATGCAATGGAGAAATGCTGAGCCAACATTAACATTGGTTCCCATTCACACCCTGGCTTCTGCAGATGATTTCATTGACCCTCCTCAGGTACATCCTGATAATGTGGTCTCTAGGCAAGCCAGCTCTTGCTTTCATGGGTTTAGTTGAAATACCCATTCTGATATACCCAGTGTTTCTTTTAAACTACCATGGCAAAATACAAAAGGACATGTGCTAGTCACCCCTATTGATTTTCCACATGAGGAGTGTAAAAAATTCCAGCATGAGTTAGTAAACCATTCTCAGTAAACATGCTCATGTTTGCTAACTGTAGTGACTGCTCTGAGTCATTTTTTTTCTTGAGAAAACTAAAATTTTATAAATGGTGCATTTTGATGATACTGAGTACAGTTAAATGCATAACTAAATAGTTTTTCATAATAGATTAAATCTTAGAACACTGGGATATACCAAAATGCCAACTAAGTGAATGCTAAGGGTGTTTATGGATTCAGTGGGCTGAATATATCCAAAGGCATCTGAAACTCCAGTTGCAAAAGAAGTCTTAAGGCCTGATTCCCTTGATTTACTCCACTATAAATCAGCTCACTGCAACAAATTTACTGCCAATCTGTAGCAGCATGAATGTAAGGAGAACCAAGCCCTTAATCTTCATATTCTTGGCATCAGCCTCCTTTTCAATTTGGCAGATGGGCTCCCTTTTCTGGGGCAGTCTCACGTGATCAGCTGTAAACAAGTAAAGTGCAAAGTCCACACAGATGACTGTTCAGGTGCACCCCTTTGATAACCAAGGAGAAGATAGCAGGCTGAAGCTCTGGCTGCAGAAGGTCAGAGAGAAATAATGCAAAAGCCACATATTTAAACAAGGATACTAGGCTAGATTCCTCTGCAAAATTGTAAGCAGCTTCAATTACCTTCAGAAACATCAATTCTTAGTGAATTGGGCCCTTATTTTACCCCCTAGCCATAGTCCTTTCTCCCTTTGTAGTATTGATTTAGCTTTTCCCTCTAATTGTCTAATTAGGTTGCTATAGCTGTTAATAGGATAGTGCGCAGACATCTTAACCTCTGAGATCCTAATGACTTGTGCATATTAGAGCAACTATCAAATACTTATTGAATCCCTGTCTTTGTTTTAAACCTGAAAAAAACCTCTTTATATTTTACAAGTGCACTTCAGAACGAGCTGTAGTTACAGAAGTGCAGCCCTTCTGAATCATTACCCAAGCCCATTGACACTGAGTGCTTTTAGTCTCCTTTTGTCACTTGATTATAGCATGCCAAATGAAAAGTTTTTGCAAATAATGGAAGCATCTAAAACAAATTTTTAGAAAGTGTGCCTCTTCTGGTATTTACATGTTTGCTTTAAACAACGAAGTTTGAAAAGCACTGTGTCTGCAGTTTTTCAAATTGATTGTTTTAAAACAAAGGCAGTATTGTCTTTTTAGATGTTTAGGTATTAAATGATATTAACATAGATATACTGGCCACATCTCAGATACACTGAAGCCTCTTTAAATTGTAGTGAAGCCTATTTACACAGTCAGAGTGGTAAAAATGCTGTAATGGAAAAAAAAGGCCCACTATGTGTTGCAAACTATACAGCATTTTATAAAGGTTTAATAGTGGCTGTGTGTGAGAGGGCCAGGACTGGGTTGCCTGCCACTTCAGTCTTTTCTCTGTTTATGAGAGAAACTTAACTAGCTCATAAATTTGTGGTGCCACTCTGCTCAGAGGTGAAATTCGCCCAGCGGGACTGGCTGTTCAGGCACTTACAGGACATGGTGGCTGCTCTGCTTACAGAAGCAGCTACTGCCCAGTAGTAAGTGTTTGCAGAATACAGCTCTAACACAAGTGGGACAGGCTATTAAGGTCTAATCTGCTCCTGCCCTGCTTCCAGAAAATTAAATGGAAGAAAGTTTATCTCAATTACGTGTGGAAGGTTGTTTCTCAGTGTATACTGGACTAACACATTAGTAACGAGGAAATAGACTGATTTCTTGCATTTGTGTGAAACCCTTTTCTACCTAACGACCATCTGGTACACATTAATATCTTCACAAAGCCTTAGCTTTCCATTACGAAGAAGTTCTCTATGTATTTGCAGCATATGGTTCAGGAAATCTTTTTTCAGAAAATGTGTCCCGTAGGCATATATTTCCTCTAGATTACAGTATTAAGAAATGTTTTCCTTTAACCATACTTATGGCTTTTCCTTAGAATTCCCCCTTTAAGCACACCTAAAGTGCAAGTGTCTGGACAGAGGTACGGGCATATAAACACATATCAAACACAGGCATAAAATATGATTGCTACTTGGCAAGATGTTCTTCTCTTTTACCTCCTTATCAAGCTATGATTAATCGCTTTCTTATGTTGAGTGCAGCACTGTTTGTAGGCTGACCAAATATTGTATGCATTATTGCAGTTGCTGAATGGGGTATTAACTTGGAGACTAGAACCCCATGAATGCTGGTGCTATGGTTTAGTCCTTAGGAAAAGAAGACATGGAAATCTCATAATTTCCATTTTCTGGCCTGTTCTCTGTCTTGTTATTTCTCTTATTTCTTGGGGATGAACACTCAAGTTGACAAACGTAAAATGGTATAGGGGTGAAAGCTTTCACGCTCCAGCATATTCTTGTTTCAGGATGGCACATGTTTTCAGTCACTGGACCTCTACCTGTCAGTTTGGAAACACACAAGCCTGCTGCAGGTCTGCTGTGGAGCAGGCAGCACATTTGGATCGGAGTCCATCATCCATATAACTCTGTGTTACCAATGCCCCCAGCCATTCTATGGCTTATGGAAACTTTTTAGAAGTGCATAATATTTAGCTTCTCTTTTCTATTTGAGCGATGTTAAAAGCTCTGTCTTCAACAAAATACAGTCTCTAATTCACCATGTTAAAGAAAGATGGCTGGGGGAAACCACACTTCCTATCATGCGAGGTAAAAAATAATACAGTGCCCTTCTTAGTATAAGCCTTCAGCCTGAGATCCAGAGCTAAATGGTGTTAATGATTAGCCGTAGAAGCTGAAGGCTGGCTGCATGGTGAGAATGCTGTGAATCTGACCAATTTCCCCTGCTAAGCATACCAGTCACAGGAGTTAGTTGTGTCCATGTCCTTTGCAAAACACAGTCCAAAGTGCTACCATATATAATCCTGTGCAGTAAATCAAAAAGGTTCCTTGAAAATATACAGAGAAGCACAGACATTTTCTTCCTCTGTAAGATGATTAATATTCAGCAGGACTTCTTTAAATCATAGCAGCATCTTAATAGAAGCTGCAGCTTTTTTGCTGACTTCATCAGTAGTTCAAACCCATGAAGCTGGTGAAAGGGCTGGATAAAATGAAACACATGGGTGCATCAAAAAGCTTGGGAGCACTGGTAGTCAGCATTTAGATTTTTGGTTGCTAGAGTGAAGCTGGGGACCTAGGTTCATCAGCTCTCTGTGCGCTTCTGAGAGCTGAAGCTGGATGGCTTTAGAAGCCACCTAAAGCAACCTTTTTGAGATACAACTTCCAAAAGCTTTATGCTTAGCCAGTGACTGTTTAAAATAACATACAGAAGCACAGTCTCTGCCTGCCCAGATCTGTGCCTTCACTGTGAGGCTCTAAATCTGGGCTCCCTGTGTTGCTCTATCTCTGCCCCAGTGAGTCTCAAATTATTTTTCTGACCAGTGAAACAACATCAAGGAAAGGAGCAAGCAAAGGGTCCCTGCTAGGGCAGTCTGTAGCGTGGTGGCTGGACTCCCCTCCGAGGGAGACTCACATCTAATGAAGGAAAATTAATTTGCGAGGCTCTTAAAAAGGAAGAAGAAGAAAGGAGGGCTGCTGTCAGTCTGTCCAGCGGTATCTGAAGAGAAAGAATTATCTGCCATTCTGTCTGTGAATAATCTAATTCTGTTAGTTTGTGTTTGAGCATGGTTCAGAAAACCCTCTTTTGATGAGCTCTTTCAAGAAAGTAGGTAAAGGGAAATAGAATTACTCCGCATCAAATTACCCCGGCCCAGAGCTGCTTGAGTCCTGCTGAAAATAACTCATTTTGGTGCATGGGCCAAAAGGGAACCTTCAGAGATGTGTGCGTTTTTAAGGTCAAAATATTGTGGCATGGATGGATTTTCAGTGCCCCCTCCCCAGCAGCAACAGAACAGCCTGAGTCACTAGGAAGTCCAGGTTGGAGCCATCTTTCAGAGACCGTAGACTCCAAGCACTCCAAGCATTTTCCGTGCTGATGTACTTCTCAGGATCTAGATTAAAAGGACATATGAATCTACAAACACATCTCTGCCCCAGCCAATCTGCTGTTAAAATTGTGTGGTGTTTTCAGCAGGGCATGTCCTGTGAACGTGCTGTTTGTTGGGGTGTATTTGATCGGTGAGGAGCTCGTCAGCCTTATTCAGAACAGCAGTAACCCTATCTAGAGCAGTTGTAATGGAAAAAGGGCATACAAGACCTCTGTCCTAAGAGGAGGCTGCTGCAGCAGTCATGGGTTCTTGGGCAGGTCCACGTAGTAAGGCGTTGTCTTCACCGTCACTCTGAGCAGAAATGATGTTCAGTTTCATGCTTTTCTGAGCCATTTTGGACCACCAGCTCAGACAGGACTGATGGCGACGGTGCAAGTGGGTGCGAGCAGCTGATGGGCCCTGCATGTTTCCCATCCAGAGGGCGATGCTGTGGTGTGAGCACGCCAGTGCTGGGCAGTCCTTCATTCCCCTGGGGGAACGGGGCAAAGAGCCACTAACATTGCCATTTTGTAGCTCTGCTGGCATTCCCCTTCAATTTTGGCCATATTAGAAGTTGTTCCACTTTAAATTGTTTTTAAAAATGCTTTTTAAATAAGCCAGTACCAGACAGCATGCGCTGACACTTTAGTGTTGGTCAGGCGTGTGTACTGAAACCAACCAAAGGACACTTGTCTCACATGAAGTGTGCTCACCCTCTTCCACATGCATTTAACTCTGTTGAGTAAAAGCATGCAACCATGAGCTCAGTGGCAGCCTGAGGCATGTGCACACCTCTGAATACCCTCCGCCTTACTGATCTGGAAGTTTCAAATCCCCTGTTTCCTTGGGGCAATGCTTTGAAGGACTTTTGAAACATTGCTCAGCCTAAGACAAGACGTTTGCCCATCACTGAAAGAAAGCAGTGTGTGCGTTCCTAAGCGTGGTGAGGTAGCATGGTAAGTGACTAATGAGACTTGTCTTCCCTACCTGTATTTATAATGTAAACAGGACACTCCAGTTCTCTAGTCCCAAGCACCACCACTTCTGACTCTCGCGCTCGACAGGGTTATGATGCTAGGGGACGCATGCTGGATTGGAAGGATCCGCTTGGTTCATCTGAAAATACAGATCCATATGTGGCAGTTTCATCCCATAATCATCAAGACAAGAAGGGTAAGGCCTTGGAAATGACGTCCTGTGGTGAGGAGGGGGCGGGGGGAGGACTAAAGTGTAACTGCTTCCAGCTGGCTTGGAGTAACATGTAATAAAACTCCTGTGCTATAATTAAAAGCTTATCGTAAAGCCTGAAACTAAACAGCCAATCTCAGACTCAGTCCTAGATAATTCACTGCCTGAGGAAACCACACAAAACAAACAGAAGTGTGTGCCTTTGCAGTGTGTGTTATGCATGTGTATGGGAAGGAGGGAAACAGTGGGGATTTAGCTCTCTTTAAACTTGATCTCCCTCATTGTCTGGCAGAGGAAGATCCATTGTTCTTAGGGTGTACTTTTATATTGCCTTGCTGTCTGAATTCCCAGGGCAGCACAGCAGATCTCACATAATTTCACATTATTTCTGTCTCTCAATGACAGACAGAGGTACTGAAGGTCTGCTTCAGTTTAACCGTTAAAGTAAAACTGACACTAGTCCTAGCCCCTAGGCCTAAGTCCCACTGTCTTCAGTGAGACCTGAGCATCAAATACATTTGAGAGTTGGGGCTGAGGAGAACATTAGTGTATTTTAAAAGATATGGAGGTGACTGTTGGCGGAGAGAGATTCTGTGTTGCGTTTTTAACGCACCAAAAGGTTAGGATTTAAGTGTTGCTTCACAGTAGTCAGGCCTGTGCTGAAGCACACTTGGGTCTAATAAAAGTGACAGTCCTGTCATTTGGCACCCAGTCCCCATTGCTACACATACAGAAGATTAGGCAGAGAATTACCTAAACTTGCCACTTGAATGTGCTTAGAGAAGGAGAAACTTTTCTCCACTGTAAGGATGGTGGTGGCCCCTCATTCCATCTTGGCCCTCCACTGTTCTCCCAGCTCCTTTAGTCTGTGTCTCAAAGATGTTAAAATGGTTCCTTTGTAAATAGGAGACTTAGGTTCAAATAGTTCCACTGCCTAAAGAGATCTGAGTCCTTGTTATTCTTCTCCAGGGTGTTCTTAGATCACTTCTTTCAATCTCTTCTCTGTTGAAGATGTTTCGCTCTGTATGGACTAATTAAGTACCCAGTGGACCAGGAGGAGGATGGGTATGAGCAAAACTCACTTGCTGAGTGGTTAGGGCACTCACCAGGGGCAAGAACACACATGAGCTTCAGTCCTTTCTGCTATGAATACTTGATATAAAACACTTAAAATATTAATTGAAATGTGGATCCAGTCTCTATTGTTCATGCATTTTACATGAAAAAACTCATTAGGCAAAAGCATCAGCTGTTCTGGAGAAGCTACTGGCATGCCAGAGCTGCTGCTTTGCGTTGTCTGCCCAAACTAGTAGGTTACTAAATCATACTCCATCCCCTCTGTCTGACCCAGTGAATCTTGAATTCTCTGCATTGGCTGTGGAGACTTTAAGCAGCGGGTAATGAGCATGTTAACATTGCACAACAGTCTTCAGCAGGGCTGGGTGAACAGCTGGTGGCGGTCTGGACCCATACTGTGAACTCAGCACCTGTTATTCACAAAAGCCTGAGACACGGTGCCTCCCACAGTCCTGGGATATCCTGGATTTCTCACTGAACTCCCCAGGATTGACCTCAAAGAGCCTTCACGGTTCGTAGCCATGAAAGCAATGGGCATCACCTGGCTGGCCCAGCAGAGACAAAGCCTAAAGTGCTTTTGGAGCTGAGAAGGCCAGTCAAATTAGGCAGAAGATGCAGTAAAATTTCCTGAGATGCCACGGCAAACATTAATCTAGTAGCCTTGGCTTTTAGACTTGATGGCAGGAAATGTAATAAGAAAGTTTGAATCCCCTCAGGCAGAGGATGCAAACTTGTCTCCCACCTCCCAGCAATGAGCTTTTCCTATAAAAAAGGGGAAAACTGCCATTTGCTCTTCTTCCTTCAACTGGCTTCTAGAAGCAGCCCCTGTTTGAACATTTTTTTTCAGAGCTTGATCCTGTAGACATTCTGGGAGAATAACTGCAAGTCTAAAGCAAAAAAGTGAATTTCTAGAACTTGATCAAACTTACATTTGAGTCTCGGCAGAGGAAGAATTTCAAGCAGCTGCAATACTCAAACTCAAAATCATAACTTAGGGTGCAGGGGACTGCGGGTGCTGAAGATGGAAACTAAGATTCCTAACTCCTGCTTAAGCTCAGTTGGAGATATGGACCTCATTTTTTTAATTCCTCAGCCCTTGCTCTTCAGCTGTAGAAGGGCAATTCAGAGGAAGTGATTTCTGAATATTATGTATGTAGAGGAGGGAGGCAGATAAGTCTGCATACCCTTCTAAAGATGGCATGTGATTTACCTAGCACTCCTCTTTCCTCTCAGCAATAAATCAGTGGTAATGCTGACAGCCAAATAATACAGCTTTTTTCTTTTTCTGTCCAGTCTGTTAGCAACATCTGGTATTCAAAATGCTTGAGGTGAGAGGACATTTCTTAGAAGATCCAGTGTTTCCTCTTCTGAAAGCAAGTGGTGTCTTTCTCTCCTCCACCCTGAGAGGAGAGGCTGTCATTAAGTAGATTTGATGAGGAAGGAAGGAAGAGATCCTTGAACCCAGCTCTTCTGCTGGTGTCAGACAGGGGAGCAGTGTCAGAAACCACTGGTAATGGAAGATCTGGCCCTTTATGTACCCAGAGGAGTGTGGAGATATGTACGCATTTTGATGGCACTATTTGTTATGTGTGGGTCCCTACTTCACAAATCTTTTGTGAAGCAATGCTTAATAGATGGAAATCTAGCTCTTAAAAGCATCTTGTATTTCAGTAGCAGCTTCCAGAAGAGCATGCAGTGAAAATATTAATAAATGTGTAGCTGTTGGATTCTAATCATTTTCGCTTCAATTCACTGACTGATGAGGTGGCTTACATTCAATAGTTCCCTCCCCAGGGAGTGATGGTTACCAGAGAGCCTTATTAGCACTTGACAGGGTCATTTAAATATCATGTATTCTTTGGTGCCTAATTATGAATATTGACAAAGCTGGAAGCAGTCTACACGCAATCAAAACAATGGCGGCAGAGGTGACCGCATGGTTGTTTACCATTACCATCTACTTGTGTGTTGTTACTCCTTGCCTTGCCCAGTCAGAGCCGGTTGGCTCCAAAATTACTATTGATTTGTTGTTTCAAAAGGGCAAAGGAAAGAGTTCTTACACAAAATTAAATCAGAAAATGTTATGCTTACTATCCTTTTATCAAGATTTTGTTTTCACTTTTGCTGTAATTTCTTTTACTTCTACACATTCACAATGAAAATATATTCTCTTTTTTTTTTTTTAAACATTTTCTCTTTGTTTTGCAAGGTGCTTTGTGGTGTTCTTCATTGGTTGTGTCTAATCCTTTGGACAGTGTTTTCTTTCTTTTCCTGTGCTCACAAATGACTTCTTACTGATTGTACTAATTGTACAGAATCCACTTGCTGCTTTCTTTTCTGTAACACGGGTGCTTTGATGATGTCACATCCATCCATATGCTTCACTTTTAATTCAGTGCAGGCATCTTGGGGAATATCTGTGGGGGCGTGAAGAGGGGGTTCTTTAAAAGGGTTGACTCATGGGAATGTGACATTTGTGTGCCACAGCTTTAGTAGCTAAATATACTCTGGGATTGTTGTTTCTGAGCTACATCACATTTCTTGCCAAGATGAAAATGTGTAGCGCAACCCATAGAGTGGGAACTATGCGTTGCCATCCCACTGGCATTTTCAATTTGGCCATTAAGGAATCTGCCCTTCCTATTGCAGAACAACAACAACAACAAAAAAAATCAGCTCTGATTGGGCAAATTGCACCCCTCTTTCCTCTTCTCCTCCATCTCCTCCCCCCCCACAAAAAAAAAAGAAAAAAAAGAAAAAAAACACATTCTAGAGTATGTTTATGTTTTGTTTCCTTTCTTGCTGTTTTAATGTTAATTTAATTGTGTGTTTCTCACCTTTGTTGAAACAGTTTCCCTAACCTCCCCATCTAACCTTCCCCCCTGCTGCCATTGTACTTGGTCTCCCTCCCTCCTCAGTCGTGAAGCTCCTCCTGTGGAGCGCTCCAAGGCTTTACCCTCTACACCCCAGTAGTGCTGTAGCGCTGTGTCTCTCTGTAGTTGTTCCACTAACGAAGGGGGGAATAGACACGTACCGCTCGTAGAGAGGCCTACATGAAGAAAACAAAATTATTTTCTTCAGGAGTAGCTGGCCTTGCCCCTCATTACCCTGCTGCCCTTCTCTGGTGCCTCCTGTCCTTCCTGTCTCCCTTCAGAAATGCCTCACGCTTTTCAAGTCCTGGGTTCATTAGCACAAATGCAGCCAACTGCTCAGTTTTCTCACTCACTCCCTAGATGCCTGGAGCTTGCCTTTTAATCATGGTGTTGATAAATTGGTTGCAAATTCAGTTTATGATTTTGTGGGCCTGCTACAGCTTCTTCTCCGTAGCATTCAGGTGGACACGGCTGAGCTGGGCACTAAATGATGAAAGCGTAATGTTGCTGTTAGCAGGCTTAATGTTTGTATTCTTACTTGTCTCAACACTCATTAAGTGAAGATTATGAGGTGGTATCTCCTTTCCTTAACAAGCCTTTTGTCAACATCCACGTAACAATGGTAAAAAGCTGATTAGAAGCGGGATATGATGGACACAGTTTACAGAGTTAAGAGTTGCTGGTGTATTTGGAGCTCAAGAACGCTCCTGCAGATATAGTGTCTGGTAGAACCTATTATGGTATAGATTGTAGAACCTATATTGTTATTATTAATAACTGCAGCCCTTCCTCTGGTACAGAATTAGACATCATTAACAATAGTCAACTCCTCCATTTGGAGAGGGCTGTGCTTTTGGGAAGCCCAAGGGCTGTTCATTTCAAAACCTGACTCCAGAAGGTATTTCATATTGTATACAAGTGGCAGTGTTACTAAATTTTACTGTGATTATCGCTACTCGAATGATTTGCCAAGTGCTGACAATGCGTATCTCCGGAGAGTCTGCAAATGTTCAGGCAAATTCTGCTGCAGTGAGACAGAATTATATGAAACTTCAGGTACAGTGGTGATAAAGAACGTAAAGTGCTGATTTAACAACATAGTTTACAAGTAGACATGAAATGAGAGAAAAAAATCTGTGGCAAAGCAAAGCTTCGGACTCTTCTTTGCATAAATTAAACAGGTGTTCATCATGGGAGGACTGAGTTTTGCACCAGGAATTATATTTGCAGAGTATGTTTTTACACAAAAATGTTGTTATATGCTAATATGTGCAAGGATCTAAAAAATTCAAAGTGTGTTTTATCAGAGGATGTAGGGAGAAGCTGTTGTTATCTTGCTGGCACTTTGTAATAATTCCGAAGAGGATTTAAAGTGTCACAAAATTTGTCAAAACTTATACTTTGAGTCAGTGTTTACAGGTCTGAGGGGGAGGGCTTGGATTTTCAATGTGGAGCAAATACTCTGTATGTGATCCATGTCATTCTGGCACTGTCAGAAGGAACTGACTGATTGTAAAAAAAGTGTTAGGCTAATGGGAGAAGGAGTTGCACCGGAGTCAGTGCTGCCTGGATGGGGCTGGGAAGAGCTATAAACTCAAAGCATGTGTGCCTGGAGGAAGGTACGCAAACATTGCTATTCTTTCCGATGTCTCAAACCATTGTACACACAAACATAAAAGCAGATTGCAAGTGCTTTGCAGTTCACTAACAGTTTCAAGTGCTGAGGAAACATTGAAGATCAAATCAGACTGGATCTGTTGCTTACTATACTTTTAAGTCTTTTGCTCACAGTCTAGTAGAAGTGCTATGACAAAGGGAGTAGGGAATTTGCCCTTATTCTGTCTATGGTTCTGTAGCATTTGGCTGAGATTTGAAGGAAGAGGTCTAGTTACTTGGAGCTCTAGTGCTTCACAAAGGGATTTCACCTACCCAAGACAAGATGACAAGGGACTTAGTCAATTTAAACTTTTATAGATCCACATCTAGATTAAAACCTGCTTACTTTTCCCATTAGGATTTAAACAAAGGTTGGTTGGATGAGTCTATGCTAAACAAAGCCCTACAGATTTTTTGTCTAAAATGTTCTTCGGTAAATTAACATCAGCTTACTGTAAATATCCCTGTTTCTAGAGGCGGGGCTTATTTACTTTTGTCACATATACTAGCTGCTTGGGTGAAATAATAAAAAATCTTTTTTAAAACAAACAAACAAACAAAAAACCTTCTATGTGTCTAGAATGGCTCTAATGAGTAACTTATCAGGAACTGAATGTCTCAGAGACTTAGCATGGCATACCTGCTGTGGAGCGCCATTTTAGTGCTGTATCAGATAAATATCAGAAAGCCATTGTTAGCAGTTAAATGGCCACCAGATTTCTCAACAGAGTTTTTAATGGCCAGGTACCTGTGTCACCAGGCCAGGCTAATAACTAGCAAACATGCCAGAAGATTGACAAGCTCACCATGCTGGAGTTGCTGCTATCCTGTGACATGCACCAGAGGGCTGTGCAGTCAGGATTAAGGGAACACACCAGACTTGTCCAGAGGAATGACACTGATCCTTCCTCTGTTCTGTCTTGCATGTCCAAACTGTCTGCTCCCAGGTCTAGAGACAGCTAATCATCTCAGATTGCATCCTCAAGGTCAAACAGTGGCAGTAGAAAACTAGATGCTAATTAATAAAATGGAAATTTTTTATAAAATTGATGAAAGAAGAATGCTGGGAGGATATTTCTCACAACACGCTTTCTTCAAACTTGTTTTCATTGTATTTTTGTAAGTTTCTATGAGAACAAGAATGAAGAGACCGAGAGGAGACAAGGCATGCAGAAAAGATGACAGAAACTAAGTCCCTGGGCAGGGCCTCATCCTTAAGCCAATTTTAATAACAAATGGGGATTGTAATAGAATACAGGGCAGTGATTTAGTATGTCTTCTCTGTGACTAAATCTTTATTTCAAACCTTACATAAAAAGCCCCAGCTCATTTAGTCACAGATTTTCTATAGTAACCTTCTGAAAGTATAAGGAGAGGAACAGTTTTCACTGCAAAAGATAGGCAAGGATAAGGTAATCAAAATAATGGAGGGGGTATACTCCAACACACACCAACTGCCTGTGCCACACCTAAAGAATGTCTGTACTTCAGCACTGGCACTAACTTAAAATTTGCAGAAATCGAAATGTTTCTATGTTTCGCTAACAGTATGGATTTCAGATTTAACTAGCAGAAGTGGAAATGTGAGTAGCAAGATCAGAACCAAGAGACATTTGCTATTTAGTAGCCAAAAAAAAGACATCATTGTTAGTAGAAGAGGTTGTGGCGATGTGCCACATGTGGCCTGGTTATGAAAACTATCAACAGCTTTTCTTTCTAAATGTCCCCAAATTACTGGATCCTACAAATAAAAGAAGGGTGAAATTTAAAATAGAGCTCATCAAATGTCAAATGTGGCTGCAGGAAACAGCAGGTGTCCTTGACCTGTAATTGTCTGCTTGCATAGATTTAAAGTCAGGCTATCCATTTCCAGGCTGCAATGAGCAGTAGAAGCCTGTCTTACTAAAACAGAGGAAAACTGTCATTGCCCCAGGACCTTGATCTGCTTTTTCAAAAGAAAAGGCCACATCTAATTTGTCAAGGCAGCTGCTCAGGGTTCAGGGCATTAGAGCTATTGTGTGATATACTAGATCCGCAGCTGCATTTATCCACAGTCACCCGGTGAGGACAGCTCGGTGGAAGAACACAGACTGCCTCGTGCTCTTGTTTGACCCTTGTAGCACTGACATATTTATCAAGAGCTGGGAATTTGCTGTAGGGTATGCTGGCCCCAGAGGGCCACTACTCTCTCTGGAAATAGCAAAGCATAATTGGTGGACAGGATGTTAAGTAACACCAAGTTTCATTTTTGTGGTGTTTATGTTGAGTGTAGGGAGACATCGTGCCATACAAATGTGCTGAATTGGGAGGGCAGCCTAACCATTTAAATAAAAGATTTCTGAAACTGCTTTGAAATTTGAAGGGACTTAAGAGCAGAAAATCAAGTAGCTGAAAGACACTTAAAGCGCCTTTTGGTCTTAATGCCAGTGTACAATTAAAATGTCAATATGCTGTTAAAGATATTTGAATAATTCATTTTTCTCATATAGGATGTACCTAGTTTCAATAATTGCATTAATTAATAGACAAGATGTCCTGTAGTAATTTTACAGTGACCTAAACATTGACAGTCCTGGTTCAGAGCACTTTTAATACAATCTGTGGACTGTGAACTGTTTAATTACATGCCTCTGTACAAAACAGCACGTACATTCTTCTCATCTAGAAAACGTTTTAGTGAATGGTATCAACATCACTTTCAGTATGTAGGAAGGATCCTGAATGACTCTATTCCTTTTTTTCTTAGTTTTCTTTAAGACTGTAAAAAAGGTGAGCTCAATTCTTTATGTCAGGATGTTCTGGTGCTTACTGATTAACAGCATGCAGTTAATTAAAAAAAGAAAAACCTGGAGAGGGCATAATTTAGATATTGCCATGTTAATTTTATTGAACATTAAATACAGATAAAAAATGTTGACATGTTTGGAAAGTAGTCATTCCTATGAATATCCTTAGTTTAGTCAGGAATTTAAGCAGGTGTTACTTTGAGCTCTTTGATAGTCATTTAATGAGACAATATACTCTCTGGTATACGATTACTCTTGCTATGACTTTTGCTAGATATTAATCCTGTGTTCTGAGATTTTCTGTGCCAGTAGCTGAGAAAGATGATAGGAAAAAATATGGTGTTATTCTCATGTTACAAAAAAGAGTCTTAAGGGCATTTTATTGAGAAGTTTTGAAGCACATAGTGCAAATTTACCTTTACATCAAAAATGTGCATCCTGACATCCCTGTGACAGAAGAAAGAGCTTCATTGGCCAAGCTGTAAGTTTTTGAAAAATCTCAGTCCCTCATACCCAGAAGACACTTGTCACAGTTAGGCAACTAAATACACAGACAACTCCGTGTACATTGAGCATTGGTGCTGTGACTGATAAGCACTTTAACCACCGGCTGATAGTCTGACAGCTCTCCCTGCCCCAGCAGATCAGAGTAAGTCAGAGTCTCTGCTGAAGTAGATTTCAACAGCTCCACTGGCATTAGAAGAGCTTTGGGCAGTTTATAGAGAAGTTGCTCAAGAAGCATTAAGAGGCATTTCTGGCACAGCTGTACAATACAACAAACATTTGGTAATGGCTAACAGCACATTCATCACCAGCTTTGTGTCGGCTGGGAAGAATACCTGTAATAGTCTGAAATAGTGAGTCCCAGTGGAGACCCTCCAGATCACTTCCAGCCTCCCACGTCTACCAAAGTGGTTAGCCCTGGATATTAAATTGTAGTTCTCCCACCAGCAACCAAAGATTGCTATCTTCTGTGAAATAAAATCTCAGCTGAAGGTGCAGCTTGATAGCATTGTCACAACTGGGCATAAACTAGACAGTTCTTTTATATGCCCAACAAGGGGTTTTTTAATTGGAAAGTAACACCAGCTGCATGCTGTCAATAATATGCCATCTTGTTCATGCTCCATCCCATCTTACCCACAATTGTGATAGAAAATAAAAGAACAGCTGTTAAAAAAAAAGGGGGGAAGCAGGCACATTTTTAAAGTGCTACAAAGCTACTGTTATTCACTATCATGTTCTTGTAGAAAGAAACAGAGGGGTTTTTTTGGAGGGCCTGAAAGATCTGCAGTTACTAAACACAAACAGTACCAGCACAGACAGAGAATTTAAGCATGCACAGAAACACCTCCTGAACAGCAGCACACCGAAGCCTTCATTAAAATAATTCCAAAAGTCTTTTGAGAAGCACGTATTTTCCAGGTGTTTCCTTATTCTTTAAATCAGAAAACTATACTGAATTCCTCTTTGGAAGAAAGCAGGGTGAGTGAGACAGAAGCCATAATGCTGTGTAAACACTGAGTACTGCTTGTTTTTAAAGAAGCTAACAGAACTGGTCTTGTCATGTGGTTCAGAAAAGGCCATTGGTAGTTTCTTTGAGCCTGTGGTTAGCACTGGACAAATTTAATTCCTGCCACCAGCTTATAGCTCCCATCAAACAGTTCAACAATTCTCCATGTGTATTCATTGCTGAATGAGTCCCAATCAGTGGCTCTCAAAGGAGGGCACAGAGCAGGAGTGCCCTCTGTCCCTTCTTCTGCCTGCTCTCCCCACTGAAACTCTTGCATTCACCACAGAGCCTGCCCAGAGGTTTGGGCAATCGCAGCTTATAATAAAGAACATAAAGAGCACTGCTCTTTTTTTGCAGATAGCATTCGGCTGTATCTCTACAAAACACTAGTCTCTATTCAATGTCTTAAAGAGGTCTTACAGTCCTGCAGCACTTTATACGCTTTTTGTCTAAATATGACCAAGCTACAGGAATGCCCTGAGGCACTCATCCAGTAAGACCAATTAATTTTCCAGACCCAGGGAGATCTGTATATCTCAGTGTGCAGTTCTCACTCGTTGAACTAAGTTATTAATATGAAGTCAGTGGGTACTTTCATATACCCAGCATCAAGACCTGGAAAGACAATACAGTTTATCTGTACTTGCTCATGGCAAGACAACTTGATAACATCAGCTGTGCTTCTACGAAGGGTTTGGTCTCACCTACACTGTGTTTGGAAAGGAGGGGAGAATAAATATATATTACTGAGAGAAAAGAGATTGTGATAAAATTTGTTAGGGTCCCAATGCTAGGAAAAAAATGAGGCTTTAACCTCTCACATGGAAATTGTATATCTGTAGATCAGTAAACATATCCTAAGAACTAGTCTACAGATACAAAAAAAGCCAGCCATGTTCCTGGTTCTAGCACCTACCTTCATGTTGATTAACTAGCAGTGCAAGCTGCCTGGTTTGTCTGCAGCAGTGGAAAATACTGGTTTAAAGAAAAAGCATGAGCAGAAACTGAGCAGACCCTACAGTAAATCCAGAAAATGGAGATTTGATCCAGTACCAGAACTGAGTGGAAGGCTGGGAACTCTATATTGCAGAAACACTGCTGTTTGCAAGATGTGTGATAAAGCAAATATACAGCTATATCTGCCTGGCCTGCTGCTGGACAGTAAAGAGGGTGTCTGGATGGGCTTTGAATATATATCGGAGAAGACACTGGTTTGCACACACTACTGTGGCTAGATTGCTGCTGGCCCCAGGGCAGCTTTCTTGGAGCTGGGCCAGGTACCTGCTTTCTAAAATATGTCCTCTGAGATGAAGCTACAGGTTCACTTCATCCAGGGAAGCAGATTGGCCAGAGTAATCACTGAGCACATTAAAAAAATGCACAGACAGGAATCATCAATGAAGCTGTGGCATTGAAGTGTAAATATACATGCAGTGCCTGCAAGGTGGGGAGGTGATTAAAAAAAGTAGGCCAAAAATTCCAGAGAACTATAAATTTGACAGACAGAAAATGCATGAAGGAAGCCACCACTGGAGACAGAAAATGAAGTAGGTGAGAGAGAGTTGATAGCAGCACCAGGACAAGAAGTCTATCAGGGAAATACTGTCTTTTACCTCAGGATGTGGCTGGAGTAACCCTGCTTGCTTTACTGGACATACAGTGGATTTGAGTGAATGTAACTGAGATGAAAGAAGGCTTCTGATATTTTTATTGGAAGAGTAGTGAGATACAGAAAAAGAAGTAGGAGTAAAACTAGTCTCGCTGACTGTTACGGCCAGTGTTTCAAACTCATCGCAATTCCTCAGTCACTTAATGTATTCAAAGGCAAATGAGTTTATGGGACTGCACTGTGGAGGGAAATGATAAACCTAACATCAGACGTGTATAAGCTATTTTTTGCCTACAGCACAAGCCCTGAAAATATTTCTAGAAGAAGCAGTCTTGTCTTTTACTAATCTCTGGGGGCATGTTTTAATTCTTAAGTCCAGGTCTTTTGACTACACCTGCAGTGTTCATGAATGTAGGAGAAATGAAGAGTTAATCCACAGTGTTTGCTTTCTGTCACAAAATACACAGTGCTGGCATTTTAATGACAGAAGAGGTTTCATCCTCCCTCTGTATAAGTGAGAGAGACCTAACATGGGGTCCAGGCATGTTGCTAACACGCACCATCAACCCAGCTATGGGCAGAAGGACTATCCCTAAGAAATACAGTCTGTGTGCATGAGTAAACATTTTGGCTGCGTCACATAGTTGTTCAACAGTTTAATAATCATTTCCAGGGACCTCATGGAATAGGTGATATAGGGTACAATCTTATTATTTAAATGTCTCGGATGTTTAATAGATGGCTCCTTTGTTAGTTTAGCTGTAATGTGTTCAGTCACACTAGTAGCTCAAAACTAACATTCCCATTTTCGTGTCTTTAAAAAAGATCAGAGCTGATGAGGAAACAATTTTTGCTTTTAGGTCATATGCAGTGTTTGAAATTTAACCCCAATTCTTCCATAAGGCTGCTTTGAGCTCCAGCCTGCTAAGCAGAGCTGCTTATGTTGACATTCAGCAAACTTCACTTTTCTCTGTTGTGCAGAAAGGCCATAGTTCAAAACAGGCTGTAAAAAAGGAGAGGAAAAGCCACAGAATTTCTCAGTGACAGCTTCTCTTTCCTTGACACTGTTCATAAAAACTGCTTCCAGAAAGGCACTGGGCTGCGCAGAATACATAATGTCCACAGCAGGGGAAAAAAAAAAAATACAGCATTTGTCTGTGCCATCAGAGGAGCTCCATGCAGTGAAATGGGAGCTGTGAAGAAGAGAGATTCACTTTGTAGGCTACGACAACTTCTCTGGAGCCCTTAAATGATGCTAGGTGGAGAATAGATTGAGAGCAGCCCTGAGGAGAAGGACTTAGAGTTGTGGGTTGATGAGAAGCTCAACATGACCCTGCAATGTACGCTTGCAGCCCAGAATGCCAACCCTATCCTGGGCTGCATCAAAAGAATTGTGACCAGCAGGTCGAGGGAGGTGATTCTGCCCCTCTACTCCACTCTGGTGAGATCCCACCTGGAGTGCTGCGTCCAGCTCTGGGGCCCCCAACATAAGAAGGACATGGACCTGTTGGAGCGAGTCCAGAGGAGGGCTGAAAAAATGATGAGAGAGCTGGAGAGGGATTTTTTACAAGGGCATGTAGTGATAAGACAAGTGGCAACAGCTTTAAACTTGAAGAGGGTAGATTTAGATTAGATATAAGGAAGGAATTCTTCCCTGTGCGGGTGGTG
Organism: Morus bassanus; assembly: GCA_031468815.1. NCBI lineage: Eukaryota > Metazoa > Chordata > Aves > Suliformes > Sulidae > Morus > Morus bassanus. The sequence goes on along the minus strand of CM062600.1, from coordinate 18,763,669 downwards.
AGGCACTGGAACAGGCTGCCCAGAGAAGCTGTGGATGCCCCATCCCTGGAAGTGTTCAAAGCCAGGTTGGATGGGGCTTTGAGCAACCTGGTCTAGTGGAAGGTGTCCTTGCCCATGGCAGGGGGATTGGAACTAGATGATCTTTAAGGTCCCTTCCAACCCAAACCATTGTATGAGTCTATGATTCCTATTCAGCCAAACACACATAAATCTGGTTTAACCCAGCTGTGAAAGACCCCCTGAAGTAAACTAATAAAGAGCAGCTGGATATGTTTAAGCTCATCCCAGGCATGGTAGAAAGGTCCCAGAATGTGCACTGAGCTTTTTTTTATGCCATTAGAGGAAACGCAGCAGACTTTAAAGGAAACTTGTGTTTTAAGACGCAAAGTAGCATAAAGTTTGCCTCTGCCGAGACAAGCTACAAAAGAATTAATTCTCCTTGACATTTGAATTTTGTACATCTTGTTTTAACTACTGTGAATGCCTGTGTTTTACTTTTTAAAGTACCTGCTATGTCAGCTTATTCCCTATCACGCAGAGGCATCTAAAATTATCATTGCTCACTGGGAAAGAGTGAGAGGTGAGGGAAGGTACTGAAACCAGGAAAGTTCAAAATGATCAGCCACTGCATACCACCTGCCAATGGGAGAAAGGTTGTCAAGCACTTCCTAGTGCAAGAGCTGGCCTTGAGCCTAGATGCTGGGACAAATAGAATTGGTCTGACTTCAGGACTGTAATGACTTTCATCATTATATTGCAGATCCAGGAGGTTGTGTATCTCAGACCTTCTCCCATACCTGCAAACTTAATAAACTGGTTTATTTACAGAGCTACTGCTTAGAAGTAACACAATTAAAAAAGCTTTAAGAGGTTACTATTCCAGTCCTTTTCAGGTCTGCTTCCCCTTCATTTCAGCATGGATTTGCTGGTTCAGATATTGTAATTTCCATCTGTAACAATCCCTTTCAGAAAAGAACTGCTTGTTTCTACTTTCTGAAAATTCACAAGTGTAGCCATGGTGTAGGTTTTGTATGGCTACTGTGGCATGCAGAAAAATTGGATTGCAGACTCATAATTAAACTAAAAACAGATAATTGAAATCTGTTTTGAAAATATAACTTCAAGACTTACAGGTTATCTCATATGGACATGGTGGAGTCACTTCTCTCACTTTTCTTGCTTAATTTATCCAGCTTAAAAAAAATACATGATTGAAAATTCTCCATCTTCCCACAGAGAGCAAAGCCACCTGTTGATCTCCCCTCTTTTAGTAAGTTACAACCATCTTCTTTCTACAGAGTCATGTCGACAGTCATTCATCAAAAGTGGAGGGAAGTGATATAATTTGGACCATGTGAAAGGAGAAATAAAACCACCCATAGAGATTAATAGATGAACCTATCCTGGACAGATTGCTTCTGAAATAGGTCTGATTAAGGGCCAAAAAACCCTTACAGAGGCTGCTGTGGCTGATCTGATTGTTTGGAACCTTTTCAAGGCTCTGTTACGTGTTACTTCAGGCAGGTTATATATTGATTTTCTTTCCATAGTTTTGAAGTACGGTTTCTCCTCATACCTCTAATGATCCCCAGGTCTTTTGTAACTGAAAGTTTTTTCTTTACCAAACTCATTCATCTCTTCAAGTGTATGCATCCTCTTTTTGTTTGCTGGATATCTCGGACTGCTATCTTGGGCAACTGGCTTTGAGAGCCGTAGGGCAGAATCCGAGGGGAGACAGATAGCTCTTCTCAGCACAGTCATGCAAAACTTACAGTTGCAGACCTTTACAAATCAACAGCTTTACTGGGAGGGAAGCGGGGGGAAAAGCATTTGCCAGCAGCTTTAACTATGAATGTTTGAGCTATTTTTTTTTTCTAGCTGGTGACACTGAGAGTCCAGAAAAACGAATACTGGGTAGAATTGCACTGAGTCAGCAGAACAAGTCCTTGCAGCCAGAAGGAAGATAAAGGAAAAAGCTTACTTACTGTTCTCAACAAAGCAGTTCCAATAAAGTGGCAAATATCAAATCATTGGGAGTATAATGTGGTTGGTTTATGTCAAACTTTGAAATTATTCCTTCAAGAAAAACAATGAGATAAGATCACAGAAATGCATGGTGGACTCCGGTCATTCCTGAATGTGCTATTACTTTAAATTGGGATGTCCAGTCTGAATTCATCTGAATTTTTTTATTCCTATTGCTGGTTAAAAAGGAGGAAGAAAGCTTGTTAATACCTGCAGGGATTTTCCAGGCTGAAATAGTCTTTTAGCAGCATGAGACTGCCTGTAAACACAGTTCTAACACCTGGAGACACATGTTGAAAACCTATTCAGTGGTATTTAAGAAAGATATTCTGAATCCCATAAAAACCTCCATTCATAGTGAGTCTATACCAGTATTTCTTACAAGTCTAAGCAGAGGGAGACATGCATTAGACAGAGAAGTTTGCATTGAGGAGTGAGGTCTTCCCCTTAAATAACAACAGTAAAGATATTGTTACGCGTTTCTGGAACAATGACTTGTTCTGTGCAAAGTCTCAAGTGATTTTGTAGGTGTTGGAGGTGGAAGTGGTCTCATTCCCATTTAGCTAGAAAGGTGAAGTTTAAGATGGCGACGACACTCACTCCCTCATGGCTGTTAATGTGTGGTCTAGACATGAATATTACCTTATTCCTTGATAGTTATTCCCTCACTTTCCTGCCAAAACTTTATTCTTCATTTCCCACTTCTGTGTTTCAGTTTCATGTGTGCCACCATTTTGGGTTATTACTTTACCATCTGTTGCAGGCAATTTTGGAAAGCTAGACAATGACAGCTCCCTGCAGAGGTGATCACAGAGCATTCTTCACGCACATGGCATGTGGTCCGTGGTACACCTCTCATGGCCATACATCATTTCTGGGACAGAGGTGTCTTTGTGACCACACTACAGCTAACTGTAGTACTCGAACTGAAAGGCATTATTTTTGGTGACAGGTAACTAGGTTATTTACACACAGGAACTTGTAGTTACAGGACCAGGTATTGCTCTCTGCCCTGCTTTTGTTACTCTCACTGACTTCAGCTTGGTTGTGAAATAAGGCAGCATCTATTGTATCACTAAAACAGCCTCACATTTTGCTATTCAAACTGGGAAGTAGTTTGTTGTTTGCACCTGCTAAAAGGACACAGCTCTTTTGCTGGGCCTCTGGAGTTGAGGTCTCCTTTCTGCAGATGCCTGTTAATTAATTGCTATTCTCCTGAGACAGACACCTTGCTTCAGAATTCTTTCCAGGTAGACCTTTGATCAACATTTTTCAACTGCAGCTTTTCAGCAGTTTTTAGCTCACTTTCATTCCCTTCTGGGAAAGTAAGTCAAAAGACTTTACAGAAGCCAAAAGGTATCATACTTAATGTTTCCCCATAAAAAGTAAGCCATTTATCCTGTCAAAAAAAGAAGTTTGTCTGGTTTAATGTAATTTATTCTTGGCAAATCTGCTTTGGCTTTTTTTTTTTTTTTTATAATTACTTCATCATCCTTTGGATACTCATAAAATTGATTGTTGAATCACTTGTTGTAGTGTCATTCCCATTCTAAAAATTGGACTGGCAGATCTGTCATTTGTTAGGTCCTCCCCTTGGCTCATCTCAAAGGCAGGTAATATGCTTGTCCTTTTCCAGAGCTCTTGATGCTTATATTTCCTCCAGCATTCTCCAAGATACTGCACAGTTTCTAGAAACTGCTTTGGCTAGCTCCTTAAGCAGTCAGGGACAAATCACTTTAGGCATCTTGAAAACATCTACCTTATCTAAATATTTCTACCCCTTTTCTCTATTCTGACCTGCACTTATTCCCCGACTTTGTTACATTTCTGATCACAGATCAGAGTGAGGATTTTTGCTGAAAAGTGAGGCAGGAAAAGGAGTAAATTCTTCAGTCTCCACATCTTTCCTTATCTGTCCTCCTTTACTGAAATTTGTTGTACTGATATTCATTATTCCTATTTAATTATGCTCATGCCATGTATTCTTTAGAATGATGAACTCTATTCCTTTGTGATTATTTCATCCTAATTATATTTCTGCCCTCAGAAGTTCTTTCCTGTTAGAATTAGAAGCAGCAGAACATGCCCAGAATAACTTCATCAGAATTTTCGTACAATAATAGTTTCAGTACTGGGCACATCTTGCTTTTTAACTTGTTTTTAGCACATATAGAGGTACAGTACTAACCCTTGAATACTTTTGGTAATTGGTGAAAAGAAGAAGCCTCATCTCCTTCCTGTTTACAATGATCTAGTTACTGCAGATCTGTATCATTATATCACCTCTGGTCTTTTCTTTTCTCTCTTATTTTCACCCAGAGACATTCAATAAGTCTGCTTCTCACATTTTGCAGAAGTTTAGAAAAAGTATATTTATTATTGACATAAAATTTAACGTCTCCTTGCTTTTTCCCCAACTACCTTTAGTGAACAAGCTAGATCAATACTCTACTCATGTGATTTATCCAAGCACTAGCTCATTTCAGAATTGAAACACTTCAAAGGTTTGGAAACATTTTTCTTAATGTCCTCTTAACCAACCAGCCAGCCAACACCATGTACCTTACCTACAAGCTCTGCTGGAAGAAAGAATGAATTATGTACAGCAGAATAATGCAATAATATAACAGGTCTTGCCTCTCATTAGATGAGTAAGAAGAGGTGATTTTGCATGGTCCAGACTGTTACAGTACAGGGCATAGTGACTGAGAAAATGAATGGTGATGTTAGGAGATGCAGACAAAAGGACATGGGATGAAATTACAGAAAGTTAGTGGAGGAGGAAGGATCAGGTTGTCTATGGGAATCGAAATGGCCATGAAAAGTGGAGGATATCAGGTAACTAGCCTGGCTCTTTTAGTAGCCAGAAATAATAGCACATCACATGTGGGAAGACTCTGAAGTCATAAACCCAGTTGTGATTTGCAAGTGACAGAGCTTGACTTAACTGGAAGACTTCAGGGAGATAGATGAGTGTCAGCCTGTTTGTGGCATTAGCGACATGTAAGGTCTGGTCCTTGAAGGTGCAAATATTTAACCTCGTCTATGTCTTTGAAGCTTTTTCAGTTTTACTACTATTTTTACAACCAGACCTCTCTCAAGTATAATGTTAATATAGGTAATTCTGTCAAAAATATCCCTTTGCAAAGAATAGATGGTTATTATTGATGGTGATAGGTCTCCATGTACTACAGAAAACAGTCAAGAATACGGACCACATAAAACGAAATAAGCAATGTATTTTCACATTTGGAAAGAACATATTGCAAACAGGAAAGTGCTAGATGTAATATTTTTAAAGTAACTATTTAATTTAGAATAATTGTTTTATTATAAAATATAAGATAAAAATAATATAGTGATATTTTATCAATCATACTTTACAGTCTGGTTCCATAGCATTTTATGCAGCCAACCTGGTGAGTTTTCCAGTGCATAATGTCTTAGAAGGATGTCAGATAATATATAAGACTTTTCAATAGCAGGTATTTCCTCAAAGCTGGGAGTCCGAATACTTTACTTGACTTTTAAAATGTAGGCCCTACATTTTTCTGATTATTTTCTCTGTTTAATTTAATTCTTTGAATAATGAGTGCTAGTGAATGATGCTGGACTGAGCCTTGGGGACTGTGGTGCTCTTTAAAAACTGCAGGATAGGTAAAAGCGCACACAATGCAGTGCTTTCAAACTGGCTTGTTTTGGGGACATAGTTGGGATCACACATTTGCTTATTCCTCCCAGTCTGCAGATGCAGTTACTACTGATGCTAGGGGCTTGAGATGTTGATTGACAATGACTGCAATTATCAGCCTATTTCATATGAGATTTTTCTTCCCTGTGGTCATGATAGTAGGATGCTGAATGTTCCTTGTACTTTTTCATTACTTAACTGTATCTATTCCATAAATATTAATGCAGGGTCAAATCTTGCCTACCTTATTTCATTTAAGTTAAAGTTGTTTGGATTGCTTGAATAACTAAAGACACATGATGTGAACCATGATAAAATATAAATTATGTCATTAACCTGACATTGTGTCCAGAGAAGGTCCACCTGCCTAGAGCAAAGCCACTAATGGTAAATATCCGTTAACTCTAATATAGAAAACATAATAAACATCAGGAAGATGTGAACTCAAGAGGAACTAGCTGGAATCAGACTGTTTTGAGACCCTCATAAATTTTTGCTGATAAAACACCTGCAACATGAGTGACATAATTTCAGCTACCCCTTTCTTGATTACACTTGGTCACTGAGTCTGAACTGTGTGGTAATTTTGTAATGTGAGTTTAATGATTCAATATCCATTAGTAATGTAAAACTGAACATTTCATGTTGCTTTTGTATGCAGTGATGCAGGTTTATGCTTAAGGTTATCATTTGCAGAGTAGGACTTAGCCTAAAGCAGAAGGCTGAGGGTGGAGATCAACCTCAGTTAGCCAGCAGAAAATGTCAGGCATGGACGTGAGCTTTAAGCCGTTCCCTCACATCCTATCACCAGACACCTGAGATAGAGATCAGCACTTCCCTCTCCACTACCCATCATGAGGAAGCTTTAGATAGCAATGAGGTCTCCTGTTCTCTAAGCTGAACAAACTGGGTTTCTTCAGCCGCTCCTCATCAGTCATGCCCTGTATTCTTTTCACCGTCTCTGTTGCCCTCCTTTAGACACATTCTAATATTTTTATATGGTTGGCCCTTTTGGCCACCAGGGCATATTGTTGACTTGTTTTGAGCTTTATATCAACCAAAACTGCCAGATCCCTTTCCACAGGGCTGCACTCCAGCCTCTTGTCCCCCACTCTATACATAAAAGGATATTAAGTTAGTAAAGCATGACTTTCCTGTCATTAATCCATGCTGGCTTTGCCTATAGGTGCTTACACCCTCAGGTAGGCACTGAGCAGGGATTTTGAGCCTTTCTCAAGCAAAAAAGATTTGATTTAAGTGTTCAGAGGGGCATATCTCTGAGAAGTTTGTGCATGGAAGGTGTCCATGAAATTAGGCTTTTTAGGTTGAAGCTTTACTTAACTTCACACCCAGCAATGCATTTCTGGATAAGATCTAGCACTTCCCTGACCATCCTTCCCACCCATATAAGAATATCTATTTCTGTTTCTTCAGTTAATGACCTAAGACAGTTTTACAAGTGTAAATAAATTTGGTATCAAAATGCTGCAGGGTCTAGCTTGTAAATATTACCAGGTGTAAAGTCCATGCAAGACCAACACCTTTGCAGTGAAAGTAGTTAACTGCTGACTGTGCCATAACCACTAGTCTGTGCTTCTGGTCTATATACAGCAATCTTGTATGTGGATTTAAATTACAGAGGTAGGTTCTACTGCTGCTTGTTAAGTGCTGATGACAAAGAATAGAAAAATCTGCCTCTTAAAAGACTGCTGGGCTTTAAAAGAGAGTTCTCTTAGAAACACTTAATTTGAAGATTGTTTCTAATTATATATTGTTTTCTGAGATTTACTTTCCTCCACTTACTTTTTTTACTATTAAGACATTTATATGAATGCAGGATCTTATTTTCTCAAGCAATCATCTGCTCTTGCTATTTATTCTCCTCCTGAAATCATAATCCTCTGTTTGTTATAGCACAATAACTTTTGTGGCAACCAACTGTGATGTCACACACAGGGGCTTATGATTTCAAAAGCTGTTTTGCTTTTAAATGTAAAGTTCCTATGTTGTAAGCAAATATCCCTTGTCCACATAAATGCTGTGATTAAATGGGAAAAGAAAAATATATGCTATAGAAGCAATACTCTACCTAGCCAGAACACTTTTTAAAGGTTTCTGTGAGACAGTGGTAACTTTTCAATGCTCTTTTAACATAGTTGGCTGAGGAGTATTTTGCATTTGGTTGTAATTCTGGGCCACTAATACCTTGTCTGCCAAATACATGAAAAAGACATTATTGTATAAGGAGTTGATTTACGACATGAAAGTTTTGTATCTTCACAAAGTCTCAGGATAGTTGTGGAGGTACATTTTCTGTCTTGCTGCCTCTCCTGTAACAAGGACAAAGATTACATTTCCTTAGAGAATGTGGAGCTTTTAATGCCCTGGCACTTGGACCCTCTCTGGAGAAAGAGGTGGGAGAGGTGTTCCTTCAGCTCCTTGTCAGGCTGTGGCTGCTCCTTGTTAAGCACTAAGAACAAAACCAGAAATGAAAAAAAGTAAACTAGAGGCTCTGTGTTCGTGTTTCATTAGTGCTGCTGGCTTGGTGCCCAACTTGGTCAGAAAAAACTACTTTCTTCAGAAATTCAGGTTATTGATTAATGCTGTATTAGGGACTTCAGGTGAAGGAGGTGCACTCTGCCAAAGATGCCTTCTCTGACAGCAGGTGCTTGGAAGGCCAAGTAAGATTTGACAGTGATCTCTGACCACAGCACAGGACACCAGGATGAGGCCGTCGGAGTCAGGGCTTTCAGCTGAGAAAGCATAGGCTTCAGCACAGAGGTCAACCTATTCATGTGTTCAGAACAAGAGAGCTTTTAAAATTAAAATAGCGAGGAGAGTCATCTAGCAGGCTCAATAGATTTCAACACTCTGCTCTATCTTTCATAGTTATTTAAGCATCCTCCTGAAGCTCAGGCATGTGACACTGACTTTTAAAACACATGACAAAGATAACAGAATGATGAGCAGAGAAAGAAGCATTAAACAATGTGGGATGCACTTCTCTGGTATTTACAGAGCTTCTGTCTCCTCTCTTCCTTTTAAAGGTTTTTCAATGTGAATCGTTTACAGTAGTAAAAATAAGATGGTATTAGCTGAGGAGAGATCAGATGGAGGGAGGGGAGGAATGAGCACTATGTCAGAGGAGGAGAAATAATAGCTCTGACCTGCTGAAGTCAGTGTGAATTGCCCAGGGCCAGGATTTCAAACCAATTGCACTTGCCATGCAAGTAAATTCTCTCTCCCCTCCTGAACTTCATAGTCTTCAACTCCAGATCTGAAAGCTGTACTGACAGCCCAAGGCTGCATATGTAAGATGTGGCTGGCAGGTACTGTATGTCTCCAGATTTGGGCAAGCTGATCAAAAATCACCTTGCACAACACAAACAAACCTCCCAGGGTGTTCCTTTGAACAAAGTAGTTAATGATAAGTAGCTTTTCCTCATTCTTAGTTTGTTTAACCACTGTATGCTGTTTATTGCAGGAGTGATTCGTGAGAGTTACCTGAAGGGTCATGATCAGCTGGTGCCGGTCACCCTGTTGGCCATTGCTGTTATTCTTGCTTTTGTCATGGGGGCCGTCTTTTCGGGAATCATAGTGTACTGCATCTGCGACCATCGCCGCAGAGATGTAGCCGTTGTGCAGAGGAAAGAGAAGGAACTGACCCACTCCCGCCGCAGCTCCATGAGCAGTGTTACCAAGCTCAGTGGCCTCTTTGGGGACGCTCAGTCCAAGGAGCCAAAGCCTGAAGCTATCCTCACACCTCTGATGCACAATGGCAAGCTGGCTACCCCAGGCAGCACTGCCAAGATGCTAATCAAAGCTGACCAGCACCATCTGGACCTGGCCGCCCTGCCAACCCCTGAGTCCACCCCAACCCTTCAACAGAAGAGAAAGCCCAGCCGTGGCAGCAGGGAATGGGAGAGAAACCAGAACCTCATCAATGCCTGCACAAAAGACATCCCCCCGATGGCCTCACCCGTGATCCCAACTGATCTGCCACTCAGGGCTTCTCCTAGCCACATTCCCAGTGTTGTGGTCCTGCCCATAGCCCAGCAAGGCTACCAGCATGAGTATGTTGACCAGCCAAAAATGAGCGATGGGGCTCAGATGTCTGTGGAGGACCAGAATGCCACCCTTGAGTACAAAACTATCAAGGACCATCTCAGTAGCAAAAGCCCCAGCCACGGGGTTAACTTGGTGGAAAATCTCGACAGCATGCCACCAAAAGTACCCCAGCGGGAAGCTTCCCTCGGCCCTCCGAGCGCCTCACTGTCACAGAGTGGCTTGAGCAAGCGGCTAGAGATGCACTCTTCTGCTTACAATGTGGACTACAAAAGAAGCTACCCTACAAACTCACTCACAAGAAGTCACCAGACATCAACCCTCAAAAGAAACAACACTAACTCCTCTAACTCATCCCACCTCTCCCGCAATCAGAGCTTCAGCCGGGGTGACAACCCGCCACCGGCCCCACAGCGAGTGGACTCAATACAAGTCCACGCTGCTCAGGCACAGGCTGTGACTGTATCTCGGCAGCCAAGTCTCACCACCTACAACTCACTGACGAGGTCAGGGTTGAAACGCACACCCTCGCTGAAGCCAGACGTACCTCCCAAACCTTCCTTTGCTCCACTCTCCACATCCATGAAGCCCAATGATGCATGTACATAATCAGAGTGGGGTGGGGGGGAGGACAGCAATTAAGCAGAGGTTGCCCTTGAACGCTAGTGTTCTGCAACTGTTATCACTCGCTCCTCTGAGAAGATGGTTGTTGCAAGCTGAAGATGTGTTGTTGGATTTCTGCTCTCTGGGAAAAGTGGAATATTTTTTTAAACCCGAGCCATATGACCCATGGTTGAAGGTTTGCAATTGCAGGACTCACCCCCACAACCTGCCAGTTCTTTGCTCAAAAGACTAACCCTCCATCATAAAGGTTGAGCCAAAAGCACACAGGTGAAAGATGACTGTGACATTTCACCCCGCCCCACAGCTGCACAGTGCATTCCTGAACTGGGAAGGAGTGCTCTGAAAAGCAAAACAAATAATTACAAAAACAAACAAATTTAAAAAAGAAAAAAAAAAGGAAAAAAGAATCCATTGATAAAGCTAACTCTGATTTAACAATGGCAGAAGTTTACTACGTGCAGGTACTGTGAAATGATGCCCATCAGTGTTACAGCCATTTGGTTACAGCAGTTAAATGCCATGTTGGGCAAACTTATGTCATAGATTTCTGCTACCCTTCTCTTTTAATGAATAACATGTGACTGTTAACGCAAATAACTCCTCTTATTTATTGTTCAACTTTTGTTTTTCCTAAGGAAATGACTTCTGCATATCATCCTGTAAGCAGCTCTTCAGAAGTACCTTGAAAGTTATACCTATTTAACATGAAACCCATTAACTGGAGTAGTTAAAACTCTTTTATTTTTCCAATGAATTCACTGAGTTAGATAAGTTGGAGCTGGAATTCTGAACTTTGTGCCTGGACTGCCTGATTAGCTGAAAAAAAAGGGGATATCTATTTAAGTCTCTCAGCTAATTAGCTGGCTGGGCCTCTGACCTAAGACAGCAACAAACAAATACCGCAAGTTCATAACTTCTAAAACAACTGCAAGAGAAACTCTTAAAAGCCGCACATTTGTGCACCATTGCTATCAACATGGCTTTGTCAGTAGCTAATACTTTCTGTGAAGGCACCAGCTTGTGATGTGCCATCTCATTTCACCTTGCATGTGAGACGGCAAACAAAATCCTCAAACAGTGTGAACTAGTTAATATGCCGGCTGTTACCATGCATAAATTATGGTCTTATCACACGGGTTTTTCGTGGGAATATATCTGTGAATAGCCTGTTTTCTTCCACATGTAAATTTGTGCCTTACACCCTCAGTTGTGTATACTTGTGAGCTGTAGTACGTAAAACCTTCTTCTTTTTCCCCTTTGAGTAATGCAAATATTTATTGATCCTTCCTCCTTCAAGCCCCTTCAAGAACTGGAGTAAAAACATTCAAGGAAGAACATGGTGGTTATTGTCATAACCCCGTGTTCCTCAGGAAATTAGACTAGCACCATACCCTTCACTTCAATATGACTTTCTAGCTGTGCCAAGTCCTCTCTCAAAACCACCCGCAAGTGGCAGTGCTCCCAAGACACCATGCCAAGGGTCCTGCCTTCCCCTGCCTCCCGCTCCCCCTTTACCACACATCAGCATAGGGATCATTCTCACTGGGCAGCAGGGAAGTGACCAACACCCTCGTCCATGGAGACAAGCGCCGGTGAGAGGGGCCAAGCCTCGCAGGAAGCCCAGCTGCACATCCCGCAACACGCAGGGCACATGGAGCTAGGACAGGCAGGCGGGCTCCTGCTGTAGCTACCTGCTGCTCCAGAAGGATGCTGCATATACTTCTTTGGGGAAAAATGTATTTTTTTTTCCTTTGTTTCTTTTGTGTGACTGTGCATGTAGTTAGCGTGGGAGTGTGCGTGCGCACAGGTGTGTGCGTGTGTGTGTGTGCGCGCGCAGGTGTGTAAGTTCCTTTCCAGTCTTTCAGTTTATGCAAAAACATAGATGTGTTTTTAATCTGTTACAATAACTGTGTCAACATACTGTAGAAAAATGATGGGGATCGCTTCTAAGCTTTTTATATATATATATATATATCTACTGAACAGTATGTTTGAGTAAGGTGGTTGTTTCTGTTTCAATTTGTTTTTTAAAATTTTATACTTCCATTTGTTTTTCAGGGTTTTGGTTTTGTTTCTGAATGATTGAAAAGACAGATTTTAAGTCCATTAGCTTATAGATGGTATATATAAAGTCTGGATGGTCTAGACCAAAGTGTGTAACAAGGGTGCTTGCATGTTCTTTCATTTCATCATGGCTTCTTTTATGAAACAGTTTTGTTCACCCTTAGTGAACTATGCAGATTGGAGTAGATAGTTCTGTATCCAAAGCAATGTTGTTGTTTTAATAAAAACAAACAGAAAACCCTGTAAAAACAGTAGGTAGCAAGGTCATTTTTTTTAAAAAGTACCAACTCGCAACCTTTTTACCAAGCTCCAAACCCCTGGAGCACCAAATGCGCAGGTCCCGTTGATATTACCCCGCAACCGTTCTCCCAAAAACGTAGAGATGAATAATCACGGCAACAGCTTGTGTAGCAATCTGCCTTCGTGATGTAGACTGCACCAGTTACTAGGTTGACCTTGAAACATGCATTTTGTACTCGGTGGGTCTTCTGTTTTTGTCTTTTCCCACTCACAGTTCCCTTCCACCCTTTGTTTCAAGGGGTTCATGAACCTATGTGTGCCTTTGCTTTCCACCCTTGCTATACACTGGTAGATGCAACAAATTCAGACTCTCATTTGTTGTAAAGTTGTAAAGTATTGTGATGTCACCAGTTTCCCTTCATTTCCACATCCCCCTAACATCTGATTCACAACTTAATGTATGTTGTAAAAAATAAAAAAAAAAAAAAAAAAAAATTAAAAAAAAAAAAAAAAAAAGAAAAAGAAAGAAAGGAGGAGGAGGAAAGGGGAAATAAAAGCTCTTGATTACATATGGTAATAAAACCAGACTGTTCTACCTTATTTCTTGTGTCCTGGTTATTTTGTTTCTGTGATGACTTATCCTTAAAAAATACAAATAAATGCAACACTGATCATTTAGATCAGATTATGGTGAGAAAGAAATTTGTTACTTTCTGTTTGTCACAGAAGATGAACTTGACTTTAGAGTAAGGTGATGGTAATTAAAAATTGAATCACGCATTTGCTCTCGCTCTATTCATATTCTGCATTTTCTTTTTATGAGCTTGTTCATCATCAAATATTTATGGCAGACTTGATAGTTTAAAAGATCAAGGCTGGGATTTAAGCACGTGTGGTCCACCAAAATAGATCATCGTACAGATGTGACTTCATCTCCAGGCTTTACATATTAATAACAGAGGAGCCTGTGTTTTCTTTTAGCAGACATAAATCTATTGTGCTTCATAGGCCTGCTTTAGAGGACGTTGCCTGAGACTTTAATTCTGCAAGAAAATGCTAGTAAACAGATAAATTACAAAAGACTATATAATCTCCCTAGTCCTGGGAGTCATTAAAACATACCTGTGTTCTCCACATTGGTTTTGTATAACCATGGATCACTTTTGCTCAGCCATTACAGTACAGGTAAATGCTTGGTTACATTAGTTACTAGGCTTCATGATTTTGCTTTGTGACACGAGTTTTGTGTGACCCTGTAGAAATGAGGGATCCAATCCAGTAATTTACCCTTGCTCAGGTCATACTGGGCTTTCCTGCCCTGCCAGGACACCATGTTCTGGACCTAAAGCCTTACTGATATGTGCCAGTCCCCCACCTCGCACCACAGACAGCCCTAACACTGGCTCAGCAGAAAATGGTGAAGTACTAGCTTTCCTCAAGGAGCAGGAGGTGATGGATTTAAAAAGTCACAAAGCCTTGGCATTGTCACAAAGCCTTCCTCAGTGGAAAGTGGGAGGCCCCTCGACAGCTCCATCTCCCCTCTGCCCTGAAGGATACCAGGGCTCCAAAGGTGGTGACCTTTGTATAGCAGTGACAGTCAAGAGCAGAGCATTGCAAACATGGTTTTTCAGTGCCTTGCCCACAGACATGTCTCTCTTTTTATCTCAGCTGCAGGCTTCCTTTGAGCCAGGCACACTGGCATGCAGATGTACAGTGTGGACCTGGGTATGACGCCTGCCATGGCTGGGACCTGGCAAGCTGCCCCGAGTGATGCTGAGCGACCCCTAGCCTGGGGCCAGGGGACACTGTATGGTCACATGGTGCTCCACACTCTGCTGCATTTGATCTGCGTGCTCCCGGAGTCACAGCAAAAGGCAAAGTGGATGCTCTCAGGGTACTTAGCGTCATGTATCAGTTTCAGTCCTGCAGCCAGTCCTCTGTGAAGTCCGTCCAACTTTGTTTGAAATGCTTCATATAAGCAGGACCTAGGGAAGCTATCAAAGATTAATGTACCTCTATTTTAACATTAATATTCATATTCGTCTATAAACAATTGCAGGCTGCTGCCTGGAGGACAGGGCCCAAAAGCACATTTAGCAGTGGCACTCGCTGACTCCTTCACAGAGCTCCTCCATCTGTTGCCAGTGAAAGAAAGGTCCATTTAAAGCATGAACATGAAGAAGGGAGGGTGGAAAGGGGGATATCTTGATGCATGAGCTGTATGGGGTCTGTAACTGCTGTGCTTTTGTGGCCACAAACTGCTAGACCCTTAAAGCAATTTTCCCTTGCAACACCTCCCCAAATGTGCACCTCTGTGCTGGCATGTACATAGTCTCTGACAGAGGCCTGGCTTACTATGTTGCTGTGCAGAAATGACCAGGAGAGGAACTGAAGGAAATGAAGTTCATCAGACCCCACTGCCCTGATGGGGTCTTGGCCAGCCAGGTGCAGCGCAGGCACCCACAGCAGCACCCTACCAAGGAAAAGGCCCTCCACTGAGCTCCCCCTCCAAGAAGAGGCAGTGCCTTCAGTCTCCAGTATACTGGCTTTTGACAAGGGAGGAGACCTCTAAGCTATGCACTGTCTATTTGAATCATGAGATTTGTCCCCTGCAGTGATCACTGGTGCCACACCGCAGAAACTCCCTGGGGTTGAATAGGGAAAGAAGATACCCAGGAGAAAGTATGGGTGCTTTGAGCACTTCAGTTAAGTTAATGTTGCCATAATAATGGTACTCAAGTTGACCTCATTTAGCATATCATCAAGGATGCACAGAAGTTCCTTTCCAATCAACATTAATTTGCATACATATTTTTACACAAAATGGAACCCAGCTGAATGACTTAAAACAATAGGTCTCCGTAAACAAATCCTGGTCCCCTGCCCTGTTTCTCCCTTCTCCCTCCGATAGGCATACATTTTCAAACTACACAAAAGAGTTTTTGTTTCAAAGTTAACTGCAAATCCTACCCCACTGTAGCTTCTAGAGCAGGGAATAGTTTGCACCTGAAAGCTCCTCACATGAAAAAAAATGTAGACAATCAGAAAAAGCATGGGCAGTTCAGTGCACTTTACTGCCAGCAGGATGGCAATACACAGGGCTGATCTTGCATGAAAGAGGGGGCCAGAAAAAAGTGCCAGAACAGTAATGCATCGACACTAGGAACAACACAGTCGTCCAGCTGATGGCCAGAGTCATTTCTGGGATGCAATTCCAGATCATTCTTCTGTCACAGAATTAGTGCAGCAGGATTACTCTGGGCTCTCTCCCAGGGTTGGACAGGGATTCTTGCTCAATAAAGCTTGCTTATAAAGCTTGTTTAAAGCAATGCAGAGGACCTCAAGTGGTAGTTTTGTCTACTCCACTGCACTGAGGCAGGATCAAGCAAACCTAACCCATTTTTGATGGCTGGTTGTCTAACCTCTCTTTGTAAATGTGATTTACTCTGGAAAGAAGCGAAAGTCACCCAAGGGATCAACATCAAACATTTCAGAGTGTCTAAAGAAAATAATAAGCTAAGAAAGTGGGTTGGACTGGCTTAGTTAAGGCCAGTTTTCTATTTATCCAATTAAACTTAATTTCCCAGAAGTATGGCACCTGCTCCAACCAACAAGTGTTAGAGAAACACATTGTGTGTGCAATATTCATATGCTTCCTGCTGATGTGTGTGTCTGCTAATGAGTCTCTAAGTAGTCTTTTTATTACTTCTTTCTCTTTTTTTTAAAGAGTGGAGATACTTTTCTTTTCAGAATAAGTACTAAGACCATCATCACAAAACTTGTGCAGAAGAACAATGATGTGTTAGACTTCTTTGTATGAATAGAAACAGGTAAATAGTCATCTATCCCCTGACTTTGTAATTTAAACAGTGTAAGTCAGTAGGGAAAGGCTATAATTGGAGTCAGAGTAAGTGAGGTGAAAATTGCTAGGTGGCAGTACCATCTGCATCTCCTTTTAATTAGCCAAGTTTATTATCAGAATATAAAACTTTCTGCTATTCAAGTCCTTGGCTTATTTCAACCATCCGTCCAAAGTGATTGCCACATGTCTAGGTAAGCACAATTACTGATCAGCAAAGGAGAATTATCCTCCCCACTGATCTGGCTAACAGTTACCATGCCTGGGAGTAGGGACAAAAATATGACTAACCAAGATCATTGTCACATCTGCTTAGTGTTTCATGACAAACTCTATTAAGGCTAACAGCACCACTGTTAATTCAATTAGGTCAGTGTTTTCCTTTGCTGGCCATGATGCATTTGGAAGACCGGCAACTGTATGCAGAGCATGGCTGGCAGTCCGCTGCAAGGAATAATAGCATCATAAATAATATATTAAGATGAAGACAAATCTAGCAGGCTGCAGTCAGAGCACATAAGCCATATAGCTGAACCCTGCAATATCACAAGGCGGGGAGGAAAAAAGTAGCTATGACAGGAAATTATAACAACTATAAATGACAGGGACTACAGGAGGGAACAAAACTCATTAGGTCAGCTCTTTAAGCAAAGTGCAGGGGAAGCACAGACCAGCCTGCCGGCAGCGGTGAAGGCACTGCGTGCCCTCACATTCATCCTCTTTAGGATGAAATAGGAGACATCTAGTGCTGGATTTAAAGGAAGATGATAAATAACAAAAGGTAACTGGCAAAGAGCTCAGTGGAAACCCAGCTCTTTCTCTGGCCTGCAAGCTCTGCCCTAGCATTCAGCCCCACAGAGCAATTTCCCCCTGTCTGCAGCCCGGGACCAGGACAGCTGCACCCTCCAGGGCAGTCACGCTGCCAGGTCAAGCTGCCCACCATGCTGCAAAACTGCCAGCCCTGGCACCAGCAGAGAAACTGCCCCGTTTTGGGGCAGCACCTTGCACAGCCAGGTGCCTCAGCCTGCGGGAATGAACGACACAGGTAACTCAAGGCAGACAAGTCCTTCCTTCCGACCTGCTGGATTAGGGCTAGCAGGTGGCACACATCAGCATGTGGGCACAGCGACACAATAGCTAACATCAGGCAGTAAGAGCCATGCTTGCGGAAATCCTGTTCCAGCCCCTTCTGTGGTCAAAGAAAAAAAAAAACATAATGTACCTTGCTTCAGCCAACTTGCTAGTAAAAAGGTGCCGATAAGAGCTTCCCAAAACAATTTTTGCCTTTTATTTTAATACTGCCTTGCTGTGCAGAGAAAGGCCCTCCATATTGGAAAAGAAGAAAAAAAAAAACAGAAAACAAGAAGATTTTCTTTCTCTGACGTTTAGAAATTATGACATAATCTTATAAATTCTCAACAAATACAATCTAAAGTTTTCAGGCTGCTGATAAAGGTATTGCCTCTGATGGTGCGGCAAACTGCAGATTGAGCTTTTTTTAATGCTGCTTAAATTGCCTGTGAAGCAATGTTTTATGAGATATGGTGGTTCAAACAATTTTGCAAAGAACAGGAGACAAAGAGTTCCTTTTACACTAAAATGGTTTCCTAGGAAACACTGAAAAATGTAATGTGATATCTCTTTGTGGAAGTTCAAGGACTTCTGTGTGTGAGCGTGTTTCTCCTGACCCTCTTTTTTTTTTTTTTGGTGTAGTGTATGGTATCACTGGCCAATTTTACCTTTTGATGGTATCACAAGAACAGAACAAGCCCGTACCACAGCAACCCACAATCTGAAGGACATTTTTCTTTTTGACAATCAAATGTCTTCTCTAAATAGTAAAGAAAAATTTTTATCAAAACCAAGTCTTTTCATCTGTAGCACCATGGTTTCAGAATAAGCAAAAAACAATGACTGAAAATTCTCGGAGCCAACATTCAAGTTTCAGACGGTCCTCATGCCTGACCCAGTCTATTTTCTCATCTGTATGGAGCCTATCCTCAAAACATAAATTGGTGCAATACCCTGCAATGCTAATCAGAAATCTGGACATGTGTGTTACAGGAAGATCAGACACATATGCAGATCTTCCTTTTAATTAAAGCCTGATAATCTGCCCATCTGAGAGCAGCACTTTGTCCTTCCCTATTTGCAAGCAGTGTGTCCCCAGAAATGCAAGGTTTCAACTGGAACAACTAAGCTGTTTATCCAAACAAGAGGTACCAATGTCTGAATTTACCCGACTGCATGCCTTTTCCATCAGTTGTACTACTCTCATAGATGATAATAGCGACATAGCATTAGGTGCATTTCCTATGCATGTTAAAAGACTGCAGAAATATTGATGTATAAAACCCTTTCCCCCAGCCCTGACTATTCTCAAGACCTCAATACCCTGAAGTCCTTAGGTAGACAATACATGATCCTATTCAGTGCTGCTACATGTCCTTCATCCTCCCAGCTGTGACCTGGGCACCCAGACCCACACAGTTCTGCCCAACATTATGTCAAATTAAAAAAGCATGCTGGCCCAACTGCAGAAGCACTACGACAGTGCATACAAGGCAACAGAGCCAGACTGACAGGGCCCAAGCCTCAGCACGGCTAGCAGTGAGGGCAGACCTAATTTCTCGCAAGATATTTTACAAGAAGTTGCTTTGCAAGAGACCATCACTGGATAAAAGATTTGAACAGGGCTGGGGATAGGAACTGGATCTTAGGACTCCCTTTACCTGGTTTGGAGAAAGGGTGAGCCAGTATTTCAGCAAGAATTGCATTTAGTTTAAGCAGAGCATCATTCACAGATGACAGAGGCAGCACTGGCTGTCCCAGCCAGCCTCAGCCAGCGAACCCTCCCAAGTGAACTGGACTGTGTCTTTGAGAAGCACACATCCAATGTACTGATCCCTAGTGCTGCCTTCCCACCCCAATTGCTAAATTTTACCACCTTGCTGCAGTGGATGGTCCTTTTTGCCTTAAGCAGAGCCTGGGACAGTGGAAAGCTGGAGCGTGCATGGTGATGTGTCTGGATCTGGTCCTAGGAAAGGTCCCTGGAGTGTTTCTGTGCTGCAGGTTACTGACAAATGGGAAAAAAATCATAAAGTCCTGAGATGTTAACTCATCTTTATAAGCAGAGCATAGCCCAAGCAGCGGGTGACATTTACTGTCAGTGCAGAAATGTGAACTTTGGGGAACTACTGAATTCAGCAGGGTGAGCAGGTGGTAAAAGAAAGAGCAGTGTTTGGATCCAGATGCACATTCTGGAAGAGCTGGAGTGCATTCCTGCCAGCAACACAGGTGCTGACTCAGGGAAACACTTCACTTTAAGCATGATTTCATCCAGTGGGCTCCTGGTTTTAAAACTGGGCCCAAATGGCCGCTTTTCTGGGCAGGGCCCCAGTGCCCCCATGCTAGCCACGTTAAGAATAGTGCTGAGCCTCTTCCAAACAAACCCAGAGCAGACAGCCATGCATTTTCCATAAGAACAACCACCCTTCAAGCCAGGAAACCTCAGGGAGTTACCTGGCAGAGCTGAACCGGCATAAAGCAGTGCTGTGCCAATGAAGGTAAATTGCAGACTCAGGACTTGTTTGCACTCTCCTTGCTCATGTCCCACTAACTCTGTGTGGACGTATCAGTTACCCTGTGTGGTACTACCAGCTGTCCTTGTGAGCATGTCAGAAGCAGCAAGGACAGAGGAACAGGGCTTGGCTGTTGCAGCCTGTAACACTCTTTTTTTCATCCTCTGCTGTACTGGCTCTGCTGTACTAATAGGACTTAAATGCATTTAAATGAGATTTCATCTTTAAGATCAGCAGGTAATCAAGCCCACAGAGATATGCTATGGTTATATAAACACTTTCTGAGTAGAAATGCATCCCACTTCCCCACTGTCCTAAACTGTTTATTCTGGATACTCAGTTACTGAAGATTTAAATAATTCATGTCTACATTCAAACAGATCTCCTTTAGTGTAACTTGAATGTTTAAATATCTCCTAACTGCAGTACATCTGCATTTAAAGAGTAAAAACCCAGTTCAGACAAACACATTTACTGATGTGAATAACTCATACTAAATATTAGTCAATGCAGGGAAACCTGACTTTCTGGCAGGGTCTTTCTGAGATGGAGAAGAGTCATGAGTTAGTCAGCCTGGGATGCCGGGGCTTTGGCTTTGTCTCCCAGTGTAACCAGCTCACCACGTAGTTTATTTAGACTGTCCAGAAGCCAGTCTCACCCATAATCACAGATGATACAATATCTTCTCTGATACTTGAACACAGAATATGAAATGCATTAGGCTGACTGGCAGAAAACTAAATAGTCTCCAGAGTATTTGCTTTTAAATGAACACCCCATTTTGTAGGACAAATGCAACTCAGTAGGGTTTTTTTATTCATCTTAATTTTTCAATGAAAGTAAGAAAAACAAGTCTACCTGAAGATTGAATTACTTGCTGCTACAATGCTGGGGAGGACTTTACTTATAATTAGAGTTGGCCTAAAAGCGATAAAAAACAATGTAGCCTCTTTGGATTCTGTGACTACATCATATAAAAGAAAGGATAAACTACCCCCCGGTCTAGATAAAGATGTATGTGGCCTTTCCCCATTGCTTTAAAAATGGAAATGAAAAGCTGTCCCATTAGCACTGATCACCCAGGCAGTGCTCTAGTGTGATGTCTTTCCTGACTTATATGCATTGCCGGTACCGCAGCCATGATCAACAGGATTTGGCATGTCTGTGGGGCCTTCACCCCATGGGGCAGGGAAGGCCTGAGAGTCACTGCTGCTCCTGTGGCTGGCACTGCAAAACATGGGTGCTGTGAGCGCTGCAGGGAGGGGGATGGCCGTGGGTGCAAGGATCAGCCACCAGCAAGGATGCTCACGGTCCTCTGCAGTGGTTGCACAAAAGTGGCTCTTTCTCCGTTCCAGCCTGGAAGTCTGTGGGCATCCACAGGTGCCTTCAACCTGATTTGGAGAATGCAGGGAACCTTCATGTAGTTCAAAAGGGGTTTGAATCAGACTGTTCCTTTTTAAAATCCTTCTTTTCTCTCCTTTCCCCCTTATCTTGCTGCCTGGCCAACTGGGACTAATTTGATGCAGAATAGGCTGAATGACCCATTTTATAAGCAGGCAAAGTGAGGACTGAAGCCAGTTTGTCCCAAGCTACCTGCAAAGGTAGTTTGCAGGGGGTTGCAAGGGGCAGTCGCAAGGTCCCAGCTTACTGTCATCCATGTTCTCCTCTGAATTGCCTGGTTTAACTGGCAGCTTTGAGGAAAGGCACAGCTCCAGACCACACAGAGTCAGGTGGCAGAAACAGAGAAAAAAGAAGCGGGTTAGAAAGAAAAAGAATCATCTTTTCTCAAGAATTTCCAAATAGGGCAAGCATGCAGGAACTCTTGTTTCATGGAAAAGGAGCCAGGAACAAAAACTGTCCCTTCCTACAGGGTGGAAGAATAAAAAGTGAAGCTGCTGGTGTGAGAGCAGGGAAGGAAAGCAGTGTGCTGCCCTGCAGGGCAAGGGCTGCAGGTCATTCTGAGGGGGTCTCCACAGAGCACCTCACTGCCTTACCTGGAGAGGTGCGTTTCCATCCACGGGTGATGGGCTGAATCGCCAGCTCGCACCAGCCCCCATGTGCCCCGTGGGTCCTGTCCTGCCCTCAGCGCTGCCTGGATGCTCACGGCTCGGCCAGCTGTCAAGGGACAGGCAGGCAAAGGGGGTGCCTCCAGCATCATGGGATTTCTGCTCTCAGAAACTGTCCTGCAGCAATTTGACTGTAAAACTTCAATTTTACTGAGATATATATATAAAATAGATAAAAATATTTATATAATTTACATATGTGATATATAAGATATATTATTACATATATATAACATATACATTACATATATTCTATATGTATTAAAAACAATACTCAGCTTGATAGTATACAACAAATTAACTGCATATATTCAGTTCTTGGTACAGCAGCTTTTTCACAGCAGTGGTAATTTGTGAAGTTTATTTTTCAAGAGCTATTTTTCAAGACAATCACCAATCCTTTCTCCCTCTTCTCCTTGTCCCTTCAAAAGGGAGGTTTGATAGCTGTAGAAAATCTGGCAGAAAGCAGCCCTTTGCACCTTTTTTAGCTCCACATGGCTTTACTGGGAAAGCAATGGGCTACTCTGGGGGGGAGCAGGGACCTGCCCCAGTGCTGCAGCCCAGGGGTGGCAAGTGGACAGTGGGAGGTCTCTCCCCACGGAGCAGCATTGCTGCTGGGAGGAGGCACAGCAAGGTGCCTGGGGGCTTGGAGCCCTCACCTCTCCCTCAGAAATGAAGTGTGAAGGTCACAGTCACCAAAGGAAGTAATGTTGGGGGGAGGGGGCACAGCAGCAGGCTATTCCATGAGGAGGGTAGGAGTAGATGGGGCTGAAAAACCTGCTAGCTTCCCACAAAAGAAATAACCTTATGAGGCTAGAATTTAAGTAATTTAAGAGAGATGGTGTGGTCTTACTCATGCAGCTAATTAAAGGTTGCCTCACGTAAAGGAAAAAAAAAAAGGTGTAACATTTACAGCAATAAAAATGATGAGTGATTTGTTTCCAAATTGTGCCAAAGACAAAAACCCTACAGAGCTAGCAAAGTTTTTTTCTCTTCTCCTCTGGGGTATGAGGACTGCAGGCAGCCAGCTGCCTCCTGCCCAGGGGGCTGGTGCTGGCCAGGAGCAATTAAACACTAGATTATAATTGGGCTTCAGTGAGCTACCTCTCTAATCAGTCATCAGCTGTACTGCTGCTGTCAAAGTAGCTTGGAAGGTCTTCACTTAGCCTTTCTCTCTGTTTATTTATGGAGAGTTTGTATCGGTTTATTTTTATTTTAAGTGGAAGCTAGTGCCAGAATTGAAGAGCTACCTACCATGCACAGCTATTTCTGCTGCTGTTGCTTTCCCAGGGCTGTTCTGTGCTTCCAGCTAGAGGGGGCTGAGAAGGTTCTGCAGAAGAAGTGCCAGCCAGCTGTCTGCATGACCAGCATGATGCACATGGCAATGCTTTTCTTTTCCTGCTCTCCTTTGCTGCTGTGCATACCAGTGAGTGTCACGCCTCGGCGCCAGGGCAGGAGAGAGGAGGCTGCCTGCCATCCCCCACCAGCAGCTCTGCCAAGGAGGCCTGGAAGATCTTCAGTCCCAGCAACTTGGAACTGGACCACATCGTTTTCCTCCTTCCTCTCATCTCAGGATGGTTTTGGTCCCCGCTGTTGATGCTGACTGTGCCAGAGAGGAAGCGCTGGAGAGTTCTAACACCCCTGCACAGGCTGGGCAAGCTCCACTGGGCAGCAGCGTGGGCTGGTGGAGATAAGCCCAGGTCCCCGGACCACATCATGAAGCCATCATTTTTTGATGTATATTTGTGCATGTTACAGAATCCAGATGTATTCACAGGCTTACAGAACATCTGAGGCTGGCAGGCACCTCCAGAGGCCATCCTGTCCAACCCCCCCTGCTCGAGCTGTGTCAGCTAGTGCAGGCTGCCCAGGACTGTGTCCACTTGGGTTTCGAGTATCTTCACAGATGGAGACACCACAGCCTCTCTCGGCAACCCGTTCCAGTTTTAGATTGCCTCCACAGTAAAAAAAAGGTTTTTCTTAAGTTTAAACAGAATTTCCTGTATTTCAGTGTGTACCCATTGCCACTTGTCACTGCATACCACTGAGAAGAGCCTGGCACCCTCCCATCTGGTATTTGTATATTAATATGTATTTTTTAATAACCTATGTTTAATGGAAAAACAAAAGAGGGCTTCTGTAACTACTGCAAACCATGTCCGAAAATTCAAAATGAGAAGGCGTTGGAGGCTTTCAGATAGGGCAGGGAGAAGCTGCCTCACTGTGACTGCACAGACCACTGCCCTTGGCACTTCAGATGCAACATAGGTTTGAAACATCCACCTAGCTGAGTCCCTTGCATTCCTGCTGGACAAAGCCTGGTGATACTATAAACAGCAGCAAATAGCTTCTTGCAGTGGAAAATATTGGACAGGCCTAAGTACAAGTACACATTCACCCGCATCCTGCCACGTCCATTAATGCAGGTAATGTTACTGCAATTAAAAACCATGCATTTTCCAAGAAACCATAGTTAACCCATCTGTTTAGAATAGCTTATCAGAATAACATCTCAGATGCCGCTATGTGGTAAGCACTGGCAAATAACAATGTTTTTAATGGTAAGTACTGAATGTAACATTCTCACTTGAAGACCTTTGTGTAGTCCTTCTGAATAGATCCATTTAATTTCTGCATTTTCATTTAATTTGATGTGCAGTAGAAATACGCACAAGCCAGAGTCAGGTGTTTTTATTATCCTCTGCTTAGGGTAAAGAATTACACTGAAGCAGTCTCAAAATCTCACTGAAGGCCATTTGGATATTTTTAGACCTTTTCTGAACTCACCTTCATAGCTACATCCACCACATTGTCACTTGATGAACTGTTGTTGTACTCACCATCAGTTAAAGGACATTTCTATAGGATACAGCAGCACCAAGTGAATGAGACCAGTTGCTTTGGGTAGTGCATACTACTGGGCAGTACCATGCACTGACCCTCAGCTTTCTTCCCTCTGTGTTGCTTTATGCCTTATTAAAGCCTAAACTCCTGTCTGTAAGTTGAAAAACCTGTTGGAAATATACACTTTAGATGATGGAGGGAAATAACACAATCTTTAAAACAAACCAAAACTCTAGGGGTGATTGAGGTTACGGTGGCTCTGATTTTCATGGCCATCCATCACCTGTTTTGCATTTAGGGGAAAAAGAATTTACAGACAATATCTTATTTATTAGTAACATATAAAAGAAAATATTTGCAGATGAGCCTAATCACAGAGACAGAGGCTTCACATTGTTGCTTTATGCAGATGTAAAACCCTTTCTGCTGGCAGGCTACCAAGCAGGAGGGCAAACATCTACCATGTGTAGGAGGCCTTACAAGCACTGTGGATAATAAATGCCAGTCAAACAGGTATTTTTGGTAGAGTATGAAATAATTCTTCTGCCTAAAGCTATGAATTTCCTCAAAAAGTTTACAAGGAAGAGATGGAAACAAAGATTTCTGCTTTAATGTCCCACTTTCTTACAGACACCCTTTTTTGGTTATAGATAAAACAATTCATCTTGCTAGGAATGCATTTTCTTCCTGTTTATGGACATGAAAAATGGCTTTATTATAATAAGACGTTATTATGTTTGTATCACTTATTGACATCTCTGAAGTCTTTTAAGAACCATGGATGAAAGGTGCTATACAAGTGCCAAGTACATCATAAATTATTAAATGTTTCTTCAAAATCTGCTTGCTCGGTCTTCGTTTCATCTACTGATACCAGATTTCAGAGCGAGATACACAAAAGGCCTTTATGAAACTTTACCCTCCTCGCCATTGTGTCTGTGCTGTGCAGGATGAGCGAGAATCAGAATAAATCAGAGTGCACGCCATTTTCTGCAAGGTGCAGCAGAGACACTTGCCGGGTGACCTGAAGACGCCCTGTACCTCAGAAAATTTACAGGTCTCTCAGTTCTCTCAAATTAAAAAAAAAAAAAAAAAAAAGATAAAAAAAAGAAAAAGAAAGGAAAGAAATGTATAAGTTGATTATTTGCAGTTACACCATTTAAGTTTGTGTCTTACAGAGCATCCCCGCAAGGAAGGGATCCTGAGGGCAGTGAGGTTAAAAGTAAGCAGCAGCCACGTACAGCCCTGCCGTGCCGCTGTGAACAGCCGTGCCTAGGTAAAGCATATTATGCAGCTGCTGCTGGGCATTTAAAATGTATATGAACAAGCTGTCAGTCCAAGATCTAAAACTTATTCAGTTATTCAAACTAATTCAATTCCATCACCCAGCTCTGACACCCCCGGCACTTGCTGCAGACCATTTTAATGGGAAGTGATATGTAAGTGCAAACACCTGGGAGGCGGGCGTTGGGGGGATTTTTCTGATACAAGAGTCATCACTGTGGTTGTTAACAGCACTGGCATTTATGTGATCCTAATTACGCTGTAAGTGTAAGACAGGAGAGGAAGGTTCACACTCCTCTTCCTGTGCTGCTCTCACACCGTCTGCAGGCTGCTGCCGCACCCGTGAGTCCCACCACCACCCCGTGCATCCCCCTCACCCTGTGCATTCCTCCACTGCTCAGTATGTCCCTCACGGCCTCCACTGACCATCACAGCTGGCTGTGCTGCCTCGCTCACCCTGACTACAGACACAGGCAACACATTTGGTGGCTTGAATGTCCCTGGTAGGACTTAGCTCAGTATCGTTGAAGCCTTCAGCATCTCTTAGGTCAGACCAAGATACCAAAGAGAAGCCTGAAAGAAAACAATTGTTTGTGAGAAAATGTTAGAAGCAGTGAACTTTCCCCTCTGTTAGTTAGCCTTCGTTTAAGCACAGCACAGACCATTGTGATTGTTAGCAGACCTCACAGAGCCACTTGCCATATTTACATTCAGATATCTTTGTGAGAGCAATAAGAGCATGGAAGGAGGTCTTGCCTTGAGACCAAGTTCTGATTTATGCTAAAGTTCCCGTCTGCAGATGTTGTCCTCCTGGATTTTCAAACACCAGTAAAGTCTAGACATGGACATTTTGGTTCCAAAACAATATTGCATTAATTGTGCATGAAGATAAATTACAAATTGGCTCTCTGGTAGAACCTAAAGCATGATTACTAATATGGCTCGATCCAACAGTGTTCTCACAGGGCTGAGTCTTGGGCCAACATTATTTAATTTGTTTTTAATCAATATTCCAAAAGATTACATAAAATCTTCAATGGTAGTGTCTGCAGATGCTGTACTGGTTGCCCAGCACTAAGCAGTGAGCAGGACAGGTTGTGTCTGCTTACTGAGCTGAACTGAATGCCACATTTCAATCATTTTTTGGGTATGCGGGAATCTATTGACCCAATGGGATAATTCAGGTGGGATGCAGGGAAAGGCTGGCTCCCACGTGCCGTACAGGCTCCATGTCCACCCCACTTTGACGGGAGGTAGTGGGAGCCATGTCTCTGCAGGAAAACACAGCAGTGGTCATGGTCAGTGCATGTGCGAGAGGGAGCAGGGTCATTTTGACCTTGCCAAAGGACATGGTCCAGCTGCCAGGGATGTCACAGAAGTGTCCCAACACCTCTGTGTTGTGCAAAGCCTGGGCTGCATGCTGTTTGGCTGCTGGAATGTGGCCTTTGGGGTGTGATACAGCTCAGCCCAGCTAAAACCTCTGCTTGCAGGATGTGCAGGGGGGCCTCCAGACAACAGCCTGTGATTTACCAGGGCCCAGGCTAAGATTACTTAATGCTCATTACTTAAACTCTTTGGGGCTCTGCTGAGATGCTGTTGCCTATATCAAAGCTGCACCCACCAAGGTCAGAAATGCAAGGAGGTGGAAGGCAAAACAGAGACGAAGGGACTTAGTTCAGGTTTTATATCCCATTAATGGCCAAGCCAAGAACAGAACCCACTTCCCCTGCCCCCAGCTGTGCACCCGGGCTGAGCCTTTGACCTTGCTCTTGCAGCAGTGGCACTGGAATAGAACACCAGCTTTTAATGAAGTTTATGTGATCAAGTGGGTTTCTTAAATGCAATGGTAGTTTTCAGCAACTTGTAAAGCAATTCTTCATTCGCTAGTCAAGGTTACATTTGCCATTAAGAGGGTTGTTGTTGGGTTTGTTTTTTTTTTTTTTTTTTAATACAGGAAGCTTTAAATTTGCAGCTTCTTCTTCCACACAGGCCTACTGTGCCAGGTCATTTAAAATAAGGTGGAGACCCAGCCTTCTGCCTTGGACAGGAGGGGCTCCTTCAAGCACAGAAAGCTGCAGCTCCAGTCCCCAGCCGCAGCAGCAATGCCTGCCAAAGGGGCCAACAGTGCACCAGGACATTTCAGATGCAAAGGAGCCATGTTATCCATGTTCCCTCTTCCCAAAACACAGAGCTGAAAAAGAAAAAAAAAAAAAGGAAAAAAAAAGAAAAAATGGCATCCTTTAGAAGACATTTTTGACAGCACTGATATGCAGGTGAACCCTGGATTTTGTTTCATCACATGAACATACGGCAATAAATCGCACAGCATTCATGCAAGCACCAGTCTCCTCTGCTTTCACCACGTAGGCTTTCCTCCACAGGGAACAATGCTGAAGGGATCCCAGGGTGGGACAGCTGCATCCTTCTGACACACCAAACATTTTGTGTGGGGGACAAGCAATGCTATATGTCAGAGCAGTAGGTGAAAGTGCTTTTGATGTTTGTTTTTTTTTTATCATGCATTAAGTACAAACAGTGATCATGGTCAAAAGATTAGATACTGCAGATCCCTCAGCAGGAATTTTCCTGATGAAAAATTACTTTCTTTTGGCTTTTGTTGTGCATCTCAGATGAACACGTTATCAGAACAGAAAAAATGTTCCTGCTTGTTTTCAAATCAACAGTATTTTCACTTACCATTAACATCTTGTAGCTGTGCAAAAAAAAGCAAGAAACATGACTGTGGGGCTTGTTCATTTTACCTTTCAGAGGTAAAACCTATACATATCTAAAATATTCTCAGATTCCATTGCCAGACTCACTGAAAAGAGCACAATTCACTTCAAACACGGATGTAATTATAATTTTCTCACATTAAAGAGCTTTATTTGCTTAGGTCTTTTTGAATGATTGTGTTGCATGTAATAGGAAGAATAAGCATCATTAATTCATTATCTTATTACTATTTAACATGTAAATTGCAGTAGAGCATGAAGGACCTTATAATGCAAACAACGACCCTTCAGAAATGCAAAGCATACAATCAGCACATGAATCCTGGCACAGGGACACCTGAGACCATTGGACAGGGGGGGACTACCCAAGGAGAGAAGGATGGGGCCCCAGCAGTCTCCTATCTGGTTCTTTTCATCTGTTCATGCCTTTGCACATTGGTAGTAAACACCTATGTCCTGAATATCCCAGGGACAGATACGAGGAAGAAGTGTCCCTATGGCTTTTCTCCCCCAGCCAGCCTGCATAGATGGCCTTGAATTTAGATAGTGCTTGACAGAACGCTGCACAATAGTGCAAGCCAAACTAAGCAGGGTAGGACCAATTTTGAAACAATGATCTCTCTCTCAGTATGTGTGTACGTGAGGAGATAAATCCAAGGTTTATGTTTCAGGCCACTTTGGGGAAGGGAGGGAAAATGTAGGTTGTGATCACATCTGGTTTTGCCTGCTCTCTCAGTAAATGAGGGGTATGGGTAGGAATAGCTGGTAACAGCCAAGTTTCACTTAAAATAGCAGTAGGTCACACTCACGCGATGCTTTTTGAAGAGGGCAAGGTCTGGTGCTAGCTGTAAATGGGGAGAGCAGCATGTGGGAAGCAACTCAATTGACAGGCAAGGACCCGAGAGGTCACGTAATAGGGTTCAAAGTCTGTTTAACCATGCAAAGCCGAGCTGAGAAAGTGCCTAATAAAGCATCAGCTAGGTGAGGCACAGCTTTCTGCATCGAATCACACTGTCTGGGCTAAATCACTGGAAAAGCAAGCCCTCCGCACAGCAGCCGTGCTGTTAATGGGTCTCGTCCTTGTGCTGTCCCCCACCATCACACACATGGGCAGGCACATGCAGGCTCACAGCCCCCCACCGCCCCGCTTCACATCCCCCCTTCCCCACATCCCACAGGGAGCGGGGGGATGGTGAGAGCAGGCACAGGCAGCTGTGGCCAGGCTCCTGATAAGAAAACCTAGGGATTTATGTGGTTCTTGTAACCAGATCTCTGGTCCCCTGAGGGGTTGAATGCATTTTGCTGGGTGTGTTTTTACCACCTGCCTGGACAGGCTTGCAGCCTGCCCTTTCCTTGCAGGCTGCATCGGAAGGAGACGCTTTGTATGGCTGCTTGCTGTGAGCACTGGAGGGACGGCAGAAGTCGGGTGTTGCAAAGCCCACAAGGGATTCCCTGCCAAGCACACAAGGTCATGAGAAGGCTCATCATCTGCCTTTTGGGGTGTCCCAGTGTAAGGAGAAAAACAAAGCAAAAGACAGGTGAGACAAGGATGTCTGAACACTCGCAGTGGCAGTGCTCAAAGCCCCATGACACTGGCAGTGGCTTGTACAAAGTGCCAAGACACAGTCCCCCCCTGTCCTTGGGGACCAAAGGGTGGTGGGGACGGGGCGCAGGTCAAGGGGAAACTCCTGTGCCTCAGTCCCACTAGATGATCTTACCAGCCCTCCTGGCCGGGAAGCAACAAGGCATTTTTCATCCACTGGGAGGAATTATTTAAAGGATAAAATACCTGAGGGACTCCAGGCTTGGAAGGACAGAAAGCATTTGTCTAAGCTTATTTCAGGGAAAATAATATATTTCCAGCACAGTTAGATGTGAATGCAGACAGCTTTTAACCTATAAAAGCACACAAACAAACCACACAACAAGAGCCATTCAAAGACATCTCATTTACTTAGAAGCAGAAACTGCGTCCATTCAAAGACATGACAGTAAAAACCTAGGGGATGGAGAGCTTTAAAAAGGGACATTTTAAACAATGTTTAACCTAGTCCTGAAATACTTCAGCCAGCATTCAGATAAAAGTTGAAGAGAAGGAATAAAAAAATACTCATTCCTCTGAAAACTTCCATGAAACAGCCCTACTCTTATTCTTAGTTTGTTACATTTCACAACTATCTTGAATAAGCTCTTTGTTAAATCAAATTAGTCTTTCCTGTTAGACCAAAATTATGGGTCAGATAGGAATTACCCACCCCTTTGTTCTACAAAACAGACTATATGCCAAATGCTGTCACGTTTAGCAGTCTTAATTTTATTTCAGCATATTATTTTATTTTGGCTGTTAAGCTTAGTCCAAATAAACCTCAGGTAGCCTAGATTTTAAAAAAATTAAAATGGTCATTATCTGAATTGTAGAATGCATTCTTTGGTCTTCTGCTGTTCAATATATGCTTCAGGGCTCGTGTGCATGATTTATGTGCATGTCTACACACTCCCAACACCAGCTCGAGTATTCCCCCATCTTTGCAACTTGAGCTGCTGCATTCACATCATCTGCTAAGCTGTTAGAGAGCAGAGCAAAGAGACCAGAGCAAGCAACGCTCTTCTGGGGACCACTCCCAACAATGAGACTGCACCTTGGGGAAAGGAGAGACTCAGTAGGAAGAGGTTTTCTGCCCTAAATTGCATCTCTTATTCAAGGAATCTCTTTTATATTCTGCTCTGCTCTGAAATCTCTTAAGCTGCTTCTGGTCCTGCGCAACCCCAGGAAGTACGGTGTTGTGGGATGACTGCTTGCAGCCTGGCTACAGCCCAGGACTCCAGGTGGTTTTGATCCTCTGTAGCCTAAAGGAGAAACTCTAGTAACTGGCAAAATCCTTCTGTAGCACAAGTTCCTTTATGAAGATTAAAGAATACTTTTACATGCCGCATTGACTCCCCAACTCTTTTCGAATCTCATCTGAAAACGTATATTTTCTCCTTCACCTGTACCCCTTAATTTCTCACTCACTCAGATATTATTTATTGTTCTCCTTTACAGCTGCATTATTTAACTGTACAGAAATCTGTAGTTGTAGTTTGCACAGAAGATTATACATAAAATAAACCAGTATTATATATGTTACCCTAGGGAATTATATTAAAGATGAGCACATAAAATACAGCTCCAAATGTACTACTCAGCCAACTCACTTGTGGTGTCCTTGGTCCTTGTGAGGAGCAACATCTTGCAGTATTCGTGGGTTTAGCGAGCAGCTCAGGGGGGTGCAAAAAGCTGGGCCCAGGCTTGAGGGGTAACTATGACCTCTCTGCAGGTAAAAGGACCATCTTCTGGTTTTCCACCGGAAGGATACCTTTGGGACCAAATTCCTCATTCTTCCTTACACTGTACTGATTACAGCCAAGCATGAACAGTGTGCTATACAGTTGAAGAGTGTCTGAATTAGGTCTTCAGCAAACACAAGAGACAAAATATTAATAGGTAAAAGGGTAATTTTTAATTAAAGAAAAAGGTGGAGCAGCTAACTATCCAGACACTCTGCTTTCCTTAGGGTTATAATTTATGAATATTTGGCTCCTGTAGTAATTTGGGAGCTATGTGTATAAAACTTCTATAAACATTAATTACATACCAGCAGCCATATCCTTACACTTCAGCCTACAGAAGTTAAGTTATAACTAACCCTCTGATACCCAGCAACAATTTCCAATGGATTCACATTAGATAATTAAATGGTTTCTTTGCTCATGACACCAAATCACTTCATGATTTTTTTAATGGACTGACCCTTAACAACAGCTTTTGAAGCAGGAAAATGCTACCTTATTACACGGCCAGGAGAGCGAGCCAGACAGAAACCAAAAAGAAGGGCACTGCTGGAGGGGGAGCTGGAGGCAGGACACAGCCCTAACCCGCCACCAGCTTTTCCTACTGCTGAAAAAAACTGCTGAGCTCACAGAGTCGTAGGGGATGCAGCAGGATCTGACCCATGTGTGCATTAGCTAATTCAGCCGGCGTAACTTGGCACACCTCTGCTGGCTTCAGTGGTGCTCTGTCAGCCTACACCCACCAAGGCTCTTGGACCTGTGTCTAAAAAGTATATATTTCATCTACCTTTGATAGTTCTTGTAACAAAATACTGTAAAGTGCATTGCTGGAACCAAATCTGCTCCAGCAGGACATTGGAGTGGAAAACCTAAGATTCTTTTCTGTCTCTCTGATAACTCCTCTCACTCACAAACGTGGTAACATACACCAGCAAATGTTTTTTGCATACCTATGCATTTCTCTGAAGGACAGAAATATTTTGCAATTCATTTCTATTGCTACTATTCATTATGCTATTCAATTACATTAAGTGCCCTAATTACTTATTTACAAAGGGTTAGTAACTCTGTACTTTGTACCCAAGGTATGTACTAAGCCTGGAGGCGAGAAACACTTTTATGCATTTGTCTCTTGCTAGTAGCTGTTTTCAATAGCCCTTTCTTTCCCACAAGGCATCAGGTTGGCAAAGTTTTAGAGGGAAGGCATGACCTTTGGCTGATGGTGAGCCCAGACCTGGGTGAGCCTGGGAGGTCTGATGCATTCCTGCACTATATTCACTGTGGTCCAGACGTTTTTGCTGGTGAAGGCAGGGACACCTGACCTGTGTTCCCAGCAATGGCATGCGTAGACTGGGGGATGTGACCTCCTCAAGATGTCCACAGAGGACGATAGGCTGTGAGGGATGTTGTGTGCCAGGGCCACTGCTGGGAGATGCCTGCCTGGTGGCACCAGCCCTGGGGCACTGGAGACCCCACCAGCCCCGTGGCCTGGCAGCTTGCCCCATGGCCCCACCTGTCTTCTGGTTTCTGTTCCCTCTAAGGTTTAGCCTTGTGGCAATCAAGTTATCTCTGCCTGTCCAAGAACATCAAGTGCAAAAAGTCCCTTCACCACAACTTGTTTTGGATTCAAGGCGATCCTATCTCCAGTTGGGCTTTTCTTCTCTGGCTAAAGAAGCACAGTTTGTCCAATTTTTTTCATGTTTTCCAGTCTACTGTATTACTCCCACTGTCCTCTTGGCTCTAATCAAGTAAGGTACCCTGTTTTTGAGGTGCAGTGTCCAAAATTGAACCCAGTAGTTCACGGAACTATTTTTTGTGTAAAGCAGATGATATGTATCATGTGCCTTGCCTCCTTACAGTCCTGTTCACGTACTGTAGGCAGGTGGGTTGTCACTTAATAGTATGTCTGCGTACTGTCTATTTCCATTAAAAGCCATATTTTCCCCCATTGCTGTTTGTGCAGCTGGTTTATTCCTTGTTTGTTATACCTTAGAGTCATCCCTGTTGAGTTATATCCTATTATTTTTGGTCCATATCTCTGATTTGTCAACATTATGTGGAATGCTAATCCAGATTTTCAACCTCCTTGCAGCAACACTGATAAGCATGATCACTACTCCAATATTCAGGTAATCAGTGAATTAGTGAATAGTACCAGTGTTCAGAGCTGCTGAACAGGTAGCTCAACAGATGCAAGGCTGCTGCTCCTCTATGTCCCGAGATCCACCCAGCAGCAAGTCTGAGCACGTATTCCCAATAGGCACAGAGTGCTCATCCAAATGGAAAGTGTGCAGATGGCCTGATCATGGTCCTCCTCTCCTTCCAGCAAGTGGCCTTAGACATTCAGGCTCTGCAGTAGCTAGTCCTGGATTCCCAGCCTCCCTGGCTGCCTTACAAGCCACAGCCCCCTCCATCTCCTGGTATCCGGAGCCCCTCATGCACAGATACACACAGACACACACAGGTCCCCAAGGTAAGGTGCACACACTCTGGTCTCCCCTGGTGCCAGCATCCCATCTGGGCAGGTGACCCTTTGACCACGGTCTGACTCCCACAGCCAGCACTCACCCCCCATGCATACACATGCATGCAGAATGGAGTCAATCACCTGGGAAAAGTGTGGTCACTGTTCCTGTTCACATACACTTGGCCCCTTTTATCCCTTCGTCCCTGTTTTCCCACACTTGTTCCTTCTCAATCCACCTTGATCGCTCCTTTTCTCTGCCTCTGGTTCTTCCTCAATCATAAGGCTTGCACATCCTTGCAGCCACCCTACAAACATCCCACAGCAAGTGTGGCACAGTCCCCAGATGCTCTTCCCCAGCACCCTATCGTCCCCAGGCAGCAACTGCTCAGGCTCTTTAGTGCTCCAGTGAGCCTCTCCCACCTACCCAGGGGGTCTCACCCAGCATCCTGGGCCCATCACTTGCCAGATGCTTTTCTGACTATGTTTTCGTCCACTCCACAGTAGACCATGGTTTTAGCTTGTCAATGACAACTACTAGGTGACATAGCAAATACCATACGTACTGAGACACGCTTGTGAAAGGAAAATAAGCCAGATGATACATTCCTCACATCAAACTACGAGCCCTGCTCTGCTTAAGCCAGTGCAATTTTTGCCTTTACCCCATGATGAAAAAAAATCTGCCTCTCAGCTCCCCACATGGTGACTGGAGCTTCACATGGGCCCATGCACATCCCCAGGGATAGCCAAATAAAAGGGTAGACATTCCCACAGCAAGGGTCATCTCCTGTACGTTTCTGGCAGTCAGTGCAAGACACAGGCATGACATCTAGTCACAAGCTGAGATTTCTGCTAGGCTTGGCTGCTCTGGGGCTGCCAGCCCAGGAAACTCACTGTTTCTTTCTGGGTACCATGCTCAGGGAGGGACTTTCCTCTCTCCTGAGCCCTGCTAACATGAAGGGTGCCAAGTGAAAGCCACATAGAGGGGAGATGGACACTTGCTACTGTGTCCCCCTATGGATTTGGCAGCCCTTTGGTGGAAGACAGCTTGTTGTCCAATTACTCTCAAATCACCCTTAAATCAAGCTCTGTTAATACAGGAACATTTAATCACAACCTTCAAAATAGATGGGCAGTTTATTCTTTTGAAGATGTAGGGAAAATGTGCTTAACATACAGCTAGTAAAATATGAAAGGTCTCTCTGTTTCTCCCTCCTTTCTGGCCTTTCTCCAGAGCTGGCTGGAGAGCACCCAACCTTGGTAGAGCACAGGAGCTCCTACAGTTAATCTCTTCCAAGGGGGTCTAACCTTCCCTTTGATACATCTGTGCCTCTTTCCTCCTCACCCTGAAGTGTTCCTGAGATAGTCCTGCCACCCTCTAATCAGAACAAACATTGTTCAGCTCCTCAGAGACGCAAACACAGTTTTGCAACAGCAAGCATTGTCTCTGGGACTTGGTCAGTTCATCAGCTACTCCTGCAGGTAAAGAAAGGGGCACTCACTGGCCCCCAAAGCATTCACCTCTCAGTTTGAGGCATCTCTCCCCACTTGCACCTTAAATTTCAAACTAGTCTATATGTCTGAAAATGCACTCAAACATCAGTATTCATATGGGATAGACGTGTACAGCACACAATGCTGGCTTGCAGCCGGCCACAGCTGTAATCAGCTACTCAGCAGCGTGAGCTTACCCTCCCACAGCAGCTTTCTTTAGGCCAAACCAAGGCAAGAGGATGAATGAACATTTGTGCCTCCGTAGCATAAACATGCACAAGGCTCAAAGAGCTGGAAAGCCCCCTTCTTGCCAGAGCACTGGATAAAATTTGGAGGGCAGAGCAGAAAGAGCCGGAGGGGAGAAGCTAGAGCCAGCAGGAAGCCCATCCTCATGCACGTGGTGAGAGTGCTGGCTGCAGCTTTCACATCTCTGTAAATATTGCTCTAAACAGAAAGTCAGTTTATTTCCACAAGCATAGGCTGTTTTGATGTTATTACCCAGCATGTGGTAGGTGAACTGAAGAGTACAGATCCTCCTGTGACACGTCTGTAAAGTTCCCTAAAACAATAACACATGTTATTGGGAGGGTGGAAGAGAGAATATGGGAAATAAGGGCATGAAGTGTGATGCCTAAGCACCACAGAAATATTAAGGCATTCTAGAAATGCTAACGCTAATTTTAACATAAATTCACTGAAACTGCCATTATTTCATTATGCGGTTTTGCGCTGTGAAGGGGATTTGATTGGTGAAAGAATTACTTCGAGATGTATTTAAACCCTGTATACAGAGCGAAGCAAATTAAGACCTATCCAAAGGGTAATACATTTAAATGAGGAGACACCTTCCCTACTCTGCATCCATGCATACCGAAGTGAATATCACCAGCTAGCAAAATCCTTCAAACTGCATACATTTTACTTGCTGAAAATAAATCCACGCAAAGGGACACAATGGCATACACCTAAATGTAACATATAACCAGCTCAGTTATAAAAATAAGCATCAACAGAATTCTAATTCATACACGATGTTACAGAAAATGCTACTTTGAGAAATGTCTGATACCAGATTACAACATACTTAAAAGGTCTGCTTCAACATGTACTGGAGAGGTGTGGAAAATTCAGAGCAAACTGACAACATGTTTGATTTATTTTTCAGAAATCTTTGGAGCTCTGTCAACTTTTCACAATTAATTCCAAACGCAAAAAAGAGTTTAATATGGTGTGCGAGGAAAGAACTGGATGCCATCTCTGACTACCTTCTGACAGGAGAGAGAAAGAGACACTATTTTGTACAACTGTTTGAGGTATTCCAGTTTCATTCCTCTGTTGTGAAAGGAGAGCACAGAAAAAGCATCTTGGGGTGGTGGGTTGGCTTGTTTTATACCACCAGCAAAGTGAAAAAGAAATTAGAAATATATTTGCCTTCTCATCATCAACAGTGACAGCTTAAGAAAAAGCAAGAGCAACTCCTCCAAAAGCTCTGTGCACCGTTACTCCATCACACCGGCAGGCTTACACACATACAGATTCAGAGGTCACTCATACTGCACGAAACACTCTTGCATTCTCGAATAATTTAGACAAAATATGTAGACACGCTGGGCTTTTCACTGTAATTATTCAATGCTGATGTTATCCCTTCCAGAAATCTCAGAAATATTGGTGAGGTATACTGGGAGTTTGGGTGAGGCAGAAATATCTAAATAAAGGAATTGGCCCAAAGAAGTTGCTCGGACTTGCATTATACAAATTGCCTGCATCCTTTGCGGGCAGAGAACATCCTGGATGTGTACAATAAAGCAGTCAATAGATTTAGCTGGACTGACTGGCACTCAGATAGCAAATCACTGCAGACCTTGACAGTATAACAGAGGTCATTGAGAAATAGAAGAAACAGAAAGAAAACTCTTTTCCAGCGTATTCAGCATAAGCAAGCACTTTCCTCCGAGCAGGTGGGTAGGTCAACCTTTCCTGCTCTCATTTTGCGTCAGGGGAAACACACCACAAGCACAGCAGTGAGAGTTTCTGGGTTGCTGGTGTGTTGGGATTTATCTTAGGACAAGGAGGGCAGTGAGGAAGTTCAAGGCATTGCTCCTGCCTCTCTTGAGCCTCCAGTACTCTAATGTTACAGAATGTGCTCCTCATACCATGCCGCTGCCGTGGGAAGAATTGCTATTGATCTTCTCCATCCTCACATGCAAAAATCCATATTATTATTGTGTTGGGTGTCTCCAGGGAGGGAAGTGGCACCAGGAGCAGATGGTAAGGGGGTAGCAGCTTTCTGAAAATCAAAGGTGGCAGTTTTGCATGACTGAAATGCTTAGAGAGATTTCTAGCCTGCACCTCTCCCACAAATGCAAATTATTCCCATTGCTGGGCTGGCGTCTCTGTCGGTAAAGCGAATCCAGAGAGCTGGGTGTGACAGCACCCATCCCCTGCACGTATGGGGGCAAAGCAAGCAAGCCTGTGGCCTTGGCCAGCTCTCTGCACTGAAAGCATTTGAAGGAGGTTCTTCCCTTTGGGCAACCGAGCACAATTAGCTCAAATCTCTCAAATTTCCTCTTGTGGAAGAGATTGCAGCAGGTCCAACTGCTCAGCAGTGCTGGGCAGCACATGCAGAGGGACTGC
Organism: Morus bassanus; assembly: GCA_031468815.1. Taxonomy (NCBI): domain Eukaryota; kingdom Metazoa; phylum Chordata; class Aves; order Suliformes; family Sulidae; genus Morus; species Morus bassanus. Next base: position 18,724,663 of record CM062600.1, on the reverse strand, counting down.
CCAAAGAGTGCATCTGCAGGGGTCTCCCCATACACACTCATCCCCCTCAGAGCTCGCTCCTGCACGCACCTTGTTAAGAACTGCATACATCTGGGATCAACTCTGCTGCAGATTGAGCAGCACAAGGGCTTGAAACGTTTCCTTTCTGTTCAAGGGTGCTAACAAATTCAGATGGCCAGTTGGTCACCAGCTGCACCTGGAGCAGCCACTCAGTGCCAAGCACCTCGATGAGGATGTTCCAAAACTCCTCTCGACACCCTCCTCCCTGCACTGCCTTGGGGGTCACCTGGTCCCCCAGCAAAACTCTATCCAGCTTTGGCCATGCTACGGGATGGTTCCTGCCTGCTGCACAGATACCACAACCTCCCACCAGCTCAGGGGGTGGAGGGTCCTCAGCACCTTTCTCCACCCCACCAGCCCTGTCCCTGCCCCTGCCCTGGGCACTGCATGACCTGCAAAGCCACCTTCCACCCCTTCAGCTGGGGAGCCCTGGACACAGAGACGTCATCCCCCTGGCTCCGTCATCCCTCAACCCCTCAGTCATTACGATCACAGATAGCTAACGCCCATATGTTTGTTTCCAAAAACCGACTTTGGAAACACAGTCCTCACCACATGTCCCTCAGCAGCAGGAACACGCCTGCCTTCTCTTTGCTGCCTGCCTGTTTACGTACCCTCCATCTTCACAAAATATGGAACTGTGACTGTGCCACCTATGTCTGTCAAGATTATGTGATTACACTAACCACCTTAATATGTATTTCTTTACATAACAGCTAAGCAGATACTTCACACCCCAGCAAGCATTCAGCAGAACGAGGATCTTAACATCAAGGCAGATTAAACCCAGAGTGCCAGGGAAAAACATCTCGTAATTGGTGCAACTCAACCAGTTTCAACAGAAATTATCTCTGGCCTGTAAGACACAGAGAAGCTGTGAAATGGATTAGCTGAGACAAGGGAGGAGAGGCACAAAAAGAGAGAGGAACAAACACCAGTGCAGGCTAAACTAGGTGGGAGAGCTGAGACAGAGTACAGATGTGTTTTCAAGGGCGCTGAGCACGCTTTGGCAGTAGTCCTTGCCTTTTCCCACAATAAGCTGTTATCTGCAGGGAAAAAAAATACAACAAAGCAGGCATAAATGTGCAGCTCCTATTCGATGCCAAAGCTGGTTATCAGCAACGAGGCCCCATGTCCCACAGAGTACTTGTAAATTTACTGTCGGCTTTACCTGATGTGCAGATAGGTTCATTGTGCAGTTATCTTGGTAAAGACTGCCAGTAGTTTGGGGGCTTTATGGTATTGACTAAGGCTATGAAAATAAAATAAAGGTCCTGAGATTGAAAATATTAACCCTTTATGAGCCAGAGGGACCACTTTGTGTTTCTGTGTAGGTTCTAGTGCAGAAGAAAAATGACGCTATCTATGTACAGGGATTAATTTACATAACACAGTTAAAGGTCTGAGCCTGGGACGTGGTGGGGACAGGGCTGCTTCCCACCCAAGACGGTGAGATGTATTAACACATGCCATCAGCAGCGGTTGTACAACGAGCGGGATCAGCCCCATGAACACCCAGAGCCTGCTGCAGAGATGACTTCCCACTGTTGGGGTATGGCATTTCCTGCAGCTGAAAGCACGAGAGGAATTAAATGAGAGACAGAGGTATTAAATGCCACAATATCTGTTTGAAGGACCCAGGGCTTCAGAAGAGACCTATCACCTTCTCTGCTCCTCCCCTCGTAGAAGCACAGAGGAGCCAGCAGCGGGGTGAAGCCCCTAACCTGCCATACCACAAGAGGACCCAGCAGTCCCCGAGCCCCAGAGCCAGCCTCCCTTCCCCAGAGCTGCCCAGCTCCTGGCTGGGTCAGCTGTTCTTACTACCTCTGCCTCACAGTACAGGGGAGATGCTAAAATACCAGTGGGGGGAATTCATGGAAGGGATGACATGCAGACAGATACACCCAGTCACTATCTTCAAAATGAAAAATTGAGTTTACTTAGCTTTGGAAGGAGTGTTTGCATACAGTATAGCAGCAGAGATGAGAAAACATTGAAATATATTCTTCCAACAAGCAAATCCCAGGCTATTGACAGCCTCTGGAAAATTAAAACATCCACAGAGGTTTTTCCCTCACAGAGTATTAATTTGAATTAAATATATATAACACATCCTAATAAAAAGTTATATCTTAAAATACAATAGAGAACATCACACGGTGTGGCCATCTGCAAATGGTGTGATCTCGCCGACCTTCTCAGGAGGATATGTACCAACGTCAAGGGAGGGTTGTAGAAAGAGGCTTTTTGTAGAAACATTCCTTTATCTCCATATTCTTTCCTAGGAAAAGAAGTACAATCTAAAAAAGGAAAGCTTGAAGAAGTCTACTATCAGTTATTAAGGAAGTTGTCTTTAATGTCTAGATTTGCATTTCATTTCAGTAATTTCATAGTACTACCTGCAGAACTACTTTGATAATACAAGTTTGTGTTAGAGGAATGACAGCTCTCTGAAAATGCCTCCCTGAGAAGCATTTGGACACTGGAAAATAAAGGTACAACAAAAAGGGAGGAGAAAAAGTGATTTTCCTATTGATCTGAAGTTACCGATCTGCCAGAAGGGGCTACAACTTTGCAGGTGCCTAAAGTCATACATGGCATGTGACATGGCAGCTGTTCCTTTGTAAAAGTCTGGGTGCTTAATCAATTGGGAAAATGTTATCCACCAGCCACAGGAAATAAATGTCAAATTTCTATGGAGTGCTCCACGCTATATATAGAATTTAGCTGCTAAACAAAATCAAATGCCTAGCAGAAGAAACTGAAAAAGTGGGTGAAGTGGGAGAATGACATCTGCAGAACTTTGAAGTGATATACAGGGAAGGTGGGGTGAGAGATGTGCTTTAATGAAGCCTGTGGGAGGATTGTTTGGGCAACGGTGCAGGAGCATCCAAGTTCAGTAACAGCCTTCATGGGGGACCTGCAGCAACTCTGACCCACTCCAAGCCCTCCAGTCATCAGACAGGGAATAAACACTTCCAGCTCTCACCAGGAAAATCTGGTGCAGTGGTCTCTTTGGCGACGGTCCCCATGAAAGCAAAAAACTGTCAGTCCTCCCCGTCCAATGAAAGGTTTATAACTCATTTACAGACCTATTCTGCTCAGAGGAAGGAAAACACTGTGCACTGTTGCTAAAACAATCATTATCAGTCGTGCAGCCTGCGATAAATGAAGGCAAGTGGAGTCTAACCACTCCTGACTCAGGCAAGCAAGCCATTTTCCATTTTTTTCTTCAAATTTCCCAAGGAGGGGCATTTACCAGCAGGCCCCAGCTCCCCGCGAGGCAGCCTGCAGGGAAGTGGAACAGCTGCGGCTGCCCGGCAGTGCCAGAGTCAATGCAGATCCCCTGGGATTACTTGCCAGCCTGTTCGCAGTTTGATCCCACTTAGTGCAAGCAAATATCAAAATATTTTGTTCTGAAACAGAAGACTGAAGACTGTTATGCAAATCATTCTTATCCTAATGCACAGGCAAATGATTGAATTAGAGCAATAGGATTAGATGTTAATTTGTCAATATGATAGTTCAATTTAGAATATATTAAAAAAAGAAAAAAGCTGACAATAGAGTTTCTGGTCTACCAGTCAAACGTTTCAAGGGATGACGTCTTCTCTTTCTGGAGAAAATTCCCCTAGAGGAGGGTAATGGACTAATTAAGGCAATTAAGGGCGAAGGCATCAGGGGCTTCCCTCCAAATCACAGCAAGAAAGTCGCCAAGGCACCAAGCCCTCTGCTTCCCTGAGCCAACATTGCCTGCAGTGTGGGCAGGGGGCATGCTCAGGCCTTCTTTCCCTGCTGGGACCTGTATTCCTCCAGCTGGGCATACAGAGTGGTCACCTCCCCCACACCTGCCTGCCTTGCATGGAGATGCCCAGCCCCAGGCACCACGCTGTGCCAGAGGAGAGCCCCACTGCTGGGGCTTACCCCCACTGCCATGCAGGGGGCATCTATGGCATTTACACCAAGGCCACAGCCTGCATTTCTAGCGAGGAGCCCCCTCTCACTCTTCTAGCCCTACAGATGAAATAGCAACCTCTTCCCATGGTGTTACAATCCCAGCACCATAAAACCTGTGCTTCTCCCCATCTTGCCACGCAGTCCTTTCCCTTTCTATTGTCTCTGCCTGCAGAGCAAGTCCAGCCTGATGTTTTACCTTCAGCAAAGAAAGATCAGTGGAAGTGCCTGATTGCTTAAAGTTCAGTACAAGTAGCACTAGGCTCTGATATAGCAATTCCTGTCTGAGAAAATTTAGCTTTTGATCTCTGGATGCAGTTAATTGGTAGCTATGCAGACGTCTGTGGAGAAGAAAACAATCACAAGCAATTTCAGAAGCGAGATGCTTGATGCTTAATCTTGCACCTGTCCTAAGAACTGAAATGGGCTTTTCTTAGTCCAGATCATGCTGCACAGAGCTGCAGATCAACCAAAGGCAAAACATTTCAAATGTCAAATAGATGCAAATCCACTGCTCTCTCTCATGATAAAAAGAGAAAGTCACCAGGATAAAAACAATAAGCTGTTGCAACCAATATAGTCTCATTAACAGCATTCTTCATGTGTCAAAAATAAGGCAATAAATCATATACAGAATAATTGGAAAAAGCAGCTACATGCATTGTTCATTTTGGTCCTTTTTTTCTTCGTGTGGGAAATACAAGGACAGCAGAGAGCCAACTCTCATTTCTGCAGGGAGAAAAGCAATGCTATTTTCAGATGGGGAAGGGAGGAAGATAAGACAGAACACCCTGGAGTGCACCTAATCCGGGTTCAAGTCCCAGCATGTAAAACAAGTGCTGGCAGAAAAAGCCCTTCTGTCTAGGAGCAAGTTAGGTATGCCTCACGCTCCCTGAACCATAGCCACCCAGCTACAGGCGCAAGCTGTGACAGACATCCCGCTACCCACCACCAATTTGCTTCTATTCTGCTGGGTGTAATAATGACACATCTCAAACCCTTGAAAGCCTGGTAATTTGGGATTGCCTTAAGAAATGGCACACCAAAGCCTTGTTTAGCCCACAAACCACAGCCAGCCGAGGCTGGCAGTGAGGGCTTCAGAAGAGTATATGAAACAGGGCAAGTGCCAATCCCTTGCTCCTGTGCTGCCCCCAGTTTAGGACCTGGCTGTGCTGGAGGGTGTAGCCATGCTGCCCAATTTGACTTGCCCCCTGCACTCATCCTCCTTTGGTTTTCCTCACCCTCCCTGCACCCGTTGGTAGTCTGGCAGCCCCCATACACAGGAACAACAGTGTAATTTTGCATCACGTGAAAAAACACTTCCCTGTCTCTGCTTCAAATCTGATAACCAGCTTGCCCACTGAGCAGCGCTTGGATGCTTTTAGCAAACTCTCCACAATGAGTCAAGCTGTCTTTCATTTTTTCCTGAGCTAGAGATCATAATTTTGAATATGTAGTCACTTTTCCCCTGACAGACCCAACACAGAATTTCATTTTAGTGCAATGAGCTATTTCAGCATCTTTTCAGAGTCAGCACTAGCTTTGGTTATCCTGAATAACATTTCACCGGTTGTAAACATTGTCACTCTTTGCTTGTACCACCTTCTCCAGGCCACTTAGGAAGATGCTGAACATCAGGCCTAGGACTGGTGTCTGTAGGACCTTTCCTGATGTACAAGGTGACCATTTCTTCCAATCCTCTCTTTCCTGGGGTTTAGCCCACAGGTAAGCTCTCCTAGGTTAGCCCAGAGAGTAAACTCTTCTGTTCCATAATAAATGTCATTTGGTAGGAGCCTTTTTTGCTTCCCTAAGGCTGAGCTGAAAGCTACATAGCCTGGACAAGCATGATCTGTATGCTCATGAAATCCTTCCAAGAGTTCTTGTGGCTGTCAGGTCTGATTTTCCTCCCAACACCCACGTTTATTCTCAAACCTCCAGCCAAATCTGTGACCGCTACAAATGAAAGCCTTGAATGACTGCTAGCTCCCAGGATCACTCCTGCAGCCCTGTTCAAAGCCTGGCATGTTATTCCCACTTCCATCCCTCTAAACCCAGAGCTGATTGTAGCGCCAGATTACACACAGATAGTAATTCAAAAATTTCTTATTTGTGATGTGTGTTTTTTCAGGACTCTTGGGTAAACACCATCTGGTGCTGAGAATTTTTTAATGTTTAGTTTATCAATTTGTTCTAACATGCCTTTTCCCAACACCTCCATTTGAGGTGGTTCCTCAGACTCCCTCCCCATTCACGGTGTCTCCATCGTAGTAAATGCCAATGCAAAGAATTTGCTCAGCTTTTCTGCAATGCCCTTGGTGTCTGCCAGTGGATCTTTTCACATGGGGGTCATTTATTGGCTCCTCCGGCTCCTGATCATCTCTATGGACTGTGGACTGGTGTTGCACAGCCAAACTGATCCCATTAATATTTACACATCAAGATAGATTTTAAATGTATTTATACTTCAAATACATGCTGCTAAGTTTACTATGAAAATTTCAGTTGGAAAACACCAAATGTGATCTTGGTACACATCCAAACAAGAATGTGAATTCTTTTGAGTATTTCCCAAACAGGAGCAATTTTTATCTTAGGGATCTACCAAAACTAACTGATAACCAGCCCACAAGCACATTGTGTAGCCTCCAGTCAGGTCAAACATTTGCTATTGATGGAGATGAATGGAGCCTAAAACAGCACCTGTCTTTGTGTTAAATGTTCCATTCAATCCCTGAAAGTACTCAACAGGAAAAAGAGAAACCAAATACAAGATGACCCATGCCTAGCCAGGCATAGTGCTTTTGAAGCCCCTGTTTATGTGAAGAGTTGTTAAGAAGATTTATGTGAAGTTGCTCATGAAAATTCATAACGAGTGTTTCAGTAGTGGAAGGTAAAATATTTATTAAAAACAGTGGAATGAAGAGAAAAGCTCATCCCTGTTATCAGTCTGTCATACATAAAATAAGCAATAAAGGTGACTGCCTAACATTTACTTACAATCCCAACTTAAGCCCTTAGAAAAAGAGAACCTGAAGATAATGGGCAGCAGCTTCTACAGCACTGAAAAAGAGAGTGGCTTCGGTGCAAATGAGAGGGAGATGAAGAGAATGATTTATAAGTGCAATGATTAATCTTTCACTTTATGTGAGAACAGACTTGGGCATTTGATTAAATATCCAAGGTGGGAGAACATCATTTAATAATGTAAAATCTTGTTTTGCAACTGCTTCCAAGCTCTCACTGTTTCTTCCGTGAAAGTGATTTGAATTTCAGATTATTGAGGTTTTGATTTTGGGGTTTTTTTTCTAAATTAAAGCTGACGTCCTTGGAATAAATTTAAGTGTAGAGGTGTGGAAAGGACAGGAAGAGTTTTATTTACTAACTAGCATAGTTTCTCCATCTTCTCCTCCTCTTCTCCTGGTTCAGGAGGTAAGGAAAGCAATCACAATGATGAGGGACATGCTCTTGGTCCCGGGGCAAAAGACCATAGCAGGCAAATTAATTGGGATGCTATTTAAAGCTGAAATATATCACTGTGTGTTCATCAGCACTGGGCATGCCAACACGTAAGGAACATCACTCACACAGATGTGGTTAGGATAATAAACGGGCAACCCATGTCTGGGAACATAAAGCAACCCTTGCAAGTTCATCTGTCAGACTTCTCTGGTACTCAAGGTGAGGGGATGTGGGGAGGAAACCCGGAGAACCTGAAATAGCATAGCTCCACATGGGAAGGTAATACCATCACACAGCTCTGAACGGCAGAGACAGATATTTAAAATTCTTTTTCATTAAAGAACATTTTTAGATGCTTAGCTATTGCCTTTTTCTTCCTTGTTTTCTGGGTATCATTTTAATGAATATGTATGTTCCTGAATATTTTATTTATATATGTTCACTCCTTCTTCATCATAATTCTACCTTGTTACTAAGTGACGAGGCTGTGCTGTTGCTATGTTTTTTCCTCAATAATCCTGCTCATTTGGTGCTGCCATTCTTCTCCCTGTACAAACAGGCCTCAGCCAACAACTGCGAGAAACAGCTGGCTTTGTTTCAAGGTCCCACATTTCACTTGTGTTGGTAATTGCATGTGCTGTGCTGAGTTCAGAGATGTGTGGCCCTCTGACACTTCCTTACTATTGCTATACTCCAAGCTGCAGCATCCCAGACCTCCACCCTGCCAAAGGCTACTGAACCAAACCAAGGAACTGAGTGGTCTGCCAGCTTTGGTGGGACAATTCACCCAACCAGGAGACTTCACTCACAACTACATCCACCTGTAGGCACACAGCCATATCATGAGACCATGTTTGAATCCAGGCATCCCATCAGAGCCCACCCGAGGTCTCACAGAGACAAACAATTTAGACAAGAAAAGAAATTACTCATTCAAAAATAACCCAATTACAGATATCTATTGTGCTGGAAAAACAAGGTTAGTGCATATTCACAGGGGTGTTTGCCCTAGGTGCAGTTGCAGCAGGAGCTGTAGGGCCTGCCGGGCAGCACTTGCAGCTGCTCCCACCTCATGACCCAGCATATGCCCAGGGAAAGATAACATTATCAATCCAGACCACCTGAGGGGCACATCCAGTCCTTTGGTGCTCCAGGGATATTAGGCTTACAGAGCGCAGTTAAGGCAAAGGTGGAGGGTACCAGTTCAGCTGCAACCCCAGATCTGGGCACCAGTGTGTTGGGGTGTTGCGAGCTGGCTTCACCAGGCTCACCATCTCCTCTGGCCCACACCCCTTGCAGGGTACTGCCCGGACAAGGGGACCCCCTAGCCCTGGGCAAGAATCAGGGCTGGATCTGCAGGGGGGTGCTCCCGATGCACCCACTGCAGACCTGCCATCGTGGCAGTGGGAGGAGAGGGGAGCTGCTCTGCATGACACAGTCTTGCCTGAGACCCAGCCTGTCCTATGGGGCTGCAGGGCTTTCTGCAAAGGAAGGGAAACTTCAGAGTAAGGTGCATTTTAAGGCCAGGAGAGACCATCCTTATCATCTAGTGCAATCTTCCAAATACCCTGAGAATAGCACTTCACCCAGTAGCTCCCAATCCAGATTTATTTGGATGTTTTCAAACGACGTTGACCTTGATACTATATTGCAATCTGCATATGACAAGCAAAATATAGCTCCATATTTATAAAAGCTTACCCTGTAGTATCAATCAATTTATTTTTTACTAATACATTCACACTTCTTTCTCACATATCTCAAATTCTAATTAATGACATCTGACAGTTTCGTTTAAAATATATGAAATATCCTGTGTTATGCAACTACAACCAGAAAAAAAATATAGGCCCATTTGTTTGCTCTTCTGCTGCAATTCGAAAAGCAGATGATCTGGTTTTTTACAACTGCTTTAAGAGCACAGCTTTGTCAGCCAGACTCCTGATCCGAGCCAATTTTTCCAGTTGATTTGCAGACCCCTTAAAATGGGTGTTCCTAATTCTGTTGTAAACACGGACATGACAGATACCATCCTGGCGGATACCTCTCTAGCAACAACATCCATTGCAGCTGCAAGAGGCGTGCTGGAGCAAGACTTGTCTCCCTCATCCCACAGCATAACCCCAGGTTTTCACACACAGTAAACTGTTTTGCATCCTAGCCCAATAGTCAGTTCACTAAAACACCAGACCTCATTTTTCTAAGTTCTCTTGCATTCCTGTTATTTGTCCATCTCTGATAAAGGGTGGTTTGCTACTAATTACCCTTCTCTCCCCTGTCCCACTCCCTGGTTCCCTCACCAAGAACCACTGCGCAGGAGCTCTCAGGCCCTAATTGCTCTAGTTTAGCATGGATAGCAATTAATTTTTGAAGGAAAAACAGGGAGCCAAAATTCACTGAGGCAGACACAGAGATTTCCAGTGTGGAAACAACGAACTCGCCTTGTTCCCTTTGAAGTCCGTTTCCTGGCATGTTTAATTTAAAACGAATATATCTCCTGCTGAGTGGATAGTCGGCTTGAAATTTGGACTGAAGTGGTGTCAAGCTGCTCGGTGGTAATAAGTGGCACATTTGCCTCAGCTTCCTTTCAAAAGGTATTTATTTTTGGTCTGAGAACTCTGAAGTTAATTTGGCTGCTAGTCCAATGAGCTGTCACTCATGTAAAGGTTTTCTTGCTTGAAAAACACATAGAATATAGATATTTATCAATGAAGCAGCAATGGAGCATAGTCAGTATAGTACTTTAAACTGTGCAGCCTTTCACTTTTCTTTCAAGATGAAAAATACTTCAGGTTTTAGCAGTTTTCCCCTCAAACACACCCCGTACTTTATTTCTTCACTAAGACATAACACACTGAGTTCATCTGGCATTGCTTTTGAGAAAAGTACCAATTATTGTCCAGGACAAAGCAATAATTTTACAGCACTTTTTAGCAAAGAAGGAAAAGCCTAATGAGCTATTTCTCAGCTTCAATCTTGACTATATATATATATATCCTGTTTATCTCATATTCACCAGGCTTTCCCACCAGGCTCGTTATTGAGGTATAATAGCACCTATCAAGAACAATAACAGCAAATATATAGAGTGGTCAATTCAGATATAATATTCAGCCCTATAGACATGCCTGAAGATAAACTGCCTGGAAAATTACAATTAAGTTTTGACAGAACTATTTGCATGTAATAGTTAATAAAAAAAAATCACTTACTAAACCTTCATATCTTTAACAATGACAAAATTACAGTTAAAAGTGACCTAATGGTATGAATATTTAATTAGGCTTAATAAAATGTACAGTCAAGACCAATGCCAATAACTAATTCCAGGGATTGGCTTATTTTTCATGTGCTTTAAAACCATTTTGCTTGGTCACTAGGGGGAAAAAGGGAAAAAAAAACGTGTTTTACGACTCATTGCTGAAAAGAAGTTGGAGATGGCTGCCTCTTTTCAGGAAAGCCACACTGCCAGATTAGTACACAAAACATATTTTTAAGGAGTTTTAATATTTTTTTCCTGAGGTATAGTAAAATCACCTGGATAAATATAATTATTTTCCAAGAGGCAGCACTTTGATCTACACATACAGGGAAGCAGAACGCCTTTTTTTCCAGTTGTCATTACCAGTGGCCCTGCCTAATCCTGCTTTGCAGCCTAATTATGGAAATTTTTCACAGGGTACCAGCCTGTGATTTCTTTTTTCCTGGAGCATTCCGTGGCACTATGGCAATAATGGTATGTTTGTACAAGCCCCCCCAGATGATGCCAGCTGTTGCAGAATGGTTGTTAGCAGGGGAAACAAGACCTCAGCTGTACGTGAGAGAGGGGAGGGAGCCCACCTTGCCGTGGCCCAGGCTGGGGTCTGGTCCCTGAGGACTGAGCTAGGTGCTGTTGGTCAATGCTGGAAGGCCAGAGGACAGCCAGAGCTAACCCAGTGCTGGTGTCACATCTCCACCTCTGCCTGCAGGTCATGAGCACTTTGGAGGCATTGCTCACCCATCTCTTGCAACCCTTTTTAAGCCACATTCAGATGTGGTCACCTGGGAGGAGGAGTTCCCTAACTCCAATACTGCCCTAATCGCACTGAGGTTTCTTCTAATCGGGCTGGTGCATAAGTGCTGAGCATGCTCCTGCTGCGTGGTCGGCAACTGTGTGCTGCCAGGCCTCAGAGAGTAGGCAGCCTACTAGGAGGCTCACCAGTAACAAGACATGAGGTAGGTGCAAACAGCCTGTCCTGTCTAGTTTTTGCCTGACAGGGCTAATGACTTTCTTGCCTCCTCTAACTTCCACCTTGAGCAGTGCGATACATCATGGGGGTTGCCCAAGGGAGAGGGACTACTGCAAGGAGCTGAAGCATTACCAGAGCAGAGTAAAGTGCTATCAACATGTGAAGAGATGGCAGCAAGTGGTATGAAGAGCTGATTGCTTTAACAGAACCCACAGTGCAAAAGATACCAATAAAACATCCACCCTGTGCATCACAGTACTTGCAGTAATACTTTTAATAGCAAACTGTGCTCTTCAGTGGGTGCACTGTCCATGTGGGACCTCCCAGCATAGCAATAACATTTAGACCAAGGGAATGAGTCCAGCTTTGTTCAAACTTCTGGCTCAGGCTGATTGCAGCTGCTCTTCCCCAAGACAGACCCCTTCCACTCTTTTAGGCTGCCCCAAATTCATAAGGACAGTCCTGGAGTTTCCCTCTCTGAACAACTGAGATCTGCCATCCAAGCAAATTCATTTTTGAGACAAGGCATGCAATGAAGATTCTTCTTCCCTATCAGGGACATGCAGGGATGGGTCATGATGGGGAAGATGTTTACAGTGTTCTGGTGACATTGGACTTAGAGCCCTCAGAGAATGCTTATACCAGAGATAATGTCTGCCAGCACAGACTGCCTGGCCATGCCTAAGGGTTGAGTTTCAGTTTGGGAGGGTTAGCAAGCAGTAAATGGTCCTTACTAAAAACCACCAGAGACTAGCAGTCAGGTCCTTGGCAGTTATCTCCCTGTGTCTGGACAGCTGTTACTCCTGGGGAAGAAAATGCATGCCTTTCCTCCAAACAGTCATCTGTTCCTGGGGGTGAGAAATTACAGTGAAGTTCTGCATTGAAAATTGACTGCAAATGCAGCACGTTCTCACATAGCCACCCTGCTCACTCTGTGAATTGTCACATCTGCTGACTTCAGGTGACTGAAATAGATTCTTACTACCTTCTGCTTGTTAGTTGCACAAAACCAACACCATTGAGAGACAAAGAAAAAGGTGGACTGTTTTCCCTATTTCATCAGCTTTCACAACATTTTCTTTACCAGGGACAGTGCAGGACAATGAGAAGCCACAGCTTCACATACTGATCCCAAGTAATTATGAAACACAATAAATAACAGATTCTTACAACATGATTTTTCCAAGGTTATCTTTCAGAGCAGAGCCATACTCCAATATTTTATAAAATTACTTCCTGAAGACTGCATTTTTGCAGCAGCACAGCTATTTTTAGCATCCAAAGCAGACTCTGAAACCACCAACCTAAAAAAATGCCACGAGGTACACAGATACCAGCTCACCTGATATCCCAAACCTTGACTCAGCACTTATGCTACCAAAGGGTCTTTTAATTTTTCTGGTTTGTCAGGGAATATCTCAAACAAAGCATTTCTAGTATCCTGGGTCCTCCAACACCATTCAGAAGTCTTGGATCAGAGGTAACATAGAAGGGAGAGAGCTATTTAATGAATAACAGACACCACAGCAGCCAGATTTTACTTAGGGTCTTTCACATATGAGAAGAAATGAAGTCCTGGGGAAGGAAGGTCTGATGATGTCTTTGTCATCACATAGCCATCCCAAGTTACTGACTCGGTCCATGTAGATGCTCCAGGCTCTCTGTATGTGCCCTGGCTGCAGAAATGGTACTGCTCTGTTTGCTGCTTTTCAGTGCAGGGTATTTGTATGGCATAGACAGTTCTTCAGGCATAACAAGGGAAAGAGCAAGCAGATGACAGATGATAATTTTGTGCTGTGCAAAGAAACATCCTGAACAAAGCCCAGTGAGCATATAAATCCCCGCCTGGTCAATTATGAAGTTACATCTTTATCTACCATTGTTACCCAGAGGAGGGAAACATCCAGATCTCTGGCAGTTTTGCTCCAGCACCAGCTGCAAGACATGCCAATAGTTCTAATTACTGAAAACCTTGTCACGGTGATGAAATCCATGCTTTCTCTTCATCCTCAGGGACAGCCAGGGATACTGATTCAAAGCCAGAGTCTTTTTGCTCATGGAGACATATGCCACTGCAGTAAACCAACTTGCTTAATCAGCCCTCTGATTTATGTAGTCTCGGATTAGGTCCTCTCCAACTCTTCATGCACCTGACACTCAAAGTGCAGATGCCTGTCATTTAAAGGCCTAAAAACCATCACAAAAACCATTACAATTTTTTGCCAGACTCCTCACCTGGGGGAAACTATTTCCAAATCCCCAAATTACGAACCAGCATAGCTGCTGCTGGCACCAGGGCTGAATCAGTCCAGCAGGTCAAGCCAAACTGGCCCCTGCTCCCACCCCTGTGTCAAGCTCTGGGCAGCTGTGCCTGATGGGGCTGATGCCTGTTCACCGCCAGCCAGCCTCCCCGTGATGCCCCGGCACACATGGAGAGGTAGGGATGGAGAAAGAGAAATAATTTCCTCTCACTCCTGCTTTGTCCTCTCCTTACAATGGGGTGAGCCCTGCTTGAGGCATCCAGAGGAGCTGCTCCCTCACAGCCTCCATGGGGTGTTTCTCTGCTCAGGGGCTTCAGGGAGGGCTTTGAAAGCTTCACGGTGAGGGAGAGGGATCTTCCTGCCCATTTCTGGCTGGGAAGCAATCTACAATTTCCAAAGCTGATGAGTTTTTGCTCTGGTGTTAGGTGGAACAGATTGCACCTCCACAGTACAGCCTGGCCTTGCCACCAGCAGGGCAATGTGTCCTCCTGCCCACATCCCAGGTCCAAGCAACCAAGAAGTGACCCATTACCTCTCAAGGACACTTCCCAAACAAGACCAGTAAAAAGCTGAGCTCCTGCTGAGCAAACCCCTGGTTTGGATGTTGTAGGATGAACTGCAAGGCCATAATCAGCCATGTTGACACCTAGATTTTGGGATTTGGAAAGAACTGTTTCCATATTGTTTCTTCTGCTCAACACCTTGTGGGTTACTCAAGGGCATTTACAATAAAACCCTGAATGGACAGAATTTTCACTGGGAAGATAGGCTGTTTTACCAAGAGTCAAATTCTCTGTGATGTTTGTGAATTAATTTTTTTTTTTTTTTTTTTTTTTTAAGGATAATGAAGGTCATATCCCCAGAAGACCGCTTACTCTGTTCTCCTTTCCTCCGCATGCAGAGACAGGAGGGAGAGGTACGGTGCAGAACTGAAAGAAAAGGGTGAAAGGTAGTGCCGAAGCAACGCTGGAGAACTAACATGTGGTGAACAATGTGGGGGCTAGTTTGTCAATTTGTGCAAGCCAACATTAGCAAAACAAAGCGAGCTGCATCTGCTGAGGAGCTGACCCCTTCACCGCAGAGATTTCCCGATTCTCGGCTGCCAAAGGATGAAACAGTAGGCTGGTTATGTACCCTTCTGGGTGACTGTTTCCAAATATTTCCAAACAATTTTAATGTTCCTTTCTTGCTTGTCAGGGTTACATATCCTTGGATAGGGTTTCTATAACAGGTTTCTAGCATCCTTTCACATATCCTTAAAATGGCCTGTAATGTTAGAGAGAGCTCTAATTTTGCATAGTTTAGACCAGTCATAACTACAGAGCTGTTATATCCTGTGCATCTTGCCTCAAGGCACAACGTAAATGAAAGTGGAGCTAAGAATAGGACCTCGTGTCTCAGCTGAGGAGAGAAGCATGTGCCTGCCTACATAAAGAGAAGTAGGTTACGTTTGGAATAGCAAAAGACTTTTTTCTTTTTTTTTTTTTTTCCCCAAGAAGAAAAAAATAAAGTGTCAAAAGTATCAACTAAGCAGAGATGATCTATTCTCCTTGCCTCATTCCTAAGCAGGTAAACTATATATACAAGAAAAACAGACAGACAGAAAACTCCCAAAGGAGAATCTTGTCTTGTTTAAGACATAATGAATTCAGTCTTCAGAGACGATGAAGTCTGAGTGTTTTTAAGCTCTGTAATGTCAGTCGAATAATTATCTCACAAAATGTGTTTGTGTAGGTGAGGTCCCTCTGGTTTGGTTGCTTTCCTGCTATGAAATAGAAAGCTGCTAACCCCTTGGAAAAAAATACAGGGAAATCAGAGAACATCAAGTTTGTATAAATACTGCTTTCCACTTGTATTCTTCATTTAAGTCTTGGTGATAAAACACCATAGAAATAATGCTTCTGTGTGACACAGACTTCTCTCCCAGTTGTATGTGCAGACAACCAGAGTGAAATGTTAAAAAGAAAGAAAATTAAACACATCGCCAAACAGTTGAGTGTTAAACATGTCATTAACTGAAAATCTTATGCTGAAGCAAAATACATAAATTTCAGAAAAACATCCTAATCAAACACAAACCCTATTTTATTTTTGTTAAGTTAATTAAAAATAGCATATTAATTCAGTTGCAAAGTGATTGTCATTAACTTGATCAGATATTTTCAGATGTAGAATATTTTGCATTTAGGAGATAAAATCTGGCAGTGTGGCCCAGTGGATATGGAACTGGATTAAGAATTAATCTGTTAATTGGCTGGGCAATTGGGCAAAGCACATAATCCCTCTGCATGCCTCATTTTTTTTATCTTTAATACAGAATTTTTATGCTTTCCAACTTTCACAAAGTGCTTTGATATACACAGATAAAAGGCTTATATTAATTATTTTAGATGAATACTGAAATGCCATAAAAGCACTGCTTAATGAAATATTGATTTAAAAAGTATCAAGTGGGACTAACTCCTTGCCTTAGATATTGAGGAAATGCCTGTGAACTAGGGGGTCTCAGATTTGTCTCCTCAGAGATGATTTGCTGCTCTGAATGGAGGAGCAGACAGAAACAGAGGTATTGTGTTGTTCAGTAGAAAAGCCCAGCCCTGAGTCTTCTAAATGACCAACTAGCAGTGCCATTAACAGCTCAACCACATGCACCTAAGACTCCACCACTGCTCACGGGAAGATCCCTGGTGACTTCAGTGTCTTTGGGCTGGGTTTTTTAAGTGGAAGTGAAACCTAGGGGAGTTGAAGACATAATTTCATCTCTTGCAAAAAGCTTCCAATTTCGTGCTCTATCTCTTTCAGGGGAAAGTGGTCTGGACCTAGGAGGGGTGGTAGCATTTAAAGGTTAGTAGCTAATAAGGCTGCCTGGAATCGGAGAGACCAGGGACGGGAGGAGGAGGAGGCAGGGGTTTCTGCTAACTAAATTAGGGAATCAACAGAAAGCTGTTTGAGCTTACATTTGCAGAGACATTTACAGGATCCCACAAACACCTACAGTTTAATGCACCATGGGTATTTTAGGTGACTGTGGTATGCCGAAGCATTTTGATAACACAGTAAGAAAGTTTCTTAACTGTAAGGGCAATCTGACAACAGCCTTGTAATTGACGTTTTATCATTAGAAGTGCTTGAAAAGAGGTTGGAAAGCTATTTAGAGCATCTGGGAGGTAGAAAATCATGTGAGTAGGATACAATGGGTTAAAGTAAATAATATCATCTTTCTACCCTCACAGTTATAAAATGTGACACCTTTCTTTTTATATTCATATTAATTTTCTTCTCTGAATTCTGCCCAGTTTTGTGTTATTACATTTTTCTCCTACCACTCCGCTTTTTTTCCCCAATCCATTTTCCCCCCTCTTTCTTTATGCCATTTCATGTACCAGATGGCACCAAGATAAAACTGACCACAACCGTGTTTCCTGAAGCTACAGTGAACACTTCCAAAAAGCGAACACTTCCAAAAAGTCTACCAATCTAACTCAGCTTTGCTTCCCTGCCAAAAAATCACTAGGAAGAGTGGCAGGGGATGGGCGGGGCTGACTCAGATCTCAAGCCCCAAGGCGGCATCTGCCAGCACATCACAGGTCACAGAGCTGGCAGTGCTGCTCAGCCACCAGAAAAAGAGCAGAAACACGTGCAAAGCCGTGCTCTCACCTTTGTTTGTTTCCCAATCTAGATCTGTGGTTTCTGAAAGGAAATCTGGCTGCCAGAGAGGCTGGTGGCACAGCACAGCCGTTAGCATTTGCACCACGCTCGGGCTGCAGATGAGCCCCTGGAAACCACAGAGGGGTCTGGGCTGCATAAAGCCAGGTGAAACTCTGACAATCCCCTGACTAGACTCCAGTGCAGCCAGGTATTTTATCACAGGTGTAATTTTAAGTACATCTGTATTCCCACTGAAATCTACAGGGCCATTCACATCTCTCCGTTTAGGCATTTTCCGTGAGTACTTCGCTGAATTTGTCCCTGGGAGCTTATTGATTTTTTTTTTAACCATGTTTAGACTGCTTACCCCACACAACAGTTTGCCAAAGTCTAATTAACAACCCCAGCACCACTTATGTGACCCAGAAGCACAGTTTAAAGCACAGATGGAAGTGAAGACAAATCAAGTGAAGAAAGATAAAAGCTCCCATAGGATGAAATTCAGATAACCTTGTATCAAATGCCTATGCCACGAGTAGCCCAGCTGGCTTCCACGAGACCCTTGCAGGGGTAAGGTGATATTCAGTGGTAACTGGGGTATTGGAGTTTGGCACTTAATAGCAGAGAGAGCACACTGAGACACGAAAACACAAAATGAAGAAAACAGTAAGCAAGCAGTGAATGTCTGGCCTGCAGAGCCTACCTGCAATATATTTGAAGAGAGCCTGTATAAAAGCAGGATGACTGAGCTTGTAACCTCCTGCACCAGGGGACACGTGCCCTGTGCTCAGCCTTCTGCAGCCTCTGTGCACGGTACAATAAAAGGAGCAATTCAGTATAGCAGAAATAATAAAAGTCAACAAAAAAAACCCAACCACATTTACTGGTTTATGGCATGGGGACTGGGTCAATCTTTCATCCATCTAATCTGCAGCAATGCATTTCTGTCTTTTCATTGGTGTCAATGACAGAACTGTAGGCACAGAGGCTAAAGGCACACTAATTCATGTCCCTCTATCCTTTTGGGACACCCTGCACCAAGTACAAGAGCCACCATTAAAAAGAAATCAAGAACAGCAGAGAGGAGCGTAGGGCTCAGTTTTGCCTTTTGTCCTGGGAGCAGGAGTACAGTCCTGTTTCCATGACTGCCCTGTGCTGTACCACTCTTTTTCTTCGGTTAGCCCCATAACATTCCACAAAAGCAGACAATATAGCGGCATAAATAAAAAGTATCTTCACAGAATAAGTTAAAGGGATGGTCTAGAAATAGACCAAGTTCTCACCCAGGGCTTCAGTTTTGCCAGTGATGGTGGCTTTGATGTGCCTTCTTCAGACGCCATGCTAAATTCATATATCCATCTCATTTTAAAGAGTGGGAAAATTAATCCTTATTTTAGCTCTGTCGCTTCAGAGAACATACACCAAGAAGGAATCAGCCCATTAAAATAGATTTGAACTCAAGTCAGAGAGGTGAAAGTCTAATGCTTTATGATTATCCATTAAATATGTAGTAAAAGTGCAGAATATTCCAGATTTTATCCATCTGATTTTATAGTTATCTGAATAACGGAGACAAATCTGAAAGCTGGATCTATTAAACTCTTCATATAAAAACTAAAAGCTGGGAATCAGCAAAAAACTGGAAAGTGTGAAAAGTTTCACTTCAGTTCCCTTTTTTTTTTTCCCCCCACTGTAAATTCTCTCCCACTATCACTTCAGTGATTCAAATTCTACTCCACCATCTGTTCTGAAAAGAAACAAATGGAGTGTGTCTAATTTCTGGAAATTCTGAAATAACCTGGGTAATCTGGTTCCAGCAAAGAATCCGAGTACAAGTCGGCTTTCCAATCTTTATATTATACAAGAAAAAGCAGCTGAGACTAGGTCAAAAGAATGCTTATAGAACAGAAAGCAAACATCTCAACAGAGTAAAAATAGACCCAAAAATATATTTACTCTTTCACTGCACTGCTCCGCCTAATGTGCCCATTACCTCAACTGACAGGGTACTGTCTTGCTTAAGCTGCCAGACAGTGTAACAAGTCCGAAGGACGTTCACAGCAAAGTTACTCAAGAAAGTTCCCCTGAAGCTCTGGATTAAAAGCTAATAAGTGACTATCAAATCTGTAATCTAACTTGGCAGATTTGAAACCATGTTTTTAACCTTGTCAGCTGCCCATGAGTTACACAGCATGAAAAGCATCCCTTTCCCTTGATGGCCAAGGCAACCGTACATCATCTTTTCACTGTGATATGTGAGGGAGATGACAGATGAGCCTCCTCCATGTTCGTGTTCAATGCTGAGAGATCCAATATTAATGACAATGTACATCAGTTCTTCTCTAGGAAAAAAAGTTTAAAAAAAAATAGATTGAAGGAAAAAATTCCTTTTAGAAGAACTCATGCACTTTTTCATTTGCATTCCTAACTTAGCTTCTTTCCACATAATAGCCTGTAGGTTTATACACAGCTAACAGTCAGATAAGAGTGAGAAGAAATAGAGCTGTTATTCCTCCCATTAAAGATAAGCATAAATAGTTACGCGAGCACCCTATAAAGATTGCTGGTTAAATGTACAGTGACTAACTAGACATCACAGCATGGAGTCTTCGCTTCCAAACACCACATCTGCTGAACGTTGCAGACTTACCTTATAATGGTATATAAAACAGTCAGGCTGTTAAAACAGGTAACTGCCTTTCAGATTCCCTCTGCAGAAGAGCTTGTTCTGTGAGCCCAGGAGGCTGGAAATGAACTTTTGCTGGGGCCTTTGATCACTTCTACTGGAGGTTTTTCTTTGGTCTTATAGGCTTCGGATAGGGGGGGTTTAAGTCACTATCTAATGTGGGTGATATCTAGCATGCAGATATACAAACACAGCCAGTGGAAGTCTGAAATCTCCGAAAGTCTGAAAGCTTTCTTCTTTAAGTACATCTGCAGATGTACTTAAGAGTCTTCCAATGGCCAACACACACCTTAGTTTTTCTTTGCTATGTGTGTAGGATAGAGACAGAAATGATGACAGTGCTAGTTCTGGAGATTGATCGGTATAGGACTCACCTTAAGAGTGAGCTCTGTGGCAGTTCTTAGCATGATATTATCCTGATGAATGGCACCCAGCTGAAGTTTAGCAGTCGGAGCCCTTGCTTCTGCCTCTTTCCTCTGGGAAGCTTGACAAATAAGAAAGCAGTCTCAGTGCAAACCAGAATTATTTCAGTATTGTTCACAAGACAGTAATAGCCACAGGCTCCTTTCAGAATCAGGACTGCCTTGCTCTGTCATTGTACAAGCAATCCTATTGCAAAAGTTAAAAAAAGCAAGTCCCACAGAAAGACTATGAGCCAGATAAAATCAAATGGAAATAAAAACTGCTCCACACAGCACCCTGAAACCTGTATGAGTGATAACCTTTATCAGAAAAGAAAATGAAAATTATTTTTAAATTTTTTTAAAAGTACTAGAGGGGGCTTTATACATCCCTTAGAAGATGAAGCCAGCAGTGGGAGGGATAAGAATATAAATAATTTTTGCAAAGTTCTAAATTATGAACTATTTGTCACCACTGGTCACCAAAAAATGGTGATCTTAAACCATTCTCTTAGGTAAAACAATATTTTTGTGTCCACAACAACATCTTCCAGTCTGCCAAGACTAAATGAACTCTACATCATCACAGCACAGGAAACGATTTCACAAAAGGGTTTTATTAGGTTGCAATTAATGGACCACAGCTTCATGGCCCACTATGCAGGGCTATGCAGAGCTACCTTCACCTGCCTCTGTAGTGTTTCTGTGTTGCTCAGTCTGTCTAAATAACTCTGCTGAGAAGCAAAATATATTACCCTTGGCAGTGGGCTGCTCTTTTGTGGCTACTTCAGCACCTCAGCTAGCCCAGGTATCTCTACATACCACTGCTTGGACCTGCCTGTGTTCCCATTTTTCCCTTTCATTTGCTGTGGAACACACATTGGGTATCCTCTCCTCAAGAAATCCTATGTGGCAGCACCCCAGGTTCCCTCATCAGGATAAAACTGGATGCAGGTGACATAATGAACACTAGAAAAAGAGATCCTTCTGCATTAATGAGCCCTACATAACAAATCTGGACCTCAACTGAATTTAAGTGCAATGGTCTTAGGATTCATATTGTACAATGTAAATTCATAGTTATGGGTTTTTTTTTTTTGTAAATACCATTAGCTACTTTTATAGCATTCAAGGAGAGGCACTATTTTAAAACAGAAGTCTTGGGAAGTTAGACCTATTCCTTTCAGACATCAAGTCCACTAGCCAGAAGACAATCTGCTTGGTCAATTTCCTTTGAAAAGATTATCTGCATTAAAAAATGTACCAAAGCAAACAAACACTTTGCCTCCCTTTCAGTTTAGGCTCCATTTTATCTAATGAGGCAGACACTGAAGCTGTACTTTGCATATCTGGCTTTTATGGATCAAAGAATAAATATTGCCTTGCATGTGGATTTTATTACTGTCAGGGAACAGTTCCTCTTGTTCTTTTTTGCTTATATGACCACTGTCACATACTGACTTTTAAGGTTTTTACAATGTGTTAAGATAGGTCCACAGATGAAGCTTGACGGAATTTAAAGCAGGAAATAATTTTTCATCTGCTTCCTTTCTCGGCTGACCATTTGACTTTCTTGATCCAACAGGGGATGTGAGTACTCCCTCTATTTAAGCTGATATAATGCCTTTAAAATGGATCTTAACAGAGAGAGTAGACAAGATACTATAATAGTTTAGTTCTCTGTCCAATTTATTAGCTTTCTGGCACCATTTTAGAGATTGTGAGACTCCTGTAACACTACAATTCTTTTCTCTGCCCCTTATATACACAACACCTGATAAATAATTTGATAACACCTTGTGGTGAAGTCCTCTCAAATAAAAATTCTCTATCCTCCCACCTCTGACCCCACCCCCAACTCCAATCAGCAACAGACCCTAAGGATTAAGGTTATGAATACCTATTAATTTGAAAAGAAAAAACAATTTAAGTGAGCACAACAAGACAGTATCTGCCCTTGAACGACAGAAACTCAGATCTGCTCCAAAGCAATTTCAAACACTCTCTATGCATAAAAGTTATCCCACCTGGACATCCCACCAGAGGGATGCTTCCTGGATATCTTCAAACTTCATGAGCTAGGGCATTTTCTGTAGATCTGTCTGCAAGCTGAGAGTAACTATGTGGCTATAAATTCAAGACTCAGCTTCATCTCTTGATTTCGTTTCAGGTTTTTGCAAGGAGAGGCAAAAATCTTTGGGACTGAAAGGCTTAGCTTTAGTTCAAGCAGCCTTTGGCCTCTCTTTTATGAGAAACTCCCTATCATTTTATATCCTTGCAAAAGTTTTCACAGCCTGAAGATGTCTCTCAGGAAAAAGGTGAATTAAGAGATATCTTTATCTTTAGTAGGCAGCACATTTAAAGCAATCCTTTTTTTATGGACCTCTAATATAACAAAGAATTACTAGAGGAATAACTACAGTCTAAAACCTGATACTTGGGATCCTGCAAAAATAGAACAGCCTTTCTAGCAATTAAATTAAAAGTTAAGAATAAGGGTTGTATAAATACTAACACTGAAAGCTGGTTAAAAAACCAAATAAACAAACAAAAAAACCCTCACAACAAAGAGAAATTATGATAGGAAAAAAATCCAGTTATGCTGCCTGGATGCTAAAATCAAGATATGAGAAATAGTTGGGTGAAAAAAGAAGGACATGCTTCCCCGCTCCCACTCTCCTCTCCTGACAAGGCAAGAAATCCTTGCCCAAGAGCTGAGATTAATGTGGACCTCAGAAAAATTACTGTATCCCAATTGGCACGTTGGTGCTTATTTACAACACAGAACTGGATAACCAGGAAAACTTGGAGGACTACCTAGAACTTGTATTCCCAGAAATCTGTCAAACTGTGCTTTCCTGAAAAATAATTCTGATAGAAAATAAGAACTATCTATGTAAATGAGTAATGTGAGAACAAGACAAGGTGAAGACACATTAAACTCAGGGCTGGCATACAGAATGTACTAAATGATATGCCTTGACTGAGACAAATGAAAAGTCAGCAGCTCTTCATGGGGATGAAGAACTAGCAGGTGTCAGAGCGCAACGTGAGAAAATGTGACTTGGAAAAGGAATTTACCTACCAGGTAAACAAAAGCCTTTAGCCAGGGGTTTAAGCAGGAGCCACAGTACTGCAGTCCATTCATATGACAGAATGATGCTGGAAGGAGCCAAGTCCCCACCTGCTTGCTCCACTCCCTCCTTTCCAGAGCAGCCAAACCCCAATTCCAGCTCCTGAAGCACCAGCAACAGCTCATCTGCCACACAGGATGGGGCAGCATCAACCCTTTGAAGCCCAAGTAACCCCTCCTCAGTTATAGGTACCTATATGGTGAATATGGAAACAGGTAGCTATGGCATGAAGTCTGGAAAAAAAGATGGAAGGGAAGATGAACTGTGAAAAGTGGAGTGGGCGAAGATGGAAAGAATGATAAAGTCAGAGCTCACCAGGTGGGGAACAAGCTCCTGAGGTGCTCTTAAAAATTTGTCATTAAATGAGTCATCCATTTCCAAATGCCAAAATGACTGTGTCCAAAAAACAGTTCATTAAGTGTCAGGTAAAAACTGAGATCACTGAGCTTTTTCTAATATTCCCCTAGGAATAAACTGACCATAAATATGCTAAATTCTTCTGCCAGTGTTTAGTTCAATACAGATGGATCCCACTGGAGAAGAGAAGGACAAAGCACCAGGACGCATCTGTGCGTGTGGACCTCCAGAGCCCTGAGTTCACCTGCCACTGATACTGGTGAAATGGAGGGAGATAAGGAGTGAACAGACTCTGCCTGGGTGACATTCAGTGTCCCAAGGAAAACATCCACTTCAAGCTTTGAGTGGTAGGACAGCAAAATGTTACCCGATTTTGTAACTTTAGAAGAATAAAACTGCACTCAATACATCAAAAATGAGTTTCATATGACCAATCCTCTGCCTTCCTGAGCAAGGAAATGGGATGTGAGTAAGCGGAGATTTGACATCCTGATGACAGGTAAAAGAAGACAAGATTTGAGGTAGCTCCTGCAAAACACTTCCCTCCACTATACCCACAAAACAAGGCTCAGTAACACTGGGAGGAACCTCTGGGCTCAGCTGCCATCCTAACAAGAGGCTGCTCCAATCAATGACTTGCTGAAGCTGAGGAAGGCAATAAAAGTGCTGGGCTAACCTAGCACACACAGAACTAGAATCAAAGGCCTGGATGGAGCAGTTTTAGGACTGAAGTGCTGGGAGTCATGGCAAAGCATCCTTTTGTGGAAGCTAGGACATGCTTCCCATTAGAAACTGGACGAAATACAGTCTTGAGCTCTTGGATTAGCACCTTAAGTGATACACATCAAGCGAAACTAGTGAGGTACTAAATGTAACTTTGTCCCCTTTGCAGTCACACCAGCAGGTAGGTAAATATACACAGAGCCAGATCAGGGTTCCATATTGCATGGTGATAAAGTGGCAATCCAGGTACGCAGATTTGGGCTTTAGACAGTTTTATTTGGCAGCTTTTCAAAGAACCTCTGTATTTTTGAACTCGTCCTTGTGATACCGTAAGTTGGTATCAGGTATCACTTGTTGTAGCCTGTGTTACTGAGATTGTCTTGATCCTGAAAAAGAACAGTGCAAAGCCCTCTGCCTCTTCAGTGCTATATACTACTTACTGCACAATAGGGCAGAGTCCACTTTACATTAATACTTGAAGAAATACCCATACTGCAAGCAGTAGGATGGACCTTTTGGCCACACACAGCAAAAATGCAGACACAGAATGTTAGGGGAGAACCTGAGATCCACCAGTCTGTGGATACGAAAAAAGTGCTTATCTGGAGATGCTTACGGCAAATTCTTCAGCAGGGCATTGGTCTCCATTGCCTCCTGAGTGAAACAAACATGGTACAGCATGGAATCTTCCAAATTAAAAGGCTATCTTATTCTGCAAACAGGTTATCTTATTCTGTAAAAAGGCCCCAGTGAAGGCAATACACAGTCAAAAGGAGTATCCCCACACAGCTGAGGTAACTGACTGTAAGGTAACTGAAGTACTAAAATTTGCTGGTTTTTCAGTGTTCATATGTTCTGTATCCTGACAGTTATCAGGTGAATTTGCATTCAATAAAAAGCATCAGAACAACGGCAAGCCAAAACTAAGACTTAAAAATGTAGATATGCAGTACCTACATGAAGTATATGCACACCTGAACTAGCTTCATACTGCATGATACTAGACTTCAAAGGACTCAAAGCCCAGCAACCAGACAGTGCATCACAAATTCACTCTAGAAAATTAAGCCATTCAAACTTCTGAGTACCACTCTATTTCATTTAAAGCAGCAAACATTTTCAGTTTTTAAATTGGGAGTACGCACAGACCCTCTGGAATATGGGCACAGGCTACTTGGTAGTCTGCTCTGCTACTATCAGATCCTTCGCAGCATAGTCCATGAGAATATTTCAATTCAGTTCTGCATGTTTTTGGTAATATAGAATTATTTGTATCGTAAAACTGAAGATGTTCTATGTTCTTATCATTTGCTGATAAGAAACGCATCAGTCTTGCAAGCTCAGCAGCTAGTATTTACGTACATCTCGGTTTTGATCATGAACCATATCTTTTAGCAGGAAATTAAAATCTCTTGTGGAATAGTATCAAATTCATGCTTACAAAACACATCAGTGAAAAGCGTTGCTGATGTCTCTTCAGAGGATTTAACTTGACCGTGTCACATTAATCACCTCTGAAGTAAAGGAATGACTCATAATTGTTTTCCATTACCTTGTGTTTGCTTTTTCAGCATTGCAAAAATGCCTGGGCCAGGACCGTGGATCATAAATCTCATCAGACTTGCAGACAAGTCTTTGAGTGTTTTTTGCTATCTTATGTTACATGTTAGCCTTTTTCTTCCGATTATAAAGATCTGTTTCAAATATAGGTACTTCTGAAGCATTGTGTTTTCAACCTTCTGTTCCTTTGAACACAAATGCTCCTGTCAGTCCTTGTAGATGGTGAAATTAATCTATAGGGCTGTTCTATATCCTCTAGGATAAGCTCAGACCCATTTGCTTTTCAAAGAAGTGCCTGAAAACTACTGTGTACTAATACCCAGATAAACAGACTGTATTTGCAGCTAACAGAAAGATCTTTTTGCTAATGCAGCAAAACCTCTATAACAAAAAAGTTTATGTGATCACTTAAGGAAGCAATGGAAACACCTGCTTCTTAGCAGGACTGATCTTCTAATAAAGGTAGATTAGAAATATGCTTCCTGTGTCCAGAGACATTTATTTTTTCTTTTTTTTTTTTTTTTTTGTTTTAAACAGGCTTTTCTGCATCTTACTGTTTCTTGATCTTCTCTGCTATTTGGCTGGTTTATTTAGTCACTTCCTCGTACAAGCAGTACTGACCTTGGGTGTCATCATGATGAACAGTGCAATTTTACACAGTATAATCCATTTGACAATGGTGTTCTCCTGGCTTTAAGATCCTTACTGAGTCCTTCAGAAGTGCACACCAACAGAGAATTCTTGACAGAAAAATGGCATCTCCTGATCCTTCTTTTGAAAAGTGGCCAGGGTACATATGTTACTAATAGGGAAAGAACATAGCAAAATGTTAATTACAACTTAAGAGTATAGGGAAAATTACGGGCAAAACCAGTTAGCTCAAGGTGCACAGTGAGCCAGGTTAAAAAGTGAAAGACAAACTCTGTCAGCAAAGAGGTCAAAGAAGAAACTAGCAAGTTTGAAGGAAAGTTTCACAAAATCCAAGACAGCACCAGAACTCCATGGTTTAGCAGGATGCATCATTCCTACCACAGCTTTAGAACTGGCCTCAAAGACAATGTTCATAAAAGCTGATGGCTTGAAGACCAGAAACTAGGGAAAGGTATCTGTGCTTTTCAGATTATGCGCTGTTAGTAAAATCCACAACAGCAGAATTTCAGCCAACTGGCACCCAGGTACTACCATAGACAGCCATTCCATTTCAAATCAGTTAATCTAAATCTTTGGAAAGCAATTTCTAACTGTTTTTTCTCCAAGCAGACTTTTCCTTGAAGACAAAGTGCTATTACAGGCTGGCGCAGTTGCGTTTTCCTGTTCTTCTTCATGCTCATGCCCACTAAACAGTTACCAGTGGATTGCCAGATGGGGAAAAGGATCACCTTTCAAATATGGGAGAAAAATAAGGAGTAAAAGGGAGAAATAAGGAGAAAAGGCTATGCAAAGATATCTGTAGCATCTTTGCCCAGTCACCAAGTCATCAGAAGGATTCTGTCAAACCAAAGAAAATCATCAAATGCCTTTAACCAAAGCCAGTATGAAGTATTCTTTGAATGTATGTATTGACAGTCAAGAGGTAGAGCAGATCTTCAGACAAGTGATATGAAGATCTCTTGCATCTCTTTATACAAGAGACATGGTTACTTTATCTGGAGGCTGACAGAGCTCTCAAGGGCTGGATTTTCACGGGAGGAACTATTACTTTTGATGTAGAAGTGGGCTAACACAGAAGCTGAAAGCACTATCTGATTTGAAACCACTGAAATCATTTGACTGAAGATAGCTATGACGAAAGGGCTACTCTGGCAAACAAAAAATAGTCATGTCTGCAGCCTGTGTTTGATTTAGGCCGAGCTATGAAATGCAGAATGAGGTTCCAAGTTCATGCTTTGTGACCTTGCATGCTGGAATAAAGTTGATTAATAGGAAATTTCCTTTCTTCCAACATGCTGAAATCATTATACCACAGAGATATGACCTTTTGCTTGGATACCGTTACACATTCATACCAGGCCCTCCTGGAAGGAACTCAAGGGTAGATTTTATTCATCTAACAGAGTAGTTAAACCATGAACTTTGCTCCAGGCACCAGAGTAAGCTCCACCTTTGGCTTCTCTTTCATATTGACCATTTCAACTAAATATTCATTTAAAACCTCTCTGCTCCTAGAGAGAAGACTGATCTTAAAACTTACTGACTTCAGTGCTGAGAAAGAGATGTTGACCAATCCAGAACTTGGACTGTCAACCCTAACAAACACAGCCAGAAAGACATTACCCGAGATGCTTTGCCCTCCCAGCTGGGCGCTGTTTGCAGAGGCAGGTAAGAGTAGCACTGCTCAGCTGTGCATGAGGTCATTCCGGGCCTTGTATCCTCCATCCTGACATACAGAAAGGCTTGAGGGCACTCCTCCTACTGACCACAGACACAAAGGAATAAATCAGTAGGCTACCAAACAGACTTTTGATAGACAGATGCAGGGGTGATACCTGACAGGGTATGGGAAGCTGCAGTTCAGTTGTAGAAGGATATTAAAAGGACACGAAGTCACTTACTGGGTGTTTCAATGAAGAGTGCATGCAGTTTGTGTTGCCCAAATAAGAACGGAGAAAACTCCATTTCACTGCAAATGACCTAGGTGATATACTGTGCTCTCTTGCTTAAAGGAGATTCTGCTCTGCCTATTTTTTCTTTTTTGGCTCTTTATAACCTTTTTTTTTTTTTAAGATTACATTTTGGTATCAGATTTTCTAGGAAACTTGGACCACTGCCATTCATCCCGTGAGAGACAGTGAGTGAACCCAGCTCCGAAGGGATCAGCTCACATTTATGGGTTTGTTTCTTCTACATTTATCTGATGTACTTCACTTCTGTTGCCCTAAATCAGATTCTGAGGATGATTTAGCTTGCTGCAATCCATAAGGATGATGTGGGGAAACAGGGATGATTTTATTCATGTAAGGGATTGGCTGCAAAGCAGAAACTGGACCACTCATAGGTTGGACTGAGTTTTTCCAGAAATGGCCAAATGGTTAACAATTCCCCTGTCCCGAAAGGCTGGTCTTATTTCCCTTCTCATATAGATCTTTTCTGGTCCTGTCTCAAAGTGAGTTTCAAACTTGGGGTACTAGGACAAGCTCCATGGAAGCTTTACCCTACCTGGAACTGTGCTTGAATGCTGGCTTGAGATAGAAGAGGTCCCCTTGGGAGCAGAGACAAAGCAGGGGAGGAAGGTACTTTTTTGTTCTCAAGGCCTGTGGTGCCAATCTCCAGATTGCATATGAGCTGGAACTGGCAGGTATGTGTCAGGAATTAGAAGAGAAGATGGTAGAGACCCACCATCACAAGGCACAGCTCCTGACTGAGACATCAGGGATTCATCTGGGATGCAAAGCACTCCTCCTCTGATCTCATTCCTCACGTGGAGGAGATCTGGGCAAAAGTGCTGCTTGTCATGAAGAAAATATTCTCATCCCTTCCAGAATGAAAAGCTAAGCTAAAAACATTCAGTCCATGCAATGCTTTGCCCAATGCAGCCAGCTTCTCTAATCTTTTCCTGACTCATTGTTGTCCAGGAAAGAGGCAGAGCTCAACTAACTGGCAGTCTGAGGTGTAAACCAAGGCTCACAGGCTAAGCTGCACCCCAATGCTGAACAGGGAGCAGCGCGTGGAACAGGAGACATCGTCCTTTCCTAACCCCCCTGGGCTTTGCTCAGATTCATTCTCTGCTGCCTACAAGGACATTGGCTATGGCAAACACTTCAAAAGTAGAAACAAATCCAAGAAAGCAAACCTTCTTCAAAATGCTTACTGTATACATTAATTGTACAATTTCATAACTCAAACTGCTTTTTTTTGCCCTTTTTTTTTTTTTTTTTAAACAAAGCTGCATTTCTTAACAGTCTGGAGGCAGAAAAACAAACAAGTGGGTGATGGAAAAAGTATAGCATTCTCATACTGCTCATGAAATGCAGTTTAGTTAAGTTGCCCTGCTATGGAACCTGTGGATTGGAATGAGAAGAAACAGTCAGCTCACCTGTATGCAGAGCTCTTTATACTAATCCTCACGGGACGAACCTTCCAACACAGTGCAGATGCAAGGAGTTTCATTCACCAGGGAGTGCTGCTTCTCCTTCCTTCACTTGTCCTGAATGACCAGAGGGTCAATTCCAAAAAAGACAATCTGGTGCTCCAGCATGTCCTCTCCCGTAACTAGTACTCTACAGAAGAGGCCAGCTGCCTGCACACATGAATCTGTCCAGCCATCTCAGAGACAGATAATACATTCAACCAGGTTTCCTTGAATGTATGCTGTACATTACCATAGAGGGACAGTTAAGGTAACAGTGATGACAAGAATTTAAAAGTGTCCCACTGGAAGAGGAATTTGCTCTAACAAGTTGATCATCATATATGAACAGCTGGTCAATGCATGCTTCCAACATGTGTAGAGCTCCATATTGCCTTCCTATGATTTCAGTAAATAGGGAAAACCTTGGAAAACCATGGAAGGTATTTTGGCCGCAGTGGAGAAGGAACTAATCTTGTCAGTGAGAGGGACAAGTGCTTCCTGGATAAATAGCTCAACACAGCTGGACAGCATCTGATTTGTAACAGACCAGTATTTTCTCTTGAGAAACAAAATAATGAAGGACTGAAGGTATCATCTTAACACTTTACTTCAGTTAAAATTCAGCATGTAATTTGGTCTGATCAACACAATTACAAAGGCCAAGGCCTTCATTACTATGGAAATTAGAAATCACTTTATGCAGGAGTTGCAGATAAAAGCATCGTATTAGCTTATCTTTATGAGACACCATCAACATCAGACAGCAGCATGGTAGTTCGTCTACCTAGATGAAATCACTGTTACTCAGAAAGTCAGTTTGGCTGATCCATAGAAAAGGAACTTTCTCACACTGGCTCAAAATGCTGTTCATTTTCATTAGTCAAATAAGCTACACAAGGGTCACAAAATTACATAATACTTATTCACTGGGCAATAGGCATTATTAAGCTCTTGCCATTTCTTTACCATGAGTGAATTCATAATCTTTGAAGATATGATATGCCAATACAGCCAAGCAATTAAATGTTACTGATGCTGTTGGAAATCAGAGAATATGAGATAGAACAAGTGTGATGGGGAGCTTATACAATTTTATCACAATAAACACTCTTCTTCCTTTGACCAATGTAAGCATTTCAGTAAATTCTTTATGCTTTGAAAGACTTCAGAGTCTTTAAAATCAGACTGTCAGAAATGAAACTGCAAGTCATAATTCAAAATTGGTGTGTCCATAAACCCAGGAATTAAAGGGGAATTTGAAAGCCTCCTCTGAAGAGCCAAAGCAGGTTTGGCAATTAGTCAAAACTTGAGATAGTAAAGTTATATTTGTCTATCTACCTACATATTTTATTTCAACAAAAATAGAACGCAGAAAGCGACATACATCCCATATTTTGTTGAGAAACAAAGGCTGAACTGGGCAAAGATAATCTAACACATTTGTACAACAAGCTTGTACAACAAGCATTAATGTGCTATTAAGTGTTGCTTTTGCTAAATGATGTACAAATCATTGCTCTTTACCAGCAAGTTGGTATTCTTGAGGTAGTTCTCACACTGGTTTTCATTTTAGGCCCAGATCTCCAAGTCTTCATGTCAAAACAATGCTGATGCTTGTTTATATCCAAACTGAAAGACTGCCAATAGTCCATTTGAGGCAGATTTTTATATTATAGCTTTGAGAGAAGTACAGTAACAGAAAATAATGTCTTTAACATCTGAGCAAAGATGAATCAAATGTTCTTAAAATGCACTGAAAGATCTGAAAGTAGATTTAATAATTCTTACTCATTCAAATTTCCAGTTTTAGAGCTCAGTAAATCTCTGCAAATATCTTCCTTCAACACTAACAGAAGCCTTGGTAATTTCAGTTTTGGATCATGCCCAAGATAAATTACAGACCAATGCTTTGCTACGACCCTGTACTGAAGAGAGCCTGGGACATATCCCTTTTCTTTCCTGCAGTAAAAACTCCAAAACACCCACAAGACTCACTCTTCAAAGTTAAGTTTTACCAGAATGCAAAACAAAAGCTTGAAGACCTTCAGCATGCACATCCCTGCCTATGCTCCCACACCAACCTGGTATATTCAGGTATGGCATTGGGTCTAGTCCCTGCTCCAGGCTGATCTCCCACTCTCCTCAGGCATCCCCCAATCTGCACTGGTGCTTATTTTTCTCTCATTCCCTGACACTGCTGGGACACCAGGACTTTATCCAAACTAAGCAGGGGCAGCTGCTCTCAGGGGAAAACTAATCTTCCCCTCTCCAGGTGCACTCAGGCCAGAGAGGAGCAACCAGAATAAAACCCTTCTTTTCTGCAAGACCTAACAAAAAACCCTCTAAGCAGTTCTGCCCTTTCACAGTTAGTCATTTTTCTCTCCTTATACAGGAGCACTTAAATAGGTGACAATGTTGTTCTCTAAAATGGTACTGGTTATGCCATGAATACCTAATAATGTACGACCCCAAAGCTTCACATTACATACAGAAATGTCTTTCTAAACTAACTGTTTATTTATGAGTGCTCCTTGACAAAAGATAACAACTGTACCTCTTACCATGAGGTATATTATGGCTTTTATTATGGCTTCTGACAGTAAGAAATTCAGTACATTTAGTAAAAAATAAAAGGCAACCACTGCTAAAGAAATCATAAATCTCTTCATCCATCTGCACACAAGAATGAACACTTGAGAAATTTTACAGAATCCTTACAATCTTAGGCTTTGTTTTTTTTCTATTTTTCTCTTTAACATATATTTTATCACTTCTAAAATATTTCCTGTTAAAGCTAGATTCAAAATGCTCTTTTTTGTAACCCACACTTCCATTTCATTTGGCCAAATGTACATCAAGGATGACACTTATGCGTTAGTTCAAAATACTAGATACAGTTACACAACCGGTCACAGTTTTCATAGTTAACTCTGGTTTACTTTGTTTCCCCAATTTTCTTCCCATTCCTGTACTATATAAGGTTTTTCTCCCTCTTTGCCTAATATTTTCTTTGCATATACACTTCTGCCATCTTTTCCAGTGTTCCTCCTCTCTTCCTTATAGTTTTCCAACTCCAAAATTCCACCCTTGGGAATATCCATTACTCTGTCCTCTCCTTCCTTTTTCCCATGCCCAATTTCTTCCTACTCTGTCTTTGACCTCTCCTTTTTGTTCAGATGTGCCTGCTAATTCGTCCAATGCTTCTTGCACTCCAAACTGGCCCTGCCTTCAGCTCCTCCTCCAGGATTCATCAATCACTGCCTATATTCACAAAGATAACTTAACCCTTCTCTCACATTTGGACAACTGCCTTAGTATGTCCTGCATCAACACAGGAGAGTCTTCAACTTACTTCAGACCTGACTTCCAGAACTTAAGCTCTGGAAACTCGGGGATAACACTCAAGAGCAGTGTCCTAGCACATGACATACTGTCCCACAGGACTAGTAGAGAAGCCAGGACCTCAGTGTGAAGAAGAAGGGGATTTTCCTAGGTGCGGTAACTACAAAGCACTGCTAATGCAGGCAGGCAGAGGGAATGGTGGGTATGTGCTCACCTGCAGACACACACCAACCGATGCAGCCTGAAATGAGTGAGCCAGCAAGCTGCTGCTGAATAGCCAGGACGTGATGTTTGTGGGTGGGAGTGTTATATCCCCAGACAATAAGGCACGTTTGCCAGTGGCTTGAGACAAGACTTGATTTTGGCAGCCAGCCTCACAAGGTATCCAGGGTACGATTCTGCCATGCAACAGTGACTCACTTCTTTTCAACAGGGTAACAGTGCTACCGTACCAGAGTGGTACAGTATTTTCTGGCATTTCAGTTAAGAACTATGATAAATATGTTTTTTCTCCTCAGTGCCCTTTACTCACATGTACGTTGTTAATGACTTTATCTTCTAAATCTATTATCTCACAGCTTAGACAACTGGTGCAAACCCCTTCATGATTCTAGAGGTGACAGCACAATTCTTAAAAAAGCAACAGAAAAATTCCAAAACACCCCTCCGAAAGCAACAAAGCAAGAAATCAGCAAAGCATGAAAGAGGACCTAAACACCAGCTATTCAAAACATACCTTTTGGCTATACTAGTGTCATAGGCAAACAAATCTGAAAAGAAAACGGGCTGGTTGGTATTTAACCACCCCTGTGTAAGGCATCTGGAATAAAAAAGCCTTGTTCAGGGAATCCCTTAATGAGGAAGAATGACAAGCTAGCACCAAAGATTTTTATTTCCTCTCACCTTCCATTAGCTCGGAGTAGAGAGTTGTATACTGTGCCCATTATCAAGGTGCAGCAATGAAGTTGCCTGTCAACGAACAGCAACAAACAAGAACTAAGATGACTTTACCTTCTCATACTGGTCATAATCCTCTGTTCATCTGGAACTAATGTGCGAAAATATGACTAACTTGGCCTTTAAGTCACTGTACTTTATTTCTTCCTGTTCAATGTAAAAACGGTGGCGGACAACATTACAAAGGATCAACAAATAGCCTTCAGAAATCTGATTGTCAGACTATTTCAGTGTTCTTTGTTATATACTCTGAGATTTCTCCCCCCAGTATACACCGTACTACTTAGGTTCATTGGTATGCATGCAGTACTAGGAAGCCGTATTTATTCTCAGTGCCAAAAGTAAACACTGAAATCAGTGACATTGTTAATTATTTAGAAGAAAAAAAGCCCCAAAACCCAAAGATAATGAAATGAAGTTACAATAGCCCAAACTAAACCAAACCATTTTTAAATTCTGAATTTATTTTGACAGATTTGCAATAAGCATTATCAATCATGTGAATAACAATTCAAAAGGATAGAGGTTTTATTAGCTGTGTATTTTCCTACTACTTTTATATTCCTTTTATGTCTAAAAAATAGATTTTATTCCTGGTTCCTCAATAGTATGCAACTTTCTACCAGAATCAAGTAACACACATAACAGGACAAAAAACAAACAAACAAACAAACAAAACCAAACAACAGAAAAAAAAAAACCTCTGAAGCAGGGTAGCATTCTTTTTTGTTTTTGTTGTACAAGTAAAGCCATTCTTCACAATTGCTCAGAAAGCAAGAGAAAGTCCATTAGAATCTTCAGACTCTTAACAAAGACTCTTGGCTAATGTTACTGGTCTAAAAGGGAGATAAGCCATATAATTTTACAGGAAGCAACCCACTGAATCCTTCAGCAAACACAGCTTGGCAATCTATCTTCAATTCAAAATAATGAGGTGGCAGGAGTGTGATGGAGAAATCAGTCTTCAAAAACATCACGTAAGGGAATCCAGCTGTGCTTGTATAGTTTCCAGCTATTTAAAGGAACAAAAAAGAGAGAAAAAACTCCACTCACATAAAATGTTGTTTAGAAACATGCAAACAGAAAAAAACCCACATTCCAATATCTTCAACTATGCATACTAAATCTATTCACATAGCAATAAAAAAATCCTGTACTCATGAATATTTGTTTTTACATGAAGCTATTAGAATTCATTGCTGCAGTTTAAATATTCAAATTTTAAAGAAACAGTTGTCTAAATACTGCCTTTTTTACATGCACAGATGTTTTGCTGTGAATTTCCAATGCATAATAACAAGGTAAAAAAATAATAGAGTTCATTTTGACTGGATTACGAGCCTGGCATTTCGACTGAAGACATAATATAAAGATGGTCTTTCCAGAGATCTCCTCATTGTTAATCATCAGCTACTCCTCTTGATCTAACCGCCAGGTATGCTTACAATGACCCAAGCCCTGCCTATTCCAAATGTGAATGCACAGACTCTTCTTGAAAATGTTTTATGTGATCAAACAAATCCAACAGCCTTAATTAAAGTTGGATCCATTTTCCTTCCAGTTTCATTAGATTTAATTCATATAGGCAACACTTCCTGCTGAGCAGCATAAGGTGTTTACAAAGAAACTATAGTATTGTAAAATCTACAGACCTTGTTATAGAACTCAAACAGCTCCTGATGACTAAATTCTACAAACACTTTCTTCAGGTTCTGTGAAGAAAAAAGGAAAAAGAAGGAAGGAATAAGCATACTTTTTTTTTTCCTTTTTGGTATTCATTCCAATAATTCAGAATGTGAGATTAAGCTACGTGAAAGACAATGGTTGCAACAGTTTTCCTTCCATTCACTACAACGTCCCTCATATATGCATATTCCATTTCAGTGAAGAATTTAAGTCCACAGGTACATCTATTCTCCTGCTGCAAAGAATAATAATAAAATATTCTATGCAAATGATTTTGTTACCTTATTTTTAAGTCAGATAAAAATGAAGGATTACATTCATCTTTCTCAGCAGTCCGTCTAAGACCTGGTAAATACCATTACACAGTGACGAAGTCAGTAGTGTATTTGATTGAATTTGCACAGCTATTAATGTATTGCACCAGCACAGAGCTAATACTTCCATTTATTAATCTAACGGTTATGACCTTAGCACGCTCAAACTGCTATAGGCATCTACGCACAGATTCAGCCTAAGTTAACAATTAACACAACAGCTTCAAAGCAGTGCTTAACCACCAAAAAAGCAAAATAACACAACTGATGGAACCTACTGTGGATAAAACAGATGATGGTAATAATCCTCTGCACACATGTGCTGATGTCTGTGGAGATGGGGGTTAAATTAAAATTTCTGTCCTGCTTAACTCACTTGCAAGAAACAGGTAGTTTAATGCCTGCTACTTTCAATCACAGTGCGGATCTATCCAGACCGCTTCTAGCCTTATTCTTTCTATTTCACTTTGTCACTTTACTTCTTTTAAAATAAATTCCTAACTATTGCTGCACATTCTCTGTGTTGTTGCTAGACTTTCCAAGGCTTGAAGGCATTCCTGAGGATAACAGCTGCACTTCCATAAACACTAACAAGGCTCTGTGAAAACTGAATCTGTGGACACCTCTACTCAGAAAATATTATCAGCTGAAATAATGTACACATACTAATTTTGTTTAACTGGTACCAACTTCATGGGCCACTTAAATCAGCATAAAAACACTTACTTATCAATTTAGCTTAAATGAGCAAGGATACTTTCGCATACAGACAAGGCCGTGGGCCAGATTCTGTGTACTCTCATACCAATGCAAGTCTCGATTTAAGTAAAATAATGCTTGCTGAATTTGGCGCACCAAATGCACAAGAGCAGCAGAAGCCCTGGGAACTCAGGATAGGTACTGCCTGGTGCCTGCTCCTCAAAAGGAGCTGTAAGACACAGGAAAGGGACAAAATGACTGGGGCCAGCCTGTCTGGTGCAATTCCTCCTCCCCACTCTGCAGAAAGAAGGATCCTTTCCAACAATTTCAGGAAGGCTACAAAAGCCTAGAAAAGGACCAGTGATTTGCATGAGAGACCAATCTTCCCCCTCTGGGAAGGAACAATGCAATTCTGGGAATCGTATGGTGAATACAAAATAAAACTACCAGGACAGCAGTTCTCTTTGCCATGACTCCAGCTGATCCTCCCTCCAAAGAGCATAATGCCGTGACAGGGAAGTAAAAGCATTTTTAAAGGCTTTCTAAGAGCTAAGAAACAAAGAGAAAGCAAACAAGTGGTTTCTTCAAAAAGAAAGGGGGTAGAGGAAAGAAGAAAGATACACTAACAGCAAATGGATCTACCATTTCAGCCTGGACGTTTGTTGGGTATTTGCCATTCCAGAAGGATTTTGATGTTTGAATGGAAGGAAGAGAAACTGAAAAGAGGAGGTTCAGAATAAAAAGAAGATACCATATATCTTAAAGATTATCAGTCACAATGAATAGCCAGGGTCATCTCTTGAATGGTTTCTGGCAGAAGAGTCTGCTGGTTTTCGATATGACAACAGTTTTCCAATGCCTCCAGGGAGGGGCAGTGGGTGTGTGACACCTCGAACCACCAGATCTCATTTCTCCAAGCTCCATGTCTCATTCAAGATGGGCATCTTCTGGTACTACTTCAGATCAGCAAGCAAGATCAACTTCTAACACACACACACACAAGAGAAATTGAAAAGCTTGTCTGTCTTTCATATTTTCGTCTAACTACATTAATTACTCTAAGTTATAAGATAGGGTATGAAAATGAAAAAAAAAGCTTGGTCCTTTTAATTCAGGTTCTTTTTACACTAAAAAAATCACTATGCTTTATGAACAGGCTGAGATCTCTCTTCCCATTATTATTTAATAATCACAGTCTGATAATTAAGACAAAATTTATGCTGCATTGTGGCAGGCAAATGTCTGTGGAGATATAAAAGAAAGCATGCCATGCCAGGCTATGTTTCTGATCTGGGGGTGGGGGTGGGAGTGTCAATGGGAGAGAGGATATAACAATCTTTTCCGAAATATGTTGCTTATCTGCAATTAATCCTCTGCTAAAACAGAATTGTTTCTCTGCGTAAAAACCTGCTACATCTACTACATCACTTCAGCAGAGAGCAGTGTCACAAAAAAACGTGCAGAAGCGTGGCAGCAGTTAAAAATGTTATTTTTACAATATTAAATTTCTCACTAGTATGAGTCCCTTGAGGAAGGTGCCAAACGATCACTGTTATGTGATCAGGAGTTCCTAAAGAGACCACAAAAACATCATATCTAAGTCCCTACAAGACAAAGCTATGTCTGAGCAGGCTGATGACCTCCCATTTTCATCTGAGATATCCATTATTTGCTTATTTGCTTTATGCTGTGTGAACACAAACAACTGTAATTAAAACAATGTGTCACAGGACTAGGTTACCATCTAGTTCTTTAATTATTCAGTAAAATAGTATTAAAAATTACTGTACATATAGAATATTGCTAAAGCCCTCAGAGTAGGCAAATTCCTAATCTACTTTATGTAATTTTGCTCAGATAAAGACAAAAAATTACAAACAGCAATAATTTTTCAACCATAACTAAAACATAGGATAAAAACAATCACTTTCAGCTTACTGACTTAATTACATGTCACTGTGCAGCTAGAGTCTCAGCTTATTGACAAAAAGTGCAGCTAAGCTGCCTTCTTTTTTCTACACATACAAGTTTTCAGATGTTGACTTGACCTAGTGTGTGTTTCCCAGAACGTAAATAAGAAAACAGTAATTTGCTGGATGTCTAACTTGTTTCTTCCTTCTATCAAGTATATTATTCTCTTTTCCTCTTTCCTATAAATTTCCTCCCATTCCTCACCTTCACTCCACTCTTTCCCTTGTTTCTGGCATCTCATTTTCTTTTTGCTGTTATCATCTTCATGTGAAAGAAAACTAAACAGAGTAACCAAAAAACTAAACTGAATTTATTCCCATTGTCACACTTAGTCACTCTAATACGTTGTCTAATTACATCCCAAACTTTGTTGCTGTTGCAGTAGAAGTCCTAGCTCCTACTTTTACGAGTTTTAGCCTTGAGCGTGACAGCTTCCCAGTGTCAGAGAAACATACTTGACGATGTTATTCTCATGAAGACAAAGAAATCTCTAAAATACCACACATTAATTCCTTGGGCAGCTTTCAAAATGCAGACATAGGCTTTTTGTCTGGTTCAATACCCGTGAAGAGTGGCAGGGACAGCACTGGAATGATATGCTCAGCAAGCATAGCTAAAGAGGTGATGTGCAGCATCTTCAGCTAAATAAAGTTGCTGTTAAGTTCAGTGTGCTAATCTGCTGTTAAACATTACAGTGCATTGCATTTACTACTGGAAAAGTCTGCATGAATTGCAGGTGTCGCCCAAGACAAATCTTTACATCACTGTGAATCCACTGCAAGGAATGTAAGTTTTCTGAAATGTATGGTTTAACATATTTGGCCATATATCACTACTGAATGTATTTTTAAGTGTTAAAATTAAATTTTAGTTACATTTTGCCGTTATAGATCTAGATGGAATCTGATTTCATTCTACCTCTTCTCTCACCCCAGGGCTGTATCAATTTACAATTTACAGCCTCCTGAGATCTGTGAAATTGTAGTAAGTTTAACTGATCAGGGTTGTTTTCTCCCCTTACCTATCTTCTCATTTATTGTCTGGTATCATTTTAAAAAACATGACATCTTCACCAGTCTCTAAAACAGCTGTTCAAAAGCAAATTTCCTTTGGGGGAAGGAGGAAAGAGGAGAGAGGTAAAGGAAAATGAAGATAAAAATCTTCCTGCTCCCAGTCAACATTAATATGCTATCCTATCCAAAACAGCCATTCTGAATGTATGGCTAATTCTACAATATAGCCACAATCATTTAATATACACTTAGCTTACACCACCAGCAAACAATTAGGCAAATTTTCATCTGAACGTGATCATCAGCATATAATGATGAAGATTCAACTACACAAGATGTAACAGAGTCTCCAATTTCCTATTGCCTCAGCTAACAATTTGTTTCAAACATGAACACATTCTTGCTGCAAAATGCTTCTGTGGAAACCATGTAAAAAGTATGTCTCCTTAAAATACTTCAGAAAGCAGAGGCAAATTCCTGGTTACAATCAAAGGATTTGGGTTTGGGGTCTTTTTTAATCCAATGCTCTAGATACTTTTATTTTAATGTACTACTGCAAAAGGCTGAATTACTAATGACAGAGTTTTGCATCCTTATTTATTGCCCAGCTGTATTCTGCGCATTTAACTCCCCACCCCATGCATAAGCATAGAGCAAGGCACTAGGAGTTATAAATAAAAGACAAACTTCTGTTTTTAAAGCTAACTTGAACATGAAAAATTGATATTGCTGTAATAGTTCTCAACTGCAAAGCTGTAACTACTTTACAACACTGCAAAATAAATGCCAAGTATTCTGAAGCAAACAGATGGAGGGACAGGCTGGTTTGTATATCTAAATGTCTACTGATAATGTTCAATGACTGAGCACATGTAAAAATTACAGTATATTCAGCGAAGTTTGTTAATAGTAACTAGCTGAAGCAACACATATCCCAGTCTCCATATTCTAATATAACCTTTAATACTGTCTTGAGCCACATCTCAATTAGGTTTAAGAGAAGAGTATTTTCACATTTTCTTTCCATTCCCGTTTTTTCCAACTAGATATCCTTAAAATCCCAGATATAATGGAAGTGTATGGATAATTAAACTAATCAGCTTATGGCCAAATTCAGATGCATTCCTAAACAGACCCCAGCTGATTCTTAGTAGCCTACATTTCCCTCTGGACCTATCGGCGTCTGTGCTACATCAATTCAGACTTTCTTTAAATTTCCTTGGACCCTGGAGAACTATGCATTCTCTTAGACACTTACAGATGGGAGGAGGGTCATAAGTTGTATCTCACAGAATATATCAGCAAGTTTAAGCTGCTTGGACAGAAAGATGAAATGTAACATGGTAAGAAAAGCAGATGTGTTAAAACTGACCAGCATCACTTAACAGCACACCTGTTCCTTAACTCTCTGCACGTAAGAGACAGCAATTAAGACTTCTTTATATTCTTAAAGCAGTAGATGGATATAATTCAGCTAAGGGATTCAGCAGAACACAGGGAGTTAAATACTGACATATATTCCTAATTACACTTTCATATCATCAGAAAATATGACCTTCAAACTTCATTCTTCTTGCAAGCTTATTTCCATTTGCAATACCAAATATTTTTTTTTGTAGACGAAAAAAAATTATGCCTTATGACTGAATTACATGCATTTTCAAGTCTCAGTGTGCAACTGTTATAAAACAGAACATCCTTCTTACTAATCCCCTCTTCTCCTGATCGATATGTTAACATTTAGTTTGTGCATATACTGCATTCTACCTTTCAAAGCTGCATTTATTTTGATATAAGCTTAAGAATTTCAAATTCCCTGTGGTTTTTAGGGAGATCAAAATCAGCGGCATACTAAGGAAGTCCTTCCCTCCCTTTGCGAAGTATTCGTAAGCTCCCTACCCAAAGCTGTGTTGATTCCTGAGATCTAATCAACGTGCTACTGGAAACTGATGGTTTGGAGATACATATAGATAATCTTACTCCAGCAGATACAGGATCATCTAAGCATGTTTTCATGGAAGGTGCCTAGAATAAACTCATTGCCCAGTCCGGTAGTGAGCCAACACACTCTGCAGGCATTTGGAGACCTGCAGAAGACCTGACATACTTCCAAACAGCAACAAGAACTGTCAGACATTTCCATTTTCACTCCTCCTGTTCCCCTCCACCCTCATGAAAATATCCATTACTGGCTGGATGAACTGGTGCAAAGCTACAGACAAGAAATGGGACACAGCTACTAAAAAGACCACATAGGCTGGGAAGATCACAAATCATTAGAGGCAGAGAGGCCCTTTTCTTCACAGCGGGGGAGAAAAATGCTTTTAAAACTGAGACAATTATCTGGAAACAAAGAACTACAGTCTTCACCTCAATACACCTAGTCAGAGTAAATACCATCTTGCTAAAGAAAATAGCAAAGCATTTTTTTTCTAACAGCTGTATCAAGGCAGAGGCTTCCTTTGCCTTGAATGTACTAGGACTTTACAGTCCTATAAATAACATAATTAGGTTGGTTGGTCTTTTGATGATACTTTTGCATGGAAACCCCCTCAAAAACAGCAATCTGGAGTTGCAGGGTTGTCAGTTCTGTGCAAAGATTATGTTAAATACAGTTTTACAAAAACATCA
The DNA here is from genome assembly GCA_031468815.1 of Morus bassanus. NCBI lineage: Eukaryota > Metazoa > Chordata > Aves > Suliformes > Sulidae > Morus > Morus bassanus. Next base: position 18,681,509 of record CM062600.1, on the reverse strand, counting down.
CAGTGAACAAACATGCTTTTTGGGAAAATAGGTAGTAAATGTGTATGCCGATCACAAGAAATATTTAAAAGCAGATCTTTTGTACTGACACCTCCCTGTATGCTCTACATATGGAAAATGGCTCATTGAAGATCTATTGAAAGGCTGACTTCCTTCTAATGCCTGTTTTGTATTTTGTATATACCTTCACATGCCCTTTCCTTCTCTGAAGGCAACTATACAGAGTGCAAGTTCACTATTGATTCCTCACTAGTCTCTGCACAGGATCAGTCACTAACAGCATAAAGCATCCATCCACACAAATGTGTCATTTTAATTTCAGCAATCAATAGGAAAACGTGTAGGTGTAATTCCCAAATATAGTATCCAGGAAAAGATGTGTTTGAAAATTGTTAGTTTCATTCACTAATAGGCCACCACACAATTATCTAAGCAACACAGGTCCTAAAAAGGACAACTTTCCTATTTCATCTTTCACCTAATTTTGCAAACTATACTGTATTCCTAATAATGTAGAAAGCTCTCTGAAAAAGCAACCTCACTAAAAGTTTAAAAGAAATATACCCTTTCTTCCTATCAAATTTCACTGGATCAGGTATGGAAAAAAGTCGCTGGGAAAACACATACACCCAAATTGTTGCATACTGCTTATACAGTGTACAGTCTGTAGCTGTCAAAATACAATGTTCTTCTTTAGGCAGAACCCTACTTTGACGACTAATTCTGTTCCTGAGAATAAATTAAATTCTTTGATCTTTCACATTCTGGCACAGCTTATTTGGGACAGAAATTATGATACAAAACCAATTAAGTTCATGAACACTGCAAGGAAAAATAGGGAGTTACAACTCTGTGTTTCATTTATTTCCACGAGGGCTAACATGTAAGTCTTCAAACACCATGAAGACCAGTGAGTTCACACTTCTATCCTAAAAATATCTCACACCAAGACTGACACAATAGTCTTGCATTCACCTTGAATGATAAGGAATTCATTTTTCTTCTTATGCTTGTACTCATAGAGAACTACTGCTGAAGAAACAGAGCCCAGCAGTAAGCATGCTGGCTCCAGAAATGCTTTCAAGCTTTTCTAACCTCACATGTTTACCGAATTTGATCATAGCCAAACTCACTTTTTACAAACTACATATGAAAAAGGTGTCACATAGGCATGGTTATGAAATACTTCCATTATTGCACACAGAAAATAATCCAATTCTAGGAAGCTAACAGAACTGAGTGTCAATATTAAGTGCAACATTAGCCTAGCACTGGCATCTGAAAAATTAAGATTATGGACTCAAATAGCAAACACTGCAACTTCGATAAGTATCCTAGGACAGTGAAGCTCACCCCTACAGCATCAAAGGCAGACTGTGATAGATTTGTATGTACATATACAACGGTCAAAACCTCCTACAGCAAGGAGAGCGGCTCAACAACACAGATGGAGTGTTTTAGAGAGCTTGTCACACAGCCTGCTTGCAGCTGATTAAAGTGGAGTTGCAAATCCTTTATGTTCAAATCAGATACACATCTATGCTGGGTCTGAAGAAAGCTGGACTTAGAGAAAACTCAGTTGTAGTCCAAACCATTCAGGACCCCTTTGGTCTCAACTAAAGCCAGGCAAAACCTCCTGTTGTCCATGGGAAGAAACTTGGGTTATTGTCATCTGCATCGACGTCTAGAGCAACTGCTCCGACAGGAATTCTATATGGTGTAGTCATGCAGATGAGTGGAATTCTATATGGTGTAGTCATGCAGATGAGTTAACACTTTAAGAAGGTTTTAGATGAATGGAGGAGGCTGGCATCTTTTTTGCAGCATTAGCTTCTGAGCCTACCTGTTTCAATAAGATACTGCAACCTGCATTGTTTTACCATGAAAGGCCTTTCTTCACCACCAGAAAACCTGAAAGTGTCTCTTGTTCCTACTGAGGCACAAGAAAAGAGGCTGGATAAAGGATGCCAGCAGCGAGAAGAAAGATCTAAGGAAGCTCAGATCCACATGAAATCAATGTAACTGATGTGAAAATACCCTTTAAAAAAAAAAAAAAAAACCTGTAAATATTTACAAAATGTCAAGATTAGATAATTTGTAAATTAGTTCTTTGTTTGTGTTTGAGATGGGTCACTCAGAGTATCACCAATTTGGATTTTGTTATGCAGACAGGCAAAGATAAAATGTTTGGGGCTTTTTGTGTGCTAAGAGTGTTAGTGGCTGTCAGCAAGCATATCTCTGATCTTCAGCAGGCAAATGATTCCAGCAGCTAGCAACTGCCTCAACTGCTGAAAGAGACTGGAAAGCCATGCAGGATTGAGGGATGTTAACTAGCTCTCTAGTCCCCCAGCAGGATCAAAGACAGAGTTCTTAGGAAATAAGATCGTTTGTAAAGTAATGTATATTTTCTTTTTCAATCCATCCAAGAGGACTCATTTTCTCTGAATATTTTCTGCAGGGAGATGACGCAAATGAAATCCCTAGAAGTTGGCAATCACACCTTTTAGATGGCCGCTGTTCTTCACTCTTAGAAGATGTGGAATTGGATGTAGAATTTCAATAGATATTAGCTGATCAGCAGTGACAGTAGCCAGAAAGATGATCTAGATAATTTGGTAGTAGGCCTGTAAAATTCACAAGTGACAAGGCTGTTGAATGGTCAATCTTGGGATCCAAAGACTTTGCTGACCTCTTGCTTGTCTAACACCACCCATTTAAAAAAGTGCTGCAACTGAAGTCTGATTAATGATCTTTAAACAATGCAAAAGTACTCAAGCACAATCTTCAATAGCTCTGAAACTTTAAAAACAGTATAAAACATCCAGAAAGAGCAAGATAGGACTGAATACCCAAAGGGTACGGAGCTCTTGGATAAAAAATTGCTGCTATTAGTCAGTTATGCCTCTAGACACTACTATTTAGAGCATCACCTAGCCACAGGGCTCTTGGTGTAGAACAAAATGCTATGGTCAGATAATACAAGGTGCTAGATTCACTTCAAGTGTTAAAATGCGTTTAATAGAAAGTCAATAGGTTAATTTTGCATTAGTGGTTGCATTGCCCATTCTCTCAGAATAAAGACAGCACAAAAACACAAGGCTGGCATAAACTCTGTATTAGTTGCATATATTCTAGGTAATGTGACAGAATGGCAATCATGTACCCAACATTACAATTCTTCTGTGAGCAATCCGGTAGTGCAGACATACAGTATTAATGATTGTGAAATCATGCCTAGACTCCATGGTGTAAACTTAATTGTGAAACCATGGCATTAGACTTAATTTCTTCTCCAGCTAGTGACTGGCTGTGAATTAAACTGAAAATGCTATTTACAGGCCAGTATGTGGCAATATTTCCAAGTAAACAAGAGACTGAAGAGGTGAAGATAAATATCAAAATGGGGCTGTAAATTACCTTGCTGAAAGCTCTTACACAAAAGCTCCCTAGAATATTGCACTACTGTGAAGCCATACCACAAGGAATGTCATAGGGCATTATTCAGATGATAACAACAGTTACTAGAAAACACTGCATTTTCTACACTTCTGTTTAATGCAGCATGGCATCATCTCCTTAGTAGTTGCATTTTGCTACATAATGCATTTGGCTAGCACTGTGCTAACAAAAACCAAGACACATTAAACACTTATAGAGATCCATATTCAAAACCTACACAAATTAACGACATTTTAAGATAATTTACATTGGTTACTTCATAAAATCCCAGCCTCCCACTGCTTCTAGTTGCTGACTACATAAAGCTCCTAAATTCTCTCCAGTTGAATGACTACAGTTGAAAGCGCAAAATAATGCAAGAATTTTAAAACACAACATAGCTTTGTCACAAAACCTGTTTTCCACCCTGACCACAGTGGTTTAAATATGCAATGGTTTCATAGCCAAGAAAATGTGAGAGATCAACTGTGACTGAGGATTACAAAGAAAGTAATTAGTTCATGCAGATCAGTCCAGAAATCAACACAGACCTTGGGAAAAAAACGACCTCAGGATCAAGAGCCTGCAACAGCAGCTGCTCTGCAGCCTTGCCATCACTCTGTGTTCTAGGAGGCAGGAGAACAGATAGTTCTTCTTTCACCATCCCTGTAATTCCCAATTAGGTGATACCTGGGCTTTGACACAGCCTGCCCCTGTATTTCTAAACTACTACGTTGGCAGCTGTGTGAAATGAGGTAGGGGGTCTCAGTCATAGCCCACAGCATGCAGAAAAAAAGCAACTGAAGTTCGCATGTTTTATTGGTCTGAACACTTAATCAGTGAGAAATAAACTACTCACTCATCCAAAGAGGTAGCCAAGACAGAGTCTTTGTACAGGAGACAAACACTGTTCTTCCATACACGTGTTTGAAGAGCCGGGCATGAAGAGAAGGGTAGTCTTGTTATCCATTAGGAACAACAGAACTACAAAATAACAATGTATAATACAGGAAAGGTGGAACAGAGAACTTTCTTATAGCAAGAAAAGCTAACTACTTTCCTTATTGTCAGGGACTGACAATGGTAGATTCTACCACCAAAATTTTTTCTACTGCTAAAAAGGCATTTTGATGGACTATGGTCACAGATCAACATAAAGTCCATATATTAAAAAAAATATACCCACAATCAGCTCATTCCTACTGAATAAGGATTTGACCAGAGTGGTTCACTAGTACCGTACAGAAATTAAAAAAAAAAAAAAAAAAAAAAAAGATTTTCAAAAAAGTTAAATACAGATGTTATGTTGTGCAGTGATAAAAACTTTCTGCTCCATTAGTGCAATAAATTTATTTAATGCCTTCAACTAAGTAAACAAATTCTAAGAATCTACGGAGCTCTCATTCACTTGATATTAAAGTCTCAAAGTATGCCCAATATTTTTGCCAGTATAGCTATTTTTCAGTGAACTGCAGTGAATGTTTTATTATTTGGGCTTTTTTGTAGCTGCTTTTCAATGAATTGCAATGAATATATTATTACTTGGGCTTTTTAATTTCTTTCATTTTTGGTCCTCTACCAGGGAGCCTATTCGTGCTATATCAGAAATGGTTCTTTCCGCACTACCGTAATGTAGAAAATCTAATATCAGAGGATAAAACTTGTCCTAAAACCTGTGGGTAAATATTAGGTGCATATATGCAGCATTCATTATTTAAAATCTTGTATTCTGCTTTTTCAAACATTTTTTTCAATTCAATCTCTTTTGAATAACTTTTAATGTTTACATTGAATTAATCCTACATCAGTGTAGATTAAAATAGTGACTGTGGTAAATGAAAGTCTATAAAAATATATACATTTGAGCTTCCCAGCATCCCTGAGTATTTACCTAATATATACTACCTTTGTTCGCAGGTTTGTGCGTCATCTACAGCACAGCACAAGATTAGACTGGCTACACAGCCTAATGCTTTCTTGATATGTTTACCTATCCACAGCTCCGATGTTCAGTTCTCCCTTTCACTGAAAGATGAAATGGCTTGCAATCGCTTCTACTGACTTAATTTTCCTCTTGATCCTTAACACTAAAAGCTGAACTTTTAAAAATGGCACTTCTGAAAAAGCTTAGGAGACTCTAAGAGTGGTAACTTGCCTCATACATACTTCTGTAGCAGCAATTTGTATTTTTTTATTAGGAGTAAAGTGCAGATTTGTATAAATGAGTGGTAAATTCAGTTCCCTCATGCTGCAGTGAAGAGCAGTAACAGCTTGACTCTTGAGATATTTTTATTTATTTTCAATCCAAGCTTGGACACGTTTTGCATGAGAGATGATTCGAATTTCTACACTACCTAGGTTCTACTTTCACACTCCAATAGAAAATGTATAAATCACACAAAGTAACGTTTTCTTGTGGCCCTCTATATATATTTCTTAAAAAAAAAAAAAAAAAGACACTCCTACAATATAAAAATGTTTCTGTCAAAGAATTAGAAGTCTGAAAACTCATTTGAAATTACTCGTTTTTCAAAAAATCAAACTAATTAACAAGTAGGTTTTAGGCAAATCCATCTGTCCATTCCAAAAGACAATTAATATCTTTCCCCAGAATATTAAATCTTACATGGCCACAGAAGTACAGACACTTAATTCAGTACTGTACCATCTTGCTAGAGGGAAAATGTAGAGTAGCTCTTTTGTAAACCCTATTAAAAATGCATGAGGTATTTTTTATTTTGGAAAATTTAATTTTTTAATCCATAACACTTAAATGTCACGCACATTAAAAACCAACATGCATTCTAAACAAAGCAGGTCAGAACCAGGCAGCATATATTAATTAGAATGGGGCTACTAGCATGGAATCAGAATGCCAGTCTTAATATCAGTAGGTCACATGTCTGTACAGCGAGCAGACTGACAGTATGAATTTTCTCAATATGCAAACCTTTTGTCCCGAACTACTTTTGTGGCAATTGTGACGCATGTATTTTATGCAGCCGTGAAAACAAGTAAGTGGCATTATTTTTAAAACACATATCTGTATTTTTTTTTGCCCAGGAAGAAGAACTGGCAGAGGACAGAAAAATAAATTAAATGGGAAAAAATTATGATAAAGAAATCTGAGATACAAAATGCAATTTTTTCCTGTGTTACAAATGACTTCACAAGAGACTTTAAAGCATTCCATAGAAATATCTAGTATTGCCATGGAAGTCAGAGATACAACCTTGGGGAAGGAAGCTATTTTCTGTTGCGATACCACAAAATCAAAGGATCTGGAAAACATAGGCATATTTAATACTAGACTCTACTCCTAATCCAGGGCGATCCCAAAGCCACAGTCATACTCCTTTTAAAAACTTCTCAAACTTGAAAGCACCTCAACACTCCGGAAAGAAGCACCTTTTCTCACACGCTGCTATCCATAACTTCAACTCCATTTATATTCCATCAATTTCAATCAGTAACCTCTCTTCACACTTTCTCTTCTCCCTTCATCTGTTTGCAGTTAAGTATTTCAAACACTTGGGGATTTTTGTAAAAGGTCCCTGAAACCGCCTCTTGAAACAGGGTGTCTGGCCTTCAGAAGTCATCAACCATTAATACATTTTTAACAAAACTAACTACAGTATGGGAAGAACCCTTGCATGCATGTCTGTTTAACTGACAAAACAAACTTGGAAATACACTCTTTGTCATTACAATTTTTGTTTAGCATTAAAGTAATAGACCCAACTGGCCCTTCAGTTTAATTCTACCAAAAACCACAAAACCTGACAAATTCTCAAGCAAGTCACACAACAGATGAAACACCAGTAATTATGGAAAAAAGGTCTGGAATGAGGAAGGTAGAGGAAATAAGTAGGCAAAGCTTCCCTTAAAAAATAATAGTTTTTTTCAGCTAAACAAAACCCTCCTTTTCAGATTTCTTATGTTTCACTGTGAACACTCTGAAACTGATGACTTCAGAGGTAACAGTGTATGTGCATCCCCATCAAACACGCTCCCAGACTCCACCTGGATTTCTTGAGCCTCATGTGGCTCATAACCCTCAATAGACCTTTATTCACAATCTTGTCCCATCTTCCCTTAAACCCATGTTAAAATATTCGCACACACATTTTTGGGCAAGGCTTTCCAAAGGACTATTACTCCTCATGTGAACATATCAACACTTCAGCTTCAATTAAAAAAACACATCCTGACATATCAGCTCCCTTTATAAAGTTAGTATGAGTCAATGACAGTTGTATTGCTAATCTCAGTAAATGCCTTCCCTCCATCTGTTAATTGCCATGCTATTGTCAAATTGAGGGGAATATATTAAGATGCTACTTAAAGGTTATACTACATTTTATCCACTCAGCTTTAGGAAGACATATTTTATAATGCAATAATAAAGGATTTGCTTTAACTCCCACAGCACCTCATCTGTTAGTTCAATTTTTCTCCACCTTTAGTCCAGCTTCTCTTTACTGAAGAATCCAGTTTTGTCTCCACATGTAGAACTCACAATTTGGGAGTCTTTTACTTCCTTTCAGGAAATAGAAGATGCTTAACTCCAGGAATAGGCAAAATATGACTTTAGAATGGAAATGAACTTTAGAAAAGCATGATTTCCTGCTTTTTAGTTGTAATCAGTATACAATTATTATAAGTAAGAATCACATGTTGATTCTAAAAAATATTATTATTATTCTTATTATTATATTACACTGGTAATGAAACAGAATTACTGCTCACCATCAACCATCTTGCAAACATCCATTATTTTCTTAATTATTTTTTCAACACCTGGATAATTCCTTCAATTTTGCATTCCCACTTCTAAAGCGGAAACCTCCTTTTTTTACAACAAGGTTGTTGTCCCTTATAGTTAGTAATTTCAGAACATTACATTATTTTTAAGTAAACACAAAGTGCAATATGTGATTCAATTACAGTTTCTTCAGAGTAAGTACATATTATTTCCTTTACACTTATACTTTGCAAATGTAAGAACCCAATCACTCCTTCTTCTACCAAATAATGGATAACAGTATGTTAACTATTAATAAACTTATTACTTACTATTAAATTTATAGTAAAAATAATAAATTTAAGTAGCAGCAGGACTAACTACTAAAAATCAGTCAGACTGCAAGAAGGATGTAATTGATCTTTTTTTTTTTGCTGCCAAAGCGCCTACTCCATCTCTAGATAGTAAAATATTCCTCCTGCTTTGTGCAAAATCCCTATGCAAGGTTATCACTTCAATGCACCTGCTTAGTCTCTTATTTCATAAAAATGTAGCCTGTTGCTCTACTGTGGAAATCTCCCAGCAACCTGCCACAAAAAAACTAGACTCTGCCTAAACATGTCTAAATAGGCTTCAAAAGTTTGTATGTCTTCAGGTGACACTGTATTAGATTAATGTGAAAAGGATTTCCATCTAGCCAAATCTGGTAATGACTTGCAATAGTTGCCAACTGGTTATAAGCTTATGTTAAGAGAACAGCTCATTTCTATGTATATACAGCTGGTTAGAGCTGCACAGGTCAGAACAGTTCAGCTGACATTTTTATCCATAAAGAGTAAACTGGGTAATGTGAGTAAATTTCTCAAATACATGAAGAATGCAGACTTTTTGGTAGACTGTATATGTTACATTCCCATAATAGCTTAGTCTTTTCTAATCATTGCAAAGTTGATATGTTACCACATGGTAGAAAGTACTGTCACTTAGCCACCCCAAAACTGAACACACCACAGATTGTTCTTCTTTCCTCTACCAAAACTTTGGAGAGAAATTTTTCAATAATAAAGCAACAACTTCTCTGAAATAGCACACACATTCATATTTACTGAAAGCAAAATAAAAGTATTTAATCAAAAATATTGTTTATAGCACACATAGTATTAGCACCCATTAAATTGCCTTATGTTTTTAACATAATCAAAGACACTTTATTGGGTTGGGGTTTTTTTGTTGGGGGTTTTGTTTGTTTGTTTCAGGACCTGAGCACCTAAAATTTTATCTAAAGGACAAATGAGTAAACTATTTAAATTTCTTAATCTTAGCTGGAGTTTGCAGTGAGCTAAACAAGAATAATATTTAATCATTCATACATGTTAACTTTTAAATTCAGATTTATTTACTTTCTAAGGTTGTATCTTTTTCCCCATCACAAGCACTGGGATGTGTACCACTAAGGCTATGTAAAAATTCTAATAAAGAACAAATAAATATTTTCATTGCCTTTAACAGAATTCTGTGCTTCTAGTCTGCAATTGTATTAACATCACTCCACCTAACATCAGTCCAACTAACACTGAGCTATTTTAATAAATACATACACTTGACTTACGTCTACTGCTTTTTTATAGAAATAAATAATAGGCAAGATTGTTATTCTCCTCATATGAAAAAAACAAAGACAAGAATACTATAAAAACATAACTTGCTCTAATGACTTGATGAATCTTGAGTCATAAAGTAACACTCAATCTTTAAGTTTAATGTTCTGCAGGAAAGCATACTGTGTGTGGCAGGAGAGGAAAGAGACACAGAAAAGGAAAGAAGTCTACAAGTTATATATTCTACATATAGGGAAATATTTAAAGATGCTGAAAGTGATTTTCTCTCCCTGAGTATCTGTCACAGCATTTTCAGAAACAGCATCTATACTTAAGCAATTGTTAATGTTAGCATAACAGTCCTCTAAATTTATTCTGGTTCATGCCTGTTATACTTATAAAATTCAGCACAACAGCAGCACGGTTCTAGTTGAAGATCTTGCTGTGTTTCCTCAGCTGCCTATGCAACAATCTCAAACACAGGCTGCAGAGACAATCTTTGCTCTTCATTTAGCAAACTTTTCTTCATTGACAGCTTTGTTTTTTTCTTTTTGTCTTTGCAGTAATGAAGAAAACAAAGAACTTGCTGAATGTACATATTGCCTTAGTCCTTGTGTACAGAAGTAGTTTAGTATTTGGTAACTCTGCAAATTTACTGGCATTTGTGTAATACAAAACAGCTCAACATTTGGACAGCTTATGATTTCATAGTGCATCTGCAGAGTTCATGCATAATACATATTTTTCTGAGATTCATCCAAATAAAAGAAACTGAACAAACAGCTATCTGTGATGATGACACGGACATCATCTTAGCTGGAAAATTTAGTGCTCCCTCAAAAGTGAAATAAGTAATTTTACCACTGCATTGAATATCACTTCAGAATTACATTGCAATAGCTAGTTTGAGTATTTAGAAAGTCCAACCCTCATGGATGGTCTTTGCAAATCTAGTGCCCACATATGCAGAGAAATACCATATTTAGTCTTCTATATTGTGAAGCATGAAGCTGTGCAGGCCATCTAGAAAGAGAAAGGGTATATAGATCCTAAGGAATACTGAACACTTTGTATTTCACACTACATCACTGGTATAATCCTATACCACTAAAACTTGCATTGCGTAGGCCAAATATAGAGAAAAGTGACAGGTGTAAAGGCAGGGAGAAATCAAAAGTAATTAATGATTTAGATACTTAAAGATGTTTTACATCAGCCCTCCAAATTCCTTTACACTGCAGGATTCTGTAAGTTTCTTACAGAGCATAAATACAACAGGAGTTTAAATACTATTGAGAGAGAAAGGTGTCAGGGTAAAAGAACACTGGAATGAAAACAAATGGACATAAATTAGCCAAATATTCAGCTCAAATTCAAACGAAGGTTCCTAAACACTGTGACAGAGAAGCATGGAAAAGTCTTCCTGTCAAAGTAATGGGGCCAAAAATCTGAACTAATTTGATAATGAAGATGACAGAATTTATGAAGGAGCTATATGACATAGGAATCTAATGAAAGCCATGAAATACTAGCACAAGGTATCACTTCTAGTTTCAGATTCTTAAATACTCATCCAAAGAGTGATGTACTAAAATCAGAAGTCACTTCTGAGCGCTATCAGTAGTTATAATAGTAGTTATATAATCAGTATTATTAGAACAAATCAACTTTCAGAAGTATTAGAGAATATTAGTTTCTCAAAGCATGCTAAAAGTTAAGCCACATTAAAAATAAGCCAAAAAATCCATTGTATATTGATAGTTAAGGTCAGCTAGTGCCACACACCTCCCTTGAATCTTACAATCATGAAACTCAAGACTTAACAAGCAAGCAGCCTCCCACGTACCTTGCTCTCTGCCCGTTGTTTGCAGCGTTGTTGATAATATGCCCCAACATCATATAAAGCTTTCAGTTCTACATCCAACACATCATAGATAGCAACATGTACCTTAACTTTATCAAACCTACAAAATCTCAAAAGCAGCTTTGTACTATTGTGAAGCAACAGAATAGCAGATCAGACTGTCACACAGTCCATTTGTTTACTTTGCTTTAGTATTTGTGGCAGCTGGTAAGATAAATATCCACTCTGCCCAGACTCTCAGTTTAGTGTAGTATCCCCAAGATTATTGAGTACTCTAACCAGCATCTCTCCTTCACCTAATTTTCCATCAAACATCCTAAACCATGTTAGACTCAGTGATGTCAGAAATAGCTTCAGGGAATATTGTATATTGTCACTGTGCAACAGGCCCAGCAGGTTACTTCAGAGAATAATCTCTTTCATTAAATTTTTAAGAAGTGAAATATCATTAGATGATTCATTCCCTGCAATCTGTATTGTTTTGTAAAATAATTGAAAAAGAGTTCATTGATCCATGTTTTACTTTTTTTCCTTTAATCCTCTTGGGTGCAGAGGAAACAAAAAGTCTTCAAACTCTGAGACGTAGTTTCAGTTTTATTCCTGCATTTAAGCCGAGTCCCAGAAGGGCCAATCTGTAGCTAAATGAACACAGGCAGAATACTTAATTTTGCTACCACCATAGGACTGATTTCCACCCAACAGAAAGAAAACGTTCTTAGTCAGCTCTTGTCCAAATTAAAAATCTCCAATCTTCTTATCTGTTTCCATAACATCTCATCTCTTACGGCCTACTGCTTGTGTACCAGAAAACCCCGAAGCTTTCTTTATTCAAATTTTTCTTTAAATGCAGTCTTCTGATGCTTGTTTCAGATACACAACAGAAACTAATTTTAATTTTCTTCTTGTGCTTTCATTCTGCTAATGGATATATAAAGAACATATAAACTGTATTGCTCAATTTAGGAGATTTTGTAGAAGGAGGATCCTTTCACACTTCAGTAATTGTGTATAACTAAACAATCTGTACTTGACTGAAAACAAGTTTCATTGTTTTAATGAAAGTTTCCTCAAATAGTAAGAAAAGTTTCTTATTCCTCAAAAATCACTTTGCAAACTGAGGACCTGACTGAGGCATATTCTGACTTCTAAAAAGCAGACTTAAAAAACTGACATGTAGTAGTATCTTTGGCATCTTCAGTTTTTTGGTTAGAAGAAAGAGGAACTATAAACAAAACAATGACAAAGGTTGCTGCAAATTTCTTGTCAGATGCATGTTTGTATGAACAAACATGGAGTAATTAGTAAATTCACGTATCGGGGAGGATGGGCACTAAGAAAAATGAAATAAAAGACACCATGCAAATTCAAGCTAAGCAGTTCATGGAAGCCACAGCTTAGGATCAAGCCTGAATAACTTATTTTAAAGGATTAAAAGAAAAGGGACATTGTGCCTTCAAAAATATTTGGAAAGGAGCAGTATCCCTCAGCAGAGGGCAAGAGCTAACGCTATATGGAACCACTAAAAGAAATGCTTAGCTTTGTATGCTAATTACAAGGAGCTCTCTATTGAGAAAAAGAGATGCAAAAGAAGTAACGTGTAAAATATACATTATAGATTTGATACAGAAGAAAGGAACAGTATCCGCATGTGAGAACAATGCCGAGTTAAAAAATCTGAACACATCTTGAAACGGTCAGGATGTTTAATTTGCAGTTGCCAGTAAAAGATTTACAGAATTTTTTTTATTATTTTTACTTTAATATAGTTGACATTTCAATACTATCCTTCATTCTACATCAAAATTTACTGTATTCTTAATCCCTAGATGTGGATGCTTACATAACCACCTCAACTCATAGAACATTGAATTATGTAGTATTAGACTCCAACGTGTTCTTAGTACTAAAAAGTTACTGGATCTGCATAGAGACTCACAAAAAGGATGAAGCAGAACAGGAAAGGGGGCCGCTGCTCTCTGGCCACCTGCCTGTTCCTCCTTCCTCCTCGGCTATCTTTCTTTCTTTTAACGATAAATCTGCTTTACCACATTACAGCATTCACTTTTCAAAACATCCACTTTGGGATCTGGCATTTCCAAATAGAAATATCAATTCTAGGCAGACAGGGGAGGAGAAAGAAAGGGAGATAATCTAATGAGAGTAGCAATCCACTTGGGCTTTTATTTGTTCACTGTTGATGTGCTTTGGGATATATAATTTAATTAATATTACACAAAGATAACAGCTGTGCTCAAGGTAATCCTTGTAAAAATTCAGTCAGGAACATGCGCAGTGATCGTACTTCAATTGCAAGTAGGTCTCGTCAAGCTTTACAATATATACAGAAACAACACAAACTATTCTGCCCTTCTCTGGTATGCTAGTAATTAAAATACAAATAATTAATTGAGATCAACTGTTTATTATTACACTCTGTAATTTTTAAAAAACTTTAAACCAGGACCTTAGAAGTTGAACAAATATTCAGGAATAAAAATGTAAGCATGAAAAATATTTCAGCTTTCAACCACTGAATATGGGCAAAGCATCTTGGGTGGCACACCACCTTGCAAACCACTGTTGTGATCTGCCAAAGGGTAAATCAGGATTAAAATGTGAAGAGGTTAGGAAATTATGCACAACCTCGTATCTTTCTTCTCCCTCAAATTTTCAAAAAATTCCTAAATGAACTGCAAAACCTTTTATACTGTTTCAAGCTCCTTCTTGGGAACCAAACACCCAAACCCTTAATTTCTTCTGGATATTCGGTTTGCTGACCTATTCTAGACTTCACCAGAACAGTTGTGTAACCACACAGACTGAAGACTGTCAAGGATACAAGGCCAATGAGGTTCTCACATTTTCCACCAATCTGTCCAGAGGGCTGCTGCAGAGTATAAATACCAAGACATCAACAGTTTGGGATTTCCAAAAAAGTGCCAACCCTGGCTGATGAACGATAAGTATATTGGGGTTTCTGAGCTCCAGGCCTAACAGCAGCACCATCAGAGGCTGCTAGAAGCTTTGGCTTCCAAGATCTTGCCAACCAGCTGTCTGGTGGCCAGCCAGACCCTCAAGGCTACCAGTGCTTCTGGGTGGCAGCTGGCCAAACATCTGCTACCCTGTCATACAGGGTAGGGTACAAAGTCATCCAGGTTATCTCAAAGTCTGCTATGTTCCTTGGCAAGAAACCAAGATCCCTATCTGTATGTGATTTTCCCACACCTACTGTTAGACCTGAACAAGGATTTGTAGTTATTATGGTCCTCAGCCTGCTTGACAAAGACAATTGTCTTTTGTTGCAAAGGACAAAGCATGGTAGGTATCTGGTTTTTGTTTGTGTTGCTGGTGGGTTTTATAAGTATAAAAAAATAATATAAAAGAAGATGTAATAAAGTAATCTTTTTTTCTTTTTCTTTTTTTTCCTCTCTTGGGACTTGATTTCCTACTTTCCAATGCCGTGGATTGAACCACAACTGTGGTATCCCCCAAGGGAACCAGTCTGCCAATTAAAATTTGGTTTTGGACACAAAATCCAGTCTGTTTTTACTTACACTGCAGTTAAAACATTTAAGTAGCAAAAGTCAGTATATATATACTATGACATGTTGTATCCAGAAATCCTGAGCCATTCTGTGTGAAATATCCAGCAACTAAATTTGAAGGGTAAAATCTAAGGATTGATAAGGAAACACCTATTCATTAAATAATAAATTACTTTAGGCATTATCATATAAAATGGACCAGATAAGCAGGAAAAAAGCCTTATAGTCAAACGTTGTATCTGTTGCGATGTGAGCAACATAAAAATGGGTTTAAAAGAGCAGTAAAATCATCATTTCCTGAGCACAGCCAGTAAACCAGGAAAAATAAAGTAGTTTCTTAAGTAAAATAAGCTTTGAAATGAAGTAGGAGTACACTGTGCTGAAATGGATGAGAAGCTGGTGAGGTGTCCAGTAATGATGCATTTAAATAAGCAATTTGGCTAGAATTTGCAGTCATCTGTGAATAATTTATCAAATTGAGTAAAGCAGCTCAAAAGTGCACACTGGCTAAAAACTGCTGAATATTTTTGCTGTGTTAAAATTCAAAGTCTCCCTCAGTTTCAGTACCTTTTCATCCAAATCCATAAAATGGTTGAGAACATTCCTGCATGCTGCCTAGGTGACAGCTGATCACAGAATATGTTTTTCCTAAAAATATTCCTGAATAAAGACTGTAAAAATGGGCAGTCTTTCTTGTTTCTCTGAGAAAACAAAGGAAAAATACAACTATTAAAGCATTGTGCACATTCACACTGACACAGCATGCATCAGTAGATTTCTACACACTCTACAAAGTACGATCAGTGCCTGATTCAGGTACACTTGCTTATCCCACAAGCCATACAGTATCCTGCTCTCAGCAGCCTATGCTTAGCCTGTATCATAACACAGTCTTCATATACTAACCACCCAGAATTAAAAAAAAAACCAAACCAAAAACAGGAGCAGTGGTCTCATCGCCCTATACTCTTCAGTCACTGAAAAGGAATATTCAGACTCCTTTTGGAAGGAATTCAGATACTGGATTCAGACTCATTTCTTTTTGGGTTCCACTTTTGAATATTTTCAATCCCAGCCTCACTGGAGGGAAGAAATGTTGTAGAAGAACAACTGATTCTAGCTGGTTGTAAAAGAACTCACTCTAAGACAGGTGTGAAAAACTATTGTACCATTATAACTGTCATATGATCAGGAATAGCATAGTTATTACTAGGAATTGTAGAGTCCAGGGCCATCACAAAGAACCATCTGCCTCTCGAATTATGACACGCTTTTATTTATACCATAGGAATTCTTGTCCTTAGCAAGCATTTTTACCTTAAATGCAGTGACAAGAGCAACCTATCTCAAAAATCTCAATATTGGGTCCCTTCTTTTTGATCATAGTTTAGCCTTCATCAATATGTTTTTGCCCATATACCTAAAGCTCCACTTTCTGGCGCCCTGCTTCTAACATGGTGAAACTATTAGCTGCCCTTAGTAATGCTGCTCACCAAAAAAAACTTATTACCCCAGTTCCAACAAAAGCAGACTTCGCTCCAACTTGTAAAGCTTCCATCTTCCTCCTAAATTTCTCAAGCACAACTACCAGAAATGGAATCCCTTCATCCTTTTACTGTTTAACCAGCTCTTGTGATAATTCATCAAAAAAAAAAAAATCATAATTCAACCCGTAAAATTCAAACATTCCAATTGAACAAAAACCTTGATGCCCTGCCCAATACACACAGAAAATCCCCCAAAAACCTACCTCTACTTTGTGAAGCTCATGGCTGCCTTAGTTGCCATGCATCTCCTCAAAATACTGAACATCAAGGAAAACAAAGAATATACTGACATGTTCAAAGTATTTAGCTTAACAAAGCCAAATGACTCTAACTAACAAATTTCCAGAATATTTCACTTATTAACAGAACAAAATGGCATTGCACAGTATCTCACAGAAGTGTGTTGTAAGATTAAGAAAAAATTAATATTCCTAATTAAAAAACTCCAGCAAAACCCTTCCACTATACAGTTTTGAGGACAGAATACTGAAACGGTCCTAAAGCCTATTAATTAAAATGCTTTGGTTCATTTTGTTGAAGAAAGTGTTCAGATTAGTGAATCGAGGTAGAACTGATCATTATAATAATACTGAACTTAGTGAGACAGAACTCACATTTGCACTAGGAAAAACAGTGTTTCCTGTGCATTTTGGGTTTTTTGTATAATGATAGAAAAAAAATCTGTCTGCGTAAGAAGAAAATATAGCATGTATTTCTTTGTGGATCCCAGAACAACTCTGAAAAGACTTCTGCTGACTTGATCCAGCTTGACAGTATAGATAATTGCAATCACAGAAAAGAATGTATAAATATTATATGTTCTGAAACATATATATGCTACTAAAAATAATATATTCAGACACTATTTCAAATAAAGTAAGTTCTACTAATGCAATCTATATTGCCCCATTCAGGGGATAACACAATAGGAGCATGATGTAGCACCCCTCAACAGCTGCTCTTAAAATGTTGTATTTGAAATGCAGCAAATGGAATAAAGAAGTGGAAATTAATACCATCTTAACTCATGGGTACATAGATCATGAGCTAATTCTATTAAAATGTGAATAGAATTGTGTCAAAATGAAGCATAATGCTGAACAAACTTCCTTCGTTGTTCTGGTTAAGTGAATTAAACTTTTCTTGATATATTCTCACTTGAGGCTCAAGAATCCATTACAAATGTCTAAACCAAGACAGGGTAACATATTTCTTGTGGCTTTTTCGTATTATAATTTTAATTTTCAAAATATCTCAAGAGGTGAAAAAGCATTAAAGATGAAAATACTTCTATCAAAAGAAAAAAAAAGAAAACCCACATAATTTAATTAGCTGAGAAATCAGAGCTTTGTTGAAAGTTGTAAATATAATAAAGATTATCACTCAGCCACAGAAGAAAATCTCCCAGCATGCCTTTGAAGAAGGATATTTAAATTCACCAAAAGATCAATTACTGTTTGTAAGGATAACTATGAAAGTTAATAGAGAGCATTGGCAAGCGTTGTTCTCATAATAAGCCAGCAAAGTACCACGGATAAAGTAATACAAAACAGTAAAGCTTTAGAGACTATGGCTCTCCCAAAACACAGCTCAATCACAGACAGAAAGTGAACAGAAGAAGGGCATATCTGAGACTCTGGAAAAACACAGTCCAGAAGTTAATATTCAAACCCTTGTTATGTTTTGGCATTACTGAGTGCTCAAAATTCAAGTTCAACAAAAGTATTCTTCCTCAATTGGCTGCTCTTAAGATTTCCCCTTAAGGCACCTCATGTGCTAACTCCTTCTTCCTAGATGCTCCTCCATCTGAATTACAGCCCATAAGGACTTGCTGAACCTTGTACAAAGGAATGAAGCAAGAGAACTTCAGCAATTTTCTACCTGGACCTAAAAGCTTTATTCAAAGAATCCTAGTGGTCTCTTCCAGGTTTTCCTATGAAAAGTGAAGATGGAAAAATATATAGAAAAAAACCCACTCTTTAACTCTATATGTTTTGCATGTCCCAGTGCTTACTTAGTGCAGTTCAAGTGCGTCAGTGGCGTCTCTCATGCTTTTAGATTGTGCCTTAGGCAATGAAAAATAATGTACTTGCCACCCCTGCAACGTGACCTTGGTTATGAAGTCAGGGAACTGCCAACAGTCCCTGGGAACGGTTCAGTGACAAGGGTTCACAGATAGGAAAACCTCTGCAATTAGTAGAGGTTGTCCATCTTTTGATTTCTTTGGAGCTCCAAGATGAACTCCTGAAGAAAGCTACCGTCTGAGAAACCCATACAGGAAGGATAGCCAAGAGGCCAGACTAGATGATGGTTCTCAGGGGCCTGAAAATTGCTACAAGATACATGAATAGATATGTGAATGAACTAGAACAATGTGTTATTGTTTATGCTGTATTCACACATTTACATTCCGGCACATATTTGCAAACACTCCAGCTGCATTCACTATGTTAACGCTCAGTGTGGCGACCAGTGGAGTTATTAGTGAGAGCAGCCTGGAAGAGCTGCATCTTGTGATTTGAAAAGAGTATATATTTATCCCAAGGAATCAAGAATGCCTCCTTTCAGGGCTGAACTGAATTGATTGTGTGGGAATGATTCAGCTACAAAGGTTCCCTAGAGATGAACAAAAATGCCTTCGTGTCATGGAATTACTAATAGCCTACTGGCATATATGACAATGAATCCTGAAAGTATAGTGAGGGGTAAGTGAAAGGAGCATCTCAGAATGAAACCCCAGGCAAGTCTGGTGTAATTTGTGAAGAGTAAGCTCAGTGCTGGGAAAAGCCCCTACTTGCCATACCTATTTAAAAATCCAAATTTTGCCAGGGAAGGGAGGGCATGTTAGGGCTTTGCCCTACAGAGCCTAGGTGTTCTGTGCCCAGAGCTGTTGGGGCACCTGCAGAGGCTGTGCACGAGCATGTGAACACACAGCAAGGCACCATTCCAGAAATGCAGAATTAAAATCCTGCAGCGGAGGCTGAACACATTAAAACATGCACTTTCTGGTTTCTAGAGGCTCAAAAACTACACAGCACCAGTGAATAATCTTAACACCATGTTAGCAAAGCTTTTATTCATTTATTTCCTTTGTCTTCAAAGCAAAAAATTTCCTGGCAGGCCCTTAATTCTCAGGCCTAATCCTTCTATCCATTTATTTGGATTCTTTGAGAAGATACTTCTGAATACAGAATGCTCTCATTACCCTTTTAATTGCCCTTACATCATCCTCCGTTTCTCTGTTGTTCAGCACAGCCTGGTTCACACTCCTGAGGTATCTTCCCAGAAAGGCAGACCTTAGTAAAGGTACAGGGAACTGAACAGGAGAGGATGCAAAAACAGCAAAGGACCAGTTTGGAACAAGCCTGTATTTAAAAGGTTATGAAAGAGCAGGAACCAGCAGTACAAGAAGAAGATGGATAGAGGCAGGGCTTATGCCTTGGGGAATTCTGACTTCATATTCTGCTGTTACAAGTTTATTATGCAGTTTTGGGCAAACTGCTTAACAGTTACCCATGCTTGAAGTTATACTGAGATTTGCCTGTATATAAGCCACTACTGTTAAAGTTCACAAGGAACTACAGAAATAAGCCAGTCGTCTTATCAAGGCTTGGACAAGGTCCAAACCATCCTGCACCACCCAGATTAATAAAGCCTTTATATTGACAAATATAACCTTTTTGCTGATATATTCCTTCTTTAAACCAAGAATTTCACCAGCGGTAATAAAGGATATGTCTGTGGGACCTAAACTGGTAACAGCCAATGCCTTCAGGTACATATCTTCACATCCGAAAGACCTGTCTAACCACACATGACTCAGTGTACAAGCTGTACATGAAAATCAGAGGCTGAGTGGACATTTGCAGAATGCTGTTAGCCAAAACACAGAGCACCATGCATAAGCCCAGCTCTCCCTCCCAGTGCGGGGTCGTGCAACCAGCAGCAGGCAGGCTTTCTGCATTACAGGAGGGAGGTGCACACTGATGGTGCTGGCTTCAGCCTCTGACATTTGTCCCTGTCCTTCAGAGAAAGGCACAGGCGTGTATGAGAGGAATAAATGAATAAAGTCTCTTAAGAGCACAAAAATAAATCCTACTGGACGATTTCCATCAGACTAGTTAATGTCTGTGCAGGAAATCTGGCAGACTGTTGATCACTCTTAGGAAGTGACAAGCTATGTGGAACCATCAAGTCCCAGAACTTAAAACTTCCAGAGGGGAACCAAACAGGTACTCTGGGGTTTTTCTGCGTATGAAAAGGGGAAGTATTGTGGCACCTGTATATATTAGAAGCAGAAAATACTGTTGCTACATTTCCCAACTTGAAAATATTGCAGGCATCCTCACTTCAAAAAGAAAAAAAACATAAATGTGAACTGCCAGAACTATTTCATAACCATGTCTATCCAAGGTTCGTATTTTTGAACATTCAGGCTAACTGAAACAAAAAGGAGTTTAATTATAGCAAGCTGGTGTTCTAGAATATTAATTATTGTAATGAAATACAGATAAATAGATCAGACAGAATGATAACACAGGCATACGGAAAATTATTCTTTCTTCAAAAATTTGTTATTGTTAGACTTCATCTCTTCTGATCTACGCAAATTGTATGTTCGTTCCTACCTTTTGAGAGGACATTAAAAGAAAGTTTCTCCCTTACTTTTCTTCCACAGTGGACAAAGCTTACACTTGAACAATAACAAGAAAAAACTGGAATCAGTTCAAACAGTAGCTTGGGTTGCAAACAGAGAAAATGCAGCTTCTTATTACATTGAGCTATTCCTGTTCAATTTTAATAAATACTTTAATTAGGAAAAAAATCTCAGCTACTGTATAAGGCTATTATACTCTTCCTGTTTTGTACAGTTTTATAGTATTTGGAAATCAATATGACTCAAGTAGCACACAAAGTACTGAAAATAGAAACACCCAATGGCTCAGCAGGATGCAGCATCCTTGAACTTTCAAATGAGGCTTATAAGCAAGGATAATTCCTGTAAAATATGGCACTTTCATCCAAACTATAACATTTGTAGGGTTTCCAGAAAACTTTTCTAATTACCATTATAAAATGGCATTAGGGAAAGCAGATTTCCACTTGGGCGGCACAAGGGGCACAATTCTAGAAAAAAATTACACATAATGGTGTCTACTGAATCTCATCTCTCACAAAGATTACTGCCCTTTTGTAAGTCACACAAGCCACACTGATAAAAATGCAAAATTTCTCATCAAAATATAGTTCATTAAGGAAATGCTTATTATTTTTCTCACTCCCTTGTTCTTTCATCCAATTTGGGGAAATTTTTCTGCTCTCAGAGTACTTCTATTTTACTTGCATGATACCGTCTTCCTAAGATACAAGTTGTCTATTTCTGGCCACCCCTACTGGCCTGTCTACATTTCTGTATCGCTTAGTCTCCTCTGATCCCCTAGAGATTCAGTCACTCCATTCCTGCATGATAGTCATGGTCTAAAATTCACCTTTATTAAAAAGCATCCATGCAAAAAGATTTGATTCACCATTTATTACTCCTTTATAGCAACACACAGCACCATGTGGCTTGGAGAAAGATGAAAACCTCAGTGCATGAGCTTACTCAGTGGAGGCTTGGGAGTTGCTGAGTGGGCAAGGAAGAGTAAGGAATTATACAGAAGGGGACATTCAGGCTTGCTGAGGCCAGAACAGCATTGTATTTATGAAATACTGCCTCTCCTGTTTTATCCCTTGAACTTGGACATCTTCCTAGGTAGGAGGATTGCAGCCAAAGGCTGCTGCCATCAGCCACGCACCTCTCCACCTGCTCGGGAGAACTGCAAAGGGGATTCCAGAGGAATTCAGGCTGAACAGAAACAAGTATTTCCACACTTGGGCACGGGACACTTATTAGGAGTCCTTGGCTCTCCTCCATTTTTATTTTGTCTATCACAGTACTTACGGCCCTTCTCATAAAACATCCTTAGAAAGGCAGTCAGTGTACAGTGAAAAGTAAAATGATAACAGACACCAACCACTCACACAATTCCTTCCACACAGGTGAACTTCTTTGGAGTTGCAACCTGTTATATCTTTCTCTTCAGAACCAAAGATGTATCTTTTTCAGGAACAAGCAGTAATAATAATTTATCTACTCAATCTGCTTCAGCTTCTTATAACATTACACAGTAAAGTTAAATTATAGTTTTGCCTTCTAGCCTCAGTTCAGATTTAAATAAAACAAAATATCTCATGAGAATCATGGGACCTACCACATGCTGAAGAGCAGAGTGAAAGCCAATTAAAGTGTTAGAAATTATGAAAAAAGTGATCGTGATTTGTATGGATATTAAAGAACAACTTTATTTCTGAATATAAGAGCTTCATAAAGGTGAGGTAAATTTATGTTTCTCAACAATCCAGCTTTTAATATCATTAATATCATTTAAGTACAAAATGCTAGGAATAAAGAATACAAAGGAATGCTAAGAATAAATATAAAACCACTTAGAGGACATAGTATATATTTTAAAATATAAAATAAATCAGAAACTTGGCTACACTTGTAGTCCACTTCCCCCTCAGTAAGACAGTAAGGCACAGACCTTGCACTACTATTATCACCATAGCAAACCTAAAACACTGATTTTACATTTATTCTTAAACATTCATGGATAACGTAATGCTAGGGAAAGACATATGCACTAACATGTCTTAATGCTTATCTTGTACATGGAATTCTTGTAATACTATTGTTCACAAACTTCACTTCTGTAAAACTGCCAGCCTCACGCACTGCTTGTTTTCCTAAGACCAAAAATAACTTCTTTTGTCTATTCTTCAAGGAAACAGCTCCAATCATATTCAGTAAATAGCTTGACTTCTTTAATTAGACTGCTTTTCCAATATATTTAAAATGGACTTTACATACCGATCTATTTATTAAAGTAAAAGATGAAAAAAAAAACCCAAACAAAAAAGTCACCCCTATTGTTCATTCATTCAGAAATTTCAGGGGGGTGAAACTGAGTCTCTGTAGGGCTGGTGATTCAATGCAGTCTCACACACAACTGGAAATTTGTCAAGAGAGATGTAACTCAAAGACAATTTTTTTGGAAATACAACAAATGCTTAGTGTACTTTCAGAAGATCATCTTGAAAAGTACCAGAACGTGCAAGGACTCAACAGATGCAGTTTCTGTTGCAGCAATACTATTTTATATTAACTACAGGTTTTAACACCCTGTTACTTCTAACAGAACAGCTAGTAAACTGCTTTTATCAAAGTATGTATCTGTTTAATATTGTCATTAGTTCAGACTAACAATTCGGCTGACCCTAAACTGCTTTGAAGCATATGCATCCAAGTCTCTCTTGCTTTCAGGTATAGAAGTAATATTACCATTCTAAGTTTCAACAAGAGTACCAAAAAAAAAAAGAAAACCCAACAACAACCCACCCCAAAAAACCAAAAACAAAACATGAGCTCATTCTGCAGCTTTTCATTTAGTCAAGAATTTATAGGGAGCACTACATCCTGCACTCAAAAGAAGCAGGGAAGAAACTATCTTCGATACCTCTGCTCTTTTTTTCCAAACTTAGAAGAAAACAAATAATAGGTTCAAATTGCTAGGGGATGAGAAGACAAACACTGTCCACACAGATAATGCAAGTTTTACTACTTTAGAGAAAAGGACTCAGCAGGACAAGAGCAGGAACCCAGCTATTAAATTGCTGGAACACTTTGCAAGCCACAACACTGGGTACCAGTAAGACCTCAGCAGAGCTGCTACATGCAAATCTGGTGATCCATTTGCAAGAAATATGATTCAAGTTGGCACAAGAACAGGAAAAGGATGCTAGGAATTTCAGAGAATGGAAAGCTTATTTTTATTAGCAACAAATCAGCTTGGCTTACATAAAGATTGCAATACAATGACAATTAAGGAATAAGATTGCTCTTTAAATGTCAGAGGAAGTGTCATAAAAACTCTTAGGATGAAAGAAAACTCTTACACAGAAAAAAAAAAAGGAGGCTACATTTTGAAAAGAGACCAAATATTAGAAGGTTCACTGTCCTCAGAGTATAGATTCTGGTCAAACATCTAGCAGCAACAGCAAAGGTAAACCACCTAATTGGAGTAAAGACGCATATAACTGTATGCTAGGACATACAGTTATAGCTAGATGTCTTTCAGTTTCATTCTACACCTATTTGTTTTTCTCTTAGGCAACACTTTGTCTTCAATATGCCAAAGTGTATCACCCAATTAGCATAAACATTCAAATATGTAGCCATAAAAGTTGTGGTGGTACATACACTAAAGTACCATGGCCTTAGTTTCTACAGTTTATTATTCTGCTATGAAAACAATTAAATGCTATGCCACTAGCCCCCAAGATGAAAAGAAAATAATTTATTTCAATATATGATTTAGCAACACTTGAATCTGATTACAAAACCAGACTAACATTAACAAAATAACAGGTATTGAATAACTTGGGGCAGGGAGGAGAAATCTGACTTTGGTAATGAATTTTTAAAAGTGTGTGGCTTGTTTTTTAAACACAGAAAATGGTAAAAGGTTAGAGGACTCTACTAAGCAATCCCCAAAATATATATCAAAGTTCCCAGATTATTCCGTTTCAGATTAAGTTCTGGAACATACACTCATTAGAAATGAGAAGTGTTACTCCAACACCTGAACTATTTTAGATCTAATGAATCAGCAGGAGTAATACATACGGTGTTGATATACCAGCCAACTCTTCTCCTCTGGGAATGGCACAGTTCATGCTAAAAGCTAAAAAACTCCTTAAATATCCACTGTTGAACAAAACCTTGAGAACTGAAAAATAAGGTATTGCTCAAAATGGCAAGGCTTCACAAAATGAAACCACAAGCATAGCAGCTGTCATAATAGAAACCCATATGAAATCTCTTTGCTGTTGGTTTCTGTGAAGAAATACAATCAAGGCCAAGATTTGGATAGTAACCTTGTGGACCCTCTTACACACTCCCATCTCTCCAATTCCTGTGTATATCTCCCTGCTTTGTAACAAAGATATAACTCTTTTTCTCAGACTTGTGCATACAGTAGCTGGTAACACAAATAATTTCCATAAACCAGGAGTTCTAAGTTGTCACCTGAATCATCCCAGGTTCTGAATTTGCAATGTTCAGCAGCTCCTAAAAAAGAGCTTATTACAACTTGCTTTTGAAAGAGGTGAAAACACAATTACTAGTGAATCACTAAAATGCATGCAGCTTTTCTACTTTGTGTGTTTTTAGTAGTAGCAGAGTATTTAACCTACATGCTGCCACTGGAACTGATGCAAGGGCCTGTGACAGCAACTACTGTAGATGAGAGCAAATCCTGCTTGCCAGCAGAAGCAAACTCACCAGGCAGCGGCAGCATTCAGCTGGCTGGCCTTGGCAAGGTACACAGCAAGGTCGTGGTAACTTCACTGCCCGCAGCAACCAACCAACTGTCCCATGCAGGGGCACCAGATGAGACAGCCCATCCTGGGGCAGGAGGCTGTGCATTACCAACTCAGTACAAGAACACGGTGTTTTCAGAAATAGTAATAGAAGCTTTTGTGACAGTTGAATAGCAGGTTAGGATTTGACAATGAACTCAAGTTGAAAGAGAGGAAATAAGGACAAAGCTGTCTTTCAGACAAATCATTTTGATGACAAATAGGTAAAATAAAAAGAATGATGGAAAACACGAAAAAAAAGGCAGAAAAGCATTGCTTACCCTCAAAAATGAAAATTCCAGTCTGCTTCAGAATTAGCCTACCCTGCTGAACAAGATGGATCCATAAATATTCTCCATTAAATATACTTAACTAAAGAAAGAGTATTTATTTCTCTTTCACTTCATAGGGAAAGTGTTTAACTCCACCCTGATGGGATGTCCAACAGCAATGTGTTAAAAAGACAAAGATCTGATTTTTAAAACAGATATTGCTTTCAGAGAGACAGACTTGTGATACTCCCCTTTGCAAATTAAAAATGCAGAATAGTACCATGAGGAAGAGTCTGTTCACCATTGTTTTAAATATGTTCCATATGGTCTTTCAGGCTGGAGTGTTTTCATAGCCTTTAATGAAAGAGCATGAAGAGTGAAGAGAAAAACACCTCTTATTAACATCCAAAAAACTGAAAATGCACCTTTTGGGGCATATGAAAATTCAGATCCTGGCAGCTGTTACTAATGATAAATTAGGAGTTATACACCAGCATAGCTAGAGATTTTCTGGAAAAGAAGCTGCATTCAATCTAGAATATCAGAACTGATCTGAAACTAAAAGTGTGCCAGAGACATATGTCAGTTTGTTTGTTTGCTTTATATTTTAATTAATTAATTTACTTATTCTAAATCTGTTTTGCATGTGGGCAAAACCAGGGAGGGGGGAGGGGGGAGGGGGGAATTTCCTGTAACGGAGTTTATTTTTGCAATAAATACCATGTTGATACTTAACACAATTTTACTCATAAGAATAACAATGCCATTGTTTCCTTATCCTCCCCTAAACACTAGTCTCTAAAGTGATTATAGCATGATAACAAGCTTTAAGGATACAAAATTCAAAGAGTTTGTAAGAGGTAAACAAAGATCAGGCTACTGGGGTGTTCAGTAAAAGGCCTGCATTCAGAGACCCTTTTCATGTAAAAAATGAACAATTTTATATCCTCACACAATCCTACGCTCGTGGCCACAGAGAAGGCAACAAGCTAAGTATTAGGAGGTGTACCATCTTATTGTGAGTTTAATGAAAACTCCAAACACAATTATATTTCAATTTTATCCAGACTAAGGTAACCATTACTCACTGTTGTGCCTTATTCGTCCAGACTGGGTTCTAAAGTGATCTTTTTCATCAGAAGCTTCTGATGAGGACTCAGACAGAATAATACTTACACTGACATGTCTCAGAATAATATTTACACTGACATGTCTCAGCCACTTGTTTCATACAAATGTGAGTGGCTAAAAATGACATATGCCTTGTAGCCACTGTTTCATGAGTATCAGTCCTCCATGGAAAAGCATCTTGGAAAGTTAATACAACGATGCACACAAGTAAAGTCAATTGCATATAGCTTTTACTTGGGCTAACAAATCTGTATCACTGCTTTTACTTTAGAGTTATATTACATTTGTAGTGCGATCCAGACAAGATACTTACACTAGCAATTTCCACCCTCCCTGCTTTTTCCCTCTCTCATGCAGTATCCATATAACACACAAACATTTTATCACTTTTATTTTTCCAAGGTTCCTGCCACAGAGGATCATTTACTCACAGTAGATGAAATCTGCACAGGATGCAGAAAATACTAGATGCTCTGGAAACTGTTGAGGTGGCTCTGCTTATTATTTTTAATGACAATTTCTTATAAGTATAGTAGATTTACATGTAGATGTATTCATTCCTTTTCATATGTTTCTTTGGGAAATATGATCTGAAATAGAATACAAGGAATAGATTCAAATGTTCCTAAGGGAAAAAAAAACAAACTGCTGTATTCTCTTCCATAAGCTCTGACCCCAAGACTAAAAAGCCATCCTTGCTCCCATAAAACGAATGAAGAATTCTCTGATCTTCCTAAGCCAGTTTTTGTTCTTTTCAGAGATTTTCCAATGGAAAGATTTGCATTATGGCACTCTTTCCTGAAACTCTTTTTTTATTTTCTCCTTGGAAAAAAAACCAAGTCTTAGAATTTTTTTCTCTATAGAAGAGTGACCTCTGCAGTCAGTCTCTGCAGAGCTCTTTATGCTGTTCTTTAATCTCCTCCTTTTCAGTGTCACAGATCTGGGGAGGTGAGGGCAAGGGGGGATGGAGAAGAGAGGAAACAGGAAGAAAAACAAAGAAAACAATCACCCTCTCAGAACTGCGATATTGAGCATTTCAAATGTAGATAGTTTCCCTCTCCCTTTCCTTTGATACAGGATGAAAAATGGTTCCAGATTTTAAGGAAACAAAACCCAAACCATCACCAACAAAGGAACCATGCCACCATGCCTTCTTCTGCAGTACTGAAAGAAATTTAATCCCGAAATATTCACTCAAGAGGTGATCTCTCTGAATATGTAGAAAAGGATGCTAAACCTACTGCCAACCACAAGTTGAATCAACAGTGGGATGATGCTGCCCTCTCTAGTGCATTAACAGGAGTATTGCACAAAAGACACATGGAGGGGTTTTTTTGTTTTGGGTTTTTTTTGGTAGAAGTGAGGCATCAGCTGTGTCCGGTTTCAGTTACTCTACTTCAAATGCAGACAAACTGGAAAGAGTTCAGGCAAAAGCAGTAGTATGAAGTAACATTCAGAAAACATGATTTACTAAAGAATTGAAAAAATTAACTTGTTTAGAATAAAAGAGATGATCAAGGGCATATACCTCACATCTTGATATATTCAGAAGACTCTTTTAAAAGAGATCTGTACTTCACATGGTAAAAGCCAGTAAATAGACCAATTTGCAGTAAAGGAGATTTAGTGTCAATATGTATATAGCTGGAAAGATTTCCTTTCCAGCTGTACAGATAATTTGCCCCAGTAGAAAGTATAAAAGAAACTTAAAGAATTTCTGCTACTGGGAAATTATAAAGAACAGTTAAGAAATATCTCCTGAGGAAGGCTTAAGCACAGTGCATCTTTGCATCTATTTGCTTTTGCTTTCCAGCCTGTCACTTAAAATGTGAGTTCAAAAGGACAAATACAGTCTCTACTCCTTCCTACTTGTCACCTTCTCTATTTGCACTGAGAGCAGTGTGAGGATGTAGGTACCACAGCCAGCTTCCAGCACCAGTGGGACAGTTGGCATAGGTATTTTGACATCCAGCCCAAAGCCTCAACCGGCCAGCCCACTACATGTTGCACCCAAAATGCCTGCAGCCACCTATACCTGTATCTAGAGAAACAATCACCAGAAAACTTTCTGCAGTAATGCAGATTGAAGGGACCTCTGGAGATCGTACAGTCCAACCCCCCTGCTCAAAGCTTCTCCCTTCCACCTGTCAAAAATGGATTGATCTGAGTGTTCAACAAGTTCAGTCACTCCCAGCCTGTTTCAAATGAAGGTCTGAATCTACCATCAAGGAGCAGCAAACAAGAGTGTGCTAAATAAATGAAGGATTTGGTTAATAAATTAGAAATTATTTATTAACATACCCTATGAAAATTAAGAGTCATTATGAGAAATTTTGTGCTTGTCCCCAAATTAATATTTTCATATATACCATAATTTCAGGCTACATCTGATTAAATGAACGACCAGTAGCTAAAAGAAAAAAAATAAACGTACTGTCACAACTACATAGTAAAAGAAAAAACTAAACAATACATTCCTTTTATATTCCAACAAAATGCAGTAAAAAGCAGCACTAGAAACGGTCCTCTTCACCAACTCTTTTTCAACATCAAGATCAATTCAAAACTGTAATAAACATTTAAGCTTATGCAGCCCATTTTGCAAATACAGAAAGGTGCAATGCATTAGATGATTGTGAAATGTGTTAACCAGGTATTCATTCAAGATCATGTTTACCATACGTGGTACACAAGCCACAGAAGTCAGTACAGAATAAAGAAAAAAATCCTCAAGGCTTTTCTACTTGTAACTGAGTGAAAGTAGAAAAGCTGCCTTGCACTTCCAGTATTTCTTGTCCAGAAAGTGTTGTATCATTCTGAGATACAACATCTTATGCTAAACAAAGGAGTATCTGCTCCTGGAGAGAAAAATCTTTAATTTTGAAAGAACAGATTACAAACAAATAATGAAGAAATTCTAAACTTAATGTTTTGCAAATCTACACAGGACAAAGGTATTGCAAGCACAATGGACTGCATCAATTAGAACTTAGAGACTAAAAACATAGCTTGGATTTCTACAAAATCACCATGCAAATTGTAGTGTGGTTGAGCTGCCTCTTCATTTACTCAGCTTCTATTTTTTGCTCTCCTGTAATGCTCTGCTACCTAGGGATGTCCCCATATATTTTCCTCTCTCTCCTATAATGTATCCTTCTATGTCCCATTATCTAGGTGTTGACATTGAGATTTTTAGTCTAAATTTCCATCCAATTTACCCATTCTTTTGTAAGTGATTTAAATACCCAAACAGTGCCTCTCTAGACATGTAAGAGCTGTATGGCCACACCAATAAGACCACTGCAGTCAGGCATCACTACAAGTTTTATTAGATACATAGGAAAGCTTATTTTCTTGTCTTGACCGTATAAATATGCATTGAATTTGGTTAGCCAACCTATATTCTGGGTATCTCTGTAAGTGAAATATAATTGCGAAATTATGATAAGTAATGTCATACAATTTAAGCCTAAGCACTGGTCTCAAACCCAAAATACAAAAGGCAGGGCAGCTGAAAATGCCAACGTACAGATTAGAAAGGTATCACTAATTTTGTTCTATTCAATATATTATCTGTACTTTATTTGGGGTTTCAACTCTGTAGGGAGAGACTTGCACGGTTTTTTAAATTTAGTCTTTCTCTAAAACAGTGTAACAAATGGTGTAGTCAAAACAAATATCATGGAAAAAAGAGTGAAGAGGACAAGAACGAAGATTAAATTATCTTAAAATGTGCAGAGAGAGAGTTTTAGAGGAAGATCTTGCTTCGGCGATAAACTTTTTGTTATTTATTGTTCCATAAAAGTCATAAAAATGAATGATGCAATAGTTATGAAATAAACAAATGAAAGGCAACTATATTTATAGGTATGTATCTATTTAATAATCAGGCAATATTTTATCACTATCACCTTCAAATCTATTCTAGACTTGTACTTAAAATGCATTCTCCATGACTACCATATTAAAATCCCACATCTCACAAATCACAATGCAAACTAAAACCTCTTCTCTACTAAGGCAATTTATAAAACTTGAGATTCTATTTACTGCTTACCACTATTTGTGTGAGCAAAAAAATAGGAAAACAAAGTAAAAGATGTCCCAATTAGATTTTTTTTAAACCTTGACATTCTAAAAATAAAAGAAAAATAAAACATGATTGCAACTTAAAACTAGGAGCCTTTTGCTCTTTTTTTTAAACCATGTTTGAAGTGATAAAAACAGGATGTAAATATTTCTGAAACTTTTTGTGAAGCTGTTTAGAAGTGCCACAAATGTAGTCATTAGCTACAAAGCATTAAATCTCAGCAGAACATGATGTACTGTCCCCAGCAAGTAACAGATTCTCTCTCTAAACTGCATATTTGGTCAAATTACAGTAAACTTTAGAGAAGTATCCAGTAAGTTCTTCCAGAAAGTTCTTTCCTTGTGATGTATACCAGGTTCAAATGAGTAACAGTTAATGGGCAGGATGCTTACTGGGGTTTGCACTGAGAACAGAGAATGCTGATGTCCTTTTTCGTATTACCCTACCTTTCACCTCAGTGTCTGGTGGTTCTAGCAATGTATTTTTTGTCTAGAAATGATGTTCATTGTTAGGGTACAGATTTTGTTTTATGGATGAATTTTGAGAAAGGTGTAAACAAAAAAGCATGTATTAAAAATGACAGTTTCCAAAAAGACAGACCTGTACTTAAAATTCTGAATTTATATTTTTAGAGAGAGGGAGAAACAGAGAAGGTAGTTTGATTTTCAAAAGTTCTGAGTAACCAATTACTGACCTTTGAAAGAAAGAAACCAACTTCCAGTAAGACTATATACCATACATTCAAGCTACCTATATCTCATGTCTCCATACACTCTGCATCACTTCATTCAATCCCAGTTTTCACAAGAATATACATAAAATTTTATTCTTATTTATTTTTTTAAGGAGAGTTTTGGCAACACTGCCAAAAAGGACAATACTTGGGCTAAAATTTTCCAGGCAGGTGTCTGCCTCAGACTTTGCTTTTAAACTTACTTTTTTTTGGCAAAAATTATTTAGCTTTTTCCAAGAATTCTCAAGGAACATCTCAATTTCTTTGTCACGAGACTGTTATTTCTCTTCCTGCTACCTTTGGCCTCACTCACTATACAGCTTCTACAACAGAAGAGAGAAATGCTATGAAAAACCAGCACATTGTCTTGTAGTCAAAGAATATAAAATGCTGATAGTTATAAGCAGACACATCCTCTAACTTCTGTGCTCGAATCTGTAGCCATACACTCAATAATGCTATACGAGTAATTAATTCAGGAGCATTTATTAAAGATGCATCGGTTCTATAGACTGCTCCCCCATCAATCCACAATTAGATATTCATTGAAATGACAGTTGAATCTTCCTTCTTCAGCAGATCAAATGAGTGCACTGACTCTCAAGGTTGAGCATCTGTGGTGAAAAAACTGCAATCATTGTTACCTATAGCAGTTTCTCATATACGTACATCTTGCATGTGGCATTTTACTTTCTCCTTTGTCTTGCTGACATTTATAAAAGATCAAATTAGCATGGTAAAAAAGTGCCTTGAGTTTCATAAGTGATTTTGCCCCAGCATAATGTCTGGTTCCTATTGGTTTGCAAATAATGATGAATCTGGATTATAAAGACTAAGTTTTACTACTTCTGTATTTTTGCTGGGGGTGAGGGGAATGTAGTAAAGAAATCCGATACTGCAAAACAAAAAGTCTGTTTTTCTGAACCAAAAAACTGATGGTAGCAGGGAAGACTACACATCACTGATTAGGTTGCTGGAACATTTGCTAATGTGCTATAATAAATACACATAATGCTGTAACAAATGTCACAGATGAGACCACAAAATACAGGACAAATTAGTTTACATTCATTCATTTAGAATGATAAGCCTCTTTCACCTTTAGGCCAGTCACATCTCTGTTGATAACCAGTCTATTATCCTTGAACCTAGACTCTGTTTTTACTGTAAAGCTACAGATCTAGAGATGCAATTAAGAACAACAAGCTGCTGGTGTTCTCCAAAATACAATTTATCAATATTTTTGTACTGAGACATAAAAAAAGGAAACAAAAATAAAAGATAGCCATAAAAAATTATTTCTCATCTTCCAGTGTCACATACAGGCAATGTATAAAGATATTTGTCTTATTCATGAATAACACAGAGACAACTTTTAAAATTTGGAAGTAGTTTTCAAATTCTTGAAGGTTGAAAGCAAATCTTTTGGGCAGATTTTTTTTAAAGGAATACCTTCAATAAAAGACAATAGCAAGGAAAAAATAAGACTGGAGCAGCAATTCTAGCTTCTGCAAATCATGGGTAAGAAGACATGAGCTTCTAATTGCTGCATGAAAACACATACCACATCAGTGTAATTTGACTCAGGATAACTCAGTCCTCAAGTAACTAACACATGAACTTTCAAATTAGTGAATTAAAATAAAACCTTAAAAAGAAGGTACTTCCCTACAATCGAACTAGGAGCTCTTTCCAGCTATACCAAGCAATGAACTCAATTAAAGTAAGTAGCTGCTTCTGATTCCATGACAGAAAGATGAAATTACATCACTGGTAGCAGCAGCAACTGAATGGCAGACCGTAATCATGACACGAACTTTACAGTACATTGCAGGATCAGCAAGTAACACATAACTAATTTCAATAATTTACTGAGCAATTTGGAAACTAGTCTTTTTTTTCCATTTATATTTACAAGGAGGATGTTTATATAGGAATACTTAACAGTGTCTCCAAGTACCACGTGCTTAAATATCTAAAGTACTAATGAATACTTGAGGCATATGGTCAGCCCAGAATGCATACACAAAGTATACCTATAATACTTATCTAAAAATGAATACATTGCTACTAGACTGATTCTTATTAACTCTTTTGTAGAAGTGGGGACTTCTTTTATCTGCTTATTAGATTTACAGTAAATGAAACTTATATTAATTCAAAAACATACAAACCTACAAATATAACCTATTTCTAAGTATCTTAACTTTAAATGCTATATTTCAGCAATTTCACTGAAATGTATTTCTCTTTACCAAATATCTATGTAAAGAATTTACTAAATATCAACTACAAGGATGACTGGAAAATAAGACTAAGGACAATACTGATCCCAGGACCTGCCAAATGAGGAATAAAAATGTAAGGACATGCTATACTGCTTTTTTTGGTGGATTTTATGAATATAGTAATGATGGTCAATATTTTAAATGCTATGCTCTGCTATCTGTCTATGATTAGACAGAAACATTATTCAATCTTCCCTAGCTACCTGAAGAGTGATAGCACTTAGGTTTTCTAACCAGTCCTTCATCTCACAGAAAAACGCAACTGGCCTCCCCTTCTGAGTTACAACAGTATAAATTTCTCGCAACAGTAAGTCTAGAAGTTAGATGTGTTCTATAATCTCGGTCTTTCAGGGGAATTAAAACACCTCTCATGTTTCTCAGATGTCCAAACTAACCCCCTAAATTTTGCAAGCTACCCATTGAGTTAGGTTCTTCCAAAGCATATGGGGTTTGAGTAGAAGTAAATCTTGCAGTTCTGCCACACCTATTTCCCTCCTACTCCTACTCCTTATCCTCTATGCACCGACCACTTTTACTTCTGAGCTCTCTTATTTAATTTCCTTTTTCTTCATTGCCCACAATTCTCCTCAGTTTCATTTTATAACCTAGGTGTAACTTAGCAGGATTCAAGATGCTATTGTTTTGAAAAGGGATATACAGTCACTTCTGGTTTTCGCTGCAAGCAGTGGTAAATACCAAATGGGATGAACTAAGCTCTCATTGGTCAAGCATATCTGAATATTAATAATAATAAAAAAATAATCATCTTCAAGCACATCATAACAAAAAAGAAAAATCTCTTAAAAATAATGTAAGAGATCTTTGGGAGATTAGGCCTAATGTAACTACTGGCTTTTCAGGTGGAAAAAAAAAAAGACAGAAACAGAGACAGCTATCAAGTTTCACAGGTTAAAAAAAATAAACCCAAACACAAAATAAATTAAAAAAGCCCCAAAATAACCCTATATTTACATCTTTGTGCATCAACTTCCTGTGCATCTGAACTACTCAAAAAAGAAAGGCTCTCTATGCCTATAAAAGACAGAGACAACTCACTGATAATATGGCTTCAAGAAGCTTCCTTTTTTTATCTCCTGTTTCCGACAACACAGGGCTATTTCTGTAGGGCAGGACCACCCTGTTACTTAAGTGCCTGTAACAGTCTGAAACCTAGATATACACAGCTTAGATACACTACTTTGAGAAGGTTATTAAGGTGCAGCATCTGCAAAAGTTTATCAAAAGAAATATTTTCAGCCTAAGTAATATTATAGATCTGCATTTTTTCTATTAAATGAAATTTCAGGTTGAGTAGATTTCCAAATTAATCCATTAACATTCAATTCCAGTGGCTGAAACAAACTTGTCTTAAGATATGGTTGGCCAGGCTCACTCCCTGCTACACTTGGGAGTATTTGCACAAAAACAGGGTTACTAGTGGAGGATAAATTGAGCTTGAATGCCCCAGAAGTTTGTCTGGCATCCCTGCAATGCTTTCCCCATTGTGCTGTGGGTCCTATCGCCCATGAGAAAATGTACAAGTTCTCTTTTTTAATCTTCTCCCTCTTTGGACTGCATTTTATAATTTCTAACACAGCACTAAAGCATCACAACCTGCCTCGACTGAGTAGAATAATTCTCAATACAGAGGTACAGG
Source organism: Morus bassanus (assembly GCA_031468815.1). Taxonomy (NCBI): domain Eukaryota; kingdom Metazoa; phylum Chordata; class Aves; order Suliformes; family Sulidae; genus Morus; species Morus bassanus. Next base: position 18,645,140 of record CM062600.1, on the reverse strand, counting down.
GATACACAGCTACTTAAAGACTCTCCGATGCCATAAGAAAACAGCATATTTGCTTGAGGGAGGGGAGGAACATACACAGATTGTATTTATACACATAGCTTGGAGTGATACATATGCATTTTTTAGTGTTTCTCTCTGAGAACTGTCTTGTTTTTAAACACTTCCCTCCACGCCCCCCAAGCTCCACGAAGACCTTAGGCTCGCCATATTGCATCTGCACCCCTCTGATGGTATCAACATGAAAATACATCTTTTTAAATAGCTTTAGTTACTAAAAAATACAAAACCCTGCATTACTTTTTTTGCAACATAGGGAATTCAACATATTAATGAGGTTTATGTGTAAGTTTATCAACAGTTTATCTGTTTCTTCTCTTCGATCATAAGCTGCTACTAATATTATCACGTTAAATCACAGCACTCTTCCCCCAGAAAAAAATTATGGAATCATAAAAAACATTAATTACATCAAGTGAAGAAATTACAATAAGGTTGACCAGAGCCAGAGAGAGAATTTAGAATTGTTATTTCCAGTGTTAAAAAATAAGAGTGAAGAATCAAGAGAAAGGACAAAGCACACACTTTGTTTTCTTTGGATAGGGTCAATACAGTATATGGAAGGAAGAGGTATTTTCATGCTCCTAAGAAGTCCTACTCCTTTTCCCCTTCAGTCCTAACAAAATCTGAGTCTTCTTACTTAGCACAACTCCTATCCCATCAACTTCTGTTGAACAATCACTGAAATGTCTGTTTCATAGATTTATCTATGTTCTCCAAAGCAAAGAAAGTGTTCTTCACTCCTCCTTAGCATCATACGTTGCTGATGGTGTCAGTGCCACTAAACACTAAGATAGAAACAGGAGAAAATCACTCACAGCGCTCTATAACCAGCAACCTTTCACTCCATCCTTACCGGTGATAGAGCAAAACCATACTGTATCACGTACATTTGACCTCCACCTTGCATTATTTAAATCACTGTAGTGAAAAACAAATGTGAGCACATGAACAAAAATCCAGTTCAGATATAATTGTGCACAGAAAGCCTAAATGACAGGAAGGTCACCACCCATTGCTGTGGTGTAGATTTTGCTGTGTTCTGAGCACAACCCTAAGCATCTCCCAGTACACAGCGTTTCATATGGTACCAGCTGCCAGAGGGGTCATTTCCCTCCCAGTTGCTCACTGCTCTGTCACCACAACAGCTACACTCCTCTACACCAGCGAAACTGACAAACAATAAAAATCACTGAAACAAAGACTTTCACGTGACTCTCATAAAAGACAGCAGTGATCGCTCCTGGAAGAAGAACAATGGATCTTAACCACATTCAGAACGGGAGCCTCAACCCTTCAATTTAGCTTTCCCCTCAAGTGTCTCACACTTTCAACTATGAACTAATCAAGCTAAAAAGGCAGAAGGAGAGAGATTGTCATTTCTATTTTTAAATACAAAGGAGACAGTCAGGTACTATCAAGATGAAGGCTAGCAAGATTGACAGAGGTAGGATTTATGTCTAACAATCATGTTGGTTAAGGAAGGCACACACCACTACAGACCTTTTCCAGCAGATTTGCAGAGTATGTTTCTGCGCAAGAAAAACAGACTTAAATACTGTATTTCATTAAGATGTTCTGTAATCCCATGTTTGGCCTGTTAGAAGAATATTACTGGAATTTTTTGTAATACCTTTGAAATTATTTTTCATCATAAAGAGGAAAACTTAGTATCTCACAAAAATTTTTATAAAATCCTCTACCTCTTTCTCACAGCATGCAGCAAGCATCAAGCAGAACTCAATGTAGTTCCGAGCCTATACATTAATTTTAGAATCCAAAGATGAAGTATCACCAGGGTTCCCAATTACTTGCCTGATACATTTTTGAAAAGTAGGCCTAGACAGTCTTATAAATAAAGGTCTTATAAAACGGCCTAGACAAGCTTATAAATAAGCATATTTTACATTCAGAAAAGTTCATAAGAAATTCAGAGAGACTGCTAAGAGTCACTATTGGTTCTTCTGACACTTTTCTTCATTTGGCATTTTCATCAAGTCATGTTGTGTTTTAATGGACAGATTCTCACCCAAATGAAAAAGGCTGGATTTAGATATGGTCACATCCAGAAGGAGATATTCGAAGCTAACCCCCTGTACTGTGGAGGTAACTAAAATTTTAGATCACTGAAAGGGATATCTTAAAAATAGGTACTTCAATAAGTCATACAATACCAAACTGTACAGACACTAGTAATTAAGACAGAAAAAGACAAATTGAATGCAAAACAACAAAAAGTGAGGCCTGCAATGTGGAAGGAAACTACTGGACTAGAATGAGATTAAGAGCAGAGTTCCTTACAAACCACTCTGAGAACTGCCCTTATAGCAAAAACAGAACAAAAAAACTGGATCACAATAATGACACTTGATGCCGGATTAAAAAAAAAAAAAAAAGGAAAATAATGGAACTACTGTCAATACAGAGGAAGATCAGAACATCACATTGCAAGAACTGAATAGCCTTCAAGGACCAAAGTGATAGTAATGACAAAATGCAATAGCACAAAGTCAAGGTCAAGCACTCTGGGAACAGGAAGAATTCCTACTGTAAGCTGGAGGATCATCAGATGGAAATAACAGAGGAGGAGAAAGACTTTAATGTATTAATCAATCAGGATGAACACAAACTGTCAGAGATAGAGTTGTAAAAGAGGCAATTACAATCTGGCTCTATAAGGAGGAATTTTCAGCAGAGATGGGGACATACTAAAGCCCTTTTACAAGAAACTGCTAAGATCGCAACTAGAACTCTGTGAACATTTCTGGCCACCTGTCTTAAAAAAAAAACATGATTTAAGCTGAGGCATGTGCAGAGAAAAGCTACCAGAATAACCAGGGAAACAAGGAGAGGATAGTACAAAGAACATACTAACAGAGCCTAGTTTAATTAGCCTAGTAAAATGAAGACTGAAAGGCAATGAGAGTGTTCTCTATAAACAAATCAGGGATATAAGAAAAGGAAAGGAGGAAAACCTTTAAAGCTGTCCACAACACCGGCACAGAGGAAGTGGATATGAACAAGCAGAGCTGAGAACTGGAAGCCCGTGTCAACAATATTCTGAACAGTTTTCACCAGCAGTAATAGGGGAAAGAAATGTCACAGGAGCGAGAGGCATTGTTATTCGGTTATACACAATACTACTACTGTTGAAGGCCAGAAGATCCAGCAGTCCTCTTTTCTACAGGCCTGTGCCTTACCCACAGTCCAAGCTCAGCTGCCACTTTTTTGACTGTCATTCCTTTCACGTTTTCTCTTTTCCTACATACAGTGCAGAAGCACAAGACCATTTGCACGCACTTCCCTACAAAACCTCCTCACTCTGAGGTATTCCTCAGGGACTCCAGACCAAAGGCTAAAAGGCTGACATTTTCTGACATAACCACTAGTGTACCTAAAGGTGTAGAAGCAGTTTTGTCAGGCTCTCCCTTAAAAAAAAACCAACAGAGTATTTTTAACGTCTGCAATACATCCCAATACGGCAGCACTAGACAGCAACTTTATAGATCATGCTGCTCTGCATAATTAACCAGTCTGCCAATTCTAGCTTTTTCTCCCCATCCTTATATTGTAATCCCACAGAAAGCTGGTAATAAACTAACATCTGTTCCATGCCGCATTGTAGAACAAACTAAATCAACTAGTCAACCACTCTAACCACACTATTTAATGTAAGCAAGCTCCCGGCATCCTGGGCAACACACGTAAGGATTTCAATCTTTAAAGAAACACGTGTCATGTAACATGTCATTATATATAAACATAAAAATTGTATCATACCAATAATAAATTTTAGTATTTAAATGCTAAAAAGCTAATGCATTTTAAAAACGAGGTTCAATTTGAAGATAAATACATAAATAAGGGTGCTTAGAAGTAGTGATACCTGAAAATAGTTCTCTTCAATTTGCTTAGTAACTTCTCAGCATTAATTAGAACCAGCTAAGATCATGCACCTGAACAGAGACCAGACAACAGCTTGATATGTGCTGTTGCAATCCGCCTCATACCTAAATCTTTCTGAAATAGTCTGTATACTAGACCTGTAATATTTAAATGAACCTACAGTTAGCAACCTAGCAAGGCAGCTATTATTTTCAACGTGGGGGCAGTGGACTGTCAAAACACCGCTTGCCCTATCAGAAAGTTGCACATTATCCTAAGGAAGAGCATTATGCTATGAAAAGCCATACGTTATGAAAGATCCACAGCCAATAATCCAGAGAGACAAGCAATGGCCTTCCTTGGCGATGAGCCCAAGTACCTAGCACACTAGTTATTTACATTGGCCTGGCTAGATTGTGAACGTGCATCCAGCAAAGCAGACATGTAGGCACATCCCAAATCCCTTGTGTTCAGACCCTTCACCATTCTTGCTCAGTCAGCTGTAGGAAAACACACACATACCCTAAAACTGTGGAGGCACTGGTAGACAACTACACTACTTAAACCTGGCTGCAGATTCACAGGTCAAGCTAGCATGCATTTTTGTATTTTAAAAGTGGACGGTAATATAATTTGGACATATCGAAACAGAGAAGTGCATGCTCAGTTAAAAATGTGAACTATATGGACCACTGACACAACCACAAGCCTCTTCTTCAGGTACTGTCCATGGCAGGAGGTAAGGTGATGAGCTCTTTACCTAGGGATGGAGACGCATTTTCATTCAGTATAAAAATAGGATAGATGTATTTTGTGTCTAATCCTGTATTAGTCCTAAACTTCACTTAAATTGTGTAATTTTTTCCCCAATTTCAACCACTGTTATATTGATCACATGAACAGTTAGGAAGTACTTTTCCTTCCAGTTCACTAGAGCTTGTACTTGCAGATACTGTGCTAACACACTGATCCTAATTACTACTGTTATTGAAAACTCAGTGCCAGTTTTTGTAGGCACAAGAAGCCAAATCTGGCTTGGGCAATTATGGTTTCTGTATGTTATTTTCTTACTTGCTAGGATTACTCCCTTTCAGCTAAATTCAAGCTCAGCATCACCATACTCTTACTTTTAATGAAAAGATCCTAAGAAGGGCATATGTCATTCATTATTAATGAAATGTAACTGTCGCCATCTAATATGCGATCCATACAGTAAAGAGAAAAACATATTAAGGAGGGTAGCATGGTGATCAGGGAGAGAAAATCGACTGTAAATACCAAGTTGGTACGAGAGAGAAGGTAACTTGGAGGGGAAGGTGCACCTTGCTGCTTTGAGAGCTGCATTCCTGGAGAGAAACAGCGAGCTGCTGCTCTTTCAGGATCAAGTATACTTAGAAGTCTCTCTGCATGGACGATATTGATTTGGAGGCATTCCTTATGTAATGGCCATCTGTAACTTTATAATTAGACTGAGCAGCATACGTGCTGGATCCCTTTTCAACTCCACGGGCACACAGCCCTTCACCTATAACTGGCATATTAGATGTCCTTGGCAATGACCTTTCACTGTCATTTTGTGACACATCATTTGTGATTTGTCCTTACAGGCTAAATAGCATTCTCTGCTTAAACATATTTAATCGTCTTTGGAAGTATAAAATAATCTCAGTAGGCACCGAAACTTTCGCTGGTTCTCTAAAATAACTCATTTAACAAGAATTATATAATTATTGAATTTACTTGATTCACTAATTAACATTATGAAGGATTCCGTGACAACAAATGAAGAAGATAATTTAAATGAACATGTTTTTTTCTAAAAATCACCACTTTAAAATTATCTTTAAAAACCAGTAACTCCACTGATTTTATGTTTCACTGCAATTTTTCCTCCTGCTGCCGACCTAGGGAAGACATTCTTGTTGGTGTAAGAGCTACAGAAAGACAGTATGTTATTTTCTCAATGTAGGGTTTGCTTATTAGTATTGAAACGTATCAAGAAAAGTTTTTAATGGCACAGTCTTAGAAAAAAGATTATGATCAAGGTAAATGGATAAAATAATACAGCAAACTTCTAAAACAAATGTGACATTGAAATACTAATAATCCTTTGTGTAGCTCTTTTCTTAAATTCCAAGAGAATATCAGGCATTTGTGGATAGAAAACAAAGATACTAAGATACAAGAAAATACATGATTTAAAATTAATATTTACACAAGAAGAACCACCACAAGGTTAAAAACACAGGCTATCTGAATGCTCTGCCCTGTGGAAATCCAACAAGGCATTTACAATGATTTAAATCACACTATGGATCTGCAGAGTATCAGGAGTCAGCTCTACCCTCTGGTGGTTTCTTCCATGTGCCCCAATTTGTCAGTGACATGAGAACTGTGCAACACAACTGCAGGACAGCTTTATCTGATCACAGTATCTGTTAACAAAGTCCAAGTTGTTAATATTCACCAACTACTGGTGGCTATGTAAAGCACAAACTCGGACTCGTTCCCTAAAAATATGTATCTGCATCCCAAGATGACAGCTTTCCAACAGATTGCCTTTTTTGTTCTCTTTTTTAGATGTAATTTGTTCTGTCCAAAACCCAGATTTGAAGCACACCAGCAAAAGGTTGTGAGAAACTGTCTACTGCATACACCTCCACTGTAATTTTCAAGTTTAATGCCTTCCTCTAGGTCCCTGATCATGTACCACCTTAGGTATCCCACCTCAATACGCAGCTTAAGTACAGTATATTACTTACTTTCAGATGAAGCTATGGCACAGATAAAATGATAGTTTGTTAGAAGCAGTAGAAATGCACAGCAAAGTGCCATGCTCTCCTGCTAGTCTACCCAAAGGAATCTTTCAATAACTTCAGCATACCACATGACCAGAAAAAATTCATAATGTCCTTTTTCTGCAAGACCAGCACGACTACCTGTGGTAAAGCTCAACTCTCAATTACTACAAAGATCATGGTTCAATATCTAGCCTGAAGTAAAACATACATTAATGCTGTTCTTGCTTTGTAATACTCCTTCTTCTCAAGATGGAATATAAAATGAAGAAAACTCATCCCAGAAGCAGGAAAGCTGCTACGAACAGCAATGGCTCAAAGCACAGAAAACAACTAGTCAGAGGAAGCCTCCAGGGCACCACCTGAACCACAAGAAGCACCAGTAAAGTAGCCTTACTGGGATGAGGCAGTTCACTGGACAGCATGATGCACCCTACAACATCTGACTAGGACTATCCCTCTGATCTAAAGACTTGTGGGACACTTTTGAGATAGCAGAGAAAGGAGATCAACAGTGTGTTTCAAACAGCATCCAGACCAGTAATCCTAAACCATAACCCTTGATGGAGATGACGGCTGTTTGATAACAAATACCTCAGCACAAGGGTATATTGCACAATACAAACAACAAAACAAAACAAATACATTCAATATCATCTGCTTTCTGGATGCTATTAAGAAAGGCTTCCCTCCCAGGGTTCTTCCATTTGAAAACATAAACACCATAATGATCTTTCCTCCCTCCCTTTATATGACATTTCAGCTTGGAAGCCATGAAATTTGACTAAGAGCACCAAGCTGTTCCTTAGATGGAAAAAAAACCCTAAACAAAAAACAAGCAAACAAAAAAAAACCCTAAAACCAAAAGTATGTTTAAGCTGCTGCTATATTTCCTACAAAAAATGTGGTACGGAATTAAATTCCAACAAATACATCATTAATAGGAAGCTGAGCTCAAATAAGACGCACAATAAGAGCACTATAAAACTAAACTTAAAATCAGTGTTGTATTGAGCACTAGATGTTCTTGTATTCAGAAAAACATTTTATTATTCACTGTTAATAAAAGTGTTGTGGAAGTCAAAGGTACAATTCTAAAAAGCACACATGAAACTGAAACAACCAGCAAAAAAACCCTTTCTCCTGTCATTACTGAGCTTATAAAATATTTTTAGTATTTTATTTTTGCTGCAAAACTTCATGAAGTGTTTCCTTTCCCACTCTTTAGATACTGTGAAAACTTCAAAGCAATGTGAAAGCTTCAACGGACATGAAATATAGCCATGTTCTTTTAAACAGAATTTTGAAACTAATTAAGCTGAAATACTGTAGAAGATGCTACAGTAGGAAAAGCTGATGAGCCTATAACTGTATCTCAACCAGGCACACCATGGGAGAATTTTTTCTTTCATATAGCAGCCAATGCTTACGGGCATTTAGAAAATTGTTGAAGTAATTGGAAGAAGTAAGTGGGCCACAACTGTACACATTTGTGAAAGGCAGACACTGAGATAAGAAGCTTAGGTGTGTTGATAAACCTGCCTGAAAGTGGCTTTGCTTCATATATTGCTTTTTTTCTGGAGTCAGTTTTATTTTCTGTGTGCTGAAGCCTTACATTTTGATTAGAAAACACCTTTTAATTGTGCTGAACATATTTTAAACAGGAGCATTTTAAATACACCATTATCTCCTTCCTATATTTAGTGGCTCTAGATGATAAAGTTCATTTTTGACCGCTTTATCACCTGTAGGGTAGTGACAATAATGGCTCAAACAAGGAGAACAAATGCCTGGCTGAAACAGGCATTAATGAAACAGCAGACAGTTCTCTGCTGCACAAAGGTGCAAGAGTGAATACCAGTTATCCAGACTAAAACTGCCCCCTGTATCTGCAAATAATTAGCTGCACTGAAGTGAATGGGTTTACATGCAGTTTTCTTTATGTATTGTTCAGTATTTCCCATGTGCAGTTCAAACTTACAGTACCTAAGAAGTCCCTTATACCTAAACCATAGTTTTACACTTCACAAGCTTAAACCTAATTAAACACAAAACACAAGAAAGTAGAAGAAACTCTGATATGTAGAAGAAAACAGAGCACTGATGCTTGTTGGATTATGAAGACTACATGAGCCATGTACCCCTACTTTGACACAAACATTTGCATTTTTTAAGATTTTGTTTGTTTTCACTTTTTAAAAAATGCTAACACTGAGTGATTTATTATTTATTTTTCAATGAAGGGGGTTGGGGGCTATTTTTTCAATAAAGTCTTGACAGATTAAAATAAATTTATTTCTTTTAAAAAGACTACATTATCCCAGTGGAACAGATTTTCATGTGTAGAATATTTTCACTTTAAAATATGATCACTTAAAAAACTGTAAATGAAAATAAAATAGACAGTTATGTCAATCTGTGCTGGACCTGCACAAAAAAAGTCTGAGGGGCTGTAGAGCTATGTTCCAGTAAGTATTTTATTCAACTTCCAGATATCAAAATGCTCAAATCAAACATTTATTAACATACTTTATAAACACATTCTAATAACCTCTTTCTTTCTTGAAGCAAATCAGAGATAATTTGCAAACAGAATCTCTGATCTGAAATCTTCAATTTTTTAAAAGCTGGAATAAATCTTGACCTGAATTTTACTATTTTTTTTACCCACCATTCTCTTCATACAAGAAAAGATTCACTACTTTCCAACGAAGAATAAATCCTCATGAGTAACCCAGTAACAGCGATGTGGATGTCCACATTCAAAAGAAACACTGCAAAGAAGTACGCAAGTTCTCATATCTGGTAACCAGAGTGAAGGCTGTCCTTTTGGACAACATGGACAGACACTTAGGTCTCAGTTAAGAAAGAGCTCACTCCTCCTTTAAGAGAAGTGAAAGCTAAGATTCTCACACAAAGCCTGGGAGAAAAGGGCAAATTGAAAAAATTCATGTTAAAAATACCAAAGCCTGCAGCACTATGAGCTCTTAATGCAAGCGTTGTATTAGGTTTCCAGAAGCATGTCCACTCACATTGAGTTGCACACTGCAAGCATGGCAAGGTAAACTTGCTCCACACATAAATCTCAAATTAGGGCAAAATGCTCCAGGATTCTCTGATATGATGATGTTTTTTGGAAATGTCTCCAAACCCAAATGGAAGTAAAAGGCCACAGATGCAAAAGTTACCTTAGTCCTCAATGCTCAACTATTCTTCAGGGTTTGGTTTTTTTTTAAAAAAGTACTCCTGTGCTCCAATATTCCAGGAAATTGTGACAGAAAACTTACTTATATCTTGTAAAAACATGAAGTACTTCGAGCTCAGCATAACAAATTCATAGGAGAGACTAAGTCGATCATAGCTGAACATGAAGACAAATTTTTTGCCTTCATTTTTAAGCTTTCCTTCATGATTCTTTTATTCTGCAAGTTTATAGGAAAGCAAGTTTTAGTACTCTCAGTAAAATTTGGCAACAGTGAGGAACCATTTGCATACTTTTTCCTCTTACCTTACAATTCTTTCCTCCTACAGGCTGAGTTAATTAAAGCCAAGACACTTCTAAAACATGCACAACGGATACATTTGAAGTTTATGATGAAGGAAAGTGGCAGAGTCTTTATAACGTCTTATGACCTAAAAAGTTGGTGTTCAATAATGAATGGGGTTCTACAACTTGGCCTTGGTGCTACCAGATCTGCAGCCTGCCACTGCAATGTTATTAAGGTATCAGCTTATACTTTTTTTTTTTAAACCTCTAGTGGTAATTAAAACAACTCCTGATTCAGACTTTAATTAAGAAACAAGATAATGGGATAATAAAAGGCCTATTTAAAAAGCTTAACATTTTCAGGCTGATATCTCAAGTCAATTAGCAGACTGTACTGCATATCTTTTAAAGAAGCACCACCAACTTTATTGGCTCCCCACATACTTGTTTAAATAGGTTCCTTTCCTGGTGCAGAAGTGGGAGTAACTCATTTTTTTTAACCTCCTGAAGCAAGGAAACAAAAATGATCTGGAAGTTTGGTGGTAGGTTTGGTTCTGGTTTGTTTGGGTTTTTTTTTTTTTATTTTTTTTTAAGAAACACAACTGAATATTTGGCAGCTCTAAAAAATTGCTACTGGACTAAGTCACACAGTATGCAAATGTCATCCAGTATTTTAACATGAGAACCCTCATGGATCATCTTCTACTCAAAAATCTTGTTCCCTTTTGCTCTGCACTGTCATTGTCCACTTCCACTGTATCCACTGCAGTGCTGGGGTGCTCACTGGGTCAGACAGCACAGATGGCATAGACACAGCTATATGTTTTATGGAATTTGCCCCAAACAACGAGTCTGCATCAGTAATGTCTTTATCATAGTAACAACAATGATTTTTGGCACCTACTCAACATTTTCTTCAAAATCATAACAAAAATTTTCCTGTTTTTTCTTGTGGCAGAAGGATAATACAATCAGCCTCTCTGCAATTTCATTAGTGCTAATGCAGAAGCTGAATTTATATCTGCTTAACTAATTACATTAACCAATTGCTCACTGAAGTGATGTCTGTGGATCCTGATAGGAAATCATGCAGGGAGAATCCCAAAACACAGCAGAGGGGAATTCCCAGTGGTTTCCTCTCAGACTAATTCAATGCAGAATGGGGGAAATCAATTACTTATCAAACAATGGCTCAGCTTGCTACACAAAGTCCAATTTCAGCATTTTCAATTCAAATATTTCAATATTTTCAATTTAGTATTTTCAATATTTCAGACATGTGTTAGAAAAATAAGTTGAAATGACCAGACATTCACGGGAAGATTTACGAAGCCAGAACAAGGCAGGATATCTCAGACAATAAAATGTCAAATTATCAAAGTTTACATTATTTTATAAGAAGGCCATAACTGAACCTGACAACCTAGATAACACTTAAGAAATCATCACCTGAATTTAAACTGATAAGCAGGTTAAAATAACAAAAACACAAATAAAAAAATAGTGAAAATCCAGGACAATAATTCAAAATTACTTTCTGTAAGAGTCAGATCTGTCGTCTTTTTCCTGCTTTGCCTGAAGGACAGAAACAATCAGAATTGTAGAGGTCTAATTTTCAAGTGTGTTCTACCCCACAGCAGTGCGTTCTGGAGTATTTTCAGGCGATATTATAAAATAATCTGTATGCTCCCCATTTTACACTAAAGGCAGCTGGCTGGAGGTTCCATCAATATGTAAATTAAGAAGTAACACAGGTCTTAGTTTGTTTGCAGCGAGTGAAGGACCAATGAAAAGAGTATTGAGCACAAGGCTCCAAAACTTATTCTCCTTATAGGATAAGAGAAAATAAAAAAGTCATTGCATGTTTATCCTCTGCTTTTACAAACTATCTATCCTCAATGCAATGTAAAAATAGTATAAACAATAGAAGGTTATCTTTTTTCCCCCCCCTAAGTGCCGTCCACAGTTTGTGGGGTCACATTGTATGCCTACTGAAGTGGTAAATTTTTTCTGCAAACACATCGTCTCAACAATTGCTGAATTTCCAGTGAAATCTGAACTAATAAAATAAGTTCTCAGTAAGACCAGTTAACACCACCAACACCACAGTCCTTCAGCCATAAACTGTGGTCTACACCCACCCACAACAGAAAAACCACACTTTTTAAACCCGTATATATACTAAAGAATCTCAACCACACACTGAAGAGATCAAGTCTTATTCTTACTGACTTGTAGGCTTCTTCCAAGGCTACAGAAGTCTCTTCCACGGATACAGTGGTTTGCACACAGAGCACATTTTTCTCTTCCCCTGTCCACGCTTCACCTCCTTTTCTTGAACTTTTTGTCTGATCTGCTGCTTGTAGAAAAAAACCTGAAGCTAGTGTAATACAAACATTGAGTCTGTTTGCCTTTTAACTAATAAGCTACCATGTGCCAGACCACTATTAGAGATGAATGGTGTTTTTCTTCCATTTGTTGTTGTTGTTGGGGAGAAGGGAGGGAGAAAGAAGGAAATGTGTTTGCCTTTTTGTATTTATAACTCTTGAAAACCAGAAAACACAGGGGAAATCATGAACTCCATAACCACAAGAAAACAACTTATATTGCAAGTCATTTCAGTATGTGAGGAGGAATATCAGACTACTGCTCCCTTACCCTTAAAGCATCAAAGATGCAGGTCAGTCAGCTAGTTATTAAAGGACTATTGAGACAGTAATGTTCTCTGCAAAATAGCACAGAGAATATTTTAAGTGTCACTACAGTTTAACTCTTGCCACTAAAGAAAGCAGAAACACTTCGTTCCAGTTTGTTCCTCTGGTGTGTTTTTGCTGAAAAAAAAAAACACCTAGATTTTATTTCTAATAACCTACTATGATAAGCACAGCTTAACCTTTTCTCCCCCCTCTCCAACTCATGCTTCACTCATCTGAAAAAGCTCCATTTTCTTGACTTGGGTCTTTCAGCACTTTTTCCTCTCTTTAGACCCATTTGGAGCTCTGAAGATATCCCTTCCCCCATTTAAGCCTTTTATTTTATGGTACTTATCTATTTTTAGACTTAAATGTTTCAGTCGATATGAGGCATTAGGATAGAAAATAATTGTTGTGATCTGTTCCTCTGTGTTGCTTAATGAAGTAAAAAGGAAAGTTGTATAGCAGTTTGGCAGTCTTACTGGCTGTGAAGTGTCATTAAGTAAGAGATGGCAAGTTTTATCACGCACCTCTGACTACTAAATTCACAAAACAAACAGAAGGTTTACCATGGGAGGTAGAGAGAGATCAGGCAATATCCTCAAGTCACTCTTCCAGTAAAACAGCGTGTGGTTACTGAAATTGCTATGGGAACATGGGAGTTCGTCAGAAACATACAGTTCTAGGTGAAAATGTTCCTTAACCTTTTACATTACCACTACTACAAAAAAACCAAGGTGTAGGAAGTCTGGAACTTGTATATCAGGAAAAACTAAAAAATTAAATTTGAAACAGTGTCATGCTAAAATCTTTTATGCAGTCTTTGTTGTTAAGCTGTAGTATTTGATTAAGGGAAGCCTCCACATGTGTCCTCCAGTAACGCACTTCACTTGATTTTAACACATTCTTTAATTGCAGCTGAAAAGAAGAGGCCACAGTGAAGGGGTAAACAAGAGACAACTGTTTTCTTTCGAGCCAGTGCTGCATGCAATTATTCTGCTCAATGGACTACTCATATGATTTTGGAGGGAAGTAAAGTTATATTTGGGTATCTCCATTCTGAACACAAATTCTGCTCTGACTTCCCTCCCTGTTTTATGGTTCCTTGATAATGAAAGTGTACTAAAAAAACCCAGTCCTTTGGCCAAAAAACCTGCTAAATTCACCAGAATTTAACTGTCTGCCACATTATTCATAAGTCCTCTTAACCACATATCCTGTTTCCAAATATTCACAGTTTGTGAAACAAGGGTTTACTCCCTCTAAACAGCAATTAAAAAATATCTTTCAGGACAAATTAAAACAGTATTCCTCAACAGATAGCTATTACACCACCTCCACAAGTACACTCGGATTTTATACCATGCTCATAATATTTGTTGCACTGAGGAAGCCTTATTTCTCAACTTCTGCAGAAGGGTCAAACTGTGGTCTAGAAATGAATATAAATGTCAATTATTAAAAGCAATGTTCCAAACACAGAATTCAGGTTACCCAGGTTATTTGAATTACAAAACCTGGCTTCTCAAAATACAAATGAAGTCTTCTAAACTAAACATAACACCAAGAAGAAAGAAAAAAAATTATTTATGTAGCATACTTCTTTCTGCTTCCTGTCATTTACCCCATTAGGACAGTCCTTTAAAGTGACATGGGAGAACAGCAGAGAGTATTTGAAATTTTTCTGACTTTTCCAAGGTCATGGGTATCATGGACGTGGTTTAATAATCCAGACCAGGTGGGTTGATGGAGCACAAGGAATGAATTAGTCCCTTGCTCATAAAAAAAATTCATCAAGAAAGAATAAATACATACACAAGCTTTTTGCTTTCGACAAGCAAGCTATTTCTCAGGTGATGAGGTTAAAAAAATTACTAGCAGAAATACAGAAAACTGATCACAGTGGTAACTGAACGAATCTGGAATATGGTATCGTATCTGGCCACAGGGCCTTGGCAAACATGAAAATGACCAAATCAAGAATATAAGACTAATAATAATGTGAAAAGATTCCCATTACACAGGGAATTTTTCTCCACAAGAAATATTTTCTATAGCCTTGATATCCTGATGAGAGTGCATATAATAAATTACTCAAATAACAATGAACATGTTTGGGATCCAAAGATCTGAAAGACAGGATTATGTATTTGGTTAAACCTATTCTAAAAATTATGCCCAGCTGTTCATTTCTGTCAGAAGGCACCAGAACTCCTATGCCACAAGAAGCTCTATAACATTTCCTGCATGTTTGCCACACTGATGTAGACACAAATCGCTAGTGTGAAAGCAGCTCTTCAAGAAAGCAAGGCAACACACCCCAGCAGTTTTAGGACTAGCCCAGCTCCATCTTCTATCCACCTCTTCCCTCACTTCTCCAGATTCTCTACTCCTATAAAACCTTATTTTACAAAATACAGCCATACTGAGATGCAAATCTGAAGTTTCACTTACACTGTTTTTAACTATGCCATAAACATCATAATTGTCAAAACCCACTCATCCACTCACCCACCAGTCTGCTGTGTATGCCATATTTGTATTGCCAAAAGTAAAACACAAAGGAGTAAACTGCAATAATACGGTCCAGACCTACACAATGGTTACAGCACAAAATTTAAGACAATAAAAGAATGTATGGATTTCTCACTCTGAGGTATTGGCCATGTCTCAGACATACTTATTTATTAGAGTATATGGCAGTGTAAGAATAGTTCAGATTGCGTCAACTGTTACAACACACATTACGAATATCCTTGTTTCCCTCTTCACAAGAACCAGAATTAAGACATCCTGCTTCCCAGTACAGTGCTTCAGTTCTATTCCTGAACTTACCATCAATGCATGGCATGACCTTTTGCTAATATTTTACTTCCACGTGCATTAGTCTGTTTCAGATTAAAGAACTCAAACATTTCTTTTTTTTATTGTAAAGCTTTTAACATCTTACAAATAGAAATCATATTGAAAACAGCGTGTCAGAATTCCAACAGACTTTATTCAAAAATACATTCTTTTAAAAATGTAATTCCACTCCTAATTCACACTTGTCTGCTACTGTTTAAGTTGTTACACCTAAAAGGTCTGTCTTGCCTTTGAGAGCACCGACAGAGAAAAAATACCCAGATCCCTACTTCACTGCAAAGACTGTGTTTCATTATGATAAAGAAAGGGTTAATTTTGCATTTTCAAAACTTTTCAGAAGTCTAATTTAAGAATTGAATCAATAAAATAGAAAAGACCCCAAGGGGAGGGGAGCACATATTAGAATCAAATGGTGGAGCGTTTCAGTGCATGATTTTTTTCCTTTAAACAAAGCATAATTTTTAGATTAAATACGTGAGAAATGCAACAGTGTCATTATTCCTGCTAAGTTCTGTAACAAGCACAACATAGTTCTACCACCAGCGAACGCTGCAGGTTAGGATGCAGTTTCATGTGAAATTTGAGCGATACCCTCCACTGGCAGCATACCACTGCTAAAAAAAGAAAAATTGTCCCAGCCAAACTCTGCTTCCAGGCTTAGCCTGACAATAATTAATATGTTATTTTTTATAATATGCTTTCTATAAACTTTTTCAATTTATTAAATGTAGCAATATAACATTTTACAACCATCTTTCTGTTCCTTACACCTTATGAACACTAAACGTGAATTCAGTCTAAAAATTGGCTTGTACATTTTGGTTTTACAAACCTTCATCTTCTAATAGGTTTAAAAAACCACCATATGTTCACAAGACAGCAATGCCACAGAAATGCAGCCATCCACTACTCCGCTCTCCCTGGCAAGCTGTCCACCTTCTCCATCCTCATTCATCGTTCTCACGCTAGTGTTTGCAGTGGACTGAAAGAAGGTAAGGGCTTTGACTGTATGTTGAAGGGAAACCCCATCAACACCACCCCTCAATGAGCCTGACTCCCTTGTCGAGGCATTGTGAACATACAGGCACAGCTTCAGGTGCCACATGATGGCACATCTCAAAGCACTGGGGACTGCGCATCCTCATGATGGCTTGGCACACCAACTTGCTGCCTGCACACCCATCTGCAAAGCAGCGTTGAGCCAGCAATGGACCACGGGTTTATGGTCACTCCTGTGTCACACATCGACTTGGATGTAGGTGTAACTAGGTGCACAGCTTTTCGCACTGAAGTAGAGGCAACATGCAATTTTAACAGATAGTGTGTTAAAATACAGAATATTGCCGTTTGTTATTTGTGAAAAGGAGGGGCAAAGCTACACAGATCCAAATCTTGCACAGCACTTCCACAGCTTTTGCTACAGAGCATTAGCACTGTATTAAAATTAGTATCTAAAGAAAGCACTGCAGAATTACAAGGCGTATCAGCTAACAGGTTAAAACACTGATATAAGGAAATATGAAAGTGCTAGACTAAAATCAAGAACTGCATTTAGCAATAGTCTGAAGGAATATTTTCTAATTGTAGTGAAAATCTGCTATTTTTAAGTACAGCAAAAATGGATCCTGCTGCAAGGAATTTATAAATGCATATCTTATTCAGACACAAAGCAACAAGTTAAAAAAAACCACTAATTTCAGAACTTCTTAGGGAAATTAATCATAAAAGTTACCGATCACAATAATGTACTTTCTCAATGCAGAACACTGCAGATTTGAGAAAGAAATCTGCAGCAACTTAAGGTTAGCATTTAAAATGTGGAATTTTTTCAGAGATGCACTATTAATTAATTTTAACATATTATCTTCATGACCCACTCACCAAATCCTACACTGTAAAATGTGGAGTCAGATTAAAAATTCATAGAAGAAATAGAAAAAAAGGTGTTCCCTTCAAATGCTACTCTGCTTGTTGGTCGTAAGCAAGCTTAAATCACTAGTATTACTCTTAAAATAAACTATGTCAGTAATCTTAGAGTGACAAGAGATCAGAATCCAGGTCCTGAACTGTTTGTTTTCTCCACTATAAGTTCTGCCCAGAGTAACTGCAACCACAAATATATGGTCAAATGTTATTTTAATATAATATTAAAGATGGAATACCATAAAATTTGCACTCCAGACACAGACGTACTATTGCCTCTGGTCCTTTATCCTGTATATCTTTTTTTACCTCATTTCAGTGCTTTCATTCTCATCAAACAGCTCCTTATTGTGCATGTTTCACATAATTAATATAATGCCAGGTTAGCTAACTACAGCAATACTGGTTAATGCTTCACATAGGTCCCAAGTCTGCCAGGTTATGTGCAACTCATTATTTTCCATTATCTTGTAGAGACTGAGTGATTTTAATGAGAATCAATTTCATTGAAGAACTCATCTGCGATGCCATAGCACTTTTGTACATGTCCTGTTAAGCAGCATTTCTAATGAAAATTCACTTGGACAGCTTAACATAATACCCAGAATGGAAAATGTGACAAACTGACTAGAATCACGTGGTTTTTAGAAAGGCCCAAAACAAATTAGGAACCTTTCACAAAAGCTAAGTGCAATTCTGTCTAGGAAAGAGACCCTTTGATGTGTGGATTTAATGTCGCTGTTGCTTTTCTCCTCTAAAAGGGTGGTCCCACCTTTGACTCTCTCTGGAACCTGGGTGCTCTTGCTTACTTTTCTTGTTCAAACAAAACAGAGCAGACTAAATACGAAATTAGTCATGACTCTATTCAGCTTCTTTTTCAGGACTCTGCAGAAGGGTCTAGTTACACCTTCATAACTGAAATCTCTCCATAACTGCAGAATAACTTAGTTTGAAATGGGCCTCAGGAGGTCATCTGGCCCAACCATCCACATACCCCCTGCTCAAAGCAGAGGTAACTCTGAAAGTCCAAGTATTCTGCTTTACAGAGAATTTTCAACATATAGCTTCCCCAGAAATGTCCACTTCTGACAACTTACTCAAGGACAGCACTTTCACAGCATGAAAATTTAAATCTCTTTTAAGCTTTCCAGCTACAGAACCACATCAACTGTTCCTTCCAAACTTAATTTAGCCATTTTCAGTGATGTTCTCAATTTTCTCTCCTCCAACTTGAAAATCTTATTTAAAATACCAATTGAATACATTGAAATCCTTTTGATAATAATCACTATCATCTTAGACAAGAATCTCTGAGTTTCAGTTGTGGTTGCCTTGATCACTGTATTCCTTTTTATCTTCTCTTCAGAACTTTCTCATTTTTTTACATTTTATATCACTGCACATGTTACAAGCAACATCTTTTATTTCTATTATTTCCTTCACTAGCTACACAGCAATTATTAGTTGAGAAAACAAAGTGGTAGGCTAATTCCTGCACTCAAAGAGGGTTTTGCTCCTCAGCCATTCATTTCCTGCCGTGGTCAATTCCATACATTCCATGTCACTCTTGATCCTTTAACCGAAACTATTTTGGCAATTCTATCTTATCTGTTACTAATGTGCACAATATCTACTCTAAATGTGTTCCATATTGACATTTACACAATTTCCATTCTTCTCCCCCTCCCCTTTTCTCTTTCAGAACGCACGTTGATTATAATCAGGTAACTTACTTATCATTGCTATTTCATACCTGTACCTTTTAGTTATATGTACTTTATTTACAAATCAAATTCTACTTATTGTATTCTTTGGTTTATGTTTGGACACAAGAGAAAATTATTTTACAACAGCTACAGTAGCATGACATAAGCTCACCATCTGTAAACCTTTATATGCAGACTTTATACATAAAGCTCTTTGAGACTGTGAATTGCTTGGGGTAAAAAATACATTATTTTAAGTTTGAGCTTATGAATGACAGTACTAACAACAGAAAAAGAATCTAATCAAATAGCACTTCAGACAAACATATACAAACACGATTGCAAAAAAAAAACTTCAAATGCTTAGCAATTTTCCTGCTTTCTAAATTTGTAGGAATTCTTGAAATATCTGTCTCTCCATCTCTGATTTCATTAACAAGAAATGCAAATGCATCAACCTCAATAAGTTCCATGCAAGTCACTTCTCTTACCTGCTTCTGGAAACAGTAAGTTTTATAATCTTACCAAAAATCTTCTTGATCTTTGCATTAGTAGCAATATTAAAGGCACAAATATACATATATAAGAGTCTCATTTTTATCTACATCCTTAAAGCAAAACGCTAGTCTTAAGATGTCTGCTAAAGTCTGGGTGGCAACTGCCATTTTGAAAAGCAGGAGTCCAGCAACCATGAAAAAGAAGTGTAACAGTTAAGAACAGGGCATAGTTTAAAGTTGCATTTTCTTTGCTACGTCACACCCTTCCTCATGCTAACAACTCACAACTACGTGCAAAACCAGAGTCTATTTCCTTCTAAGCCAGTGAATTTTTTTGTAGGGCCCACTGGAAACTTAAGCACTCACGATTTCTAGAAGCCTCCAGGACATTGGTTTTGTTTCATTTTCTAATTCATTTCAGGGAATCATTTTGCAGCATAGCTTTACAAACATATTGGCACAACTGAGAGTGGTGAACTTCATTCACGAGCCTTTCTTCCACCTACTACAGAAGAAAACACACACTTGGGGTTTCGATGGATTTAGAATTCACTTCTCAACAGCCAGTAAGACGACAGGGGTTTGGTTTGGCTTTGTTTTGCTTTTACTTCCAAGGTTCATCTCCGCAGTCACAGTTTGTTCTACTGCTTTTGTGTGTGCCTTGAAGGACACTTGACAACTGTTGACATAGGTATCTATTCACATGCAAAAAAATCCCACTTTAGAGTCGGTATCAGTAACTTCAGGACAAAAACACCTCCAACATTCTAAGAAGACCAGCCAAGGAAACTCAGTCCCATGCTGTGCTATTCCCTGTGATGCTTGTTCCAGAGGCAACCTTCCCCTCCTTCCTGGTCGAGGATTTCCTCCCCCTTTCCAAACTGATTTCCAGGCTCCATGCAGCCCAAAGTAACAGAATTGTAAGCAAAACAGATTTTACTGTCACTCACACACCTGCAGTCCCTCAGTGTTTGTGTGTGTATATATAGAGTTGAAATTTATAAGTTTTAATAGGAATTTTTATTACAATCAAAGGAATTATTGGAAAAATCCTTTTGGTCACCTCACTCATCTTTCTGCTAGTACATGAATATATTCTATCTTACACTCTCTGGAAATGGTTTTGGGTTGTTTTTTTTTTTTTTTTTTTTTTTTTACATTTTCTGTAGAGCATTCATCTACCTGGGGGGAGATCAGTCACCTTCTTCTACATTAGTGTATATGCCACCTTCAGAAAGTAGAGAGTACACAGCTGAATCCCTGTGCCAGATTCAGGACTAGAAGGAAGCCCAGCCAAGCACTGTCCTTCTCCCAGGTGCATTATTTCAGCACCTGGACTGTGTGCTCTCCACAGCCCCCAAGAGTGTTACCTGCTTGATGTTTAATGACAGCAAAGCCTGACCTTAAAACAGAACACTCATAATCAATTAGTGTTTGGGCAAAAATCGAGGACTTCTATAAGAAACAATCAGCAAAAATGAAATTATAATTTTTACACAGTTTAAGTCAATTAAACTTAAAAGGGATGCCGTAGGACAAACTAAAAGACATTTTTCTAGCCCAAAGGCTTTCTTCTTGACATATTACAAACACTTTTATACCCAGTAAAGATGTCAGTATTCTTTAACCAAAAAGAAAAACCAAAACCAAACCAGCAAAGAGTATTTTATTGGAAGTGTAAGAATTGGATGTAAATGATAAGAAAACAGTGAATCCATGTAACTAGATTTTTTTTTTTAAACTTCATTTCCACAAAGCCAAAGAATAATTTAACGTGCTTAAGCTCTGAGGTAATACAAAGGTATTAATATATGATGTATGTGTACAATGGCAGAAGGTTAATTTTGCACCTGCTCCAGACCTGTTGGTAGAACAGCACATTACTGGATATAATTTCCAGCAGCAATAATAACCTGCCGTCTTCCTAACACTCACACTCTCCCTACCCCTGCAACTTTTTGTGAAAGAATTAAACGCATGCCAATTCCACATAACTCTGAAAATGGGATGTGCTTATTTTTATATAAAGACACATACTCAAATAATAGTATTCTGGTTTCCAGCTGCAAAGCTCATTTTGCAGTTTTATAGGCTCACTCATGTTTGGTCCACAATTCTTATTTCCTTCTTCAGTTAAAAAAAAAAGCTAACACTGAAAGCACATTACTGACGTGCTTCAGAAAACAGTGGGAAAAACAGAATGATGATTTTTTTTCCATTGGCTGAAGCAACATCACTATAAAAAGCCAGCAGTCTCTCAAGTCTGCAAGTTTTGAGAATCTTAAAAACAGTCACATTAACGAAAACATTCAAGTTACATCAACAAATTCAAAGCTGGGTTATGTTGGATTGGAATGTCTTGAAAACAAATTATATTGCAAAGAAGGAAAGAAAGAATTTAGAAGGAGTATCCACAACCTAACATCCCACTGTGGTGCTTAAGTTACAGCACTGTACCTCATGCTCAGAGCTGACAAATATGTTTCATCAGTCTATCCACAAAGAACAGACACACGAAATGCTTTTTTTGGGTTTGATTTTGGTTTTTTTAATATACTTCCTCTGCCTTACTATGTCCACACATCTTTGAAGGATCTGCTGTTGGTCTGTGGCTTACCCTTGGATCGCATTCCCTCAGTTAAAGATGTGTCAAGCTCTTCTCTTCAAAAAGCAGTAAATACAAGTGTACTTTGTCCTGGACACGCATCAGAGGCCTTAATCTTAAAGTCAAGGATGGCTCCAAGTTCTCTGAGACTCCCTCAAGGCCACAGGAGTGTACAATTGTGGTTTAAAATGGTAATGTGAATTTAAATAAATAAATAAAAATAAATAATAAAAAAATAAATTCAAATTATACTACATTTGAACTTTCAGGAGCTTTTGAGAACAACTTTTCAGACACCAGGTTGAGAACAAAGCACTGCGTCATGTGGCATAAGACTTCTCACAGTGCACTGCTTCCCTGCATTGTTAATCATCCTCAATCTTACCCCAAAAAAATCTCTACAGGTTCAACTCAACTTCAGTTAGCTCTCAATGAACAACACTTCCTTGCTCCTCTGTTGCTGTTAATTGCCCTTACTGTCTTCACCTCCCCATATTACCTTCATACACTTCTGCTCTGTGTTACACCACTCTCGGACATCACTGTGCCAGCTTACCTGAGTCTGCCTGGCTACAGTACCAGTGGGAAATCAATGCACTCCAACAGAGAAGCTCCTTGCTGCTGCAGCAAAGCAGTTCTCCTGGAAAGGTTTAGCATTAAACACATCCTCCTGTATACTGTCTGAAATACATCTGCATTTGCAAAGAAATCAAATTAGTACCAATTTCAGTAATGAAAACTGGCTATTCTTGATCTCATCCATATTATCTAGAAACCTCTTTGGTCCTCATCAGAAAGACTTTCATTCTCACTCAACGTGACACAAATATAGAAAGAGGAAACCAAAATGCTCACTCAAGAACTTGTTAGATGTTAGACTCCAAAACTACAGATAGGAATACACTGCCATCAAGGAACTCTGAAACTGTCTAAACACTGCCTAAACATCTTTCTTTCATTTATATCATTCCATGCTATCCCTTTAGGAGCAGAAGATACCCTACCGCACAAGAAGGCCTTTAAGGTCTGAAGAGCAAAGGAAACCAATCTATTGAAGAATAATATATTATTTAATCAACTATTCTTCAAAAAGAAAAGAAACAGAAGCAGCAATGGAAAAAAAAAGATACTAGTTATATGAAGGCAGCATTTGAAAATGTGTATTAGAACTTCTTAGACATAGCACCAACCCCAGGAATTCTGTCCCACTTCAATGGCAACTCTGCTGTTCGAGGAATTTCAAAGATATTTTGGAATCTGCAGCGTTTCTCTGATAGGAACGCAATGTGTTCGTTCCTATGAAGACGGGATGATGGAAAGGAAGAAGGAATGGGAATCTGAAGAGGCAAAGTGATCTTGAAATGACAACAAGAAAAAACAGCTCAGGAATTCTGTTTCTCTGCTGTCACAAGTACTTTCCTGAATCTACAGATACCTTTCTTCCCGCATCTAAATTGCATCTTCAAATGAACCTTCTCCTCCTGAGTACGCTAAGATCTTCTAATAAAACGCACTTCCTTTCCAGTAATGACTTCAGGTATTTGCAGGCACTATTTGTAATACTTATACACTTGTTCTTGAACAAAGATATGTATTTGTTTTCAAGTGTGTATGGTTAAGATTTTTAAATTCCTTTATTCAGAAATCAGAATAGAAGAGGAAAAACAACATGAATTTGAATTCCTCTGTGCAGTTAATCCTATGCTCACTTCCAGGCTGCCAAACCTCCACAACTAGTAGGTATGACAGCACACACCATAAGCCACCAGTGGGCAAGCCCCCTAAGGTATGGTGTCAGTGCTTCTCCAGAAAGCTTAAGTCTGCAATTATCCTATGCCAGCACAGCGGATAGTACATTTCTCCATCTCCTAAAGGAGACAAGTGCAGCCTTTAGTGTTCAAGCCCTTGAAGAAATATACACCGACCAGAGCTGCCTAAAAATCTGGCCCTTGGCAACTTGTTTTGCTGTCAAATTCCCGATCTTGTAACATGACTTATTCCCAAGCACAGAAACCTCCCAGCTCCTTGTTTCTGTTGATGTTGGAAAAGAGCACAGAGAAATAATCCCGCATTTTCAGCCTTCTTTAAAATTCTGCTGCCTGCCTCTATGCATCAAAAGTTATCCAAAAAGCCTTGAATCAGGTATCACCGAAAAACTCTGTGCCTAATCCTGATATTGTTGAGGAAATCATTTACAAACACCACTTACAAAGCAATTCTTATAATATTTTGATGACATGCAGAAATTTTCATCCCTTTACACCAAGACAGCTATAAACTCACCAAGAAAGCATCACAGTACAATTTTCTCTTCCATTTGACCCACTGGTGTGGTTTCATCTCTCATGGCTGGCTGGACAACTTAGTTACTCTGACTACACATATGCAAGTTCAAAAATGTTGCTCAAGTGGTCAGAAAGAAGCAGCTTTTCCTTATGTATAAATTTCAAGCCAGACAAGCCTTTTCATTAGCTTTGGCTCTGCTTTTTTGTATTGCCCTCTCATTACTACAAGGCTTCAAAGTGTATTCTTAGTAACAGGATCTGTCTCAATATGGAAAAAAAAGTCTCTTCCTTTCCCCCTTGAAATCTCTTTCCATTACTGCCTTGCCAGTGAGTGTGCATTCCTAGAAATATGTATTTGTTATTTCATTAGTAGTGATTTTATACAATCATACTGAACAACGTTTGCTCAGGGGCTGTAGGCCACACTGTGGGTTGTGGTTTTCCTGTGAAAGAGGTTGTATTTCATGTATTTTAACCTGTGGAAAAGGTCACTTGTCATAGCAGCTTTTAAAGTTTGCTAAATGTTTATACAAAGCCAAGTGGCACAAATTTAGATGCCACACAGTTCCAGATACCAGACTCCTGTCATTTGTAAACAATAGGAAACAAGATGAGTGAAAATGGCCACCCCTGCATATAATTGAGGTGATGACCTAACCTCTTCCACCTGAAGCATGACTGGAAAGGGTGTCACAGCATTGTTACAGACACCTGTTCAATGCCAAATGTGCACCATTGATACGGTTTGACAGCATGTACTGTATATTTATTGCCTCAAGCAGGACAGATGTTAGCAATGCAGGAGATGCTCACTTCGTACTCTTTCAAGAATATACCTACAACTTCTCCAGGGAGCCAGGTTTGGCAATTTCATTAGTTTGCACATTGACAAAAAAATTAGCAGAAGTAACAGAAAAGTAAGCCCAGCCATTCTGCAAAGCAGACAGAAAATACGGATCAATTGCTTTTAAATTCAAAAACATGCTATTAACCTCAAAGCAGCTTGGTTGGAAAGTCATAATCACCGAGATTACTTTTCCTTGACAGTATTATTTTGTACCAAAACTCACAAAACAATGCATTTAAAAGAACTGACAGAGAAAAGAAGAGCACAGGGGAGAGTCACAACAATAGTGAACACAAATGTAAACTGAATGCAAATGAAGAAGTGCAGGTTCCTTCTGTACTACTCTGAGCAGACCTCGATATGCTTGTCACATAAAATACCTAATTAGTTTGTAACAAGCTTAAGTAATGCAGAGCTGCTGGCAAGGTATGAACCAACAGGATAACTGGATATGGTTCTCCTGACCATAATGTTTTCTAAAGGTACATGAGACAACAGCAAGGTGAAACCTGCACAGTATGTGAACTGGTCTGGCAGCTGCTCCTTGCCACCCTTTCACCCCCAGCCTCTTCTGATATAAGTGTTGACATGGTTAGGAAGAAAAGGTATGCATGTGTGTTGTTCAACAGGACGTGTGACAAGTTGTGTATAGAGACAATGGAGAGGGGGGAACATGACTGGGTGCAACATGTACAGCCCCAAAGTGGTCCCATAGCGACCTGTGGGACTTGACCCTGGCAAGATGCAAATGCTCTGACACAGATCAGCTTCTCTCCTTTGGGCTGCATAATAAAAATACTGTAATAGAATTTGTAATTTCCTAGCCCAAATTAAACAGTTTCACATGTGATGTCCTCACTTTTTAGTATTATAAAAGAGAGACTGTGTTCAAATGCTTCAAACAGTTCATTTTTGGCTCCTGTGGCTAGCCCTACTCTTGAAAGGATTACAGAGAATGTCTGAGAGGAAAATGCTCTTATTTTGAAGCAGAATCCCACAATTGTTCAACTTCATACTGGCAAAAGTACTCATGGCACAGTACAGTTAAAGCCCCTATGAATTTACCAAAACGAGCCCTCTGCCCTAAGACACTCAGCAGTGCTTCTTCTAAAAGAAAGGTAAACTGCCCCATTATACAGATTTAAGGGATATGACCAAGTCTCCCAAGTCCTGTGCAGACACTTTGACTGGAAACCTCTACCCTCACTCTACCAACATCTCTCCCCCTTCCAGTGCAGAAGGTGGAGTTATGACTGCTGCGGGTAAGACACCAAAGGGAAAGTAGGCAGCTCTTTCCAGGGCAGCTCCTGGGCTCGCTCCCACCCAGGACCAGGACCTCGCTGTTACCTCTCTAACAGGTCAGCATACACTTCAGCAGCAGGAGACGGCTCACCTGAAGCTCCCCGCCCCAGTAGCGCGCTGATGACCCTCAAGCTGATGCTGATGTTCCTCCATGCAAACGTACTAGCTACTCAAATGCAGCTCTGCGTGCGCGTTCCAGAGTACATCCTCTGGTAAGGGAGTTGAAAAGTTTGTTGGAGAGGACATAACAAATTAGAAATGAATTTTTAAAAAAAATCCAAGATTTGACATGTGAGAAACTTAAGGAACAATGAAAGTTAACTTTGCTAAATATTCCCAGATTTTAGAGGTTATTTAAATATTGTGAATTATCAACGAGATTTTTAATCCATTTTGCCCAACTTCCTTTTTGCACTTCAGAAACTCAAAAAAGCAAAATCATACTTGTTAAATGTAATTTATTTTCAGTTCTTCTGTCTATTGAGACAGGCATTTTCCAGCATCTAAGGGCAGTCTAACAGATTTTAAAAGCATGTATTTATACTCAGGCTTGCAATGAAATTCTTACAAATATGCAATGGAGTTCTGTAAGTTTAAATATCAATTCCAGCCTATACAAGGCAGATATTATACACAACTTTAGCACCAGGACTGCCTTAGAAATGTCTATGTCTTAACTGGATTTGATGTTGAAGCTGGCCTTATTTTGTCAGAACACACAGCAGAACTGTATTTTCAAGGAAAAATAATTGATATTCAGCCTAAATAGGCAAAAGAATAACTTTACAAATACAAGAACTGGAATAACTAGCTCTACTGCAACCAAAGATCAAGCAAGTGATTTGATACTGTAGGGAGAAAAAAAACAAAACTAGATACTGATTAAAATGACCGGTTTGATGTGCACAAAGACATAAGACAGCAAATGTTATTTAGATCACATGACACTCAGCAAGAAAACAAATACCCTAAATACTACGGTACTTCTAAAAATGTTCATTTATATAATGTTCTTATCAAATCTGCCTATAAAAACCTGCCCTACAGCAACAATTAAGCAAAATGGATGTAAAATGTAGCATTTTCAAAATCAGAAATTAGCTATAGTGGACTTCTAGTCCACAAGATTTTTTAAGATAACAAAGACTTTTTACAGGAGAAGAGTGAGATCAGATTGTCTGACTTGGGTTAAAACATGTCAGCCTGCAGCTAGGCTTTCCAGAAGTTGCACATAGAATCAATATAAATAAGGCACTCACAGGCTGAGTGACTACTCCATGCCTCTTATACCTTCCTGCTCATCTCCCTTCCTCTTAGAATATCTTTCATATAATTTAAACAGCAACATAATATCACAGTTTCCAAGCTAATCCATCCACTTAACTTTCAAAGGTGAAAAATACACAACTCCAGACAAAATAATCAAGTACATCTTAAAAAAGTTTAAGAAGTTTGTGCAGATATGCCTTTTTGTGCACTATTAAAAGAAAAGGCAGATTAAATATTGGAGAAAAGGGAATAAAACTCCTGCCAGTGTTCCTCAGCAGCTCAACTTCAACAAAGTCAGTATCATCATTTACTCTGTGAAGAAAATGGAATAAAAAGTTATACAAATTACTGAAGAACTGCTTAGCGTGGACAGTAAGAACCCATTTCATTGGCATTTGTATTAGACTGTTTTTCTGCTTCTTCACAGAATTTTGTTTCTTCTGCGTACAACACAAGAGTTCCATTTGTATCCATGCGCATCGCAGAGCCTGCTGAGCAGCGCTGCAGTAAACAGCACCATTTAACATAGGAATGGAAGGCAGTAGGTTTCCTCTGTTTTCTGCCCACCCTGCCACAGATGCAGAAGTAAAATGCAGTGGTGAGAACAGAAGTTTTAACCAACTACAGCAAGCCTGAAAGAAACAGGAAATTATGTAGAGAAGAAGCGGAGCACTGCAGTCGGTCTAGGCAGGCGTGGACATCATACTCTCGCTCTTCTACAAGCCTGCTATTTAATAATCTTTTCTGGTCTTTTACAAATAGGTTGTATAAGACTTAAAGTTTTCTTTGAACACTCCATACTGTTCTTTCTGGCTACCCCAAGCAAAGTCATTAACCCACCTCTTTTTGGAGTGTTACCAAAAAATGCATTTCTATGGTGCAGCTATTAAAGTTAGAGGCATTTATAGGCAAGTTCACAACTTCCATTAAAACATTCCATATATATTTAGATCTTACTTTTACCTCCATCTTTTTATATTTTACTTCTCTCTGACTAGAGATCTCCTCATACTGTGCCTCCAATACAGTACGCGCTACCAGAAGACAAGGCATTAAGACAAGTGCACCTCTTCCATTCCCACCCAAGAAGGGAACAGCAAAGCACAGACTGCTCCCAAGCTACATCTACAATAACAAGGAGCAACACAACTGCTTCTGAAGTGCCAGTATAAAGGAAAAACAGGCAGTAATCATCACTGTAGAA
Organism: Morus bassanus; assembly: GCA_031468815.1. NCBI lineage: Eukaryota > Metazoa > Chordata > Aves > Suliformes > Sulidae > Morus > Morus bassanus. The sequence continues at coordinate 18,615,717 of CM062600.1, read as the reverse complement.
GACAATCCTACCTCTTGAACAGGCTCTGAGGGTATTCCTTACATGGGAACCAGCTACACGAAAATAAAACACTGTTGGCTCTTAAAGATGTGAAATATTTTGAAGCATAAGTCTACTTTGAAAAAACACATGGAAATTCCTTTTTTAAAATCTCATGTGTCTCATAACTTTTCTCACTTAGAACCCCTCAAAGGAACAATAAAGAATTAACAGATAACAAAACTTTCCACAAGCAAGGCTCTACAAGTTGCAACTGCTGAGCAGTAACAAATTCACCATTTTACAGATGGAAGAACTGAGAAGCTGAAGATGGAAAGCTGAGAAGCCTTTCCAGTGGTACTCAGAAAACATACAGACACATGTTTATAGGTAGTTCCGCACAGCTTCCCCAACACCAAGGCTTTCATATATAAAAAGTTAATCTCCTACTCTTATAAAAGACATTCTACCTCTTCTCTGCTTGCTGCTAATTGTCAAATAATGCAAGAGACAACCATTCCTACCTGATTTAAATGCCATAAAATGCTACTCACTTGATATATCTAAAAGCCTTATAACTCTCTGAATTTTATACCTTTTAACATTCAGAAGAAATTTTGATTTTTATGTATCTATAACTAGAAGAATTATCTGTTTTTAAACATCCATGTTAGAAAGCTGCTGACTTGGAGATTACACTTTGTCTTCTTCTGCCCTCGCCTCCAATTCTCAAAGGCAGCAGTCAACTTTGCTGTAATGGAGAAGATGCATTCTTCTGCACACATGCAGAAGAGCTATGTTGGTAAGACTGCACTTTGCTGTTAGAGAAAGTTCAACTTTTATGCTCACCTTTTCCTAATCTCACCCATTTCTTACACTACCTTATCTTTCTACCTTAGAGTCAGGAAGAAACAGACATGGGAGAGATGCCAATTTTTAACACATTTGTGAAAGGACCACAGAGCTTTCTGCCTAAGTAAAAGTAGGGGGACCAGTACTGCTAGGAAGTACTGCAAAAGCATAGTAAAAGTACTGAAAAAATAGGGTTATTTTCCATTGCTACACACAAATGAAGACAACAGTTCATTTGCTAAAACACGGTATAGTTTCTGAGAATAGCAGACAAGAAAGTATATAGTTGCCTCAGAACTTGCAATAAATCCCATGAATGTTTTTTCTTCATCTGAGAAGACTGAGGAACCAAGCCTACAAAACCCATTTGAGGCAAACAGGAAACAAATCTTGTAAGAAAAAAAGGGGGCACGCACAACTGCATTAAATGAGAAAAACTCACCAGATTGTTTTTCAAATGCCCTCAAGGTCTTAAAGTTTAACTCTGCTTGGCAATTAAATGGATCACCAAGTTTAAACTTAAAAGTTAAGTATTTCAGCTGCTTTTCTGCTGCTTATTTGGACTGACGATAGTAAAGTTACACATTATGGACAGTTCAATCTACTCCTGTACAAAGCAAGAGCTTCAGGATTAACTATGGGCTGAGGTTGCCCAAGGCTGCAACCAACTGTATAAAGTCAACCAGGTGGGTCCATTTTCTTCTTTATAATTCCATGACACAAAGACACATGGACAAAGTCATTAAGAGTGTTTTAGTGGGAACAGAGCATGTGCAGAGGCTGTAGCCAGTTACAGGGTTTCTAAATTCATGTGTTACAGACTGTATTCATAAATTGTGTATATAGCCAGGTGAAACATAAGAATACTGTAAAGAGATCCCTGTAAAAAGATCCTCACTATAAGCTGCATAATTAGATCATGTAAGATCACAAATGGAGCCGGATAATTAACTACACCCTGCAGTAAAACTGCCACTGGTGAGCACGTACTCCTGGAGTCACACCATCTGGTAAATGGTTTCTAAGTAAAATGTAAAACTACTCACAACTTATAGGACATGGGTTACACTGCCATCCATTTCTACACTGTTAAGAAAACAAAAGTCCTCTCAGCATCTTGAAAATTCTGGACTGCAGCTTCATTTTTTCCTCTAATTAAATGGATTTAATGAGAGATAATAGATATGATAGATCAAAAACAGTCTAATGCAAGAATTGGTGCGCATTGCAAGTCCAGAATTTCTGGCTCTCACGGTGGAGCAATGAAATTTCTGACAGTCTTCTGCAGCAATGTGACAGCCTAGAAGCAAATTATAAATTTCAGGCTCTTTTTTATGAGCTGTTCCACACACTCAAGATTATACAGTCATTCTTACTACAGCCCCTACAAATACGAGGACTTTTTCTCAATATTCTGAAATCTCTTCTTAGGGAAGTTTCTGCTTTCTTAGCAGCAGCAGTATTTATTAGACTTTAGTTCTCAGAACAAAACTGGTTTCATGAGGTACCTTGCCCAAAGCAGCAACCTTGCTTGTATACAGAAGTTCAGAAAGACCTTGAACCACGACTGTACTACCTGAGGCTAACCAGGCCTCCAATTACCTCTAAATAGGAATGCAAAAATCTTTTCTCTCAATCTCATCCTTACACATTTTTGCATTCATCCAAGGCCTGTCCTACTTAATTTTTGCAATTGCTAGACACTTACAAATCTGCTTGATAAGAAGACTATAAGCAGTTCAAGGGTGTACATGCCAACTTGTTTGTGTTCTGAGAAGGAAAATGGTGATGTCCAACTCAGAACATAAAGTGTTCGAGAGGTAGGTGATGAACATGAGAAGCAATTTACAATTGTTTAGTCTTTGCACCTCATCACAGTTCTTCCAGCATCATGTCTTTTAATTGTCCTCTTTATCTGAGACCCTACAGATACAAATGACTCCTCTATTTTGGGGGGGGGGGGGGGGGGGGGGGGAAGGGCACCTAAATGCATCGCAAAACCTGAAGACTGAGAAGGCAAACGAAGGAGGTACATCATGGCATAGATGCTCAACTCTGCCACCTCCCACCTCTCTGGAGTAGGAACATATCACTAGCATCCACCAACTCTCACTGTTCTGCCACTCCACAAATACAACTTCTTTTCAGAGGGAAACAAAGGGCTAAATAAACCGAGGGGGAAGGGGGAAGCACCACCATATTTCCTTAAATATCCATCTAAGTGCAGGTCCTGCCTGCATGTCATGCAGGCTGCACAGAATCTACAACCTGAATTAAGTGAGTGATCTAGCTCCGCTAGAAGAAAAGCTTTGTTTCTCATCTACTCCACCTTGCTGATAAAGATGGGGGAAGTATTCACAATGGCAAACTTAGAAAGCAGAATGGCATACTGACTGAAGTAAACAGAGCAAAACGTCTAGGTCTAGATTTGTTCACAGCCCAAAAATGTATAGAAAGCCTGTAAATACTAAGAGGAAAAAAAGAAAATCATGTTCTTTTAAAAAGTAAAAAATAATCATTTAAGATTTCCAGACTTCTATGTACTCTGTAGAATGATGAATATGTATTAAGATCTCAGTTTCAAATGCAGTCAGACCCCATTTTGATTTTGAACAAATGGTAGTAGAAAAAACTAGTTCAAAATATTTCCATTGTTATATTCCCCTTTTAAAGCATCTAAAAGTTAGAGGAAATTAATTAAAAGGAAATAAAATTAAATGAGTATAGTAGCATTTTAATATTACCTGTCTTTTGTCAAAAGCATTCCATTAGCAGGTTTAACAAAACAGCACATTTATCAGTTATTTTTTGTCTTGTATTGGCAGACAAAATCCTGTAACAAAATTCTTCAAATACATGTATAAAGAAGGAACAAAATAAACAAGTATTGAACTCTCACAAGGAACCTATACATAGAATTCACACTGAAAAAAAGAGCTCCCCCAAGTCCTTAATGGTCAAGAATAAAATCATAAATGAAATAAAGAGAAGCAAAATCAAGAAAAGAGCAAAGCCTTCCATAGGACAAACTGTAATTAGATAACTGGATCTAATGAAATCTGTGGAATGGATTTACAGAAAAAAATTGGATAACTATCGAGAGACAACAGTGGGCAAGAATAGTTTATTTATCCTAATGATTTTCAAGCATAAACGTTAACTACAGATCATGTGTAAAAATACACAACAATAAATACCTTACACAGTAACGTGCCTTACTGGATCTTCCTAGTGAGGAGGCATAGCAGAAACTCTTTAAGAACACACTCTTACTTCTCAGATTCCTCTGCAGAGATATTTGGCACCAATGATGTGACATTTCTGAAGCACTCAGACCTTTCTACAGCCTTTACTACAATTTCTTTTTTTTTATCTGGCTCCTATGGTTATAGAAAATTATCACAGTTGTTTAGAAAGGTCTGGACTAGACAGCCTAAGGAATTACTGCTATTAACAGTGGGAAAGAATGTGCAAGTGTGTGCCTATGTTGATAATTATTAAATAAATTACTGAAGGAAACAGATATTAAATAAATACAGCACTTTTTGGGATCAGTCTTTGTTTGCAAATCAAAATCATAATTAGCAGCACAGATCATCAGGATTGTTAATTTGTGCTCCCTCTGCTGGTTAATTTACCCTACAGCCATAAAAATAATAATAGTCCGTAAAAATCCCCAAATTGTTGCATTGCAACTCAACAGCCAAAAAAATCTGGAACCAAATTATATTAAAGAATACCCTTATACACAGCCAATACCTTACACATCAGTTCTAAATGTCGCCTTAGCGCATTAATATGTCAGAATGGAAGCAAAAGGATCTTGCAGTTCAAAAAGATGTTTCCTATCATACCAGCTTGTTTTGTGTGCCTAGTTCATAGAAATTCCACTTCCCTCAGATTTAGAAATGCAATTAAACATTTCAAATTCTGAATCATTGTAAGAAGCTGCTGTTAATCAGATTTTTAATTGAAAACTCCGTTTTTCTGCTCCTCATAGAAAACACCATGAGCAACTGAGCTGCAAAGCAGCCTAGATCACAGGACAACTTGGGCTGGAAGGCACGGTTTGGCAGCCCACCTGATCCACCCCCCTGCTCACAGCAGGGCTATATCCACGCTGCAGTCAGGATGCTTAGGGACTTATCCCATTCACTCCCGAGGTAACTCACTCCATGCTTAATCACCCCCATGGTGAAAAGCTTTTCATGGCATATGCAAAATATTTTTTAGATCCAAATCAAGCATAATTCAAAGTCCGAGTATAAGCAAACAGCAAACTTGTAACAAAACCCAGGAAAAAATAGTTTACCAAAAATCATGTGATCTGATCACTATTACTACCAGTCACAAGCAGCATATTTCGTGGGCAATGCAAATGTCACCAGCAGCTTGAATCACCTGAAAGAACCAAAGACCACCTTACTTTTGAATTTTCATGGTATAATACCTATGGGACTCTGCATTTCATCTGAAGCTGACAAAATACACTCTATAAATATTTATATAGCATATAGCAGATTATTTGACTCTTTTTATTTCATGAAGCACAAATAACATTCATATATCCACAGGTTTTCTGACTACCTCTCCTGGAGAGATAATTTAAATACTAATTTTAAACGTCAGCTTCTGACAAAAAGCTGTTTAAAGGATCTTTAAGTGGAGTGAGTTGATGTATTACTACAATTACTTTTAGTTAGCAATAGTGGAAATAATGGTCAATTTCATTTACCTTGCTCAGTATGTTTTTTTTTATTAATACGCTTTAGTTTTGTAGATGAGCAAGACAAACTTCTATTGTTATATACAGAAATGTAAACACTTAACACTTCCCACAACAGCTGACTTCAGGATTGATTCTGAGTGTTATCTCAAAAAAGCATTCAAAGAGCCAGTGCAATAAAGACCACTACTGCCCCCTAATGAGCCAGCCCACAAAAGCTCCTCTGTAACAGCGTTTCATGTCTTTCCTGAAAAAAATCAAGTTATTATAGCCATGAATTACTAAAAAAAAAAAAGAAATTAGAAAGTTTCACGAGGAATGAAGACAATCATTAAGAACATATACACTAAATTCCTGCCAAATTTCTGCACAAAAGGCACACATGTAAGTTTGGGGAGAAAAAAAGAAGTATCTAGTATCTAGGTTTTTCGGATAACTTAATACTTAGTCCACAAAGAGATCATGAAGATGGAAAATACAGCACAAAAATTATGTTCCAACGCTTTTGTAGGTATATAAGCAGACAGTAGCCAATCTTAAACCTATTCTATACGAGGATGTAGATCATTCAGCAAAAAAAAAAACCTGCAGTTATCTTCACACCAACCCAGATTTTTAGTTGTTAGTGTTTGTAGTGAGAGCATCAGTATGTTTTTCTTGTTGCACTGTTCTATCTAAATGCCAGTTACAAGTCTATTCTAGGCTTATAATTATTGCAAAATAATTCTGATCTTGGTATCTAATTATACCCACAAAAAGATGTAGAGAGGAAACAATCAAAAAAATCCACTTGCTGAATTGTTTTTGTAAAGGAAACAGACAAACTTTCTGTATCATGCGAAAGTGACATTTTTTCCTTACTTCTTTAAAAATTGTTTCACCACAGAATTGAATCTGTATGCAGTGCTGCCCAATGCAGCTTGGACATAAAATATTGTCTGGTTCCTGTATTTACATTTCAAAAATACAGACTGCATTGAACTACCGAAAAAATACAACTGCTGCAAGTCCTGGCAAGCAGCACAAACATAAGCTGTGTATTCTCTTTTATTCTACTATAAATCAGAAATTCCACTCACATTAGTAAAGTTACTGTGATTTAAATGCAATGCTAAAGCAGAACTGAGTTCTGATTTTTCCCCTCAAATCTTTTATATTGACTTTTTCATAGATAAACATTCTGACAGACACCACAGAAGACTCCCATTTCCATTAGCAAGATAACGTTAAAAGCAATTCATGTGTTTAATTTAAAACATGCTAGCTAAGAAAAGATACAGATTTTATGAATAAAAAACTACGTTAATTAGTGGGTTTTGGCACTGAAACACCATCAGTCACTAAAACCCTTGAACTTAAGACTTTACCTTAAAACCTGCAAATATTGGCTTTCTGTGGCCTCGCATGCAATGTCATTAGCACAGAAAGGTTGCAAGTGATGAGTAGTATCTTACATAACTATACACAGTAGAAGGCTGCAAGCTACTAGGCATTAAAAGTATAAGAAGCACCAATCACATGCTAGGTCATAAAAATAAATTATCTACAAAGATATTTTAGAGACCCAAAATAACCATATTGCAAGCTCTCTATTACTTTACAGCTGAAAGAGCTGGTAATACAGCTCTTAGTCTACCTAACATGTATGCTATTACATCAGTACTTCACAATTCCAAGTGCTTACTATAATTTTATGAACTATAAAAATGAGAACACTGGCAGGACAAACAACAATCAAGAGTTCCAAGTGATGCCTCAGAACTCTGAACATAAGGCTATCATCACAACTCATTCCAACTCTGCCAGGCATGTATTTCTTACCTTTGAATCTTCATTGCTTACTCCCAGCTCCAGCACAGCTCGAGGAGACTTCAGCTTCGCTTGCATGGACTCTGCCATTTGAAGATTAAGCTGCCATCCTATTGTTTCAAGCTATAAAACACAAATTTAGATTACAATCAGATGGTACAGAACCACTCAGGTCAACTTCCAATATTGTGAATGGTCTGTGTCAGTGAACACAATGTCAGGCTCCACAAATATTAAGCATTTTTATACAATGCACATTCACAAATTCTTCTGAACTCCAAGACAGATTTGCTTCTGTCTCTTGCCAAATTTATCAGTTCAAACAGCCTGTGACCATCCCAAATAAAGTGACTTCATATGCCTCAGCTCTGCTGGAACCAATGCATAAAACACAACTAAGGATCAAAAGAAGGTAGTTTCCCCCTCCTTGTGGAAGTTTATCAGCAAAGTTGAGGATTCAATTTTATTCCGTATTTATTTTTCCTTTAGGAAAAAGAAAAAATTACCAATAAATGGTAAACCAGCTAAAAATAGTAATTTCTTAATCAACACATCTATTCATGTGTGTTCTCCCATATACAGATGTTAATGACAAAAATAATCCTGTGCTGCTTTTTAAATTGTTACTACTGAAAAGCGAAAAACCAGTTAAGCATGTGAGCAACAGAATTTTTAATAGAAAGCTACACCAAAATACATTTCAAATGGCTTTTTAATCATTAATCTAAAATTATATTCAAACATTATCAAGCTACACCTCACACATAAATGAAGTATCCAAGAACAGAACTACATGTCTTTCAGGAAATAACCCACCTGGCCTTCTTCAATAAAGAAAAGAAAAAATATAAACTCTGACTATCTGGCAAGTTAATTTGCATACAAGTTCATTTCAATCTAGTGTCTCCCCTTTGCTAGTGAAAATTGTGGCTGACTTGGTAAAAGTGAAAGCGTACCACATCTCAGTTAATCTCTTACCAGTCCAACAATTCAGCTAAAGTCATCAACAGCACAAGGCCGTCCCAGAGGTGCTGTACTGTAAACAGCAGAGAAGCAAATACGTGCCCTGCCTCCTACAGTGACAGTAATCTCTAGATGAAAGATAGGGAAGTGAGTGGCAGAAACATCTTCCATGGGCACAGCCCACACACTGAACTTCCAAAATTTATTGCAGCTATACCATTTACATATTAATGTACATCATATTGCATTTTGTTGTATAGTCATTGATATTATATCAATTATGTAACAAACACTGAAAGCCATACAACTAAGCATGCTTAAAGGAAAACTACATATGATCTATTAACCACCACTGCCAGTCTAAGATGGTTAGGGAGTTTAGCCAAGGCCAGACAAAGTTAACAGAAAGACACAGAGAGCCTCAGACTGACTTTGCGTACATTTATAGGAACAAGACTGTAGGAAGAACTTCAGCAGGTCAGCCTGCAGTCTGTCAGCTGCTCTGCGACAAATGCCCCTATACAGGCTTCATTCTGTGGTAAAAAATAAGGAAGTTTACACATTAATCAAATCGATGAAAACATGCGTACAACACAGACACAGCTAAAATGCTGTAAATCTGGTCTAGCTCATTTTGTGGTAGGTATTGTTTTAGTAACAGTATGCCCACAGCCTATGAACTAAAGATGCTTTAAAAGGCAAGTCTTATAAACTCTAAAAGCAGATTAATTTTTAATCATAATTCTCTGTTTTGATTTCCTCTAACCTTATTACATTTTGGTTGATGAAAATAACAGGGCATTGCCCATTCCACTCAAAAGTACAGCACAATCCAAAGTGGATTCCAGGGATGTGCTCAAGTCAATCACACTAATGAACAAGTCTGCTAAGCCCCTCTGCTGGCCAGTATCTGGAACCTTCCAGCAAATTATACCAGAATGACACAGCTGGAAAACATTCTTCTCTCCACAAACTTCAATAAAATTAAGAAATTACTTCTGGTTCTCTCAGGAGAATATCTTATCATCTTGCCTTACTCTAGGTTTTAGATCAGAAAGAAGTTCAGTTCAGTTAAAGAACCCTATCAAAATTGATAACGGTCAACAGAGAATGACCCAAATGCTCCCTTATGGGCTAGTGGTGGGAGCAGCCTGAAGCAGGCAACAGGAGATAGGTGTTTTATCTAAATAGGTGGTACTAACCACTACGGTCAAACACGAAGACAGTGAGCAAGCTCTGGAATGTGACGGTTCTTCATACTGCAGTCACTAAGGTTCAAACCCCACACTACTCAATTTAGAAAGGACTTTCTAACAGTTACTTAAACACTTTATTATACTAGTATGGAAACCAAGCCTTACATAGGCTAGCAGCTTATCCAATCTTATAAAACAATGCCACTAGAGACAGAACAATATCCTAGGAAGTCTGACTTTTAAGACTTTCCTAAAGCTGTTAAACGGTGTACTGTATGTAGCATGAAAAACAAACCATCAAAAGTAAAGAAACTAAATTTTATGTCTTCTATTTCACTTTTAATACACATCTATCCAGGAATATTGTAGAGGGCTCAGAACAAATACAATATATGTGGCAGCACAGTGACCTGAGTTTATAGCTGAACAGCAGCCATAACTCTTTTTTTATATTGCTTTACCTTGAAATTACTTTGTTTTCCTGTACGGTTCATGTGTCTTTTCTGTTTTAAATATAGTTGTATGAGAACAAGTTTTGATTAACAAATAGCATACTGTCTAAGGCTTCAAAATGGTCTATTTATTTTCTTGAAAGAAAAATGTAACATGTATTTGGTGACGGTCATGTTTACTTAGAAGACATTCAACATCCTGAAATATCAATTAACTTTTGAGAGTGGTGGCATGTTTCTACATGGCATTTGTGTCAAGGCACAGTATTTGGTAGCCACGAAGTGGTACATATTTTAGGGCCAATTTTGTCAAAAATTAAAGGACTACAAAACTGTTTTCACTTCTGATATAAAAGTTGTTACAGAAAACAAAACATTGGGAGTGACTATACGGTGCCAGAATCTGCGCTGCTGAAAAGCATTTACGGGGTGGGGGGATGGTGGGGAAGTATTTCTTCATAACTAGCATGAAAATAAAGCCATGTTTTTAGTTACTGTAGACCTTTAGCTTCCTTTTACAATTTCTTATCAGCAGAGAAATGTGCTGGATACCTTGTCACTGCAAAAATAAATACCATTGAAAATGTTCTATTTAGCACTGTAAGTTCTCACTGGTATCTCTGGCACTTATTTAACCTCAGGGTTATGTTTAGAAAACAAAAAATAGATGCAAACTGGAAAACAAAGAAAGGAAAAAACATAGATAGTAAATAAAACCAATAGTAAGCACATATGAAAATGTTTCAGATCTGCTCCATGAACCCTATAGCAAATGATTCAAGGCAACAAAGATATGAGGAAACTTTCGACAACCCCTGTAATCCTCGGTTCCCATGTCCATTTTGTTACACTCAGGCTTCTGAAGAGGATACTATGACAGCCAGGACTAATAGGCATGGAAGAACCTATGTGCTTCTCCCTTCCAGTGCTCACTCAGTACTAGCTGTATAAAAGATAAAGTGTTATACCTGCTAAACCAGCTCCGTACCCATCACAAACATAGTGGTTCTCCACGGCCATCCATGCCTGTCCCAGGGGCAGATCCACACTAGAGAGCTGCCAGTTACCCTAATATGAGAGGATCTGAGCCTTCATCTGTAGATCACTAACACCCTTAGAGGTACAAAAATACATCCTCACTGGTCTGTCTATGATGAAGTCTATGATATTACACTGGAGGAAAATGACTGTGAAAACATGGGAGCTTCCAACTCACGCCCACTGTCCCGTCCACCAGACTATTTTCTGTGCTAAATAGTAGAGCATATTATTTTAAGTATTAGGAGAAGATCATCAGCAACATAACGTAACTATGGTAAAACATTTGGGTGAAAGTCACCCTCTGCAAAAAGCCCATGTGCACTAAATGTCAAGTCAGCCTTTGCAGCTTATCTGTTATGAACTTAAAGCACAATCTCCAACCAAATAAAGGATTTCACATAGTCAAAATTAACACCCACAGAATCGACAATTTCCCTCACCCCTTAGAGCCCACTATGTTTTTACATACTCGTCTCTTTCTCACATATTTTCACCACAGTTCCTTACTTTCACTTTTGACTGTCCATAAACATTACTAAAAATTAAACCAAAACTAAGAACAAATCCAAGAAATCAGATAAACATGACAAGTTTCTATATTTTTGTTGAAAAATCAAAATACGTCTCCCTTCTCAACTATGTAAAGATATTTATCTTATTCTCTTCAATGAGAAATCAAATAAATGTTCTTTGGCAAAGAAATTCAGGCTAAAAACGTCAAGGAGCCAACAGTCATCTTAGCTAAACAAGAACCAGTCATTCAGACTCAAAGGACTACGACTTTGAGAGTGAAGGCAGACTGAATATCCAGAACAGGCGTGTTGTAGGGCTCTAACCTGAAGGACCAAGAACAGAGCTGAAGTGACTGAGAAACTCACACTGAAAATGATGTTGGCAAGGACCTTAATCTGAGAAAAAAAAAAAAGTGGGAATATTGTGAAAAAGGAAAAAATAAAAGTGGAAACAGAATTTCAGAAAATGCATAAGCACCTAAAATGTCTTCCCTAATACCTCCAACTTCAGCCGTTCCAAACTTCTGGAGCAGGGCCCAGTATTTTTGAGGGAGGAAAGGGGAAAAAGGGGTTTAAATGCTCAGTCAGTACTGGAGCAGGGAAAGGAGGTATTTTTTGATTTTGGACTTGACTGATATACTGACATCACATCTCCTGTCTGTCTCTACAGCTATTAAGACTGGAAGCTTGTTTTAATTTTAAATGGAAAACGGGAATTTCCATATAGATTACTCACTTCCAGAAGGTGAAGCTTTCAGAAGGTCAACTAATATCATTATGAATCATTACAGGAACTATAGAAAGTCAGTATTACTGTCCTCAGTACTCAATGATGTAGCACAAACAGCTTGCTTCTTACCACAATGCAAGCAGGATGCCATAATACTATGCAAACCACTATTTCTTCTCCATGGGTAATCCATGATTTGACATCTATTTGTCCCTTAGAAAGTGCTCTAAGCATTGATCTCAGAGAAAGCAGGAGTAACAATGAATAAACAAAGCACTGAACCTGCAAGAATTACAGTATAGAAATACTGCTTGGACACAAAATCAACATGACTGAGGTTTTTATAACTGCCAGACATTTAGAGAGTTATGAAATAGCTGTCACTTTACAGCTCAATGCAACATGTTATGAAGATATAATTATTTCATTCAGATTCTTGCACTCCATTCTCTTGTCAAGATTTGCTGCTTTCAGAACACCTAGCTTTCCCTAAATAGAATATTACATACTTCACTTCCGTGTAATACTACAACATAAAATCATAATCTTCAGTTAATGAGAGAATAATACTATGTTCAGAACACATACATGATTAAGAACATGTGGGCAAACGCAATTAATCAGCATTATAGGTTAAATATGATTTAACAAGCCACTATAGATAAACTGGCTACACGAAAGATTATGAAGATCCTGGCATATCCATTATTAGCCTCTCAGACAAACAAATGACTGTATGCATTTCTACAGGGAGAGAGATAAATGCTAATTAGCATTTAGAAAGGAGATAGAAAAAGAACTCTCAAAATTAGAGTTTCATCTTAAAGTCTAAAAAGTGAGAAAAACAGACTTCTAAGCCGAACACTTGTTAACAAGTCTGATGGGCAGAGAATGCAGAGGCAATTCTAAATTAGTAGCAGTGTTCTGTACTTTTATATTTATGGGGGAAAAAAGCTTATGAAAGCCCTGGATGGGAAAGGAACACACAGCATAAGCAAATGAGCAAATGCAATTTGTGAAGTCTACTACTACTATTACAGCAAGTGTTTTCAGTATTGCCAAAAGGTAATTGGTAAAAAAAAGCGGTAACATTACCACTACATTTGGTAATGGTTGAAAATTAACTATATAATAATACAATTTTTCAATTGTATTATTTCAGTTGGGTATTTCTCCCATTGTCAATAGGTTGTAGCTTAGTTCATCTGTTTGGACTTTTTTTTAAAGCAAAAAATCCCCCCAACAATATGTGCCTTTTTAGAGAGCAAAAGGTTTTCATTACCCTGAAGTTGCTAAGGGGCTGTTGAAGCTTTCCACTGTGAGTGATGAGAATGTTAAAGCAAACTGAGCTTGTGGCCCACAGTCAAAATTAAAAGCCAGTAAAAGTAACATTTAGAATAACTAGGTCACATGTGAATATTGAGAAGAAGAACATGTACTAAGGAAATGATGATATGATACTAAATCTTATTCACCTAGTTCATAATGCACGTATCAGTTCAGTCAAATTGGCCTCTAGTGACATTACAAACGAGCACAGCTGAAAATAAATCTTAACATCCCTTCTGAAAATTCAAACCTTGGCACAAAACTGAGTGCTTCTAATAGTACTACCTCTTGCAGTATTGGTGGTGCTGAAGGACTTGATTAATATGGACATCCCTGTTCTTGGTTGCCAGCAGCTTCCTATGGCACAAAATGCTATTTTAGACTTGCATACCTGAGAATTAACATCCAAGTCTCCTGACTTTGAGTCAATACTCAAAGAGCCACTTCAGGGTAGTCTAAGTGCATCTGTAGTTACTTTCCTTCACAGGCCATTTGATTAATTTGAGGACAGGTTGAAGCAGTGTAATTGACATCATTTTTGTGAGGTTTTTAAAAACTGCAGAGTAGATATAGAATGCCAAAAAGAACTTCTTACTGACTCATTCTTTACAGGTACAACAGAAAACAGTTTTCTGTTAGGCAGAATCCTAACAAACTGTTTCAGATAAAGCACGATGGTTACAGTAATACAGAAATTAGTTTCATGCTGCACTGGTATATAGGTCCACCCATTTGATTTTCAAATACTTAAATCCTTATTTTGAGAGGACATTCAGTTCAAAAGGATCTGGTATTTGTGATAACTTAAATATTACTGCACATGAGATTATGCCTTTCATATCCTGGGAAAAAGAAAACCTACATGCTTGTTTCTATAAAGCTTTTTCTGTAAAAAAAAACCAAAATAAATTGCAAGTGTAATGGCACTATTTTTCAGAGTTATACTCTCCTCATCTATTTCTACCAAATGTGACACATCTGTAAGAGCATTGTATCAGTTTACACACAGCAACTACTTTTGGAGGTACGTTCAGCTCCACTACATCAATGCTGGAGTGCTCACTTGGTTAAAGGCTACTTTAACCCACAGTCTAAAGTAAATATTGATAACTTAAGATTCCAAAGTCTAAACTACTATTAAAGTGTTAAGAGTAACTAGCACTATAGAAGAGTACATAATAGGGGGATGAAAACCCAGCCTTCAGTCCATTCGTGAGGAAGTAAATTTATGATAGGTGGAGAAATAAGGTTCAAGAACTACCCTCGAGTAGCACTAGTGTGAGCAAAAACTATTATATACTTTAAAGATGGACTCTGACAAATTCAGAAAATGCACCATATGTTGCGGCTGCTTGCAGCAAAGGGGAAAATCAATAGCTTGATGTCACTGCACACATGTGCCTTAGAAAGGAACCTATCCTGCCCCCAAAAGCAACAAATACAGAAAGAGAAAAATTAAATCCTATTTTAACAAATGAAATCAGAATTTTGTCGTCTTAACTCAGATACTAACTCACTCATTTCAGCTACTTTTCCTTCTAATTTGAAAGGAATGGTCCAACTTTCAAGATGAAAACATTTCCCGGAACAATCTGAAAAAACTGTTTGTGTAATTTAAGACATCCATAGTATTACTCTCATTGAAGCTGTTACAAACAACGAAGTGAGAGATAATGGGATATGAAAGATACCGTCAGCAAATCTTTTTCTCATATTATTACAATAGTCTATATCACACTGACACAAAACATTTAAGAACGTTTTCCAACTAACAACATATTTTGAGGAAATAAGTAATCCATATAACATAAGAATTTTTCTGGTGCAGATCCTTCACTCAATTTAATTCTTGAAACAGTAACTCCCATAGTTCCTCCACTGAAGACCAAGTACTCCTCATTTCATTGTAGGAAAAGAAAGTCAGAACAATCACATTTTAAAATTTGGGGGTCCCCTCCCCTCATCTTTCAACAATCAAATCAGACAAAATATACTAAGTCTTAGTTAGATAAATTATTGTCTTTCATTTAAAGGAAGTATTGCAACACGTATATATGGTTTTAACAAATTAACTATCAGTTTTGTATGGATGGGAGAGGACGAAAGGTGTATTACATGTTAAGAAAATCATTGGTCTACAACGCACTACTCTAACTTCAGACCTGTGTAATCACACCTACATAAAACTAGAGCAAACCATTAAGTCTGCTCTCTAAAATTTACAGCCTAAGACACCAATTCCACCTCCATCAGCACACTCAGCATTGCAGAATTGAAACTCCAAATTACATATGAAAATGTCAATTATGCCTGCTGTGATGATGAAAATAACTTAGGTAAGAGGCCAAGAGAAGGATGACAAAACATGTCTGACTGAACTCCTTCAAAAACACTCCTGTCTGCTTAAGAAAAGAATGCTAGTGCAGAGGAGACACCTGCAGGATGAAGCCAAAAGCGTACTCAATATAGCAAACAAATACTAAAACAGAAAAAAAAGGTGTACATTTTTAAGAGGAAGGCAATGAGTGACAGGCACAATTTGCCAATCATCACAGGCAGGGTCTTCATCACAGAAATATTCTGTAATCAGGAAGAGAGTGCTTCCTTTAAGATAAGCCCCAGATCAAACATCAGTTTCCTACTGATAGGAAACTCTAGCACGGGGGCAGGCAGGAGAGATGCCTGCATAAACACACTGATTTCTATTCTCTATTAATACAACTTAAGTCAGTAGCAACAAGGTGGCACGAATATCTTTGAAGGGAAGTTCTGGATGTTACAGCTTCTTTTCAGCAGGCCTCACTGTAACAACTGCTCCATGGGTGAGGAAGTCTGCAGTGAAACAGCTGGATTTTCACAGTGGTTGCATAAAGTTTCTGACTACAGTCCTCTACCACATTTTAGACAGCAACGGAAAAACCTGACGGTATACAGTATTTCAAAATCTGTCCTACCATACAAACATATTTAACTTCAATATAATTCAGTGTCCCCATTTTACAAATGGATTACTGAGGTGTTTTGTGGTTTCAGTGAAAAGTACTCTTCAATGGCAGATTTAAAATCTGTAAGACTCAATTTTTATCCAGAGAAATGAGTCACAAATTGAATGACCAGCACTTTGGCTGGCAGTACCAGGCAAATCTTCAAATTAAACCCAAGACTCAGAGCAGGCACCACAAAAATGGTATGTAACATTCAATAAAACCTTACGTACACCCACCCAACCATCAGGATAATAGGTGTTTTTTTTTAAAAAAAAAGCATGGAAGTCTGTAATTAAAGACAGTCATATGCACAGCCAAGTTAAGCAGAGCTTGCACAGTCAACTACAGTGCCTCTTACTAAGTTTTAAGACTGGACTTTCCAACCTTAATGATAGTTTTGCAATGTATCTTAATCATGTAGTCATAAGAAAATAAGAATCACTGGATGGATCTTATCTATCTAGTCACAATACTAGAATACAATGTTGAACCTGATTCTGCCTTAATCTCGCAGATACTGCAAGACCATCAGGAAACAGACAAAATAAAACAAAAAGGAAAGCAGCAACTCTGTTTTTCACCAGTAGACAAGAATAATCTTCTAGTCTCTGAAGAAAGAGCACATGCTATGATTGTCTCTAACCAGAAATAGTTGTAGTTGTAACATAAGGGCAAGGAAAGGGTTGGATTGGGTCAGGCAGGCGGCCAGTGAATTCACAGAATCCTTTAAAAAGTCTGACCAAATAGAACACAATTCCCAAAGGAAAAAATTCTGAAAGTTTAAAAAACAAAGAGAAACTATTTATGTGGCCTTGTATCCTAGCCTCAAAAGAAGGTGCTATAAGACCAACGGACTGAAGATAGGTTGGGCCAAAGACCTGGACGAGTGGTTAAACCAAGTGAGTGGGATAGAGAAGCACTGAAGATAGCCGCAGGCTGTGCATTATGTTTGCTGTGCAACTCTCAGATCCCTCAACACAACCTTCTCTAATGATACCAGTAACTTCAGGAGGCAGGAAAAAAAAAATAAAATGAGGAGTAATAAGTGTTTTAACTTTGTAAACTGGAAGTTTCAGCTTGTAATTAATGCTAGATAAAGCAAGAGGAGCAAGCCAAAAAGACAGTACCTCAGTTACCTCTCAAAGAGGATCTGAATATTAAAAGCATATTAAAAAGAGAAAAAGAGACCGAGGTTTAACTCTAAAATGAAAATATGCACAAATTATGTACCTAAAGCCATCCTATTTGGTGAATATGTAAGAAGAACTAGATCAGCTCTCTCCTGGAGGATTAATTTCCTCTGACTTCCCATTTTTGTCTGCAAGGATAAAGTCCTATTTCTCTTCAGCAAACCCTACTTAGCACATGTGCCAGGAAAAGTGGTATTTTCAGACTTCTTCATTCAAACCAAAACACCTCACATCTTTCATCTTTGAATTTAAAAAAGGAAGACACACACCAAAAAGTACCAGTGTACTTCAAAAGGGAAGAAGCCAAAGAAATAATATGACATGGAATTGGTAGAGCAAGACTAGTGCTAAAATGCAACAACTTCAAAAGACTTTTCCCTAACTGAAGTTACTGCAGGTTTTCATCTTTACATGTATTTTAACTGAGAAGCAGCTAGGCTGAAAGCAAACAGAAAGGGACTGTATGACAAACATTAGATACACCATTCATGTTCCAAAACCCTAGTATTTAGGGATTCACTTTGTGCAAAAGGTAAAAGTGGCGTTGTGCTCTGCCTCTCTCTAGGAAATTTGCGGGCACAGAGTTGCAGTAAAAATATGCACTAGTGTATGAGCACTTACATGGAAAAGTCATAGCTGACTGGCTCATGTATCTAGCAGGAGAATATATAGCAAGATCCAACAGTGGGAAAATGAAATTAGATTTTAATTAGAGATAAGGCACACATTTTTATTAACCATAAAAAATACCCCAGAAATTACCTGTCATTGCAAGCCTTGAAATAACAACCAGACCCCTGTTTCAGAAGCTCTTTAACATACTGAAGAAAAATTACGGTTTGTATTACACAGAAAGTTACGCAAGATAAGCATCTCTTTCATAACCTTAAAAGATGTTATTTTGCATGTAGGAACAGAACAAATGTTTCAGATGTTTTTAAACATTCTCAAAATGTACCTTCTTCCAGACTTTATTATTTACACTTTCTTGGTAGAAGGCAGAAGAAGGTAAGAAGGATAGGAAGAAACTCATTTAAAAAATCCTCAATAAGCAGTGCCTAAAAACTGTAAACAATTAAAATACCTACTAACAAAGCTGGCGAGTGGAAGATTAAACAGATTCAGTTGTGCTGTAGCTGGCTATTAAATCTCAGTATAAAACTGTGTCTTTACTACATCTTTCATCATCTGTGTTCTCTTTGCCACTGTCTGTGATGGCATCATATAATGCAAGTTGGTTCACAATTCACTGCGACAATGCCCATAGGTATGACACGGTCTTTGTGACCTCCGTTTTTCACTGTAAGAATGATTAACAGACACCAACAAGTAACTGAAAGATTCTTTCTGTCTGAGCTGTATTTCTCCTTATTTTGCATTTCTTCTGATATCAGAAAAATTTTCCCCCATGACACACAGCACCCCAATTCTCTTCTTTTTTGTCATAACCACCATAGGATGCTTGTGTTTCAAAGTATTTCTGTAGATTTGCCAGCATTTAGCAGAGGGAATTTAGCATATTCATGTTACATATACACCCCTTAGCAAGATGGCCAGTTTCTGAGAAAACTACTTTCAGAGTTTTTCCCATATGGCTTCAAAGAGCCAGTCAAGATACAGAATTGACAGCCCTGTCAAGAATTTTAGGTACATAATTTCACTAGTTGCATTCCCACGCATCATTATATTAAGTAATGCTGTCTGAAGGCTATAAAAAACTTATACTGCCTGGCAACACAGGACTCTTCTCTTCATTATATAAATATTTTAAAGACATCCTGAATAGTTTTCCAAAATAAGAAAGCTATGAGGCATCTTGACCTGCCTTTAAAACAGACACATTTACAGAGAGTTCCAAAAAAAGTACAGAGAACGTAATATAGGGGGAAGGGGGAGAAAACCAATAGAACTCATGAAAAATTGCCACGAGAATTCAGAGTGAACCCTACTAAAAAACTAGCTCTTCTTCACAGAGAAAAAATACATTTTAATCTGATCAATATATGTCCTGATTTCTAAACTGATATATTACCAAACGAAGACTTAAAAACTGGATCAGACCGATATCAGACTATTATCACTGGCCTATCATTCTAGAGGCCAAATTAAGAACACATTCAAAGAAAAAACTGATACAAATACCATCATTCTAATTGACAAGGATTATATTATACAGCAGAAATAATATAATAAAGGAACTGCCATATGAGTAAAGATTCAAAGAACCAATTAATGCAACAGGAGAATATACATAATTAATAACACTGTGCAGCTGAAGGTTGCCTATAGTTCAGTGAAGAAAAATGAAAAGATGAAGTTGAGAAAACAAATACCATTAAACAGTACAGCTTTAGTTTAACTCCACATTTTTTATTCATTTCTCACGAGAATAATGTCCTATCAGCTAAGCACTCTGCACCAAAAAAATGTCAAAGACCTATGTTCAAAAAAAAAAAGAACGTTTTTCTCTAACAATTAGAAGTAGTGTTCAATATGCCACAGAAAACTTCACCTAATCAGTATTCTGGGAAACACTTGTTCTGTTGCTCTAACAAACTCAATTTGGCTTGGCATCCTAATGAAGCTATCAGCCAGCACATTACCACCTACATCTCTTGCACAGAACTGACAGACCTAGAACCCAGAATACTAGTTTTTACCAAGTTGTAGTTTGCAGGTGAGAAGAGAATCTGGTTTAAGAGAAACAACATGTCAATACATACAAGCAAAATATCTGTAAGAAATTACTTTCTCATAATAACTGGTGGTCCAGAGTCCAAATCTGAGCACTGCTGCAAGCCAAAAGATGCAGTGGCCTACTCTCTCAAAAACAGCAATGAGCCAAATTAATTACTAATATTAATAATAATAATCCTGGACAGTCAGCTACCCACTAGTTTTGGCCGTAAGTTAATCAATTCTCAGTTCTTCCTTCAATTTGCCCAAGGGTTCCAATGTTTGTGTGATGTGCAAAACATACCTCTAAATAAAAAAAGAAAACTGTCAACCATTTTATGTTGTCTTAAAACAGAAATGTAAGATGAGTGCCTGGTCCTTCTTGGGTACGCTACAGAAAACAGACTTAGTGGCAGCATTTCAGTACTTCCAAAATACACAGCTTCGAAATACCAGATGCCAGGAGAGACTCAGAATTATTTTGTGACTTGGATTTTAGTAAAACACTTTAAAACAAAGATAAAATTCCAATTAGATCTTTCCCAGTTACATTGCAAACTCTTATCTTGTGCACAGTTTCCCTTAACACCCTCTCATGCTGGAACAGAACTATCAGGATCTCAGTAATACTAATCATGACCCTGATTCTGCACTCAGATTCAGATGAGCAATCCCATGCACACACCCACTAAAGCCATTATAAAGAAAATTCAGAGTTGGTAAGTGTACACAAAAGCACAGGGCAAGGGAAAGCATGAAATTCACACATACTCTGAATTCTAAACTAATAATGTAGTCCTGCACACCACCTGAACAGATCAGTAAAAGCCCCTACCAACTATGCAGTGACAACCAAAAAGCCTATATATATTTTTAAAAGAGTATGAGAGAAAAAAAGTCTGTATTCATAGAAACATATAATGGTTTGAGTTGGAAGGTACCTTTGAAGATCACCTAGTCCAACCCTCCTGCCATGGGCAGGGACTTCTTTCACTAGATCATGTTGTTCAAAACCCCATCCAACTTGACAGCTTCTCTGGGCAGTCTGGGTGAGTGTCTCACCACCCTCATCATAAAAAATTTCTTCCTTATATCCAACCTAGACCTATCCTCCTTCAGTTTAAAGCTGTTGCCCCTTGTCCTGCCCCTGTAGGCCCTGATAAAAAGTCTCTCTCCATCTTTCTTATATGCCCCCTTTAAGTACTGAAAGGCTGCAATAAGGTCTCCCCGCAGCCTTCCCTCCTCCAGGCTGAACAACCCCAACTCTCTCAGCCTTTCTTCATAGCAGAGGTATTCTCATCCTTGGCTCATTTTTGTGGCCTCCTCTGGACCCACTCCAACAGTTCCATGTCCTTCTTTTGCTGAGGACCCCAGAGCTGGACACAGCACTCCAGGTGGGGTCTCCCCAGAGCAGAGTAGAGGGGCAGAATCACCACCCTCGACCTGCTGGCCACACTTCTTCTGATGCAGCCCAGGATGCGACTGGCTTTCTGGGCTGCAAGTGCACATTGCCGGCTCATGTCCAGCTTTTCATCCACCAGTACCCCCAAGTCCTTCTCTGCAGGGCTGCTCTCAGTCCATTTATCCCCAAGTCTTTACTGATACCAGGGATTGCCCTGAGCCAGGAGCAGGACCTTGCACTTGGCCTTGTTGAACTTCATGAGGTTCATACGGGCCCATTCCTCAAGCCTGTCAAGGTCCCTCTGGATGGCATCCCTTCCATCAAGTGTACCAGCTACACCACTCAGCCTGGTGTCATCCACAAACTTGCTGAGGGTGCACTCAATCCCACCACATCATTGATGAAGACATTAAATAGTGGTGGTCCCAATCCAGATTCCTGAGGGAGACCTTTGTTGTAAAGCCACCATATAAAGTATTCATATTCCAGGCAAGCACATATACTCCGTTCACATTAGTTTCTTCCAAAATATAGCAGAAATATGCCAGAGACAGATAATATGAAGGATGACAAACAGGAAACTTCCATGGAATGAGAGTGAGAAATCACAGACTACATAACTTAAAATAAAACAGGGAAGAACACACACTTCTTTAGTATTTTTCATAATAAAAAAGGGGATATACGTTAAAATCAAAACATAATGGATATACTGTTTTTAAAAAACATCAGTACATATCGCTTTTCCTTCAAGTGGCAGAAAATCAGAAATTAGGCAAGTACACAGACTGAAACTTCCAGGTTCATTAAGTAGGATATTTCACAAGTGATAAACAATCATCTTCGAGGGTATAAGGCAGCTTCTAAATCATGAGGTGAGGCAGAAGTTTTCATCAAACAGCTAACTAGAGGATTCCATGCCTATGCTTCCATCCAGGGTGCTGAAGACAGGATACACAATGAACAGGTTTTTCTGATCCAGTACAGTAACTCCTATATTCCTGGATTCTGAATCACTAACAAAACTACAAGGTACACTTGACCAAAAAAAGGGCCATTATGAATGCAACTTGAACCGTACACACAACATGAATAAATCAAGAGTCTTAAAAAAACCCAACCATCCAAACAAACAAAAAAAAGTCCGAAATCCCCAACCAAACACCAATCCTCAAGATTCCTAAGTGAACATTACTCCTATTTTCAAGGAGGACCCAGGGAACTAAAGACCCGTCAGCCTCATCTCAGTCCCTGGGAAGGTGATGGAACAATTAATCCTGGAAACCACTTCCAGGCACATAGAGAACAAGAAGGTGGCTTAAAGTAGTCAGCATGGATTCACAATGGGGAAGTCACGCTTGACCAACTTGATAACACTTCTACAGTGAAATGACTGGCTTGGTATACAAGGTGAGAGCAGTGGATCAGGTCTACCTTGATTTCAGGGAGGCCTTTGACACTATGTCGCTAAGATCCTCATAGACAAGCTGTCGATGTATGCTGATGATGCAAACAGAGAGGTGGACTGAAAACTGGCTGAATGGTCAGGCCCAGAGAGTGGCGATCAGAGGCGCAAAGTCTAGTCAGAGGCGAGTAACTAGCAGTGTACCCCAGGGCCAAATATTGGGTCCAGTCCCATTCAACATCTGCATTAGTGATCTGGATGACGGGACAGAGCACACCCTCAGCAGGTTTGCAGATGACACAGAACTGGGAGGAGTGGCTCATACAAAGGGTTGTGCTGCCACCCACAGGGACCTCAACAGGCTGGAGAAGCAAACTGACAGGAACCTCACCAAGTTCAACAAAGGGAGGTGCAATTCCCCTGCATCTGGGGAAAAACAACCCCAGGAATCAGTACATGCTGGGGGCCACCCAGCTGGAAAGCAGCTTTGCAAAAAAGGACCTGGGGTCCTGCTAGACACCAAGTTGAGCATGAGCCAACAACGTGCCCTTACAGCAAAGAAGGCTAATGGTATTTAGGCCTGCATTAGGAGCAGTATTGCCACCACACTGAGGGAGGTGATCCTGCCCCTCTACTCAGCAATAGTGAGGCCACATCGAGAGTACTGGCACTGGAGAGCCCAGAACTGGTAAAAGACACGGACATACTGGACAGCGTCCAGTGAAGGGCCACAAAGATGATGAAGGGATCTGGAGCATCTCACATATGATGAAAGCCTGAGAGACCTGGGCCTGTTCAGCCTGGAGAAGAGAGGGCTCAGGGGGATCTTATCAATGTATATAAATACCTGAAGGGAGGGTGCAAGGAGGACAGAGCCAGGCTCTTTTCAGTGGTGTCCTGTGCCAGGAACAGAGGCAATGGGCACAAACTGAAACACAGGAGGCTGTGCCTGAACACATGAAAACACTTTTGCACTTTGAGAGTGACTGAGCACTGGCACAGGTTGCCCAGAGAGGTGGTGGAGCCTCCATGCTTTGAAATGTTCAAAAGCTGTCTGGACACAGTCCTGGGCAACTGACAGTAGGCGGCCCTGCCTGGGCAGAGAGGCTGGACCAGATGACCTCTAGAGGTCGCTTCCAACCTCAACCATTCTGTGATTCTGTTGCTGAGAATTATGACAACAGAACGGTCATATTCTTTTTATGCACCTAATATTGCTTCTGTAAGAGAAGTGAACAGCACAAATCATTATCTTATACACGGCCATGTAAAGAAGTACCTACACAGAGGGCACACTTATAGGATCAATTGTTTCAAGCGTTATAACCATACATACATGTTGCAGAAAGTAGTAATAATTGGGTACACATCTGTCTTTACAAAGAAGTAAGTTAATATAAACTCTAAATCAATCTAAAAATCTAAATTGCAAATCTAATCTAAGAAGCTAGCACTCTGGACTTTTTCAGGATTTTCAAGTATTATTTTCAAGTATTATTTTCAAGTATTATTTTCAAGTATTATTTTCAAGTATTATTTTCAAGTATTATTTTCAAGTATTATTTTCAAGTATTATTTTCAAGTATTATTTTCAAGTATTATTTTCAAGTATTATTTTCAAGTATTATTTTCAAGTATTATTTTCAAGTATTATTTTCAAGTATTATTTTCAAGTATTATTTTCAAGTATTCTAACTTTTTTTTAAACTTTAATTCGAGATGTTGATGAACATTTACAGCAAGTTGGCTACTATAACAGTATGTCACAAGTAAGAGAATATTTTGCCCACTATTTCTCAAGGTATAGAAAGATAATACAGCAAATATGTGCTGATACACTATTACTTACAGAATACAGAAGGAAATAATGAAGGGATCACGCAGTCATCTACTGCACTTATAAGACATTACAAGGAGATTCATAAGATTATAAGGAGATGGCAAGTTCTTCTTCCATTATTCCATGCAATTTTTAAAATATTTTACCTCTGTGTGCCTTGTTAGCAGAATAAATACTTTAATCAGAAATTAGTCCTGTGAATTAAGGCTTTGGGTTAAGGAAAAGTTTTCTTGAACTTCAAGTTTTTCACTCGAAGTCTACAGGATTAAGATGTTTTCAAAACAAACTGTGAAAGTAAATTCAAGTTCACACTCAAATTACACCTCAGACTCTACACTCATACTCGAACTGATACTCAACTTGTCATCTAGGCTAGGCTAAGAAAAAAAAAAAGGGGGTGAAATGATGCTTTAGGCATATGTAGAGACACACACCTATATTTAAACCTGCTTTCATGCTAAAAAAAACAAGTAAGTTGCATGATGACATTTTGGCAGTTGCTTTTCTGCAAGCTTAATTACAAATGACAGTTTAAAACTGCTTTGTATGGGATGTAATATACTAGCAAAATGCCATTCCATTATATGAGATCATGGTGAAGTCACAAAGAATCTCCAAAACCGTAACATATACCAGAAGCACTGTATGTTGCTGGGCTCACAAAACTGCAGATGAGAAACAGCAATGTCATCCCCAAACTAGGTCACAGAAGGACCACAGGTGTGTATGGTACAAGCTCCAAACAGAAGAGGATCAAAGACATTTTTATTAGTTTCTCATATGCTGAAGACCTGGCAGTGAAATATGTATTAGTGTATAGCCTAGCTGAAGAAAATTCTCAGACAGCTGCATTGTAGGGTATCTTCAGAATTGCCTTCCATTCTGAACGCATATACTATACACTGAAAAGTTAGCCTTATAAATTTCCATGATTTCATTTGGTTTTCAAATTACTTACCTCCTTCAACGGACAGTTATACTTGCCTGTATACTCACTGTATCGCTGACCATTTAAACTTTAGGACTTGTATGCCTGACATTGGTAAATATCATCTCAAAAAGACAGAAGCTCAAGATGTCTTGTTTAACTCAAACTTTTTTTTTTTTTTGCATACTTACATTATCACTCATTTACTTGGTTAGGTTCATGAGTTATAATTTTGCACATGAAAATTCTACAAGTTTTGTGTCTAAAATTACCCAGTTTTACAAAGGATCAAGTTCAAATACTTCGGAAAAATGATCTGTGATGCAAATCTGAATATCTTTAGTCTGTTCCACAGACATATCTTCTCTTCTGAAAATGCACATTTTACACCAAAATAAAATTCTAGGTTTATTTAGGTGTAAGCCTCCTGGTATAAATTATGTTGTTCTGTTTCTGTCAGCGTATCATGTGTACCCTATACCTGAAATTTATTTCCTATGTATATTTTACTAACCAAATTATAAAGTAATAAACTGAATTTTATCCCAAGATATATAGCAACAATAAAAATAAAGCAAGAATAACTGAGTGGGTGTTCCACAATTCTTTTGAACCATTTTATCTTGACTGACACTAACGTGTTCTGTGTACATCTTCTAATGCAGTTGAAGGCTTATTATGAATCAACAGAAGGATGATGTTGTATGCCTAAAGACACAATGAGACTTCCACAGCATGCACCAAAGTTTTAACTGGAAACAGGCACATATGAAGCAAGATTATTATGCCATCATAGAAAAGTAAGTATCTCACAAAATGCACCATCCAACCAGCTTACAAAATTAAAGATGGTAATGAGCTTAGATACACTTTAAGTACAGAGAATCAACAGGCTGGTGAGCTAAACCACTACAAGAGTTCACAAGCACATTTTACCCTTGCCCTATTGTAAAGCATGTTCACAAACAACTCCCAATGGTACGCAGGTTGCATTACTTTACATTGCTAACAGTGCACATCTAGTCAGGTTCCAACAGTTAGAGCAGCTCAGCTAACATGTAACATTTCTTTAAGACAAAGGAACTCCACTGCCCCGATCACACTTATCTGCTACCTAGTAAGTACTCTCTTTATTTTCCAGTACCTTGGCTTGTCACAGACTTTGTATTTTAGTTTAAACTCCTTGCTTTAAAACAAACCTACACAGCTTTATTCTCTCTTAGAAAAAAGCATTACCTTCTGAGGGGTCAAAACCCTCTGCCTGAACTTTTCAATCGTATCTTGACCTGCAGCTGCCCATGCACTAGCAAATGCTTCAGCTTTGTCTTGATCCAGGTGAATGCTTTGCAGCTGTTGTTGCAATGAAGGAGGCTTCAAATTATGATAGACGGCCTGTTAAAAGGAAAAATAACTGCTGTTGTCGAGTACTGCTCTACAAATCGTGCCAGCTATATTCTACCACAGATGGCTACCATGTTCACATAAGATTTTTACTAGCAGGTCTGCTCTGGGACTAAAAACATCCTGTTCATCTTAACCCTCTGCCTGAGAAGATAGAAAAGTGTAACTATCTCAATTGTATCTCAAAATGCAATATTACAAATGACTCTTCTCAAGATAGACAAACTATGAAAAAACACATGCACAAGCTAGATCTGAGTATATGTATATGTTTCCACCGTACATAATGCCAATGCAGCTATCACTGAAGAAAAAAATGGGCTTTGAAGTCAATTGTGACTGTGAAGAAAGGACAACTTTTCCAAATTCAGGCTGTTCAAGCAAGCCTGAACCATGAAGTAATATTGTGAGAAGACAGGAATAATTTGCCAAAAAAGGTGAGTTAGATATAACAATGCTATTAGCATCAATTTTTGAGGTGAACACTCTATATAGTATGCTGGTCTCCACTTTCAAAACAGGACTGCGTCAGCACCAGGATGGGGGAAAAAACAAAAGAAAAAAGAAATAACACATGCGACAAAGACCATGCAGCAGTCTTATTCCCTATAATGTGTCCATAGACCAAAGGGCTGTTAGGAAAACTTATGCTCTTACAGAACAAGCAGCTACTCTAAGAAGCGTAGCTGTCAGCAGGAACACAAAAAAGTCCTTATACAACACATATTCCATCTGGGACTCTTTTTTGGGCAGATATTAATATCCTTCCCTTTTTTTTTTTTTTAAATGTAAAAGAAGTAAGTTCTAGAGGAGACTGAACTGCTTTTTCTTTTCATCTCCAGTAATTATCATATAAATAAAGCAGTCTGATGAAATTAGGACTAAGCAAGAAAACACTTAAGTTTGCTGTTTGGTTGAGATGAAAATTCAAAATTCCAGCCTGTATGTGACCTCAGGTTCCGTTTTGATTTTTTGGTGGACAGGAGCCATGGGGAGGACTGTTTGTTTGTTTTCTTTCTAATGCCGTGGAAAGTGCTAAGTGAACTGATCATAAACCGACATGCATAAGAAAGGACAAGATTCAACCCTACAACAGACCATCAGTACGCATGCCCTCTGCACGGACTACACCTACTATACTTGCATGAGATGGATGGACAACATCACGGCCGTGGCAATTTCTAAGAAAGTTACCGTATTTACCAGGTACTTCATTGGCTTCCCAGCCTCAGTAGTGGAAGACTGCAGAACCAGAAAACCTTCTCTGTTTACAAGATATTTAGCTCTACACCATGCAGTTACCTACTCATTTGGATATTAGAGCTACATCAGGTGTGGCTGTTCACCTAAGTACAGACTGCTTCTGTGCATGAAAATTTCTCATAACTGACTCTTCATGTAACTTAAGCAGTGCTCAATAACGCCACCTAATATTTTTCCTTACAGGAATTAAAAAAAATGCATGGCTGGCTTGTTTATAATGAATAAGAAGAAAGACTATATCTCATAATTATCAACACTTCTCTTGGAGTCACGCAGAGCTTGCTTCCACCACCACTTCTATTAACATTAGCTAGAAACTCAATCCACAAATGCAATGAGTCCAATTCAAATCGAAAAGACATGCAAACAAAAGCAATAAAACCATGCCTCCAAAACATACACCATATACTACGGATACATGTTTTCACTACTTCCTTTTTAACCTGACTTCTATATTTTTGAAATCTACAACTGGGTAAAAAAAAACCATATATTTATCAATTCAAACCATATATTTATCAATTCATAAGGACAGAAACAAGGTACCTGTTCCAAAATGAATGATATAGTTTCAAGAACTAGATGAAGATCCTGCTTTTCCAACGAAAAAGCTATTTGTAGTTTTTCTTCCTCCTCTTCACTGAAGCTACTTTCAGCCTGAAGTACAAAAATGGTTAGTCCTAACATTCCATTTTGCAACGGAGAACACACTTGTCAAAACAAAAACTTTCTCCCCATTTTTATAAACGTAGTGGCTGTCCAGTTGTTTCTAAAGAGAAGCAACAAAGTAAGTTTCTCTTTTCCAACAGAAAAATACAATGCAATTCCTCTCACTGAATATCAAAATTAAAAGCCAACAGTATCACAGGAGAACATATCAGGGTTACTTAAAATACATCAAAAGAAAATGTTTTCACTTTGCACCCCAGATACACTGAAGAAATGCTTTTCGTTCAATTATCAGATCATCTCCAGCAACCTTTTATAAATAAAAATAAGAAAAGTACAAAGTGTGTTACTTGAATTGGACCCCAAAGAAAACAGAAGGCAAAACTGTAGTGAAGTTAGTTACATATGCTTCTTCCACTCCAGATACTCTTCTGAAAACCACCCATGCTGTTATAAAGGAAATAAAGGCCTAACATACACTTATTTTGAAAGTCAGATGTGTATCTATAGCCTCCTGTATTACTGAAGATTACTGAGAATGTGCTGCACTTTTAGAATACAGCAGTTATATTTATTACACTACAGCAAATTAAATAGTAATTTAAATGCAGATATTGCCATCTTTCAGAACATAATTACTAGCAAATCTATGCTACAGACATCAAAACACCATATTTAGACCACTTAGTAATCCAAAACTGCAAAGCTACACAAAAAAGCAATTGAGCTGTCAGAATAAACAAAATGAGGCAATTACACAAAAACTTCAATGATTACGATGTCTGTAACAAGAGTATCAAAATGGAAACATTATTTGAATCATTAGCTGTTAGAAGGAAATGCAGAGCTCTGAGTATCTGCTTCGTTAAGGGAAATAAGTTTATTTAAAGTTTCCCGTGATTTAACATGCCCTAGAGTCAGACGCTTTGGAAAGGCCAGCTGAATGATTCAGAGATTGACTGAGTGGGCTAAATTAAAAAGACCACTCCAGCTCATGTAAATGCTAATTAAAATTGTCAAGAGCTACTAAACTACTATTGAATAGTTAAAAAAAAAAAATAAGGTGGTGACACTTTCCAGTTACCAATGAGTCAATATCCATGCAAAACAACTGAGAAAACCCTCTTCAATAACAGCAGCATCCAAGCAAGTAATTTTGGTAGGAATAAAATCAGCAATTGAATCAAATAATCAAAACAATCTTTATAGTCTCAGAAATACAACCTTTAATGTATTTCTATTTTCTATCCATGCTGCTCCTAACCTGCAATATTTTAACATTTAGTTTGTATATATTTGTATAGAAAACAAATTCTCTATTTGTTTTTATATTTTATATATGCAAAACAAGGAAATAAACAAAAATCTGACACAAATTTACAGAAACTAAACTAAATAATTTCTATTGTAGCATTTATTTTAGTTTCCCCTGCAATATTTAGCGCCAAGGTTAAATTTAGTTTCCATTTGACTTTTTGACACTGTGTGATGACACTGACTACTGACTTTATTTACTTTTTTCTGTATTATTTATTCTGCAATTAAAAAAAAAGCTTCTGTAAAGATGACTAAAATATTCACTGAAAGTTACGGACTTTATTTTTAACCTCAATTCCACAGGAGGCTTTGGTCAATGGTCACACAGAAATGGGCGGGGGGGGGAGGGAGGGGAATATGCATTTAGTGTTTCCCCTGCGAGGGCAAGAGCAGAGTTTGTGCAAAAACCCAAAGAACCTGTGTCCTTCTGAGAGCCACCTCAGAGACACCAGCACCTGGGGGCGACGGAAGCAGGTTACAACCAGCGTCACTGGTTCTCACGCCATCCACCTGCTGCCATTCGTTACTGGTTCGTGTTTCATTCCCCTGAAATAGTTCTGAACAATTAGTGAGTGACGAATGAACTATCAGCGATGAATGAAATCAAGATCAGAAATACTTCAGGCAAAAAACCGGAACTGCCCGTGAGCAAAACAGGAGTGCCGCGCCCGTCCCGAAGAGCGGGCTCCGCCGCCGCAGGCGGAGGCGGCCCCGAGCTCCCCCGGCCCGGCGCGGCCCCCCGCCGCGGCAGGGAGGCTGCCCTTCCCGCGGCCTCGCCCGGACCCGGGCGGCCCAACCCCGCCGGGCCCGGCCCGCCCGCGCAGGCCGAGCCGCCGCTTCCGCCGGGCCGCGCATGGGAGAGCGCCGCCGCCTGCGGAACCGGGCCCGGCGGCTCCTCCCCGCCGCCCGCCGCCCGCCCCGCCGACCTTTAGGTGTAGCTTCTGGAGAAGGCGGGAGAGGAGCCGCGGGAACCGGCCCGAGTCCACGGCGTTGAGCAGCAACACGGCCCGGCGGATGCTGAGCGGAAGGAGAAGAGGCGGTCAGGGGGCCCAGGGCCCGCCGCACCGCGGAGATGCCCTGCCCCCGCCCCGCCCCGCCCCGCCCCGCCCGGCCCCGCCCGGCCGCGGCGGGAGCGCGGGCAGGGGCGCGAGCGGCGCTACCGCCGGAGCAGCCGGTACCTCTCGCTCTCCGGCACGATGGGCGCCGCCATGGCTGCCGCTGCGGCCCCGCCCCCCCGACGGCAGCCCCGCAGGGCCAAGTGCCGCCACTTCGCTTCGCTTTGCTTCGCCCCGCCCCGCCCCGCCATCGCACGGCCCGCCACGGCGCGGCGTCCCCCCGCTGAGGGCCCCGATCCCCCCTCCCTCACAGGTCTGCAGCACCCCGCCACCTGGAATGGCTGTCGCTGAAATCCCGGGGTTTAAAAGTGTTGCAGGCGTAGTGGTGCCCAGCAGCGGGGAGCGGTGTCTCCCCCTCCGCCACACGTCATTTGTGCTCATATTCGCATCGTACCGCTGCTGTGTGGGTTGTGAGGAACGGCTCGGCCTCTCCAGGCCCCACGGAGCGTTTTTGTCCTCACCTGGCAGTGCACAGCCAGCTCCAAACCCCGGGCCCGTGAACCTCTCGTTAGCAGACCACCAACTCGTAACAGAGTTGTCACGTCTGCAGTGTTACAGGAAAAGCGTTCCGGAGGCCGTGGGACTAACAGCGGCTGGCTGTCTCACCATCTTGCCCGAAGAACCCGTCCCCAGGTCACGTTGTCCCCAAAGGCCGCCGTTTCACTCCCCTGCGTGACGCACAGAGCACACCTTGCCCTGTTGCGGGCCAAGTGTGCGCTGGTTGGCGAGGCACGTGAACGGAGGCACCGACATCTCAGCTCACAGGGACACGGCATTGAACTGGGTATTTCTACTCCATGGATATTACCTTGACTGGATGTAACGTCCGTGAGGCCTCTACCTTCCATCAGATTTGGCTAAAATTGAAAAACGGGTAAAAGACGATGGGACAAGCAAACAGAAGAACAGGCAGCATGACTATAAACCTCATTTTCCTAGGGAGCCAACTAAAAATATTAAACATCTGCAAAAGACTTCTGGACATGGCTGTAAAGGTTTATAAGATGTGGCCCGAAGGGTTAGGTATATAATAATAAATTATGGTAGGCTCAATAGGCAGGTGAGAAAAGGCTGGAAATTTTTGAGGTACTGTAAAGAAATGTTTTATAAACTGTTTTAAAAATGTGCTGAAATCTTGCCTCTGTTGAAATGAGGGAATTTAGTCATTAGCTTCAATAGGGCCAGGATTTCAGCCAGGAGATTTGAAAAGATAATGTCTGTTTAAATAGACTTGGCCTCAAAAACCAACCTCAGGAAAAGAGAGTGACAAACCTGGCCATACTCCAAAGGGAATTCTAAAGCAGAGAATTCCTGGCTGAGACTTTTAACATTTGTACTATACCTCTTACCAGAAGTTGGACTCACAGTTGCTGTTATGAAAGGCAGCTACGTTTTTCAAGCTATTGTTCTGGGGTGAAATACAATTACATTCAACTATTTCATCTGTTTTTCCATACTCTTATAAAACATGAAAAGATAATATTCTTGCAAGAAATTTATTAGGCTGGAAAAGAAAAATCAGTGTTTCACCCTATGCTGAAATAATGTAACAACTTCTTGTTCTAGGAGATCTTCCCTGAGAGCAGAATTTTATAAAGTTTGTTCAGTCAAAATGAGGAAGGGCAACTGGAAGTCTAGACAATTGCTTACTTATTTTAAAAAGTTCCAGCTGATATAGGTATTGGATGCGCCACTCAGGTTTGCTGGTTTTATAATCACATGGACCTATTTTAAAGTGTTTTCTTTCACGTTTTGCTGCATCAAATGACTATTCAAAATTAATAGTCAAAGCTATGAACATTAAAAACGCGACTGGACAGGATCCTGAGCAACCTGCTCCAGCTGGACCTGCTTCACACAGGAGGTTTGACTTGAGACCTGAGGAGGTTTCTTCCATCCTGTGTTATTCTGTGATCAAAGGCTCACTGAAGAAAGATAGGAAAGAGAGCACCTGGCTGGAAATAATGAATAATGACGCTAACCTGACAAGGTGCTGTCAAGTGCACAATTAAATATTTTTTTTTCCTAATATCTTCTCTGTTCCTGAAAAAGAATTATAAAAATTTGTGACTTCTCATACATCCATTCATCTATTATTGTTTTGTACTTGCATCCATGATCCATTTTTCCAATGTGAATGGAAAATGGTAAATGGAGGAGAAAAAAAAAAAAAAAGCTCCGCTTTTTTTGTGGAGCTACTGATGTTACACAATTTAATGTATTTTACCAGTTGTCTTAACGATCCACCTAGTTAAGACATATTTTTAGTCATATTGTTACCCATATTTTGACTCAAAATATCCCGCTTAGACATGCAGGTGGACATCATATGGACTTTTGGATTAATCTGCTCACATCCTATGACAAAATCCTAGGCATCAGTGACTGAGACTTCAGAGCATTTAGCTGCTAATGAAAGTAAGGATCTTACTGCCTTACAACAGTCTTGAAAAGCTCAGTTTCCCCTACTTTGCATTTCCAGAAATTGAACTATATGTTCTGTTCTTTCACAAAGACCAAACAAGGCTTCATGTTATTTGATTATGGTTTGTTTTACAGCCTTTTCTCATCACCCAGCCCTTTAGTTAGAATTCATTTAGTCTCTGCTTTTTAAAATACTTCTGTGGTTCTCAGGTGAAACTGATTACATAGAGCATGAAAAGGATTTAAACTTAGGAATTATGGAAAATTTTCTACACAAGGTTAGTTAAGCACTATAATAAATTGCATGAGAGTTGAAGAATCTCTTTCATTAGAGCTTTTAATGCAGAAAGAGACAAATACCTGCCATGAAAAATGGGTAGTAAATGTGTAGAAAATTAGTAAAGCTGTTGCAGCATTGAGGACTACAGGCTATCAAGATCCTACCAGGATCTGTTTTCTCTGAGTGTATTATTTTCTCTTTTTTCTTGGCTCCTTTTGATCCACTTTTTATTCCATAGCCTCTTACTTGCTATGCCATTCTGTCTACACTCAAGCCTTTCCTTCTTCTGTCATCTTCATGTCTGGTATTTTTCCTTACTTCTGAAAGCACACACAAAAGAACATGTTAACTCCTCCATGATCTGATTTGTACAATATCCCTGACACTATTTATTGACTAAATAATTGTCTTACAATGCAATGAAAATAAACCAATAATGTTTCACATAAATTTTCACTTGCAAGTGGCTTAAGCAATTGAAGTTAGCAAACTGTAAATTTGTGTGGCAGGGATTGAATTATGCCTTTTACCTAGTATTAAATAGCTCAACTTTTGAAATCTAGTTGGAAAAGTAATTGTTTTTTGTCAAGTGTGTTTTAAGTGTTCTAGTTAATTTACGTCTATTTAGGAAAAAATACCTCTCTGTTACTGTTTGTGACTGTTATCATTATGAAACAACCTGCCATTTTTTCTGTGTCATTATTTGCATTCCACTGAATGAGTAATCTCATTAAAATCACCAGGACTACTTGGATTCTGCTCGGAATGAGTAAGGGCAGGGGACTCAGTTTATTGGTTCTGTATGCTGGTTTATTGTTTGCTATTTTTGTGTGTATATGTGAACAAGCACTATTACGACTAGTCGTGTGAAGGGGGTCAGATTATTTGGGTGACACAGTGCTTCACAATGGAAATCAGGGCTGCATAGCCTACTCCTTTAATCAAAGGCATCTGTGACCATACAGGAGATTCAGCTGTGGACAACAGGCCTCAATTTATTCCATTATAACACAAACAGATATGACCCTGTAAGGGACCAGCATTCATCCACTTGCACCTGAGTGGAGGTGGAAGCAGGTCAGTACTTTGCAGGGCCTGGCCAATGGAGAAAAGATGCATTGCCCTCTGCAAATGGTAGGACAGGAAATCTTCCTGTGGTTCATGCCAAGACTACAAATTAGGGTTAATGAAATGCAAGTATTGTGTTCTAACTAATGTTCAAAGTTGCAGTTAGCTCAGACTTGATATATCTGTTTTCCAAATAGAATATGATCAAACAAAATAGTCCATTGAAACATGCATAATTTGTTTTAAAATGTTTTAAGAACGTGAGCAATGTGTCAAAGGAGAAGCTACAATCAATGTTGCTGTCACTAAGAAACTCAGTAGAGCTGCAGCAACTGTAATGCTTTTCTTGCGAATATTTGTCTAAGGCACATCTAAATATTTATCCAGAAAGTAGCAGTCTATGTTTCTTTAGACAAGCTCTTCTGGTCTTCCCACTGAAGTGAATCAAATCTGTATCCTACTCTGGTGTGGATGTATATAGAGAAAGTTTAGTTGTGCTCTTATAGGAGGTATTAAAAGGATCATGAAAATTGTCTGGAAAAGAGTTCAAAGTGTATTATTTTTCCTTTTTTTAAATACCTTTCTGTGTTTGTATGAATCACAGAGGCTAGCAAATATTCCCTGTAGAGTTCTTACCTTGACCAATGCTGGCACACACTAGTGTAAATTCAATGACAGTATGGACTTATTTTTGTCTAAGTGATGGAATGGCATTCAGTGGCACCTCCCCATATGCAGAAGTTAATTTTAAGCCAGGAGGAACAGTTTAGTGGTCTCAGGTTGTGACTGAAATATCTAGACTTTCTGGAACCACAGATCTTACTTCTCCCAGGGCTGACTGTCCATCATTTTTAAAGCACTGTAGATAAACTGAATACCCTACACTTTACTGCAGTTACCTAACGTTAAGTCTCCACATGGACAGGAATCCTGTAATGCTCTTTGTACAAAATTTGGGAGCTTACTTTGGGGGGAAAAAAAATCTCCATTTTCTGCCTGTTGTTTTACAGTACTATATTGCATTCCTAGTCTGCATTTCAGAGGTGCTATGTTATATATGTAACTGTAGATTAGTAATCATGGAGCCTTTACATAAAAGGATTTATATAAATAAATCTTAAGTTTTCATTGTGGAACTTTGCATGAAGGATTTGCAAATACTGAGCAAGGGAAAAGTCAGCATAATTTTGCCCATTTATTAGCATGGAAACAGGCAGACACAGGACTGGTGACCTTGCTACAGCTGAGTAGCTAGTCAGCCTTGTGCCCCAATACAGCTTTGGTCTGCCGCCTTATTCAAAACTCCCATCTCTCAACTCATCTGATAAAGCCTCAGGTGTTCTATGGCTTTAGCACGCTTCACATCTTAAAATCATAATGTTTAATGGCCTTTGCTTTCATTGTGGCCTCTTCTGAGCCATGTGAGAATAATTTTATTAGTATTTCATTTAAATTGGCTGTTGTTTTAGGAGCAGCTGTAAGTATGCAATGCAATATGCAAGGACAGCTGTTGTCATTTTTTCCTCAGAGCTGTGACAACTTCTGATATCAAGTAGTATAGACAAATTGTGAAATAATGAGTGTCTTCAGTGGCTAGCTTTCTGGCTTAAATTCTCACAGAGCGCAGTGAAGGCAAACAACAAGATGCTGTGCATAGCTCTGACTTTGTTTTCTGAGTTTTCAACTTTGTAAATGGCAAGAGATGCACAATGGAGTCTTTGGAATCAAGAGGATCCCAATAAGACAATGCCCAAGCACATAGGAGGTTACTAGAGAAAGAACCATCTTTACCTACACAAAAATCATATGGGAGCACATTATTCATTTCCATGAGATAGACTTCTTTGTAGTAATAACATCTAAGAAAGCTGAGGGTGAATATCTCCTTCCAGACAGATATGGATTGTAAGCAAGCGAAATACAGCAGAAGGCACAATGAATTCAAATTAAACAAACCGAATCAATTTTTAGGCAAGAGATTGAAAGATGGTATCTTAACTAGGCTATAGTTTAATATGTACCTGTGCTTTCATCTTTCCTTAAGCCACAGTGGGATCACTGGTAGCCATGAGCAAAGCAGCCACATGGACAAGGAAAAGACAGACAAAGTAAACTGACAGTATCACAAACTGTTTAACCTGCATAATCAGCGGGGGGGGGGGGGGGGGGGGCATGCAGGAGGGAGGGGAGCAGAGAGGAGAGACAGAGAAGAAGGACCAACAGACCTTATGGAACAGTTCATTGATCTGCTTCCCCTTATTTTAAACATTAGCTTTCTTAAGCAAACTTATTCCATAAGGAAAAACATATTCTGTTTAGACTGACATAAGGTAAAAAGATGATCTAGTGTCATCTGGAGAATGGCCAATTTCATAAGAGATTAAGAAACACTTTTTGCCTTTTCTGGTGGAGGATTTTATTTAAAACCACAACATCGTGCAGTGTGGCATTATGTAATTGCCTAACAAAAACTATCAGATATGGGCACTCTGTTATTTTTATATACTTATATCTACCACTAAGTTTCACAATCAATATAAACATATGTGTGGCACTGGTCTTTTTCTTTCTTCCCCTTCCCCATGTACAACTGCCCTAACATGCATTATACTTGTGCACTGTCAGCTGCTCATTTGGAATCAGGGGAAAAGTTAGCAGGATCATTGCAATGGTAAGGAGTCATTCTCAAACCACAGCAGAATTGCCTCTGCAACATCCTCTTATTTCATTCTCCTTATCTTGGCTCTCACTTCTGTTTTTTCAGGTTTTGTGCTATATTTCCAAGGTTGCACTAAGTGTGTTTGCGATGGAGTTCTCTTACACTTTGCATTTAGCTATGATTGTGACAGAGGCACAATTCATATTAAAAACCACAAAATAACACAAATTAATTCAATAATGGAATTCTAAAGACTTACACTGATCTGGGTTTAATCATATCACTCAGAAAATTTAACATGTAGCCTTACCACAGCAATCCACTGGGGTTTCACCTTTAAGTGGAGAGAAAGTGAAGTTAGTTCAAACCTGTCCATTTCAGATCTTGAGGTTATTGCAAAGGAAGGCTGCCATCTTCCTGTCCACGTAAATCAACTTTATCTTCTTGAAGAGCTGCTTATTCAATAAAGTCCATAATGACTCTGTGGCACACCTGGAACAAGAAACCAATCCCTGACTACATGGCAGGATTTCCCCCCCTTAAGAAACAGAACTCAGAGATGATGTGGGCTATTTTGACTCCCGGCACAAGTCAAAGGATACTTTGGGACCAGTGAGGTATATGAGAGAACAGAACCAAATCTGACTGCCAAACAGAGAGCTTTAACCACCATAGCAAATACTCCAATTAAGTTTTCTGGTCCTGGGTGTTTTCATGCTACAAGCTTAAGTACTGAGATGTCGTTAGTTGAGAGGAGCAACAAATCTTTCCGAGGTATCAGGTCAGAAGAAGACTGTGGTGTTAAGGCATTCTTGGGATCTGTTCCAGGAATTTGCTTCTACTGGGAGATGTCTCTGCCTTGGAGCTGGAGGTCTTTGTCCACAGAGAATGGCCTCTTGTAAGGGAGAAATGTGGTGCCACATTCCAAGTTGGGAGAGTCTCCTGAAAAACAACAAGCACTAGGTCCAAGGAATAATTCCCCCACTAGCAGCACACTCCTGGAGATCATCTGTGGCAATCTGCAGCCTTCCCTGCTTCAAGATCCAGAGGGACCCTCACTCCTCAAAGAGGGTGTGAGTGCCCATCATGAATAAGAACACCTACCTCATAAGAAGACTGGGTGTAAGTTACGGTGTTTGAAATCTGTCATGTCTTGCATGAAGAGGAAACTCCTGGAACTGAAGAGACTTTTCTGTCCAGAGGCAAAAATATCCAATCTGTTTGTTAGAGGATAAGCTGCAGCCCAGGCATTCACACACCATTCAGAGAGTCGCACACGTGCCACCAAAAACTTCAACTGCTAGGACCAGAGCCCCTTTGCAGCGGGCAGCTCCACTGAGCTGATGGGTCCCCCTTTTCGACTCCTCGAACACACACACTCACTCTCAGGCACTTTCTCTCCCCTCAGGCTCGACCCTACATTTCCCCGAAGCAGAGTGTCAACACGACATATGCCAGACAGATTTATTGAGTAGTACCGCAGTAAGGGACAGCTCGAGCTGGGTGCCTCCAGAGAGGGACCCCAAACAAAGAAATACCTGGGCAATTATACCCTTACAATCTAAGTTCCCCTCCCCTCACATGATGGTTCAGTCCAATAGCAATATTTGAGTCTGGGGTCTTCCTGTTCCCTACTGGATCCTTTATTGTCCAGGCAGGACATTCCTCTTCTTATCTTAATGGATGCAGCTTCTGCTGATGGTGGTGGCTACCTTATCTGTCTGGTTTGCATCGTTTTGGGGCCTTCCTTCCTGTAGCTAAGTAAAAGTCCAGTATACAGTCAGTGTATCTAGGTGAAAGTTCACAGCTTGCGGCCTAAGGCTCTAGCAAGCCTTGCTACTAATGCTATGTACTGGATAGATCTTTGTGAGCTAGAAAGTGACTTCTACAACATGTTTACCTCTAGCTGTATAAGTAATGACTGATCGAGGTTGAGTGCGCTGTATGCTGTAATTAAAAAAAAGAAAAGCAGCTCGCTAAATGTGTTGGTTTCAGTCTTGCAGCCTGGGCAGCAAGAAAGAATTGCAGAGTCATTTCCACTTTCCTCTGATTTATGTACAGAGGGACATGGAAAGTGGTGACCTAGTTTCAAAGAATAGTGTTATCTCAAATGACTCCTGCCTCATCTATACAAGACATGACTGCATCGGAAAGAAAAGACACTTGGACAAGCATTCACAAAAGAGCGAGCTGTGTCACACATCTAAATAAACAACAAGCAGAGAAATCAGCAAGAAAAAAACTCATTACAAGAAAAGTGGTTCAGCTTCCCAGGGTAAGAAAATAGTCTTCCCACAGCAGTTCAGACACCTTCAGTTTTAGAAAGTCAAGATTTAGAGAGGACTAACTGGATGCCTCAGTGAAACTCACAAGGATGAGGAAGAATAAAATACATACTTAATGTGGAAGATTAAAGTCTACTAGGTAGACAGCAATAGAGATGCACAAGCACCGCTGCCAGGCACTTAACTAGAGACAATTAATAGATTTACTTTAATAAAGTGTGAAGAAAGAAGAACTTTGGTCAGGCATAAAAACTTTCACAACAAAATCAGTCAGGAACAGAAAATGGCAACTCACTGATCACATGCCCACTTTCAGTTTGAATTGATTCATAAACCCATTTCCTATTGCAGCGACATTTTGGTCCACATTTCTTTGAACTGCATTTGGGGCAAGGATAGAAGCAACCCATGCAGTTCTTTTGCAGGCAATCACACAAATCAACGTTATTACAAAGCAGCCTGCCCTGTTTGTCGTACTTCTTTGTATTTCTGCGAAAGAGAAAAAAAAGTGATTCTCAGAGAATGCTTCAACATGTTCAAAGACTAAACCAAACAAATGTGAAAAACATCTGTCCAGGAACAAATATTTCCTCTTTAACAACCTCACAGCATAATGAAATAACAGCATTATATCCTAATTGCAATAGCCACTGTTATTAAAAATGGAAGTGTGCCAAAAGGGTAAATCAAAATTCTGTTGTCACACAGAAAAAGCTTGTTTTCCCTGTACAGCTTTCATGTGTAACAAGAAATGTCTCTGCAAAATATTAATGCTTTTATTCATTTCATTTATACTCAATAAACAGCATACCAGCCATTTTTTAAAGTAAAATATGTAATAATTTAGCACATCTTACCTGGAGTTACTAAGTTCTTGTTTCATCTGTAATACGCATGCTTTCTTTTTCTGCTCTCTGGTTTTAGGATTGAAGTCAGCTAACTGAGGTCCTGGATTTTGGAAGGCTAAGTTTTTTAATTGCTTCTCAAGTTGCTGCTATCAACAAAGAACAGGAAGTTTATAGTTAATGCAATTGGAATAGATATTTATTAGCTGCCAAATGTCCTCACAGGCTTTCAAATGACATTAAAATTAATATTCTT
The DNA here is from genome assembly GCA_031468815.1 of Morus bassanus. Classification (NCBI taxonomy): domain Eukaryota; kingdom Metazoa; phylum Chordata; class Aves; order Suliformes; family Sulidae; genus Morus; species Morus bassanus. Next base: position 18,574,118 of record CM062600.1, on the reverse strand, counting down.
GATAACTTAAAACAACACAGGTAGGAAAACAAAGCAAAACTCAACCTAAATTAAGATCACATTGTTTAAAATGTTTGCTTGTCTAACTGCTAGTTGAGTATTCCTTTGACCGACTGTGCATCCTGACAGGAGAGGGAACAACTATAACTCTGAGTACATGACTCTGGTACAGTGGCATGGAGTTTGAAAGTTGTCTTGTGGGAGGCAGAATTGTGTAATTTTTTCTTCAACTTTTTCCATAATGTAAAAACAAGTACTGTGATTGTAAGCATCTCAGCTGGGTTCACCCTTCACTGTTCCCTCAGATGCCTAGGACCCATCTTTGTCCAAACAATGTGGGAGCAAGAGAAATGTCTGGAGGAGCAACCAGTGCAGGAAGGAAGCATTTCCACAAGTGAGGAGTATGAAAAAAGCACAGGCAAATATAAAGAAGCTAAACTGAGCACAGTTTTGGAAAATAGGAGGGAGCATTTACTTGCCTATTTTATGGAATTCATGTTTGCAATTAGCTAAAACTGCTGAACAGTGTTGAAGGTTAAAACATCCACTCTGTGTATAGCCATTCCCCATAGCCCGTGTATGTTGACAGTCACGTCTAAAGCCAATGCAAACAAACATGGGCATCGTGTCAAACAGTTTCTCTTTGGGCAATGACTGTGGACAATAAATATACACTTGTCATTCATTATGCAAAGGCACAAATGTACATACAAATTTATCATTTCTCCTCTTGGGTAAATGGAGCTGACTTGCCACCCTTCATCTTCCATGGAGGGTGTCATTCCTTTCAGAGTCCACAGTGATTTTTCACAAACAAGTGAGTGCCTTCATTGCTTCTCACAGGGAAAGCAGTGGCAGTTCAGTCCAATCTGCTGATACAGTGATTTAGAAATATCCATGCACTTAAATGCACTTATTTACACCAAGGTGGTTGATGCTATGCATCTTCAGTTGCATCCTCCTGAAAACATATAGGGCAATCTCATGCACCTTCATTATTCAGACATTTCTGCTTTTGAGTCTGGGGTGGATTTTCAGTGCAGGAAATACACTTCAGCATCATCATTGTCCACGATCATAAATCATGCAATTTCAAGTTGGAAACAAATAATAAGCTATATAGATAGTCCTCCCTCTAAGAGTACTCTCTTCCCTAGAGTACTCTACTTCCCTACTTTCTATTTCATTTGAGCTCAAAAGTGCTCTTAGCCCTCTAAGTGACTGCACTGCAAACTTGGTTTATTTCACTGTTGTTATTACTGGTATTTCCCTATTGACTCCAGCTTTTTATTTTTGTAATTATGGAAGAAATTTAAGGCAATGGTAAGTGTCTTGATAATAAAATGGTACTGGAGAAGTCATACCAATTGTTTTCGTTTTACTGAGCAGTCCTTATCAGGAGAGACTTTTCCTTCTGCAGATGGTTCCTTGGCAGAATTGCTTTTCTTGCCGTTTTCTTCCTCGTGATCACTCATTTCACCACTCTTGTGAAATACATACATACATACATATGTGTTAGACATATACAGAAGTATGAGAACCGCAGACTTTTTAAGGTGAGCTGGTGATATCCAGGCTTTTATGTATTCTCGACCAACAGCAAAAGCAGAACAAAATGTGGCTCAGTATCAGCCTCGATTTTAAAACTCTATTAAAGTAATATAACTGAGATAAACAAAAGGTGTATCACCAAAGCCACTCTATTATTCGTTAAGCAAACTTCGGAAAATCTCTAGCGTTTAAATAACACAGAAATTGAAAGAAATGCAGTCATCTCTGAGTCTGTTACTGACACCGCTTCACCGCATTGTCACCTATAATGTAAAGGTGAGAAGAGGTATTCGCACACAGCACGTGAAAGCAGCCGGCGGTGTGCGGTGGAAATGAAGACAGCGGGCAGGAGCAGTCATTTCGCGTACCAGCAGGTGGCACTGTTGACCTAGCTGTGGTACCTACTGCAAGGCTCCAAAAAGGAGCGGCCGCCCGGGGCGGCGGGTGGCCGGGAGGGGCCTGGACACGTTGTCTGACATTATTCATAGACATCCAAAGCGTGTGTCACCGCTGTGTCCGTAACAACCAGACTGTTCCCTGCAGATTCAGTTTTCTTCCTGAAGACTTCAACCAACAGACTGAAAATAAACTTCTTGGCTTTTAAATCTCAGTCCTTAGCTTTGCGAAAGATTCTGTGTAAAAATAGAATGTGTAACTTTTTGCTTTAATAGGAAAAAAGTGTATTGCTTGCTCTGCTAACAAAGCACCCAGGGAGGACTACGGGTTCTGTGAGTCTGTCCTACAAATGCCACCCATCACCTCTCTCCCATCACACAGAAATGGTGGTGGCAACTGTTCAGGATAGGTGTTATCTACTTCTATTTACCTGTCTTGTGAAGCTACTTAGTTAAAACTTTTTATGCAATATATGCAGTTCCAATGCCTCAGACTTTAGCCCCAAACACCACCAGAAATACTTAAGCTTTTTTGGAGTTCCTCCAACCCTTCCCCAGGTGCTGCCCAGTCTCTCCCATTGCCTCTGAAAGGGAGTGCAGTGGTCTCTGCCAGGTTACCCTGCACTTCAGGATTGTTGCCCAAACCCTGCCCCAGAGAAGACCTTCATTTCACCACTGCCAAAGGGCCAGCACCTCTCTGAGAGAAGCAGGAGAGGAGTCCAGGCCTTTAGTTCCCTCTGTTGCAGCCCCTCCCTGCAGGGTGACAAAGTGGGAATAGCCATGAGAAGGAAGAGACCTTGTAGTAGCAGGAGGGAACACTTTTTAGAGAGGTGAAAAGAGCAGCCCTCAGCCTATTTAGGAGAGGGTCTCCCATTCTCCTCTTCAGTGACCTGAAAAATGACTGAGATTGTAACACTGTTCACAACAGGATGCTCTACAGCACCACTTTTAGTCCTGGGACTTGAGCATCTTTTTTTAGGTTTTGAAAAGGAAAGCTATTACCAAGTAATTAATCTTTGCTGTATGAGGGAGCTTGCTTTCCTACTGGAAATTTGCTAGGGACCCACAAATAAAACAAGAATGAAGGCCACTGCTCCAGAGAAAGTGAGTATTGCTTTTTATTTGCACTCCAGTTAGAGTCCTGCTAAGGATTTGCTTCCTACGTCTCCTCTTGTGTCCAGCCATGCATCCAGCATTGTTAAAGCACTTTATGAGTATGCATGACCATCATCCATGCCTGTTTTATTACTGTGTGCAGGGTTCAGGAGCAGAACAGCCATCAGCAGCTACCAGTGTAAGCATGCAGAATTCCCACGTGTCCTCTGGTGGTGTCAATAATTTAACTCCTTTGGAAACTAGGCCCTAGCAGTTATCTGGAGCCAAACACCCAAAATCAGAAGCCACTCCTTAAATACTGGCAGAAAAGGAACAAGCATCTTGTTCCAAACACGTGTTTCAAAAGTCCTTGCACCTCAGTGAAAATATCCTGCACAGAAAATGTTACACATTTCTGTCTCCATACATATTGTAAAGATAAAGTGTTAAATTTTAATCTCCAGGAAAGATACTAAAAAATGAGACAGAGTGTGACTAGGAAACTGCAAGATTCAGAAATTGGTGAGACTCACAGGACTGATTATCCTCCATAGCATGTTCTGAAGGGGGATAGGGAATTGAGGGAGATTGTGACATCCACTCTCACGTCTGCAGAACCTAATTATCAAAAGTATTCTTGGTCCTGAAGCAGGGTTTTTTCATCTACTATTTTTGGTCTGGCTATCTGGATTATACAGTGATAATCCAGGAGCAACGCATTGAACACTGGTCTTTTCCATAAAAATTTCAACCCTGAGGACAACCATCAATTGCACGCTTCCTCCACCAAAACCTGTGTTCTCCCACACCTTTTTAATACAGCAAGCACTTCCTGGAAGTGATCATCCACATCTCAATATGCCACTGTGGCCGTAATGTATCACTAAGAACTGGCAATTTCAGCACAGACCCTTGGCACAACTGACAAGGCTAAAAGATTAAGGGAGGAAGAAAATCAGAGGCTGTGTTATATTAAAAGAGACTTGGTCTTGTCCAAAAGACACGTTTCTGCTCAGAGAACAGTTTCAGAAGATGTTGGGATTTGGAAGGAACTGCATTTGTTTATGATTTTCATAAGGTAAATATTTTCCTGTATCTGCTTTTTCAAGAATTTATTATTCCTATTTATGATCCTTGCAGATTGCACTGCTTAATATTTCAGCTGATATGAAATGTGGTGACCGGCATTCCAGATACTTCAGGCTGCTTGATCTCAGCAGCCTAAAGCTAGTATCTCTGGAGGGAGTGCCAGAGTGAGTGCACATTATTTTCAAGGTGTAGTTGTTCATGCCATTGGAGACTTTCTGGCTGAGATCTGTAAGCATGTTCATCACCTTCACCAGGGCAAAGCAAGATGTTGTCCCTATGGCTTTAATCCCCCTCTGCCCACATGGATTAGACTGACCCCCTGCAATAGTCCCATGTTCCTCATAACCTAGTTCTACAGAGATGTCTGTGGGCTGAGAAACCAGCAGTCAGGTTTGTGGCACATTCAAGCACACATTCTGAAATCTCTATAGGACACCTGGTGCCAGGCAAATTAAGAATGAGAATAAATTAATCTTCCTCAGGGTCAACTATGGACTGAGCTGTAAATATGTGGAAAGGCCACTTATCAGCTAGTCTGTGCCTTCTCTCAGAGCCCCAGATAGGCATATGTGTTCAAAAGACAGCCTCAAACCCAGCCGGGAAACACAGACCAGATGAAGAAATAGGTTTTTTCTCTTGTAACTCAGCTGGTTTCCCAGAAAACTGATAAACATGGTGATAGAGCAATGGCCTATTCTGTGACAGGAGTCTGGAGAAACAAATCCTGTCCTCTCCCAGTAAAATAAAACAAATCCTCATGAGTTTTCCCTCCAAAACTCAGAGCCTTCCTGCTGTATCTGGAAGTGAGGGATCCTTTAGCTGAACTCTTAAGAAATAATTATAAAATCATGTGCATCTTCTGGTTGTCATGCAATAGGCAGAAGATATCTGCCAGACTTACCCTCTGAAAACGTGCAGTTCTGAGGGGCCTATGTTCATTTTAGAGCAGACAGCAAGAGAGAAAGGAGGTTCTCCAGAATTTTAAATTGTACTTACCAAAGGAAGGAGCTGGCACAGTGGAGGTTTACTGCTGCACAATTCCTCTGATAGTGGAATTATGATATCAGCCCCAGAGTGACTGAAACAGAAGACAAATAATCAAAATAGGGCTCCCCAGAGAAGCAGGCTGTAGACAGTGCCAGGTAACTGTCTTAAAGGACCTCACACTTTCTGCCTCCTTAATTATGACTTTTAAATAGTACTTAGCACAAAGAGTGGAAATAGAGAAATTATATAAACTGGGGTGGGAGTCCTCATTTATTACTTGCATCTGTGGTATGTTCACAGAACAAAAGTATTTCTTAGAGCTTTTTTTCTTAAATATAAGTAAATAAAAATGGTAATAACTACTGCATTTTACAAAAATTGAGGTGGTTTTTTTTTTTTGGGACATGGATGTATTAAAGGAATATTTTACCACTTTAGACAAAACTTTCTGGATTCTGTTCACCGTCTCCACAATCAAAAGTCACCAAATAAATATGCTCCCCAACAGCTGAAGTGGCAATGCAACCTCACGGTTCAGCTTGCTGCCTTTCAGGAGTTTGTTGCACTAGTGGAGACAACTCAGGCTCCTCCTGATACCTCCAGATACCAATTTCTAGCATGCTGCAATCACTTACGGGTTTCATTACTCTTCCCTAGAACACAGCAAAATCCTAATAAACATCTAAAACTGTCAAGTCTTATAAATTCTCCTGTTGTGCTTACACAAATAGACCAATGTGTCTTTTTATCTTCACCAGCTGTATCCATCCATTCTCTGAAGTATTTCACAACCCAGTCTGAGGGCAAGTAAATTTATTATTTACCATACTATTTTCTTTCCCTCCAAACACTTTTAAAACCAAAAGCTGATGTAGCGTTCTAGCAGCAGACCTTAGTGAGGTGATTTAAATGCTGCTACAGATACCTTAATTTTGTTCCACAGACTGTTTTCTTTGTCATGAAAAATAAAACAGAAATCCCTCAAGACAAAAAAAAAAGAATCACAATCTCCACACTACTCATACAACAGCAAGCCACAAACAAAAACCTACAACCTGTTTTATTCTCCTATATTTTTTCCAATGTTCTTCTGATTTCTCCATATTCTACATAATGGAGAAAACAGGAATTATTAACTCTATAAATACAAAGTTTATAATTAAACTACCTTATGGTTACTATCTCCTTTTCTTCCATTTTCCTAATACTTATACACATTTATCTGAACTTTTTCTGAATTGTTTGTGCATCAGTTATGATATTTGTTTATCACAGCATATGCGATAACATGCAGCTTGCAATCTACTCAGAATAGTTTTTTCCTGAGTGGGTGTTAAGCTATGAGTAAGTGAGGATATGTATGTAGATTAAAATCTTAGGTGCCAGAGAGATTGATTCTGGTGGTGAAAGTCCTAATGGCTCCTGCAGGGACAAGTCTTCTCCGCCATGAGCAGATGACTGTAAATACACCTCAGGAGATATGATACAAATGTCCCTACTATTTGTAGTGGCCCGGGGGAAGGAGAAAGAAAAGCAGAGGAATGGTTACAGATTTGTTAAATTTCTTTTAAGTGTCCTGGCCATTATCCAATGTCAAGCTGATTGCTCCTTGTACACCTTAGTGCACTCTGCTGCGCAGTATGCTCAGTAGCATCCTGCAGCCAGTACAAATGGGGCAGTTGAAGAGAAAGAAAATGCATTTCCCATTGTTAAAAATTGATCTGTAATGTTCTTATCCCATTGGGAAACAGTTCCTTGGGGGTCTATGATTTCATTGTTAAAAGGTTAACACAGGTCTTAGTGGTGTTTATCCCGTTTTATAATTCATTCCCCCTCCTCTTCATCCCCCTACCCCCATTTTTTCCAAACCGCCAGGTTTATCGGGTGTTTCTGCCCTTGTTTTCTCTTTTCTGGATATTCAAATCAGCAACAGTCATTGGGAGGGGGGCAGAACTGACAGGGAGAAAGCACATGAAAGGGAGAGAGATCATTTTAGTGGCCGGGATGCCAAGGAGAAAAGGCTGTGGAAGGCTTGTGTGAGGCATAAGGGGAGGACAAAACACCCATCTCCAGAGAAGACTGTAAATCCTGCCTGTCAACCAGCCCGGCATGGGCAAGTCTCGGCTGCACTCCAGCTGCTCACAGACCACCCCATGCCTTACTTAGCACTGTGTCTTCACACAGGCAAAAGAGAGGCAGCAAAAGCAGCCGCGTCCTCCTATCCACAGCTTTGTTACCAAGCCTGAAGCCAGAGATGTGGCATTATAATTTTCTTGAGTGGTTTCAGGAAGGCTGCCTGAGCAGCGGGGTTTGATCCCACCTCCCCACACCCCCAAGGGCTCGGTGTTACTACTGGAAGCTGGGCGTCCCACAGGCAAGGTCCCTGTCTCCCTTCTCCTCGTCTTCCAGTCATGGTGGCTGCTCACCCCATATCTCCCGCACTCACCTTCCGTGCTATTCCTCCCTCTCTGTCCCACTATCACATATAGGTTATAACAATATTCCCGCTTCAAGCATTCTCACCCGCTCTGTGCCAGCTATGGGCTGGTGTCGGCAGCGCAGGCTGTGCGAAGCTCTGCGGATGGAGGCTGGAAGCAGCTCTGTGCTGGTCGCGATGGTCCCAGTCAACTGCAGGATGCGTCTGAGCACCTCAGCCAAGCTGGCAGCACCTCTGGGGAAGTTAAGAGCGGGCAAAAATGCCAAGCAAGTGGAGGAGTGACAGAAAAAAAAGCACAAAGTGAAAAACAGCAGTGTGGGCACCAAGGTCAGTGAGGCAGGTGGGGGAGGAGGCGCTGCGGGCATTGGAGCAGACGTTCCCCTGCAGCCCTTGGGGGAGGACCACAGTGGAGCAGGTGGATGTTCCCGCACAGAACCACAGCCTGTGGGAGGGACCCCATGCCAGGGCAGGCAAACAGCACGAGGAGGAAGGAGTAGCAGAGGAGCGGTTATGGACTGGCCTCAACCCCCATTCCGCCTTCCCGCTTGGCTGCTTGGGGTTGGGAGTGAGGATGAGCCTGGGAAGGAGGGGGGGTGGTGGGGTGGGGGTGGGGGTGGTTTAATTTTTGATGTTTCTCACTATACAAGTCTCTTTTAATTGGCTGTAAATCACATTAATTTCCCCAAGTCAAGTCCGTTTTGCCTATGACGGTAGCTGGTCAGTGATCTCCCTGTCTTTATCTCAGCCCATGAGCTTTTTCACCTCATTTTCTCCCCACATCCTTTTGAGGAGTGGGACAGCATCAGGATGGGCATCCTACAGCCGGCCGAGGTCAGCCCACCATCCCTGCTCAGGACATCACCTCAAAGAACATCCCACCACAAAGAATGACAGACAACAGCCCCCAAGAGAGCAGAGCCCCCTCTGTCACGGGGGAGATTTTGACTGCTTAAAGAACCACTGCCAGAGGTAGCAGCAACAGTGGGTCTATTGAAGGCCTAGACCTTTACTGCCGTTGGAGCTTGAGCCAAACTGCCACTAGTTTGGTCGAGGAGTCAGGTCCGTCTGTCACAGCCAGCTCTGGAGGAGGCTCTGCACCTCTGGGCCAGGGGATGCAGAGGTGACAGCTGCTTTTGCCCTCTGTGAGGCACTGCACAACGGGAATGTGGTGAGGCCACATCACTGCTCATTTATGGTGCTTTAGCCCCCGTCCCCTTTTCCTTACCACATACCCACCCTTCTGGGGCTTGCAACAGCCCTGAAAGCAGCAGGCAGCTCCACCTGCCTCATCCATGTGTGCCGTGGGGCTCGCACCTTGGCCACCCAGGCCCCACAATGAGCTGTTTTCTCCTCACCAGCCTGGGAGGCTCCTTGGGGTGCCAGGGAGGAAAGGGGGCGCAGGCAGAGTGGGGTGGTGGGGCAGCTGTGCCAGGAGGTGCAGAGGAACAGTTGCCTGGTGCTCTTGGACTTTGACTTAAAACAGCTCTGAAGTCTTTCTTCCTACTGGGAACAGCTTGGGTCACAGTCATGAGAAACTGGCAGGGACAGTGCATAGCAGCAGGGGAACAAGTGGCAACACAGGATTTCTTAGTGCCAGCCCTGGCATTTGGAGGAAAGCTGGAAGCTGTGTGCTGGGGGACAGCTGGTGACAGTAGCTGCAACAAAGGCTATGGGACTGTATTGATTAGCACTGTCAGGGTTTAGGCAGCGGGGGCTGCTGGTGGGCAGGAACTGCCCTGTGCCCTAACAACTGCCTCCAGCCACCTCAGAAATGAACAAAACCAGCCCATCACACACCAAAATTGCAGCCAGTCAGGAACACATGGCACCACTGCTCAAACATATTTAAGAAAGAGCAGTAGCAGGGCAGGAGAAAATGGAAGAAACAAACTGGAGGAGACACATGGAAGATGTTGGGGACACAGCTGGAGATGCACACTTGGTAGAAGGTGCTTGATGCCAGAGGAAGGATGCCTCCAAGGCGACTGTGGCCTGTAGGCAACTTATGCCAGGGCAGGGACACTGGTGAGGAACTGCAGATGACCAGATGCTGGGGCAGGGACACACCTGAGGGGATATTGGCCCTGCTCTGGATGAACAACACAAGATCCAAAAGAGTACAACATAATCATTCAAAATACCTCAGGTCAAGTTTCTTTGGGGAAAGAAAGCAGGGCAAGCAATGCATTCAAGAGGAACCTGAACTTCTCTCTCTTTACTCCATTATCCTCATTCCCTTGGATCTTCCCTTGCTCCTGCAGCTTCCCTCACTTGCTTTCTCATCCTGTCTCCTCTTTGGACCCCTGGTCCTCTCAACTCTTTTCATCCTCCCTTCCCATTTGTTCTGGCAGGTCTTAATTTTCCCTCACTCCTTCCACTGCACAATCTCTTCCCCATCCTTGCCAGCTCCCAGGTCTCCTGCCCTGTCACACAGGCATGCTGTAAAGGCAGAACAAGTGTAACTTTTTGACTTCCACACTCTCCAGGCAGAGAGCAGGACTTCAGGCAAAAAGCTGGTCTTTCCCATCATATCTACAATTGTTTTCCCCTCAGGGCCTACTAAATGCATCCTCTCTATCAATGACATCTCCTCCCACTGGAAATGCCCCCCCACACACACACACACATATCTTCACAATTACATGTGACAAAACACCTACACAGTCTGTGTAAATACTGTAAAAGCTCATTTCCTAAAGTCCCATCCATGTCCTCATACTCATTTTCAGTGAACTTCCTTTCACCCCAACTCCCTTTGCAATAAAGCAGCTTTCCCATCTTGCCCTGGATTCCTCCCATGCACCTCTCCTTCCTTTGCTGCATCTCCCATTTGCCTCCCTCCAAACCTCTGTGCTGAACTTGTACTCGAAGGCAGCAAGAATGGCCATTGTACAGCTGTCGATATTACATGCCACCAAGTGCAAATGTGTGGATGCTGGAAGCAAGAGCGATTCAGATCTGCTCCTACTCAGGCAACTTGCCATCACCTTCACCATTTGCCTCTGCCATGAAAGCTGTTCTGCTATTCTGCAATACCGAATGTCACACATTAGTCAGGAGCCATTATTTGAAAATAATTTCTTATTTAAAATTGTTTTAGTAATTGTTTACGTATTGGCATTTCTAATTAAGATTTTTCTTCAGTAGAAGGAAGAAAAATATGACAAAAGAATAACAAGGAAGAGTGGTTAGAAAGGAAGAGTGGTCACTCATGGTTGGAATGAAACGGTTTGGACCTACTGGGCTTAGGGGTAAAATATTATGGGAAGTTTAGTCCATAAATCCTATACAAATGACTTTCTTGAGCTTTGCTTAGCCCATCCAATGAGGCATCCAGAGCCAGTGATTAACTAGTGGGGGTCACAGGAAATGCTGAAACAAAACTCCTCTAACTCATCATAGCCTCAATGACCTCCTCTGCTTTCTGAATCAGCGTGATGAATACTGTCAAGAATGCACACAATTTTCTTTGGCACTACCCTTAACTGGATCAAATGCTAAAGATGTCAAACGATTCCAGCACAAACCTGGCTGTACCAGTTGGTAACTCCCACACACTGAAGGGATCCTCAGGTAGTCTCAAAATAGTTACAGTTTTTTCTTTGCAGCCATTGGGAGCAGAGGAGATTCATTGAAGCCAGCATGGAAATGTTTTCCTTAAATGTATTTAGAACATGCCAGTGAAAAATTCTTTGTATTAACAAGAGTGGGGTTTATTCCTTGTCTTCTCATAGTGTAGTACTCTAACTTCTTGGGTTTCCTGCATTCCCACATCACACTGTTTTCTATGTTAACCCAAGCACCAGTACGGTAATTTTGTCATAATACTGTTACCCCACAAATAAATAAATTGCATGGACTGAGGATCCCATACTTCTTCAACCACAAGCTAATATGGTTTGCTAATACGGTTTGCTAATACTAATGGACTGAATTCTGTCTGTCACCTCCAAAATGCTGTGGAAGCAAGATGATTAAGCCTATGTCTACATCAGTGAGCAGCTCAGTGCCATAAGACACTTGGTGATGTTCCAGAGGCATTTGTTTAGACTAGTTGCATTCTAGTGCCATGGACAAAATGACTATAAAAAACTAAAACTGTCTATCAGTTGCACACCACGAGCTCATCATGTCCTAGATAAATTTCATCTGAAAAGAATCCAGCTCAAACACTCCAAGACTGTCCCGGGGGTTGAAGCACACTAAACACAGACAACTGGGGGGGTGTCTTCAAAAGCACATTCCTAATCAAACACAAATGTGAATATAGACACATGATGTATAGATCTGCTAAGGAAAAATAAAGTTTGAGAAGACATTCATTTATTACAACTAAAATTCGAGGTTTCTTTAGTGCTTTCCTCCCTACGGCTCTGAAGCCATTCTGAAGTTTATGTTTCACGGCACTGTTCTGAATTATTATCCTCTTTGCAATTTACAAACACAGAAGCAGAGAGAGACAGATTAAATGACTTGCCCAAGGTCACAGTACAAATCATAAACAAAGCAGAATACAAAACTTTCCCAGCTCCTCATGTGTTTTTGCCACAAACTATTCAGAATAAAACAAAGGATTTGGGACTGTGTCTGTATGTTAGATTAATACTGGCAACACATCCCTACTAACAACTCATCCTGTAGGAAATTAATTTAGATCTAATATGAAAATATATCTCTTATTTCTCTTGCTGAATCTTGCTTTTTTTGGTGAATTATTTTAGCCTGACTTTCCAGTTGGGAAGACAACCACAGGACTCATAAAAATGTGCTTTATCTTTAATTACGTCTTAAAATGAATACTAAAATGCTAGTGAATCACACTTTAAAATATACTGGAAATCGTTTTCCAAGTCAATCATCTACATTTTTCTGTATCCAGTTGGCAACTTTGGTTAGCAGTTTTCTCCTTTCCATATTTTCAAATTTCGCAAACTCCAGCAGTAGAGTAGTAGCCACTCTCTCATCCTCTTCTAAGGTAGTATTATAAAAAACCTGCAACTGAAGAAATAAACACATGAGCTTAGTTCACATAACTTCACTTGCAGCAAGCAACTGTGTACCTGACAGATACTTTAGACAGAAGTGCATAGAAAAGGGGGAGATAGCAGGGACTAAGGAGGGGATGGGGCAAGCTTACTGATTAACACTAAGGTGGGAAAGCTCCTTGCACATCAGGAATGTGCCCTTTTGCCATCCCTCTCAAAATCATTTCAAATGCAGCCAACTTCACTAGTACTGGTGGTACCACACGGTGTCTCAGATTAGTTGGGTAGCAGAATCCTCTTGTGCTACTTCTTCTACAATCACAGAACAAGAAGTCTTTCCTATCAGTCTAATGAGCAGAAGACAAGAGAGGACTAAAGAATAGCAAAGAAATACATAGGGGGAGCAGGAAATGAAGAAGAGGAATGAGACAGATGTCAGCATGACAACCAGCAACCTAAGATGCCAGCAGCCCATCTTTTGGTACATTTCCTGTAGACACCATGGCAAAGGTGATCTCTACAGACAGGCTTTAAAGAGGAAAATGAGACAGCTTTGATATATTTATTGGGACTCAGTTCCAAACCTGAAGGCTAATTTAAAGGCTGGCACTGGCCTATTGCTTTTGCCATCCCAGGGAGTTAACTTGTCCCTAAAAAACAAAAGGTGAAAAACTTATAGTTCATGAATGTTCAAGAGAGACTTCTTTGATTTTAGGAGCTAACTCTCTGAATTGCTTTCTTCATTAAGCATCTCTTCTCAGTTACTTCCTGTATGTATGCATCAATCAACAGCAAAAAATCAGGAAGCAAAATTTTTCTTGTAATGACAGATACTAGCAGTTTGGGACTGGCACAGAGATGTGGATCACATGCAGACAGCACAGAAGCTGAGCTGTTGAGAAAAGAAAATAATATTTTGGGAAAGAATCTAGGGAGACTTGGACTGGAGGTGAAAGAACAAGAAGAGAATGAAACAAGCAGTGATAGTTATTAATTTGTCCCAGGCACTAACATGTGGATTACTGTGGGGAATAAAATAAGACAGCCTACAGCTACCTCCCAAAGATTTCCACCCTTCAGCAGGTTTCCCAAAACCCATTCTCTTTTTCCAGATGTACAGCAGCCCAATTAGAAACTATTGTCCATAGGCTGATCTGGGCTGCCACGCAATCAAAAGAACTGTATCACATGTGCAGGCCATCTGTTCAGTGCACGGGCAGGCAACCTCTTACGCTGCAACCACATAGAGCAGGACAACATCTATCCCTGCACAAAAGCTCACTTTCATGCCACGCTTAACAACCAACTGCACACATGGACTGCAGAGCTGTGGGATGCATGTTCATATGTTTATTTTGCAGATGAAGAAGTATAATTTTTCTCAATGTCTCAACACAGCAACATTATACAATACATTTTATGATTTTTTTAAAAAACAACAGATTTAAAAGCCTCTGTTTTTGAACTGCCAATAAAGTTGAAACTAACTGCTTTTCTGATTTACCTCTTGGATCTGTACATCTGTATTGACAAATCTTCCCATGACTTTTAATACATCCTGTAATAATTCCTTCCCATACCTGTAAAATTGAGATAAAGGTCCTTCAAACAGCATGTTAGCAAATATACTAAATTTAATCTCATTTTAAAATACTCCCACTATTTATTTCTATTTACTATGACGGAAATGCCAACTAAGCTGAAGTTTGCAATTGTGTACATTTTTTCCCCTTTTAAAGGAATATCATTAACATTCAATTTAGACATTTGAGCAAGATGAAGCACACTAATTACCCTTCATTTTCATTTCCCAGTAAGCTCTGGTATTTCTACTTTGGTAACATGAATTCTTTGCTTAAAACAGATAATCTTTGTGAGCCTATACAGCCAAACTGAGCTAGAAAGTCTAACCAATAATGATTCTGACAACTTGTTTTCTATTGGTATCTTGAGGATGGCACATAAATTAACTCCCACACTATTATTTTAGTTTGAAAATAACAGGTCACTTTCCCAGCAAATTTCTCATCAGTATGAAACACAGAAAAGCTCTGTAAGGGAACAGGATGGTGTGACACAAACCTGCTACAACTTGCCTTTTCTAGCGTTAGCAATACAAATACATATTTAAATGCTCCCAGATGGCTGGTCTTGGTTATGCTGCCACTAATGGCTCCCAGTGGACTCCTCTGCCACCAAAGGCAGAAGGAAAGTACTCTGTCACAGCCCTGCTGCTTTTCACCATTGCCAAGGAGAGAGGAAGTCTTCAAACAGACATCAAAATACTTGCTTTGCTTGGGACAGGTAGCCCAAGCTCCCCTGCAGTTTACCTGCATCAGTGCAGGTAGGCTGGAGATGGGTAAGGACTTAAGTAAGGGAATAGTACTGTAGCTAGTCCTTGCCATGCTTGTAAACCTGTATGCTCCAATCCCCCATCTCTCCATACTCTCTCTGGAAAAGAGGTTACAATCTTAGTCCAGCATTTTACACCCATGCTTGTGAAATGCTAGTAGGTAAACCCATTTCTAGAATCAGATTTTCCAGGAAATTTAACACTTAAAAGCACCACAACAGTCATGAACAGACTAATTTTTAAAGCATTCTGTGTTTGACATGAGCTCTTCTTTGACATTAAGCCCTGATCAGAGTTAAGTCCTCTGAAATCCCTGCTCTGCATACTTAAGGAATTGCATGAATCATTACAAAAAAGCCATCTCTGGAGGGAAAATCTGCACCTGGATTTTACAGCTTAAACATAAAGATGGAGGAAGAAGCCAAAGAGCCACAGAAATAAAGGGAACCCAAAGCTGTTTGCTTACCATACCTTTCACTTAAAAGTGGCCAATTCTCCGTAACAAATTCCCAGGCTATACGGTGCCCAATATCCTTAGTCACCACATATAAAACGATGATTGAAGTACAATTGGAAGAAAATAATGTATCACTGAGTCCGTATTGCAAGTATCTGTTAGAAAAGAAGGTAATAATTGTACCTATCACTTGCTGTTTAACAGTGATGATCTGGAAATACCACCCAGTTTGGGAAAATTCTTGTCTCAACAAATACCAGAATGTGGAAGGTTATACCAAAGTTGGTGTCACTGAGCTGTGTATTCAGCCTGGTTTTTGTCCTCATGTTGGTGAAATCCCCTGTTCTTGCACACTGACTCTCCACTTCTCAGTAAAATGAGGGCGTAGCACATCAGGTGGATATATGTGCTTTTCTTATCTGTGTTACAGAAAGACAACCACTCCTACCAGACAACCCTGTGGAAGGACAAAATGCCTCTCAGTTTCTGGAGACTCACTTTGCTGTGACACAGGCAGAGCCTAGAGAGCTAGCCAGCAGTGAGACACTCATGCAAATGGGACCTGTCCCCTATAACAAGACCCAGTAACAAGGGGGCTCAGATGCTTTCATGGGGGCTAAGGCATGATTTCAGAACTAGTTAAGGAACTACCTACCAACGATGTCAGTGGCAGTGAGTGCCTGAATGTCTTAAAAAAATAAGTAACTATTCTCTTTGTTGCCTCAGTGTATCAGCTTCCATACTCCTACTTTCAAGGAGCACTGTTATGCAGGCAGCTGTTTTATGGCTAGAGTAGATGAGCTGGGTTTCTCCCATTTGCATGCCACCACCATGCTTAATAGAATGGACAAAATATACTGAGGGCCAGGAAAAGCCCAGCTTAACATTCCTCACCTCAAAAGACTTTCAGGGTGGCATTTCGAAAACTAGATTGGCTTATCAACTACTAAGGCACAGGGAGGAAAGAGGACATCACAACTCCCTGAGCTTGTCAGGGACCAGTGCTAGCCTGTGCCAATGACAAAGTCACATGGGTTAGGCAGAAAATCAGCACAGCTGACTGGGCATCTTTTCGCAACCCATCTTGCCTTCTTCTCAGGCGTATTTGTTCTGTCTTCTCAAAACACAACCATCACAAGAGCTGGTGGCTGGCAGGAGAAACATCTCTGCTACTTTCAGTGTTTTAGACCCATTGAGTTTATGCCAATTCTTGGATGATCATTCTTGTGTCACGGGCAAATTTCTGTCCTTTGATGAATTCTTCAGGTAATGTGGACATGACAGATTAAAGAATTCAGCTTAAACATCTTTTTACTGATAAAGTGAGAAGATTTTATACAGATACCGGTGAAAGATAATAAATATGGTATTCCAAACTGTGTTCAGGAAGCATTTGGACAACACTCTTAGATATATGGCTTAACTTTTAGGTTGCCCCAAATGATGATATTTATGGATCCCTGCCAGTTCAGGATATTCTATGATTCTATGAAGCTGGAAATTAAAAAAAATTACTTTTCAGTGTGAGTTTGCACTTCAAATGGAGAAAAGCTTGCTAGTAAGACTGTTTTCATTTTTGCCCTTAACCTGCGTGTGATTTGGCTTCCACACAGAGGCTAAATAGACTATGACACTTTAGTTTGGAAACAAAATAAGCGGGGGAGAAGGAGAATAAGAAAATTATATAAAATCATAAATGGTAGGGAAAAATGTCAAAGCAAATTATGATAATTACTGTTTCTTACAGTGCAGAGAGTAGGGGCAGCCAATGGGTTCCAAGTTAAAAAACAACACAAAATACGTTTAAAACAAAACCAAAAGGAAGCATATTTTCAGACAACATGCAATTATATTATGGGATGTGTTGCCATAGTCTGCTATAAAGCTTGAAGGTATAATTTTATTTCAAAAAGGTCACTAGATATATTGGCAGAAGGCAGACCCAATGTTAGGCATGACACACTAGTTACCAGCTCAGGAAATCCCTTTCTCAGTGACTACCAGCATCTGGGATGTTATAGCAGCAGAAAGATCATTTGCGTTTGCCCTGTTTATCATGCTTCCCCTGTAAGAAAACTCTTAAGATTTTTCCAGTGGTCTATAAGACACGTGCTTCTGGAGCAGACAAACCTCCATCAGGTTTGCACAGTACAGTGTTTGTGTTCCTATGATTTACATCTATATACACAAATATATACTTTGATCAAGGTCACCTGTAAAGTAACCATGACTCTTTGGCACAGCCCATGGCAGAGAGCAGGATGTCTTTATCTTCCTTTGTGGAGTCAGTATGGTTATACATTTCCCATGCAAAATTCCATTCTTTATCACTTCCCACTGCAACACCATAGCAGCAGACTGTTCTTCTAATTAAAAAGGGAATTCTGCAAAGGAAAATATGATTAAAAGGTTGTAAAGTCAAAACCAGCAGTTAACACATAATTGAAAACAAATGTTTATTTACAGTTAAAAGATGCACAAGAAAGGATCTAAAATAGCAATCTAAGTTAAGGTAGGAAATTTGATTGCTTTATTCATGATTTAAACATTTAAAAAGCATGCAGTTTAAAGGCAAACCAAAAATGTTTTTCAGTGACAGTGTCAATGTCACTCTTTCAAATCACAGCCTAGGACATGGATCACACCATTAAAGAGTGTACAGCTGCGTATAAACATCATCCCAGACAAACCTTTTCAGAGTTTCTTCAGTGAATGCATCCATTTGCAGCACAAATGGAAACAGAAGGGGCATTTCTCCATGCAACAGGCAGCCTCCTATTACTTCCACCCCAGGGGAGAGTTCTCAACATGGCGATAAATGCAAACGTTATCAGTGTGATACTCCACTTCATGTGCAAAGACTGAACAGAAAATTTCTCCTGTGGCAATGATGTGTTCCTTACATCAAGACATTGTCAATGCTCTCCAGTGATAGCATTGTATTCTACTATGCAGGCTATCTGAAAACAGTGTAAATTAACGGTATGTTGGACTAATTCTCTGTAGGAGAATAGGTTCTCTTGCTACAAATGAAATGTTTAACTTCCCAATGGCATACTGTTAATCTGCTTAGCATTACATAAGACCAAGATTTTAAGTAGAGGTGTAAAAATGATCTTCCATTAGATCAGGAGATAGACTTGGAAAACCAGACAAGTTTCTGGTCACAAAAGCCATTCTTCAGGCCCAAAACTGGAAGCAGCAAATTCAAATTTAAATATAATTTGAGAAAAATTCCTCTGAGTTTCAATAGACCATCCTAGAGAAAATGGGGATGACACCAGCAGAAAGAGAGACAACATTAGTCAGAAGGAAGACTATATGACAGCAATCTTCAAAGCCAAAGGTAGAGACAAGTAAGTTACAAACTCTGGAAACTAAGAAGACCTAGTGGGAATGAGGGAGAGAGTCAAGTGTTTTGCATGACAGACATCACTTGTTAAGAAGTGAAAATGCAAGACACAGTGATTTTGAAAGTCCTGCTGTGGGTGAGGGATTTCAATGGCATAAAAACAGAAAGTGTGGGCATGTTTTATACTTACTGCAAAAAATATTTTGGATTCATTTACCTGGATATGTGATGGAACATAAGGGATTTGCCACCAAGAATGATGCTTACTGAGGTGGAGTGGTTATGTCAAGGTAAAGAATAGTCCTGCAAGGAATCCTTTCATGACAGATATTACCTGAGTTACAGGGTCTAGTAATTTGGTTTAATAATAATTTCATAACGTTGCAAAAAGAGGCCATGGTAGTGTGATAACAGGGTAAAGCTGCTTTGGCTGAAATACAGCTATTTATTTTGCTGCTGCAGCTGTTCCAATAGTTTCAAGAAGATGTTGGTTACTGAGTGTAAAGTTGTTGTGGGTGAAGTGCAAATAGACAAGCTCCGAGTATCATTTGGCTGCAGCTCTGACATTCAGCATTCAAGGCAGGCTGTACAGGCAACCGACTATGGGACAATGGTCTGCTGGCTGGTGACATCTAGGGTCCCCCTGAAGTGGTTTATGTTGTATAGTTCACAAAGGAAGTTCACTGTGGTCCAGGGGAACTTTGGAGCTTGAGGTTATATTACATGAGGGGTGAGGCTTATTAATATTGATATTTTTTCTGGGAGTGGTTGTGTGGTTTGATATTCCTGGCCTGCCAGGATTCTCTTGTTTCTGGTTCTTGGGGAAGATACAAAAAGTTGCTGGGAAGAAGGGTGGATTATTTTCTGTCATTTTCCTGAAGCCAATGCAGAAGTGACATAGTGATTTCTTAACTTTTGAGGGCAACAGCAGTATATGTTTACCTTTATTAAATAACTAAAAGGTACACAACATTGTCCCTACCTCTAGACTCATTTCCTTCTTTCAAAAGAAGACAAGCCAGTAACAGCACCACAGAGAATACATTAATTCAGCTAGCTCCACTTCATTCCTATAAGCAACAAAGAGTAAAACGGAGAAACTGGTTGGGAATCACAGCTCTTGGCTTGTTATGGCAATGGAACAGATAAAAATGCACTGTATCAAGTCCAGTTAAGTTCTGCCAGGAACTGTTTGGAAATGTTCAGCTGAAAGTTATCACCTTATCTGAAACGGAAAAGCACTACTCCCTTCCATAGATGTGAGAATCCTACTGGGTTCCAACTGTGGTGGAACAGATATAGTGTGCTGTTATGAATTTTGCTCTCAGAATGGAGAACATAACAGCATCTAAAGGGACCTGCCTGTGAAATATGAGTCAAAAGTTTATTGTGCCCTTTTGTTTTTCTATGCAGCATATGAAAAGCCTCCTTTTTAACTGAACAGGAGCTGTGATCTGTCATTTGAAACCTAAGAAGTGTCCTATCTCCTATGGGTTTTTTCCCTTAAAACATGATCAATTTTTTCACGTAATAAAATTCATAGTTGCATTTTTTCCCACACTTATAGCCACATGAAGTGTGAGGCTGTGAATTCCCTTTGAACTTGTCTCGGTGCCCTGAAGGACAGTGAAATTAATCTTCTCCACCTAATTCAAAACCAGATCAGCTAATATATTTAACAGACTTCTCAGCTCTTCAACTCAGATAAGGTATGTAGTGGTCCACCCAGGAAAAAAAATATTTCAAATATTATCAATAGGGGAAGATAGGAGACTATTTTGAAAACAGCCTGAGAATTCAGCATAGCATTGTTATTGTTAGTGTGGAACAGTAAGAATATCCTGTCTGGAACATAACAGAGTGTGTTTTGGCTATTTAAACTCTTCAGTTTAACTGCAAAGCACAATTTGTTTTTTATGAGGATGATCACTATGAAGCTATTTAAAAAAACACAAACATAAAAGTACAAATTCAGTTTACTTAGCCAACTACATATATCAACAGAGACACAAGTAACACAAAATATTTATTATGACTACAACAAATAAATGTAATAATAAACTTTAAATATTCACTCACCAGTGCCAATACTATTTGACTATTGCATAGAAAAACATCAAAAGAAAGAGGGAAGAAAAGAGAATAAAAATTTCAATACTTCATAAATTTTCTTTAACAATGCAATACTCAAATACAGAAAAGTCTGATCCTGGTAGAGCCCAGACTCCATCCTCACAGACCAGAAACCTGATCACTAGGCTCCGATACCAGCATAAGAACTGACAGCTGTTCCCAGCACCTCTTTATGTGAATACAGAACATGCAAGGCAATTTGAGGAGCTCACCATGGGCAGATGCCTGTATCGTATAAACATCATTTCACTCAGTATTGCTAAGAGGAGCTTAGAAACTAAGTTGGTCTACATGATAATGCTAAGGGTGTACTGCAGCAAGGGGACTGGACAATATGGGATATTAGCTCTAATCTGAGGTTCACCTGTTATGTGACTAAACAGATTTTGGTCTTCATGGCAAAAACCTGGATCTTCCCACCTGCAAAGTCTATGCAAAAAGCAGTAATTACAAAATCATCACAAAGTTGGGATTTGGGGAAGAGGAGGGGGTTGGGGCGGCACAGTCAGGCTTAAATTCTGTCATTCTGTCAAGAGAGAAGAGCAGCATACAGGAGCATATCTCACTCTGCCTCCCCCATTAAAGAGCCCTTTAACTTCCACCTCAGGCATGCACACCTCTAAGAGCACATTATCATTCTTACTTGTACTCAGGGTTGTCCATCCACTTAGCATACAGTTCAGATGACAGGTTCAAACAGTCTTGGAGGCCCAGCCAGCACGCAGTTGCCAAAAGTTTTTCCAAATACACTCTTGAAGGGAAGCCAAAATATCAAGAATAAAAGATATGTATTCCACATTTGGAGTACTTGAACTGTGCTTGACCAGCACAGTTTCAGCACATGATGCCGTTAACCCAGGAGAACCTCTGCTAGAAACAGTTGAGGTTTAATAAAAACAAAAAAATTAAACTACCAGTAATGGATTCCTGACATCAATATTCATGGATTTTAGTGAGGCTACCAACGTACTATAATTTTTCTTAGTTTTTTGTTTGTTTTATATCGCTCTCGGTAGTTTTAAGAGACTAGCTGCATCTAGCCCAAATCATTCTGACATTCAAGACTGTGGCTTCAGTAGCCTTGCAAAATGAGCTATTTTAAAGTTCTAGTGATTGATCCATAAATCACATCTGAAGTTTATTGCTGTCAGTTTTTCCCCAGCTAGCAGCAGCCTGTTGAGCCTGTTCTCTCATAAACAAAAGCTACCACTCAGATCATTAAACTATCATCCTTTATGCTCACTAAAGAGACAGGAAATATCCTAAACTATCCTGATACTGCAGTTTCATTGGAAGTGTCATCATAAATAACACACACTTACAGGACAGTAAAAATAACAATTCAGTTACATTCAAATTGAAGCAGAATACTTACTGAGCAAAATAGTCATCTTCCAAAGCATCAACATTTTGACGAATAGAACCTGCATAATAATGGTATATTGGCAACATTCTCTTTAAAAGGTATTTCTTTCAAAAGAAGGGAAAGAAAAGTTAATTTAGATGCAACTTTTCATTTTACTGTATTTTTCTTTACTTACTCAGATTTACCCTAAAAATTTACCACTGTTAATTTCTTGACAACACACCACATTAAAATAAAGTATATAAATTGGGTCTAAAATTCAATACACTTGTACATCCATTCAATCTAAGAAGTTACCATTTCACATCACTAGGACCTTTGAACTCATTATGAAAGAAAACAAATGCTCATTCTCAGAGAAAAAGACAGAAAAATAAGTTCTTCTCACACATTTTAAACATACCTTTACTTTTAGAACTTAAGAGAACTACTATTGTGGTATTGCACTTTAAACAAAAGGGAAATTTTCTTCAAATAGAAGTCAAGGAAATAAATAAGACAATATTATCTCAGGTAGCTCAAATATGGGAAAGAATCATCTCATTTAGTATCCAATCCCCATTCCTTCTTGCTCTCCATGAAGAACAACTGGAAGGCAGTACAAATCACAGAGCACACACATTCTATATTCCCTTTATACATAGCAGTGTTATTCTCATTACTTACTACTGTCTATGTCTTGTACAGACTGATCACTCTATTTTCCGGATCCTCAGTTTTACAAAAACTTAGGATCAAGCTTAATATAAAGAATGTGAATAGATTTCTGCTTTACAATAAGAATTGCTCATGATTCAATGATATTTATTATTGACTAATATATATGAATAAGTACCTTCTCCTATTTAAAAAAAAGTTGACAAAATCATGCAAAGGGAATGACAAGAACTATGACCGATTATAGCCATCATTACTTTAATTTTAGTCTGATATATTTAAATGGTCTAGTGTCTTTGCTAACTAACAAAAAAGGTGATACCTTTAAAAGTGGATATACTTCATAGTTTTTCAGAGTACTTTCCAAATTCTCAGGTACTAGGTTTAACAATACCACATTCCATATGAAGAGTTCATCTTCTTTGGCAAGGTACTTTGTTAGTTCAAGCGCTGTTTCAATCTGAATGTATCCAAACCTATTTGAAGATAAAAAAAACTCTTACTTGAGTATACCTGTTCAGATTAATTACCTACCATACATTTCTGTTTATTTATGAAACTGACAATAAAACATCAGGATATGTCTAGAAAAGACATTGAAAAAATAAATATAAAACAATGGTGTTTTTAAGAGCTGAACTCTCAAAACATTTATTACAGAGCACAGTGCCACTATCAAAGTAATAGGACAATCACAGCAGTAAGCACAGCAGTATACTGTAGTCTGCAGGATATAGTATAGGCACATTTACAGCATGTGTCAGTCTCACTAGGACAAAATGAAGGAAAAGAACACTGTTTCAAGTTATAATACATTTGTATTCTTATTGCTAAACAACATATTTTCATCACAGATTCTTTTGTGCAATATACAGTATTGTAAAAATCAAACAATTTAATTCACATGCATGCTATTCTTGGAATTAACAACTTCAGCATGGTATTTCTGTGCCTCAGTGTGGAATTAGCAAGGAATTCATTCTTTCCCAAGAAAATACCAATTCAAGCCCCTCTCCTCCAGAACAGAAACATTTCTCATGTACTTACATAGGAGCACAGTTCTGTACTTCACAGTTACATTCCTTATTACATACCAGGTTCCTTACGAGAAAGGACATTTGTACGAGAGGAGGAATGGGAATTTTTACTTCCTCCTCTCAGAGCTACCTCCATGGGCTCTGACGGGGGGCAGTATGCTTTGGCCACCTCCTCCCTGAGCTCCCCCATCATAGGTGTCTGATGCTTTTGGGATCTCTGGTATGTTTGAGGCACAGACATATTTATGGCTTCTTCAGCTCCCTACAGTACTGCTGACCTCTCTAGCACCACAGACATGAACAACCAAGTCATCCATCAGCAAGAGCAATGGAAGAGGTATTAAGAGTGATGTAGAATAGCATAGCTGAGATATCCCAGAATAAATTAAGGAAAATTCTGAATGTTCATTCACAATCTTTTTTCTGTTAAAACAAATATAGGTTAGTCCCTAAAAAACTCAAGACAGTGCCGTTATTTAAAATATTTCCTCGGAGTTGGAACAAAAGTTAGAAGAAATTTTGAAAGAAATCACTCAGCACTGACAGAAGAATGGATTAAATACTTAACTCCCCCACCATTTTGTCAAAACAGCTGTTGTTCTTATGGAGCACATATGGGTAGGAATGAACAAAGCAGAAGTATCAATGTTGAATGCAATCAGGTAGTTTAATCATTTTCTTTGACATATTCGAAATACTTACTGTGTCAATGCAAAAACATCATCTATCAGCTGGAACCTGCTGACAGTTGGAATAGCCTGCAGAAAGCACTCATATGCGTTAATAGGTCTAAACATGCCATTAAGAGTTTAAAGAAGCCTTACTACATTTCAGAAGGATAAGACAAGTCTGTAACACTTTTTCTAAGCCAAAATCTCCTACAAAACATCATAAAGTGGATCCTGCATTTTAAACTGAAAATACGTATGTGCTTTAGGGATGCTTATATATATAACTATATAAATATACAGCTACATAATACATTTATATATATATATAAATATATAGCTACAGTACATTAAGCACAGAATTTCAAGACCTGTCTTACTTGCATGCTGTAATGAAAATTAAAATATGGAAATGCTACATTTCCTAAAAATATCCTAGTTATATCATTTTGGTACATTCCTTCCTTTTGAGGCTTCAGTTCTGAACACATACTCAGATTAGTCCAGAGCAGAGTGTCTGGCACTATCATGAATTAAATGACAGAGGCAGAGCCATGGGTGAACCCCTGCCTACAGCTCGTGCTCTTGCAAGGACTGCTGGTCCCTCCTCATCTTATCCCTGCTTCCATGCCCCTTCAGCTCGGCCACTGCTCGAGCAAACCTTCCCACTGACCAGTGCCAAAAAATGGCCCCAAGTCAGCACACACCTAATTTTCTGCTGATTTAGATTTGCTGTGAAAGAAAAAAGCCTAGAAGAAAGGAAGCCAGTGTGCCGTAGAAAGGTTTAACCACACTGCGTGCTCTGATCAGCCATGTGCCCAGACCTTCTGGAGAAGTCACCTGACTGCATGGATTACTGTTATGCTGAAAGCTTAAACTAAAGCAAAACCAATGAACTGACACTACTACTGGAGCCTCTGGCTCGCTCTAGGGTTAGGCAACATTAAATACTATGCCACCCCATATACAGACACATGTATAGGCTGTTCTGTACCACTTTCACCTTCAGCCCAAGCTGTGGCAAGTCAGAGGTGGGATGAAATCTGCTCTCTATAATGTCTATAGAGGACTGAAAGCCCAAGTA
Organism: Morus bassanus; assembly: GCA_031468815.1. NCBI lineage: Eukaryota > Metazoa > Chordata > Aves > Suliformes > Sulidae > Morus > Morus bassanus. Next base: position 18,548,472 of record CM062600.1, on the reverse strand, counting down.
GAACTGATGGAACTTCTAAGAAAAACCTCCAACAAAACAAACCAAAAAACACAAGTCAGCTGATTTTTTTTTTTAAAATTTCACTGGCAGAAATATTGTGCTTTCAGGAAATGTGGAAATAAAAACCTTTCTCCCAGCTTTCCTTCTCCACAGTTACCTAACAGCAGATAAACCTCAATCACACATCCAGACCGATAACTGTTTGAGCCAAATTTAAGAGACTGGAAGAACCACAAGCTGTTAAGACAACTTTGAAGACAGAATGCCATCTCATATAAAGTTATTTTTCATGCTTATGTGAAGCTATTTGGGCCTATTCCTCTTCCGCTATGGAAGGCTGCCAGTGACTTTAGTGGTGCAACGGTGGATCATTTCTTCTTATGTGACACATCAGCTTCTCATTATTCCAGGTTTTCATCAGTGTGATTACTGGTAAGAATTGCAAGAAGAAATACCTGGAAAGACTCTGTTTATAAGCTTGAGAAAACAAATATGGTCTTACCTTTGGATCATTTTCAAGCAAGCGTGCTAATCTTTTTAAGTTTAATTGATCATAGTTCACTCTGTAGTATCCACTTAAATTCACATTTAGCAGGATCCAGTCATATTCTGACTCCAATACTTGCATTTCAGGAAATACTTCTGTAAAGTGACATTAAAATGTATCATTTTCTTTTCTGTGCACTGCTAAATTCTCTTGCATTTATAAAGACTGGACTTGATGCTCCTCTGGGATCTGAGACACAAGTTTGAGGTTGGACTCAAAGTGAATCCCCCAAAAGCTCGGTGCATTTGTGATCTCTGCCCTGCACAGCAGCAGAACTTCAACAAGCAACAGACCCCTCAGGTACTGAGCACCTTGAGATGGCAAAGGGGAGGCTGAAGACCCACTTTGCTCCTACCCTTTAGCTCATAGGCAGCTGGGAGAGTTCAGAGAGGTTACCCAAGAATAAACTGTCTGGATGAGGAGCAATATTCTCACATGCCTGCCGCAGGGCATGCACCCCCAGCATGCCTGCTGCTCCCAGTGCTGCTCCAAAACACAAATCTCAGTACCTTATGGAAGAACTGACCACCCACCAGTATTCACATAAACACAGATCGAGGAAAGCAAGCCAGCTAAGTTTCTTCATGCAAGAAACAAGTAATCAAAAATTTTATTTTAAATAAATGTCCATTAGTCCTTTTGAGTTACCTCACTCACTAGAGGCCTCCTTTGCAGTCTCATTTCATCTCACTACTACCTACTTATGTGTGCTTGTCTGATTACTTGTTCCTGATAGCCTTCAGAACATCTGAAGGAGCCAGTGCAGCCCTGAAGGCTCTATGCAGCCTCATCAGAAGAGGATTCAAATGCTGCTTTAACTGGCTATGATCATCCTGATTTGAGAAGGTGGTAAACTCTCTTAAGACAATAAATCAATATTGGTGAGTAGTCTAGACCCAGCACTGCTTTACTCTGAACAGAAGACTGAGACTTCAATGTGTTTTGGCAGAGCAAGTACTACAGGGTTCATCCTCAGTCATCTTCACAAGTTAAATGAGAGGGAAACATGGCACATGACAGATACTGGCGTAACCATTTAAAAACAGCATGGGTGGCTAGAATATGGCACTAGCAGTACTTCCCCTGTAATGACATACTGGTTCGATGCTCTGCTCATCACCAAAAGCACATTTAGATCCAGCTAAAATAAAAAAACTATGCTGCTCCACTCCCCAGGGTGAATGAAACATGTTCTGCAGTAACAGCACCCTTCTCCTAGTGTATCTTTTTTTGCTGCACAGACATGTATCACTCAGGGACAGTGACCAACGCAATTGTATGGGCAGAGGCTAAGTATCTAGACATTGCCTGAGGAGCCCTAAACCAACAGGACAAGCTTTTAACACTGTACAGTGCAGTGCTGAATGAACATGCTTGGCTACTGGTAGCAGCCCAGTTTGTAGCTTGGAATTTAATTTAAACCATTCAGAAGTAAGATAAATTAACTTCTGCAGAGCTATTAGCAGCAAAAATACACATACATGAAAGCACTTTTGAGATGTTTCCTTGTTATGTATTGTTATGCCACTGCATCAACTACTCCAAAATTCAAGTTAAAACTGTGCTTTGTACCAAATCCCTCATTTTCATTTACCAAACCATTCTCATGAATACCTCTGAATGACTACATTAACAGATCTCCACCACAAGCCATTTCAACCTCACAGGAACAAAATGGTAACTGAATTTAAAATTACCCTTAACATTTCTACCTTTGTAAGAAACCATTTGCTTTATCTATGTACCAAAAAGTCAAAAATGTTTTTTTTTAAATCTTAAAATGTGAATGCAAGTTCCTTGACTGAATAGTGTCTGTTAAGTTTCATACATGGCTTTCAAATACAAGTGGAATGTGTTTTAATCCTGAATTTCCTACTTCGGTCTCTTCAGGCAGAGGCAATATGATGGGGTTTTTTCATAAATTCTGTAGATCTTAAGTCACATCATTGGTGAGAAAATGGAACTGTTATCACTTCAGTAATAAAGAATTAGTACATGACACTAGTCCTTCCAAGCAAGTGCTGCCTAACAATTCTCTTCTGCAAATTTTCTAATTTTTCACCTTAGCAATCGCTCGTTTCTTGAACTTTAAATCTAAAGCATTCAAAGGCATAAAGAGCCACTGTTTGCTTATTTACTTGTCCATATAATGTGAAATGATCACTCAAGTTATCTTATTGCCTCAAAAAGAGGGAACGTATCTTTTAGCCACTGCAAACATAGGGTGGAGAGCTGGGATAGGCACACAACATATTGCGGTTTTGCTCTTAAGCATTCCACAAACACATCAGTCTCTGCATCTCCTTGTAATTGATTCAAAACCTGATGGAGTTCAGGGCTGACTTGCCAAAGAAAAATAATTACCCCCTTCTAATGATAACATTTCTTCTTTCTCAAAAAATATAGCTGTTTATTGGAAAGCACTGAGATGAGAAAGAACTTAATTTTTTATTTGCTTGGAGATGCCCATAAACTCATTTTTCTATTGTAAGGCTTTAAAACTTTTTAAAAATCTACTCTTTTGATAAGAGTATTTTTGCATTTAATTTGCATGAACAAATTAACTCACACAGTGTTGAAAATATTAATTTTCTGCTTTTACAGATACCTATGTGTGACAATGTTGGGTCACTTCACACAGCTGGTTTTAACCTTTTTCAGTCTTCATATCTACTACTTGAGCTTGATCATTTTCTGGTATATCACAGCTGAGATCCTACCCATACTGAAAAGCTTTCATTAACACCCATGGGATCTGCTGGGGTAAGAATAGTACAGAAGCATGAAGAGCTAGGAGTTTGGATCTGTGTACAAAATGACAAAATCAAAGTTATTGTGGAAGTCTCTATTCATAATACATGTTCTACCATATTATTAAAAACATACACTGAAGTGGGATGCGACATAGAAAAAAACATATATTAACCTATCTGAAAATCTCTTGCTGTTGTAACATAAAATCAACACAATAGATAAACATAGACATTTCTGTAATGAAGTTTTATCTCCCTATTGAATTCAAGTTCTGTTTATAGAAGTGTTAGGTGTGTTTTTATCAGCTGGTTTTAGCATGTGTGAACAAATACATTACTTACTGCTGCTTTTATCTAGCCATATTAGGGGTTGTGATGATCCATTTCTCATCCAAGAAATAGGAATAATCCACGTGTTACTTAAGAAAAAAAAGAGAATATAATTACTTCTTATGCTTAAAAAAAAAAAAAACAACTCTCTCAGCTGATGCTAAACTAGATTGCAGATGAGTTCCTTCTCACAAGAATCTCCAACTGCCTTCTCTCTTCTCTGATACACAAAACCTCATCAGATGGTGGTATTTTTGCTGGATCAGCACTTAGGTTCAGCAAAGATAAGCGAGTTTTAGGATGGATGTAAATAGGCACTCATATCTAGACTACTGTTCGATGCTAGGTATTTGAATACCACCGTATCTCTATACTCTGGCTTTCCTTCTTCAGGCATAGTTTTATTCTCCTCACTTATTACACTTCACCCTATTTCTGGAGAATGTAAATCTCCTTTTCAGAAGGGTATCTACTAAAAAAGGCTCCAGGCAAGCAATACAACTGTAATTCTGACAAATGTAATTTCCTTTCTGAGGGAACGTAAACCTCCTGGCAAAAACAGATGAAAGCTATAAAACCCTGAAGCTGCTCATGAAAATGAAAAATTTTGTAATATTTGTCCTGGATTTGCTTAAATTCACATGCTATTGCTTCTTGCTGAAACTACAGTAAAGGATTTAACATTTGTAACTTGGAACTCCTTATCTGAGCTAAGCAGAGACACTGAATGGACTAATCCTCTGCCCTTCCTGGAGCTTGGAAGCAAAGGAAACTCTGTGGTTCTCATCAAAATTTCTCTTTTGGCTGTTTGTATGACCAGCAATAGCAGCCAGAGAAAAACCGCTTTGGGCTTTGCCCTCCTTTATATTTTTTCCCCAGGTAAGAATTCATCCCATGGGCCCCATCCATGCATCCCAACACTCATGACAGCTGCTGAATTTCATGAAATTTCAAACTCTAGCCATGAGTTTCCAAAGTGGGTGACCAAAAGCAGCTCCTTCTATCACTGTTTTTAGGCATCTAATTAGGTAGCACAGCTTGCAAAAGCACCAGGGACTTGGCAATGCTCACTGACAGGAACTTTTGAGCTGCACCTCAGGTACTCAGCATTTTCTGAGAAAGGGGTCATTTATATAAGTACTTAAATGCAACCCGTTTGCCCTTGCCAAGCAGAAGAGGCTGTGAATATGTGCACTGGAAAGAAGCTACAGCATGGTTTATCCAGGTCCCCAGTCCATACAACTGAGGGATGAGGAAAAAAATTTCCAGGCAAAACTCCTGCCCTGCAACCTATTCATGGCTGCGTCTGTCCTTAAAAAGCCATTATATGGCTGGAAAAGTCACTACTCCAGAGGAAAGCAACCTTTTCGCAAAACAGGTGGCTTGTAGAACTATTGCAAACGCTACTCTCAAACAGACTTTACTTGACAGCTCATGACATGAAAGAACATAAACTTAAAAAATGAGGTGGTCAAAACATAATGTCCTAACTGAAGAGTTTCCTGCAAAAAAAAGGGTATAAACATATAATAAAACCCAAGCTAAACATACTTGTAAGAATCAGTACTGTTTTCATTCTTTTTATTAAGAAATTGTTCCTGACTGATTGTGCCAGTGGTTAGATTTAAAGTTAAAACTGGAAACCCATTTTGGCATGTCCAGGAATCCATTATTTGTTTTACAGGTGCTGGCAACTGAACTTCATCCTGTGCATCTACAACCTGCAAGAGAAACAGGAATTATAATTATTTATAATAAACAGGTACTTACTGATATTACTTCAGCAACATTCTAGGGCTTGTTCTAACATCTTAGAGAAAATGTAACTGCTTAGAAGCAGTTTGCTGGTTTTTGATTCATGCAAAAATCTATGTAACAAAGTGAAAAGGACATTATTGACATTATTACAAAACCAGCATAAGCCTTTTTAGGAATTACAAAACACTGAGATGACATTTGTTATTCTTATAACCTGACTGCTAAACTTTCTATTTAGTGTTAATATACTTACACCCCTGTATGGCTGTGACAGACTTAATTTGTTAATTTCACTCAACTAAAGCTGCCAGAACACAAAGATTTTTAAGTGACTACCTAATCAACAAACTGAATAGTAATGACAAATTGAAAAAGATACTAAGCTGCAATCCCAACTAGCATGAACTGGTACAGCCTCTGTTGGCTTAAAAGATGTGACAGCCTTGTATATCTGAAATTGTGGCACTCTTGTTCTTAAATTAAGACTGAGTCTGCAACACAATGGAAGCCTTCTTTAGAGGAACAGGAAAGTGGAATTTTTAAAAATAAACCTATTATTAGCACCTGTTTTCTTATTCACATTTCTGCCAAAACCAGCAAAAGGCAAAATGCTGAGCTGTCCTGGTTATAGATTTTGCTGGATCTGTGACATATCAGGGTCTTGGGTCATCAAGCCCAGAGCATCACACATGCTGATCTGACAAAACTTAAGCTCCAGAAGAACAAGCTATGCAATCTCATGTAGGCTTAGGCAATCTCCATAAAACCCAAAATTCCACCTGGCCCTGATTTCCCATCTCATCTCTCTACTCTTTGTACTTAGCCCCACTGATCTCAGGTGCAGTAAAGCAGCCAAATAAACACTTGTGAAGACATTAGCTGAAGGAGTCAGCAAACCAAATTTTATGCAAAGAAAAGACTGCACTAGGGATAGCCAAATTCCGGTGCACTCTTCTACAAACAGTATATACCCTAAATTTGGACTGTGCCAAAGACCAGAGCAAGAATACTAGAGATAAAATAAGTACCATCTGTATGTGGGTCCAGAGATCATCTTGGTTGGCATTTGAGAAGGAAAATTCTTTCAGATACGACTGTACAGAAACAAACAGAACCATGAGAATTCATGAGGGTTCAATGAAAAACATCAGCAAGACAAACAGTAATTTGTGTAACTGTAAACTTCAAGCTTACAAATCAAGATAAAGGTGTTAGTTTTTCAAACTTACAGTGAGTGCTCTGATAAACAACTTCTGAGTCAGGAAACCAGAAAGCATCCAGGTAATAGAAGCCCCCTGGAGCAGAAAAAAAAACTATGAGAAAACATGAATTATTATTGCAATATTTTTTCAAACTATATTTCAGAGAAGTTAGTCAGGCTATGCTTCATATTTCACAGAGGTTAAAAATGTTTTCACTGTTGCGTAGCCAAAGAGATTTGCAACATCCAATATATTTGTGTGGGCAGCAGAAACAAACAGTGAATGACAAAACTACCTACAAAAAGAATTGTAATTCAACAGAATACTCCACTGTTACTCTCAAACCTACTTAGCTTAATCTACCATTAGTTTAGAATATACAAGAAGCGGGAAGAATTTTATATTTTTTAACCTTGTTGTACGTGATGCTGTCAAACAGAGACATTAAAGAAAATGATCCTTTGATCTTGTCTTCACTCTCTGACAGTGATCGAACTCCTATTTCATTGTCTTCCCTTAAGACAGGTTGTACAACATGATCATAGAAGATTGTATCCTGCAAGAAAAAGACAAATCTAAGTGATCTGAAGAGAATATACTTATTCTCAGGAGCAAATGTAATTATGGGATTAGCACTAATAGAAATAGTCTGTCAATAAACAAGGAACGATGCTTCCCCCGCTCCCTTACTTTCCCATTAAGTAATAGGGACCTTACCCCTGATCCTAACATTTTCCACATGCAATATTGCTAATCAGGGCAGTGAAAATTTCACATCTCGGAACACTGTGGGCTTGGGCCTGACAAAGACAATTACAGTGTCATTCTCAGGGGAAAATACATCAACTATATTAAACAGCAAATGAACAAATACTGAAGACTGAGAACTTGTATCTCATTTACATCTGTATGTCATTAATATGGCAGCATTTTCCTCCTAAATTCTCTGTTTCTTCTGCTGCAACCCTGAGTAATAACCTAAAAACTTAGCTACTAAGGGTAGCAAGGCTTAACTATGCAGCATTTTTGCTGTCACCCAATGAGATATATGGAGGGAAAACAGCTCCTTCGGTGCAAATCAGTGAAGGTCTCTTTTTATCAAATGATGATTCATTCATTCATTACAAAAAACATATTTTTTTTAAAACACTGAAGGCACCTTTGAGCACTTCTACTCTCAAGGAGAAGAACACAGGATTCCAGTTACTGGTATCGAATTTGTTGACTGATTTTTCTCTTTGTAAACAGCCAGTAAATTTAATTTTCAGGGTTCAATTTGTAATTGGGTGGCGATCAGAGGCACAAAGTCTAGTCAGAGGCGAGTAACTAGCAGTGTACCCCAGGGCCAAATATTGGGTCCAGTCCCGTTCAACATCTGCATTAGTGATCTGGATGACGGGACAGAGCACACCCTCAGCAGGTTTGCAGATGACACAGAACTGGGAGGAGTGGCTGATACAAAGGGTTGTGCTGCCACCCACAGGGACCTCAACAGGCTGGAGAAGCAAACTGACAGGAACCTCACCAAGTTCAACAAAGGGAGGTGCAATTCCCCTGCATCTGGGGAAAAACAACCCCAGGAATCAGTACATGCTGGGGGCCACCCAGCTGGAAAGCAGCTTTGCAAAAAAGGACCTGGGGTCCTGCTAGACACCAAGTTGAGCATGAGCCAACAACGTGCCCTTACAGCAAAGAAGGCTAATGGTATTTAGGCCTGCATTAGGAGCAGTATTGCCACCACACTGAGGGAGGTGATCCTGCCCCTCTACTCAGCAATAGTGAGGCCACACCTGGAGTGCAGGGTCCAGTGCCGGGCTCCCCAGTAGAGGAAAGATATAGGGCTACTGGCGATAGTCCAGTGAAGGGCCACAAAGATGATGAAGGGATCTGGAGCGTCTCACATATGAGGAAAGCCTGAGAGACCTGGGCCTGTTCAGCCTGGAGAAGAGAGGGCTCAGGGGGATCTTATCAATGTATATAAATATCTGAAGGGAAGGTGCAAAGACAACAGAGCCAGGCTCTTTTCAGTGGTGTCCAGGACAAGATGCAATAGGCACACACTGAAACACAGGAGGCTCTCTCTTAACATCAGGAAACACTTTTGCACTTGAAGGGTGACTGAGCACTGGCACAGGTTGCCCAAGGAGGTGGTGGAGTCTCCATGCTTTGAGATGTTCAAAAGCCACCTGGATGTGGTCCTGGGCAACTGACAGTAGGTGGCCCTGCTTGAGCAGGGGGTTGGACCAAGTGATCTCCAGTGATCACCTCCAACCTCAGCCAGTCTGTGATTCTGTGAATGGGTATGGCCCATAAAACTATGCTCTATTCTTGCACCTGTGTAATTTACTCTGGATTTCCAAGGCAAATCACATAACTGTAATTTATCAAATAGAATTACTGCCCACTATTCAAGTTTACTTTATGGAAATAAATAAAATGGCAATTGTTGATTTTTAGAAAGACAAGTTTCTAAATAAAAAGATTTAAAAGGCGACAAAGACTTTTTTTCAATTTAAAATTGGGTGGCCTTTATACTTTTTAATGATATTAAAATACTGCTTTACAGAGGATAAAGTGAGCTGTTGTTGAAGTTCAAAGCAGGGGCTTGGTATATCCCATGACCTAAGAATCCTTCTGACAGAATTTGTTTGACGTGCCTGTATTAGTTTCCAGTTAAGCATGTAATTAGGTACTTTGGTGAATTAGAGAAGGAAAGTGACAAATGGTATTTCATCTGAGCCAAATAAAAAGCAGACTGGATTGACTGTAGTCTCTAGCCTGCCCAGACTAAAGGCTTCTCCTTTTTTCAGAAGCTGAGGGCACTGTGCACAGACATTTATGATTGCACAGGCGAGAGCATCTCATCTCATGGCTATAATTAGCAGCACCTATCCTCCTGTCTCAAACGTTAATGGTGGATGAGTTTTCTAATACACTGTGGGATTTATGCTTATTCCCATTTCGGTGGAACAGGAAGGAGTTTTACCCTGCTGTCGGATTAGCTATGTGCATTATATTTGCCTTACCCACAACCAGACATCCATGGACCCAGTGGCGTAAACAGACTCAAATGGCCCAACTTACTCACTGCTCAGTAAAGGTACCCAGGTATGGGGGGCTTGGAAAAAGCTTGGACAGGCAGGAAGGCAAACCATCAGCTACAGAACCCAGGAGAGAAAGCCAGGTTTGTTAAATGACAGATCTAGGGCAAAACACCAATTCCTTGTCACTGCAGAATCACAGCCTTCCTCTGCGCCAGCTGTAGAAGAGATGGGTTTGATGACAGCCCCCAGCAGATGGAAACCCCCCAGGGAATAATCAAGACCTATTGGTCTTTCCCAGGAAAGTTAAGTTACTAATGCCATGGCTAGATTAAATCTCATCTCCTGCACCTTCCTTGTCTTCCTACATGCTGGAACTTTTCTACTTTAGTTTGCTTACTTCAGTAAGCATTAGTACTTACCAGTGAAAGCTTGGGTTCAACAAAGGTAGCTCCCAGGTACTCAAAGTAAGAGGCCAGTCCCTCATTAAGCCACAGATCATTCCACCAGTTCATTGTAACTAGATTTCCAAACCACTTAAATAGAAAGAAAAAATGTCTCAACATCTCTTTGGACTGCTATTTTCATTTTTGCAGGTTCAACACACATACCTATGCTGAAGTAACTTTATTTAATGTGTACACGTCAATTGAATAAAACGCTGGATATTCCTTCAGATAGTGAAACTCAGTAGAAAAAGTGCATCTTGGAAAAAGTTGGAGGTTCAGGGCAGTTATTTTTTAATTGTTTCACCTACAATTTCAAACCATGAGTATGGATGTCAATGCTTTATGTCATTCGTTTACTCTATTCAATTTTAAACACTTCCCAATAAAATTTAAAGATCTAAAAGGTCAGGCTATGATTAAAAGTAGGGCATTTATCAAGCTATTACAATAACATTTTTCCATGTTCTTAACAAAAGGAAATTGTCAGGGGGATGATAAACAGAACTGGGGAAACAACCATTTCCAAAATCAGCAAATCCCTATCCTGGCAAACAATAAAACTTTCGCAACAGCTGCTACATAGTCATATTTGGCAGTTCACTTTTAACAAAAAACTGATCACTTGTGGATTTCTATTTTATTTGTTAATTCTTAAAAACTTGAACTACAACTTTGTTTTAAAATAAAGTTTAATAAAGTACTGACATTTGTTTTATTGGCCTGCAATAAATAGACTCTGCTCATCTGAAGGCCTGAAAAGTTACAGACCTTGTCAGAAGGTCACAAGTGCACTAGCCAAGTTAAACTCTTTTGCTAATTTTGTTGACTAAGTGCAAACACTTGTTGGTCTGGCAAACAACAGTAAATTAAACATAGTCAATAAAAAAGTGAAACTGCATTATCATTCCAAACCAAATAAGAAAAATTTTTACATGTCTATGAAAACTGGACAAAGGTCCAGCTACACTATAAAATGTGTTCATGTAAATTTGGTTACATTGTACTGTAGGCTGTTTCTTACAGAAAAACAAATACCTTTTGCAATATGTACATACACTCCCACTACAAAGTAATACTTAAGGAATCCATTGATTCTTCCACTGCAGTACTAAGTACATTGTATATAGACAGAACTGTGTCTCCCCTACAGTATTTTCTAGCATGGCATTCAGGTGCTGTGTGAAAAAAAAAAAAAAAAGTAGCCCATGAACAGTTCTGTATCAATGAGTCCTGTGCAGTCAGTATGCAGTCTGTAATATGATGGAATCTGCTTTTCATATTGATTTATCAACTGAATATATGATCAAATAGTCTTTCAGTCCTCTAGTGCTCACACCCCCTACTGTGAAGTCACTATTTTTCTTCTATGAATCAGTGACTGCATCATCAGCAACTGGAAGGAAACAGCCTCACAGAAAAATAAATGTACAGAATTTTTTACCACATGCCTGGTGTCCTAGCTCATGTGACACAATTATGGCAATCATTGCCTTTCTGCTTGTGAATTTATCACTTGGGAGGTACATCAATGATGATTCCTGGAAAGTCATTAGCCCCCAGTTTTCCATAGCACCTGCTCCAAAGTCAGGCAGTGCAACCAGATCTAAATTGATTCAAACAGAGAAAAAAAAAGGGCATCTTTAAAATTTTCAGAAGTAAAATGCTTACATGATTTTAATGCTCACACTGGTTCAGTGTGCAATTAATGGATACCACATTTTAGTGGTTCTTTGCTGTATTATAGCAACACTCTTGCAAATGGTCTGTGAAATTTCTTCTTGTCGTACTTTTCCTCTATGATTGCCACTCTTTCAGGGAGCCATGTAATAAGCTACCATGAAGCCCAGATCTGTACTATATCTTGTACATACAAATGTTTTGAACAAAAATGAAGGCTGTATTGTACCAACGCTAGGAGACAATATATTCACTTCCGGCTCTCAGAAATCTTTCTCTGTATGAGTTTCCCATGTGCTTGGGAAGGATCATACTCACCTCTTTCTTCAGCCCAGCGATTGATAAAAAAAAAAAATCTTGCTCTTTCAGCTCGTGAGTAGAGGGATCTTTTCCCCTCTTATCTGAAAGTGCCTTAGAAAACATCATCTCTTTGTTTCCACAGCAGGGCTGTTAACCTCTGTACTCCCCTTCTGCCTTATGCACGGGGAGCAGTTTTCCAGTTCAAATGTGAGAGACAGAACAGAGATGGCCCTTGGATGAACATCAAGGGTCTCAAAGAAAGATATACTGTTTAAACTCAGCAGCCGAGAGCAAAATTTCCAAAAGGTATACAGAGCATTTTGGAAGCAGACACAAGCTTGTACTCCAAACCAGCTGACGGTGAGCCAGTTCCAGTCCAAAAGCAATGCAGTTAACCTAAGTGTGGTTCTGAACCCAAGCAAAGCTAGACTGCGCCTCAGCAGGGCTTATTGCCTCAGGCTTACAGCAAGGGTATTTCACTTTTGGTGAGGCAGCCCTCATCTAGCCGGCCTGGGGCAAGAGAGCTCACTTATAATTGCATTAAAATCAGGTGAAGACAAACCTTTAAATACCTATAATTTTAAATGTGTACATTCTTAATTTCACATTTTGAGTTCACAATAGAAATCTCTAGCATTTACAAGGAGCTGTTCTTCGTTGATCTAATCCTATTGATTTTTAAGCAAAACATCAGAGAAAGTCAGTGGGAAATGCAGTTGGTATTGCATGACATTACAGTGGGGATTGTAATGATATTACAGCATTCTGTGAAACTGAAATCTTACCTAATAGGAAGCCTGCGATACTGTTCTTCTACTTCAATTTTGTAATATTTTTATACTAATGAATTAGTGTATTGACATTGCTGCTAAACAGAAGAAAACAAGCATGAAAAAGAATTATCTACAGCCTTTGAGTAGCTTGTATGATTACTAAGATAACAAAATTTAAAAAGTGACAATTGTATGTATTACATTTTCCATAAGAAGTGTAGTGTTAAATATACTGGGAGATAACACATTTACGCAGATGAAAAATTATTTCTTTCAAGTGCTGAAATACTGATTTGACAAATCAACAAATTTAGTCAAGAAAGGAGGGAAATTCTTCCTCCACAATCCTGCAATCTGCTAAGATTATGGGCAGGCCAAAACTCATTTTCACTAAGAACTGCCTTCTGTGTTCTCGATATTCTACCAATTTGTACAATATTAATGCTGAAGCCCTTGGGAAGCCAAGTACAAGCTGTGGACAAACTGTACAGTGAACCACATGATGGCACCCTTCTTTCTTGACTGAACCTTGACTCAACTAACTTACCAGATGTCCATTTTAAAGAGAAGCAATGTTTTCCTGCAGGAGTCTTTTTCTGGAGAGGGATGTGTGGGAACATACAGCCAACTCACAGGTGAGACAGGGACATTTTGAAGAAAGCAAGGAATGCTTTGGAGAGACATGGGTTATAGCAAGCATGGATTTACTAGGAGGATGTAGGGACTTGCCTATACCAGGTCTATGCATCCCAGAAATAGCCACGTGACTGAACAACTCCTTTCTATCCACTTTGCAGCCCCATCTGCCTGTTCATTAGGAAATGATGCTTTAAGAGAATAAGTGTGATGTGAAGGTAAGAGTGCTGAGTTACGGGTTAATAAAAGCCATGATGCTTAAAGTAGAGTTCATTGAGTTAAAGCTTAGGGGTTTTATTCCAGGAATGTGGTAAGCTGTAAAAAGAGAATACAGCAAAATAACCCATTGATTCTGTGAATGTTACACCATCAGCAGCCATTTCTGGTCCATTTAAGAAAGTAAGTAAGCTCACCTGTCTTTGGCAGAGGGTAGCTGACGTTAAGTAAGTCTTCCAGAAATGAAAATATTGGGCCTGTGATATTTAAAGCATAGTCAACATACCGATTTTTAACTGCCTCCTTCCGAGCCCAAATACGTATCTGCAGTAAAACAAAAAAGCGTTATTTTAGACAACCCTCATATTTTAATTTTCTTTGCTTCTCTTCTATGAATCATTGTTTGAAAATGCTGTCTGTCCACACCAGATCATGCAATGAAGCTTTTAATGAAAAAAATCCCAACCCAATTCTTGCTGGACCTAAGAAGATGTGGCACAGAGCCTAATCCTGCTAAAACCTAGTCCAGCAGTTCCAGCACTTCAAAAGAGCCAAGACTTGAATCCAACTATACATTGCCGGAACAAATGTACTCCTGATTTTTCTTTTATTAAATATGAAATGCTGTAAAACTGTTTAGATCCACACATCTTAAGCCAATGTATTCCAGCCAGTGAGTCTGGGTGACAAACTTTCCTTCAGCCCACCACTCTTTCCCTGAAGAGAGAGAAATGGATGTTCAGAGAGCATTTGCTGTCCAAATGTACACATCTCTCCTCCTGAATTTTCCCACAGGCTGAAACAAACCACTGGTCTCCTACTGCTGCTAAAGAGAGCAGATGACATCCGTACCTCTGAGTAACGGAGATGGCAGCAGCAAGCAAAGCTTTCCTCTCCCATGCCCATTTGCTTTGTCACAGTACCAAAGAGGGCAGATGCTTGCCCAAGGTGATGGAGTAGACTGAGGAAAGGTTTATATCTCCATACGGTGTCTCTGGATGCAAAACCCCCCCAAGTGCCTAGCAGCTCAAACCCCCTGCATTTCTTGCATCACACAAGGAGCTGCATAGCCAAACCCTAATAGCAGAGTTGGGGAAGCATCAGGATTTAATTTAAAAGGGAAAAAATAAAGCACATTCAGTCAACAGAGTATCCTCAGCCTCTGAGCCTCTCTTTTCAGACAAGGCTTCAGAGGAGATTCAAAGATCAGATCACCTCATTTTGCAAAGCCAAAACATAATGGGCAGGCTTAAAATCCTAATGCTAGTATGAGCTTTGAGTTATAATGCCAGTGTTTTGGGTTGTAAATTACTTACCAGAAATGACAAAACAGACACAATAAACATGCTTATACAAATACTGTGGAGGCAAAAATTGAGCATCCCTGTCTGAAACCAAGGGGGAAAATACCTTCGCCCCTCTATCTCACAGATGATGGGTAGTGGTGCCTCTTCCCTGTGAAAAACAGAGGGAAGTTTGAATGCTTTGCTTTGCTGACTCCTGTCAGTACGCATCAGCCCAACAAAAAGGGACCACAGTCAGAGCCATAAGCGTCCAACGTGTTTTATACAGGGTATATATGCAAATATGACATACCAAGTCCAATATTCACTTTAAAAAGGAGCTAATACTGTGCTTCCTAGGTCACCTCTGCACTGTCCTCTCACCTTGTCCCATCTTTCCCCAGTAGGATGGATTACAGCAAACTAACCATGAAGCTAACATGGTCCTCTCATTTATTAAGGATAGCAAGTATAAGGCTTTATGCTTGAGTTTACTATTTATTTTGGATCAACTTGTTACATCTTTTCCCTGTTGACTTTCAACAAAAGAAGGAAAGTGAAACGACTGGTGCCAATAGAGTATATTTTTTTTCAGCGTCCCTGGAGAAGCTTTGCCCATTGTAGTGTAAGAGCAAAACTGAATACTCACTGATGAAGAAGATTCAAACACAAAACAATCACTTTTGGAGGCTAAAAAATGTGTCCACTGCAGAATAAAAGATTAAAATACTAGTATACAAAACACTTGGAGCACAGGATTGCACCTACTGATGCCAAGATGCTGCTCCTCAAAAGGCCTTAAAGAACAAGGCACTGAACTTCAGTGGTTTTTCACAGCAGTGAAAATGGGTATTTTTTCCAACTAAGAGAGCTAAGAAGATAAGAAGACCCTGAATTATGACCAGTACTTTCTGCAGAGTAGCTGCTTCTAAAGTTTTAACATACAGAGCCCATACCTGCTTGTGAGTTGTATGAAATGATCAGGACAGGACAATAAACTAATTCTCCTAAAGGAAAGTTTTCTGCAGAAATATCTGCAGGATAAATGTTAGCAATTTTGCCACATAAGCAAATTGTTTTGGAATGGAAAGCACAGTTAGCGTCTGTGATATCTTCTAAAGCACATGATGCACCACCGAGCCAAATTCTGTTGTAAACTGCTATAAAGTGTTATGCAGCCTCATATTTACCTCATTTCCCCGCTCAGTTCTGGTGACATAATCAAAATCACAAATCACAAAAGCAGTCAAGTAAGTTGACATTTTCAGCGAAGTGTTAAATGTGGTAACAGTCCACAGGCTTCCATCTTCATCCTTCATTTCAGATACATCTAGAAAAAATACCAAAGAAATATTTAAACCATTGCTCTTCCACAACAAACAAAGGATTTTGTGTTTTCTGCATGTTTTTTTACACCTCTCTTCAATATGCTGCATTTCTGCACTGAATTCATAAATTTCTGGTAGAAGGCAAGCAGCCAGACTCCTTGCTACTGCCATGTATCAGAGTTGCGACCTTCCATGCAAACACCAAAAATCCGCTCTTGAGCTTCTTAACTGAAGTCTTCGAAGGATATCAAACTTCGTCAGAACTAGGATGTGGGCAAACTGTGGACAATTTATCCCATGCTGCATAACTCTAGAATGTATGGTCTATTATTCAAATATAGGCCACACGTTCCCAAGAATTACGAGATGCCTTCCTTCTAAATAAGAGAGACATGGACAAGATTCTCAGGGGAAAAAAATGCTTCAAGCAACTCTCACAGAGATCCCATCTATTATAATTCCTAAGTTACTTAGCTTCCATGCCTATCTCATAAACCTTTCTTTTCGCAGCTGAAAATTATTTAGGTGAAAAATAAAGATTCATGGCACTGAACTGCATAAAAAGAGACATTAAGAAGGAGGCAGGAGTTCCAACGGATTCCTGAAGGAATACTAATTTACAGAATTTGTTTGGAATCTTATATCCCACATCCATCCCACATGAAATCCCAGCAAGGGACAGGAGAAGCATCTCCACAGCATTATAATCCTCTCATTCTTATTCTGCACATACACAGGAGGCTATAGTGCCTCTGCCTAGTAAAACAATTCTATGTATGTTGTAAATACATCTTAAAATTTACTTAGAATGAAAGGAATCCGTTAATAACACAATTACAGGCTTTGCATACTGGAGCTGTCATTTTGTTTTAAACAGGTGTCACGCAGTACGACAGACACACTGACTAAGCAGTAAATGCCAGGAATCAAACCTGTGCAGCCTCCAGCAACCATAGGAGAGGCCATCACAACTGACAAAACTATGGAATTATTGCCATCAGAGGCATTAATTATGAATAACTGTCTCCAAATTTTTAAGTTCACAGGCACAGACTTCTGTGCATTTTCAAGGCATTACTGCACAGACAACAGAACACTGTTGATATAGTCTGTTCAGATAAATTACACCCTTTTTAAAAGTGATTTGGGGGGGGGGGGGAACCCATAAGTCTACTTGCTGTTTACCTACCAATAGCAGGCATGTTGGAAAGAGCCACATAGCTTGGGTCATGGACAATTCTGATATTAAATGTGGCCTTCATGGCAGGTTCATCAAAACATGGATAAACTGTCCTGGCATATGTGGGTTCCAGTTGGGAGGCAATCAGCATACTGTGTTAAAAATACAAGTTAAGATTAATCCAGCATGCTACAGATAATCAAAATCAGTATCTAGTGCATAAAAACACCACATCAGAAAATCAATAAATCAATCACATAGATATGCAGATTTGGAAAGGTTTGGTTATTATTTAAAGCCATGATTAAATCCCCATGCCCAACAGATGGTTCAGTTTGGATGCTTCTAGAGAAAAGCAGTCTTTTTTAATTAGGTATTTTTTTTTTCTCACAGGCCTTTTCCAGAGATCATATTTTAAATATTTGAGCTTTTCTAGTTTGTTTATTAAGACAGAGTTGATTAAAGTTTTGCACACAGCAGGCCAGTGCTCAGAAGTGATACAATGCCCAACTTTAATTTTGTAATTAGAATTTCTCTGTACACATGGTCTCTCTCTAATGCATGCACTCTTATTTTAATGGTACAGTTTAATAAAAAGTCGTAATAACCATTAGGTGAGCATGCATACATGCACTGGCACACTTCTGTCAAAACACAGAGAAGAACTCCAGTGAAAGCAGCACCAGTGCTGTCCCAGTGCACTGGCAAGCCCTTCAGGAGGATCCTTTTCTACCTTACACTATGGAGCCTTGCCTCACTTGGGGCAGACCTCTGTGACACACTGGCTGGAATCAAAATATAAATCACTGTGTACCATGGCCAAAGTTGCAAGAAAGACCTGTACATCTGGACCATTCACCTTAGGGCATCTTTCCCAGGAATTCAAAAAACTACGCATGCAATGGTTCTCAAAGCTCCATACCTGTCAGCCAAGTAGTTGCCAGCAGTTGGGCATACAAGAATGGCATGATCTGTTGTGTCAGTGACCTCAATGCTATCACAGGGCTAATATTTTTCACCTGTAGTTGGGGTGTTCCCTAACAGTGTATTCACACCAGGTGCACAAAGGCTTATGCTTAGCACAGAGACATCCCAAATGAGCCAGGGGCCATCAGGGCAGGATCCATACATTCAGTAACACTGTGTAGCAAGTCAGATCTACCGTACAAGCATGGCGTGACTGCGCCTGATCATCATCTGTAGCAATGAACCATGTCTGAAACCTAAGGTTGCATGTTTTAATATTCCCTTTTCCTGGTACCTGAAGTGAACAGTTTAGCTTTCCATTGATATTTACTGCATTGTGTGCAGTTCGACCCAAGGAACAGAGTCATTAGCTTCCTGCTTGCATTGACAAAACTCAGCAATGCTTTCCACCCAGTTCACAAGGCCAGCCTTCCAGGAGTCCTTGTCTTTTGAAAGATGTTTGGCTGTTGCCATTTTAACAGGTGTGCTACCTAACCCTGCTCAAGCCAATGTAACCAACCCTGTGCTGAAAGCATCAGCAGCTCATCTGCACTATGTCATCCTCATTGCTGATGCTGGGGAACTGAATTCATATCAACAGGACAACTGTGTAAAAGCACTGTACTCTCAAAACATGGTACATTTTGCATTTAACAGATGTATCTGATGCTGTACCATAACACAACTTATGACATTTAAAAGAACCCATGCTGAACACACATTGATGCACAGTGATTATTGGGACCATCATATCTATTTTGAAGTGAGGATTGGCTCAGGAGAGAGCAGCGCAATGTATTTGACTTCTTGCCTGTCGGTGCAGGAAGATTTTCTTTACGGACCTGATTCGCTGCAGTCAAGCGTGTGCTGTGCCAGCCACCAGCTGCCTCGCTGAACGCAGCTGAAGCTCCACCTGAGACAGAAGTATCACCTCCTCCCCTCCTTTATCCTGTCCAATGCCAGATAGTGACTTAACCCCCTGCCAGAGTTGCACAAGAGCAGCAAAAGTGACAGGCCACTTCACCAAGGGAAGCAATCACTGAAAATACTCTCATCTCCTTCTTCCCATGCAGCAAAGTACACTTTTGTGCATTCAGTTGTGCAGTCAGTCACAGGTTGGTTCTAGGAAACACTGAGCAACACCGAATTCCCCCACAGCAGTGCAATTACTGCCTCAGTAGGCTCTGTACTAGCAGAAACTGATGCAGACACTCAGCAAATTTGCCCACAAGAAATTCTCGTTCAAGAATACAAAACAGCATATATTTGGCAAAAGCATGATGATAAAAAAGAAATATGAGGATGGATGAAATGTTCATTTTCAGCAGGTCTCCAAATAAAAAAAGAAAAATGGGAATGTTTCATGCATATTAGACAAATAACTGGTGTTTCAAACACATTATCTCATATCATTTGTCAGAATGAGTCATTGTTGGGGCTTTTTTCTTGGTTTTTTATTTTTAGGAAGGTGAAGGCATTAGCATGAACTGAATTCCTAGCAAACTCTTTTTCACACTGCAATATTATCACAAAATTAATTACCCAGAAGGAAATTAATTTTTTAAAAAAGCCTAACATTGCCTAAGCAGACAAATAAATTCCTCTCTTAAGCTTACAGTTTTGTGGATAGATATAATTTTCTTTTTTCATAAGTATCATATAATGCCTCCTTCTTCCTCTAGTGAAACAAAATCAAAGCCACAATACTTTTAAATAACAAGAAACAAACAGATAACAGGATATCTTAGCCTAAATCTTTGGCGATTTATATTACACAAATGCCTAAAAACAAGAAAAGGAAAATGAAGAAGGCATCCTGTATAGTACATAAATGCCTAGTGGACACTGTTTCACCTGATTAAAAAAAAACCAACATCATTGTGGAAGAAATGGTTTATGTTGATGCAAAAAAGGTTATTATTCTAAAAATGCCTTCTCATTAAAATAATGTTATTTGTAATATTGATAGCATAATGGGGTTTTGTGTTAACATTTTATATCCGATTTCATCCACTTTAAAAATATATAAGAATTAAACCGTAAAACAAACCCTGAAGTGGCTCCAAGTAAGGGAGTTTTACAGTGAGCAGAATCCTGTTCCATGCAGCAGCTGTCCTCAACACCCGGTCCCTCTTTTGGGTGAACAGTGCTCAATACAAACATGCAGTCCAAGAAAACAACAAACCTGTTATTTGCTCTGATTTCTGTCCCATGCCTTTGATGGTCTTACCCACAGATTCATATAAAACAACAGAGCTAAGTAGAACTTCAGATCCCCTGCTCTGAGGCACAATTAACTGCACCAATGCCGTTCTAATCCCCTTTGCCCTCATTCTAGTAATTGGTGCAGAAACGCCTGATAAAAATCAGTGCAAATATTGTGTTCAATTACATTTTGGGATGCCTGTTAATATCAGCCCTATCCAGTCAAGTATTTCACAGAGGTTGCACAGGATATGTGCAGAGTGGCTACCAAGCAAAATTCTTAAAGGATTTGGGAACACCGATGTGAACAGTGACATACAGCCTGCACTTTACGGTACAGTCCACAGGGATCCTCTAAGCCTGGAGTAGTATACATGAGCTCATTCACAGCAGTGCAAGATCTCTGTGCAGAACGATGCTACAACAAACCTCCTGAATCATATATATTCGAGCCCGTGCTGCTAGAGAAGAAGAGCTAAAGTGGTTTCTGTATCTTTTTGCCTACCCAGTTCCTGGCATGGACTCCCCAGCTCTGTGCAATAAACAGATTCCCTATTCCAACAGGAAAGCCTTCAGATACCTAGTGCTGGCGAAATGGGAGCATCCTCCTTTTTTACTTCCTTCGCTCCTGCAAGCACTGCAGACATGAGCTGTGCGCTACCCATGAAGAGTGCTCCCATTTTTCAGAGCGTTCTTTTGTATGTAAGACCAGATCGGGTGGGTAGTACAAATTGTCAACAACAGTAAAAACATATGCAGTCATCAATGATCAAACTGATAACAAACAATTTCTGTGTTGGAAATTCAGTGAAGTTTGGGCTTTGGTTTATTCTGTTTTACACACAGGTGAGGTTAGCACTTCTGAAAATAGCTGTCTCTGCAAACAGCTTTCCCACACCACCTTGCCAGCATGCTCCGGCTCCAACTTGCAGAGAGGACAGGGAACAGTACTTTGTGTCAACTTGCTAATTCTGCCATCTGTCAAGAGCAATGTGGATATCTGACCACAAAAAAAGCTGGTGCCAAAGCCCAGACAGAACAAACATTTCAGGGACGTCGCTTCCCTTTAGGACCTAGCTCTCTACTGAAAGCTTGCCCTTCTCTGCTTAAACTGTTCTGAAACCAGAGGTCTCCAGTGGTTCCACAAGCACAAATTACAAAAACCACTAAAACTTGTAGTGCATGCAAGAAATACAGGAGTCTGCATGACCATAGATAAATGGCATATTGTCTGTTACAGCTGGTGGTTTAAGTTCAGTGATGAAGTCAGAAGCCTATGCAGGAATCAGACCCCGAAGGTCTGCTGGAGCCAGGTACAAGTCACTTTAGAAGAGCTACAGGACAGTCTGCTGGATTGTGGTTTCCTCACAGCACAGTAATGGGCTTTGTACTGACAGCTGAAGGGCACTGAATTGCTTTAAAATCGCTCCTGATCTACATAATCCATTAGAATCCAACTTTTTCCATCATTAACAGCTTGCTAGAGCTTACAGGCTATATCCCTCAAAACACACCTCCTCCAAAAAAAAAAGGCAAAACCCCTTCAGTGTTACTGGACCCCATCAGATTAGGAAACGGCTGGTAGAGTGATGACTTATTCTTAGTTAAGGAAAAATAATGAGATACTATTGCATACTCTCGAATCCATTTTAAAGCAGAAAGGGTATGCAAAATCCATACAAGAATATCAGGAATGTGGGCAGGAACAAGTAACCAGGACAATACGTTATATCTGCAACCAGTGGATTTCCTTTGATTTACTTCAGTGTCTGAACACCACTGGCATCTCTTTAACCAGACTGCAGTCTCACACTTCATTAGTGCTTCATGATGAGCTAAGAACAAAATGGAACAATTGTCATAAATCCTCTAAACAACTGGAATTTGAACTATACACATTGTTTTAATGATTTAAAAACATTTTTTTCTTATTTTCTACTGTGGCAGCACAGCTGACAGTAGCTTTTTTTTCAGATCCTCCAAATTTTACACAGTCTGAATCACAAAATGTCATAGTCTAATTCAGTGTTTCATAGATAAGACTAGTTTGAATTAATACAGCATCAGAAAGCACACTGATACAGTATTAAGTAATTAAGTGCTTGTTCCTTTCCTACTTATTTGGATTTTTTAAAATTATATAAATTAAGCAAAGTGTTCTAGATCTTCCTTAACTCAAAAGCTGCACAAATAATCCTGTGAATGACAGTGAATGAAGAAATAGCAACTGAAGAAAAACAGAATATATTTCCTAAAAATACTTACTACCATACTGCATTTTTCTCTAAGGCTAACCATCTTATCTCCTTTTGCTTAAAGAAAAGAAGTTGGCATGAGTTAAATTTTCCAGATGTGGCGGACAATGGTGTCAGTAAAGATTTCCACAAAAACTGGCAGCTGAAAAGCCAACTCATTGCTGCAGAAAACCCACACAGTCCTCCTGAATTTCGATAATAACTATTAATTTTATGTTGTGGTTTCTTATTATTACTACTCATACAGGGACTTGCATATATGGATCTTGCGGGTAACAATATTACTTACTTGAACAAGAAGTCTATGAACTGCTGTGATACACTTTATTTTAGAGGACTCATCGGTAGGCTGGGAGCCAAGAACACTTGAATTTTAACTCTAGTTTTACTTTAGACTCACTGCTGGTCCTCAGCAATTCACTACATCTTTAAGTATTAAAAATGAACTAACTTTAAAATAAGCAATTTATCTTCCTCTCCTTTAAAGACCTGTTTTGAGAAACTTGTCTTCCACTGGAACTATTCAAATCATAATCTTAAGTTTCACTTTTCTTTAGCAAGTTTCACATCCTGAAGTTTAAAGTGCAATTCACTGTGAGAAGATTACCAACAAATAAATAAATAAACAAGCATTCCTTTGGAGGTGAAAATATGTTTTAGATGATTGACTGCTTGATAAGCTCACACTGCCCCAGTACTGATTTTGCAGCGCAAAAGAAAATAAAACGGAAAGCATCCTAACAGCACTCACTAAGGAAATCGTTGGTTGGTTGATGACAGCCAAACAACTTCAGGTGCAACAGCACCTACAAAGTCCAGCTGCCTAAAGCGGACACCCATCCTGCTCCACCACACTTCTGGAACTGCATGCAGTCAGCATCTCCAAACTCATGCCCAAACACACACCCAAAATCCTGGGTTCTAGTTGAGGACATGCTCCCCGCGAACACGGGTAGAGGAGGTGAGGAGCTGTCAGTGCTACACACACACGTGTGGATCCAGGACGAAGACTCTGAGCTGGACTGCGCCTCTCAGGAACTGGGCACAGTTATTGTCTGACCCCTCACTGTCAGTCAAAGGCAGAGAAAGAGACTCGAAATTGTCCGGAAAACGTCGCTCGACCAGTTGCGATAGACCCTTTCCCGTGCCAAAGACAGATCTCTGCCTGACAGACCCTCCGTGAGCGAGCCCTCCCAGACTAACTCGGGGGCCGCAGCCCCTCGCCAGCCCCGGCAAGCGAGGAGGTCGTTGCAAGCCGCCCCGGCGCCGTGCGTGCAAGCCACCGCGGGCCGGTGCTGCGGGTCAAGGCGGCTGCTGAAGGGAAGCCGGGGCAACCTCGCTGGCGGTGCTCTCTCTGGAGAGGAGAGCGACCACCGCGGAGCACAAACCCGAGTTTCTGACAAGTTACCTCTGCATCCCGTGAGGCACACCTGGGGAAGGGCTGCGGGCTGGGCAGCCCCGCCGCGCAGAGCAGCCCCCTCCCCTGCCCGCCAAGGCAGCGAGCTGCCTCCCGCAAGTGCCGCCCGGCCCCGGTACCACCTCAAACACTGCCCGCGGAGCCGCCGCAGCAGCTCCGGGGCTGCGTCCGACGCCTCCGCGCCACGGGTGACCCCGCGGCGGGGCCGGGGGAACCTCCGGAGGGGCGCGGGGTCCCGAGGCGGCCGCCGCCGCCTACCTGCTCCGTCCCTGGTCGGAGTAGCGGGTGAGGAAGAGCCCGTCGAGGTCCTCCTCCAGCCGGCCCTGGAAGCCCAGCTGCAGCACGTAGCGGCGCCCGGCCCGCAGCCGTCCCCGCAGCTCCAGCACCGCCAGCTCCCCCGCCGCCTCCTGCCGCAGCGCCGCCACCTCCACGGCGGCGCCGGCCTCGGGCAAGGGGCCGCGCACGGCGGCGGCCCCGCGGCTCTGCAGCCCGGAGCTGTGCAGCACCGCCGCCTCCGTGTCCTGCCGGCACCGCACCGTGATGTTCACCTGCCCGAGGAAGGCGAAGGGCCCCGCCTGGCCCGGCCGCACCCGCGGCCACAGCTCCAGGTCGTAGTGGAGGGGCAGGAGGTGGCGGGGCAGCCGGCGGCCGGAGCCGGCGGCGGGAGCGGGCCCCGACGGGGCGGCGGGGCCGGGGGGCGCGGGGGGCGGCGGCGGCGGCTCCTCCCGCCGGCAGCGCCCGTAGAGGGCGGCGAGCGCCAGGAGGGCGGCCAGCAGCCCCAGCAGCAGGGCGGCCAGCAAGGCGGCGGCACGCCGCCCCAGGTACAGCCCGCGGCCGCCGCGGAGACCCATCCCGCCGCTCTGCGCCGACCGCCCGACCCCGCCGACCGCTACTTACGGGCGGGAGCGCCTCGGAGGGCGGGACGGGACCCCCCCTCCCAGGGAAGCCGCTCCCGGGAGGGCTGCAGCCGGCGGCGGGGGTGGGTGATGATGCTGGGTGGGGTCCGTGCCCGAGGATCCCCGGGGATGAGTGATAACGGCACCGCCCGGACAGACGGACGGACGGACGGCGTTGCAGGCGCGGGAGGACCCGGGACGCCCCCGGCACGCCCGGGCCCAGGGCTGGGGCGCAGGGCGGGCGGCTCGGGGCTGCCGAAAGCCCCCCGCTACCCCGGGGCGGCCGTCGGGCCGGAGCTGGGGGCTCCCGCCCCCCGGCAGGACCGGCGGATGGAAAAAGAAAAAAAACAAACCCGCAAATATTCGTACTTTTTCACCACCGTAAGGAATGGCAAGGGAAAGGATGAGAAAATGGGGTTTCTGTTTCTGTTTTCTGCTTCACTACTTGAAGCATGCAGTGTTGCAGGTAGAGCGGATCAGCTCTTGAGGGAAATCGACATGTTAAAAGAATTGGGGGAAAGAAATTGGGTCTGAAAAATCTTTGATACATAAAAAAGCACGACCAAAGTGCGCTGATAAATTATCCTCATTTAGAGCCTCGCTTCCCTGCGTAAATCAGTTGAGGCCATAAACACCACCGTGCTGTACATATGTAGTTAACCCCATTGCAATCAATAGGATTAATCCCGTGTTCCCAGTTAAACACATGCTTAAAACGTTTGCCAAATTGAAGCCGCATTGCTGGCGAGATTGCAAAATTAAATCTTTGTCACCTTGTAAAACTTGCCTGTTGGTTTCGCTTGGTTGCAGCTCCTCTTTTAAATCACGATGAGCCATACATTAACAGGAGTGGTAGCCAGGAACAGCGGCCCTTGTATGCCATTGCCTCAGATGCTTTTTAATCTGGATTACAAGCAAATTAATTCACTCCCCCCCCCCCCCCCCATTGTTTTGCAGCCAAGTCAGTTTCCTTGGGCTTGTAGTTCGCACAACAGCCACCCTCAACACGAAACAGCTCTGTTTGCAAAATCGAGGTTTTGGATTAGGTATTGCAGTCTGTTTTGTCGCCAGAGTTAAAGCAAAACCAGCTAAAGTAAATTCATCTTGATGGCGTAACACTAAAGGTTATCCCTCCTGCTAATTTATTTGTTAATTGAGAGAGACACCTTTTCTATGGCCCTGTACAGAATACAGCTATTGCTTTCCTCACGCTGGGCACAGCAGGTCTGGCTGCTACAGGTCTAGGGAATAGCTCTGAGCCACTGGACAAAGAAAGTTTCTGGTTCCAGCAGAAGACCATAATCTGTTGTTTGCCTGTTGCTTGAGGGATGTAGGGGATCCCCTCTGCCAGCCTGTCCCGCTGGTTGCAGGCTCTCCCACTCTTCTTGCCTCATCTGCCACCTGCCCCAATGCCTTTGCTGCTGTTACCCATTAGCTTCCCAACAGGCTGTCTGCTGGCACTAGCCCATCTTCTGCTGTTTTCTTTCACACATTGTGACTTGTACGTTTCTGTTTCTGTGTTTCTTTTATCATTTTATTCTCATTTACCTTGGTCTTCCCCACCCACGCCCTGGGACCTGTTTCTGTTTCTCCAGTTCAGGCCTCTGTACTCTTTCCACTCAACCCATCAGCCTTTAACCCTTCTGTCCTTGCACATGCCTCACATACCTTTACTCTTCATCTTGCACATCAGCAGCTTCTCTGTTTTCTCCTAACATGTTTTGCAACATGCATTATATTGCTGTTATACTAACACTTTACAACAATCTCCAACATACTTCTTGGAGGTCGCTGGACCTGCAGCCATACAGCAGCCGTTGACTAACTGCCCTCGAACAAATATGACCTGCTGCATGTCACTTAAAAGAGTTCACAGAAAATGTTTTCAAGTGTTTAAGAAAGTATCTTGTCCCTCTTATTGTCACTGTACATTTGGGAAGCAGTTTGTTGTACCAGTCCACAGAGTTGCTCCATCCCATAGGAGAGCTGACACAGTACAAAGACTGGGTAAGATGAATGATCAAGAGCTCCCAGAAAGATCAGAAAAGAAAAGGCAGTGCTACAAAGAAAAGGTGACAGGAAGAAGAAATCATAGAAGTGCACCAGTATTTCTAAGGCAAGAGCCCAGACATTGTAGGAAATTATGGAGGATTTCAATGCTCCGCTTTCCAAATATTTTTTAAACACCCTCGACGTTGTTCAGTAAAACCATGCTCATCCACTCACCCCCTCAAAACAAAACACAGGCATAATCAAAACTGTGAGGCGTTTCATTCCACGTCTGTGAAAATAAGCAGGACTGCTCAGTAATAAGCCTGTAAGTAGTGCAGACCCCATGGGAAGGTTGCCCTTCTTAATGGTGCAGGATATGTTTTAAAGTTTACAGTTCACATCCATAAAATGTACTTTGTTTTCTCTTTGCAGTGGAGAATTCAAACCTGCTCCTTTCCTCAGTTAACACATAATAAAAAGAGAATAGTTATGACTTACAATAGATGTTTCAAGAAGTGTTGTTTAGCTATCTTTTCCTCCCAAATGATTTATAACAACTACCTTACAAAGCGACTGATGGGTGAGTTGAGGCTTTTACCAGCCCACAACTATGGATTCCTCTCCTGGTGGGAGCACACACACTCACATATTTGAAATGGGAAAACAGTTTGCATGCAGTAAAAAACATGAGTAGCTTCTGTTGCAAATATTACAGTTCACCATCCTGCTGAACTTATTTGTGGAGTTAGTATGTCTGAATGACATGTTTCTGAAGCCAAAGCTGCAAGAGGTTCTGCGGCAGGACAGGCACCCTGGCCACAGCATGTCAGGCAGAGTCTTCTGTTCAGGCCATAGCTCAGCCCAAATCCTGACCTTGGGCGGAAACAGGAGGCTTGTATTTAAGTCAGCAGAAGCTTCTAGTACACATCTGAAGGTAGAAACAAATCACCTGTTATAAAAGGAGTCAGACAGCTCTGTCACTCTGAAGGACACCAAAGCATCTGACAAACTTTACTATCTTGTTCCAGACGAAGGAGTCTGTGCTGTGGTCACTAGCTGTTCAAAGTCCCATCAGTGGCCACTGAATTTTAAACAACAGAAAAGGGTCAGATATGACAGCATGGGATCTACTATCCATTAAGATGCAGTAAGGCAAATGACACTTCATGTGGAAGCTGGCCAGGAAATTTGACATGAAATTTCAATTAGCAAAATATTACCATGACCCATCCTTAAAGTTCAGCAAGATTCTCAGGTTAATAGTATTGTTTTCATAAAAAATACTGTGATATCATCATAAATCATGTTTACTGGATGCTAAGAAAAAGGATAATCATGTTTAAGTAATGTGAAATAATCGTTAGGCTGAAAGATAATTCCCTAAATCACATTATTAGTGATTTGTTCAACCTAATTTGAGAAGTTCTGAATGGTGGCATGTATGACAATTCCAGCAGTGGGAGTTGGGGGTGATCAGCACACTCCAGAAATGTCTTTTTTTTTAACAGAATGGTAGATCTTGTTTCCTCTTCAGGTTTTGGGGAGGTGCCTGATGTTTTTCTGTATTTACAAAGCCAGATCAATGCTCCTTCTAGGCATGAGGGATCCATCCACCTACGTTCATGAAATCCCTATATCTTTTTTAACTTGGTCTGCTCATTTTATGCACTGTAACTTGCTGTGCATCATTTGTTCTCCTTCTTTAACAGAGCCAATAATATATCAGAGCTGAAAATGTTGTAATGCGTGGAAGTATCTGTGGCAGGAGCTATTCCATAGGAGGTGCTGAAGCTGCAGACTTTTACTATTGCTCTGATAGTCTGATTTAGTGAATATTTCAGGTTTCCCAGCCATCTGAAGTAAGAATTGTGAGCTGTAGGTAGACATACATAGTCTGCATAGCTGCAAATAAGTGCAATACTCATGAGCCAAGTATGAGCAGCTGAGGACTGTAACTTCTTCCCGGATATGTCAAAGAAATCCTCAGCTTTCCTGCAAGCTAAGGATGAATACTTTATGTCCTCCTTCATGGAGTATGTATCTTCAATATCAAAGTCAACACAGGTGGTACTAGTTACCAAGTAATTGGAATTAGATTTCAAAGAACGAGGTTTGCTTTCCCTAATAATAAAAAAACCCCCCACCAAAACCTCTGCTTCAATGTTTCTGTCCTAAAGAGATTTTGTACACTCCCTGTACAGATTTGTCAGTGGATATAAGGTTTACAAGCTGGCACAGTAGCAACTGAGCAAGGATCTTTATTTGTATTGACAAGATTGTCTTAACTGGCCAGTACAGAAAGGCAATGTGGAAAAGACTTCCCATTTAAGAGTGTCAGATTTGACCAAGCATTGGGGTATCATCAAAAAACACAATATTGAAAATTCAGATTAACAGCTTGGAGTGAGGTGTCATTGCATTGTGGCCACTATGTAAGCAAGGAAGTGCTTTCACCAAAGACAGTCTAATTAAAGGCACCAAAGGCAGTCAAATTAAAAAACTGTACATAGGGAAGCATGCTTGAAGTGTTGCTATTATTGGTAATGATGTCTGATACTGTAATTGAAGTAATTTTTCACTTGTGCTTTAATTGAAAGATGTTCCTCTGTGTTTCAGACCAACAGGCCACTGATAACCATTTGTCTTGCAGACTACCAGATCATCCAAAAATTTGTTTTTACATTCTCTTCTCATTCGATGGACCAGCTGTGAACTTTTTACCAGGGCCTTGCTGACTGCCTCTGTGGAGCTATGCACCAATGCAACAGTTTGGGTCTACGCAGCAAACAGTGGGTAGGAGCAATAATACTCACCATTGGAAAAAAGACAGCAATTGGGGCAAAACCAAGCTATCTCTTTGGGTACTTCTGCTTGTGGAGGACAACAGAGTAATCCCTAAATGGCATGGGTAAAATGGGGTAGCAATGAACAATAAAACTGGGTGTTAGCATAATGATCAATGTGTCCAGTGAGGAGAATTGCACTCAAGAGCTGGAGAAGACTCCCTCCAAACAGCTCAGGGTGCTCAAAGGAGCAAGAGAGGCCTGCAGCTCTCTCTGAAGGTACGATACCTGGGAGAGCCACCTCCTCAGGTCAGGAAGGCATCTCCAGGGAAAAGGGGGAGATCCACAGAACAGTATCAAAAGTAACCAAGCAGTAACCACAGCAGATGTGAAAACCACTATCCAGAATATGAGCAGGAGATTAAAATTACATGATAGCTGGAATTAAGAAGGCTGCAGTTTTATCAGTAATTTTTTTGTATAGTTGGTAACTCTATCAGTTGGCAACTCTATCAGTTGGCTTCTAAGCTGTGGCAGGCAGTCAATAGGACTGATAAATCAAGTCTTGCAACTGAGGATATGTGGGAAAGAAGTGTAACACATTTTTACCAGTTTGCTTAGGAAGAAAAAAAACTGTAACAATGCACTCTTAATTGGAATGAAGTTTTGAAAAAAAAAAAAATTAAAGATTTAATAAGCACAGGATAAGTGAATGCATGAATCATTTGCAGCATGTGAAACTTCATTCCAGATGGCCTTTAACTTTTTCTTTTGTGAAGTTTAATGTTTACTGATTGTTACTGCACTTAAAAAAAATTTGAATAGGTATCAGCTTTTCTTCAGGTACGCCAACATTTTCAGACTTGTGCCTGGTGAGACTGTATGAAAGTCACCTAATATTTGACCAGAAAAAAACTTGCAAGCGGATTTTTTTTAAATGGCATTAAATGTCTGTAGATTGATGTTGCTTAATATGATGAATGGTGGCATTTTCAGAGTTGTTGGTCCTTTTTATTAAGTTTTTTACAAGCTTTTGGATAGCTGATATTTTTCAGGCAGCTTCATTAAAATGAACCAGGAATGTGGTATTTGTCCCCTGAGAGCTAGTCATACTGAGATTTGTCAGCTCTATAGGAGGAATAGCAAGTTAAATTTTGAAGAACTGACATATTGAGATACTGTAAACTATTTCTCACTCACGGAGTTGGACCAACAGAGTTGGACCAAGGACACGTGTCTCCTATCGTTTCATCTGCTTTTGTTGCAAGTAGGGCTCTTGGATGGTATGCAAGCCTGAGATTGCAACAGCCAAGTACAGGAAATGCTTTACAAAGCTTGCTTCAGCCCTAGAGCTGCACCGAGAGCTGAAAGGAAAATAAGCAGAACCTTAGAGCATCCAGCTTGCTTGCCTGTTACTACAAGGAGGATAGCAGAAGAGAGAGCAATGGCTGTTTCTGCTGGAAATAACCCCCTTATCCACACTAGCCAGGTGCCAGCCAGCCTGGCTGTCCAGAATGGTGGGTAATGCTTAGTCTTTGTCAGGACTTTTGAA
Source organism: Morus bassanus (assembly GCA_031468815.1). Lineage (NCBI taxonomy): Eukaryota > Metazoa > Chordata > Aves > Suliformes > Sulidae > Morus > Morus bassanus. Next base: position 18,516,933 of record CM062600.1, on the reverse strand, counting down.
ACTGGTCTCCTGGTGCACCTCATGTAATCCAATCACTGATGGGCATTCAGTCCAGGACACTAGAAGAGAGAAGTCCAGAACACCAGAGCTAATCTGAAGTTAACTGCCTGGAAATGCATATGCTTTGAGGACTGGGTCCTCTGTACCAACTGCTTTCCTCTAGAGATCCACTCCTTTTGGGCCACTCTATCTATATATCTCAACCTTTCTTGCCCCACTGTCCTAGGAAACCGCCTGCTTTTTCTGTGCTGAGAGTTAGCTCTGCAACAGAGCATTATTATTGCACATCTACAGCAAGCACTGCTGGCTCATCATCATAATCATAAAAAAAATATACTTCAGGTACTGAGAGATTGTTTTTAAATCTGTCCTCTTAGCTTGTAAAGCAAGATGTTTGCTATATTTTGTGATGTGTCAACTTTTCCAAAATTACTGAGAAATGAGGACAATTGCTTCCTTACAGGTTTTTTTTCTTCCCAATTAAAATCTTCATTAAACCAGTCAGACTACAGAACACCTGAAAATTACCATGTGAATTCATATGCTGGCAGAGAACTAAACACCCAAGGCTTCAACAGCTTTAAAGCTTACAGGTAGTCTTTATCCCCAAAATCTAGGTATTATATTTTGCAAGACACACTTCTTGAAGAAGTTCACAAAACACTCCCCGAATCTTTATTGGTCCAACAAACCTGTGCTTCACTGCAGAATGTGGCTACGTGTCAACTTGTGATCAAATTGGCTAGAGCTCTCTGTAACCCTATGGACTCCAGAGAGCCCGTTTTCCAGGGCCTCTTTCTGGCAGACTTTTGGTGGAAACATACTGAGGCTTGAGCCTGATTTATAAATGGACTAAAAGAGTTTAACCCTTTAGTATGTTGTTCTTGCATCTCAGAGCACCGTGCCTGTTTAGCATTCTTGTCTTGGTGCAGCCCCCAATCCCATTGCAGGTCTCTGTTCCTACTTGCCAAGTTTGCCCTCAAACCCTAAGTCTGATCTCATCTGATCCCCAAACACTGTGATCCTTTCAGACAAAAAAGAGGAAGATCTCTCCTGAAGCCTGTATGATTGGCTGGCAAATAGTTTCAATATATTTGGCAAATCTTTGTACTTGGTGGCAAGCAACATGGCACAAGAAAATCTGTATGTGACAGAAGTCATGGAAGTGTTTCAAAATGCATGAATTACAAAATATAATTCATAAATCTTTTGTGTGGATAGAGTTGCAGAGTAGATGTACTCTGTGCTGTTGTACAAATTGGTTTCCTACAGAGAATGTGACACAGGATACAGAAATGGAATGTCCCTACTCACAATAGGATAGGAATAAAGTTTTCACCTGAAATTAATGTGTGTAAAACAATAATGCTGCTGGCTACTAGACCCTGTCTTTGGTGCAGAAAAGATCCTAACAGATTAAAAGATGCAGATCAGCCTCTGAATGGCTCCTTCTGTTAATAAAAAAACCACTATGGTGCATTTCTGTGTTTTAAAAACTACAGTTATAAAAGCCAGAGCTTCTTGCAGGACTAATGATATAGTAGATGCCTCTGAGGATAGCTCGGTGACAATAACAGAGTTGGGGAAATATTTCTGATCTATCTTTTTTGCAGAGCTGGGACTACAGACTGATTAATGCCACTGACTCTTTGTATGCTGTGGTGGTTTCTGAGATGATACTGGAAAGGCGTTAGGAGAACACTGTCAGGATGCCCTTCTGAGGAAGATGGAGATGGTGATATGAAGATCAGTGAGAAGACAACTCCCAGCTCTTGGCAAGGTGAGGAGAAATGTTAGGAAGCCACATGGCTTAGAAGGCAGCAGGCTGTAACACTAGTTTATTCAGGGGATAGTTTCTGATTGATTAGAGTCTAGCCGCAGGAATGCCACAGTTTTACTCTAAAGTCTGGGGCCTTTACAGTAAAAGTAAAAGTAAAGTCCCCAATGGGGAACTTGTGCCATTTATAACCAATCTACAGCATCAAATTACCAAATCTCTATGAACGACAGAGACATGTCACAAAAAGGATGATCCCAAGTTCTTCATGTCTGCTACAGGGGTGACAGAAGTAGACTGCCCCCACCAAAAAAAAAAAAAAAAAAAAAAAAAAAAAGAAAAAGAGAACTGACCAAAGACTGAGGCAAGTTCAACCTGAGAAAGTTTGGGTGCATGCAACATATGTTATTAGTTTGTTCTGAAAACAGAAAGAATGATATAAGTAAAGTAGAGAAATGGGCTGCTAGCCACACTCTTCACTCTGAAATCAGCAAATCTAGCTGCGAGGCAAGAAAAGAGGGAAGCCTAGCAGGCAGATAAACCAAAACAAATACCAAGGAAAAAGCTAGTACATTCTGGGAAAGCATTCAGAGCTTCAGGCTATGAGGACCTCAGTGCTGACATTGGGGAAGAGTACGGTTTTGATGCTAGCCACTTGGAAGAAGGGTAGCCCCAGGATTCTTCCCATCCCACCACCTGGCAAGCCTTTGGGATGATCTGCAGTGGTGACTGGACCTCACACAGTGAGCCAGGTCTAGTCCAGGTCTGGTAAACCAGACAGGTTTGAGAAAACTGTATTCCTGGACTCAGCATGGAGGAAGAGAAGCCATTCAACGACAAACTGGATAAGCCACCTCTCCTTCTCTTATGGCTTGTCTACATCATATACCAGTATTAGTTCTTAAATTGTCAGCTAGTGACTTCTGGGAAATTGTATAATCCACTCAGTTACTTGGAGAGAAAAATGTTTGGTGTATTTCTGATGAATTAGTCCTTAGGGCACTTTTCCCACAGCTGTTCCAAACTGGTTTCATTCATATCTTGAAGGACCTCTTTGGTTCAGTATACTTCCTTTACTGCTCTGGTATCACACTGACTCAGTCCCACATCCACCTTTAAATGCCAGCATGCCACTAGATCTCCCTCTTTTTCAAGAATTATTGTTAGCATCACACACAACTCTTGGCCTTACATCAGTCACACCTGGTTCTGGGGAGACCACTGCATAGATCATGTATTTCCTTATGGTCCAGGTAAAGGAGGGGATCACATTCTGTCTCAACAGCATCACTGTAATGCCTAGATCTAAAGAAGAACATGGCAAAATTAAGAAAATGGATGGAGGCCTTTCCAGGGGAGGCTCCAGTGCTGTGACAAAAGAAAGGGCTCTTGCATAAGAACAATAATGGACAACAATCTGATGTATGCATACATTTTCAGTTCCTGCCCCTAACATTATGAATGGGTCTTATTTTCTTCCCTGGTGTCACTTCTAATGGAACTAAAGTAACCCTACAATCACAACTGCAATTTTAACCAGAACTTAAAACCTGGGTCCCACAAGATCCATGTCCTACCCTCTGAAGCTGACCCTGAGGAAGAGATAAACCTCAAAGCCCAAGCAGATGTCCAACATAACTATACCAGGATTATCATGGGCTCAGTTACAAGAAGGAATTCTGAAATAACTTTTGTTCTGGAGACCTCATGGGAAGCTACTGGAAGCTTTTCAAGCAAGCTCAGTTTTTATTACCAACCCCACACCCATTTTATGGACACTCCAAATGATGTCCAAGATGAACAGTCTATGCTTTGTTGTGTTTCCTTTTCTGAAGTATCAAACCTTCCTGGTTTTGATTACCCCTTTCAAACACCCCCTCAATCCATCTACTCATTTAATATTCCCTCAGTCCCTTGTTGCATGACTTCTTCCCTCACCATGTGCTCAAAATAGAGCCTGTGCCAATAAAATGTGAACTCTGAAGTGCTTATTTCTGTGACATAACAAAGTGTACTCTTTCCCTTTCAGATGGCTACTGTTCCATACTCTACTTCAGCTGATGGCATCTTGGAGGTTATAAACAGACACTTAACAGCAAAGGCTTTTTTCCCCGCTGTGATTGATATACAAAGATGAATCTCAGCATAGAGATGGCTTCACATCTCAGCAACATCTTGAGTTTATAGCTACCTTGAGCCTCAATAGGGTATTTTTCTATAAATCAAGTCATTTCAAAATGCAGAGGAATGAGTAACGAAGAAAATGAAAGTATAAAAACACAGAATGATTTTGGCATGAATCATGGAAGGCAAAAAGTCATTCCAGCGCTGGCAAAAAGTGACAACAGCATGGCCTTCTGCTGCAGCGAATTTTTGGAAACCACTGTGTAGAGTAACATCGCTCATATTTTGCTGATACTCCCATTGCTTTCTCTGCATCTTGATCAAACCAGAGATAACATATTAAAAGTAAAGATGACCCACACTATGTACATGAGACAACCCTATTTTGCATGGATTACATAAAAGCATACTCAGCAACTATTTCCCCCAAACATTGCACAGGCAAAGGCTGAGACATCTCACCTATATTCAACAAAGAGTATTACCTTTCTTGTCTTATATTCATTTTGATGTATGTATCCCATTTACACCATCAGATTAATTTCTGCTCTATACTGAAATGCAAGACAGTATGGATTCTATAAAAGATGAAAAAGCACTAGTCAAAAATAATCACTTTGTGTTTTCTTCATCACTTTTGCCCATCACTCTTTTCTCACTGCTCACTTTAACGTGTTGCTAACCCAGGGGTTAGGTCCTGAGAACTTGTTTAGGCAAACAGCTTATTAGGAACTCTTCAAAGGCACCATTTGCCCATGTTTGTGTGAGGAGATCTTTGGGATTCACAAAATTCATAGGTGGAGCTGAAGAATCATGATAACATGATCTATGAGCTGTGATCGGAAAAACTCCAGTTACTTTTCTCTGGGTTTGTTTACTGGCATCATACAATGTGGACTAGCCATTACAGATGTTTCTTCAACTCCCAGGATGGCTGACTTTGCAAAACATTAATAACCCCAAGTGCAACCTTTGGCCCTTCTGCCATATTGTCATATTGATATTTTTCATATTTTCATATTTCATATTTTTCTTATTAGGGCTGTGAGTATTTTCTTTCTTAAAGCCGGATACAAACAGGAGTACATTAGAACCCAACCCATTACAATCATCTTTCCAATCTCATTTCAAAAGAAATGGAAATCTGAAATGTTGAACCCTAACATCTTGTCTCCATTTGGATTTGGGAAACACAAAGGGCAAAACACAGACCTCACATCAACTGAGTTCTTTCCACAAGTCTCTGGACAGTAATCCCTGGCCAATGCTGTCATAAGATACAGAGTGGGTGCAGACTAGTCAGGAAACAAGTATAGACAGCAGTGCAATTAATATGGCATTATATGGGTGTACAGTATTTAACCACTGCTTCCCTGGGCCAGAAAGATGTCAAACAGAAAAAGCAACATAGAGCATAGTGGACAATACACCTTCCCAAGAAAGATCTGCCCTCATCTTAGCCCTTCCATTACCCCTTCAGGAGCAACATCTCCTGATATATGTCACTTTCTTTCCCCTTGGTAATTAAGTTTCCATTAAATAATTCTGTTTGAATGATAATGCACAACAAGTTACAGTGGTTTACTCCATTCTCAGTCTCTTTGCTTCCTTCTGTTCACATTCTGTACATTATGGGATCAATCCTGTTGCTAGAGAATCTTCTTGGACAATGAGTAACTTTTCAAAAGAATATTAGAGGAAATATCCCAAACTTGTTGGACCAAATGCAGCTCTACAGGACTCTTATCTCTGAATCAAACAACTGCATATATTCACTTTGATGGTTTTATTCAAAGTTTTGTTAACGCAATTGTATTTTAAAAAAAAGCAAGTGAGCCAAATCCCTGCCAGCATGCCACTTTTGTTATACTACTTAATCATTCTTCTTCACTTACATAATAGATACTTCAGTTGAATAAATATATTTTATTGTATCATAAAATGACAATCTGGGATCACTTCAAAATATCTTCATGGTTCATTGTTGTAGCAGAAATAATGAAGCTTGGACTGCATCCCAAGAACTATCTCAGTAGTCTCCCCAAATTCACTGTGTCATCCCTAAACAAAGAGGTGTGATCATAATAGGCAAGAACTAAAGACTTCACCATGGGAAATGGTGACTTCATTTTAACATTATGACTGTCTTTCTGAGACTGCAACCAAGCTGACTGTTGCCCAACAACTGTGTTTATTGCTATTGCCATCTCTGTTGCCATGCTGTATCCCTTACTACATCAGAGAGGGTTGTATCAGATAGGTTCCCCAATACCCCAGCACCTCACAGCTCAATGGACCAGTTGCCACCACAGCATAGGAAAGACAGGGCCAAGCTAAAAGTGCATCTAGGAGACATCTTCCACTTGCACAGCCATCAGTTTTCCTTGCCTGAACTCTCATTAGAGTGTTGCTTATATATCCAGTACTGAAAAGCAACTCAAAATCTTTACCTATCTATCTATCTACCTATCTGTCTACAGGTATCTATGTAGCGGTTGTGAAATAATGATACTCATCAGCAGTCCAAAGCAACCAGCAGGACTCAGGAACCAAAACAACCTGTTGCTCATCTACCATCAAACCTGCCACAGAAACTGTATCTAATCTCATGCAAACGCCTCACATGCAAAAATCTGAGGGTACCTGGTGTGGATGGTATAGTGGTTTGCCACACCAACACTTGCCATTGCCATGACTGTTGTGCCAAACAAAGAAGCTTTCCTGAAATTAGCAGAAGGGGAAAGAGGTACTGTGGTGGGAACTGACTGACAAATTTGGAACTGGAAAAAGCTATGGGATGAAGGCACTGCAAAGTATGAATTTTATGGGTAAAAGGAATGTGTCCATGTATCTGTAATTGAGGAATGTCATAGATACTGCCAATTGAGACAGCATAAATTTCTGAGAAACCCTTTTTTAAAGTTTAACATCACACTGCTGTAAGTATATATCCATTATTACTTTTCTGCTGGCTGATCCTGAAATAGATCTCAGGCTACCTTTCCAAAATGCCGCATCTTTTGCACACACTTGATTATTTAAAATAAAAACATTGAATGTGAACATGCACAGCTGGTTACAGGCATTTAAAGATTCTCTTATTCTGTATTGTAAATATTGTCAGCAAAGTTCTTTTGTTTGCAATTGCAAAAGAAAGAGGCAGACAAGCAGCAAGACAATATTTCTGGAATTTTTAAGTTAAAAACAAGAATTCTAGGAATGGTCCAAACAATCAGAGAACTGGAACAATAGATTTCCAATAGGAAGGGTAAAAAAAAAAAAAGAGAGAGAGGAAATTCTGAACATCTGTTCACTTATTTACATTACATGTTTTAATTTGTGTAGAAAGATTGTTGCCTCAAAACCAAAATAGAAATTAGTAAAGGTCTAATATTACATCTTTTATGCTAAAAACTTCATGCAAACACAATCCCTTCTAGTTAACCTATAAATTTTTTGTGGTTGCTTCCAAAAGTATCTTACCTTTTCTCTTGTGTGTAAAATGGATTACCACAACAAAATGACTGCAGTATCCGAAAATGCACACATAGAGCTAACTAAGCTTCCTGTCGTACAGAAAAGACCACACCCTCCAATAGCCTCAGAAATCAGATCTTGAAATCAGATCTTAACATGCAATCCACTGGGACCATCTGCTGAAATGAAGAAAAGCTGTGCAAATGGAGATGTTGCTAGGTTCCAGCAAAATCAGTAAGTACAAAATAGCTCAGCAATACAGGTTGTAAGTAGCAAAATAATACTAGGGGCTTGCATCTGGCATGCTGCTATTGCAGCTTTTTCTTTTATTTTTTATTTATTTATATTTATTCCATTGTTTCTTCGCTTACTCTTCAAGAGCCTCTCAAAACCGAGATGGCATGTACAAGGTTGAATCCTTTAGCTTTACTCTTGCCAGCTGTAGACAGAAGTTCATAGGTACAGCTGCTAGTTAGCACACCTACTGAGGCAAATCTTGCTACATAGCAGTGGTCAAATATGTGTATATCTTCAGCAGCAAACAGGAAGCATTAAATTCGGTGAAAAATATGAAAATGACACTTTCACTTAATATGAAGTGAAAAATTTCAAAATTATTGGACTATAATTTCAAAATTATTTTTACTTTGAAGTGTGTTTTAAATTGTTCACATTTTAATTTCATAGAGTCATTTTCTTTGTATTATCTTTTTTAATATCAGTCATGAAACAGTGAACAATGAAATACCTGAATATAATTTCCTAACTTCCATAATTAATTTACTGAGTAAAATTTAATATACTTATTACCAAAGTACCTACAGTAATTCTAATAAGAAAAGTAATTATGAACAGATTTTTAATAAAATGATAACTTAAAAATATACACTATAAAAGTAAGGAATAACATCATATCTACAAAGCTCTAAATTCAAAGTGAAGCCTTTAAAGTTCAGCAAAAACACTTCAACTAAAGTGAAATGAAAAATATATAGAAATGCTGGAATTTTTCACCAGTTGGATTTATTGCTGCAGCCAGCTCTGTGCTTTCTGGGAATGTGATATATACAGGCAAGAATGTCACCGCATGACTTTTGGTATGTCAGCAAATCTTCAGCTCTGTGGTGTCAAGGAGGGTGCAATTTCATCTTAAACGTCTTTAGTGGCAACACTGGTTTTAAAGTTTCCTGTCCTCCTTCAGTCTTGACTATTTATTCCTGCCCCTGTGCAGCTGTTCACCCCCTCCCGTGCTGAGCCAATGTTATGGTCTGTGAGAGCAACACAAAAGGTTATGACCCCCCCTGCTCCCCTCCCCTTAAAGAGGACATATAGAGAGAGGAAGAAGGGAAGCAATGATGAAGTGTTGATTGTGCCCTTTCCACTCATATTTAATGAATTTTTTGCTTCTCTAAAGTCCATGTGAATATTGTCAATGCGTGTACAGCATCACTCTCTGAGTGACCATATGGCACAGTACACTTCCCACTTAAAATCTAGACTTCCATGAGCTGACAAGCCAGAGCAAACCCCAGGTTAGTGTAACAAAACTGTATTCTTATCAAGAATATTAGGATAAAGCCAAATTAGTGCAAGTGATTATTATGTTGCCTCCTAAACTTTGTGTTTAGACTGTTGCATTAATGAATTAATGACTTGCATAGGAGTTACATCCACTTCTTCTAGGCAGCACTGGCTGAAGAAGACACTTGTAAGTTATAATAACATTAAAAGAAAGCATTCACAGAGGAGCAGATGGGAAAGGAACCAAATCACATTTTTCTCAGCCATATCAACATTGCTATTTCTCCTGAGCCCAGAAAAGTCAAGAAAAAATACAACCCTCCACCTCTGAGGTCTTTGGCTGGGAAGCACTGTAGAAATCCCACGCAAATTATAATGGATTCATAACATGTATACTGTTATAGAGCCTACAATGAATACTTCAAAGAGGTTTATATAGTCCTAAGATTTCTAAAGCAAAGGTAATAAGCTTAAAGAGCATTTTGCAGAATCATTCTCAACTGAAGAAACATGGTGTAATGCATGGTGTAATGGATGGGTGTTTATTTTTCAACTGAAGTCACTGGAGGACAAAAGACTTTATCCCAATGCAGCTGTAACAGAGAATAGAAAATGTAAACTGTCTGCCTGTGAAAAAATGTAAAGGATTTATGGAACGGTTGGGAGGACTTCTGCACAATGCATAGGCCATAGCAAGCTTTTGCTTTTGATCAAGAGACAGGATATGCTGAAACAGCAACAGACTCTTCGCCAGCACATGGTAAGAAAAACACAGCAGTTGGTGGAGACAGAATTCTGACTTTACCATGTGTTTAGAGACACTTGGTCCCAGACCTATTCACTTCAGTGTTTTACCACTTTAGCATTTGTCATCTTAGGCTGTTTAACAGAGAGAGCTTTACCCTAGTCTTAGATGCATTTAAATAAACCAGCTGCACACTCAAACTTCTCAGAAGCATTATACAGCATATACTGCCATAGGAGCATCAGAAGAAGGCCCACCATTTGGCTCTCTACATATTAACTTGGTGTTGCTTAAAATGGACATCACAAGACAGATGTGAAGATTCAGAAAAACCTAAAAATTGCTCCAGTAAAGTGGCTGATGTAATCATCAGATTCATTCAGTTGTAATACCAGGAAAGACAAGAGGTTGCATTGAGTTCAGTGATCCTACAGTTAATGCATCTGGGTTTATAGATGAGGGTAAGACTGTGATCAGAGGCAGCAGGAGGTTTTGCAGACAGGAAATCACAGGAATAGAGAATCTTGGGGAGAAAGCTTAGTCCAAGATTTACATTCTGTTATTGTTATTCAGTAACCAATAAAGCCAAACTCCTCAAAACACAGCTAAGCTATACTGTTGGAGGGCATACTGTATTTCACAGGCCAGCAACTATTTTCTACGCTCTGGGGTTATGGAAAAGCAGAGATACTGTTTGAGGGCGTATCGGCATGCTCCAGGTCCTATAAAAAACTGAGGAGCATCACAAGGTTGTTGTCTTGAATTACCCTTTCACACTTTCTATACTGCACCTGTCTCTGCATCTCCCCTCAGGAGCCCCTTTTCATTTCTACTTCTTCTTGCAGCTTATCTGCCTTACCCTTGCACTTTTTAATGGATTGCTAAAGCTGAATCTTCCCAAGACTGGAGAAGAAAGGCAGGAGACACTCTGGCACAACCAGGCAGCACAGATCCTCAGACTGATGAGCAATCTGGCAATCTGTCATGCACAAATGACAAAACCTAGATGGAGACCTTATAAAGGAATAATGTCATGTGTTATGATAAAATCTATCTGGTTTTAAAGACCATCTTATGACACGGACAGAGCAAGTGGCTGCCCCTCCTCCGGCAGGTAAGTCAAGGTAATAATGAGTAGAGGCGACAACTACTAAAAGCTACCAAAATGGCACAATGAACATGGATGGTCCATCCATTCACCAAACAGAAAATATTTGGTCCAATAAGAAAGAGAAGCGCAGAAAATAGGGGGTTTGAGCGTTAGAAAAAGCAATCAGAATTTTTCCCCTGCACAGAGTAGTAGATTTTGCTGTAGTCTTATTCAGAGAATGAATTGAGAATCTTAGTTGAAAAAGATACTTAATTCTCTCTACCATAAATAGATAGATGATAGATAGATATTTAATTCCTCATAATTTTGAACTCCTTTGATGGCAAAGGGCTGTCTATTAACTAACTTTGACATAAACAAGTGACTGAATCAGAAATACATTTTATCTGTAACTGCTGTAACAGCAATTATTAGAAGTTATTTTGTGAGTGGTAAGAAATGCCTACATAATTTTGAATTTTTCAAGTTAGTTATGTTTATGTTTCCATTACATGGTATTTATTTGTACTGAATAGCGTATGCTTTTGGATCCAGTTAAAATAGCCACTTTTTTAAGCATACAGTTTTGTTTCTTGAGACTTGAATATAATTGCCCTAGCCACATGAAAAAAGCTCTGCCAATGTGATCAACATGAAAAGACCTCTTGAGAGTAATCAAGTTACATCACTTACAGTGATGTGGATTATATAAAACATAGAAGTCAAATTTTAAATCCTAGCAAGAAATAGTAGAAAGGACTTCAAATAAACTATTTTCTTATATGAAGATTGATAGTGACAGCAAAAATTACAGAGAATGGAAGGAAATAAATTCATACAAGAAGAATCAGGATTAGTATTCATTTAAGGGTTAAAGCACTCTTCTCTTTTTCCTCTGTAGATGCAGATCTCATGATAATAACATACACAATGCGGTTATGACATCACAACTCCCATAAACACAATCTAGTAGAATTTTTTTTAAATGACTGCATATACAAATATTTATTCATTAGAATATAGTTGGCATGGCTAATGGAGAACAAATAAAACTTTCCAAACCCTAAAAATATTTATCCAATCCTAAATGATAACTCATCTGGGAAGTCAGAGATAGTTTTGGTTACTCTATGAAAGAGGGAAAAAACTTCAAAAAAAGGATGTGTAGACCTTGAATTTTGTTCTTTATACATCATGTAATTAAGACTAAGGAACTAAGAGAAGACACTGAGTCCATTTACTAATTTACAAATGAACCCTCCAGCTCAATGGCACAAGAGGGCAGCCTGTTGGCTTTTATGGTAAACTTGGTACCCATTTAATTACACAACTCTAGTAAAATACTCATTTTTTAAATTCATCTGGGTTTCTATACTACAATCATTACATGCCATCCAAATGCCTCAAATAACTTATGCTATGCCTATCAATGCTAAATGGGATATATTCTTACTAGTATTATCAGCATACCTGTCCAAGGAGGAAGGTTTCTTCAGCCTCTCCTTCTCACTTTTGAACCTGTTGATCCATTTCGGCCTGCGTGGCAAAACTAGACGTCTCAAAGATATTTAATTACCCAGATGTTACATATCTACAGAGAGAGAAAATAAAATCTGGTATTCTTACTGAGGGCAAAGCTGGAGTAACAGCTATCCCCCATTCCCTTTGGCATGGGGTGGGGGGCCATTCATCCCATGTGCATTGGCTGACCCCTCAGCACGTGGCACTGCCTAGCTCATTAGCTCATTCCTAACTCTAGCTTGTGTTTCTCCCCTCTCCTCAGAAACACAGGGGGAAAAAAAAAAGACAAGAACACAGAATTAAGTGCTGAAGTAGAAACACTGCCAGCACAGGAAGATCTCAAGTTACTAAGATGCAGATCTCATGGGATACTGGAAGGGAAACTGGCTTATTGCAGGGTAATGTGTTGGGTGACAGAGCGTACAGGTTTGGAGGAAATCAGGCTTCATTTGTTCTGCTGCTCATGGAATAACTTGTCCTCCCTTCTGGTTTACTTATTGTGTTTCACCAAGCATATGAAATGTAACCGTTCTAGTAGATCTTCTGAACTGGGCAAATACTTAGAAACTGCATTCTAATATAGGTTCTCTTTTTCTAGTTGCTATGCATTAGATGAAGGTGTCATGGCATACTGTCACTCAAAAATAATGCTCGGCTAAAGCTGTCCGGGTACGAATGGGTGATCATTCCAGTTCCAGGAGACAACACACGTGTCCAGCTGTGTGGAAAGGAGGAGATAAATGCATTTAGAAATTCCAAAAAATGATGGCTTCAACTGGAAAAATGTGCCTGTTGCAACAGTAACACTGCCTCCCCACCCTTAAAAAACCCCAGACAGATAACTTCTCTCTTTTGCAGTCTTTCATTTACCTCTCTTTAACAGGAAATCCGAGAGTATCATGCAGCTGTCTGCATTCCCCTTGCAGCTGGAATAAATTTAGATTTATTCAGATTAATTTAGGACTAGAAATATTATACACCTTTACCCTTCCCAAAATCTGAGGTACTCATTTGACACTCCAACCAACTTATGTTTTGTTTGCCTCCACAAGTGCCAATCAGCTTGGCAATGGACCAAATCCAAAGTCAGGATGCTGCATTGCTTAATGAACCCTGAAAGCACCAGGTCAGTGGGAGCTTCAGGGTATGCAGCACCTTCCAGAATCACCTGTTTTGGTGTCATGGATGTGTTGGCATCTTGTCGTTGAGTAGTTAACAAGGGTATACTTGACCACATGCTCAGGAAGACACATCCACCCAGACATCAGTTGTTGGGCTTTTTTTAACACTTAAACCTCATTTCTTTCCTCACCATCTCTAGTGATTATCTTACCATGCATTACCCTGCTTTGGTGGATAGACTCTCAGAAGCCTAGCTCTCCAAATCCACTGCAGAAGAAGCTGGGCTGTGAAATGCAGGCAGCCGGAAGGCACTCCAATCCTTTTTTCTTGTTTTAAAACTTGTTCGACATCTGGAAGCCAAGTGACATAATCAGGTAGATGGAGACCTGCAATTCCTTATATTAAGGCAGAGCCTCTTGTTAGTACATTTCTCTACAGCTGGGCAGATTACAGGCAGGGGGGTTTTCTGTGTGAAGAAAGAACTTTAGTTTAGACTGCTTCTCTGAGGACTTCACTGCTTGGAAACAGAAACTGCTATCTAGAAAAAAAGAACACCAAAAGCAGGGGCTCAAAGCTACTTTATGAACCTAGGCTTATGGCAAGAGTAGTTAGGTGTTCAAATGCCTTTAAACATGGCATTAAGGACCTTCTTGTCTTTGCACATACAGCCATGTTCTGAACCACTTAGGAACATTATGATTTGTGGTTTAATACGGCCTGTGGTTTCAAAATCATGCTGAGCTTGTCATTGAGGTTACCCTAGAAAGACAGACAGATTTGTTTAGATCATTCTGTGTCAGTCTTTGCTAATCTTTGCACTCTTTAGAGGAGTTTGTGCAAACTGTAACATCTAAGATCCCAAAAGAATACAAAAGAGTACAAAAATGCATGGAGCAACACCAGCAAATTTGATCATGGGCTTCAGCTCACCATCCTACTTTCAAGACCCTTTATGAAACCTGCATAACCTCTTAGTCCAGTTAAATAAATAATCACTTAAATAAAGCTACTCTAGTTTCACAGCAAGATCTAGCTTTCAGTTTCCATTGTTCCTGTTGCAGTCCTACATACTGAGGTGCAAGGATGTCAAGAAAGCTAGTTTGATCAGTACTGCTCAGTCTCAGAAAAGTAAATTGCAGGTTTATTGGTTTCCTTCCCAATGTGCAGCTATACAGACTGATGGCTCCCACTGATTCTGCATGGAGTCCCGAATGGTTGGCACTGCTGAAAAGTTCAACTCTGTATTTTGTTAAAACTAGCATGATGTTTTTGAAACCCACATTCGCTATGGTCAGTGCTCTGGATTTCCTGATGCCACCATTTCCTGGTACCAGAGACTAAGGAAGAAAAATCTGCAGATGATATAAACCAGGAAAATCAATAAAGACTCTGGCTTGTAACCTCTCCCTGCAACCTTCATAACCTAAACTAAGTTGAAGGGATATGAAGAATGATATAAATATATAATGTTTTATATAAACAAGTAATGGTAACCATAAACACAGGCACCTTTCTCCCTGTAAAACATTAACTGCCACCTGAAATTAAGAACCTTCTCTATCTTTTGAAAATATTAGGATTTTACTATCGCATTATACAGAAGATAAAAATGCTTCACTTGTATTAGTTTATGTTACACATTGAAACAATAATCTTTTACAGTGGTTTTCATACAAGATAGATGAATGTGTTGGATGTTGTATGTTTTCAAATGGAGAAAAAACATGCAAATTAAGTGAAGGTCAAATTTCTTGTGGTTGAACCCATGAAGTAAATACAGAACATATTTTGTTTGTTTGGATCTTGGGGGAACAAACTGTTTTTATGGTAAAGTAGTCATATTACACTAAAACAAGCACTGTGATGTATTGCATTTCAAAATCACATATTTATAAAATAGGGAATGTACTGACATCCAGTATAATCAGTGTCAATCATAAACACTGGAAACCATTCTGAAAAATGAAAACTTGAAAAAATGCATGTTTATTTTCTAAATTATAACATACAGAGGAGTAAAAAAAACCTGCACTGAATGCTGATGTAAACCTTCATATCAATAGGATCTAATTGTGAAAATCTGTTTATCATACATTACTTTCTTCCATGAGTCAAATTCAGACTGGTCATTCAAAATGGCTACATTTGAAACATCCTGTCTTGCTAAACCCCACCAACCTCCTCACGATACAGGTCTTCATGATGCAGTATTTTACCTTAGTTCCCATACTTGTGTTTCACTAGGAAAACGTATAACAAAAATAAACATTGTACATCATTTTTATTGAATATGACTTGGCAGGTATGTTGTAAGTTTTACTAGTAAAATTAAAAAAGATGGTATCTTAAGACAATTACAGTTCAGAAGTGGTTAGGAGTGCCTGGAAACTTTTCAAACTTTGAAAATTCTTCCTGTTCCATTACAGGGGAAAACCAAGATCCTTCAACACTTCCTGCAAAGAAACAGAGAATGAGAAGCTCAGAGTAGACAATAACATTTTGTTATTGGAATTACTGTTTGACTGCAGGGCATCAGCAGTCCATGCACAGGTGCTACTTTGGGATCTCCTTTGGTTTTAAGAGAAAATGGCATGCAGTGAACACCCTCAGCAAAAATTCCTATCAACTCTGATTCAGTCATTAACAGCTGTGGTCACACCTAATCACCATTTTCCAAAACCCTTATTTTGCAAAATTCCTAACCTGATGAACTGATGCCTCTCTCCCAAGATAAACAAGCTGCTCTGTATTAATTTATGAGTGGTTGCATTTGGGAATTACTATGTGGTAGGGAATGATGACATTTCTAAATAAACAATGATGTTGAGCATGAAAATGCTAGCCTCTGTTTGTGATCCACTGAAGCACAAGATGGATCTCAATATTCCTAAAGGAGGAATAAGTTAAGCTCATTAGTTTTAGGGATACAAATAAACACAGTGTGTTTCTAATTATATCAGTGAGTCACAGCAGAGTGCAAATTAATAGGATACTTTTGTGTGCCTGAAGCCTGTCAACCTCTTCAAAAAACAGTGTGCTTGTCCCTCTTCCTTTCCCCAAGCACAGCTGATCACGAGGCAGCATTAGTCCATCATCACAGCCAGGACAGTTTAGGTCACAAACCTTAATCTCCATTATACAGGGACATTTATATTGTCACTAACTAAGCACTACACAAGGAAGTAACACAGCCTCTTTGCTGGTTGTGCCAAGTGGTATGAGTGCTGTGTGTAGCGGAGCTTAAGTAGAGTACTACTACATAAGTAGATCTGAACACATCCCCATCACAACCATTGAGACCATCTCAAGCTCAAAAATATTTAAAAATCTACTTTTCAAGGCTATCCTCATAACAAATGGGACAGAAAAGAGAACATATTTAAACAAAACACAAACTTCAGAACAGGGATTCAAGTATGATGGTCTTTACAACCTCTTATGGATCAACATTTTGCAGTCTATTACTTCTTCATTAGGGGCATACGATTTTTCAGATTAGGAGTGCACTTTAGACAGCTACAGCTCTAACTTCCTGATTGCTTAACTTTTGTAAAAGTCTGTTCATTGAGAAAACACAGGAAAAAGAACACAGGTTACCTAAATTGGAAGTTTTGTGTGAGTATCTGCTGGCAGGAGTGGGGTGTGTGTTGTTGTTTTAAACTGCACAGACACCATGATAAATTACATTTAATTATGACAGTTGTGATTATTCCTCAACCACTACATAACAGTAGACCATGTGTACACACAGCAGAGCCATCTTGGCAAAACTGCCATGTAAGTAAGGCTATGGTTTATTCAGCTTGGACAAAGTACCTTTTCATGCTTAGAAAAAGAGTTTAGAGAACTAGTAAGAAAAGAAATTATTGTACTTTTACCTATCTATCTATCTATATATGTAATCTCCCTCCTGAGCCTACTCCTGCGCACTAGCTTAGAAATTTCACAAGTTAACAAATTTCCAGTAGATCTCTGATCCTGTTTTCCTCCATAGCATCAGTGATAATCCCTAGATACCTTCCTTGATTCACATTCCTCTCTGCTAGTCCCTCCACCCAAACAATTCCATAACCAGAAAGGCACATGCAATACCACTTAACTGTAAGTTTATAATAAAACAATGCACTAATAAAAACAAGACAACTTTTATGTATTCACTCCAAGACCAAGAAGTTTTATAGCTCTCATTTGGACCTGCATACTTTGGCAAATATGCTAGCATAACTCATGTAAATTCTCTAGCATGAATAAAATCGATTTTATTCTGGAGCAATTACTGTGTTCACAAAATAGAATAAATGTACGTCTGGTATTAAGATTTCATTTATGGTGGAAAAGTCTGGAGAAGACATTCCAGAGCAGCACGAAGAGAGAATTTCCTCCACGGTCCTCCCCAGTGGCTTGACAGGATCCATATTGTTTATCCAGTCAAACGGCTCTGCAGCAAAGCCATAGCCCTTCCTGATTTTCTCATCTGGCAGTCCTCCAGCAAACTTCACTCTGTGCAGCAGAATCTCCCAGTAGCATCTTGATTCTTACTCTCCCATCCTACATTCATGAATCATCTTTCTGTTTTTCCTTCAGAAATTTCTTCATATGCCCTCCGTGTGCCTGTCCCCCTTCCAATGACTTTCTCCACCACCTTGCTCTCAGACTGTTTTTCCCAAACTGTCCTCAACTCCCATTCTCTCCTTGCCAAGAAACTCCCTTTTCAGTTTCTACTCCCATCCCAAAGTTTTCTATTTCTTTCCTCTGAATCCATTAAATTAACGGATTTTGTCAAAAGCAGACTCTTGCCTGATTCCAAGCAAGGAAGCTAAATGGCCCCTCATGCAGAAAAACTGGAGTTACAGTTGTCTCTCCAGCTACATGCGGGGTCTGCAGCTCCCCCCTAGCTGTGAGCCAGTGGATTAGAGGATCAGCCTAAACATGAAGCTGTGAACCCTAGCTGTCCATCAGACCACCTATAAATCAACGCTCCACTTGAACTGCCTCCCCAAAACTCTCACCCACTAAATCTCTACAAAGAAGAGAAAGATCTCAGACTTTTGGCACTGAAATTAACACATGCGCTGAAGGAATCCAACCCTCCTCTCCTTTTAGCCTGTCATTTACTTAATAGGTAGTACTGCTAGGAGGGGGCTGGGGGAAAGGGAATGCTGGGGAACTCACCTGTTACCACTATGCACCTTGAATATTCACCCCACCAGCAGCCCTATTACCTGTTTTGCACCAGAAAGTGCAAAAACATGGTATAAGTAATTTCTTACGTTGGCACTTACTAAGAAACAGCAAGTTTTCTCTTTTCTCATATTCAAATCGATTTGCTTCCTTCTTGTGTCTTTCTCTGTTACTGCTTCCTCACCACTCATGCCAGCTTTAGATAAATGTTTGTCAGAAAAGTAAAATTAGACCAACCAGCAACTGTCAGAAAAAATACATGTATTTCAGAAGCAGTTTAAACTTGCTGCCTTTGTCTTTACTTGAAAAAGATCTGGTTTTGCAGAGGCTTGTTCATTTTCCTCTGTCACACTTGAATCCCTAGATTATAAAATAACCTGTTTGGCTCCTTCTCATACAACCTTCCTTATCCTTTGTTCTCCTTCTGGCTTTTCTTTTGGGCAGCATTCTTTTTAAGCTGCTCTGCAAACTACCGATTTATTTTCACTCAAGCCCTCTCCCGAATTTTTCCCTCCTGGGAAACCTAAGTGAGATTTAGCAGGAAGCCCTTCATACAGCTATTTAGGAAAGAAAGAATTTAAAATTACTTCATGCATAATGCTAAGCCCTATTGAGTTACAACCCTACCATCTTCTCTTCCTTCATCCTACTATCTGTCTCACTATTTTCTTGATTTTGGTTGGGTTAGTTAGTTTTCTTCAAAGTAGGTCATATGGTGCTATGTTTTGGATTTGTGACCAAAACAGCGTAGACAGCACACCCATGTTTCAGCTATTGCTGCGCAGTGCTTACATGGCATCAAGGCCTTTTCTCATACTGCCCCATCAGTGAGCAGGCTGGGGGTGCACAAGAAGCTGGGAGGGGACACTGCTGGGACAGCTGTAATTTGTGTTCTGCTGACCCACAATGCTTGGATGTGAGTATTTTAGTCAACTGCAATCTTAACTTAAACTAAAAAGATACTACAGTGGCATTAAACTACTTAAATGAGCTATAACAGATTCTGAAAAACTGAAATTTCTAGGGCCAAGTGGGCTCATTTAATGGGGTGATACTTTTAAGCTTTTGGAATCTGTTGCACGGATGCCAGGAGGAAAAGGATGAGTGCTAACTATTTTTTACCTTGCTACAGATTTCCTGGGTGACTCTGAATTTTAAAATGCTCTGGCTGTTCCTATCTGCTCTTGGTTTTTTCCTGAAGAACATCTCAGTGATAGCATCTCTTGCTGGAGAGCTGCAATTCAGGCCTTTTGTGTAGCCTCCTACCACCTGGGAGAACTGTAACACCTCATGAGGCTTCCTCAGACAACCAGTCCTATACTACAAACCCACATTAGCCTCTGGCAAGAGGCTCTCATATTAACTTCCTCCCTCCTTTGCCTGCATCACGACTCCAGCATGCAGGTCTATGAAGGGCTTGTCCCTAACCAACATTTATCTGTCCTTGTTTTTAAGTGAGCAGGGGAAACCTGAGCCAGGATGCAGATGCCTGTATTAACATATTTCTATATAGCAACATATTCTATATATTGCCAAGGCAATCACATTTTGAATGAGTACACACCGCCTTCAGAGGGATGGCAGCCAGGATGTGCCCTGCAGGACTTTGCTGGAGGTATCTGTGATGATACCAGTCCTGAAAAGACACAAAAGAATGACAGCCAGCCAGCCCTCCTTGATGAAGCAGACTTTCCACAGAGACACAGGCAGGCTAGTCTATGACACACGAGATGCAAGGGTGTCTCAGGGAGGAACAGAACCATGAGTGATCCAAATAATTTCTGACGCCAAGTAAAACAGCACCTCACCTGGGAACAGGATAGCTGTTTGAATCATGAAAGTTCTTGCCGTCCTAACACACATCAGCACAACAAATTATTGTAAAGATTATTTTGAATGCAGAGTCCATTCAAGTTTTGCTTCTCTTTATGCACTTTTGCGGACTGCTTGGTCTAATTTGTTGAGATGGGCTTTTTGGTGGAGATGTGGGTGCCATGCACCATGGCTACACCAAAGGCAAAAGTTTTTTAGATGCACACACAGAGTACTGATCATGCAGGTACCCTGCAAACATCTGAAGCTGTGAGGTTCAACTTGTGTCCCACAGCAACTCTGCTGGCTGAGTGCTGAAAATCATACCAGAAGAGGGTCTGTGGACTGGACTGTGAAAGCCAAAAGAAAACAGAGAGACCGTACACTCCTCCATCCAAGCAGCTCACAGTCATCATTACAGGCCTGCTTTCAGCTCCAGCTCCAGTGACATGTTTATAGTCCTGTTTAGAGAGAATCCGGTGGGGGATTTGCTCCACTCCTGGTGGACTCCTGTTGGCTGGCTGGACAGCAGATCCAGCCCAGAAAGGGTCACTTGGAGCCTGTGTGTGCTGCTGAGTTTCAGAAGAGCCAAACTGGGCACGAAAGCAGTGGAATATGTCACAAGTGTGCCTGTCACTCTGCCTCGTGGGATGGATGACGGATCAACTCAAATGCCTCTAACACTCCAGCCACAGGCATACTCGGTCTGCACAAAGAGGGGATGTCTCGACTTCCAGTTTCTCCCCGGTCACACCACACTGTCACAGCACTCCTAATACACCACAAGGCCGAAACTTCTGTAGACAAGGAATCTGGCTGCTAAGCTGACATAGTAGCGTGACTACCTTTGCGTTTCCACCCATGGAATGGAGGTAATAACATTACCTGAGCTCACTGAGCATTTTGGGGTAAACATAGAACACCAAAAATTGCAAGGACGGATCATTTCCTTAAAGGAAGAGAGGAAGAGAAATTTACAATTTATTATGATAATCATAAAACAAAATAACAAAATTTTTTTTTTTTGTGAAATTAACTGTTCACCTTTAGTCAGTTTGGACAGTACTTGGCTGCTTTCCTTACTCCTAGTAAAATTATGACTGCTCTGTGCAAAAGTTGAGAAATATATTTTGTGCAAGACTTAGGCTCTGTTTTTCTTTAACAGTTATATACAGACAATGATTTGATTTGTGACATTTTAATTTCTAGTTCCTTCAGTATTTTATGCCCCACACATGCTGTAAGTGTGGGGCATAAAGCTTTATGATGTAACCCTTAGAACATTAGCAAGTTCCCATTCGGCTGTCAGCACAGGCCTAAGCAAAACTCAGGACTAATTTTAGCATTTACTGGAATGTGCTACTAGAAAGAAAAGGTCAAATGTGCTCACAGGAAGGCAGCGCCAGTTTGAATTTCTGGCTTGAACCTATTTCTCTCTTGCAACAAGTGACACTTTTCTCCACCCATTCCTGTCAAGCAGAATAAATCAGAGCAGCAACATCTATTTAAGAGGAGGAATTTTGTATACACTTGTAATATGGCAAAATATTCCCTCGTCTCAAAATATATTCAAAACAGTGCTTCAATATTCAGGGAGGAGAGGTGAGTGCATTGACACAGTACCTGGACTGTCTGTGCTGTCAGTAATACAGACAACATTATCAGCTGATTCTAACATGAGATACTTCTCTTTTAGCAAAAAAGAGTTAAAAGATTTTGTTTCAGCAGTACTCATTGCCCCTGCCCCGGGGGCAAAACCAGCTGCTCTGTTTGGAGTCTATGGAGACAGCTGGGAATGCCCACTCACGCTGTGGAACTTTAACGTTTCTGCCCTTTCTCCGTTTGTTTAGAAGAATCCATCTTCAGTGGATAAGGAATTGGTTGGATGGTCACATCCAGAGGGTAGTGGTCAATGGCTTAATGTCCAGCTGGAGCCCGGTGATGAGTGATGTCCCTCACGGGCCCGTACTGGGACCAGTACTGTTTAATATCTTCATCAATGACATACACAGTGGGATCAAGTGCACCCTCGGCAAGTTTGCAGATGACACCAAGCTGAGTGGTGCAGCTGACATGCCAGAAGGATGGGATGTCATCCAAAGAGACCTGGACAAGCCGGAGAGGTGGGCCTGTGAGAACCTCATGAGGTTCAACAAGGCCAAGTGCAAGGTCCTGCACCTGGGTCCGGGCAACCCCCAATATCAATACAGGCTGGGGGATGAAGGGATTGAGAGCAGCCCTGCGGAGAAGGGCTTGGGGGTACTGGTGGACAAAAAGCTGGACATGAGCCAACAATATGTGCTCACAGCCCAGAAAGCCAACCGTATCCTGGGCTGCATCAAAAGGAGCATGGTCAGGAGGTCAAGGGAGGTGATTCTGCCCCTCTGCTCCACTCTGGTGAGACCCCACCTGGAATGCTGCGTCCAGCTCTGGAGCCCTCAGCACAGGAAGGACATGGAACTGTTGGAGAGGGTGCAGAGGAGGCCACAAAAATGATCCAAGGGCTGGAGCACCTCTCCTACGAGGACAGGCTGAGAGAGTTGGGGTTGTTCAGCCTGGAGAAGAGAAGGCTGCGGGGAGACCTTACCGCGGCCTTTCAGTACTTAAAGGGGGACTACACGAAAGATGGGGACAATCTTTTCAGCAAGGCCTGTTGTGACAGGGCAAGGGGTAATGGTTTCAAACTAAAGAAGGGTAGATTTAGACTGGATATAAGGAAAAAATTTTTTACCATGAGGGTGGTGAAGCGCTGGCACAGGTTGCCCAGAGAGGTAGTAGATGCCCCATCCCTGGAAACATTCAAGGTCAGGCTGGACGCGGCTCAGAGTAACCTGATCTAGTTGAAAATGTCCCTGCTCACTGGGGGGGGGGTTGGACTAGATGACCTCTAAAGGTCCCTTCCAACCCAAAGCATTCTATGATTCTATGATCTTGCAAGAAGGAAGAAAATCATCTGTCTGCTCCACTTGGGCCTTCAGAGAAAGTCTTTGGCTTCTGAAAGGAAAATGTTTCCAACACCTTTCCTCTCAATGCTTGAGAGGGAGTCTGTACCCGAGAAAAGAATTTTTTTTCTCAAAGACAAAAAAATT
This sequence comes from Morus bassanus, assembly GCA_031468815.1. Taxonomy (NCBI): domain Eukaryota; kingdom Metazoa; phylum Chordata; class Aves; order Suliformes; family Sulidae; genus Morus; species Morus bassanus. Next base: position 18,493,474 of record CM062600.1, on the reverse strand, counting down.
ACTTTCCAGAACTAGCAGTTGCTCTCACAGGCTAATCAGACTTAATCTTCTCCCCATTACTAAATTTCACAGTAAAAATCTCCAAATTTGAAAGGCATAGTGAGACAGTCACAGTTTGGAGACAAGCAACCCAAACAGCCACTACACCCAAGCCTCAAGCTTGCTTTCTGAGGGCACTTCACCCTGCATCCCCAGAATATGAACAAATGTGGAAAATACTTATCTTGTGGAATATTGAGACAAGTAACCACCTGTGATACAGGGACTTTCTGACAATGGAAAAACCTGAGGTGTGGGGAAGTGCAAGATAAACAGGTTAGTTAAGATATCCTGAAGGCTTATTTGTATTATTAATGTTACACAGTCTCCTTAAAATTATGTCTGTGCATGATTTATCAAGGACTATCAAAAAGTAGTACAGATAATACTTACTAAAGTTAAATTGCTATGATCACATGAAAAGGTTTCTCCCAGAGAATTTCACTAACAGAGAAATTGAACTGAATAGGAAAGAAAACCTAATGTGGGAAACCAACACATGAGGTGGTGTCTCAGATACCATAAGTACCAAATAGTCCCAGCTGCTGTGTAATGTTTCATCTGCAGTTCTAAGAAATGCCCAGAGCTAGGAAAAATGGCTTTCAGAGGTTCATTTATACATGCTAGTACCCTGATGAGCATCACTTAAAAGGCAGGCCCTACGGAGGTGGAGTATTGCAAATTAGTCGCCTGGCTTCTGCAGCTAAAGGATGACTCAAGATGACCTCTTCTCCTTTTTAAAAACAGCTAGTGCAAAAGATTGATATTATACGTGTATATACACACACACACACACACACACTTATGTATGTGTGTATATGTATGTTAAGGAGGGTTTTTTTCAGTTACAAAAGCATTAAAAACATTTACATTTATAATCAAGAGCTTAATCATTTACAGCCCACAGCTTATTTCCATTTTAAATCCTAAGCAGCAGTTAAGAGGACACCAGTGAAACAGAAGAATTCAAAAGGCACATCATTCTCATGAAGGTGATGAATACAAGCAGATCAGCATCGTGGAAAATATCTGAATATCTGCAACACAAGGCAAGCCCTAGGAGGTCAAGAGTAAGGATAGCATTTCCATCATTTCTATCAATCAGGTATCCCATCTTCCTCTGACTGGTTTTAGGGTAAGTCCCAGCAGTGTCAAATGACATGGTGAGAGGATAATATCTCCCCTGGCAAACTAAAGACTCTCCTCTGGCAAAGGAGTGTGAAATAGACAGGTTCAGCTACCCAGAGGAAGCCCGCACTGTCATACCATCTGTTTTTATTTAAGAAAAAAATACTACCATTCAGGCTTTCTGTACGGTACCTCTTCTGTGTGCAAGAGAGAATTTCTCTTTGAAAGCAGTGCAATTTTACTGTGAAAATCTGATAAAGAATTTCTTCCCATCCAAGGATATTCTAAGTAAAGACGCTCCAGTTGTTAGTCACAGCCTTGCATTAAATATTTGCTGGCCATTCACAAACAGGGAAGCTTCTTGAAAAAGTCTGGTGTCTGTGGAAGAGCTGTCCAGAGAAGAACCCTTTCCAGCAGAAGCCATGTTGACAGGTAGGAGAAAGGTAGTACAAACAACAGTAATGCAAAACACAAAGCTAAAAAAAAAAAAAATGCTTTAAAATAGTCACATGATTGTTAAGAGCTCAGATCTAGTTCACTAAAATGAATGAAAGCCTGGCTATTGACAGATAAGAGGTGAGAAATGAATCTGAAGTATGCTTCATGTCAAGATGTATCTCAGACATATTTTCTCTAAGGATTTGGAAAAATGTCTGTTTCAAATAAACCCAGAAAAGACTTCTTTGCGAGGAATGAAAAAGGTTTTAACCACATAAGCTTACGAATCTGTAAATGAACCACAGGGAAAAGAGTGAGACAAAAAAGATGAGACTTGTAAGAATTTCTGAAACTGTGAGCTCTTTTCACAAATAGCCAGAAGAAATCTCTGTAGGTCAGAGTACCAAATGTTTCAAAATTTCCTATTTATCCTTTGGCAGCAGCACTAACTAAATCCTCACAGAGGGAACAATGCAGAAAATTTTCAGTATCTTTACTTTGAATGTCACATGGTCTAATTGTTAAGCAGAAAAACAAAAGTTGGCAAAAGCAGATTAAATTATAACAGTTCCAGGTTTGTACTAGCTAAGCTGTCTAACTTGGGAAGACGAAAGTCTACTCTACTTCACAGGGATGAAAAAATTCTGCACGTTTCATTCTCTCAATTTCTTCAGTGGAAAGGGGAAAGTGGCTTTTTTTTTTTTTTACTTAAACCCCACTTGAAATTTCCTGAAGCCTCAATCTAAGAAAGTTAATTTGGAAGAATAAATATTATTTTCAAGAGGTATGGAGAGGGCAATTCTGTTTTCAAAAGCATTTATAAAATAGTGTTACTTGATGCTTGTTAAATGTAACACAAACAATATACATGAAGTTTCTTCCCCCCCCCTTAAGAAATACCTTAAAATTCCTTGAATTGTATCAGATTTTGTTTTAAAAGTAATTTCTCTTTCTCTTTTTCACTCTCAAATGCTCTCAAAAGGCACCAGTAATAGTTGCTATGGATCAAACAAAGAATGTGATGTGATTCCAAGTTTATCCTACGGGATATGCCTTAACATTCAACTCAAAGGAAAAGAATGCTTGGTTTACACCAAATCCAAATTCTGAAGTAACACAGGACCTCTCAGGCTAGTCCTGAAATGTGTTGTCCTTGATACAATATTACTGTATTTTAATATACATTACTAACTGCGTACTTTTTTGTAGAAGAAAACTTTACAGGAATTCTTAAATATCCCAATGATATGTTTATTATTCATTTAAACAGATTTGTACATCACACAGAGCTTAAGAGCATGATTATAAAAACCAATCATTACCCTCCTTTATTTTTTTTTAAATTGCTGAAGAGATTAAGAGCTGAGCAACTTACACAGAGGTGATAGCACTTAGATTTTCTGAGGTCTTGACAATACTAAGTATCTCATAAATCTAATTGTGAAAGCAAAGAATCACAAATGTCAACAGGCACAGAAGCCCTATTAAAGTACCCTCATTTATCTTTCCAGAGTGCCTTTCTTTATCACATTACTTAATACACTCACATTTACAGTTCTGAGCTGCCCAATCTCCTCAGCCCATTCTGTACTTCTCACAACACACACAGCAACTGCAGAGACCTTTTTTCCCAAAACAAAGTCAGACTGTCAGGGAAAGTCTATCAGATTGTGTAAGTATCTTCTCAACATCTATATGTAAACAGAATTCATTAATCTTCAGTAAAGGCAGTTCTTTCTTCCAAATAATAACGAACAGCTTTTGTGAGAAACGTAAACAGCCAATATGTTCAACACAATACCCCCATGTAATTCCTTCAGAAATTAAACTACAACATTAATGCTTGCTACAACAGTATTTATATTTAGTCAATTGGTTCCATGAATAGGAAATAACATGATTTATTGCAAAGAGTAGATTTCAGACAAACAGGTGTTTAGAAGTCCAGATTGTTATTATTTTATTTAAACAAAACAAAAGTTTAATGTTTTCATGCAACATTTGCACTTAAGTCTTAAATAATCATGACAAACAGCAGAACTAGTTAAGGAATGCACTAATTATAGACCTTGGAGAATATACAAAAAACCCTCAGCATTATAGGTTATACAAAGTAAAGAACATCTTAAATACTTTCCCAAAATACTGCAGCAGCCTAGACACAGTGATATGCCTTACAAGGGCATAGGAATGTAATTTAGAAATCACACAGGAACTACCCATTTCCTTTAATTTCACAAACAAGACAAAAGCAACATTCAACTCCACAAACTGATTTTTCAAATTATGTCTATACAGTACCTTGAGTTTTATCCAAATAGTAAAAGTTACACATATCATTTATTTAGTAAACAATTATGCAGTAAATCTCTATTACATTTCTTCCTTGGTTTTACCTGGAGTAGCCATGTTATTTAAAAGAGGGCAGGTTTGGCACTTTTATACTGATGTCACCAATATTAATATTTCTTGGGATCTCTGGCAGATTCATATTCTTTACAGCTGAAACAGCCCGGGCTGGAGCTCCTGCTAAACCAGCCTGTGTATAAAGTGAGGAAAAATGCAAGTCAGGCAAAGCTGGTCACAAGAAGATGCAGTAGCAATATACACAGACAACTAACTTTTCAAGTATTTCCATGGTTACACAATTAGAAGGACCAGATGGTAATTTGTGTTTGGAATGAAATGAGTTATTTGGAAATATTAAACCAGAAAGAGAAAACAGTTCACACATTCCTTTTTATATGGTAAAACATGTAATGTCAACTTGATGGAAAAGTATGCGGGGAGGAATAGGAGGCTTATCCAAGTATGTGTAATGTGTAGGTTACAGAACAGAATCCTGAGGTATTTGTAGTCCAATGTGCTGTCTTTGTCTCTGGCCTATTCTAAAAGTTCACATGGTTCACAGTTGACTAACACTGGTTACAGGTTCAGAATCTGTAACCTCAAAGTAACAAGCCACTGAACGTTGGTTGAACCATATTATTTATCTAAATGAATATATATAAGGTATTTGAAGGTGGCTTAACCTAAAACGAAAAGGATAAAGACCTTGCATTTGTGGGTAATAAAGAGCATGCAGAGAGATCATTTTTATAGACCAGCTGGAGTAATCTGTTGTCCCACAGTATCTAATTACATGCTAACATATCTGCAGCCCCCAGGCACACTGGAACATCACATAACAACCTGGTTATGCCAAATTAAACATTGAAGTACCTAGTTTGTATTAAAGTCCTGTACTGTATGTAGTCTCCTTCATTTAAAGCCAGAGCCTTTCTGTATAAATATGCAAGTTTTAAAACATAGAAGTAAGTTCATTACTGACTTCCATTCAGTTCTGCCTTTTAGATAAAATAACTGCCAAGTTTACACACTAGGGTATATTACTGAAATGCTAACAAAGATGATCTACAGCTTAGAGGTCTGAAGACATACTGAACATGACCTTTCCCTATCACTTCTGAAGAACCTCTTCAAAACCTTGTTATTTTAAGGACTATTAAAAAAAGGCCAATAATTAAGTTGTTACTGTATTTGATGCTGTGTAGAAAAGGTACTATTCATTTTAAGTTTGGAAATTTTTCTCCTAAAAGTTCAGATTCTCTATGTGTATTTAGAATTAATTGTGAGGTTTTACTTCAGGCTTGCTACAAAAGTGTAAAAATCATTTTTGTTCTTGCTGGGGAAAAAAAAAAGCCTGGAAGATTTTAAAAACAGAGCTCTTATTTGCAGAAAAAGACATATTCCAAATTCTGTGAATATGTGAAAAAATTAACTTTTTATTTTGAGGTTTTAAAAGGAGGATTAAAAATATTCAAAACGAATAAAAACCACAAAGTCATTTTCAGAACTACTACAGTTTTATAGCATGGCATCTTGCAGGCCCAGTATAAAGGAGAAATCCACAAGAAACAAAGCAACATGCTAACAACTGGTTAAACAAGACTAAACCTGTAGAAATGGAAGGTCTTTCATTGTAAGAGTGTTAAAGACTGAAGAAACCAGTGCATTTGCAGATAAAATAATTCTGAGCAAGAAATACAGCACAACAAAAGAAGAAAAACTTCTAGAAAAGTTTGCCTCCTATCTGATTATTAAATAGTGTTGGTAGGTGACCACTGCTCAAAGTATAACCTTTTCAAATTCTTGATTTTCATGAAAATTCATTGCAATTGCAGGGTACTGAGGAGTACACCTGACTTCTTTTGAGTAACAGTACAGTTGGACACAACAGAAGTCAGACACCCCATATAGTCCTCAGAAAACAACTCTACTTTTTGAAGGCTGTCCAAAAAAAGTATTTTCTCCCTTCTACTACTCTCTTACAAGAAATAATTGTAATGTCAAATTATCATAAGATTTCCACTTAAAATCCTACCTACTATTCTCCTTCTCCCTTCAAAAATATAACCCATAGTCCAAATAAAACCAATTAAAGTTTCCAATTTTGAACTAACACTTTCACATCATGTGGAAAGGCTAAAGCATCTATATTTTAGTCACAGAAAGATTCCCAGTACCAGGAACAGAAACCAGAAAGCCATGAGTCATCTGTTGTAACATCCCCCCTGCCAAACACTCATACATGAGAAATGCCCAAGTTGGGAAAGGCATGTGGGGGTAGAGGAGAAAGTTCAGGAAATCCTAAATCTCTAATGCAACCAAATAATTTGCTCTCACTTTGGTCCTGACATAATCCAAATTATCAGTTCTCAGAAGTACAGATTAAATAAAACTAAAAAGGTGTGCAAAAAAGTGTTTTCAAAGCCTCTTTTTCCTTGGTTTTCCTTAACATCACCGAGTCTATCAGGTCATTCACTGCAAAGGCTGTTCCAATTGCACTACCTTTGTGAAGGGGAAAATCTGGACCTAACACTAGGAGTATTAAGAAATGCAAGTATCCAAAATCTGCATCCCTGAATCTTCAATATCTTAAAGGAGCAGTATTAGACACTGTAATTTCTTGCTATTTATTAAAAAAAACAGTGCAGAAGATATGAAGCTCAACACTGTCCTTCTATATTTGAGAACTTGGAAATACTAATTTGAAATCAAGAGGTAAATACCAGTGAAGTTTTATCAGATAAAACAATAAATGCATTTCCTTTTTATTTGGTCCTATTATTAAATTCTATATTCAGTAACTGGAGAAAAAGTCTTTAAGCAAACCAAAAGTGGGGCAATGTAAACTGTTTTCCATAGAGAAGATGAAAATACTAATAAAGTAGTAACAAAAGCAATGAATTATACAATTTGTAACTGAAACAATGGGAAATCAGAAAAATATTGTAAGTGATGGACATGGTCCACACAAACAGGCATGGCTGGCAACTCAAAAGAGAGATGCCTTCTAGGTGACTAGGATGGAGATTCCTTACCCTAATTTAATGAAAGTTAATTATTCTTAATGGACAAATAAAAGTTTTAGTATAACTGGTCATTATTTTTACCTACCTGCAGCTATCCTCTTTACACAGACTTACAGTCCCTGCCTCCCGCCCCAATGGCATAGGATACAATGGAGACACAATTGAGAATTATTTAAAATACCACAATTGACATGACCATTGCCCTTCCACCCCCCTATACAGTCACGACTTCCAACAGTCACATTTCATGAGGACCATTCTGGATCAGGATCAGCGAAGATCCCTGACAAAAGTACTATGAATTTCAGATTACCTCTTTTTTGTCTGCGAGATTGTCTTTCACTGTCATATGCTAGAGTAGAGATTTTCAGACTATAACATTCTCTTCTGTCATTCTCTATTTTAAGTGGGTTTGTAATTCCATGTGTACATAATATGCATAGCAAAATGCTATATATCACAATTAATGCCAACCCTATCAGGCACAATACAGTCATACAGTATTTCTAAGAGCGAGCAAACAGTTCATAAAAATGTCTAATGGAAAAAATGACTGAAAAGTACTTAAACTCCCAAACTGGGTAACTAATACATTATTTCAAATGCTATTTTATCCAAATGCCTTAACATTCCTTTTTAGCATGTCAAATAGTGAACTAGTATGCAGTCCTTCCATTTATTTATTATTTCTTTTACAGAAAGTGAACTGTATTTGCAAACATGAAGGTACTACAAGAAGTACTTCCAGCCCAGTGTGCTTTTAAGGAGCTTTATAGAGGTACCTGATTAAAAGAGCATCACTGTAACATTGAACTGGACAAGTTTCAATTGCCTTTTTTAATCAAATAATTCAGCAGGTAAGCTGGTGAGGTGCAAAGAAAAAACTGTTCCACTTGGGAAAAAAAAAACCAAAACCAAAACATGTAGCAAGCTTTAAACATACAGTGCATGATGAATTGTTTGTCACAGTGAGCAAATGATTTAAGCAAGTGAAAATGAAACTTCTTAAGACATATTAATGAAATTTCAGAAATACAGTACAAATTGCATACAGCTGGTGTTACAATAAGCCAATACACCACATTTTTGCCACAGCTGCTTTGTATTTTCAATTTCATTTGTTATTGAAGGTTGTACTTTAATGCTGAAACTCTGTATATTAAAATTTTAGGTTCAGTTACTACAAAAAATGCTGTAAACATGTTCATATACTTTTAGAGTGAAAGAGCAATGCCACATACGCAAAACAATAATATTATTTTAAAGATTGAAATAGACACATTTAATAACACTACTTTTATTCTACTTGTCCTAGTCTATCAAGTGAGAAATATGAGCTGTTGCTAGTTTACTTAGGTCATTATTTATCACTACAGGATATATAGGAATCAATTCTTCATTCTTATCATTACCCTTTCTCATAACGCCCCACTGATAACTTTATACAAAAGTGATCCCAGAAACACTGTTTTACTCTTCAAAAAGAAATTTAGATCATTTGGAAAAAATTACTGTACATCATAAATGTAGTTAATATGCATATACAATTAGAGAAAAAAAAATATTCAAACCGCCATCCCAAACAACTCTACACAGAGCTAGCTAGCTCACTAAAATAAACATATAAAAATATACAGCCTACTGGAAAACAAAATAATGAAGGCTAACGCTTTGCAAAATAAGCCACTCTTTTCCCGATATTTTGGAGGTACCAGGACCTTTCTGCTGCTGGTGTTTCATACCAATGCTTCTTTCCAGAACAAGTATGACTTCAAAGCAGCAGGGTTATGAAATCATGAAAGGATGCAATACGTAATATAAAGGAATGATCATGTCCCCTGCTTATGAAGTTAAATAAATGAACATAATTAGAGAAAAAACAAAATGAAGTCTGCAAGTATATCAAAATGAGGCCAAACAGATAAGGAGACTTAAGACATACTCTTAGAAATTTTAAGCACTTGAATCACAAAGAGAGTAATGGATGGGAATGATTAATTATTTGTTTGTTTTTCATTGCCAGACCCAAAAATAAAAACAGAATATGTGTGAGCAGAACAGAGAAAAAAAAAAGTAGCTTTGCACAAATTAAAAAAAAAAAAAAAAAAAAACCACCTGAAATCAAGCTCCCTATTGTGACAATGAAATACAGATTAGATGTTACAAGTGTTGACATATTAGGCAGAGGAAGGTCATATGCTTGATCTTCTTTATGTGCTATAGCATACTTCAAATTTAGGTAAAATGTTTCATACTACCCAAAAATATTTTTAGCTAATGCTTTACAGCTTAGTGCTACTAAATCCAATTACAGAATTATATTTGTTAAATCTTAAAGGTATTACAATAGTTTACCCTAGAAAGATCATGAAAAAGTAAAGCTATTCATAAATTAAATAAACTTCATCTGCTTAAGATTCCAGCTATTTAAAATACCTGCAGTTTGAATACACAGATACTTAAAATGAGTGGAAATGAATTTTGAAGTACTGCAATTAACATTGACTGACATTCAAACTGTTGAGCTGAACTAAATGTTTCGAACAGCAAATGACAGGGGACAATGACCGTAAACTCAACTTCAAACAGACATTTTCCTCCTCCTTTTTAAGTTCCCTGTTAATATTCATGTTCAGTGACTGCAGTTACCAAGATATCTTAAAGCAAAATCCAGTGATTCAGATTGCAAGGGCAGCAAATATACATCTGAAGTCGAGTACATGTTGACAGCCCTTCTCATTTTATGTTTGATATATTTAAGGTTGAAAGATCAACGTTGGTGTTTCTACATCATCTGTACAAATTGCACTGATAATTTCATTCTGTGTATATAAAACTATTTGAGTTTGTTAGTCTGTTGCTTTCGGTATTTTGGTTTTGTTGGGTTTTTTTTTCCTTAATTTGGTTAGGTTTTTTTTAAAGCTTTTTCTCTTTGCAAGCAGGCGAAAGTTCTTTGTTTTCATTTGGAAATACTAAATGGTGAAGAGTTCGTATTACCTATTTTAGATTATCAGGTACAAAATTCTCCCGATAAGGAAGCTATTTCTATAACATCATCACATCGTATCTTGTTATCTCTGTGTTCAATTTTTATTCAGATTAGTTTTGCAGTTTTTTTTGTTAATATTCATACAAGTTCATATTCCTTTGTTTCTTAAACAATGATACAAAGAAAAGTTAAATTCTAAAATGCAGGAAGAGAAACAAAATAAAAAATATGATGTCAATGGAAAGCTAGTAAAATACACTATAGCCAATAAAAAGATGAGGGAACTACAAGAAGAAACTAGCACAAAAAGTAGGCTACAAGGACTAGTATGGGTATTTTTACACGTAATTTTTGAGTCTGGCCTACGTAATTTATTGCCTTTGACATCATTTTGCTTTCCCTTTTTGTTAAAAGTACATTTTTTCTAAAAGTCAGCAATACCTTTGTCTACCTGTCCTGTCTGGGAGACTGAAAGATAAAGGTCTGTAAGAGAGAAGAATGGAAAGAGCTAGAACAGATCAGGAGGTTCGGAAAAAATGAGGTCCAACTTAAAGTCTAAATCACACGCAGCTGAACACTCCAAACAGAGAAGAGGTAGCCCAGGTTTACCTACAGTACTTCCAGAGGCTCTGGATAAAATCCCAATGACCCCTCTCCCAAAAATTCCCTCCCTTAATTACAATGATCCTTTGGCTTTAGAAGGATTGACCAGAAATCCATTCACAGATAAACACTAAACTGAAAGATAGGGAAATGCAGTTAAGACATCATTTCTCAGGGTAGTAATAGAATCTCCTTTGTAGCCCATCCAAGCAATATAAGAGCTGAATCAGAAATCAAAGCTAGGGACTCCCTCATAGTGGTTTAAATAATTAATCTCTGTTGAAAGCATTAACAAATTCTTTGAGTTGATAACTTTGCTCAAATATTTGTGAATTTAATAAATACATTTGATCTTCTTCACTAAATCCTAACTTTCAGCCTGTTTAGAAAGCTAATACACAACTAAAGAAATACCTGATGTCAAATGGCTAAATTTTGTATACTAGGGGAAGCCAGGTGCACACAATACAATTTAAAATATTTCTGAAAATGTAGCTCAATTACAACTTCATTAGCTTCATCATTTCAGTTATAAAAGAAAAGGCAATTTAACCTTAAAGCAGCTATTTTATGGATGCAAGAACTATGACAGAGGTCTAACAAGCCAAACAGACTAAAGCGAGAGGGCTGTGGCATAGGTGGCAGTCCTATGAACTACAGACTATATCAATAATAATTTCTAAATTTTTCTTTTTAATTAAGGAAAACTAAAAAGATCCACTAGTTTTGATTTCTTAGTGACCAGCATTCAAAAATATTATTAAGTTATTACTGATTTTGATTTACATGAACTGGATTTGCTTGTATCTTGAAAATACATGTTCCGGAAGACATGTTAGAAGATTTACAGTCTTGATCAAAAAGACAAAAGGAAAAGAAATAGCAATAAGGAAATTTCTGTGGATATATATGAAACAAATGATTTATGATCTGAGGAAATAGTTACCAGGTATCGTGAAGTATCTCAGCATTACAGTAACTGTCAGATTTGAAAACAAACAGTCACTGAACTAACAAAAAAAAAAAAAAAAGCATTTGTGGTGAGCAGACTGTGAAATGTTCTACTCCATCCCAGTCACCAAGTGTTTTAATTTATCCCTGCTACTTCTTACCTTCTATAATTCATTGCTGAATATAAAGGAACAAGTTGCTATTTGCCTTGCATATGCTCTGAGCTCTACATGGTTTTTTTATATCTTCCACCACCTATTTTTATACTAAAAGCATCTTAAAAGAAAGAATGACTTACTGATGAATAATGGAAAACAGCAAGTATTGCAGCTGGCTGCACTGAATTGATGACTAGTCAGAGACTGGTCTACAGTTGATTTGGTAACAGAATTCACATAATTAAGAATAAATACCTTAATTAAATGCTTTTACGTAAAACAGATACGCGCATAATACATGGTGGAACATAGCTGCTCAGTAAGTTCAGCTTTTGGGACACTGTTACTTTTCCATCAAATAAAAAAATATATATTTATACAGAAGTTATTCAAAAAATTATGAGAATAATTCCAAATATTCATCTCTGTGATCAATGGCCCTTTCTGAGTTTGATAAAAATGTTAAAATGAACATTTTGGACATCTTCATAATCTACAATACAATCCTTCTGGATGTATATTGCTATGCACTGTATCATATCATACCTAGCTTTTTCCTGGTTTTCACATAGTGTTGCCTTGTTCTTGGATACAGTTTGGAAGTTGTGGAACACAAATGTATTAGAAGACTTGAGATGGTGCAGTGTGACACTGCAGAATTAGGAGAACAGTATATATTGTACCACAAAAAAAGCTGAAGAATTCATTTCTCTTTTCTTTTTGTTGCACTTAAGTTAAAACTAGGAAGTTCTCTGGGTCTTCTCCTACAATGTAATTTAGTTCATATTTATGTCACCTGCAATATTTCAATCTACTCAGCTGACTTCAACTTTAGAAACAGTCCCCAATTCAAGCAAAGGTTTGTTTAGAAATTTGAATACTACTCTTTGAAAAATCAGATTATATGTTTTTCTGTGGAATTACTCCCATTGGTAAGAATCAATCACAGACTTAGCTAAGAGGTACTACTAGTATTTTGGCTTACAAGGCATGTCTGGTGGTGTTAAAGGAATAGTAATACTCTATGTCATAGCTAAAGCAATTCTAAAATCCTTTCTTAGTCTAAGTTTCTTTCCTAAACACAAATTCAACAATTGTTGAATTAAAAAGGGATTCCCACAACTTACGCGAGTATCCCCTGCTCAGACTGTTACGGGCATATACAGAATATCATTTTGTCACTCGAATCTACTCAACTGAAGACCAAATGTTCAGATTACCAAAATGGCAAAATTCATATTTACTTTAAAGGGTCTAAAACTAAAGCTTTAAATTCAATCTAGTCCATTTCAGTCCAATTTATTATTTTGTGTTGCAGTATTATTGTGACCCTAAACATGCTGCCATTCATTTCAAGTCCTAGAAACATATCAGCAGACAGGAATATGTAGTCTTTGTATACTCACTTTGGTTCTTTATCTAATTTCATTTAAGTTTTATAGTCACTAGCCCAGCATAATAAATACATTGGAAATAAAATGCTTTCTGCAAGAGAAAATTAGAGAAGTACAGAAGTATCTCAATAGCAATGGCGCACAATGCTATGAGATACATATAAGCAAAAACTAATCAGCAGCGACTCTAAGCAATTGTTACTTATGATGAAAGGTACGACATCCTAACCTAATGATACATTGTCAATTTTTAGCACTATAAGCAAGCAGCTGTATATAGTTTGCTACTGAAGGACACACAGCATCATACAGCATGCATTTACCTACAACCATGTTTTTAGTTTAGAAACTACACAGTGTGTCACTCTTACCTCAGATTTCTCCAGTTTATTTTGAGCATCAATCTGAGTGACAATTTCATTCATGTTGGTCTCCAAAACCATTCCACCCATGACCATTTCGGCCAATATATTATGGACCTAAAAAAGACCAAAAGAAAATTTAAAAATGTAAAATGTCCTACATGCATCTGGACAGATGATATCTAGATTCCCCAATACAGGAACACATATATTCTGTAAGTCACTTAGTTAATGTTATCAATTTATTTAAAACCATTTGGGTACAAAGCTCATAACTTGATATTCATTTCTCCAGTATCTTCTTTGCTCATAGTCCTGTTACAAACTTATCAGCTGTACCACCTTTTTATCAATGCTAGAATAAACTTTCACATTCATCTTTCTTTCAGTACCTGTTTTCTGTCCAAGGACTATGAACAAAAGTTCTAGTTAGCATCAATAGTAGTAATACCTCTAAGGAGCAGGTCTGACAAGATTAAACAAGTTGCTCACAAATCAATGTGTAAAAACTACTTTGGGTTACATCCATGAAGGAAGAGAGACATAATGATACTCATCCACTATGGGTACCAAGACTAGGCTTAGAAGTAGAATTAATGTACCTGAGCTGACCCATACCTGAGCTACAACATAAACAAGAAGTCTTCAGCACCTGGGACTAAAATTGACAGCTATGACTGAAACTGAAGGACTGCACAAGCCAGCTGAGGACATTAATGAAATGGGTATGTCTAAATATCCCTCTTCCCTGATTTGGGGATGCAAGCCCCGATTCACAAATCTCTGCTTCAGAGTTTGTATTTGTACTTTACCTAAAGACTAATCTATTTTTTTTGAAGGCATGGTTCCACACACTTTCTAGTAAAAATCCTGAGTTCATATGTAATGTAAAATATTTTAATCCCATTATAATTCTGAAGACAAGGAACATTCTACTACTTTTCTGAAATAAACATATTGAACCATCTGATACTTCAAAGCATAATTCTGCCACTATTTTGGATATTCTTGCAATTTCCCTGTGGATTAAAGATAGAAGTAAATCTCTAAATCAAACAATTCTAAAGACGAGTTGCAAGTAGTGTACCAAAACCCACCACACATCCTGTTTTTGGTCCATAACTCAAAAACAAAATTGAAGAGTTGTTTCCCTGATAAATCATTAGTATATTTGAGTAGACTCTTACAATGAATGTCTTTAGAAAGGCTGAAAACAGCTTTTCCTCTCTGCGTACTGCTGCTGAGTAGAGCTTTAAGAATCAAACACTTATGAGGAAGATTAACAATCCTTAGTGAGCCACTCTCTTACTCCTGGCAAATATAAGTCCCTTGTAACATACCAAGCTAAAAAGCATAATATAAAAGTGGTGCCAAAGAATTAATTCTCCTGGCTTGTTATCAGGTGAATTTAAAAGGTTTTTAGCATCACAATCAGAAAAAAAGATAAAAACATGGTAATCTAACACTAATTTACACTGACAATCCAAATGTATTCAAAGATGTCACCAATATTTACTTCTTTTTACTGAAACCTTATTTTCACTCATAGCATAAGGAAACAGTTTATAGCTGTACACAAACAGGAGTTAGTAAATACATTGTATGGGCTACCTGAAATACTAAACCAAATAACTTACATAAATTTGCATTTGGTTACAAATTTGCAAAGAACTATTTCAGAGACCCTTGATGAAAGATACAATGTATTCAACAGAATCAACTGAAAAAATACTGATTTTTCAGGCAATTCTCAATTTTACTCATATGATAATATAAGTTGATGATGCAAAAAGTAGACTTAAGATGGTTTTAGCATCAGGAAGAAAATATCAAGGAAGTTAATATGGAAACTATTATACAAAAAGAATATTAAAATACACACAAAAATGGCATGGTTTTTTTCCTTAACCAAAAAGTTAAGAATAACCACTAACAGCATTTAGAAGACAACACATCTCTACCACAGTGATCATCGGAGGGATTGCCACTTTGAAGAGGCCTGGCTAAAGATGTTATAGAATGAGAGTTTAAGCCAATCAACATAATATTAGGTTTGATAATTCCTTAGGGAGGAGATGGTACAAAAGACGTATTTTAAAAGTAGACAGATTTGCAGCTTCACTCACACTCCATTCCAAGATCAGTGACATTTTTAAGCTTCTGCACAGGTTTATCTGGCCTTTTTGTCTACTCCAGAACTTTTAAGCCATGTGGGATTCTCTTCAGAATATAAAGACTAGCTATTACAATATGCATAGCTACCAACAACAAAACATAAAAACTACAAAGGTCTTCAAAATACATTATTTATCTGGTGATGTTGGTTATACTTTATCAAGAATTTACTAAGCAAGGATTTTTCACATGCTATTGAATTTAGGGTTTTTTTTTTTTCTCTTCTAGCTTCTGAATGGGCATTATACAGACTTATAGAAAGACTAATAAATAATTCACATCTCCCTGCACAAATGGAAAATTTTCTGGCTAATCTTATCTAATCTGCATGTTTACTATGAAGTGGTTCTTTTCGATCTCTCAATAAAAATACAGCGTAACAGTGCAAATACCATCACTTGCTACTGCAGATTATAGATTTGGATTTTATTTTCTTTTAAAAATGCACCTGGCTCCAAAACAGCAACTGCAGACATCACTCCCAGATTTTACGGGAGTATTTCTCATTTTGCTCTTTTTGGCAGAGCTGGTGGCATCAAGGAAGAAATCCCAGCTGTAACTTTAGCCTCAACTAATAGTCCCAAAATTCAGAAACTATTAAAGTCAAAAGAATACTACCATTGTTGAAGAACTCATTTTGATTTGTGTAGGACACCTAAAACTGCACTGATAAGTATATGACAGACTAAACTTCAGCCTACATCTTGGAGAAGAAAAGGAATTTAATTCAATTTCCTCTTAACATCCTTGAAAACTTTGTTAAGTTCTAGAACTTGGCCTTTCTTTTAAAGCACAGGAATAATTCATATAAATTTCTGGCTGAAGCGGCAAGAAATGACATCTCAGCAAGTTCCTGCTTACTTCACTTATTCAGCAGAGAGTTTCACAGAACAAGCCATGGAAGTCTAGTAGAACAGAACAAAACAACATAAAAGAGCAGGTCTTGATCTTTACAGTTTATTCATTTCTATTTTAAAATAAAACAAAAAATAATGAGTGATGTTTTTACCAAAAAAAAAAAAAAAAAACAAAACCAAACCTCTTTTCTCAGGTAACCTCTAACAGCTTACTGATATGAAATACTGAGACACTAAAGCTCTAAGATAACAGGCTGAACTCCATATGAAACCTACACCAAAATGACTGAAGAGATTGAGCATCTTATTAGGTTTTCACACATGTTCTGGTTTCTTTGAAATAAATTTCAAGGTGCATTTAAAAAGAAGTGTAATTAAATTATGCCAGTTTTGGTAGCTACTTTCCCTCCTTATAGGCAAAGGTAAGCAATTACCGTCCTGTCAACAGCACTCATAACAGAGATCTTATTTTCCACTAGATTCTGGAGTGCTACTGACATGGTAAACATATAATTATTAGACTACATCTAGAACATTGTGTCCAGTTTGGGGCCTAGAAGTGCAAGAAAGACATCAATAAATAGGAGTGAGTTCAGCAAAGGGCCACCAAAATGGTTGGGGCTAGTGCATTCGTCCTGGGCAGAGAGGCTGGAGGGCCAGGGCTGGTTCGCCTTGGACAAGGAGGGACTTGGGGGCACCTAAGAGCAGCTGCAGTGCCTACCAGGGTCTGTTGGGGATCCAAGCTCTTCTCAGCAGGGCATGGTGGGAGGGCAAGGGACAGGAGAGACTGAGACTGGCTGTAAGGAAACCTCTCCTTACGAGGTGGACAGGCGAGCGGTGGCACAGGCCGCCTGGGGGCTGTGCAGGCTCCCTCCCTCCCTGAGCAGCCTGGTCTGACCCCATGGCTCACCCTGCTGGGAGCAACGTCTTGTACCAGGCACCTCCCAAGGTCTATAGCTGAATTATCTTATGATTTTATGGTAAAAACATGGTTCATGATTTAGAGAGAGTCTCACTGGTAAAAACAAATGCTTCAGAGCCAGAAACTTGGTCTATCCATTACAGGCAGGGAATCCAAATTTCTGGGAAAAGCTAGATGTAGAGAATTAGGGACAATTTAAGTTTAATGCATACGTCTGCAATATTAATTGTACCAAAAGTGTCTGTATATATACACACACACGTATATATATCTGAATAGGAAAGAAAAAAAATCATGTATACATATTTATGAAATTAGGAACGGTCAATTAATTGCAT
Organism: Morus bassanus; assembly: GCA_031468815.1. NCBI lineage: Eukaryota > Metazoa > Chordata > Aves > Suliformes > Sulidae > Morus > Morus bassanus. The sequence goes on along the minus strand of CM062600.1, from coordinate 18,475,745 downwards.
TTCTAAATACAATGGTTTTGCATCAGCCAATCTCATAAAAGCCAGATTATGAAATTGCTCAAGAACATACTAACACTTACTACTTCTGAAGTGTAGTAAACAATTTTTTACTTTTTGCTTCCACAGAATAACTGTGGAAGGATCATAGGCAGTTATACAAGTGTCCAAGAAAAATCTCCAAAAGTTTTAGAAAACCGTATCGTTAATGTTCTCTATCATCACTTGGACTGAAAGAGATACTAGACATCACTGAACATATTACTTAATGACACATGCCTTCAACTATGAATTCACAGCACGTGCAGTAGCATCTTTGCATATGGTTTTAAAATACTGAAAGCACAAACAAATCCCTGCGGACTTGGTTTGGTTTTGGGGGTTTTGGTTGGTTGGTTTTGGTTTGGTTTTTTTTCCAACATGGTAGAAGATGCAGAGATATTGCTTAATAGATGCCAGTAAGAAGCCCAGATGGTAACATCACCTTAAAAGATTAGTGGTGCAAGGTCTCTACAATAAGTGAACATTATGTATGACAGTTCAGGGAACAACTCTATGATATGAGCTATCTGACATATTTTGTATAATATGAAGACAGACATAAATTCAAGAAGTGGCCAAGCTTGAGCAGAGGAACTAGATCACATGGCCTCCGAAAGTCCCTTCCAGTGTAAATTATGACATGATTCTAAGAATGAAGAAGCTGAACTGTTTTACTATTTTACAAATTTAAAAGAAAAAAAAAACAAAAAAGGCTTCTTGGGCACATAGACCACTGATTATAAAAGTAAGGTTGTAGCCCAACTGCAGCAATGAAACAAGGCAACCACTGCATGATACTGCGAGAAAGAATTTGATTTACAGGCTCAAATAATGCATCTCACCAAGGCATCAGTTTCCCCTGGTGTAAGTTCTGAAAGAAGTCCACAACATGCCAGCAAGCTACAGATTAAGAAGTAATTGAGAAGGGAGCACTGTCTGCAGATAAAAAAGGGCAGAAGGCAAACTTCAGGTTTCTGACCAGCTGTAGCACTGATGCCATAACTATACAGAACAGCAGTATACTTGTACAACTGGTGTTAATATCCAGCCTTCAGCAGTTATTGCCATTAACCTTGTTATGATGGATGTAGCGAAGAAGGATAATCAATACAATTCTGAATACAGCTTCTCACAAAAAAATTGCTCATAATCAAGACTGTATATGCAGATTTACAAATATTACAATAAGCTTTACCGACAGAAAGAACAGCGGGGATGTATTTTTTTTTCCTAAAGCACATTAGTCCACAGAGGATGTATTAGTATTCTACATCAAAACATTAAGAAAATACCTTCCTTAATGTTTTTGGTTGTAGTGAAACTATTTCATTACTATAGCTGTTGGTGTTTTAAAGGATTGCTTTATTATCATTTTGCTGTTCAAAAGTCCTCTAGTAAATATACAGTACAAATAAAGCACCACGAATTACTGCTTAGCAGTTGTTCTAGTATTTCATGTTGGGTGTTTCCCATTACAGGAGATGTACGTCATAACATTTACCTTTCCATCATGCAAGTTGCTTTAAAAACGTGACAGCTAAAACTTCTACTTATGCTCAACCATGCTTAAGAAAACTTTAAGTCAGAGGCAAAATCCACCTAGTTCATTGTCTGGTTTCAAAAATTCACCAGTTGACACTTAAAAAAATTGTGCAGGAAATCTTAAGAGTACTATTTATCCTGATATAAATTTTCTGCTTCCAAATATCTCCAACTTAAGGATTCCTGAAACACAGATTGTTTGCTGTTTCTTGCTATATTACTGTATTTTATAGTCCCTGTCCAATTTTCCTTTAGTTAATATGTCTAATCACTTTTGAACTGTTAATAATATTTTTTGTATCTAATATAAACTTGCACAACGGTGTTCCATAATTTAATTATCAATTATGAAAAAGACATTTTCTTTGTTTCAAAATTCTGAAATTTTATCTGATATCCCACTGTTCTTTATTTCTGAGAAACACAGTTGTTCATTTTCTTCAGGCCCCCTTTTTTTTTTTTACATACTTATTTCTCTGCCTCCAGTGTCTTGAATATGTAACAACTTCTCCCATGCAAGCTGTTCCACACCTTGCATCACACTTGTTACCTTTCTCTGTACTTTTTTTCTGCTTTTAGTAAGCAATATGCACGTCTAACACACAGTATTTAAAAATGTTTATGAAGCATGGACTGACACAGTAGCTTAACAATTTTTTTTGTCTTGCCCTGTTTTTCTTCTAAAGGGATGATTTTCTAAATAACAGAATACAATTAATTTTACTTGTTAATCTGTATTGATTAACACAAGGAATCACAACTATGACCAATAATATTAGGTAAATATTGTAATCCATTTATCCCCCTCTCTTAAATACACCGTAAGAACAGTACTAGCCAGTCTGCCCAGATACGAGCTGTAGGAAGACACATTTTTAATATTAACACTTTTTTTCCCTTTTCACTGCAAATACATATTAAATTAACAAATACACATTATTTTCTCTACTTTTTCTAATTAAAAATTTCACTAATTATTTTCTAAAGGAACAAATTTTCTGAATCAAAAAAGCATTAAGTGGCAATGAAGTGCAAAATACACTTCAACAGTGTATTCAAAATAGTGTTTAAGTGAAAGACTGAAGGCACGTAGAATACACTTCTTACATTTATATTCTAAAAGAAATCAGCCTGTTGAGAATATCAACTTTTCAAAATCTGAAATTGCCATTTTGTAATAATAATTGAGGTGTTTTTACAAAAATCAAGAGTGCTTCCTACTTTTGTTCCATGCACTGTCTAAAAGCAGGAGTGTGTGCTTTAACAAATGTGGACAAGGAATGCATCAAGAAAAAACTCTCCCAGGAAAATCTGGCAAACACATTTTCTTGTCTTCAAGATGCAGTTTGATTCTGGAGGGTTCACTGTTCTGGTCAGATAATAAACTCTTGGAAGAGATCATGATACTCCCAGGGATATTTCAATAAGTGCCAAAAATTTGTGGATAAATAGAAGTATTTCCTTACATCCCTAACTGTGTTCTAGTATTTTAGTTGTAAAAGGTGCTTATGATAGCTTTCTGTGATGTTTTTTTTCCATCAGAAAGCATTACACTCCTGGACTCCATGCAGGAATCAGTACAGGACTGAAATAAACCTCCTGCTCCTCTGGAAAACATTTTGCTCCAGCTATAGCAAGTTTGTTTGTTTGTTTGTTTCAATACAGCTGATGTGTAAAAGAGAAGCCCAATTCTCTCCTGTACAAACTACATCCCCTGACACCCCAAGTCCTCATCTGCTACAGCACATAAGAACCACTATCTCATTCCCACCTATATTCCATTCTCTATAATATGAAAAGATAAAAATGTGAACTTCTAGTACTATACCAATATTCTTCTTGAATAAGCATCTCTCTTGGCTCCAGGTTACTATAAGCCATCACTGGGTCATGTAAAATGATGGCTGCCTGATGAAGGTAAGTGCTTCCTTACAGAAATGCCACAGAAAATGCTACTAAAGAGGCAACAGCTGTTGAGATTATATAGTTTAGCTCTTTTACATGCTGCATCATTTTTTACAAGAAAGGTATTTCTTGAGTTTTAGGCAGTTCTAGGAAGGGGATTGGAAGAAAGTCACCTTCCACAACTCCATCAAGAACAGAAGACACAGATCAACTCTCATGCAAATCAATTAGTCAGTCCGCACTTTTCTCAACAGCAGACCATTCAAAATAGAAATATTCGAAATGTTTCACCCCAAACAGCTCCCACATATAAGTATCCACTATAACTAAGACTCTGTCTAGACCAAACATCCAGCAGCAGTTGCTGTTTTTCCCTATCGCACACTTGAAATCTATTAACAAGCCAGGCCATAAATATCTGACAAGATAAAGTTAATGTGTTGTAACTCAGAAGACTCAATGCATTTTGCTTCTTGACAAGGTGACTTTATCAGCAGTTTAAAGAAAATTTAATGCTGTAATTTCATCCTCACAGATACATCTTCCTCATTTTTTCTTACAGACCTACAAGAATACTAATGAACCAAATTACTAATGAACTGTACCAAATCAAATGTTTCGATCCTATGTTATGGTATAAAGTAAGCTTTACAAACCAATTACACTGGAGAGGAAAAAAAAAGAAAAAGAATGGAGATGACATCAGATTAGTCACCACTGCACAACTAATGCTACTGTACTGCTGGTAGTAGTCTTGCATTACTGCAGAAGTTCCGCTTTCTGTATTGTATTGTTTTGTCAACTTATGCTCAAGTTAAAAATCATTGCACTGTTTAATGCCATGTTTGAAAATTTTTTAACTCAAGGTTTCACTGATCTTTTATTTTGAAAATGGGCTACTTTCACTAAAATATCTAATTAGTATTTAGGGTTCACATTTTCCTCAGAGTTTGAAAATTCTAGCCTAAACATTTAATAGGATTCTAATGCAGTTTTTTAGTAAATCAAATATAACACTTAAATTTTAGCTTCCCTTTGACAAATACATTTCAAGAGGAAAATATCACCTCATGTCTGACACAAAGTAAAATATTCTTCAGGAAACTGAACATTCTGAAGCACCTAAGTTCCTACATTTTATTAGAGGGATATTTCTCCTATAAAGTGTAAAAGACTACTTACATTAAGGAATGCTACTGAATGAAACATGCTACAGAGCAACAACTTGGACTGCATAACAGCCAAAGTATTCTGCAGCTAAAGATAAAGATCAAACTCCTTGCCACAAAAGGACTGCAGTATTTAGTATCTTGAAGCTCAGAAGCCAATATATAAACCACTCATAAATCCTTTTGTACTTTAATCTGCCGTTTTGGAAACAGCCAACATGTTCCAGCCAGGCTAGAAATCCTAATGACTTGTCATGAGCACGGTATCAGTTGAAACACCTACTCAAGGTCATTTGCATTTCACTGTCTGGTCAAGGTACAAGTGTTTCATCCAAAAGGACAACCTGATTATGAAACAAACTGAGTCAGTTCCAAATGGTTATTTCAGATACTTAACTTGTTACTATTTATAGTCTACTTTTAGGGATTTTTGTCTTATTTTCCTTTCATGTCTTTTCCTGTTGATGCAAAAAGACGTTCACAGATGGGGAAAGGTGACTGCACAGAAAGCAATAGAGGCACAAAATGCAACTGAAGGAATAAATTCTGTATATTGACTTCTCAGCATTTTATGTAGCACACCAAGAGGTTCCAATGTCCTTTTAAATGGAAGACTACTATAGTAACAGCATTTCTCAAAACTAGATTAATAAATAAAACCCTTGTTTCTGATAGCTAGCAATATTCAAACAAGATTGTTTCTAAATGTTTGAAAAAAGACATAATGTCTGTTTGAGATTTAAAAGAGAAAGATCCACACAGCATTTAAATTACATCATCACAGCATTTGAAAGGCAACTGCCAGCCTTAACTGGAAAACCCTGTAACAGTTTCAGTTTGAGTAATATGACACCTAACCATAAACAAAAGAGAACAAATTATTTCTTGAAACTAAATCCTACTCTGAGAATATTCAGATGTCTCCATTTTGACACAACACTATGCGAATCTCCCACATTATTTTATTTTTCATTAGAAACACATGTCCCACCATAGCTTTCAAGTCTTAAAAATATGTTGATAGAAACTGTCTAGATTTCACTGACAATAAAAGTAGAACCACTGCGCAGTTTAATACCAAGTAACAGTTGAACCAAACATTTTACTTGACAAGAAGTATTACAGGAGCTCATCACAGTACCTTGTCTACATGAAAAATTAAATCCAGTTCACAGACATTTTCAAAACATTTGTCTAGTGTTTCCACAAATACCTGCAAAGAGGAAAAAAAAGCCAGAGGTCAAGCTTTAACAGAAACTCAATAGTTCCATTAGGTGTGAGGTAACAAAAGCAAATACAGAAAATAAACACCAGGCAGATTTTAAGGCATTAAAAGCATCTATAGAAATTACGTGGTTAACATTATTATGTCAACAGTATGTTATCTGTAGAGGGCAAAACTGTATGCACAAGTCACTTAAGGTTATAACTCTGCTAAAAGTCACATAGTTTTAAACAATAGTTGCATCCTGGGAAAAAAAAAAAAACAGTAGCATCATCTATACTACAATTTTCTCAGCTGTGATTCAAAGCGTTCCTTCCCATTTCATTAGAACCCAATTATTAAGCAAAAATCAGCTAGGTTTTTTCATTATTATTACTTTTAACAATTACTGCATTGCGGACATCTCCCGGTTAACCAGACTACTGTTAACTTTGCCACACGAGGACACATGTGCAAGGCAAACTGTCAGCATCATGTAAGTTTGTCAGCATTACATCTTCCAGCAACAGTACAGCAGCTTTCACCTGTTTTAGACCTGCTGAATTCAAGATTGACCAAGGGAAAAGGTAGCTGTCTTAATGTCACACCTGCTGATCCTGTCAGGCATACCACCACAGAAGTTTAGAAAAGTCCAGCAGTTTGTACCCAGGCAAATAACCCCTCCCTGAATCTAGAATGTAGGTGCACAAAGCAGAAAAATCCAAGCAGCTGCTAAATCCAGCCACTGATAATCTCTGCCAGCCATGGACTGCACAACACCCTGCTCTGGGTACTTCTGTAACAGATTTCTTGGTACTCATGTTAGCCAGTTTTGGTACACTAAGAGCATCCCAGCCCTCAGTTAGGCCAGATAATGAAAAGATGACTGTACTTGCACTCCCAAGCTCCTGAATACCAATCACCACGTGCTTGTGGTGAGTGCTGACAAAGACTCCAGTCTTAGAGAGGTATAAGCACAGTTCCCTTTATGCAAGGGATAACTCCTGCTGACTTAGATGAGATGTATCAAGACCTCTAAGTTAAACATATGCTTGGAGTTTGAGAGCTTAGGGTCCTCAAAATTAAAAAGAATGTCTGTAAGAATTTACAGATCATTTATTAATGACTAGTAAATAAGCTGCAAATTGTGGGAAATTTTCTCAGTTTTGTATGTTTCAAGGCCGTTTTGTCACAATATGCATTTAATATTATTTAAGTTGACACTGCAAGTAATTTTTTTTTTTTTTTTTTTTTTTTTTTTTCAATTCTAAGCTCAAACCCTAAAGCAGCAATATGGAAGAAGTTAAACACCTGGTTTTGATTCTCTCTCTTTTCAACATGGTTAACTAATCCCATCTTAGTCTTTTGAGAGGAACCAGGTTTCAAACTGCCTAGGCCCAGAGAAATAGGAATGAGAAGCCATGTTTTGCTCACAAAAATAAAGTGGATAAAAGGTCTGCTTCTACAGATATGTATTTATGTCTACAGACCCAGTGAAACAGGTCTACTTGCATCAGCCATTTCCAGCTGTTCACCTTGCATATCAAGAAAGATTACTTTTACATCTGAATTACCCCATCTCAGATCCTGCTTACACTATAAAAGACGAGAAGATCACCCTCTGCTGCTGCTATTACTACTATTATCAATCTCCATTTTAAAGTCAAACTACGTCTAACTGATGTTCCATGCATTCAGAACAAGGATTATTCTTTAATACCAAATTATCAATTCGTAACTTAAACTAGGAATGTAGAGCATTTTCACAGGCAGACTCAAGACCGTAAGGTTCACTGAAAAGTAAATGAATATGCTTCTGTTAAATTATATGGAAGCTAAGCGAAGCAGATTTTTTTTCTTCAAGTAGTTGTTAATTTGTTGTGAGAATAACAGTCTTCTATAAAGAAGGGATGTGAGCAAACAAAAAAACTTATATGTTAGGCAGAACAAACTACACAGTTCACAACTACACACAGCAAGACAAATGACCACAGATGTTCTCTTACTTTCCTTGTAACCACATTCTGCTAAGGTACAAGGACAGTGCTGTTTGATATTAGCTGCAGGAAGAAGATTGGAAATAAGAGTGTAAATGTAACCTTTATCCACAGGTTTTAGTTACAAAAGCTACTGGTTTGACACTATTTTTGAAAGAAAAGAAAATATTCCTCATGTATGTCCCCAAGTTTGCACATGAATTTACATGCTCTGACATCCCTCTAGTTCCTTTGGGAAACACAGGAACACGTTAAAAACAAAAGCAACTCAAAAATCCTCAAAAAAGGCCCCCACAGATATGTGTATTTAGTAGCAGTATGTATGCCCATACATGGACAACTTAGAAGTTTTATTTTTCTGATCAGTAACTAGGGCTTCTCCTGTAACAACACTTGATTCGTAGTTACAACGGTTGCTTTTAAACCTTTACCTATTACATAGTGACAACTCCACACACTGAATGAACTCACAGATCTCTGCTTGCAACACATGACCGGTAATGCACACCAAACTTTTTTTAATCTAAGGGAAATCAGCTGGCACTGAGTATTCTTCAGAGACGTTTTTCACTGGCTAAGAATTTCAGATGGAAACTTTGGAAACTTCCTCCATCTTCCATTCATGATGGAGGGTTCACTCAGATTAATGCCAGCCGTGACGAGGTACACATCTATTTTGAATAGTTGGTCTTTAAAAGCTTTAGTCTACTAGGTAAACCAGATTTTTTACACTAACATTCTTTGACCTATTTTAAGACACCTTCAAATAATCAACATGCTAAATAAAATCAGAGCCACTTTCATCACAATTTTAGTTGAGAGTCAAATGAATTGCACACTGTGGCAAGCAGTGCTAGAATTTAAGTACTTCAGTAACTACTTCAGATGCTGCAGACTTGTAGATCAAAATAACCAGAAGAGAAAACATACCAATTGTTTTGGGATACACATATACATCACACATCAGTACAAATGCACCTTGTGATATTATTGGAAAGGAAACATAAATGAGTAAAATAGCAGGAAAATAATGATGCATGCACAATGAATTACTAGCTCCCCCTTGTGCTTCATTTCTGAAATCACAATCTTCTACAGTTCAAAGAAAAACCCATGCACGTCTCCATGCAAGTAAACAGAAAAAAAAGAAAAAAAAAAAAAAGGAAAAAACCCACACCTTTCTTTTGTAGTAAGTATGCTTTAATAAAGCCAGATACACATCTGGAGAGTAAAGTATATGAATCAAAATACCAAATTGTTACTGGATATATACAAGCCAGGAGCTCCCTATACTCAGCAATATGTCAAAACATGAAACACCACCTTTACCATGAAGGGCTTATTTTTCAGTTGGGCAAATAAGACAACAAAGGAATAAAACATACATTACTATTGGGAAGATAACAAAGCTAGCAGAAAAATCAGAACACCTAGTCAATTAAATGCATCTGATGCTAGATAATGTCAAATACTAACAGAAGCAGGTACAAAAAATGAAGTAAAAACAACAGGAGTAACTCATATCAAGAATATCCCATCCTTCTTCCTAGGCTAAACAGCAATGGGAAACCTTAAGACAGAATTAATTCAATCTGCTCATGGAGAGTCCTCTCTGTCACTGCTTTTGACTATTCAAATGGTACTGGAGAATCCAACTAGTTTAGAACGTAATAGTCTGATCATATAGCCAGTACTCCACATATAAGACTGGTTTCTCTTCTGCTTTAAGAATGACCTTTAATAAGTCATAGTTCATGTACCATTGCAAGCAACTGAAATGAACTACAGTGTTTCCACAGGCTTTCTAATTGGGAAATCCTTGAAGCAGCCACTACATTGTCCCATAGTTACAATGACACCCCAGTCTTCTTTCAATATATTTTTTTTAAACTACTCACAGATCATACAGAGAATGCCAAGATCACAGTGTAAGGGAAAGACTGTACAAGTCCTGCTGATTAGTCAAAACAGAAGTGTGTTAGGTCTTTCAAGCAACCTACCAACAGACATGCATTACCTGTAAGGCTTTTTAGGTCAAAATGTTCTTTTTGTTCTTAATTCCTGCCCTTTACTTTCCACCCAACTCTAAAATAAACTAATAGTGTCAACTGAGATTAGGGATTTTTCTGCCAAAGCAGGTATCCCAGTCATAGGCCTCTCCCTTTTTTATTTAATTAGCATAAAAGCATCTCTGGTCAGGATGATTTATCTTTAACAACAGAGAAACACATCCTTCCTGAACTGCTCTACATTTCCCAGATGCATCTTAACTGACAACATTATCTTGCAAGGCTATACGCAACTTTTCATGCAAGACTGATCTCACAGATTTAGCTGCTTACTGGGTCAGTATGTCTTGGCAGTACAGCAATGGGCTAAAATCCTCAAAAATGCTTTTTAGGTCCATAAGATAGTTAGGTACCACCATAACTTTCACTCAGTTTTTCCTCACAGCAGTCCACAGCTAGTTATATTTTCATATGTACTTTATTTCCATGCACTATAACCTTACACTTCACAGGCTAACAAGAAGAGTCTGAAATAGCTACAACTGATGACATAATTTACACTGAATCCAAAAGACTGCAAAACCTACCAAGCATAGCACAGATGTTGACCTATCTCCCATGCAATCAATCAAAAACAATAAACAGAATCTTGTGTTTGCATTTAAAAAAAAAAAGAAAATGGACAAAAATTAACACTATGAATTTGCCTTAGGTGTTCAAACACATCTAGTTTCAACACAGTATAAAATCTGAGGCAGAGTCTATGATTGGTAACACATACAGTGCATTCATTAAGCCTGAGCCAAGAAGACTTACCTGTGAAACAGCTCTGACCTAATGGTGATATAAGTGGCCTTCACAGAAGTGTCTTAAGTATTACAACAAAAGCTTTATGCTGAAAACAACTGCAGAGTGCCATACGTAATCTAATCTACTATAGGTTTATTCAGTTTACAAGATAAAAAACTCTTAGGTGCTAGACTGAGTTCTAGGTTCATTTCACCAGTTCATTTTCATGAGATCATAAACTGGCCCTCTACATACTGAATTATTTAAATATGTAGTTATATGTGTGATTCATAACAAACTCCGGATGGCTTACTCATACCTGTGTTGTCTCTGAACTATAGTAAACAAAGATGTATGAAAATGGTCCAACACTTCTCAACAAAAACCAAAGCTTATCTGCTTGAGTAGATGTGTATGCATATATACTGCCAGCCTGCATTGCACGTGGGGTTGGGATGTAATAATAAACTTTCTGAGGATGCTTTTCCAGTGTAAGATAAATTTAATTCTGATTGTTACTGCTAAGAGGATTAAACAGATCCTTCTTGTGAGCCAGACTGGAAATTAAAAATGTTTAATTAATCTCTGTATACTTTCTACTATAATCTAATGGTTGAATTATGATGATGTAGAGAAATGGGAATACTGAACAGCTGCAGGACTGTGGTGAGACTGTATTTATAAACAAAATCATACTGGCCAGAAAAAAGTAAAGTCATTATACTGGCATGTAATTAAACACCGGGGCATAATCAAAAAGTTATGCAATATAAAGACTGAGAGATCGAAATGCATCAAAACACTTCTGGCACAAGAAGCAACACAATTTAGAGAAAAGTTTAAGACTTCAGAGAGTTTGAGGGCTATACAAATACAGGCAGTAGTAAGCTCAGGCAATTTGCTTCAACACCTTAAAGTAAAATTTAGGTTTCACTATGTAACTGGAAATAACTGGAAGCTACTATAGTGACATTTTTAATATACGGTAATGAGTAAAATCTTAGTTAACGGGCACAGTGGCCCTGCAAAATATAACAGATCAGACTGATTGACCTAGACAATCTTTCCTATCGTTATTATCTGATTAAACATAAGATATTTATAATATCCACCATTTCTGAAAAACATCCCTAAGTCACATGAAATATTAACATGCTTCTTTTCTCAGTTCATAAATATTTTAGCATTTCCAAGTAAGAAGACAAACTATGCAACAAGTAACTAAGCAACTCAGTACAGCAAACTGTTAAGAACAGGTAAGGTCACTGTGTACCTCGCTCAGTAACTTGCACTGTTCAGAAATTGCAGAATGTTTCAATGACCAAAGATGATATCAGAATCTAGAAAAAGAGTTTCCTTCCCTGCTACCCACACAGCTACTTGGAAAGATAATTTGTATCTGCTGTCCAGAAGAGCACTAATAGGTGACTATGAGAAGCTATTCAGCCCCACGGAAGGACTGCAGGGACTTGTGAAGCCTTTAAGGCTCACAGCGCTTTCTGCAGTGAAATAACCAATAGATACAGGCCCGTGCCTCAGGATACCACAGACTTTACTTAAGTAATAAATCAATTCTCTTGATGTGCAAGCTTTTGAAAGGCTTAACAGTAAGTGAATCATACAGAGAGAGAGAGAGAGAGAGAGAGAGAGAGAGAGAGAGAGAATGTCTGTGTGTCTATATACATCTCTGAGACCCATTTTATGTAATGACGTACATCACTTCATGGTCTGAAACTATTTTTTGCCACATCTGATTACACTAACAATCATCAGTGAAATTGTTTATATGCAAATTTTATGTTGAAAAATCACTGGTGTAGTCAGAGTTCTCTTGACATAAGAGTGTTCCTATTACCAGACATGATTTTTGTTGCTGAGTTGGTATAGACCTATTTAACAGTTTAAATCACACATGCTGTATTGGCAGCCTTGCAGAAGACATTGTATTTGAGGAGTCGGTGATCTTTAACAGGCCACGTGTGCTCTACTGGGCTTTAGAAGCTTGTATCTTACTAAGGTAATCTATAACTTATAATGCTTTTGCAAAAGGTAAACTTTAGGTGGATCAAGGAGTGGAATGTATTGATACTGACCAAGAGACTGTTGCATGTTTAGGAGTTAGTGATCCACATAACGCTTAACCCGAGTAGGCACAGGCCTGTGCTATGCTGCACAAATTCCTTGGCTGCAGGATAAACTCGGGCCAGCTTACTGTAACAGAGGAGCCTGCAAGCAGCTCCCACTTGGTACCGGTGATTATGCAACCTGCGTGGCCTTGCCTGCACCTCAAAGTACAGCAAGAAGTTCTCATGAGAACACGCTTTAGGAATAGAATTGTTTTCTTCTGAGGAGATTATATAATAGCTCAAAGGTCCAAAAAAGGGAGAGCTTCCCTCCATGGACAGCATCTGCTCTGCACAGCGCACCATGGGAAAATCCACCCAGGCTCCACTGGATGCTGCATGAACACGGGATGCCCAGCATCTGAAGGGGTATAAGATTTACCATCTACATTCCTCTTCTTATTCTGTTTCATTAAACACTTACCTTATTAAGCCATTTTGTCATCGAGCCTTTCTTACTGAGATCCAGAAAGAACCTGTAGTGGCTCTCTTTCTCCTCACCTCTCCCCAACCGCCTGCCCGGTGCAGAACACATGCCTACGGCAGCACTTGCACTCATTTTCTAAGGCATATCTGACCAAAAGCTCATAAGCCACAAGGAAAGTTTCATCCAAAGAGGTTTTGGATGTGTTAATTGTTATATATTTGTAGTGAATACACATATATACGTGTGTCTGCGTGTCTGAGATTTATATATCAAGGCTCTCATAATCTAAACTTGTCTAGCGAATGTTTGAACCCACTTTTATTTGCAGCCAAGACAAGGCCTCGAAAAGCTCCAGCAAAACACAGCTGCTGATTGTTCAGTAGGTTCCAAATGAACCATTTCCTTACTTTCTCATCAACTTGGGAAACAACTTTTTCAGAGGCAGACCAGAAAACTGCAAACAATCTTAAAGTAATACTCAGCACTTTGGGTGTGTTCACAGTATGAAAGCCATCTTCAGTTCCAAGTATTACAGAAAAAGACACAGCTAGTTATTGAAGTTCTAAGGTACTTAGAATTCCACTTATTCAAAAAACAAAGCAGAAAAAAAAAAAAAAAAAACCAAAACAACTTACTTGTATGAGGTCTAAAATGCCAAGCTCACTTTCTGAAGAATCCACACAGAAGACAAAATACAAGGTGGCATAGTGACGGTAAATTAGTTTGTTATCGGATCCACCTATTAACCTAAACAGGAAAGAAAACAGGAAAGCTTAGTTAGCATCTCAGCATAAGCTGGGCAAATCCTCACAGTTGCTTCAGTTAATAGGAGGCCTATTGTTAACAGCTGGCTGGAGCTTTCCCAAATCCAACTACATCACAACTTTTATTTTGTGATACAATTGCAATGGAAGAACACTAAGTACTGAGACAGACCAAGTTATATTTACCACACAAGCACAGTTACTGTTATCCATATGGATAATAATTACATCAACATATGCACCTTTTTATTAAAATCAATGCAAACAGATGATGCAGTTTCATCAAAAAATGGGTATTATATGTACCTCCATTACACACTAGTGGGCACTCACTGTACAGGGATTAATCTGCTTTACAGATTATCAGAGCATATGTCTATGAATCCTTCCCTGCACTTCTCAGAGGAACGTCAACAGAAAAAGAAAACTATAATGCAGACTGGCATTTGGATTACAGAAAAAGCCTTAAATTGGGTTTATGGTCCACTTAACAACCAAAGACATGTAACACTCGTGCTATAAACTGTTTGATATCTTGAGAAATAAGATGGTACTACAACCAATAGTATTGGTTGCAATGTTGAAGTCGCAGAAGCAATTAAATTTTTATGGACTCACTAATCATCAAGTTACTGAACAAGAAAAGAGGTCTAAACAGGTATTTCCTTCTACTCTTCTGCTATAGCATTCCCAAAGAAAGTACATAAGTCATAGGAAGAGATGTTCTTCAGATCATTGACATTTGCTTTGAGCAGTCGGAGGCCCACTCAAATAGAAATGAAAATATTTTGTAGCCTGAACCTCATGGCTATGGCTATGAACATCATAATTCCCCCTTAATTCTGCACCAGAGCTGAATCACCTGTTTGGTGATTATATACATGCACACTAACTCATCCCTTTAGTTTCTGCCTTTATCATAGGGAGAGAATACGTAAATAAATAAAAAGAACAAGAAAACTTTTAGGTCACTTTTGCTTAAGCACATTGCTTTGCATTAATGCTTGGGTGGGGGGAGAGGGAACCCTTTGCTCCTGAAGAGCAGGAACTATGTTTAAGAAGTATCAGACAAAAATATTACAAATAAAAGTGAAAGTAGAAAGAAAGGGCAGTTAAAGTTTCCTCCTTTGTGCTTTATCTACCCAATTCTTTCAAATACTTCAGTACACAGAGTTAATGTATATAAACTGTTGAGGCCTTTGGGTAAATTGATCTATAAAGCGATTCCTGTCCTGAAAAAAAAAAAGTACTGAAAAAAATATATTGAAATGTTAACTCCAGAATTGAGCAGTAGGAAGAAAGCCAGAATTGTGTCCTCTGTCTTAGTTTCTTTTTGTTGTACAGCTGTGATTTTTTTGAAAGGGTCCAAATGGCTTCTGTCTTTCACTTACAGAATTCAAGCCAGCATTTTTTCAGCTTGAAACCATCTCCAAGAAGCTAACAATAGAATCACCAGTTGAGTAGTTGGAAGAGAACAATTTTAGTTTAAAAAATAAAAAACCAAAAAAAATCAGGAATCATCTTGATCAGGAAAAAGACATCATAGCTGACATGGCACAGCTAAGCATTTGACTGACTCTGCACACAGAAAATTTAGGCATCAACATACTAACTTTCAGTAATCAGAAATTTCCATAATTACAATATTTAACAGGCTATGACAATCTCTATGTTTAGACTGGAGATCATGAGCTTACTGCATCAATTACGACCCCTTTTCCTAGAAGGTGGCTTTGTAACTATTTACTCTTGATGACTAATATCTCATAATGAAACACTTTTCCATTTCAGAATTTCTCCTCTTCAACTAAAGCAAGACCATGTTAAAAAAACAACCAAGATGATTAAAGAAAGAATATTTTGTGCATGTCTTTTAGAGACAGAAGACGTGAGTCTGGCTTTCCTCCTACCTTGCTCTACCTAAATTAATAAAAAATCTTGGTTGAAACTGCATTAGTTAGCACATACTAAACCTATTTTTTTTTCTTCCTAGTTTATATAGCAAGCCTGAGTCCTGATAAAAAGGCTGAGGAATCCTACTGTCAGAGGCTGTCCACTCAAATTTTGGGAGCTCAAACCAAAGCACCAGCTACAAAATATTTTCATTTTCTCAATGGGTATGGTAAATGCCAATGTCTCTTCACGTGAGACCAGAAATCTTTAGATTGATTTTAGGGAAACTGGCTAGGTGTCATCTGCCTGTTTCTTCCCCATTTTGTGTCTGAAACAATTATTACACTAGATATGGCACCGTGACAGTTACAACACTAGAAAAAATCAGTTTTATCGCCTAACTCAATTTGATGCATATATATATATATGTATGCTTCTGTTAAAAAAGCGTATGTATACCTGGTGCAACGTTATATTATTCGTTGTGTATTAAAATATCTCAAGTGACATGGCATTTACATTACAATGTAAAAACAGTTATATGCAATCAGCAGTAATAATATTTGCTGGGCAATAAGTACTGGGCATTTATTTCAAACTCGATACTTACAATCCTCCTTCTAGGAAATTACAGACATTTTCATCACGTTTCGAAACTAAGTGGAAAGTTTCTCTGATAATTTGTTGCTGTGTATCTTCACTCTATGAAAGAAAACATATTTTGCTATCAAGCTACAATGGATTAATTAACAATGCACAGCACACACAGTTAATAAATAGAACACAAAGTGTATCAGCACCCTCAAACTATCTACTTCCAAAGCCTTATATCTGTCGATTAACAAGCTGCATGTTGTTTTTGTCATTTCAACACAAAAAGACATTTTTACAAGTTAAGCTGCAGAAGAATACATTACTGAGAAACAACTGTGAAAAAGAGTGATTGATTTTAAGAAACTTCTAAAAAAAAAAGCTAAAAACAGTTTCTTCAAGTAAACAGGAAGTCTTCTCAAGTATTCTGAATTTTCTGTATCTCCACCATAGGCTGAACAGCTACAGACATGCTTTGAAACTACTTTCACCCATGAAGAAGGGGGAAAACAGTCTCAAAGACTTGAAGGGGATGGGGAAGCTAAAAATCCCACAATACATAACTCTCTCAGAAAAAAGCTTAAAATACAACAGCATCATGAGCAACAGCTTCTCCTAAGCCATTAACTTTCCTTCTAGCAGATCAGAATCATCACTTCCAAGTTTGAACTCACTTGACTCTTCCTGAGTCCCCACTGTGACCCCATCAATTCCTGCACACTTGCTTTTGCTACCCTTCCGTAAGAGTGGACTCATTTTTAACAAGCCTCTACTTCCATACTCAAAAAATTTAGATACAATTCCTCAAATTCTGCATTTGTTTTATAGCAGAGAACCCTAAAGTTATCAAGCATAGATAGCTCTCATCCCTGCCCAAGACTGTAAGTCAGCATTTTAAACCATTATATGAACAAAGACTCTAAGCAAAACTGGTGCATGTATCTTAAAAGTGATTTCAGCTAGAACAGTGCAGTACCCTGCATGACTGCTAAGCAAACAAAGCCTGGCATCAGTGTGGTTTGCATTCATCACCTTAAATTCATGTATTATTTTACAAAAAACCTCTAGAATCCACAAAGACATCAGCAAAAAGCTCCATCAGAAGTAAATTGCTCCATAAAACACAGAACAAGAAGTGCAGGTTCCTCTGCTTCTACAGTTTGTGTTCCTTAAATCGTGCCTGCCTTGTTCTGCTGCAGTTACCTCAGTTACTTCTCCCATATTTTCTATGGTAGCAGAAAAGAGACAGTGTGTCTTTTTTCCTTAAGAAACTGAGATACTGAGTATTTTAAATAACTTCTGTTTTCAGAATCTGCCTTTACTCACAAAGTTGTTCAGAAACTTATTTTTAACTTTGAAATTATGGCCACAGATGTATATTCTGAAACATAAAACCATGGCACACCTGTCTTCCCATTTTGTTGCCATGAATTATTATTTTGCTACTTAATTGCAAAAGATTATTAACTTCATTTTATGCAGTAGAAACTTTTTCCATTCTCATATATATCAAAGAAAAAAGTTACACACATTTTTTCAGTTTTGGTATCATGAAGCAAACAAACACCTCTTTCACAGATCTGACCAAGTTAATCTCACTAGAAAGCACAAGATGCTTTCACTTGTAGGAAAAAAAAAAAAAAAAGATTTGCCTCCAGTAGTGGTTCAATCAATATTAAAGTATGCATAAGTTTCAAAAAGCCCAAAAATAAACCTGCCATATTGAAGTCACACACAGAACGATAATCAAGACAACTGCACCTCTGTTTGTGCAACACAAAGCTTTAGGGAAATCACCTAATCACATAGTTTCTTAGTTTAATTTGATATCACATTTGCAAAATGCCAAGGTGTTCTGTTTATACGGACATATTACTCTACTTTAAGCATTGAGGATTTATTCTAATTCCAGTTATGAAGGTAGTAGAGCAGAGTGGAGTTGACAAGAAAAATCTAGTATCCTCCTGCCATTCACTCCTCTCCTTCCCCGGCTTCTTCTCCCTCCCACGACTTTGATTACACAACAGTAACAGAAGACACAAAAAGATAATTACATTTGAATGGAAAATGTGAATGGAAGTTAACAGTTTCACATTAATGCAAGTTGGAAAGGTATGCAAAAAGTCTTTCATCTACCCATTTGTTACCTCCACGTTGACAAGAAAAAAAAAAAACAAAACAAACAAACAAACAAACAAACTTTCTTTAGAAAGTTCCCGTAGCTCTGCAGTGGAAGTTATCAAGAAGAGAGTGGGGATGCGCACAAGGGGAATGTTTATCAATACGTGTAGGTGAGATTATTCCATTTTAATTTTTAAATTAGAACTGGTAAACAAAAGACATCTGCTTGGTAACCCAGAACGGCTGAGAAAGAAGAAAACGGGCTCACAAACATGTATTAGAATTTCCCAATATTGCCTTTCTAAGGAGAAGGGATCAAATTCAGCCATCCATACCAACGATCTGTATCAGTTGCACTCCTTTAATCAAAAGCCTGACAGTGCAAACCAAAGCGTCACAGCCATCATTTCTGCTCTGAGTTGTAGAAGTAAGATACATCCCCTCCAAAAAAGTTAAATATGACTTCTGTAGTAGCAGAATTACAAGTAAGTGGCCACAAAACGAAGTAAGTAAAGCGCTACTGAAAAAGAATATTTTGCTTACATAATTCTGGGAAGAATCAGTTCTATTCTTGTGTTTTAATGTGCAAGGTCATCCCAAGCAGACCTTAGCCTATTTGCTAGGAAATACAGTACATGATCAAACCGCTACCTTAAAAGCTTTTATCCTGGAATTAAATCAAGCGTTTCCACATTGTTTCGTAATTCCCTGTGGCTGCACTTTCTCTTCGTTCAGAACAAGTGCTTGTGCTGCATTTTCACAGCTGCATTGCTACTTGCCTTCTCCCGTGGAAAAGACTACACTTTCCTACTTCACTCTGTTCCTTTTTTATGTCAACGGTATTTTTACAGTACTCTGAAAGTTTCCAAAGGAAAAGGCTCTGCTTATGGAACCCATGAGTCCCGTAAAGCTCATCTTCCCGATTCTAAACCTCTGCCACAGCAGGGAGACAGGCAGCGGCACACCAGAGGCCGGAAGCCGGGCTGACAAGCCCGGCGGAGTTTAGAGAAGAGCTTCCACAACTAAGCTCAGAGAACCGAGCCTCCCGCCCAACGAGACTGCCCTCCTCACCCTCCGTGCTGCTGACGGGCCGTTCCCCGCGGAAGCAGCACTGCCTGGCATAAACGGCTTGCTTTCAAACCGCGCTGTCCCTCACGGCCGGCTCCCGCCACCCTCCATTTCCTCACGCCGCCGCCGGGCCTGCGCCCCCGGACAGACACGCAGACACCCCCCCGCACCCCCACGGCCGCGCCTCGGGAGGGCCCACGGACGGACGGACGGACGGACGCCCCCCACGGCCAGCCCCGCCCCGCCCGTACATAGCGCTGGTAGAACTTGGAGAGCCGCGGCTTGCCGTGGTTGTTGAAGATGAGGATGGCTTTGATCATGGCGGGGCGGGGGGGCGGCGGCGGCCGCCGTGCTCGCTACGCTGCACCCTTCTTCTTCTTCTTCCTCTTCCTCTTCCTCCTCCTCCTCCTCCCCGCCCTCTCCCCCCCCGCTCTCGGGGCGGCGGCGGCGGGTCGCGCGCACCACGTCGCCGACGACCAGCGGCCCTCCGCGGCGGAACGGCGCCTGCCGCACGTGACGCGCCCCTCCCCGCCACCTGACGGGAAGGGCGGCGTCCCGCGAGGGACAAAACGCCTACGCGGTGGCGTCACTTCCCTCTGCCGGCCGGGAAGCGGGATGGCGGAAGCGGAGGAGCAGCCGCCTGCCTCGCCTCAGAGCGAGGGCCGTGGCGAGGGCGGGGAGGACGCCCCGGAGGGCGGGGGCGCGGCGGGGGCCGCCGAGCCGTCCCCGCCTGCCGCCGGCTCGCCGGGCACAGAGGAGCCCGCCGGCGACACCAAAAAGAAAAGTAACGGGGAGAGGAGTCGCCGTCGCGGGTGGGCGGGCGGGCGGGCTTGGTGCGGCGACGGGCAGGTGTGCTGGCCAATGGGCGGTAGGAGCGGGCGGCCCCCGGCCAATGGGGGGGCGGGAGACGGGCCGGCCGGCGGCCTTACCGCGTGCCTCTCCCCGCAGTTGATGTGCTGCTGAAGGCTGTGGGCGACACCCCCATCATGAAGACCAAGAAGTGGGCCGTGGAGCGGACGCGCACCATCCAGGGCCTCGTCGACTTCATCAAGAAGTTCCTCAAGCTGATGGCCTCCGAGCAGCTGGTAGGAGCCCGGCGCGGCGCGGCGTGCCCTGCGGGTCGCGGGGGGAGCACCCCGTGCCTGGGCGTCACACCCTGCAGGGGGCTGCCTGGATCCAGGCGACGGCTCTTGGCAGGAAACGTGGCGTGGGGGCGGCTGTAGAACCCTTCAAAGCACACACTGCAGCCTGAGGCTGGGATGGGCCACGGTTTGGGCACGCTCGGGTGCTCAGCGCCAGCCTTTCGGCTTTCTGCGGCGTCTCCGTTTCTTCTTGCCTGACGCTGATGTGCAGAGCTGCGTGTGGCACGCAGCGAAGTATTGCGGCAAAAGGTCCGTATGCACAGTGTAACTGTAGAGGTCAGGTATGTGGAAGGAGTGTTTGCAAAAAAGTCTAAAGTGTTTGGGGTTGACTTTCTGAATATTAGTGTCTGTTGCTGTCATGGTTTTAGCTGGGATAGTTAATTTTCTTCACTGTAGCTAGTATAGTGCTGTGTTTTAGACTTGGTATGAAAATAATGTTGATAACACACTAATGTTTTAGTTGTTGCTGGGTAGTGTTTACACTAGTCAAGGACTTTTCCAGCTTCCCATGCTCTGCCAGGTGCACAAGAAGCCGGGAGGGGAGGGGATACAACCAGGAGAGCTGATTCGAATTGGCCAAAGGGTATTCCATATCATGTGATGTCATGCCCAGTATATGAACTGGGGGGAGTTGGCCGGGGGAAGCAGCAATCGCGGCTCAGGGACCGGCAGCGTCGGTCGGTGGGTGGTGAGCGGTTGCAGCACTTGTTGTTTAGTTTTGGGTTTTTTTCTTCTTCCAAGGTTTCATCTCTCTCTCGTTCATTATTTTCCTTTTCATTATATTATAATTATTATTGCTGTTTTATTTTAATTATTAAACTGTTCTTGTCTCAACCCACGAGTTTTCTTACTTTGGCCCTTCCGATTCTCTCCCCCATCCCACAAGGGTGGGGGAGTGAGCGAGTGGCTGTGTGGTGCTTAGCTGCTGACCGGGGCTAAACCACAACAGTTGCCTTCAGAACTTGCTCCTCAAACAGTTTAATTACTGTCATAAGGCTGATTTCTCTTTTAAAATGGGTAGCTTGGAAATGTTTGCAGTTTGGTGATTCGCATGCTACCAGTACTGTTTATGCGTGGCTTCCTGTGAAGCCCAGGTGGCCTTCTGATAACATTGGGAGAGCTGGAACAGATTCAGAAACAGGATTGTAACAATTTTGCAATTAGCAGTAAACTCTTAACATCCAAACACTTAAGAGTTTTAATTTCCAATATAAAGTTAAAGCTAGACACATTAAAATAGTCAAACATGTAGATAAAGTAGTGATTTCATCTATCTGTTCTTGGTCTGGAGGCTCTTATTTAAGCATACAGGCATAAACAGTTTCACTAGCCTTCTCTTCACCTGGAAATCATGAAGGGTTTCTTTTTCCTAAGGCTTAATATCTTAAAGAAGACTAACAGTTCAGGTATTTACTGTCCATGGATGTTCTCAACAGTTAATTCATTAACTGCCATTATTGTCTCAGGAAAAAGTACAGGAGCATGGAGTCTTCTGGTGCAGTTTAAGCTTAAGGCTATACTTTAGGAACAAAGCCCCAGAATTTTATGACTCTTCTTTGGAAATAGCAGATGATTCCCTACTACACGTTGCCATCTCGCACTGCAGATCCCACAGCCCTCTTTGACGTCGTGGACTAGCTACTATATGCATATATATGTTTGGAGCAGGAAGTGAGAAGGATGACTTTAAAAAAGAAGAAAATATTGTTTTGTGACTGCTGTTCTGATTGAGCAAATTTGGAATAGCAGGAATGATTTGGATACTTGAAATAAGAGCAAGAACTAAACCAGTGAGTTCACTTTGTGCTGTTGTATGGGAGACTAATGGGTCAACTTGCAGGAGAAGGCAGTCAGCTTGCTTTGGCTTGGTCTGGTTGCCCAGGCAGAAGTGACTCCTGGAAGTCATGTTGCCTCTCTGCCCTGAAGTGAAAATACTAATTCATGGTATTTTGGTGTGGACTGTAAAGATTATAAAATAAATGGCGAACAGAGGACAGATTTACCCACCTCTGGCTGCAGAATGTTTCTTCTGTGTGATCTGTGGGACATCTCCATCTTTTGCTTTCTTTTCTTGCAGTTCATATACGTAAACCAGTCTTTTGCTCCATCTCCAGACCAAGAAGTTGGGACCCTTTATGAGGTGACTTTCATCTTAAATATTCTTTCCAAATGTACTTAGCAGAATTTGTCAGTACACTTCTGGCACATGAAGAAGTCTGTTACTGCCCCTAGCTATGCTGGTAATCTCTTGCTCTTAATGTAATGCGCTTGATATTCACAGATCATATATGAATATGATTTAAAGAGACATGACTTCCTACAATCTCTGGAAATGCATTCCTTCGCATGCAGTATGTTGTCATGCCTCCCATTACGATGGAGGACTTTGTTATCAGTAACAGTATTCCATGACACAGTTATCGGGGTGGGGGGTGTTGTTTGTTTTGCTTCACGTATATGCTAGCCCATGAATAATCTAATGGCTCTTGTTTTGTTTTCTTTCTTTCTTTCTTGCAGTGTTTTGGAAGCGATGGCAAGCTTGTACTGCATTATTGCAAAACTCAGGCATGGGGATGAATGACAAGCAGTACAGTTATTTGGATGTTGTCTTCAAAAATGGAAAAGGGACTAACTTTCTTAAACTCAACCTGTGAACACAGAGAAAGAAAGATTTTTGCATTTCTGGTTATAACTGTACATTTATAAAAATTATGCATATGATAGCATAAAAGAAGAGCTACCTAGGCTATCTGATCATGTAGCTTTTTTCTGATGTGCATCTGGGGTACAGAAGAAAAAATCTGCATCTGCCATCGATAGAGCAAAGCCAGCTCTCTTGCTGCTGAGTTCTCAATTGCTATATCTGAAGGGAAACTCTTTCATAGTTGTCTGGAGGACTGAGCAGCTCTGTGACTCTGTATGCTGTACCAGATAAAAGTTCCTTTTAATAAAAAGGGATGTTTATTGTACAGGTAGCCTGGGATTCAGTTTACTTCTGATGTGCTGTAGATCTGTTATGTGCGTTGTATTCTTTATGAAGGCTTCATCTTGAACATACATTATCTCATGTCATTGCAAGACAGTATTTTGATTTTTTTCTCTAAACTAATCTGTAAGGTATTGGTGTATAATCTAATTACGTCACCCTGTGCCTTCATCCTGTTGATATTGTAAGTATTTACTGAAGGCTGAATGCTTCAGCGGTTGCCAAGGTGTTTCTTTTGCCACTGTTTAATGACTAGCATCATTAGTCAAATGATGAAACAAGCTATTGCATCTTTCAGTTAATGAAGAAATAAACATGAGGTGCTAAAAACCTGCTACATATAGTCTTCTTTTGGCTGCTGTTACTTTCCTGTTTCACCAGCTGCATGTTCCATGAACAAAATAGGATGCACTTTATATCCTTTTGCTAAGTCATAACATAATGAGGAATTTTTTTTTCATCCTGGAGGTGTCTTGATACCTTGACTAGGCTACTGACCTTTGCTTTTATTTATTGGAGGGTTTGGATGCGGGGGGTGTTTTTTGTGGGTGTATTTTAAATTTCTGTTTTACTGTCATTTATGTTTGTTTAACCTGTACTAAATTAAATGTTAGCTGTTTACTTGCAGAATGTTGTTATGCTGGATGACAGTTTTGATCCCTGACGTAATCCACTTCTTCAGGACATACAGGCAAAAGAGCCTGTTCTAGTTTAAAGCATGCTTGTACGACAGTCTTTGGCTGTTCGTTGCTGTTTCATGTATAAGTGGCTCTTAGGAGGTCTCTGGAACCTGCGTATCAGATTGTTTCCACCCTTAGAGGACTTCTGGAAAACTAATACTCAGCTTAACTTACTGATGTGGCTGCAGTTCACATGCAGCCTGCATATAAGGCACAGTAACGCAGGCATGTGCCCTGAATACTTGCTGTGTGAATAGCTTGATGTATTTTACCACTTTTTAAGTGGAAAACCTGGATTCATTAGATTAAGCTGACAAGGCAGAATTGGTTGTCAACTTAAACACATCAAATAGTCCATACTTGTGCCTGCTCAGAACGCTGATCTCAGGAATCTTTGTCTATTTAAGAGAACTATTCCAGAGGTAAGCTCTCTGATTCTGTCTTCTTGAGGAAATTGCCTGCTCAGTCACTGTGAGGCCAGCATAACCTTGCACAGCCACTAGAGGGTACACAAGGACAAAGGTGTTTGCGTAGTTTTTCCTAGATTATTTTTTTTTTTTCAGTCTTTTTCGTAATATGTCCGCTTGCCGTCCTTACAGATATAAGTAGTTTGTTCCTCTCTGTGGCAGTATGTTTACCTAAGATAAGCTACTACTCTGGCTCTCTTTAAAAAATGTTCTGTTGGTGACTTTCACCTCATTTGATCTTAACAGATGAAACTATTGACATACTGGATGTGCTCTTCAGAAGTGATGCAGGATGGTTGGTTTGCGTGTGTGTGGTTTGGGGGGGTTGTGTTTTGTTTTTTTAAAAAAAGAACAAGTAAAAACCCACTAGGATCTTGAGGTGGAGGAGGGCTGTAGACCACTGTATCTTGCCAGCTAATGGTAGGAGGTTGTCCTTCATGTTGAATCTATAATTTTTATCTCTGAGTTGAAAAAAAAATTGTTTGCGTCGATCCCTCCAAAGGTAATAATAGTCCAGTAGCACAAAACCCACAGTAATGGTTTGGATTTGTTTTATTCACCACATGCATTTTTGAACTTGGTTAACTTACACAAGCAGATTTGAATTATTCATTTATTTAAGAGTCAGCTTGTTCCTTGAACAATATTTTATTTATTACTGTTTGCTCCAGCATTCTTCTGCTTCTAATTTTTTCTCCAACCCCAACCAATTATTTCGTGGCCCCTAGTTTACTGGTATACAGTGACTACTCACCTGATCCAGCTCTTGCTTTATGTTTCCTGAAGGCTCTAAGTGGCTGCCTTTATTCTGTTCCTTTCCTTTTAACAACTGCCAGTTCCAGTTCTACTAATTCCCCCCTGTGGCTTCTGTACCTTCTTTATGGAGAAACTTCTCCTTTTTGCTACTTCCCCCCCACACACCCCATCCCACCTCCCACCCCCTACCCCCATAGTTTTCTACCTTCTCACATCAGGGAGGTGGGCAGGCAGTGCTTGTTTATCTCTTAACTCCTTAAGGACGATAGCCTCTCTCTGTCTGGAGTCACGGTGTGACCGTTCTGAGTGGCAGAAACTGTTCCTTGTGCATATTCTTAAATAATAGACTGCAAACGTGTCAAGTAGATAATGTGTTGGGTGAAAAAATAAATGATTAGCAGCACGTTGCTTGTAGAATTTGCAAAAGACAGAGCTTGGAAAAGACACGTTAAATTTTGTATTTTTAAAAAGTGACAGTTACAGCATCTAAAATCATAGGTGATCCTGAAATGCTTTAAGATGTATGTACTTATCTCTTTAAAAAATAATTCCAGTAAATTGGAAAGATCAGAAGCTTAAGTAGAACATGAAGTATGTTCTTTATATGCAGTACGCCTTGAGCAAAAGTGTTGACTGTATATTTTAAGTGATTTCTATTGCTACAGTTGGAGGAAAAGGGTATGAAAGTAAGGGTTGACCTTTTGGGCACGTCTGTGAGAGTGGTACAAGACAAAAAAAAAAAAAAGTAGACTTAGAGTATTGCGTTCCACCCAAAGATGCTACAGTACTGAGCTACCAATATTTGTAATGTAATTTAATTCACTTGATTTTATGTAATGGAATTAACAGAATAGGCAAATTGGAAAAATTAAAAAACAAAAAGTGTTTTCAGCCTCGTTATATATTGGATCATCAAGAGAACAAAAACATTTGACAAGAACACATGTTAAATGTGTTTCTTCTTGTTTGTGGAGACCATGCTTCAGCTTCTTTGGCTAAAGAGAGACCAAAATAAAGTATGTTAAAAGCTTAACATTAAAACACTCCCACTACTTATATGTGTATGACATACATCTTTGTCTGTAGACTCGGTAGGGCCAGCAAACTTTCTGGGGCACTGTAACTCCGTCATCTGTACGGTTAGTTCGTAGAACAGTTGGCGGCACAGATTTTGGCTGGTGAACAATTCAGGAGTTGGCAAGGCGCCATTTCTTGTGGGCACTTTGGACATGACCAGCCTGTTCTGGAGGTTAAAAGGTAAATAATGTGGATGCAAACTGTTCTTTGCAAGTTGGCCTCTGTGCCAGAGGGCAGTCCTTGGGATATTTGTTAGTGGATACACAGTCCCAGTTTCAGGTGAGATTTGATCCCTTGTATGCACGTTGGGAAGAAGGGAGAAAAATATTTTACCTATTTGAACTTCAGGAGCAATCTCGGAACTTTTTTAAAATGGTTCTCAAGCTTTCCCTCCATGTAATCATCACGTATATGCTTGCTCTAAATGCCTACCAATAGCTAGATTCTGCAACACTTTTTGTTAAGGATGCAGATTATAGATGGTGAGGAAGTACTACTTATACATCTCGATTTGTTCATACCTTTCCTTATTAGAAGTAAATGATGAACATTTATTAGTAAGATTTAGGAAAACATACAGGAGTCTCAATGTCCTTGTGGAATAATTCCACATGAAAATTATTTATATATATAAAATATGTATGAAAATACGTATCAATTGGACTGAGAGAATATACTGTTAAAATATAATTGCATGGAGGGCTTAAGCATAAAAAAAAGAAAAAAGAGATTCAAGTTACATGTTCCAATTGCAAAAATCAGTATATTACATTAAAGCAGACAAAAGTGCCCTTCCCTCAAACCCAGTTTGGTAACAGAACTAACAACCCTAGTAACTCTTGGGAACCAAAATGCATTAAGAGGTCTTCAGCTCTGAAACAGGAGACCTCAAAGAAGAGAAGGGCACCAAACAGAAAACTACACAATCGGTAATGTTAGTGCAGAGAAGACTAGCCAGCACTTTAGCTTTCTCATATAAATACCACAAATTGAAAGAAATGGAAACTTATGTTAAAGTGTTTTTCTCACAGAGACAAATGTCAATATTTTATATTTTATGCCTGACACATGCATAGCATACTACCTCCCACCAGAAGCACATCAAACTGATTTTCTTCCAAGAGTCCTTTCTGTGCTATCTAGTTTAACGGCTCACTGCTTGTTCCCTTCAGCAGTACGCATGTCATTTAGTAGTTGTTAGCATTTTCAATGTATGGCACGACTTAGTATGTGGTGCCCTCATTTCACTCACTGATTACTGCATTTTGTAGTCTGATGATGTTTCACTGTGTGATCTTTGTTTGATACAATTTGCTTTTTTTTGTGAATCACTATGCAAGCAGCAGGTTCTCAGGCAAAATTTGTTGTGTACTGAGGGATCAACCTCACTTTCCAGGTTATATGACTGAGGAACGGCTGCAGTGCTGTTCCACAGCCCCAAAAGGAGTCATCCCAATGGAAGTAGGGCTCCATGATCATTTAGCTTGGTCTTCCAGATCACAGTTTGGGAACTGCTGCTTTAGATGGTGCATTGTTTCCGAATAGCAATCTGATTGACGTCTGCAACAAACATTTACTGACGTTCCCTCCTGATTATAACCCAAAAGGTCTCTTCTGTGCAATTGGTATCCTTCCAAGAGTTCAAAGACCTTCATGTGAAGTAAAAGGGACAGAACTCCAGGCATCATAGACTGAGGCACTTCAGGTTTTCAGATGCAGGATGCAGTCCTTCTTAAATCATACAAAGCTTAAAGGAAAAGGCAGTAACCCTTTTGTAATGCTTTGGGACTACAAAACACAATGTTGTATTTCAGTAAGGTGAGTCTCCTTGGCACAGGTTATTAACCTTTTATCTATATTGTGATCTGTGTGACAAAATGTTCTCTTCTCTTAATCCTTCTCAGAGAAGTATTGCCATTGAGTCATGCAGCCCCAAAACTTGCACTGCAGATGCAGATGCAGATCCTCTCTTAAAAAAAAAAAAAAAAAAAAAAAAAAAAAGAAGCCAAACCTCTCTACAAACATAAAGACACTTAAGTGAATGGAAACTTAATACCATTGGTAAAGGGGTGAAAGTTGTAGTAGCTGGAGGACGAGATGTAAATGCTCATTATTGGGTTGAAGTGCTATTATCTGACCAGGCTAACAGACCAAAGAGAAACAGTATAGTTGTTTGCCGCAACGGTGTGAGGATTCAGACACCTTGGATCCCACTTTCGACTTGCCCACAATTTTTATTTGGAATGACAACATACACCATAAAATCCAATCCCAAGCTTCATATTCAGGCCCAATACATGGTGCAAAGTGTCTTGGCACTGGAGTTCATTAATTCCATCAATCTGAATTGAAGACTGTCCTCAATAAGTCAAGAGAAAAACCCTGTGAGCTGCACCCCAGTAAGAGATGAGATGCCAATATATGCTTAGGCACTTCAGCTGGTCTCTCGTGGAAGTTAGATGTCATGTCTGATGATTGCTTGAAGTGCTTACACCTGTCTTTTGGATAATACTTGAGTAGTTGGGCATTTGTCCATAAAGCAGTTTCTGTGGTTAAAGCCCGAATGCCCATTTTCCAAGAAAAGGTTTTAACTATCAGGTTATCAGCAGGAATGGTTTGTTGGCCTCTCAATGAAGCTGTGCCATGATTCGCTTTCTGTGTGAACCCTCTGAAGTTCTGTGCTTTTCACAAGGGCTGCGTAATGTGCAATCCAGGAAAAGACCTTAGACCTTTATGCTCCTTCCCTGAAGCTATATGCTTGCTCTTTCTCTGTAGCCCAAAGAATATATATCCACTTTCGGGACTGTGGTATTTGAACACATGAGTATGAAGTACCCATGTGTCACCCTACGGACGTCATAGCGTCATATTCAGGACATCAGATTCAGGAGAACCAAATGTGATTGCATATCTCCTCCAAGAAACACCAAGGTGTGCCATCATTAAGCAAAGCTCAATGGCTCATTTATCAGAGAAACAAGATACGAAACCCTGATTACAGGAACTAGCAAATGTAATTCTTGCAGAATTAGTTATGGAAATACAGTACCTTGAAAAGCCAAAGGACTGAGAGAACTGGTGCTACCCAAAGACAGGGTGAGAGACCTAATTTGTGAAGCCTGTTGGTACAGTAGAGTTCTGATCAGAAATTATTGTTTCTGTAGTTTGTTAACCTTCATTGATGTGTGACTATCCATGATACCATTACCAGTGTGCAGCCCAGCTCCTGAGAAACTGAAAACCAGCTGCAGCATTGCATCCTGCATTGTAAGATACCTAGATGTGAATCACTGTGTGTTCCTGAAGGAGACGTGCGCTTTTTGCTATAAAATTACAAGTTACAACGTCCCGTACACTTGTTGGAATAAAGCCTCGCGCAGGCTGAGTATTACTCTATAATAACAGAACAGTTGAGAAATATGTGCAATAGTTAATTTCTACAGGGGTAGGATATATGATTTTCAGAAATAAAAAGAAATGGGTAAAATGCTGTACATTCCTCTATAAGAAACACAACTGAGAATGTGAAGACAATTCCCATGCTGTGTGGATTACAATGCTGTCTTTTCTTTTTTTTTTTTAATTTTCAGTGACAGACACCCTCAGTGACCGAGGCTGGAATCTGTTAACTGCTGTATGTGGTCAGACCCCTGTGCCATTTCCATCAATGGAGTATTAGCAAAAACATAAGCTGGAGAGCCAAAATATGGTTCCTAGTGATTTCCATGCAATCAAGGAATCCGCTGGTATAGAAGTTTTCAGGATCAACAAGTAATGTTGAAAGATTCAAAATGAAAACCTGTGTAAACACTTGAATAGGAGCAAATAAATAAAGAAGTTTTCTTCTTTAACCACACAATGGCTGTTGATATCAGTGCTGGAGTATCCTGGTTGCATTTCAGAGATTCAGGGTGGTCTTAGATTCTTTCAGACCTTAAAAAGTTTGCTTAAAATCCTCTGAGTTTCTCTCTCCCCACCCAACTTGTTAAAAAAGCAGCGAAAAGGTTGGGTCTGCTTTTTGTGTGCCAGAGGAGGTTCTGGATTGATGCCTGACAATGTACCTATTCAGTACATTCATTCATATTTCACTCCAACGCACCAGATCCCAGCCCTATTTACATCTGTGGAAATGTATTCCCGACTGCAGCGGCGCCAAAAATTCATCCAGCCTCTCAAGTTGTAGCTACTGTATTAAATGGTGCTTCTTTTTCTCACACCTACTTGCTGCACAGGTCAGGAAGAGGGAAAGGAAAGCAGGCACACTAGAAATCCTTCAATGTAACTGTCTCTAAGGGAAATCAGAAGCTGCCAGTATTGTGGCCAGCTCTAAGCCTCAGAGCTACAGCAGACCACACCACCAATCTGCTCCCTTCCAGCACCACAATCATCAGGCAGACCTAAATAGCTCAACTCTCTTCTTTTTTTTTTTTTTTAAGAAAGAAATGTTGGATTTTCTTAAAACACAATTCTATGACGTATAGTGAATTCCATTGCCAGAAATCATGACTAATAAACATCCTATTAACAGCTGAACTGGAAGTGAAGGCATCTGGCATGGCATCTGCTTGCTCTGCAGGCAGTGTGTAGGTTTGATAGACTGGGGAGCGCGAGGATGGTCTGCCATCTTAGCCCAGCCTCCTTTGTCCCATTCATTACATTTCTAGGAGTCACGCTGAGCGCTAATGTTCACAGCAGCCCTAAACGTGACTGCAGAGTGCATGGTTTTCAAGGAACAGTGCTTTCAATGGGCAGGCTGTGTTAATGTAACCTCCAGTGGCAATTTTCTGTGTGAATTAGACACCGGTGTGTTCTGTTTTGCTTTTAAATAGAACTTCTAGGTGTATTTTCGTGAGGCCAGCCCCAAATTAACGGGTTTTTGCTACAGTTTATCTGCCTGGAAGCTCCTTAAGCCCAGACCTTGCCCAGAAGGGGATAAAGATGTGCAGACAAAGAGGCCTGGCGGGGAGAGATGCTTTCCGCCCGGCAGCGACAGCCACTTCTTCTCTTCGTACCCCCTCCTCCGGGGACGCACGTCAGAGCTCCAAACGCCTGCCCGAGGGGTTAGAGCCGGGCCTAACCCTCTGCCCCAGCTGGCTGGAGGGACGGACGGAGCGGAGCGGAGCGGAGCGGGGGCAGGAGCCCAGCCGGCTCTGCCTGCCCCCGCCCGCCGCGGGGTCGGTGGCCCCGCTCCGGGGACGGGGACGGGGACGGGCACGGCTGGCCGCGGTCCCGCCCGCCGCCGCCCGGCCCCTCCGCCCGCCGGGGCGGTGGTAGGCTCCCGCCGTGCCTCCCGGCACATAAAGGGAGGCGGCGGGGGCCGGCCGGGGGCAGCGGCGGAGCAGCCGGTGGTGATGGAGCAGCCGGTGCAGACGGAGACGTGGAAGGCGCGGAGCCTGGAGGAGCTGGTCCGCATCCTCCATCGGATATTCGCCGAGGACAAAGTCAGCGTGGAGGAAGTGCAGGAGCTGATGGAGTCGTACGAGAGCACCCCCGAGGAGTGGATGCAGTACGCCAAATTCGACCAGTTCAGGTACAAGCCCTCCTCACTCACACACACACACACACACACACCCCTCGGGGTAAGGGACCCCCGGCGCCGCGCCCCTCACCGTGGAAGTGGGTCTGGCGGCGGGGCAGAGCCGCGGACGGGGAGTGAGGACCAGCGGGGCGCGGGGCGGACGCCCCCCCCCCTCCCACCACCACCACGAACCCTGCGCACAACCCCCTCCGGCGAGGGCGGGGAGCGGGCGGGGCGCCGGCAGCCAATGGAGGCACATTTTAAAAAAAAACCACCACCCCAAAAAAAGCCCAAGGGAAGCGTCTCAGCTGCAGAAACGGCTGCGCGGGGTTTGCGCGGCGTGCTGGGGTCGGGGAGCAGAGCGCTGCAAAGTGGGTGTTTGGTTTCTGTAGAGGAGCCGGTGCGTGTATTCCCTGCCTTACCGCCGGTGCATGCTTCAGCCCCTTGCTCCTCCGGGTAGTGCAGGTCGAGGCTTTTTGCTGCTTGCCAGGAGGAATGAAAATACCTGTTAGGGTTTTGAGTCGCTCCTACTTTCCCAACAACTAATTTTTCCCGGCCATTAGTGGCTTCCCGGTGTTAAATTTCAATATAAGTACATTTTATTTGAGCAATTCCTTTAAAAAGCAGACAAATAAAAACCCCAAACCCCAAAACTTTTCCTTTTAACCCTGTAATCATGAAAGCCTCATCTGGTGTGACTTTTTTTAGCCTCCTTTCACCTTGCATTGACTATCCTCCATTCAGAACAAATCACAAAACTTGTAACAGAACATAGGAAACTAAGAATCGGAAGAACAAAGTGTGCTAACATTAGAAGTATGCATGGCAGTCTTTTTCCTTTTTTTTCTTTTTTTTTTTTTTTTTTGGCCAGCCAGACCTGCTATACAAAAATAACAGCACATGGAAAGTTTAGTCAAATGCCAGCATTGATTGCTTATGTTCTAGCATCATAGTAAAAATATGTCTACCTAATATACACACAAATTGTGGATGCAGTGAGAGGCAGCATATAGATATACATGTTATGCTTTGAAAGTAATTCTTTATAAGCATCCTATCTTGATTAAAATAGAGTGGTCTTACGGGGAAACAAATTCAAAAACATTCTGTTGACATCAGTGCACTTTCTGTGTGCCCCTGCTTGCATCTTTCAGGTGAGAGTGAGGCGTCTTGTCATCGCCATACATATTTGCTTTACTTGGCAAAGTGCAAATAGTCGTGACTAAAGCTAAAATGAAACCAGAAGGTCCCACTGGGTTACTTGTACCATAACGGCTAGAAGCACCAGCCCTGGATCAGAAGGGGCCCCCTGTGGAAAGTAATGTATAGAGCAAAATCCCAGTCCCTTCTCTAGTGAGCTTTTCAATAGGATAAAATGAGCAGCAGCTCGGGGGAGGCTTGCAGAAGAGCACAAGGAAACAAATATAAGATGTTGCTATTAAAGATGTTTTCAAGCCCTGAGAGCAAATCACAGTCTAGGACACACATATTGATAAAAAGCCTTCAGGAGCAAGCTTATCCTTTCCCACCTCTAAGTTAGCACATGAAAAATCTTTTTAAGAAATCTTGCTCTGATAAACTTTGTTTAGAAGCAGATGCTGGCAGAAATTACCCCACAGGTGTTTTAACTACACACAAATGCTACAGTACAAGACGTAGAACTTTCGGGAACAGAGTAGGAGGACCATGTACGGAAAGCCTGACATCTATTTCTTTGCTTTTTTGGCTTTGTGCAAATGAGTGCTGCGTAACAGAAGGAAAGCCAAAAATATCTGAAAAGGAGCTGCAGGAGAATGTAACCATGTATTTTTCTTGTTTCATTGCAGTCCTCTGTTTCTAATTATAAGCCAGCTGCTGAAGTGACCTCATTCAATAACTATTTTGATTTGATCCTGTCTACCACGTTAGTCTCAGACTCAGAGTTCCCAAACTCCAATCATCTATGTAATTTAAAAGAAATATGATTATAAAATATTAAGTATGTCCATTTCTTTTTTCTTCCCAGAAAATGAACTCTTACCAAAAAAAGCTTAAAATTACAATTTCATTTTTTTCCAAGTAAAACTTGGCTTTCAAGAAAAAGAAGAAAAAGAATTTTTATATGTCACAACCTTCCTTCATAACCATGTTTGTATAATTTTGTCTTTTATAGGCACATCAGTACAGTAAAAAGCAAACACTTTGTATTTCAGGTATACGAGAAATCTTGTGGACAATGGAAATGGAAAGTTCAACTTGATGATCTTATGCTGGGGTGAAGGGCATGGCAGGTTTGTATCCAAAGAGTATGGTTTTAGCAAACAGATAAATCCAGTGTATGTTTCACTGTCATACAAAGAGACTCAGATAATCAGCCCTGTGTGAGCTATCAGAAAGTGTCAGGAAACTAAGCAGTGCAGAGCTCCTATTGGTATAGCAGTCCTGAATATTTGCTGTGTCTTGCAAGTTTGTACCTCATGGGCATTTTCAGTCATTCTTTTAAAAATGCTCTGGTTTTCTATCAAATCTAAACTTCACTTCTGTCGGAGGAAGTTTTTAGTCCCAGAGATACAGGGATTCCTGTGGGCAGGGTAGGTTGAACAGACCCTGTTCAACCCATACAAGAGACCCATACAATACTTGGTTATAGAAGCAGGACTTGGTGCAGTTTAAGTAGTCTTTGTTCTCTCATGGTGTTTAAATCCCACCTGTGTGTCAAGATGAAAAAAGTAGGTTTGGGTTAGGATTGTGGGCTGTGAGGAGGGAGCCCATCTCCAGGATTGTTTGGCTTTCTTTAGGTTCATGCATCCTACCTCCTCCCTCAAAATGGGCCACACTGCTGTTGTGGCCTCCAGAGTTGTGTGCACAAACTGTACACTGCGTTGTGTAGTCTTACAAACATGAGGGCAGGATTTGTTCCTTGGAGGATCTTTCACAAAACGTTGGCTAAAACAAAATATGGAATAACAAAACTTGCAAGTTTCCTTGCGTATAAAGAGAAGATGTAAGGAGAAGTCAGAGCTGTTTCTTTGTTTGTTTTAACTGAGCGTGCAATTGAACATTTACAGTATTCTCTAGCGGATGCCATGACATTATACTCCGAGGGATATAGGAGCCAAGCCCATCACCTCTACTCATTCCAGGCTATTCCCACAAAGCCTGTAATTTATGTCAAACTGTGTTTGAGTTGGATGAGCATTTGCTAGAGCTAGACTGAGACCACAAGTTGTTTTTGCTTCCTACATGAGGAGGATCAGATTGTTCTCATGGCTTGTGAAGGAGCGTGACAACGTGGCATTTGTGAACTGTTCTCTGCCTGAAGCAAGCTCTGGCATCTCAGTTAGTAAGAAACCCTGACATTTGTTTACTGAAAACAATAACATACAAGTACCAAATTTTTGATTGAAACTCATTAGCACTGTACTTCTGGGAGGGTCAAATTCCCCCCTTCTCCCTCACCCCCAAGGAGTGGAGAACTCTTCCTTTGTCCTAATTGACATTGACATCTCTAACAATTAGTCCTCTATTTAAAAACAAAAACAAAACAAACCCAAGAAACAAACCTAAACTACGTATCTAGCCCATATGTCTCCAAATATAGCAATTAAAACATACTTCGGAACAAGGAGACAGATCTAGCAAGCAGACAATTCATACCAGATCCTGTTGTTTTGTTCATGTTTTGCCAAGCTAGTGAAATTAACAGTTTACTATAGCTGGTTGTACTTAGTGCTATCAAGGTAAGAGGTACAGCATTTTTTCTTCAACAAATGCCTGTGTACCCCAGCAGTAAAGAGACCGCAGAAATTAAGCAAACGTAGCTCATTTCTCCCATGTTTTGAGAGCGAGCATAGTGGATCTGCAAATATCAGGTATACCTGCAAGTTTATACCAGCCTCTGCCTGGGGTCACTGTGGAAGGCACCGGTTTGTTTCTTGGCCCAGAAAAGTTTTTGTGTTCTAAAGAATTTTTCTGTCCTCCTCCAGACTTCCTTTGTATTTCTCTGTGGCAAAGTCATAGGCTAATCAATATCTGACGCTTCTCCAAGTCCTGCTGTATG
Organism: Morus bassanus; assembly: GCA_031468815.1. NCBI lineage: Eukaryota > Metazoa > Chordata > Aves > Suliformes > Sulidae > Morus > Morus bassanus. The sequence goes on along the minus strand of CM062600.1, from coordinate 18,439,439 downwards.
TGAGCTTATCCCAATGCACTTCTAAAGTAGCAGTTTTAAGTAGGCTTACCTTAGTCACTGTGACTCTCTTTTTCCTAAGGCTTTTGTGCAATGGTATTTCATGTTAGGGCTATGTCCAGATACAATATGTTGTGGCATCTGTCCTGTTTGCTGTACTGAAATCAAGTATGTATATCACACTGAGTTTGGTTATTCTTTTTACATATATAGCAGCATCCATGATCACACTGACTCACACTGCTTTATGAAGATCCTCCAGGGAAATCTAAAGGAGACTCTGTTTGAATGGCCTGAGAAAAAAGGGAATGGCGAAATGACTAAGAAATCAGAACGAGTTTTGAGGGAAAATCAATGTGCCTACATTAATGGTAAGCTATTAAGATTGTTTTGACAACCAGCCATCTATGAATATTATTCCTAACAGAACAGTTCATCTGTTCTCTAGTCTCCTACCTTTAACAGTATAATACTAATGGCTTTATGCACAGTTTAAGAACATGGCTCTCTAGATTCTGCACAAACTTAGATTCAGTAAAACAAACAACAAAAAAATGTCCTTTTAACTCACTCTTAAGACATTGCAGCAATTGCTTGATACTTAAATATGCTGGGTATCTCCTAGACCAAGCAGCCTTCAGTACTGTGTCCCTAATGACTCTCTGAAATAACTTGTAAACATTGACCTTAAATAGTATTTTGTGAGAAATAAGGGAACCAAAGTTCTGATAGCTTAATCACCTTGTTTTTTTCAAAGAAATAATCCTTTTGATCAGTCATGGAAATCCTAGGTCAAAAATGTAAAAGCTCTCTATGGAATAAATTGACCAGCCAGGAGCAGAGGCCCCGATCTACTTCTTGCCCAAATCAACAAAAGACTGTACTGCTGAAGTGCAGCATCAGCAGAATGGAAATACTCAAGTCTACCCAATCTACAAAAAAAAAAAAAAATTGCCTGGCTGCACAGGTGCTAAGAGATGACTAAGTCTCCACCTTACACATATCTGTAACTATCACCATATTGTGCTGCACTGGAGGCTATCTTGGAGTGACCAGCTGGGTGTAATGTATTCTGATGCTATGAAAGACATTGCACATCATGCTGATCAGCAATGATTTCAGCAGAACAAAGACAAAGTGTCAGAGAAAGGGACCATCTGCCTTTTATATGACGAGTTAAAACCTGGAGCACACAACTTTTGGGGCTCAGCTTGGGAACTCCACAGCTGGAGGGAGCCTCATGTTGGGTTATGGACTAAGCCAGGGTGAGGGCATTGTGGAAGAGAGACTAGTGCTCTGCAGCCCTCTGTTGAAGGTATGCCACATTAAGTGAAAACACAAAATGCACACAACAGGAAATGCAAGAAGGAGCTTGACACATCTGCTGGTGCTCCCATGCCAGGGATGTGGGTTCTCAGACTCTGTCAGGTTTTCCTACCTATATGGTTCTTCCTGATGCAAGCAATTGCACCCGGTGTGCATCTGATCCAAAGCTTCCTTGGCTGTTTTAAACAGATACGGTATCCAATTCTCTGAGGCAGTTTTGATCTCTGTCATGTCTCATAACAGATGTTTTGGTTTTAAAAAAAAAAACAGGTAAAGCAAGTGGAAGGGAAACACTGACAGTGTGTTGATTGTCCTAACTACCTTAATAGTGAGTGACCTTCGTGTTTCTATTGAGTGCTTTTTGGTTGCTCTTGTACTTTATTTTTAAGGTTAGAACTCACTAAACAGTTCATTTAAGTGTCCCATTAGATGAGCACAGATTTAGGACTTTTTTCCCCTACGTCCCCTATTTAAATAAACTATGTTAATGACACTTAGGGCTTACACTTCAAATGCATCCATGTTAAGAGTGTACTCATGAGTCTCAGGGTATCATGCATATGTTGCACAATACAGGCCTAGGTATTATATGACATATTAATTCAAGTACAAAGGCCTGAGTTGTTTTTAAAGCAGGGTCATAAATTTAAATTAAAGGTCTCTTTTAAGTAAGTCAAAAACTTCACTTTAGTATAGAATGGAAATTGTTTTTTTCATGGGTGTGATTCTTCATACCTTACATTTTTCTGTAATAGCTTGATTTCTAGTCCAACATTGCAGAAAGTGCCCTTACTTCACTAGTAACTGCACAACAAACAGTGCCTTGTTTTATTGCATGTTCAATTCTGCTTACTATTCAGGTAAAGTTGGAAGTATGCCAGTCACTACTAATTTGTCACCTTAGTCAAACGGGCAAACACACGAAGAGACCATTCTTCAAACTAATAAATTGGAAGGATTAATTAGGAAACAGATGCCTGCAGTAGAAAACAACTATATCTCCGTCCATAAGTCCATGACCCAAATACACGTAGCTCACATTTAATGTGACTGATATCCTTGTTACCAGGCTGAGAATTAGGAATACAAAAAATTTTTCCCTGTGAAATGTCTTGCTAGTTTTTAGAAACACAAACCTTCCTGCTTCTGGAGCATCTATAACAACAGCATCTCCTAGGAAAGTGAGTAACCTTGAAGTCCTTTGGGAATGATAGCTAGAAAATAGCTGACAGCATGGCCTTCCTTAAGTTTCTCTGGATTTCTAGTGGCCTTTATCCTGTAGCAGGCAATTCAGAAGTTACATGAAGTGTGGAAGACAATAAGGTATTTTGAATTACCAGTGTATTTAGGAACCTCTGCTAGAGAATAGCAGTCAAATTCCCTGTACTGAGTTACTTGTTGCCTATAAAATTGTGGGCATGCCTAACTGGCTTGCTCCTGAGTTTCACTTTAAAAAGCAACTTGTTAAATCATCCTGCTGATACAACCTCTTGTTTCATGCCCTTGCTGGTGTAGACTCCATTGGCCTGCACCGTGTGGAGAACATAAGCCACACAGAGTCTGCCGTTAGCCTGCATTTGTACAGCCCACCCTTTGACAGCTGTAACACCTTTGATCAGAGGACTGGACACAAGCACAAAGTCAAGATGACCTTCTACAGCCAGTTTGGAGAAAGGACTGTCTGCGTAAGTACGAGATAACATGATCCTGCCGTGGCCCTGAGCTCTGAGCCCTCAGCCCGTGCGGGATCGGGCACAAGGGGCTGCCCCTTGCCTGCGCAGGGCAGAGCACCAGTGTCCCAGGACAGGCAGGAGGTCCTGCCTTTCCCAGGGCATCCCCATCTAGGACCAGCATAAAATCTGTTTCCAAATACTACTCAATTTGTCGATTTGCACTTCACTCGTGTGGAGTTTCCTTTGTGGCCTTGTAGCTGGAGGCTTTGTAGCTTGCCTCGCCTTAATCAGCAGGAGATCAGTTCCGAGCAGAGAGAAGGATTAATGAGACTGTTGCTACTAGCTAATCGTCTTCAGACAGCAAATCATGGTAAATGTAACCTAGTCAATGGAAAACTGTGAAGCAGCTACATTGTTTTGGCCAGCTTAAGTCATGTGTAACATTTCCTGCCTAAACTGTTCTGCCAAAAAGCATCACATTTCAAGTCAGTTCTTCTAAGCCTTGTAGCTTACAGCAAAGAAAAGAATTCCTTAATAAAGTTAATTTAGTTCTTTAAAATCAAAACTTTGACACAAAAAGACTTGTGCTGAGAGTGAGAATAGGCTGGTTGGCTGTTGTCTGCATTCTTGAGCAATGGCATGAGTTTTTATTTGGCTAGAAAAGAACTCTTAAGATCAGCTTTGGGGGACCAAGCTAGGACATCTGGGAGAGTTTAATAGGGTTCCTTTTAGCACTCTTCCATGCATTGGGAACATAACTAGTTATACAGGTAGAAAAGACAGATTCTTGATGTTCAGCCACAGAGGTTCAAAGACTGTTTGGTTTTGTTAGATACAGAACACTTTCACCTTTCACTGAAGCCAGAAACTCAGTGCTCAGGAGTTTCCTGGAGTGAGCCCTTAGTAAGATCCAGTTAAAGTTTTATATAATCAACAAGTACCATGTAAATTATTTCTTTGAAGCTTGTCATATTACGTGATTACAAATTTACCAAACAGCTGAAACACAAACTTTGACCTTCCTGAGTTTGAAAGGTCCTTGAGTAAGTAAACTCAAATCTGTAATTCAGATTTTCAAGGGAAGTAAACATGGAAAAATGCTGAGCAAAGTTCACACAAGAACTCAGTGTTTGCTTGTTTTCTTTTTGTTTTAAGTGTTTATTGAATATGAAGTATGTAAAATAACAAGCAACGTTTTGACTGGAACTGTGTTCCTATCCTTGATCTGTAATCATCTGCCAGTGTTTGTACCTTTGTTGGAAACTGGATCTGGCTCATAGCAGAGAGGTAAATCTTAATCATTGGGCCTCTTTCATGAATTCCTGTAAATGGAATTCCAGTAAGAGGGAAAGTGGTAGCGAGTCTAGGCCATCCAACTGCCTGAAATGACTTCACGCTACAAAAACCTTCTGGTCTCAGTGAAGGTTCCCAGAAAGCTGACTGGAAAATCAAACTTTCTTCTGCTTACCAAATCTCAAAAGGATGTAGGAAGACAGAGAGCTATAAGTTAAAAACTCCAAGAGAGTAATGTAAAGTATACTTGTGTACCTTTGAGTAAGGAGATCTGCCTAGCTAAAGCACATTCAGTGCTTCCTCTTTGTCTTAAATTTTTCTGTAGGTAAAACACACAGGTAAATCCCTAGTGGCTTCTGGTCATGACGAAGTATTAATTAACTAAATCTCCAGTAAATACCTAATCAGTTATATAGGCCTAATAATTAAAATACTATGTAGTATGTCCAAGGACTTGCCCATGGAAGTAACTGCTTACTCAGTTCAGGTACAAACCATGAGAATACTGATGCAAAAGTTCACTGAAGGAAAAGTGATTTTGTCCTGGGTGTCACAGCATGTCGGTTCCTACTGCCAGGAATTTTGCTGGGGGAGGTGGTTTCTCTTTGCAGCCTGTCTTCCAAGCTGGACTTTCAAGCAGTTTCTGTCAAAATGAAGTAGAACAGAGTACTGGGGAGAAAAGACAGCCTGAAGGAGGAAGCAGTCCTCAGCTGTCCCTTCGGCTGTGGGCTTGCTTGTGGTCACACAGAGCCAATGGACAAGGAGGGTAATTTTGTCAGGTGCACAGTGCCCTCTATAAAACTCTGGCAAGGAGTACTGAAAATAAATGCACTAAGTATTTTAAGATGCTGAGCTACTCCAGGAATAAAGGCCCGTGCTGAGAACATGAAGTAGGTGGTGACTGTCTCTTTCCTTAAAACAGCAACCTCTCCTCTTTTCTTTTAGGCGACAGCAGTGCCACAGGAGAACAACTGAGATGCACCAGCACGCGTTTGCGTAAGACCTGCTGAATGTTTAACCAGGGACAGAAGACTTGCATGGCTAAGGCCATCAGCCAGCTATATTTCTATACCTTGTACATAGAAGTACACTAGGGCAGCTTCCAGGCAACCCGCAGTTCCCCCGAGCAAATGCCAATTATGGGACACTAAGCTAACTAGTGCCATAAACTACTTCAGAAGTTAGATGCCTTTTCTTAGGCTCCTGTCAGAATTAAGTAGTTTGTTTTCTGATTCTAGCCTCCTTTTTAATTCCACTTCTGATACCACACTGAGAATACCAGAAATAGAGTTTTTAAACATCGTCTGACACTACTTAATAAGCCTATGTGTATGTATGCTCTCAATGTAATTAATAACTATATAAACTTCTAAGCTTCCAGTCACTCATACTTATGGGTAGGACACTAGATACAACTAACAGCAGTTCTTTTTTTTTTTTTTAATTAAGTCTTTTAGGTTTTAATGCTCTAGGCCATTTTGATAGTTTTGTGCATTTTTTTTACTTTTTATTTTTTACAATTTCATTTGTCAGATTTTGTTTTAAATAGGAGCAGCAAAATGCTTCATGCACAATGATTTTCAAAACTGATCGGGCAGAGATTCAGGTTTTTAATAAGACTAATCATACTTAATTCAGCCAATGTCCAGTTTCCAAAGTATTCTGTATAGCTACTGAAGAAGGTAACTGAAATAAAACTGGATATGTACACAGACTTCAAAGTTTTCAGCCTTTTTCTACTGGTAAACACCCATCACACTTTACCAAAATCCACATTCCTCATTAACATCTAAGTCTTTTCCCAGCAATACACTACTAGAAAAGTCTTTAAAATGTTGAAGGTATTTCAAACATGTGAAGAATCCTTATCCTAATTAAGGTGGTGGGAGTTCTGCCATTGAGTTAGCTGATGCTTAGTTTTATCCTTCAGATTTAGTTAAAAGGAAAGAACCACTCTGAAAAAATTTAACTTTAATTAAACATATCAAAATCAGCAAAACTGCCCACACTGAGGCTATCCTATTCGTTTAATGGTGCTAGTAAGTAAAACAAGTAGAGAATGCTTAGCAAGTCTCCTAGTCTCGTAGGTGACTGCTGGTTATGCAGGCAGCAGTTTAACAGCATCCTTTTCAGGCAAGTCATGTATTTCCCTCCATGTTGACAAGTCCAGAAAATATTTACTTTATGAGACCCTGTTTGCAGGGAGGCTGTGCCAAATTTTCAAAAAAATGTTTGAGCAGTGTAACAGTTTTTAAACAAACCTATGTCCTTGGGCTGCAATTACTGCTTGAGGGCCAGTGGGAAAGCAGTAGGTGCTTTGCAGTGCCTTTTTTTTTTTTTTTTTTTGGAGAGGGGGGAGGAGGACGAAAGGGCATGTGGAAGGAGAAGAAAAAAACTGAAAAGATAAAGCAGGCCTAAAGGCAAAAGAACAGAAGTCAGCATCAGCAGTACATGGGGTCTGTCCACATGAGGTGGACCTGGAGGCTGTCACAGGCTCCACTGTACCCCAGAGTTTAGCATGTTAGCATGTTTCTTTCTCATTCACTATGAACCGGTTCCTGAAAAAAACTTTTCAAGCTGGATGTTGGGCTTGAGCATCTTAATTTGGGCATGGCTCAAGTTGTTGTGAAAGTGTCACAGCACCAGGGATGAGCTGAGGCTGGCAGTCCAGCTGCCCTGCCTCATGCAGGGTGACCTGGAGCAGGTAGCTCAGGACTACGACCAGTTAGGTTTTGAGTATCTCTAAGGATGGAGGCACCACAGCCTCTCTGGGCAAACTCTTCCAGTGTTTGACCACCCTCACAGTAAAAAAGCCTTATATTTAGACAAAACATCTTGTATTTTAGTTTGCACCCACTGCCTCTTGTCCTCCTCCCCCTTCTCACAGGACATGAGCAGTTTCACTTAACTAACTTCAGATATAGCATATTCATCATGCTTTTGCTTACTAGGTAAAATTAAAGGACAAACCAAACAGCTTGTAGATCACAAGTTCAGTCAGGTGAGAACTGGAAAGAGCAGAGAGACAGCCAAGAAGCCCAGCAATGATGACAGCAGCCAGCTGTACCAAGATCCATTGATACAGAAACTTAGGCAGTACTCCAGCTAGCCACACACATGCCCAGCAAGTGAGGCAGAGGAAATATAAGCAGAAAAGATAATAACTATCTACCCAAGTTGTCCCAAACACTATTTCACCATGGTAAACATAGTATCAAACATTGCATGGAATAATACAAAAATTCCAGTGTTGCAGAACAAGGTACTTACCAGGTATTTGTGCTTACCATACCAGAAATATAAGGGGGTAGCCTATCCAACATAAAGGGCATTAATACAGGAAATCTTAAGATAAATGATTAATTGGGTCCAAAATTCTTAGAACACATACCACAACCACCAACTTTGCTACTTTCTAAGCACTAGCTATACATCTTGTGCTCGATATGGCACAAGTATAAAGCTAATACTTACTGAAAGTAATATTTAATCCATAAATATCAAGTGATGTAATGAGAAATAGGGTCACCTTTTCGTTTACATATATATGTTCACATAACCTGTGCTGGCTTGAAACATAGAAACCAGCAACAACAAAATAGTATTTGCACATTATTATGGCTGAACAGCCAAGGTATTAAACCTTCTAGCATATGAAAGTACTTGAGCTTTGGAGTAGTGTTAGCTGGCCAGTTGATGAGGTAGCAACATGCTGTAGGCTGACAATTAGCTTTCACTCGGCAATGAACAGATGTTTAGTATTTCATATGCTTTCACCTGGGAAGATGCTATTGAGCAACATAACTGTAAATTGAAGAGAGTTTAACATTTACCCGGGTTACAGCTGAGATCCTTAAGTGATAAGAGACACTGCCCTAAACCATAAATACTACTAAATCATTCAGGCTGGCAACAGCAGGAGGAACTCAAACTACAGTTTGGTGCACTAAGATTTCAGTGAAGGAGCTTCAACAGAAAGACATAGGGAGGCAAAGTCATGCCAGGAGTGGAGCGAAGTGCAGTATTTACAAGAATTCAGCAAATTGCAAGGGTTTGGTGGTTTTGGTTTTGGTTTGGAGAGTTATTATTAGAAATTTTGCTAGAAGAGAGGTTGTTTATCAAACACGTATATTACATGGGAAGGCTCTGTAGCAAAGAGTGCCTGGGAAGGCATATGCAATATGCAAAGGAAAAGCTGACAACAGGGACTCTTCCAGGAATGGAAATGCTATCCCTGCCTATGGGCTGTGGCTGATGAGGAGTAGATTCACAGAAGCTCAGGACATATGTTCTGTGTTCATAACTAGCCGGTGAGCAGCTCTTTTTCTTCCCTTGCTGAGGTGTGGGAGCTCTGAAGCCTCTAACATTAATTGTTGCTGGGAGAGTGTCCCTTGCTGTATAAACACAGTATATTAATGTTCTTGTGGATAATTAAGCCTAGAGTCACTTTCTGTCTAACTCACTACAAAATCTTAGCATACATGAATTAGTTCAATTTGTTATTTAAGCCTGGGTAACACTTAAGTCTCTTGATGTTTGAGCATTATTCATCTTCTTCCATTGTTGATGTATAGAGGAACACAGCAGAATCAAAATCCATCCTAAATGTAACCCTGCTCCATTACAAAGTTTTTTCCCTAAACCGCAAAGATATAAGTTGTGCTATTCACTAGACAATCCTAATGGTTATTTTTTCTCAGGGCCAAGAGAAAGCTCTGTTGCAAGAATGTAGCCTTCCCAAGGTTAAAAGAGGTGACCTGCCAACAGTGACTCTGTTTTCAAAGACAAGCAGAATGACATGACGTTTGGTACTTCTCAACCATACTATATATTCTGCTCCTGCCGGTTTACCTCATGAAAGACTTTGCTGTCCTTATATGTCAGAGTCTCATGTTTCAGACATGGACAGTAGCTCTAGCCTCTCTGGCTGGTAAAGAAAGCAAAAAAACCCATGGACTAATTGTACAGGCCTTCAAGACAAGTTCTGACCCTTGTAGCTCATATGAAGCTTTATTCAACAATTAGATCTCAAATCTTTGAACCCTCTGCATACTTTACAGTACATTGTATTTCTTCAGGGATGAATGACACCAAAATAGGGATAGACAAACTCTTCTAACCTAATTGATCATTCCTATATGCTACACAAGAAATGTTTGGGGATTTTTAGCAAATTATGAAACAACTTATGTCTTTTCCAGGCCTGTTTCCTCTTTGCTTTTACTCTCCAATTCACTAAAAACCTTTGGTACAGACAGATGAGTACATTACTTTCTCTTAAACCCTAACTTCTTGACATCTGAGGTGTGCCTCCTTCCTGTCTCATTGAAGGTTCAGAGGAACACATAATGTCAAAATCAACTCTGTTTGCATTTCATTTTCCAGTAGGAAAAAAAAATCGTTTTCAGAACCACAAAGATAAAGTGTATATGCTGTTCACTGGCTCATGCTTTGGTTTATTTTTCAGGCCCATCCTGATCTTTAGATTTATATTCTTTCAGGGCCCTGTGCTCTCCCAGATTTAGTTTAGCTAGCTGGCTGACCTATGGCCAATGGTGGTGAAGAACATTTTAAATCATAATGATTAAATGTGAATTAATGTATTTCTTAGGGGATGAAACTTCATTGGCCTGCTTCCTTAAGGAATACTTAAAGAAACAACATAAGAGGATCGTGTGGCACACACTACTCTAATGTGGCCCGCGTCCCTGAGATCCACACGAATCACAAAGCTACCATGAGCAAAACATGTTCCCTGACCAGAAAGCAAAACTTCTGCTCCAAATGACATCTACATCCTGTTCTCTGCCTCCACTCAGTATTCAGATTCAGACCCTCAGGATCTCTGTTTTTTCATTTTTGTTTGTTTTTTACATCGCATTGTGAATGCAAAGTGTTCAATTTTCTTTGTAAGTCACTGTCTCAGGAAGCTCTGAGAGCAGCAGCCAGGAAAATGAACCTCCTCTCCCTAGCTGAAAAAGATGCCCCTGCAACACATCACCTGTTTGCAATCAGCACTTTGACCAAATGATGAGAGAATCAACGATTCAAGTATGCTGAAAAATGTTTCTTCTGTTGTTTCTATCTGCAGGCAGGCACAAAACTTTGCCCTTAAGAGAATTGCAAAACAGCTGTGTGAGTGCTTGGCACCAGGTGCAGAGACCTCCTGTCAACCACTCATTCAGAGGATGGCCCTGAAAATGCTTGTCCTAAGCATAAGAACAGGCAATCCCGAGGAGCAGTAATAGCTCTGGAGATTAGAGGACTACTCTGTAAATGCTGAGGGTCTGTTGATATTGCAAAGACCAAGTTCATTTGAGGTCTGGTTACATACGGTTATAGAAGCCCTGGTTTGAACCTCGCACTGAAATATTGAAAAACCTGCTGGAAGGCACCTGGACCCGTGGTATATAGCTATTCCTGTGTCGTAACTAGGGCTCTGAATGGCCCTGGGATTGCTGGTATGAGAATATTTACCAACCATATTCATAGGGAAGAAAGCAGCATTTGTAAAAGCTTCCTTCAAAGGAAATGTGCAAAATAGCCCTGTTTAAACTCAGAGGTGGGAGGAAGCCTTATCACCTTTTTGGGCTAGAACTTTATTCAACATAGATTGGAATAGCAATGCCATCATCAACTGACTTGCACGGGTTTGCATTGGTTGAAACAATGATTCTTATTTTAAGCCTTTACTGGGACTGAGTGCTTAATTCTGGTTACAGTTATTACCTGAGACTTCAGATTGTGGCCATCCTTAAACATGGTTACTTACGAGCGAAAAGGTACTCCCTCACTGCTTGAGAAAAGCTTTAACATGCAGTGTTTCATGTTGGCCAGGAGTACTCAGAATGAGTCTCCAGATAAAAGGCAAGTGCGAGAAGAAAAGCCTCTTCCCACATCATGGCATCCATTAAAACAAATAGCACACCTCTCTGCTTTTGCACTTCATTGCTTCATTGCAACATAAACTCAAATTAAGGAGGTCCTTTCATTTGTAGTACTTACTTTGGGGTTCTGATATCTTGGGAAAATAAAACCCTTGGGTTAATTTTATGGTCTGAATTCTGTCCCCTGATCTATTGGCACAAAGCACTTGAAAAAATAGCTTACATCACTTGCAGACTCCCCAAACTTAGAAATTTTGTTAACACAGTGGTTAGGGCATTTTGCAGAGCAGTGCAATATGCCAACTGTAAATTTTCTTGAACCAGGCAGGAAAGCTAATCAAGGTTCTCAATGAAAATAAAATGCATAAGGTACAAGAATGTAAATTATTGTTGCCTTCTTACATGCAGTGTGATACCACTAGTGCCATTCCTCTGTGGATCATGGAAGTATGTTATAGGTGTTAAAGAATTAGACTGTGATACACCAAACAAGCTTAATTATGCCTAAGTAACTTGTATAGCGTCCACTGTTGTAGCATCTGAGCTCCTAAAAATATTTATTCCTACTGTATCAAGCCTGTGGCAGGTGAGTAATACTAAGTTCTTTAATAATAAGGGAATTGAGGCATAGTGAAATTGGTGACCTTCTGTCAGACGGGGCACATAGCTCTACAGAAGTGATGCAAACCCCATGCTAGTTTCCAATCCATTTAGCTAGTCTGTATTTCTGCTGCTGCCTAAAAAAGTATCATCTTCCATGGAGAGCTAAAATATAAGGAGAGTAAATGTTCTTACAGAGCATTCAGTTACCTTGCACTTCTATTGTAAGACTAAAAGGTTGAGCTAAGACCCAGAAATATCAAATGCTCCTTTACAGCCCACTCCCAAAGGAAATAACATTAGATATTTTGTAGTAGTCTTTGACTCTGAAGTCACAATCATAACATTCAATAAAAGCATCTTTCATAATCAAAAAGTCCCAAACACTTGTGCAGATCTTTTCCACAGAGCTGAAAATGATTCAAAACACATGGAAAATTCTTTCCATAGACTCATACTAAAATAAAGGTGGGGTTTTGGAAACCAGTTAGTTCTAAACAAAACAAGACCCAAATATTGACTTCCCTTTGGAATTCCTTTATTTGCACCTGCGGAGCAGCTAGTAAGAGGATCCCAAGTAAATGAGTGAATCACTGACTCACTGCAACATTAAATGCTTACCTTAATTATAAGCCATTTCTTTGAAACAGTTGCTTCTCTCTGTTATTTGAATAGCTGTAAAGGATATCTCACTGTCACTTGAGAAAAACAAAGTGATTGCAAATGACTGCATGTTCACTCTGCCACTAGCTTGGGCTTGCAATCCCTGTTGAGAGCCAGCTATACCATATGACAGAGAGCTTCCAAATCTCTGGCTTTGCCACAGGCTGCAGGTTCCCTGGGATTAACTGTACGAAGACATTTGTACAGTTCAGTGAGGAACACTCAGGACCAAGACTCACCTGTGACTTAAAATGGACAGTCCAAGCAGTTGCTATCTCCAGCTATCTATCTGCCCATCTGTTTTCTAAAGGCTGAAGCCTCATAGCGGGCTGAAGCTGCTTCTAAGCCACCATAGTCTGCAGCTTTGCATATTAAGACACACTGAAATTGGTGCCAGATTTGTTACACGTGGAGCAATAAATCACCAGAGTTCATGAGGAGCTATGTATACTCTCAGCTGTCCTTGGTGCAAGGTGGAAAGGAAAGTGTGGTGGTGTGCTGGTTTTGGCTGGGATAGAGTTAATTTTCTTCACAGAAAGAAAGGGAGCAGGCTGGGGGTGGGCAAGAAATCGGGAGGGGACACAGCTGGGACAGCTGACCCCAACTGACCAAAGGGATATCCCATGCCATATGATGTCATGCTCAGCATATAAATCTGGGGGAAGAAGAAAGAAGGGGGAGATGTTTGGAGTGATGGCGTTTGTCTTCCCAAGTCACCATTATGTGTGATGGAGCCCTGCTTTCCTGGAGATGACTGACCACCTGCCTGCCCATGGGAAGTAGTGAATGAATTCCTTGTTTTGCCTTGTTTGTGCATGCAGCTTTTGCTTTACCTGTTAAACTCTTCATGTCAACCCAGGAGTTTTCTCACTTTTACCCTTCTGATTCTCTCCCCCATCCCACTGTGAGGGGAGTGAGCTGCATGGGTCCTAGATGCTGGCTGGAGTTAAACCATGACAGTCCTTTTTGGCATCCAGCATGGGACTCATAGGGTTTGAGATAACAACAGATTTGATTGGAATGTGCTAGATCAAATTTATAGCTGTTATTGCTGTTTAATCATCTTCTGTGCTTACCATGGGGCTTGGTTGCCTTACTATATATTAGAGTCTAGTGCTCGTTAGTGGCTGCTTTTTGCTTTCACTGTTTGCTGTACTGCTGTACTGCTGGACATCTTACTCTGCTGTGCCTGGGGACATTTTGATAACAGTAGTGGCCAGGCGCCTGGGCTGGCAGGTGGCCAGGGCATCGCTGCTGTTTCTGTGCTGCTGTAGTGGACAGGCTGGAACTCCAGTGTCAACTTGAGCCAAAGGGACTGTGACATGTGGATGAGTCCCCGTGGAAGCAGGACACCCGGAAGCGTCTATGGTCGTGGATAAGCCCATGCTGCAGCAGGTACCTCTTGAAGTGTCTGTGGCTGTCATTATGTCTGTGCCACAGCAGGTTTTCCTCTGAAGGGACTGTGGCCCAAGGATAGGTCCACGCCGGATAAGGTGCACCTTGAAGCATCTGTGGCTGTGCAGGAGGTCACGCTGGAGAACCTCAAAGTATGTGACCATGGGTAAGCCCTCAACAAAGCAAGCACATCCCTGGAGGGTCTGTAGCCATGGGTAAGGCTATGTTGGAGCAGGTTTACTTCTGAAAAGACTGTTGCTGTGGGGAAGGCCATGCTGGAGCAGGTATATCTCTGAAGGCATTGTGGCCCATGGAGAAGGCTACACTGGAACAGGCGCACCTCAAAGCCACTGTGGCTGTGGATAAGTCTATGCCACAGCAGGTGTACTCCTGCAGAGACTGTGGCACATAAATAAGGCTCCACTTGGAGCAGGTACTCCCCTAAGGGACTGCAGTCTGTGGATAAGTCCAAGCTGGAGCAAGGGCAAGGGAAGGAGTTCACTGTAATGTTAAACCTAATGGTCTGGTCCAAAGGCACCACAGGTGGAGTTTGTAATGGAAATACCTTTAAATTGTTGTAACCTGGGATTTGAGTTGCATGTTATAGGAATTATTATAGCAGGAATGACCTGAACCAATGGAAGACAAGCCTTAGAAAAAGCAGTGCAAGTGCAGCAGTGACCCGACCTGAGCTGGCTTTGGTGCCCAGTAACTCCACGCAACACACCACCTTTTCTGTCCTGAGTGACCACCAGAACAGACGGAGCCCAAAGTCATGGACTAAATGAACTCAGTGGACATTTTGTGGACATTTATGGACATTTTATAGGGGTGGTCCATAGACTAAAGGAATTATATCTGTGTATTTTATCAAAGGATGGGAAGAGGGGTGATGGTTAATCAGGCTGTATTGGATAGTGTGGGACCTGAGCATGACATAAATAGTATGGAAGAAGGGGTGGAGAATGTGCTGGTTTTGTAACAATTTTTGTAACTCTGGAATAGAGTTAATTTTCTTCACAGTAGCTAGTATGGGGCTATGTTTTGGATTTGTGCTCGAAACAGCATTGATGATACAGGGATGTTTTAGTTATTGCTGAGCAGTGCTTACACAAAGTCAAGGCCTTTTCTGCTCCTCACACCACCTGACCACCGAGTGGGATGGGGGTGCACAAGGAGTTGGGAGGGGACACGGCTGGGACAGCTGACCCCAACTGACCAAAGGGATATTCTGTACTGTATGACATCATGCTCAGCATATGAAGCTGGGGGAAGAAGAAGGAAGGGGGGGACATTTGGAGTGATGGCATTTGTCTTCTCAAGTCACTATTACGTGTGATGGAGCCCTGCTTTCCTGGAGATGGCTGAACATCTGCCTGCCCATGGGAAGTAGTGAATGAATTCCTTGTTCTGCTTTGCTTGTGTGTGTGGCTTTTGCTTTACCTGTTAAACTGTCTTTATCTCAACCCATGAGTTTTCTCACTTTTACCCTTCTGATTCTCTCCCCCATCCCACTGTCGGGGGAGTGAGTCAGTGGCTGTGTGGGGCTTGGTTGCTGGCTGGGGTTAAACCATGACAGGTGGTCAGGCTACCTCCAATAAACAGTGAAGCAGCAACCACTTCAACTGTCAGCTACCTCATTCAGATTTAGGATGGGAAGAAAGAAAACATTTTGGTGTTGTACCAGGTCTACTCACTGACATGACAACTTGGAAATACTATTGGTTGCTTTAACCCTCTACCCAGATGTTCTAACCTTGTTGTTAAAGAAATACAGTGCCCTGAAGCAGCTTCAGCTTGCTCTTTCTCACAGCACTAATGAAAACCAGCAGCACGTTAAGTGAGCACACAGATATACCTACATACTACCCCCCACTCTGGGTCCATGGAAGTGATCCTGTGTTCAAATAAACAGAATTTAAATAGCCGTGCATGAGGAACCATGCAGCAAAGAAGGAAAGATTATGACTTTGGACAAAGCAGTCCTACTGGCAGTAATCATGAGGTTCTAAGACCAGAGTTGCCTACACAAACCAGATCTCAAATGAATTTTTTATAGAAGTCTTCTATCAACTCGCAGTCTTTGCTTCCTAAGATCACATAAGATGTCCACACGTAAGATTCCCTTGAGGAGTCTGGGGAAAACGTTCCCTTAGAAAAGATCTGGAATCATTTGATGAAAGAGAGAGGACATAGCAGTTAAAAGCAGAGCTGATTTTTCAATGTTATTGCTACCCATGTTATTGTGATGCAAATATCTTTTACCAAGCATTAAGAGTGCTGAGAAGAGGTTTATTTTTGTTTAGTAAGTACATGAAGTTCCTATTAGGGGCCAAAGTACATGGCCTTGTCTACAAGGGTGGGGATATCATGGGTTATAGGAGTCAGTATGCGATCTGATTTGAATGAATCATGGGTATATCTGGACCTGTTCTTTTTTGCTGTTTAATAGAGATCTGCTGCAACACACTCACTGGACCACTGTTCTGGCGTACACACTGGGCTCTTAAATGCTTTTGGGATGCTGCAGCTCTGTTGGCATTTCTCCTAAGCACAGATTCTTTGCTAGCTACCTGTGTATTGACCCAGGACCTCACAGGCCATCTGCCTTCTGAGGTTCCTTCTCAGGTAACTTCTCAGGTTACCACTGGCTCTTCCAGATTTGTCAGTAATTTCCATGTACTCATCCGTGGGCATCACATTTCTGGATGAGACACAAGGAAGGTAATTGACTTACAGACAATCACAATGGGGACGTCTTTGAGATATGGTGGGCCTTGTTACTCATTTTTATAATTCATAAATTAGTAAGAATAATGCCTGAGAGACCTATACAAAAAAAACCCATTACTTCTTTCCACAAGCATCGTTAGATGAGCTAGTACAATTAGGAAAGATGGACAAGTTTCAGGCACATACAACATTTTCCTGAATGGAGACAATATGCACATATGACTTCACTTCAGCAGAAATTTATGTTTAAGATGGCAGTCCACTGGTTTACAGGAAGGTTCCTGATGGAGGAGTTGGGATTCTTTTATCAAAGGGTAATATCGGCCCTCCTCCAAAAAAAAAAAAAAAAAAAGTGCAATAAAATGTGATTTGCAAAATAAGACAATGACTAAGTTCAGAAAAGCTTTTCAGATAAGTGCTTTTGTAATAAATCTTGAGTTTTACCATTGACTCCCACAGAAGCAGAACTGGATTCAGTGGTGTTGATCTCTATCCTAATGATGTAATGGTGAGTTTCGCAGTTGTGGGGTTGGAAAGGGCATCACCAATGCAGTAATGTTCTTTATACCTGTTAGGTCCCCTTCAGCAGAGGCAGCTATCATTTTTAAATTCCTGTGACCTCTCCTGGGTTCAACAGGAGACAGACTGTTCTTCCAAGAGGTGCCTAGCACCAGAAGTGCCTGGGCAAGCTGCGATCTGAGACTTCGTGATGGTTTTTGTCATGTTCTGGCACCAACCCCCTTGTTTTCTTTACTTTCCAATTACTTTTCATTGGAGGGCATAATATTAGTTCATCTTACAGGAATTTGTTTGCTGTTTTCCACTATTTCAAGCCTCTTTCCTGGTTAGTTTTCAACTTGGAAATTACTTTTTTCCACACAGACACATTTTTTCCCCTACAGTTCTGATTAGATACTTTCTTTTTTCTACTTTTTGCCTTACTTGGGTAAGTAGCATTATTACTCACTGAAGAACATTGGTTGGTCTGCAGCTGTATTTTTCAGTATGGATGAAGGTTTTCTTAAGATGGTGTCTTCTTTGCTGGATGATGACCAGTAATATCTCATTGGAGTAAAAGCAGTGAAAACAAGCCAGGCATTTTAAAGCACTGTCTTGATGTGGTTTGTACCTTATTTTTCACTAGCCTGGGTCTATGGGAATGTAGTATTAGCTCACAACCTGTTCTTACTTCCTTCTTTTTTCCTCTTCCCATCTTGTATTCTCTCCTTTTTCCTCCTGACTTTCTATCTTTGTTTCTTCCTTGCCCTATCTTATTTTGTATGCATCATGGGCTACAGCCAGGATAAGGAATTTGATTATGTGGAGAAGCTCTGACAAAGCAGAGTGGACGGTTTAAATGGATAGGGAAAGCAACACATCTAGTGTGGAAGATGTATAGATTTTTATTGCACTCTTCTACCATATTCTTTTCAAACATCTTCAAAATATATCTTACTTCAGGGCTTGAACCTGCTAAATAAATGTACCAAACTGACAGTATTCTCTGTCTTGCCTCTCTCCCTTCTAGTCCGTGGTGTTTATATCAAGGCTAACAGGCCTCTGTACATTAGAGATATCTGTTTCCTTAGGGACCTCATATTTGCTAGCATTAAGGCTTCCTGCTTTAAGTCAAATAGATAGGATGCTGCAGTTACAACTGGGGCATTGAAGGAGGAGGATATTGAAATAACAAAGAAATTGTCATTTCAGAATGAAGAATCACCATAATCTGCAAGACATTTTCTTAGGAGTCTTTTGAATGCTTAAGAGGCTTAAAGGTTGTGTATGACATGGGGATGCAACAAGAGAGAATTCAAGAGCCAGATCTGCTCTTGAAATACAAAACGCTCAGTACCTTCTGGGGGAGCCCTGGTAGACATCTTCATCGCTGTGACGTGTTGATGACGATCATCACACTAGTGTGACCATGATGGAGTAGGGAAGTGGAACCACACCCCACATTATGAGAACAGCTCAAGGTTAAGTGTAACATAAACCCTAGCAGCCAACAGGAAACGCTCTGCTGGTATGCTGCATAGTAGCAGCTGGAAGACAGTTTTATTACTTCTGGCTCTTACTCTGAGCCTGGCTTGTTTAAGATTTGAGTGCTTCTCCTTTAGTAGTAAAATATTTTAAATCATAACACACTTTAAAATAGAGCACATATTATGTCACACCATAATACACAATCTCCACTTGGGAAGACTGAAACTTAAAAATTGTTTCATAATATGCAAACACTTCAGATTTATTTAATATTTTATACTTTCCTTGGCTGTACTAATTTTCTACTTTCTAAATATAATCTACTTTCTAAATATATAAACTCAGCTAAACTGAATACTCACAGAAAAGCAAATTGGGAGGGTTCTGGGGGGGTAATTTTTCCTGTTCTAAGAATGTAAATCAAATAGTGCACCCCAAATGGATAAGGAAGATTCTTTGCCAAAAGTTTTTTTTCAATAAAAATAATCCCAATGAGAGGTGTGCCAGTTTAGGACAGCTTGTTTTATGCAACCAACTCTGTGTATGTATCTATGTGTATAGAACCAACCAACTCTAAATACTGTCTCTCTGTCTGTATGTACAGCTTGTATATATGCCTGTTTGTAAACAAGGAAATAGGAATTATTTATTCAAGAACTAAATTTAAATAGCAATTCCTGCCTGGCTGCCTTCATAGGATGCACTTCTGTGAAGCTAGAGCAGGTGTCCTGCATGTTCTGCTGGAATGGAGTTAGAACTGCCTTATACTTCAGGCTCTGCATTGCTAAGAGCAGATGGCGTGGGGGTTTAACTCATGCTGTATGTCAGTCAGAGCCTGTGCTTCCTACAGTCATCTTCCTAAGGGACAGCCAAGACAAAGGGTGGAATGAAAACTGTGATGATCTAGAAGAAGAAGATTCATTGAGTCAGATGCCTTGGTAGACACAGACAAAACAGATGATGCAAAGCTAATTCAAGGCAGTAGGGGTCTCAAAAGGGAAAATACTCCTCCCTTCAGTGGCAGAAGGACTGGAGAACAGTTTGTGTACTATTCGCTTAGATCCCACTGGAAGAGTCCAGTTCTCATCAACACTTAAGGATAAAGATTGCTTGCTGTAATTTAAACTTGCATGCCGTAGTTGAGGTGACATGTTTGACTTAAATCCACCCATTGGTTGCTTCTCCTTCTGCAGCTTTAATGTCTGGTTTCTTAGCACGTCTCTTATTCCTTGCGCTCAGAATAATTAAGCTATACTCTGATAAATGGCTGGGTTTTTTACATGTTGTACAGCAAGGCATTAATTTTGTTTACATCTACTTTCATTTCCTTGAACTGACATTTATTTAAATAAAGTTCTGTATCTTTACTTAAACATGAAATGCATTAATCAGTGATATGATGACTTAAGTTCTACTTTATAACACCTAGGTGGAGCTGGTGAAATCACATGGTTATACTGATCCAAGCTCAAATTAGGGTTCAGTTCTGACCTTCGATATATTCACATACAGTTCCTGCTGATTACAGTGAGAGCCAAGCATATACAGCCAAGGTTCAGCATTTGGCCTTCGGTCAAAATATGTATTAGTTTTTGCTTTTCTCTAGATGTAGAGGATATGTCAAAAACATTGTCCATTTTAAACTTATTTTTCTTTCCTTTTGCTTGTCTAAAGTGAGCTGTCTGTTCCCGTCATCCGATCCCAAGTGAAAGTCACAAAGCTAACTTCTAACTTTGCCAACTGTAGTTCTCCAAACTTGACAGTACTTTTGCATCAATGATGAGGACAGGTCATATCGACCTGTTGACACAAAGGTGTGCCTTGGCAATGCAGCCCAGGGATGATACAGGTGACCCTGCCTGTCTGTTTCACAAGCAGAAGTATTACGTCAGTTCTTATTGGAAATTCCCCCTAGCCAGGCACCTCGTGAAAAATGGTGGTTTAGCTGTTTAGATGGTAACTAGCTATGTTTATACAGGAACTGTTGAACTAATTTAGCAATAACATATTTAAAACTGCCATCTTGCACAATGAGAAAAAGCGGAAAACAGCCAAAAGTAATATTAGTTTGAATGGCCTCATCAGAACTGGCCAAATATTTTTAGCACTTATGCTAGTGTCATTCCAACAGAGTGCACAGAAAGTTGAAGATGAGACAGTTTTCTCATTCTGGTTACAGTCAAAGACGCAGCAAGAAATTTCCTGCACCAGGAGCTTACAGTGTCTGAAGATAAAAATAGGAAAAGTTTTGGGGGAAAGCAAGCATTACTACACAGCTTCTGAGACAAAAACCTTAGGCAAAGAAAAAAGAATTATTTGCTCAAAGCTAAGAGAGGTTGTGGTATTCTGAGGAATGGCACTCACTGCTCCTGGATGAGGCACTGAAGTATTTTTCCACTCCATTTTGCTCTTTTGGGTAATATTTAACATTGTGCATGGCAGAGTATAAATACACATAATAACAAATCAAAGTAGTTCAGATCAGCTGGTGGCTTATGCCTACACATAGCGTGTCTATCTCTCCAGTAATGCAGGTGAAAAAAGCTGTCCAGAAGGATAACCTGGATCAAACTTCTAGGTAGTTCTAGAAGCAGAACTGGGATAGACACAGGGAAGCGGGGAATCAATTTTACTGGCAAAAAGAGACTATGTGGGTTTAGATGAAGTTCTAAGACAGCCTTGCTCACCTGACCACAGCTACCGCTGGGGCGAAAGCACCACAGAGCAGGTCTATTTAAAATACCCTAATGCTTGTGACAGAAAACAGGTGTGTATTTCTGAAGCCATTTTGTGAAGTTTACTAAGAATTTTTAAGGCTCTTGTACTGAATTTGGCAGTGTGCTTCTGATGTTACAAGAAAGTTAAAGTAACGGGAGAAAACACCTCCTTTATTAGGACAGACTGTATGAAAAGCTGGTGTAAGTCTCCTCTGCCTGACTGCTGCACTCTTCTTCTCTCTAATGTGTTTTGAAGTTTGAAAGAATGTGAAGAGCAAGAAAGTCTGTTCTGTGTCAAGTAATGGAGGAATACCTGAATAGGTGAAAATTCTTGAGGCAACAGTGACTCCCTTTCAGAGTTTAGGAATGTGGCAAAAGTATTGGGAACTCAGAGAACAAAATCTCACACAAAATTTTGTCAAAATGCTGAATAGGAAATGTGCATTTATGAATAGCTTGCTGTCCTCTTTTTGCTGCCTTTCTCCTCTTTTTACTGTCTTTCTCTCTTTTTAAAAATAATCATCTTGGCATTTCTGTTGATTCAATTATTTCATGTTTGACATGGCAAAATATTCTGAAATGTTAAATTACATAAATATTTATTGTACCAGAGAGACAATTCAAATGGTAATGTAGATGGAGACCCTTTATTCCTGGTATGTTCTTATACTGTAGAGCATTAGGGCTGATTCTGTCTCACTTGCTGTATGAGCATTCAGAAAGTCCACCTCTGAAATGGAAACTCTTCTAAGTATCTTGACCCATGCAAATGCCAAGGTGTTTCAATGTATTTGAAAGACAAAGTCCAGAACGTTTTTCTTGCAAGACTCAGCTGAGTGTTTTAAAAGGGGAGATTTAAAAATGAAAGCTCAAAATGTTAAGAAAAGGTAAAAGGGGCAGCTGTTTTATGGAAATTTTGCTGAATTTCTTTTAGTAGACAATTGTGTGTAAATACTGCTTATAAACATTGAAATCACTTTTTGTTAAAAGATGTGAAATCAAAACTACATGCCTCCTTCAGTTTTTAACTCATGCCTTGAAAGGCAAAATTTCCAGTGACACGTACAGAAAACAAGGTCTCATTACATAACAAGGTCTGCTCCTTCACCTTTTCTTTTTTTCTACCATAGATATTTTAAACATAAGAACAGCCAAAATTTTTAACTTTGTCCTTCTTTCATTGGACTGATGCAGGAGGAAACAAAACACCTGATGGGAGCTAACAACCTCTTGTCAGATGGCATGCTTACGAGGATGGTAGAAATATCTACCCTGAGTTCAGGGGTCAGGGTTGGACTCTGTAGCAATAAGCACAAGGAAAGAACTGAAAAAGAATTATTTTCCTTTCTTGCCCGGCTTTCAGAAACTCTGTACTTTTTCAACAAAAGGTCCTTTAGATTTGCAGATATTTGGGATTGAGGAAGAGGTGTTCAATTTCAGTGTCAGCTCCTTCCAGCCAAAGCTACAATTCAGCAAGCTTTCACCAGCACGCAGAAGAGTTGTCAATCAACAGTTAAATACTGACATGAATAGTGCCTTTGTAAATATTTCTGTTGTGCCTTTGAAAGCACACAAGCCAAAACAAAAAATCTTTTGACAGTGTGTGAAAAACAAAACTGAAATGCTTCAACAGGCTTTCGCAGCTAGAAAGCTGGCCGTATAAACTCCTTAAAATTGAATGCTCTTTGTCAGGCGGAGGAAAGCTTGTGTTCTAAGATTGGACCATCAGGCAGGCCAACAGTGCAGCTGTGTGCCTTAGAAAAGTGTTTCTTAGCTGTGTGAGTTGGTTGGTTGCATTTTTATTCACATTCATGAAGCATTTGCAGTCATCGTATTAATCTTGAGTGAGTTTCCCTTTTAAAGGCATTAGCAAGACACAGAGTAGTTTCCAGATCTTCAGTCAGATCTGATATATAGTAAGTTCTGCCAAATAAATCCCCAAGTTGAGTGATTTCCTTACCTGAAAGAATGAGGATTTGAGTTTGTGTTGTTTGCTTTTTTAAACGCTGATTGCACTTCGTGTCACACGCTCAGCCTGACTCTTCGGTAGCACCAGCAGAGAGCAGTATGTAAGTCAGGCTTAGATAAAGTCTTTTTCTCTGTAATGTCCCAATTCAATTAAGTCATGTAAGCATATCCCTGACTTTAAATACAGGGATGATTGGAACTATTCATAGACTTAAAGAGAGAAAAATAAATTGCTGAACTGCTCGCCACCTTCTGAGATGTTTTGCTTGCCCACCATGAGTGGCTCCACTGAGGCTGTTACTCCTTCAGTAAAGTCTTTCTGAACGTGAAGTGTGGACAGCAGTGAGGGAGGCAAAGAAAGAGAAGCAGCTTTTTTAAGAGGCAGTGGGAAAAGAAGAGCTTTGCATATACAAATTAAATATTTTTCATACATATAAGTTTATAATAATCTGTATAAGATAGTCTCAGTGATGTGTATTGTGGAAAACATTGCAGGTGGTGACTAGCTAAAGAGCAGTGGGATAGAAGTGGAGCAGGTATCTTGAATTGCACAATCACACTTGCAAAATAGAATATTCAGTCTTGTTTGGATTAAAGGGCACGTTAGCTAAAGCTGCCAATTTGTCTGCTGGCTTTATTGTAACTTGTCTTGGATTTTAACTTCCACCAGAGATGGCAGGAGAATTGTTAGTACCTCATCCAATATCTAGCAGACTTAAGGGCAGTCTGCTCAGAGGTGGCTGGGAGTCCAAATTGTCTCCTGAAAATTAAACCCAAGACTGTGTATACTAGGCCCTGTGTTTCTGGGAAAGTTGGTTTTTTTACAGGGTAAACTGCTCCATACTCATGTACAACAATTTGGTTTTGTTTTTTTTAATCATCTGGCATCTTTTCCATACCAGCTAACCCCCTTTGGAGGGCATAAGTTTATTCTAGAATTGTCACGTTTTCAGGAAAATAATTTTCGGTAGTTACCTAAAGTTAGATCAGCAGTTCCCCTTTGGACAGCCGTCCTGTTGGTATGCCATTCTGCACAGATGTACAGCTGAATTAACCTGTGTCTTTTATCTGTAGGTCCTCTAAAGTCAGATCAGATGACTTTAACCTTCCACTTCAATTTTAAAATTCAACTAGCCCCAGTAAAATTCCAAGTTATGTACACTCAACAACATTCCCTTTATAGCAGTCATGTTGCCTACTTCCAGGTGCACTTGGTAGGAAGGTCTGCAATTCTTTGGTCACTGGGAAAAGAAAGAAATTCTCTGAAATGCCAAGATCTAGCAGCACTGGAAATGCAGGAGATAGATGGAAGCCCAGTACCTTTGAAAAACAGTGAATGGGGAAGGCATCTAAGTAACTGCAGGTGCCAACGAGGGATCTCTTTCCCAAACAGAAAGAGATTCTTCCAGGTAGCTTCTTCTTCAGCATACCAGTCCTCATTTAGAAATACGATCTGGAAATTTAAGATACAAATGTGAATCTAGGTGGAGAATTAGCCGGCAGCTTCTGCTGAGGGGAATACCACTAGCTAGAAAGCAGCTGGGATAAACCCCTTAAAATTTTCAGATATAACCCATGTTCTTAATTTAAAGCAGATCAATGCAACATTGCTTAAACAGGAGGAAGCAAATGTATATTCTGAGGCAAGAAATCTGGGCACTTGGGGCAAAAGAGGTAACATATTCTCAGACTGCCTGAGCTGAGAATATATGTATGCGGATAGATGGAGGAATAAGTACAGAAACATCTAGCACTCAAAGGGAAGCCTCAAGTGTAGCGTTTTGGCTCACATTCTGTGAAGTTGTGTGGGACGGAGCTGTTGTTTCCCGTGGCTCTCACCTTGGCATCAGTGATCCTTCCAGCTGGTCCTCGTTAACGTAGTAAAACTGAAGGCTTGGAATGAAGAGCAGAAAACAGCTGGGTGGATCTTGTTATTTGTTCTGGCATTGTATCCTTATTGTAGTTATTAAAATCGATCCTTGAGTTTTGAATTTGCAGTCAGTGCTTATAGCAAAATACTTTTGGTCTAGATCTTCATCTGGGATGCATAGCTATTTTGTCCACTGAAGTCAATGAAGTAACAGTGACCTAAATCATCTGAGCCTTAATCCTGCCTGTGGCTGGGAGCCCTGGCTCTTGGTGTTTCCCTCGCATGCTTTGCAGTAGCAGAAGAAAAAGCATTAGAGAGAAGTGACATTTCTGTTTTGAACCAGAGACCATTTCTTTTGTTTTGTTTTGGGGTTTTTTTCATTTGCTTATTTATGAATTAGTCAACACATACCAAAGGTGATACTCCAGCTGAAAACCTCATGGATAGTAACTGAACATCAGAAGATCAGTCGGCTATCCATATATTGACAAGTAGGGCAACGCAGTAGGAATGGATCTGTAGAGTAAAACAATTGGTGCTGAGGACTGGGTATTCCCCAATATATTAATTTCAGTAGGTTTTACTTCAGACTGGTTCTTGTCTGACCTGTTAATGTAAAACTCATTAGTGGTTGGAGCACTCCAGGGGCATATCTTCTGGTGTAGTGTTATCTGCAGGTAATCCAGATAATATGCTTCAAGACCTCCCTGCAGAGTGGTGTGTGGCAAAAATAAGGAGGTTTGCTTCAAAGTTGTGCTCTTGGTCTCACCTAAAATGCAATGTAGAAGCATGTTTTTTCACTCTGTTCTGAAGACAGATCATCAGTTGTACATCCTGCAATAAGTGCACAGTCTGGGTATGGTCTTGAGAGTTCTTCCCTTCTTAAAAGCCTTCCTACCAGATTAGAGGTAAGCCTGCTTGCAAAAGGATTATTTCTGAGCTGAAGTAAAACATATCTGGTGTACACCATATAACTATAGCATTGTTTACACTCTTCTGAGGCTTGCCAGAGAACAGCTGTTTCTTATTTTTCAAGCATAGTGAAAAGGAGACAGACCCAGCGGGAAAACTCTGACAGGGGATGGTAATGGCTTAGAATTTACACTCCCTTCTTCAGGCAAGGTGTTTGACTCAAAGAACTTGAAACCGGACCTGGGCAAGCTCCCAGGCAATACAGACACAAATGCCAAAGTAATTTCAACAACTAAAGATCTGACCAAGAAATTTTTACCTGGAGAGGAAATTACTGATATAAATCTCACTACTGAAGTTTTAAAATTCTTGAGTCATATACTTCCATTTTTGGTGTGCCTGAATGACCAATGACACTTGAGTTTTCACAAAGTAATAACTCCATAGATCAGTGGACAGGCAATAAGAGATTGATTTGGAGCCATTAAAGCAATTCATCAGTATGCATATTTGACAATAATGCTTCCTGAAATACATCTGCAACCACTGTTAGCACCAATATTGCAGCTGGTGAGAGCACTTTCCAGAGGGTAGCAGGAGGTGGCCCGGACAGCTGCTCTGAATTGTCATGTTGCACATTCCATGGTTTAAACAGTAATTTATTTTGCAATCTCTGCATCATCAATTCTGGGGTGTTTGCCCGTTATGTTTAATGTTTAAAGAGGTCAATATTTAAAAAGATCTGTGACAGCAAATAAAACCCCTAGGTTGCTTGAAAGTTAATATGTCACACACTCTGATGGTGATACAGAACAAAAACTATCACAGACAAAATGTCAGTGCCTCTACTAAGACAAGAGTTTATGGTACCAAGAGAACCACCAGTGAGAAAGACTATTTAAAACTTCTGACGCAGTTTCTGAGTATCTTAGTAAAGTTCACCGGAGCTTGAAGGAAAAACTCTGTTAATCCTATTCAAGACATGCAGGGGAACAAAACCGTGTGAATAGTACAAAACAGAGTATATAGGATTTGCCAACATGGAGAAATGAACGTCCCTGCTGCTCTGCCACCCTCTCCAAGCCAGCGTGGGAAAAACCAGGCATGTGTATTGGCAGACTGTGGGATACACTACTGCTCTCAGTAATGCCTGTAAGAGTTGCCACAATATCTTCCTGCAGGATCACTGCTTTGAAGTAGCATGGTCATGCTTGGTACTGAGGTTCCCAAAGTGATGCTGGAATAACCAAAGTAGCAAATCTGTGGGTTGTGCTGCCCATAGGAGAAGATGATGGCATTAAAAGCTGGTACTACAGGCACCAAAATCAGTGTACATGTCTGTATAGTAACACAAGCAAAGAAGGAAAGGGCCAGTGGAATCCTTTCACATGCCGATGACCTGAGGTTGGCAGGCTTTGCTCTGCTAACCCTGCTGCTTCTAGATCACCCCCTCTGCCGGACAGGACTTTCTGCAGCGAAGGTCTGCGGAGGCAATGCTGGGAAGCACAACCCGCCCTCCCTCTCCTTCCACGCACAGTTCTGAGTGAGAGGAGGACTGCTGCCTTAAACAGCAGATAGGCAAAAGACCTCTGAGACAAATCCATAATTACTGGAATCTCAAAGATACTTTTGCTTCTGTTAACTTAAACTTTTAGAAAGACAGTTATTTGATTAATGAGAGGACTTCTGATTTTATACTATACCTTGTATATACATATTATATATAATATATTTTTATTACTATATGATATATTAATATATTGGTATATGATACTATATTATATCTTATACATTATGTATTATGTATCTCATGTATATTATATTATATTATATTATATTATATTATATTATATTATATTATATTATATTATATTATATTATATTATATTATATTATATTATATTATAGATTTGTTATATATTGTTTGAGTATTATTTTATTTTTTATATATATTTATATACACACACACAATATTTTCATCTGACTTGGGTAAACTCACACCTGCAAGCACAAGAAAAATTATTCCACTGAATTGGAAAAGCACGCCTTTAATCTAAAATTACTTTGGTTGAAGCATTAGGTTAAGCATCATGATGTAGTGTATTTGTTGTGCAAACACAAATTAAATAATTAAATACACATTATTATATTTTTACTTTTTCTAATATTTTAGGAGCTGTGACCATTTGTTCCCAGATACTCTAAGCAGTTCGGACATTTCTGGGAGAGAGGAAGGTGTTAAAATTCCTGTCTCTTAACAGGGAAGTTTGGTGTTTCAAGCTGGAAAGATAGCTCATTTCCTGAAAATCACATCTGATAATATTTTCCCTTGACAAGAAATATTTTCTGTATAAAGGGAGCACAAAATACAGTTTAGTAGTTCTAAATACCACTTTTAAAGAAATGGAGTATGCGGTCTGTTTCCCTAACCTGATCCTTGTGAGTTAGATCCTCCACAGTCCCAAAAGGCATGAATAGTTTCTTGTAAGTATAAAAGAGAAACAGAATCAAGACTTATAAAATCTTCTCAATACGCAGGTCTTTGCTCTCTCTCTATCCGCTCTCTCTCTTTGTCTCCAGAACTAAAAATACTGTGAAGCTGAAGCAAACTGCCAAGAGTTTCACACCCAGTGCTGAACTGGCATAAAGTCAAAGGCTGCTAATTGCATTTGGATGCCAAAACACTAGCACAGCTCTCACTACTGGCTCTTACACATCTTTTTTCAAAGCTAGATACTTTGCAATTTTTGTCTTTTCTATAAGGTTTCATTGCTTGCTTTTCCAAGTTTTACTTGAGTTACCATCTTGCTGCTGGTAAGAAACATCTTGCATACTAAAAGTTTCCTCTTCAGTGGCAGCTGTTGATGGAGGTCCCTAGTCTGCAATGGGAAGCACATGCATCGTGTTGCATGCCCTGGATACATCTGCAGTATCAGTTCAGGACAGTTCAAGCCTGCTCTTCGGTCTGGATTTGCCAGTCAGCCACACTGCAACCCCCGAAACCCCACTGAGAGGCTGCCACAGCCCGAGCTCCACAGGCATGTTCAGAGGGGGACAGCCTGCCCTTTTTTAGAGTCCAAAAATATGTCCAAACTTCCACTCAGAAAAGGAGCGTGTTAAGTTTGAGTGCAATACAGTCCCGTCAGTGGTATCCCAAGCCTGACCCTTGTTAACACTGTATGAATTCACTCAGTGACTAACCACCACAATTTGAAAAGTCACGGCTGCACCAGCTGGGATCTGCCCTAGATCCCTGCTCTTTACCCCACAACCGATGTCTACTCTCAGAGGGTACCACACGGGAACAGCAGTAGGCTTGACCCATAACTTGCAAGCGTATTCTTGGGACATAGGCTTTTACCTACCAGGTACTCAGACACCAGTATGCAACTAATAAATAACAAACTTCACTTTAAGCTCAGAAATGTTCCCACTGAAGTCAGTGGGAGTATTCATACGTTAAATGCTCTGGCATCGGTCACCTGAGGCTATGAGCTCCCAGATCTGCTTAAAGTCACTTGCTCTTATAAACATGTATGTGTATTGAAGCATCTGACAAAATGGCAGATTGACACCCTTACAAAAATTGACCTTATAGCACTTTAAACCAAGGCTCTGTTCTCCCAGAAAAACAAGGACTCTGGTCACAGAAAACTCTATGCAATGTTATTTCTTTGTGGATGTTCAAGTGGCTGGCAGAAGGAACCAACACAACTGAGCAGATGCTTTCTTGCACCAGGGCAGGGTTAACTCTGGCATACGGGGAAAACAAGGGCAGCTTATAGGAAACTGTTTAATCTCTGTTCTCCTGTGCAATTCTCAGCAACACAGTAAAAGGAACACACATTACAATTAATGATTTACATATTTATAATCCAATCCTCTTGACCTTTGTTAGCCAAAACACCTGAGTAAACCAATCTGTATGCTTAAATTTCTTGTAACAGCTGGGAATGTGGAAAATGCTTTAAAAAACCCAAGTGGGCAGGAAGGATAATTGGGTTTTTTTTTTTAAGGTAACACAAAGGAGGAATACAGAAATGGTAAGATGGAGTTTAACAATAAGACAACAAGTGGTAACTGCTAAAAACAGAATGTAAAAAGCTATCTAACTTGTGCAGTAGCACACTTCAATTTTGCAATGATAAGAAGTTGCTTGTTTATCCCATCCAAGCAACTGTTTCCTCATTTCACATCATAGCAAATAGCTGACTAGTTGAAAAAGGTTGATCAGTAATTTTGAGGATTACAGCTAAATCAATGCACTGGTTTCAAGTTAATGGTTGTAAAAAATTCGTATTACCTTGTAGCAGTTCTTTGGACAGAACACAGTAGTTTGACTATTTCCAATTCTTAGGATGGCAGGGACATCCTCAAGGAATATGTTAAAAATATTGGTACCCTTTTTGATGACTACCACCCAATGAAATAAATGAAATCTGAAAGCAAATTTTATGCCCTTGAATAAGGGTAGGACTCCTTTTCTGACTATGTCTCACTGAAGCTCCTACAGCTTGCAGCTAGTGTTTAATCCTGAGTTGAGGCAGACAGGGAGGCTTGTCAATTTTGTAGTTACCTGTGGCATAATGATAATTTAGAAGTATATTTGTGTCAGACTAGCAAGGGAAGGTCCTATGAAGAAGCAAAGCTATTAGGAGGAAGAACACATGTCTCTCCCTCAGGAACTAAATGCTGTTAGTGCCAGTGAAGACATTCCTGGTTACCCTTAGCATAGCGCTTTAGAGGCCAAAAGTAAACAAGGATCCATAAGCACTATGGATTCCTTTAGCTCTACCTTATATCTGTAGTTCCCAGATCAAAGCTTTTAACTGTGTAAACCAATCTATGCTTCTGTATTTGAGTCAAACATGCTTGATTGTGCACACCCTGCTGATAAAAAAACATGCTTAATCAGCATAAATGCATGCTTTGTGTGCAAGAACAGTGTTTCATTGGAAACAGATTGGAGAGTTTTAGCTGGGGAAAATTACTGTTGTCCAGATCACCAGCAATTTGGAAGGTTGTTTTTCTGTGGACACGTTAGGTACACATGGGGCACTAGAAGGCAATGACTGTTGGATGATATTGCATCCATATGGCTGCAGAGGGCAGAAAATTAACTGTCAGAGAGGTTTTAAATGGGAATGGAAGATGTTTGTTATTCCACCTGAAAAGTCTAAGATATAAACACTGGACTTGGGAGCTTGTTCAAAAATTACTCAGAAGAATAAAGGATGTCACCGTGAGTTCCTAAGTACAGGCACAACATTGATAAGTGTGTCCCCCCCCAAAAAAAATATTCATTACAATAATTTGTTATCGAAGATAAATAGCAATTTGTTAAAAAAAAAACAAACGCAACAACCGCCACCCCCACCCCCCCATTTTGAATAACCTAACAAAGGTTATTTTTCTCTTCCTAAATAAATTTTTGCTCTTCTCCATTGTGGAGTCACTACTTCCTTTGTTCTTGATGCTCAGGACTCACAAAGTAAAGAGGATCTTAATTTCTGAAGTGAAATAATGCAGACAATAGGCTAATTTACAAACTAACTTTGTGGCTTCTCTCAAGCCTGGTGCTCTAGGACTCAAGAACCTAGTGTTCTTCACTTACAGGATAAGAAGCAGGAATGAGAAGAAAGGAAAAACTCTCTTTAATTTTACATATGTATTACTTGTGTATTTCCTTAAATAGAAGGTAAGCAATCTAATCTAAAGCACTACAAAAACCTTTTCTTTGACCTTAATTGGCTGGCAGAGGTGCAGGTATAATACAGGAGGTCCTCTGACAAGCAGATAAAATCAAAGTTTGAGTTAAGGCTCTTAACTAACCTGAGTCTCAGTGCTGTGCTCCAATCTGTCCCTGAAATGCTGTAACTACTGCTTTTTTACTGCTGCAGTGAATACTGCATAGTAGAAAGGCATTATGTCTCAAGTTACCTACTTGGTATTTATGGAGAAAATCTGGCCTAAGGGCGTCAAGGGGAATTTTGCCACTGTCTTCATTTACAGCCACGATTTCACCCATAGCTTGTTGAATCACTGGGGGTTTTTTAGTGAGCTTTCCAGACTATGTGATACCAGATAACCTTCATACTCTATTTTCAGCACTATTGCTTTTTTTGAACAAACATCTCTGTTGATCTGCCTAAATAGGACTAAAAAAAAGGGAGAGCACATTTTTAAAGTTTTGAAAGAAAACTTTGTATGTCTTTTCTAGATATGGAGCAACAGTTGCAAAAATTATGTCAACAGGATAGAAGATCATCATTTCAGGAAGATGAGCAACTAAACCTCAGAGGCCTTACACCTGATGCTTAGGAAGAGTAGCTGAATGATATAGCTAAGCTGTAGAGGAATTTCAGGAAGGTAAATATTATATATGAATAGGTATATATATGAATGTAAGGTATGAATATACCTTATATATTCAAATATATCTTCCTTTGAAATCCATCTCTTCACAGGGGAAACTGATTTGCTTGAATCTCGGAACAAGTGATCTTCTGTGGTTTTCCATTAATGAAAATAATCATCCTCTTTTCTAGCAGTACTAATGATTTCTGTTGTCCAAAAAGATAGTGGTTCTTTCTCTCTCTTTGTGAGGGGGAAGGTGGGAGGGAATACTTTCTTAACATTAGAAGCATACATATTAGTATGTTGTAACAAAAATTGAGAGACCTTCTTTAGGCAAACCAGTCTATAAAATCACTGCTCCCAGACACTAAGTTTTAGAAGAAATGAGCAATGCAGGATCCTCCTTTGCCCAAGCTCACCATTTCTGATTACATCTATTTCACAATCTTTTACTAATATTTCCATTTTGCAAGGCAAGCATAAACTTGCTCCATTTTGCATTCCCTTTGCACAGGTGCAAATGATTTAGCAATTGCAACCACATATGTCCCATTATATAACTGCATATTCTTCCTATTTTAATCAGAATGGCATATGACTAATGGTATAAATGTGCAGCTTAAAAACCTACTAACCTGAAAACAAGATAGAGAACACCTTTATTTTTGAGATGCTGCTCCCCTGCGGCTGAATACATCATGTTCAGTGCCATAATTCTTGTCTGTAATGACACTCTACGCAGTTAGCTGGTTCACCTTTTTACTCTCTAAGAAATGTGCTGAGTTGTAACATTTGTGGCCTACTGTAGAAGGAACAGAGGA
The DNA here is from genome assembly GCA_031468815.1 of Morus bassanus. NCBI lineage: Eukaryota > Metazoa > Chordata > Aves > Suliformes > Sulidae > Morus > Morus bassanus. The sequence continues at coordinate 18,406,241 of CM062600.1, read as the reverse complement.
CAGAATGTGATACCCTCATCTGGCTGACCTGTAGGTGCAGGTGGACAGATAATCAGGCAGCTGCATTAGAGTTATTATGTATTGATTCATGGTAATCTTTGGATATCTCCACATTCAGGTAGGTGATCCTTTTGGACTGGGAAGAATGGATCTCACAGTGAAAGAATTAGCTATTTCTAGAGAACAAAAAAAGAGTATGTTTATTTTCCCTCCTTTCATTCCTTTATTTTCTTGGATAGATGAGTTCAGGACTAAAATTTCCTCTACTTTCTATGCAGCACTGATAAAATAGAAAAATCTTGTTGAAGACAGCTATGCTGGATTCCTCCTCTCCTTAAGTTACGGTAACATTTTGGATAGATGAACACAAGGAAGAAATGCATATTGGTCCTTTGACACACACAGAAAGTTAAGAATGACCAACAACTACTGCAGATAATCTGCAGAAACGCAGCAATATGTTTAAAAAGGAAAAGGACATGTATATTCAGAAAAAAATCCAGCAATTTTGTAAAGGTTCCCTCTCCAATTTGTAAACTTACTATTATTAAAAGCATTAGTCATAGTCTCAGTTTTATTTTTATCACTTGTCCAAGCCCAAAGTTGCTTCAAGCATGCAAATACATGGCATGCCTACTATTCCAGGAAGGAAACAGAGTATTTGTATTTCCTCATGTTCTCCTACTTTTTGCAATCTGTAGTCTATTAAAAATGTACAAATGCAAAGGTTATCTCTGGATGAAAGAAACCACCTACTCTCTTTGTCACCAGAAACACATGTATTAGTGTCCAGAGTTTCAGACTGCAGTAATGATGATTACTATAATTTTTGCAGATGCAGCCCTACAATTTAAAGTCCTCACTAGTTAGTAATGATGTCAACCCAGAGACATAAACTCAGACTTGCACACATGAGCAGAATGTACATTCTGATCATCTAAATTCCAGAAAAAAATCATTAACTCATTGCAACATCCATACAGCCTCATTCTACAAAGTTTGTTAATATCAACATCAATATTTTGCAATGTAATAACAGGTACAATTTTTAAAGTCATCTGGAATTAAAATGCAGGCTCATGTGACTTTCAAAAATGGAATCAGTATTCTAAATTAAGCCCCTGAATCCCTCGAAATACTTTATTTTCTCTGTGGTGTTTCTTCATGTCAGCTTTCTGTTTCATCTAATGTAGAAAAGGCCCTTGTCAAAATCCTCTTTGTACCTTGGTAAGTTATTATGCAAATTAAAAACATATTATAACACTAAGGCATAATTTTTTTTTTATTTTTATATACAATTTTCATTATTACATACTTTTACAACATAGTCAGCTCTGAGTCTATCTCATTTTTATACTGAAAATGTGTAGCAGTAGCATAAGTTGTAGAAAGAAGTTGAAAAATGAACAGCTGCAGTCCCTGGCACCAAGAAGATCTACGAGCACTCAAGAATGTAGAATAAATACCTGTCCTAGCAGACTGCCTTTTGCTGCAGCCTCTCACGCACCTTCAACAGTGTCTTAAGCTTTCTTCTTCTGCGCATAAGCAAACGTAACTGTTGAAGCAAACGTTTATGTTCTTGGTCTTGCTTGCCTCCCACAGACACTTTAAAATTCTCCACTACCTGCTTTAAAACACCTGTATCACACCAAACTAAGTTTGTCATATTCTCTGTTTGCCACTTTCTCTAACAAAACAGATTAATTATTTGCACTGAAAGAACTTCTGGGCTCCTGGGACACAAAGTATGTCGCAAAACTGCCAACAGAAGTCACTGGAAGCTTTTCAATACAGCCATGCGTATACATTCAATTTTGCAGATTGGCAGAAGCATACCATCTTTCTGTGATCATCTCAGTCTGTGATTAACTACCAGCCACCACCAAAGCTTCGCTATGTAATGCAGAACACAAGCACGGAGATCTCTCTGATTTCATTGCCAGTACTGATATAAACCCTGGTTATCTATTAACCTAGTGATAGCTACCTGTTTTACATCATTGTGACAGGTCCCATGGACTGTATAGTATGCATTATAAAGACAACCAATAAACAACTGAAATTTAGGTGGATTATCTAAGCAAATACTTTGAAAATATTTTCTCAAGGGCCAGATGAGATGATTACCAGCGAAATTACAGGGTGGTGAAACAGAAACTATGAGTCAGGAATAGAAGCCTTAAGACGAAGAAAGTTAGGAGGTTTTGCTGTCCATCAATGTTATTACTTCCCTGTGCCCAAGATATAGTAAAGAGGTGCAACATCAATGACCAATCCATAAAAACATGGCATTCTTGTTCTTTCTTTCAAAGAAAATTTTCCCCCAGTTTCCTGTTGAATGTCCTTATTCATCCCAATGCATTGGTTTCTATGACAGGACTTGCATTACTGTTTTCATCTAGCAGAACAGCAGGACTTGGTAAAGAGCACAGCAGATGCTGTTTGCAATATCACCTCTAACACCAGCTGTTTCTGTACTTCCTTGCAGGTGTTTGTCTTCCACATGGCTGACAGCTGAATTCTGCTCAAAAAGGATTACTAAGGCTGCAATGACTACAAAGCCAAGTTCCCTCTTGGATTCTCTTCTTCCTCCTGCTGTGCCTCATGTGGCTGGCAGAGCTTTGCCATTGTGGAACAGAGGTTGCTGGAAATAAATTCCTCTTAGGCAGACAGGCTTTTGTTCAGTTTTGGCTCCAGGCTCCCAGCCCAAAGTCTTGAGCAATCTGTACTGAGAAAGCTCTGAGCATCTGTGGTAAGGCTCTTTTCAGAGGCTTCTAGTCTGAGCTGATTTGTAGTAAAGAGAACCATTTTCTGAAAGACTGTGTGCTGGGCAGAGGATCTTCATTATCAGTCTTGTCCTAGCATATTCTCTGAGATTTCCATCAAACTAGGCTTTGAATTTAGATGCAGATAAGATAATTCTTAGGTCTCTATGTCTGTATTTCTTTATGCAGAGTAGTTACGGAACAAAGCAGAGAGGCACACTGTATGCTTGTACCTCTTTCCTATTAATTAATTAATCCTTTGCTTTTTCTACATAAATGTGTGAAAGAAATGGTGTGCACATAAATTTTCCTTTGTGAAAAAGGAACATATGATTCAACAGCATATTTTCTGTCACAACTGTGATTTCTTCATGTGAAATCCAAGGCTGCTCTGTGCTCTAAAATAGTCAGCACGTTACTCATCTTTTTGTGGACATGCAAGAGGCCAAATAATTTTGTGGGTTTTCCTGCTCCTTTTCCAGTTCTCCTCTTGTTACCAGTTCCAGAAGACAGTGACTGTAATTTCTTTGCACAAGTCTACAAACTAAGGCACTTTTGAGAACCAAGATTTTTTGGACACACTCATATCAGCGTGATGTTTGTGAAGTGTTTTATGTAACTGTTCAAAGAGCGCCCCTCTCTCATTTTCTTAGTGACAATGGTAGACAACCCCTCCTGCCTATCAGTTAGATGTTGTCATCACCTGTCACCCAAGTTCTAAGCATTTCTAGCCATTCTTCATCTGCCAGCTATTTTTGCTGAATGCTTTGGTGAATCATACAAAAATTGTATAAGCGTGACTTTCACTGCAATATGCATTCTACAGACACTTCAGTTCTTTTGCAACTAAAAAGAGAAGAATGAGAACTATAAAGAGTTCCCCTGTTTCTTTGTTGTAAGTCCCAAAATGCACATTCATGTGTCTGTATCCTGTTCTGCAGAATGGCAAGGCAATTTTACAACAGCTACAAGCTCCTGGGTAGCAGCTTTGTTGTTTATTTTCAATCCCACCTAGGATGCTTGCTTTTTCCCTTAATCTCATTTTCCCCATTCTTATTCCACCTCAGACAACACATTTGATTCTCTCTTCTCTGTTATCTACACATGACACTGTTACATGGGGTTTTTTCCAGGATTTATTTAATGGATGATCTCTGCCTAGACTTCATCTGTTGCAAATTGCCACATCCAGGCTTGGACTCCTATTTTTAAACGTCTTGATAATATATTGCTTTTCCAGATGTTTCTATTTTCTGAAAGAATACCTGAATGTACCAATATGTCAAATATCTTAAAAGCAACAAAGCATACAGAACAAACAAGAAAAGCCACAAAACAAAACGCCAGCTGATTCACACTGTATCTGATTATTTTGCCTTCCAAGACATTAACAACCCTGTCGCTGTGTTGCCTATATCTAAGATGAAAAGTGGAAGCTCCCATTGGCTTAGAATACTGATGATACTCAAGATACTAATGCTTATCTGGTATCTTTTAAACATTCAATATCTTGGGTTCTTTTACCCAAGATTAAGACAGATGGTTTTTCATTCAACAGACTACACTTGGGTAGCCAGAAAGTGTACCAGATGGGTATCCTTATTCACTTATATGAAATTCTGTAATGCTTCCCTCAGGAAAGATTGAGTAGCATATTTATTAGAGAGCCAGTCACACTAAAGGCTTTATTTGTTCAGTTGACTGCTGCTTATAAGCAATAATTACAGCATGACAGAAGGTAACAGACCAACATATCCATTTTTCAGTGCATAACTACAGCCTGAGCATGAATAGCCTGGGATTACTACGAATAGGGAAGAACTATTTAGGTATATAACAGAAAAGAAAATATATAGCATTATTTTTGCATAAAGGTGTTCCTGGTCTTTTAAAACCTGTCCATTACTTATGAAGGCACTATATTGCTTAAAATGCTTTAATTGGAACAATTTCTGTAGAGAGAATGATATCTGTTACTAGACTGGCTACATACAGTTGTAAGGAGTGGACTATTTTTATTAAGTGTTTTATAGCATTTTGTAAGTACCTTAAATCTGAGTGGATAAAAGTGCACATATGAAAGAACAAGTCTTTTTTTTATTAGGTAAGTATAATACCATTATCAAAATTCAGCCATGACTTGGAGAAAAAGCAAAACAAACCAAATGGTGAACCACTGGGAGGAGTGCTGTAGGAAGGATGCCCGGATTCTTCAGATTCTTCACTTAAAACCTGGCCAGGGCATCGTTTGGGTTCCTATCTGCTTCAGTGCAGCCAAACTTCCATTGTCTGTCTCTTTCTGAGGTTTTTCAGCCCTTACCCAGATCTCTCCCCTTCACACAGTCCACTGAAGTCCAGCTCCAGCCAGAGAACAGATGGGAACTGGCCTTTCGCACATCCTGAGCTCTCCAAGACCTAAAGAAAATGAATTATTTGGGATGGTCCCTACTGCCTCACCCCAGTGCTATGTGCTATGTAACAGGACTGGTACAGGCACCTGTCCCTGGGGAGGACTGGGAGCTGTGAATGTTAATCAGAGATTAATTCCTGCCTATTGCTGAGAGTAGGACATGTTTGCCATGGATGCCAGAGCACACTGACATTTCCCATAGGGCAACATTTCTTCATTTCCCATGGAGCAGCTTTTGCAGCTCCCTGCTCAGGACGGCGGTGCTGGTGAGCCTCACTGCTGGAGATCTCTGTATTTTATATATAGGGAGTCCTGGTACCTAAAGTGATGAGCGGGTTTTGCTGCTAAACTGGAAGCCTGACTGAAGTGTAAGCCTTGGGTGTTGTAACGCTTTCCGTAGAGCTACGCCTACATTATGTATGCCCGAGATTGTCACTATTTTTTTTTTTTTTTTAGCTTTCCAATATCCGTTTATCACCGAATTGAAAGAGCCAATCTGAAAGTAAGAAAAACCTAGGCACGGAATATACCTTCAACAGAAATCGAGAGGAGCGAAGGAAAGTGGTTGTGAGCAAGAGCTCCCTCTTGTGTACTACAGAAAGAGCAGAAGGTGGGTGCCCGCACAGGTCTCGGCTTTGGGGCCGCGCACCTCGGGCAGCACCCGCGGGGCAGCGGCACCCCGCAGCGGGGTCTCGGGGCGGGGGGGAGCAGCGGCACCCCGCAGCGGGGTCCCGGGGCGGGGGGGAGCAGCGGCACCCCGCAGCGGGGTCCCGGGGGGGCGGGGGGGAGCAGCGGCACCCCGCAGCGGGGTCTCGGGGGGGCGGGGGGGAGCAGCGGCACCCCGCAGCGGGGTCCCGGGGTCGCCGGGGGAGGGAGCAGCCCCCGGCAGCGCCTTCCCGAGCTCACGGCCCTGCTCTGCTCCGGCTGCGTCCCGAGCCCTGTCGTGGCAGCGTGGAAGTACGTTTCTGTAACGTAAGAACTTTTTGCAACATTTGCAATCATGTTTATTTCACTAATTTGTCTTTAAGAAAAAAAAAAAAAAAAAAAAGAAAAAACCCCACGGAACTGAAATTTTGAAACAAATTCTTACCCATTTGGATTTCCTACTTACAATTCTATTTTAAAAAATGTTGAAAATCAAAGTACTATGTTTTCATGAAGGCAGGTTCACAAATCCTTCTTGTCAGTAAGACTTGAGACTCTGCAAGAGTGCATGTGGGGTATTTCAGAAGGTTACAAGGGTCACAGCTTTCCCAACAACGTCCCTACTTCTGATTCCTTGATGGCCAGCTCCTTGTACTGCAACAGCTCTGAACCATGAAGCCATACATGTGGAAATACAGTAAATGCTTAATTTTGGGTGCAGCTAAATTTGTTTTTCATCCAAAACATTTATTTAAATGTGTGTCCTGTCTGGATGTGTTTTGGCTTTTATGTAATCCAACTGCCACAAGCACAGACAGTAGTGCACTGACTTTTTAGACACAAACAAGCTCATTTCTTGTCCACTGCAGTTTTGAAAACATGAGAACAGAGGTTAGAAAATGCACTGAACTGAACGGAAATGAACTGAAAAGAAAGGATAAATTCAAGCAGTTTTAAGGTCTGGTGATTTTTTCCTCCACAGCATGACTTTGCACAAATCACACTGGAACCATGGGTTGAAATTGCGTTAGTACGCTTGACTGCCCTTCAAGTGTTTTGCAGGTGCCAAAGTTGTTCAGGCCTGGTTCTTCAAGTATGAAGGTCAGTGAAATTGAAGATTAATTTGTATTATAACTTGACCATCTTATTTTAGTCATATTTATCAAAAATTGAGCACTGTACCGGCAAGTAAGCAGGAATTAATATCTGGATATCACTATTTATAGTGATAATATAATGTCTACTATTTATGTAAAATCTGTCAAAGCAAACCCAAACCAGAGATTTTTAAAGCTGAGGTACTTAAAATGGTGAAGCTTTACCACGTTAGGCAAGTCTGAGCAGCAACATAAAGCATGCCATGGAGCGTACTTTAACTGAGAATTGAATGATGACAGTGAAGTGGATTTTTTAACTGTTACATGCAGCTAGATTTCTAGAAAGGTATGGTGGCCACACAGACTAAGGAATTTTATGAAAACATCTTTCAAAACCCCTGGTGAGGAGGATTGTATATTGAAGGACTGTGAAGGTGAAGAGCAGCTTTTTCTGTTTTACTACTCAAATAAAAGGAAATGTTACTTCAGTCATAAGATCTCGTTTCATCTGCCTGAAATTACATCCGTGTGTACAGCCTCTAACATGGGCAATAGGTCTCTAGCTGCCTCAGGAGAAAAGATTTGAAACTCATCTCAGCTACTAAGCAGAGAAGAAGAAATACAGACACCTGAGTTTCCTCTACCTCGCAGGTTTCTTCAGTCTTTTTGCAGCTGCTTCCATGTGTGCTTCTGAAGAAGTGAACTGCTAGTACCACTACGGTTCATTAGCATTCTTCAGGAGAGCATGTTTTAATTAATGGCTGGGCAAGAAACACTTGCCATCTGACAATTTTAATTTCCCACAAACAGAAAGTGACACCATACATTTACAAACTTGAAATCAAACTAATCTAACAGTAAAATGAACCCTTGTTTTTTCTAGTCTTTGACTGAGAACTATGTTCTAATTTTACACATAAGGTAAAAAAGCACATTAATAAAATTATCTAGCTGTGCACATATGTTTGGGGAAGGTGGTAATTCAGAATTCTGCTTGCAAATGCTCTATCATGATAGAGAAAAAAAGATAAAGATTTTTCTCAAGCAAAAACTATGCTGAAGAGCATCTGAAACTGAGTCTCACCCTAATTAAATAGGTTGTCCAGTAGAAAAGAAAAACTCTCCATATGACTCCCTCCAAAATATATTTATTGAACTTACTTTGGGTTTAAGATTCAAATATTTGCACAGTAAGATAATAAAGACAACATGTGAAATTTTATTATTTCACAAACAGAATGGTTGCACATGGAGATAGAACGACGGAAACCAGGAAGAACCTGGTAACTGTAACAGCAGCACCAGCAACCTGGAAAACCAGCAACCTGCTTAATTATTTGATTCGTTGTAAGGATTACTTATTATTAACTGGCTAACTGAAGGAAAATTATAATTAACTCAACAAGTACAAAGGCATATGTAATGTTCTTCTGAAACAGGAAAGCTCAGATCCTTACTGTTACAAATTAATACATGGTTCCATGTATCATTTAGGGAACTGGATGTCACGGGGACTGGGGTGTTTAGGAAACAGGCCAACCAAGCCAGTTTCAAGCTTCAGAAGAAGTACTGATGGTCATAAGCAGTTCACATTGCTAGCAGTTCTTAATTACTATCAATCATTATTGTTACACATACGGAACAATTAGTCCTTAACAAACCTATGCCAGCTAAGCTGTGAGCACTCAACAGAGCAGAGCTGATGCCTAGTGCCGATGGCTGTGCTCCGTGGTGGTCCTCAGTCACCACGGCCAAGGTGATCAGGCCTGAGAGCTCCTTGCAGGCAGTTTGCCATCTTTCTTCTTTGCTCAGCTGATGTTTTATACTCTCCATCCCCAATCCAAAAGAAAAGGAAATGCTCTCATCTGCTCTTGATGACTTGTTTTGGGAATCGGGAGATGTGCTGGGTTTTGCTTAATTCTGCAGGTACCACTAAGAGACATTTCTTGCCTGATCTGCAGGATTATCTTGGTTTTATGAGGCATCTTTCCCTTTCTGCTATGTTGTTTGGTTATTTGGTGACAGGTTTCTAACTGTCATTTCTTAGGTAAGCTTGATTTTGCCTAGTTAGTGAGGCTTTAAGAAAATAGCTGGAAAGAGTGAACCAGGAAACCGTAAGCTGTACAGGATCACTTCAGCTGCTGCGAAAAATCAGAGTGACTCTTCCCGAAATGTATTTCTTGCCATGTGAAGAAGGTGATTGGGAACACTCTGCACAGGCATACAGGTCCTACAAGCCTGTAGTCACTGATTTAAGTAAAATGGCTGAAGCTGCCTCCTATGGCACAGATACAGACTCTACCTCAACTGTCAGCCAACACTTAAACGCAATCTGAAGTAAAACCGGTGCGTTTAAATGAAAACGGCAGAGCTCTGAGAGTTAATTGTAGGTGGATAATGTCTGCCTCAGAGGTGGGGTGGATACTTGGTAAAGCATTGCCATCTCACTTTAATCCACACCTGCAAACCCGTCAGAGCATTCAACAAGTGAGTTTTGGGTACCTCTGTCCTGTGAAACCCACCGTCCTCAAACAGACGCTTCTCATACAGTGCTGAGAACGAAATTCGTGCGCTCCACGAGCTAACTCAGGAGTCACCTCTTTGAGGCTAGGGGGTGACGAAGCAGGATTCCCTTGGCGTGAGGTACTTCATGCCGGTTAGCCCCCTTTTTCAGGGGAGCAAAACCGGAGCTCAGACCTTCCCCAGAATGGGGCAGGCTCATTCAGTCCCAGGTTCATGCTCCCGCCTGGGAGGCTGGAGCCGAGCTGTCTTTTTCCTACTCTGCCTGATTTACCACGTAACTTACAATGAAGATAAGGCTGGAGATTATCTTTGATCTCTTCTTTTGAACCTGCTTCAGCTTTGTCAAAACAACCGAGCATTTGCAGGCGTAGGACCCAGAGCCGCCGCTCCCGCCGCCGCCGAGAGCACCCGGCGGGCGCGCCGTCCCTGCGGAGCGAGGCGCGTTAAACCCGGCCTAGCCCGGCAGCGCCCTGCGCGCTCACCGCCGCCCGGTCCCGGTCCCCGGTCCCGGTCCCGGTCCCGGTCCCGGTCCCGGTCCCGGTCCCGGTCCCGGTCCCGGTCCCGGTCCCGGTCCCGGCGGTGGCGACTGCCCGGGCGGCCACCCCGGCGCCTCCCGGGGCCCCGAAAGCCGCCGGCGCTGGCGGCGGCGCGGCGCGGCCCGGCCCCCTCACGGGACGGGGCGACGCCCCCGCCCTGCGGCCATTTCCCCGCCCGCCCGCGGGAGGGCGGAGCGCGCACCCGGAAGCGCTCCCGGAAGGCGGTGCCGCCCCGCGCGGGTGCTTCCGCCTGGCTTCCCCGCTCGGCCCCTCCGCCACGCCGGCGCCGCCGCCTCCCCGCTCCGCTCCGCTCCGCGCCGCTCCGCGCCGCCGCGCCCGCTCCGCGCCCGGCCGGCTCTGCGTCCCCCCCGCCCCGCCCCGCCCCGCCTCTCCCCCCCGGCCCCGGGCGATGCCGCTGCGGGGCTCCCGGGCCGCCGGGCCCTGCGGGCGGCTGCCGCCGTGGCTCCTGCTGGCGCTGGTGGCCTGGGCCGCGCGGGCCTCCGAGATCACCTTCGAGCTGCCCGACAACGCCAAGCAGTGCTTCTACGAGGAGATCGCCCAGGGCACCAAGTGCACCCTCGAGTTCCAGGTAGCCCGGCGGGGCTGGCGGGGAAGCGCTGGGCCGGGCCGGGCCGGGCCGGGCCTGGCCGCGCTGGGCCGGGCCGGGCCGGCGGAGCTGGGCCCCGGGGGGCCGCGGCCGGGGGCCCTGTGCTGGCGGGGGAGGCTCTCGGCTTCCCGGATCCCTGCGCGCCGCTGCGAGTCGTTGGGAGCAGCGCCCGGCCCGGCGCGGCCCTTGGAGCCCAGGCAGAGCTCCAGCCCGGCGGAGGGAGGTGGGAGCCTGGCTCGGAGCTAAAGAAGAGCTATGAACCTGGCCCGGAGAACTGGCGGTGCCTTCTACCCTCCTCAGGAGCGTGGAGAACACCTAAAGCGTCCCCGCCCAGCAAGATGCCGCGAAAGCAATTTCCCAGTGGTTTGTGAAGCATTTGCGTGATGAGCAGGATGCAGCTTAAGGAGCTAATGCTTCTTATTTCAGAGTATGGTTCAAGTGGGTGTCACGTAGCAAACAGTAAGAAAGTGGTGGAATAGGCATGCAGTACTAGCAAAGTGTCCTGGGCATAAAGCAGGACAGGAGTCCTTCAAAAAATAAAATGTGCAGGCAACTGACATCTTGGTTAACCACATCTGTGGTTAACATGCACGTATTAAGTGAGGCTGCAGTTTTTCTTACTTTTCCCAGTTTCTCACGCTTTGAACGTGCAGCCGTCATGATAGAGCGTGCTGTGCAGCTTTGGGATGTATCAAGCAAACAGCCCTGACAGTTTTGGTGCTTTTGAGTGTATCAGCAGAGATTGAACCATTCAGTCTGTCACTTCAGCTGGTGAAGTCGCTGACACTACAACAGCAGCATGAGAGAGAAATCATCCTTGGCAATGGGAATCGCAGTTACCTTCGGGGGCTTTTGAAGGGGCTATGTACTTTTATGATCCGACTCTCCGTGTTGAAGTTCTGTGTTTTTTTAATTTACCGGCTGCTGGCCTGCCTTTCATATTTTGGGGAGCATTGCTGCCAAATATCAGTCCTTGTTACTCTGTCCTACGTGTTCTAGTCCTTCCTGTATCTTTTTCCCTACCCAAACGTTTCTTGTCCCTGCTTGTTACTTTCATAAGTCTTTCCTGTGCAGTATTTCCTCCCCCCTGTGTTGAAGTGGATATAGCTGGAGGTTGCTGGACAGATAAGCCTGCTGCTGTTGCTTTTGTTGCTGACCAGAACAGGACTAGCATTGTTAAAAGTAAAGTCTGGACTTGACCAACTGCTGGTAGACTGAAGTGCTGTGTGTATGTCCTTTGGCAGCATGTTTCAGGAGCTGAGAGGAGGCTCAAGCAAGCTCTGTGGGAAGGAATCCTAGGGGAACTTCAAATCCCTGGCAAATCTTTACCATGTGTATGTAAACTGGCCTTGTGAGGGTGTGTGATATAACTGAACGTGAATGACTTTCATGTAATTGGTAAAAAGCACAACCCTGTCGAATTTGAAATCATACTTCAAAAATGAGCCATCATTTCATCATAGAAAAATCTTATTTTTGTTTTTCCTTCCAACCAGGTAAGCGTTTCTGTATGAAAATCCCAAGTAGATAAAGACATCCAGGGAGAGACATCCAGAGATCCAGACATCCAAAAATTTTTTTGCTCTTTGTATCTTGTCATCACATTTTTGGAAAAACTGTGAAGCTACTGCTTGCCAACTGAATATTTATAAAAATTCCTGTTTATGGGGTAGCTACGGCCCAGATCTCTTGTTATTTCATTTGTACCATTAATGTTATTGCTTTAATAACTTGATACCTAAATAAACTGATGTGAGTTTAAATAATACTATGTGAACTGAAGTGCAGATACTCAGATACTAAAATATTTCAGTGATTTCTGCAACATATAAAAGGGGCATGCCTTTAGGTATAAGCCTCTTCCTCCTTCAGCATGTTTTATCTTAAAAGCAAGAAGTTTGGAGCAAAGATTAAGTGTAAAACTACTAGCCTCAGAGTCATCAGAACACCCACGTTATGAATACGTAAGCTACCGAGTAGTCTTTCTGTAGAGGTGGGATAGCTAGCCTACAGAGCGATATGCTGTAGGCCAGCAATAATGAAAGCCTGAAAAAAACCCTTGAGACAATCAGGTGAAGTTTCGAGTCACTTGTAGGCATTACCCAGATGTGCTGGAAGAAACGATGTGCCTAGCTGTGCAGGAGGGAGGCAGCAGAACCCCCAGAACAGTGCTCTGAGCACAAGCACACGTGAAGACCAGCAGGTTGAAGTACCTGTTCTACTGGTTGAATGCCATTCCTGTGGCCTAAAGCAGCTTGAGCTGATAGGGTGGTTAAATTCTCTTGGCCTGATGGAAAGGAGCCTGTTAGCAATCTCCTACAGCTGAATCAATTCCATGGAGAACTTGTGAATACAGCAATGGTTGATTTGTTACAGTAAACTCTTTGCTGCCCCATCAAGTTTCATCTGCTGTAGCCTCTGCTGTTTTACAATTATTTAAAACAAAGTAACTAAAATTGCTCTCATAAACGGTTTGAAAATACAGTTGACATTACATGTCCTGAACCTAACGTATTTTGAAAGTCTTCTGTAGGAAAATAATTTTGCAGACTTGCTCTGAAAGATTTTCAGATGAATGCGTTATATTTTAAAACATTTGTTAAAGCAAAAAAATTTTGCAGTGCCACTTGACAGATCATACTTCTTAGGAGAAGTGTATAAATGTCTGTTTTGTTAAAAGGACAATTTCTTGGTTTCCGTTTTCAGGTGATCACCGGAGGTCATTATGATGTTGACTGTCGGTTGGAAGATCCCGATGGCACTGTATTGTACAAAGAGATGAAGAAACAATATGATAGCTTCACATTTACTGCATCCAGAAATGGAACATACAAATTCTGCTTCAGCAACGAATTCTCCACTTTCACACACAAAACTGTGTACTTTGATTTCCAGGTCGGAGAAGATCCACCACTGTTCCCTAGTGAGAACCGAGTAACTGCACTTACCCAGGTAAAATGCTGTTGTGTTTGACAGCAGCTGCTAGGTGGGGGCAATGTTTTTTCAAGTTCAACTGCATTAGATATCTATATTGCTTTTGAAAAATCAATGGGTTGGAGCATTTTAAAATAATCTGGATTACTACAAATAAGCTTTCTTCCTGAAGATAGGATTTAGAGAACACAGAGCAGAGCTGGGAAGGAATCACCAAGAGCTAAAGAAAAAGTTAGGGTAGTAATTTGAACCTTAAACTCTAGGCCGCTGTCTTCTTTGTTTTGTTTGTTTTTTTTGTTAAGGGAACTTCCTTTTAATGCCATGGTTCTGTTCCTCTTGAAGTGTGGATTTCACAACCTGTAAATATCAGTGGATCAGGGGTTTCAAAATTTCCAAACTTTGGAGAACCTTTGAGAATTGTTTTTATATTTAAAATGGTAGAGTCTTTTTTGGGGGAGGACCTAAGTTGACCTCTCATGTGTCTGCCATCTTTAAAATGGAGAAGAATATTCTGGCAAAATAAACAAATTAACAAAATCAGCCATATTTAGCTGGCTTCCAGACATTTGTCCTTTATAAGACACTAAGAAGTGTCAGAGCATTATTATTATATTCTCAGGATTTTACAGTTTTGTACAACCTCTGTCCAATCTAAATCCATCAAAACTTCCTTTTGAACATTTGCTTCATTCCCACTGATGTTCTTACCTCATAACCACCCGCAAACCTCGCTTTAAACAACCATTAAAGAATGCTGAGCATGGTTGCTATTTTGCTCGTCTGGACTCAGCAGTATAAATACCGCTTCCCAAATGCCAGTCTCACTTGAATTTACCTCACGTAAGTCTGCAGTAGCTGAGGTCTGTACTTGCTGTGAATTCAACTACAGCTCTTACCTCTTCTTGTCACTCTTCTGCTCTGCTTTATTTTGTATTCTGATTCTTGATCCTGTATCTTTCCATCTCTTTTCCTTACTTTCGTCTTCATTTTGTTCAGTCTGTGTGTTCTGTTACGTCTGGTTTTTCTTTTGCTCTCTTGGCATCAGCAGAGAGATTTTGAGAATGCAGAACATGTGGTTCCTGGGTGTAGCATCTCTGCAGCCCCTTGCAGCCTGTGGGAGAAGATACATAAAAAAATAGTTTATCACTGGGTTGTAGCATACATAATGCAAATAAGGTATTTGGGAAATGGAAAGTTAATTTTCAGAGTACAGCACGTCTTTGGTAAGAAGGTTCTTGTTGCAGTTTTCTTGAGGCTTGTAGCATGACCAAATTTGGGCAGCCTTTCACAGGGACAGCCAGAGTGACTTTTTGTTTAAATACCCTGTGCAGACTTAGGAGAGCTCTATAATTTATCATTGAGACCAATGTCAGAACTTAGTTTGGAAAACCTCTTCCTGAATTTTGTTGAGAAGAATATCTTAGACTTGTTCAGATACCTCACTTGAAAGCCATCAACTTAAAAAGACAGACACAGATATAAGTAACTGAGAGAGGTCCTATCAAGTTGTTAAACATTTCCTTCTATAACAGGCCGTGCTGTTTGATCTTCAGGAAATACTGATTTTAAGCCATAAAACAGAAAAACTGTAACTAGAAATTAAGTATTTTGAAGATCTCTTGATTAATCTCTTGATGATCAAAATGCAGTACCGACTTACTTACAGAAGATAAACTGAAAGTGGAAGATGTTTGTGTGAAAATGATCTAGAGCTTGGAAAACTGGTAATATTTTTTTTAAATGAAAAATGACAACGAAGTTGGCCAATTTGTTAAGTATTTGTTATGTGATTATGTTACGGAGCATTCAGGAACGCTGTAAGGTAACAGAATTGTCCTTTCTCTAACTGCTTTTTATGTACATGACTAAGAGAAGGGTCACTTGCCTAAAGAACGTGTTGAGTTCAGTAATGTAGATTTTTAGGATGCTTTACAACAAGTGAGAATTATGCAATGAAGAATGTCATACTTGTGAAACACAGATGCATTTAATATATACTATGAGGATCTTAATGTTATAAGCAACTGTTTGTTTTCCTGTTATGTGTGGAATTAACAACTGGGAGATGACTGACATTTCGTAAGTGTTTCTAATGTTCATTTTGAACCCAAATATACAGGATTTAAGATTTGTTTAATCGTTCTCAGTGCCCGTTGCCCTTAATTAGATCTGCAGTTTTACATGCTTCTGGTTTTAATAGTCTGTTGCATTCCTGTATATAGAGTTTGATCAATATAAATTAAATTTTACTGCATTTACAGTATTTCAGTCTGACAACGGACTGAGTTAATCCTTAGCTTGCAAAGTTACATGAATCCTAATTTTAAATATCAAACCACAAAACTTTGCAGAAAAAGCACTGGAATGGTTCTTAATTCAGTGGTGTGTATTTGTTTGCTTCTCTAGATGGAGTCCGCGTGTGTTTCAATTCATGAAGCTTTGAAGTCTGTTATCGATTATCAGACTCACTTCCGCTTGAGGGAAGCGCAGGGCCGCAGCAGAGCAGAGGATTTAAACACGAGGGTGGCCTACTGGTCAATAGGGGAAGCAATCATTCTTCTTGTTGTTAGTATCGGGCAGGTATTTCTCCTCAAAAGCTTCTTCTCGGATAAAAGAACCACAACAACCCGTGTTGGATCATAACTGGTAGTGGTAATGGTTCAGGTCATTGTGTGCTACTCATCTGTAAAAATTACTGTTCTCCAATTAATTGCAGGTACAAAGGATCTGAATATATGCAACATTCAGATGTGTCTACCCCTCATCCCTTAAAAATCACAAAGCAGACCCAAAATGTTATGAAAGGGACACATGATTTTAAATATGTTAGAAATACTTTGGAACTTAAGTTTCTTCTGATTCCTGTGTTAAATATCTGGCAGTGACCAGCCTCTCTTCATTTCTACTGATTTCAATCCAAACTGAGTTTGATTTTTACCAGTAAGATTAGCCATCTGCAGTATAACACTTTAAAATAACCCAACAGTCTAGTGTCTGATATGAGAGCCAATATATATGAAAATTTGATTTGATTTTAATTTTCAGGCTGAATGTATTGGATTATAAAAAGGCAAATGTGGTTAACTGTTGTGCGCTGTTTTGATTTACTGTTAAAAAAATAATCCAATGATACCCCTTGCTTATTTGTAAAATCATTGCAAGCTTGACAACATATCATAGTGCAAATTCTCCATCAGCCTGGTAAGTCTTCACCTTTAAAACTTGCTAAATTTTGTACTTGAGTGTTTGCTTAAACATACATTCTTCTATATTAAAATAAATGCATTTCCTCTTTTACGATGTTTTTTTCACTAAACAAATTGTAAACTGAGACTACTCAGGAAACACAGTTTCTGTGTTCAAAAATCCAAATCTCCAAGTTTATTTAAAAAACATGCAATAAAATAGGGAATCCTGTAACTTTGTCACTGAAACTGTAGTTTCTGTACTCATACATGCCGCTGCTGTTTTGTGGATTTAAGACCAGAAGTAGCTTGGTTTGAGCAGCACAGCACCAGCACTGGACGAGGTTATGTAATGTGTTAGGCACATATAAAGGTTTTTACTAAATTGTTTTCCTATTAAGAGGCCAATTTGATATTGATACTGCATTGCACGAGTGCTGTAAGTTTTACTTTACTGTGTGTGGTGCACTGATACTTGATGGCCTTGTGCATCTAATTGCCACTCTTTTTTGCTAGTGGTCAGGAAATGTTTTAAATATTTCAGGTTATCTTTTTGGTAGAGCTATAGTTAACATTGCTTCCACTGCTCATGTCTTTAGTAGCTTATGTACTGTAAAGTCTTGTTTTAATTGGATGTGGAAGGTAGTCAATGCATGTACCTACACGTAGCTTGAATTGAGCTGGTCATAATAAGGCTAAACTCCTTCAAATGGCTCTGGAGGAGTAAGTAGACTGAAAAATTCTTAAATGCACACAAACTAAACTAAGGTGAAAAAAGTTGTCATATATATTACTGGCTAATTCAAAAGATGCTTCCTAAACAAGTTTTCAGCAAGCAGAGAAAGAATGCTAAACCCTTATTAATTGCCCCTGTTATTTCTAGCAAAAATTTGAAGTTACATGTACAGGTGACAGTTGAGCAGTCTGAAAAATTGATCTAAGATGATTTTAAAATCTTGTGATGGTTGAAAAAATACCCCCAAAAGTGCACCTCGTCTCTGTTGTGAACTGAACGGCTGCTCTTTTGGAAACTGAAGAAAAACCTCAGACAGCTCGAAAATTATTGAAAAGGTCAGGGAGTTACTAAAAAGCTCAATGTATGTAAAGTGCAGGATTATATGTTATGTTTTTCTATCCTGTATTGAATTTTAAATACTGCAGTCCCATTTTGGGATGCAAGCTTCCCAGAAAGTTAGACTCACAAAGACCAGAAAACAAAAAAACTACTGCTTTCTTCTTATGATACAAATCTGTGCCTGCACACAATATTCTTGACTGTACCTATATGCTTTATTCTTGTGTTTCAGCAACTGATATCCAGTACTTTTTGTGCTGCATTGCACACAATAATGAGGCAAGTGGTACACTTTGGGTGCAAGTGTCGGATGAAAACATGATTTAGTTTTGATAGTGTCCACTGTTACCTTCTGCAGTTTTAATATCACTTGTGTAGCTTTAATCACAACAAAAGCATTTGTTTTAAAGATTGAAACACGTTGGGTTTTTTTCCACTGAGTTGTTCTGTGTGCTGTCAAAACTGTAAACAATGGGATAAAACAGATAACAGTCGGCCATCACATGTCTCTTTACGCTTTCATAGTGTTTGAATGTGTGAAGTGGGACTGTTCAGCTCAATATTACTCCCACTGCAGAGGTTTAGCAGACTTGACTTTTGCATCGAAGTTAGGTATGTGAACCAATCCTCTGGTATCCTGCTGCATAATAGGCAGCAACAGCTTAAAAATGCCTTTATTTTTGTGTTATTAAAAACATGGCACAAATACACGTGTTTAAACATAGCTGTATATAGTTTTTAAAATAAGTAAATAGGGTGTAATAAAACACATGCTAACATGCAGTGGATGAAGAAATGCGTTGTGACTTTTGGTTAAAGCTGCATCTTTTTAATATATGAAAAGAATAGTTTGGTTAACGGTGTGATATACAAGTAAACGCCCTGCGTTAAAGGGGATATAACTGTGTTTTTAATTGCTAAAGGCCCTGGGTTTCAGCTATTCCTTGGATGTTTTATGTTTACAGAACTTCTCTTCATGTCCTGAAATGTCAGTTCTTGTTTTAGTTGGGGGTGGGGGGAAGTTTAGTTTGAATAAGACAAAAAGCAGACCCTGTGAAT
This sequence comes from Morus bassanus, assembly GCA_031468815.1. Taxonomy (NCBI): domain Eukaryota; kingdom Metazoa; phylum Chordata; class Aves; order Suliformes; family Sulidae; genus Morus; species Morus bassanus. The sequence continues at coordinate 18,387,405 of CM062600.1, read as the reverse complement.
ATTGTATGGGAAAATAAAAATTAATATATGAATGTGGTCTGATTGTTTTGTTTGCATGTGGGAGTGGGGAGCATTATTCTTCAAAAAAGCTTTGAATAATAATTTGAGTATTCAACTTGTAATTTAACACATTACAGTTAATCTACCACCTGGCACTTGATCATTACTTCTATTGCTGTACATCAAGAAGTGTACTGGTTCACTGCTGTTCGTAACTAGCTGTGCGTTCAGGTCACTGGAAGGACAAGTTTCAGCAAGATAGTGGGGTTACTGGCTCTTTGCTCAGCATGTTAGCAGTGCAGGCAGTAATATTAACAAATCTGTTCCTGTTGGAGTGGAATTCAAAGTATTTGGCTACAGATGCCAGGAATTATTTGGGCCCTATTGTATCTTTTCACATTAAGTCTGTTAATATGGAATGAGCTAGACAGGTGCATCCAATTCGTGTTGTCTAATGATGGGATATAAACATCAAATATTATTTAGTAACTAAATGTGTGATTGGAGATATTAACCTCGAAGTGATTGAAATCTTCCAACATCACCTGATATGATGTTAAAAACGGATTAAACTCCTGTATAGCTCAGTGGAGGAGCGGTCCTCCAGGGGTGAGATGAAACCAGGAGTTTAACACAGGCCCTAACTGAGACAGAGTCTTTGTCTCACGTTCTTCCCCTTGACTTCCATGGTTGTCAAATCAAGTTCCAGAAAAGCAAGGTTATAGTGTGTGCATACTGAGGATGCTACTGATCTTGATGCAGAGACGTGAGGGGAAGTGACAACTCATGTCAGCTTCAGAAATACTTTGGTTACCCAACAGTAGCAGCTCTCAGAAGGTTCATTATTTGTATTAAAAAGTCCTTGTTACAAACCTCAGGGCAAGATCTTATGTAACCATAAGATGGTTTTTTACTTCATGATACTTCTAAGCAGGTTGATTTGACCCACTCATACCTTCCCCCCCACCTGCTGACAAGAACCCAGACACACGTGCGAGTGCTCTGGTCAGCATCACTGGTGTGCAACACAGCAATTTAAAGCGATTTGACTGCCTTGTGCATCCATGTTTTATGTTTCCTAGCACTACAGGCTGTTTTGCTGGTGAGCTAACAGGAAAAGGAGTGACATGTGGTATGCTGTACCCTTTTTTCCATCCTCCTGTTTTCAAGATGCAGAGTTCTTTGCTGATGAGTCAGTCACCTGTACTGTGGTTTTACCAGAGTGCAGAAACTAATCTTGATAGGAACACCATGTTACTCAATCTCGCTGCTGTTAATTGTGTTTGGTTGTCAACTGAGGCCATTGAACAGGACTTCCTAAATATTTCCATAGCCTGTATCTCTCACTGTGAGACACTGTCCAGCTCAGAGTGCAGCCTTCAACAGCCTGTGTTGTACAAATGTCCACATTTCGTAGCAGAATGGGTTTGGTTGGTGTGCTCCCACAGGAATGTCGTCACGGCCTCCTGCCAGCCACGTGTGACAGGGCATGACCCGTGATCAGCTGCATAGCCAAGAGCTCTCCACTTGGTGGAGTATTCCTGGTTTAAGCAGAAAACTTCTTGTTAGAGATGTGATCACTTCCTCTCTGTGTCTTCGGCATTCTTTCCCAAAATTCTGCACACATGATTGTGACGCCGAGGACAGCAGATTTGTTCACTCCTTAAAAGAAAATAGGTTGACACTTTTGCTGTCATGCAGGATATCAAGAACTGAGGAGCAGCATTCTCCTCCTGTAAGAAATCAAACATGAGTGAAAAGGCTTTGGGAATGTTAACGTATTGATAGGAGACAAGACTTTTTTTGGCACAGCACTGCCAAAGAAGGTTATCAGAAGTAGTCAACATGGATTCACCAAGAGATATCATGCTTGACCAACCTGATAGCCCTCTTTGATGGCTAATCCAAGAGAGAGAGAAACTCTGCCAGTTTCTTCTTTCCTGAAGCCACAGCTCCAGCCTGCAGTGCTGGCAAGCAGGCTTGGGCACAGTGCTGGGGAATGTTTTGCCATCTCACAGCAGTTCACAGGAGAAACAGCTCTGGGTGACCAGCAACACTCAGCTACCCAGGAGGAACAAAGCCAGAATGGATGATTTCTGTTGCGCTAACTACAAAATGGCACTTGGAAGGTTTGCAGCAGAACAGAGAAAACCAAAAACCTTGCAGAGACCATTATCTGCCCACCTGCAGCTCCAGGATGGTCTCTGCATGCCAGTGGTGGCATCTGAAATGAAGGCAGAGAAGCTGACCGTGACGTATTTGTGGGAAGCTGGACCTAACCTGGGATATGCTAAAAAAACAACCCCACAAATCCAATGGCCTGCACCTCCTGCTGAGTTCCTCCGAAGGAGCTGCTGCTGCCATCCCTGAGAGGGACTCTTCCCCAGCCCACGGCCTCCTGCTCCCAGTGCGTGCCCCGCTGCCCCTCTCCAAGGCACCTGTATTGGTCACGGCCACCGACTGTGAGGGTTACCCAGCCTGCGGGTGTGTAAAGATTGTAACCGCAGGCTTCTCAGGATTCTGCAACACATCCGGGTTTCTGAAAATGTCTTTATTACAAATTACCACAAAACTACTAGTAGTGAAAAGAAATATGTACATATACAAAGATATACTACAAGCCACTGCAAAATTATCACTAGGAAAGCAAGTATATACATATTTTGCAAGAGTAAAGCACATGTCTGTGATTATAAGTTATTACAGAATTCCAACTAGGGAAGCAAGTACATACTTATGAACGTTTAACTGTGCATGCGCCTATAAATATATTACGTGAGTTGTTACTGGTCTGACACTCACCAGACCGCTCCCAGTGGTGGGGCTAGTTGACAACAGAACAAGTCTCACTTCAAAGATGATTTACATCACAGAGTCCAGGATCAGCCAGGCGTCCCTGGCGAGGGTTTGGTCTGTCCAGGAGAGCTCATGCAGAGAAGCTCTTGCAGAGCTGTTCTTACAGGGAAGCTCATTTTCGGTAAGATGCAAGTTACTTTTTACACCTTTTTGGTGCAGGTAGATAAGTGGGCATAGGACATCAGTTCCTGGAATAGTTGTTGCTGACTCCTGTTTTCAGGGAAGGTCAGTTTGTTATCACAGTTTCTATATCCTGCACTCATCAGGGTTTCTTTCTCATGCCAACTTCTCCCCATCAAGGAGATTTCAGCTGAGCTTCTCAGGGATGTCTCAGTACTCCAGCTGAGGAGATATCCTTTGTCTGTCCCTTCTCTGGGTCACCTTTGTGTCGGCTCCCATCAGCATCCCTCGTGTTGCCCCTCCACAGGCAGGGAGGGGGTAGGACTCAGCACCCACTCCCCCTAGGGATCTGAAACATGGTCTAGTGGGGATCCTAGAGCAGGCACCGTAGGAGCAAGGTCTCATTCTTCCAGGGTTTCTTTGCCCATTGCAATCTCCAGTGCTCCTTGCCATCTGGCAATGGCCCTGGTCTCCCTCCTGAAACGTCTGCTCCGTGCCACGTCTCTGCTGCGTTGGTACCACACATTTGTGGCATGGAGCAGGGCCAAGGCAGGATGTCATGCCTGGGGCCAGGGCGAGCCAGGGAGAGGACTGGGGGCGGTTCTCCCCCCCAGGAGACTGCAGGTCCCACTGGCAACAGCTTGGGCACTGCCAGTGCTGTGACTGCTGCTCAGGAGGACACGAGAACAAGGCCCCTCCATGTTCTCATTCCCACAAAGCTGCTGGTGGGTAAAAGCTCTGCCACTGATCAAGAGACTCCAAAGGGTGCAACAGCCCAGGCAGCAGAGCCCGGCCTCTTCAGGGGAAGGCTTTTCCTCAGCTCCAAGAAGTCTGTAGGGGATGAGGTGGAGCAGGTCTGTGTGGTTTCTGGCAGAGGAGCCACAGGCTTCTGCTCTCCCCAGCCGTGTGGGAAAACAACCCCCAGAAAGATCCCTTTAACTTCCAGAATTGCTTCTTTTCAGCTCTTAAATGAAAATACAGACAGCTGGTGTCAATGAGCTGCTCTTAATAAGACTAAAGTTCAGGTGGTGTCTATCAGACTAGTTACCCCCCACACACACACACCACAGATGACATCTGTGAGAAGATGCCACAGATGTCCAGGCTGCCTGCAGCCACTGAAAACCCCAGGTTCCCTTTTGCTGGCCCTTTTGGGCTGAGTGCTGCCTCATGGTTTACGTTTTCTCCTAGTAAAAGACTGAAGCTAACTAAGGACATTCTTCAGTAGCCGATGCCCAGTTGTGAGAGCACACTTGTGGGTGAACAGCTGCAGGGAAAGAGCTCCTTGGACAGCGGCCCTGCGCTGGGACACGATGAAGGATGTTGTGGAGGTCAGGCCCACGGAGGCCTGGGTAAAAGTTGGCCAATTCGCTGTTCCCAAGCTGCGCCACCCTCCGCTGCGGACCTTGGCTGTGTGTCAGCCCTCCTCCCAGTGCTCCGGCATCCATCCTCTCACCCCGGATCGCAATGGGATGCCAGATGTGAGAAAGGGATGAGAGCCCCAGATCACCCCAAATCACCGAAGTGCTAGTGAGTACCCTGTTAAAGCCAACAGCAAATTAACATTCAAACCCTTCCCCAGGTAAACCCAAGGGAAGCACAAAGGTTACACTTGTGCAGCTGCAAGCAGGTGCAGGATGAAATGCCAGTGCTGTAGCCCACCCTCCCTCCTGTCTTCAGGGAGGAGAAGGGTCAGTTTTGGCTCTGCCAACTTTATCTCAATTATAAGTACAGGAAGAAGAGAAACACCTTTCAAAGACAGCAAGTGACACGTTTCCTTGATTGTTGGATTTTTTTAAATTCTTTTAAACACAACTTCGAAATATTCTGTGGCTATATTTAGCATACAATGAGAATACTGGATGGCTTTATGAGATTACAACTTCCAAATGCTCTTCTGAGAAACCTTAGAAGTTACATACCAGCATTCTTCACTTTTCGGAAGTGTTTGGCGGAAAACATGCTACTTTTTTTTCTGGGGAGTCAAACCAACATGACCTGTTGACAGGTCTCTTTGGTAGCATTAGTGTCAATGGTGGTGGTGGTGGTGGTCTTTCTGGATGCTCTAGGAAGGATGTCCTGGGAGAAGGCTGTTGACTGGAGGCTGCTGCTTGTTCTCCTTGACCGAGGCTAGTTACAGTTCCCATGTGAGGGGTGTTGCTGTTGGTAACTGCTATGACTAGACTGTGATCAGCTGCTGTTTCTTGAAGGCCAATGTCAGCATTTCTAATGTCATCACCTAAATCCTTTCTGCTGGTAGTAATACTAGAATTTTTGGCGGCTCCTCTAGTTTCCTTGCTGACTCTGTAAAAATCTTTACATCCTATCATTCCCAGCAAACAAGATGGAAACGTGTTTTCCCTCTCATTTATCTGAGTTCTGCCTACACAAGTAATGCTGCTGTCAGACTCAGTACTCTGGCTCCTTGTCACTACCACTGCCAGTTTTAATCACCGCTGGAGAAAATGTGCTGCATTATTCATGTAATGTTTCCAGTGTTGCTTCTTTTGCTTTTTCTTTCTAGGAGGCCTCGTGTTCATCACTTTTCCTTCATAGACTATCTCTGCACTTGGACTCCTCATCTTTTTTTTCTCAGACTGTGTTTCACTACTTGCTGGATAGCCTGAAAGGCTGTCTTCACCTGTGCAGCAGTCACTGAATTCTGGTTCTCTTCTCGGGGTCATTTTCTCTTGCTAGACTTACGTGCTCCTCAGCTGCGCTCTCTGGGTGGCACATTTTGTACTTTTTCCACCAGGCTTTTCACTTTTCCTTCTGTTTATCCCTCAAGAAGGGGTCCTTGAACTGTTGCTTGATCAGCTGCTTGACCTGCATCTTTGGTAAGAGCAGTAGCATCTGCTGGGGGGTCCCCTCTCACTCTGCAGACCTCTCCTTTCAGTAGAGGATTGTGTTCTGTATTCTGGACTAGTAGACCGCCGTGAATTGTAAACATCATTAGGCTGAACCCTTGTCCTGCAGGAGGATTCATAGCCATCTCCAACCACCTTGCAGGTATAAAAAGCAGAACCCTGCCGCTGTCTACTTTGCTTATTTTCTCTTCTACGATAATGATCACTGTCTCTGCTTCTTGATCTCACTTTGCAGTGGCCTTTGCTACATGATCGTGATCTGCTAACTTCTCTGAATGTGGTGCTCTTATGACTTAGAGAGCCTCTCTGACTTTTTGGAGAGATCACAGAATCACAGCATAGTTGAGGTTAGAAGAGACTTGCCCTTGGTGGAAGAGGATCGCATCAGGGAATACTTAAGCAAACTCAACATAGATAAGTCCATGGGCCCTGATGGGATGCACCCACAAGCACTGCAGGAGCTGGCAGATGTCACTGCAAGACCACTCCCAGCAACCTTTAGTCTATCATGACAACTGGAGGAAGCACCCGATGACTGGAGGAAAGCAAATGCCACTCCCATCTTCAAGAAGGGCAAGAAGGAGGACCTAGGGACTATAGGCCACCAGCCTCGCCATGATCACAGGGAAGATGATGGAGCAGCTAGTCCTGGAAACCATTGCCAGGCACATCAACAAGAAGAGCATCATCAAGAGCAGTCAGTATGGCTTCACCGAGGGGAAGTCATGCTTGGCCAACTTGATAAACTTCTACAATGAAATGACTGGCCTCATAGATGAGGGGAGAGCAGTGGGTATCGTCTACCTGCACTTCAGTAAGGCTTTTGACACTGTATCCAGTAAGATCCTCACAGAGAAACTGTGGATGTATGGGCTGGATGAGCAGACAGAGAGGTGGATCGAACACTCATTGAACGGCCAGGCCCAGAGGGCAGCAATGAGTGGCACGAAGTCTAGTCGGAGGCCAGGAACCGGCAGCGTACTGCAGGGATCAATACTAGGTCCTGTTTAACATCGTCATTAATGATCTGGGTGATGGGGCTGAGTGTACCCTCAGCAAGTTTGCAGACGACACAAGACTGGGAGGAGTCACTGATGCACCAGAGTTGTGCTGCCAACCAGAGGGACCTGGACAGTCTGAAGAAATGGGCCGACAGGAACCTCATGAAGTTCAGCATGGAGAAGTGCAAAGCCCTGCACCTGGAGAGGAACAACTCCAGGCATGAGCACATGCTGGGGGCCACCCAACTGGAAAGCAGCTTTGCAAAAAAGGACCTGGAGGTCCTGGCTCAAGTTAAACACGAGCCAGCAGTGTCACCTTGTGGCAAAGAAGGCTCATGGTATCCTGGACTGCATTAGGAGGGATGTTGCCAGCAGGTGCAAGGAGATGATCAAAGGATAGCCCTCTACTCAGCACTGTTGAGGCCACATCTGGAGTATTGGTCCGTTGTGGGCTCCCCAGCACCAGAGAGACATGGACATACAGGAGAGAGTGTCCAGCAAAGGGCCAGATTTTGAAGGGACTGGAGCATCTCATACATGAGGAAAGGTTGAGAGAGCTGGGGCTGTTCAGCCTGGAGAAGAGGCGGCTTGGGGGATCTTCCCTACACCTGAAGGGAGGGTGTAGAGAAGAAAGAGCCAGGCTCTTTCCAGTGGTGCCCAGTGACAGGACCAGAGGCAGCAGGCACAAACCGAATACAGGAGGTTCCCTCTGAACATCAGGAAACACTTTTTTACTGTGAGGGTGACCGAGCACTGGCACAGGTTGCCCAGAGAGGTGGTGGAGTCTCTGTCCTTGAAGATATTCAGAAGCCGCCTGGACATGGTCCTGGGCAACCAGCGCTGGGTGGCTCTGCTTGGGCAGGGGGGTTGGACCGGATGACCTCTAGAGGTCTCTTAACCATGCTGTCATTCTGTGATTAAAGTGCAGAATAATTTTCCAACTCTCCTTTTCCTACTCTTTCTTATTACTTTGGATGTTGTAAACTATTGCTTTTCCTTGTGGAATAAAGATAAGAATTAAACTCCTGAAAGTAGCTTTCTGGAGGTGATTTGCAAAGTTTTCCAGGTGATACACGAAGTGCAATAAACAATCTGCAATTTTTTTCTGTGGAAGGCAAATGCCTATGGTTTTGGTGAAAGTTAAATGACATTTTGACCAGTTCTGCTGTAAAGGTATTCTATTCACTGTCGAAGCTCAGTGAAGTGAGCTGTGCAAAAACATTTCTGATATATTGCTCTGGAGCAGGAATAATATTGTTTGAAGGTGAATGTGTAGAGGGGTTATGTCTGTTACATATAACCTCAAAATTAGCTAATAACCTAATATCCATCCAGTATTAGATATCTATTATGTAAGTGTTGATGTAATTTAATGCAATGCCCTCTGTTCTTGATAGCTTTGTTATCAGTATGCTTTTACTGATCAAAGCTTTTATGATGTAACCTTGATTTGGAAGAGATATTTTCATTGCCCAGTTCTGGATACCTCTCTATGTCCTTATCTCTACACTTGCAGCATTTCTGAAATAGCCCATTGACTTTGTGTATGGCACTTCTGAAATTTCTGATTTTGCTTTGGAGTGGCCACAGCTGCTGATAAATTGAAGAGCTGGGATTATACTTGGGATGTATTAGCTGTGTTTGTTGTATTTCGTAGGCGAGTGAGCCATGTTTCTAGGTTTAACTTGGAAACATGGAAACGAAATTCTTCTGGTGATGTCTTCCAGCGTACTAGGTTTGTACTGTTTTGTGTGCATGGGGAAAAAATAAAAAGTTTCTCTCAGTAAAAGCATTTTGATGTTAATGCCATTAAATGGGTAAAAGGGAATACCCAAGAAAAGTACACTGTAGCTTACTAGTAGATGATAAAGAGCTTATACATACTGTAGAAAATCTAAATAGTCTTAAAAAAATGTAAATTTTAAATAAACTACCTTGAACTACAAAAACACGAGAGTTACAAAGAGAACCTGGGAGAAAACAAAGGCAACATTTTGACAGCTCCTACACACGGCATCTCAGAATCAGCTACTCAAATCATACTGCACCAAACACTCCCGTCTCACATTTCATTTAACAGAGATGAATGAGAAGAGGTGACCACGTCAAATAGAAATTGTTGTGTAGATAGGTAGCGTCACTCTTGTATAAAAGTGGACCCCCTAGGCCCTCTCCCTGTACAAACTGGATCCCCTTGGCCCCCTCCCATCACAGACTGGGACCCGTCCTGGTACAGACTGGATCCCCTGGGCCCTCTCCCCGTACAGACTGGGCCCTGTCCCAGTACAGACTGGATCCCCTGGGCCCCCTCCCAGCACAGACTGGGCCCCGTCCCCGTACAAACTGGCAGCTGCAGCCCGAAGCCCCCGAGCCTGAGGGTGGCAGGGAGCGTACTAGTGTTTGGTTTAGTGTTAGGCAGTCCTGTGAGGGGCAAGGAGTTGGACTCGATGATCCTTACGGGTCCCTTCCGACTCGAGACCTTCGCCTATGGTTTTCATGTTTAGCACGTTTTTATTTACTTTGCATTTGTACAGCGTGTTTCTGGAGTCTACATTTGGTCAGTTGTCAGCCTCTGGAGGTTTTATTGGAACTTACACCTTCAGAAAATGGCTGGTTGGAAGTCTGAAGCTTCTGCAAGAGTAGACTGCAGTGTGTATGAAAAAGGCTCGATATCCCACACTGACGATGTAAATAAAACTCCTACTGTACTGCTGCTGTTTTGTACTGTGCCACGGTGCTTTCTGTGAACACAAAATGTAAATGAAGCATAAGTAAAATGTTAGAAAACGCGAACTGAACACATGCCGTACGACAGATTGCCACGGACTCCGTTTCTGAACACGCTTCCATCGTTTCTCAGGGGTAAAATTTAACCCTCAGAGTGCCCCCGCCCCCCCGTCCCCACAGGGGACGCAGAGGAGGCGATGGCGCAGGTGCCGGTTCCCTCCGTGACCGGCGGTCGTGCCGGCGGAACGCGCCGTCCCGCGCCCGGTAACGGGCACGAGACGGGCGGTTTTCACTCGTGGGAAGGGGCTGTTGGGCGCCTCGGAGTCTCCCGGTAACCGGGCGGCCGCCGCCCTCCCCGGGGAGCGCCGTGACTCAGCGGCGGCAGGGCGGGAAGGCGGGAAGGCGGGCCGCCGGGGCGGGGCGGGGCGGCGCAGGTGCAGGTGCAGGTGCGGAGGGCGGCGGCGGGGCGGGGAGCCGGGCGCTGCCGGGACGGGCCCCCGACGCCCTCTCCGCCGGGACCGTCGCCCTCCCTCCGCCCGGCGCCGGCCGCCCTTTGGACTCCTGCCGTCGGGTGGATGAGAGGCGGCCGCGCGGCGCCGGGGAGCGCCTGAGGCCGGGCCGGGCGCCGGCCATGTCGCGGAGCGGCGGCTCGGAGGGCGGGCGGGCCGGCGGGTCGCTGCTGCCCCGCGGGGCCGGCCCGGGCTCGCCGCTCGCCCGGGACGCGGAGGCCGCCGCCCCGTGGCCGCCGCCCCCGCTCCCCCTGCAGCCCCCCTTCGGCCCCGACGCCGGCGGCCCCGGGCCCAGCGGGCCGGCCGAGCTCAAGCCGGTCCGGCGGTTCATCCCGGACTCGTGGAAGAACTTCTTCAAAGGGAGGCGCAACCAGGGCTCCAGCTGGGAGAGCACGGCCTCCGACATCAGGTACGTGTCGGACGGGGTCGAGTGCTCGCCGCCGGCCTCGCCGGCCCGTCCGCGGCCGGAGCCCGGCTCGGTGCGCGGCTCCTACAAGGATGCTTACGGAGGGTCGGGCGGGAGCTACAGCTCGCGTAAGGAGGCCGAAGCCATGCTGCCCGGGGAGCCGTGCGCGTCGCTGGAGCGCGGCGCTGCCAGCGGCCAGACCTACAGCGAGCGGGTGGAGGCCTACCACCAGCGCTACGCCTACATGAAGTCCTGGGCCGGCCTGCTCAGGATCCTCTGCGTGGCCGAGCTGCTGCTGGGCGCCGCCGTCTTCGCCTGCGTCACGGCTTACGTGCACAAGGATAACGAGTGGTACAACATGTTCGGGTACTCGCAGCCCTACGGCTACGGGGTCGGCAGCGCCTACGGAGGCTACTCCTACAGCGGACCCAAAACGCCTTTCATCCTGGTGGTGGCGGGGATGGCGTGGATAGTCACGATAGTGCTGCTGGTGCTGGGCATGTCAATGTACTACCGGACTATCCTCCTCGATTCCAACTGGTGGCCCCTGACCGAGTTCGGCATTAACGTGGCCTTGTTCTTCCTGTACATGTCAGCTGCCATAGTGTACGTAAACGATACCAACAGAGGTGGGCTCTGCTACTACCAATTGTTTAAGACGCCGATAAATGCATCCTTTTGCCGTGTAGAGGGAGGTCAGACAGCAGCGATCATTTTCTTGTTTGTCACGGTGATCATCTATCTGATTAGCGCGGTGGTTTCTCTAAAGTTGTGGAGGCACGAAGGAGCTAGAAGGCACCGGGAGTTATTGGAGCGAGAGGTAAGTCGTTAGTTATCATTGTGTATCTACTGGGTATGGAGCAATGGGAGGCACTCATAAGATCTTTCCGTGCTGTAGACAAGAGTCCTGTCAGGTGTCTGCTCTGCAGCACGTCCATAGCTTTGAGGGTGAACTTTCACCAGTCAACAGTATCTGAGATTGCCAAATGAAAGTCTTTTCTAAGATGTCTCATCCAAATTCTTGGACTCTTTTTTTTTTTTTTTTTAATTCACCTTCGTAAGGAGCTGGCTCTGTTCTCTTCATAATACTCAGCTCTCTTCCTGCGTCAGTTGATGAGCTGCTTCCTGGTGTGTATTTTCCAAACAAAGGAAGAAATGAACAATGTGCTTGTTCAGCTGTTCAGTAGGGTTGGCCTTAAAGCCACCGAGCACTTATTTGAAGACTGTGCTTTCAGCACGTTAAGTGCTAATATGAATGACCGTGAGAACATGAAATACTTATTTTTACTTTGCAAGCAAAACTCCAAGCTACCTTTTCATGTATTTTCAGTTTTCCTTACAAGAGGTATCGGAAAATAATAGTAATAACAGAGTTGGCAAGGTTTTAATCAACTTCATCTTTTTCACATCAAGTATTTTGCATTGCTGCTGACCTTGCCCTGACCAGAAGCATTCAGTGCTCACCTGGTTAATGATAAACTGTAATAGACACTTACCACTATCAACTGGAGAATTCAAAGTCATTTGTGTAAAACGTTTTTCACGTGAAAACACCACCAAAATAAAACTTTAAAAATTAGTAAAACTTAATATAGCATAAAAATTAGTGTATGTGAAGCCTAAGTAAGCCTAACTTAAGGAGGGGTCAGCATTTAAGTGATTTTAGTAGGAGAGAGCAAGTTTAAAGTGGCAGTTCCTCTCCTCTGCGACTGTGGTCTGATTTGTAGCATTTTCATTTAATGCTGGTTTCCATTCCACCATCTTGGATACAGCTGAGACTCCCCTTTTGAAAAGTACATTGCAGCTCTTTGTTATCAAAGTTTTTTAACCCACTTCTGATATGTTCTGCAAGAACAAGGTGATTGCTGGAATTTTGCAGAGGGTGTTCAGTCACTCTTCCTTGTTACTGTCCGTGTTGTTTTATTCCAGTTACTTAATATTTCTAAAGGGAATAGTTTTATAATATAGTTAGGCTCTGGAGACTGCTGTGCAAAAAACAGCTGCTGGTTGTGCTACCGGTTAGTGCACTGTTGTGTTTTCTAGGCAATGAATTAGGCTGCAGAGTGTCAGTGAGTTAATACGGGCTGGAATGTGAAATAATAAAGGAGACTGGGAAGTGCATGGAGTATTTCCTGCAAGCTGTTCCTTACAGCTGTGCTCTGGGAGATCCTCTCCTTGTTCTGGGTTTTGGGTGGTTGTTTTCATTCCACCGTTCTTAAATGGTCTTTAAATCAATTGATATGAAAATATTCCTTATGCTAAATTTCTTCATATCTAAATATAAATGTAATTCCCTGTACAGCATGATTTTGAAAAAGTTTAGATTTTAAGAGTCTGTGCTTTTGCATACTATTTTTGCTGAAAATAAAATTTACCATTCTTTCCCTTTTTTCATAGATGAAAACACAGTCCTCTTTTCCAGAAAAGAAGGTAGGAAATGAGATTTTATTTTTCTGTTTACCGGTATTTCAAAATTGTTGTTCTTTTTCTTGCAACTATTTGGACTGACCTATTTATTTATTCATTAGTCTGGACAACATTCTCCTACCTAGAAGATTCAGAAGAAGCTTGTAAAGAAGTTACTTCTAGTTAGGCTAGGTTATAAAATTTACTGTAAATAGCAGATTTTGATGACTGCATCTGTATGTGCTCTCACCCTCTTTTATGAAGTGCTGCAGCATTTATCACAGAGTTTGGCAGACCTGGCTAGAAGAGTAGGTCATCTGATGCGTTGTAGGTTTTGGGGACTTCTTCCTCCTGGCTGTCTGCCTCATTTGGAGGAGAGGCAGTGGGAGCACAGTGGTGGGTGCTCTGTGAGTTGAGCTTATTCCTCTGTCTCTGAGACTGCTCCAAACACCTCCTTGCCTGTTTTGAAGTATCAGCAATTTTAGTGCTGCTGCCGCACAAAGATGCGATTGCATACACTACGAAGATTGTATAGGATCTTAACAGCAGATGTTAATGATTCCCAGAGAATTTACGGTGTATTTATTTCAGTCTTAAACATCTCCTGTTAAGATATACTCTGAACTTCCTACCGCTAATTTCTCTGTTGCTTCAGTACTGGATCAGGAACCTTTTTTATGTGTTCCAACAAGATTCCATGTGCTTTTACTTCTGGATCAAGGGATAAATTGTGCGATAAGAAAAGGAAAAGGGAATTCCAGAGAACCAAGTGAGTCCTGTTCTTTCAAAAATTAGATGGATATCCAAGGAAACTTCCTTAAATTATTTTTTTTAAAACATACAAGAAATCTTTCCAAGCCCCAAGAAGTATTTATCTGTTACTGGTACCACTGTTAAGACACACTGAAGATGGATACACTGAAGATGGATACTCTCTACTAACTTTCTAATTACAGTAAGGGTTGTAAGAAATATCTATGATTTGCTTCTACTGCTGTGCAATACTTGTATCTCTGTCTTCAAATGAGTTGGGTATTTTGTGGTTTATTGCATTTGAAGTAAAACTGACTTAATTAAGAACTACTCTTTTTTTTCTTTTAAAACAGGATGAAAGTGATGACAGACCAAGAGAAGAGGTCACTTACAGGCAGCTTAAATCAGTGGAAAGAAAACCGGAGCTACTTAACGGTCATATACCCGCAGGCCACATTCCTAAACCTATAGTGATGCCAGACTACTTAGCGTAAGTGACTTGACTTTGATGAACAAACTTAACAGAGAATACTTGAATGATGTTTTTCACTCAGCATTTCTCATATATACACTTATGGTTTCTCTGCCATGCATCTGCTATGGGGACTCATAATTCTTTATTAAGTTAATGTTAAAAATAGAGAGGATGGGAGCTGGTATCAGTGGCATAGAACCAGTAATATACATAGAGAATCTTTAAATTTTAAAAAGCCCACCCAAACCTCAAATTACTGCAGAATGTTATAATCTAGCAAGTACAATAGCTGCCAAAGGAACAGATGATCACCACACAGACAATTTAGAAAAAAATAAAATACATGGGAAAGTACTTAACTTTTTAGCTCCTGAAATTTGACTACCGTTGTACTTTGTAAGTGCTAAATCTGTAACATGCGCCCTTTTAAAAGGGTAGGCCTTTCCATGGTGAAGTATGAGATCATAAATTAATTTTTATACTATTTGCCATAGACTAGGGCACAAACTGAAACACAGGAGGTTCTGCCTGAATATTAGGAAAGTCTTTTTCACTGTGAGGGTTAGCACAGGTTGCCCAGAGAGATTATGGAGTCTCCATCCTTGGAGATATTCAGAAGATGTCTGGACACAGACCTGGGCAACATAGTCTAGGTGTTCCTGCTTGAGCAGAGAGGCTGGACCACCTTACCTCCGGACACCCCTTCCAGCCTCAACCATTCTGTCATTCTGTGATTCTGTGGTTTCAATGCAAATTTCAGCAGGTTATGAGATTAGCAAACAATACAGAAATACGCTGTCAAGGTGAAGGGTCCATGTGTTTGATGTCCTATCCCTAAAACTAGTCCTTAAAAACTTTTTTATTTTTAAGGAAATATCCAGCAATTCAAACAAATGAAATGCGAGACCGGTACAAAGCGGTATTCAATGATCAGTTTGCTGAGTATAAAGAACTGTCTATGGAAGTTCATGCTGTATTAAAAAAGTTTGATGAGCTGGATGCATTGATGAGACAGCTTCCTCACCATCCTGAAAGCATATATGTAAGTACCTGTGAAATGGGCTCATGGAAAACAGGTGTGGTATTAGGCAGTTTCTGGCTGTCTCTGGCTAGGGCACAATGCCTTGTAATGCTGGTGGTGACTTGGTGGGAGGGAAAGTTTCCCCAAATATGTTACTTCTTGTTTGGTCATCAGTCAAGGATACCAAGTTGCAGTTAAGTGGTATACATGTTTTTCTGGGTTGGGTTTTTTGTTTTGGATTGTTTGGGGGTTTTTTTCACGCTAGTATCTTTCAAGTTTGAGTGAGTTAGAGTTAATGTACTCCCACTATTTCTCAAGTACCAGATTTAAAACTAAAACGTTACAACTAGAACGGATTGATCAAATGAGACTTTTAATTCTGACGAGCATTTTGTGGAATTTACATGGAAATATGGAGCACGCTCAAAGTGTTTAAAAACGTGTGGTCTCTCTTATTAGGAACAGGAAAGGATATCAAAAGTTCTGCAAGAATACAAGAAGAAGAAAAACGTGAGTGTGTTCAGCTTTACGTTGCTAGTGAATCTAATGATTAGCAAAGAGAGTGTAAATAGCCAACATTTGATACTAGGTACAATTTGTTAGCTTAGGGTATCTGTAGCTACTACGGGGCTTTGTATATATTGTCTTTTAAAACTTTGTCAAAGTTAGGACACAACCCACTCCACTCATGCCAACAACCTGCTTTGAGAATGATTCCATTAGCCAGATGTTGGGGGGGAAAAAGGAACCCCAGCAGTTAAGCATTTTCATCTTCTGAGAGTATGTCTCATCTCTTAGTATTCTGCATTCAGAAGACTGGTTATTTTTTGGGATCCAGTTCATTTATGTTCATTGACTGATACAGCCAACAAATAAGTTCACAACAGAAAACAGAACAAAACAGAAAACATATTCTTACTCTTGGAAAAAAAGTTTTGTATTTTCTTTTTGGCATGGAACATAGACTCTCAAAAAGTAATTTTCAGTGTAATCCAAGAGGTTTCTCTTTGTCATTTTTAAATGCGGGCAGTAAATGTGTACCCGTGTTCCATTAAAAACATAATGCATTACAAATACCTTCGGCTGCTCCCCCTGGAATTCAAATTTTGTGTCCGTCTAGTTAAATTTCATTGCTCTTTTGGGGGGAGGGATTTATTAGACATACCACAACACACCTATAAAATCTGAATTTTGTAGTAGGGTGTCATTTATATTTGCAGATTTCTGTTCAAAAACTGCTCTGTTTACTAACTAACTACAGCATATAAAACCAGAACCTCTTTTTCCAGCCTTTCATGAAGGAAAGGGAAGCAGGAAATAAGAAATTGTGGCCAGGGAAAGTGTGTGATTTTTGGATAATATTTATATACCTTCTTTAATCAAGAACATATATCTATTATTATCGTATTATAACTATTGATAATAGACTATTCTTGGAAGAGTCTGAAAGTGTAGTATATTAATGTAAAGCTTTATTGTATTTTTGGCAGGATCCTGCATTTCTGGAGAAAAAGGAGCGTTGTGAATACCTAAAGAATAAGCTTTCTCACATAAAACAGCGAATTCAGGACTATGATAAAGTTATGAATTGGAATGTAGAAACTTAGCTATGCCTTCAATTTGTGGATACTATTTTCTATTTTTTAAATCGATATGCATATTTTAAGCTATTTATTTACTCTCAGAACAGTACACCTATGGGGATTGCTTAATCACTTTGTCACTTTTTAGATGTACATTACTGGTAGGTTTTGTATGCAGATCCAGTTTTAAATCAATGTAATGAAGTTAGCAAATTTTAGAAATATGCTAACATTCTGTTTTAATTAGACAGCACACAGCCTGGCCTCTTAAATACGAATACTTTATTTGCAAATACTGTGTTTGCAAACTTGCAAAGCCCACCAGAGAAAGCAGTTCTAAATACCATGTCAAAAATTTGCACAGAAATGCCATTAACAATTTCAGATTTTATTTATAGGTGACATCTTAATCATATCAGACAGAGTTGAGCTGTTCTTTCTGGCTGGGGTTTGGTGGAGTGCTTAATCATACTGAACAACTTTGGCAAGTCAAAAATTAGTTTAATAAGACTTTTTATATTGTATTTCCAAATGCTCTGCTGTATGTCAGAAATAATCTGGAATTTCACCCAATAAGAAATGCAAAATAACTTCCGATTTAAGCAACCATAGTGTGGGGGGGTGGGGGTGTTGGGGTTTTGTTATTTGGTTTGAGGGGGTTTTTTATGCCCCTCTTTAGAGGTGATGCAACAAATTTATACAAAGGAATAGAGGTACAGGATGAGATTCATGTTAGTGTTCTGTTAGTGTTG
Source organism: Morus bassanus (assembly GCA_031468815.1). NCBI lineage: Eukaryota > Metazoa > Chordata > Aves > Suliformes > Sulidae > Morus > Morus bassanus. Next base: position 18,369,929 of record CM062600.1, on the reverse strand, counting down.
CTTAGGCCAGTATGCTCCGCATACCTTTCCTGGGTCATCTTAGTAGGAATCCATGGGTTTAAAGGCAAAACACTTTTTTCTTCATCAGCAAGTAACAGGACTTTTTGTCTAGGCAGCAGCTGTTTGTGAACTTGGCATTCAGAGAGCAAGTACAGCAAAATTAATTCTCATTCAAAGTATAAATTATTAGCATCCTTTATAAGGTCAGGTAAAATGTTTTAACAGACGTGCTTTCCAGAGCACAGCTGCATAAATTCAATATACATTTTTGTATTTTTATCTTGGGGATAGGCTTGTACATGCAAATGTTTCCATAAGCCAGTAAATTTTCTCTTTGTATCCTTTTTCACATCTTTGTTTACTTTTTTTACTTACTAAAATTATTAGAAGCATTGATAGTTTCTTTGTACAGTTTTCTATAACTGCAATTTGTCTGTTCTGAAATATAGTTTAATTTGGAAAAAACCCACCAGTGTAGCCATGTTATTCTATTGCTTATAAAGGCATTTTTTTAGAAAAAGATGTCTGATTAAGGTTATTTCAAATTTTTATTAGTGATGATTTTTTCTTCAAAAGAGACTTTTCACATTTTGCCTTAATTTAAAGGCAAGACGTCAGGTAAGCTGTTTCCAGTTGAGAAGAGTGATGTTAGTACCACCTCTGTTCTTCAGTACTGGAAATCTGTTAATATACCTCACTCTGGCGGTTACATCCCTTCTGATTTTGAGCCCTTATCATTCACACTACAATCCTGATGGCTACAAACCCACTTTCATATTTGTAATGTTGACATTCCAATTTTATCAGCCACTTAATTTCAAGAGTTTTAGTGAAGTAAATAACACAAGACATCATGGGAACACTGAGAGAATTTGAAAACTTGGCACCTCTTCATTTGAAAGCCCTCAGTCTCATCTACCTGGAAGGTGTCTCAATGTTTTCATCAGTCTGAAGTCAGGTGACAGTCAGTGCTATCCCTTGTTCTCCCTCTCTTTTCAGGTGCCTTTCTCTCTGGTTCAGGTTTCTGTTCTTTTCAAAGAAGAGGAAACCTCTCTACCTTACAAAGGAGCTGGGCCAAGTGTTCTATACCTATTGTGCTGTATACTTGTTAAACGTTTCTTTGTAAGAGAGGTCCTTGTCCTAATCCTTGCAATCTAAATGACCTCTCACTGTACATGCAGGTTTCTCTTTTTTTTTTTTCTCAGTGGGAGTTCTGGGCATTGCATCAGTACCAGGAGAAGAAGATTAATCCAAATTTAAGGATCAACTGATGTTTATAAAGAGCTAAAAAGAAGCTGACTGATGTTTTCTTTGGAAGATTTACAGTCTGCACTCTTAATAGGCCTTTCTCCCGTAGGTCACTGACACCCAGCTCCAGGCTCCCTTTGACAGTGGTCTGAATTTCAGTCTCAGAGAAACGGGCTCCTGGCCCCACAGACAGTGCCTTTGTAGCCTCTGCAGAACCATCGTGCTTCTCCTTTCCTGCAAAGTTTCCATTAAATGGGTTGGGAAAGGGGGACACCATGCTGGTGACTGGAATGAGGAAATAGACCAAGCAGAGGCAGCTGTGTGTGGATTGCTCCACGTTTCCCAGCAAGGTGCCACAGGTGTGGCTGAGTGGATTTTCCAGAAGCTGGGGAGAGAAGATAGGTAGGAATCCTCCCCTCTGCCAGCCTTTTGGGTTTCACATAGGATTAGTGCAGCGCATGGCAGCGGGGCATGCCACGCAAGGACCCCCAGGAGAAGGGGTTTGTTTACCTTTGCACCTTAGGAAGTCCAGCAGGGCAGCATGCTGCAGCTGTTCCAGGACTGAGCAAGTAATTTACTGTATCTCTTACGGACCTCAACACTGCTAAGCAGGTGCTTTCAGTGCATACAACTGGTGAGCTGGTTTTGCTCTAGTCTATTAATGGAGGACTGAAAAGGATCTTGTCAACAGTGCTCTGAACGTGCCAAATAAAAAATATTAGTCTAGGAAACATTTTTATCTTTCAGAGAAATTGAGATGAAATAAGAATTGACTGGGAGTTAAAACCAGTCAAATGCAAGACAGAAATTAGGAGGAAATTGAGTGAGAATGAGTTACAATCAGAATTATCAGGGAAAGTTGTTTCTTGTTATCCTTGAAGAATAGAAGGTAAACTTCAGACAAAACTAAAGTTATTAGATGATTATGACCTTGGTCTCTCTATGCAGTCTCTCTAGTCTCAGCTCTGTGAATCTACATTGTTGATTGTATGTGTAAACAGTCTGCTATGTGGTCTTGTGTGACTGGGTTTTTGCAGAAGGTAGTTAACATTTATTTGAATCTTATCAAGTAATATTGCCCTACGTCAACGGGCATACAGTGTCCACTTTCAGTTAGAGCCTGTCATCAGACCCTGAGTTTATATAACAAGAACTTTTATCCTTCAGTCTTCCTCTTGGAAAATGCCCGCCTGGCTCCACTGATCTACAAAGGGAAATGTCCAAGAGACTTAGAGTTTCCAGGAATATAATAGTTTTCAAACTGGACTTGAATAAATAAATAAAAGGGCTTTCCTTTGTTTTTGTCTTGATAAACAGCTGGATATCCTGGATCAAGATAACTGTGGCAACATCTGCATACTCTTTACTAATCTGTACATTTTTGCAGAGCAGATAAGGCAGCGCCTAACAAATGTAACCAAAAGTCTGTATTGCATAATAGGGTGGACTACCTTTCATGACAGCGTATCAACTAAAAATACTCATAGCAATGAAATACCTAATTGATTTGAAATTGTAGAAGCTATCCAGTATTTAGTTTATTAATAATCTCAAAATTGTGGTGGGATTTGAAGCATTTGGATAATCATAATCTACAAATTATTGTATATCCTGCGTTCCTGTCCAGCACTGAAATTCTTGGCCTCGACAATAAAAAAATACCCCTTTTCTGAAAGAAGTCTCATTTCTCTCTTCTGTTAAAATCGTAGGCTTGCAGCCATTTTTCCATTTCAATGTTTTATAAATTGGAGTTTTTCCTTCTTAAGAAAGGATGGCATGTGATCTAATGGGAGTAGAGCAAACTACAACTTTATTTCAATTCCTAGAAGCAAATTTTGACTTCTAAAACTAAAGAATTCCCCTTTTCCCATTGTCAGTAGTTTTCATTGCTTTCCTTCAGAATATCTTGGATTTTTCCCAGGTATGGTTTAATTGACAGCTAATTAATTTCTCCTCTCCCCTATATTTATAAATTGCTCCTGATAAATGGAACAGGCTGAAGGATACAGAAGCGATAAGCTTTTCCCCACTCCGATTTAAGGAAATGTTACTACTGTTTAAATGGTTTCTTCCTTATTTATTGTCTTACTTGGATGTGGAGTGATGCCCCTTAGAAACGGATGCTCGGTAACTTTCCTGTAATTCAAGAGGTCAAACACAGTCTTGGCACACTTCCACTAGGTCCAGTAAAGTTATGATTACTCTGCAGAGGAACTGGCTAAAACTAGCTCTAGCTTTATTGAGCTAATCCTCACTGTGATGCTTATGAAATGGTAACTCTTGGTGACATGAGATGGATCACTGCTGCTCGGAATTATTTTAGGTAGAAGCAAAACATAATCATGTAACATCAAAATACCTGAAACTAATTTGTTAACTCTTTTTGTATTTTGATGTTAATCTGAAAAGATCTCAAACTCTTTCTGCACATGAAAGAGTACACTTTTGTTTAACTGCATTTTCTTTTTGCTTGCATTGTGGGAAAGCAAACATTTGCAAGCTTTTAAAACTACATGAGGTTTTCACTCTAACAAAATAAATAATTTGAGACATTTGTACAGTTCTAGAACCTGCACTGTAATCCTGTTTAAATATAGATAAAAGACCTTGTGGAATTACCATAACATGTAAAATGGCTATGATGTGTTCTTTCATCCTGAAAGATTGTTTATTCCCTACTACTCTTAAAATATGTGCGCTCCGTAGATGTCATTGGGTTTCTTCCTCTCTACCTATAATTGAGTAGTTACAGTAATCTTCCTTTTCTACCACTGTGTGTAGTATTCTGTTCTTATATATAGCCGTGTGTAAATTATATGTAAATAATTTTTTTCTTTTTCACAGCTGACTTAAAATCTTAGTAGTTTTGAATGTTTTAGAGTTCTGATCCTGTTTTTCTACTAGCAAGTTTGTTCCGCTCACAAATCTGTCCCTCTGTCCCCTTCTACTCTTGTATTTGTCCTTTTCCCCAGCTGCCTCATTCTCACAAAGGGCAGTCCATCCTATGGCAACATTTTGTCACCATGTCTTCTTCTGAAGTACTTGGACATTAATCCATACAACTGAAAATGCTTTTCTTGTATTTAAACAAATCATCCTCTGAGTTTAACAGCATGAACTAGTTGCTGTTGTAAACTCCTGAATATAGGGACCATGTTGCTTCATTTGGCATCAACTGGTATGATACTACTGCAGAATTGTTTGTCAATTTTTGGGTGTAGCAAAGTAAGGGTGATAGAAGAAAGTTACTGTTACATAGTTAAATGTAGTTTTATAATCTTGACTCCAGCAGTTGTGAAAGGTGTTTAGTTAACATCTATAAATATAACAGCACATTTTCATTGTGAGATGCACAACCTCTTTTCTGCCTGCATATGAAGATAATCACTATTACAAGTGCTTTGGATTTCTTCTTTGGAGAGAACAATAAAAGCCCTTCCCAGACCTATGTACCAGCCAAAACCCCAGTATTTCTGCTGGATGTTAAAACTGTGACTGACTTTCTTCTTGATGCTCTCTTTTAGTGTCTAGTCAGAGTTTTGTGTGTGCAAACAAAACAGCCTGTTGCCCTATTTTGAAAAGCAAGTGAAAAGGAAAAGCCCTAGCTTCAGGAAGTTTTCATCTCTAAGAAATCCCTACATTACAACATCATCTAGTCTAGACTTGTGCTATTTCATAGACCAAAAATAAACCTTTCCAAAGTTGCACTGGCATGTATGAACTTGTCCAGTCCAGTTATCTTGACCAGGCACTGCTCTACTATGTTAATATTTCAAAATCTCTCTGCTGTAATCTGTAATGCCAGGAGCTGCTGGATATGACCTAGAGTCCTTCTTGTATCTTTCTGGCCACCTTTAAAAATAAATTGTATGCTTGCAGAGGAGAGAAACATAAAACTTAAAGATACCTGAAAAACAGAACATACACAATATTTAGTGAAAAACTACGTTTCTTTTGATCAGAGCAATTGGCACACTCACTCAATGGAGTATGAAGCATCCTGACCCACTTTTAAAATGCAGTTGCTGGTTAACTGTTCACAGATTTGTAGTGGTAGTTTATTAAAAAGAAATTCCCAGAGAAAGCTATCGCAGCAAAACAAGAACCCAGCCTGAAAGGGGCGATTCTGAATACGGTGAGATTATCCTGCGTGTTTGCAACAATTTGTATTACTCCACTACGGGGTTTCCGCCCTTGGGCGCATTAAAATCACAGAAAATATACCTTAAGTTTTGCAGCAATGAATGAGTTCCAAGTTCTGTATTTTAGAACAGAGTTAAAGCAGTGCTTTTGCTACCGGGATAATAGGCAGTTATTTTCATGAGGTAACCGATGAGTGTAATCGTGCATTAAAATTCCATGCTACAGTATATGTAAATAATGCTTTTCTTCCGGGCTCCTGCATTCTTCTGTTAGTTACTGAAATGACCTCAGTTAATTACAGAAATGCCGAGTAAGCCCAGGGAGTGCCTTGATCCCGTTACCTGGTCCCCGAGAGGCGGGCGAGGGGCGGTTTGAGCTGACAGGAACTTACCGCCGGCTCCGTGCCCACGCTATGGCGTGTCCGCGACGCCACCACCCTTTCAGTAATTTATTTGGAGTACTTTGATGTTGTTGTGAAAAATACCCCGTATTTAACCGTGGCGGCAGCAACATTTCCCTCAGTCCGAGGCGCCGAGGGCCGCCCGCTGGCGGGAGCGGCCGGGCCGCCTCGCTCCCGCCTCCGCCTCGCGCCCGGCGGTGGGACGGGGCTGGGCGGGTGCGGCCTCCGAGCGTTCTGGAGCTCGGGGCAAGTGAAACCCGGTATTACCGGCGGCGGCCACCGGGTCTCGCCTCGCTCCCTCCGGAGCGGGGACGGCAGACGCCGCCGGCGACCGCCGCCGCCGCTGCCCGGAACGATCGCGCCGCCGCGCGGGCGGCAGCCGGGAGGGGTTGGCGGCGCACCGAGGCGGAAGCGGGCGGCGGCGTTTCCGTGCGGGCGCGGTGAGGCGGCAGGGCCTGGCGGCCGCGCGGGTCCCGCTCCCCGCAGCGCTCCCGGTGCCCGGCGGCCCGCCCGGGCCGGTCCCCCCTCACAGCCCCCGCGCCCGGCACCCTCACGGGGCCGCCCCTGCCCTTGCCCGCGGAGATGGATGACGAGCCCGAACGGACCAAGCGCTGGGAAGGAGGCTACGAAAGGACATGGTAGGCTCGCCTTTCCCCCGACTCGCCTCCTCGTGGGTGACAGACGAGGGAAAAACCTCCCTTCTGCTCAATAACCATCTGTTTTGCGTAGGGAGATTCTTAAAGAAGATGAATCCGGATCGCTGAAAGCGACCATCGAGGACATTCTCTTCAAGGCGAAGAGGAAGAGGTATTATGTGTGGCCGCGAGCCTGCTAATAACAGTGGTTTGGTCAGTTATAAGGACTTAATCGCTCTAAGGCAGGGCCCTCCAGGTTGGGCAAGCACATCGGCACGCCTGCAATGTATTTTTGCGTCCTTACCCCTGCGGAGCTCCGGTTGCATGCTTCTTGCCTGCTGCTTATTAATTGTGCCAGGAAAACAGAGCAAAATTTGGTTTCATCTTTAATCTTAAGCCTGAACGTATACAAGCTAGGTACCCCAGATGTACGCTAACTGAAGAGGTGAGGTCTTTGATCCGATGAAACACGGTGCAAAGCACTGCAATTGCAATTTGCGCTGCTTAGAGAAAATCCTGCAGTATTTATTTAATGTACAAATGCCTTAAGCTGGGTTTTGGTATCGTGGCACCAAATCTGTGTTTCAAACTGTCAGAAAAATCGCTAGATAAAACCTAAGTTTGTTTTATTTCAGATTATATTAAAATAATCAAATTGGGGTAAAACTTTAAAGTTCCATTAAACCTGGTAGTAAGAAGTAGTTCTTTGTTTGTTTGTTTTCTGAGAGGCATGAAATCCGTTTGTAACTAAATTGTCCTTTTTTCAGTGTAAATAAGTGTCTGTTGTTTTGCTATTGCTTCATATATGCCAGAAGTCTAGTACTGGATTTGTTCCAGGCTTTTGTTTTAGGAACCATTCACTCATTTGCATCTCACTTAAATCCTTTTATGTTTTATCAGACTCTGTGAACACCATGGACAAGTTCGACTTGGAATGGTATGTTAATGTCTTAATCCTTGTCTGTCCTGAGTGCAAAACTACTTGAATAGGGGTGGTATGCCTAATCTGAAATACACTTTTGCTGATTTAATGTGCTTGAGACGAAAGCTTGCGTTTTCCACCAAACTTTTTATTTTTCTGAAACATTCTTTGCTCACTGGCAGTGAACAAAGGCGGTGGGCTGCGAAGCACGAGCATTCAGAGGTGGAGGTTTGGCCTGTTCTTTGTATCAGGGTGTGTTTTGCAACAGCAGTCAGATCACACACACTTGCAGTGTCAATTTTTCTTCCTGTGAAAAATAGGTATAATTTAAATGAGCTGTAAACAACATTACTTGATACAACGCTGAGCTCTTCAGATGAAAGGGTGAAGGTGCAGACTATGCGTATTTTGTAGCCTATTGTGAGAGGAAAAGAACAGCGTGCATTTTTCAAGATAGTCTTTTTTTTTTTTCATTTTGAAGGAATAGTGGAAAAAACGCATTACTTTTTCAGTTGCTGTTGATGTCATAGCTCATTGTACTGAATTTTCCCTGTTTGAGGGAGGAAGTAATTGCTTTTTCAAGTAAATGGAATAATGAACAGTTCATTTAAATATCTGCTCTCTGAGTGATTATCACTTATGGTGAAAATGCAGATGCGTCACCTTTACGTCGTTGTTGATGGATCAAGAACTATGGAGGACCAAGATTTAAAACCAAACAGACTTACTTGCACTTTGAAGGTATTTCTGTACTCAAAAGTTTTCTCTTACTAATTCACTGTTTCTCTGTAAACCATTTCCATTTTGCATTTAAAAGATTGGCAGTTTCCTGTGACTAGATTACATGCATAGCCTCATCTCTCCTCTCATCCCTACCTTTATTCCCTTGTTTCTGTTGCTAGTCTGTAATTTTCCTGATTTTTGAATAGTAAAATCTTGTAACATTAGTTTATCTTGCACGAGTACTTCTGTACAGTAACAACACTTTGTAAGGACATTTTTATGGAAAGACACATTACGAAAATAATGTGGAAATTAAGCTGAAGTGTTTCCTATAATAAGGGATGAAAGAAGAACAAACATGCTTTCATTACACATCTAGAATTTTTTTTCTTAGAGTTGTGTTTTGATGCGTTCTGGTTTGAATGGATGCTAGACAGGAGTTCAGCTGGATTGCTGCTTCAGTCTGTGGAGGACTTGAACTGTACATCTTGTACTATATGGTCTTCTCTAACAACACTAAGCATTGAAATCCTGGGTTTTGATGATTTTGCACAGATTAGTGCTTTTTGGTGTATCATAAACCTCCATTTGAACCAACAGTAATCTAGAACTTCATGAAGTGAATAAAATAAGGGGTGGCTAGTTTCTAAAATATACATTGCATTGGTAACATGGAAGGAAGGAGAAAGATGGAAGGGCAACAGTGAAAGGAGAATGGAAAGGAAGGGCTCATTCCCCCCCTTTTTCTTTCCAACTTTTTTTTTTCTTAATGATACTGGATGTTTTATAGGTACCACCTACTTAAATGCATGTGGGATAAAACTCTCTTTAGTTTTTAACAGTCTTAACTTTTCTTTATAGTTATTGGAATATTTTGTTGAAGAGTACTTTGACCAAAATCCTATTAGTCAGGTACGTACAACCAGGCAAGAAACAGGTAACTGAAAACTATTTTAAAAGTTAGTTTTAGTTTTAACACTATGTAGTAAACTGTTTTCAGTTGATGTGTTCCTTCCCATCCCTTCCTCATCAGTCTGGTGAAATTCTTGTTTCTGCTTGAACTAATGAAAATAAGAACCCATCTATTCCCTTTTTCCTAAACATAAATTCTAATGCTGAAGACGTGATTATATTTCTTTTCAGGCATTTAGAATTTTAGAAGATTTCTTTTTGTACCTTGTGGCAAAAGTACTGGAAATACAGGAGTGTATGTTAACTGATGCATAGTGTTGTGCTGCTGTTGTTACAAGACAACTTGTAGAGTTAAGTAATTCTGATCCACAAAGAAGTGTATAGCAAAATATAGCAAATGTAAATCAATTTATTTTTAAACTTGATGAGAAAAGTTTTGCCTCTTTTTTTTTTTTTTTTTTTTTTTCCTTCTCCAGATTGGCTTAATTGTAACCAAGAGTAAAAGAGCTGAAAAAATGACAGAACTTTCAGGTAGGGAGGTAGTATATTTTTTTTTTAAATTGGAGATGTTTTAGTCTCTGATGTTGATGTTATAAGGTCTACCTGGATGACTGCTGGAAGTGACGTAGTGTTAATGTAATATTTTTCATTTAAAGGAGAAGTTATTGCAAGTTATCTGAAACCAGAATCTTTATTTTGATCTGTTTTCATCTAGAATTGTCATTGCATGCTTGTTCATGATCAAGTCTTATCCAGATTGCAACTAAAATGTGTTTTGTTCCCCCTGTAGTTAATTTCTCACACTTAGTTTTGTGTTTTGTGACATCTGTGTGTTCTGTGAGGTCTGATCAGATGTTAGGAAGTTCCTTTGGTTCTTGCCCTCTGTCACTAGGAATCCACGTGGCTTCAGAGACCAAATCTTAGTATTTTTTCTCTTTATTCACTTGTAAAACTGGAGTAACTTTATTGAGGAATTTGAGGATCAGTCAATCCTTGAACAGTACTTTGAGGATAACAGAGGAAACTAAACTCTGTTTCTGCTTAAACACTTTGTGAGACGCTTCACACTCCTGTTAAGTGCTTAACGATATGCAACAGTAATTTTAATCTTTTTGAGTTCTTAAAGTTTCTAACAGTTGAGTGCCTGTAGAGTAAATGTCTTTCTGTTAATATATTGTTTTATTGTTTTCTACATTCTGATCAAGAGGTCAATTTCTAAGGAGAAAGATAGAGTTACAAGTCACAGTTTGAAAACTGTTTTTGTACAAGGTACACTTCATTAAATATATAGTTTAAATATTTTAATTCTTTTAACTTGTTATTTCAGGTGAATTGTTTTTTTCACTTTACAGGTAACTCAAAAAAGCACATAACTGCTCTGAAGAAAGCAGTGGATATGAACTGCAGTGGAGAGCCATCTCTATATAATTCCCTGAATTTGGCCATGCAGACTTTGAAGTTAGTATATACATGGAGTTTTTTTGTTTTCTGTGTTTTCCATAATCAGTATAGTGCTGATTGTGAATTTTTGGAGGGGCAGAGACAGTATTTTTTTACAAGTAGCATCTTGCATCATGCTGACCTGAGTCTTTAAAAGGCAGCTTTATGTCTTCCTGTGATACAAACTGTTAAGAAGTTAAATGTGCCAGTAGTGCAGAAGTTAATTTTCTAATAGAAGATGCTTCTATTTAGTGATGGGCTGCTTATAAAAAAGCAACGATATTTTAAAATGAAGTAGGCGATTTTATGTCATGCATGAATATGGTGATGAAAGACCCTGCAATGACTTTTTACTAGAGGGCAAAGATGTGCGAGAGGGCAGAGTTAGGGGTTAATAATGGTGAGAGAACAGGAAAAGAAACAGCACGGAATCACAATAATCTGGCAGGAGTTTTGGCATACTTCAGAAAGGTAAATTTTCAGGTATGATAGATATAAAAAACTTTTTTGGTACGTGAGGTATTGAGATGGGGTAGACATTTGTGGAAGACTTTTAACAAATAATTATAGCTAGAAACACTGACAGATCAAAGCTAGTAGTGAACGTCATAAAAATAATTTGAGTGACTAGTTGGAAGAGAGTTTACCATTAAGGACTAAAAGACAATAGTTAAAAGTAATGGATTTACACGTATACACTGATTAGAGATTTTTATTTTAAGAAATCAGGAGGACTTACTGCGGTGTTGCTAGTTTGAAGGTGAATCTTACCTGTGAGCATATGGATAAGGTACAGGGCTAACTTAAGCATTAGAGCAAACAATAGATAACAACTACACAGCTAAATACTGTATTTTAGATACTGGAAAGGTATGACTTGTGGAAGGTTAAATTCTGGTGCTCAGAGAAGGATCTTGCCAGTCTTTTATAATTTGTAGGGGACTTCATATTATGTCGTCTTCTGACTTCAGTATGTTAAAGTCCTTGGAAACTTTGGCATGCAAGTAGCTTAGTGTACAGAAATAAATTAACTATATACTTTCTTTAGGCACATGCCAGGACATACAAGCCGAGAGGTTTTGATAGTCTTCAGCAGTCTGACGACATGTGATCCAGCCAACATCTATGACCTAATTAAGGTACAGAAGTGAAGTTTGACTACTACATTGCACACCCAAGCTTTTAGACTAAAAACAGACAGCTGCAGTGTCATCACCAATTAATTTTCATTTAAAACTTTGAACCTTTTTACTGTTTTCTGTTCTGCATATGAATTTGAGTATGCTTTCTTTTTCCATTTGAAGTGTTTAAAAGCAGTTAAGATCAGAGTATCTGTCATCGGCCTAAGTGCTGAAGTTCGAGTTTGTACAGTACTTGCCCGAGAAACTGGTGGTATGTATCTGAAGTTCAGTAGTTATATTACTAATAAAAGTATAAAATCAGATTTAAGAAACTGATTTGTCATATATTCATTAATGCATTTTAATATTTAAGAATGAATGTTCTGTTGTGCTGGCAGAAAATGTAAGGATTTCCCAATCTACAAAATACACAGTATGTAGTGAAATTACTGTCAGCTGGTAGCTGCATCTCTCAAGAGAATAAATAAATGTATTTTAAAACCTAGTGTTCTACATATAAAGCTATGTGATGTGGAACTTCATTATTGTAACAAGTTAGTTTCAATTAGTACAGTGGTAACTCTTACAATAATACTACAATTACTACAATGTAATGTTGGAGAAAAAGCTATGGGCCTTCGTATCTAATTAAACATTCTGTTGTTAATTTTAAAATTTGTCATTTTCAGTAGCATTAACAGGGTTGGCTAAATTATTTTTTTACTTAAGTTGTTTTCTGTCACTTGGAAAATATGTTTGTATTCTTATCTGCTCATAATCTGAGAGTAAGGCATTTCTTTCTTCGTGACAGGAACATACCACGTTATTTTAGATGAAAGTCATTATAAGGAACTGCTGATGCATCATGTTAGTCCTCCACCTGCCAGTTCAAGTTCTGAGTGCTCTCTTATTCGAATGGGTAGGATATGGTTTTGTTAAACTCCTAGCACAAGATTTGCAAATCTTGTCCTTTTCCTTCTTTGCATCTTCTGTGTTAAAGCCATACAAATAGAAGTATAATAAAGACATTGCACAACTGGTTTTTTTTTTAAGTTTAACTTTTATTTTGCTAACTAGATACCAATTTTCTTGATGTTGTTCCTGCAAAGTAGTCAGTTTTTAAATAAAGTTAAGAATTAAGTAAGACAATTTACTCAACTGCAGTTTGAAACAGTAAAGTGGAATGATATTGCTTGTACAGTAATTGGTATAAATGTAATACTTAGAAATGAAGGATGAAAAAATATTTTGTTTCTCCCTCTGTTTTTTTGCCCTGCAGAAGGCAACTATTTTAAACTTAATTGACTGTAAGAGCCATCTGTTTGGCCATGTAGTACGTGTTTGTTAGGAGCACTATTGTGGTGTTCTTTCAACAAATGGATTAGGTACCTTTTCTTCTCCTGATGTATTTCCTGATAAATTTAAGCCTGGAGTTAAACCAGAATAGGAACTCTAATGCCATGAATTAGAGCATTGATTTCTCACTTCCATTCACCCATTTTTAGAGATAAGAATGTATATATTTTTATGTGTAGATTTAAATACTGAAGAGATTTACTTGATGTAGGTAACGCCTGAGCAGCGGTCAGAAAAATTAACTGCCCGCTTGACATGAGCTGTAAAAAATAAGTGGTAGAAAGAATGATATCTGTTACAGCCTCTGTAGAGTGCTGTAGTCTCATCTCTCATATACTGCATTTGGAAGGTGAATATATGCTTGTGTCTGCATGTAAAAATATTTCCCCCTTAATTAGAAACCGTTGTTCAAGTGAACATTCATGTAGTCCTCTTTCTGCTTTCCTACCATTACACGTCATTTTCTTTTTAGCTGTTCTTCAAAAATGATGTTCCAGTGAGCTTCAGTTAATATGAAGTCTATGGAAAGATTTTTTTTCAGTTGGGGAAAATACAGTGAGTGATTTGTTGGTGGAGGTAGGCAGAGACCTTTAGGAAGAGTTTGATACCTAGTGAGAATGTATTACTTCTCTTGTAGTAACAAACAAACAAAAAAAGAGATAGGTCTTAATGTTGAGAATAATCTTTGAACTTCTGCATTGAAGTAAGAAACAGAAAGACTACCTGTGTGTTTAAAAGTGGTAATATGGGATGTTTTTCTCTTCAGGTTTTCCTCAGCATACTATTGCTTCTCTATCTGATCAAGATGCAAAGCCATCCTTTAGCATGGCGTAAGTAGAGTTCATTAGAATTCAGTGAGCTGATTAGAATGCAATAATAATTAATCATATTTAGAAAATCTGTTTGTCAGTGAAGTTATTGCAAAATAACATGAAAAGAATAGTAAGTGATGTCTTGTGACTTCTCAGTAGAAATTTTATTTCCATTTGCACATTTAGTATGTGGCCATAGTTACCTCTGTTAAATAAGCTTTTAAAATTTACATTTAAAATTTTTTGAAGATAGTAAATGTCTTTTTAGTTGTGTTTTACAGTGATAAGAACACCAGGGTGCTACAGGGTATAAAAGTAATTACTACCAATTTTACTTGCATTTCTCAATTCAAGTATTTCTATCACTGTACAGATAATTATGAGGATGAAGGTATTATTATAAAGTATTTTTTATCTGTTTACTAGTGTGACTTTAAAGGGAAGTTTAAAATAGACGCGTCATTTGATTTGTGTACCAGTGCTCTTCTCAATGAGAGGAGTCATGGTTTTCAGGGATGATGAGGAGTGTGAATTTTCAGAAGGAAACAGTGTCTGCTGTTCGAAAGAAAAAATACTAACATGCATCTTAAAATCATTACAGAACATTTGTGTGTGTGTGTGTGTAAGTAGAAATACCAATGATGTTACCTTTCATAACTTTATTTTTTAAAGATATATTGGCTTCTCTGTCTGGGAAAATTTGGTCTTCATTCTCTTTCTGTGGGAAAACGTGGTTACTGATATCTCACCCTATCAGTTTTTTTCTGACACTTCCACACGTGTGGAGCTGTTGCATGGAAGCTACTGAAACCTTTTAAACTATTTGTTGTGAGAACTGTATAGTATTTGTAGTTACGTAGTATTATGATCTTACCTCCTAGGTATTAAATTGTGTCTCTCTACTCTAGGCAATTGGATAACAATAGTGAGCCGGGTCTTACACTGGGTGGATATTTCTGTCCCCAGTGCAGAGCCAAATACTGTGAACTTCCTGTGGAATGCAAAATCTGTGGTGAGTAGCAAGAAAAGGTGAGCAGATTAATTGTGAGCTAGTAGTAAGAGAGTTAAGGGGTGACAAATTCAACTATACTTAGGAATTAAAAGCCAGCTCTGCTTTAAGAAGCCTGCGTTCCTGTGTCCTGGGATGTCAGCTTCATACAAGGGACTTTGAGAACTATACCTGTAACAGTAAAGCTGTATGGTATTCCCCAGTATAATGTTATAAACTAAAAGCCCTAAAGCAAAGGAGGGGAGAAGGGTGATTCACATATGAATGGTAATAATTTCCTCAAGAATCGTGGTTTAACAGACACACCAATGTTTCAGACTTCTCAGTGCAAGGCCATGAAGATAAAGAGTATCTTGGAGCAAAAGAACAGAATTAGCTCCACACCTCCAGGAGGATGGATGAAAGGTTTCAAAGCTGAACCCAAGGGCAGGCTGCACAGTGACACCTGAAAGGCTATAGACTTGTAAATGGAAGCCCTTCGGTCTTGCAAATGTCAATGGACAGTGCAACCACTGGTGCCTCCCCCGCCTTAACGAGGAAGAAAGGATTAGCATTTTTTTATAGTATTAATATTGTGTGAGTGACAGCTGTCCTCCCGTTAGCTTCTACAGGCATATCACTAAAATGTGATAGGTATTGTCAAGATGCATGTATTTGGCAAGAGGATGAAATAATTCTAGTTTGGGTCACCTTGTCCTAGTTTCATGTCAAGGTTTTCACATCAGCATGAGTTTTGTTTCAGCAAGGTAATAGTGTAACTGGAGAAGGCTTCAGCAACAGATACTCCACAGCTGCAGCTGGCAGCAGAACAAGAGCTCGGAATTTTACACTTCATCACTCACTCCCATGAAGAAGTTTGTGCCAGCCCATGCCCCAGCTAACACTAGCCTGTTGTCATGGTTTAACCCCAGCTGGCAACCAAGCCCCACACAGCCGCTCACTCACTCCCCCCTGGTGGGATGGGGGAGAGAATCAGAAGGGTAAAAGTGAGAAAACTCATGGGTTGACGTAAAGACAGTTTAACAGGTAAAGCAAAGGCTGTGCATGCAAGCAAAGCAAAACAAGGAATTCATTCACCACTTCCCATGGGCAGGCAGGTGTTCAGCCATCTCCATGCAGGAAAGCAGGGCTCTGTCACACATAACAGTGACTTGGGAAGACAAACACCGTAACTCTGAACAACCCCCCCTTCCTTCTTCTCCCCCCAGCTTTCGCTGCTGAGCACCACACCAGGTGGTATGGGATATCCCTGTGGTCAGTTGGGGTCAGCTGTCCCAGCCGTGTCACCTCCCAGCTTCTTGCCTACCCCCAGCCCACTCGCTGGTGGGGTGGTGTGAGGAGCAGAAAAGGCCTTGACTCTGTGTAAGCACTGCTCAGCAGTAACAAAAATATCCCTGTGTTATCAACACTGTTTTGAGCACAAATCCAAAACATAGCCCCATACTAGTTACTGTGAAGAAAATTAACTCTATTCCAGGCAAAACCAGCAGAGCTATGTTAGCTGAAACAGGACTATGGTGTGGCTTTGGCAGTATTATAGCAGGCTACAGTAGAGCTTTGTAGTTGGGCACCATTTTAACTGGTGATGTAAAACAGCAGAACCATTGTTGCCAAAGAGGAGTTGTGCATTTAGATTTAATCAGAAGACTCTTCTACGGTTGCATTTTGTTTATGGCATGAGGATGAAAAACTTGCTAACTTTACAGCTGTGCATTGTAAATGTACTTCTGAAGACTGAGTTAAACCTTTTAAGCAAATTGCGCAGATTTCTAATTGTTCTTTATATTTGGATTTAATTCTGGAAAGGATTACAGGTTTGGACTATGGAAGCTAATGAACAACTCAGTTTGGTTTTTTAGTTCTTAAAAGCTCTGAACCACTGAGTAATTAAAACTTTTTTGCTTTATTTAATACAGAAAAGCTTTTCAGTAAGTCCTCTCTTGTAATAATTTTGATGTCCCTTCATTTGCAGGTCTTACGTTAGTGTCTGCACCTCACCTGGCTCGGTCTTACCATCACTTGTTTCCTTTGGATGCCTTTCAGGAAGTTCCCCTGGAACAATATCAGGGGGAACGGTATGCAAATCATATTTGTGATAATGAGTGTACTTATGGACCCCCTGTAGTTTTTTTTGTACGGAAGTGAGAATAACTGGCAGCAGCTTCTTTGCTGCTGGAGACACTGTTGAATGTTTGGGCATTTTGGGGCACCTCTGGCAATAAGAAATGTTTGTATTTCCCGTTAACAGTTATCCTGTGTGTTCAGTTGAATAGCTGAAATAATTGCCATAAACTGTTACTATGTATGAGATGATTTTTAAACACCGTTTTATACAACTGTGACTTTTTTTTTTTTCAGTTAAAATAAACAATTTTGCTTTTAGGTATTGTCAAGGCTGCCAGGGAGAAATAAAAGATCAAAATGTAAGTATGTTGAACTGCACTGGAATTTGCATTAAGAGGTGTCAGAAGTAGAGATGATCCTCTAGTATTTTCTTCTAAAGACCATAAAAATATTCATGGAAGTTTATCTTATGGTTAACTGGAGTTCTCTGTTACAAGGTCACACATTTTAGACTGCAAAGTCTATAAAAGTGTGGGAAGGTATTTCCTGGAGAGCTGCATAAATAAGCTTCTTCTCTTAGCCATTTGGAAACATCTACAGTGACTTGAGCTCAGCCCTTTGGACATATTTGCTGTTAGAAACTTTAATTCAATTGGGTTGCTGTGATGTTAGCAGTATAGTCTATTTACACTGTCCTGATGACGCAACTGTTGCCCTACTGTAGTACTATGATGGTGATAATTTTTTTCTAATTTGACTTGGTTTTCTGTCTTTTCCACACAGGTTTACGTATGTAAAGTGTGTCAGAATGCATTTTGCGTGGAATGTGATTTGTTTGTTCATGATTCTCTGCACTGCTGTCCCGGCTGTATTCATGAGCACCCTGCTCCCATATCTGTATGATGTCATCTCTTTTTAGAAATTGTCCTATCTATGTCATTCTTGCATAAATTTATTTTGTTTATTCAGCCATAGCTTTCACTGAGGCACCTCAAAACAAGAAGGACCTAGATGATTACAGAAGGATGAACACTGGTTTGGGAGCAAACTTTAATTTTTACCTAATGTATTAATGAATTTGTTATTAATATATTCTTGAATTATCTGTATCTGATTTATTTTCTTTGTTCTTTTTTGAAAAGCTCTGGCTTTTTCTGAATGTTATTGTGCGTAACATGTATATTTGTAAATGTGATAAAGTGATAAAACTGGTTTGTATGATAATGTGGTGACTCATCATTTTTTCATTATTTTTTCAAAAAAGAAGACTTGAAAACACATTTTATATATCAATTGTTATAAGCTCTTGTTTTTGGTGGATGGTGGAGTTCTGCAGATCAAAATATTTTTTTTGTAAGAATTTAATAAAGGTATTTTTGAGCAATTAGTTGGGGGACATTTCAAATATTAATTTCAAGTGCTGTGGCTATTCACCTTGGCCTTCAGTAGGGCAACTCAAACACAGCTGTTATAATTGTGCTGAAAACACGTTTTAGGTTTTAATGGTACAGCTCAAAACTAACTGAAGTGTATTACTGCTGTGTCTGTAGTTGTGTGATTTAAGTCTCACTTTCTTGTAGGAGTGTAGGGTTTGCTGAAAGGCCATGGATTTGCAAAGGTGTAATACCTGAGTTTGTGCAAACTATTGTTTGATGGTCACAGTATTGGAGGTAGTGATGCTATTTTGATCCTGAAGCTCGAATGAATTGCCAGAACTGCAAGTCGTCATCTCCCCATGGCTAAACTCCCGGAGCAACAGGGAATAAGGTGGGGAGAGAAGGGAAAGCATGTGTCCTTATCTGAACATTGAAGAATTGGAATTGAGACAAATGCAAGACACTTTGCCATGTTACAGTGTCTGTTCAAAGTGTGATTGCAGTTTGAACTTGTGAGAATATAACATGCAACACTTCAGTAAGAGGAGGTCACGATGGTGCAGTGTCTAAAGCAGCACATCACGTCTGGTTCTCTGAAGTCATCATGTGATGTTTGTAATACACCCAGAGTAACTCAGTCACTGATGTGTCTGACATAATTTCTAAAATTGTGAGCTTTCATGTCAGATTAGGAACAGCAATAATCTAATGCAACCACTGAATCTTAAAACTGCAAACAAACAAACAAAAAAAGCAAACTCCTATCTTCAGTTAGTTCCCTGGTTTTCACTGTCACCACATACAAACAACACATGGAACTTTCAGTTTTCACAGGCAGTTTTCATTGCAGGTCCTTTAAATATGCAAATTCTCAATTGTTAACATAACTCCTTCTGTGCTTTTTCTACTAGTTATGCCTCCAGGCTGGCTAGAATGCAGTAATGCTACTGCGTTGGCAGAAAAATGGCTGTTTCAGCATCCGTGCTTCATTTGTGCTGAGTCAAACAATGCTTATAAACCCTTTGTGTTATCAGGTGATTGCAGTGCCTGTTACTGTAACGGTGTCCTAAAAACTAGCAGAACAAATATATTCATGGGTTTTGATGTGGTCTAGTAGCGCATTCCAAGCCAAAGGAATGCCCTAAGCATCTGGCTCTTAGATATTCTGCCACTGGTGACAGCGTTTTGATACGATGTTTTCTGGTAATACTTTTGTCTTCACAATCAGCATGTCCTAATGGAGAAAAAAAGGTTTTGTCAAAACACTTTAAATCTCTTCTAGCTTTCTCTCTTGCTAGGTACCGAGATAACATACTTGGAAGTAGAAGCTGTGTAGAAGTTGTGGCCATATACTCCTGCTTGTGGTCTGAGTAATAATTTGGCATGTCCTTTTCCACCCTTCTCAGGGGATAGGAAGAGCAGTTCAAACTAGTGAAAAAAATCACTCTCAGGGCAACTTTTCTCTGATGTGTAAAGAATTTCAGCTGTGGCCTTTGTATTTAAAGCAGCATGAAGGAAATGCTTTCTTCATCTGTACTCTTTGACTGGGATTCACTGGATCTGAAGCCTCCTTTGCTTCTGGGAAGCTACATTTCTGTTCTTGTATTTTCTTATTTACTGGATCTGCCACAAGATTAGTCAATCAGTGAGTTTATTAGCCGGCCTGTGAGCAATTCTTGTACTTCCTGAAGATATTGCATAATACAGTTGGGACATAAAGTGCTGAGGGAAGAGACAAAAAGACAAAAATATCCTGTGGTGGGGTTGAGGACACAACTGTGGCAAGAAGTTTGAGGCTGAAGGGTGCAGTGAGACTAGAGAGCGCAGTGCTGTATGGAGTGAAGGGTATTTCAGAAAGGTGAGTGCCCTCGCTTTACTGACCATTTTATACTTTGCTTGGAGAAATAAAAGTTACCAGCTGTATTAACAGTCATGACTAATTTTCAAGACTGGAAGTGCTGAAAATTTGTTAATTAAAATATGAGAAAAAGATACGTCTGGGTTTAGTTTTGCATAACAACTCCTGAAGAACTTATATGGCATCCTGGTCTGTCTCATGCAACATGAGGAACAGTTTTAATTCTAGATTGTGATGTAGCTTATGAATGAAAAAATGCCATAAAGTACTAACTCTGAAGCATTGCTGGATTATGCAGACTCCTGGCTGAAGGAATGAGAGTAGATTAATTTTATTTTAAAAGTCATCGAATTTGAATGAGAATCATGTTTACATATTAAGGAAAAATAAACGTGGTGCCCATAGTGCAATTCATGAAAATAATTTTTTAAAATATAATACCTTGAAGACTTTAACAACTTTTGCAGCACATTTTGCCTTGGGATTTGAAAGGACTTAAATTGTTTAGCACACATTTTCCTATGAGAGGAGAATAATCTTTTATAACCAGTGAATGAGAGTAAAAACGACAGGTTGGAGATTCTGGATTTAGAATCACTTTCTCAAGGATGAATTGGATTGGTAAATGTTGTAAATCTCTTAAGATCCCTGAATTATTTGAGAAAACAAAGCAAAGCTCTTTGAAGGTGAGGGGACCAGAATGTGACTATATGGAGCTGAACCATAGACATGTTTGCTGCGTTCTGAACTATCACATAGCAAAATATTTCCTATGGTTGTCTTACCACAGTACATGTAGCAATAAAAAGTTATTACTTCTACAAGATAAGCTATATTTGAGAAGTTTAGTGCAAAACCCAAAAATTTAATAAAACCACTTCGTTGAAGGTAAGTATTGACGGTATGAGTTTGGCAATAAATTCTATTGCAAAATTAATTTCATTTTGTGTTGATGAAATCCCAGTTCCTTTTCGTGAAGGATTATGCAATTCCTGATAGTCACTACCTACATTGAAAGCAGCTAAAATGTAAAAATACTGTAATAAAAAAATTGCTTGCTTTGATTTTTTTTCTTATTTTTCACTTCTACTTCCCATCTTCCATTTGGCATTGTATGTTTTGCCACCTGTTTTTTTCCTAATTTAAGGAGAAATTCAGAATGTGCTAGCACCATTCAGTTGTGGCTTTGAGATGGAAGAATTGAGATGATAGAGGCGTGCTGACTTACTGAGGCCATTCTAGGTTTTTAAGCTACAGCATGAAACTTTTGGGATCTGCCAATCACCTGTGTCATTATGCTCAAATTTCACCTGTTTATGTCTCTTCTTTCCCTCCATTTTGGTTGTAAAGGCTTCAGGATACCTGCTCTTGTTGTTTTAAGGGCAGTGGTCAATCAGAGGGCACAGAAGTCTCTATTTGGCTAGTCAGATTTAATAATAATACACTTCTTTATACCAACTCTACAGTTACCTTATGTCTTCTTAGTAAGGTGAAATCCAATGTTTATAACCTGTATAAACCATGTTATTAAGGTAACAGAGGTCATGACTGAATGTTATCTAAAAGATGCAGGTAATATAATTTGGTAGTCTTCCTTGCTTTTTCAGAAAATGTCTGCCAAAGAGGACCCTACAGTGGAGACGAATGACAATGAAATACATGAGCTGAATCCTTCTGCATTGCAAGCTCATTTCCCAGATGTAGCCTTTGATTTTCACAAGTTTGCCAAAGACATGGAGGCAGAATTCCAAGAAGTCCGTGAACAGCTGCAGAAGAGTTACAACCCTACCATGAGAAATGAGCGCAATAGATTAAAGTCATTCTTGTCCTATACATCCCATTCATCATGGTCTTTCACAGAAATGGCAGCTGCTGGGTTTTATCACACACTTGTTAAATCCAGTGTGCAGTGTTTTTGCTGTGGATTAGTTTTATTTACCACAAAGGTTAGATGTACGCCATATGAACAGCACAAGAAATTTCGTCCCACTTGTGAATTTGTCCTGGGCAAAGAGGTGGGTAATATTTCAAAGTACGACATACGTGTTCAGAAGTTGAAGAACCCAGCAGAGGATGCCTACAGATACAGTGTGGAGGATGTGAGGCTGCAGTCTTTTGATGGATGGCCATTCTATGCCAGAGGAACAAAGCCCGATTCACTTGCTAGAGCTGGGTTTTTCTTTACAGGTAATTGGAAGTGATGCTTGGAGGGATTTCTGTTTTGATTTATAAAACAGCGTGAGTCTACTTACAATACTTGAAAGGGTGTAACATTTTTTTTCATGCCACTCATCATTTTATGATGTGTTGTATCCCCCATAAATGCTTTCTTTCCCAGGCTGAAGAACATAGGCAACTCAACCGTTCCTCATGCAGGTGTTCCACATTTTTTATCATCCTTGCTGCTGTTCCCTGCACCTTTTCCTGTTCTAATACAGTATTTTTTGAGTTGATGGGACCTCAGTCACATGCACTGTTTGTGGATTAATCATGGGTTTGTACAGTGGCATAATTATAATTTTTCTGCTTATTTGTCTGTAACAGATGCCAGACTTGCAGATCTGATGTCTCTTCCTCTCCCCCAAAGGTGCAGACTGCTTTTTTAATGATCAGCATTATGTTTTCCCCACTCAGCCATAATCTTTCGCATAATGGCTTTGATTTTGGATCCACCTTCTGCTCTATGCCCCGCCCCCCCCCCCCCCCCCCCCCCCGCTTTAGACAACAGGAATCTCCCTGAATTCTTCTGCAGTGAACATTAATGCAAATATTGCAGAGACTGTCACTTCAAGCCCTCTGCAATTGAATTGTCCGCTTTGAATGGTTCTTTCACAGCCTGGTTAGCAGTTGGCTCTACCAGCTCTCTTCACTGGCTTTTTGTTGCTGCTATCTGGAAGAAGGCTTAGATTCCTTTAGCTTGTTACTCTTGGGCATTTTTTTTTCAGCCTGCCTGATTTTATTTTCGTACTTCATCTGTCAGAGCTTTTGAGCCTTCTGTCTTCTTTGCTCAAAAGCTTCAGCTTTTTAAATGATACCTTCTTAATTCTTGTAATCTGATTTATTTTCCTTTCAGTCATACTCCTTTTCTGTAACTTTTCGTTAGTCTTCTCTAATAAATAGCACAAGCCAGTAAAACATCTTTCAGGAAACTCTCAAATGCCTGTAAGGGAGTTGGGGGTTTTTGGTTTGGGGTTTTTGGTAAAATTTTTTTTTTTCTGTTGGTTGGTTTTATTTAGTCGGCCATTTCAGCTTCCTTACCTTTACATAGTTCCCATTTTTGTAGTTTAACACAGCATTAGTAGGTTCCCAGTTTCTGGGGGGGATGTTGCACCTAAGTAAATTGCAGTCCTGATTACACATTGACACTGCCCTATGAGACTTTGAGCTCTTCCCGGTGGATTTTTCAATACTAAGCCACATCATCTTGTAGACTTGCTAACCAGCTGCCCCATGACATTATGCCTGATAGCCTCTAAAAAAAAAAAAAAAAGTCATCTCTACTTCGCGTCTCAAGGTGGTATCTGTGCAGTCCACTTGGGGGATAACTGGCGTCACTGGGTACAATTCTGTTTCTTGCCCACAGTGCCTGTCTCATTTCTTTGAGCATTACATACTCAGTTTTGTCATCTTGGTTGGTTGGCTGGTAATACAGACCAAGAACTGTATTATTCCAATAGAGGCCTGAAATTCCAGTCTATAGAAAATTTTTGCTCTATGTTGGTTAGTTTGATTTTGTTCTAAGGTATCATTAAGATCTGCTATCCCTTTTCTTTCTAGTACTGTTTACTCAATTTTCCTTGAATATTTTATATTTTATAAATACATATTTTATATTTTTATTTTATTACAGCATTTGACTGCCCTGTCTTCCTTCCATCATGTTTATGCTGACTATCAATATGTTAATTTATTGACAGAAATTCTAGTTCTCCCATCTTATTCTTTTGGTTTCTAGAATTATTCATTTATTTAGCTTTTACAAATAAACTGACTAGCTAGAATGCAAAATTTAAAAAATAGCCAACAAAAAAGACAAGTTTATTCTATTAAGCCTGTACAATTTCTCAGATATTTCTGGAGTTTTATTTTGATGGAAAGATCTACCTTATATTTTCACTTTTGGATCTGCAGCAAGTTTAGACCCAGACTGACCCAACTGAAATTAAATGGAAATCTAAGCTGTTTTGTAAACCTTTTTAGTTGCAGTTGCTATAATCTAAGAAAAAGGCTTCCTTTAGCCACAAATTTTGGACCAATGATATACACTGGTGTACTTGTGGTCAAACGGCTAGAGTGTAGGCAAGTAAAACACGTAAGTGTGTGGTTATCTCTGAGATCTGTAACTCTATACATGCAGGCAAGAAAGATACAGTGCAGTGTTTTGCTTGTGGTGGATGTCTGGCAAATTGGGAAGATGGTGACGATCCTTGGAGAGAACACGCTAAATGGTTTCCTGAGTAAGTTGACTGACTGTCCTAGAAATATTTCTATATGTACACAAAGGTTGATTTGTTTTGATACCTCTTTTTTTCCTCAGCGATGATGCTGGAAAGTAAACAAACACACACCCACACACACACACATTTTTGTCCTCAAGGTTGTTCTGTTGATTTCAGCAGATCTTTATTTCTGAGAACTGAACAGTATAAGTCTGCTATCCCTAACCTTGTAATTATTCTATACATATTGTTTTGCATATTTTCTAGAGATCTCCCATAGGCTTTTCATTGAGCAAAAGCCAGCTGATTATTCTCTCAGTCACTATGCCTTCAGCACCAAATAGTTTGCCTTTGTTTCATTGTCTTTCTGTTGTGAAAAACACTGAGTATGCACCTCTTAATAACTGAAACACTGCTTCCAGAATTTTAATTGGAATTATTCTTAAGACTAATGTTTTGGGTTTTTTTTATAGGTGTGAATTCCTTCAAAGTAAGAAATCAAGTGAGGAAATTAAAAAGTACATTGAAACCTACAGTGGATTTGTTGGAGTGGTGGTAATCTTGTAATCTATCTCAGTCTTCTTTTATAATGGAATACACCCCAAGGATGCACTATTTGGGACTTCAAGTTAGGCAAATTAGGCCTTGATCCTGATCTTCCCCCTCTTCCTCCTAAAAAAAACTGCCAACAACCCAAAAGCTGGATATAATTGCATATGTAGATAACACTGTGCACTTTAGGTGGAATTTGTTTCATGTAAGTTTATTTTAATGTGTGCATCCAAGCTGCTTGCCTTGGCAGTATCTAGGAAGTCCATTGATGAAAAGCAACACACTTCTAATTAGCATTTATCCTACTCAAAGGCAGACGGATTAATTAACTCTTCATAGCACCTATATATATGTGGATTATTAGGAAGGTTGTAGGTGAGTATGCTAAACTAAGCGCTTCTGCATGGCTGAAGTTAGGTTAGGTGAACTCTACCCTGCCAGCTCTTCTTGTATGACTTCACGCCCTGCCCCCCCCCCCCCCCCGCCAAGTTTGGGGGACTTGCTTTCATCAGAAAAAGATATATGTAAGGTCTTTCATTATTAAAACCCCTGTGACTCAAAAATCTAAAAATCTGGAAGCTAAAACCATTAGGTGATGTAAGATGAGAGGACTGCAAGTATTGCTTGGAAAACACCATCTCAGGTATCTTAAGAGCATCAGTGCTATCTTTTTTTCTTTAGAGCTACTACTGTCTGAGGAGAGCCATTTCTTCTCATTAATAGTAACCTGTCAGTAGTCAATTCTACTTCAGAGAATTCTCTCTCTCAGACTGAAAGCATTTAAAATGTTGATACTTACTACCAGCCCTGTTTTATATAATATAGTTATTTCTTTCATTTAGCTGAAGAGTGAAATGAAAATAGAATGAATAGAAGTAAGTATTCATTTTTAATTTTCTGCTTAGGGGAGGCATTTCACAGCTTCCTTTATCACGGAGAACTTACCTACTGCAACAGGTAAAAAAAAGGAATATACTGACTGTTAGCTTTTCATTAGAAAATAATGCCTTCATATTTTTATTGTACATCACCATTAACAATGAAAGCTGCTCCAGAAGGTTGCTTTTTTTTTTTTGAAGCAGGATGACATGTGTGAAAAATTATTTGTTCTGTACTTCTGAAATTTTTACTGCAAGTAAAAATTTTTCCTCTATAGAAGCTAAATATAAAACATGCTGCTTAAGTAGATCTCTCTCATTTGCATTTGTCTGTGTAAGAGAGGTGAAAAATAAATGAAACCTGAATGCTTTGAAAGAAAAACAGATATTTTCATCTGTATTATAAATCAAGAATATACATTTATAATTGTCTGAAAGAAATGGTTCTGTAGTTGTGTTTTTGCTTTGCTGTAAGCCTGAGATATCTGCAATGTAGTTCTGTTCCTGCTTTGGAGAATCTGATTAGGAGAAAACTAAAGGTTTCCTAACTAATCAAATATTTTTGGTTGCAAAGGTGACCTCGTCTTGAACATCTTTGAGGATGAAGGAGTTCGACTGGACTCTTTTAAAACTTGGCCATCAGAAGCCCATGTTCAAGCCACTGCTCTTGCTAAAGCTGGGTTTTTCTATACAGGTTTGAACCAAGTTTGTTAGCTATATAAACTCAGGACAAGTAAAAGATCCACTTTCTAATGCAGCTGGGACAGAGGTTCAAGCTAGTCCTGGTACCTAATTAAAATCTTGCTTTAGCTTTCAGTAAGGAGAGTACTGCAGCTGCAAAATCAGAATGGCTTTTGCAAAAGCCGGAGTAAGGGAATCAAAATGGAATGACTCTGTCTAAGGTGGAAGCCAGAGCAAAGAGTTGCAAGGAGGATATGTTTTCAGAAAGGAGAAAGTGTTTATCTGGGCACTTGTATATTCAGTTGTCTGGTGTCACTAAAAGGACAGTAATGGGATGTCTCTCAATTCTGTGGCATTTTCTTTTCCTTGATTTAATTTTTATTATTCATGATTTAAAAAGCATGTAATTTCAGTAACAAACAGAGGTCACCCAAGTAAACTCATGAAATAACTGCATTGTTGCTGTTTTTATGCTGTAGGCATGTTAGTAAGGAAGAAAAATAATGTACATGACCATTTTTGAGGTGCGTAATTTCTTGCTTGCAGGAGAAGGTGATAGGGTACAATGCTTCAATTGTGCAGGTTGCTTAGCGGGATGGAAAGGAGGTGAAGATCCTATGGAAGAACATGCAAAATGTTTCCCTGAGTGAGTAACAGAGTATCTTAAGACAATCTCATGCTGTGAGATGAAAGTTGCCATAGACTTTTGCTGTTGTTTTATTAATACCACTTTAAATGTATATAAATAACTGCATGTTTCTTGAGTGTATAGGATTGTATCGTGTATTGAATAGAGTGTATTGTGCCTCTGTGAAAACCCTTTTTTTAATTAATGTTTAAAAGTAGAAATACAGTAAAAGTTTATAAACAAAAGGAATGTTTGTGAAATAGTTCCATCTTTCTGCCAAATGTAAGCAATTGAAGCAATGCATTGTGCTAACTGCGGTGTCTTAAAAACATCATTCTAGTTCCAACTGCTTGGAAGTACTTGGAAAGTCACTGAAAGAGCAACCAGAGACATTCCAGTCTGCACAGGTTTGCACTAGTCTGCTGTATTTGCTTTTAGTGAAGCAGTTTTCGTGCTTTGCAATTTTGAATGGTAGTTCCAGTTACAGGGAGCCTCTGTGCATCTGTGTGCAGAACAAGCAGCAATGGAAGCTTATTGCAGTTCTTCAGCCTGGACAACCTTTTGAATGCACTGCATTTCAGAGGCTGCTAAAGGTGGGGTGTATGTGACCTGTGTCAGCATGGTGCAGGCAGTGGCAGCTCTGTAAAGGTGTTTCTGAGCCCAGTGGCTCAAGTACCTGTGGTGTTCAAACAGGCACCCCCGAACAGCAGCTGCCCGCCTGCAGGTGTTGACTCAAGTTGTGGACAAAGTGTTTCTGCAGGGCATCTACTGACAATCAGCTTTTCAGTAATTAACAGCAATCATCCTTTGCTGGCAAACTGTTATGTGTGCGAGTGCCTGGGCCCCTGGGCTGCTCTGTCACTAGCAAAGTACCCCAGCCTGGGGTGCTGGGCACGGCCAGGAGAACAGCAGGGCTGTCGAGGGGCTGCTGCAGAGAGCCTCGTGGGAGGGCGAAAGCTGAGTCCCAATTTGTGGGACCGCAGGAAGCTAGCGGAGAAGTTTTGTGCAGGTTGTGTTATTGTGGGAGATCTCACAGCTCCTCTCTGGGGTCGGTTTGTTCAGGCACCTTGAGCGTATTACACAGCCAAGTAGTACAAAGCCATTATTCGCTAACTCATGCTAAAGAGAGATGGGATGTTACGAGCTCCGAGGCTGAGCATTAGCATGCTCACCACCCCGCTTAGGCAGACGAAGGGTCTCTACTGGGCAGGCACGCGGCAGAGTCCTCCAGCCATGAGCTGCCCTGTCTCACCCTGCGCCCTCTGCCTGTTAGAGGTATCTTCCCTGCACCTCTGCAGACTCACAGCTTTCTCTTGCCAGTCTATGTCAAGGTTATGCACTTGCATCATATCAGAGCTGAACCTCATATCCTTGGCAGGCAGGCAGCAAAACCCTGGGATGAAGAAGCTTACGGGGAAGAGAGATAGAGGGGCATTACAGCTGAGGTCTGGCTTCTGGGAGGAATAAAAGAATTTTGCTAGTGCTGGAAAATACAGAGCTAGTACTGTGTCTGTTGTAAATAGCCTTTGTAGCTGCTGGTGATTGCTGGTACCTAAACAACTCAGTTTGAACTAAATAGTAAATATTTAATGGAGTATAACTGAATTTATTTTTGTTCTAGCAAACTCCCTGTAAAGCAAGTCTTGAAGAGAAAGCAACTCTACATTCTGCAGGAGCTGGTAAGTACTGTGCAGCCTGTTGTGGTTTAGCACCGGTCAGCAACTAAGCACCACACAGCCGCTCGCTCACTCCCCCACCCTTGTGGGATGGGGGAGAGAATCGGAAGGGCCAAAGTAAGAAAACTCGTGGGTTGAGACAAGAACAGTTTAATAATTAGAATAAAACAGCAATAATACTAATATAATGAAAAGGAAAATAATGAGCGAGAGAGAGATGAAACACTGGAAGAAGAGGGGAAAAAAAAACAAACCAAAAAAACAAACCCAAAACCAAACAACAAGTGCTGCAACCGCTCACGACCCGCCAACCGACGCTGCCGGTCCCCGAGCCGCGATCGCTGCCTCCCCCGGCCAATTCCCCCCAGTTCATATACTGGGCATGACATCACGTGATATGGAATACCCTCTGGCCAATTTGAATCAGCTCTCCTGGTTGTACCCCCTCCCCTCCCGGCTTCTTGTGCACCTGGCAGAGCATGGGAAGCTAGAAAGTCCTTGACTAGTGTAAACACTACCCAGCAACAACTAAAACACCAGGGTGTTATCAACATTATTTACATACCAAGTCTAAAACACAGCACTATGCTAGCTACAGTGAAGAAAATCAACTATCCCAGCTAAAACCATGACACAGCCTCACTTGAATTTACATTTTAGTTTGAGAGGATTGTTAATGGTTTTCTGGATTTGGCCCTTACTTAGTAAGACAAATTTTCATTGAAGTAAGAACTGAGTTAGGATTTATGGATTGTACATATATAGGGACAACAAATAGTAGAGAATGTCAACTACTGCTTGCTTTCTTAATTATGAATATAAACCAATTCCTTAGCGGGTAAAGAGCACTTCTGTGCAGACAAGGCATATAGCAAACTAAATTATTTTGTGACCATATGGTATGATTTTTTTTAATTCATGTTTTTGAAAATTGCAAATGTGTATCATGCTGCATACTACTATATATGCTGTATATTATAGGTACATGCTTTTAGATAAAAAAGCTTAGTTGGGATAACCTTCCACTATCTCTCCTTCTGTTGCTTCCTTTTTCCAAATACTATGTCCATTTCAAGGGAGTGGTTTTGTTGATACATGTGTGCAGATTTCTGAAGGAAGAGTTCATACACAATGTGTTTGCACTGAGCTGCTGCAGAACAGTACTGATGTGCAAGCACAGAGTTCATAGAATCATAGAATGCTTTGGGTTGGAAGGGACCTTTGGAGGTCATCTGATCCAACCCCCCTGCAGTAAGCAGGGACATCCCCAACTAGATCAGGTTGCTCAGAGCCCCGTCCAGCCTGACCTTGAATGTTTCCAGGGATGGGGCATCTACCACCTCTCTGGGAAACCCGTTCCAGTGCTTCACCACCCTCATCGTAAAAAATTTCTTCCTTGCATCTAGTCTGAATCTACCCTCCTTTAGTTTAAAACCATTAGCCCCTGTCCTATCGCAACAGGCTGTACTAAAAAGTCTGTCCCCATCCGTCCTGTAGTCCCCCTTTAAATACTGAAAGGCTGCAATAAGGTCTTCCCGCAGCCTTGTCTTCTCCCGGCTGAACAAGCCCAACTCTCTCAGCCTTTCAACATAGGAGATGTTTTCCATCCTCTTGAGGAGAAGGTGGAAAAAGAACAGAAGGAACAGGAGAAGGAGGATAAGGAACAGGAGGGTAAAGAGAATAACAGGAAGAGGAGGAAAAAAAACAGAAAGAAATAGGAGGAGGAGGAGCTGGAAACTCAAAAGTAAATTTGCTATAGTGATACTGCCCAGATGCTTTCTTTATCAGCCTTCTGTTAATCCAAAAATGGCTATTGCTGTCTCCCAGAAGTGCTAAAATTATTCGGGATATAAGTATCAGATGGAGCCATTTTTAATTTTTGAAGGCACCAAAAGCACATTTTAGAGGTCTGAAAGCATAATAATAGTTTTAAACCTCACAGTACTGAAATGGTCAAGGGAACAATAAAAGCCATAGTTGCCAGTTTATTAATGAAGATGTTTTGTTCATTCTTTGTATTCACCAACATATACATCTCTATTTTACTGAAAGTGACTGAGGCTGTTTCAAGTAGGAAGTCCTAGTTCCCCAGGCAATGGCATAAATATACCCTGTCTTGTCTGGAATTCTTCAGAAAAGAAGACACTCTGGTGTCATCTTAGTGAAGTGCAGGAAAAGCCAGTGAGCATTTCTGGGGTTCATTGTATTTTTGTTAAATATGCAAAGACTAACATGGTACTGCTTCATTCGATGTAATGGATTCCTGTGGGATTTTTCAGCAATATGTATACTGTAGATCTGTATAATTATGTCAATGTAAAAGTACATTTACCTTATTTCAGGTGTTTGGAAATACCAACGTAGTGCCCACACATTCATTTTGGGGCAGATTATCCATTTTGTGGATAAACTGTACTATGGGCACAGACAACATAGCTGGCTCTATCCAGAATCGATGCTCTGTACCAGAACTTGGAAACCCTGGCAGAGCAAGAGCTTTGGAGACATGGTGCAGAGACCCACCAGCTCTATAGGAAGCTAATATGGGTCCAGAACGGATGTTTAGGTCAAGTTTAACACTATTTTGTCTGCATAGTGCCAACTGAATGTGTCTTCACTGCTGTCTCAGCCTGCTGGTGAGGCTGGCAAGTCAGTTGTTTATTGACACAGTGCTGCATCTAAGTTAATTATTCTTTCCAGACCATGGAAGAGTAGGGATCATTGCACTGAGATACCAGCATGTCTCTGCACAGAGCTAGGTCAGGTCCCGCAAAGCTTTTTAGCTTTTAGTTTATCACTTCATTACTTGCTACACACAAACTAACCCCACATTAACCCAGATGAGTGCAAAGCCAACTGAGTAGGACATAGAGAAACTATGGGGACTTGGTTTATTCAGAAGTGATACCAGTTTTTGCATTATCTAGAGAATCTCAGGTTCTTATTACTGCAATTTAATGGACAGCTGACTGTATTTGACTTTTGTGTACAGAATCAACTGTTCACTAGGTTTTATTTAATGCCATTCTTTTTGCAGACATGACACTTGTTGAAAGTCAGTGTCTTCAAGAAGCAGAGAACTTGATCGAACAACTTACGAAGGCTTACAACGATAACAGCTTCAGCAAATTGTTTTCCTTTGGGAATTCAAACCATTTGGCTATTGACTTGAAATTAGTCTATGGGGACCTATCAGTTGTCTCAAAGGATATTAATGATCAGCCAATACAGCAGCTCTTTCTTTGTGAAATCCTTGCAAACCTTAACTCCACCATTGTGCTGGAAGGTGAAGCAGGAAGTGGAAAAACAGCATTGCTCAGGAAAATAGCTATTCTTTGGGCCTCAGGCTGCTGCCCCATTCTGAGCAGGTTTAGGTTTGTATTTTACCTGTCCCTGACTTATGCAAGACCAGGTCAGAGCATGGCTGATATTATATGCAATCAACCAGTAGGATTTGTGGGACCATTAACAGAAACAACTCTAAGAGATGTAATTCAACCGCTGAAAAACCAGGTCTTATTTCTTTTGGATGACTACAGTGAAGTGAATTCAGTGCCCCAAACTGTAGAAGAACTTATACAAAGGAACCATCTCTACCAGCATTGTTTGGTTGTTGCTGTCCGTACTAACAGGACGAGAGAAATCCGCAAGTATGCAACCACCACTTTAAGCATTGCAGAGTTCTCTCTGTCCAGCACTCTGTACGTACTAAAGAAATTGTTCTCTTACAATATGGACCTTGTGGAGCAGCTTATAATTCAGCTGCATCTTGAAAAGTCTATGCAGACCATTCTGAAGACACCACTTTTTATGGTGTCTCTCGCTGCCTATTGGGTACAGCACCCAAAGGGTAACATTGTCAGCGACAAGGCTGTTTTTAAAGCCTATCTGCTCTATCACTTACTAAAATACAGTGAAGAAGAAGAACATGTACTGGCTCTGTTTTCCGCATGTGGTGAACTTGCCTTAACTGGTCTTTTCAAGCCATCCTTTGATTTCACCGAGTATGATCTATCTGAAGCAGGCGTTGATGGAAATAAAGCTGTTCGACTGGGTTTACTGAGCAAATTTACTGCTCAAAGGCTTCATCCAGTTTACAAATTCTTTCACCCCTTGTTTCAGGAGTTCCTTGCAGGGAGAAGACTAAGTGAGCTCCTGGTTTCTGATGAAAAAGAAAAAGTGGAGCATGGGCTGCAGTACTTGCAGCAAATCAACACATTTAGAAAGGTTGCTGGGCGCTATAATTTTTTATTGTTTTACACTTGCAGCTTTTCTTCCAAAGCAGTTCCCCAAATTATATCCTATTTATTTAAATTGATTGACTACAAGGAGTCATTGGAAAGCCAGTCAGAAAATTATGAACATCTGCAGCACCATTCAGACCTTCCACTAAGAATGTTCTTTATTGACCAGTTAAGTTTTATTGATCTAAAACTGCTTCTTCCAGCTTTCATTCAGTATTTACTGACCTTTGCTACTTCTGTAATTTATGAGACTAATACTGTCTCTGTGTGTGCACCACTCATTTTTCAGTTCCTAAAAGGCAAAGATATTTTGTTAAATTCATTTTTTTCACCACAAAAATCTGAGTTGCGTTTTTTTCAGGATTACCCAGAATCGCTGTCTCTACCCAGTAGTTTTCAAGTTAAAGTACAAGGAAGTGAACACAAACAAGAATTTAATATATCTGAAATAGATGCTTGCTATTCTTCACTGGAGATGCCAACAATTGACCGGGATTACGCTCCTGCATTTACACGTTCTAATGACGTGGCAAAAAAGATAAAAGAAGAAGAAAAAACCATTAATACCTTTTTTTCACTGATACAAAGACATTTACCAGACTCCATTGTGCGTCCTTTCCTACTTAAAACAGGGAAGATGCCACTTTTGAAATGCACATTCAGCAACATCAGCTCCTTTCAGGAAGCCGACCTCAGAAATTTGATGACACTCTTTTCTGTTTCAGATTATATTGAACTTCAGCTGAATAACAGTCCTGGATTCATAGAAGCTATCCGACCTGCTATTGAACAGTACAAGGAACATTTTAAAAAATGTAGTCTACATCATCTTAACTTGAGCAAAACAGAGCAAGAATTACTTCTCTTAATGTCTTTTGTGGAATGTTTTGAGATAGAAGAAAAAGAAATGCCAGGTACAGTGTACTGAATTTTGGCAGGATGTGATTTTTCTCTCTAGTTCCCTTTTCCTTCCTCTCCCCTTGGAGCCTGACAACTGGCTGGCTCATATCCATGAATAATAAAGCTATCTCCTAGCATATGTATTTCAGGGCATAGACAGCCATTCTGCATTAACAGATTTCCATCCTGGCCCCTAATTTCAGACTATGACCTCAATACTGGTTTTTGATCTGAGATGTGTGTCACTACAGAGACAGAACTGCACTTCAGCAGAGGATAGGGCAGTACAGAGGACAAGCTAGCAGGCACCAACAGGTGTCTATTTTCTGCTTGGGGCAATCTGAGTGGGTCTGCTGTGGGCTTTCAAAATAGAAGAATATTGGGCAGTGCAGGTGCATTTGTGTGATCCTGCCAGGTGTATGCTCAGGCTGCAAGCAGCAGAAGCCTCAGCGAAGGATGGGCTGGCAGGGAAAGGCAGTGGCACAAGGAGGATAGAAAGGAGCAGTCAAGAGAAGGGAAACCAAAGGTGTTAGGATGTGAGATAGTGAAGTTCAGCTACAAAAACCTTGGCAAATTGTCAGAAGAACAGAGGGATTAAGCAGATCAACTCCGTTTCATTGTGTTTGTCTGGCTTCATCACAGAACTACTATTTTCAAATTTGGACAAATTCATCTGCCTGGAGGAGCTGTCAGTGACTCAATGTGAGAACTGCAAGGTATTTGATATAATACCTGATGGCTTCAAAAGTCTATGTAACATGAAGAAATTGTTGATTCACAGAGTGAAGATTGAAGACAGCTCTGGGCTGGGTAAGGAGAACTTTAAAACTTTAGGTACTGTAGTCTACTAGAACTTGTTAATGCTGAGTAGCAGTTTTAATTTCTTCTTAACAGGCATGTAGCATCTCTGAGTTGTCTTCGCATTGCTTCTGCCCTACAGCTTCTACCTTGAATTTACCACTGCAACAAAAAAAGAGGTGCTGAACCTTTCAGTGCTGTAACTTTATCGACCTCCATAAGTTAGCATGGAGGAATGAGAAGGACGGTGCTCTTTGCTTTCCTGGAGCAAGTATTTTCCCTTCTCACCACTCACAGTCCGCTGGGATGAAGAAGAGAGGGAGCACATTTGGCAACTGAGTCCAGACCATATGCATAGCTGCTCTGACAGGTCAATGAGTGGGTTCTGACTGCTGTTTTAGCTGCCTTATTCCAGGGAGAGGCTTACTTTTCAGTCCAGGGGCCCTAGATAACCAAATTTTTGTACTATGATAACAATTACCCAGCTTCAATATAAACATATAGTACAAACCAACAACATTCAGTGAACTGTACCCTAAGTATCCGGCCATCGCTTAGGGTTTTGCAATGTACTAAAACTAATAACTTTAGGGGTAAGGTGTTTAAACGGTTTCAGTCCTGCTAAGTGTTGAAAAACTGGAAGATTCTTTCACCTGTGAAAGAAACCAGAATGAATATATAGCAAAACTTGCTTGCATTTTAAGGCCAGAATGACTCATCATGATCCTAGTTATAAAATAAAACACAGGCCATCTGATTTTAACATGTAAACAGAGGAATCATGCTGCTGCTCCCACTCATCTTTTTATGTCTCACTTGCTTTTGTTGTGATAGAGGCTGCTTCCCTCTACAGTAAAGTTCACAGGTGGAGCTTGGAGAACCTTCTTGATTTTTGACCTTTGTTCACTACACAATGAATCTCTAATGTTGCCACACTTTGTTTTGTAGTTGAATTGATTAAGAGCTTCCAAGACCTCTCAGTTTTTCACCTGGACTGCTCCAGCTACTTCAATTCTGAATCCCTTCTGGCAGCAATTTCTTCATGCAAGAAATTAACAGAAATCAAGTTAACTGGGTCATTTTTAAGAGATCGAGATTTGCTTTCTTTAGGTAGGAATTTAATACAGAAAACTGACTTTTTAAAACTTAATATTTGAGAGAAACTGCTAATTTTAAGTTCCAGTAATGACAATGTATACTTTTTTCCTTTCCTCCTAGCTGCTGCTCTGCCCAATTTTGTGTCTCTCAAAGTGTTGGATCTTAAAAGCCAATATTTTGATGACAAGGAAGCTTGTGAAACCTTTGGTTTGTACACATCTTCCCTTTTGGCTGATCTCATTTGTTGCATTTGACAGAATTACTTTGTTTCAGGTTCTTTTGGAGAGCTTAAAAATAGCTTTGAACACCTAAATTGCCATTTGAGATACCGGACAGTATCTACAACTAGAATGTTAAATCAGGTCTCACAAAGCAGTTTGTGATGAAGGGCATGTGTTCACATCCTGCCAGGAGGGATGAGCTGAGTGAGATGGATGGCTGTCCTAAACTATGGAATCAGAGGTGTTCAGCACCTCTGAAAGTCAAGATGGTCCTCCTGCCAAAGCCGTCTATAGGGAACAGGGAAAGGTTGGAAAGGCTTGCATTTTGGGAAGGGAGAATTACCCCAATTTCTGTTTCTTTCCTGTGGGTCCCCTGAGTTTGGCAACAGGGAAGGTTCCTTTTATCTCCAGAGGACTTGTGAGACCTCTTAGACCCTTTCGGGAGAAGTAGTTCTGCCCTTTCTGTTGATGATCTTTTCAAGCTATTGAGTATGGAGTGAAGTGACCTTCACCACAATGGCAGGGACGAACCTGAGGAAAGAAAGCTGATAGTAACCTATTGCCCAGAATCTTTAAGTGTTTTTTTTTACTTGGCTCTGCTGCTGTCACTCATTGGCATTACAAAATTTAGGAAATGTATACTTGTTTAATCTTAACAGGAAAGGTCACCTTCTTGTCTCTGCAGCATACAATTTAGGTGGTGTTCTTAACCTGGAGGAGCTCATCCTTCCTGCAGGGAAGGGAATAAAGTCTGCAGCCAAACTGATTGTTCAGCAGTGTCTACACCTGCTGTACCTCAGATGCTTCTCATTTAGCCTACATCTGGATGATGACAGCCTGTTAGAAGTAGGTAAGTTTCAAGGAGAGAACTTCAAACATGAAATAACATTTCTGAAAAGATACTGCTTCAGGATAAATTAATCTTCTGTTTCTATACAACAATTGCAAATTATTTGTCATTTTTAACGGCTATCATTTCTTCCTGTTTGCTCTATACACAGCCCAAAATATTTCTTGCTCATCAAAGTGTATTCAGACTGCTTATATAGTAGACTTTGCAGAAACCACTTCTGAAATGCCTTAGTTCCCCTTGTCTTCTACAAAGCAATGTAAATTACAAGAAAAATAATCAGTGGAAAAAAAGACTTACACTAGAGCTTCGTAACTTCGTTGCTAGTTTTATTAGCTTATATGCCCTAGCTGTTAAAACTGTGCATTACCAAAATATTTCTTGAATTTAATACATACTTAGTATAGTCTTAAAACTACTATCTCGTGTATATGCTAGGGAAAATGTCTTCTTTTGTAAGCAGATGCTAAGTCTGTCATATCATCTTCCTTTATTTTTGACGTACATTTTAGTATATATAGTGACTTGATGACAGGTGTCCCATCTTGTAAGTAGGCTGACCGTAAGGCAAGACTGAAGAGCATATCTGTCGTACACAGGCATGGAAGAGATTGCTAAACTCAGTGTCTTGCATCTGTGCGAAGCTGATCTGGTGCCTGACCTCAAGCGGTTGCTTAAGCTGGCGCTGTATTTGCTTTGCTCTGCAAGAGTGGTATTCGAACATTTGTAAACACACTGGTATCCTATTCTACTAGGTATTAATGTGCCTGCTAAAGTATCCTCTATTTCATCAGTCTCCTCATTCTGAGGTATTAAAACGCTTAAATGAGTTGAGTGCAAAGTTCTACTTTTTTTCAACCTAATAGCAACAACTTTATTTTTAATGTACAATACCTCAGTTTCACTGTATTTTCATTCATGTTTTATATGACTTCGGAGCATCTTTAAATCCTTACTGATGTCTGTTTATTTTTGCAGCTAAGGTTGCAAACTGCGGAGGTTTCCAGAAGCTTGAAAAGCTCTCACTGTCAGTAAATCATGATGTTACAGAAACTGGTTGGAGAAACTTCTTTAGAACACTTAATAACATGCCTGCTTTAAAAGAGGTGGACCTTAGCCGCATGTTCACACATCAGATCAAAGCCAGTGCATCAACAGTGACAGCTTTTGTCCAGTGTGTTTCTCGATTGCCTAGTCTTGTGACAATAGCAATGGTGGGTTGGCTCCTTGATGCAGAGGACCTTAAAATGTTTGATATCATGAAGGAGCAGCATCCCCAATCTAAGAGTTTAAAATTAGCTTGGCAATGGGCCTTGCCATTTTCACCAATTTTTCAAGACTAGAAAAGTTGGAAAGTGTGAGGGTTTGGGTTTTTTTTTTCCCCTCTTCCTTCTTGTATTAATTATACACCTGCATTGCAAATAAACATGCACCATAAAATTTTTACCAGGATAAAAAATGCCTGTCTCTTGTACAGCAGGATTAGGTTAACGTAAAAGGATCAAGGAATAGAAGTCAGGATTAACATAACTCTAAAAACCTGACTTGCTTTGCAAATATAGATTGTACCTAAGTGATATCTTCCAAAGAAAAAGGTAAAATTTTGCTTAAAGCCTATTTAAAATAAATTACTTCTATTCAGTTGTTTTGCTTGCAATGCAATCAATTACATGACCACTTATGAAATAAAAATCATAAATCCCTTTATGGTCAGGACTGCACTAAATACCTACATTTTACTAGTGTTAAAAACTGATAAAGGCCACTTTTTGTAAGGTAATGCCAGATACTAACACAGGACTAGCTGACTGAAGCAGATGGCAGTTGTGCCTCTTTAGCAATGAATAGTTGCCAAACAGCTGAGTTAGCAGCTTTGCATCAATGCAAGGAATCTTAATTTACTTCAGTTAGACAATTAAGAAAGAGTCTTCAGAGTGGCTTAGGGAAGTTAAGATTATGCCCTTCCCTTTTTGCTCAGTTATTTGTGGGAAAAACTGTTTTTCTGACACATGACTGCAGTAGGAAAAGGAACTTAATGCAGCAAAGTTCAAGTCTGTATTTGGCTAGTTCCTCTGAAAAGCCAGCCACTGGCATTAACTAAATTACTGTCTAGTTTTGTGGCCAC
Organism: Morus bassanus; assembly: GCA_031468815.1. NCBI lineage: Eukaryota > Metazoa > Chordata > Aves > Suliformes > Sulidae > Morus > Morus bassanus. Next base: position 18,330,820 of record CM062600.1, on the reverse strand, counting down.
AGCCTCTATTCTACAAGTTAGGATTGTAAGGGCTGAAATTTAAGTCCATACTGACCACTGTCTTTCCACAGTCTGCTTTTTCTAATTTGCTTTTAGTAATGGTACTCAGAAAAAGGCCACACAGCAGAACTTCCTGGTGTATTTCAGCCATTCATCCAACAGACAGATGTCTACAGAAGCTAAAAATAAAAACCACCCCAAAAGAAACCATGCCCCTAACTTCAAAGTTTGAAAAGTAGAACTTTATTAACAATCATTTGAAACAAAAAATGAGCCTTCCTGAATCTAGCTGTTGTATTCAGGATTCTAGTCAGATGCGTAAGATATCTCTTTTAATATAATGGTATACCGTTTTCCAGGCCATCGCCACCAGCGGCCACTGTAACATGCATTGCTGCCGCAGCTGTTTCCAAAAAGAATACACTGTAATTGCTAGTTCTGGTGTGGTCATTCAGACAAAAAGTCTGAGGAATACATGAAGTTTAAAATGAGAGATAAATTAAGTCTATAACGTTGGGTTAAAAGACTTAAAATTGTTTCAGGGAAGGAAAACATTTTATTGCTGCGGTGCTTTCTAAATACATTTGACTAGAGGTCTTTAAGAAATAGCTCATTTCAATGCACACATAATTACTAGTCTGAAGTTATTTGTTTACTTGTTATCAGGGGCAGCTCAGTATTAAGAAAATGTTAATCTTAATTGTCTTGATCAAATTCTGGTCTTCACCATCAACCACCAGTGCATAAGTGATATACAACTCCCAGTAGGAAAGATTTGTACCTGGCTTTAAAAAAGAAGCAAAAATTAGTATACAAGGGCTTTTTGTTTTTAAACAAACAAGAATTACTCAACTGCACAGAAATTACACGTTGTCACAGAAAATCAGAAAAACAGGTCTGCAAGAGAAGAAGGTTTTGTTCTATAAGTAACTGGACAATATACTGGAAAATTCTAAAACAAAGGATTTCAAATAAAAGCACAGCACTGAAGTAATGAGAACAGAATTGCTCAACAATACCAAACTGAAATGTTGACCTTGTCCTGAAAACAAAGTTTAGCTATACATCCTGTTCTCCCATCTGTATAAAGAAGCAGTTGCTTCTGAAGATGCATACAGAGATGCAAAAACTGCCATTTCACTTAAGAACCTGATATTTTCAAAATAGCCCATAAACAAATAAGGTAACTCTTCATAATTCAAGTAAGCTGCGCTGTTAATCCTGATGTAGAGAGATGCTGTAGTTAAACCTCTCATCAGAGCAATAAAATACTTTTCCTTCATTCTAGCCAAGAAAATACTATTCCATGGCTGCTAAGCAAAGAAGGGATTAATACTGGCAGAAGTGGTCTTTGTAGAGAGCCACAAGAGCAGACAGAAGTCCTGAAGCTCACAGTTTTTGCACAGAGTTCAAAAGTTGTTGAGAGCTTGTAAAATGAACTGTAGTTTCAAACATATTTGTCAAGCAACACTGTATGTTCATTTAGCACAAAATTACGATACTTACAATCCTTCAAAACAATGATGGACATTCAGTTATTTTGCATGCATTTCTCCCTCTAGTGCTGCTTCCATTCGACTTTGTTTTAAACCCTACAGGATAGAATTTAGTAAAATCTTGTTTTTACTAACATGTGAATAAAAGCTTTAGTTGCAGAACAAAAACATTTTTGGACAATTTTTTTTTAGTCCTTTACAAACCAAGAATAGCTTTTAACTCTTTGGGGAAATCAGAATGGGCAGTTTCAACAGGTCAAAAGCCAAACTACCCGTCTTCTTTATTATCAGTGATTCTACAGAATAATTTTGAACATATATTTCTCGTTCACTTAGAAGTAAATTAGAGCAATCCACAATTATATATAATCTGAAGCAAGAAATTCCAAACTAGTCTTTTGAAGATATCCTATGACACCAAATCCCCTCTTTCCAACTTCCCCAGTGCAAAAAGTTTAATTCCTGCTGCTTTCATAAATGTAGAAAGGAAAACAGAAATCAATATCCACGTCACAGATTTTTCACAACTACGCTCCTGCTGCACCTGCAATCACCTGAAACAATTACTGGTGAACAGTCTTTGCAAAAATGCCAAATCTGATCCTAAATGTGATCCTACCACTCACACTCAAAGAAAATACAGAGAAGACTACTGAATAATAAACACATTCAGATTTACTCCACCTGTCTACAAAGACAGAATTGGTTGTTTTAGAATGGCTATAAAACACTGGCATAAAAGTACCTGATGGGACCACTCCAGTGGAACAAAGAACTAAAACAACATTGACTATACATATATGCTGGTTTATGTGACTCCTACTCAAGGAAAAGAATACTTATAGAATACAAAATACCCTTAAATTTACCTATCATAAACTGGAAAAAGGTATCTAAAAAGCAGCCCTCCCTGTCTAACTTCTTGCTGAAAACAGCAGCAGCAACACAAAAGCAAAATTACAAAGACATTTCCAGACAAAAGTGGCACGTACCAAGTAATACCCAGTGTGATACCCACTCATGTACCAGGCTATCAACATACTCCCCAATGCTTCATCGTCCTCAGGACACTCTGGCCTCAGAGGTGGTGGAGGAGGAGGAATCAACTGAGAAATCACAAAGGAAATATCTGTGTTTCAACAGGGTATATCCCAGGTTAGATAGCAACCAATTCTAAAAGATCAAAATATAAAACTGGAAAATAGAAACATATCCTCAATGCATTCTCTGAAAAGGAGTCAAATAAGATGATATTTTCTGAAAACATGTAATTTCCAAAGCCTGGGAGAAACAGGATTCCTGTACCTTGACTGTACACAAAAATTTTTATTAGGGGAAAATGTTTATCTGCATCAGCAAAATGCTGTTAATCAAATGTACGGTGCAGTTTCTTAAAATAATTTTTCTCTTGACATTCTTACCAACAGCTTCACTGTCACAAAAATGAGTGCAGACCAGACCTTGTGCATTAGATTCTTGTAATATTTGGAACTGACTGTGTTATCAAATACCTGGAAAATACAGACTCTAACACAGAAATGTGTTCTAAAGATGGGGGCGGTGAGCACATTCAGTTAGAAAACTTGAGATCACCAATACTCATCTCTGACACTTTCTTCCTCATTTTCCTATCACTTACCGGTGGTCCTGCTAGGAAAGGCGGGGGCCAGCAAGATAACAACGATGGAGGCGCCCTGAATTTTGATCCAGGCTACATTGAAAAAATTGAGTAGTGCAAATTAAAAAGAAATTCCAGACATTAGGATTTTATTTAACAGAATTATTTGAAGCAATTCACAAACTTTAAACTAAAGACAACACATTCCAGAGCATTCCATGACTGGAAAAGTAAAACTTACATTACACGTGTCACTGAGGGAGGCAGTGCTGAAACAGGGTTCTAGTTCATACAAGCCTTTTAAAAAGTGTTTTCTAAATAAAAGTCAGTGGTTGCACTCTCATATGAAGAAGCGTATCTAATATTGCCCACAGGCAAACAGATAATTTCTCTGCTCCTGTGTGGCTGGGGGCACATGCTGACTAAATTCCATTATGCTTGTGAATGCCTTTAAAATGAGCTTAGATACAAGTCCATTGATATGAAAGAAGAAAGATAAAAGCAAACCTCATGAAGAAGTCTCACACAAACAGTAATATTTAGAAAACATAATGCTGCATTCAACTGCATTATTATTTAGACTCCTACACAACAGGAAAACTGAAGAATATATCAATAGCCCAGCCCTCATAATTCCATAGAGAGGCTGCAGCTGAGAGCTTCTATGACACCTGGACACTTTTGCTGACTTGAATGCCCTGTGTAGTGAAACACATCAATCGGCTAGAAAAAGTGCAATCTTAAAACATCAACAGTGCTGTCATTAACAGCACTATCGCAGTCCAGGGAACAACATGCCTGTTTTAAGTTACAAGGCAACTGCAAAGCAAGCGTTAGCTAGGGAGAAGGCTCTCCTCCCTAGACAGCAGCACTGCAAAAGGGCTATACTGTGGCCATATCATTATAAATGACAGACCAACAGGTTCTAACATGCGTATCTGTGTATCCATTCCCAAAATGCTGTTATCTGGTTTCTACACAATGATAAATATCATCCTATTGTCTCAGAATTTATAATAGCAGCCTTAAAAGCGGTATATGAATTATTTCAGACAAGGCTGAGCTTACCCTTCCCAGCCCTGGGGCTGCTGGTGGTACAGGAAAATGTAGGTTCTGAGGGGAGAATCTTCCTTTTGTGCAGTTGTTTTTGTTTCGAGGTGAGTGGGAAGATTTTTCACTTTCATCTGTTGAATACGGAGTCTCATTTTCATTCTAGAAGACCAAAAGATTTTTATGAGATGTACTAAACAGGAGTTTAAAGCAAGCAATTTTAGTGTGAAAAAGCTTGGAAAGCCCCATCCACATCCTCCCCTCTCTCTATCCCTCTCAGTCTCACTCAGGAAAGATCTTATGTCCTTGTAATCTTATCTGCTCACCATTTTAGCTATGTTATCTGTCACTTGTGAATTTCTTGTTGTCCCCTACCCTTCTTCCATGCTCAGTTCAAGAACTAAGGGGATGCTTTCATTCCCTCCATCAGCTTGTGGCCATTCACAATGGAATCAGGTATTGATTCTCACTCTGAACACAGCGGTGATGAAAAAGCTGACTCTCCCACTTTCTCTTTCCTTTTCAGAAAAATGAAAAGCATCCCTCACCTCCCCAGAGTTCCCCATCCCATTTACTGTTTCATCGCTGGCTGCAGGAAGTAGATCAGAAAGGTTCTGCTCCTCCTGATTTCCATATCCCATGTAAGTAACAACACATGTGCCTCTCTTCTGGTTGATGGAGGCAATAGTTGCTAGGTACATATTACCATCCTCAGACCAAACAGCATTACAGCTGTCACCAACTTTCCACTACAACAGAAGCAAGAGAGGCAGGTAAATACCTACACCCATGATCAGAAAGATGCCTTTTTCTAAACTCCTTTTTGTCCCAACCATGAGAAAGATGACTCCCACCCAGAAAGCTTTTCCTTTGTATTTCGTGAAATTGCCCAATTATATAAATCCATACATAAGGTTTATAACGTTATCATCCCCCCGCCCCAGGATGCGCCTCTCAAGGTGATGCTAAGGCTGCTTTTGAATACAGCGGAGAAGCATAACATGCAGCACGAGCACCACTAGCGTTTACAGGCGAGATGACCTGTTTCAAAGGGGCTGTGATGCCCTTCTTTCTGTTTCTGTTCTTTTTGTTGCTTTTTCTCTTCATCCCGACGTGCTGCTCCTGTTTGTCCGAAGGCTCCGAACACTGCCCGTTCTTTAAAGCGTTCTGCAGGAGAAGAAAGGAGCGGAATAGCGAAAGGCAGTCCAGCGGCCTCGGCGCAGGGCCCGCTCCGCCCGGGCCGCCCCCCCTTACCTTGAAGGAGGCCACCGCCTTGTCGTACGCCTTGATAAGGGCCGTGTCATCCCACACGTCCGAGTCGTCGCTCTGCGGAGACCACAGGCCGCTTTACCGCCGCTCCCAGGCCCCGCCCCGCTCCGCCCCCCCGCCCCCCGCCCCGGCCCCGGCCCCGGCCCCGGCGGCGCCCACCTGCCCGGTCCCACGCCGGAACAGCAGCCCCTCGGCCATGGCCGCCCGCGCCCGCGCCTCCTGCGGACGCGCACTGACGTCGCTTCCGGCGCCCCGGAGTGACTAATACCGGTCCGGGCCCCGCCCCTCCCGCAGAGCAGGGGAGGGTCCGGCCCGGCCGCGCCCCTAGCGCGCGCCTTGCAAAGCCTGGCCTGGCTCAGAGCGGGACCAAGGGCTGGCGCGCTCGGAGCGAGCAACAAAGCCTCCTCCGTTTCTCACCGACTGCAGGCACGACGTTGGCAAAAGCAGCTGCGTTTCCCTCAGCCCCCCTCGAGCCGTGCCAGGGGCCGGCCGACACTCGCCGCACCCGGACCCTGCACAGCTGGCACGGGCAAAGGCTCCAAATCTCTTCCAGAGATTTAAACCAGTTTCACCCCAGTCAGCGCTCAACACGTGCAAGCACGTCTAAAGCGAGCACTGTTTTCTCACACGGCCTTTTATTCCTGAGGCTAGTATAAGCAACAATCTGCAACTCAACTTCAAGCCTGCAGCTTCTCTAAAGTTAATATCAGTACTAGATTCACAGTGATGTACACCAATGAAGTCTGCAACTCGATCAGCATCTTTTTCCATAGCACAGACTTACCACTGCATATTAATTGCTTATAATATGCATTTCTTAGATTATAAATTTTATTTATACTTATACTTACCTACTTACATTGAGTTTCTCCACAATTCTATCTATTCTTTGTGTTCTTGCTAACTTCTTAGAAATCAACAGATAATCAAGCATAACCATTTCAGATTAGACAGTATTTCATGCAACATTTTATTGTAAAAATAATTTGAGATTTACAGTTCAGACCTCTGCAAGGTTAAGCACATTCTACAAGTGTGTTCCATTCTGAATGAAGCTGTACTTCAAGAATTAAGACAAGAAAATCTGGTCTAACTGTAGATTCAGAAAGTCGTTGTTACTGGAACCATTAAGTGAAACTAACAACTGCAGCAAAAGCTGGAGTAAAGCTATTGCTTGGTACTTTTACTCATATGCATGCAGAAGAGTGTAGTCAGCTTTGAAACAGCGCTCCAGACAACTAAGCCTACACTAACCAGAAAATAGTCTAAACTAATGCTAGTTGAACAACTCTACAAGATGAGACATTTAGTCATTTAACGGCCAGACACTTTTATGAATGATCTTCCAGGCCCTTCTGCTCCATCGGTGCATTCTATCTTCTCCACAGAGGCAGCTCATTTTGCCCCTGCCTGCAGAGACTTCTTTTCATTAGCCGCTTTTTGCTTTTGCTGCATAATTTCAGAGTCTCTGTGAAGACAAGAAGTTGGATTTCAGATCCTGGCTCACTGTTTTTCTAAGTAGAATCTCCTCCAGCTTGTTTTTGCCCTTTAGCAACCCGCATTTCAAGAAGGCAAAAAGATTAGTATAAAACTTCTCAGTTAGCCATGAGCACACTGTCTGTATTATCCTGTTTTTTCAGTACAGTACCCCATGAGGTAGGCAAGTTACTTGATTAGTAGACCGTACATCATTCTTTTAGTTTTAGAAGTAAAAGACACAATGGATCAAACATCTTCAAGAAAGTATTACACAATCTTTTCCTGTCTGTACCAGGCAAAAAGCTGCACCAAAGAAATAAAAGCTTTACAGGTCTTACCAAAAATAAATCTGTTTAACAGCAGATAGAGTAAAATGTACATCCACAGTTTATGCTCTGGCACATGAATGGATCGTGAATCAAGGCAAAGTACTTAAAATGCTGTTTCAGATTCAGTTCAGAATCCAGACACTGGATTCTTTCTGACCCATTTTCCCCAACCATTTCACTCGACTGTATTAGATCTAACCTCTGTTTTCTCTGAGAAGCAGACAAGCTATCCTCTTTCCTTTTCCCTTTGTGGATCTCCTGAGTCTTCTTCAGGTTCTTTTGGCGGGCAAGTTCACGCTGGTTCCCACCTGTAAGATAATATACAGTTTATACAGGTACTACCACATTTTACACACAGTTTGCTTGTGTGGAAGTCTGCTATAAAGGTGGTAAGGTTTGGCTCCATCTGTAGAGTTGGTATGGCAGTATCTTCCATCACAGTCTCCCCTTCCAGTGCACAATGGGAAGCATGAAAGCCTGTTGGTTCTCATGTTTACATTTCTACAGGTCATGTCCAAGAGAACACAAAAATCCATTCCAACAATCCTTCCAGAAATGCAATGCAGTTTCCCACAGAAGACTGAAGGCAGACGACCCCATCAATAGCCTGGGCAAAATGATGACAGTAAGTCATCCAAAGAGGAGCCATCCTCTCTATCTCCAAGAGGTTCCAGCATCCAATATAGCTTACAAATTAATTTTAGACCAAAAGAACAACATTCAAATGAGGGCAGCCTGAGAGAGTTTATAAACTTCCTCAAACTCTTCACAAGGCCCTTTAAGAAATCAAAAAACAAATGGCTGTAAGTATTCAGAATCCAGAAACATCGACCTGCTTTCGGTCTGCAGTGCTGACATACAAAATCACTGATGGATTCCATCACATCCCATGGTCAAGCACCATCAACATTTTAAGTGTTGCTCATACTTTGTAACAGCAGTTGGGGCCCTTAAACATATTTGTAGAAAGAATACGCTTCTGCAGATGCCACTTAGAAGATGACCAGTATAGTTAATACATATGGGAACTTTGGCTTTACTTTTTACTGGATGAAGTCCCCAAAACTACTTAACACATGATTGGTAATGTATTATTGGGCATTCATACCCCAGAAGCTCAGCTAGTGCTATCAAATGCTCAAGTTGCCTTAATCTGGGAACCACGAAAGCAGAGAATAATGCATAGTACACTGACAGCTGTATGTAGGTTTAGTTCATTTTTGGTCCAAGGCAGCTGACATGTACGCAGTATGAGGCTACAGCAGCTATGAAGCTTCAGCCCAAGATTTCATTTACCCACCATATACCACAGAACCCCTTGCAAAAGAAGAGGTCTGACAAAGCTGAAGTTAACACACAACCAAAACTCCAGTTCCTCATCAAGACAACTTGTTCAGAATAAAACAACTTACCACTTTCCAAAAACAGGCGCGTGCATATGTCCCTGCACAGGGTGGACAACCCTAATGCTGTTCACACACGAGAGTATTTTCATGCTATTGAAGGAATTAGGAAAGAAGCATTCAGGAAGGTTCCTTCCATGCACTATTAAGGGCTCCTGTTCATAGCCATCTTTCCCATGCAAGCTTTTTAGATTTCATTGTAAACCAACATCCGTATTTTTCAACCGTCCTCATTTTATGAGGTATTCCCTTAAACTGCCAGCAAGGGCACAGTTATAGTTGTTCTACCTATTTTGGTTATGAGGGACTGTTAGTCCATTCAATTAATTACACTCAAATACTTCAAAGAGGTGACCTTAAAAGATTTTTTTGTTTGAAATCAAGCACAGCACTTAAGCATGGCCTTAGCAAGTGCTTAGCCTCACTTTCAACAGAAGTGAGAAGAGTAACTTGTAGATATATAAAGACACAAAAACCCATCACGGTTGCCAGTACAGAGGATACCTCTTCACGGGGCAGCCAGCTTTCCCCAGGACTACCAAACCCATGAACTGCTGTCAAGTTAGGCATGCAATCTTTTTGACCAGACAACGTTCCTGAGGGCATGTCATCAAAACCATCACAAGACAACTGCTGCTCAGAGCAGATGCAACTCTCCATCTAAATACCGGGGGTCTTGCAGGCAATGGCCACAGCCATCTCAATTACAAACTCTTCTGCACTAGCTGACAATCTTTCCTTACTATCCACCTCCCTAGAGCAGTTCTAGTCTGCTGTAACCTGCCAGAGCTGGTTCACTTGCTTGGTATTTCTTCTCGCCCTGCTTCTTTTGAACACACTGTTCCAGATAAGCTAGGCATAAACACTTGTGCTGTTGAACAAACATGATCACATTCTTCTGTGCTCAAAAATGAAAGCTCCATCTCCCCATAATTTCTGTTGTGCCTCTTTTCAGTCTCTCTCCAGTCTTAAGACTGCCTATGCCGTCTTTCAGTCTCAAAGACAGAGATCTCTCCAATCATCAGGTGCCTGTAATTTCAGGTAGTTTAGGACTTTTTTTTTTTTTAGAATTTCAAGCAGTTTAGGACTAGGTCAATTTTAAACAGCAACCTGTTGATAAAATCCACAGCTTTGTACTCACCGCATTTCTGAGCTGATAAAGGTACCTGCCATGTCAACAAATAGACAAGAGCAACCCTGCAGAAGCAGGGGTTCTGTGCATTCGTCACAGCAGTACGTGTACTGCCTGGCAAGGGGTGCCAGAAGCCCAGATGAAAGCAGCATATTATGACTGTTGCTTCCTGAGGGCTGCTCCTGCCTTGGAAGATACACTTCATCTGTCACAGGACATCAAGCACTACCTTTTGAAAAAGCTAAGTGAACTCCTGCTCCATCCTCCTCACTAGATCTTCAAAGAGATCCTGTCCCCAAAGTCCATGTAGAAGAGCCACTATTTGTTCAGAAACTGAAGTAAAACAGCTATCTATCTCTGGCAGTACTGGTGTTGATTAGAACTCAATGACTCATGAACAGATGATACATTCCAGGCTATAAATGGTTCTTGAGTTTTGTGGTGCTTGGGAGACACGAATGTCATACGAACAAGTCAGCAGCAATGAAATAGCTCTTCTGTGGTGCTTAAAGAAAGGAAATATCTTCTTTTATCATGAAGAAAGAGAGGCAGTAAGTCAAAACACACTGCTATAGTCAGAACTTATACAGCAGTTATCCTCCACCCTTAACTTCATACACTTCCTTCTTTTACAAGTGAACACTGCAGGGTGTCTGCAGAGTTATTCCATACACATGGTAAGACTGTAAACTTAAGAACCAAACTGAATGGCATCACTGAAAAGCTTAGCTGCCACTTCTGCACAGCAAAGCAGAGCAGGCAGAAAAGTAGAGCAATGTAGTATGCACACAAGGCATACAGAGCCAAACAACTATTCAAAAAGAAACTTACTTGTACCATCCCTGCTTCCAGGTGAACATTACCAAGGACTGTTTGGCCCCAGTACTTCACCTGGGACACTGAATGAGTATCCCTAGCTCCAAGGGAGATGGTGCCGTTCTCTACATTCTGTAACACCAACCTAAATCTTCCATGAAGTGTGGTCCAGTCCTGAGAGAAGGTAATTCAGCTTCCTGTAATGTGAAATTCAGGCATGAACTGCCACATAAAGGCCAGTTCACCCTTCCTGCTTATACCTATGCTTGAACATCCCCATCCTTGCCCGCCTCTGCAAGACATGCCGTAGTTCAACCTGTCCCTGTTCTTCCAACTCCAAAATCCAGCTATTCTTGCAGAGAAAGATAAGCAAAAGACCTCTGAATATCACTGGAACAAGCAGTAATCATCTCTATTGTAAGGAGGTCAAAGAGAATGGCAGTAAGGATTGGCTACTGAAGTCAGCATCCCTGGAGGTCTTTCTGAGCAGCACAGGATCTAATCACGTGTCAGAACTTAAAGCAGCAGAAAAGTGCCTGCCACCATGTCCCAAAAATAGAATGCAAAAGTAAACAGAGCTGTTTGATGCAAGCACAGAGCAATAAAGGAAGACAATTGACAAAACCCCCTCTGATTCATCTAGGCATCACCATCTTCACAAATTTGTTCAGTTCTCAGTTGGCAGTGCAACTAGTACCATGAATTTACAGGCTTAGAGGCACAGTTATTAGTTGTTAATAAGCAATCCATTCTTATTTATTTTACTACACATCCGTTTGAAATCACAGGGTCTAGTCCAACTCTGATTGATAACAGAGTGCAGAACTCTGGAAACATGTACTAAAGCTAAGACTAGACTGCATGGTAGCACAACTCTCGCATTTCACATACTGATTTAAAGTGGGTCATCCTAAAACGAAATGTTATGATTCTGCTACGCTCAGATGTGGGATGCTGGACCCCTTTTTAACCTTAAGCTATGTTTATTTTATCATAATGCAGAACAAGGAAAAGAAATATCAACAAAAGCCATAAACCTGCTTCCTCCTCACACTCCTCAGGTCACAGGCCTCAGGGTCTGATCTGTGCACAAACTGTTTACTATCCGGGCCTTCACCTGCACTCCCCGCAGTACAGTGGCTTCGAAGGTGCGTATTGTTAACTGTGAAGGTAAAAGCAACTCCTCAGTTAAAGTCAGGCAGTTTCTGTATTGCCAAGTATGATACGCAGGAGCCAAAACAGCAACCCCCCCTAGTTCGGTGAGCCGGAGTACGGCTTGGCTTGCAGATCTCCGCCATTTTAGAGCGGATGTACCGACGCTGCTTTTGAGCCAGGTGGCGGGTAGCAGGTCCTGTTGCCGTTTCAACGACAGCTTTCCCAGCCACCGTTTAAGCAGCGGGGTATTGAGCATCCGGCAGCGATACGAAGGCCCTTTGCCTACGGAGCGGGCGGCAGCCAGGACCGCGGCCGAGCGCCACCGCCGCTCCGGCAGGCCTCCGCCCTCCCCCCGCGCCGGCAGAGCCGCGCCGGGCACGCGGCGGGGGCGCGCAGCCTCGGCCCCGGCCACGCTCCCGCTCCCCTCGGGACTGCGTCACGGGCGCGCCAAGCCGGCAAGGACCGAGGCCCCGAACCCCGCCCCCGCCCCCGCCCCCGCCCCCGCCCCCGCCCCCGGAGCGACCGCCGGCACTCACGGGTCATCGTCGGACGCTCCGGCCGCCACCAACCGCCCGCCGCAGCCCCCCTCCTCCCAGAACCTTCCACCTCCCCGCCCCCACCCCTGACGCCCCTTATAAAACCTCGCTGCCCCCGCCCTCGTGCGTCACTGCCGCGCGCGGCTCACCGCCTGAAGGCCTCGCCCAATCCGCGGGCTGCGAAGCGATCTCCCCTCGAGTGACGTGACCCGGGGGGGGCCGGGGGGGGGCTCTGCGTCGGAGCGAGTGACGGCGACAGCGCCACCCGCCGGCTGAGCCCTGCCCGCGCCGAGCACCGCCCTCCCGCTTCCCGCGGAGGCGGTGTTTGTACCACTGGAGGAAAATCACGCGCTTCGAAGCACGGCGGTGTACCGCTACGTGGCTTTTGGCCGCCAGCCAGGCGGGAAGGGAAACCGCTCCAGACCCCGCCAAGGGGAGTCACTGCTTCCTGGGGGCGCTCCCTGCCCACCCGAGCCCCCCACGCTCGGACCAAAACCGGGCGTCCCCCACCCGACCACGCTTTAATTTTAGTGCTGCGCAAGCCCTCCTGCAGGAAAACCCCTTCCCAACCACAGGGACTTCCCACGTCCGCTTAAAATCCCACCTAGCTGACCAAGGGAAGCCAGCCGATGTGATCTTTCTGGATTTCAGTAAAGCTTTTGACACTGTCTCTCACAGTATCCTCCCGGACAAAATGTCCAGCGTACAGCTGGATGAACATGCAACGCAACGGGTGAGCAATTGGCTGATGGGTCGGGCTCAAAGGGTTATAGTGATGAGGTTGCGTCAGGCTGGTGGCCAGTGACTAGCAGGGTTCCACAGGGATCCATCTTAGGGCCAGTACTCTTTGATCTCTTCATAAATGATTTGGATGCAGGACTGGAAGGAATACTAATTAAGTTTGCTGATGACACAAAATTGGGAGGAGCTGTTGACACTCTCAAGGGCAGAGAGGCCCTGCAGAGAGATCTGGACAAACTAGAGTGCTGGGCAGTCACCAACCATATGAAGTTTAACAAGGGCAAGTGCCGGATTTTGCACCTGGGGCACGGCAGCCCTGGACGTACATACAGACTGGGGAAGGAGAGGCTGGAGAGCAGCTCTGCAGGGAGGGACCTGGGGGTTCTGGTCGACGGCAAGTTGAACATGAGCCAACAGCATGCCCTGGCAGTCAAGAGGGCCAGCCATGCCCTGGGGTGCATCAAGCACTGCATTGCAGCCGGTTGAGGGAGGGGATTGTCCCGCTCTGCTCTGCGGTGGGGCGGCCTCACCTCGAGCGCTGTGTGCAGTTTTGGGCACCACAGGACATCAGGGATACAAAGCAACTAGAGAGTGTCCAGAGGAGGTCCACAAAGTTGGTGAAGGGTTTAGAGGGGAAGCCGTATGAGGAGCGGCTGAAGTCACTTGGTTTGTTCAGCCTGGAGAAGAGGAGGCTGAGGGCAGACCTCATGGCCGTCTGCAGCTTCCTCACAAGGGGAGGAGGAGGGGCAGGCGCTGATCTCTGCTCTCTGGTGACCAACGATAGGACCCGAGGGAATGGCAGGAGGATGTGCCGGGGAGGTTTGGGTTGGATATTAGGAGATGGTTCTCCCCCCCCAGAGGGCGGTGGAGCACTGGGACAGGCTCCCCGGGGAGGCAGTCACGGCGCCAAGGCTGGCGATATTCAAGCTGCGCTTGGACATCGCCCTCAGAGACATGGTGTGAATTCGGGGCTGCCCTGTGCGGGGACAGGAGCCGGACTCGATGGTCCTTGCGGGTCCCTTCCAGCTCGGGACACGCGATGAGTCTATGAAAATCGGTCATCGTGTGCAAAACTGACGCCTGGAAAGCTGCTGACGAGGCGCCCGAGGTGCGGACGGAGCCGCGGTACCGACGGCAGCTCCGCCGCCGCCGGCGCGCCCCGCTGCCGGCGCTCCCGCGCAGGCTCCGCCGCCCCGCCCCCTCTCGCCCCTCCTCTTCCCGCCGCCGCGCGCTGATGACGCGGCGGGGCGCGCTGGGGAGCAGAGGCGGCTGGTATGCCGTGAGGCGAGCGCGCGCGTTACCGCCGTTACCGGCGTCCCCGGCGTCCCCTGACACCGCCGAGCGCCCGCAGCGAGCCGCCGCTATGTTCCGCCGGTCCCGCCTCAACGTGCGGCCCAACGTGCGACCCGCGGGCAGGGGCGCCGGCGGCGCGGCGGAGCCGGAGCCTCACGGGTCGGGCTCCCCGGCGGCTGCCAGGGCAGAGGCTGCGGCGGGAGCGGCGGCCGAGCCCCCGCCGGCCGCGGGGCCGGCCGAGAGGTGAGTCCCGCGGTAGCCCGGCGTGCGAGGAGGGGGCCGCGCCGCGGGTCCCCGGGAGCGGGCCGGGCCGGGGAGGTGGGGGGGACCCGCCCCGCCGCCCTTCAGAAGCCCCTGGGAGGGAGCGCAGCGGTGGCGGGCTCTCCAGCAAGGCTTGTCACAGCCTGCCGCCTCCCGCCTGGCCCTGCTGCGGTTTGGAGTCGTCTCCTCTTGGAGACCTCCCCAAGTAGGGGTGCTGCACTGCCCTCCGGCCGGTGCCTAGCGACGGTTCTGTGCGTGGTGATCGGGCTATGACTTCTGAGTGTTTGACGCATGTGCAACCTAAGCAAAACCTGTATTTCTTTACTGCGGTTGCGCTGCAGGTGCTTGAAATAATATATAAGTTAAGACTGCAAAGGAGGGGCCTAGCCTGGTCCGATACTCTGTTGTTCTGGTGCTGCAGCAGCAGGGAGCTCTGATTTGCTGTGTACAGCAAAATTCTTTGCAATCTGTAACTGAATGACTTTGACTTTGCATCCTTACAGCACTTTCTGTTTTGTATTTGCTTCTTCACACACTAGTAAGGGAGAACTTTCTGGCTTTTTCCCTTTTTGCTTGTTTAATTTTTTAAGTGCTTTTCATTGCAATGGAAATGTGTGGCAAGGTTGGCCCTAGGACCAGTCCTTCAGGACCTCCCTGTTGTAGGTTAACCCTGGCTGGCTGCTAAACCCCACACAGCTGCTTGCTTGCTCTCCTCACCACCCTGCCTGGTGCGATGGGCAGAGAATCAGAAGGGCAAAAGGGCAGAAACTCAGGGGTTGAGATAAAGACAGTTTAACAGGTAAAGCAAAAGCCATGCATGCAAGCAAGGCAAAATCACGAATTCAGTCACCACTTCCCATCGGCAGGCAGGTGTTCAGCCATCTATAGGAAAGCAGGGCTTCATGCATGTAGTGGTTACTTGGGAAGGCAAATGCCATAACTCCAAATGTCAGCCCTTCTTCCCCCAGCTTTCGCTGCTGAGCACCACACCAGGTGGTATGGGATATCCCTGTGGTCAGTTGGGGTCAGCTGTCCCAGCCGTGTCGCCTCCCAGCTTCTTGCCTACCCCCAGCCCACTCGCTGGTGGGGTGGGGTGAGGAGCAGAAAAGGCCTTGACTCTGTAAGCACTGGGCAGCAAGAGCTAAAACATGAGTGTACTGCCTACATTGTTTTGGCTACAAACCTGAAACATAGCACTATATGAGCTGCTGTGAAGAAAATTAACTCTATCCTAGCCAAAAGCAGTATAAACCTGTTCTTCAGGACATTACCTCAGTCTGATAATTGCTCTTTAGAGCAGCCTTCTCACTTCTTTTAATTAGTTGGGTTTGCATCTTGCATGAATACCTCTATTCTTTCAGCTGAAACTTGTCCTTTGTGACATAATACAAGGCCTTCTTACAGTCTTTTGTTTCCTGTGACTAGAAATTCAGGTATTAGTCTAGTTGCAGACTAGCATACAAACCTCTTCAGTTTGCCAGCGCAGTGGAATGTGTGGGATGTGGCTAAGAAAGAGCTTCTCCGGAGAAGCAGAGGTTTTGGAAAATGATGTTAGAAGAGACTGCTAAGCTAGGTGTGGACCTCTGGAGTGCTGTGGTGGGTTCCACAGCTCAGCTGGAGGGAGAAGGTAGTATCCAACATAAAACTGCTGGGAGACTCTCAGGGCAACTTTTAGTCCTGGGAGCAAATAGAAAAGGCACAAGTGACAGCTGCTACCTTCTTGCCCCCATTTGGTCACCCTAAACTCCTCTGAATAGCTGATTCTTAAAGTTTTTGGTTGCTTTTGGAGGCGTATAGCAACCAAACAGGAGAGAGCAGGGCTAGGGATTTATTGCAGTTTAGGCAGTATCAGCTTCTTGGAGAGTTGTCTCTCTAGATGATGGATTTTAAAGATTGGCTGCCTGGGTGCCTCTGAAGATTCAGGAAGGGTGGATTTGAGGGAAGTCACAGAATTTGATTTCCTGAGTGTGGTAATTGATGACATACAGCACAGTGCGTTTGTGTGGTCTGCAAGAAAAGTAAAGGCAAATGTGAAAATATCTTGTATATTTTTATCCTTCCAACCTAAGGCATTCCTTCATAGCTCCTCAAACCTGTATCTGTAGTGTCAGTTACTTTCCTTTGTTTTGTTTTCTAAACAAATGGGTTTTGTTGATTATCAGGGAAATGAAAATTCTCTGAGCGTAAGATTAATTTTTTTTTAAAATACAGTTTCTGCGAAATTGTATTTAACTGTTCAGAAATCTGGTGTGGGACTCTGATTAAAAACTCCACAAAACACAGGTGGTATGGAGAAGATGAATTAGGAATTACTTTCCACTGTCTCATGCTGTACAAAACCCAGAGGATGTTGAATGGAACTTGGAAAGGTCTCATCCAAAACACACTGACAGTCACCATGTAGTAAAGCTGCTGAACTCCTTGCTGAGGATGTTCTCTGTGCTAAAAATGTATATGAACTCAGAGTGGGACAAATTGATTCAGAAAAGTCTGCTGGGGCTGTTAAATACAAAAACATCATCTGAAGCATTTGCTTGAGTCACAGAGAGTAGCTGTAGAGGATTTGGAAAAGTTCTTCTGTATGTTCGTGCTTTTCTTATATTCACTCAAAGGCATTTGCTTCTGACTGTTTTTGAAGATGGCTAAGTGAACCATGGGTATGCTTGTCCTTATGTACAGAAACAAGGCATGGTTCCAATGTAAAATTAAAAAAACTCTTTATGACTCAGTTATAATTCTGCTGTAGTCTTACTGTGAGCAACAGCCAAGGAACCAAACACTGGAGGAGTCGGCAGATTTAGGAAGATCATAATGGTTGGCAATTTTGCTTGCACTTTGACAATTATTTCTGCATAAAGGATGGAAAACATTTCCAGGGAGGCTAAAAGTTATTGCCTCTAAAAGGCTACTTTTGATGTATTAAGTGTGAACAGCAGAACAACAGTGGCCAGTTTTGCCACTGAGGGTGTTTTCAATTTGCAGTTTAGATATCATCCACTTGCAAACCTGTAAGCGGAGTGTTAAGATTGGTTTTAATAAAAATCATCAAACTATTAGTTGTGTATAGCTTTATTAAAACGTTTTTAATATGTCACCTATGTTATATGGGTTATTTTTTATGAAGTTTTATTGTATTATAAGGTTTGATATTCTCAGCTGAAAGTAGAGAGCCTTCCAAAAAAGGGAGGGGTGGGAAAGGAACATGTGAGTTTAGCATTTGTCCCAGTTTTGTCTGGGATAGAGTTAATTTTCCTCCTAGCAGCTGGTATAGTGCTGTGTTTTGGATTTAGTGTGAGAAGAATGTTGATAACACACTCATGTTTTGGTTGTTGCTAATTAGTGCTTACACTAGTCAAGGACTTTTCAGCTTCCCATGCTCTGCCAGGTGCACAAGAAGCCAGGAGGGGAGGGAGCACAGCCAGGACAGCTGACCCAAACTGGCCAAAGGGATATTCCATACCATATGGCATCATGCTCAATATATAATCTGGGGGGAAGTGGCTGAGGGGGGCAGCAGTCACGACTTGGGGACTGGCGGGGCATCAGTCAGTGGGTAACAAGCAGCTGCATCACTTCCCCCCTCCTGGGTTTCACAACCCCCGCCTTGTTGTTTTCCATTATTATTATTACTACTACTACTATTATTTAAACTGTTTGTATCTCAACACACAAGTTTTCTTACTTTTGCCCTTCCAATTCTCTCCCCCATCCCACTGGGGTCGGGGGGTGAGTGAGTGGCTGTGTGGTCCTTAGTTCGTGGCTAGGGTTAAATCACAACAACTAGTCAACTACCTTGTAACAGTAACATTAATAGTAATTAATATTAGAAAATATATATCAGTTCTTATAGTGGATTAGTTTATGAGTAATTACCAGCTACAGGCTGATTCTAGTGTGGCTTCTTGTATATAACTGGTTTTTTCTGTAGCATTACGTTTATATCGATCAGCACATAAGCATATCTTGAAAGTAAAGTTACAAATCTGTTGCTGTGAAATATTTCAGAATACTCTTTTAAATTTTCCAGTGATGACAAGGCTGATAGCTCAAATGATGCTGGAGAAGCTAGTAAACCTGTAGAGATGCCTACTCAGAGAAGAAAACGGATCTCCACCATGCCCAATCTTGTTAAACCCAGAGGTGGACCTTCATCTGCTCAGTGTGCTGCATCAAAACCGCAGAGGCGAGCATCACAGGCTCCTGATGGCAGTGCTTCACTTCAGAAGGATTCCTCTCCATCAGAAGAGAGTAATGTTGAAAGCTCCTTGAAGTCTCCCATGCTGCCCGAAAAGAAGACACCTGTGCCACAAGTGCCACAGTTTTCCCCACTAAAAAAATCAGTGAACAAAGAGCAAACCGTAGATGTAGCTGCTCAAAAAAATGATGATACCTTGCAGAAGAATGTACCCTCCCCACTCAAGGAGAGACCAACACAGGAAATGTCAGGAACACAAGAGGAAAAGCTACTTACAAAACCTGTTCCCATAAAAGAGAAACGAATGTGTTCTGACCGTGAAAGAATCCTCAAAGCTCAGAAGTTAAGAGAAATGCTTAAAGAAGAGCTAAAGAAAGAGCGGATGGTAGGCCTCTGTTTTGAGCAGTGCTGATCTGTGAAGGGCAAAGATGTGATTCACCTAACATACATTATCTTTTTGCAGTACTGTTTTCTGATGATCATCAGCTGCTTACTGCTGATAGTCTGTGGTATCTCATATGGGTTTAGTCTGTTTATAAGCAGTAGTAGCACTGTGTTCCCTTATAATACAGATGTCACAAGAAATTGTATATCTTTTCATTTGATTAGACCCACAAGCCTTTTTGACGAGACCCACTATTATATGATAGTCCACATTCCAACTTTAAAAGTTTCACAGTTGGTAATACAATGGGGAAGTGTGCTGTAAGAAGCTTTGGATTTGGAGTTTCTCATATCTTTTCAAACTTAATCATTGACCAATTTCTGTAATTCTGAATAACTTTTCACTTTTACTTTGTGCCAAGTATTGAATTTCTCTGAGAGGGTAAGTCACTGAAGGGTCTGTGGTGTCCTCTCTGACAAAGGGACACTTCTAAGATAAACTTCTTTCAGTTGTTGGGGCAGGGTGGGGGAACAACAAAACTCCCTGAATGGAGAGTTTTGTAAACAAAGAATAATATTCATTTGTGAAATATAAAGTACTTTCAGGGTGAATTTAAGTTTTCTTTTCTTATTTTTATATGGAAACAGTTGAAACACAGGCCTCCAGTAATTGAAGGACGTTCTCCACCAGATCGTTCTAAAATGACCATGAGAGACTTGATATACTATCTGCCAGAAAACAATCCTATGAAGTAAGTATGACTCTTATCCTCTCTTAGGTTAAATGATTTTTCTTTTTCTACCAATTTAATAATTGTGAAAAGGAGAATTCTTAAATCTGGAGCATTAGCACAGTTGCAGTGGTAACAAAAACTTCTAGACGTTTTCACATCTACTCAATCTTCATCCAGAAATGAGAATGGAGATTAGTGTAATTGTTGAAATATAAAAACATGAACCTGTCCCTAGTGTTGATTTATGTCTGTACAAATGCAGAATACTAGAAGTCTTTTTTTTTACTTGCTGCTGTTAAATGTTTAGTTATCACTGCTAGGGATGTTAGGACTGCCTGCCAAATCTGTGGATTGCAGGAAGCTAAGCGTTTCTCCTTCCTAGATGTTGAAGTGCAAAATGCACTGCAAGACCCAGGAGGTCTCTCCATTCTAGCTGGATGGATGTAGCTGCTACTGTTTCCTTTACAGGTTTTGCCAGTAGCAAGGCTGAGTGAGCATCCCAGAGGTGCACATACACAGGGAACACTACTGCAGCTGGCTGGACAGACTACCACAGACAGAGCAGGGCCTTTTTCCTGCAGCTACCAAAAACAGTCAAATAATCATAAGGACAGCTATCCCAAGTCCTGTTCTTCCTCTCTGTAGCAGATGAGTTTTGTTACTGTCTGTTATCACCTGCTTGTTAATGTTTGTGTGCTTGTGTGTTATTTATCTCTTCGCTTGATATTTTTTCTTTCGCACTGACTAGTCCTTAAGCAGGTAATCAACCAGAAGCTCTCAGATTCCCTGTAGCCTTACAGTGAATTACTGCTTTTTTTGTCCTTGCTTATACAAAAAAAAGGCAAAATCCATTAAGCAGTGGTGGTTGTTCAGTTAGGCTCAAGTCTAGA
Source organism: Morus bassanus (assembly GCA_031468815.1). Classification (NCBI taxonomy): domain Eukaryota; kingdom Metazoa; phylum Chordata; class Aves; order Suliformes; family Sulidae; genus Morus; species Morus bassanus. The sequence goes on along the minus strand of CM062600.1, from coordinate 18,310,039 downwards.
TGTAGTACAAAGAATTGAAAAAAAGCTTTGTGTTTCTTTGTCCATTATCCACTAAAAGCAGATGTTGTGGAATGAAGCAGGAATATATCTGTACAAACATCCATCTCTAGCTTTTTATAACATTCTAGGTCTTCATTGGCAGAAGAAAAGAGAACAGAAAAAAATTCTGCACTGGGTCAAATGAAAGAGTAAGTCTTCATGATGGAAGTACTTATAGTCAAAAAGTTTTCTGATGTTGGGGAAAAAATGTGTTTCTATGGTAATACTAACAGTGTAGGTCTTATTTTTACTGTTTCAATGTCACAGCCCTTATTTATAACCAAATTGTAATTTGGGAGGGGAGGGTGGTTAAAGAGCATTTTGCTTTCAATATTATGCTTTTGGATTTGCCCGTTTTACAATAGAATGAAAGGCAGAATCCATAGTTTATGTATTGACTAACTTGCTGGTGGATTGCATTGCTGGGTGGTTCATTAAATTCTTGAACATCTGGCATACAAAGCAGCAATTCAAAACACTAACAAAAGTAATATTTTGTGCTTGGTCTTTTAAAATTGTAGACAAGAAGAGAAAAGTACTCCTGATCATGAAGAGGAAGATGAGGAGGAAGAAGCAGAGAATGGGGAGGAGAGTCAGGACGGTCCACTTCTAGTTCCTCGTGTGAAAGTAGCAGAAGATGGTTCAATTATTCTGGACGAAGAAAGGTAACAAATTCTGTACCTGACTCAAGGACAATATATGCTACATTGCTGCTTGGTTTGCAAATAGAGAACAGTTACTTCAGACAGGGAGAAACGTGGGTGTATTTGTGTTGAGAGTTGAGCTCTCCTAAATTAGGAAACAGTGTAAATATGTGGCAAAATATGAGCAGCAAATTTCTGTGAGAAATCTTCTTGGAGAAGGGAGATAGAGAGGAGGATGTCATATTTTATTACAGTGAATGAATGCTGAACATTTGTAAAACTTCCAAACGTCTTCTATTTAACTTTTGTTTCTCACAGTTGCATGTGTCTACTTGCAGTTACTCAGTTGTCAGTATGATTTGCTCCAGCTTTGCATGTTGCTGCTTTATTCAGCTGTCTGTGTTTTCAGTAACTTTGCTTAGAAGATGACTTTTTAAAGTATTAGGTTACCAACTTATTGAGTTCCCCAAATGTACTATTAGCATGAGATTTAGGCCAAGGTGTAAGGCTAGAGCAGTCCTGGTAAAGGAATTTGTAAGTACTCTAAAAGGATATGGAGACGCTCTTGTGGTCTTGCAAAATAATTTTCTTGAATGTTAAAAAGACAATGGGGGCTTTTTTAAACTATTTAATTATGTCTTTCTGTATCTTATAAAAAGGGAAAAGCAAATTTACTTGCACAAGTTGAGTAGGCTAGTGATTTTTTTGCTGCATTCCCCATTAAAATACATGTTAATGTAATTATTACACCTTTACAGTACAAACTCTGACTTATGGCAGGAAAAATCTGAATACCTGGCTTATAAACATTTACTATGTGTCTTGTTAGCAGTGTTTTCAGATGAGTCTCTTTGTGTTTGCTTTTCCAGTTTAACTGTAGAAGTTCTAAGAACAAAAGGTCCATGTGTTGTAGAAGAAAATGATCCCATCTTTGAGCGTGGCTCTACAACTACATATTCCAGCTTCAGGAAAAGTTTTTACACAAAACCGTGGTCAAATAAAGGTGAGTATTTTTTTTGTTTCAAGTTTTAAGTCTTCAGAAAAAAATCTTAGTTTTCCAACTGTGTTTTGTACTCCACAATTTTTATTTCCAGTGGAGTAAATGGATCTACTTATGTATGACGTAGTCTTAACCCTCCAAGCTTTTAAAACAAGCAGAGGTCTGATGTTTACTGTGAAAATTGGCATGTTTAAAAAATCAGTGCCTTATGATATGCAGGCTGCCTGTGAATTTTTTGTAATGGATGTTCAGATGCTGTGGAAATGCTAGTCTGCCTTATCAAAAGTGTAGTTTTGGATTATGGTGTCCGGATATTTGAGCTCTCTGTGGAACTGTTAGCACTTCTTAACAGCTTCTTTACTTGATTCTTCCGGCATGGGCAGGAATAAATTCTATACGCCATCTCTATGTGGGCTGATTTCAGTGCACATGGACAGCTGTGTTTTTGAGTGAGTGGGTGGTTTTTCTATTATGCCTACTGTGAATTGATTATTATCTCTAGGCAGACAATGCCGTGCAAGACTTTTTACAATTGGAAATGCTTTTTTACAACCGTAGATGGAAAATTAGCTTCGGATTTCACTATGCTGCTTTTGGAATGCGCGCTTTTCCTGTTAACAGATAATAACGGAGATAGTATTTTTAGACATGCTTTTTTCTGAGTTCTATGTTTGGTTGTGTTCATAATAAAAATGAACATTGGCAATTTGGAGTTGGTTAGCTGTGATTTACTGGTTTTACAAAATGTATTCTACTTTCTGCAGTTTCAGAGTAGATTAGACAGTTCATTCAGCAAATGTTAGAGGTCCTTAGGTAAAATAACACACATGTTCTGGCCCAGCCGAACTTGCAGCCACAGTAGATAACTTTAAGGTTATCTATCTCATTGCATTAAGTTTGAAAGGTGTTTTTATTTTAGATAGCAGGAAGGTTGGTTAACTAAATACTGAAGTGTGTGTATCTCTTTTTGACCCTGCAGAAACAGACATGTTCTTTTTAGCTATCAGTATGGTAGGAACAGACTTTTCCTTGATTGGACGGCTGTTTCCTCATAGAGCCAGAGCAGAAATTAAGGTAAAAATGAAAGCACTTAATAAAGCAATTAAATGTGTGTTTTCACTTTTCTGTTTCTCATTTGCTATTCCTACGCTTCCCCTCTACTATTGATAATTTTTATGCTAACTGGCTCTGTAGCAATGCTTTTTTTAATACCTGTTTCCAAGAGGTAGTAAGTATCTGAAACGTTAATATGCTGGGTTAAATTCCTATCAACATATCTAGTAAACCTAGCGTATCTAGACACAGTTTGTCTCAATTTTAACTGAAGAATGCTGCTTATCATAACTGGATGTTTGGTGGGGGTCTTCTGTCTTGCCTCTTTCATGATACCCAGCTGGGAAAATCTTCGTTATTTCAAACCCTGCTTAGATTGGAAGTAAGGACAAAGATGTTGAAAATAATAAAGAATTACGACTGGTGATATTTATTGATAACAGATTTGATATTTAAAAATTAATTGCAAACTTGTGTTCTGTGAGTGTGCTTGTAAGTTTTAACAACTTTAGTTGGTAGAAAATTTTGTTGCATTGGAGAAGATTTGTCTTGATCTGCCATTTTGTACAATATATTGTTGCATTTTATGCTTACTGAAAAAGACAAATATACCTTTGCTTTTAGAACAAGTTCAAACGTGAGGAAAAAGCTAATGGATGGAGGATAGACAAAGCTTTCAGTAAGTAAAGTAAAAGTACCTCACCCTACAATGAGTCATTAAATGGTGGTCATCTTTTTTCATGGTAATTCTTGTGCTTTGCCTTGCTTGAATTAATTGCGAGAAAAAGTTTTTGCTCCATAGGTGAGTTCAGAAACTGGGGAATCTTAGGTTTTTACAACAAGCATCGTTCGCTGTAAAGATCTTTAGGTTCAATTTCTGGCTTTTCCATATGTCTGATAAATTAGATTAATGTGAACTTTCCTATATATTCAGTTGAAGATTATTCTGATTCCTGGGAATTTCTGGCACAGTTACTTATTGTAAACTGCTTTGAGAATCCTTTAAAGGCTTTGTGTGTTGTTTGAATGAGCTACATAAGTCCTAGAATACCATCTTAATACATTATTTGATACTATGGTACAATTTGTGTATTTGTCACTTCTTAAATTTTCTAAACTACTAAGCACTGTAACCTTTTTACTATTTGCTTTTTAAAACCAAGCTACTATAATCCATATATATGTCAACTCTAGTCCCTGTCAAGTGGTACAGAAGGTATTTTCAAAAAACAATTCTCTGTTTAAATTTATATAACCTTTGCTTTTTATTATCATAACATGTACCACTGATTATTTTACAAAGCAGAAACTTGGAAAAGTTATCAACTTTGAAATATTTTTCTATTTCTTTGCTTTAATCTGCTAGAAGAAAAGAGGCCCTTTGATTTTCAATTCTTTGCCCAGTTGCTTGAGAAGGTCTTAGCAGATGAGGAAAAGAGGAAGCACAAGACTGTTAAAAGCCAGAAGCAAAAGGAAAAGAAGCCATCAAGGCCTCGGAAGAAGCCAAAAGGTACTTCAAAAGAACACTTGACATACCATTACAGAGCAGTGGTCAGTAATGAGTGGCTAGCAGAGGAAAAACCACATAGGGGTTCCCTTCCTTCCATGTTCTGGACAGGGCAAGAGGATCCTGGCTTCCTAGTGTAACTTTTTCAGATATAGTTTACTGATGTGCAGGATGGTAATACTTAGTAGCAGCCAGTTTCCTGAGGTCACTTTTCTCTGGGCAGGAATGTGAGACCACAATGAGATTAGCACTATTCCACAGTCTGAAGCACTGGTATTCTAAACAGGATTTTCTAATTTAACGGTTGGTAAGTATCTCCATGAGTTGCTAACAAATCCACTTCTAGAATCCTTGGGCTAAAACCATGTCTTTGGCAAGCTCTTCTGTGACTTTTAAATTACATTTTTCTTATATTTTAAACCCTTTTCTTTTAAGGGTTCTGTTTCTCCTTTAATTATAGTTTTACTCCCTAAGTCTGAAGGATATGATTCTTTTCAGGGAGTCTTGTAAAAGTTGTTTTAGTTTTCTGATCTGTTCGAAATAAAGGGTAAAGCTTATGTTTAATTACTGTTGATCACTATATAGTGTCTTATTACCTCAGTACCTGTGAAAGGACCATTCATAGATGTGCTTAAATTAAAAACAGTTATACTGACACCATTCCATAAATTCCCTGCTAATTCTGTTGGGTTCCTCACTTGTTTGTTCCACAAGAACCCGTTTTCTTCTAAGTGGTATTGTGGAACAAACAAGCGAGCAACCTTTTTAAAGGGAATGCTAGCTAGGAAGCAACATCGCTATTTAGTTCTTAAAATTGACACAGTTGCTGCTTTTCTATAGCTTTGACTTCAGATTTGATTAAGTGAAATGTCCTACCTATTAGGATTTACAGCTACGTATCGAAATTCTGTTCATAGACTTTAATGGTGCTTTATGTGTAAAGCAGTGTGAGTATGTTTTTTCTACTTGCATTTTGGATTTCTTAATAACAGGGGAATGAGTTTGTATAATAACAAAAAGGACAGGGCAAGGTTCTTGGTGGTTGATGTTCTGCATAAATACAAGATCAAGACAAAATGCCCTGAAAAGGGGAGGGAGAAGAATTTTAGAAACTCGTTAAACCCAGAAAAGAACTTGTGAATGATTAGCTAGATAATTCAGCTTTCTTATGTAAATAAGAATGATTAATTGCAATACATCTATTGATAAAAATTACTTTTTCATGACATACTTTCTGCAACCATCATAACCTCTTTCTGCAGAGATAGGATAATTCTTTACAGGAATAGCAATGTCTATTTCTCCTGGATCCAAAAGTGACTGTGTAACCTGCTAAAAAGTATAGGAACTCTTGTTCCTATATGTAGAAATATTAGTGATATTTTTTATAATTTATATATTTTTTTATAATATAAAAATATATTAGTTAGGACTCTTACTAAATTGGCTCTACATCCTATATTGACTTTACCCTGGTGAAGTGTTGTCCCCTGTGCAGAATGGGTTTTGCATTTAGTGTAGAAGTTAATCTGCTTTTCTGTTAAGTCAGTAACTGACTTCTCATGGTCCTGCTCATATGCCTGGCAATATATTGACAGTGAGGTATGTATTCATAAGATGTTGCTAGTGGAAATATCTTTGCGATTTATGGTTCCTAATACTCCAGCAGTCTATTAACCAGGGACCATATTGTCTCAATAGCAAAAGCTGCCAGCACAGAAGCTGATAGTGATCAAGATGATCTTCAGGAAGCCAGAATTTCTGATGTGGAAACAGAAGCAGATGCTGTGACGGCTGAGAAAGAAAATGAGGAATCTTTGGGCATTTCTGAACAGGCAGAACAACAGATTGCATTAGAGCCAGCATTAGCAAAAAAGAAGAGAAAGAAGAAGAGAAAAGATGATCTTGAACAGGAAGTGGAGAATCTTCCAGAAGAAATGGCTGTTCCTTCAAAAATTGCTGAAGAAGGGAAATCCTCCAAGAAAAGTAAGAGGCAAAAATGCTCACTTTTTATATAAAGGCATTCCAAACTTAAAAATGAGAACTTGGGTTTTGATTTATATCACTGGTCTGCCTTGGAAGGTTGCAGAACAATGCTTTTCAAAATAATTTTTCATGCTAAGTCTAAACATTTTATTTTTGCTGAGAACAGTTCTCTTGAATCTCAATACTTAGGTATTTTCTGCTGGGATTTTTTGTTTTAAATGCACTCTTGCTTCACTGTAGCTAGGATGTGAGAATTGGACATTCTGGGCAACATCTTAGAATTCCAAATTGATTTAATTCTTTTTCATTAGCAGAAAAAAAAATGGTATGTGATGCAAACAATGATGGTCATAGTACCTGTAGAGAAGAACTGGACAGTGTTATTGAAGGAACACAAGATGAGAGTGCAGTTACAGAGGAAGAGAGATCAGAGTCCTGTTTATCAGCAGATGACATAATGGAGAGAGAAAGTGATGTCAATTTATGCAGGTAATGTTTACAATGGAAGGCTTTGGCAGAATAAAAAATAGTTTAAAGTTTTAATATTGGTTTTATTTATTCATGCTTACCATCATGTTAACAGGCACAGAATGAGCAGGTGTTTTGTTTCTGAGGACTGTCCTGGATTTTAGTAAGCTGTTTTTAATTTACACTCTCAATCTATTCTCTGCCCTGATGGGCTGCCCTGGCAAAGTTAACTTACATTAATACCAAAATGCCATCCAGAACTGCTTTCATCTATTTTTTTAGGGTGTTCAAGAACGCTGTTGGCTTATCTTAACTCTTAATATTTCTCTCAAAGCACTGCTTGGTAATGTTGCTAAGTAGTGTTGCCATACACTTGGAATTTACATCTGTTTTTAATAAGATGGTTCTTGTGGGAAAGGAAAGTTGCTTGGACTTCATTTGTGCAGAACCTAGGTGGGAGGTAAGGTTTTCGTTTCAGTTTGGGGCATTTTACTAGAAAGACAGTGAATGTTTTCTAACCTTGTTATACAAGAAAGTGGTAAATATAAAAAGTCATTATGAAGCTGCTAGTGCTATTTCAGAATTTTTTGTGTTAATTGTTTTATTTAGCTGTATTGTAATTGTTTATTTCATACAGATTCCCAGAACTTTTATATGCTTTAATACCTCATTGGAAGCATATGAAGGAAAAGTATTTGTCTTTAAACTCAAGATAGATTGTTACAGAAAATCGGGTGGGGGGGGGGAAAAGCTTCTGCATACAGGTTTTATATTAGTAAAGTCTTTTAAGAGAAACTAATTTGTCTGGCATATTCAGATGGGATTTTAACGTCTTATTGTAATACCATTGCAAAGGTACAAAAGTTGTTTTGAAGCTCATATCCTGCAAATATCACTAAAACTTGTCAGATTCTCTGAAATACATATAGTTAATGTCAAAATTGCATAATTTTTTCTGTGCAACTTGGTCTGTCTGTAAACAATAATAGCTTTTTTAGTGAAATACACTAATATAATGTCTTTGTGTGCTTTTATTGATTTCAGTTTTGAAGATAGCAGTGATCTTTTACTAGAAAAGGCATCTACTAAACTGAGAAGCCTAGATATTAGAGAAGATACATCACAGGAAAGCCAGATTTCAGAGTTACTGGTTTCAAAGATGAGAAGCAATGAAAGGCATTCTGAAGAAACTAGAGAAACAAAGGTATTTTTTTTGTGTAATTCTTACTTCTTAATATCTTCCTCTTTACCGTTAAGAATGTTTTTGTAAATCAGAGCCATTTTTGGTTGGTTTTGTGATATTTTTACTGGTAGGTGGAAAAAAGGCAACAAGCCTGAGAATGTCACCAAAATTTAAATACTGTCAGTTTGGCTGGCTTTAATGGGTTCTCCGTTTATACAAAATTTATCCAGAAAGTATACTGTGCATGCCTGGCTTGCCTCATAAGCAATTAAAACAGCCAAACAGTTTAATTGGGAAGTGAAGCAGTACAATATCAACAGTAAAACCTTGGCGCAAGATTTTGCTGGCGTACGCTTACTAGTGCGATGTTAGAAACTGATTTGAGCAGGATGAGCATTGGGTTGTTTGTGCTGCCTCAGCATGGAAACCTGTGTAAAGTCTTGTGCACTGGTACTGGCTGCCATGACGTGTTTCCGGAAAGGTATAAGAATCTGGACCAAGATTCAGTTATCTTTCTTCAGGTATGTTCTAATCAGGTCCAGCAGTTTAGAAACTTTCTGAGATTGTGTCTGGATTCTTTCGAAGCCCTTGATGCACCTCTTACTCATGAGTTTGTCTAGCTGCTTTTTTGCATCTATCTGTACCTTTTGTTGTGAATTGCCTACTACAGCTGAGTTCATTCCTCTAATTATTCACTTAATAAAGTGTATTCTTCGGGTTGTTTTAAGCCTGATGCCTGGCAGTTTAATATGCACTGTACTTCCATTGTTATGTTCCTGTTCATCTTCTTCAAGCTGTTCTTTATAATGCCACTTTTTTCTCTCTCCAACAATATTGTTTTCAAGCTGAAGAGTCCTAATCTTACGTTTGTCCTCATACAGTGAAATTTCCGTTCCTCTGATCATCCTTCTATCCTTGCATCATTGTCATTTTTGGAACTTGATATCACACTGTTTAAAGACTTGTGCTGAATGAATTACTTCTGCTTTCTAAGATGAAGAATGATCTTATGGCTAAAGTTTGTGGTGAGAGATTAGGAAATTCTGTTAGTGTTTCCCTAATGTGACGGGCAAATTATTTGTCCTTTGGCCTTTATTTTAGATTCTGTTACCTAAAAGAATGTCTTCATCTTAATAGAAAATCAACTAGTAAGGACCTTCGCAAATACTAAATACCTCTAGTTGGAAATGTTATAATGATATAATCTTCTGATATTAGTTGGAATAATATTTATAAAAATCAATGAACTGAACAGGGCAATGTGCTGTATAACCAGCCTATTATAGTGGTGTCAGTAGGCTGAGTAGCTAAGCTCTCTGGCTGATGAATTATGGCTGTTTGACATGAGAAAAAGGCATAAGAATCTTGAAACTGATAATTTCAAAAGACCTTTTATGTCAGTTCTAATTCTCTTGGCCTGCTGTGATTAATTTACTTTAGAAGTATATGAACATAATCACTGACCTAAAACTAGAAATACTCAGCCCACCAGTGATTTGAAAATGATTCTATTATATAAAAGAGGTAAATAAAGTAGAGAAATAATGTTTTTATGCAGTAGGCTTTTACCTTAATTCACTAAATAGATCACATAAAATCTTTGCTGTAATTGTGATTAGCTTGCTATGTTGTAAAAAATTTTTTAATTTTCAAAGTGATGGTCAGTGCTCTCTAGGAAAATGACTTACTTAAATACTAGACCTGGAAAGTAATGATAGCTGATACTACCTAAGGAATCTGTCAGCTTCATCCAATTAAAAGGCAAAGAAATGGGCTGACAGGAACCTCAAGAAGTTCAACAAGGGGAAGTACAAAGTCCTGCACCTGGGGAGGAACAACCCCAGGCACCACTACATACTGGGAGCCACCCAGCTGGAAAGCAGCTTTGCAGAAAAGGACCTGGGTGTTCTGGTGGACACAAAAATAAACATGAGCCAGCAGTGTGCCCTGGCTGCAAAAAAGCCTAATGGTATTCTGGGTGGCATTAGGAGAATCATTGCCAGCAGGTTGAGGGAGGTGATCCTTCTCCCGTATTCAGCAGTGGTGAGGCCACACCTGGAGTACTGTGAGTTCTGGTCTCCCCGGTATGAGAGATATGTACATACTGGAGATAGCCTGTCAAAGGGCCATGAAGGTGGTGAAGGGACAGAAGCATCTCTCCTATGATGAAAGGCTGAAGGAGTGGGGGGGAGTTCAGCCTGGAGAAGAGAAGGCTTAGGGGGAATCTCTTCAATATCCATATAAAAACCAAAAGGGAGGGTGCAAAGAGGATGGAGCCAGGCTGTTTACAGTGGTGCCCAGTGACAGGATCAGAGGCAGTGAGCACAAACCAAAACATGGGAGGTTCCTTCTGGACACCAGGAAGTACTTTTTTACTGTGAGCGTGTGTCATGGTTTTAGCTGGGATAGTTGATTTTCTTCACTGTAGCTAGCATAGTGCTGTGTTTTAGACTTGGTATGTAAATAATGTTGATAACACCCTGGTGTTTTAGTTGTTGCTGGGTAGTGTTTACACTAGTCAAGGACTTTCTAGCTTCCCATGCTCTGCCAGATGCACAAGAAGCCGGGAGGGGAGGGGATGCAACCAGGAGAGCTGATTCGAATTGGCCAGAGGGTATTCCATATCATGTGACGTCATGCCCAGTATATTAACTGGGAGAATTGGCTGGGGAGGCAGCGATCGCGGCTCGGGGACCGGCAGCGTCGGTCGGCAGGTGGTGAGCAGTTGCAGCACTTGTTGTTCAGTTTTGGTTTTGGTTTTTTTTCCTTTCCCTCTCCTTCTAGTGTTTCATCTCTCTCTCGCTCATTATTTTCCTTTTCATTATATTAGTATTATTGCTGTTTTATTTTAATTATTAAACTGGTCTTATCTCAACCCACGAGTTTTCTTACTTTGGCCCTTCCGATTCTCTCCCCCATCCCACAAGGGTCGGGGAGTGAGCGAGCGGCTGTGTGGGGCTTAGTTGCTGACCGGTGCTAAACCACAACAGTCCTTTTTGGCGCCCAACGTGGGGCACGAAGGGTTTGAGATAATAACAGTTGCTGGTCACAGCTAAACCACAACAGCGTGGCTGAGCACTGGCACAGGTTCCCCAGAGAGACTGTGGAGTCAACATCCTTGGCAATATTCAAAAGCTGTCTGGACATGGTATTGGGCAATCAATTCTAGGTGGCCTTGCTTGAGCATTGGGTTGGACCAGATGACCTCCAGAGGACTCTTCCAACCTCAGCCATTCTGTGAATCTTGTTCTTGTTTCTGCTTTTCTTTACAGCAAAGAGTTCTATGTTTATTGTTTCATTTTTACAATGCTATTTTTTCTTACTCAGAGCAATATACATGACTTTCATAGACCAGATGAAAAGCAAAGTGCATCAGAAAGTGATTTTCAGTCTGAAATCATGTAAGTAGAATAATATAATTTTACCTTGAAGTGATACTTAAGCTAAACCTGCATTTACTTAATTTGGATATAATTCTGATTGACCATAGTAGGTTGGACTAAATGATAGATCATGATAACTTTTTTTCATATGCAGTTAAGTTTTTTGATAGAAATTTTGATCACTGAGGAGCAATGCTTTGACTAAGATTTAAAATGTTACATGGGAATGAGGAGGAAAACTTAACTAAGCTTAGAAAAAGCCAGCCCTTCTACAGTCAGCAAGAATGAGAGATTTCCCTGAAGAAGTTCTGCCTCTTTGTGGGTGAACCTTGGTTGTGAAAACTGTGGTGGTTTTGTTTTTTTTTGTTCTGGTTTCAGCTGGGATAGAGTTAGTTTTCCTCCTAGTAGCTGGTATAGTGCTGTGTTTTGGATTTAGGATGAGCGTTGTTATTATTAAACTGGTCTTATCTCAACCCACGAGTTTTCTTACTTTTGCCCTTCAGATTCTCTCCCCCATTCTGCTGGGATGGGGGAGTGAGCGAGCAGCTGTGTGGTGCTTAGTTGCTGACTGGGGTTAAACCATGACATTGTAAAAGGACTTCACTGTATTCTTTGAAATTCAGTTGTCCGTCAGAGCTTATTAACTGCACAGATCGTGTGTACGGTGTATTCCTACTTTCCTAATTGGAAACTCTTGCTTTCTGGAACTCAGTGCAAGAGTCTAAGTTGAGACACACCTCTCAAAGATACTCCAAGCTGTCTCTGTCTTACCTGCACTCCTTTATGAAGTTAACCTTTGTGACTATTTCTTACACTTATTGCTGTAACTGAGCAGTGGTGTTTAAACAAGTCTGTGCCTAAAGTTTCCTTCTTTGTGTCATTGGCAACTTCCTATTCCATGATATGAATTTTTGAAGGTGATTTAGGGATGGGTTACTAGTTAATGCTAAATTGTTTTTCAGGCTTCTGTCTTTCCCTTATTGAAGGGCAGCTCACTCTTATGGTAAAGACTGTCAAAGCTTTATTTGTCCTGTCCTAGGAAGAATGTAAGAAAAGGTAGTAGTTTCCACTCTGAAGATTATTGATAAGCTGTAGGGCTCTGTCAAACAGTGTGTGAATCCCAGGACACCCTCTTGCAATGGTTAAGGACACAGAGATGGATGTATGTTCCCCATTCTTCAATAGTGTATGGATGTTGGCAGTGGGACGAGGTGTTTGAAAACAGCAGTTCATATAGTTCTGTGAGTGGGATAGCTTTGAAAGGGGCTTAAGGGACAGGAGAAGCAGATGCAAAATTTTGTATATAAAGTAAATCTGCTCTACTTTGGAAATCAGTAAGCCTGTTCACGCTACATCAGTTATGAATCTGTAGGAGAAGAGGTATTTGTATTTATTTAACAGCAAGAAACACTTCCTTCAGATATTTTTAAGTAGATTCCACTGAAAGCCAGCAAAGTTGTTAAGGTTTATTTGACATTCTTTGCTTAAGTAGTAGAATATCTTCTAATATCAGAACGATGTAATATAATTTTTTTCAGTTTGTTGTCTTGCTGCGTTACCAATGCAGTCTGTGGTGCTCTTGAAGTACATCTTGGACCATGTAAGACTTTGTCTTTGGTAATACTATATGCCACCTCTTTTTCTATCTTAAGGAAAACTGAAAAGTCAGCAGACAGAGGGCGCTTACAAAGACCTAAACCCAATTTAGTGAGATCATCTGGAAGGAGAGAAACAGCACCCCAAGAGAAAATGGAGGCTGAGACTTCCTCTCTAAACCTTGTGAACACAGATGAAAAGGTCAGAAGGAGGAATGTTGCTTAATATGCTATGTTCTTGATGCTGTATCTGTTTTGACTAATGCTGATACTGTTGACCAGCTACAGTCTAATAAGTAGTATTCTGAGAACTGCCTCTGAGGTGCAGAGTGATATTCATTGCCTCAGTTCCAGTTGTCCAAGAGTAATATTCATTGCCTCAATTCCAGTGCTCTGAGGAAGACAGCAGAAGAAACAGAAATGAAGTCACAGAAGTAGAGAACACAGATTCAGATGCTAAATTTGAGTAAGTATTGAGATCGCTTTTCCAGTCTCCTGGAATTAACTGACTGTAATTGTTAATTTATTCTATATAGTGCTGTTATAAAAAGACAACAGTAATTGTGAAGTTGTAATATAAATCTTAAATTTTACTTTGGCATTCTCTTGGATGATATCAAGTAGTACTATGGTAGAAGGTATGTACTTTTCTGGGAAGTTGAGGAAAACATTACTTTATGAAGTACTATCTATGCTTAGAATTTGGGAGGGGGAAGGGAGGAAAGTGCTAACTGGCTTTGCCTTCTTCCCACCCTCAGTTGCCAGCTAACAGCTCTACTTCTGACTCTTGCAGAAGCAGCTATGGTATGCAGTCTCGTTAGGTTCCTCCCTCGTGTGATAACTTCATATCTTTTTAATACGTAAATAAATTGAGTTCCCACACTCTGTAAGACTAAACAAATTTTGGTTCTCATGTGAAGAAACTTGCATAAGTTTGTGCAAATCCTTTCAAAGACAACCCAGTTCCAGTAAAGAAAGCTGTGCAAGTCACTGAATATTACACAGGCTTGAATATTATGGAGTAAATGTCACTGTTGTGGATACTTTGTGCAGAGAACCTGAAAAAACAATAACTGCAAAGGCGATAGTTAGAGGATGTCGACAGAGATTTAAGCCTAATATTACAAGAGTGTCTGGAAAGAAAGAAGAGCCTGGAAAAGAAGCAGGAAATGATAAAATGTCCCATCCACAGCCTAAGGGAGAAACCAAAAAGGTATTCAATAGAGTAAGGTAACTGGAGTTAATGTGTTAGCTAAAAAGGTGCTGGATCCAACAGCTTTCTTCTTTCCCTTCCCCCCCTTTCTTTTCCTTCCCCCGACACCTACTTAACCTGCAGTGACAGTGTGATATTGCTTAGAGGCCTCAGCTGAGCTGGGAGCTTGTCACACAAACAGTAGATGCCAGTAATCTTTCATGTCCTGTAGCGAATACAGCTTCAGTTCTTTGATGTAGATTTTACTGCACTATGTGAAATGTAACCTGTAATTGCCAGTGTCTGTCATAAGCAATCCATTTTGTATTCTGTTACAGGCAGTTACCTGGTCTGTTAGTGAATGCTGTACATTACAAAAGTAGGACTTAATGTCTTAATGTTCTATTTCTGTTCAGAACACTGACCAAAGTAATGCTTCTGACGCTACCAGTGAAGCAGCTGCAGAAAAAGATAATGAACTCCTGGAGACAGTGTCTCAGTAAGTATGTGAAAAATGAGAAGATGTGTGCTGCTCTCCAGCAGTTTGCCATCCCTCTCAGTTCTGGTAATATTACATAGCATGGTAAAACTTCTACAGAGAGACAGAAATTGAGGGAAGAATTGGAATCTCTTAAGGCATGAAACATAGGGTAAACGTTCTCGTTTTTAAAGCAGTGCTTTTAAATGAGATGTCAGTCATGACAAATGTAAAAAAAAAAAAAAAAAACCAAACCTGGAAAAGTTAGTTCATTGAAAACTCAAACAAGCCTTCTTCACTAGTTTTAATGCTGAAATGCATCTGTTTCAGTGGTGGAAAGTGTTTAGTATTTAACCAATAGGAATAAGTGTTTGTTCTTAAAGCGTAGTTAAGTGTTAGGTGTCTGGTATTAGGGCAAAAAATTCCAACGTGGGCAATTTAATGCACATGTTAACTAAGAAGTGTTTCTTGTATTTCTTTTCAGTGGAGAAATGACATCTGTAGTATAAGAGGAAGAATATGTCTTACAGGAGAAATTATTAAAAAAAACCCACCCAAACACAAAAAACCAAACCCTCAAAAAACAGCTCCCCACAAAACAACAAAAAAAGCCCCCAACCCCCCCCCAAAAAAAAAACAAAAAAAAAACCCCAAAAACAAAGCAACAACAGCAACAAAAAAATCCTCAAACTTTATTTTTTTAAAGGAGAATGGTTGAAGAGGGTGGAGACAGGTAAACTGGGTTTGATAATCTGGTGGAAATACACTTTAGCAGTTATTTCTTTCATTAACATGCTATATGTAACTTGGTGCTCCAGGTGAAAAGGCATAGAAGTATCTGCTGATTGTAATAATGTGCATCTGATATTTTTATGTTAGTAAGATTATGAAGTTATTTATGTATTTTCTGAATATTCATTACTTTTAACCCTTCATTAAATTAGGTCCATCTGCCTCTAGACCAGATAGGAATACAAGAAGAGCCATTATGGGTCAGAAAAAGGCCTGTCTAGTGTGGTATCCTGTCTCCAGTGGGAAAAGAAAGAGAACAGGGCAAACATAAGTTTAAACTTGTCAGGTACTTTTTCAGTCTCTAGCAGGTAAACTTCTAACTTTATTGTGTCATGAAGTTAGTAATGCATAGTTCAATTTTAGATAAGTGTATGTTAATAACTCTTTAAAGAAAAGAAAAGATTATCACCTCCAAGACTCCTCCTGCTTTCAGTTGTTGTATGTACGTATGGATCTTGTGTGTTTTTTCCAGGTCTAATGAAGCAGGTGGCTTACAAGAAGACAGCAAACAGAGTGTGCTGAAACCAACACCTCTAAAGAGAGGCAGAGTGCGGAGACCAAAACCAAATCTAGGAAGAACTATTGCAAGGCAAAAAGACCTGACAGATGAAAAAGATCTTGAAGAGGAGAAAACTGAAGGTGGAGAAGTAGAAAAACATGTGATACACCATAGGGATGAAAACAATGATCCATCCCTCAAAAATGTAAGTTTCTTGAGCAGTTGCTTAGGCACACTGTTGTGCTGGGGCCTAAGTAGAAGCCTTTAGTAAAAAAGATCTAGTACGTATCACATAATTTGTAAGCATGGCCTTTGCAAGCTTTGTTTATTCTTTCAGAATAAACTGAATTGTCATAGAATTTCCTCATGCTTGCACTTGGGTTCTCTTTTCCTTGGATAGATGGATTATATCTCACTTTGTTACTTGTGATACCATATCTGAAAAGAGAAGTGCAGAGAAAAAAGGTCTCGTGGAAAAGAGACCAATTCAAATAGAAAGTATATAGAAAAATAAAAATTTTTTACTTTTAAAGTATGTACTGATATTAGTTGGATGCAGAGGAAGCAAGAAATCTTTTTGAGTGTTTTTGTAAGAGATACTAAAATAAACTTTTCCCCCTGTCCTCTAAAAGAGAGGTCGAACAAATATTTCATCTAATAGACTGAAACTTTTTATTCCTTTTAGGATGTGATGGTTCATGAAGACACTCAGCCATGCAATGTGATGTTGGAAGGGAATGTTTCTACAGAATCTAGGTTGAAGTCAGTACATAAAAGGGAGTGTTCCTACGAAAAGTCCTCAGAAGCAGAAAGCCATGAAAGTGAAAAGGGATTGTCAGATGTCTTGAAACAGATTTCAGATTTCAATACAGGGTAAGGTTATTTTTTTAAACGGAGAGAAGGGATGGTTCAAAAAACCATCAATATCTCTAGGTGTTATACACTTCTACATTCCACTCCAGCATTAAAAACAAGTTTTATATCTACAATGAGATGTTCCATCAAGACAGTATTAGACTTAAACAAACAAAACCCCAAGAGCTTGAAAGCACTGAATTTATATGCTGTTGGATGTTAATTTTGTCTTTAGACTGTGGGCCCAGTTTTCAAATAAATGTTTTTTCCCTGATGCTCAGTTCCTGTGGTTATCTTCTCCATGTTAGTCCTAATGGTGCATCCCTATGTGCTTATGTAAATCCTTGAGTGTAGGGTTTGGTTTCCTATTAAAATGGCCTTTTAAAAAAAACCAACTGTGCTGTGAATCTAATGGGTAGTTTTAAACATGATTAGACAAAGAAAGGCATTTGTAATATGTTTATGTTCCTTTCAGCGTGACTGGAAGTTACAGTTGCTCTGAAATGGTATATTTTTTAACTTAAGTTTGCCCACCTGTTTATAAGGGTTTTGGTGATGTTCAGTGTGCTTTTATTGGATCTTTTTTTCACAATAACTTTGTGTTGCTTTCACGGTAACTTTGTTATTGATATAAGAAAGCTAAGGATTTTTATACTTGGCTACTGTATTGCAGAGCTACATACAAGTATGTCATACATAAGTTGGAGAACCACTGTTGTCCCATGCCTTCGATTGTTCTTTCGTTTGTAGGGAATCTGGTCCTCAGAAGGAAGAGGAGAAAACTGTTGTATCATCGGCTCGGCTACTGAGGAGTCGATTCCAGAAACCAAAGCCAAATTTAAGAATGACAACTAGTAGAAAGGAAGTGCTGAATGTAAATAATGAAGTTGTGTCACAGAAAAATACCAACAAGGAAGAAAGTTTGACACAGTGTGACAGTGAATGTAGTATTCTTCGTGATACAGATGTAAGGCGCTTTTTTTTTCTTTAGTTATATTTGAGCTTTTAGGTTTGTGAAGGGAAATACTGATGATTTAAAAAATACAAGTTAATCTTTTTTGAAACATTTTTTTTTTCAAAAGCTAAAATTTGCTATGTGAAAACTCCTGTGCTTTCCACTAGGTTGTATGTGAGGAGAAAAAGATTACATCTATTCTGTATCTCTTGTTATGTGTTTGGATGTCTTTCTAACCTGAGGTGGCCTTGTAGAGTTGACAGTAAAGAAAAAAAGTATTGGTAGAAGATGTCAAAGAAAAATCTAAATTTCAAGATATTTTCTTTAAAAGAAACAAATGCGTGTTTGTTCTGGAAAGATTGGGAAATTATTAGTTGAGCAGTTACAGAGAGGTTTTTGCAGGAAACACTTCAGAGAGTGATTAGTACTGAACTATGGGGACATCATAGTGTCTCCTTTTGGTTTAGTATCTTGACTTTTTCTGTTTCTGGTGCTTACATTTTTTCAGAAAGCAGGAAAATATGAAGTCCTGCAGCCATTGGAATCCTTAGGAAAGGAGAAGTTATTTAGGTCTCAGGAGGTTTCTGAGAGGCCAAGCTCTAAGTCCCCAAAGACAATTTCAAGATCAGAGGATGGTGAACTTAAGTTTTGTCCACCTGAAATTAACCAAGATGACACCTCAACTACTAATGCAGGGTAAGGGCTTAGCTACTTTTGTTTCTTGACTGTAACAATGAAGGTGTTTTGAAAGGAAGTCGTTGTGCTAATGGATTGCTAACTGGCAAAGAATGCCTAATAAAAATACTGAAGGGAATCTCAGTTCTCAATACTTTTGACACTAGTTTTACTAAAATTCCAGTTACTTCTATGCTAAGCATTAAACTGATGAGCATTCACTTTACAACTCTTTCGTCATTTGAAACACTAGATTCATTTCCAGTAAGCAGAGAAATACTAGTTTGCTTATTGGAGAAACCATGTGAAAATTGCTTTGGTTTTATAGTAATTAGCAGACAGCAAGTTAATACCTCCAGTGAGTGAGTTAATTCTGTTGTGGAAGTAGTTACGAGACCGGTGCTTTGAAATTTTTGCTGTAACAAAGTTTTGTGTTTAAACTTAAACGCAGCAGAACTTTACATTTACATGGTGTCTTTAAGCACTTGGCTCTTATATGTAAATATAAAGAACCTGTGTTTGTTCATGACATGCTCTTCTATTAAGTTTTGCGTTTATTTTTTTCCTGTCTGACTTAACATTGATAGCAAAAATACCACTGAAGAAGAAAGTAAAAGAACACCTCTTCAACCTGTCCAGTTAGTGCGAAGCAGATTCCAAAGGTACAAGCCAAACTTGGGAAGAGCTGTTGGAAAGAAGGATTTACGAATATCAGGAAATGAGAAGGAGAAAAAGCCTGAAGCAGAGCAGTGGGTATTGCAAAAAGATGAGTCTGCCAATACTGTCATGGTAAGTCTAATAAGGATAAGCACTTTGCCTTCAAAAGTATGGTTCCAAGTTGCAAGTTCTATTTTACGAAGTTAAATTAGAACATCTGATTTGCATTCACTGAAGCTGAGACACCATACTAGATGAAAAAAGTCACCAAAACCCTGATATGTTGAGGTATTGCAGGCTTGAAATCAGTGAAGCCTACAACTTGTACTACTAATGTCCTCTGAAGATGAGGATCTGATTTTGATTGGATTGCATGATAGAAAAAAGGATTATGCTTATTTAAGATAACCTCTAGAATAAAAATGTGTTTTATGTTTCAATATATAAAGAGTAGCTTTTTTCCTCATTTTATCTTTCCTGTTTGGATGAGTCAAGTCTGTGTTGAGGAATCTAATATGGAGTATGAAGAGAAGGCAGAGGATAGCTATTTTTCTGTAAAAAATAAGGTTTTATTAGTTAGGTAATCTTTGGCTTCACCACTACAGTGACTGACACTTCTCTAGTTTACATAGGTAAATTTAATCATTCACCTATGCTGTGTATCCCCACAGACATTTACTAGACAGTCTAAAAGCTATTGAAATCCTTGAAAGCGATTACAGTATGATGAACTCTCAGCTACCCACAAAATGGTTACACATGAATCATGTCATGGATATGGGCATGAATTGTCTCTGTGTAGACTTGCCTTAGATCTCAAACATAGCTAAGCTTTTTAAGAATGAGTCATTTTCTGGAGTGGTTATACCTGGATTTGTTCTTGAACCTGAGTAGAGCTAGCTTGGAGTACTTGTGTGCTGCGTTCCTAGAGAGGAGCATGAGTGCACTGCTTCTATACTCTCCCTCTCAGTGCCACAGTGTCAGCTCACCCCTAGATGAGATAGTTGCTTGTAGTTCAGCTTCGGCTATTTTAGACTTGTGGCCTGCGGACCATGCACATACATCTGCTTTGTGCTGTGCAAATCTGTAGAACCACAGGAGGTCTGATACTCTTCTGTACTAATAAATCTGGTACAGACCTGGAGTGCTGAGGGATGTGTTTGAGTGGCTTCTTTGTGGAACCAGTGTGGCAAATACAGAAGTAAAACTAACAAGCCCTTCCGAATCTGAGGTTATGTTTTAGTGGCTTAGGTGCATGTCTGCTGTGCCCTGCAGTGTCCAGTTTTCAAAGGTTTTTCCATTTGCCAAAGCACTTTTTTCCTTAGTGCTCCATGTAATAGAGTTGATTGAAAGCTAAACAGAAGTGTTACCCATAATGCTTGGGTACATACAGTATTTAAGAGCCTAACTCTAGGTAGACTAGGACTAAAGACTTCTGTTCCTGCTTGCCTATAAATGGAATTATGTGCTTAGGCAGATTACTGTTAATAAATGTAATGTGATTCTTTTCTTGATTCAGATTGGGAAAATAGCACAGAGATCTGTAGTTTGGTGGTTTGTTTTTTTATCAAATACACTTCTGTTTTAAAAACTTGCTTGATTCTCCTTTTCTTCATGCTTTTTTTATTGCAAATTAAAGGGTGAAAATGAAGCTGTATTGTGTCAAGCAGATGTATTGAGCAATGAGGAACAGAAACAGCAAGAGGTGCCTCAGGTGCCCTGTATTTCTGAAAAGATGTTGTGTGAACAAAGCAGGTGAGGTTAGAGGAGTTTAGCAAAATTGCATTTGAAAAGCTTTCATCTGGTGCATAATGAGACACCTTTGCAAGTGTCAATTCTTTTGTTCCTTGTTACCTGTCTTTCCCTAATATTTAATTTTCAATGCCTGCAGGCAGCTTCTTCCCATGTTTTCCGAGCACATTTTCAGTTGAGCTGAACTTCTTGTCATTGTTTATCTGGTACATACTTGATCTGTATGAGCTCATAGCTCTTTGACCAAGCTTTTCTTTTATTGGGTTTGTATTTGCATATACAGCAATCATACATGTAACAGATATCTGTTACAGATCTGTCTTTCATTGATCCCAGGGTGCTCTTCTGTTTTACTGCTTTTCTTGTTTAAATAAAATCTTAAGCATATATTAAACTGCAGATACTTTGATGTTGGTATGGTTAGCAACACAACTCTTTTCTTGATGTTAAAAATGCCTTGGTAAAGAAATCTTGTTATTCCTTCTCACATGTTAACCATAAATGCCCCAAATGAGAAATACATATTTGAAAAGATAATTTTCTTGATTTTAAATGAAACAGTATATCAGTCCCTAACCCTCTTGGATCAGTATATCAGTGTCTAACCTTATTGTATAAGTGTTGATTCAAAACTTAATGAATGCAGAATTGCTTTTTTCCTCTCCCAACCAAAGTCAAGTGACATAATTTTTGGAGTTTTCTTGTTTGTTTGGTTTTGTTTGCTTTACATTCACTAGTGCTGAGAAATCCAATACCCAAGAAGATAAGCTGGATGCTCTGAAACCAGGACAACTCATAAGGGATGGATCTCAGAGAACTAGACCAAACCTAGAAAGCACATACAGCAAAAAAGAATCTCCAGTGGCACAAAAATTTGCCTCACCAGTTGAGGAAGAAGCAAATAAAGGAGAGAATCTTCCTGTGGCAGAAGAATCTGAGGAAACTTCTTCCTCAGAAGTGAGAATTCTGTTCAGATTTTTCTAACTATACTTTCTGTATAGTTTTTAAGACATCTAAATAAGCTGTTTTAAATGCATAAATTAATTTTGGACTAGGAAGAATTACATTCTTGTTTAATATTTGCACCCTAAAATGAGGTCTTCTAAAATTCTGTTAATGACACATTGATAATATAGAGATTTCTGTTAACAAATCTAAAGACTTCACTTAAACTTTGAAATTTCAGTCATGTTCATGATACATGAATAGTTACCTGCATGCCGTATTTCTGTTGCTGGGTTTCTTCTGAACTCCTTAGTTGTTGCTCATCAAAGACTATATTGGTTATAGTATCTGTTTTTATTAGGTAAATATATTCTCTAAAGGAACAAGGAACAGTGATGGGTGCCATAAACTACTTGAAAGTTTTTAAGCAAAGTTTTGTCTCAGGTTAACATCTTGATCAAAACTTGGAATGCTTTATTTTACAGGTGATGTATTTTGTGCTAATATTGTTGGGTTCTTTTTTTCCTCAAATCTAAGGATGACATGGAAGAATTGTTTGTGGGGAATTTGGCCAAGAATGACAATCTAGACATAAATCCAAGAAGTATGAAATCGGAAACACTCTGTTCCTCTAAAAAATCACCTAACTGCCACAGCAAGGGAGAACGAGAACGCCTATCTACAGATGCTGTAGAAAGCATTCAAGATACCATAGAAAGGTGAAGTTCCCTGTTGACAATGTAAAAAAGCTCTTTTAAAAGCTTTGTGTATTTGTCCAATTGTTTTCATACAGCACTTTTTGAAGTGTAGACTCTGAGCTGTACTAGTTGTTACATGCTGCATGCTGTGAAGTTCACTAGGTGGCATCCTTAGGTAATGTAAGAGTTTTTAACAAATTTTTCTCAAGGCTCTTTTCCTTTTCAGATGGTATTTTGTAGGTGAGAGTAGAAGCAATTAATCAGCATTTAGATGTCTGAATTTCTCAGTAATACATTCTTAGGGTACAGTGCATTATGAATGTGGACTGTTGAAAGGAAGACTGAGCAGTGCCATTTGCGCTCACTTTAACTGAGAAGTGGTAGGTAGAGTAATGTAGAATGAGCTTGCTGTCTGAGTCTCTTCACTTTTCTTTTTTCCAGCAGGAGAAGTTTATGCAACAATGTGCAGTGTCCTGGTTCTTTGGAGGAAATGCTTTTTATGTATGTGCAATATGAGGCAGATAGTGCCATTTCCATGTAACAGTTCTGGGTTATGTTATGAGCTACCTTTTGCTTAATCATAACTGATACAGAGCTGCCTCAAATGAATTTATTTTTGCTGTTTTCTAAAATTAGCATCTGGTTCCCATCTGCCTCTGAGTCTGTGCTTAAAATCTCTTCCATAACTTAGGTTGAAATCATGTCCCAGAGTCTCCATTTAAGACATGGGCCTTCCCTTACAGTCGTCTTGGCTTCTGTGATGGTGGAATTTCATAGAGTGGCTGAGATTGGAAGGGACCTCTGGAGGTCATCTGGTCCAACCCAATGCTCAAGCAAGGCCACCTAGAACTGATTGCCCAATACCATGTCCAGACAGCCTTTGAATATTGCCAAGGATGTTGACTCCACAGTCTCTCTGGGGAACCTGTGCCAGTGCTCAGCCACCCTCACAGTAAAAAAGTACTTCCTGGTGTCCAGAAGGAACCTCCCGTGTTTTGGTTTGTGCTCACTGCCTCTGATCCTGTCACTGGGCACCACTGTAAACAGCCTGGCTCTGTCTATTTTTACACCTTCCTTTCAGGTATTTATATACATTGATGAGATTTCCCCACCCACTCCCACCAAGCCTTCTTTTTCTCCAGGCTGAACTGCCCCTGCTCTTTTCTGCTTTTATTACATGAGAGATGCTTCTGTCCTTTCACCTTTGATAGCCCTTTGCTGGACTCTATCCAGTATGTCCATGTCTCTCTTGTAACCAATTCCAGGTGCTCTAGTACAGTACTCCAGGTGTGGCCTCACCAGTGCTGAACAGTGGGAAGGATCGCCTCCCTCAGCCTGCTAGCAACGCTTCTCCTAGGGCAGCCCAGGATACCGTTAGCCACCTTTGCTGCAAGGGCACACTGCTGGCTCATGTTCATTTTTGTGTCCACCAGAACACCCAGGTCCTTTTCTGCAAAGCTGCTTTCCAGCTGGGTGGCTCCCAGTATGTAGTGGTGCCTGGGGTTGTTCCTCCCCAGGTGCAGGACTTTGTACTTCCCCTTGTTGAACTTCTTGAGGTTCCTGTCAGCCCATTTCTCCAGCGTGTCCAGGTCTCTCTGGTTGGCAGCATGACCCTCTGGTGTATCAGCCACTCGTCCCAGTTCCACATCATCTGTAAACTTGCTGAGGGTATGCCCCATCATCCAGATCATTAATGAAGATGTTGAACTGGATTGGACACAGTATTGACCCATAGGGTATGTTCCTAGTTACTGGCCTCCAACTAGACTTTGTGCCACTGATCACCAACCTCTGGGCCTGGCCATTCCATCAGTTTTCAGTGCATCTCCTTGTCTGCTTATCCAGCCCATACTTCATCAGCCTCCTCTATGAGGATGTTAGGGGAGACATTCTTAGAAGCCTTGATGAAGTCAAGGTAGACACTATCTATTTTGTCTACCAAGCCAGTCATTTCATTGTAGAAGTGTATCAAGTTGGTCAAGCATGACTTCCCCATTGTGAACCCATGCTGACTACTCCAAGTCACCTTCTTGTTCTTCATGTGTCTGGAAGTGGTTTCTAGGACTAGTTGTTCCATCACTTTCCCAGGGACTGAGGTGATGCTGACTGGTCTGTAGTTCCCTGGATCCTCCTTTTTCCCTTTCTGGAGACATGACTTTAAAAGCCCAAGATTTCTGTCTTACTGACCTGAATGTGCTTGAACAGATGTAAGAATTTCATCCTGTTTAAAGCAATAATACCTTGAGCACTGGAATTTATCAATACAATGTTCCTATGGTTGCTTAATTTTTGGGACCTATGGTGGTATAGCTGGAGCTTTCTGTGCTACCTGACTTCTTAATGTTGTTTTCCTTCCAAAAGACTTTTCCAAAAGTAATCGGAAAGGTTCACTACTGCAGAAAAACCAATTATCTCCTTTTCTCATTGTTTTTTCTTCCCTTATTTTTTTTTTAAACTTCACCAACTAACTAAATAAAAACACAGAACATTTTAAGTTCATTTCTGGCTGGAAGTACTAAATATTTGATAGTAAACCAAGCTTGTAGAGTGTATTTTATAGTTCCTGAGAAGTAAAAGTTGAAAAATATTCTTGTAGGTCCAATGATAAATTAAGTTCTGGAGAAGAAAGTAAACAGAGTGATACAAAACCTTTGCATCAAGCAAGGGAACCCCTCTGGAACTCAAGGCCAAACCTAATGAAAGTTACTAGAAAAAGAGATTATCCTGAAGAAGGTGAAAGCAGAGAAGAGGACAACACTGAGAATAGAAATGCAGAAGTGTTTTTGGTGTTAGATGAAACAGGTGTATTGATGGTAAGTGCTGATTGTGTGTTTTGAGCCAATTTATACCTCAGTTCTTGTGTTTTAAGTTCTTAGAACCATAGATGGCACAGAAATCCAGTATATGGCTGTGAAAAGTTAATGTGATTCTTTCATTTTTTTTTTAGTTCACTATTGGAAATGATGCTGAATAAATAGACTTAAATATTCCTACAGTTCTTAGATTCTAAGATGCACTGTTTTAAGTTTTACAGTTTATATGGTCAGAAGCATGCATTATCATAAATACATGCTAACACCATTACCAACTAATTTAATGTCTGTTGTTCATGGAACAATGGAAATTAAAGCAGCTATCTAACATCAAATACTACCTAAAATCCAAACAAATATACTTAGAAGTTGAAATGTATGTGAACAAAGTTCAGATCTTCTGCTGAAATTCGCTCAACAGGCCTAACCTAGCCAAGTTCTTTTCCTCTGTCTAAAGTTGTGATACCTGAATCAAGTTTATCTGGTATTCCTTGTTTTCCAAATGGATCACTAAAATCTTTCATTTAACCTACTATTTTATCCAAGCATCCATAGTGGACAGAACTGTGCTTACTGATGTTTTTTATGTTCTGGGATATGTTTGTGTGTGTGTATGTGTGTTTTGAATAATATTTAAATGCTGTTCTGTAAACTATGGTAGTTTTTTCTTCCTAGTTTGTTCCCAGGGCACAAAAAATTAATTTTTCCTTCCCTCATATTGTTCTTTAAATTAATAGGTAGTTTTAGAAAATGATTCATCTTTCCAGCTTCTGAAGAGTTGCTGCTCTTAAGTTGAGCATGGCCTTGGTCTATTAACTAGCAGCAGCACTGGGAACTCAGGTGTCACAGATAACACCATCTAATGACACTTCTGCTATAGAGCCTGAAATTAAAGAAAATGCGGAAGAATGTCCTAAGCCATTAGAGGTGACAGCTGGACATGTTTTCAAGAACCTCAAACTTAGTTTTTAAATCTTCTTGTCACCAAAACCAGTTAAAAATGTTTGGCACTTAACACGGTAGTAATTTTTTCCTCTGTTCAGCAAAACTCCAGTAACACAGTGGAAGCTGCATCCTTCTCAGAGGCTACAAGAAAACACAATTCAGATGCTGTTGAAGAAACGTCTTGTAAAAGAATCAGGCAGGATAGTACACTCCAGTCTCTAGAGATATTGTCAGAGAGTGAGAGTCAAGAAGAACAAGATGATGATTCTCAGCTTTCTACCTCTCAGGAAAAAAATTCAGACAATCTCACAAGGTAAAACAAAGAATTTTGGATTGTAAGCGCAACTGATTTGGTTTTGGCTTTTTTTTAAAAATGTAATTATTAACCATTATTCTGCAGTGTGTTATGTGAGCACATGTAGGATGTCAGTCCTCATGTCTTCCATCTGAACTCTACCAGATGCATGCAGATATCGCTATGTCTCTTACCCTGCCTGCACTCTTATAAAATGAATACAGCCAGCACTTCCGCCAACCCATCCCAGGGTCCAGCTTTGGTTTCAAAAGGAATTCTTGATTTTAAAGGGGAGGACTTTTGAAATACCCATACTGGGGGGACAGGGATTGTGGGATTAACCTAAACAGAGACTCAATGCTGGAAGTGTCCTCTGCTGCTACTTGTTTCCCCTCCCCACCAGTTTACCAGGGAGGATGTTTTCTGGGGGGAAGTTTGGAAGTACTTTTGGTATCCAAAGTAGTCATGCCCATCATTTTGAGGGGAGAAACAGTAAGCAGCTGTTTACTGAATAAATTGCTGTCTGAGAAACTGGAGCAGATAATTAGTTATCATGTAACAGTTCTAGTTTCCAGACATTAGTCTGAGCAGCTACAGTATCATAGTTTGGGGCTCCTCGTACAGCTTTAGCGAAAGAGTACTGGAAATGTTCCCATGACATAAAAAGCATGTGAGTTCCATATCCCTCCAAAATGAAAATTAATTCGTCCTTTTCTAACCAAAGAATTCTGTGTTTTGTAACTTTAATTGTGCATCTTTCTAGCACTCTGAAACTGCTTAATAGATATGTACAATCAGTACTTTGTGCATACATGAAGAAATTAGGGTTTCTGATTAAATAGTATGTGGATGCGTTTTTGTCACTAAGTTACGAAGTAAATAGATTACGTTGTTGATCAGTGATCCTTTTTTATTTATGGAGTGTGTTTTGATTTGTGGCACCCCTTTTTTGCAATGTCTTGGACTTCATTGTTTTTAAACATGCTTTTGCTCTGTACTTTAGAAGGCAGTCCAGAAGGTCATCGAAATGGATGGTGCTGCCAAAACATGTCTCAGAGCTAAGAACTGCTACTTTTTCTGCCTCTGAATGTGAGGCGGATGGCACTGAGAAGGAGAATCAAAGGCAAGAAGTTAAACTGAGTGTTACTAGAAGCAAAAGTTGGAAAACTGTATGTAGAAGGAAATCTGGGAAGGAGCACAGAAGTTCAAAGATAACCCTGGTGACCCTGCGAGCTTCTCAAGAGGAAGAGGAGGAAGAGGAAGATGACTTTGAGCCTGAGGATGAAGATGAATGCTTTGCACCAGAGGAAGTAAACAAAGCTCCAGTGTTTGTTCCTATAGGTCTGCGATCTCCAAAACCTGTTCCTGTTCAAATAGAGGAAACCATGGAGGAGGTATCATGTAGCTGGGTTCTGCGTATGGACTTTTTTGATTGTTTAAACAGCTTTTATTCTAATTGCATCTCTGAGTACTTGGGTTTTATCGCAATTTAGTTTAATTCATTAAGAATGGCATTGAAAGTAGGAGGGAAGTTGCTTGGCACATGTACTTTGTTTTGAACAAAATACTACATCAGTCTAAGGTCCAGTTATGTTTATAAACTGTATATAGGTCTGCAGGGTGCTCACCAGTTGGTTTATTGGGATTGAATGTAGGCACAGACTACCACACTTACTACATGTTCCACCTTGGGCCTCAAAACAAGTGGAGCATTTAAATTTTACATTTGAGTGTTAGGGAATGAGGGAGATATTTCTGTATGTGGTGTCCCCCTCACCAAGAAATTTTAACTGTGTGGTGGGCTGACCCTGACCAGCAGCCAGGCACACACACAGCTGCTTGCTCACTCCCCTCTCCTGTGGGACAAGGAGAAAATAGAAGGAAGGTAAGACTTACGGATTGATATAAAAACAGTTCAATATGGGAAGCAAAAGCTGCATGTGAAAGCAAAGCAAAATAAGGAATTTATTCATTGCCTTCCATTGGCAGGCCACTTCCTGGAAAGCAGGACCTCAGCTTGTGTAAGAGTTACTCTGGAAGACAAATGCCATAACCACAAATGCCCTCCTCTTCCTCCTGCTTTCCCTGAGCTTTTATTGCTGAGCACAATGTCATACAATATGGAATATCCCTTTCCTGAGTTTGGGTCAGCTGTCCCAGTTGTGTGCTCTCCTGACCTCTTGCCCACCCCCAGCCTACTTGCTGGGGCAAACAGTAGGAACACAAAAGCTCTGACATTGTGCAAGCACTGTTCAGCAATAGCAAAAACACTGGTGTTATCAACACTGTTGCAGTCATAAATCCAAAACACAGCACCATGTGGGCTGCTATGAAGAAAATTAACTTCATCGCAGCCATGCCCAGTACAATCTTCAGCCTTTATTTTATACCATTTGTGTCATGCTTAGGTCCTACATCCTTATTAACCACAACTTCTCTTCCTGTCATTTGATGTATACATAGATATTATTCCCTTGGTCTGTGGGCCACCCCCTTAAAATGTCCATTAAATGTCCTTTGAGTTACTTAGCCCATGTCTTGGGCTCCATGTATTACACAGTTGCTCAGCATGTTGTGTTGAGTTTTTGGGCACCAAGGCCAGCTCAGATTGGTCACCATTGCACTTACCTGGTTTCTTGTGAGGCTTGTCTTCCCTTGATTTATGTTGTTCTTGCTATAGTACTTACTACAGCATACAACTGAAATAATCGCTTAAACAAAGTTTAAATGTATATCCATTAAAATCTCCAGCCCATGTTCCTTTTTGCCTCTGGCTGTAGAATTTGACACTGCAATGGACTCCATGCCTTGCCTGTGCTCCAGCAGGGTCCTTCATGGGCTGCAGTGCATTCAGGGACATTCCTGCTCTGTCTGGCATGGACAGATCCACGGGCCTCAGTCCCTGCTACTGTCAGTGAAAGACCATCTACATCTTTGTCAATTTTTTTCAAAAGCTGTATGTTTTGACTCTTCTATGGGCTATTTGTAGAGTTGGGAACTTTAAGCCTAGAGTGCAAGCCTATGTTTTAATTGTACTCTTAGATGGGAATAAAACTTGAGACTGTAAGACTGTAGCAAGAATTGGTATCATATCTACTAAGACCAGTCACTAGAGAGGAAATGGCATACTTTTTTAGTTATCAGGGAACTGTTGAGGTTTGGGAACAGTGGTCTCTGTTCCAGGCCTTGAAAGGGATTGTGCTCAAAGGTTTAGACATTTTTCTATTTTTTTCTCTATCATTCAACATGGCTTCTTTTTTTTTCTTTTCTAGCCTGTCTTATCTCAGTGATGTGTCTTTGCAGCTCTTTTTTTCCTTTTTTTTGCTTCGCTCCAAATCTATTTATCCGACCTGTTGCATTCATGCCTCAGATCTTCATCACTACTTTTCCATTCACTCCAATTCTTGCATACTACTACTAGTCATCTTCCTCTCTTCTCCCATTGAAATCCTGCTTTTTTGTCTCCTGAATTAATCACACTATTTTTCTCTGAGTGAAACAGCAAGAGAATTTGAAGCTCAGTCAAAACACCAAGGGAGACTCTAGAACAATAATGGACAGGAAAGTTGTTGCACAGAAAGTCTTGCTGAATCTCTTCATTTCAAAAATGTGCGATATATTACATGTGGGGATGATGATCAGGTTTTCTGGTTCAACACAGAGGAGCCATGAGTACTAGTCAGGGGTATGGTTAGATACCTGAGGACTCAGCTGTTGTCTAATTTAAATAGATCAGTGGAAAGTATTTGTAAAAGTACAAGCCTTTGAAAGCTACCCAGATTGAGCAGTGTTTTTCATAAGAACCTCACTGGAAATATTGTAACCTTTCTGCCAAATATCAAGTCCTCATTTCTGAAAATGTCAAATGTCTGAAGTTCTCAGTGAAAAGACAGTGTTGAAGAAAAAAATAATAAGTAGAAAGGTGGGTGGGTGTCTGTGTGGGGGGGTGTGTGTGTGTGTTCTCTAGTCTTACTTTGGAAAAAAGGCTGAACTCTCTTTCCTGAAAACATAAAAAGCAGAAAAAGTGTGAAAACTAATAAAACCCATTTGAAGTAAACAGCTACCATGAAAGATCTCAGCCATCTGATGCTTCTAGTTAGTTACTAGCAGCACTACCAGTCCTGCCTCCAGTTCATAAAATTGCTCTCTTCTTAAGTCAGGAGGTATATAGTATAAGACTTAATTTTTGGGAAGGATCCCACTGAATGTTCAAGATCTGGTAAGGGTATGTGGTTTATAAAAAATTTGCATTTGACAGATTTTATTTTGGGGCTGATTAACTGAAATACTCTTAAAATAACTTTTACAGCTGGAAATATCTGTGAATATACCAGATGTGCAGGTGGCTACTGATGTTGAAAGTCTCTCTCATGCATCTGTCCAGCAGGTGATACAGAAGGAGGAAAAATTAAGCACCTCAACAGCTGTAAGAATGTTGTCTTTTTTGGTTTTGTTTTGTTTCACAACGTACAAAGCTATGTGGACAGTGTCTGGTTGCTATGTCTGCTTGTAACAGTGTAGCTTGATATGATACCTGATACCAGCTTCAAAAGAACATACAGCCTCCTTTAATTGGAGCAACATAGCTAAGTTTTGAAATACTTGGAATACTTTATGAATAAGATAGTCTTAGAACCTCCTATATGCGATTAGATAGAAGGGAGTTTGGAGACACTGTATCCTTGAGTAGAATAAATAAGGGAAATGTACTAGAATAAGCTAGTTTAGTATCAATAAGAATTGTGTAACCAAGCCAAAAAGGAACTGAGCATGCCCAGACACTGAGTTCAACCAGCAGACACGGTGAGGAAGACTACTGATGACCACCAATGGACCCTGGAAGACCACCGATGAGCGTGAATGCGTATGTTAAGGATATTTGTATATATTAATGAGTTCCAAGAATAGTATGAATATGGTAATAATCTCCTAGAAATCTAATGAATATGTATACTTTTTGATTGCTCTATTGCAGGGGTTATATGCAACTCGGTGCACACATTAGGTGGAGCAATCCCCTGTGCGCCCAGCACCATAATAAAGAATGCCTGCTTTCTAAAAGTACAAATTGAGTTTTAGGGGGTTCTTATATTTGCCGAATTACGGTATCGGATAGACTTTTATCTGTCCCACACAGATATGAGGGACACAGCTATAGGAAAACTATGTAAGTAAATATTGTAAGCCTTTAAAATACCCTTTGAAAGCCAGGGTAACCTTTGGGCAGAGAATTTACCCGTAAGCATTAAATTAAAATTGTGAACTCTATAAAAATGAGAACTTTGATACTGTTTTTCTTTTTATTTAAGGAAACAACTGTACTTGAAAATCCAGAGGTGGACAAAGGTAGATATGAAACAATCTTGTTCATCTCTTTCCCATTAACTTGCTACCAATATGTAGTTATTCTTGCTGGAAGTTTGGAGGCTTATATATCTTATAAAAAAAACCTGCTCATGAGACACTGGACGCTTTTATGTTTTGAAGGAGATTTAAACTATTTTCTTTCTTACTGTTCTCTATTAGGTAGGGCGACCAAGCATTGTAAGGTTCTGTTTCCCAGGGTCAGAATGTGCCCTTTGTGTGTCCCATCTATCACTTTCCCATGCTGTGGATAGTTGTACCAGGAGGAGAAGAATCTGCAAGTGCTTACTTCCAGCTTGCTTCATGTGTGACTGAGTGATACAAAGAGTAGGCAGATTTATAGCTTTGTCATCTCTGTGGTCTCTGACTTTAATATCCTAAACTGGTAAAATAGCACATGTGACACAGTTATCACAGTCTTCCAGAAGCAAATATTATTCCCATGTGAGATGTTACAAATTCTTATGGATCTATTAATTTTCAGAATAGCTTTCACTTTTAAATACATTCTCAATACATCTTCCTAGGAAGCACTGGAAATTGAGTGAGCTACTGTCTTAGCTGAAGGAGGGGAAGCCTATTTTGTTCTTTCCATTTATTTCAGTACAATAGACTTGGAGGATGAAAGTGTTTTGTCTGATATGACCAGCTAGTGATAGGCCAAGGCACGTATTCTGGGGAGAGATTAGGAATTGTGAGTCTAAAGTGGGATGTGGATCAAGACTATAGATTATGGATTTCCGTGATTAAACTCTTTTCCATTTGTGGTGGGTTGACCTTGGCTGGCTGTGAGATGCCCAACCAGCTGCTCTCCCACTCCTCCCCCTCAGAAGGGTGAGGGGAGAAGATAAAATGGAAAAGCTCCTGGGCTGAGATAAAGACAAGGAGATCACTTACCAAAACAGACCCAACTTGGGGAAAACTAATTTAATCTATTGCCAAATAAAATAGAGTAGGATGGTGAGAAACAGAGACAGAATCACCTTCCCCTCCCCACCTTCTTAGGCTCAACTTCACACCTTAATTTCCTACTTCTATGCTTCCTCCCTCCAAGCAGCACAGGGGGATAGGGAATGGTGGGTGCAGTCAGTTCCTAACACTTGATCTCTGCTGCTGCTGCTTCCTCCTCCTGCTCTTCCCCTGCTCCAGTGTGGGGCCCTTCCCATGGGATACAGTCCTTCAGGATAAGTCTGCTCCACCATGGGTCCTCTAGAGGGTGCACTTTCTTCAGTGAATATCTACCTGCTCCACCAAGGTCTCCTCCACAGGTTGCAGGGGAATCTCTGCTCCCGTGCATGGAGCACCTCCTCCCTCTCATTCCTTACTGACCTTGGTGTTCACAGGGTGGTTTCTGACACTTTCCCCCCTCACTTTTCACTGCTGCACAGCTTTTCCCCCTTTTTTAAATAGTTTCCCAAAGGTACCACTGTCTTGGCTGAAAGGCTCGGCTGTGTCCTGCAGGGGTCAGTTGGAACCGGCTGTGTCCAGGACAGCCCCCCTGCTGCCAACACCTTGCCACCTGTACCCAGTACCCCTTTAAAGGGAATAATGTTGCTGCTCAGTGTTTTTACAACAGTTTGAATTTAGCGGATGTGATTGCTGTCTGTCTACAAGCATCTTGATCCATGAATGGCAACAATTTAAAAAATACATACTTCACGATATTGATAATAGTGTTAAATGCTTTTTGAATATGGATAAGTGGATTTCTGGTTAATGTGCTTGTGACTTTTAATGTGTGTAAACAACTTTGCAGGAATTAATGATGGAAGCACTGAAGCTGCCATGACTTTACTTGCAATGGGTGATCCAATGTTCCAGTTAAAAACAAGCACTGAAGGTATGATCTGATTTATGGGACAAAGCCTTGCTTGTACTTTCTGGGTCCACCTAAGGAGGAATGGAGCAGTGGCTGCAAAGCTCTTCCTATGCTGCTGCATAGCAGGAGGTCAAGAGTCTTTTATGCTTTTAGTTGTGCTGAATTGTAATGCATAGTGAGACTAGGCAATGCAGTTTGGCTGGAAAAATTAGGGCACCCTACTGTCAGCTGCATCACTATGCTAGAAGGATGTTTGAGACCTGTTTTAGAAAGGATGTTTTTTTAATTAATCTGGTCACATAAATTGGACAAAAGAAAGGAATTGGTCTTAAATGACCATAACTATCAGTGGTCTTTTCAGGCCTTTAACCTGAAGCATAGCTCTTTCTGCCTAACTAGCTACAACCTGAAATTACCTGGTTTTAGTCTAGTTTTTGTTGGAGTTTCATTTAGAATTTATTATCTACTTTCATTGGTTGAATGTCAGTTTCTGCATTCTTGCTATCAAAAGTGTGATCTTAGGACTGCATTTACCTGGGATTTGAATTTGCATCTTTGGATAATTCAGACTTTAAAAGAGGTTTGAAGTTGAACATCTGTAAAATAGCTTTATGTACATGCCAAACCTGAGTCATTTAAATTATGTTTTTCTATTCTGTTTATTGTTTTAACCAGAGTGGACACACATGTTACCTGCTCAAGATGAGTTGGATGTGGCCAATAGCCTTGTAACCCACGCCTACTCCAAACAAAATACAACTTCCAGTCAGTATTTATTTTATTCAGACACTTCTACCAAGGAATTGGTCCCTTCTGAGGATGGAAGCAACATTAATGCAGAGGATCAAAGCACTGGCACAAATATAGGTGTCGAAGAGTATTTTGAGAACAATGCTACAGATACCAGGTTAAATTACTACTTCATTTTCTTTAGGGAGAGATCCTCTGACACTGCTTACTTTTGCTAGGTTCTTTCTGGCATATTTATTGAATTGCAAGCAGTCTTGCTTTCATGAAGGTTTGTCAGTTTATGTAATTTGGTATGTAATCTGGAAAACCCTTTTTGTCTCTCTTTTACGACTGTTATGAGATGTTGGTATGTAATTTTGGGGATGTGGGACTTGTTCTTCACTCCTGAAGTTTACCCTGGTGGGAAAGAAAAGTGAATATTCAAACTTAGTTGGTATGGATCCCTGTTAATTACCAAGCTCATTTTCCCAAAGTACTTTACAGCTAATCGGGCTGAGGCAAATTGTTTAAGCGTCACTGTTGCTGTGGGATGTAGATCAAAGACTTAGAGCAAAGGGATGTCGAAGAACCAGTTGATCTTCTATTATTATGTTTTTAATGCTTTATGGCTTTTAATTTTGTTCAAGCATTTGTGAATGTTGAAACAGCTTGATGGAACACCTTTTCAGAAAAAAATCTCCTGGTGATTTTTTTGTATTATTTGAAAGACTACTTAACTTGTCGATTGCTTGAACAAACTATCAGATTATACTTGCTGAAAAATTATAATCTGAGATGTTTTACTTTAAGTCCAGTGGTTCTTCTATTATATTATTAACCAGAACTTACTACCGTGTGATCAGTGTTAGATTTCCAATTTTCTCATGTTTTTTAAGTATTTCAATTACTCTTTTTTTTTTCTGTAGGTAGGGAACATCCTAGTTTGCGGTATACCTGTCTGTTCTGATTCCCAGATGATCTTTATTTTTTGTTCTGCCAAATAGTCTTTAGTCTGTTCTGCCAGCTGCAGCCTGTATTTCAGCTCTTCATAGTCTCATCTACTCCATCTCTCATCCCTTCTCTGCTCAGTTATCTGCTGGAAATTCTAATTTCATCTCACAACTAACTGAAAAAAAATCAAGAACTATATTGATGGCATTTTTCCTTTTTACTTGCAGTGATAGCTGTTTGCCTATCGTAAATAGTATGAGACTGACAAGAGGCAGACTCCTGAAGCCTGAGCCAGACTTTGGAGTATTGTGGTCCAATGAAAACATAATGCAGAAGTCATTTAATGCAAATGTACTTATGGAACAATTAGAGCAAGTTCAAAGTGGTAAGCCTGTTTCTTATCCTAGGGTTCTGAAAATGGTTTCTTCTCATGGATTCACATCTCCTTATGAAAGGAAACTAAGCTGAAAGTAGTCTTCACTTTCTGTTTGTGATCACAGATGATGCATCATCACTATAATACAGGGCATCCATTTATGGTATAGTTTTATATATGAGTACACCTTTCAGTATTAAATTAAATCTGAATAGCGGTTTTTCTGTGCATGTCTTAAATGACCTGGAAAGCCCTTAAATTACTGGACTGCTGATTACAGAAATACAGCACAATACAGTGTACTTTTTTCTGTTATTACTGTCTTTCCCTTCTATTAAAACCAGAAGGGGAGATATACAGAACTGTTTTAGTATTTTTAAAGCAGTTACAAAAAAAGGTGGTTTTAATTATCTTCATATCACTGGCAAAATGCACAACATACCAAAGGCAAGATAATACGTGCATGCCTCATAGAAGACGTGTACCTACACAGCAAAATTGTTAATAATTTGGTAGTATGTTTATATATACACATCTACATATATTCATTTTCATATACAGAAGCTTACATGTAAAAATAATATGCATATATATGCACATACACACAAAAAATTATTTTGATTTTTTTTTTTCTTATATCTTAGAGTCTATAACCCTGAGAGGTACTGCAGAAATGCAGAAGGTGGAACTAGAACACATCAGACCAGCTGCAGGTGATTCTTTGGTTGTTGATGATTTTGCAACTAGAAGTATGGAACTTATCAAGCAAGTACACAAAACTGAGAGGTAAGAAGAATCATCGGTTAGTATTGGCTGTATCCTACAGTCTCTTAATTTTCAGCTGAAGTGCATATGTATTATGTGTCTGTGGTAGAAACTGTGCTTACAGATATTGTGTGTGTTTATGCACAGAAGTGTACAGTTTAGACTCTTATTTTTCAGGGTTTTCTCTCTTGCATGTTGTCCTATAGCTTCTGGAGGTAAAACATTATCTTATGTTTGCTGTTTAAGAACTGAGTAATCACCTTGCTGCTTCATTGTCTTCCATGAAACTGTGTCTGAAAGGAAATGTTAAGGAGTTAATCAATTCGGAAAGATTAATGAGCTTGTAAGGCTTCCTGCTTGGTCATGCTTTTAGTAGTAAAGTTTCAATTAGTGGTGTTAGGGAGGCTTTTTCTTGAAATACTTTATGTAGACTTGTTCAGAGATTATGCATTTTGTTTAGTAGAATGATGTAGCTTTTAAACAGGTGCCCTGTTTCTCTGTAACAACATAAGCTTCATATTAAATAATTATACAGAATTTACCCCATGCACAGGGTATCTTCAACTGGTTTCAGATTAACTAGATATATACCTTACAGAATAGAGATGAGATATACTTGTGGAAATCCAGCAGATTTAAAACCTGTAACTGCATCACCAAACTCTGGAATATCTCACTTTGGACTGGAGGATTATCCAATACAAAGTTCTGTGGATGGAACTCCTGAGCAAAATCCTTGTCCTCCTGAGCACAATATATGCACAATAAACTTCAGTCAGGTAAAGAACTTAATTTAATTACAGTCTAGAAGTGCACAGTTTCTGAAATTCTGTAAAGGAAGCGGTTTTCAGTGCAAATGTACTCACCCATTTTAAAGACCTGGTACTTCAGCTGGTGAATGAAACTTTCTTTTTTGCAAAGGCATAACCAAACTTAAGCTTTCAGACAAACTTAATCTTTGCAAGCCTCAGCATTTTAGCAATAAGTGATAAATATAGTAGCGAAATTTTGAGCAAATTTTAAAGAGTTTTGATGAAAGAAGTTACCTGGGACTCATATTCATTCAGTCTGACCTCTTACTGTTACATTTGTTTAAATTAAAATTAAGTTAAAATGTCACTGCTGGATGCAGCACTTTAATTGTCACCTTCATTTACTTCGTTTAAAACACTCTTCATCTTTTGCCACACTCTGCCATCTATTTCAAAACCCAAGGAAGAGTTTTACATGTATGTTATAATGGGCAAACAGTATGTCTTTCACATCCATTTCTTCACAGTGGTTTGTGTATCCTTGTTCTAGTGTAAATAAGAAGTATCTTATTTCTTCATGAGAGGAAGGTTCATTCTCATTCCCCTCAGGTTTTCTAGTGTTGCCTGAGATTAGTGTTCATGTAGTTACAGTGGAACAGCTGATGGGTAGTAGCTTGTTTCCCCAGTGCAACCTGTTGATGTGTCAAGGCTGATCTCATGTTAGAACAAGGTACAAGAATGACTTTGCTCTTACAGGACTGGCAGAGAGTGTGGGAAGAGGCAACTTGCAGTGGAGTATTCTTGTTTTTAGCAAAGGTACATGCCGTAAAAGGGAAGAGATAGATGAGTTGCAGAGCTTGGCGTTTTTCTTCGGCACTCAGTGGTTTTTGTAATGGTTGGGGGAATTTGTGTTCTTAGTGCCACTGAGCAATTTATTATGTGAGTCATCTCTGACAGAGCTGTGCTTTAGGAAGTATAAATTTATTTTGATAAACCATCAATACAGACAATGAGCTGCATATAAATTTTATATTGCCCAAGTGTTTCTTGTCCTGGTCAGACTAATATCCTTCAATCTAGAATAGCTAGAAGTAAAAGCTGACAAAATGCAATTATGATGATGTCATTAGATTTTTTTTTGACTCTTCAGCATTTGACATGCTTTGTTTCTTTCCTGTCTTCTAGAGTTATTTCTCAGATTTATTAACTTGTTTTATTTCAAATACGTTATTTCTAGAAGGAAGCTTATACTCAGGATTCTCAACAACAATGCGTAAGCAGCACAGAAGAGACTTCAGGTATAATGTGCTAATGCTCTTAAGTTAGCAAAAGCCCACGCTTGTGTATCTTGTGGTTACAGAAAGATGAATTAAAAAAATTAATGTTCTAATTGACATGATTAATCAGTCTATTTCATTAACAAAAATAATGACCCATAGCACAGTGCCATTCCCCTCCCTAGCCTCTTATCATTACATTTCATTAACACAAACTAGACATTGGAACTTTTTTGAATGGCACTTCATTAAGTTTAAATATCAGTGGAAGGAAAACTTCTTGCGCTCTCCTCCCTGCTGTGACCTCCTGCTGCTTACCTCGTGCTAGGTTTAGCAGTTGTTAGAGCTCTTCGTGAGCCTCTGACTCACCTGTCAAAAATTGAACGTGACAGAGGGAGAGAACCTGTGTAGTTTTCCACTGGTGTAGTGAGCTACAGTGGCTCATGGAGTTGTCAAGTGAATACCAGTTTGCAAGTAGGTGAGC
The DNA here is from genome assembly GCA_031468815.1 of Morus bassanus. Classification (NCBI taxonomy): domain Eukaryota; kingdom Metazoa; phylum Chordata; class Aves; order Suliformes; family Sulidae; genus Morus; species Morus bassanus. Next base: position 18,271,113 of record CM062600.1, on the reverse strand, counting down.
ACCAGTTGTGTGAGGAGGAGGGCTGGACTGTGCAAGTGTGGAGCAGGGGAGAAAGGAGAAGAGGGGAAGAAAACAACCAGATGTCCCTCTTTAGCTGTAGTGAGCCAGCAGATTAACTCCTAACTGATTAGATGTGATGAAAGGTGTGTATGAAGGTGATGGCTGCTTTTCCCTAAAACAAATTGACATGTAGTTGATTTGGAACCAATACTTGCCTAAAGTATGGGAAAATCACTGTGTCGGAAGCCCAGAATACTTACTTTACATGGAAACTGCAATGCAAAGTTGTAACTCCTGAGCATGTGCAAAAGATAGGGCTAATACTTCTTAGATATCTGTTGTTACGCTGTTATTGAAAGAATCTTGGGAGGGAGCCTCTTAAATCATCTTTAACTAGATAAAGAACCAAAGTTGAGTTGAGGTTGGAATAACAGCAGCTTTACATCATCAAGAATGAGAGCTGTCTTAAGTAATGGAGCAGCACTGTTGTTTTCCATCTTTCGAAAACTTTACAAATGTTCTCTCCTTAACTGCCATCCATTAGAATGAATTTGGCAGTTATCTGTAATGTCCATCTGTTGACTAAATTATTTTTTTCATTTATTAAATTCAAGACTATACCTCTCAGGTCCTCTTCTGCAAGTTCAAAGTGAGGGGAAAAAACCTTGTGTTTACTGTCAAAACAGCAGCCTCCTGCCATTTAAAGAAGTAACTCTTAATACCTGACAGTTGTAATTAAAGACAGAGGGCCATTTGATCACCATTACACAAGTATAATTAAACTGCAAATTGTTCTTCAATGCTAGAACATCCATTTAAAAAGCTCCATCCCTACTAGGCATTTTTAATATTCTGAATGGTAATCAGGACTCCACTGCAATGAATAGGCTCCAGGGGGTGACGATGCATATCTTTTCTAAGAAGAAAGGAAGAACATCGCCAGTACATTTTTCCATGGAGAAATGAGTGCCTAAAATGTAATTACTCAAGGTAGGGAGGGCACGAAGAGAACAGTGTAATTTCAAACCTGAATAATAGATTTTTGTTATTTCTTTATTTTCCTGAAAAAAAATTATAGTAGTCAACGATGATCACAGATGTCCAGAGGAGGAACAGACATTCATTTTGACATTGGTGGAAATCCCAGCTGACTCAAAAGAGTTTGATGCATCTGCTTTGCTGGAACAAACTTCAGAACCATTGCTACCAGCCCCAATACTTATCAGCCCAAAAAATGCAAGTGAAACAAGTGTGACTGAAGTGGAGAGGTAAATGCTTTATTTTTGAGCAAAGTGAAACCCTTTTTGAGAACCTTGATTATACCCTGAATGTGCATTACAGATCAGAGTATACATATCATATATATACATGTGCATATACATACACACACATATATAGAAATACAGATTCTTCAAAAGAAGAAATGCAGGAGGAAATAATTTTGGCAGACTGGTCAGAGAATTAAGAAAGTGAAAAGGGCTCTAATCAGATTTGAGAAAGATCTCATCAGTGGTTTAAAATTTAGTGGTTTTAGTTAGCTGGGATTTTGGTGTCAACCTTAATTCTGACTTATCCTTTAGAGCAAGTCTTCCTGTTTAGTAGAAGTCACTTGTCCAGCCTGAGTCTATTCTGCCATGGATACTTAGAATGAAAAGTAATTGAAATGAAAATCTAAGCATGTACTTTAAGAGTTCTGTAAAGTAGCTGTTATTAATTGCTCTCCCAAATTTTTAGCATAGAGGGTCTTCTGGAGAGCATGATAAACAGCGGACATAAATTCAGATATCATTCTCTTGAGTTTGTGCCATGTTCAAAAGGCAGAAGAGCTGAAAAAGCAAACAAATTATGCAACAGAATAATTGCTCGTTTGCAGTCCTGTGAAACAAAGGGTTTTAGTCTCTTTTACAAGGAGTACTCCTCAATGTGATGTAACAAAATCATTATTTCAACATTACAGTTGAATTAAATCTTCTGATCAGTTTGGGAGGAAAAAACCCAACATTAGAGGATAAAGACATTCTGAAGAATAGGAAGTGTTGAAAGTTGTAAAAAAATGTATTACTATATCAATGTAAGTCCTCGGATCATAACTAGGGGTGTGATGCAATTCCAGGACCTTCCCCTTTGACATCAGATGTTGATGTTATTGAAAGGATAGGTCTTTGAGTCAGTTTTGACTACGCAATGTAAGAATTCTAACTCCTGTGGAACTATTGATGATAGACAGAGTTGCTGACAGGCAGAGTTAGGGTACATCTTCTGTCTCATTGTCCCTTACTGCATGGGGATGAAGATTCAACTGTGCATATAAATAATACTGTATTTTAGAATTTTATAGGGCATTTAATCAGTTGTCATAATTTTTTTACATTCTATGAAAATACCAACTGGAGTTCAAATAGAACACCTGCTAAAGTAACTAGATTCAATTATGACTAGAAAAACTCAATTCTGTAACTCGAGTTGGTGCAGCAAAATGTTTCTTGGTAGTAAATAGTACATTTGAAGTTAATACTGACATTAAGCAAGAAAGAGTATCACTGTAGGTCCATGTGTTACTTCCATACAGAAATGTTGTACGAGGTAAATTTTGGCTTCTTGTGCGGTCACAATAATGACTTTATGTACAAACAGCATTCGATCCTTGACAACTGCAGCTGATGAATTTGCAGCACCTTTAAACAGCGGTATGGAAACCAAACAACTAGAGAGTGCATCAGTAGAGCCCGTTCCAAATTTGCAGACAACTCGGAAAAGGTCAGCTGCTGAGCTTGAAGAGAATGATTTTCCTCCTGCCAAGAAAACTCTGTCTACTGTTGTAGTGGAAGGTAACTTGGAAACCACTTATAAGGTGAGATGGTAATTTGGAAAGTGAGTGAGTCTTTATGCATAGTTTAGATGTATAACACGTAACAGAGTATTTTAATTATGTTTCTTGTTTAATGGTGCCGCTTAAAAATTTACTGCCTGTGCAACTTAAGAGGAAGATCAACACCCATAGACTGCTTTTTTTTAGAACTCTACAACAGTTTTTGGGCTGTTGATTTAGTACTAATTTTTTTGGAGAACCTGTAGGCTCTCAGGTGTGTCTTATTAGGCTTCCTAGAAAGCAGACTAGTAATATGTCTTATTCGGTTCATTCACTACAGCCTTTCTGACAATGACAGTGCAGGAGGGGAAGCTCTGGATGTATATTGGAGGACTGGCAGACTGTCTAGGTTCACTGAATAATGTTGTTATTACTCAGGGTGTCTGTTACATGAAGAAGTTGTATATGTTTCTACCATTTTTTAACATAGTGGGTATTTGTTTAAAAGAACAAGCTGCAAGTAAAAACTGTCCAGCATGTTTCCAGCTTCCCTCTGTGCTTTTAGAATATGACCAAGCTTGTGGCAGTGACTACCAGTCATTTTTGTGAGTAGGCTAAGATAGTGTAGTATGTCTGGGTGAGGGAATGGGTGGTAATTCCCCAACATGATTTAGAGAGCTTTTCTAGAAGGACTGGATAACAATCATCTTCCTTCTTTGACCTCTCATCTTGACATCCTTGTCTTGAATCTTTTGTCATAAGAACACCTTGAAAAGCCTGCTCAGGAAATGAGTTAAGTGATGAATGATACTGTACTAAAGATGTAGTCTTCTGTATCACTCCTGTTCTTAGAACTGTACATGCATGATACGGCTTTATCAACTTCCATTGTCTCTTCTATATTGAGAGAAATAGAGAAATAACTTTTTTTTCTTTTTTTAAATACAGTGTTATTCAATTAAATCCACAAATGCTCCAATGATAGCTTCTGGTAGGTAAACTTAAACTCTTAATGAACTCTTAATTCTTATAATGAATGTAAATGCATAATACATCACAGTTTAATACTGCCTGTCGTGCTAAATAGTCCCATCTGAGGCTATCTAACAAAAAAGTAGAAACAAATTTTCCCAGGGATACCCTAATACTACCATTCCATGTTTTCTGCTATAAACTAGATGTGCTGAATTACATAACTGTCTGTTAACTCAATAACGGTTCTAAAAACATTGCTGTAGCTAGTCTATTTGTGAAATTTGGGAGGTGTTTTTGACTAAACATGGTGTCTTCTCTTAAGTAAATATTTCCACCTGTTGGAGAGCACTAATAACCAAAGGTATTAAGTGGTATTTTAACCATACTATGCCAAAATAATTTATTTTGTTTTGTATTTCTTTTAAAAAAATATATGCACAATGTAACTGTTTAAAAGCTTAATCTGCCTCTGAAGGGAGAGGGAAAGCAGAATTGCTGACAATGCAGTGAAGGGTTTGGAGAACTACCATTTGGCCCTGAAAAAGACTTTAAAGGGAAATTGTGGAAGCTTAAACAGCTAGATGACTTGACTAAGTTCTATGGTGTGCTGTAAAGGATGGCAGGTACAGGGAGTGTTGTGCTGTAAAACCACACTTTTACCAGCTTTTTCAGCTTTCCCCTATAACATTTGTAAGATCTTACAGACTTTAAAAGTAGACCATGAACTTCTAATTCTTAGTGGTGACTTCTGTCGTGGTTTAGCCCCAGCCAGCAACCAAGCCCCACACAGCCACTCGCTCACTCCCCCCTGGTGGGATGGGGGAGAGAATCAGAAGGGTAAAAGTGAGAAAACTCATGCGTTGAGATAAAGACAGTTTAAGAGGTAAAGCAAAAGCCACACACGCAAGCAAAGCAGAACAAGGAATTCATTCACTCCTTCCCATGGGCAGGCAGGTGTTCAGCCATCTCCAGGAAAGCAGGGCTCCATCCTGCGTAACAGTGACTTGGGAAGACAAATGCCATCACTCTGAACATGCCCCCCCTTTCTTCTTCCCCCAGCTTCATATGCTGAGCATGATGTCATATGGTGTGGGATATCCCTTTGGTCAGTTGGGGTCAGCTCTCCCAGCTCTGTCCCCTCCCGGCTTCTTGTGCACCTGGCAGAGCATGGGAAGCTGAAAAGTCCTGGACTAGTGTAAGCACTAATTAGCAACAACTAAAACATGAGTGTGTTATCAACATTATTCGTATAGTAAATCCAAAACACAGCACTATACCAGCTACTAGGAAGAAAATTAACTATCCCAGCTGAAACCAGGACACTTCAAAAAATAAAATGAACAAAAATTCAGCCCTTCTCTTGTAAGAGTCCAGGCCATCTTAACATCACATGTGTCTTTTGGGCTGTTGTGTAATCACTGTAGTTAAGTAACTGAAGTCCTTGAATGGCTCTCAACTCCTTTTACAGGGAATCCTTTTCAAAAAACAGAGGCTTCAGCAAAGGAAAAAGTACTTTCCTCTGTGGTGTCTGAGTCTATGTCACCAGTGGCTGAGAGAAGCCAGCCTGAGACTTTGGAGAACTTAGGGAAAGTACCGCTTCAGAATTCAGCATCCAAACAGGAAGAGGAGGTCATGTCCAGATTAACCTCTAACAGAAAAGCAGAAATAAGCGGACAAGGGAAGCAGGGGGATATGCATGAATCAGAACATACTGGAAGCCTAGCATCATCCTCAAAAACTCCATTACTCAGGTATTTACGTAATAATGTTTTTTCAGCCTTTTCTGTAAAAAAGGCCTTCTTTCCATACTGAGGTTTTTATATCCTTTTCCACTTAGTATTACAAGAAGGGCAGTATCATGTTTGTGACCTACGTGGCTAAGAGAGTATCTATCTTCAGTGAATTAGAAAGGATCAAACTGTCTGCTTTGAAATTTGAATTACTTTATTCATTAAAAGAGCACATTGACCAAGGGATACTACTGACATATGGTCTGTCTATTTAGACAGTGACAGATGCTTCTTGTGAGGCAGACATCTGTTGGCTATGATATAGATTTAGGATAACTGTTGTTTTCCTTAGCTCAGTCTAATGTTGTGATATATATACACACACCCACTTGTTTTGATTTTTGTCCTTCTGCCAATAAGATTTGTTACTGGTATAGTACTGAGTACGCTGTATTTTTACGACTAACTTAAGATCTGTCACTTCCCCAAAGGAGTTTCAGTCTTGACATCTCAGAGGATATTGCTTTTATCTATCTATCTGACTGTGGAATTTTTTAATATACTGTTCTATAATGTTTAAGTGTTCGAGTTCCTGCTCTCTATTGCTCTTGCACTCACTGATTTTGATAGTGGTGCTCCACTGGTCTCTTCTGATCCCGTCGTTTATTCTTTCAATATGCTTCTGTGATTACCAAAACTGGTTATTTGTACCTGGGACATCCACAGCAATTGGGTAATGATGCATTAGGGTCAGACTCCTTGCCTTACAGTTTACTTTCTAAGTTGTAAACTCTTAACAACATGAAAAGTTGATACTCTCTGTACCTCCCTCCCTCATCACTGTGGCTTCCGTAATTTCATTGGTACTAGGTTTGATGCTGTTAATAGGCTCTAACCCTGCAGCAGATAGTCTTCTTTCTGGTGTTTAAGACAGTCTGCTATGGCCCTGTCCTTGGGAATCAGGTTTCTTTTTCCACTGATTACAGGAAGGATGCTCTTTTTCAGTTCATTCTTCAGGAGTATGTCTCCATTTCTCTTGGAATCTCTTTCTGAAGATCTAGTGGCTTGTTACAGGCTCTGGTTTAGCAGCAAATAATAGGTTCCTGTTCTCAGGGTTGAAGATTGACAAGAATCTCTGCAACTCTTTGAAGAATTCTTGTGCCAGAATATTCAGTATTACAAAAGCCTTTCTCAGAATTACTTTTTTGGGTGGTTTTTCTTGGAATTTTCATGTATCTCAGAGGTGTGTTTGTTTCCTGTGTAATGAATTGGACTCCTGTAATACTATTTACATCTTCCTCTTATGGAACAATCCTATGATATCCTGACTGTATTTGTTTTGACCAGGGGTGGACGAAAACCATTGGGATTTTTATCTTTAATTTGCAAAAAAAGTAGTTCTGAATCTGCGGAAGATACCAAAAGGAATAGAGGAAAGATCCAAAAACCTCGGATTGTGACTCCAAAGCGAAGTCTAAAAAACCCCACTCCATCCACTAAGGATGACAGGGAATCTTGTTCCCTTCCCTCTACAAGCATGTCATCAATTGTGGAGTATGAGAATGTAGCTGCCGATGCTACAGTTACGGTATGTGTTTACTTTTGAATGGCCTTGCATTTTTGAGATGTGAAGAACAGTGAATTAATTGTTTCAGGTAGATGGGTATGTAGTGTTCATGTTTTGAGTGAGATCTGCTCCAGTGAATAAATCCTGACTTGAGCATGTCTAGGAAACTTATAAGGGAACTAAGTTGTTTTTTCTCTGCACGTATATCTACTTGTTTCCCATTTTCAATACAAAAAAAATTTTTAAGTTTTCATTTTCTGGTTCATTTTTTCAGTAGAAAAATTTTTTTTCTAACTTGGAAGCTTAAGTGCCCATATGTATACACACACACATATACAGACACGCTGGCACACACGAACAGATGAAGACTGTTAAGAGCAGCTTTTTCTTTTTCTATTAGGTTGCAAGTAATGAGCCATCTGAGAAGCCACCCCTTTGTGCTAAAGATGAAGAGAAGGAAGAAGAGCCAACCAGAATCTCTGAGTATTTTTTCAGTGACATCTTTATGGAAGTGGATGATTCAGAATAGCAAATTGGCTTTATAAGATTCAGAATAGCAAATTGGCTTTATAAGATTCAGAATAGCAAATTGGCTTTATAAGATTCAGAATAGCAAATTGGCTTTATAAGATTCAGAATAGCAAATTGGCTTTATAAGATTCAGAATAGCAAATTGGCTTTATAAGATTCAGAATAGCAAATTGGCTTTATAAAAATGTGGGATCTGAGTATAATGCAACAAGAAAAGAGCATTTTTAAAAAGTTGTGATATGTTCTGATGTTCATTTTACCACACTTACTGTCAGTCAAGCTGTTGTTAATAAATTCCATAAAGATGAAACGGATTCCTTCTGAAGCAACCTGGATACTCTTAAAATTTGACATCTAAACCACTACATTGATGTCATTGGACCAGACCCGTGGCTGCTGACTTCTAGTTTCACTTATTTAGATGCTGTTAATAGATGCATGACTATCTTCCAGAAAAGTGCAATGAAAAAATGCTTAATCTTGTGATAAGTATCCCTTTAAATTTTAATGCTAAAGCTTTTAGTACTGGTTATACAAGTTCTTTACTTCTTTTTGTGAAGTATGTTATGTTAGTGTGTTAGAAGGAGGAATTAACCTTTTATGTATAGTGTCATCTCTGAAGATCAGGATGAAAATACTGGAAGTAGTATACTAAATATGTAGGTATGTTTAGCACTGCAGGTATTTTTATTAGCATCTCTAAATCATGTATTTTTGTAAGAGTTTCTAATTACATAAATTTAAAAGATCCTAACCTGAAAAGCCAAATGGATTTAGTTCCTTCAAAATGTATTGAGAACAAGCAGAAAAACACAATTTACTAAAAGATGCTACACAATGTTAATCTTTGCAACTGTCCTATTGGAGTGGGAGGAAGAGGTTAATGTTTACTAGTATAAATGCTAATTTCCTTCTAAATTTGAAAACAAGGGGATATATACTGATTCTTTTCCTTGCTTTTATATGTAGGCATTTGTGTATCTGCTGACTGCTTTGGTTTCCCTTGTGTGGAGTTGCACAGAGATTGGATTTAAACCATGACTATACAATGTGGTTTCTTCTGAGGATTTGCTACTTTGAAGCAGTTGAATTTGAATGGTTTTCCTCATTTTGCATGTCTACTTGTACTATAGCTTGCTATAAAATGCTGGTGTAGCTTTAGATTTTAGTTTAATTTTTTACTTACCTCATCAAGAAGAATGTCTTGCTGAGGTAACAAGGTTCATGCAGTCTTAAAGTCAGGCAGTCACTGAAAGATTCAGTATTCTGAAACTCCTTATTATACAGAAATGAGTGTGTAGACTTAAGTAGTCTAAATTTTTCTCCTGTTACTTAATGCTAGCAGGTACTCTTGAAAAAGAAATTATTATGAAAGTGAAACTGATGCTTAAATGGTATTGTTATGCTCTCAAGAAACCTATCTTCAGCTTTGGAGTGGATAATCATTTACTGGCAAATATTTTCATATAAGTATCTAGTTAATTTTGAAATACTTGATGAAGTTCAAGAATGTTTGCATTTCAGAAGTTATTGGCAAGGCTTCTGAAGTAGCCTTTAAAATTTTGTCAGTAAGGAAAATACACAGAAAAGCTACTGTTACTGCAAATTGCTACGTTATCAGGTCTCTGACAATCAAATGTCACTAGCAGCAGTACCTTCTGGAGGTGATGGAAAAGGGACTAACAGTCCCAGTGTAAAGTAACTTACTTGAAAGCATACTGTCAATCGCCTCCCAAAAAAAAAAACCAAAAACCCACCACCACTACCAGTTTCTGTTCAGAGAGTATCTTGTGCTCTGCCTAATCCATTTAACTTGAAATGTTTATCTAACTATTGTCTTACTGTAAACATTATGAAATAATCTATACATAAAGCTCCATGTATTGTATATCTTGTAGATATTATGTACGCAAGTGTTTAGTTCCTGAGACATGTGGCATGTTTAAATCACTTGCACTGATAGAGCCTAAAAATAGATTTATGGGGAGTGGCTATAAAATAATTGCGCTAAGTACTTTCTGAGCTTATAACCATTCTACATTTAGTTGTGTACATCTTAGCTTGCATTCATATTGCAAGAAAAAAAAACCCACAACTATTTCATTACTAAGATTTAAGGTGCCTTATCTACCTTGTCTACGCATTTTTCCCCCCTGCAGTATATCACGTGCACTTTGTTAGAGGATTTTTTCTTTTTAAGAATAAATTTAATTTGAATAGAGTTAAGACAACTTTGTGTTCTGTTTGGTGTATGAAAGCTTTCTAATGGTGAAGGATGTAAGAAAAGATCAGTGAAATTTCAATGCCTATTAGTTTAGCATTTTCACAAGCTGTGGCATAAGACTGCTTTGCTTAGAGTTGTCTAACACCCTGTATCATCGCACATATGCCTTCTCTTTCAAAGAAAGTAGTCACATTCTGTATGTAAACTATGTGAATAAATTATTTTATTACCTGTGTTTCCCTTCCTTGGAGTATCAGTTGCCGTTTTTAAATGCTCATTGGTACAGTAGTGGAAGTGTGGGCTCGTGAATGGCTGAAGTTGTGGCTGCAACACTGGGACGTGTACGGGCCCGCTTGCCTGGTGGCAACAGGCTCGGTTTAACAGGGGCGTTCTTGCCGTTTGTGTGGTTTTGGTTTTGTTTTAGAACAGAGCTTAATTTACTCGGTCTCCGCCTTCCCCGTGTTCTCTCTCTGTAAATGCTCCAGCCTCCTTTAAAAACAAAATAAAACTGGAATGCTGGAAAAGGGCAGAGCTTTCAAACGAGGGAGCAACTCGAGCAAAGGGCTGGGGATTTAAAAAACAAGCGTGCCGCTGTTCCCGTAGCCTCGCGGCGGTGCTGCACGCACCGACACGCGCCCCGCAGCCGCGGGAAGGGCGAGGCCCTTTCGGCCTAGCACGGGACTGCCCGGCCTCCGGGGCGCCGCCGAGAGCGACGGCTTTTGCCCTTCCGTCGAGTTGCGTTCGCCAAGTAACGGCGGCCGGGCGGGCGCGGGGCCGGCGGGCACCGCCGCTGGCGGGCGAGGACGCGGCGGCCCGGTGCCGCCTCAGGGCGCCGCTCTGCCCATTGGCTGCGGCGGGGGGAGTGGCGGCGGCGGCGGCGGGCCGCGGACGGCTCGGCTCGGCTCGGCTCGGCTCGGCCGCCATGCTGCTGGGCCCGCCGCGGCTGCTGGGCCCCTGGCGGCTGCTGCGCCGCGCCGCCGCCGCCCCGCTCGCCCGCGCCTACCGCGGCGAGGCGGTGGCGGCGGTGGGCTCGCCCCCCGACGCGGGCTCCGCGCTCTACCAGGTACGGCCGGGCCGGGCGGGCCCGGCTCCCTCCGCCCCGCGGGGCCGCGGAGGGGAGGCTGCGGCGGGCGGGGGCCGCCTCCCCGTTCGGCGGGGGCTGGGGGCGGGCAGCGGCGGCGAGCCCCGGGGAGCGGCGGGAGCCGGGGCCAAGCCCACCCCTGCCCCCCGGCGGTGGGCCCGGGCGCGGCCCAGTGCCCGGCCTGCCCCGGCCCGCGGCTCGGCCGCGCTCCGCGTCCGCGCCTTTGCCGGGGCGGGCTGGCGCGTTCGCTGAGGGGAGCCCCCCGCCGCCCGCGGAGCGCGGCCTGCGCTTTTTTTCAGTCAGAATGCCAGCTCTTGCGGCATCTTCGGTGTCGAACTGGTGAGGCGGAGACGGGGAGTTTGTAGAGGGCTGAAGGAAGGTGGCACCTGACGATTTCGGAAGTCAGGAACTCTCTTGTGTTCGCAAATTGATTCCTGGGTTGAAGGCAGGTGGAATACTTCTACAGAGTCATGGGCGTGCCTCCAGAAAACGCGATACCGGCAGAAAGAATCATCTTTTGAGGAAGGGGAGGGATAGGTGGAATTCCAGTTGTCTTCATGAAGAGAACAGTAACTTCTTTCTGCTGTAAATCATTTTACTTTTAATGGGGCATTAGTAACGTCGTCATATTCAAGACAAAACTCATGGTTACGGTTAGGCTGAGAAAAATGTCATTTTGGCTGTGGATCAAAACTGGCAGGAGGGCATGCATTTCTTTTCAGATTTGTTCCAAGTAAAATATCAAACAGCAAGTGAAGCAACTACACGTATTCTCACTGAAATACTTCCTTTGGTTCTGTGTTTGGCTTTGCAGAAACTGAATTTTGGGACAGAAGTTAGGTGACTGAAACTTCTGTGAAATTTCAGTATGTGTATATACATACAGAGATACAAAGCTTGTGTACATGAAGTGTGTATATATATGTGTGTATATTCATATTTTGCACACCAGAAAAAGAGTAATATTTTAATAAATATGTTTACTCAGCTAAGCTGTGGCTGGATTTACATTTGTGTGTGTGTATACCTTTCAATCTCAAAAGCAAGGGTTGGTAATTTTTGTAGAACACATTTTTTACTTTTTTTTTTTAATGTTCCCGTATCTGGGGAGCAGGGATGTCAAGACAGGAAAACTTTGCCTAGCTGTGCTAGACAAGCCCGATTACTTGGATACACCTGGTATGTCACTCAAGCAGTGAAATAGCTAATAGTGTATTTGGTAGAAGTAATTTGCAGAGCACTGTAAATGCGTGGGAAAGCTGAGGTCCCTGCTGTGAGGCACTCAACCATCTGGAATAAAAGTAATGCAGGGGAGTTAACAATGCAAACACAAGAAGGCCTAATGATACGTGATAAAGGTCTTGCCTTCCTTAGCTAATGTTTGCCTTTCTGGCTGTGAATTCAGCTAGACGGGCTGGCCTTCATAATGTAAACTGTCCTTCAAACCAGACAGGCAAAAATGTAATTTAAAAATGAGTAAGTCTAAATTCTGGAAAATAAAGGAAAATCTATGTAAAGATTCCAAGGATTAGCTCCTGCAGCAGGTTTACATGTGTAGCAGTAACTCAGTTTGCTCATGCAATAACTCTAGGATTATTCTGTAGGTTTTGCCTGTTGATTTTGCTTTAAAGTTTGTAGAAACCCTCCTACTAACAGCAGAATTTTATAGAACTTACTGGTGCAAGGGCCAAGTTCCAGAAAACTCTCGTCACTTCACTGGCCTTTTTGTCATTACTTGATGAAGAGCCCACAGATATATGGTAGAACTAGCACATTTGGTTCTCAGAGGAGCCTTTTCCGTGTGTACTCAAAACCTACAGTAAGATTTCAAGACATCTTTTCTTTTGTAAAGTATAATGATGTTGTGTTCTGGTTAAAGGCATGGAAGATAAGGATAGAAATTAAGTGAATTTAAGCAACTCACATATCTGAGTACAATATTTTTTATAGATGATCTAAGAAGTCCTTTCTCAATTTTTCATGTAGAGTAGCTAAAGTAGCTACAGTGAGTTGTTAATTCAGAATCTAATAAACAAGCCTATGATTGCGATTGCTGTGCCCCTTTTAATTTCCTCTGCCATTTTTAGCTGCTTTTTTTTCCCCTATGTTCAAGGTGAGGTTTTAAGCTCAGACCTGTGTGCAGAAGATGACTGTTTTTAGAGAAAACAGGCTGATTGAACAAGGAGAAATGGGGAAAATACTTAATGTGTAACACTGCGAAATGAGCCAGCTGGTCAAGCTGAACACTGAACACATACAATAAAATCAGGTGTTCTGACAACTGCAGATTTTTAAAAGTATGGAATTACAATGGCTATTTTACAGATTTTTCACAGGGGAAAAACTTGTAAAGGGAGTCTTTTGGAAAGGATTAAAAGCAGGTTTTGTTTTCTTCAGTGCTGCATGTGGTTGTGTGGCTGCAGTTACTGTCCATAGTCCCTCCTAGGAGCAGCAGAGTCGAATTAACGAGACGTGGCTTGTTTTGTTCTTGGTTTTTGGGGTGCTGTGACAGTGGTAAAACTGCCAGTGTGTCATTGCAGTGTGATTTCACATGTTAGGAGGAAGAAAAGCAGTTGTAGAGGTAGGTGTTGGATCTGTGCTGTGGGCAGGGTAGGGGGAGGGAGAATTAAAATATCAAAAGAAGTAGGCTGAAAGGGGAATACTGTGGTGGACATTCTGATATAGCCTTACAAGGGACGGAGGAGATGCAGAAGTCCGGTGACCTCCCATGCCTTCACTAGTCAGGGGGCTGCAGCGTGGCACCACACATCAGGGAGATTTCGTTAACTAAGGTTGGTATCTTGAGGCATATAAGGTGTTGGCTGGCAATTGGGCGGTATGAAATTCGTACAAGTGCAGGCTGCAAGCCGTATTGCCGATGGCACTTCATTAGGACATGGGAATCCTTCCCAAGAGCCAAAAGAGGCACAGGAGTTGGACTTAGTGTTTCAGTATGTCACCTTGATCTTGCTGGACGACCTCTAAATGCTGACCTTATGTATTAACTGTGTATACGAGCTGATAAAGTTGCTAAGACCTGTTTTCGCCTGATATGTTTTTTTTTCTTTCAAGAGAGTATTTTTAGTCTATTTGTAGCAATGGCAAAGGGGGAGAAATGTGTTCTTTTGAAAAATCGTACTATGCAGCTAAAACAGTTTGAATGGGAGGTGCCTGTGTACATGTTTTTATTTTCTTCCTGCTTTGCGTCTTGGTGCCTTTCAGTGACTGAGACAGAGCTGAACAAACGTAACTGCAACACTTGTTGCATCTAGGGGAAACCTTAATTCTGAGTGTTCAAGTCTGAATATAGAGTCACCAGATTGTTTTTTCTGTCAAAGTAGACCTTAGTATCTTCTATATGAGAATTAGACAAGACAGTATGTTTTTTATGCAGCAGTTATTATGTTCCTTTATTGCAGTTACACTTTTCAAAGACATAACATAGCCCATACTATGTTGAGGGGGGGGGCGGGGGGGGGGGGAACCAACACCGAAACAAATCAAGCTTGACTAATACCTTTTAATTCCTAAGAAATGGTAAAAAACTGCTGTAATGAGCACACAGTTATAATTCTGATAGAAATGGTGAGCTTAGTACTGAATCACTCATATTCAAAACTAAGAGTCTTTGTTTTTCTAAGAGGGATATTGGCAAAAAGACCAGACTTTTTGTTTTCTAAAAGCTTTGTTTTATCTTTACATTCTACCCAAACAACAGGAATGTAAAAAGTGTTTACAAAATTGTGTTTGGTCTAGATCATTCATATTTTGGAACAAAAGACATAGCAGCACTTAATTTGAATCCTTGTGATGTTTTTTATAAAACTAGATTAAGAAAGCAAACAAACCTGTAACAAAAAATTAACAAAACCTGAAAAATAGCACTTCAACCCTGTAATGACTAATTCTGGCTTTGTTTATTACATTTGGAACTAGTGTTTTACAATCCTCATGCACTTGAGAGTTTTTGTGAAGCATGTTTCTTAAATGCTTTGGGATGCTTGAGGAAAGCCAATAAATAGGTGGAAATATTATTACTTTAAAGACAATACACAGCAAGTATTTAATAAGGTAAAATGAAATTTGGAAGAGAAATAAATCTTGTACATTCTGTGTTTGTTTATTAAAAAATAATACTGTCACCCTTGGTTAAACTTAAAATGCTGTTTTGTTCCCCACTTAGGAAAACTATGAACGCATGAAAGCTTTGGTAACCAAACTCCAAGAGCAAGCGGAAAAAATCAGATTAGGTAAGTGTGATAGTCCAGATTTTAGGACACTTGTTTAATTTGGTCCAAAACCCAATTTTGTTCTTTGGACTTTTTTCCCCTATGGCTGTACATTCATTAATCAGTTCATTCAGATAAAACGTATTTGCTGGATTATAGCAGTCATACTGAAATTTTAGCAGATCTGTTTAAATCTAGATTTACTGTCTTCTGTCAGTTGAAAATCTTAAAAAGTTTATGTCCAAACTCAGTTGGTTCAAAATTTAGGGTTTTTTTAAAGTAACTCAGGCTAGCTAAGAAAAATGTCCATACCATTTGCACTTCTTTGTTTACCACAGTATCTAGCGTGTTAACAGATTTTTTTTGTTCGCCAGTTGAATGTCAGAGCAATACGCTAATGCAAGCAAACCCATAAATTACTGGAAGCAGATGTAAATGAAAGCAAGGCTTATACAGTCAAACAGAAGATTAATTTCATTGCCAGAGAGGCAAAAAGTGAGCAAGTAGATAGTGAAAACTGGATGTTTAGAGTCGGTTAATTTTTAATCAGTTAAGATCTTAGTAATCAATAGAATGTATGTTTCTAATGAGAATATTTTTTAAATTGATAGTATTATTAATAAAAGGCTTTTACTGATACACTTCCTACTTCACCTGCTTCCTTGCTTCATCCACTGCTGCTTGCTTTTGTAACAAACTGGTTCGGCAATGTGCTTCTGTTCGAGTTGCACGTTAGTCTCTTCATGTGCAAAGAGGATTTTCAAAGACCCTAGCTGTAGTTGTGCTGGCAAACAAAAGCAAGTCTGTAATAGTTTAAAAGATTGAAATCTGTGTTTCATCATCTTGACTTCTAAGACTACCTGAATTAATTACAGTTGACTATAGTTAATGGGGATGATAAAATGAGTATGGTTTATAAATGCTTAACTGTGCTGCCAGAGGTTGAGCATGCAGCTTTAATTCTCCCCTTCTTATGTCCATCATGATACTGTTTGTCTCTTCGTATACTATTTCTTCTATAATGCAGTTTGTTTTAGAGTTTTGGAACAGAGCACAGTTAAGATTTTGCGTTTAGTGTTCCTTGCTTGCTGTGAAACAGAGCTCCAGGATTTCCTGAGAGGATGCTGAAACCCATGGTGTACCTCTGACTTTTATGGGTGTAGAGGCTGTTCAGCAATTCCCTGTGTGGCTCATGAACTAATGATCACGGCCTTCTTCACCGCTGCACATTTTCCGGTTCTTGCCCATTACACGATAACAGGACAAGAACATGGCCCTCATCTTTTCTCCATCTCAGAGAGCTCTACCAGGATGTTAATGCACCATCTTGAGTGACACCAGTTGAGATTGCTTGGCCTGTCATTTAAGTATGTGAGAAGAATTAGGTGCTTATGTTGAATAATTTTGAAGGATAAGTGCAACATCTTTTTCTTTGTGAGAGCTGTCTTTCAGAGGATGAGCTCTTGCTTGATGTCTTCGTAATGAATGCTTTATTCTTTATCTGCTACTTCAGTGGGTAGGGCTTTTGTCAACCCCTATCCCATTCTACTTAGTAATCCCCAGCTATGCAACAGGAAGGTGGTCCCTGCCCCAAAGAATTTACATGAATGGTAAGTTACAACAGATGGATTTCTGATGACAAGCACAAGAAGCAAGTGAGGTACTATTAGTCTCTGTGACTGGCATCAGTCATAACACATCAGCAGTCACAGTGAAGTTTTTATAGATTTTACTGTAAAGGAGAGATTAAAGAAGGTATTTCAAGTTTGTTTCATTGTCAAGGATGCTGCTTCTCACAGTCAACAGAATAGAGGCTAGCATAGGGTAGAGCGAATGTCTTGGATCTTGGAAAAGTTCAGTAGAATAGCTACAGGGCCCAGAGGGCAAGCATTTATGATTAGTGCGTGAAGAGGGGCAGTGCACAGAGATGAGAAAGATCACAGGATGGAAAATTATTTTTGCAGCATCACTCTGGGTTGATGGCTGATGAGAAAGGCAAGATGGAGGTCATAGAAAATGTAGTTATCATGATGTGGGATGTTGAGAACTTGGATGAGAGTGTTAGCTCTGTGGGTGGATATGAGAGGTTGTATCTTAAGAAACTTGTACAGAAAGAATTTACAAGATTTAGACTTAGGCTGGATATACAGACCTAAATGAACAGTCTGACTCAGAAATAAATTGTGGGCTTTCTGGCATGCCTAACAGGTAGCAAATGATGTGCATAGTGTTCAAGGAGGGAGGTAGGAGAAAGGGCTTGAAAGGTAGGCTTAAAAGCTCTGTTTCAGTGATGCTTAGCTGACAAAGAAATCTTGATGTCTCAGGAGAAATGTTAGCGAAATAGCACCTTCTTTATTTTGGACAGGGGAGACAGTTTTAGAGTGATAAGGTGGATCAGTGATCTGTCTACACAGACAATGTTTGTATAACCTGTTGTTATAAAGAGGCTGAGGTGTGTCAATAAATCTTAAGTATTGAATGACATAAAGCTCTAGAGAGTGAAAGATATGATTTAGGGTGGGAGTAAAGGGTTGAAATGAAGCAAAGATAAACTTGATATTAAATGCTGTGTGTCTGAACTCTGCTTACAGTTTTGGAGTGATCTAAGGAAATGAATCCAGATTGTGTTGGGTCTTTCAAGATTGAATTCAGCACAGCTATTTCAAACCAGTTTGGGGGAATAGTATTTTTTGTAGTTCTTACTGCTGTGCTTTTGTCTGTGTGTTTGTGTTTTCAACTCTTCTGTTTATTGCCAAGCAGTGGGGGAGTTTCAGACAACTGTGTTTATTAAAGTCCTTACCTCAAGACTAACTATAAAAAATGAGGGGGGAAAAGGAGTAGATTCTGAAAAGCAAGTATTTTTATCAATACCTTAAATCTGTTTGAAGTGAAAACCATTATTTATTAAATTCATTAGTTAGGTCCATACTTCAAAAACTGGGAACTCATCAGTGCTTCCATTATAAGTTTTAATATGTCGTGATTTATCTATCTATGTTCATAGTAAGTCTAACAGTTTACTGTTGTATCACAGGAGGTGGGGAAAAAGCTCGTAAGCTTCACACATCAAGAGGAAAGCTGTTACCCAGAGAAAGAATTGACAGGCTTATTGATCCCGGGTAGGTACTTCCATTTTTTTTAAAACACTTCAGATTCTCTTTTGCAGGTAAGTACTGCAACAGGCTTGTTTTCTCTTTAGTTTCCATAAACACTGGCAAACAACTCAGTTGAAATTTTACAGACATGTTCTTTGAAATACTTATCTGTTTTTTTTTTTTAAAAAATCTCAATTTTAAAAATTTAACCTTTTAAGTGAGATTCAATGGCAAACGTGGCCTTTTGAAAATTGTGTTATATTTGTCATTATTCAGGTCTCCGTTCTTGGAGTTCTCCCAGTTTGCAGGTTACCAGTTGTATGGCAATGAAGAGGTACCAGCAGGAGGCATTATCACAGGCATTGGACGAGTATCTGGGTAAGAAGAACCAGTGATCTACATGACTGATTATATGAAAAGGAAGAAGGTGTAATTTTCTTTAGTTTCCAGTATTAAGCTATTTTTAGCTTTTTGTTTCTGACACCTAAAAAGTTAGCAAAGTTGGTGTCTTAATTTGTTCAGTCTTAGCTAAAAGGGAGTGATTTTGTATTTTTTTTTTTTTAGTTAGTGTATCCCATATTAAAGCAGAACAGACACAGAGTTTCTGGTGTCCAGTGAAGGATAGAGATCCATCAGTAAGGCAATTTTCAAAAAATAGGACAGTATTCTAGGCGAAGAATTGGTTTTGCTCACTAAAAATACCTCCAAGACTAGTGTTGAAATTAAATATGATGCTATACAGCATTATTTTGGGGAGTTAAGGGACTGTGAAACAGGACATCATAGTGCTGAGACTGCTGTTACAACGTGCATTTGAGGGAATGCGGGTGAGGAGAGCTCTTTTTGAGGATTAGGACTTTAAGGGTCCTTGGCACATTGCAGTTCTTAACCAACAAACATGCTTATTCATTAGAAATATTTTTCTCTCTCACAAACTTGTTTTATTTTTTAGGGTGGAATGCTTGATTGTTGCTAATGATGCAACTGTCAAAGGTGGTACCTATTACCCCATCACTGTTAAGAAACATTTACGTGCTCAAGAAATTGCAATGCAAAATCATCTCCCTTGCCTATATTTGGGTAAGTCCTATTGCAGAAATAGCAAGTGTTCTTTGTTAAGGGCAGCTCAGAATCTCTAGATAAGACAACTACTTCTTTAAACAAATGTTGTTGAGACTGATGTGTCCCCAGATTTGACTAATGAGGTATGTATTTTATACACACATATTCAAATATATTTTCATCAATACTGTTACCTCTACAGATTGGTGGTAAATCTTAACCGAAGGGTACCCGTAGCTTCTCAGCTCTACCTTCTGCACTGTGGTAGGGCTGGGTTCATAAGATAGAGATAAAACTATGCCACTGTATCACTTCTTTCTTATTCCTTTCCCTCCTGTCATGCTTGAGCAATCCATCTTATAGTCTCATCCAGTCTTAATTCAAATTACAGTTTTAAAAAAAAAAAAGTCAGTTTGCCTTTTGGTGGAGCATGTAGTTCTATGAGAGAACATACCAAAGAAATAAAAAAGTCTCAGTGCCAAAAGTGTCAATAATAGTGTGGATCAACAGATTTTTAGTTTGGGATTAATCTTAATGAAGCAGAAATTTCACTGTATATTATTTCACATTTTGAGTTTAGTCTGTTAGATCAGTATTTAGCCAAACCTTTGAGTAAGTTTTACTTATGTGTGCTTGTATTAAAGATTAAGGGCAGAGTGCCAGATGTCTCTAGTGTATTACAGGTGGTATTCTCTTAGTCTGATTTTGTACAAATACAAGAGCCTTCTGTCAGTGTCTGTCTTTCAGTCTTAATTCCCAATCTACTAACTTTAGAACCCATTAGCCAATTTCAGCCAAATTCAACAGAGAGATTTAAGAGAGTGTGTATTCCTGTGGTTTTGTGTAAGTCGGCATCAGAGGAGATAGACCCTTCTACTGTCTCCATCTGAAAAATAGGGTGGGTTAGTCCTTTTCTGTTCTGCTTGGCTTAGCAGTTTACATAGCAGCTGAGAGACATTAATTGGTTTGCCAGTCGGGTTGCTTGTACTAGTTGAATAGTCAACATAAATGTAGGTCCTGGCCAGCATAAGCATTTGTAACTTCTTGCTGTGCTGGTAGGGCAAATATGCAAAGAATACTGAGATAATGATTAGGAGAAATGTGAACTAGAAAGTACTGGTGGGGACACAGGGACAGTGTGGGCTGGGACTTTGTGGGATTGTCATACTGCAATGGAAAGAGTCTTGGAGGCAAGGGGAGGGCTAAATTTTATCTTAGTCATAAAAAACAGAAGAAACTTAACTTTGCTGTTTGCAAAACAACTATGGTTTTTTAGTCTGAATTATCAGCAACTTCTATCTGTTCAGACAACTCTTTATTTTTTTTGTGAGTTATCAGTGAGCAATTATGTGTGATTTTAGTGTTTTAATATCTTAAGGAATGAGGAACTGTGGGACATAAATATACCTTTGAAACAAAAGTTTAATTTTTCATTCTACGTTTGAGATGTATAGTCCCTGCATATCTACTGCTCGTCACTCAAACCTGGTGAATTATTTTACCGTTGCAATTTCTGTACCTGGGCTTGTTTCAGTTCATTTCAGTTGTGCCATCAAGAGGGGGTACTTTGTAGTCAGTCAGCACTTTGCTGCCCATTTATTTTTCATTTGAACTGCCTTTTCTATCAGTGGTAGCTGCCTAGGTGTTAATTCTCTTATGTGGACACCTGGTGCCATTTGTCACTGAGTCAGTCACAGGTGTGGGCATTTTCTTCTGTTTTCAGGGATGGCCCATTTCATAACACTGGTATGTTGACCAGGTTGGAGTTTGTCTAGTTGCCAGAGTTGATGCTGGTTTGGGAGAGTGGTTCTGCAAGGGAGGGGGAAAGAATCAAAACCCTGCTTCATGGTAAAGTTGAATGTACGGCATTACTGGCTGCAGTCATGCAGCATGAGAATGTGCATGTAGACTGTTGCTTGTAGGTAAAAATTAATTACCAGGAGCTAGAGTTCTCAGAGATGCTTGGCCTCCTTGTGCCTTTCCTTCTAGTCTTCTGTCCTTCTTTGGAGTCTTATGACATGTTTTTTCATTACTGAGGAGTGGAGAGGTAGCTGCAGTTGTAGACCTGTAAGCTGGAGGGCACATCATGAGGCAAGGACACATAATAAATGAAGGTTCCAAAAGATAATATAAGGTCTTCGGTATGTCTGTATAATCAGGGTATGAAAATACACATGCTGTACCTCTTGAACTCAGTGGTGGTTAGTCTCGCCCTTTTCTGGAACTTGTGACAGAATTACAGTAGCATAATTGAGTTAAAATCGTACATTGGAAGTGTTTTTAGTTTACACGTTTTGCAGTAAGATGAGTTTAAAAGTTTATATAGAGGGGTATGAATGCATCTCTAAGCACATCTGAATTTATTTTCTGTTAGAATGATTGGGATGGATGTTGCTTGGGTGGGGCAGGTGTTACTATTTTTTTTTTTTTTCAAGAAGAATATCCTAATATACCTAGATTAATGGAAATACGTATAGTGTTAGTGATAGTAATTTCTGTATATTTTAAGTAACATGCAGATACTTTACCGACAACCTAAGTGTATAACACTGTTCAAAGACATGCTAATAGATTTTCATTCACTCTAGTTGATTCAGGAGGAGCAAATTTACCTCGGCAAGCAGAAGTATTTCCTGATCGAGATCATTTCGGCCGTATTTTTTATAATCAAGCAGTCATGTCCTCACAAGGAATTCCACAGGTAATTAAGATACAGATACTTAAGAATGAAATGTACTAATTAGTTTTTATGCTTGCTGCCTTTATCTGGTTTCAAGGCTTGTACCCATGCTTTGTTTTTGACAGCACTGTGTGTGCTGCCCTGATGGCCCAGTCTAGGGATTGGAGGCACTGTAAACACAGTAACTGCCCACAAAAAGTCATTATAGTTTTGAAGAAGCTGTCTTCTTTCTTGGCCTTAGTGTTAATGGCATGACCTACCTGCTCTGATCTTGGAGTGGGAGAAAAAGGGACTTGACAACATGGTATGTAGGGCCATGTGAGGAAGCATGAGGAAATCTCTTGGAACAGTTGATTATTCTGCATCAACACTGTAAGGGTGAGGACCCCTTTGATG
Source organism: Morus bassanus (assembly GCA_031468815.1). Lineage (NCBI taxonomy): Eukaryota > Metazoa > Chordata > Aves > Suliformes > Sulidae > Morus > Morus bassanus. The sequence continues at coordinate 18,248,734 of CM062600.1, read as the reverse complement.
ATGGCTAGTAAATGTGACATACTTTCTGCTAACAGGGGTATGCATATATTTATATATTCATTTTATATACTGATGTGCTTATCATAAAACTGCAATAACAATGAGGTTATTTTTTAATGAATTAATGATGCATAGAATTACTGTTAGTCACAGTCCCTGGATTTAAAAGTGGGTTTCTGTCATGGGTATTTCAGGAGTGCATTGGGGTCAGTTTTTTGACACAGGTGGCGTGCTAGGGGAGGTCCACATCTGGACCTATCGCTCATGACCAATGTAGAACTGTTTGAGGATGTGATTGCTGATGGCAGCCTTGGCTGCAGTGAAAATGGAGGGCAGAGTATAAGGTCTCAACAGAGGTAAGGAAGGCAGGTAGCAGAATAAAGACCCTGGACTTCAGGAGTGTAGTCTTGGGCTTAAGGTAATTGTCAGCAGGGACCTGTGAGAGGCTGCCAGGGAGGGAAGAGTTGTGCATGATCTTTGAAGATAACCTCCAAGTAAAGGAACACTCTAGGAAAGCAGGCGACCAGGTTGTTCCTACAGAGTTGCTGCCTAGTCAGTCAACTCCCAGCCTTTTCGTATGGTTGTGTAGCCCTCACATATACCTGCCTCTTACTCCTGTTTGCAGGCCAAAGGATTCAAGCTTACTTAGCTGTTCTTCCTACAGAAAGTGTTCCATACCTTTGACGGTCCTAGTTTATCTTCTGAAAACCTTTTCCCAGGTCTCATCATATCTTTTCTGAGACGAAGGAGCCAGACTGCAGTACTCAATATGTCAACTAATGATGGATATGTATAATACCATAATGATATACACTATTCTCTTTTCTGTTCCTTTGCCAGTAGTTCCTAACATCTTTGATTTTTTTGACTGCTGAGCAGTGAGCTGGTGTTTTCACTGAATTATGTTAATTTCAAGAGCCTGCCTGAAGGTCTGTTTCATCAGTTCATCAGCCCTTCTCAATTTTGCCCTTAAAGTGCTTGCTTTTTTTTCTTTTTCTTTATTCCAGTTGCCTATGGTGCTTTTAATTTTTCCCTCCACTTTTATCTGTGACTAATTTATTGTACTCCTACTGCAGCTTTAAATTGTGTTAATGTCTGTATGGCTGTGAATCAGCTGTGATTCCTAAATGCTCTCACACTCATATGCTGCATGGATACAAGGGGGAGCTGATCAGTGGGTATGAAATACTGTATGTGCATTGAGAACTGTTGATTTTTATTGCACTAAGTAGTTTCCTTTGCAGTAATTCAAAGAATGAAGTCAGGAAGTAGCATATTAGTTGGGAATTTGAGGTTGTGCTGTTTGACAAGTAGATTTTGTTTTTTCCAATATGTACATATTCTAATTTATGTATTGGAAAAAGCAACACCTGAGTTAGTTTAAATGCAGGCACATTTTCCAGCATGAGCATAATAAAATTAAGAGTAGGAAAAACCCCACAAATCCTGGCAAAAAAATCAAATTAATTTTTTCCCCGAGTTTCTCCCATTTCTAGGGGCTTATGTTATCATTGCATTTACCTGGAGGTATTTATTAAATGCGCAACAGAAATACTGCAGGTTAATCATGTGACTCTGAATATAGTTTAAGATACTGAAAACTGTTTGCTGAAAAAGCTGTTTGATTTGATGATAGCAGGTTGACATAGTTCATCTACTCCTGCTTTAGATACAAGTAGTGTGATTTGGAAGTTTTATTTCTGTGTGCTGTTTTCTTTCAAGAGCAAATATTACGTTATCATTCAACACAGAACACTACTTGCTGTTGCTTTGGAAGTATTTCCAAACAAAGTTAACACAAAATAACATTATTTTGCATTTAATTTTTTTTGTGGTTGTGAAAGAAAGCATTAGATTAGACAATCACTTTCTTTTTGTCTGCCTTTCCTGTATGAGTATTCCGTTTCTTCTGCTTTACAAGCTGTTTTGAAAGAGTCTTTGGAGGAGCTCCCTTGAAGGAGAAGTTAAGTGAGAAACTTCACTTTTATGATCATATGCTGCTACAGTATTCATGATGTCTGGGGTCAAGTCAGTTTTGTAAAAGTGTCGCCAAAATATTACTGGTAGAAAATGTTTATTGGGTAGATGTTCATCTCAAATTAGGCATAAGGATGAAACAGAGATTGTTTGTGCTAAAGCCTATAACAAGATACTCGGCACGCCTTGAAGGGGCAGAGTTAATTAGTTGATCCATTGAAGAACTGAAGTCACATACTAGCAGATGTGAGGAGTTTTCTTCAAAGGACATTAATGTTGGTGAAATTATGCCAATAGGCAACAACTGAAGCTCTGACTTAAGTGTAAATACCAGGAATAACATCCAAGTTTCAACCTTTTACCATTCATTGGTAAAAACAAATTTCATGGTAGAATGTGCACCTTTTCAAATGTTTCACATACGTAGCTCATGGTACTTCAGGTATGAATTTTCTTCTTGCAGGGTGGCCTGAAGATCATAGTTTAAGAGACTGTTGAAAACTAGAAAGATTCCCTATTTTTCTGAAGGAAAGCTAAAACATAAATAAATAGTTTGCTCTGTTAAGCAAAAATAATCTTCCAATGCTGTCCCAGAAACTGTATTAAAATCAGTACAAAGTATAGTAGCATGTGCATTTGCTATTTTTAAGGGTTGGACAATTCATTAACTTGTGGTTTTTGTTTTCCCAATAGATAGCAGTAGTAATGGGATCCTGTACAGCAGGAGGAGCATACGTACCTGCGATGGCTGATGAAAGTATTATTGTTGGCAAACAGGGAACAATATTCTTGGGAGGGCCACCACTGGTAAGGATACAGAAGTTTCTAGGAACATAGCCCCTAAAAAATTGGTAAAATTTGTGTTGCTGGCAATTGTACAGCTTAAACTATTGAGACCTTTCTTGGTGAGATATTTCCAGGTATGTACAGTATGCAAACTGTAGATTAGTTTGCATTTTTTAAGTATGTCTGAATGTTTATATCCTAAATTAAATCTTTTCTATCTGTTGGAGGTGTATGTATAAATCAGACTTTGTTAAGGTGTTTTTATAGTACTGCTTTTAGATTGCTGTGCACATTTTTAATGCTAAAAATGCTTTCTATATTCAATTATGTAGTCTCTAGGTTTGACTTGTAATATACATGCTTGTAATTTTTTTTTATTTCATCTCAAAGTCAAGATCAGAGAACTTCAGAAGCAGGACTGATCTGCTACATTTTATGTCAGATTACAGACAAAGGAGATGCACTTATGGTGGAGTTTGTCATCATTTCCTTACTTTCTGTGTAAGGAAATTGTTCCTAAGGGAACTGACCTGAAGAACTCCTGTGAATTAAAATTCACTTTATTGTGGAACTCACAGTGGAATTTGTGACTGTGCAAAATCTTGCAGCGTAAGACAGCTTTAAAATTATGGTAGCTTGGCTCCAACAGGAAAGGGAGTGCTCAAGTGGGGTTTATTTTTTTAAAAAGAGCTGTACCAGTGTATGCTGTAGTGTAGGCTCAGTTTTATACTGATACAAATAATAATCTTTGCTAACAAAGATTATTTTACTTAATACAAGCTTTATGAGACAAAAGGAATTTCCAGTAATAAATGTTATGTTAGTGTTAGAGCTAACATGTTGAGCATCAGCGAGCACTATTCTAGTCTCAATTAAGTCTGACTGGATAAAACTTGCTTTTTTGAAATAGTCAAATATTTGTCTCATTAAACAACTGGTCTGAGGCAGTGCATTGGTTCTGTTTTGGTTGTAGTCTTTTGGGAACTTTTAGGCGTGCTTCCTGTGACGAAGCAAAGTACAAATCAAATGTCTCTCAAAAGTCCTTCCAACTTGTGATTTCTCCATTTAGGCCTGCTCTTTATAACAGCATTGTTAATGAGGATACAGCTGCACTCAATTCCTGTAGTAATGAAGTAGTGGGAGTCTGCTGGAAGTCACTTCTTTCCACAACTTAAGATACTGGGAAAATATAGCAGGTCCCATGAACTATGGGAAGACAACCACTGACAGATTTTTTTGTTGACCAGTTCCTAAGGCATGATTGTGTTCATTTCCTTAAAAGCATGAAGAACTTAGCTGTGATGTCATTTAGCATTTACTTGTATAACACTGCTCTCATTTCCACAGTATGTTTTTCTGTTTCATTCTTTTCCTTTACTTCAGGGTGTTTTTTTCCCCACTGTGTCATCCTGATGCTAACAGTGGATTTAGCATTTACACCCTTTTTTTCTTCCGAAGTTGAATGTATAGATGGATTTTAAATTCTTGTGCAGCTTAAAAAAAAGTCTTATGATTTATGCAGACATTCTTTTCTATGGCTGCTAAATGGTAATTACTGTTCCAGAACATCTTAAATAATTTCAGAATGTAACTGGCATATCAAAAGCAGCAGGAACACATGCACACCTATAAGTACAAGGATACTTTGTTGTCCACCATAATAAAATAACGCATTTAGCTTGATGTATTTTATTATTTCAGTGGAGGCTTTCCAAGTTGACAAGAAGAACAAAGTAATCAGCAAAAGCAGATGAAGTAATTAATAGCAGCTATGTCATTTATCGCCAATTATGTACTGCTCATTAGAATTTAGAATTCTAGAATTTCTTTGTTGGAATTTGTTTGGCAGTAATTGTTTCAAATGTCTTACCTAGGTCTCTGTTCCTTTTTATCTTCTGTTAGTCTCTTTCAGCTTGTTGTTTGTAAGTAAACAAAGACAAATCCTCCCTCAAAATTAAGCAATTTTCTGTAAATTTATCACTGTAATTTAGATACTAGGAGTTTCTTGGTGAAAAGTGGCATACATACGAATGAAGATATTAGTTGAGAATATTAGTTGAGTGAGTAACATTGGGTGATTCATACATCTTCTTACTGAGATAAGGAAATTAGTACAATGAAAGAAATGAACTTTTACATCAGACTGTTATTAGCTTCATTATTGTGTTACAAATAACTGCTCTGGTTGCAGGAACATCTGAGCTGTCTAAGTACAAACCCTTTCTAGGTCCAGCACAGTTCATTAGCTTAGAGCCAGTGGCATACAAAGTGGCAGTACTGCCTCTGGAGCTTGCTGAGGTTCAGAGTAATTTGTTGCAGAAGCTCAGCTAGTAAAACTGAAAGACTTCAGACTCTTACAGAAACTTCCATTCCATGTTGTAGCAGATATTGTAGCCATTATTGTGTATGATCTGTTCCCCAAAATGTCTTTCCTATATGAAGAAAATTGGATTTGATTTCATTGCTCACCTGCCTAAAACAAAACATCCTAAGGAAAAAAAGAAAATCCCTCATGTTAGTTGTAATTAGTCTTGGGATGTGTATGCTAAAAAAAAGTGAATTGCAGGTACAGTCCAAAGTCTAAAGTGCAAGTTTCCTTGACCTTCTTTTTAGAAAAGTGAGAAGTAATGACTTCATGAACAGATCTCAACAGTAAGAGGAGAAGTGTCACAGTAGTAGTAATATCTGGGGCTTTTTTTCTGCACTCCCCCAAGCCGAGGAATCTGTATCCTCACCCTTGGCAATACTGCTTGGCAGCTCAGGATGCCATGTTGACCTGTAGGTTTCTCCATCCCATTCCAGAAACTTCTGATTCTTCCTTACCCAGGTAAAATTTGCCACTTTCTGTGCTCTGCAGTAAAGGAAAGTCTAGTGAAAAAGGGTAAGTTTGGCAAATTCGTGTATATTTATGTGCTGGGGACCCTTCTACACATCAGCCTGACCTACTGTGGGAAATGCACATTTTATCTGAAGTCTGTGTTCATTTCTCTTGATGATTGCTAGTTGAAGTATTTCAACTACGGTGTGTAGAATGCTCTATTGCACTGCTGTACCTGGGAAGGTGATGGAGCAAATAATCCTGAAGCTATTTCCAAAACCACTGTGGACAAGAAGATGACTGCGAGTAGTCGGCATGTATTTACAATGGGGAAATCAGGCCTGACCAAACTGATAGCCCTCTGTGCTGAGATGACTGGCTCAGTGGAAGCAGAGACAGCAGTGGATGTTGTTTATGTTAACTTTGGCAAGGCTTTTGACACTGTCTTCCGTAACATACTCTACAAACTGTTTAAGTACGGACTAGGTAAATGGGCAGTGAGGTGGTCTGAGAACTAGCTGAACTGCTGGGCTCAAGCTGGAGGTCAGTCACTAATGGTGTACCCCAGAGATCAGTACTGGGACCAATACTGTTTAACATCTTCATTGATGACCTGGATGATGGTCCAAAGTTCACCATCAGCAAATCAGTAGATGATAAAAACCTGTGAGGAGTGGTTAATAGAGCAGATGATTGTGCTGCCATTCAGAGAGACCTCAACAGGCTAGAGAAAAGGCCTGAAGGGAACCTTTTGAAGTTAAACACAGCAGGCAAATGACCTATGGAAGGAATAATCCTGGGGAGCAACCAGCAGGGAAGATGCTTGGCAGAAAAGGCACTGTAGGGCCTGGTGGACACCAAGTTGAACATGAGCCAGCAACGTGCCCTTGCAGCAAGGGCAGCCAGCCACATCCTGGGCATGCGTTAGGGAGACTTTCCAGCAAGTCAACGGTCATGATCCTTCCCATCTACTCAGTCCTCGTAAGACACATTTAGGGTGGCAGGTCCAGCTCTGGGCTCTCCAGACCAAGAAAGACATGGACATACTCGAGTAAGTCAGTGAAGGTCCATGAAGATGATGAAGGGACTGGAGCATCTGTGATAGGAGGAGAGGCTGAGAGCGCTGCGACTTTTCAGCCTGGTGAAGAGATGGCTCAGGGGAAATCTATCCATATGTACGAATACCCTGCAGGGGGCAGTAAAGATAGTAGAACCAGACTTCTCACTGGTGCCCAGTGACAGGTCAGGAGGCTACAGGGCACAAACTGAAATACAGGAAATTTTATTTGGATCTAAGAAAACACGTTTTTTACTGCAAGGGTCATCCAGAGAGGTTGTGGAGTCTCCATCCTTGGAGATACTCAAAACTTGACTGTGCATGGTCACGAGCAGCCTCCTCTGGTTGACCCTGCTTTGAGCAGGGGAGTTAAACTAGACAACCTCCCAGGGTGTCTGACAGACTCTACAACTCTGATTCTGTGATTTGGAGGAGGAAGGCTTCACCTCTGCGGAAGAGGAAGAAAGCCATTTTTGTAAAGTTTATTAAAATGAGCGTCTAGATTTCTGTGCTAATAGAAATCACTGCTCTGTTCAGATTTGTTCAAAATTCTGCAGTAGTCACAGAACCACAATATAACTGCATACTGTGTCAGATGCATAAAGAGACATATATAGAATTATTTCATAGATTCATAGAATCATTTAGGTTGGAATAGCCTTAAAATCATCAAGTCCAACTGTATATCTAACACTGCCAAGTCCACCACTAAACCATGTCCCTAAGCACCACATCTACACCGCTTTTAAATAACTCCAGACATGATGACTCAACCACTTCCCTGGGCAGTGTGTTCCAGTGCTTGATAATCCTTTTGGTGAAGAAATTCTTCCTAATTTCTCATAAAAGTATGTTCTTCTGTTTGTTGTTTAATGAAGACTAAAGTTAATTATGCCTCTGACAGAAACTTTTCATTAATTTGTATCAGAATGCCACACCTTCATATTACATGGGTAGCCATTCAAATTTAAAAGCAAAAATCCTACTATGGAAGAAATATCGATGCATAATTTTACAAACTTGACAGTTTGGAGGTGTGTGTGTATGCGTGTGTGTATGTATATATATATTTATATATTTAGTGTGCTTCGATTTAGGCATGAAACTTGGCAGCTGAAATCTGTTTTGGAAGTGATGCTAGTTTTCTCTTCCCTTGTCTCTTACGCTACCTGTGTACTCCCCATGCGTGATGAATAATGGTTTCATCAGCTTGGAAGGAATCCTTTTCAGAGCAGTTACGGTAGAGTGGAAGTGCATCAAGGAGTGTTTTTTTACTCTGCAGTAACTGATACTACTTTGTTTTGAGGAGGAGTTCACTCACTCTCGAATTACCTTGTCAGGTCTAAGATTTGACAGATTGAGGGTTTAGATTGTGTGTTCCAGGTATTTTTACGGAGACATCACACTTGATCCAAACAGTTTTATGCCATTAATATGCTTTTTTTAAGAAAATTATTCTTACTAAGTTATTGTGTGTTTAATGGAAGATTTAGAAGATAAAAACTGCTAATGTAAGTAAATAAGTAAGTTCAAATTCACGGAAGAAGAGTTTGTGTAGAGAAAGCAAAGTCGAAGAATGCAAAGTTACAGCTGAGGTATTGTTTGAAACAATGCAGGAAAGTATCATGTTTGAAATTACTTGTTAAGTGCTAAAAAATTCTTGTGAAAATATATGTTCATAAATCTAAAGGGTGTGTAAGTATAATCACACTAATATGAGCAACACAGCAATAAATGCAACAGTAAGATGAGAATCTTTCTCAATAGAAACTACATATTAATACTAGAATAAGGATACAAAGTTAGAGAAATTAAGTAATTTTGACAAGATTCTCTGTTGTCACATTTTAAATGCTCTGAGGGAGAGTAACTGAGGAAACATTATTAATGAAGAAGAATTTTGCAAAGATCTCTTTTATTGCTATAACTAAGCCAGTATAAATCTTAATGCAAGACAAATGTCAACTGTAAAGCTCATTTTTCTTTTCCTGTGGTAGGTTAAAGCTGCAACAGGTGAAGAGGTATCAGCAGAGGATCTTGGAGGGGCAGATCTTCACTGCAGGTTTAAAGAAATGTTTTCCCAGAGTTAATCTCTTCCATCTTTTAAACTTCAGTAGGGTTTATTTTTATTTTTATTTTTATTTTTATTTTTATTTTTATTTTTATTTTTATTTTTGGGGTTTTTTCCATTTATATTTAGATCTTTTTAAAACTATATTTAGATTTTGAAAATTAAGATTTTCTGTGTCCTTATCTGGTGCTGATGAATCATTTTATTGTTAGGATGGCGCAGTTACCTTATGTTACTCTAGTTAGGATCTTGTTTCCTCCATTCACTACTTTAAAATACTTAGGCGTCTAATGTACTGCAGCATCGTGCATGATATGGAGAACTTTTCTGTACTGTTTAATACTGAGTTTTAATAGAATAATAGACACTGGGAAAGATAATATATTTTGCAGATTGTGTCTTTCTTACTGCCAGTTAGAACTTACAAAAAGAATGAGAGTAGCTTGTATTTTTTGTAAGAGAATACTTGCTACCAAAACAAAGAATTCTATGCATGCTCTAGTTCTAAAATGAAGAGAATAGTGAACAAAGTTAGGTATTACTGTACAATAAATGCTTAATTTTTACTTCAATTTACTGAAGTGAATAATTACAGGAAGTTCATACCATTTCTGTAAACATGTTTTCATTATGATTTGAAATTATTTTTAATTTCCATTTGAAAAATGTTTGTCATCTTTTATGTTGTCATTTAGATTTTTTTTTTACTTCCTAGAGTTGCTATTTTATGTCATGTCTGATAATGTGAATATACTGTTTCAAAGAAAAGTTCAGGAATGGGTTTTATTTTGAAAGAAATTTCATAACAAAACATGGAGAGCTGTATTGTAGCATCTATATTTTAAAGATAAATATAAAACTTTTAAAGTCTTAAAAGTTCTTAAACCCTCAAATTTTCATTGTCAGATATGTTTTTTAAGTCTTCACATCGCTATTATTTATATACAGAAAATCTGGTGTAACAGATCATTATGCTTTGGATGACAATCATGCACTTCATCTAGCAAGGAAAGCTGTGAGAAGTTTAAATCTCCAAAAGAAAGTAGATGTAAGTGTATAGAATCTGAAAACATTGCTTTGTTTAAATTAGGAATGCTTTTCTTTGCCTGATTCATACAACATATTTTTTGTCTCTGACTTTAGACACTTGGAAAATGGAAGTTCTGGTTCTTATCCTTAAAGATTTCTCTAATGTTTCAGTTTTGCAATTACATTCCTGCTGCATTATTTCCAGTAGAATCGCTGGGATTACATGCCACAGTGAAGCAACTAGAACAGTGCTTTAGAATCACAGAATTGTGCTTTAAGACCAACGCCATATTGCAAGGTGTTTAATTTAATTTTAAGCCCACATGATCATTAGATACCTGCTAAAGCATCTTTTTGAATACACGTTTTCTATAATTATTAATGAAAGGTATAAAACTGAGGGGATGGACCTAAATCATGTAATTGTTTTATATTGACGTAAAAATTCCTTGTAGAAAACAGGATGGATAGCATATGAGGGAGGAATTGCCTTCGCTTATTTTGCCAAGAGAAATGAGCGGGTGAATTGAAGATTAAAGCTCAGCAGCTGAAGGAAGGCAAGAGGTTGTATTCAGTTTTGTGGCAAAAATCTCCATCGTTTTTCAGAATACTACCTGCCTAATAGAGCACAGGGGAAAGTAAGCAAATGGGAGGACAGGCTTAATCTTTGATAAAATAGAAGAAGTGGAGCATGTATGGAGGTATACGCAGGAGTAGAAACAAAGGTAACAGTAAGTGAGAAAGTGTTATAAACCTTCAGTTTAAGAAACTTGATCTTTATGCAAGATGAGGACAAGCCAGTACAGGCATTTTGATGTGGTTGGTGAAGAGAAGACTCTGCTCAAAGCAGTTGGGAAATTAATTGTGGTTTGGTTTTTTTTTAAGTCATAATGTGGACTAATAATTCCTTTGTTGTGTAAATTGTTTCACTAAATCGCTCCAGGTGACTATAGAACCATCAGAAGAGCCTTTATTTCCTGCCGATGAAATATATGGAATAGTTGGTGACCAGCTAAAAAGAAACTTTGATGTCAAAGAGGTATGAATACAAATGCAAGATCCGCATGCCCATACATGCATGCACTCAGTTTTCTTGCAGGAAATCACTCTTTATATCATCATAGTTTGTCTACAGAAATCTGATTTGGGTTATATAGTGAGTATTTAAATGTCATAAAATCTTTTAACATTTTTTTATATTTCTGTCCAGCAGATCCATTGCAATAGCATTATATTTTCAATATGTCACTGCCTGCTTTTTGGTTATACTTTTAAGAAGGATGGGCAAAGATGAGAGATTGATAACATTTTGAAAAAGCTGTCAGAAAATAGGGAACTTTGTGTTGGCAAAGCATTCTACAGACTTGCCAAGTGATGTAGTAGCTTTCTTTTTCTGTTAATCCTGTGAAAGTAAAGATCAAATATTTTAAAACTTATGCAGTATAAGCACCCCAAACAATTCAGTGCTCTCCCAACCATATATGGAGACTATTGTACTCTACTGCAGATCTAGTGTAGTTATTTGCCTTGGTACCTTCATCCCAGACCACATCCTTTCTCATATTTTGTGTAGATCCCATACTCAGAGACTTCTTCTCTACCAACCAAGTATTTATTTTAGGAATAGTCTTACTGTGAACCTTCCTTAAAATAAGTTCTCAGAAATTCCTATTTGCTTTGCATTAAGGGCAAAAAAGATGAACACTTTTACTGAGTGTCACACTACACTCTCGAAAGTTGTAATGGCCTGGATATATGTTTTTTTAAAGTTGAAATAAATAACTTCTGGCAAATGTCTTGCTAGCAGTGGATCTATATTTACATAAAATGGCTCCTTTGCATCTCGGAGAAACCTCAGAACAGATCTTCATTATTTTTGTATGTCACAGACTTCAGCAAAGCTGAAAATAAACTTATCTCTAAGAAAGTGACTCACGGCTGTATATGTTTTTCTCTTTATAAATGTAAGTCTATTGATTAATGTTTAATGTAACCAGAGGTAGTGGTTTTTCTTTGAAATTTAACTAATCAGCAAAGCTTTGTTGCTGTATAATTTAAACTGTTCAGTTAGAATATTCTTAATCTTGAAATTCCGTTTTTTATAAATATGAAGATAAATCACACTTTAAAAAGTAAATGGGCTTTGCCTGCCACCCAGACCATTTATATGGTGGGCTGCTTGATGTTCTCTAAATGGGAGGCATTTATTTTAAGTTATATACATTAGCATGGTCTGTCTTTCTAAACAAATCAAAAATTATTAAGGATTAGGAATTTAATTTCATTTTTCTATTTTTTTTTCTTAAGGTCATTGCTAGAATTGTAGATGGAAGTAAATTTGATGAATTCAAAGCCTTGTATGGGGATACTTTAATTACAGGTATTTAGAAATATAATTATTCTGTATATGTTCCCACTGGTTTTATAGCTGGCTTCATTCTGTTTGCCCCACCCATTGATATTTTTAATAACATTTTCCTTCAGAAGAATAGCAGTTTCTGTTACCAAAAGTGTTACCTTTATATGGTATGGTAAAATAAATATATATGAAAATTTACAAATTTATCTTTCTCCTTCAGGCTTTGCAAGAATATTTGGTTATCCAGTAGGAATAATTGGAAACAATGGAGTTCTTTTCTCAGAGTCAGCAAAAAAGGTAAATAAATAGATTATTAGCTTCTTTGCCATTGAGAAACAAAACTGCTGGTGGACAACTTGCTCTTGAAACGAGTAACTTTTTTAAAAGTGGACTGGCTCCATGGATTTCATGTAAACGTGAAATAGCTTAATAAGCTGTAAAAATAATAGGCCATATTTTAGAAACAGTGATCTGTAGATTTTTCTGATATGAAGTAGATAGGTCAATAGGAAAATGTAATTAGAAAAACAGCATTTGAACTTGTGTGACTACAACACAGTTGAAATAGTATGTCCTGAAACTTACAGCTATTACAAGAAAAGTCCATGCTGATTGCATAAAATACCCTATTAATTATAATTCCTAACCTCTAAACTGTGAAGTACTACAGTAAATCACGTTACTGTTTTTGCAATGACTGGAAAATTTCAAACCTGGATTCCAGTACTCAGTTAATTGGTTTACCAGAGATTTAATTTTCATACTTTGCTGCAGTAGCTCCTAGTTTAGACTAATGAGTGAAAACATGTGCAGTCTCATAAAATCTGTGAACTAAAATGCCTGTGTTGTGAATTAAAGAGCATCTTTGATGGAATATTGTGATTGTATTACAGTTAACCGTGCTTTACAGATTGGGCTTGCAGGATTGGTGGGGATAAAGAGTTTCTGGGTATGGCAGAGTGGTTACTTACCTTGTTCTATGTTTGGTTTAGTTCTTTATTTTTTCAAGAAACTACTGTCAGTTGAATTTTTTGTAACAGCAATTATATATGGCAGTTCTGTTCTAGCAGGCTCCTCAAACTAATGGTGAGGAGATCAGTATTGAAAATCTGTAGGAAAAAGGAAGCCTTGATGAGAGATTTGGAGAAAGGAAGTAATTTTACTTGATTTATTGCTGTAGTAAAATAACACACATGATTGAGTTTCGTGTACTGAAGGAATACTTTCAACTTGGAGCACTGCAGTAAGTGACATTGTTTTTGGCTAACATTTGTTTTAACACAGTTATTTCCAAGTTGAAAATAACTCTTTCTGTATTTCTAATACTTCCAGTATTTTTCTGATAATTTAGTGCTGCAACTTTTTCCTACCAATGAAAAACATGTAAGGAATCTTCCTCTGCTGACTTTTGCTGGCATATCAGTACTGTAAGAGGAGATGAGATGGTCTAGTTTCACTTGTTTCACTTCCAGAGAGACATTCATCGATGATGTTGCTTCTGTAAGCATCATAATCTAACAATATTCCTTTATTTTTTTCTTTTCCATTTTTGTAATGAGTTGTGACACATCTTTTTCCCATGATCATCACTATGCTTTTTGAGTGCTTCTCTGAAAAAGCTAGCTAAAGATTATGATTTTTCTCTCTTTTTTGTTATCTTTTCATAAATTTTGCTGGTTTTGTATTGTGAAGAGGTAAGGTTTTTTCGGTTGCTGTGCTACATACTTCATTTTTTTTTTTACCAGCAGTGTGTAAATAACCTGAGGAACTTCATTGATTTAGATTATTTCTCGTTGAAACAGAAGCTTGGAATCTACTATTTGTATATTTGCTAGGAAAATGGTCTTTTCCTAGAAAATGGGGAGAGGGCATCTGCCCTGAGAAAAAGGAAGGAGTGTTACAGCAATTGGCAGAGCCATGAGGAAATAGTGTATGTGGGCCTTTCCCAGCTTCAGAGGATAATTTTCTTTTGTACAGGAAATGGGGAGATATTTTTTTTGAACTGGCTGACTTAATTTCCATGACACAGCCTTATAAATCTCGATGTCAGATGCCATACTGAAGCTCTCTGTGGTTTAGCTACATAAGGGCTGAGTCAAAACAGGTGAGCTTTTCAGTATTAGCAGTAATGCTTTTTAAGGATATTATCTCTGTAAAGCAGAGACTTGGACTCCCACATTTTTAGCATTTTCTTACTTCTGCTAGAGTGAAGCCATGTTTTGCAGTTGACTTTGGATGAAGCAGAAGTAGTACAGCACTTCATGATGCAAATAGTCCCATGGACTTCAGTGGAAGGAGACTTGTCACAGACTTCAGAGTGCTGGTAGGGATAGCTTCACTGATCCAACTTGTAACAGCTTACCTTTTTTTTTTTTCTCTTTCCTATCTGCAGGGTACACATTTTATCCAGTTGTGTTGCCAGAGAAATATTCCCATTGTGTTTTTGCAGAATATTACAGGTGAATAAGCTCAATATTTTGAAGTTTCACTACATTGTAGGCTTTGCTGTTAACTGTTGAGGCTATGACTTTTATACAGCATCTTCTGTACTTTCTTCTAACTATATCTCCAGCCTGTTCTGAAATCAGCCTGTCAGCAGCTGGTGAAAGCCTTGCCTTACGATTTGGTCTTCAGTTTTTTCTGCATGTACTATAAAGCACATAGTATGACACATAGCACAGTATAATAATATTAAGTTAGTGAGCCTTTTTTTCATGTTGTAATTCTTTAGGTTTCATGGTTGGTAGAGAATATGAAGCTGGAGGGATAGCAAAAGATGGTGCCAAGATGGTAACTGCTGTAGCTTGTGCCAATGTACCTAAAATAACAGTGATTATCGGTGGTTCTTATGGAGCTGGAAACTATGGGATGTGTGGAAGAGCATATAGGTAAGTGTTATTTCAAATTATGACAGGAGATAAGGCTAAACTAAGAGAACATAAGCTTGAAGTACCATTCTGGAAAACTGTCTAAACTCTTGCAGAAGTTGTGCTATTTGGAAAACAAAAGAGTTCTCAGTGAATATGATCATAAGTAAATAACAACCTGACAAACCTGTAGAGATTGATAGGCTCATGATTAACCTTGAATTAGGTGACAGAGGAGATCTTCTAACATGTAAATGTGGTGACATGTTTTTCCCCCATTTTAGCTCTTGGAGGAAAAGTTGCACAGTACTAAACAATCCTTAGGCAGTATGGGCTGGTCCTTTATTCTGCATTCATATGAAGAGTATCAGCTTGCGTGAAAAGTCCTTATGCACTTTAATGAGCCTGTTTTTATGAGTAATGCTTGCAGAACCCCTACGGATTTTTTTTTGACCCTTTGGACATGACTCATAAGGGTTTTTTTTGTTTTTCAAGGTCCCTGTTACTGTTGAAGCTGTTGGTGAGGTTTTTGATGAGAAAAATTCCGGGGGGTGTGGGGGGGGGTGTGGTGTGTGAGATGAAGAGACTCAAGAAAGAGAGAAATAAATTTTTAAGGTGCTTGAATGTAGGAAATGAGCAGAATTTTCACATTCTCAAACATAATGCTGCAAGCATTGAAGTACATTAATTTGCATTCTTTAAAAAACAATGCATTGTAAGATTGTCATGCATAAAAAAGAATTCTTAGCTGAGTGAGAATTAGTTCTTTACTAGGAAATAGGGCAATGTCTTATTTTAATATTTAATATGTATTTTTTCAGTCCAAGATTTCTTTATATGTGGCCAAATGCTCGCATATCAGTGATGGGCGGGGAACAAGCTGCAACTGTTCTAGCTACAATAGCTAAGGACCAAAAAGCAAGGGAGGGAAAACAGGTACATCTTTCTTCTTTCATTTGCAGTAATGTCATTATCATTTACTCTTTCACTGGAGTTGCTCACTTTCTGAGCTAGGAAGGGATGTTACAGAGTGAGACGCCAATGACCTATCATACTCCCAATGCCACCTACTGCATTGACAAACATGAAGCATTTGTGAAATGTTATTGTTTACATCTTCTAAATCTGAAGTTCATTCATGACATTTCTTGTCTTTGCTTAAAAAGAGGAGTATTTATCATAGCATCTTCTTTTTATATTTTGTGCACCAGATTATTAATTCTGCCCAAGACAAGGAGCCAGGGATCCTCCCTGGTTTGGGAGCATGAGCAGGAATATGTGAGAACAAAGTGTCTTTCCTGTTATTTTTGAAGTAGGCAGTTTTATAAAGAGCTGATCTTCAAATTATGCAGTGACTGAGAATTATGAAACTTAAAACAGCAGAAGTCTGTAGGGGTTTGGAAAAGGTTTTGACTCATTTCAATATTTTAATTGAAAATTAGTGGTATTTTGTTTAATAATCTTTTCTAGTTTTTCTGTACAGTCTTTTCTGCTGTGTTTTTAAAATTACATGGTTTGTGTTTTTACTGGTGCCTTGGTCCCATAAGAAGTTATTTCTTTGTGATGTCTTAACATTGCTTGTATTTATCATGAGTAGTAATTCAGAATAATGAAACGGTGGGTACATGTTACCTCAACAGTTCTTTTTTCTACACTTCACCTGGGCTTTCTGTGGGTAGAATATATTCACCCTTATCTCTCTCTGTCTTAATTTCCAAATCCCTAAGATGGGCAGGATGGTACCCAGAAAGAAGTTTGAGAAACATAATTGTAGTTAATTGTCAGTAAAATGTGTTAGAAACTTGAGAATTTTCTGAATTAGTGGTGACCACCCTGGATCTCTGGGTAGAGAAACCCAGTGTTAGAATAGCACAGACTTGTTTTATTAAAAAATCTTGCCAAAGGCAACCCAGAACGGAGTTTATTCAGTGAAGTAGCTTTTTCAGATTTTTCAGATGCTAATCCCCAATTATTCTTATACTCAGTTAAGTATATTTTCACTCTGCTTTTCCCACCCACCCATTTTTAAAGCTGGTGTTTTAATTTCGTTGTTAAATATGCTAAATTGATAATTGTATGTAAAAAGGGGGGAAAAACTTCAGGGAGACCATTTAGGCAGTTTCTTCGAGTTTGATGTTGCCTATAAAGCTCTGCTGTCATTGCAGAAGAAAATATTAAAGATTATCTGTGTTTGTTTGCCTGTTTTTTTTAGTTATCTGAGGCAGATGAAGCAGCTTTGAAGGAGCCAATCATTAGGAGGTTTGAGGAGGAAGGAAACCCTTATTATTCCAGTGCAAGGTAACTTGTAAATGACTTTTCCAAACCTTAATTGCAATCACAGGAAATAACAATAACATCTAAATCTTGGTGCTGAGGAACAGCAGAACAGAACAATCTGGAAAAAGATTGTGTTTGATACGCCAGAGTATGACACCACAAGCTTCAAATCAGTGTTTTGTCTGTCTTGTCTCTGAGACTTTGTAGTAGGTACTGTTTCAGAAGAAGACACACACTTGTAGGAATAATTCTGCTGGTTCTGTAAGTAAATATAGTAACTGTAGCATGGAGTTTATATTCTATGTATTTTATTCTGTACAAATTTTGTATCATTCTCCCCGGTGTGGTATTTGGTCACTTTTCTGAAGCCCGTTAAACAGTGTAATGGGTGGCTGCATGTGAGTTAGGAAAAATTATTTTTAGTGGGATTCTGCAAGTAGAACAGGCCAGTGTTGAAGCAGAAGTTTCAGGAAGACCTGAAGCCATTTGCAAATCTCAGGTCATGATCTTGGTAGGTGACCGTATTGGATGATAGCAATTTGGATGGGGTATTAGCTGATGGGCGCAGCATATTCATGTTTGTTGAGAAGTCCTTTGCAGCACTTTGTGCTCAGGTTAATGGAATATTGGTAAATACCCAGGAACTAGTTAGGCTAATGAAGCAAGGTGGCATCCTGGAGTGTTACCTCTGGAAACTAGCTTGGAAGCTTTCTTGGCCTCTGATTGTTACTGTACATTAGTTTCATCCTCTTTGTACTAATCTTCTGCACATTTTTCTGCTTATGGTATCCAAAAGCTAATTCCCCACAGGCTCTCAGCTGCTAATGATGGTAGAGGGTAGCATATAATAATGGGGCTTTACTGTGCCTCTATGGTTTCTCATTTTACAGGAAGAATATTAGTCTCATACAACTGTGGAATCTGCTCTATGTATGTTTTTGTGTAGCTGAATTAGAATTACTGATTATTTTCTTACCTGCAAGCTGGGAAGTCTGGAAACAAACTGAGTACAGAGTGGTTGGGATATGATAAATTTTGATGTGGGTATCATGGACATAAATTATGTGAACAGGTGGGTGCAAGATGCTCTGCCAATGTCATAGAGATGCCAATAAGAAAAGGGGCTTGGGAGCCTTTTTGTCTAACTTGATACCTGCTTAATCTTACAAATGACAAATATGATACAGCAGTAACAGCAGCACCATAGCATCAGTGAGCTCTTTTATGAATTGCTTATCATGATCTGAAGGAAGATATAAAATTAACGGTCACTTTTCTTCTGTTTTCTGTTGGGATAGTGGAATGAACTTAACTGAAATAATTGTACCTGGGGGATCCATATTCATTTTAATGTTTAATCAAATGAGTGCCTTCATCAAATGGAAGCTCTTGCCATTTTGCCCTGGCTGGTGCTGTAACGGGATAAGTATTCTTAGTAGGATATGTAGCACAGGGTTTGTAGTGTCATGTAGGCAGATTTCAGTGGTGCAGTCATATAGCATGTGGGTCATGGGTTTAGGGAGGGTTTTAGTCTCATCACTGTTTGGTCTCTGCTTCTGGCAGAGGCCCATGTGGTAGTGTTGCAGAGAGTCAATGATACTCTCAACTTCGTGAGGTTTTACACATGTGTACCACCCCCACTGCTGCTAGGTTACAGTTTATTGGAGTTTTTAGATATAATCAGTGAGGACACTTCTGTGAAATTCTGAATTGTTACTGACATGGCACACTGGTTTTGATTTTTTTTTTCTTTTTAATGGATTTAAATTTCATAGGGTTTTCCCCAAAGTGGGAGATGGTGCCAGCTGTTAAAAACTTTTGTGCTATCTTTTTTAGTACCCCTTAAAGATCAAGCCTAGTACTTGTGTCACAAAACCTTGTGCCCTGAGGCAAGAAGGAAGAATGAAAACACATATTGTTATCTTGTATAACTGGATTTTAAGGAGAAGAATTTTCCACTGATACAATAACATTAAAAAACGAGTCAAACTGTATTTAAAATTAATCCCTACTCTGGAGGAGAAGATGAATGGTTTGATTTTTTTATTTACATTTGCTTTTTTAATATATATTCACTGGAAACACAGTCATAGTCTCTTTGTACTCATGATTGAAAATAATTGGATTTATATAGCATTCAATATTTTCAGAGTATTAGCGTATAAAAACTTGCCCTCTCCCAAAAACCAACAGACCATCGTCAGTATTTATAACAGTAAGTTAGTGATCTGCAGGAAAGTAGTTTTACATGTAAGATTATGGTTAGAATTAAAAAAGCCAGATTCTAAATTTTTAATAATGCCCAGTGATTTTTAGACATGAAATTGAGTATTTTAACACCAGTTTTGTGCTCTCTACTGAGCAACTTTTACCAGCTTGTTTCCAGAATATCTGGCCGTTTTGTGAAGTTAGGTTGCAAATCCAGAAGGCACCTCAGTACATAGCCTAAGTTTGCCTAGCCTAGGGTTTAGGAAGTGCTCTTAATGCTAGGTGTCCTGCCCTTCCTTTAAAAAAGCAGGGTAGTTACGTACTTTTTGTGCCTGTAGTTTGGAAAGGAAGCTTAACGTGCGCAGATGCGGGCTGGCTGAGAACTAGCATGGGTCTGGGTTGCATGTGGCTGGGTTCATGTGATGCTGCACTCAAGCTAATAAGCCCAGCTGAGACATGAAGTCAACTGTCAGAGCTGAAATCCCGCTGAGGTTCATCTGGCTAGAAGTAATGAAAGTGAAATGTCCTTTTTCACTGAGGAGTGCTTGTGAGAACAGTGTGTGACTGGCTCAGGTCAAGACAGTCCAGGCTGGTTTCTCTCTCTCTTCAATCCATGTAGGTACAGTCTGCATTGTCTAGGAGCTCTTAATTGCTCTCTGCTGTCTTGTAGAGATAATTGGGTGTAGCAGTAGATACTCTTACCTTTTCTGCCCTGATTTCATGCCTTCCTGCCAATATTATTATGTGTGTGCCTTGTTCTTTCATTTATTGCTAATTCCTAAGCAGGATCTCAGACAGATAGCTCAAAAGTTTTCATTACTGTGGAGTAGGCTGCCCAAGCAGAAACAATGAGATGAAGTAGGGTTACAGTTTTTGCAGCCAGTAATATACCTGAGGGAGGGATTTAGCCACCTTGTACCTTGGAGCCAACCCGTTTGTCAGTCAACATCAGCAGCTGCTTATTGGCAAGCATTCGCCATAGTTCAGGGAGAAGTAGTAACCTGTTCCCTTTGCTCTAAAGGATGCTTTTTGTCTGGTACCAAGGATCGTAAAAAAACCAGTTGACTGTCAACCAAATGTCAGGGTGCTGTATTGAAACTGAATCTGGACAGCCTTGGTTTTGTCAGATGATAGCTAGATTGCTCCACCAAAAAGACCAACAACAAAACTCCAACAAACGTCTTAGCATTACTTAGAGGAAAGAATGATAGATGGGCAGAAAAACTGCTGCCTGTATTGCTGTTGGATGCAGCCAGTTTGGAGGCTCCCTCACGCTGCCCTCTTGCAAAGATATGAGGACCAGTCTGCCTCACCCCTAATGTCCATTGAGATCGTTGTGACCCTTCCCGTTGACTTCATCAGGCTTTGAATCAAGCTTTTAGCAGTAATAATGACAGGGAAGGAAAATGTTCTAATGACCTTAAAATACAAGCAAATTTCCCTATTTATTCTGTTTATGTAATTTTGCATATAAATTATAACTTGTTATATGTACAGGATGTCAATACTGTTCCCTGGAGTTGTATTTTGTAATCAAACTTTAATCAATTTTTTTATTAGAACCTTTCACAGTGAGCAGTCTTAATTAACGGGAGTCATTAGGCAGCACCCTTTTTAATGAGTTATATTAATCTGCTTACAGGTTTCTAAAAGGATTTCAGTGGTTTGCATCTTAAGAAATTACATGAGCATTTTACTTTTGGGGACTTCATTTCTTTTACTCACAGTGTCTTAGTTACAAATATTTTATGAGTGTAGTTGTGACTTATGTTCTAGCAATGAGGTTTTAATAGATAGTTTAATTATTAATGTTACATCCCAGTAAAGAAGGCAGTTTTTCTTTAAACAAAGAAAAGCAGAAGCCAGGAGTGACCATGTGGAAGCAGCTTGAGTTCCATGCAACATAAAATCTTTGTGGTTGTCATTATAAGTTAATTGTGGTGTTACAAAAAAAAACCAAAATCTGCCATGAAAATGTGTTTCATGTTTGGAAGTGTTTACTACAGTGGTAGTCACTATGAAGTTGCAGCTTGGAAGGTACCTTATCAAGTTTATGATTCCTTTTGATTCTGTTCATCCCTGCCCTCCCAGGCCCTTAGCAGATTTATTAAACACTTTTAAGAAGTATAAATTCTTCAGTTTCAATGTGTTTCATAAATAAAAAAGTTAATTGAAAGTGTTCATTAAACAAAGTTCATACGCAAACAAATCTGTAACAGTCAAAAAAACCAAATTTGCTTAAAAATAGAAATTACTGTATTTGAGATTGTTCTTAAAATTGTGGTTTTTTTCACAGTCCTAAGAAAACAAAAGGATTGTGGTTGATTTGACCTCACAAAACTACTTTGCTTTTCAGCATTAACAGGGAACTTCTCCATCCTTTTAGTGGATTAATCTGACTATATGCATGAAAACTAAATCATATGCATTAAACTTCGGTAATGCATACTTCATGGTGTTGAAAGTGTAGGAAATATTCTATCTTGGCCATTCTGTCATGCTAGATTATATGAACAGGTATAACCACTATCTTTGGGAAAAACAAGTCTTTAAGTCTCAGGTCCTTTGGTTATTTTGAACAAAAAAGCTTCTGTTTTTTTTGCTGTGTGGTAAGAAGCACTTACTCTGAGTCTCTTTTCAATGGAGTATTGTTAAAATATGCCAAAATATTTTAATGAGTTATTACTTACAATTTAAAGCTACAGTTAGGAAAGGAATTATTCACAGGAACCAGACTGCAAGAGCTTATACCACACACTTTATCCAGAATATGATATAGACAATTCTTACGTCTTCCACAACAGAAGTTAGTACCAACTGCTGTTAGTACCACCTCTGTGCAGATGCAAGCATGGCTGTTAGAATACTCCAATGCATGGCACTAGCCCAGTGGAAAGGAGAAATTTACTGAGAATCGTTAAATGGAAACAGATTAGATGGAGTTATAGTTTCCTTATATTTGTAATTTGGGTTTATAGCATTTTTTTTTTCCCTTGAAGGAAGTTCTTTTTTTTCCAGACTTCTTTCTATGCTGGTTGGGACCTGTCAGCCAGGTCAGTGAGTGCCACAGCTACTGTAGTGTAAAATTTCTTTAATCAAGCTTTTGTTTTCAGTCCCAAAAAAGAAACAGTGTAATTTTGCTCAGTTAACAGCAAAGTCTTCCCTTCTCCAAACCCCTTTCTCCTTTTGTATTTCAGCTTTGCTCTTGTGCCCTCTTTAGGGTAACAGTCTCCTCTACTTTGGGAGCTGCACCACGATAAGATGTATTTATAGTAGAATGTTCTTTCTGAGTTGGGTCTCTTTTTTTCTTCTTTCTCAACGAGTTGGAGAACAGGTTCCTTCGTAAGCTGAGTCTGAACCCTTGTGCTTCATCTTGTTACAGGTGTCCTTTATTACAATTCCACTTAGTGCATCCTAGGACAGATACATGTATTTGTTGTAAAATAAAAACATATCTTGTCAGTCTCTTAATATTTGTATCTGATTTGATCAATATTATTTTCACAGCAAATGGTGAAATAAAGCAAAGATGGAAAACACTAGAAGTGTCTGCTGCTGCCTTGAGCTTATCAGCATGTATTTATATACAGTTTGCAGTCTTCTTTCTTTTGGGGGTGAGGTTGGCACATTTAGTGTTGAGAGAAGAGTGCAAAATATATAATTTCCTGTCTAATACATTTTTTCAATTAATCTTCAAACTAGGAAATTTGCATCTGGAAACTTCAGTTAGAAAGGAATGGCTATGCTTTCTCTTGGTAGAGTCAGTCTTAGCTCCCTATTCATGACCCTTTCTTGTATTTTTAAATTTTCCACAGACAAAGATTTAAACATTAGCCAACACTGAAGTAAGCTCAAAAAAGAATGCAAAATAAGTCTCTCTAGGGGAAGATGGGGTGGCAGAGGGGCATCACTGTCTTAACCAGAGATACTGTGCATGTGTTTTGCAGACCCTGATTAAAATGGAATGAGCAGTGTGGTGTTTAGTTTGAATATCTTGCTGGGGAGGTTGTAGTTACACAATTTTTACAGTTTTGTAGCCTGCTGGGAGTTTTGACATGGGTTTTATTTTGGGTAGGATGGAGCTGTCACTGCGAACTGATGCCGCAAGTGCTGTAATTTTTGGATAATATCAAAGGGACTATTTACAAGTGTTTGTGATTTTGGGGACTTGGGAATTTGGTAATTGTTCTTTGATAACCTAGCCCTGAAGGCAATTAAATTAAGGAGGGTATTATCTTACAGTTTTTAGAAATGGACTTGAGAAAAAAGAAATACAACAAATACTGGAAATACTTAAAATTTACTCTGGCTCTTTTAATGATGAAAGAATAAACACTTGTATCATCCTCACCCAGCAGCTGTAAAAAAAAATATGCAGAATCTCATTTAAAATATGTAGACCTGACGTTCATTTATCCAAAATTTATACTTTGTTCTAGAGGACAAATTCCACAGAGTAACACTCACCAGTCTATTGCATTGATGATTAAGGTGAATGAAGTCCATGCCTTCATGTATAACTTAGCTCTTTAGTCCACTCTTTTTAGTATAACTACTTCCAGTTTCACATGCTTGAAAATCTACCCACTGTATATGTTAACTTCCTTTAATTATTATTGTTTGATATTTTTTTCCCCCCCTAGATTATGGGATGACGGAATTATTGATCCAGCTGACACAAGACTGGTTTTGGGCCTCAGTCTCAGTGCAGCATTAAATGCACCTACGAAGAAGACAGAATTTGGGGTTTTCAGGATGTAAACTCAAATGTACACTCATTGGGATTATCTCTGTATATTTTAATCGGGGCTGGAGAGCAAACTAACAAGTGTTGTGATTAAAAAATAAAAGATTTGTACAATGCTATTCTTAATGGAAATGTTGTAATTATTTACTTTCACTGAAAAATCATCACACAGTGCTTCAGTGTTTTGTTAGTGATTTGAGGTCAGTCACTTATAGCACTTGTATTAACACTGCATTGGATGAATAAACTGCAACTTCTAGCATTACACTTCATGTTTGACAAGAAACCATTGATATTATCTCTTATATAAACAAATGTGCAAAATAAGCTACATATTTGGTGCTTATGAACTCCTTTATTTTTTTTAATTCTTTTTTGTATGCCTCCTATAAATGCAAAATATTTTTGCAGCCCAATGAAAAAAAATCCACTTTTGCTAGTAAATAATTTTTGCAAAAGACAGAAGTGCTGTAAGGGCAGTCAGGGAGTTCAACATAGTGTGAAATTATAGATTTCACACAGTTGTTGTTGGCATTTTGGCCTTTCTCTGGCTTTCATCCAAAAACCATTGCTCTTCTGTACAGTTCCCTGAAGTCAAAACAAAGGAGAACCTGATGGATGCATAGTGTTTTCTGGAAGATCTGGGGAGCATATGCTGATACCTGTGGGAGCTGCAGGTTGCTGGGAGCACTTCTGAGGGCGGGGCTTGGCCGCAAAGGTGTTTCAACATCTTGCTGTGTGATCCTTCTGGCAATTTTAGTTTCACAAAGAGATTTCTCCCCACCTGGATCAATGCTTTACCCAGAGCACATGCCTGAATCCCACTGACTTTAGGGCTATTGAGATGCTGGAGTGCTTTGGTTAATCTTATTTATTTATCATAGCTTGTTGCAGCATAACGTTTTTCAAGAATTCAGCGTCAGTCATTTCTTTTGTTCTCTTTAGAAATATTGCACCTTGTAGAAACTAAATGCTTGGCATGTAGTGTGTCTAGAATAAGAAGGCAAATACTGTGCTAGCTGGGACTAGGAAGGTGATTGTATCTAGCTTTGCGCTACAGGTGCCCAGATAACCACTGGCAGAAATATTCCTGACTGAGAATCAAATCCAAGAAGATAATGTACATGGATGGAGGTCCTATCCTGTGCTGGCCTGTGGGGAGAAGGAAGATTGCTAATAGGAGTAATCACCCTGGATAACATGCTAGCTGTAGTATTCCTAGACTTGTGGGGCAGAGGAGTTGCCCTTGGACCCGGGAGGGTGAAGGAAGGTCAGCTAGCTGCTAGCCCTCTCAGTTCTGTCTCAGGCAGATGTAAAAGTGAAAATGAAATAATTCTTTGGAATGGGGATTTTCAATGTAGAATACAGGCAGCCCAGCATATATTGCGCTGTGGGGTCTCACTGCGCTAAAAGA
Source organism: Morus bassanus (assembly GCA_031468815.1). Lineage (NCBI taxonomy): Eukaryota > Metazoa > Chordata > Aves > Suliformes > Sulidae > Morus > Morus bassanus. The sequence continues at coordinate 18,223,124 of CM062600.1, read as the reverse complement.
CCAGTTTTCTCTCTCATTTTAGTGAGAAGAAATCTGTGCGAAACCTGGTGTGTCCTGCACCACTGGAAAGATTACTTCTGTAGGTCTGCACACATGCAATCTCACTGTCGTGCTCACATGCATGTTCTTAGTATATTAAATATATATTTAGCAGAGAGTAATAGTTCAAAATACTGCAGTAGATGGCAACTAGGTGCAGAGTTGTGCTTTTGTACCACTGGTTCTTGTTCTTGTCTCGCTACACAAATTTGTAAATGTGTTGGGCGTGGCCCTGGGGTTTCTTTATCATGAAAGTGCAGTGACGTTATTTATGGTTGCTGGACTTCTGAAAAACACCCTACTTTTAAATCTGTACACATAAAATATAGTCAAGGAGAACAAAGGTTTCAGACCCTGAAATTATTGCTATTAATGGCTTCCAATAAAAAGAAACACTGTATTTTCTTCTACTATGGTTGAGTAATCAGTTCAGGCAGCTGTTGTCTTTCTGCTCTAAATTATGGGGGTCACTTTCCCCAGTCTGTTACTCCCAAAGCCACAAGGAATATTGTCTTTTTCTGCTAAGAAATCTGATCACTTCGGAATAATATATTTGCTTTGAATATATTCTTTTAATGAGGCTGGTAATGAAATAATTCTGAGTTGGAGACAGCAACAGATAATCCTGGGATACAGATAATGGAAGTAGATATGTTTGGGAGGATTCATGCTTCTGAGAATGATAACTCCCTATCGCTTGTTACATCTGAAAGAACAGTTCTTTAGGGCTATCAAAATTTCTTCCTCAAAAGCAAGCCAAGTCAAAACAGGTCTCTGAATAAATAACAATGTTCTGCCTTAATACTTATCTTTGGAAACTTGTTAAACAACTGAAATTAATCAGCACGGGCTTAGCATCCTATCAGTGTGTTCTGGCTAGGGGAGCTTACAGAATGGGACCTTCACTGCAGACGAACAACTCAAAGAATCACTAGCAGTTATCACTCGCCCACTGCGGAGCAGACCGTTTAGGAAAAGCTTTTGCCTGTTAACATGCTGTGCATTGTACGTAGTGACTGGATGCAATGCACGTTGTGTGTGATGGCACTCTGATGGCAGAGATGGCCTCTTGCTGCCCAGAGGTTTTTTTTTAAAATGGACTCCATTACATCGTCATTCTCGCCTCCCATCGCCATCGCTCTACCAGTAGGATCTCTTTGGATGTTTAATGAAAGGAAATGTTAAATAAACCTAAATAAAAGGCAGCTGCCACTGCAAGGGCATAAGATGCCTGACAGCAGAGGCAATGTAACAGCTGTGGGTGACTATTTCAAGACTTGTCCTACCCATCGCTGGTGTGTGTCACCGGTTCACTGTAGTGTTGGAGCAGCTCGCAACCATTAATCTCTTTACTTACTGAAAAGGATGGTACTTAGCATGACACTGATTTTTCAGATGGAAATGGCTTTGCCATATCAAGCGCACAAGCTGTGGTGGACCAGGACCTCAACCTCGGTGCTCTAGGCTGCCAGGGGACCTTTCTGCTCCCATCTGGTCTCGCCTTGTGGATTGCTCTTCTCAGCTGTATGCCTCCCTCCTGCCTCAGAGCAGTGGCAAGGCCACAAGTCCCAGCTCTCCTTGATAGCTGGACATGGCCTATTTAAGAGAGGTCAACATTTGAGTACAAGGTGTTTAAAAGGGCCGATACTGTGACCGTAAGGGTGTTTTCAAACACCTTTGTAGAAGGAAGTGGAAAGCTGTGAATGAGGTGGGCTAAACTGCTTGTCATATCCCTAGGGCCTGTTGCAGTAACCAAGGGTGCTTCTCAAATTACCTGGGCTGAGATGGTGAATTCAGGATGGATCATAAAAATCTACCCATTGCCATTTTCTTTTTTATTCTCATGGCAACTAGGAAGGTGTTGGGAACCCCTGAAAGCTACAGTTGGGTCAGCAACCAAAACAGGTTGCAGTTTGTGTAACAAACATCAAGGGCAGAGCCTCTGGTACACAATCATTGTGAGGCTTGCGTGCCTGCTTCCAAGGCTGAAATGAGATGTGACTAGTGCACAGCCTCTGCGATAGCTCTGCCTGCAGAAATGGGGAGGCAATAATGTCATTTCTGAGAAGCCACTGGGTGCCTGTTCCCGCCCCTCTTCCACCCATTTTGGGGCTAGTTTAATGGGGAGTTTGTAGCCTCAGTGTGTTGACATTTGTGTATGTACTGTTCTTGTGAAAACCCATCTTTTATTTAGATGGCATTTTTCCAATCTGTTACTCATCAAGATGAATTGGTATCTCCTGCTGAAACAGATGTTATCTTTCAAGTATGTCTCTGGACCCTATTATTGCTTCAAATGTGGCAGAACCCTAATTCATCTTAGATTTTCCTTGCTGTTCCAGATTTCAGCCAAAGAAATGTCTTGATTCAGAAAACCAACGATGCTATATTATGTTAACTTTTTTTTTTTTAAACTGAGGTTTATAAGTTAACGCAATTCAACAAAGCACTTACAAAAGCCCACTGCTTTTCAGCAAAGCCTTAAAGCATCCACTTAAAGCCAGATGTCCACTTCCATGGTTCTGATTCAGTAGAGCACTTGAACAAATGCTTCACACTAATCTCTACAGTCTATTAGTCATAAAACCCATCCAACTCTGTATCTACGTCAAGCCAAAACTAGAACACACAAATGCATCAGAACTGCTCAATGGATACTCCATTATCTTGACATCAGTGTCAACAGAAACCTCCATTATTTTCCCACTTTTAGAAGTACATTCAATTAATTGATCATGATGGAAGAGTGTGATTATGAAAAGCATATACCATGTACAACTTCAAAAATTATCCATTTGGTATACAGATATTAATGCATGTTGGCTGTGTTGTTTGTACCTCATCTGTAATAACATTCATATGGAGAAAGTAAGTTAAATGTTAGAAGCTTGAATTAATGCCTAGCTACAACAGAGGTGTCTGTCTCTGAGGTCTGATGGCATTTCGTGTAGATTATCTGGAGCTGAGCTCTGTAGTGCCACAGACTCCCCTAATTTCATAGCCAGTTGTCTTATGACTGGCTACTGGTGCTGTCAAAAAGCATGTGCCTTTTTGTAGCTGTAAACTGATTTTGCGTTTTTATCCCTTGACCCTGTTCTGCTCCTTGACATGGCAGCTTCTGACTCTCTGATTAAATATTCAGCTATCCTCCATCCTACGACTTTTTTTACCCCCCAGTGCTGGAGACAAAGTCTATACAAATGCTGTACAGGGTACAGTGACATTTGCAGAGACAGTGCGATACAGACAGTAACAGGCACAGAAACGTACGGTTCTGTGGGTGTCTGTAGCCAGACAGATACGACTTTTGGCAATAGAAATTTGTAACTGCCTCCACATTCAACAGTAATTTTACTGCGGGAACTAACAAATTCAGCTTTTTACTGGAAGTGCAAGTTAGAAAGAAAACTATGTTTTCTGAGCATCTCTGTGGTGTTTTCAACACTGCATGAGTAATCCTCATACTATAAAATATGGCTTGAACTTTTGGTCAGACTTCACAGACGCTGCTTTCAAAGTTGAATAGGCCGTATATCTGCCTCTCCGTATGAAGTGTGGCATTTTTCTTAGCCTCTGCTCTAAGAAACTTTGCTTTGGCAAGCCCATCGTTTCCAGTACTTCACGTAGCTGCATTTTTGCTCCAGCCTGGGACGTGGGCTTCGCTATGAGTGTTTCACTACCAGCCTGATGTCTGACATCTCAGCCTTCCCTGTGGCGAAAGGAGACTGGAGGATTTGTGCAAACACACTGAGGATCTCTACTCTGAACAGCAATTACAAATGAGACCTTTGCTGGATGTGATGATCAATAGGAGTGTGTGGGAGGAGGTAACAGCAAGAGGTGAACACGCAGCTCTGGAGGCAAGCAACATGATAGTCAGAGAGATCGGAGTCTTTTTATTGCCTCATACAAAATGGTGCTATTGAAAATTACTTGTTAAGCCACACTCCTCTTGGTCCCTTTAAACACTGCCTTCCTGCCTGGAAAAATATGTCCCAGGGCCTGTTTAATTTTCTTTAAACAACTTTTTTTTTTTTATTTATTTATTTTTTTTTTCCCCTCACATTGCTTTCCCTTTCCAGGCTGTTCCTAGCTCCTCTACAAACAATCTGGTAGGACAGTTTTGTTAACGAGGCTTTCCAAATTCCTCCTTCTCCAGATGATCCTCCCTCCACCTAGGGAGACCCAGCCCAGCTCCTGCTGCCACTGACCGGAGGGCAGGAACATCCCCATGCCACTGCAAAGCTGGGAGTGGAGCCTCCTTGCAGGCAGACCCTGCTTACTTCTTCCTTGTCACCACAACCACCATGCCAGAGGGTCAAATGTCTCATGCCATCAAAGCTGCTGCTCAGCTCCCCTGTTTTACTACAGCCTTGGCCTGCAGACGTGAGCCTGGAGAGGGCTGAGCACTGCTCCTCATCTTGGATGCTCTCCTCAGCACAGCACTGCTTTTCTTAGTGGGGGAAGCTGCTCCTCTCCTCCTCCTGCCCCCACCATGACCATAAGGCTTGGCCAGGTTTGGGCCTGTCAGGGAGCTTTTTGGCCATGGTGTTGATGAGCATGAGGCCACTGAGCTTGCAGAGCCAAGCATCAGCAGGAAGGTCCGAATGGAGATGAGTGCAGTGATGCTAGGTCTGCTTTTGGTGACTGTGCCCTTTCTCTCCCCAAATGGAGGGGGCCTCATTTCACACACAGGGTAGATGATGCTCACTGGGCACCTACTAAGTAATATATTTGGCCTCAAGCACCTTTTCAGTTCTGCTCCAAGTACCTGTAATGGCTTTTATCCTGGGCCTGGGATGCTGCTTCTTACCTTGCTCTCCGAGCCCTGAGCCTCCCCGCACTGTTGGTAGTCCCACCTGTCCTCATTCAAGCACCCCATCCTCATCAGCTGGCTGCTCACCGTCTTTACCTTCCCCCCCTCCCCGACTCCTTCAGGTTAATCCCCGCACCCTGGCCCTTCCTCCCGTCACACCGTGCTTTTCCGTAGCCCACGGACTACTAGCTCTCGCTGCTCTCGGATCCCCGCGTTGATTTCCAAGCCTGGCCTCCCTGACGTCCCAACATCCACTCGCCTCTCCGTGTGTCCACCGACCTCCCCCTCCCCGCTCCTCCCCCCACGGGCGGGGGAAGAGCCTGCCACCCTTCCCGCGCGGCCTGGGGGCTTTCCCCTCCTTCGCTCCCAGGGACGGGGGGGCTGTTGGCGCCGAGCCCGGCTGGGCAGAGGGCGAGCCGTGCCGGGGGCACACGTCCTGCCGGAGCGGACACCCGGGAGGTGGGGGGCGCCGGGCCGAGCCGAGCTCCGAGCGAGGGGGCGGCGGGGGGCGCTGACGCACGGCGGGGCGGGCGCGGCGCTATAAAGCGGCGGCGGCGGCGGCGGCGGCGGCAGCACCATGGAGAGCTGCCGGGCGCTGGCGCTCTGCGCCGTGGCGGCCGCGCTGCTGCTGGGCGCCCGCGGGCAGGGGCCGGGGCCGGGGCCGGGGCCGGGGCCGGGGCCGGGGCCGGGGCCGGGGCAGGGGCCGACCCCGACCCCGACCCGCCGCGCCCGCGACCTGGGGCCTCCCGCCGGCGGCGGCGCCTCCCGAGAGAAGGAGCTGGTGGGGCGGGGGGCCGGGGCCGGGGCGGGGGGCGCCGCCCGGGCGGGCGCGGCCTCACGGGGGCTGTGGGGTCTCTCGGCAGATCGAGGCGCTGCAGGAGGTGCTGGAGAAGCTGAAGAGCAAGAGGGTCCCGCTCTACGAGAAGAAGTTCGGGCAGGTGCCCATGGTGAGTGGCGGGACGGGACGGGGCGGGGCGGGGCGGCACGGGACGGGGCGCCCCCCATCACCGCCCGCCGCTGCCCGCAGTGCGACGCCGGGGAGCAGTGCGCCGTGAGGAAGGGGGCCCGCATCGGGAAGCTCTGCGACTGCCCCCGGGCGACTTCGTGCAATTCCTTCCTCCTCAAGTGCCTGTAAGCGGGGGCGCCGCGGGACGAGCCGCCGGGAGCGCAGGCACCGACGTCTCCGCGCCCCGACGCGCCGGCCCGGGGCGGCGGCGGCGACTTCCCGCGGCTCGTCCGACCGAGAAACGCAGCGAGAAGCCCCCGCGTCGCCCGTGTAACGCCGTCCGTGACATCCGACATCCGTGGAGCTGTTTTCTTTCTCTCTAGCCCCCCCGCCTCCCCTTCTCCTCCCTCTCCTCCTTCCCCGTTTGATTTTGTCCGTCCAGGAAAAATCCAGCCCGTGCCTTGCCGAGTAGAGGCGCCGGTACGGGGAGTTGCAGTGCTGTACCAGTGCAGAGCCGAGTCGCGCCGAGCCGTGCCCGGGAGAGGGGCTGGCCCCGTGCCCTGCCCCGGGGTGCCCAGCTCCTTCCCGAAGCTGGGAACATCCACCCGCTGCCGGCCAGAGAGGCCGGGGCAAGGGGATCCCCTGGGGGGTGTGGGGTGGGGGACCGATGCCTTCAAAGCATCCTGACCCCCTTTTTCTTGCCCCGCAGCTGAGAGGGCCCAGGGGGGCACACCCCAGCGGGAGCAGTGCGCAGCCAGCGGCAGGGTCTCGCCCGTGCTGCCAGCCTAGGCCGAGTCCAGCCGTGCTCACCCTGCACTGGAGAAAGTCCCGCATGAGAAACCGGTGGTGCTCAGGGGCCCGGCGCTAGCATGGCTGGGGTGGGGCTGGGGGGAAATCGGCTGCTTTACCGGAGCCACCACGGAGAGGAAACTGTCTGGATCCTTTGCAAACTACCAGGGGATATCCTAGTCATCTAGACCAAATTGCTTACATTTCTACAATGAACTGATGTATATAAATATGTCTGTCCCCCACAGGTACACTGTGTGTTTCAGCAAACTCATAATGTGTTTTAATCCTTTGTTTGTCTCTGTTAATAAAGTCACTGTTCTCATGACAGTGTTTTGGAAGAGGTTTTAATTTCACGCACGGGAATCCCTGGCACTCAGAGGGAGGGGCAGAGGGTTTCTCCAAAATCACTGCAACCACATGCATTACCGTACGTTTTAGCCAGGCTGTCAGGTCAGGGCAAGGCTGGAAACTGAGGTTGATGTCTTCTGGTGCTGCCTCAGCTGATGGCTGCTCCCTGCCCCACAGGCGCCCAGAGGGACTGAGGTGAGCGTGGACAATTCGGACCTCAGGTTTTCCCTTGGGAGAGGTGGGGGTTCATCCCAGCTGCAGGGACTGGGCTGGGGAGGTGGGGGGGGGGGGGGTAACCACCCTGGGCTGGATCACCTTTGCTGCTTTGTGTTTTATTCCCATAAAGGAGGGACCACTGAAGGAACTTCTTGTCTCTCCCTGGCTCACGATTCAACTGTCGGTGTCTGTGCCAGAATCAGCTCTTACTTCTACCAGCAGGGAGATGAGGGGGTGCATGGTCCAAGGCAGATGTGGGGGGAAAGCACTCCTCCAAAGAGGCTTCATACTTGGTGCTGAAGAGAGCACAAATTTAGGTGAGAAACCCAGAGACTTGTGAGAAAAAAGAGGTATCTGTAAGGCACTTGCTTTACTCCTGAAGAGTAAGAGCACATGAGCAAGCCTGGCTGAAACAGGTACAGAAAAATTGACTGCAAAAAGAGATGTGCCACTGTTTGTTTTATTATCATTACTAATTATTATTATTATTATTATTATTATTATTACTACTACTATTGTTGGTGGTGGTGATTTTGGGGTTTTTTGTTGGTTTTTCGTTGGGTTTTTTTCCAGGACAGGGATGAGCTCTTCTTAGGCAAGAGAAGGAAAAAATAAACAGCAGCTGGAAACATCCAGAGAGAGTGCAAAGGCTGGTGGAGAGGATGGAGCCACAGGGCCGGGGCATGCCATGCATGGGCGAAGTAGTACCCGTCTGGGGGGCTGTGTATGTCTGGGGAGGCAGGAGGGGAGTGTTAAAGCAGGGCAGGAGCCATGGTGCAAACAGTAGGAACACTGTTCAGGGAGGGCTTTACAAAGAGAAAGGGAAATGAAATGAGCAGGGGTGGAGCAGTGGGATTTTCTAGGCAGAGGTGGTGACCAGCTGTGACTGCAATTTTCGTGCCAGTGGGTGGGTGCTGGCCTGTGGGGGAGAGGTGTGACAGTGCATTCACAGGGCTGGAGGCGTGTGTTAGGTTTTGCAAATTGGTAACTGTTCTTCTGGATGTCTTTATGGTATTTCCCAGAGACACTGCAGAGGCATTTACTCTTGATTTCTTGTGGAATAATCAAATAATTTTTGTAGCACCTGGGTTTCGTGTTGTGTGTTGTGTCCCCCCCTCCCCCCCCGCCCCTATAATAAAAAGGACTTATATTTAAGTGCTGGATGCTTTCAGTACGGAGCGTGTAGGCTGGCTTTTCAGTGGTCCACTCAGCGCTGAGTCCAGCCCCAGGTACCACAGCCATCTGAATGAACCAGGTCTGGTGTAGATCATCTCAAAATGTAACATTTTTACTGAAGGTTTATTTACACAAAATTGGACTGAAACATGAAGTACTGGATTAAAGTATATCATGAATGATTCAACTTGTGTGTTAATTTTATAGTTCTTTCTTTGCCTGATCATAGTGCTCAAAATTATAAACATGGTTTAAATAAAGACCAAAATTATAAATCTAAAACCTAACTTAAGGAAACTGGGATTTAGGGTTCACTTGCATGATGCTGTCATTATGAGAATACTCTCTGCAAGAGTGTGTGCACCAGCCACAGGGCTCTTATCACTTTGATTATGGTGATGACCACTTACATTACATTACAGTTATTTCTATCGTACAGGTTGAAAAAGCAGCAGGTGAGGAGGGAAACCTGTGCTCCAGTCACAACCCAGTCAGTACAGAGTTGGCATTTGTGTATTTTTCATTCCAAAAATCAATGATATGAGATGACATTATTTTTCATTTAAAAGATCTCTTGACCTCACCTTTCCTTTTGAGGGGTTTGGGCACACTCTGTCATGGTGTTTTAGAAGCAGGGGAATGCCTATACCTCTGGGGGGCTCCAGGGTCCTTTGAACCCTGTAATGGCCGTAATGTCCTCAAGGGCAACCATGGGCCTCAATGGCCATTCCTATCCCCTCAGCGCTTCTCCCCACCCTGCCCATCGCCCAGGACCCCGTTTCAGCCCTGCCTGGGGCCCTAAGCCCATGACCCCCTGATGCCATAGGAGGGACAGCTCCCCACAGCCCTGTCCTGCTCAGCCATGGGCCCTGTGGGATGATGTGCCAGCCTGGCCTTGGCCCATCCCCATCCCTGGGGAGGTGCCTGATGCCCCCTGGCCTGCCCTGCTCCCTCTCTGGGGGGTGGGATGGCTCTGGCTGTGAGGCTTTGCCCTGCCACCCTGGGGGCAGCCCCAGCAGCCCCTGCAGGGTACACCCAAAAGTGCTGTCGGAGATGGCCAGCTGGAAGCCGGTTGTCAGTGGTGTACCCAAGGGGCAACACTGGTCTCAATACTGTTTAACATCTTCATTAATGTCCTGGACGATAGTCCAAAGTGAACATTGCTGTTCAACACAGGGAAATGCCCTGGGAAGAAATACCCACTTGCAGCAGGACAGGCTCTCTTGGCCCAAGTGGGAGAGTTGGGTCCTACCACACAGCTGAGGGCCATGCAGCTCAACAGAAACTTAATATGGCCTTGTAGCAGTCTCAGCTTCACATCTTCTTTGCAAAGGGTCTGGGTTCTGCAGGTATCACTTTTTTACCCACCAAAAGAAAGAGAGATGGGGCAGAGCAGCTCCTACCCAGTTCTCTGTGGACATTCATCCAGAGTACACAGTCAGTGATGAGATCAACATCAAGGACACATTCCTCAACAGATTGCTGGACAAAACCGGAGGACAGCTTTGCAGACAGCAGAAAGAGGGACAGTCTCCCAGAGCAGCTTGTGGAGAGACCAAATGCCTATTGCCATAGTTCTGACCTGTCGTGGAAAGACTATTCAGGAATAAACCCTTCTTGGGGTATCCTGTGCCTCTTTTGACTGTAGGGTCTGGAGCAAAGCTAATGGGGCCCTGTCGGTGTATTGGGGCACCTATGAAAACAGAAAGTGAGGCTGTCTTAATCGACATCAGTGAGGGGGCCAGGGAACATACTAACACTTCCAAGGTGGTCCCAACACACCACTTAGCTGAGCACCCAAAAGAAGCACCGCAACTTTTGAGGGTTCATCTTGGGTTTAGACAGCAGAGAGCTGTAGGGAAGGTTGGACTTAATCCTATGGTTCAGAAATAATGTGTTTATTGAGTATGAAGTAAAAAAACCCAGCTGCCTCAAGTTGAGCTCATTAGGACTCAACCACGGTAAAACTGCTTGCCTGCTGGCAACTTCACTTTAAGACAGTAATTTTTTTTTGACGGGATCTTCCAGGTGGAAAGAGATGTGAAGAGAAAACTACTTCTGACAGACTGGCTGGCAGGTCCCTTCTTCTGCATGGCGGGTTGACTGGAAGCTTCTGCTGGCCCCACTGCCCAGGGAATCACTGCTGTGGGCTTGCGCCCCTCATGAACTTCTGGGGCTTCTGGCAGCTCCCAGGCACCTGGGTCTGGCAAAATGCATTACACCCCTTCTCAACTACTGTACACACCAGGACTGAAACACAAAGAGACATCATGAAAAAGCATAGCAAAAAAGTGTTATTTCAAGGTATTATTTATTACTGATCTCTAAATACGCCTAAAGGAAATAAAAATGAAGTATAGTGCTAGAAATTGAGGAACCCATGCAGAAAACCCATCTCTGTCTAACCCCAACCAAATGAGCTAGTTGAATGGCAAGCAGCTGGACAAAGTGGCCTGGCTGGATTGTGCTGTTTGTCTCTTCTCCTTGCTTTCTGTGAGCTTTCCCCATGTTGTACCTGCTAGCACACCTTCTTCTGGTCTACCTTCTTCTAGGGCATGCTGAACCTCTTCCCAGAAACCACCTAGTCAGAAACTCAAAGTTGATCAACCTACGTTGCTCATTTGCAGCCAAGTCTTCTCCAGGAGGTTTCCACACAATTCACAGACTTGGTGTCTCTGGTGGAGGCAGAACAGGTGCTGCTCTTCATTAACCAGCATCGGGAAAATGCATGCCTTTGGGTGGCAGCCTCTGGGGTAGAAGATGAGACAAGTACTGAGCAGACAATTGAGATTCACGTCAGGAGAAATCTCAAAGTTTGGAGATAACATTGCATGCACACAGTACATTTCACTCCGTGGAAAAATCCCATGACATTTTCTGCTGGGGTGGGTTTTGCTGCTGGGTTCTTGGTTTTTTGTTGGTTTTGGGGTTTTTTCCCCTTTCTTTTGGTACCTCATTCTGTGAGTTACCAGAGGAAACAGTGGACATACCAGTCAACACTGACGCCTGTGGATGTTTTCAGGTTTTCTACCTGTTTGTAACTTGTATGGAAGTACATGATGTTGCATCCACTCAGTTGCTGTTCCTTGTAAGGTTTCAGTTTAACAGAACTAGTGGAGGCTTTATGACTTTGTGCTGGTGGTGGATCCACCATAGGCTGGAGCTGTGCAAAATAAAATCTGCAGATGAACAAGAGGTGGCAGTGTTGTAACAGAATAAAATTCTTGGCAAGCGGCTGCCTCTCGTCTAAATGAACGCGTTAGCTGAACTGTCATGAATGGGAGGCTGGATTATTCAATTTTCGGGATTGGATTTTTTTTATAAAGTAAGTTGGAGCACACAGCTATACTTTGTTTGGCTACAGGATCTGTGACCCCTTACAACCCCTAGCAAGTCGCCTTTAAACCTAGATCTCTGCAAGGTGTGATGACACCCCTTGCTGGGAAGGGAGGCTGCACAAAAAGGGACTCAGAGACCTGAGCAACCTTACCTGGGGACTTCACACACGCGCACACACACACACACACACACACACACACACACACACACGCTGATCTCTCACCTCACCTGGTAAGCCTTATGTCAGCTCAGGTGTGGGCCTTCAGTCCCCAGCCCTGCCTCCTGGAGGCAACCCAGACCTATGCTGTAGGCATATTTTCTCCTGCATGGACCCCTTGTCTGGATGTTCTAGCTTGTCTCGAGTACTATCTACAACCCCATCTCCTCTGACTGTACTCCCCTAATGAATTCTGGACCTGGTTCGTCACTTGCTTTCTCTGGGGACTGGTATGGACCATGTTACCAGCACTCAGCTGTGCCCCATTGGTGAGGGCACTGCCTGTGGTGGGGTCAACCTTGGCTCCCAGCTCACCTTCCCTTGGGGAGCAGACAGCCCTTGCTGCGATGATGTCTGGGCACAGCACTTACACACAAATGAAAAAGTGGTCCTGCAGCATGGGAGACTTAAGGCTGAGCAGCCTTAAGTCTCACTCCTGTTTGCTCTTGAGTAAGTGTCGTGGTTTAGCCCCAGTCAGCAACTAAGCACCACAGAGCCGCTCGCTCACTCCCCCTACCCCAGTGGGAAGGGGAGAATTGGAAGAGCAAAAGCAAGAAAACTCATGGGTTGAGATAAGAACAGTTTAGTAATTAAAATAAAATAGTGATAGTAATAATGGTAATGATAACAATAGTGATTTTTATAATAATGATAATGATAATATAATAAAGAAAAAGAAAATAACGAGAGAGAGGAATGAAATCCGGGGGGCAGGGGAGGGGAAGGAAAAGGAAAAAAACCACAAGTGCTGCAACTGCTCACAACCCACTGACTGACACCACCAGTCCCCGAGCCATGATTGCTGCCTCTCCTGGCCAACTCCTCCCACTTAATATACTGGGCATGATGTCACATGATATGGAATACCCTTTGGCCAATTCGGATCAGCTCTCTTGGATGTGCCCCCTCCCCTCCCGGCTTCCTGTGCACCTGGCAGAGCATGGGAAGCTGGAAAAGTCCTTGACTAGTGTAAGCACTACCTAACAACAACTAAATACAACAGTGCGCTATCAACATGATTTTCATACTAGGTCCAAAACGCAGCACTATACCAGATACAGTGAAGAAAATTTAACTCTATCCCAGCTAAAACCATGACAGTAAGCAACAAGCAGCCCCCATGCCATGGCAAGCAGGGGCTTGGGAACCCTGCTCTGCCACAGCTGGTGGGGGTTGTCATTTGTTGAGGAGCCAAAAGATGAGGCCATGCATGCCCAGGGAAACTTGGTGCTTCTCACACAGTGTCATTACCTGGGAAACAGCCTGGCAGCCATGGATAGCCAGTTGGAGGAGATGCTCACTCATGCCCTTCCTCTTGCAGCTGGTGGCTGTACCCATGATTTTGGCAAGATTGTGCAGAAGGGGACTGGGACCTGCCTGGAGCCCTTCCACGCGGTCTGTCTGCAGTGGCAGCTGTAACCAGACTGGAAATAAAGACATGAATACTGATCAAGCATTCAAGTATTGCCCTTTTAATTCCTCCCTAGTAAATGGCAAATACTCTTTTGTATGTGGTAATTGACTGGATGGGAGGTTGGAGATCCTGCCTGTTTTCGCATGGGGCAGGGGAATGTCTTGTCCCCTGCAGGCACTACTGGGAGCAACAGGACCACACAGCAGCCAGGCTTTGTCCCAGAGGTCCCTCCCTTCTTCTGGTCCACTGTGATTGGCTAGTAGGACCCTACAGGATTCCCAAAAAAGCCTGCACCAACCCAAAGAACCAGCTGGTCTGTGAACCAAAAATTACATATGAAGGTGTGGCGCAGAGAGGGCAGATGGTGGCAGGGAGCTCGCTTTGCTGGTTGTTCTGGTGGATCTTACAGCAACCCGTAAGCCATGACAGGGTGCAGGCTGGTGATATATGTGCTTCCTATAAGGTCTGTAAGGTCAATGACCCTACTGAACGTTTCAAAATACTCTGGCTGGCAGTCTGAGCATGGAGAAGTCAGAAGTGTGCTGTGACCTGCTGGTGTTCCTATCCAAGCCAGCAGCAGCCAAACAAAAAGAATGGGTATGGAAGTGACAGTGGTGTTCAATGGCAAAAAACGGAAAAGCCTGGAGAACCCTGACTGGCAACCAACTCCCCTCACACCCTGTTAACAAACTTTCTCTGTGTTTGTGTTATAGTCCAGCGTTATCTTTTGTACACATGCCTAGTAGTGGCATGTCAGTAGATGTGTCTACACCACCACTTCTGTTAAAAGACATTTATAATGCTCCTGAGGAGGTGGGAAGTTGTGATGGGGGTATAAATGCCCTTTTTGAAGCTGCTAAAAAGTAAATTGCTGATTTGAAGTGAAGCCTGGCTTGCAAATCAGGACTCTTACAGCTTACACAAGGCAGCAAGAAAACACTTTAAAAGAATTAGGGTGATTGTGGCAGAGGTGGATACACAGTGGCAGCAGACTTGGTGGACATGTAACAGTCTTCCACATACAACAGCAGTACAACTTAATGGTGACAGATATATTACCCAAGCATGCCTGGGCCATAGGTCTAAAAGGCAAAACAGGTTCTGAAATACCCAGGACTTTTACAACAATTTTTATCTGGCAGTGCTAGACTCAGAAATTACAGACAAACCCAACATAAGAATTTTTAAACCAATCTTTAAATAAGCTGTTAAAGCAGTATAATGTTCAACATTTTCTTTGCAAATAATGAAATAAAAGCCTCTGTCACAGAGTGTTTTAACAGGGCACTCAAAACCAAAAGGTGGAGATATTTTTACAGCATGCAACACTTTTTGCTGTGTTGATGTACTGTCAGCATTTATAAAGAATGATAGTCATAACTTCTGCAGTGATCACAGCCCAACAGATGGATGCGAACCCTTCAAACCCTGTGAGGTTTTGGAAAACGCTGTATGGTTGTGTGTTTAAAATGAAAGAATCTGTGCCTCCCCAAAAACAGAGACCACAGTAGAGTGTCTAGAACAAAAGAAAGATCTGAGAAAGGTTTTGACCCATCCATGTACATGGATTATTATAAAGCCCAGCCTGGCAGTGGTCTGCCTGGTGTTCAAGGTGTCCCTGTGGTGTATGGTGTGGCTGTTGGAGGTATATTCTTGTGTCAAAATTCTCAAAAATAACTTTGGATGCCCAGGAGGCTATTGTTTCGTTTTGTTGATGAACGAATAGAGGCTAGTAAAATGACAGCAATATAGTTTTTCATTGGAGGCTGCTTTGTAATAGGGACAAATGGCATTTATGCTGCTGCCAAAAAGCACATTTCTGGGGACAAACAGTGTACGCAGTTTGGTCCTGGCTAAGCACTCTGCAAGCTCCTGAGCTTCTTTTGTCATAGCAACCCACCCATGTGCTCACAAATGTGTTGAAACACATTCTCTTTAGGTGGTCCTTTTCAGCATTTTTGAAAAAATGGGGTAAATAACTTTTGCAGCTCTCAGTACATAAAGCGTGGGGGACACTGCTTGGTTTTGTAGGTAAAAACCTTAAAGACTCTATGAAACATATATGCAGGCTGGGTACATGTATACACATGAGTTTACCACTTTGGGTGATTAATTGGACATCCATTTTTTCCTTTAGAAACTGACTAGTAATAAAGAAGCCATCAATGGCCATCAGTAGGCATTGTGCGCTAGGAAAGCATAGCCCTGAACTCTGTGTCAACAAACAAGTGAATAAAGTGCACGAGACGTGTCGCCTCTAAACTTCCATTTTCTTTCAGTTTTCTTTTCTGCCCGTTCTTCAGCTGAAGGGTCATCCAGGGCTATCTCCATGTAAAAATGCAGTTTGGGAAATGTGTCCCAGTTTCATGCATATGTTCCATGTCATAGACAATATAACCCTGCCCTGGTCCTGGGGTTTTGATCATGGGCATGATATTTGATCACTGGTGCTTGTTTATGTTACAGATCTGTTCCTAGCTCATTGCACACTTCCAGACTTTACATTCATGATGGTTTTTTACAGACCTTACATGACTTACAGAAAATCATAGCCAAACAATCAGTTTGGTTTTTAATAGCCAGGACCTTGTACCTCTGTAAAAACTCTCGAGACCTGCACAGCAGCCAGCAGCCAGAGCACCTTATCCTTGTCCCCAAGTTAACTGCACGGTTGTGTGATAACAGAGCTGTAAATAATATTTACAGCCATGGCCATAGTTATACAGTGTATGACAAAGCCCACAAAGGTTTCTTACTCCAAATACCTCCCTGACATCCTTAACACCATAATAAAGTTCACCATGTAAAAGGAGGAAACTGCTCTTGGCGTATCTAAGACTGTTGTTTGGCTTAAAGATCCCTCAACTGTTTTCCCCCTTGGAGAGCAAGGTGATGCATATATTAACTCCTGAGGTCACCTTCTTCCCTGATGTGAGCCATTCACTGGCCCACCATGTGGTCCAGTCGGCAGTTAAGGGCCTTTTTGTCCCTGTAACTCCTTGCCAACAAGATGCTTGAAGCGATGTAAAATTTGTTTAGCTTTCCTAATTAGCACTTTGTTGTAACAGTTCTTCCTGTGTTCCTGCCATGTAAGCCAAGGCCCCAGAAGTAAAAGCCCCACCAGCTCCATTATGACCACCATCCTCCCTGCTACTCCCTCCGTGCCCCAAAATAATCATGGTCTGAGCCAAAAAGCTCTGCAACACCCCAGGGCTCATATGGATCCACAGGACCCCCTTGGCTGGCTCCTTGGAGGGGTCCGTGCTGCCTCTTCTGCTGCCCCTGGACGTGATGGTGCTTCTTCTGCCGCCACATAGCACGTGGAGGTGGGGGGCCAAACCTGCCTTTTACTTTCATTTAATTACTTTTTATTAATATTAAAACTTTATTATTCATCCCATTATCTGTTAGTAAAACATGTTTTATCACTTCATACCTACTCTTTTACAGATGCATATGTATAATTTCTGCATCTTTATAACTGCATATACATATATACATATAACAGTAAGTATATAAATGTAGATGTATATATATAAACCAGTGTATCTATGTACAAATAAACAAAATATATACTTATACATATGTGTACGCTTCTCCATGTACCTACTTCCACATGGCAAGCGTGGTAAGCAAATGTATAGATTTCCATATCTGGGCATTTCCTGGTCCAAAGGAAGCAGGGAGCCAATCAGAGGGACACCAAAGGACACGTGGGTAGAACAGCAACCAGCCAATGGCAGGGCAAGACAGTGGCAGCTCCCTGCCATAAAATGGTGGCTGCAACAAAATGGCGGCTCCCAGTGCATAAAGGGGAGGGACTTCCTGTACCACTGGGTAAACTAGAAGGTGTGGCAGGTCCTGGCAGCCAATCACAACAGAAAAGGTCAGTGAAGGGGCGGGACTTCTGGCTGGCGGCCGGAAGCCTCTGCGTTCCCTGCCTCCCTCTGGCAGGTTCCTGCCTGGCCGAGGCCGCTCGCTGGTGGCCCGGGCTGCTGAGGGGCTGCTCGGTAACCTCGTGTGCTTCTTGTGGGCTGACACCATGCAGGGTCCTCTGCTGGCCCACTCTGGCAGTGAAGGTGGTTAAAAAAGAACCTGAGGAGCGGCCATCTTTCCTCCCCATCAGCTGAACTCACGCTGCCTGCTGCCCTTCATGCAGAGCGAGTCACAGCCCTCAGCAGGTGGCAGAGGGAGAGAGCTGAGCCCTCGGAGCGTCCCTCCCACCCAAACAACCTCTCTCCATTGTGCTTGGTGGCAGGCTGGGCAGTGCTGGGAGCTGGAGGTGGTGTCTCCCTCAGCTCTGGTCCTCAGAGCAAGGTGGGCCCATGTCCCTCAGCAGAAGGAGCTGTGCTTCTCCCAGGAGTGTTGCATCAGAAGGCTGGCACCCCAAGTGAAGACATTTCCTGCAAGAACAAGGAAACCTTCTTGGCAGCAGTGGCTGAATTTCTCTGAGCACACACAGCCTCTGCTGCTGTCAACACCCTGGAGAAGGGTGCCAGCAGGGCAGGGTGAGGTCTGCGACAGTCTGTCATGGCACACTGCCTTTCAGGAGTCACAGACACCGTTGAGTCTGAGCTGCAGTTTCAACTGTTTGCTTCCCGCTTTTCGAGCTTCACTGCTTAGGACTGCATAGGGGACCATAGGAGAGCACTCACCCAGGTTTTTTTAAACTGATTTTTGTTTTAATTTGCAGCAGGTGAAACCACAAAGGTTTCACAAAGGAAGGTGCTACCCTGTCCCTTTGCTCTGTTACAGACCTCTACTGCTGCAGATGTGCCAGGGTGGTTGGGATCTGGCTGCAGAAGGGCATCCTTTGTCCAGCCTCTGGTGGCTGTGCAGAAGATGCACATTGTCACAGCTGATCCAGGCAAGCAAGCCTGGCAATGGAATACCCATCCCTTTAGCTTCTCCTGAGAGGCAGCATTCCTAGGAAAGATACCATGGACCTCAGGAGATGCATGATTTGGGTGTTTTACTCCCATCACACACTTCTGACAGCCATGGCATGCAGGTTAGGTCACAGCCTGAACATGGCAGGAGCCACCTCTGGGGGTTGGTCTGGCCCAGACCACTTCTGTTGGAAGAAACCTCCAGGGGACAAAACCCAGAGCTGTGAATAAGAGAAGTAGATCTGGTCTTTTGCATGAATCTTTGTGGTGTCACAGAAATCATTCAAAGGACTCTTCTCAGCATCAGAAACCTCCAGAGATTTCTGTGTTTCCAGAAAAAAAGTCCTCGGCAAGGGGCTAGCACTGACCGTATCTAAACACTGTCTTTGGGCTAACAAGATTCTTGGACAGTTTTCCTGTGGGGAGTTTTTTCAAAAGACAGGCTTTTTTTCCCTTTTAAGCAGTCTCTGCCGGGGGGGACATCCTGGCTTGGTTGAGTGGGAAGGGACAGGGAGAGATTTGGGCATGAGGGCTTGACCTCTAGGAAGGAAGCAGAACTGTCTTCATGTCGGTGAGGGGAGTTCACCACCCAAAATGACTTCTGTGCTGGCAGAAGATGAGGCTTCTCCCAATATGATTTCCCTGAAGCAACACCTACATTGCATCCCAGTGAAAGCAGAGTGCACCTCCTTGTCCAAACTTGCTTCTGTCTGTAAGAGAGGTTTACATGCCACAGGGTCTGTCTTCATTAATGTTCTCCCACCTCAACCCATGTTCCCCACAGGAACTCGTGGATATATTGTATATGAAAGGACCATCAGCTAAAGGGATATTCGGACCAGCTGCCAGCAAGAAAGCACACCAGGAGCTTAAGGAGGCCCTAGACACAGGAAGGGATGTTGACTGGGAAAGCCAAACTGTGCATCTGCTGGCAGTGATTGCGAAGGTTAATTCTTTTGATTTCGGGCTGCAAGAGCTCCCTGCTGCGCTGCAAGTCCTACTTCAGTGACTGGTTTTGACCTAGCTGGGAGCCCACACTAAAGCCACAGAGAGGCCAAACTCTGTTTCTCAAACTTAAAATTCCAAGTTTGGTGTTTTTCTTCTCTGTCTCCTTTTCTGTTCCTCTTGTTCTGCCCCTGGTTTCTGGCATGCACTTGGGAAACTCACTTCGTGCTCTTCCTGAGTGCTGTCTTTCTCTGGCCTGTTACTAAACACTTGAGGAATCTCAAATGGAATTATGTTAATTTTTTCCTTTTAAATTTGGAGTTGCAATTTTCTGGGGCTGTAGGTTTGGCTGCGGTTTTTTGGGACCTCGTCTAATTTAGTTGGTTCATGAGGTGACACACAACAGACTTAAGGTTCTGAAGCAGTTTTGGGAAGAAAGAAGGCTGCCTGCCCACAACTGCAAGACTATTCTGAGGGTCGCCGCTCTATCATAATACAGACTATGCAATTCAGCAACATAATCGTAAACAGAGCTCAAAATGAAAGAGCTGCTGTGAAGCATCTATGAAATATTAGTATGCAAATGTAAAATAACTTCTTAATAAACAGAAAGGAAGGGCCAAAAAAGCAACTACTTTCTTAAGTGGTGCTATGAGTTTTAAAGACTTTTATCTGCGCCTACAGCGAAACAAAACATACGGAAACCATTCCAGCGTCACATGTTTAGTGAACGTAAGTTGAAAAAAATACAAATAGCTTTTGAAAATCTTGCAAGTTTAGAGGAGAGGAGGGAAAGGAAAGATATTGTGAGTATGTCACACTTAAGAATTGTGACCAAAACTGTCTCAGGACTTACAAACTATTCTTTAGACACAAACTTCTATTTTGCAAGACTGAGGGCCTGTTACTTAGCTGGATACTCAAAAACTTTTCTGGCACTTGTATTGCATTCTATATGCGCTGCTTATTTGGAACAAAAACTAAAAGGTATTGCCTAGAAACTCATCAGCAAGGAAGTACATTCCCTGCAAACCTGCAATTGCCAGACATACAGATAGATAGTCATACCCTGGCTTAAGACAGGAGTCAACAGCACTTTGCAGGGTTAGTACGCTACTCTTCTGTTGTGGAAAGCACAGAAAAATTGTTTTCTAAACAAGAGAAGCATCTGCTTTTGATGAATGCTGGAAAAATGAATTTATGTTTTAAATTTAAAAAGCTTAAGCTTTTAAACATTAGCAAAACTACCAAAATTACCAGAATTTTTGGTTTTGATGGTAAAATACCAAGCCGAAATTCTACTGAATCTATTGAAGACAGCAAGAGTGCGATTTTTTAAGTTCAAAGTATATACTGTCTGTTTAATAACCTCTTTACATTTGGGATAAAGCAATCTTCAAATGGGTATATTTTACCTGAACTTGAAATAATTTCTGTAAAAAGTCAGACAACATGCAGACAGCAGGTCTTTAATATTGGATAAGCAAGTAAAACTTGCATCAGTAAGTACAAAGCGTGATCCATTCCATTATTTTCAGAGTTAAGATGATCCTGAGGCAATGAAGGAGAAGTGCGGAACCACTTCCATTGCTAGCGTTCAGATATCACACTAGTGATACCTGGGCTGGAATATTGTGTGCACATGCTTTAAACTTGTTCCCTTGAAAGTAATAAACAATGATAATGTAGCAGAGTTCACTAAGCTCCAGCCAGAACACAGTAATACAGGGCCTGAGTTCTCTTTCAAGGTTTGAGAAAGAAGGGTTGTTACTCTCCAGAAACAAGGATTTTGTCATCTCTGCTCGTGAGGTCTAGCAAGAACACTGGTTCTACAGCAGTTACTTGAAGACTTGATTGCTACTAAAATGAAGACCAGATCATTATCACCGTTTTCCTATATGAAACACCCTTCTCCATTTCTCTTTAATTCATTCTAACAGGTTGGTTAGCCTCCCACCAGTTTTTCCTTTCAGAAAACCAAGTAGGATTTATTTTATTATTGGAACAGTAGCCCTGATAAAAGGTCCAGTAACAACAGGCTAAGCACTCAAATAATGGGATGCTACTTGTTGTTAGAGAGCAAGAAGTCATCTTGCCACAAGAAAGATGACAACTGCTCTGTGGACCCATGGTAGGCTTGGGGCAGGGGGGGAGCTGAATTTTTAGTTGTGTCTGCATCCCTCTTTAAGAACAAAAGTAATGCAATGTGTTTTGGCCTTCAGACCTTGTCATTTATATACTAGATTAATTTCAGCGTGGATCAGGAGAGGAGAATTCGGTATGTTTGCAAGAACGATAGAATTTTCTACAGCTATATTCAGTGCACTGCTCTATGTTTGTGATCATGAGTGCATTAGAATACTAAAATGAGAAGCTCATAGATTACCCGCATGATGACCTCCCACTGCAGATACACGGCTCAAGTGCAGAGATTAAATAAAATTGAATACTAGATAGCTGAAAGTGATAGGAACATTTAATTTGTAACCCTTTTGTTCTAGCGGGTGCAGATACTAACCCCAAGTTAGGTTTGGCAATGACACAACCTAGTCATAACACATTTATCTTTTTTTTTTTTTTTTTTCATATGCAGGTCAAACTCAATATTTAAGTGACGGGAAGAGTTGTGAGTGTAAAAGGACTACTGCAAACGTACACAATCTGGAATCAAGTTCTGCTTCATTATGTTTTCCTTGAGTAGCACTACTACTCCTGATCAAGACTCTACTTTTAGATTCTGTAAGCAAAACTCTAATTTTGTGACATGTAGCAATTTTATCATTCATGTGATTTACATTTTTCTTGCGGTTCCCTGTACAGCAGTCATGAGACCTTCTTCAAGATGAAGTTTTACCGTTTTCTATTCTTATTTAAGTATTGGAAACAGATCAGTGAAATACAGCTACAACATTTCTTTAGTGGGAGCTCATTCATTTTCTGACTACCACCGTATTCTCGTTGTTCAAAACCCTTCACTAGATGGCTCTTAACAGAAAGTACAAACATTGGAAGTACATAGGGAAGGAGTATACGATCAGAATTATGGAAAAAGATCTGTAAACGGAATTACCACCATGCAGGCTGCTAACTGACAACTCATAATCTCTCTGCAAACATGTACAGGTCAGGCAGTGAGACATTCAATCCTTGTCCTGTCCCCTGACGGCCTCCCCAGGCCCCCCCAGACCCCTTCTTACTGCATCTCTACACTGACTTTTTCAGAACAAGTTAAACCGTTTGTCGTTTGAGTAACAAAAAAAATCTTTCAAATTCTGCCCCTCCTTCAGGAGCTATACAACTAATAAACACTTACCACATCGACTCAAAAGCAGGGCCAGCGAAATCGCATTTCAAGTTGTCTATAAAGACTAAAGCTGTTCCAAATGCCTATTACAATGTAGAATTTCCCTCTGCCGCAGACAGACAGGAGAGATGACAGTATGTTGGCACAGCAGGTTTTTAGGTGAACAACTGTGCCAACATCTTGCCTCCCCTCCAGCTCTGCATAAAGGAACTTCTTGGAAAGGCATCTGTGGGAATTGTATAATCTTTTACTGTGATTTGTTTGATCTGAAATAGAAAACCAAAATTTTGGTAGAAGCTTCACACTGCTATGTAAAACATCTGAATATCAATCTCACAGTACAGTGTACAGTAACTTTAATGTGAGTTGGTTTCTACACCTTAGGCTATGAGATCTAAAAAAAAGCCCTGACAAAGGGCCCGGTTTTTAGCTCTGTGCCCATAGCAGTTGCAGAGCAGAGGCAGTGTTTACTTAACTATTTTTCATAAATCAATAATGTATTCATTACAACACATCAATAATATTCAAGAGGGAGGATGGTCGATCTAGACATGTATCCTATATACTGTAGTAGAAGCATGTTCTCCAGTGACTTTATCTTAAGTCCTCGTTTTCTGGACTTGGTCAGTCTCTTTGTCCTAGATTCACCTAAACAAAAAAAGTGATGCCAAAGGAAGAGATTTAAAACACAAACATTTGCTGTTATAAAAACATATCAGCAGCTTCCAGACTACTACTGGATTTTTGGGGATGAGGAGAAAAGCAAAAGAAAAGTTATTTATTTACATTGGCTACAACATCTTGAACAAAAGACAAGTGCATTCATGGTCGCTGGGCACCCTGGTAGCATAACATTTTGTAAGTAATCTTTGAAGAAGCTGTGTTCAGGTAAACCCTTTCAAAGCTGTGGCTGTTGCACAATGTAGCCTCCTTCAGGTGTTATTGTGCTATCACTGATGAAATCACTTAACACTGTACAACCCGGTGAAGTCCAAAAAGAGCAGTGAAGACGGGAAGGCACGCTTTTCCATGCTACAGAAATAGAATAGAAACCATTATGGAACTAAGCACTTCAACACATTTCAAAATACCACAAGAGAGCACCTTTTGTGGTCCTTGTTAACACTTGTGGCTTTAATTATCGTTACAATTAGCATGCAAGCTGTCATCTTACGGAATTAAAAGTCTGTTTTTCCACCAATTATTCCCTTGTAAGAAAACAGTGCAGAGTTGAAGACTTGTGAATGCCACTACGTTTTAAAGAGTCCCTTCGGATTTATTTTAAAATCCACTTTAAGGAAAAGCTCTTAAATCTACCATTTGGAAATATTATCACTGAATTCCATTAGAATTTTCCATTCAGGTTACTGTATCTCAGGACCGGAAAAAGTTTCAGTTCTTCAAAATGGGAAGCAATTTGCAAGTTCACAGTTCTTATTCCTTAAAAATTGTGGATATACAGAAAAAACATGTTTACTTGCGTGTTCTGTGTTTGCTAAGCCTTTCTGCCTTTAGAATTTGGGTTACAAATATATTTGAAACAGGTATGCTCATACACAACTTTTCTTTACCATTACCATACAGATCTCATAAGTGAGTATGGTTATGTTAAAACTTTTGCAACAGCTCTGCATTTGCTTAAGCTAACAACTTTTCCAAGACTTTTTTGAATTGAAAACTGCCTATATCTGGGATCTGACTCTGCAGAATGTTTGCATGTAAGTGTACTCACATCAGTAGAGGGGTTTTATATTCTGACACAACACATAATAAACAAGAATTAAACTAAACAGCAGTGTCAACAGACAAGATCACAGGGTGCATTAGCATTGATGTTCTCCAACCTGCCAACCTTATGTCTCACACAATCACTTCTGGCCTAACAAAGCCTGTTGTTTTGGAGGGCAGCGTATGAACTGCAGCTTAGTCTGGACTTAGGCCAAGGGAGGTGCTATTTCACAGCAGCTTATCCTAGCTGTGCCACTAACCCAAAGAGTCTGGATTTGGCATGCTGTGACAACCCAAAATCTAATCAGTTCGAGCTCCTGGCAAGGCTATGCTTTGCAGCAGTAACGGGCTGCCTCTGGAAGCTAACATCCCGTCTGAAAAACCCATCACCGAAACGGAAAGCAGAGCTGTGTAAAGCTTGCAGAACTACCATGAGCAGCTTGCAGGACAGGGCAGTTCTGTCAATCTGCTGATAAAGTACCATCGCTGCCACAGCTCATTTTAGACAAAGTTTATTGTGAAAGAATAAAGGAAGCTGTAAATATCTAATATAATCAATTTTTTTCATAGATTTTGTCGAGCTTTCCACAGACCCTACTAGCTAACAAGACAAACAGGTTAACTACCTGGCAATACACCAAATGCTACCAAATGCACAAATGCAACCAACCTGCCTCCTCCAAGGCCAGGTTGTCCCCTGTGATATCAGAGGGAGCATTTAAAGCCTTATCAGAAGCTCTTGGCATCGCAGGACTTATTCTGAAACATCCCCTTGAAACTCTTGCTGGCTGACCTCTATCAAGGACTGGATGTGACCACTGGAGAAGCTGAGCGAGGAGGAGAGATTGGAAGAACTGAAGGAGTAAATTTTGCAAGTAGTGCCTCTGGTATGGAGGGACTGGTAGAGGCCCGGGACTTCCCTGCAAATTGACAGTTTCCTGTAAAATCCTGTTGGTTCTGACAGTTGTTTGTTGCTGCTGTGGAGTGGGATTTAGGGAGGAAGTGGCACAGAAAAGCGTTCCTTTAGTCAGAACGCTTCCTTAAGGCACTTGAGATTGCTTCACAAAATTACTCTCATAACAAGTGGCCAGCAGTTGCAGTGTCTTAGTGAAGGTAGTACCTCTGCTGTCAACCAGGCATGGACAACAAGTCCAAGACCAGAAGCTGGCGAACACCACCATGCTTCCTTCCTGAAAAGTAGAAAGGTGGCATAGAGTACCTTGAAAGCTACACAATACAACTTCCTTAGGAAAGCCTGCAGTGATTTCTCTTCACAGCATATGATTTATCAATGTCGTCCATCCCCTCAAAGACATGGGCTTCAGTAATGCTAGCATGTCAGTGCAGATCTTACAGTAACCCACAACTGAGCTGCTGTTGGTGATTTTTGAATGGTAGTGCTGCTAAGTCATGGAAAAGGCACATGCTTTCCTCTCTTCAGAAGTCATGTCATTTCTACAAGTTTAATGAAATACACGCTTTTAAAGAAGCAGCAGCCACTGAAGTGGTGTTACATTATGTTCCCTGAGGGTGGCTGACAAATTGCCTAGAGCCAATCTCCTCATCCTCAAGCAGTTTCTGTCTCTGCTGCACCACATCAGGCAAAACTCATCAACAAGCAGGATGGACTCCAGCAATCTTGCCATCTGCATTGGACCAAACATTGACCAAGGAGAACCTGCTCCTGCTGGAGGTGCTGATGGGGGTAAAAGACAAGATATGCTGAATTTACCAACCAGCTACACCAATCTGGGCCAATCAGAGCATTCCTGTTGAGAGGTACCTTGCTGTCTCCTCTCCTGAATGCTTGTGGAGGAGCTTTTCATAAGAGCAGCGACATAGCTGCAGCTTTCTGCACATGAGAAAGGGTCAGGAGTCAGAAAGGCTGTTTGATGCTTTTACTGCCCCTTGGATTGAAATCAGTGGTTTTATGTGAGCACGTGAAAGTGCTGGTGGAGCACCTTATTAACAATCACATGGAAGCATTTGGAAAAAAGGTTGCTTGCGTTCTAAACCCCTCAGTTGAGGAGTCACCTGTGCCTGTAGACAGCTCCACGGGCATGGAGATGGACAGAGGATCATCACAGACTGCAGCTGCTGATCCTGTTTCCTTAATGTGTTACTGCATCTGTGAAAAGCCAGAGTTTCTGAGTTCTCAAGATACTATGGCAGTCTTTTCCTACTGGAAGACTTCCTAAAACTTCGGTGACAAGATTCACAAAATGTTAACCATCTGCCCTCCACATGCACGTTGAGCACGGGCTCTGAGAGCGATGCTCTTAGCTCAAGGGCGCTTCTGGTGGAACTGGAAACAGAACGTTGCTCACTCAACCCAGCTCATCCCGCAGTCTGTGTTTTGTCATGGCCTCTCAGGACAAACATGAAGAAAAATGCTTTTTGGTAATACCTGATAGTGGTAATGCTGTCAGTGTCCTGTTTTACACTTGTGTTATCACAGTTAGCTCTATTCAGAACTGCTTACTCTTCAGGGTGAGCTGAAACCTGATAGTCTGGACTCTGACTTCTAATATATGCTGACTGAGATGTCATTTCCGAAAGCGTTTCCAGTCAGTGCAGCAGACATTAGAGAGAACATGGCATCAGCACAGGTCCTAGAAGAAAACTTATATAGGTTTAAGGTGGGTTTTGCTTCTGGTTTTATTACTTCTGAGAAGTTACTTCACTGCACATGCTTTTGCTTTCTAGAGCTGTGTTCCTAATGAGTGTAGTGACCACAAAATAGAGGCAGATAGATACAGACTGTCCACCAGATGCATTTCTGGATAGACTGCTCTCTCTGCCTTTACTCCTCCCAGACTCAGGGGCATTCTTCTCACAAGAATGAAAGAATGAATCTCCAGTCTCTATTGTGAAGTTAACTGTGAAATGAAGGCAGATGCTTGCTTCTCTATGAGCTGTGGTTCTCTTCCTTTCAGCTACTAATTTCAGTGTGGAGAAATAACAGTATCCAGTCTGAGAGAGGTGGGGAACATGGATGTGAGCAGTTACCCAGACACTGGGTAACTGTTCTGCCTCTCCCTGGCAGGCCCCAACATGGCTGTGATGGGACTATGCCATGGATGGGGCCATGGGCACTGGAGGGCAGTGAGCTGAGCAGGGAACAGCCTTGTGCCCAGGCAGCAACAAGGGCCAGCAGCACCCGGGGCAGTGTGAACAGGGCTCAGTACAGAGAGAAAAAGGAGGGATTATCCCCCTCTGCTCAGCGTGTGTCAGACCTCACTTGGGTACTGCGTCCACTTTGGGCCCTCCATACAGGAAAGACATTGACAAACTGGAGGGATTTCATGGGAGGCCATCAAGACAGTGCGGGCTGGAGATGAGCATCCCCAGTCACTAAGGAAGAAATATGTGTGCTAAAGCCAGCCGAAGCCCACTGAGCTCTTAAAAGTTCATTTTATTGGTTATTCAGTTTTTATACTTCATGTCAGGCTGATCGACATATGCACACATATTGTTATTATAGTTTTCCTATGTTATTACATGGTTTCCCTCCTAACCCCTGC
Source organism: Morus bassanus (assembly GCA_031468815.1). Lineage (NCBI taxonomy): Eukaryota > Metazoa > Chordata > Aves > Suliformes > Sulidae > Morus > Morus bassanus. The sequence goes on along the minus strand of CM062600.1, from coordinate 18,195,431 downwards.
CTACCTTGTTAGGAGAAATCACTGCAAAAGCAATAGCCAGGACTTACAGGTAGGCAAATCAAAATGTGCTTTTGAGATCAAAGGAAAGAGAGTGAATAGGACCAGAGACATCCTGCTCTTCCCTCGCCCCCACCTGCTTCACGTTCCCACCTGCAGCAGCATCCGGTGTTTCCAGAAGCTAAGGTTCCTCTGCAGCAGGAAAGTGAAACCCAGTGCCTTTTTTGCCAGGTACCTACATGCCCCTGCTGCTGCCTGGGTGGGTGGAAGCTCTGCACCCCTGGCTGCAAAACACGCATCCAGGCCACAGCACTCACCATATCAGCAGCCACCTTGCACAGTCTCCCCAGCATTTGCTTGTAACTGCCCAGTTGTCCCTGTCCTTCTTGGACAGGAACTTCATGCCCTGTGCACCTACCAAGGGGCTGAAAGCATGCAGAGGGACACTTAAGCCAGGTGCATATCCAGCCTTGTGGTCCGCCAGAGTATGAACAAAGGCACAGCACATCACCACTGTGCCGGGCGGCAGGGGGAGCTTGTAAATACCCCGCTGCTGTGTTTCAGGGACAGGCTGAGCTAAGTATTAGTGGCTGGAAGGCCAGCGCCATCTCCCCCCCATCTGAGCTGGGCAGGAGAAGTAGAAGTGGCTCTTCCTCTTAAGCAGCATCTCGGCTTCATTCAGGAAAAACGGTGCCCACACAGCCATACCAGCGCTATGGTCCAGCCTGCTCTCAGACACCAACCGCATGTTTGGCCGGAATGCTCTAAAAGCTTGGGGGCTCTAGAGTTCTGCCGCTGTACTTCAGAGCACAATAGGGCCTCCTGTGTGTATATACAGGGACTGTTTCCCTCTGGGTGAGGGGTTTGCCAAGGAAGAGGAGCAGTTTCTTCTCATGCTGATTTCTGTGAATCCTGGCCTCCTGACTCTGGGAAGAGCCAGCTGTTGACAAGCATTCCTCTCCAAGCTTCCCGGCAAAGAGCCTTTCTTGCTGGATTGCACCTCTTGCCCTCAAAAGTTGTTTTCTTTCCTTTGGTTCTTTAGACTACCTTTCTAAAGATACAGCATTACGAATGTATCCTTTGATTACTTAGTTTAGATTAACATACACCAGTTGTGGGGTTTTTTCTGTACTGCTTTTTGCATATGAAAGCAAAATTTATTATTCTAAATAACAGAGGAGTGGGCCACAAAGTGCTTTGGAAGTAAATCCCTGATTACAGATTAACCTGAAGAAGCAAAGAAGGTGTTTTTTTCAGGTGTAGTTAATATAGCCAAGCATATTTTTTCCATGTCAGGAAAAAAAAATATCGCTGCCTTTAAACAAGAGACTGTGGCTACTTAGATATGACACATAAAACATGCATTTAGCTATATAAATCAGAGCTAAGAACTTCTGTAGAAAATATCCTAGATGTTGCAAACTTGTTAGAGATCCACTTAGTTCCTCTAAGTTTATGTTGGCTTAGATTCCGTAAAGGTTCTTTGGTTTGTTTTTGGCCATGGCTTGGTTTAATGGCAAAAAATTGGTATTTTAGCAGCTTTGAGGAATATTTGTTTCTTGAACTGTCATCAGGTCTCTTGATCTCCAAATTAAGAAAGTAAACCACACTTCAAGAATGTCTGAAGTAGACAAATGAACCTATGGTCTAGCAAAATGGGATCTGACAAGATACATCCCAGAGTCCTGAGGGAATTGGCTTATGTAGTTGCCAAGCCACTCTCCATGATATTGAAAAGTCATGGCAGTCAGGTGGAGTCCCTGGGGACTGGAAAAAGGGAAACATTGTGCCCATCTTTAAAAAGGGTAGAAAGGAGGACCCTGGGAGCTACCAACCTGTCAGCCTCACCTCTGTGCCTGGGAAGATCATGGAACAGATCCTCCCAGAAGCTACGCTAAGGCACATGGAAGACAGATGATTCAAGGCAGCCAGCATGGCTTCACCAAGGGCAAGTCCTGCCTGACCAACCTCGTGACTTTTTGTGATGGAGTGACTACATCAGTGGGCAAGGGAAAAGCAACAGATGTCATCTGTCTGGACTTCTGTAAGGCCTTTGACGCAGTCCCCCACAGCATCCTTCTCTCTAAATTGGGGACATATGGATTTGATGGGTGGACTGTTTGGTGGATAAGGAATTGGTTGGATGGTCACATCCAGAGGGTAGTGCTCAATGACTCAATGTCCAGATGGAGACTGGTGACGAGTGGTGTCCCTCAGGGGTCCGTACTGGGACCAGTACTGTTTAATATTTTCATCAATGACATAGTGGGATCAAGTGCACCCTCGGCAAGTTTGCAGACGACACCAAGCAGAGCGGTGCAGTTGACGCACCAGAAGGATGGGATGTCATCCAAAGAGACCTGAACAAGCTGGAGAGGTGGGCCTGTGAGAACCTCATGAGGTTCAGCAAGGCCAAGTGCAAGGTCCTGCACCTGGGTCAGGGGAACCCGCAGTATCAATACAGGCTGGGGGATGAAGGGATTGAGAGCAGCCCTGCGGAGAAGGGCTTGGGGGTACTGGTGGACAAAAAGCTGGACATGAGCCAGCAATGTGTGCTCACAGTCCAGAAAGCCAACCATATCCTGGGCTGCATCAAAAGGAGCATGGTCAGGAGGTTGAGGGAGGTGATTCTGCCCCTCTGCTCCACTCTGGTGAGACCCCACCTGGAGTGCTGCGTCCAGCTCTGGAGCCCTCAGCACAAGAAGGACATGGAACTGTTGGAGAGGGTGCAGAGGAGGCCACAAAAATGATCTGAGGGCTGGAGCGAGCACCTCTCCTACGAGGACAGGCTGAGAGCATTGGGGTTGTTCAGCTTGGAGAAGAGAAGGCTGCGGGGAGACCTTACTGCTGCCTTTCAGTACTTAAAGGGGCTTATAAGAAAGGTGGGTCAGACTTTTTAGCAGGGTCTGTAGCAACAGGACAAGAGGTAATGGTTTTAAACTAAAAGAGAGTAGATTCAGACAAGACATAAAGAAGACTTTTTTTACAATGCAGGTGGTGAAACACTGGCACATGTTGCCCAGAAAGGTGGTAGATGCCCCATCCCTGGAAACATTCAAGGTCAGGCTGGATGGGGCTCTGAGCAACCTGATCTTGTTGAAGATGTCGCTGCTTACTGCAGGGCGGGGCTGGACTAGATGACCTTTAAAGGTCCTTTCCAACCCAAACGATTGATTCTGTGATTCTATGAAAATATATTATACCCCACCATTCTTCACCACAGTCTTTCTCACACTAGATGTGCTGATTTTCCCCCTTCTGGGGCTGGAATTCTGGCATGACTATTTGCACTGATTTGGTCAAGTACATTTCTCCTGACTGAATTTCCAGAGTATTTAGAGTTGATAAATGGCACGTGATTTTCAGGTGCACTCTTCTGTGTTGTATCAGCTAGAAATTTCTCTGCTTTTTCCAAAAAGATCTGTAGAGCAATTACACATTAGTTCAGATTTTTTTTCTTTTTTTTTTTTTTTTTACCTTCAGAATAGTCAGTGAGTTTAGGAATATTTGCAACAAGATTTTAGAACTCTCCTTTACAGGTCTGCCACTTTTTTTCTTTTTATCACCTTTCCATACCATCTATATGGAATTAAAGAAACCACCCCACAAAGCCAATTGAGAAATGCAATAACTAAGCATTAAAAGGTCTGCTTCAGTATCTTCCAGGCCAAGATAAAGCCTTCTTTAATCTACAGAGTTGTTTAAAGTATAATTGACTTCTGGTTGTGAATTAGGGAGACAACATCGGCAGTTGTTGTCTGCTTGCATTTATCTGTACCATAGGTAACACTTCAGACCAATGTGCACATCCTTGCTAAATAGCAATCACTGAAATGAGAGTAATGGTCACAATGGGCTGGTATATTAAACCAAATGCAACTAAAATTAAGAGTATCATGAAAAACACAAAGGCAAATGAGACATTACAACCTCTTGTGCGCCATATTCATGGAGGATGCCATACAAGCTGTAGTTTTATTATAACCTCACCTCTCATTTGTATCCATGAAATTAACAGTCGTCTTTAGAAAGTCCAGCAGGGGGCGGTATTTTTCCTGCATTTGAGCACATTTTGGGTTTTTTGTTTGTTCGTTTGTTTTTTGTTTTTGTTTTTTCGGGGGGCTTTTTGGGGGGGGGGGGGTTGTTTGTTTTTGTTTTTTGTTTTTTTCAAAACTGTATTATTAAACTCACCTGAAGAACAGACCAATACAGTCTGGGTGTTATGTTATTCAGGCTACTTTTTGCAGGCAAAAGGTGGCGATTTTAAGTTTTCTTAAAGTGCAGAATCAAAGATGGATTAGCTCATTTATTTGTAGCAACAGGTAGGACACCAAAAAGAAGTGGGACTTTTTGATCCTGACAGTATATTATAAACACTAGTGGTACAGGTAGTGCTCTGTAATGCACCAATGGGGGCTGGTGGGTGTGAAGGCACACCACCTAAGCTGGGTGGCCCACCTAGGCTGCAAGAGCAGGCTGCCAGCTCCTTAACCCTTCATACCCACACATTGCAGTATGCCAGGCCCAGAAATTTCACTGAAGTCTTTTCCCTAGTGCTGAATTAATTATTGTGGCCTGAAGTATTTTTTTCTTTAAATATATCTTCATGAGTGCACTACTGTTGGTCCTCATATTCTTCAGAATATATCTTATACATATTCAACTCACTGACTACAAAGTCTTATACATCTTTTTATATCTGGCACCTTGTGAATTTAAATTGAATTCAAATTTACCTAGTTTTACTAATATCTTTATGGGGAAAAGTTATTCAAAACTCAACCAACAACCATGACAAAAATCTTACTCGATAAGCATTCATATAAACCTGAAAAAATATGCTTATATTCAGTTGCAAAACACTTGGACTGACTTCTTTGTTCATTGAGAAACCTATAGAATTAAACAGAAGATGGTGATCATACTGGAGGATTCTTGGAGAATCACTGCTGTGCAATAAGAACAGTATATGCTACATAATTCTGTAGGAGGATTTTGAAAAGCTGCAAAAATATGCAGTTCCCTGTTAAACTCTACAGCTGTTTAGTTTCTACAGAGAACTGTTTACAAACTGTATGCAATTCTGATTTTCTGTATGAAGTAATCTGAACAGAAAAAAAAAATCTTCAATTTATGGACAGCTTAGGGACTGGCTGTCCCCTTAATTTTTGAAATAAGAGAACTGATCCACTGGAAGTTGCATCAGTTGTGCTTTTATTCAGATACTAGTGCTTACCCTAGCCAAACTGTGTACTTTTTCTGCTTTGGATCTACTCACATCATTTCATTGCTATTGCACTATTTCTTGTGCAATTTACGAAGTGCTGGAGATTTGAAAAGCCCATTGAGGACTTCCTGCCTTATGTTGAAGACATGGTGAAAACTCTTTTTTGAGAAACTTCCATGCTTCTTGGAAAGGTGGTGGTAGATCCAAAGAAATACTGGGGCAAAAGTTGTTCAGATCGAAGATTTCTGATGGCGTCTGTGCAAATTAACCTGTGAGGTACATATAGCTGAAAATGGTGTTGATTATACAGGGATGTTTTGGTTACTGCTGACTGGGCTTACACAGAGTCAAGGCCTTTTCTGCTCCTCAGCTCCTCACCCCACCCCACCAGCGAGTGGGCTGGGGGTGGGCAAGAAGTCAGGAGGAGACACAGCTGGGACAGCTGACCCCAACTGACCACAGGGATATCCCACACCATATGACATCATGCTCAGCATATGAAGCTGGGGGGAGAAGAAAGGGGGGGCATGTTCAGAGTGATGGCGTTTGTCTTCCCAAGTCACTGTTACACGTGATGGAGCCCTGCTTTCCTGGAGATGGCTGAACACCTGCCTGCCCATGGGAAGGAGTGAATGAATTCCTTGTTCTGCCTTGGTTGTGTGCACGGCTTTTGCTTTACCTCTTAAACTGTCTTTATCTCAACCCAGGAGTTTTCTCACTTTTACCCTTCTGATTCTCTCCCCCATCCCACTGTGGGGGGAGTGAGCGAGCGGCTGTGTGGGGCTTGGTTGCCAGCTGGGGTTAAACCGTGACAGAAATGTTGACTTTATTCACAGAAATTGTAGCTTCTCCTTTTTGTGCTGTGTAAGGGAATGAGAGAGATGTTTATCTGTGTTTGTGCTTCTTTTGTGTTGTGGTTTGTGGTTCAAGAAAGACTGATTCTGATGTGGGAAACTTAACTAAAGAATGACTTGGTGCTGCGTTAATTTTAAAATACGTTAAGTAGACCCTTACCAAGATATTTCAGAATTGCTACCGTGCGCGCACACACACACACATACACACACACTTACCTATCCATGAATCAATCAATAAACCTTTCTGTACACACGCATGCACACAGGACAGCAGCGGATATAAGCAAGTTTCATCAGGTGATGGAAAAGGAGGGAAGAACTTTGAAATAGGTTTCCTTCTGTACATGCCAACTTTCCTCCAGTTCCTTCTTCTTCTTGAGCAAACAGAACTACTTTCTTTAGTACCATTATTAACCAGGTCTTTTCTTCCCCAAGTAAGCCTACTTTTTCCTTCTTGAATGGCAGTAAGTAGGCAGTTTCATTCCATTTCCCACTCAATTATGTCCATTTCCCTTTTCCTTACTCTCGAGTTAGGCATGCATTTCAGCACTGGAAAAATTTTCAGCTCTAAAAGAACATGAATGCAGCAGTGAATATAAAAAGTGAGCTCCCACAACTTAAATTGGTAACTAATCTTAACAATCAGTTAATAGAGTAGAAACTAGCTATCAGAAATAATGCAATTTATTCCTGAATGATTAAAGATCAGACAGACATGCTCTACGGAGCTGGCAGAAGCCATGAATGGAACTGCTTCTAAGTACATCCAAAATACTTAACGCTAGGGAACATTTGTCAATGGAGCTACTGAAAACCAAGTATTCTTCAAGTACTAGCATACGTATGTTCTTGGAACCAATCTGAGAAATAACTTGGTTATGAAAGAGAATGTTTTAAGAAACTGTTACCAGCAGCCAACCTAGACTTGAATTGATTTATCTAGTCGAGGTGTAACTTCACCATATCATCTTCTATACTTCCAGTCACACTCATTATGGCAGGCCAGCAAAATCTTTGTCATTTACTGAAAAAAATTCCAAGGTAAGAACCAAACAATGATTGACAAACAGCTTTCAATACAGTGCTCTGTTTGCGGAGCATTTCTTGTTTTGACTTATGCAGTAGGTCTGTGTGTGCTATGAGAGAACAATTATAATCTCCCTCCAGAAAAGACGTTTTCCAGTTGATCTGGATGAAGACGGGCCTTTGTCTTGCAGAACAATTTTGACAGCTACTCTTCAGACAAGTCAACAGATTGAAACAAGCAGTTTGTTTTTACTTGTGCCATGATGACAAAAGTATGAAAGAACAGGAATCTTTGTTCTGTGCCTTTTCTTGCCTCACTGCGTATCTCAATTGTGGTAGCAATTATCAAGCAGCAGGGGAGAGTAAAATCAATGCTACATACAACGTGTAGTCACGTGAAATCAGACAGAGATTTTAAGTGCCAAGTCCCGTCCAGAGGGTAATGGGATCACTGGAGATACAAAGTCTCTTTACTTCCTCTTTCACTTATTTCTGAAGATACTTTGTGTTACGCATTTCCATTACCTTTTCCTTTTTTCCCCCCAGTGCTATTTTCCTATTTTGGACAACCTTTGTGCTGTATTCACATGGTATTCCATGATCACAGGAGCTGAGCTTGCCAACTGCTGTTGAATCTTGCTGACTAACAAAGGTCACCCACTGGTCTGCCTGGTGGAGTGCTTATGTGTTGCATTCCCCAGCTCCCTCCTGGACGAATTCTCTCCTCTGGCAACATGAAGAGGCCTCCAAGTTCCCTCTACTGCTGTGTCAAAGGGGGAGCAGAGTATATAAGTGCTAGTAACAAGAAATATCTGTTAGGATGATAAGTGAAGCACAGTACCTGAGCATTTTTAAGGATTGTCATTCATAAAAGAGAAGTTATAAACCAAACATTGTGAACAGTGAAGTTAATTCCACAGCTGTATCTTCATCCTAAACAAGGATGGAACAGTAGTTATGCTGACACCAGCAAGGTCAGAATCTCACTCCAGGCCATTGCCTTCCCCTTCCTTATAATTCTGCCCTGTCTTGTATTTGGCAAGAAAGATATGGATCATTTTCTTTGTTCTTGTTCAGCTCTTTTCTGCACTGTTTACCATTCTTCTGAACCTATCAGACCAACTTTAACATAAATTTTAAATCCATTCCCACAAAAACCAAGTAAACCAGTTATCCTTTACCTGAAGTGCACTTATTGAGAATATGTTTATTATGATGTAGTAGATACGATTTACAGTATCTATAGTCTGCTAGACATACTGTTTCTACAGTGCAATTGTTTCCTACAGAAATAATAAGATTATGCCGTAACTCATCTCTCTTCCCAGAATATGTTGTTTTCTATGTAGTTTGTTGGGGATAAGGCTCAGTATAGTTTAGGCTCTACAGGCGTATTGCCTTGTGTAAAGTTGGAGCCGAAACAAAAAATTTCAGTGCAGCTGAAATGCAATTTTTCAGAAATGCCAAGTCAAAACTTTACAGAATGTTTAAAAAATTTTAACTTCTTGGTCCAGTCCAGCAAGCCTCAGAAAATTCTGAATGCTTCACTAGATGTGACTTTTGGTTTCCAATCCATTCTTAGTTGAATGAAATCCAGTTCAAAGCAGCAAACAAAAGGAAATGCCTAACACACTAAAATAAATACCTAAACAGTTGCATCTTCTGATAAACTCTGGGAATTTATAGTATTATATAACATCAGATTGTAATCAAAAGCATCCTGTAACATGCTGCCTTTCTAATGAATGCTGCTACATTCTGTCTAGTTAAGGCTTTAGTCAGTTGTCAATACCCACACCAAAGCATCTTCATGATCTGCTGTTGAAATGCCTTCTTTTTCAGGGTGAGGGGCATATGAAAACTATAGTCTGCATGTCAGTACAGCTCCAAGTATGTCTTGCCCAGGTTGTTTTACCTGGAATCATCTTTTTTTAACATATGAAGTTACGAGGTAGGAGTAACATGTTTGCATTATGACAGTGACGTTTATTTGGGAGGAAGGTCAGACAAAGAATATTTGATTCATGGGACATTTTTTTAAAAAATGTGACTCCAGATTTGAAAAGAAAAAGGTCACCTCTCTTTCTCTGGCCTGTTACTAAACACTTGAGGAATCTCAAATGGAATTATGTTAATTTTTTCCTTTTAAATTTGGAGTTGCAATTTTCTGGGGCTGTAGGTTTGGCTGCGGTTTTTTGGGACCTCGTCTAATTTAGTTGGTTCATGAGGTGACACACAACAGACTTAAGGTTCTGAAGCAGTTTTGGGAAGAAAGAAGGCTGCCTGCCCACAACTGCAAGACTATTCTGAGGGTCGCCGCTCTATCATAATACAGACTATGCAATTCAGCAACATAATCGTAAACAGAGCTCAAAATGAAAGAGCTGCTGTGAAGCATCTATGAAATATTAGTATGCAAATGTAAAATAACTTCTTAATAAACAGAAAGGAAGGGCCAAAAAAGCAACTACTTTCTTAAGTGGTGCTATGAGTTTTAAAGACTTTTATCTGCGCCTACAGCGAAACAAAACATACGGAAACCATTCCAGCGTCACATGTTTAGTGAACGTAAGTTGAAAAAAATACAAATAGCTTTTGAAAATCTTGCAAGTTTAGAGGAGAGGAGGGAAAGGAAAGATATTGTGAGTATGTCACACTTAAGAATTGTGACCAAAACTGTCTCAGGACTTACAAACTATTCTTTAGACACAAACTTCTATTTTGCAAGACTGAGGGCCTGTTACTTAGCTGGATACTCAAAAACTTTTCTGGCACTTGTATTGCATTCTATATGCGCTGCTTATTTGGAACAAAAACTAAAAGGTATTGCCTAGAAACTCATCAGCAAGGAAGTACATTCCCTGCAAACCTGCAATTGCCAGACATACAGATAGATAGTCATACCCTGGCTTAAGACAGGAGTCAACAGCACTTTGCAGGGTTAGTACGCTACTCTTCTGTTGTGGAAAGCACAGAAAAATTGTTTTCTAAACAAGAGAAGCATCTGCTTTTGATGAATGCTGGAAAAATGAATTTATGTTTTAAATTTAAAAAGCTTAAGCTTTTAAACATTAGCAAAACTACCAAAATTACCAGAATTTTTGGTTTTGATGGTAAAATACCAAGCCGAAATTCTACTGAATCTATTGAAGACAGCAAGAGTGCGATTTTTTAAGTTCAAAGTATATACTGTCTGTTTAATAACCTCTTTACATTTGGGATAAAGCAATCTTCAAATGGGTATATTTTACCTGAACTTGAAATAATTTCTGTAAAAAGTCAGACAACATGCAGACAGCAGGTCTTTAATATTGGATAAGCAAGTAAAACTTGCATCAGTAAGTACAAAGCGTGATCCATTCCATTATTTTCAGAGTTAAGATGATCCTGAGGCAATGAAGGAGAAGTGCGGAACCACTTCCATTGCTAGCGTTCAGATATCACACTAGTGATACCTGGGCTGGAATATTGTGTGCACATGCTTTAAACTTGTTCCCTTGAAAGTAATAAACAATGATAATGTAGCAGAGTTCACTAAGCTCCAGCCAGAACACAGTAATACAGGGCCTGAGTTCTCTTTCAAGGTTTGAGAAAGAAGGGTTGTTACTCTCCAGAAACAAGGATTTTGTCATCTCTGCTCGTGAGGTCTAGCAAGAACACTGGTTCTACAGCAGTTACTTGAAGACTTGATTGCTACTAAAATGAAGACCAGATCATTATCACCGTTTTCCTATATGAAACACCCTTCTCCATTTCTCTTTAATTCATTCTAACAGGTTGGTTAGCCTCCCACCAGTTTTTCCTTTCAGAAAACCAAGTAGGATTTATTTTATTATTGGAACAGTAGCCCTGATAAAAGGTCCAGTAACAACAGGCTAAGCACTCAAATAATGGGATGCTACTTGTTGTTAGAGAGCAAGAAGTCATCTTGCCACAAGAAAGATGACAACTGCTCTGTGGACCCATGGTAGGCTTGGGGCAGGGGGGGAGCTGAATTTTTAGTTGTGTCTGCATCCCTCTTTAAGAACAAAAGTAATGCAATGTGTTTTGGCCTTCAGACCTTGTCATTTATATACTAGATTAATTTCAGCGTGGATCAGGAGAGGAGAATTCGGTATGTTTGCAAGAACGATAGAATTTTCTACAGCTATATTCAGTGCACTGCTCTACGTTTGTCATCATGAGTGCATTAGAATACTAAAATGAGAAGCTCATAGATTACCCGCATGATGACCTCCCACTGCAGATACACGGCTCAAGTGCAGAGATTAAATAAAATTGAATACTAGATAGCTGAAAGTGATAGGAACATTTAATTTGTAACCCTTTTGTTCTAGCGGGTGCAGATACTAACCCCAAGTTAGGTTTGGCAATGACACAACCTAGTCATAACACATTTATCTTTTTTTTTTTTTTTTTTCATATGCAGGTCAAACTCAATATTTAAGTGACGGGAAGAGTTGTGAGTGTAAAAGGACTACTGCAAACGTACACAATCTGGAATCAAGTTCTGCTTCATTATGTTTTCCTTGAGTAGCACTACTACTCCTGATCAAGACTCTACTTTTAGATTCTGTAAGCAAAACTCTAATTTTGTGACATGTAGCAATTTTATCATTCATGTGATTTACATTTTTCTTGCGGTTCCCTGTACAGCAGTCATGAGACCTTCTTCAAGATGAAGTTTTACCGTTTTCTATTCTTATTTAAGTATTGGAAACAGATCAGTGAAATACAGCTACAACATTTCTTTAGTGGGAGCTCATTCATTTTCTGACTACCACCGTATTCTCGTTGTTCAAAACCCTTCACTAGATGGCTCTTAACAGAAAGTACAAACATTGGAAGTACATAGGGAAGGAGTATACGATCAGAATTATGGAAAAAGATCTGTAAACGGAATTACCACCATGCAGGCTGCTAACTGACAACTCATAATCTCTCTGCAAACATGTACAGGTCAGGCAGTGAGACATTCAATCCTTGTCCTGTCCCCTGACGGCCTCCCCAGGCCCCCCCAGACCCCTTCTTACTGCATCTCTACACTGACTTTTTCAGAACAAGTTAAACCGTTTGTCGTTTGAGTAACAAAAAAAATCTTTCAAATTCTGCCCCTCCTTCAGGAGCTATACAACTAATAAACACTTATCACATCGACTCAAAAGCAGGGCCAGCGAAATCGCATTTCAAGTTGTCTATAAAGACTAAAGCTGTTCCAAATGCCTATTACAATGTAGAATTTCCCTCTGCCGCAGACAGACAGGAGAGATGACAGTATGTTGGCACAGCAGGATTTTAGGTGAACAACTGTGCCAACATCTTGCCTCCCCTCCAGCTCTGCATAAAGGAACTTCTTGGAAAGGCATCTGTGGGAATTGTATAATCTTTTACTGTGATTTGTTTGATCTGAAATAGAAAACCAAAATTTTGGTAGAAGCTTCACACTGCTATGTAAAACATCTGAATATCAATCTCACAGTACAGTGTACAGTAACTTTAATGTGAGTTGGTTTCTACACCTTAGGCTATGAGATCTAAAAAAAAGCCCTGACAAAGGGCCCGGTTTTTAGCTCTGTGCCCATAGCAGTTGCAGAGCAGAGGCAGTGTTTACTTAACTATTTTTCATAAATCAATAATGTATTCATTACAACACATCAATAATATTCAAGAGGGAGGATGGTCGATCTAGACATGTATCCTATATACTGTAGTAGAAGCATGTTCTCCAGTGACTTTATCTTAAGTCCTCGTTTTCTGGACTTGGTCAGTCTCTTTGTCCTAGATTCACCTAAACAAAAAAAGTGATGCCAAAGGAAGAGATTTAAAACACAAACATTTGCTGTTATAAAAACATATCAGCAGCTTCCAGACTACTACTGGATTTTTGGGGATGAGGAGAAAAGCAAAAGAAAAGTTATTTGTTTACATTGGCTACAACATCTTGAACAAAAGACAAGTGCATTCATGGTCGCTGGGCACCCTGGTAGCATAACATTTTGTAAGTAATCTTTGAAGAAGCTGTGTTCAGGTAAACCCTTTCAAAGCTGTGGCTGTTGCACAATGTAGCCTCCTTCAGGTGTTATTGTGCTATCACTGATGAAATCACTTAACACTGTACAACCCGGTGAAGTCCAAAAAGAGCAGTGAAGACGGGAAGGCACGCTTTTCCATGCTACAGAAATAGAATAGAAACCATTATGGAACTAAGCACTTCAACACATTTCAAAATACCACAAGAGAGCACCTTTTGTGGTCCTTGTTAACACTTGTGGCTTTAATTATCGTTACAATTAGCATGCAAGCTGTCATCTTACGGAATTAAAAGTCTGTTTTTCCACCAATTATTCCCTTGTAAGAAAACAGTGCAGAGTTGAAGACTTGTGAATGCCACTACGTTTTAAAGAGTCCCTTCGGATTTATTTTAAAATCCACTTTAAGGAAAAGCTCTTAAATCTACCATTTGGAAATATTATCACTGAATTCCATTAGAATTTTCCATTCAGGTTACTGTATCTCAGGACCGGAAAAAGTTTCAGTTCTTCAAAATGGGAAGCAATTTGCAAGTTCACAGTTCTTATTCCTTAAAAATTGTGGATATACAGAAAAAACATGTTTACTTGCGTGTTCTGTGTTTGCTAAGCCTTTCTGCCTTTAGAATTTGGGTTACAAATATATTTGAAACAGGTATGCTCATACACAACTTTTCTTTACCATTACCATACAGATCTCATAAGTGAGTATGGTTATGTTAAAACTTTTGCAACAGCTCTGCATTTGCTTAAGCTAACAACTTTTCCAAGACTTTTTTGAATTGAAAACTGCCTATATCTGGGATCTGACTCTGCAGAATGTTTGCATGTAAGTGTACTCACATCAGTAGAGGGGTTTTATATTCTGACACGACACATAATAAACAAGAATTAAACTAAACAGCAGTGTCAACAGACAAGATCACAGGGTGCATTAACATTGATGTTCTCCAACCTGCCAACCTTATGTCTCACACAATCACTTCTGGCCTAACAAAGCCTGTTGTTTTGGAGGGCAGCGTATGAACTGCAGCTTAGTCTGGACTTAGGCCAAGGGAGGTGCTATTTCACAGCAGCTTATCCTAGCTGTGCCACTAACCCAAAGAGTCTGGATTTGGCATGCTGTGACAACCCAAAATCTAATCAGTTCGAGCTCCTGGCAAGGCTATGCTTTGCAGCAGTAACGGGCTGCCTCTGGAAGCTAACATCCCGTCTGAAAAACCCATCACCGAAACGGAAAGCAGAGCTGTGTAAAGCTTGCAGAACTACCATGAGCAGCTTGCAGGACAGGGCAGTTCTGTCAATCTGCTGATAAAGTACCATCGCTGCCACAGCTCATTTTAGACAAAGTTTATTGTGAAAGAATAAAGGAAGCTGTAAATATCTAATATAATCAATTTTTTTCATAGATTTTGTCGAGCTTTCCACAGACCCTACTAGCTAACAAGACAAACAGGTTAACTACCTGGCAATACACCAAATGCTACCAAATGCACAAATGCAACCAACCTGCCTCCTCCAAGGCCAGGTTGTCCCCTGTGATATCAGAGGGAGCATTTAAAGCCTTATCAGAAGCTCTTGGCATCGCAGGACTTATTCTGAAACATCCCCTTGAAACTCTTGCTGGCTGACCTCTATCAAGGACTGGATGTGACCACTGGAGAAGCTGAGCGAGGAGGAGAGATTGGAAGAACTGAAGGAGTAAATTTTGCAAGTAGTGCCTCTGGTATGGAGGGACTGGTAGAGGCCCGGGACTTCCCTGCAAATTGACAGTTTCCTGTAAAATCCTGTTGGTTCTGACAGTTGTTTGTTGCTGCTGTGGAGTGGGATTTAGGGAGGAAGTGGCACAGAAAAGCGTTCCTTTAGTCAGAACGCTTCCTTAAGGCACTTGAGATTGCTTCACAAAATTACTCTCATAACAAGTGGCCAGCAGTTGCAGTGTCTTAGTGAAGGTAGTACCTCTGCTGTCAACCAGGCATGGACAACAAGTCCAAGACCAGAAGCTGGCGAACACCACCATGCTTCCTTCCTGAAAAGTAGAAAGGTGGCATAGAGTACCTTGAAAGCTACACAATACAACTTCCTTAGGAAAGCCTGCAGTGATTTCTCTTCACAGCATATGATTTATCAATGTCGTCCATCCCCTCAAAGACATGGGCTTCAGTAATGCTAGCATGTCAGTGCAGATCTTACAGTAACCCACAACTGAGCTGCTGTTGGTGATTTTTGAATGGTAGTGCTGCTAAGTCATGGAAAAGGCACATGCTTTCCTCTCTTCAGAAGTCATGTCATTTCTACAAGTTTAATGAAATACACGCTTTTAAAGAAGCAGCAGCCACTGAAGTGGTGTTACATTATGTTCCCTGAGGGTGGCTGACAAATTGCCTAGAGCCAATCTCCTCATCCTCAAGCAGTTTCTGTCTCTGCTGCACCACATCAGGCAAAACTCATCAACAAGCAGGATGGACTCCAGCAATCTTGCCATCTGCATTGGACCAAACATTGACCAAGGAGAACCTGCTCCTGCTGGAGGTGCTGATGGGGGTAAAAGACAAGATATGCTGAATTTACCAACCAGCTACACCAATCTGGGCCAATCAGAGCATTCCTGTTGAGAGGTACCTTGCTGTCTCCTCTCCTGAATGCTTGTGGAGGAGCTTTTCATAAGAGCAGCGACATAGCTGCAGCTTTCTGCACATGAGAAAGGGTCAGGAGTCAGAAAGGCTGTTTGATGCTTTTACTGCCCCTTGGATTGAAATCAGTGGTTTTATGTGAGCACGTGAAAGTGCTGGTGGAGCACCTTATTAACAATCACATGGAAGCATTTGGAAAAAAGGTTGCTTGCCTTCTAAACCCCTCAGTTGAGGAGTCACCTGTGCCTGTAGACAGCTCCACGGGCATGGAGATGGACAGAGGATCATCACAGACTGCAGCTGCTGATCCTGTTTCCTTAATGTGTTACTGCATCTGTGAAAAGCCAGAGTTTCTGAGTTCTCAAGATACTATGGCAGTCTTTTCCTACTGGAAGACTTCCTAAAACTTCGGTGACAAGATTCACAAAATGTTAACCATCTGCCCTCCACATGCACGTTGAGCACGGGCTCTGAGAGCGATGCTCTTAGCTCAAGGGCGCTTCTGGTGGAACTGGAAACAGAACGTTGCTCACTCAACCCAGCTCATCCCGCAGTCTGTGTTTTGTCATGGCCTCTCAGGACAAACATGAAGAAAAATGCTTTTTGGTAATACCTGATAGTGGTAATGCTGTCAGTGTCCTGTTTTACACTTGTGTTATCACAGTTAGCTCTATTCAGAACTGCTTACTCTTCAGGGTGAGCTGAAACCTGATAGTCTGGACTCTGACTTCTAATATATGCTGACTGAGATGTCATTTCCGAAAGCGTTTCCAGTCAGTGCAGCAGACATTAGAGAGAACATGGCATCAGCACAGGTCCTAGAAGAAAACTTATATAGGTTTAAGGTGGGTTTTGCTTCTGGTTTTATTACTTCTGAGAAGTTACTTCACTGCACATGCTTTTGCTTTCTAGAGCTGTGTTCCTAATGAGTGTAGTGACCACAAAATAGAGGCAGATAGATACAGACTGTCCACCAGATGCATTTCTGGATAGACTGCTCTCTCTGCCTTTACTCCTCCCAGACTCAGGGGCATTCTTCTCACAAGAATGAAAGAATGAATCTCCAGTCTCTATTGTGAAGTTAACTGTGAAATGAAGGCAGATGCTTGCTTCTCTATGAGCTGTGGTTCTCTTCCTTTCAGCTACTAATTTCAGTGTGGAGAAATAACAGTATCCAGTCTGAGAGAGGTGGGGAACATGGATGTGAGCAGTTACCCAGACACTGGGTAACTGTTCTGCCTCTCCCTGGCAGGCCCCAACATGGCTGTGATGGGACTATGCCATGGATGGGGCCATGGGCACTGGTGGGCAGTGAGCTGAGCAGGGAACAGCCTTGTGCCCAGGCAGCAACAAGGGCCAGCAGCACCCGGGGCAGTGTGAACAGGGCTCAGTACAGAGAGAAAAAGGAGGGATTATCCCCCTCTGCTCAGCGTGTGTCAGACCTCACTTGGGTACTGCGTCCACTTTGGGCCCTCCATACAGGAAAGACATTGACAAACTGGAGGGATTTCATGGGAGGCCATCAAGACAGTGCGGGCTGGAGATGAGCATCCCCAGTCACTAAGGAAGAAATATGTGTGCTAAAGCCAGCCGAAGCCCACTGAGCTCTTAAAAGTTCATTTTATTGGTTATTCAGTTTTTATACTTCATGTCAGGCTGATCGACATATGCACACATATTGTTATTATAGTTTTCCTATGTTATTACATGGTTTCCCTCCTAACCCCTGCCTACCTTGTTAGGAGAAATCACTGCAAAAGCAATAGCCAGGACTTACAGGTAGGCAAATCAAAATGTGCTTTTGAGATCAAAGGAAAGAGAGTGAATAGGACCAGAGACATCCTGCTCTTCCCTCGCCCCCACCTGCTTCACGTTCCCACCTGCAGCAGCATCCGGTGTTTCCAGAAGCTAAGGTTCCTCTGCAGCAGGAAAGTGAAACCCAGTGCCTTTTTTGCCAGGTACCTACATGCCCCTGCTGCTGCCTGGGTGGGTGGAAGCTCTGCACCCCTGGCTGCAAAACACGCATCCAGGCCACAGCACTCACCATATCAGCAGCCACCTTGCACAGTCTCCCCAGCATTTGCTTGTAACTGCCCAGTTGTCCCTGTCCTTCTTGGACAGGAACTTCATGCCCTGTGCACCTACCAAGGGGCTGAAAGCATGCAGAGGGACACTTAAGCCAGGTGCATATCCAGCCTTGTGGTCCGCCAGAGTATGAACAAAGGCACAGCACATCACCACTGTGCCGGGCGGCAGGGGGAGCTTGTAAATACCCCGCTGCTGTGTTTCAGGGACAGGCTGAGCTAAGTATTAGTGGCTGGAAGGCCAGCGCCATCTCCCCCCCATCTGAGCTGGGCAGGAGAAGTAGAAGTGGCTCTTCCTCTTAAGCAGCATCTCGGCTTCATTCAGGAAAAACGGTGCCCACACAGCCATACCAGCGCTATGGTCCAGCCTGCTCTCAGACACCAACCGCATGTTTGGCCGGAATGCTCTAAAAGCTTGGGGGCTCTAGAGTTCTGCCGCTGTACTTCAGAGCACAATAGGGCCTCCTGTGTGTATATACAGGGACTGTTTCCCTCTGGGTGAGGGGTTTGCCAAGGAAGAGGAGCAGTTTCTTCTCATGCTGATTTCTGTGAATCCTGGCCTCCTGACTCTGGGAAGAGCCAGCTGTTGACAAGCATTCCTCTCCAAGCTTCCCGGCAAAGAGCCTTTCTTGCTGGATTGCACCTCTTGCCCTCAAAAGTTGTTTTCTTTCCTTTGGTTCTTTAGACTACCTTTCTAAAGATACAGCATTACGAATGTATCCTTTGATTACTTAGTTTAGATTAACATACACCAGTTGTGGGGTTTTTTCTGTACTGCTTTTTGCATATGAAAGCAAAATTTATTATTCTAAATAACAGAGGAGTGGGCCACAAAGTGCTTTGGAAGTAAATCCCTGATTACAGATTAACCTGAAGAAGCAAAGAAGGTGTTTTTTTCAGGTGTAGTTAATATAGCCAAGCATATTTTTTCCATGTCAGGAAAAAAAAATATCGCTGCCTTTAAACAAGAGACTGTGGCTACTTAGATATGACACATAAAACATGCATTTAGCTATATAAATCAGAGCTAAGAACTTCTGTAGAAAATATCCTAGATGTTGCAAACTTGTTAGAGATCCACTTAGTTCCTCTAAGTTTATGTTGGCTTAGATTCCGTAAAGGTTCTTTGGTTTGTTTTTGGCCATGGCTTGGTTTAATGGCAAAAAATTGGTATTTTAGCAGCTTTGAGGAATATTTGTTTCTTGAACTGTCATCAGGTCTCTTGATCTCCAAATTAAGAAAGTAAACCACACTTCAAGAATGTCTGAAGTAGACAAATGAACCTATGGTCTAGCAAAATGGGATCTGACAAGATACATCCCAGAGTCCTGAGGGAATTGGCTTATGTAGTTGCCAAGCCACTCTCCATGATATTGAAAAGTCATGGCAGTCAGGTGGAGTCCCTGGGGACTGGAAAAAGGGAAACATTGTGCCCATCTTTAAAAAGGGTAGAAAGGAGGACCCTGGGAGCTACCAACCTGTCAGCCTCACCTCTGTGCCTGGGAAGATCATGGAACAGATCCTCCCAGAAGCTACGCTAAGGCACATGGAAGACAGATGATTCAAGGCAGCCAGCATGGCTTCACCAAGGGCAAGTCCTGCCTGACCAACCTCGTGACTTTTTGTGATGGAGTGACTACATCAGTGGGCAAGGGAAAAGCAACAGATGTCATCTGTCTGGACTTCTGTAAGGCCTTTGACACAGTCCCCCACAGCATCCTTCTCTCTAAATTGGGGACATATGGATTTGATGGGTGGACTGTTTGGTGGATAAGGAATTGGTTGGATGGTCACATCCAGAGGGTAGTGCTCAATGACTCAATGTCCAGATGGAGACTGGTGACGAGTGGTGTCCCTCAGGGGTCCGTACTGGGACCAGTACTGTTTAATATTTTCATCAATGACATAGTGGGATCAAGTGCACCCTCGGCAAGTTTGCAGACGACACCAAGCAGAGCGGTGCAGTTGACGCACCAGAAGGATGGGATGTCATCCAAAGAGACCTGAACAAGCTGGAGAGGTGGGCCTGTGAGAACCTCATGAGGTTCAGCAAGGCCAAGTGCAAGGTCCTGCACCTGGGTCAGGGGAACCCGCAGTATCAATACAGGCTGGGGGATGAAGGGATTGAGAGCAGCCCTGCAGAGAAGGGCTTGGGGGTACTGGTGGACAAAAAG
This sequence comes from Morus bassanus, assembly GCA_031468815.1. Lineage (NCBI taxonomy): Eukaryota > Metazoa > Chordata > Aves > Suliformes > Sulidae > Morus > Morus bassanus. The sequence goes on along the minus strand of CM062600.1, from coordinate 18,175,404 downwards.
CTGGACATGAGCCAACAATATGTGCTCACAGCCCAGAAAGCCAACCGTATCCTGGGCTGCATCAAAAGGAGCATGGTCAGGAGGTTGAGGGAGGTGATTCTGCCCCTCTGCTCCACTCTGGTGAGACCCCACCTGGAGTGCTGCGTCCAGCTCTGGAGCCCTCAGCACAAGAAGGACATGGAACTGTTGGAGAGGGTGCAGAGGAGGCCACAAAAATGATCTGAGGGCTGGAGCGAGCACCTCTCCTACGAGGACAGGCTGAGAGCATTGGGGTTGTTCAGCTTGGAGAAGAGAAGGCTGCGGGGAGACCTTACTGCTGCCTTTCAGTACTTAAAGGGGCTTATAAGAAAGGTGGGTCAGACTTTTTAGCAGGGTCTGTAGCAACAGGACAAGAGGTAATGGTTTTAAACTAAAAGAGAGTAGATTCAGACAAGACATAAAGAAGACTTTTTTTACAATGCAGGTGGTGAAACACTGGCACATGTTGCCCAGAAAGGTGGTAGATGCCCCATCCCTGGAAACATTCAAGGTCAGGCTGGATGGGGCTCTGAGCAACCTGATCTAGTTGAAGATGTCGCTGCTTACTGCAGGGCGGGGCTGGACTAGATGACCTTTAAAGGTCCTTTCCAACCCAAACGATTGATTCTGTGATTCTATGAAAATATATTATACCCCACCATTCTTCACCACAGTCTTTCTCACACTAGATGTGCTGATTTTCCCCCTTCTGGGGCTGGAATTCTGGCATGACTATTTGCACTGATTTGGTCAAGTACATTTCTCCTGACTGAATTTCCAGAGTATTTAGAGTTGATAAATGGCACGTGATTTTCAGGTGCACTCTTCTGTGTTGTATCAGCTAGAAATTTCTCTGCTTTTTCCAAAAAGATCTGTAGAGCAATTACACATTAGTTCAGATTTTTTTTCTTTTTTTTTTTTTTTTACCTTCAGAATAGTCAGTGAGTTTAGGAATATTTGCAACAAGATTTTAGAACTCTCCTTTACAGGTCTGCCACTTTTTTTCTTTTTATCACCTTTCCATACCATCTATATGGAATTAAAGAAACCACCCCACAAAGCCAATTGAGAAATGCAATAACTAAGCATTAAAAGGTCTGCTTCAGTATCTTCCAGGCCAAGATAAAGCCTTCTTTAATCTACAGAGTTGTTTAAAGTATAATTGACTTCTGGTTGTGAATTAGGGAGACAACATCGGCAGTTGTTGTCTGCTTGCATTTATCTGTACCATAGGTAACACTTCAGACCAATGTGCACATCCTTGCTAAATAGCAATCACTGAAATGAGAGTAATGGTCACAATGGGCTGGTATATTAAACCAAATGCAACTAAAATTAAGAGTATCATGAAAAACACAAAGGCAAATGAGACATTACAACCTCTTGTGCGCCATATTCATGGAGGATGCCATACAAGCTGTAGTTTTATTATAACCTCACCTCTCATTTGTATCCATGAAATTAACAGTCGTCTTTAGAAAGTCCAGCAGGGGGCGGTATTTTTCCTGCATTTGAGCACATTTTGGGTTTTTTGTTTGTTCGTTTGTTTTTTGTTTTTGTTTTTTCGGGGGGCTTTTTGGGGGGGGGGGGGGTTGTTTGTTTTTGTTTTTTGTTTTTTTCAAAACTGTATTATTAAACTCACCTGAAGAACAGACCAATACAGTCTGGGTGTTATGTTATTCAGGCTACTTTTTGCAGGCAAAAGGTGGCGATTTTAAGTTTTCTTAAAGTGCAGAATCAAAGATGGATTAGCTCATTTATTTGTAGCAACAGGTAGGACACCAAAAAGAAGTGGGACTTTTTGATCCTGACAGTATATTATAAACACTAGTGGTACAGGTAGTGCTCTGTAATGCACCAATGGGGGCTGGTGGGTGTGAAGGCACACCACCTAAGCTGGGTGGCCCACCTAGGCTGCAAGAGCAGGCTGCCAGCTCCTTAACCCTTCATACCCACACATTGCAGTATGCCAGGCCCAGAAATTTCACTGAAGTCTTTTCCCTAGTGCTGAATTAATTATTGTGGCCTGAAGTATTTTTTTCTTTAAATATATCTTCATGAGTGCACTACTGTTGGTCCTCATATTCTTCAGAATATATCTTATACATATTCAACTCACTGACTACAAAGTCTTATACATCTTTTTATATCTGGCACCTTGTGAATTTAAATTGAATTCAAATTTACCTAGTTTTACTAATATCTTTATGGGGAAAAGTTATTCAAAACTCAACCAACAACCATGACAAAAATCTTACTCGATAAGCATTCATATAAACCTGAAAAAATATGCTTATATTCAGTTGCAAAACACTTGGACTGACTTCTTTGTTCATTGAGAAACCTATAGAATTAAACAGAAGATGGTGATCATACTGGAGGATTCTTGGAGAATCACTGCTGTGCAATAAGAACAGTATATGCTACATAATTCTGTAGGAGGATTTTGAAAAGCTGCAAAAATATGCAGTTCCCTGTTAAACTCTACAGCTGTTTAGTTTCTACAGAGAACTGTTTACAAACTGTATGCAATTCTGATTTTCTGTATGAAGTAATCTGAACAGAAAAAAAAAATCTTCAATTTATGGACAGCTTAGGGACTGGCTGTCCCCTTAATTTTTGAAATAAGAGAACTGATCCACTGGAAGTTGCATCAGTTGTGCTTTTATTCAGATACTAGTGCTTACCCTAGCCAAACTGTGTACTTTTTCTGCTTTGGATCTACTCACATCATTTCATTGCTATTGCACTATTTCTTGTGCAATTTACGAAGTGCTGGAGATTTGAAAAGCCCATTGAGGACTTCCTGCCTTATGTTGAAGACATGGTGAAAACTCTTTTTTGAGAAACTTCCATGCTTCTTGGAAAGGTGGTGGTAGATCCAAAGGAATACTGGGGCAAAAGTTGTTCAGATCGAAGATTTCTGATGGCGTCTGTGCAAATTAACCTGTGAGGTACATATAGCTGAAAATGGTGTTGATTATACAGGGATGTTTTGGTTACTGCTGACTGGGCTTACACAGAGTCAAGGCCTTTTCTGCTCCTCAGCTCCTCACCCCACCCCACCAGCCAGTGGGCTGGGGGTGGGCAAGAAGTCAGGAGGAGACACAGCTGGGACAGCTGACCCCAACTGACCACAGGGATATCCCACACCATATGACATCATGCTCAGCATATGAAGCTGGGGGGAGAAGAAAGGGGGGGCATGTTCAGAGTGATGGCGTTTGTCTTCCCAAGTCACTGTTACACGTGATGGAGCCCTGCTTTCCTGGAGATGGCTGAACACCTGCCTGCCCATGGGAAGGAGTGAATGAATTCCTTGTTCTGCCTTGGTTGTGTGCACGGCTTTTGCTTTACCTCTTAAACTGTCTTTATCTCAACCCAGGAGTTTTCTCACTTTTACCCTTCTGATTCTCTCCCCCATCCCACTGTGGGGGGAGTGAGCGAGCGGCTGTGTGGGGCTTGGTTGCCAGCTGGGGTTAAACCGTGACAGAAATGTTGACTTTATTCACAGAAATTGTAGCTTCTCCTTTTTGTGCTGTGTAAGGGAATGAGAGAGATGTTTATCTGTGTTTGTGCTTCTTTTGTGTTGTGGTTTGTGGTTCAAGAAAGACTGATTCTGATGTGGGAAACTTAACTAAAGAATGACTTGGTGCTGCGTTAATTTTAAAATACGTTAAGTAGACCCTTACCAAGATATTTCAGAATTGCTACCGTGCGCGCACACACACACACATACACACACACTTACCTATCCATGAATCAATCAATAAACCTTTCTGTACACACGCATGCACACAGGACAGCAGCGGATATAAGCAAGTTTCATCAGGTGATGGAAAAGGAGGGAAGAACTTTGAAATAGGTTTCCTTCTGTACATGCCAACTTTCCTCCAGTTCCTTCTTCTTCTTGAGCAAACAGAACTACTTTCTTTAGTACCATTATTAACCAGGTCTTTTCTTCCCCAAGTAAGCCTACTTTTTCCTTCTTGAATGGCAGTAAGTAGGCAGTTTCATTCCATTTCCCACTCAATTATGTCCATTTCCCTTTTCCTTACTCTCGAGTTAGGCATGCATTTCAGCACTGGAAAAATTTTCAGCTCTAAAAGAACATGAATGCAGCAGTGAATATAAAAAGTGAGCTCCCACAACTTAAATTGGTAACTAATCTTAACAATCAGTTAATAGAGTAGAAACTAGCTATCAGAAATAATGCAATTTATTCCTGAATGATTAAAGATCAGACAGACATGCTCTACGGAGCTGGCAGAAGCCATGAATGGAACTGCTTCTAAGTACATCCAAAATACTTAACGCTAGGGAACATTTGTCAATGGAGCTACTGAAAACCAAGTATTCTTCAAGTACTAGCATACGTATGTTCTTGGAACCAATCTGAGAAATAACTTGGTTATGAAAGAGAATGTTTTAAGAAACTGTTACCAGCAGCCAACCTAGACTTGAATTGATTTATCTAGTCGAGGTGTAACTTCACCATATCATCTTCTATACTTCCAGTCACACTCATTATGGCAGGCCAGCAAAATCTTTGTCATTTACTGAAAAAAATTCCAAGGTAAGAACCAAACAATGATTGACAAACAGCTTTCAATACAGTGCTCTGTTTGCGGAGCATTTCTTGTTTTGACTTATGCAGTAGGTCTGTGTGTGCTATGAGAGAACAATTATAATCTCCCTCCAGAAAAGACGTTTTCCAGTTGATCTGGATGAAGACGGGCCTTTGTCTTGCAGAACAATTTTGACAGCTACTCTTCAGACAAGTCAACAGATTGAAACAAGCAGTTTGTTTTTACTTGTGCCATGATGACAAAAGTATGAAAGAACAGGAATCTTTGTTCTGTGCCTTTTCTTGCCTCACTGCGTATCTCAATTGTGGTAGCAATTATCAAGCAGCAGGGGAGAGTAAAATCAATGCTACATACAACGTGTAGTCACGTGAAATCAGACAGAGATTTTAAGTGCCAAGTCCAGTCCAGAGGGTAATGGGATCACTGGAGATACAAAGTCTCTTTACTTCCTCTTTCACTTATTTCTGAAGATACTTTGTGTTACGCATTTCCATTACCTTTTCCTTTTTTCCCCCCAGTGCTATTTTCCTATTTTGGACAACCTTTGTGCTGTATTCACATGGTATTCCATGATCACAGGAGCTGAGCTTGCCAACTGCTGTTGAATCTTGCTGACTAACAAAGGTCACCCACTGGTCTGCCTGGTGGAGTGCTTATGTGTTGCATTCCCCAGCTCCCTCCTGGACGAATTCTCTCCTCTGGCAACATGAAGAGGCCTCCAAGTTCCCTCTACTGCTGTGTCAAAGGGGGAGCAGAGTATATAAGTGCTAGTAACAAGAAATATCTGTTAGGATGATAAGTGAAGCACAGTACCTGAGCATTTTTAAGGATTGTCATTCATAAAAGAGAAGTTATAAACCAAACATTGTGAACAGTGAAGTTAATTCCACAGCTGTATCTTCATCCTAAACAAGGATGGAACAGTAGTTATGCTGACACCAGCAAGGTCAGAATCTCACTCCAGGCCATTGCCTTCCCCTTCCTTATAATTCTGCCCTGTCTTGTATTTGGCAAGAAAGATATGGATCATTTTCTTTGTTCTTGTTCAGCTCTTTTCTGCACTGTTTACCATTCTTCTGAACCTATCAGACCAACTTTAACATAAATTTTAAATCCATTCCCACAAAAACCAAGTAAACCAGTTATCCTTTACCTGAAGTGCACTTATTGAGAATATGTTTATTATGATGTAGTAGATACGATTTACAGTATCTATAGTCTGCTAGACATACTGTTTCTACAGTGCAATTGTTTCCTACAGAAATAATAAGATTATGCCGTAACTCATCTCTCTTCCCAGAATATGTTGTTTTCTATGTAGTTTGTTGGGGATAAGGCTCAGTATAGTTTAGGCTCAACAGGCGTATTGCCTTGTGTAAAGTTGGAGCTGAAACAAAAAATTTCAGTGCAGCTGAAATGCAATTTTTCAGAAATGCCAAGTCAAAACTTTACAGAATGTTTAAAAAATTTTAACTTCTTGGTCCAGTCCAGCAAACCTCAGAAAATTCTGAATGCTTCACTAGATGTGACTTTTGGTTTCCAATCCATTCTTAGTTGAATGAAATCCAGTTCAAAGCAGCAAACAAAAGGAAATGCCTAACACACTAAAATAAATACCTAAACAGTTGCATCTTCTGATAAACTCTGGGAATTTATAGTATTATATAACATCAGATTGTAATCAAAAGCATCCTGTAACATGCTGCCTTTCTAATGAATGCTGCTACATTCTGTCTAGTTAAGGCTTTAGTCAGTTGTCAATACCCACACCAAAGCATCTTCATGATCTGCTGTTGAAATGCCTTCTTTTTCAGGGTGAGGGGCATATGAAAACTATAGTCTGCATGTCAGTACAGCTCCAAGTATGTCTTGCCCAGGTTGCTTTACCTGGAATCATCTTTTTTTAACATATGAAGTTACGAGGTAGGAGTAACATGTTTGCATTATGACAGTGACGTTTATTTGGGAGGAAGGTCAGACAAAGAATATTTGATTCATGGGACATTTTTTTAAAAAATGTGACTCCAGATTTGAAAAGAAAAAGGTCACCTCTCTTTCTCTGGCCTGTTACTAAACACTTGAGGAATCTCAAATGGAATTATGTTAATTTTTTCCTTTTAAATTTGGAGTTGCAATTTTCTGGGGCTGTAGGTTTGGCTGCGGTTTTTTGGGACCTCGTCTAATTTAGTTGGTTCATGAGGTGACACACAACAGACTTAAGGTTCTGAAGCAGTTTTGGGAAGAAAGAAGGCTGCCTGCCCACAACTGCAAGACTATTCTGAGGGTCGCCGCTCTATCATAATACAGACTATGCAATTCAGCAACATAATCGTAAACAGAGCTCAAAATGAAAGAGCTGCTGTGAAGCATCTATGAAATATTAGTATGCAAATGTAAAATAACTTCTTAATAAACAGAAAGGAAGGGCCAAAAAAGCAACTACTTTCTTAAGTGGTGCTATGAGTTTTAAAGACTTTTATCTGCGCCTACAGCGAAACAAAACATACGGAAACCATTCCAGCGTCACATGTTTAGTGAACGTAAGTTGAAAAAAATACAAATAGCTTTTGAAAATCTTGCAAGTTTAGAGGAGAGGAGGGAAAGGAAAGATATTGTGAGTATGTCACACTTAAGAATTGTGACCAAAACTGTCTCAGGACTTACAAACTATTCTTTAGACATAAACTTCTATTTTGCAAGACTGAGGGCCTGTTACTTAGCTGGATACTCAAAAACTTTTCTGGCACTTGTATTGCATTCTATATGCGCTGCTTATTTGGAACAAAAACTAAAAGGTATTGCCTAGAAACTCATCAGCAAGGAAGTACATTCCCTGCAAACCTGCAATTGCCAGACATACAGATAGATAGTCATACCCTGGCTTAAGACAGGAGTCAACAGCACTTTGCAGGGTTAGTACGCTACTCTTCTGTTGTGGAAAGCACAGAAAAATTGTTTTCTAAACAAGAGAAGCATCTGCTTTTGATGAATGCTGGAAAAATGAATTTATGTTTTAAATTTAAAAAGCTTAAGCTTTTAAACATTAGCAAAACTACCAAAATTACCAGAATTTTTGGTTTTGATGGTAAAATACCAAGCCGAAATTCTACTGAATCTATTGAAGACAGCAAGAGTGCGATTTTTTAAGTTCAAAGTATATACTGTCTGTTTAATAACCTCTTTACATTTGGGATAAAGCAATCTTCAAATGGGTATATTTTACCTGAACTTGAAATAATTTCTGTAAAAAGTCAGACAACATGCAGACAGCAGGTCTTTAATATTGGATAAGCAAGTAAAACTTGCATCAGTAAGTACAAAGCGTGATCCATTCCATTATTTTCAGAGTTAAGATGATCCTGAGGCAATGAAGGAGAAGTGCGGAACCACTTCCATTGCTAGCGTTCAGATATCACACTAGTGATACCTGGGCTGGAATATTGTGTGCACATGCTTTAAACTTGTTCCCTTGAAAGTAATAAACAATGATAATGTAGCAGAGTTCACTAAGCTCCAGCCAGAACACAGTAATACAGGGCCTGAGTTCTCTTTCAAGGTTTGAGAAAGAAGGGTTGTTACTCTCCAGAAACAAGGATTTTGTCATCTCTGCTCGTGAGGTCTAGCAAGAACACTGGTTCTACAGCAGTTACTTGAAGACTTGATTGCTACTAAAATGAAGACCAGATCATTATCACCGTTTTCCTATATGAAACACCCTTCTCCATTTCTCTTTAATTCATTCTAACAGGTTGGTTAGCCTCCCACCAGTTTTTCCTTTCAGAAAACCAAGTAGGATTTATTTTATTATTGGAACAGTAGCCCTGATAAAAGGTCCAGTAACAACAGGCTAAGCACTCAAATAATGGGATGCTACTTGTTGTTAGAGAGCAAGAAGTCATCTTGCCACAAGAAAGATGACAACTGCTCTGTGGACCCATGGTAGGCTTGGGGCAGGGGGGGAGCTGAATTTTTAGTTGTGTCTGCATCCCTCTTTAAGAACAAAAGTAATGCAATGTGTTTTGGCCTTCAGACCTTGTCATTTATATACTAGATTAATTTCAGCGTGGATCAGGAGAGGAGAATTCGGTATGTTTGCAAGAACGATAGAATTTTCTACAGCTATATTCAGTGCACTGCTCTACGTTTGTCATCATGAGTGCATTAGAATACTAAAATGAGAAGCTCATAGATTACCCGCATGATGACCTCCCACTGCAGATACACGGCTCAAGTGCAGAGATTAAATAAAATTGAATACTAGATAGCTGAAAGTGATAGGAACATTTAATTTGTAACCCTTTTGTTCTAGCGGGTGCAGATACTAACCCCAAGTTAGGTTTGGCAATGACACAACCTAGTCATAACACATTTATCTTTTTTTTTTTTTTTTTTCATATGCAGGTCAAACTCAATATTTAAGTGACGGGAAGAGTTGTGAGTGTAAAAGGACTACTGCAAACGTACACAATCTGGAATCAAGTTCTGCTTCATTATGTTTTCCTTGAGTAGCACTACTACTCCTGATCAAGACTCTACTTTTAGATTCTGTAAGCAAAACTCTAATTTTGTGACATGTAGCAATTTTATCATTCATGTGATTTACATTTTTCTTGCGGTTCCCTGTACAGCAGTCATGAGACCTTCTTCAAGATGAAGTTTTACCGTTTTCTATTCTTATTTAAGTATTGGAAACAGATCAGTGAAATACAGCTACAACATTTCTTTAGTGGGAGCTCATTCATTTTCTGACTACCACCGTATTCTCGTTGTTCAAAACCCTTCACTAGATGGCTCTTAACAGAAAGTACAAACATTGGAAGTACATAGGGAAGGAGTATACGATCAGAATTATGGAAAAAGATCTGTAAACGGAATTACCACCATGCAGGCTGCTAACTGACAACTCATAATCTCTCTGCAAACATGTACAGGTCAGGCAGTGAGACATTCAATCCTTGTCCTGTCCCCTGACGGCCTCCCCAGGCCCCCCCAGACCCCTTCTTACTGCATCTCTACACTGACTTTTTCAGAACAAGTTAAACCGTTTGTCGTTTGAGTAACAAAAAAAATCTTTCAAATTCTGCCCCTCCTTCAGGAGCTATACAACTAATAAACACTTATCACATCGACTCAAAAGCAGGGCCAGCGAAATGGCATTTCAAGTTGTCTATAAAGACTAAAGCTGTTCCAAATGCCTATTACAATGTAGAATTTCCCTCTGCCGCAGACAGACAGGAGAGATGACAGTATGTTGGCACAGCAGGATTTTAGGTGAACAACTGTGCCAACATCTTGCCTCCCCTCCAGCTCTGCATAAAGGAACTTCTTGGAAAGGCATCTGTGGGAATTGTATAATCTTTTACTGTGATTTGTTTGATCTGAAATAGAAAACCAAAATTTTGGTAGAAGCTTCACACTGCTATGTAAAACATCTGAATATCAATCTCACAGTACAGTGTACAGTAACTTTAATGTGAGTTGGTTTCTACACCTTAGGCTATGAGATCTAAAAAAAAGCCCTGACAAAGGGCCCGGTTTTTAGCTCTGTGCCCATAGCAGTTGCAGAGCAGAGGCAGTGTTTACTTAACTATTTTTCATAAATCAATAATGTATTCATTACAACACATCAATAATATTCAAGAGGGAGGATGGTCGATCTAGACATGTATCCTATATACTGTAGTAGAAGCATGTTCTCCAGTGACTTTATCTTAAGTCCTCGTTTTCTGGACTTGGTCAGTCTCTTTGTCCTAGATTCACCTAAACAAAAAAAGTGATGCCAAAGGAAGAGATTTAAAACACAAACATTTGCTGTTATAAAAACATATCAGCAGCTTCCAGACTACTACTGGATTTTTGGGGATGAGGAGAAAAGCAAAAGAAAAGTTATTTGTTTACATTGGCTACAACATCTTGAACAAAAGACAAGTGCATTCATGGTCGCTGGGCACCCTGGTAGCATAACATTTTGTAAGTAATCTTTGAAGAAGCTGTGTTCAGGTAAACCCTTTCAAAGCTGTGGCTGTTGCACAATGTAGCCTCCTTCAGGTGTTATTGTGCTATCACTGATGAAATCACTTAACACTGTACAACCCGGTGAAGTCCAAAAAGAGCAGTGAAGACGGGAAGGCACGCTTTTCCATGCTACAGAAATAGAATAGAAACCATTATGGAACTAAGCACTTCAACACATTTCAAAATACCACAAGAGAGCACCTTTTGTGGTCCTTGTTAACACTTGTGGCTTTAATTATCGTTACAATTAGCATGCAAGCTGTCATCTTACGGAATTAAAAGTCTGTTTTTCCACCAATTATTCCCTTGTAAGAAAACAGTGCAGAGTTGAAGACTTGTGAATGCCACTACGTTTTAAAGAGTCCCTTCGGATTTATTTTAAAATCCACTTTAAGGAAAAGCTCTTAAATCTACCATTTGGAAATATTATCACTGAATTCCATTAGAATTTTCCATTCAGGTTACTGTATCTCAGGACCGGAAAAAGTTTCAGTTCTTCAAAATGGGAAGCAATTTGCAAGTTCACAGTTCTTATTCCTTAAAAATTGTGGATATACAGAAAAAACATGTTTACTTGCGTGTTCTGTGTTTGCTAAGCCTTTCTGCCTTTAGAATTTGGGTTACAAATATATTTGAAACAGGTATGCTCATACACAACTTTTCTTTACCATTACCATACAGATCTCATAAGTGAGTATGGTTATGTTAAAACTTTTGCAACAGCTCTGCATTTGCTTAAGCTAACAACTTTTCCAAGACTTTTTTGAATTGAAAACTGCCTATATCTGGGATCTGACTCTGCAGAATGTTTGCATGTAAGTGTACTCACATCAGTAGAGGGGTTTTATATTCTGACACGACACATAATAAACAAGAATTAAACTAAACAGCAGTGTCAACAGACAAGATCACAGGGTGCATTAACATTGATGTTCTCCAACCTGCCAACCTTATGTCTCACACAATCACTTCTGGCCTAACAAAGCCTGTTGTTTTGGAGGGCAGCGTATGAACTGCAGCTTAGTCTGGACTTAGGCCAAGGGAGGTGCTATTTCACAGCAGCTTATCCTAGCTGTGCCACTAACCCAAAGAGTCTGGATTTGGCATGCTGTGACAACCCAAAATCTAATCAGTTCGAGCTCCTGGCAAGGCTATGCTTTGCAGCAGTAACGGGCTGCCTCTGGAAGCTAACATCCCGTCTGAAAAACCCATCACCGAAACGGAAAGCAGAGCTGTGTAAAGCTTGCAGAACTACCATGAGCAGCTTGCAGGACAGGGCAGTTCTGTCAATCTGCTGATAAAGTACCATCGCTGCCACAGCTCATTTTAGACAAAGTTTATTGTGAAAGAATAAAGGAAGCTGTAAATATCTAATATAATCAATTTTTTTCATAGATTTTGTCGAGCTTTCCACAGACCCTACTAGCTAACAAGACAAACAGGTTAACTACCTGGCAATACACCAAATGCTACCAAATGCACAAATGCAACCAACCTGCCTCCTCCAAGGCCAGGTTGTCCCCTGTGATATCAGAGGGAGCATTTAAAGCCTTATCAGAAGCTCTTGGCATCGCAGGACTTATTCTGAAACATCCCCTTGAAACTCTTGCTGGCTGACCTCTATCAAGGACTGGATGTGACCACTGGAGAAGCTGAGCGAGGAGGAGAGATTGGAAGAACTGAAGGAGTAAATTTTGCAAGTAGTGCCTCTGGTATGGAGGGACTGGTAGAGGCCCGGGACTTCCCTGCAAATTGACAGTTTCCTGTAAAATCCTGTTGGTTCTGACAGTTGTTTGTTGCTGCTGTGGAGTGGGATTTAGGGAGGAAGTGGCACAGAAAAGCGTTCCTTTAGTCAGAACGCTTCCTTAAGGCACTTGAGATTGCTTCACAAAATTACTCTCATAACAAGTGGCCAGCAGTTGCAGTGTCTTAGTGAAGGTAGTACCTCTGCTGTCAACCAGGCATGGACAACAAGTCCAAGACCAGAAGCTGGCGAACACCACCATGCTTCCTTCCTGAAAAGTAGAAAGGTGGCATAGAGTACCTTGAAAGCTACACAATACAACTTCCTTAGGAAAGCCTGCAGTGATTTCTCTTCACAGCATATGATTTATCAATGTCGTCCATCTCCTCAAAGACATGGGCTTCAGTAATGCTAGCATGTCAGTGCAGATCTTACAGTAACCCACAACTGAGCTGCTGTTGGTGATTTTTGAATGGTAGTGCTGCTAAGTCATGGAAAAGGCACATGCTTTCCTCTCTTCAGAAGTCATGTCATTTCTACAAGTTTAATGAAATACACGCTTTTAAAGAAGCAGCAGCCACTGAAGTGGTGTTACATTATGTTCCCTGAGGGTGGCTGACAAATTGCCTAGAGCCAATCTCCTCATCCTCAAGCAGTTTCTGTCTCTGCTGCACCACATCAGGCAAAACTCATCAACAAGCAGGATGGACTCCAGCAATCTTGCCATCTGCATTGGACCAAACATTGACCAAGGAGAACCTGCTCCTGCTGGAGGTGCTGATGGGGGTAAAAGACAAGATATGCTGAATTTACCAACCAGCTACACCAATCTGGGCCAATCAGAGCATTCCTGTTGAGAGGTACCTTGCTGTCTCCTCTCCTGAATGCTTGTGGAGGAGCTTTTCATAAGAGCAGCGACATAGCTGCAGCTTTCTGCACATGAGAAAGGGTCAGGAGTCAGAAAGGCTGTTTGATGCTTTTACTGCCCCTTGGATTGAAATCAGTGGTTTTATGTGAGCACGTGAAAGTGCTGGTGGAGCACCTTATTAACAATCACATGGAAGCATTTGGAAAAAAGGTTGCTTGCGTTCTAAACCCCTCAGTTGAGGAGTCACCTGTGCCTGTAGACAGCTCCACGGGCATGGAGATGGACAGAGGATCATCACAGACTGCAGCTGCTGATCCTGTTTCCTTAATGTGTTACTGCATCTGTGAAAAGCCAGAGTTTCTGAGTTCTCAAGATACTATGGCAGTCTTTTCCTACTGGAAGACTTCCTAAAACTTCGGTGACAAGATTCACAAAATGTTAACCATCTGCCCTCCACATGCACGTTGAGCACGGGCTCTGAGAGCGATGCTCTTAGCTCAAGGGCGCTTCTGGTGGAACTGGAAACAGAACGTTGCTCACTCAACCCAGCTCATCCCGCAGTCTGTGTTTTGTCATGGCCTCTCAGGACAAACATGAAGAAAAATGCTTTTTGGTAATACCTGATAGTGGTAATGCTGTCAGTGTCCTGTTTTACACTTGTGTTATCACAGTTAGCTCTATTCAGAACTGCTTACTCTTCAGGGTGAGCTGAAACCTGATAGTCTGGACTCTGACTTCTAATATATGCTGACTGAGATGTCATTTCCGAAAGCGTTTCCAGTCAGTGCAGCAGACATTAGAGAGAACATGGCATCAGCACAGGTCCTAGAAGAAAACTTATATAGGTTTAAGGTGGGTTTTGCTTCTGGTTTTATTACTTCTGAGAAGTTACTTCACTGCACATGCTTTTGCTTTCTAGAGCTGTGTTCCTAATGAGTGTAGTGACCACAAAATAGAGGCAGATAGATACAGACTGTCCACCAGATGCATTTCTGGATAGACTGCTCTCTCTGCCTTTACTCCTCCCAGACTCAGGGGCATTCTTCTCACAAGAATGAAAGAATGAATCTCCAGTCTCTATTGTGAAGTTAACTGTGAAATGAAGGCAGATGCTTGCTTCTCTATGAGCTGTGGTTCTCTTCCTTTCAGCTACTAATTTCAGTGTGGAGAAATAACAGTATCCAGTCTGAGAGAGGTGGGGAACATGGATGTGAGCAGTTACCCAGACACTGGGTAACTGTTCTGCCTCTCCCTGGCAGGCCCCAACATGGCTGTGATGGGACTATGCCATGGATGGGGCCATGGGCACTGGTGGGCAGTGAGCTGAGCAGGGAACAGCCTTGTGCCCAGGCAGCAACAAGGGCCAGCAGCACCCGGGGCAGTGTGAACAGGGCTCAGTACAGAGAGAAAAAGGAGGGATTATCCCCCTCTGCTCAGCGTGTGTCAGACCTCACTTGGGTACTGCGTCCACTTTGGGCCCTCCATACAGGAAAGACATTGACAAACTGGAGGGATTTCATGGGAGGCCATCAAGACAGTGCGGGCTGGAGATGAGCATCCCCAGTCACTAAGGAAGAAATATGTGTGCTAAAGCCAGCCGAAGCCCACTGAGCTCTTAAAAGTTCATTTTATTGGTTATTCAGTTTTTATACTTCATGTCAGGCTGATCGACATATGCACACATATTGTTATTATAGTTTTCCTATGTTATTACATGGTTTCCCTCCTAACCCCTGCCTACCTTGTTAGGAGAAATCACTGCAAAAGCAATAGCCAGGACTTACAGGTAGGCAAATCAAAATGTGCTTTTGAGATCAAAGGAAAGAGAGTGAATAGGACCAGAGACATCCTGCTCTTCCCTCGCCCCCACCTGCTTCACGTTCCCACCTGCAGCAGCATCCGGTGTTTCCAGAAGCTAAGGTTCCTCTGCAGCAGGAAAGTGAAACCCAGTGCCTTTTTTGCCAGGTACCTACATGCCCCTGCTGCTGCCTGGGTGGGTGGAAGCTCTGCACCCCTGGCTGCAAAACACGCATCCAGGCCACAGCACTCACCATATCAGCAGCCACCTTGCACAGTCTCCCCAGCATTTGCTTGTAACTGCCCAGTTGTCCCTGTCCTTCTTGGACAGGAACTTCATGCCCTGTGCACCTACCAAGGGGCTGAAAGCATGCAGAGGGACACTTAAGCCAGGTGCATATCCAGCCTTGTGGTCCGCCAGAGTATGAACAAAGGCACAGCACATCACCACTGTGCCGGGCGGCAGGGGGAGCTTGTAAATACCCCGCTGCTGTGTTTCAGGGACAGGCTGAGCTAAGTATTAGTGGCTGGAAGGCCAGCGCCATCTCCCCCCCATCTGAGCTGGGCAGGAGAAGTAGAAGTGGCTCTTCCTCTTAAGCAGCATCTCGGCTTCATTCAGGAAAAACGGTGCCCACACAGCCATACCAGCGCTATGGTCCAGCCTGCTCTCAGACACCAACCGCATGTTTGGCCGGAATGCTCTAAAAGCTTGGGGGCTCTAGAGTTCTGCCGCTGTACTTCAGAGCACAATAGGGCCTCCTGTGTGTATATACAGGGACTGTTTCCCTCTGGGTGAGGGGTTTGCCAAGGAAGAGGAGCAGTTTCTTCTCATGCTGATTTCTGTGAATCCTGGCCTCCTGACTCTGGGAAGAGCCAGCTGTTGACAAGCATTCCTCTCCAAGCTTCCCGGCAAAGAGCCTTTCTTGCTGGATTGCACCTCTTGCCCTCAAAAGTTGTTTTCTTTCCTTTGGTTCTTTAGACTACCTTTCTAAAGATACAGCATTACGAATGTATCCTTTGATTACTTAGTTTAGATTAACATACACCAGTTGTGGGGTTTTTTCTGTACTGCTTTTTGCATATGAAAGCAAAATTTATTATTCTAAATAACAGAGGAGTGGGCCACAAAGTGCTTTGGAAGTAAATCCCTGATTACAGATTAACCTGAAGAAGCAAAGAAGGTGTTTTTTTCAGGTGTAGTTAATATAGCCAAGCATATTTTTTCCATGTCAGGAAAAAAAAATATCGCTGCCTTTAAACAAGAGACTGTGGCTACTTAGATATGACACATAAAACATGCATTTAGCTATATAAATCAGAGCTAAGAACTTCTGTAGAAAATATCCTAGATGTTGCAAACTTGTTAGAGATCCACTTAGTTCCTCTAAGTTTATGTTGGCTTAGATTCCGTAAAGGTTCTTTGGTTTGTTTTTGGCCATGGCTTGGTTTAATGGCAAAAAATTGGTATTTTAGCAGCTTTGAGGAATATTTGTTTCTTGAACTGTCATCAGGTCTCTTGATCTCCAAATTAAGAAAGTAAACCACACTTCAAGAATGTCTGAAGTAGACAAATGAACCTATGGTCTAGCAAAATGGGATCTGACAAGATACATCCCAGAGTCCTGAGGGAATTGGCTTATGTAGTTGCCAAGCCACTCTCCATGATATTGAAAAGTCATGGCAGTCAGGTGGAGTCCCTGGGGACTGGAAAAAGGGAAACATTGTGCCCATCTTTAAAAAGGGTAGAAAGGAGGACCCTGGGAGCTACCAACCTGTCAGCCTCACCTCTGTGCCTGGGAAGATCATGGAACAGATCCTCCCAGAAGCTACGCTAAGGCACATGGAAGACAGATGATTCAAGGCAGCCAGCATGGCTTCACCAAGGGCAAGTCCTGCCTGACCAACCTCGTGACTTTTTGTGATGGAGTGACTACATCAGTGGGCAAGGGAAAAGCAACAGATGTCATCTGTCTGGACTTCTGTAAGGCCTTTGACGCAGTCCCCCACAGCATCCTTCTCTCTAAATTGGGGACATATGGATTTGATGGGTGGACTGTTTGGTGGATAAGGAATTGGTTGGATGGTCACATCCAGAGGGTAGTGCTCAATGACTCAATGTCCAGATGGAGACTGGTGACGAGTGGTGTCCCTCAGGGGTCCGTACTGGGACCAGTACTGTTTAATATTTTCATCAATGACATAGTGGGATCAAGTGCACCCTCGGCAAGTTTGCAGACGACACCAAGCAGAGCGGTGCAGTTGACGCACCAGAAGGATGGGATGTCATCCAAAGAGACCTGAACAAGCTGGAGAGGTGGGCCTGTGAGAACCTCATGAGGTTCAGCAAGGCCAAGTGCAAGGTCCTGCACCTGGGTCAGGGGAACCCGCAGTATCAATACAGGCTGGGGGATGAAGGGATTGAGAGCAGCCCTGCGGAGAAGGGCTTGGGGGTACTGGTGGACAAAAAGCTGGACATGAGCCAACAATATGTGCTCACAGCCCAGAAAGCCAACCGTATCCTGGGCTGCATCAAAAGGAGCATGGTCAGGAGGTTGAGGGAGGTGATTCTGCCCCTCTGCTCCACTCTGGTGAGACCCCACCTGGAGTGCTGCGTCCAGCTCTGGAGCCCTCAGCACAAGAAGGACATGGAACTGTTGGAGAGGGTGCAGAGGAGGCCACAAAAATGATCTGAGGGCTGGAGCGAGCACCTCTCCTACGAGGACAGGCTGAGAGCATTGGGGTTGTTCAGCTTGGAGAAGAGAAGGCTGCGGGGAGACCTTACTGCTGCCTTTCAGTACTTAAAGGGGCTTATAAGAAAGGTGGGTCAGACTTTTTAGCAGGGTCTGTAGCAACAGGACAAGAGGTAATGGTTTTAAACTAAAAGAGAGTAGATTCAGACAAGACATAAAGAAGACTTTTTTTACAATGCAGGTGGTGAAACACTGGCACATGTTGCCCAGAAAGGTGGTAGATGCCCCATCCCTGGAAACATTCAAGGTCAGGCTGGATGGGGCTCTGAGCAACCTGATCTAGTTGAAGATGTCGCTGCTTACTGCAGGGCGGGGCTGGACTAGATAACCTTTAAAGGTCCTTTCCAACCCAAACGATTGATTCTGTGATTCTATGAAAATATATTATACCCCACCATTCTTCACCACAGTCTTTCTCACACTAGATGTGCTGATTTTCCCCCTTCTGGGGCTGGAATTCTGGCATGACTATTTGCACTGATTTGGTCAAGTACATTTCTCCTGACTGAATTTCCAGAGTATTTAGAGTTGATAAATGGCACGTGATTTTCAGGTGCACTCTTCTGTGTTGTATCAGCTAGAAATTTCTCTGCTTTTTCCAAAAAGATCTGTAGAGCAATTACACATTAGTTCAGATTTTTTTTCTTTTTTTTTTTTTTTTTTACCTTCAGAATAGTCAGTGAGTTTAGGAATATTTGCAACAAGATTTTAGAACTCTCCTTTACAGGTCTGCCACTTTTTTTCTTTTTATCACCTTTCCATACCATCTATATGGAATTAAAGAAACCACCCCACAAAGCCAATTGAGAAATGCAATAACTAAGCATTAAAAGGTCTGCTTCAGTATCTTCCAGGCCAAGATAAAGCCTTCTTTAATCTACAGAGTTGTTTAAAGTATAATTGACTTCTGGTTGTGAATTAGGGAGACAACATTGGCAGTTGTTGTCTGCTTGCATTTATCTGTACCATAGGTAACACTTCAGACCAATGTGCACATCCTTGCTAAATAGCAATCACTGAAATGAGAGTAATGGTCACAATGGGCTGGTATATTAAACCAAATGCAACTAAAATTAAGAGTATCATGAAAAACACAAAGGCAAATGAGACATTACAACCTCTTGTGCGCCATATTCATGGAGGATGCCATACAAGCTGTAGTTTTATTATAACCTCACCTCTCATTTGTATCCATGAAATTAACAGTCGTCTTTAGAAAGTCCAGCAGGGGGCGGTATTTTTCCTGCATTTGAGCACATTTTGGGTTTTTTGTTTGTTCGTTTGTTTTTTGTTTTTGTTTTTTCGGGGGGCTTTTTGGGGGGGGGGGGGGTTGTTTGTTTTTGTTTTTTGTTTTTTTCAAAACTGTATTATTAAACTCACCTGAAGAACAGACCAATACAGTCTGGGTGTTATGTTATTCAGGCTACTTTTTGCAGGCAAAAGGTGGCGATTTTAAGTTTTCTTAAAGTGCAGAATCAAAGATGGATTAGCTCATTTATTTGTAGCAACAGGTAGGACACCAAAAAGAAGTGGGACTTTTTGATCCTGACAGTATATTATAAACACTAGTGGTACAGGTAGTGCTCTGTAATGCACCAATGGGGGCTGGTGGGTGTGAAGGCACACCACCTAAGCTGGGTGGCCCACCTAGGCTGCAAGAGCAGGCTGCCAGCTCCTTAACCCTTCATACCCACACATTGCAGTATGCCAGGCCCAGAAATTTCACTGAAGTCTTTTCCCTAGTGCTGAATTAATTATTGTGGCCTGAAGTATTTTTTTCTTTAAATATATCTTCATGAGTGCACTACTGTTGGTCCTCATATTCTTCAGAATATATCTTATACATATTCAACTCACTGACTACAAAGTCTTATACATCTTTTTATATCTGGCACCTTGTGAATTTAAATTGAATTCAAATTTACCTAGTTTTACTAATATCTTTATGGGGAAAAGTTATTCAAAACTCAACCAACAACCATGACAAAAATCTTACTCGATAAGCATTCATATAAACCTGAAAAAATATGCTTATATTCAGTTGCAAAACACTTGGACTGACTTCTTTGTTCATTGAGAAACCTATAGAATTAAACAGAAGATGGTGATCATACTGGAGGATTCTTGGAGAATCACTGCTGTGCAATAAGAACAGTATATGCTACATAATTCTGTAGGAGGATTTTGAAAAGCTGCAAAAATATGCAGTTCCCTGTTAAACTCTACAGCTGTTTAGTTTCTACAGAGAACTGTTTACAAACTGTATGCAATTCTGATTTTCTGTATGAAGTAATCTGAACAGAAAAAAAAAATCTTCAATTTATGGACAGCTTAGGGACTGGCTGTCCCCTTAATTTTTGAAATAAGAGAACTGATCCACTGGAAGTTGCATCAGTTGTGCTTTTATTCAGATACTAGTGCTTACCCTAGCCAAACTGTGTACTTTTTCTGCTTTGGATCTACTCACATCATTTCATTGCTATTGCACTATTTCTTGTGCAATTTACGAAGTGCTGGAGATTTGAAAAGCCCATTGAGGACTTCCTGCCTTATGTTGAAGACATGGTGAAAACTCTTTTTTGAGAAACTTCCATGCTTCTTGGAAAGGTGGTGGTAGATCCAAAGAAATACTGGGGCAAAAGTTGTTCAGATCGAAGATTTCTGATGGCGTCTGTGCAAATTAACCTGTGAGGTACATATAGCTGAAAATGGTGTTGATTATACAGGGATGTTTTGGTTACTGCTGACTGGGCTTACACAGAGTCAAGGCCTTTTCTGCTCCTCAGCTCCTCACCCCACCCCACCAGCCAGTGGGCTGGGGGTGGGCAAGAAGTCAGGAGGAGACACAGCTGGGACAGCTGACCCCAACTGACCACAGGGATATCCCACACCATATGACATCATGCTCAGCATATGAAGCTGGGGGGAGAAGAAAGGGGGGGCATGTTCAGAGTGATGGCGTTTGTCTTCCCAAGTCACTGTTACACGTGATGGAGCCCTGCTTTCCTGGAGATGGCTGAACACCTGCCTGCCCATGGGAAGGAGTGAATGAATTCCTTGTTCTGCCTTGGTTGTGTGCACGGCTTTTGCTTTACCTCTTAAACTGTCTTTATCTCAACCCAGGAGTTTTCTCACTTTTACCCTTCTGATTCTCTCCCCCATCCCACTGTGGGGGGAGTGAGCGAGCGGCTGTGTGGGGCTTGGTTGCCAGCTGGGGTTAAACCGTGACAGAAATGTTGACTTTATTCACAGAAATTGTAGCTTCTCCTTTTTGTGCTGTGTAAGGGAATGAGAGAGATGTTTATCTGTGTTTGTGCTTCTTTTGTGTTGTGGTTTGTGGTTCAAGAAAGACTGATTCTGATGTGGGAAACTTAACTAAAGAATGACTTGGTGCTGCGTTAATTTTAAAATACGTTAAGTAGACCCTTACCAAGATATTTCAGAATTGCTACCGTGCGCGCACACACACACACATACACACACACTTACCTATCCATGAATCAATCAATAAACCTTTCTGTACACACGCATGCACACAGGACAGCAGCGGATATAAGCAAGTTTCATCAGGTGATGGAAAAGGAGGGAAGAACTTTGAAATAGGTTTCCTTCTGTACATGCCAACTTTCCTCCAGTTCCTTCTTCTTCTTGAGCAAACAGAACTACTTTCTTTAGTACCATTATTAACCAGGTCTTTTCTTCCCCAAGTAAGCCTACTTTTTCCTTCTTGAATGGCAGTAAGTAGGCAGTTTCATTCCATTTCCCACTCAATTATGTCCATTTCCCTTTTCCTTACTCTCGAGTTAGGCATGCATTTCAGCACTGGAAAAATTTTCAGCTCTAAAAGAACATGAATGCAGCAGTGAATATAAAAAGTGAGCTCCCACAACTTAAATTGGTAACTAATCTTAACAATCAGTTAATAGAGTAGAAACTAGCTATCAGAAATAATGCAATTTATTCCTGAATGATTAAAGATCAGACAGACATGCTCTACGGAGCTGGCAGAAGCCATGAATGGAACTGCTTCTAAGTACATCCAAAATACTTAACGCTAGGGAACATTTGTCAATGGAGCTACTGAAAACCAAGTATTCTTCAAGTACTAGCATACGTATGTTCTTGGAACCAATCTGAGAAATAACTTGGTTATGAAAGAGAATGTTTTAAGAAACTGTTACCAGCAGCCAACCTAGACTTGAATTGATTTATCTAGTCGAGGTGTAACTTCACCATATCATCTTCTATACTTCCAGTCACACTCATTATGGCAGGCCAGCAAAATCTTTGTCATTTACTGAAAAAAATTCCAAGGTAAGAACCAAACAATGATTGACAAACAGCTTTCAATACAGTGCTCTGTTTGCGGAGCATTTCTTGTTTTGACTTATGCAGTAGGTCTGTGTGTGCTATGAGAGAACAATTATAATCTCCCTCCAGAAAAGACGTTTTCCAGTTGATCTGGATGAAGACGGGCCTTTGTCTTGCAGAACAATTTTGACAGCTACTCTTCAGACAAGTCAACAGATTGAAACAAGCAGTTTGTTTTTACTTGTGCCATGATGACAAAAGTATGAAAGAACAGGAATCTTTGTTCTGTGCCTTTTCTTGCCTCACTGCGTATCTCAATTGTGGTAGCAATTATCAAGCAGCAGGGGAGAGTAAAATCAATGCTACATACAACGTGTAGTCACGTGAAATCAGACAGAGATTTTAAGTGCCAAGTCCAGTCCAGAGGGTAATGGGATCACTGGAGATACAAAGTCTCTTTACTTCCTCTTTCACTTATTTCTGAAGATACTTTGTGTTACGCATTTCCATTACCTTTTCCTTTTTTCCCCCCAGTGCTATTTTCCTATTTTGGACAACCTTTGTGCTGTATTCACATGGTATTCCATGATCACAGGAGCTGAGCTTGCCAACTGCTGTTGAATCTTGCTGACTAACAAAGGTCACCCACTGGTCTGCCTGGTGGAGTGCTTATGTGTTGCATTCCCCAGCTCCCTCCTGGACGAATTCTCTCCTCTGGCAACATGAAGAGGCCTCCAAGTTCCCTCTACTGCTGTGTCAAAGGGGGAGCAGAGTATATAAGTGCTAGTAACAAGAAATATCTGTTAGGATGATAAGTGAAGCACAGTACCTGAGCATTTTTAAGGATTGTCATTCATAAAAGAGAAGTTATAAACCAAACATTGTGAACAGTGAAGTTAATTCCACAGCTGTATCTTCATCCTAAACAAGGATGGAACAGTAGTTATGCTGACACCAGCAAGGTCAGAATCTCACTCCAGGCCATTGCCTTCCCCTTCCTTATAATTCTGCCCTGTCTTGTATTTGGCAAGAAAGATATGGATCATTTTCTTTGTTCTTGTTCAGCTCTTTTCTGCACTGTTTACCATTCTTCTGAACCTATCAGACCAACTTTAACATAAATTTTAAATCCATTCCCACAAAAACCAAGTAAACCAGTTATCCTTTACCTGAAGTGCACTTATTGAGAATATGTTTATTATGATGTAGTAGATACGATTTACAGTATCTATAGTCTGCTAGACATACTGTTTCTACAGTGCAATTGTTTCCTACAGAAATAATAAGATTATGCCGTAACTCATCTCTCTTCCCAGAATATGTTGTTTTCTATGTAGTTTGTTGGGGATAAGGCTCAGTATAGTTTAGGCTCTACAGGCGTATTGCCTTGTGTAAAGTTGGAGCTGAAACAAAAAATTTCAGTGCAGCTGAAATGCAATTTTTCAGAAATGCCAAGTCAAAACTTTACAGAATGTTTAAAAAATTTTAACTTCTTGGTCCAGTCCAGCAAACCTCAGAAAATTCTGAATGCTTCACTAGATGTGACTTTTGGTTTCCAATCCATTCTTAGTTGAATGAAATCCAGTTCAAAGCAGCAAACAAAAGGAAATGCCTAACACACTAAAATAAATACCTAAACAGTTGCATCTTCTGATAAACTCTGGGAATTTATAGTATTATATAACATCAGATTGTAATCAAAAGCATCCTGTAACATGCTGCCTTTCTAATGAATGCTGCTACATTCTGTCTAGTTAAGGCTTTAGTCAGTTGTCAATACCCACACCAAAGCATCTTCATGATCTGCTGTTGAAATGCCTTCTTTTTCAGGGTGAGGGGCATATGAAAACTATAGTCTGCATGTCAGTACAGCTCCAAGTATGTCTTGCCCAGGTTGTTTTACCTGGAATCATCTTTTTTTAACATATGAAGTTACGAGGTAGGAGTAACATGTTTGCATTATGACAGTGACGTTTATTTGGGAGGAAGGTCAGACAAAGAATATTTGATTCATGGGACATTTTTTTAAAAAATGTGACTCCAGATTTGAAAAGAAAAAGGTCACCTCTCTTTCTCTGGCCTGTTACTAAACACTTGAGGAATCTCAAATGGAATTATGTTAATTTTTTCCTTTTAAATTTGGAGTTGCAATTTTCTGGGGCTGTAGGTTTGGCTGCGGTTTTTTGGGACCTCGTCTAATTTAGTTGGTTCATGAGGTGACACACAACAGACTTAAGGTTCTGAAGCAGTTTTGGGAAGAAAGAAGGCTGCCTGCCCACAACTGCAAGACTATTCTGAGGGTCGCCGCTCTATCATAATACAGACTATGCAATTCAGCAACATAATCGTAAACAGAGCTCAAAATGAAAGAGCTGCTGTGAAGCATCTATGAAATATTAGTATGCAAATGTAAAATAACTTCTTAATAAACAGAAAGGAAGGGCCAAAAAAGCAACTACTTTCTTAAGTGGTGCTATGAGTTTTAAAGACTTTTATCTGCACCTACAGCGAAACAAAACATACGGAAACCATTCCAGCGTCACATGTTTAGTGAACGTAAGTTGAAAAAAATACAAATAGCTTTTGAAAATCTTGCAAGTTTAGAGGAGAGGAGGGAAAGGAAAGATATTGTGAGTATGTCACACTTAAGAATTGTGACCAAAACTGTCTCAGGACTTACAAACTATTCTTTAGACACAAACTTCTATTTTGCAAGACTGAGGGCCTGTTACTTAGCTGGATACTCAAAAACTTTTCTGGCACTTGTATTGCATTCTATATGCGCTGCTTATTTGGAACAAAAACTAAAAGGTATTGCCTAGAAACTCATCAGCAAGGAAGTACATTCCCTGCAAACCTGCAATTGCCAGACATACAGATAGATAGTCATACCCTGGCTTAAGACAGGAGTCAACAGCACTTTGCAGGGTTAGTACGCTACTCTTCTGTTGTGGAAAGCACAGAAAAATTGTTTTCTAAACAAGAGAAGCATCTGCTTTTGATGAATGCTGGAAAAATGAATTTATGTTTTAAATTTAAAAAGCTTAAGCTTTTAAACATTAGCAAAACTACCAAAATTACCAGAATTTTTGGTTTTGATGGTAAAATACCAAGCCGAAATTCTACTGAATCTATTGAAGACAGCAAGAGTGCGATTTTTTAAGTTCAAAGTATATACTGTCTGTTTAATAACCTCTTTACATTTGGGATAAAGCAATCTTCAAATGGGTATATTTTACCTGAACTTGAAATAATTTCTGTAAAAAGTCAGACAACATGCAGACAGCAGGTCTTTAATATTGGATAAGCAAGTAAAACTTGCATCAGTAAGTACAAAGCGTGATCCATTCCATTATTTTCAGAGTTAAGATGATCCTGAGGCAATGAAGGAGAAGTGCGGAACCACTTCCATTGCTAGCGTTCAGATATCACACTAGTGATACCTGGGCTGGAATATTGTGTGCACATGCTTTAAACTTGTTCCCTTGAAAGTAATAAACAATGATAATGTAGCAGAGTTCACTAAGCTCCAGCCAGAACACAGTAATACAGGGCCTGAGTTCTCTTTCAAGGTTTGAGAAAGAAGGGTTGTTACTCTCCAGAAACAAGGATTTTGTCATCTCTGCTCGTGAGGTCTAGCAAGAACACTGGTTCTACAGCAGTTACTTGAAGACTTGATTGCTACTAAAATGAAGACCAGATCATTATCACCGTTTTCCTATATGAAACACCCTTCTCCATTTCTCTTTAATTCATTCTAACAGGTTGGTTAGCCTCCCACCAGTTTTTCCTTTCAGAAAACCAAGTAGGATTTATTTTATTATTGGAACAGTAGCCCTGATAAAAGGTCCAGTAACAACAGGCTAAGCACTCAAATAATGGGATGCTACTTGTTGTTAGAGAGCAAGAAGTCATCTTGCCACAAGAAAGATGACAACTGCTCTGTGGACCCATGGTAGGCTTGGGGCAGGGGGGGAGCTGAATTTTTAGTTGTGTCTGCATCCCTCTTTAAGAACAAAAGTAATGCAATGTGTTTTGGCCTTCAGACCTTGTCATTTATATACTAGATTAATTTCAGCGTGGATCAGGAGAGGAGAATTCGGTATGTTTGCAAGAACGATAGAATTTTCTACAGCTATATTCAGTGCACTGCTCTACGTTTGTCATCATGAGTGCATTAGAATACTAAAATGAGAAGCTCATAGATTACCCGCATGATGACCTCCCACTGCAGATACACGGCTCAAGTGCAGAGATTAAATAAAATTGAATACTAGATAGCTGAAAGTGATAGGAACATTTAATTTGTAACCCTTTTGTTCTAGCGGGTGCAGATACTAACCCCAAGTTAGGTTTGGCAATGACACAACCTAGTCATAACACATTTATCTTTTTTTTTTTTTTTTTTCATATGCAGGTCAAACTCAATATTTAAGTGACGGGAAGAGTTGTGAGTGTAAAAGGACTACTGCAAACGTACACAATCTGGAATCAAGTTCTGCTTCATTATGTTTTCCTTGAGTAGCACTACTACTCCTGATCAAGACTCTACTTTTAGATTCTGTAAGCAAAACTCTAATTTTGTGACATGTAGCAATTTTATCATTCATGTGATTTACATTTTTCTTGTGGTTCCCTGTACAGCAGTCATGAGACCTTCTTCAAGATGAAGTTTTACCGTTTTCTATTCTTATTTAAGTATTGGAAACAGATCAGTGAAATACAGCTACAACATTTCTTTAGTGGGAGCTCATTCATTTTCTGACTACCACCGTATTCTCGTTGTTCAAAACCCTTCACTAGATGGCTCTTAACAGAAAGTACAAACATTGGAAGTACATAGGGAAGGAGTATACGATCAGAATTATGGAAAAAGATCTGTAAACGGAATTACCACCATGCAGGCTGCTAACTGACAACTCATAATCTCTCTGCAAACATGTACAGGTCAGGCAGTGAGACATTCAATCCTTGTCCTGTCCCCTGACGGCATCCCCAGGCCCCCCCAGACCCCTTCTTACTGCATCTCTACACTGACTTTTTCAGAACAAGTTAAACCGTTTGTCGTTTGAGTAACAAAAAAAATCTTTCAAATTCTGCCCCTCCTTCAGGAGCTATACAACTAATAAACACTTACCACATCGACTCAAAAGCAGGGCCAGCGAAATGGCATTTCAAGTTGTCTATAAAGACTAAAGCTGTTCCAAATGCCTATTACAATGTAGAATTTCCCTCTGCCGCAGACAGACAGGAGAGATGACAATGTGTTGGCATAGCAGGTTTTTAGGTGAACAGCTATGCCAACATCTTGCCTCCCCTCCAGCTCTGCATAAAGGAACTTCTTGGAAAGGCATCTGTGGGAATTGTATAATCTTTTACTGTGATTTGTTTGATCTGAAATAGAAAACCAAAATTTTGGTAGAAGCTTCACACTGCTATGTAAAACATCTGAATATCAATCTCACAGTACAGTGTACAGTAACTTTAATGTGAGTTGGTTTCTACACCTTAGGCTATGAGATCTAAAAAAAAGCCCTGACAAAGGGCCCAGTTTTTAGCTCTGTGCCCATAGCAGTTGCAGAGCAGAGGCAGTGTTTACTTAACTATTTTTCATAAATCAATAATGTATTCATTACAACACATCAATAATATTCAAGAGGGAGGATGGTCGATCTAGACATGTATCCTATATACTGTAGTAGAAGCATGTTCTCCAGTGACTTTATCTTAAGTCCTCGTTTTCTGGACTTGGTCAGTCTCTTTGTCCTAGATTCACCTAAACAAAAAAAGTGATGCCAAAGGAAGAGATTTAAAACACAAACATTTGCTGTTATAAAAACATATCAGCAGCTTCCAGACTACTACTGGATTTTTGGGGATGAGGAGAAAAGCAAAAGAAAAGTTATTTGTTTACATTGGCTACAACATCTTGAACAAAAGACAAGTGCATTCATGGTCGCTGGGCACCCTGGTAGCATAACATTTTGTAAGTAATCTTTGAAGAAGCTGTGTTCAGGTAAACCCTTTCAAAGCTGTGGCTGTTGCACAATGTAGCCTCCTTCAGGTGTTATTGTGCTATCACTGATGAAATCACTTAACACTGTACAACCCGGTGAAGTCCAAAAAGAGCAGTGAAGACGGGAAGGCACGCTTTTCCATGCTACAGAAATAGAATAGAAACCATTATGGAACTAAGCACTTCAACACATTTCAAAATACCACAAGAGAGCACCTTTTGTGGTCCTTGTTAACACTTGTGGCTTTAATTATCGTTACAATTAGCATGCAAGCTGTCATCTTACGGAATTAAAAGTCTGTTTTTCCACCAATTATTCCCTTGTAAGAAAACAGTGCAGAGTTGAAGACTTGTGAATGCCACTACGTTTTAAAGAGTCCCTTCGGATTTATTTTAAAATCCACTTTAAGGAAAAGCTCTTAAATCTACCATTTGGAAATATTATCACTGAATTCCATTAGAATTTTCCATTCAGGTTACTGTATCTCAGGACCGGAAAAAGTTTCAGTTCTTCAAAATGGGAAGCAATTTGCAAGTTCACAGTTCTTATTCCTTAAAAATTGTGGATATACAGAAAAAACATGTTTACTTGCGTGTTCTGTGTTTGCTAAGCCTTTCTGCCTTTAGAATTTGCGTTACAAATATATTTGAAACAGGTATGCTCATACACAACTTTTCTTTACCATTACCATACAGATCTCATAAGTGAGTATGGTTATGTTAAAACTTTTGCAACAGCTCTGCATTTGCTTAAGCTAACAACTTTTCCAAGACTTTTTTGAATTGAAAACTGCCTATATCTGGGATCTGACTCTGCAGAATGTTTGCATGTAAGTGTACTCACATCAGTAGAGGGGTTTTATATTCTGACACGACACATAATAAACAAGAATTAAACTAAACAGCAGTGTCAACAGACAAGATCACAGGGTGCATTAACATTGATGTTCTCCAACCTGCCAACCTTATGTCTCACACAATCACTTCTGGCCTAACAAAGCCTGTTGTTTTGGAGGGCAGCGTATGAACTGCAGCTTAGTCTGGACTTAGGCCAAGGGAGGTGCTATTTCACAGCAGCTTATCCTAGCTGTGCCACTAACCCAAAGAGTCTGGATTTGGCATGCTGTGACAACCCAAAATCTAATCAGTTCGAGCTCCTGGCAAGGCTATGCTTTGCAGCAGTAACGGGCTGCCTCTGGAAGCTAACATCCCGTCTGAAAAACCCATCACCGAAACGGAAAGCAGAGCTGTGTAAAGCTTGCAGAACTACCATGAGCAGCTTGCAGGACAGGGCAGTTCTGTCAATCTGCTGATAAAGTACCATCGCTGCCACAGCTCATTTTAGACAAAGTTTATTGTGAAAGAATAAAGGAAGCTGTAAATATCTAATATAATCAATTTTTTTCATAGATTTTGTCGAGCTTTCCACAGACCCTACTAGCTAACAAGACAAACAGGTTAACTACCTGGCAATACACCAAATGCTACCAAATGCACAAATGCAACCAACCTGCCTCCTCCAAGGCCAGGTTGTCCCCTGTGATATCAGAGGGAGCATTTAAAGCCTTATCAGAAGCTCTTGGCATCGCAGGACTTATTCTGAAACATCCCCTTGAAACTCTTGCTGGCTGACCTCTATCAAGGACTGGATGTGACCACTGGAGAAGCTGAGCGAGGAGGAGAGATTGGAAGAACTGAAGGAGTAAATTTTGCAAGTAGTGCCTCTGGTATGGAGGGACTGGTAGAGGCCCGGGACTTCCCTGCAAATTGACAGTTTCCTGTAAAATCCTGTTGGTTCTGACAGTTGTTTGTTGCTGCTGTGGAGTGGGATTTAGGGAGGAAGTGGCACAGAAAAGCAAATGCACCAAGCACACCAGCTGTTGAAAGAACCATTTTCTGATTAAGTAGAAAATTTAATCGTAACTGATAAAAACAGAGGTGGGATGGGGGAATGCAGACAGTGCATTTTTCTTAATGACTTGCCAACTTCATCTGTTCTCTCTGTTAATAAGTTCAGTAGCAGTACACAACTTCTATTCAGTATGGCCAGACAAGAATATGAGAGGGGAAAGCAAACAGGCTACAGGCTGACTTCATTTGATGCATTAAAGCCTCTCCCACTCTTAGACTGCTCTTCACCATTTTCAAACATGCTGAAACAGGGGAGCAGGGAATAGAGACAGCAAAAGTGAAGTGATTGAATCAGATGAAGAATCAGCACCTCACAGAAGCAAAGCTGTAGGTATAAAAGGATCTTGAAACAAAAGAAAAAATGAACATTGCAGGCTAAGCTTTTGGAAGGGCAGAAAGGAAGGGAGAAATAACCATTGTTGATACTGATTCACTGGGAACTTCGCAGTAGAGAACGCAAAGATGCCTTCCAACCCCCCAGCATCACCTGCTTATTGTGTATAGACCTGCTCTGAGCAGGTTTAGACAACCAATATTTTAAGTGCTGGCAGCTGCCTGGAGCTTCTTCTATGATAGGGCTCCCACTATCAGTACCAGTAGCTGCACTGGCTTTAGCAGTGTGTGTGAGGGAAAGCATCAGGAGAAAGCAGGCAGCCTTAAGGGCACAGTTTAATCCCTGTAATTATGCAGGCCTGGTAATGTAAAGGTCTGCAAACAAATTCTGAAGCTTCATAAAACTGGGAGTTTGGGACATTCCCTGAAGGATCTTTGTTTTAAAAACAAGTAGTTTGGCAGCCTCTGACATGCATTATCCATTTCAATATATTTTCTCAC
This sequence comes from Morus bassanus, assembly GCA_031468815.1. Classification (NCBI taxonomy): domain Eukaryota; kingdom Metazoa; phylum Chordata; class Aves; order Suliformes; family Sulidae; genus Morus; species Morus bassanus. The sequence goes on along the minus strand of CM062600.1, from coordinate 18,144,551 downwards.
TAATTACAGAGACTATGCCTAATTTCCTCAGAATAATAGCCTGAAATTTCTAAAGATAAGAGTCTGTCATAAATTGACTTAATTGCATTTTAATTAATTTTCATTTATTGCACTGGCTGAAGTATTTTTTCCCATTAAATGCAGAATAAGCACATTTTTGAAGGAAAGAAATACTTCAAGGAGACCAACCCAGCATATGCATACACAACACTGCTAAGGAGTCACACTCTTAAACCTACACGACTGGTGAACAATCAGGAGGGGCTTCAAATTGTCAGGAGACAGAGGCCAAAGGCACGGCAGCTCTCCTGTGGACTGGGTTCCCAAAGAATGTTTGGTAGTTTTCTGAAAATCTGAAAACATTCTGCACCAGGAGGAAGATGAAAGGAATGAGCAGGCAACCACTTTCTAGCAGATCCTGCTAGAAATGTTCGCATGGGAAGTTTTCAGCTGAGAATGCATCCACAATAAAAAAGCAGCTGCTGGAAACAAAAACATACAGCTGATCAAAATACTGATTGAGGAAAAACTGGAGTGTTTGTCACGTTTCTTTAAAAAAGATTCATTTGTATTCTCCCTCACACCAAATTACTTGGCCATAAACAATTTTATAAATTATTCATCCAGAAATATTTATTCACTTATAGCAGTATAAAACATTTTTAGTTCTAATTGGATTTGACTGAATAGAACTGTCCTGTTCCTGCAATTGCAGGATACTTTCACACTGTTTCCTATGGGTATTCTTCAGGCTAAATGAAAAAATTCCTGTTTTCTCTCCCCGGCTCCTAACACCTATGAGATTATTCCAGAGCCTAATCCACATCATTTTCATGCACAGTCTCAAAAGACACACCACATTACAAAGCCAGCTGAAAAGATTCCAGTTAATTTCTGTGCATTTTAAATTGAGCCTATTAGGTCTACATGTGCTTTTTTTTTTTTAAGGTGTGTCTTGATTTTGTATCTATGAAATAAAAAAAAATAATTTGATTGTGCAAATTTTTGTGGATCTTCATATCTCCATGTTGAAGTTGGCTAAGGTATGGCTGATTCTCATCTTCCCCCACAGATGAATATTATCCATCCCTCTGATAATTTTCTAGCTCCGGCTAAAAATATTTTAAATTACTTTTAAAAAATTTAGCCAGAGCTCCTTTGATCTTTGCAGTGGACATTATTTCAAGAGCTGAGCTAATCCTTTTTAAATTGTACCTTTGTCTTTAAAAATTTCTAACTTTTTGCAGGTGGCTGACAGAATAACAGAGATATATAATATACACTATGTCTTTTGAGAAATGTTATCTGTCTTTTTCTGGATACTGAAAAATGTGTAGTTTCAAAATGAGAGATTATTTGGAAGATCCCAGACTGAAGCATCCCACGGAGGCCTGGTTTTTCAGATTTTGCTGAATTCTAAGCCTTTCGGAGAATCAGAAATCTAAAGGTAGCCCCAGAACCAAAGTGAGATGTGTGAGTTGTATGGGTTTGTCTGAGCATTTAACTACACAGCACTGAACTTTGACAGGCTAGTACCCCTGACTTCACCTGATAATGAGTAAGCTGACCCTTACTCAGGTGTCTAACTATCCACTTTCAGAAAATACTGACCTGTAAGTTTGTTTAAAGACAGTGTAACTTCAGTTTAACTTCATTCACTTACATGCATATTTATGCAGATATAAATAAAATACACATTTTATCAATATTTGAATTAAGCAATATACTTGGCACATTTCAATGGTAAAATCTGCAACATGAAGAACAACTTTGAACCACATTGCTTATAAGTGAGATGACAAAAAAACCAATTTCAATGGAATCAGCTAGAACTGGATAGTGTCACATATAACTAGCCAAAATATCTGATGCTACAGACACCCCAACACTCCTGTAGTCCCCATTTATAAAAGAAATTCCTGAGATTTTAATGTCAGCCCTTGCATTAAAAAATACTTGGACTAAAGCCATGGGTTTTAAACTTCACAGCAGGTGATGGATGCAGCTCCTCAAACAACTTTTTACCTTATCTATAAAGTCTATACATTATGTCAACTTTTAAAAGCTAAAAAGCAATTCTAAACTTTCAGATATTTAATTTTGCTAAGTTAGAAACTCATCATACCTGTTACCCAAAACCGAAGCACAAATGTATAGGATATACCAGTAGTCACATGACTAAGCAGAAAAGTAGGCATAAAAATATTTTTCTAAAAAATTAAATCAGTAATTTTTTAAGATCAAACATAGTGATGACCGCCATCAGTAAATCTGGTAAAGATGTTTATCAAATTATGTTATACTTCTTAACTTTCTTTAAGATTCAAAAACTGATACAGTAAGAAGAATTTTGGAATACAAGGGTCCTTAGATTTCCCAACCCTATACTTGAATTCCAAATCAGTGTTACGTGAACATCTCTCCTCCTTACTGGATGTGAAAACTCCAAACATCCAAATTATTTAGCGGCTGACAACTCAGCCTTCTGGGTAAAGGGGATTTTGCCACTGACTGGGTGGAAGCAGGGACAGACTAATGCTTACGTTTGGAAGTCTGAATGTGAACAAAACCAGAATCAGATAACACTATTCCACTCCCCTGTACAAATTCTGTCCTTCCATCACACTCTGTGAAGCATTAGTATATCATGGGAAATAATAGGTTGCCACAAAAAAAAAAAAAAAAAAGTAGTAACATGAAGCAGCTCAGATTCTCTGAATACTTCTCTTTCTCCAATGAGAACTGATTAAGTCAGTCAGCTAATGTATAGCCAGATGCAATAAAACATACCTTAAATAAATTGCTAGAATCGAGGTCAGTGATGGTGGGAGATTCTACAATCTTTAAATAGGAACAGGGCATTCTATAAGCTCATATTACATTTAGCTTTGTCCCTGGAATACTCATTTTAATAGCATTTTAATAGTGAAAATAATGGGTGTGATTTTTTTTCAGGAGTATTTTGTATACTGCTAGTATATACTTCCACAGTGAAGGGGATCTAATGGATAGCTCCTCTACCCATTGCTTGACTAGACAGTCATCCTTCCTTTCAGCTCGGAACAAAGTTTGATACAAATGACAGACAACACTCTTAAGTGGAGCGACAAGGGTAAATGCTGTTTTGTGAAAATGTCAGCCAACTACATGCTTGTATATTCCCTACTAGTGAAGAAACAGCCTTGGCTACTTCCTTTATTTGTTCAAATAGACTATGATGAAGCAGTTTTCAAGGCACAATGGAAAATTTCAAACATGCTGTAGCAACATGGAAGTGTTACCCACATTGCCCTGTTCATCCAAACAACTTTGTTAGTACTGCTGTCCCAAAAAGGAAATCCCCGCTCTTACGTGATGGTGTAGGATGCATATGCTGAATGGCCATGCGATACGGTAAGATACTTGACAATGGCTTTGATGTCTAAGTTATATTTAACTGCACCATGATGTGTCACTGCTGAACTAGGGGCTCAGCTGGTTCTGAACAATAAATCAAACGTGTAACAAAACCACTCTCTCATCAGTAAGTTATGATAACTAACAAAAGATGTCTAGAACCTGGAAGCAGAACACAGTGATTTGTTACGAATGTCTAAGCCTTTTGTTACTTCTACCTTGTGGGTTTCACTTGGACTGTACTGTAAGGCATTTAATCCCCAGTTTAACAAATTAACTACTAAGTCTGGAAATATAAATCAGGTACACCAATGTGAGGTATAAACTGTTCTGCAGCTCACAGGCTGTCAGTTGTCCAAATTATTCAGCCTATTTTTTCCACTCAGTGTAGAAACCAGAAACTGGTTCCCGAACATAGGAAAGCACAGAAGTTGTCAGGAAAGTTACTGCAGTGTCATCCTCAGGCAGCTATACAATATGCATCAAGTTACCTTGGCATTATGATTGGTTCATATTAGCCATAACATTCCTGAAACATGTTTGTATTACCCAACATATAAATGACTCTTGTCACCTTTTCTAGTTCACAGACTGGGACTTCCAGAACTGCTCCCTGTTACAAATGAATGCAAAGATGGAACAGACACCTATCTGTCTTACAAGGAGCTGGAGATTTGAAAACACATCATTATTATTATTATTCATTAGTGATTTTGCAACCAATGTTTTTTAAAAATTAATCTATTTAAGAAATCAATTATTCTGTGTCCTTTCCTGTTTCGTTTTACTGGTCCTGACCCTATCTATCTGAAATTCTCTGTTGCACTTTAAAGAAAGGTGTTAATTACTATTCCTGGGTAACTTCTTACAGGGGCAGGTGTCTTGCAAACATGTTCTTGCAATTTGAAATGTTCTTAAAATAGCTTGCTGTGGGCAGCAGGTTCCTAAGTAGGTCTAGAAAACACTGATTAAGTAAAGCTCCCTACTGCGTCAAGGACATCTTTACTGGAAAGAAATTCACAAATTAACTTATGTTGATCTGGATTTTTAAGTATGCTTTAATCCTGCCCAAGGCCAATCCGTGGAAGTTTGTTTTTCAATTTTGGGCTCAGACTCTTTCAGTTCACTGCACAGAAAGCTGTCCAATGTTACTGCAGCACTGCCTTTCCCCCCACTCATCCCACGACCTACATTTCAGACACTGCCAGTAAAGACAGGGCTGGTTATTGGAAGTTTGGGTGAATCAGTGACGATATGCTGGGGGCACAGAAGTTGTTGCAGGAATTGTGCATTTTCTGGTATTTTCTGTTACTTTAAAAACTCCTCATTAAAAAAAATAGATATAGTTTAATAACTTGGCAATTCTGAAGCAGAATCATAGGGAAAAGAAAAGGTTTACCATGATTAGCCAACAAAAATTGTTTGGATAGCACATAGAAATTACTCTTCTTCATGCAGAATGGGTTAAAGAACCGATCCCTCTCTACAGGTGGTTAAACACAGCAGCCTCTAAAGAATACGTTTCTGGGGAACATAAGTAGTGTGGCTGGCAGATATATACACTGAGTCCTATCTGTGGTGCTACAGGCATCACTTCAGAATAATTTCCAGAGGGAACAATCATTTCTGCTGGAGGATTCCTTGGGCAGTCATTGCTGGAGAAGACCCGCTGAACTGGCCTCTGAGAGGCAAGTGATGTCAAGACCAACACAGTAACAGAAGAAAACTGATTTTTTTTTTCCCGTGCTGTTCAGAACTGACAAGATTTTTATGCTCAATAAGTGTTTTCTAGATATCTGAGCATGACTAATTTTGCCAGAATAATGTTTCAGTATAAAGCCTGTGCAGTTAATGAATTCTTTTATTTGTTGCACCCAGTAACAGAAAGATTCGCCTAAAACAGTATCCCACTGGAGAAAGCCTACATAGCTACTGCCAGGGAATGTTAACCTCTAAGTGGATTTTTAAAATAATCCCATGGCATTCAGTTGCTTATATGGAGCTACCTTCTCTTTTTAGGTCTACTTGAGTAAATCTACAGAAAACATATTGACTTTGTCCTTGTTTGGTTCTTTGGAAATTAAGGGAGTTACCATTATCTGAATTTTTAAATTCTAAGATAAAAGAATAAAACCTACAAAAGAGTCATTTTAGGTGTGTATTTTATATTAAAAAAAAAAACCTACAATGGATTGAAATTTTCTCATTAATTTTATCATGTATTGAAGTGGGTTGTATGCATGTACACAATCACAGGAAGAAATAGCTTTTTTTTTTCTAAGTCATACTAGTTAATTAAACCAGGATTTGGTGGTCCTAAGATCTCCACCAACAGATTTCTAAACACCCCTTTTGTGTTGTAGTCATGCATTCAAGAAAAAAAAAAGGCATCTTAATAGAAACCATCAACACTGCATCTATTTAAAATAGTATAAATGATGACATTAGACTCTGGTCTTACGGGTTTGATTTTTTTTCTTTTTTACTAATTTTAAGCACCAATGTATGTTTGTTGGCTTGTGCAAAGAAGCTTTAAAATGCATTCAGAGAGTAATAGTTCACTGCTCATTTGCTTCATTTTAAAAATCTGACCTTACATATTTTACCCTTTGTAATTTTCGTCTCCCGGTTGTCTTGAAAATTTGTGAACACTATTTGTAAGAACAACCGTTTCTTGTATTTTACTACATGAAGTATTGACTCAATTCCTCTGAATGTCAGGGCTCATTTTGATAACCAAGTCTGTGGAAATAACTGGTGCGTAGTACTTCACCGGATCTGATTTCAACACGATTATTTACTACCAAATATGAACTTAGTTTTTCAATCCACTGACTTTCAGAAAGAAATTTGTATTTGTAGTTACAATAGTTCCTAGATATATGCTTCCATAATATCTTTTCAAAAGTATTCTACCTTGTACAGTCCATTCAAAAGACTATGTTCTGGGAAATCAGTAAGCGTGGTACGTGAAAGGACAGACTTTGCTCTGCTTGTTGCAGAAGTTCCAGGGTGTATGTGAGTCAAGTACAAGGGTGGAAAAAAGGAAAAGAGTGATCTTGCTGCACAGACATTGAAAGCCCTCTTGGAAAACTTAATTCCTTCTCAAGTCTACATTTCCTATGCAAAGCTGGGACTTGACTTCTTTCAAAGTTTTTGCAAACGCCTACTAATTGTTAGCACTTTGTTTTCTGAATAGCCAGGATGAAACACACAGAGACAGACAAACAGATGAGAGGAGAAGCTCTCTGCTTTGCCGCAGAAGCAGTCACTGAAAGGATTTCAACCCCAGCTAGGATACCCAGAACTAGCAGGCACCTGACTGTATTTGTCCTAGTATCTACTCAAGATTTGCAGGTCTTGTGAAATTTAATTAGTTTGTTATGAGACACTCAGAAGTCACACACAATGCTTGTACTAAATGCGCATTTAGGAAGAACTTTAAAAAATGGTCTATGGTGCACAATGGATAAAATTAAATAAATCCAGGATCCGATTAAATAAATCAGGTGAGGGATATAAAAAAAGTAGAGAATAATTATTTCACCAAATGAAGGTGGGACTCCAATGGGAGAAAAAATAAAAGTCAATTTATAGCAATGTCAAGCTTCCCAACACGTATACAGGCTTATAATGCATGTACACGGATCGAGGGCAGGAAGAAAATAAGCCTGTCTGTGCCACCGAGTCTGGTATTTCTTAACAGGAGTTCTTGCCTTTGCAAGTCGTAAATTTCGGGTTTGGTTTTTTTTTTTGTTTTTTTTTTTTTGTCACAACAGAGAGATGTAATTTCTTCTAAAAGAGAACGGCATCTGACACATTATTTTAAAACTCGTGTCAACACATCAACTAACACTGAAAACAGGCAGCAAAAGACAAATTCCAGAGGAGGAAGATTTACTGACTGTACAGTAGGACAGCACTATTCTGTATTTCAGCATCATGTCTCTCTTAAAAACAAATAGCAAACTTTAAGAACTCACTCATCTGCCCTATTCTCAAACTTTTCATTGCTCCTTCCCATAAAGACGTTCCTCCTACCACTAATCTTTCCTCTGATGGAAAGTTCTCACAGCATCTGTTCTTCTGCCAACTGTGCAGCATCACTAACGAGGGAAGACCAAGACGAGAAGAGACAGCCAGAGCTATTCTGAGCCAAGCCCAACATTAAATTCACCTATATTGTAAAGGCAAATTCCTTTGTCTTCTTCCCTCAACCCCCTCAAAGAACAACCAAACCCACAGTATTATTCTTCACTGAACTCTACTTTTATTGTGAGTTTTGAGTTGTCAAGAATAAAACTTTGCTTAGGTTCCTTAATTCTGCCCATCCTGGAACTCTTCCACCCTCCAAATATGTTACTTCTTACATCATGGGAGGGGATGCGGTGCCTTGTTGTTCTGGCCAGAATTTGACCATCCTCCCTACTGATTTTTATGGAGAAGTAGTACTGCTTAAATAGTGGTTTCCTGAGGAGACGCAATGATAGCCACATGGATTGCTCTGATAAATGGAAATAACACAAGAAAAGGAACCCCTAACTAAGACAACAATTAGGATTTACACAGGATTTCTTTTTTACTATAAATTCTTTCATTTCTTCCAGCCATGTGCTTTCTCCTTCCATTCACAGCTCGTTCATGCAATACTCTTGCACCAAGAAATAAAAAAATAGAATTGCACTTACTAGAACAAACGTCATTCCCGTATAGGAGATTTTAGAGTTGCAAGAAACCTCCAAAAAGAGGACATCTTGCTTAATTTCTTTGAATAATTTTGGTCAAACAGAAAGAGAAACTTCAAGACATGGGACTGCTCAAAATTAAGCAGGGGCAGGGCTGCTTCCTGTAGCTCAGGACAACATCGGCTAGTTCTTTGCTGTGTGGCCAAGCATCCCAATTCACTGACACACACTACCTTAAAGCAAAAATCCTGATTCTATTCCCAGGCTAGAAACTCTTCTGTAACTGCAGAGCATGCTGCAAATATTTAAAGCAGCCTGTTTGCTTTTCAAAGTGGAAAAAAAAAAGCACAAAACCCCTGCTGCAACTACTTGCACAAAGTCCAAAATCTGAGGTCAATTGTTCTGCTAATGCACTTCCTTTTAACTTTAAGGTTCTACCGAACCTTTACAGCTACCAAGGTACTTAAGATTTCTCTGTTTGTACATACTATTATGCTATTGCCTACAAGGAGCAGACTGTTGCCTTGAAAACAACACTTACCTTGCTTCACTCAATAGCGAAAATCCACTCTTGACTTTAAAGGTGTAAAACTCATGCCCTGTGAAGCAAAGTTTTATTTAAATTCAATCATAAACTGGGCTAATTATAATTGCCTATCTAACTTTTCTTTTCCCCACCCCAGACCAGATGCAGGAAGCATTAAAAAAAATCCATGGCTACACACAACCATGATACCTGGTTTAGAGTCAAGATGTCAAATACCGAAGAATTAAAGATTACGTCTGTTCAGAATAGACTTTGGCTAGTCAGGTGGTGTAGGCGTATAATTTTTTTCTCCTGTTTGTACCTAATCCCACTGCACATGGGCTCAGATGCTCCTCAGCATTAAAAGTTACAGAAATCTTTTTTTTTTTTTTTTTTTAGAAATACATTGAGAACGTATTTTATTCATCACTAGTACAAGTTCTATCTTGAAATAATCTGTAAATAAATCACCTCTTAAAACTATGTGTCCCTGAGTACACATGCAGAGCAAACACTTAATTCCGTCTTAGTGCTACTGTTTTATTTTAAGACATCTTCTGAAAAAGTAAGCTAAGCGACTTAAACTGATGTACTGCCAATGGGAACTTGGACAATGAGGTTACACTGCAATAGCCTTCAGGGGTCCCTTCTTAGCACGAAAAATTAAAATCAGAGATTTCAGCAAACCACGGGCTGAAGGTCCATAGTCTCCGCCACCGTTTCACTGAATTAGAGACCTCGTCTGATGAAGATGTCAGTGGCAGTCTGTACCAGAAACGTCTCACACGCACTAGCACAGAATAATTACCGGCTTGCCAAAAAAACCAAAGCACATTGAAAAAATATTACTAAAGTAGCTCACAGACAAAAAAGAAGTGTATATACAGAGAAAGAACAGCAGGGAAGCGCAAAAACTTGTAGTGTTAACAAGTTTTTGCTTAGTAAGAGCATAGCCTTCAGAAATTCATTGTACTATGGCCTCAACTCCAGTCATAAGAATGAAAGGATCCAGTTAAATATGATGGAGGAGCCCTCGCGCGAGTAAAAAGCAGTATGTTTGACGGTATCTATAGGAAGAGGTAGCTTCGGAGATCTGGACAGGTCTAAACGTAAGTAAGTACGAGTACGAGATGAAACAGGACGCCTTACGAGTAGCTTGCTGCAAAATGCGGCCGTCGGCCTATGAAAGCAGTTACCCTAAACCCCACCTGAGAAGCGCGGCAGAGCCTGCCCATGGCCTTACGCCTTTCCCCACTGCTCGGGTATGAGGAATTCGTTCTCCAACCCCCGCCGCCCGCTCCCGAAGCACATTCCAGCTAAGCCGGTACCCGTTTCACGCCAGCGCGATTGCTGTTCATCGGGGAAGTGACTTCCAGCACTCCGACTCCCCGGCCCGCGCGTGGGACCAGCCCCGCGGCCGGGGACCCCGGCGGGCCGGGGCCGCCGCCTCCTTCCCCACGCACCTCCATCCCGCCGCAGAAGCCGGTCCCGGCGCCGGCGACCGTCCCGCCGCCTCCCCGCGCCCCCTCAGCAGGCTGCGGGACGGGGACACCTCGAGTCGCGTCGCCTCCGGCCGCGGGCGCTGACCAGGGGCGCTGGGGTCCCGGTCCTCACCGGCCCGCCGGGGCCCGTCCTCCTCCTCCGGGGGGACGCCGCGCTCCTCGCCCCCCGCACCGCACCGGCGGCCGGCAGGGCCGCCCGACGGCAGCGCTCCCCGCCGCGGCGCCGCGGGAAGCGACGCCGGTCCCGCCCGCGGGCCCCGCGCAGCCCCCTCAGGGGACGCCACGGGTGGCCCCCCGCGGGCAGCGCCGCCCCCGGCCCCGGCCCCTGCCCCGGCCCCGGCCCTACCTGCGGCGGCGGTCGCGGGGCGGGAGGCGGGCGAGCCACGGCGCGGGGCGGGGGGGGGGCTGGCGGGCTGTCTCCTCCTCCTCCTCCTCCTTCTCGGCCGCCGCCGCACACCTGCCGCCCGCCCCCACGGGGGGACACGCCTCGCCCCGCCGGGGCGGGCGGGGGGCGCCGCCGTCGCGCGGGAAGGGGCGGGGGCGCGGCGCGGCCGGCGCTGGGCCGAGGGCTCTGCCCCGAGGGCCCGCGGCCGCCGTGGCCGCCTCCCGCGCGTCCCCCGCCCCGCTCCCCGCCGCCGCTCCGCCACGGCCTGCCTCCCCCGCCTCGTCCCCCTTGCCGGGTTGTTTGCTTTGTGCGTCGCGGGTGTTGTTCGTCCCGCGCGGGGCCGAGTCTCCCGCGGAGCTAAAACGGGGTCCGCGGAGGGGAGTCGCTCGGGAAGCACCTTCTCCGGGAGCCGGCGTCCGCGGGGCACCCGGCTGCCGACCCGCAGCGTGTTTCCTCCCGCCGATCCCGGGCGCAGACCTGTCCCTTGCTCCCCGGTCTGCCGCACGTCCCCCGTGGGGAGCCAGCAAGGAGCGGCCCTGCCTACAGGTCACTTGGGACCGTGGGCCTGCGCAGACCCCACCGGCACGGGCGCTGGGGCCAGCTGTTGCACGCCGTCGCGACAGCAGCTGACAGCAGGGAGAGCAGATTTCCCGGTGTGAGCTTATAGACTGTTCACACGGGCGGTATACACGTGCACACACACGAAAATATTTATACTGTTAACTACATGTACAGCTTCAAATATACACAGCTCAAACGCAATCTTTCCAACATTGACTGTTCATCAGCTTTTGCCACTTCTGGTTTATTTTAGGGCAACCAGAAAGATATCGCAGCCAACATAGACTATCAACACCGCTGCTCCTTTCTACAGTTCTTACGGTAGTAAAGGCAACCACATCTTAATTATTTTAATTTTTTTTTTTAACTCAAATGTCTTAGTTTTTGTATGTGTAGAAAAAACATTGCCCATCAAGCCTGTGTCATGGTTTAACCCCAGCCAGCAACTCAGCCCCACACAGCCACTCACTCACTCCCCCTACAGTGGGATGGGGGAGAGAATCAAAAGGGTAAAAGTGAGAAAACTCCTGGGTTGAGTCAAAGACAGTCTAAGAGGTAAAGCAAAAGCCACACACGCAAGCAAAGCAAAAAAAGGAGTTCATTCACTACTTCCCGTGGGCAGGTGGGTGTTCAGCCATCTCCATGCAGGAAGGGAGGGCTCCATCACACATAACAGTGACTTGGGAAGACAAACGCCATCACTCCAAACATCCCCCCCTTCCTTCTTCTCCCCCCAGCTTTATATGCTGAGCATGACGCCATATGGTGTGGAATATCCCTTTGCACAGTTGGGGTCAGCTGTCCCGGCTGTGTCCCCTCCCAACTCCTTGTGCACCCCCAGCCCTACTCGCTGGTGGGGTGGGGTGAGGAGCTTCTGCTTTGACTCTGTGTAAGCCCTGCTCAGCTATAACTAAAACATCCCTGTATAATCAACACTTTTTTCAGCACAAATTCAAAACATAGCCCTGGTACTAGCTACCGTGGAGAAAATTAACTCTATCCCAGCCAAAACCAACACATTCTCCACCCCTTATTCCATACCATTTACATCATGCTCAGGTCCCATGCTATGCAATAAGTTCTCATGAACCACCCCCACCCCCCCCATCCTTTGATACAATACACATATATCATTCCCTTGGTCTATGTACCACCCCTATAAAATGTCTTTAAAATGTCCATAAATGTCCACTGAGTTCATTCAGTCCCTGACTTTGGGCTCCATCTGTTCTGGTGGTCACTCAGGACAGAAGAGGTGGTGTGTTGCGTGGAGTTACTGGGCACCAAAGCCAGCTCAGGTCGAGTCACTGCTGCACTTGCACATAGCCCCATACTGGCTAATATGAAGAAAATTAACTCTATCCCAGCCAAAACCAGCACAACCTGCCAGTACAGTTGGGAAACGCAGACAAATTTTTGGACCTAGTTCCTTGTCATGGCTGAAAATAAGCAGCAAAATGCAAGATTAAAAATAAACAAAAGGTTAGATAGAATTGTTTAAGTATTCCATTGGACTGCTTGAGAATAAAGGTAGTGAACACCTGTGGAGTTGAACAGGAAGGTAGGTGGGGTTTGTATCCTGTTACTCATTGAAAGGGAACCCGCTCTGTTGGTGTTTTACTCACAGTATGAGTTCGAAAGTTTGGGCTAGAAGCTGTGATACAGAAAAGCTGAAAAGAAATTTAAAGTGTAACCTTCAAAGTAACACTTCCATATGAGATAGTGAACTCTGAGCTTTCGTTCCAAGAAGTACACAGGCATACACCATAGATGCTAATTAAAAATCATGCTAATTTCTAAGTTTAACTACATTTACTTCCAATACATGCTCTTATAAAGCAGTGATTAGGCAAATATCTTTTTCTTTACCCCAGTTATGTTTTGTATACTTATCAAATCTTTGTATATAGTAATTTTCAATATTTCCTTCTGTGCTTAGTTAATTGCAGTGCCATGCTCTTTTGTACAGTGTTCTTACAGCAATTTGAAACATTCTTTTGAAATTAAAAGAAGGCAATTGTAAACCCACAAAACTGACAGAGCACTTAATGAGATAAAATCTTCAGGTGCCTTGGTAAGAGGATTTTCAGTTATGCCACATGTGGACTACTTTTCCTTAATGCCCTCTGTAAGAGGCAGCTCAATGCTCTTCCAAAAGAAATTTTGCTGACTCAGGATAGCCATTAGTTCCCTGCTTTTTGCCTTGCAAAACAACTGGCTGTAGATTTTTTTATCAACTGTAAAGTTATGCCAGTTTTAATCACCTTCTGTTTGGTGAGGGAGGGATGCAATACATGCTACACAAGCAGTCCCTCACCGATTTACTCCATGACCAAGCAAGGCTTGGGTAGATAGCCCAGCACATGTGCAAAATCCCTTTTCACCTGTGTCAGTGCATTACAACTCAGTTCAGTCTGGTTTGAGACTAATGCTGACATCTCTGGCTGTGAGAGCTGTTGCTCAGGTGTTTACCGTGCCATGTGCAATATTGGCATGTACTGAGCAGGCTTCCTCTGCTTCCAATCACGATTAATGCAGCGTAACTTTGTGAGAAACACGGCAATTGCTTGCATGAAAAGTTAACATTAGAGTAGTATTCTATTAATATCCTGGAAGTGAATGTAGGGCTGCAAGGGTGGTGTCCTTCAGCAAAATCTTTTTTTTTTTTTTTTTTTAATACTTAAGAGTAGGAACAACTGAAGAGAACAGCAGGAGAAAGGGACCACCAAGCCTCACCATCTTCTTGCCAGCTCTCTGCTGACTAGCCAGCACTGTTCTGCAGTGGTTACTGATGCCAAACAGTCTTCTAACTTTAAGGGTAGTTAGTTTCTGCGAAGTTGGTTGAGTATACTCAGCTTATTGTGGAGTTAGGTCCCTAGCAGGAGTGGCATTGTAATTATTTTAATGACTAAATTGTGGTCATAACTTTTAGATATCAATAGGGTTTTTCAGACGAGAAAAGCAACAACAACCACAGAAGGCTGAAAAATGGGGTGTATCAAGTTGATCTTATCATTTCCCAAAGTTTTGTTTATGCTTAGTGAATTGGGATACAATGGGAACTGCCTGCAGATTCCATGGGTTTACAAAGTAGTGTGTGCATTAATTTTGCTGCTGTTTGTTAAAACACTTTATATTGTCCATGCGTACTGTGATACTAATGTCTGGACCAGTCAAATTTATTCCTTACCTTGTAGTAAAATTGGAGCTATATGTGCTTGCTGATCCACAGGGTATGATGACGTGTTAGAGATTATACAGTGCTTTGCAGACATAAGCTAAATATTTTTTTTTAATAGTTATTCTGACATTTCTATTGAGCAGGAGTGCTGCTTTTTGTTCTGGATTTGTTTCAGAAGCTCATGACAGCACAGCTTTCTCACCTTCATCTGTTTTAAAGATGTATCTTAAATGAAACCCGAAGCTAAAACTACACTCAGTTCTGTATGTCTTTCTCCTCATCTGGCAAAACCTGAAAGCTTTCAGACTACTTAAAACTGTAGATGAAATGAGAAAGAACAAAAGGAATATACTAAAAGGATAACTGTATTTTTATGCTGAAAACCTGCATTTGATTTCAACAAATGTCAATAAACTGAACACCATATATGTCCACCTAATATTTAAAACCATAGTTGTCCAAAGCACTTTATTTTTAGAAGAACCTACAAATCCACTGACAGAAACTTTTATCTTGATATACATTGCATGGCTTGAAACACTGCACATAGTTCCTTCTGCCTGTTTCTGTTGAATTTTAAAGCTCTAAAACTTAAAGTCCAGTCTCCAGGTTTGGTGAGTGTGTATTCATGCAATTTTTTCACACCTGTATAACTGTTTTTACTCAAGGACATAACCACTGAAGCAAACAATTCTTTGAAATATCTCCCATTACCTGTGTTTTGCAGGTAGGAAACAGGGTTCAGTGAGCTGGCTGAAGTTGTTTAACAAGCCAGGGGTGCAGCTGGGCAAGGAACTCCAGAAAGAAGGTTCTGTCCTCACTTGTCAGAAACAAAGTAGAGCAGCCGAGGGGAGCGGGACAGCTCAGCTCAGACAGCTGCATTCCCTGTATGCTGACCTCCTTCAAAGACAGAAAAGTTCCCTGGTAGAATTTGGAAACTTCTGGGCAGTGAGGTCAGCGGAGGGGATGGTATCTTAAATTACAGTTCTTTCCCTTAGTTGCCTGTATTCTCTGCAGCATGCTGTCTCTTCTGCGTCAAGATCTGAGACGGTCTGGGGGAAGCCACTCACACAGTCAGCCATATCTACCTTGTCTTCTCAGGCAAAACTGGCAGTTTTACACCATTTTGGCCCTTCCCATCAACATTACAATCTGAGAGTACAGGTAAGGATCTCACTCAGAATTCATAAATTCTAGTTATTGTCCCACACACATGGCAAACACAGAGGAGGTGGGAAGATTTCTCCAGTCGCCCTTCCCGCAGTTTGTAAATAATTTACGAATGTATTACACAAAACAAGCTTTTACCCTGACTTTATTTTATGCAGTCCCTTGAAAGAAAGAAGGCATCCCAGAGTGGTACAGAAAGCTTATAAAAAGTTTAGCAGCTTCATGACACTGCCATCTCCCCAGTTTTATCCCTTCTGGTCAGAGCTGACTTCCCCTTAAAATTTGATAGAAAATTCAGTATGTGATTAAATGATATTTTTCATCAAGATTATCTGTTTGTCTGGAATATTTGATTATTTTTCTCAGAGAATCAAAAATTCCTATTAGTTTGGAGTTTTAATTCAGTTTTCTTAAGAGCATCTTTCTTCTTTTGACATGAAAATTCTACCAGTTTTCTAGTCAGCTGTGTTCCTATATTAAAGACTTTTAAAGCCCTAATGTGTGGGAACAAAAATTACTGAGAACTTTTCTTCAGAATGAAAAGGCAGTGTTTCTTTAACCTTGTATGAGCTCTTTTAACCTAACCTTGTGATTTGGTGGGGGAAAGGAAAACAGGATTTTTGAAAGCCTTGGGTTAGCAAAAACATGTAGGAGATTGTATGTTTAGAATTCTTTGTTTGTGGAAACTAACTTTTTTCTTATCACTTTTTTTCCGACTTCTTGGGAAGAGCAGTAGATGATAAACAAGCATAATACAGACAGGACATTAATAAGATGCAGAGGCTCTCAAATCTATACCAGAAACCCTGAGCTCTGTGGAAATGCTAGTCCAATTTGAGGCAATAGTAGGTCTTCTTGAGTGATAAGAAACAGCATGAAGCATCCTGTCTGCCAACTTACCTGCCCTACTCCTTTGCCCTAACCCACCTCCCTTCTTCACTGCCTTCAGACAGACCACTGAGGCTGCAGACATGCCAAAAAGAAGAGGGTTCAAGAGAAAGTGAGTAACTTTCAAACTCCCAACCTTAATCAGAAAATCTAGAAGATGCACACAGAGATGCAGAGAGCATGAAAGAGCTGCTCAACCCCATATGGTCTGTACTGGTAAAATATTTGTTTGGCTGTGGTTTTTTGATACTCTTTTCTCCTTCTGGATAAAAGAGACATTCTTTGTGAAATTAATTCATTTACCTGTAAGATAAAAGCATGAATAGCACATACCAGCTACCTCTCAATGACCAATGTTCCAGCTGGTTAATTATCACAGTAACAATATTAAAACAATGAAAACTTGAAATGACTGTGCTGCCAGCCTGCAGAGTGACAGGTGATTTCTTAAAGATTGCTTTTCAGTAAACTGAAGAGCCTCTTACCTGAGGAATGGCTAATTAAACCAATTTTCCACAGTGTCTCTTTAATATGCAAGCAATTAATTGTGTTGCACATACCATTTCACGTAGGTTTAGGGTGGAACAGCACTTCCACTGTTCTCTCCAAGCTCAAAGTAAATTCTGCTTATTTCTTTTAAATACAAAGCACAACTGAGCAGCTTCCCATTGAACTTACTAAACACAGAGCAGTTTGCTTTAGCTTTTCCCCCCCTCTTTACATGTGTGTAAGGTAGTTCTCTTGTCAACAGCTAAGCACCATTAACAGTCAGACTACTAGATTTTGCATGGCAGAAGAAATGCAGTGAAGCTTTTCCTTTCCTTTTTCGTGGATACCTGAAATAGAGAAAATTTCTAGTGCTCTACAATCTCACAAGACCTAGAAACCTATGTGGATAAAGGAACAGAAGTTGCTAAAATGAAAATATTTCCTTCATGTAGGAAATAAAGTCATAAAAAAGGGTCTCCTAACTTAATTAGCAACTGTGGATCTGGAATTTAGGGTCTTTGCAGAAGCAACAATGAATGTTGTATTTGCCTTGAATAAGTTCTTGCTTGAAACAGAGGACAGATTCCAGCTCAGGCTATGGCTCATATGGACCTGTCTGGTCTCTCAAGTGGGTCACCAAGCTGCCCTGAACAGGTATCAGTGCTTTCCCCAGTGTGAGCTGGGGAAACAGCCAGCCACAAACTGGATGAAACAGCTGCCAGCTCTGCCTCTGTAGAGGTGGCCAAAGAGGGACATGAACTTTCTTAGTGGGTAGCAATTCTTTTTCTAGCGTACCTGGCAGGCATGGCTGGCTGACCCAAAGGAGGAGAGAAGCACCTGGTTTGGCACTTTTGAAGTCAAAAAATAACCATTTTCCAGTTGGGCTTTGTGGAAGGAACAGAAGTATTGGTCGTCTTGGGGAGCAGGATGCGAGGCCAGCAGGCAGGCTGACTGCTTGTCTGCTCTTTTTACCCCTGCTTCTGTGTTCAGAGGGGAGCTGGAGACCCGGTGTCATTTCAAGATGGAATCCTATAGATATTACACTGGTAATATGCATATTGATTAACGCCCTCCATTAGGTGTTTTGCCTCTTCTAAGGGTTGCAGTGTTCCGCATTCATTGGTTTTGCCCTGCTTTACATTAAAAGGTGAAGGACTTCAGTGAGTTCAAAACAAGCTGTGCTACTGTTCATATTAATAGTGGTACGTGTGTTTCCTTCACAGCTACCAGCTAGTTCTTCATTAAGAGTTTAAAACCCTCATAAATACATATTTCACTGTATCCCTGCAGAAGCATTACAAGAGACTGAAGATGTGTCAAATGTAATAACAATGTGTATGAGGCTGACCGCTAAAAAAGGAAATTCTCCCACAAAACAAGACTAGAATATGTATTAGCTTCCTCCCACACTTCAGTGAGGAACTTGTGGGTTACCGTTTCCACAGGCTTACTTCATTAGAAGAGCCCCAGCTCTGTGCTTACTCATTTTTTCAGACCACAATTTGATAAATTCTTGGTAAGGTGCATGTAGAACAGGCATAAGTTATGGCACAGTATATCATGAAAGAAAGGTACATGTATGTGTATATATATATATGTTTGTAAATTTCTGTTCATACAGGCTTGACATGAATAGTTATTGAAGTGAAGTACTGGACTGATAATCAAACAGCTCCATCTACGTACGTTTTCATTATCCAGGTGTTGTGGTTTAACCCCAGCTGGCAACTAAGCCCTGCACAGCTGCTTGCTCACTCCCCGCCCCCAGTGGGATGGGGGAGAGAATCGGAAGGGTAAAAGTGAGAAAACTCATGGGTTGAGATAAGAACAGTTTAATCATTGAAATAAAATAAAAATTATTAGTAGTAATACTAATACTACTAATAATAATAATAATATACAAAGCAGTTGACGCACGATGCAACTGCTCACCACCCACCGACTGATGCCCAGCCCATCCCTGAGCAGTGATCACCGCCCCCCAGCCAACTCCCCACAGTTTATATACTAAACATGATGGCACAGGGTATGAAATATCCTTTGGACAGTTTGGATCAGCTCTCTTGGCTGTGCCCCCTCCCCTCCCGGCTTCTTGTGCACCTGGCAGAGCATGGGAAACTGAAAAGTCCTTGACTAGTGTAAGCACTACTTAGCAACAATTAAAACATCTCTGTATTATCAACATTCTTCTCATACTAAATCCAAAACACAGCACTATACCAGCTGCTAGGAGGAAAATTAACTCTATCCCAGCTGAAACCAGGACACCAGGTCTTTGTAAAATTCTATACCAGTTATCTGCGATTTTGGAAAATTAAGTTGCTGTACATTGCTGTACATTGGTGTACAGTGCCCAGAGTGTTAAGGTAGGAATGAGAAGCAACAGTGCTTCTCTTTCACCTGGATAACTGACTGGCCTTAGTACTTTGCACTCAAAAAGTGCTTGATAAGTGTCATTAAGCAGGTAGGTATTATGGCCCCTTTTTACTGATGAGGAAGCTTAGGGTCAGAGAACACAGTTCATTAGGGTGAGGACATACAGTGTCATAAAATGGTCTTTTCTATTTTCTGCATTAAAACAGAAATCCCAGTCTTGCTCTCTTAAGGGACAGAAGTTTTGGGGTGGGGTGAGTCATGTTTGACCCTGCTGTGAATAGTGTGATTTTCACAGCTGCTGTGAACTTGCATCTGCACTCAATGACTGCTGAATACAAGCAACAGGATAAGAATGACAGCTGAATAAGACTGATGGGTCAGTGATTTTTTTGTATTGTATGGAAGTGAAACTGAGGTTTAGAAAAGATGTCCCTTACTTGAGCGACACTATTGTGTGGGTTACACACACAGTGGCAGTTTTAGGAGACCCCTGCTGGTGTCAGGTAAACTGTAATATGGGAGAGGTCTGTGGAATTCCTCTCATTTGAGCAAAAAAAGACAATGTTAGATTTTGAGCCAAATTGGTCGGTTTAACTGCATGGGCTTCATCAGCCTGTCAGCACCACTGATGGGGGAAGTCTTGCTCATGTTTAATCAGGAAAAGACTTCCTAGGAGGATGTAACGCAAGATTCTCCTGTTTCTTCAACCAAATCAGTTACAGAGCAAAATTACCTTCTCTACTTATGTTAGGTTTGTCTGCTTTTAAAGGTCTGAGCATAGTATCTATGCTTTATTGGTCTCCCTTTTCCCTCCAGACCTATGCAGCGAGTGTTTGACAGGCTAAAAGTTGTTCAACTTTCTTTGCATCTCATGGCTGACTTTCCTTGGGGGCTTTATGCAGATCAGAATCATAGAATCATTAAAGTTGGAAAAGACATTAAGATCATCAAATCCAACCATCAACCCAACACTACCAGGCCTCCTAAACCATGTCCCCAAGTGCCACATGTACACATTTTTTGAACTCCTCCAGGGATGGTGACTCCACCACCTCTCTGAGCAGCCTGTTTCAATGCTTGACCACTCTTTCAGTAAAGAAATTTTTCCTACTATCCAATCTAAACCTCCCCTGACACAACCTGTGGCCCTTTCCTCTTGTCCTATCGCTAGTGACTTGGGAGAAGAGACCAACGCCCACCTCACTACAACCTCCTTTCAAGTAGTTGTAGAGATCAATAAAGTCTCCCCTCAGCCTCCTCTTCTCCAGACTAGTGTTACAGGAAGCAGCAAGGTCAGAAAGGAATGAAGCAAGCCAGGCTTTACTCCACAGCTGCTACTGATCTACTGGGATGATGGAGCTATGCAATGGCAGCTTGTCTTATATGGGATCCACATGTTGTAGAAAGAAGGGAGCAGAATGATGGTATGGCTATTAGATCTGGCAAATGGTTGCTCATGGATGCAGGGGTCCTTCCTGCTGGGGATCTCCAGGGTTTGTACAACTGGCAGTGTTTATTCCTTTCCTCTCAACTCTGTCCTCAAAGCAACAATGAGAGAGGGCATCCATGAGAAGCAATGCATAAGGTTGCATTTACCTCTCTTTTGTGGCATGTACAGAAGAAGGTGAGATACTCTGCAGCATTAGAGGGGAAATTTTGTTGTCTTTACTGCCATGTTTGAATAACTGTTGTGTGCTTCTAGAGCTCTCCTTTTCCAGTCTGAAATTAAAAGGAAGCGTGATTTAAATTAAGAGCATAAAAGCTAATTAAGCATAAGTTAATTTTCCTTCTTTAGCTATCTCTGGTAGATTGGAGTGGTAATTTTTTCATCCCTAAATTTTCAGCATGAATGTCATATTTCTACCTAATTGTTTTTATGCTTAGATCTGTTTCCTTGGAACCCTTGCTTTAATCATTGAGTTAACTCTCATATTTTGATGAGGATTTTCTCTATCTAGTCAGGTATTAGCCATTCCTAGTGAAGCAGAAGTGTTGTACACATGGAGAAGTCGTGCAAACTGCAGGCATTCAATAAAAATGCATTTAGAAATTGCTATTTACTTTCTATGACTGAAATAAATTCATACAGAGAGGGATGTTTGAAGACCAGCTACTATAATAAATAAAATCCTCATTTTGTATGCAGTTGGAATGTGCTAAATTTGTTATCTGTCTTATAAATTTATATTAATCATTCGCAGATTCAATTTATGAGGCTGTCATATTGTATGACAGTCTAAACTGTATCTGTTTAATACAGGTATTGCATCTGATAAAACATGTTGAGATATAGAAAGTTTATAATCAGATGCATCTGGGGAATGGTTAAAACACACTTTCTGGAGAACAGCACAGTGTAAGAGGCAAATCAGTTAAAAATAATTATAAAGAGTCTTCAATAAACAATACCTCTGGGTGCTGGGGAGAGGAGTAGGAGAAGGGTATTTTACTGTACTCTGTTGTCATCATGTGAAGCCAGTACAAAAGCACCATTTGAATTTAATTGAATATGGATTAGGCTTTCTGCAAGCAATTCATGGACATTTACTAGTCAATTCATCGTTTCAGTTAATGTTAAGCTCTGCTTTTTCCCCAAGATTTTTTTTTATTGCCGTTGATAGGAATGATTCATTTCTAAAGAGCTAAGGAATCTTCTCTTAGCCCTAGATGAAGAAAACGCCACAGCTCTGTGAGGTCCCACGCCTATAGTCAGTAATGAACTGTTCAGACCCTAGACATCAGTTCTTGGGCAAACTCTATGAGACAGAAATGAAAAGAAGAAAACTTTCTATATGGTTGTACTAGATTTTCCTGGATAATTTTTTAAAACAGAAGTAATATTTTTGTATACTGGAACAAATTATGATCTTGCATATTCTGAGTACTGATTAAAGAAACACAAAAAGGATAAAGAACTTGTTTGGTTGAGAAAACTATATTATCCTCAAACTATTGACAGGCTTGTCTGTAAGAATGAATGAGAGAAAAATAGTCTGAGAGCCCTGCACTGTGACATCTAAAGCAGATCCTTTTTGTCAGTGTCAAAATTTGGTGTCCATGAATGAAAAGGATTATTCTCAACAGTGTCTCCATATATCTGTAAATCATATAAGGCCATGTGTAAAGTATATATAAAATATGTATGAAGTATATATATAATTTTTGTTGTTTGATTTAGCAGCATTGCAAAGGATTATGGAGGCAAAGCTCTTGCTGCAAGGAATAAAATACTCACACCTCAAAATACGGCAGAATCTTTTTCTTCGGGCAGGTAGTGCTGTGCCAGATCATTTTACCTCATTTGCACTGCTTTAGAATTATCCTTTTACTTTCTCTCTAGGGTGTTGGTGTTGCTTGAGAGCTCAGATTGTCTCATCTTATTTAGAGTACTCTTGGGCTGTTGTATTATTATTGTAGCCAACCACTATTAAAAGAAAAGGCAAGACAAGGCAGTTAGGGTTGCATCTTTGAGCTAGAATTTCCCTTTCTTTTCTTTACTCCCTTTAAAATTTTCTTCTTACAGCTGTAAATTTGTAAGTGATTGGTTCCTACTTTGTCATAGATTTTTAATAAGGGTATTGAATTAATTCAGAGCTGAATAAAAACTTGGGAATTCTGCTGACTGAAATGAGATTTCAGGTCTCATAGGCTGGGTTTTAATTTGGATGATTGGCTTTGGAGGTAGTCAAATTTTGTTATTGGTGCTGGGGAGTTCCTTGGATTTGTTCATGCTTCCTGGCCATGAATAAGCTGATCTCAGGTGGCTCTGCTTTGAGCAGGGTGTCATAACAGATGTCTCCAAGCATGCCTTCCAATTTAAAGTATTCTGTGTTTGTACAGGAAGGGGATAAGGCCGTGGCTGGAAACTGCTTAAGGTCCATGCAGGCAAACCTGAGACTTCTTACAGAGGCTGAGGAAGCTCACTTAGCAGTTTGTTGTGCAGACACAGCAGTCTGAGCTACCAGAATCAGCCCTACAACCATATTTACCTCTGCAGTAGCCTCACAGACTTAAGCCGTGGTGATGTTGGATCTGCTTCATTAGTTGCTTGTGTTTACTCATAGACTTCCTCATAGCATATTTATTAAAATTTGGTATGCATAACAGAACAAACATTGGATGAGACCCTGTTGCTGCTTGGAGAGTCACAGAACTGGCATCCAAATGAGGAGGTAGTTTCTGAAAGCCCTATAAAGTCACTGAGTTAGGAGGCTTATTTAATCTTCTTGTTTCCAGCCTCTAATCTTTAGTAACTTAAATAGGAGCACGGTATCAAAAGTATGATGCTTAAAAAAAGCAAGAAATTGGAAAGCAAGTTTGGCTTTTAAAATTTATTTTCATTAAATAGAAAACAGATTATTTCCCTGTTCTTCATTTTCCCTCTATATGTGTTTGTGGTTCTTGTCCTAAAATCTTTGTTTGGCATCTGGGGCAGCAGACCTTTTACTCGTTCTGATACATTTATTTCTATGAATTTACTCTGTCTTTTCAGAGAGTTAGGAATTTGCCAAAGACTGTGGAGTTTATTACTCTACAGCAGTTCAGTTATACATTTAAATTCTAACATGGGACTTCAAATGAGAGACTAATGCAAAAAGGCACAGAATATCAGCTCAGAGTCTCCTCATAACTTTACACTGTAAGCGACAGAGTTCTCTGGTACAGAGAGGTTTTCAAATTATAGGATGGCATGAGACTAGACAATATGACTAGAATAAATTGCTAATGATAGAGGTAGACAGGAAAGGATCTAGTTTGTATAAACTGATCTTTTTTTTAAATTGATACTTTAATAATATCCTGTATCTGGATGGCCAAGAACAGAACTTGTGCTGCAGTGTCTATTAACACTATTCTAGGGTTCTTTTTATGGATCCTATATTTCAAAATTATATTGTCTAAGCACACATTTAATTTAATTGGACTACACACATATATGTAGCTAGCCATATGCATATGTAATTTCTGGATTAGAGCCTTTAAGAAAACTTCAGAATAAGGTAATAAGAATGACCAGAATAAGATTTTATTCTAGCAGGGAAGCTTTTGCTGCTATATGTGAAGGAAGGTTTTTGATTTCAATGATATAACTTTGTTTGGAAAGGAGGGGTCCATTTATAAGGTAATATGGGTGCCGTATCTGTTCAGATTATTCTGTAAAGTCTTAAAGGAAGCAGATGTTTGGAAGACTGTCAGTAGCAGTTTCAAGGATATTGCCTTAATGAACTGTGCCTCTGTTTTTAAAAGTCTAGAAGAAAAAGGCAGGGCTTGAACATTGTGTGCACATGCATGCAGAAAGCAGCTGCAACAACCATCCTTAAGAGAGCTGCCTAGCTTATTATGAACACAGTTGTTGTATGCTTCAGCATGCAATTCAGTGTGCTTCAGATTGACCTCGTCAACAATTCAGTGAAAGCAGAATTTTTAGAAGGGCTGGTGGGTGTGTTTACACTGCAGCTCCTACGGACACACCTGAGTTAAGCTTCCGAACTGGATGTTGCTGGCAAAGTCACTGTTGCAGCAAGGAGTGTGGTGCAGGCCACTGCATGAATATTTACGCAGCTGTTGGAGAGCAGGATTTGCAGTCCACTGAGTTTCATACTACTACTGTCACTGGTATGCAAAAGTTTTAAGGGATGCGGATGCACAGACCCTGTCCAACACAACTGGTTTTGGTCTCCTTTAGAAACTGTGGAGATGCTGAAACAGTGTATTGAAATGAGTCGCAAATACCCTCCGTGTGGCACTGGATGAGCAAGTTTCAGAACCTGTCAGGCATAGAGCTACCTCCGCTGGGCACAGCACTTTTGACAATTATTCTGAGAGATGGAATCAATTAGCCAGGCATAACAATGGAATAATATGGCTTCTGAGACCTGAGTTAGTGCCTAATCTCAAGGGCTAGTTATACTATTGATCTGAGCAGTTAGCTTGCTTCCCATGACAGGCTGCTGTATAATTTTACAAGGATAGCCACAAACTACCTAGGTGCTCCTGAAAATGCTGCCTTTATAACTTTTTGGAAGTGGCTACTCTTCTGTAGTACTGACATCTGTCAAGCAGAATTTCAATCATAATGAAGCCTACCAGATTTAAATTTTACAGTGAAATTGATAAAAATTTCTACCACTTTCTCATAGTCTTCAATGTGACTTTAAAAGGCAGACAATAGTATTTTGCAATCTCTTTTAACAGGCATCTACTCATCTCATGATGTCCACACCCATTGTGGGAGCAAGTAATTCGATTTTTCATTATCAGTGTGGCTTATGCAGGTGAGTGCCAAAATAAACATTCATAGAACTTTTATCACTGAATGGAGAGATTATATCTGTAGGATTGTAACCACTCCCAAGTTTGGTGGTAGAATTAATTATTAGTGTGCCACATATGCACCTCTTATTCCTTGAATGGTTTTGGTTTTGTTTTTAAAGTGCTGTAGAGGTGTAAGGAGAGCAGAACTGCTTGTTATAGCGGGGTTGCCCCTGCATCACTGGTACTTAGGTAAAGTGTATCCACTTTCTTAATCAATAGTCCTTACGAAATTTGAGATCTGTTTCAACTGATTGAGGTATCAGTTTATTCTGAAATACTCTTTTTGGACATCCTTTTTTCTGTATTCTGTGTTGTCATTATACAGCTTTGGATTCTCAACTGCAGTATGGAAGAAATAAAAAGAACATGTTTACTGTGGAGTCCATTTACAAAGGTACATGCTGGATGAAGTTCTGGTGCATAAATATCAGCCAGCTTGCTTTCAGGACCTCTTTCAAATAGTGGCCCAGGTCTGACACAAAAGTGGGTAACATTCTAAGAGTGCAACAAAGAAACTAATTCAGTAGTAGTCATGTTGTCTCTCAAATATGAGCATGTTGTAGACACTCAGATAGGCACATTTTGTAAGCTAGAAAATATTTTGGTTTACCTTCATTTCATAGTAGCTATGAGAATTGAGAAGCTGGACTTCACAGGTCTCTTGGAGCGATCATTTGAATATGCTGTATATAAATGCAAAATATTTGGAGTGAACGTATCCTTTTCCTTTATGAATTGTTTTTATTCGTAAAACTTCAAAGGTGGGGGCATCTGGTGGCTTGATCCTTCCACAATGTGTCAATACCTTTAGGAACCAAAGAACCCTTGGTTAAGATGCTCATGGTTTATTCTAATTGAAGTAGATCTGTGTGAACCTTCTAGAAAACACTGGAGTCTGACTGCATCCTATATATTTGTTGCCACTGACCTGCTTTAATTTAAATACAGATGAAAGGAGTCCATGCCAAGCCTCAGATTTCTCTTAGATAAGCAGAACTAAAGTAGTGAGGTTTTTATCTGCAGAATTATTATAGGGTTTTTTGCATTCTTTCTTTAGTAGGTATTCAGGGACAATTAGAAGTACACTGATGCATCATAAGGGTTGTTTAACTGTAACATAGTCCTGACAACAAATCATACTGTGTTTCTTTTGTATTAATAAATAAGAGAAAAGCCTGTGTGAAACAGCACGTGAATTTCTTTAATAAGAAAGCCTGTAAAATGTAGATTAAATTATTTCAAAGAAAAGGAGCCAGAAGTATTATCTGAAAGTATGAAAGCCAATATTAATATATAAACATGCACTTAACATTATCCTAGTAATTTCTTATGGTTCATGTGGCATGTTCTCTGTTTCCAGATAATGATAACCTAATTTTTCTGTCTTGCCTCATTTTCTTGCCTTTTTAACCAACCACTAGCTCTGATACAATCATAAATAACCTTTTCTTCTTCATCCATGATCCCTGTGATCTCATTTTGATTGGAATGACTAAATACCCAGGTATGGCTCCTTCCGCCTGCCTTCTTATTTTAAAGACTCGCTGGAAATTTCTAATGCCATGTTGCTTTGTTTACAGTTTTATCCTCAAAGTGTCCCATGATCTACCATTATTAAAGATCAAAATGAAACACCAACACAGTTTTATATTATCAATAGCACTTCAGGTGTAATGGTTTTGTATTATCAATAGCATTTAAGGTGTAATAAGTTGCAGATCAGAGAAAATAAATTAAAAGAATTAATTCACAATTTATTGCAATGTATTAAGAACTTGCACCCAGGAACTGCTCATCACAGCATTTGTGAGCGAGATCAGGGGTTGCAGTATATTGCTGATGTCTGCTATTGAATTTTGATTATTTATTGCCTAATGTATTTCTAGGTTTGCAGCTTCCTGTAAAAAGGAGAATGTAACAAGGAAACTAGATTTTTGTAGTTTTCAAGATTTACAGATCTGAGCAATGCTGCTCTGGGTCCTCTCCCTGTGTTTTCTAGGCATTCCTGCAATTTGTAGACAGTCAGTGATGGAAGTGGGGAAGAACTGGTGAAACAGATAGATTATCTGTAACTGCTCTCATTAGGAGTGATCCTGAAAGACCACAATGGGCATTCCTGTGGTTCCTCTCACTCTGGCCTTTTTGCACTGTGCCTGTTGTCTGCTTACAAACCTCAGTGAGCAGATGGACAAAGATCAGAAACTCCTTCAAAACCAGAGAGAAAAACCCTTAAAGCTTTTCTCCTTATGCAATTGTAAAGGGGTATAAAGAAGTTTGAACAAGTTTTGGAGTGCAAAGCCAAAAAGCAATAGAAAGGGGTGAAGCAGGGCAGTCTGGAGCTGAAGAGGACCCTTGCCTTTAGCAGTAGATACATTGTATGTGAGAAAGGTAGCTGGTTTATTCAATCCTTTCCTTGGAGATTGCAAATTAGAGTAAATGGGGTAAGGGGTCTAGTTTCAACCACCTTCTGGGGAATAGTTTTTCCCTACTAGCTGCCCACAAGGGCACCCATCAATTTCCTATTGTAAGCCCACCTTAATGGTGGGCTGAGCTAAACCTTACTGAGACCCATTCCTGAGTAAATTGGTAGGGAAACAATTCAATGCGTGCAGAGTGCACCCTACTTCATTTTGTAATAGGTTCCCCATGCAAGCAAGCTGTTACTTGCACTTCCAAACAGCACACACAGCCAAACCCTCTGGGGTGACTTCAGTTAGTGGCAGTGTGCACAGTTCATGCTCTTAACAGTGTGGCTCTTCTCTCACACTCCTCTGTATGGAGAAATGGAGTTGTACCGTTTGCAATTTTTTGCTCTTTCTAGTTAGCCCTTTCTGATGGTAACTAATAAGAAAGTTGACTGTCTTTTTCTTGTGATACTGAACTATCAGACACAATTAGAAGTAATAAACGAAGTCTTCAGTACTTCCAGGGGGATAGGCTTTCCTGTGGAATATTATAAATACATATTTACAACCTATTCAAGTATCAGTTGTCCCCACTCTCAGTTTGATTCTCATCTTCCATAAAACATGGCAGTTGGTAGGAAGACTGGATTATCTCTTCTACATTATTTAAGTTCTCACTTCTGTATTATATAAAGTGAATGATACATATATTTATCTTCTCAGTTTTATATTATATATGGGTTACAGCACACGCTTTCTTATTACAGAAAGCATGGTGTCGTTCTTGCCTTACCCTAACTTCCTGCCATTTTTCCTTTATAACCCAGATTTTGTTGCTTTTTAGGGTAACATTTATGGCTCCAAGTTAAGTACTGTTGAAGGACGTAATCACTCTTTCATTTGCAGTAGCAATGAGAAAAGGCTTGTCTAGACATGATTATTTTCACATATCAAGTTTATGCTTAGAATCTTCTGGAAAAGATTTATCTGTGCATCTGTTGGTGTGTTTGCCCTTCATAATAATAAATATTGTATATTTGGTAACTTGTTATCAGAGGGATTTTCAGTTTTGGGTTTTTTATTTCCTTCCGGCTTTCTCTAGAAGCAAGTTTTTTTCTGAGATTTAAGGTTATTGTTAATATCATATCCCATAGGAAATATACTTAAGGATGTTATCAGTAGTGTCTGAAATATTTCTGCATTGGAGAAGCAGATCAAGTCCTGCACATCCTTCTCCTGTAACTACTTATTCATAGAGTTTCTAGAGCTGTCAATGCATGATAAGGAATATTCTCATAAAGACTACAGAATTAAGATCTGTATGTTTTAAGTGTTGTAGATACAACTTTTAAGTAATTTGAATTACTTGAAAGTGGATTATTTTGTTCCTACCTGTGCAACAGTAATGCATTTTCTTACTAATACAAATGATACAAGAAATGACTTATTCTTGATGCTATTTTAATCCCTAGATTCATTTCTTTCTCTGAAAGACCTGGTTCAGCTTGGAAGGCTTGTTTTGGAGCACTTGATTCAGCTGTGTGTGCATGTTATTCAACCAAAGCCTTTGTCCTGGGGCACTTCAATACAGCAACCTTTATTTGCAGTTATTTTGTTGTCAGGTTTGATGAAATCAAATATTTCAAAATTAGGATCAGGCCCACAATTTAATAAAGTTGGTCTGTTATTTCCAAGTATTTTTGTTATAAGCTGGCATTCGTGGGTCTTTGTGGAAATGCATAAAATTTAACCATCAGTTGAAATGAAAATACACTCTGCAGAGATGTGGTCCTCATCACTGTCTGTCAGTTATTAACAGCATATTATGTACACCTGGGAAATGCTTTCCTTACACAATGCATGAAATTGTGTCCAATGCTGAAGGAAAATAGCTGCTTTTTGAACACCTTAAATCCTTAACAATTTTTGCAGGACAAAAGAAGTCTTAGGGCAAACAGGAGATGCTTAATGTTTTACAAGGTCAGACTGAATGAATTAAAAATAAAAGAAATACCTTACATAAACCCACCTATACATGAAGTATCTCTTGGCCATATTTTGGTCTCTCTTTATTTAACAAACCCAAGCATAACAAACAACTCAACTTTATGCCACTAAGAATTGAGATCAGAAGTACCTGCATTATTCGTTGCTTTTACTTGTGGCTAGAATTTACCCTGCATGTCAATAATGTTTTGAGTTATACATAGTTCCATACAATTTGTGTGTCTTGTAGAAACGAATAAAGACCTACATTGGACACAGAGATTAATGGATCAATAGTAAGGCTGCCTTTGCTGTTTGGTTTAGCTTTTACTATCTATTATAATTTTCAGCAGTAAATTTCTTTATGCAGTACCTAACAAAATGGTTTAGTAGTGATTTTCAGAATACACTAGACAGCTTTGAAAAATCTCTGTCTAGGCACACTTTTGCACTGGAAATAATGAAGTCATTCAGTGTGTTTTTTAATTACAGGTCTAAATCACCTAGATTGCTCTGAAAATCATATTCATTTTTATGAATTTTTTGGCATCAAGTTTTTTTAATTTACTCCTTAGTTTGAGTTAGAAGTGGGTTTTGTTCTGTTTACAACAAAATTGTTTTTCTCCTCTCTGAACACAGAAAAGGAGCTTAAAGTAACAGCAAATGAATGTTGTCAAAACTCCCTTTAACTGCTAAGCATAATCTGTAAGGCAGAATTGGATTTATAGAGGTCTTCATGATGACACCTGAGAGTGCTTGTGTACAAAGACATTTTCCCAAGCCTTTTGGGCATATTTTGTGCTTTGCTGTCAAATAAATGGTTGGTCAAATCTGATATTTTAACAGTGATATTAATTTTGTAATCTAATATAAATGCCTCAACTTGTTAGAGTTCTACACAGTACTGCTCAGGACTCGAGGGATACGAATGAAGAAGTTCTCTGCTTAGAAAAGCTAGGGAAAGTGTGGTCATAGATAAGTGGACTCTGAGAGCTCTGAGAAAACTTTGTAGTCACATGGAGGACTTAAAGCTTCAGAGGAAACAACATAGGGAGTAAAGGGCTGTCAGTGCTTTTACAGTCCTTCTGAAGATAAATATTTGCTCCAAGACATTAACTAAATATTAATGCATACGCAGGAAGTTTTTCACCATTTTGAGCGCAGAGATGTAGTTGGCCAAAATTTTTTTTCCTTGGAAAGCCTATACCAGATATTTGGACTATCCATACTTCTGCAGAGAGGCTTCCTCTGAGAAATGCTCACTTTTTATTTGTGGAAAAAATGGTTTTTCCAGTGGTCTTCTCCACTGGAAGTGGAGTCCTCAGGTGGTTTTCTCAAAATCAATCTCCTAAATGGGTCTTGTCCACTTAGATGACTTTCCCCACTTTTATTCCATCGTGGGAAATCTGGCTGAGTTTGCAAGTATTTCTGTGCCATCAGAAGTGCACTTTTCTGTACAGAAGGGGCATTCTAATGGCTTGCTTTTATGACCATCTGACTGAAAGTATGTTTAAGAGACAAAGTCATATGATTTAGGGTACTAGATTATTGACATTTGTCATTCCTCCATCCTCCCAAAACACAGGGTTGTTTTGTTCTAAATGGCTAAACAAACAAAAGTAATATTCTACCATATAAATGTATTTCAGAAAGTGACTCGAGTGGCCAAACATTTTAAAAACATTACTTCTTGTGTCAGCAATCTGATAAAAAGCATTTGGACAGCTGTGGACCTGCTGAGACAGATCAGTGAGTGATACGCTTCTATTAAAACACATCAGTGAAGACACCACTGATCAGTGACACTCCTCATCCTAAACGGGTGCTGAGGTGCCTTCTCTTCTGTTTCCTCCTAATGCTTCCAGTCTAATCACAGGCTACGCGTGAGTTTGCTCAGTGGAGCACAGTTAAAACCAATGAATAAACTGCAGTTTGTAGTGCCTATTGCACAAATGTGACACTAACTTGAATATTTTTGAAATTTTTAGCTGTTTGTACTGTTACATGAGTTTCTGCTTTGTTTCTTCTTATTCTTAGCTTAATCCAAGGCTTGCTGCTATCTATTGCCTGTAAGTAATCTGACTAATATTTTCTTGCTTTAGTAGTGGAGGAGGCAAGGTTTCCAGTGTAGTCCATTCTCTGCATTTACCAGTACACTTTCTCAAGATATTTCCGATGAAAGTCCCATCTGGCTTTAACTCTATTGCTGCAAGGCAGATGTCAACTCCTCCTGCTCTTCTTTCTTTTGTATTTTATTCATTTCCCTTTGATAAGTCCGTCCATGCCAGGTATGCAATAATCTTTATGGTACGGATGCTTCTTCTTTCACCCTGCAGCAGGAGAAAAGCACTTTAAAGGCAGTGGTGTCCTCAAGGTAGATTTTTTTTTTCCTTACTATTAATATTTCAAGATTCTGCCTTTAGAGGAAATTTGGAAAGTACCACGTTCTTGGTGGGGCTGTAGGAGACAAGGGGGGTTTTCTCCCAGCTTCAGCTGCAGAATGATTGACACATATGCTGGAAGAGCAATTACCCTGGTGTGTTACCCTAAGGTTGAGCACCTGGACTGCTAAGACAAAGTCCTAAAAAAATCTTCTGCTGATAGATGCAGGCTAGATTGGCCTATTTATCTATCTTTAAAATCTGAATGCAATGTAGTTAATCTATATTGCTCAGTTCCAGTTTTAAGCCTGCTTTGAACAGCTCCTTGTTGTGGCTTTCCATTGTAGATATCTGCTGTGATTTCTAGATTTTTTTTTTTTTAAATTGGTTGTGATTGATTCAGTAGGCTGTCACCTACTTTCACTATCTGCCCATTCTGTAAGACCAAATTTACTAAGGTCCAAGCAAGGCATCTGCAGGGTGTTTTTAAGGACATGAAGAGTAATGAGGTGTCCCTGTTCCAACAGACTTAAGACTTATTGCATTGACTTGCTGTTGTTATGTACGTGACTGTCATAAGAAAAGACCTTAAAACTGGAGGTGACTATAGGCCATGTAGAGTCACTAAATATATCTTCTATTACATCTCTACTGGTTTCCTGATTATTGTTATCTGGAGCATAACGACAGTGACCCAATCTGCCTGCTGTTTCACTGGTAAAGCCTTATGGAAGAGATCCATTACAAAAAGTAAAGAAAAGCTTGCATTATACCCCTAGATCTATTGTGCAGGCACTGTACAAGCAATTGCACGAACTCAGGCTTAATAGAGGTGACAGTGTCCTGAAATTCAAAGGTAAAGCAGAGGTCTGTGGTAGTACAACTTACTGTAATGAGGTTACTTACACCTATAATGTTGAATAAGAATATTTTTCAAGGTGTCTGGAGTATTTTGAAAAATACCATTTGCTAAACTGATAAATCAGGGTGTAACAGCTCGAGTAAAATGACTGCATTAGCAGAGAAAGAAATTTTGCTATTTTACTTACTGAAGTTTTAAAACAGCTTTGCAACTTTTTTTAATGTTTGGATTCTTTTGTATTATTACTTTTGTGTTATTTTTGTAGAAAAAAATTCAATCTTTCATATATTTAGAGTGTTAGTAGCTTTTCTGAAGACTGGTGTGAAGTTATGCTTTTCAGAACATGTGGCATACTGCAACATTTATTTCCTTTATGTGTACTAAACAGTCTGTCCAAAATTAAAGGTAAAAATTTATAAAAATACAACACATGAACACTTGTCCAGTTTTTCTTTTCATATTCTTTTTTCTCCAGAAAAGGAATTGACTGCTGAATTAGAAACTTTTGTACTGCATGTGTTGCTCAATGGAGAAAAAACAGCTTTTTTCAGGTAAATTTTTCATTCTACAGGTGTTGCAGGTAGTTTCTCCTGGACTGATAATGTTGGTTTATTTTGAAGTTTCATTTAAAAACAAGGTGGTTTTTCACCTTTTATTAAGCAGGCTTTGACCATGGAAGGACTTCTGCAAGTGTTAACTTCATACATGTGAATACTCCAACTAACATGGAACAATGTTCATGCTTAATGTAAAGCATTTAATTCTTTTTAGAAAAAGGATTCAAAGGATCCGTAGTGGGTTTAAATGTACAAATTGGTGTTATTTCAAAAATAAATGCCAGAGTAATTTCCAAAGCCAGCAGTAAATTTGTATAAGTCTCTGCTGGTGCATATACCACAAAGTCACCATCAGTGATACAAAGGTGAACGGAGCTGGTGCTGAACGAGCGTGAAGTACACGTCACAACACACACAGGCATTTATTTGCACAAGTGAGTCATTTGTATTGTTAAATTCAGTAGGATTTATCCTAGGTGGCCAACAGCAGTAAACAGTGCCTTAAAAGCACGTATCTTAACTTGTAACCAGTATTACATTGTATCCAAACCACAGAATATGCCTGAAGAAAGTTTTCTAAATCTGGAGACCCTTGTGTTAGAAGTGAGAATACAAGCTAACTGTATCACTGGACCATATCAAAAAAGCTACCTGAAAAGAAATATTTCTAGTGTGCGTTTTAAACTAAAGGGAGGGGGTGAAATGATGGGTGTAAAACTATATTTAATCATTCTGAATGTGTTTACAAATCTGATGTTTTCTGGATGGTGTCCTGGCCTCTGGATATAAACCTGGTTTAAGAGGTAAAGGAGACAGATCTTGCATCCTGTAGTCGGCATGGGTGGGGAAGCAGAGGAAGTTGCTATCATCCTTTAAAAAAATACTCAGGATGAAGAGTATTTGTTGTCTGTTCAAGTGATATCAATTTTCACATTAACTTGTTATTTTTTTAAATCTCTGCTGTTTAGTTGACCTGTTTGAAGTTTATAAGGACTTATTGGCCAGTAACCTAGCATGTTACATGAGGATAAAGTGAGAGTGGACTGGCCTATAGTACTGTGTTTTAGAAAAAACCACCACAACCAGCTTGGAAGGGTGGATAAATGAATGGATAATTAGAAATTACTTCGAAGTATATGTATTTTCCCATGTTATAAAAGATTTGAAAGCAATACCACGATGAATATTAAATTTTTGCTCAAGTAAAAACCAGTTTGTCCTAACATAACTGTAATCTCTGAATGTTTATTAGCACTGCCCAGAATCTTTCCATCACCAGACCTATTCACATAAAGACAACAGTAATGCTTACATGCAAATACATACGATATCAATATTTTACAGTTGCACAGAATGCCCATCAGTGCTCAAGCTGAAAAAAAAAAAATTAAAAAGTCACTGAAATGTTGCCCTTACCTTCTAGTTCCTGGCATCTGAGTATCTTTCAAGGTGATGGCATTATTAATGCTTGTAGTTCCTAAAACATGCAATACACATATTCCACAGCTTTGTTTCTCTTTCGTGCTCATGTTTCGGAAGGCCAGACAAATATGAACCACAGATACCTCTGTTCAGGTAGGTTTGAAATTGAGCAGAGTGAGTCCTGCCATCCACAGGGTGAACTTTTGAGCCATGGTCTTTGGAGACACGTAATTCTTAGTCAACAAATTGTCCTCTCAGGGATGACTGATTTACTGTGATCCTTCTCACTAATCCTTTTTGTGGTTCTTCTAATTGACTGATGAGGGAGATTAGTCTGAGTGTTTATGGACAAAGGGAAAACCCAACCTTAAGGGAATATATTTCCACCCTTTTCTGTTACCCTTTCTTTTTTTCTGTCTTTCATTTAATTACTACGTAGGAAGAAAATACTGCAAATATCGGCTAAAATGACTCACATCCTGGGTTTGCCAGGCACACCTTGCTGTTGTATTTTTTTACACCTACTTCTAAATGCAATCTTAAGAATGACAAATTCTGAACCTACTGTCCAAGGAAGCAGAGATGTTTTCATGTCAATGTGTCATTAGGTCCAGTTGAAACACAATCAAACAAAAACAAGCCTGATGTCTTTGGAAGTACTCATGAGCCTTTTGCCCTGTTCCAAGGTCTTTGGATTAGTTCTGTTATCATTCTAGAGTTGATCCAAATATTCTTGGGCACACAACTGCATTCCGGAGGGATTGCTACTCAATATAGTGAGTATGTCAGCTTTATGAATGATTGATGATACTTGACCCTGTATCAAATTAGAATTGTGCAGATTGACCATACTTGATCTTGGTAGCAGCATTTCATACAAAATTAAAGCTTCAAAATTTTCTGAACTAATTTAAACCAGCAAAATTACTTTATACTAAATCAGCATTTTGCCACATGTGGCTACAGTGTTTTTTGTGTAATAGGAGAAACCCTAAAGGCAAATTTATTTCTTTACAAAACCACAATCTTAAATTAAATGGTTGCATATGTTTTTTTCAAAGAGAGACGCTTCAGCTTACAAGATATGTAGTTTATCACAGTTCTTACAGTAAGTCCACCTTCACAGTCTTTGAACAATTTACAAACTTCCTACAGTGGTTACAAGAGCTCTTTTGCATCCTGTGAAGGTTTTATGTAATTTCCTGTATTTATAACTCCTTTATAACGTTTCTCATTTTCCAAGCGATACATGGAATATCTTTGGAAATAAATTAGCAAAAGCTATAGTTTTTAAAGGTAACGTCCTAACTGGGCAAGGAGAAGAAGCCATTTTTTAATATTTAGTTTCTATTAAGAAATAACTTTTAACGGGTTGCAGTATTTCAGAGAAGTAGATCTACTCTCCTTAAAGCTGAAGAGCATTTTCTGCTTAAGAAAAGCCTTTTCTGCTTTTCAGCTCTTTGAAAGACTCCAAGATCTGCTGGTGTGCCTCATATGATTGTACGCTATTTTGCATATTCCAAATGCAGAGTAATATGAGCAAGGTGTCCCCAGGAGCTAGTTTGTCTTCCCAAAACCAACACAGCAGGAACAAATTTTTTAAGTAAAATTTGCAACTATTTTGGCCTTTGCCTGGGGAGAAAAGTGCAAGCAGGAGCTTCAACAGTATGATATTCAACCTGTTTATGCTACCAAGAATCACTTCAGCGAGAGGTAGATTGAAGATTCTGTCTAAAAATCACTGATTATTGAGTGTGGCTTTGAACCCAGTGTTCCCAAGCCCGGTAGACAATGTGGTTATGTATGTATGGGCACCGTTGCCAGACCAGGAGTAAAATGAAGGAAGGGAGTTGAATGACATGGCTGGAATGAAGTTGTTGAGCCTCAGCCTAGGAGGCAGGAGGAGGGAAACAGCGAAATATGATACCAGGACTGAACAAGACATCATTCCGAGCCCTTTCATTTTGAACATTTTTTTGGTAGATACTCAAAACCTTATCTTTTAGCTTGTCCTGACAGCTTCTCTACAGCTTTTCCTGTTAAAGAGGAGGCTAAGTTGTTCATCCCTCTGAACTGATTTTATAAATTAATATAAATATACTATTAAATATAGCTGTATACAAAAATATAAAATTGTCATTTCATGTAAGGGACCCAAAGAGACTTCTGACTGTAAATATTTCTGCTGCTTTATTACTTATATTTTTATTATTTACACCCTTACAAAGAAAGACATACATCTAACCTTGCAAGCAAAGGTAAAAGGATAGATTTTTTCTTGGAGTTGCCAGATGGAAAACATATAGTCACCTGAGAAGAAAATATCTTCTGTAGCAATTTATGGTGAAATTATGACATTTTAACTGCTTCAGAGTAAATGAGAAAGTTGACAAGAAAAACCTGAGATGAAATCAAGGTTCTAAATGGTATATCCAACAATAGGGAAATAACAGAGAAATTAGACTTCGCTTCCTCAGTCACAGTGTGCCTATGGCACATCGGAGTCCTCAGAGCCAACCAAAAGGATGACCATACCATGAAAGTTATCCTGTTTACTTGCCCTTTTTACTTTGGGATAATTTGCATGGCTCTGTTTCTGACAATCTTGGTACATTTTCGTATTTGATGATTATGGGGTTCAAACTGGATCTGGAAAGAGAGACCTGGCAACTGACTGAGACATGCAACAAACAGAAAAGCACTGAATTTCCTATGAAAGCTGATTTGGAATTAGTCTGAATTAGAGTTACTCCATATCAAGGTGTAAAAAAGCAGAAGGATTGCTGCCAAAGGAAGTGGTGCAAAGCCAGAAAGGCATGGATTCACTTTGCGTACTGAACATTTGTCTTCTCCCCTCGAGGTAGTGAACTGAAATTAATTTCCCACCCCTTTACAACTCATTTAGTCAGCAGTTCCTGGGCAAAGTGTTATCTCCTGTGATTTAGGCTTGTGAAATACACTAGTTAACATGCATTAATACAGGTGGTTAGTCTGATATTGTCACTGCCCTTAAAACTCTATTACATTCAAGTGGAAGCCTATAGCTTTTAAGGGGTATTAATCATCACTTAGTCAGATGTCCCACTGTGGGTGCAGTTGAGTTGTGTTCAGGAGGTATCACCCTCAGTGAAGGAGGTTTTGCCTCACAAGTGTATGCCAGTTGTGCCAGTGCTAGATCTGAAAGGAGCAGTTAAAGAAAAGGCTTAAAACTGAGCCCTGCCTGGATTAAAGACTCTTTGGGTTAATGTAGGATTGGAATTAGGGAATTAGTTATTCAGCAATGGGTGATGTCTCTCAGCAACTAGGGTGGAAATAGAGTTGTGTTATCCATACAAGGGCTGACATGCAATTGGGGTCTGTCTCTTCCTATAGAAAAACTGCTTGCCTTTTGGGTTTCATGTGTTTGTGAAACTCTTTATTTCTACTTCCAGACAGTGTGTTACATCGCTATGACATGCTGATGAGTTTTCATTCATGGCTGTGTGAAGAATATTTGTGTGTAGTCAGTGAGGGTGACTGACTTCTTGCAAGAAATTCCTTGTAAGGTATCTGAATTGCCCTCTGGAAGAGGCTGTCTGTGCCCATTCATTATGGATTAGTGGGCGAATTGCATTTCTAACTTTTGAAGAACCGTTAATACTTTTCAGTCAGCTTTCATATTGTATTGGGGTATTTTTGCTTTCTTTCATTCTACAAATAATTTTTTTTTCTCATTTTGAAAGAGTCCATATTTATTATTACAGGTTTTATAGCACTGATTTTACATTTGGGTCATGTTCTCTTTGGCCTCATTAATAAAAAGACCATTTGGAACACTTGTGTCTGCAGCAATGTTCTCGTCCTAGCAAAATCATGGTCCTGACAGGTTATGTGGGACATTATAGGGCACGTGAGATCTGGAGAGTCAGGACCAGCAGAGATATAATACAGCCTCAGCAAGATGAATGCTCAACACTAAATACAGTGATCCTCAGAGCTTGACATCACCATTGCTACTTGTCATGTGGGAAGAACTGAATCTGACAAGTTCAGCTGTAGATCATGTCCTGTCAAAGCATAAAGATTTTTGGGAGTTCCCTACCAAAATGTACAGTGGCCACAGAAAAATCAGACAGTTTTGTGAACAGCAGAAATCAGGAATCCTGTTTTCCTGTGAGTTTGTACCTCAAGACTGAGCCTTTTAAGGATTAATTTCTAGCCCTGAAAGGCACAAATAGATTTTTTTTCTTCTGCCCTTGGCTGCCTCTTATGAAAACTGTGGGATCATAGTGTTTCTGAGGCCTCTGTTCTTTTGTCCCATTTGGTTTAGTTTGGCCCACTGATTCAAATGTAGTTTGTCAGGGGGGTCAAACCTGTTCAGCCCTTTGGCCCTCTTCCATTATTCAACTTCCTCATGGTTTTCTCAGTGCTCTAGTTTTACTACAGACTGCACTGAACACTGGTGCAATGATTTTAATCTCTCTTTGCATCCATCCTTCCTGTTTGGAAAATGAGAGGAATGTTTTTCCTTCATCATGAAGGATCATGAGATCATCATCCATGTTCATGAACCATATTTGGCATCTTCGTAAATAAAAATCAGAGGGAATGTTTGTAAATCTTTGTCCAGCAATGTTTCTTAAAAGGCTGCATTAGCACTGCATATTAGGGTGAGATTCCACAGTATGGTTTCTTGATGATAAATCTAGTTTAAAGGTTTTCGTGAGATTACCACCCTCAGTAACTTGTGGGGAGTGTACTCTATGCCAGTGAGTGAAACGAGCTGGGTTGCAAATAGGCTTCTAAAACACAGAACAGCAGCCCTGGCAATTTAGCCTGTAATGTGTTCTTGATTAGTGATTTGCCCTGCATCACAGAGGGATTCCTTGGTGGTAAAGTATGTTTTCTAAGCCATAAGATAGCTCCATTAAAATTTTTTGTTTGTTTGTTTTCTTCTTGCTTTGATTCAAAGCTTGTTGTGTATGAATTTTTTAGTCCCTTTAATTTCTGGGACAGTTACAGTGTCCTGACCTTCTCTGGAAAAATACTTTTATCATTTGTATATTATGCTGATGATTGCTTATTCTCTATGTATAGTTACTTAATATATAAAAAAACAAGTTACATCTGTAGACACTTTACAGGCAGTTGTCTAGACTGTTAAAAGTAGTAGAAAATCTTACAAATCTTACAATTGTACAGTAACAGCATAAAATCTTACAAATATGGGATCTTATAAACTCTTTGCTCCCTTCCTTGTGGTCTTTCATCAGTGCTAGACAAAATGCAACATGGAAATTATGTAAATTATAGTCTTAGAAGCACTTAATAACTTAAGGACAGGAGTAAGGTAATGAGCTATGTAAAGGTATGCAAGCTGGTCATCTTATACTAAATAAATAGTTGTGAGAAATAAATGATTTCCAGTTACTTTCATGTTCCTCCTCCATGTTTTCAAATTCTTTTGCCTTAAATGTTTTCAGTACAAATGCCATTAAAGCAGAAAAAAAGAGAGGTAAACAGAATGTTAGTGTCACAAACAGAAAACCTACAAATTTGGCAATGGATGCCACATCGCCTCTATCAGAAGTGCCAGATTTGTCTCTAACAAATGATACCTGTGTGATATCTCCTCTGAGACACTCATAGCAGTGCCATGGCAAAACAAAATCAGGAATTCTCCCTGCTGGAAAACCACAGATCTCTTTCTTTTTAAAAAGAGTCAAACCATCCTAGGTATACGGGTTTTCTGTAGGTGTTGTTGTCCTTGGGTTTGTTTTTGTGGGGGAGCGGGATTTGGAGGTTGCCACTGGATATAATGAGAGCACAAAGGTTCCCTTCTGTCCTTCACATGTTGACTTGTTTCACTGCGTCGCTTTTGTATGAAGGGTTTACAATATTCAGAATATCTTCCTCGTATTATGGGGACAAGCCTAAAACAGAGGTTTCAAAATTCTATTCAGGGTGGCCAGATAGGGCATGTGACATAGCGCTAGGAAGTAGGCAGCAAAATGTATCTACTGTGTGACTTGGGGTGGTGAAGATTTATGAAGTACCTTTCTGAGCTGCTTGCAAAAGTTGTGCACACCATGCGTGGGAATCCCTGCTTTTTGTCACCCTGAAGAAAGCAATTACATTGCAACAGTTTTGACTCAGGGGCACCTGTGTCAAATCCCTGCTCACTGCAGGGGGGTTGGAGTAGATGACCTCTAAAGGTCCCTTCCAGCTCAAAGCATTCTATGACTCTATGATTCTATGAAAATCATTAATCAGCTAAAATGCTCTTATGAATAGAGACTCCAAGATCAAGCACCAAATGTAATATAACTGTATCTTCTGACAACTGGAAAAAAATATTCATGTTTTAACATTGGATGGGTGTTGTCATTTTTGACGGCAGCAGAGCTCTGGAATTTGTATTAATTGTAAAAAATGCAATGACTGTACTGTTTTAACAGTTGGCATAAGGAAGACCTCACTGAGAACAAATGAGTCATAAAAAGAACTAGGTTTACACACAGTAATTAACTTCTCTTTGTTCTTGTGTATGATCTGTTAGATGCTGGCACTGGGCCATCATGATAAAGGAGATCAAGATAACTGTTAAGAAAAACTGCCTACTCTTTTTTACTTCTCTACAAAACAGAAATTCTGCATCTCCTTAAAATGCAAAGTTTGGAGATTTAGTAACAGGTTGTGTTAATTACAAAACTACAATGAAGAGAATAGCAGAAACTCAGTGCAGTATATATATAGGATCGTGCATATGTGGTGATAATTTATGCAGTTGTAAATCCTAACATACAAGCAAGTTCTGCAGTATATGTTTATCTTGAGTCACTCTCCTGGCACTCTTCTGTGAAATGTCTGTATGTGCGAGGAGTTAAAAAAACTTGCAGAACTGCATTGGTAAATTAAAGTTTGCAAGATCAAGGCAGTAAAGCATTAAAATTAGACTTCATTATACTTATAGTTTGTTCTGTGCCCTTATGGTTTATTTTAGTTTAAATACAATATAAATCATTGACCAAAGCTCAAACCTTTGAAAGGTACAACACCAAAGAGATACAATGGCAAAGTTTTGTACAGTGGTTGCTTTTACTGATTGGTTGTCTTCGTTTGAGTTGTAGTTGTGCTTTTAAACATAAACTTTATTTATTAATGGATATCTTTGGCATTGTTTTTGTAACCAAGATTTCTCATCTGACTATATTTAGCAGAACTGCAGTGCCCTGTTGGGAAAGAGAGAGGAAAAAGGAACATCTGTGAGATAGCCATGTAGTTTTTCATTTATGACTATAATATTAATATACGTTTTCCTATCAGTTAAATGCAAATACTTTAGAACTCCTGTTCATTGTTAGCAAGTGAAAACTAAATACATATTAGCATTAAAATTATGAGAGCTTAGGTGACTGATATAATTTTGCTGTTGAAGATGACATAGAAAAGAAAACATAGCATAAATTCAACTCATATTTAAATTGTAAACATTTGTCTTAATTTTATATGTTATGCTTAGTGCCAAGAGCAATACCTGTGTGTGCTCTAAAACACACTTTTACCCACATGGTGTACCTTTATGTTTTCCTTATACTACTTTGTTGAGATCAAAAGAAATAACATGCTCCACTTAGTGATTTTTTTGAAAGCAAAGTCCCATCACTGTACTTTGATTTGTATTTTTGACCTATCGTAATGTGCTGGGAAGAGGCAGATGAGGAAGACCTGGGAGCATTCACTGGACTGGAAGAGTGTCCATGCTGGATCACTCTTTGGCTTGGGTCACACACCCAAGCTGGCAGTAACTATAAGAGTATCTGGTAGCTAACCCTATTCTAGATGAAACCAGATTAGCGCTTCTCAGATCCTCCCAGCGAAATTAAGAGCCATATTATGCACTAACTGGGATTGCTGTAGCAACCTGAGACTTTGGGGCTTCCTGGAAGGTATTTCTTTGAAGCAGGTCCTGAAGCCAGCAGCTTTCGCAGTGTAGCAGCAGGACCTCACTGAGGACAGACTGCCTCAAAAAATGAGCAGAGTTTTCAGGACCGGGTGTAAACTTAGTGCTTGGTTGGGAGAAAGCAGAAAGGGATTAGTAACCTGTTCCCTCTGCAAGTGCTTTGGGGTTTAAAAAGGGTCCCTGCTGACTTTTTAATTAGGCGTTGATTTGCTTTCTATTTGTAATTGTTACTTTTTTTTTCTTGACGAAGAGTCTTTGCATAGGAGGATTGTATAAAGAAATAAACGCATAGTAATTTTCTTTTGTGGGTGTAAGTCTTTCAATGTGTGACTGAAATGTGTCCAGCAAAGCCCTTAAGCATGTCCATAACTCTGCATATTGCTGCTGTGGCAAATTGGACTGCTATTGTCCCTAGAGTTATGCAGACATTTAAGTGCTTTGCTGGATCAGGGCCTGATTTTAGAATCATTTTCAGTTCTTTCAGCTCTCAGCCTACTAATGTTGGTAATGCTGTATATGAAAAATAGCTCTACTATGATTATGTTAAATGAGCCACACCACAGGCATGAACTTCTTGGAGTAGGCAGTACTCTTTTCTAGATGGCAGTCTATATTTTGTCTTACTTCTTATACGTGTTCCCTTTTCCACTCAGAGGAGAAATAAAATGTTATTTCTTAGCATGAATATAGAAATCTCTTCCTCATCCCTGAATACACAACTATGCTGTAGCAGCCCTACACATATCTGAGCAATTTCTCTTTCTTTATTAGTCCTTTTTTATGAGCATATCTGTTCCTGGGTTTGGATTTTTCCCCACTTTTTTTAGAAATATTGCTTTCTAACTATTAAAAATAATAGAATTGCTTCTAGTTAATTCTTTACTTTCTGCTTCTTTCAGCTTGGATGTTTAACTACCTAGACACCCAGTCTAAATTTTTACTACAGTTTCTAGATTATTGACTTCATTGTCTTTTATGCATTTGTGGGAATATTTGAATTGTAAATGCTCTGAGAGAGTATTTGCTTTTAAATCAGATTGTGCTTTAAACCACTAACAGATTTTTACTTGTCTTAGGCATTGTGAAATTTGTGTATATTAGCTGTCAGTTTTATACAAAGTCATAACCAATTGTCCTAGCTCAAGGATCA
This sequence comes from Morus bassanus, assembly GCA_031468815.1. Taxonomy (NCBI): domain Eukaryota; kingdom Metazoa; phylum Chordata; class Aves; order Suliformes; family Sulidae; genus Morus; species Morus bassanus. The sequence goes on along the minus strand of CM062600.1, from coordinate 18,100,372 downwards.
CAGAAACAGAGCATTTTGGTATGGGTTGGTTGTTTTTTTCTGTCTCAAAGGAAAAAAACCAAGAATGTAAGAAAAAATTATTTTTAACAGATTAGAAGGGAGAAATTTCTACTGAAATGTGTGTGAAATACATATAAAAAGGGTAAGTTGGTAGAATTTGTGAACTAAAATTATGTGAGGTACAAATATACTTTTACAGTGAAAGCCAGTGCAGGCTTTTATATTTGTGCTCTAAATTTTGAGTACATGTAAGAAACTGTGATCTCGTCAAAGCTGCTGTTGGCTTAACTGGACTCAGGGCTCCACCAACATAGGGAACAATTATCTAGGAGTTACTTTCTGGAGTGATTACGAGGTTGTCACAGAGAACCCACAGAGCTGTTGTATCCCCTTCACTTGAAGCATATGACAAATCTCACTGAAGCTAATGTTGTAAAACAACCTTAGTAGTATCTCCTTTATGTTTAAACTTAGGCCCACATATGAAACTTTAATCTGTATGTTGTGCAGTATGCTTTTCAAAAAATACAAATAAGATTGAGTTTACTTGTGATTTTGTTGTTTAGTGCTACTTATCCGTGTCTAATAACGTTAATAACTTTACAACAATAAAGCCATCTTGTGACTGTTCTCTTCCCATAAAAATAAGTACCTGGCACCTAGTGCCAAGTCAGATATCCATTGCTTGAGAGCAGTTTGTATTCATCCCATGTTAAGCTAAGACTTAAAAAATAGAAACTGGTCAATGCAAAAGCAAGCTGCTTGTGCTGTGCAGACTATTATCTCTTACTGAGGATTTGCTGATCTGGTTTGCAGAATATTTGTGTTCTTTACTAAAATATAGGTAAAAATATTTTTTTTCCTTACAAGCAGCCTACAAACAGAACGGCCACTGTCTTGCTGTGACGTTATTTCTCCTCACTGACTCAAAGTCTTACATGGGAAACTGCTGTTGTGGAAATTGCAAAAGGAGTGAGAGAGTCAGACCTTGAGGTAACAATATTCATATGGACTACAGAATTCAGCATTTTCTTTGAAGTTTGCCCTTGTGCAGAGCAGGCCTATTTAATATGTTACCCCACTTGTTGAAGGTGTATATGGAAGTGCAAATATTGCATAAATGAAATGCTGGACCCTGCTCAGGCTTGTATTTTACTCACAGTTAGTATTCCAGCACTGGAGCTTGATATTTGCTTTTCTTGAATATTTGTGCCAAGAAAACACAACAGCTTTTCTTAATTTCTTAAATTCAAATGGGTTGAAGTGGTTGCTTCCACTCAGCCCTATCTCAAATAACCTCTTCAGCAGAATTATTTCTTCTTTTGTACAAAGCCAGTTTTTTGTGACCAGACAGAAATTTTTTCTATGCTATTTTGCTGCATGTTCTTGCCAAGTAAATGTACTAGTAGCACTCCTTGCCAGAATAGAGATTCCTGTTCCCAAATGCTACCTAATCTGCTCAAGGAAAGCAATGGACCTATGCATTTGACTTCAATTCCCTAGTTCTCTTCAGCCATTTTATTTTAGTCATAACAGGATTAATACATTTCTTTGAGGTAAATGAGAGTATAAAGGAGCTTCAAGGGCCGTTAATGTGCAATTTCTTTTTTTCTGTTCCTGTTCTTCAGAAAGCATAGAGGAGATTCTTCCTTTTTGCAGGGTTGTATTTAACAGAAAGTGGTTACCTCTAAATGCATCGTATTCATTGGATAATCCAGACTGTTGCACAACTATACTATTTTCTGCACATTGGAATGTATCCATTCAAAGGACTTGGTTTCAGAGGTTGCCCTAACTACTTCAAATAATCAGTAATGAATTTTAGAAACCTCAGGAATCAGCTGAGGGGTGGTGCAGGTTCAAAGCAGGGGCATGATGGATGTCCAGTATTCTTCACAGGAAAGCCTCACGGGTGTGTTGTCCTTCCCATGGAAAACCCCCAGGACTCCTTTTCTTAGGAACTTGCAGGAGTGGATTCTTGATTATACTAAATAAAGTGAATCACAGCAATGATGGTTTGTTGTGTCTCTCACTCTGAACCCCCAAATTTCCTGGATATAGAAAATGGCATTTCCACATGATACAAGGTTTTCTGATACTGATGGAAAACAACAAAAGAATTGAAAGTCAGGATGAACTAAACATCAAGTGAACTATTTGATGCTTATTATTCATCAAATGAGTCATCTAATAGTGCTTGAATACGTAAATTAAAAACAGTAATATACCTCATTTTAACAGATGAAGACTATTCAAACACAAGTATTCAATAAAATTCAGCTATGAGTTAAGTTCCTTAAAGCGAGATGGGGTTATCTCGGATTGTTATTCCAAAGTGTGAGAAGGGAATTTGTCTAGTGTTTCTGGTTCACATCTGTCTGCCTTAGTATTCACAGATTTAGCAGGAGAAGCAGGAGGTGATACCTAACAACAGCTCCCACAGGCTCAGGCTATAAGCAACATTTCTAAGAGCTAAGGAGATGGAGGGGCTCCGATTTCTTTCTCTGTTCTCCTTCTGTTGCAGTGCAGCTTCACCAGCTAATGTAGCGGGGCTATGCCATAGTCATCACACTCCATGATAATTTCAGAAGACTGATACGTGTTCAGACAGGAGTTTGCTTTGCAGTCTCTTGTATTTCAACACAAGACCAGTTGTAATCTGTCCTTTAATAGGGTCCAATGTCACTCTGCTCTTTATCGAAACTATAGATGGGTGTAAACAGACAATGACTTTTCCTTTTGATTACAAGATCATAATTACTTCTCCAGTTCATTCTCATCTGTTTGTTGGAAACTAGGAGAGGACAGTGCTTATACTACTTAACAAAGAGTATAAGGTTATAAAACGTCAGGGCTTTGTCTTTATGTAATAACTTGTGCTAGTATTTTTCTCTTCCTTTCTTTTAAGACGGTAGTGGTCAGACCTAGGATACATTGTACCAATGAAGACCAGGAGGATTCTTCTATTTTTCCAGAGTGTGTTTTATGTGTTGATTTGCTGCAAGCTCATTTTTTTTCGAGTTGTCTTTGGGGTCCTAACTGAAACTGAAGTAGGTGTTGTCTAAGATGCTACCTACAGTCAACAGTGAGGGACACAAGCCTCCAGAGGATGACTTAGACCTGCAGATTCAAAATCTGAATTTTCAGTCATTTCAGCAATGGCTTTACAACCCTGCTCTGCCACCCACATATCTCCTAAATCTTTCTCCTTCTCCATGTCTTTCCAGATTGCCTCCCTGCACCGGAGTCCTTGATCTTCCCCTCCCTTTCCCCTCGGAGAAAATCTACCTTGTCTCTGACTCACTGCCATGTTTAGCCCCCTCATGCTGTTGAGTGTTTGCCCCACAGATCCAAGGTTGTTTCCATACTCCACACCTTGATTTGTGGCTGTAACCAGTCTATTTCTTGTATTCAATCTCTCAGAGATTTTCCTATACCTCTTTAAAGATTACCCACCATTAAAAGTCATAATTAACATAAATGATAAAATATGCAGGAGTAGGAGGCAAAGCACATACTCCTAAGTGCTGTTTCATACTGACTATATATCTCAGTTTTCAAGTTTCTCCTGCAAGTCCAAGCAAGCAACTCAGTAAGCTCAAAGTATTTAATATAGTATATGGTGTTCTTTGCCTTGGTTTACATTATTTGACAACCAGTTTTCAGGTTCGTTTATATGAATCTGTCAGTAGTGCCAAGTTCTCTTCAAAACTCACTATACTTCAGTGAAGTATTTTGAGGTATATGTCTGTGCATGTATGAATATATACATAAAAATATTATATATACACATGCACACAATTTATCCTTCCAAAATGTTAAGATTTTTAGTATTTCCTTGTCTAAGCTAACTGGTACAAATATTCATGCCACTCATAGGGTAAACTGAGCAGTTGAAAAAAGCATGCAGTTTCAGAGTGATTACTGATATATGTCAAACAGGTTATGTGGTGACTAACATTTTAGAATGAGGAATAATCAATTAATCAGGATATCTGGTGAGAAATGGGCAAAATTGACCAATTGCAGATATTATGGTTAAGTTGTGGGCTCCTGGGTGTTATACTACCAGCAAAAGCTGCAAACTGGAATACAGCTTCCATTACAGAACTTCTTCTTTTTTCTTTCAGATAATCTTTTTCAGTTATTATTTGGATAAAACCTTCAATACTAGGAGCAAGCTCCTTCGTTTCCTTTCTAAAAGGCACAGTTCAGTACTAGCTGTCAGTGGAGCATGGGGCTTTGGGAATTTTTGGAATTTATTTTGTGCTGTACCTGTTGGTGGGTGGAGAAGGGCAATGGAAGATCTTTCTCTGGGCAAAATTTGGGCTTAAGGGAGCATTCTGGCTTACTGGCATCTTTCTAAGATGTCCTATGGACTTTAGGTTTCCATGGTACCTTCACACTACTGTATGCTTCTAACACCTTTCAAGGCTTTTGACAGGATGCTAATCTAGGTTCGCAAGAAAGTCCTCGAGATGGCCAGGCAGAACTCCCTCCTTGTTCCTTTTCTTTTTATTGCTCACTCATGCTATTGTGAACTTCTTACAGAAAAAAGACCCATTCCAGCCTTTGCATAGCATCACTTTATTTCTAAGAAAGATTCTGTTGAATCAACCTCATCCTTTTTTGTTTTCTGTCTCCTCCGGTCTTTCGCATCCCTTCCCCGAGTGTTGCACTTGCATAACTCAGCATGAGTTAACTGGATTCAGTTGAAACTCAGCTCCTTTTGTATATCTCCTTGCAATCTAAGGAAGTGACTTACTTTAAAAGAATCACTCTATTAGAGTTGCATTCGTGAACAGTGAACTTGTCTTACCTGCAGGCACAAAGTGCAGCTTGCTTTCTTCCTGTGGTTGGTCTCTGGTTCATAATACTTACGTGCCATATTTTGGTGCGACCTGATAACAGTTGCCAGTGTAAATTAAAGTAGCCATGGGCTAGTGAATTTAACGCCCACTGCCTATGGCCCCAAGGCACCACCCCAGAAGTGAAAGACTAGTTGGACCTTATGGATGTCCCAGACCACATTCCCTTTCACTGGCCCTGCCCCTTACACAAAAGCCCAGGAGGGAATGTTTAAAGATTGACTCCTGGGGATTTCCTTACACCAAAGGCATGATTTCATGGGCAGCTGAGGTAGGTTTTGAACAGTATAAAACCACTGGAACTGGTGCAAAGCTGGTGGAACAGACCCAAGCTCAGCCCACAGACTTTAATTGCATGATGACTCAGATAATGCTTCATAAAGTTAGGCTTTTTCTTCTTCTTCCCCCTCCATCCCCTTGAAAAAAATTGTCCTCTGTATTTTTATTTATTTACCAAGCCCTAATTACCTGCATTGGGCCATTTCAAGCTCCACTTAATCCCGTTTAGATTTTTCTTTCATTTTTCTTTCTTTTTTGCTCAGCAGGTGTCTAAAGGCATATTGGCTGTGAGGTGTGGTGGACAGGTAATGATGAAATTAAATTACTTGGGCCTGGCATCTCTTTTAGAGGATCTTCAGCCTGATAGTGTCACTTGCAATGGTAAAAAGTTATATTTGTGTCTTTGTCCTTTAACAGACAGACCTATCTCCCCCCCATAACATTTCCTAACCAGAGCATCAGGAGTACAGCTGGCAAGTTAGATAAATAGCACTTAATTCCTGCCAAAAATTAAACATATGGATTTATTTTACTAATAAACATTGAAAACCAATAATGGTTTGTACTATTCAAGATGATAGCACTGAAGCTCTTCACACAGATTTTGACTACCTACACATAAAAGATTTTTAAATTTAAAGAAATTAAATTTAAAGAAATTCAGTTTCGTTTTACTTACCATATAGGTTTTTCTCCAAGTTTAATAAAATATTTTTAGTTACAAAGTTTTAAACCAAATGTTTTGGAAAGCTGGGTGAAAACTGTGTGAACAGACAGTCCTCAAACTTGCCCTTTTCCTGGTGAATATTCATTTTCAATGAACTGTTATTTTCTGATGAAAAAAGCAGCAACTTGAAAAATTCCCAGTTTGGTCCCTTCCTGATCAATCTGCCTTACAAATATGTGTAAGGTGTGTGTTTTTTGAAGCTATCCTTTAATCACCTGGAACTCCAGATTCCCATTCCTGCAGTCAATAGCCATGTAGCTATTGCATCCATAGCGTGATGCCTCTCCCCTGGAGATATCAGGATATCATCCCATCCCATAACACCTTATAAGTCTGCTGCTTATCATACCTGGACCATTTCTACAGACTTCCCCCTCTTTTGTAAAAGTGCTGGTTTTCCTACCCACCATCCAACAAGATTCTGTTTTTCCACTAGACTGCTTTTCCTCCCCCAGCTGGGCTAGCTAACAAAATCAAAAAAAGTCATAGCTTTTCCTATGTCCTATGGAAGGAATCAAGTAAAATCTCACCTACTGTCCCATGTCCACGTGCTGCTACCCATGACATTCTTGTCTCTTACACACGCTTCTGCAGGACTTTCAGGTCTCCCCCTTGGCAACACCATGAACAATCTCATTTGAGGATTTACTCATTAGATGTTGCATGCCAGGAATCTTCATGGATATGAGTCACTAGAAAACCTTGCAGTTACTGGGTCTATGACTTGTCAGCAAGGAGTACATGGGCTTGAAGCACATCCAGCTCTTTAGATTTAGATTTCAGTCTGGTAATCATGCTAGTTTTCTCATCTTGGACAAACTCATTTATTTATTCCTAGCAATCACAGTTGAGAGGGCTTTTTTTCTTCTTTTTATGTAATTTCTCTCTTCTGAGACTGTCAGAGGACGCAGACAATCACACTGGAGGAGTTGTTATGATACACGGTGTCAGTCAATAACTGCCCCATCAGTTGCATATCAGTGGTGGAAAGGTAAAGGGTTTGTTAACTCCATGCCATTGAAAAGTGAGTCATGTCAAGAATATTTCTGTCTCTAGCTAGCATTTAGTTATCAGTGGAGTTGTATTGCAATGCGGTAGGAAAAGCAGAACAGTTTCATTTTACTATGAAGTAGTTATGTGGCCTGAAAAGTATTAAAGCCTGAAAGTATTAAAGAGAAAGCCTAGAATAACAGAAGTAATCTTATAGAAAGCCTCAGTATCTACTGAACATTGTTTGCTAATGGATATTGATAGAGATATTTAAGGGATGTCAGAGGCCTAACTTTCTGGCTTGCTAAGCTCTTTACAAAGAGTGTTGTCTGACTATCCTGGCTGAGAACAGTGAGTATCCAGAATATTTGCTACAAGAGAGGTTCAGCTGCCAAAGACAGGTTTTTGACATTATGGTACTCTCAGGTGGTTGAGAGAGGCCTGGGGACAAGAAAGTCTTTCAGGTCTTTCTCTCCACATTGCTGTTTTGAAGGCAACTTGTGGACAGCCTATCTAAGTGAACCTGATGGCCTCCAGACAGCGTAAGACCACCTGTCACATATGAGACAAACTCAAGGAAAGCAGTTCTTGGCTGGGTTTGGGGCTGCACTGACAGGTTTGCTGTCTGCATAAGTAGCTGATCTGGGCCTGAGAGTGGCCTTGGAGCACTCTTGAGGAGACAGCCCATATGTATTCACCAGGCCCAAATCAGGATTTGTGCTTCCTCTTCAAAGCTAGAGACCACATGGCTGATTTGGTACTTATGACTCAGAAAGAATAGGCTGGGGAGTCTTGGTGACATAAGGAATCCCAGAAACTATGAGACTATGAAACACATAATATCACCTCTGTGCACGGGCTTGTCTCTTTACATGAGATGTGGCTTCAGGTATGTGGGAGCACCTCCAGAACGGTGGATACATGTCATGATGTTCTTTGGGTTGAACCAGGAGTCTTTTGGAGTGGAATCCATCCCATCTGTGTTTGTGTGTGTGTGTGTGTGTGTTTGTGTGCGTGTGCGCGCGCGCACCGCACGCATTTCTTTTTAAACAGCAGATGGTCAGAAAGGCAATATTTCCAGTGCTCCTGGATGTTAGGAGATAATTCTCTCTTCAGTTAACTCAGAAATCTCCAAAAGTCATTACATACAGTAAATACACTTCTGAAAATTCCAGCATGTGCAAAATTTTCTCCTTGCTTTCTTCCCAGAACGGCTGCTAATCAGATGAGGGGAATAAAAATTAATATAAAGCATATTCAGACTTGGCTCCCTGCCACCATTTAGTAATGGCTGGCCCTTATGGCAAAAAAAAAAAAAAAGCAGAGGTAATATGAGACAGCAAAGACTGTACAATTTTAAGGGAAATTAAAAGAGGAGGCCCAATGGAACAGATGTCTGGTTTTCCCTGCCACTGGAATGACAGTATTTTTGTCTCCTCATCAATGAAAACTTTTTAAAGGAAGAAAAGGAAATCATCATGGTACTAAGGACTGGAGGGACCATAAGAGAGAAAATTCATAAATTAGATGAAATGATGATCCACATGCAGACTTCCTGCCACCAGTGATATTTGCATCTGTATAAGCAAATAGATATGATGGTATGTAAACTAGGAGACAGTAAGTACAAAAGTGGTAAGTTAGCTCTAGAAAATCCATCCAAAAAACATATCATACTCTCTTTTGTAGAAATATGTGGAAGCCCCAGTTGGTTCTCCCAGGATCTATGCAGACATTGTAGAAAGGAATTCCAGCCCACAGAAGATACAAACAGTCAAAAAGAGAGGGGGGAGAAAATGTGCAAGGAGTTATTGATAAAGCACAAATAAAACCCAGCTCTTCTGCCAGGGGTGTCTGTAGAGGGCCCCATTGCTGTGCACTGGCTTTGGCTTCGTGATCTGTTCCAGGAGCACCTCTGAGCACCAGTGTACAGCAGTAGAGTTTGTTCAAAGCAGAGAGGAACCCAGGGCCTTTCAAAATCCACCTACATACAATCATTTTGATGAGGAATAAAACCACAGTCTAGCTGTAATTGAAATAGGGTGTGGTTAGAGAAAACTTCCTCACTGATGCGAGACGTGACAGTCAGCAGAGCACTGAGTTGGCAGTGATGCATGAGGGGTACCTGAGGAACAGGCTGGCTGCTCAGAGTATGCAGTAAAGGGGACAAGGAAGGCTTTTCTCAAGTTGTGTGCTGCTGAGGGACTGAAACACAGAAGGATGTTCCCCAATAGCCAGCGCTTCTGCTTAGTATATTTGAATGCCTTAATTTTAATAATTTGTATCAGGGAAGCCTTATTCCCCACTCCCATCCCTTAAGGATTGCCCCCTCCAACTGATGGCTCTACCTGGGGACTCTGTGTGCGAAGGTGAATATGTTATACTCTGAGTCCATTTGCATCCAGCTGAGTCTGGGTCTCTACATATTCAGACTGAATTCCTGCAGTTGGAGATGTTGATTGGAAGGTTTTATTTTATATCTTAACAGACAACTCTACTGGGCCTATAATCTAACTAATAGGCTAGTAATCAAAATGCCAGAGACATTAGCTGTAGGTTGAAGTACTATGGTAGGAGAGAACAAGCATCTACTTGATCTAAGAAAGATCTAAATAAGAGCTGAAAGAAAATCACTTTTTCATAAATGAAAAGTGGACTGGAGTATGCCTCAAGGGCAGGACCACATTCAGGAGGTGGCACTGCCCATAAGGAAGCCAGGAAAGGAGCCGTGACTGCCCTGTCTCCACACAAGCAAAAACCCAGTGACCTTACCACCCTCCACCACTGCCCAATGCCAGTTGCTTTTGAAGAGGGACCAGTCTCCAGCTATGTTACATAAGGGAAGAGTGCCAAAGAAATTTATTTTAGCCTGGCTGCAAGCTCAGCATATTTCCCTCAGGTTTGCTTTCATGGGTTAAATTTCAACACTTTTTTGGTGCACTAAAACCTTGGCACTAACTTTCATCCTGTTCCTGTTGAAATCTTTTTTCCCACCACAGAGCTCTGTTCCATCCTCCTTCCATGCTGTTGGGGAGATGCTAGGTTGTGAAATTTAATCTTCTTTGTCCCACAGGACATGCTAACCTCAAACCTCTGTCTCAGTGGTGGTGCAGGCAACCCACTGTGGCATCCCGTAACTTCTCTGCACTCAATGTACTTCGGAGAGACTTCCAGTCCTCAGGGGTACCATACCAAAACATCCTCCTGCAGAACTTCTTCCACCAATGTCCTATGGCTGGGAGTTGAAAATAGTTTAAAGTTCACTTGCACCCCAAGGAAATCTTTGTGTAATTCTGTGCAGACAACTAGGGCTTTATGCCCATCCATGCATTCTTCAGGGCTGAAACCAGTGGGAGATGCAAAGGTGGGCGAAATGAGAAACAAATGTTGTTATGTTACCACCCAGACAAAGGTTCATGATCTCCTCTTGGAGGAGTCTGATTTTATTCATGTGTACTTTTACCCTCTGCGTAGTACTTTTTGCATTCTTTCTTCTTAGGTTCATCTGTGGTAATGTTTTTCGGAAACTGTGACAACTTAGTTTATGCGCTGTTTCTGTGTGATTGCTGTCTGCTGTAATATGTTTCTATGACAAGGACATGTAGCTGCTCAGTGTTTGGCACTGCCTTTCCCTCAAAATGTATTAGTAGCAGGAGCAAACCCCAGAACAGAGCATTCACATTCTCAGCAGGTCAGAACTGATCTTAATTTTCTTTTTATAGAATCATGTAAAGTACTGTTTACAATTCAGTATCTTGTAATCATTTTTTGTATTTCTTTAACACTTTTTAAAGGGACTTCCTGATTAAAGGAAAAATAATAATACAGCAATTGCAGCTATGAGTTGGTTTTGGTATCTTAAGACAGCATTGAATGTTCCAAAGTCAAAGAATAGCCACTTCACAGCTGGGAATCTGATTTTTCTAAAGGATGCAAATGTCCTCCTAATTTGAGAACAGCATTTGAATATCCACATTGTAGACTGGAGTGGGCAAATAAAACAACCCAGTTCTGCAAGCTTTTGGTTTTAGAGGAAAGTGCATCATTGGGATGGTCCAGCTCTGGCCCTTAAATTTAGTTTGAAGTAATTAAATAACTTGCAATAAAAGGCCTATTTCCTTCTGTGAGTATTTTTAACCTCTGCCTGTAAGGTGCATCAGAAAGATGTTAAAATATCTAAACATCTCTAAGTATTTCTCATATCTGGAGTTATTTAAAGCAATTTTAAATATTCTATAGAAGATAAGGCTATAATACATAAATACATATTACAGTATACATACTGGGTCAAGTAAACATCTCATTCAGACCATATTTCCTATTGCTTTTGCATATAAGTGTCACAGTTATCATTTAGACTATATTTACAGAGCACATGGAGAGCAAGACCATTGAATTTGCCCAGGGGAATTTCACCCGGCTTATGTTTTTGCTGCATTTGTGCAATTTAGAAATGGTGTCTCAGCTTTGATTTGTACTTCCTGGTTTTTGTCCATTTATGAAGAAACATCCGTGTTATCTGTGTATTGCAGGAAGCCTGCTCTCCAGCTGGTCATTATGCCTGAGCTAGTAAAGCATATAAACATTTTAATTTGCAGCATTTTCATTTTAAAATATGTGATACTACTATTTCAGTAATTTTGTAATTTCTTTTTCCTTTACTTATGTAGAGCAAAAAGTACAGGGTGCTGCTAAAATTTTTACTTTCTTTGCTTTGTGTTCAATAGTCAATGATTTTTACCAAGAAATTGTGAATTCCTTTAGAGCAGTTATCTACCAAAAGCTCCTGAGCTTTGCTATTTCTATTGCTTCTATTTTTTTCCTACCTCCTATTCCACAAAAAGATTCCAGATGCATTTATTTTCAGGCAGTTAATTATCCCCAGAGATCAGATGTTTGGCTGATTCATAGAGAAACTTACAGCCTTCCTCACGGTCGTGGTTTTTCGAGTAGGAACTAGCTTCCAGATTTCACCTTCTTTCCTCTTATGATCTGATTCTCATTATGAGTAAGGGCTTCATCTCACTTCATTCTTATATGACTGCAAGATTTTCACTTTAGGTAAGGCTGGGGTTTATTTTTTATATATATAAATTTATATTTCTATGTGTATATATATTTTTTTATATATACACACAGAGAAATTTTTATAAAAATGTTGTTGACTTGAGTTCTCTGTAGAATTTTTTAAAATGAGTTTACTTTTTCTTTTAAGGTGGGATGGTACAAAAGTATTGTGATCCTTATAAGCAACAGCGACAATCTTTTTTCAGATAATTCATTTTAGCAAAGGGCAATGTGATCCTGTTCAAAGTAACCCTTGGAAATGCATAGCTGACAAGATAGAAGTTTATAGCCATTATGTAAGAAATTGCAATTTTTCAACTGTTTCATTTTTTTCCTGTTTTCTTATTCTTGTCAAATATTGCCCAAAGCTGACATACTGTTGTTAGAAAATTAAGCAAGTAGTGCGTCCTCTTCAAAGAAAATCTGGGGTAAAATGGCTTGTGAGAAGATCACTGCCTGCATTGAAGGAATTTAGGATGGGTCCTCTGATCAGACCCGTTCTTAAATAATGAGTTTTCAAAGTGATAATCTGCAAAGGGGCATGAGACCATCTGAAAAATATAGTGCTTTGTTCTCAAATTGTACAACACTAGCAATTATGCAGAAAAGTAACATGAAGGCTTTGGAGGACACAGTGAGATCCACCGTAGGGCACATTCATTCCATCCCACATGAACAAAATAGGATGACCTCCCTAAACCTCACAGTGTAATCCCTTAACATCATTGCTCTTACGGCTAGCTTTTTTTATTTTACTTGTTTTTATCTTACTTGTCATCATTCAGATGCTTCTGCCCTACCTATCAGTGGTTCAAAATTATTTGTAATAGGCATATGCAGAATTCCCTACAGTACTGTGTATGTATGCAATTGTTTTAGTATCATTTTGCAGGAGGTTTGTTGGTTGGGGTTTTTTTCTGAAAAACTGCAACAGACTTTTTAGACTTCAGCAGAACCATGAGTTAATTGCAGGCATATTATTGTTGATAAGTGATATGGAGCATACTTGGAACATCTCAGTCTTCTGTAGGCGGCATAAACAGCTTTTGGTGTGGTGATTTTCATATTCAGAAACTCTTACTTTAAATAAGGGGTGGAGTGCTTTGCGGCAGCTTTGCCTTTGTTGTAACAAGAAAAAGACATATAAGCTCTCTGACACCCAAGATCAGCCGTTTAAATGCTATTGGTGTTTCTTTCTTCATCCAAAGCATTTTTTTCTTGTACTTTTTCAAGTACTAAAAAAAACTGAATGAAGAACAATAGTTCCCAAGGAGTCTCAGAGCTTCTTTGGAGAGGTAGCTTAAATTAAGAAAATTAAAACAAGTTTCACAGGCTTATTCTGGATATAAAAGTGGCTGATATTCTCAGAGGATTATGTCTGCTTGCTTTACCAGCAACTAGCAACCTCTGTGAGTTTTCTACTGGCAATAAGGTTTGGTCCAGCTCTGAATTTGGTGAATGACCATCTGATGCCTCTCTAAATTATGTAACCGTCCTTCCTTCCTGCAGTCTCCCTCTTGCCCTCATCTTCAGTCCTTCACTGGAACAAATCCTGCATCCCACCCACTTCTCTCCCTTCAATTCTGTTCTCTCCTACCCAATCCTTCCTGCCATGAGTTACAGATCTTCTGTGTCATGCTGTCCCTTCCTGCAAGCGTCATCCCTTCAGGAGGGACGAAAGCAAATCTTTGTTCACCAGCCACACTGTCATTAGCTGAGTTTCTCACCCTTCTGGAAATTAAGGGTAGAATGATCTTCCCTCTGTTGTCTATGGAGACCTTGCTTTCAACATGAGAAGGTTTTAGCCAGGACAATCCTGACAATCGTGCTTTTATTGGCCTCGTATGAAACAATGTGTTTTCCAAGGGTTTCAGAATTTCAGCACAGGTGTTCAGAGAGGAGTCAGAAAGTTGGATGTTGGGGACATTTTTTATGGTAGCAGTAACATTTTGCCCTGCCTGCTTTTACATTTTTCTTCCAGGTAGAGTTTTTTCACACCCAGAAAAATTAATCTTTGTAATACAATGGGAGTTTTTATTTTATACTTTTTGCTTACTTATTACCAAGCTTCCTTTAGTGATATTTCTGATAACTTTTATTCTGTGTCACTGATGAAAAAATTCTGTATCTACTGATGGGCAGCAGTAAAAAAATTACTTTTTTCCAATCTAAAATGGAAACAATTGGACATCTGTGGATTTGTACACACAGATGAGAAAGCCAAATATTAAATTAATGTCTTAACAATGTTTATAGTTTTATTACCCTGTAATTATATCATACCTCCTGATTGTTTTTCTTTTCATCCCAGTCTATAAAATGTAGCTGCCTGAACCTGTTTCAAATGTCTACTCTTCTAGTGTAAGACCTAGTGATGTTTTGCCAGGTTCAGTGGAAGAAAAGGCAGTTGTAGGGATGGAATTGTTACTCTAGAGAGTGTCAATGCCTGCCAGCCATCAGAAGGTGAACTACAGACAGCTGTAGACTTGGTTTAGACCAATAGCTATGTTTAGCATTCTTTCTGCCAGGCTGAGTGGAAGGAGTAATTAAATGCAGCTTGGAATAGCAGTGGCTGGAAAGTTACAGCAGGGCTAAGTTGTGTAGTTTCAGGGATTTAACTGGTACAAGTTGCGAAAACATAGGGAGAAGGGAATTGTTTGTCAACTAAGCCAGCAAAAGAAACAATTGTGAGTACGGTCCTGTCAAATGCAGAGCCCTCTGAGCACACTGTTGGCTGAAATTTGCTGCTGTTGTTCATTTCTGTTAGATTCCAGGAAAATCAACTTTGTATATATATATTTTTTTGTTAAATAAATATCCAGAAAACTGAAAATTATTCGTATCAGCTCATCTTCCTAACTGACATAACTCTACAAAAGCCAGCATATTGGCTAAACACTGAAGCCCAAGATGAAACATCATCATTATTTGATCATAGCAAGAGAGTTCTAATAGTTTGATGACCCACTGTGATTGGGCTTGGCTTTGTTCACACTTGTGGTGCAATGGTTATTTCATCCTAAAAATCTACTTTCATGCCATGGAAGATCTTTTATTTTAGTTATTGTTTACTTATTAATTTAAAATACTAACTTGCATTTTATTTTTATTTTATGACTGAATTTAAATGTTAATAAATATTAAAATAGAGGTTATGCACAGATTACATTGGACCACTTTCATTAACAGTCCAAGTTCCTTCTGTTGATTTTGGGCAGCAGCTTCTGCAATGAATGTCCCAAAAAGCTTAATGGAAAACAATCCCATTATCCACATAATTTCACAGAAGTAAGGCAGCATTTTGCCATTGCTATCTCTATCTGCTGCAACTGTCTGTGGGGTTGAAAATGGGAGGGGTTTGGCACCAAAACAGTCATGTGCTAATTTTTAGGAGGAGTACTAAACAATGTTTTCAGTTAACAATAAATGCAGGATAGTTGGACCAATGAAATAACAGAGAGATACCTTCTCTTTGGAAGAAAAGCTGCAAGGCTTTTAATGATTATTTGTAAGCAAGATTTTCCTTTTATATGTCACCTGATGATCTCCGAAGTTTTTATGGGTAAGTCTTATAACTCATCCTACACAGCTTATAGCAAATGTGCGAAGCATTGTCCCACCTTATACACCTGCCTTCAGTGAGGACAACTGCCTCCAAGTGGGCGGTTAAACAGAGTTAGAAGAGAAATATCTCCGTTCTGGCTGAAGTAGTATGATAATCCTGCAGGTGGAGGCTACCTAGCTTTCTGGATTAAATATGATATTAGAAATCCAGTGGTGGGAACTACAGAAAGACATGCAAACAGATAAAATTCCTCCTCCTCAGCTTCAGCTAACTTTTCCACCATAGTTTTTCATACTACGGTTTCCAGTTTTTTCTACTAGTGCTCCTGAAACCACCTCATCATCAGCTGACTTCCATTTTAAGGGATCCTATGGCTGAATTCAGTGGAAGAGTCTGACTCATTGGAGTATTGGATAGAGTTTTAGTTAATGACTGGAGAGGTCCATCTTGCCTGATATATACCCATAAGCCTGAATTGCTGATGCTTATCTACAGGAGCACTGGCCCAAGCTGTCTGTCAGTTTTGGCTTATTGTAGATCAGAGAGCTTATCCCCACTGTGTTGGCTGTAGAACCAGCGCCTCCAACTCTAAGAGCTGAGCAGTGCATTTTTGCTGATGCATTTTTGTAAATTACCCACTTGGCACTTAAGAATTGTAGAAAATAAATGTTGAGCATTGGACAAAACTTCTGTTGAGTGACGTGGCCGTGGGTGTGGAGGGGTGGTTAGGAAGGAGCGTTGATAAGCTGATCCATAAACTGCATCAGAGGAGGGAGAGCACATTTTTACTCTTCCTTTACCCCCTGTTCCCCAGATGTTGGAGGCTCTCTAGCTACGATACAATGCAGAGCAGTGTGAAGATATGTGTGGCTATTTGTCCCCTACAGAAGACTTAGCTTTGACCGTCACATGAATGGCAGAGCTGCCCAGATCTTAAAGTAAAATTTCAACTGCTACCTGTGGGAATTTTACCATGGGAAAGAGTACAGGTCTGGGCCCGGCATGTGAGATTGGTCTGTGTTTGCCAGCAGTTTTGTTCACAGTGAAGTTCCTAAAGAGAGATAACCATTATGATGGGCAATTGATACTTAATAGTGTCCTGTCTGGGCTTGCCTGGATATATGAGTCACTTGAAATGCATTTTGCTTTGAGACAATCGTATGGCTTCTGGCACCGGAATTTTTAGCAAGGAGAGACATTTGCTGATTTCGAAATCTTTTGAATGTGCAAGAAATGCATTAATTTTGGGGGGTGCAAACATAGCCTTGGCTTCTTGTGATGGTGCAAATTGGGCACTGTCTTCCTGGAGGTGTTTTTCTCCAGTCCTTGATCCTATGTGTAATGGACTTGAGACCAAACAGGATAACTTTAAATGGTGCAGCTCAGGGCTGTGGTTCAGGAAACGGCTGCTGCCTTGGCACCTCTACCCTCCTTCTGACTGTGCACCAGTCATTATTGTGGAATTTCCTCTCTTTCCTCTCTTATACATGTAATTCTTGGCCTCAGATCCAGCCACACGTTTTGCATGGAAGTTATTGTATTTGTTCCCATTGGACTACTCTCATGCTTAGAGAAATGCATGTGGTAAGGGTTTTGAGTCCCCAAGACCTGAAAGCCTCATACTATGATAGGTACATTACTTTACCAATCAGAACAACGTGAAAGCTGCCAAGAAATGTGACTAATGTACCGTTAGTTGTGATTTTCAAAGCCCTGGATTTAGAGAGATTTCTTCCCTGAAAATTAAACAGAGCATTAAGAGAATAATGTGGGCAGACTTCACTAGACAATTGGGATATTATGCATTCTCATAGATCATTTGATCCACCTTTCAGTTGCCATGTTAGATAAAATTTATGCCGAGTACAACATGTGAGATACCCTATCTATTCCTTTGCAGTTTCAACAAGTGTGTATGTCTTTCTTCCAATTATCCAGGAATTTCAGTTCCTTCTGTGTCAAAGTTTGGAATGATTGCTCATTTAGTAGCTTGGTTTGCAGGACTGTAGTATAAATTACTTATTGCCAGACCTAATATTAAGGACAATAAAATGATGTGTTATTTAGATACGAAGTGTATATGTAAGAAGGGGCATAATTCTGGTATTTTCTTTTTTCCAAAACTTAAAAAAACAGATTTCATACATATTCATGTATTAAAATAAATGGATGAATTTGCATGAATGAAATACAGTATTTATAAACTAATTATACGTGAATTTTATTGCAATCCAATTTTTTAAAATAATGTCAGCTGTATTCTAGCTTCTACATTTTTTAAATCTTATAAAGTACTTTGTAGTAAAATCCTCTTTGTGGTATAACAAACAAGAAAGAATCTGCCTTTCTGTTCTTATATTCAGAATGTAGTTCTAGGTCCTGATCTTTGAAAATGTTTCTCATGGGTTTTTGCTCATGCAAAAGTCCCACTTGAAATTAATAAGCATTTAGGTGACTGAAGATTGTCCACAGATGTACAGATTTGTAAGACTGAAACTTTACTGTGTCCCAGTCAAAAAGCAAAACAAAACTGCCTGAAGCCAGTTTGCCCTATATGGAAGGACTGGCTAAAAACACTTCTCCATAAATGAAGAGGTGTCTCTACAGTCATCAAATAGTTTTTTAAAAAGTATTTTGGGAGAGGGTGAAGAGGAAAATAACAACAAAACAAAGCTTATTATTAATCTTTATTGGGAAATTATTACATTACTTTGGACCCACAGCTTAATTTTCATTGCTTTAATCATTAGACTGGAATCCTCAGAAGGCAAAAGCTTTAGAAATATTTCCATTTTACTTTGTTTTAATTGATTTTGTTTCACTGGTTTGGTAAAACAAAGAGCATGAACAAAGGGCATTTCTCCCTGTTAGATGCTAAAATACACAAGTACACTGTCTTCATGCATTCAGATCCTGAACCTAAATTAACTGAAGCCTATGGCAAGATTCACATTTTCTTGGCTGGGTTTTTCTCAGATTTATCACTGGAGCACAGATTTGCATTTTAGATATCTAGCAAATTTTGCAAATGGAGCCCAAGTTGTGCTTCTGTAACTGTAGTGGTCCTCAGTGCGTACCCAAAATCTCCCCAGAGAAAAAGGTTTAAGATGCAGTGACAGAAACATAAAGCTGAAAGTCCCTACAAAAGTCTGTGCTTGTGTAAATTGCTGTTAAAAACCTCTATGGTAGGGGATCGTGCACTGCCTTGAAAAGCCTGTTAGACTATTTCCACCAGCACATTTTTTTTTCTGGTGTTTCATCCAGATTTTTTTTGCTGCTAATTAAGTCAACATCTTCCTTCCTGGGCATGGAGAGCAATTGATCACTTAATTAAAAACTTTTTTACATAACCTCACATTTCTGTCTTTTTATATCCAAGATAAACATATTCACTCCTCTCACTTCTTACCCTATAGATCATTTTCCCCAGTTCGTTATCATTCTTCTGGGTGCTTTGCAATTAATCTGTCTGTAGAAGTCAGATCCAAGAAAGGATAGAGCACTTAAACTTTAATGAATATTAGAATAATTATCTTCTAAGGCTGTTATATACCACTCCTCTGAATAACATCCCAGTATAAGTTCCTTTTCCTGATTCTTTCTAAGGAGCTTAAGTTGTGCTCTATCTCATTCTATATGTGCCAGTTTTCCTGGACACATGCTTAACATATTGGTCTATTTCAACCAAATTTGACAGAAGAATGTCCAAGGATCCATAGTTCTTACAGGTTTCGTGAAAATCAATGGCTGGGCAGGTGACAGAGAGCTCAGCTACCCTCCTAGAGATACCTCACTGGTTGGGGTGTTGGCATGTATATCCTGTCCACTCTGTCATTACAATCCATAACTGGCTTCCTCCTGCCTAGGCATGCGAGGCAGAAAAGGTTGCATAACGAGAGGGATTTGAAAAACATGGGAGAGTACAGCAAGTATTTTTTGGGGAAGATGAAATTCAGGAGGGAGTAGCTGCAGCTGTTGGTTTGGAAGAGAATAAATGCAATTTCACATTTCATTAGTACCACCACTGACAGTGATTTGGAGGGGATTTTTGTTTGTTTTGATTTGTTTTGCTTGTGGGTTGGTTGGTTGGTTTGTTTGTTGTCAAAAGTTTTGACCTGCTGGCTAATTTTCAGATTGTCATCCACTGTAATCCCTATATGATTTCCTTCAATTATACTACTGGACTGCCTGGTGTTTTATGTCCTATTCCTAAGAAGAATTTACACTTCAAAGAATATACTCTCAAAAAAAAGAGGGGGCCGGGTATTACATGAGTTACTGAAATACAGCATTTAGATGCACTTGCTGGGAAGTGTTAGTTACTGTACACTATAGGACAGAAAAGAAAAATGTTGCAAAAAATTGTCTTCCTATACTCTCACTTCACCATACTTATTCCTGGAGGACATTCATACATCCTTTCAGGAGCCTGCATTTACTTTGACCGTGCTTTTACAAAGTGTGTACCAAAATATTTAACATACGCTGTTCCTTACTCACCCCAAAAGCTATGTTTACTGCATGAAAACTCTTCTGTAATATGAATAGGTTAGGTCAGTCTGCTGAAACTTCTGTTGCCCTGAGGAGCAGAGCAAACTGAGCAGGGAGAGAGACCGACGATATTCTCACTACTGTTACAATGATCCCCTTTAACTCCAAGGTTACCTGTGCGCTTGGCATGTTGGTGAAAAGAGTTTTATTCTGTTGCCTGGGAGGGACATGTTGTTCGGAGAGAGAATGCAGAACTCAATACTTCCAAAAGAGGAGGGATTATTCAAGCATTAACTGCAAAAAAGACTGTGAAGTAGACAAAAGTCAACTCTTGCAATAATATCACAGTTTAGTTCTTTAGGCTTGATATAAACTAACTACTGATTGTTGTTGCCTATACTCTTCTTCCTTTTCCACTCTTAGCAGCCTGATGCTGTACTCATAATACAGAGAAACTATAGTAAGATGACACATTGCAACTGTAAATATTAGCATGTGCAAATGCTGTATACAGCTGCAATATTTGCATTTACAGTGCTTATAAAATACACCAGAGCAGAAAAAAGGTGCACGGTTGTTCTATTCATGGCTTAATTTTGGAATTATAACAGAATGTTTATTTGTTTTTTTATGAGCTATGTTGTAGAAAATTAAAGCTTTTCCCTAAATACCAGCAGGCAAGGAATCAGTTGAAGAGCAATAGAATAATTATTTTTTTGGTATGACTTGAAACAGTTCATTTGATTATATTAATTGCTCAGTGTGGTGGGAAAAAAGCTGCACTTTTCTTGTTCTTTGTAATGCCAGAGTTAAATTTGAAGCATGTTACGTTGTCAAAGGCAAAACTCTTGTTGCTTTTAAAAGAACAGGCATTGGTCTGAAAAGCTCATTTTGAAACCAGGGGTCACTGCACATCCTGTCTATATTGAGAAGGAAATTGGAAGGATGTGAACTGACAGAGGTACCCAGTGCTGAAAACTAGGTCTTGCACATGTGCAGTGTCACAATAATTCACAGGATTTTCACTTTGCTTCTTGGTTATGGTGGACAGAAGTGCAGTAAATATATGTCATCATCTAAGAATCATGTAAGTCATCAAAACAGATATTAATGTTTTGGAAATAAGTAGAGCAGGTGTGCTGATCATTGCTCCTAGATCGAATTTCATCTTGAGCAGAATACCACGAGGAAGAGAATGATCCGTCTTCTTTATATAAGCATGTGCACATATGCATGCATCCCTGTGTATGTGTGTGCATGTATAAATTATATACTGACATTATGCAAAATTCAGACGTGACAATAAGACACTGTAAAGCTGGGACAAAAACATTTGTGCAGCCACAGTTTGAACTCTAGAATCGCCTCCTTAACATTACACAGCGGTTTTACCTGATGAACAGAATCCAAGTACAAATGTAGCAAAACCAGGCTTGAAGATTTCCTTAACATGAAAAGTCTCACACATTCCCTGGGTGTGCTCAATGAGCATTTAAAAACTAAGAAACTAGCACGCTAATTCAATGCTGAAGTACTGCTGAGAGCCTGTTTCACACTGATAAAAATTTTGTACAAATTATCATGCTTTCAGTGTATTTGTCACTGCAGTCTCTGCTCCTTTGTATTTGGCCATTTTTAGAGGAAACTGAATTGATTTTAGGCCAGATGTCCCTGCAGAGGTTTCTCAGGATGCATATATGGTACTGGTTGTCCACCTTATTTCTAGATATCAATTTAAATAAAAGCACTAAAATAGATTTATGGTAAGAGGCTTCTTTATAAGATATTATATCAGCATTTGTATGAATAGGGAAAGGAAAGAGGGGGAGCCTATAAGTTTCCGTGCTTCTGTGTATGTACCAAACACAGAAATATGCACATGCAAACATATATGTTTATATATAAGCATACATAAAATAGCAAAAGTGAAGGCTGGCCTATAAAGCTCAATAAAATTTTGATGACTATGAAAAACAAGTGTGTCTTTTCCTTGAAGTGAGACAGACTTATGGGCTTTGTGGGCTCTAAAACCACTTTTCGTCATTTTGGAGTCCTCCCATGTAGTAGTGTCTGAAGCTTTGAAAGATTCATTTCACTTCTTTTCCTTCCCATTGCTTCTCTGGTCTTACACAGTGCTCAGAGGCACTTTGCAAAGAAAAATGCTGCATATAAAGTTTCAAAAAGATGGATAGAGTTTGGAGTGGCAAAGGGAACTGCAGTTTGAGCAGAGTGGTATAGGCAGTTCTTCAGGGGCAGGCTGTAGCTCCATCGGACCCTCCTTGCCGGCATCTGGTACAGAAATGACCATTGCCGGCTTGTACACGTTGCCTGCAGCCATGTGTGTAAAGTTACAGCTCGGCATGCCTCAGAGCCACCGCAGGCTGTCAGGTTTGGAGGAGTGGTATCCAAGATTAAATGTTCCGCCCAGTCTTCGGAAGTCTAGTTCTGTTCCCAGACTCTTCCCTGATCCTAGTCCACATTCTGTGTCCCAAAAAGCTGTAGGATGAAGCCTGTGTTGTTTTCCCAATAACAGGTTATGGTGTGAATTTATTGGCTGTGTTTCCTTTGAAGTGCCACAGCTGATCCTCTTTTGCTTCTTCCATGTATGCCAGTGTCTTTATAAATTTTATATATTTTAAGCAGATGATTCTGTTCTTGCCCCATCTTATCCTTAATTCAGGACGCTGGATCCTGGAAGAACTTTGATTAGATAGTATTTTTGTTGGATTGTTTTTTTCTTTATTTATTGCTTTCTTTGTCCGTATAAATTATTCAGACTTACACACAGCGATGCAGACATGTGAATGCACTTATAGGGGAGGCCAAAGGCTTTGCAAAAATAATTGCATCCTCTTCTGTCCTGATATATTTAGCATATTTTTTCATTTGCCTGTTTTCCGATATCATAGGAAGTGCAGCATTTATTATTATACATCCATTGTTGTAATGAAAGGGAATGTTCCTATGTAGGAGTAAAGTTGGTCCACTGAGCAATCACTGGATATTGTTTTGTTTGACATATGTCCCATAATTGTCCATTAGACCATGCAATACTATGATTGAACTTCATATTCCAGCTCTAATTTATAACATTTTGAGGCATATTCCCTCTCACCTAACAAGTAGGTACATGGTAAGCAAGCTAGTCATTTTATTTAAAAAAAAAATCAAAAGAGGAGCAATTGCTGTGCATGAGTCTACCACCCTTTTACACTAAAAACAGGTGGCTTGGATGAGTAAGAATGACTCATGAGAGCTTACTAATACTTAAAAAAGCTGACATTAAATTTAACCTAAATTTTAAGCAATATTAAGAAATAATATTAAGAAATTTAAGAAGTAACTTAAGTTGCTGTGGGATCCTTTATAAAAGAAGTCATGGTATGTAATGTCTGGGACTGTCTTAGATCTGGGTTACACAATTTGCTTAGGTCTTTTTATTCCCTCCTGTTTATAAACTGATGGCAGGGTAATATGCAAAAGTTCCTGCAAAATCTTTGGCCTTTCCTGGGGAGCTTGTTCATACTTTCTCGTTACTCCGTGTGCATGAATGTAATGTGACCTATACACATAGTGGTGTTTACATAGCCCACTGTGACATCATCATCTTATTTCATTTTTCAGTGAAATTCTACACAAGCTTGAAATTGAAATATGATTTCTTTAACAAATTATTTTTATAATGTATGATTTTTATCTCATGTGGCTTTTGAATTCTTCAGTGCCAATAGATTACTTCTTCTTTCTCAATGATAACATTTTTTCTTAGGCATTGAAATAATTTTTTATAAAAGGAAAGAGGGCATTTTGACTGCCTTGTGATTATGACCTATTTTGGGACAGAACAAAAACAACACAATACAAATTAAAAAAATACAAAATTGAAAAAATTGTGAACCACATACTTGTATGACTGCTTGAAAAAAAAAAATAGGGTTCATTTGAATCAGTCCTAAAACCATAATTCAGGAGGAATATTACAGAAAGCTGAGTTTTGACATGCAAAATGTAAGCCCCAGGAACCACACTTTTGTTTCAGGGAATGTAAGGAAAATAACTCTTTAATTTCTGAAGAAAAACATTTAGAGCCTTGTACTTTATCTCTGAGCTTCCTACTAGTACCTTGCCAGCCAACTTCCCTGTTGGCTTCAGCTGAGAGATTTGCAAAATAGTCAACAACATGAAGTGAAAATGGTTTATGTAAGTAGGAGTGCATAATTTATAAACAATGCTTTATTAGTAAGCAGTAGATAGAGAAGCACAAGCTAATATCAATCCTGCTTTAAGTCAGTAAGATTTATCTCTGATGTTAGTCAATACATAACAGGATCAGGCCCTTGGTAGCACGGTGCTTTGATGCTGCACAGATTTGTCTTTGAGACTCTTTCTACATAACAGTAATTAAAAATCAGAATAGCAAACCCCTTCAGTTAGGTAAAATGTACTGTATATACTTGTTCTAAAACAGCAACAGGTGGGTTAGAATTCCATAAATATCATGGTAACATGAAAAGGAAATAATTTCTTCTTATACTGTAGCAGATTTTTCCACTGGTTTCTGGAAAGAGCAATTTATAGCATACCTCTGCCCTGGCATGCATTCAGAAAGGTGATTTTCAACAAGCCAAAGAATTCTCTCTTCTCCTTCATGAGTGCATTTGCTTTGCCCTCACTAGAGACAGCAAAACTTCAAGTGCTCCGAAATTTCATGCATGAGAAATTTTCAGGACCAAGAGTATCATCTTTCAAAGAGGTTTTATGTTAAGCGCAAAACATGAAAAAAGCAAAAAGTTTCCATTCAACCTTACAAGATGTTTAGTGTTAAGCATGACTCAAAAGCATACAAAGATGGGGAGAGTTGGTTTTGAAAAATTTCAGAATCAACTAAAAAACTTTTCTGGGTTTACCAAGCCTGGCTCTGCAAAATGTGAATTCCGGACAATTGAAAAATAGACAGGTATACTGTGGAGGTGATTGAGAGCTAGGGTATTTTGTGTTTGTATATGACCCATTTTAATAAATTACGATAGTACTGTGCTTAAGACATCAAACATATGACTTGAGCTGATTTAAGAATCTCAAATTTGGTAGTAATTTGTACCACCATACCTCAGTCCAGTAATGCATTTAAGTACACCCTTGCTCTTAGCATGTGCAGAGCTGCATGCAGTACATACTTGCACATTCATCTGAATCTGCAGCTTTTACTGTTCTTTCCTTAAAACAATTTGCAGCTGCTCATCACAAAGCATTCTGCGGTAATACGGATGAGAGGCTATTCCAGGCAGTCTTACCCTCTTGTTATTTGCACGCTGCTAACAAGAACAAAGTTTGCCATGAAGATGGTTGGAGGAAAGCTTGAGAATCACTGTAGGTTTTAAAATGCTCGATAGTCACTAGGTTCTCAGGCAACAATACACCTACTAGTAAAAATCCTATTTATTTAATAGAAATCCAGACAAATGAAATCTAAAGACATCCATTTAGTGTCTAGTGCCCAAGGTGCTCACAATGAGTTTTAAAAAAAAAATATCAAAAAATGGAAGACTCTTTTTTTCCCTTTCCCCCTTTTTCTGTCTCCCTGGTCACAGGGAACTGATGGCCACAAGAGACATCCTGTAAGCCTGTCCCTGGCCATGCATCAGATGCCTTCAGCTGAAGGCCAGGTGAAGTGGTGGACATTTTTGGTCTCCAGCATGCTTGGCAACCCAATTTGGGGATTGCTGTTCACAGCAGCAGGGAACATGCCAGCTTTCGCAGATCCGTACTTGCAGGAGGAGTGCTAGACCTGCGAGGCAGCACCCTGCCATCCGGCTCCTGGCTGGCACCCGGGTGCTGTGAGTAATCCTCCAGCGGGGGATGCATTCCAGCTGAGGAGAGCCATCTCTCGTCCCTCAGGCTCTGAGCAAAACCCAAAATGAGCAGCTGTTTCCACGGGAAGAACTGGGGGCTCACGGGGCACATGGGGCTCTCCAGACCAGTTCTTCTGGAGGTTTTTGAGGAACAGTGGTGCCACATATGCTTAGGTAGGATGGGACGAGTTCCTCTCAGGTGAAGGAACCAGGACTGCAGTTCTGCTGGGCCCTCTCAGCTTGCTGGACCCTGAGCTGATTTCAAGCCCCAGTGGGTGTAAATGGCATATTCTCATTTCTCCTCAGCATCAGGTCAACAGCACAGAAGTGTAGACAGCTATGCTAAAAGTCCAAGGCGGTGAGAAAACCAGCTTTCTGGTGCTCACCAGCAATGTCACCTTGGTGGTCTGTGGGCATGGTGGATGGCCAAGGGCAGGGTCAGCAGTGGTCATGGTGCCCCCGCCTCACCCACAGCCAAGCCCAACACCTGAGAGGTATGTGGGGCAAACCACAGGGCTGTGGGTGTATCAGGCAGGGCTCAAAAGGTGAGCAGGCAGTTCAGCCATGCCATCACTCATCCTTATGCCCGCAAGTAAAACTCATTTTCCGTATATTCTTTATTCCACTGCCAGTCCTCTGAATCACCATGTCCTTCCCTGCTTCCCCCTCACTTGTACACACACCTAGCTGCACGATGTTTTATAAAAAATGAAAAAAAATCAGTTTGCTGCCTACAGATGTTTTACGATATTCCTTGTATAACCTTGCTTTTGCCTTCTTCATTGGGCAAGGAACACGGTACAGCAGAAACAAAAACATGTGACCTTTTTCTTGCCCTCTATGCTAATAGCTTCATACTAACCAGCAGGAATAATTTCAAAATACCAGGAAAGCAATTAAAAGAAAAAAAACAAACTTCACGTGTAATAAATAACCTAACATCTCACCCTAATGCAACCTGCAACATCTTTCAGCCACTTTATGGATGTATACTCATCAGGTTTTGTGGTGTTTTGCATAAATTTCATTAGTAAGAGCAAAGTAATATTAAAACACACACATATACACAATTTTCTGGCTTTTCAGTTCATTATGAAATACTTCACCTCTGGGCAGATGACTAATATGCTATTAAACTTCTCTATCCTTGAGTTGTGTCGTAGCCAAAAAAGGGGTGCAGTCACTCAAGATCTTTATTAAATGAGCTGAAAACACCCACTCAGGGAAAATGCTGCTGTATGAGTTTAATGTGTCCTACGGCACCATTAACATGCTCATTTAGCTCTGTGTTGTGGAGCTACGATAATAACCCTAGTGAAAACTAGGGGAAATTTCCATTATAACCCTGTGCTGAGTAGTTTGGGAGGCATTACCCAGAAGTTTTAAATTTCCAACTAGCGGAATGAAAACTTTGACTGCATGTTGGATTGTGGCAGCTACAGAGGACTGTGGGGCTGCCCTACAGTCCACTACAGATGACAGTTGTTCACTGTCATAAAAAGGATTTTTCGGCTTTTGTTCAGTAATAAAAGGAAGATGTGGACATTTGTATCCTAATGCTAGCCAAATTTGGATGATCCCAGTTCAGATCGACTCTCTACCAAAGACCCCTCATATAATTTTCCTTATTTTCCTGGATCTTTGGTTTCTTATATGTAAACCAGGGTAATGAAACTGCTTTTTTGCTGCTCCAGCTTGCAGTGGGTGTGTGAACCTGATCTGCAGAGGCTGGTGGGGTGCCCTCTCCAGCATACTGGGGCTGTTCTTGGAAGTGGGAAGTTTGATTGCTACTGAGGTGTTAAGGTGCTGCTGCACTGCAGCTAATTCCTCTTACATTGCTGCTTAATCGAGGGATAAAACCAATGCTGAGTGTTTGGTGTAGCAGGTCGCTGCTGCAAACTACAGAGTTTGTGTATTGGGGGATAGAGTGAACTCCAGTTAACCATTTGCATGGAGCAATATAATCCTGAAGAAATCTTTAGTTTCAGCTTTTCTGTTATAAAATTGTAATCTTATGGCTTAATCTTTAATAGAATAGGAATTAAACCTGAATCATTTCCTATTGATTTTATTATTAATTCTGTCTATAAATAGACATAAACTTTTTTCTTTTAAACCAAGATGTTCAGGAAGAGGCAAAAACATGCAAATAGCATATAGTAAATCCAAATGGCTTGTATAATACACAATATGTCAGGAAACCTTTTGTGAATACAATTTAGACAAGAACCAGACTATTTTCAAGGGGGAATAGGAGACACATCAGCTTTCCGCTCATTAAAATTTCTCTGTAAAATACTAGATGAATTAAGCTAATAATTTCAAAAGGAAGCAGTTTTCTCTGGTAACTTGGGTTTAAGAAATTGTTTCTTTGTCACTGTAACTTCTTTGTCTATGCTTAAAACTGGCCCTATTAAATGTTGCATGAGAGTGACTCAAGGGCATTTAGAAGAACACGACTCTAATTACCCATACAGGACCAAACTTGACAGAAAATTTGGGATATTGTTCTGGCAGTAGCTGACAGTGACGACATTGACAATAAACTCACCTTATGAACAAACCCATTCAGGGTGATGTTATGAATGGAGAATCATCCGATTTGCTTGTGTTTAGGGATGTGTTTTTGTCTGGGTAATGAAATTATTTTTAAATTAAAGAGTGATATTCAGGAAGTTTTTTCTAATGTTCATAGTGTTTTTTACAAGCTAGCACTTCTTGAAATGAACTTGGAATAGTGTAGGCATTTTATTTTGTAAATCAGAAGGTTCCTTGTCTTCTCATTGGAGCATATTCTAGTGATAATGCTGTAAATTCTAGGAATTCTAGTAAATCCTAGTTATTCTAGTAACTCTAATGACACAATGGTGTAAATTCTAGTAATTCTAAAAATGTCTATTGCAGTAAGAGAACAATATGGAAGCTAAATTTTAAATCTTTCCAGGAAAGAAAAAACAAAACCTATTTATTTCTCTGAATAACTTCATCTTTTACCCTTACTTATTTTGTACATTGCATTACTCTGGAAGTACCTGAAGCAGTTTGATAAACTATTACTCAGCATGAATAAAGGAAAAACTATCAGGATGATATGGAATCAAGGGCCTTTTTTTATTGCTTTTTAAGAAGCGTATTTATTGTGACTGCCTCAGCTTTACGATTCTAATCTTTAGCCTTACTGTGCTATGCAATAGATCCTGAATTTTATGTGCAGCAACATTTTTCATTTAATTCCTGGGACATAAATTGCCTAATGTTGATCTTCAAAGACCTTTAAGGTGTCCAAACACTTAATGGAAAAGATAAAGCAATATGACTGTGATCAGAATTCCACTGAGATAAAGGTGCTTAGATTGGCACAACTACTCTGTTAATGAAAGGCAAAACCCATCTTTATCTCATTATGATTGTCACCACAGTAAAGGTTCTTACCATGCAACTATTTTAATTTATTTTTCTGTTTTTCTATAACTTGCAGCTTTAATCAAAACAGATACAATCAGAAAAAAACCCACCATATGGACCAAAACAAAGTAAATATTTCAAACCCTTTTTTGTGAAATCACTTGGTCTTAAGGGCTGTTAGTACATCTAAGGGATGAAAAATTAGGGTCCTACGAATTAACTGTTATTTCATAATGCCAGGCTAAAGACAAAGACAACAGGAGTGCAGCCATATAATGGTATGGTTATTATTAAAATAAAAGAACAACAACTTATAAGCACATTAGCAAAAGATGAATAATTTAGACGTCAAGCTGACACATATTGGACTAATATCCTTCCCCCTTAAAATTCATAAGTCTATACAGGTCCCATGGTATGATTCATATCTCATAATTTAATGAAACAAACTTAATCAGAGGTGTTCATTAAATAACAATTCCGATACAGAGATAATTTAGAATGACTAATTAAAGACCTACTTTCTTTTCCTCTATCATTTTTGAAAAGTTCTACAAAGGTGTAATTTGCTAATTAAATCATGAGATCTGAATCAATGTTCAGGAATTTAATTGCTTAGTGTTGTGTTCTTCTCTAAGAAATCATGGAAATTTCCATGAGAATTGAGGATGTACCTTCTTTTTATTACTTTTTTTTTAACTATCTTTTCAGTTAGGATGTTGATAACATCTTTTTCTTTACAGTCTTGCAAAGAAATGGACTAAAACCAGGAAAAGCTTTGAATTTGGAATATATTGAAATCAGTTGTGCTTGAAGTTGTGCATTTGCAAGCAAGCTGGTCATTAGGTAAAGTACAGCAAAGCATTTAAGTGCACTCTTATTTCTGTCACTGTTCATCAAAGGACGGAAGCACATATTCTACTTGAAGGATGTATTTCTGTAATTTTGCACCACTAATTTTTTCCTTGTTTTCCTCTCCTTCCCTCCTTATTTCTAGCTGCAAAATTAATGCCTTAAAAATCAGTGAAAACTCAGCATAAACTTTTTCCTTGTTCCTTCCTGATGTGGGTAATTTCTGCAACCATGTCAAGAATGAAATATGATTTCATATTGGGTGCTGGTGTGAATGGAGGTGGCTACTGTATATCTCTGAGAAGTTCCATCATCAAAAGGTTAGATGATAACTTGATAGGTTAAAAATTCTGAATATATTAAACATCTTTTCAGTTACAAATATAGAATTTGTCTTTGAAAATGTTAGATTTTAAATCAGCTTCCAGCATTGTCCTGAATTTCCAGCTAGTATGCTGATTTCCGGGGGGTGGGGGGAGGGTGGGGGTGACCACGTGATAAGAACCAATACCAAAACTTCTTCTAAAGAATTCAAGGCTGCATATCAGGCTGAGTGCAGCACATAATTCTTAATAATAAGGAAAACTGTAAACTGGAAACATGTGTCATTGTAGAAAAACTATAATCCTATTTTTAGAACAGTTTTTAAGGGGTTTCCCTCAGGCTTTCTTGTTTACTTAAGAACAGAGCTGGATTTCTCACTTAAACGGCATAAGTTTCCTCAGTTTAATTCACTGTTTTTCTGTTTGACTGTTGCAATTTTTGCAGGTTTCTAGTATTATTATAATTACAGAAAATAAATAATTCTGACAGATTTTATGTGACATATTTTTTACTACACCAGTGGGGTATTCATGAGAAGAGAAAAAAATCAATGAGGCTTACATTTGAACTAAAGTTGAATTTTTATTACAGAAATTTTTTTTACATGTCCAAATGCAAACCAGTTTGCTGTCTGCTGGTTCCTACCATACTGTGTCCCAGCTAGCAAATGGAAAAGTTAAGAACAAGTGGGACAGAGACTATACAGTTTCTGTACTTTCCCAGAAACTTTCTCTTTCCTTTAGCGCTTTGTCTCCATAGTTCCTTTGCCTGATTTGTGATTGACTCCTTGTATACTCTGGATTTTCAGAAATTGCCTAGGTAGCCACAGTTTGAGTTTAACACATCCTTAGAAATGTGACTAGCAATTCAGTTGTATTTATTTAGCTTTCAGCTGGTAGCATGCTCATCCCTGAGTCCCTGAACATTGGCTAAGCAGTTTTTATTTTTATAAATACTTGGGAAGAAATGTTGGCTTCTTTTTTATGGGGTATTATGTCATTTGAATTAAAAACCAAACAAACAGGGTCTAGAGTAAGTGCTTGAAATGCGTAAGAGCCCACATTTTCCATGGGGACTTCAGTGAGTTAACCTTTTTCCAGCAGTGGGATTTCAATTCTGTGTGATGGAGTTTCTGCAGACTTTCCAGTTTTCAGAAAAGTTTTTCAGAGGCAATGCTGCTATGGGCTGCAGGGGTTCAAGGCTGACAAATCCTCAGCCTTGCAGCTGTTTGGCTGCTTTTTTGATTTTCACACCCTGCCCCACAACTTAGAGACATTTAGCACCTACCCATCACAACTATATTAGGCCAGGGTTATCAACCCTATTTCTCTAGTCTGGAGAGAAGTTAGAGTCAGCATTTTCACACCTGTGTTTCTGAGTTGTATTGGGGCTGCCCTTATTTGACTATTCTAACATGTCTCAGTGGCAAAAGCGACCACTTGAAGCTCAGGAGTAATGGGTTAGCTGAGCCTGGATATGCCTTGCCTCCATGCCTGTTCTCCTGGTACTCTAAACCTGTGGTTGCCAAGCAAAATTAAACATGGTGTGGAGACATTAAACTGGAAACCCACAAAACTGGGATATCTTCCAATAGCCGTTCTGACAGCTTTACAGATTTGCATGCTCTTTATGCTTCTTAGCTAGAGGTAAAGGACATGGACAAAAACTGGAACACTGACCTCATGTCTCAATGTCTCCATTACCTTTACAAGAGAGGTGATGTGAAGATATGCTAGCAAGAAGTCATTAAGATATCGCCATCACAGAAAATCCCAAGAACCTTGAGTCATGACAGCATGATGAGTATACAAGGCTCTGCATAAGACAAACCACTTTAGTACCCATTTGCAAAATTATCTTCTCTGAAAATGCTTGAGCATAGTACCATGTCCTGAAAAATAACTCTCCCAACTATCTCTGCAATTGCTAGGGTTAATATGAAGACAGCAGGATTAACTATATCAAACCATCTCCTGTTTTGTATGAACAGTGATAAACTCCTAAGTATTACTGGAGAACCATCTTTATTAGAGATGACCTGACCAGACATGCTCTTCTATTGTAGCTCAAGATTAAAGCATTTCTTACCACCACATTTTTTGAACTAATCCTCTCTCTGGCTGACTCATAACAGCTGTTAAATAACTAGATATTTAGCTAAAGATGATCCAAACCTATGAAGTTAAACATGTGATATAATAACCAACTCCTTTATGCATAGCAAACTGCTCCTGTCACCATTTGAATGCTTTATGCTGACCTCACTGTCTGCATCTGATTGAACTGATCTAATGCCATAGTTGACAAAAGATGATAACAATGGTGATTAAATATTTCTGATGCATTATGGAGGAGGATAGAGACCACATAGGAGTACAAGACATTGCGTGGGGGGAGATGGAAATGATGACATAATGTTTTTGAAACATCTGAAAGGTTGGTTGGAGTTTGTTCCTGAGTGTTTCAACAGCAGCACGTGCAAAAGTTCACATGCCTTGTTTTTGCTTATTTTCTTTACCCCTTTGCCAGTTATCTGTCTCTTTCCCCTCACATGATTGTGCAGGGAAGTCATAGCCTTGTTATGTAATGGTACATTCACCATTTTTCTCTGCCTTCCTAGAGGTCTGACTTGTCAGAAACTTGATAACAGTAATACTAACTGGTGCCTCTGCAGCAGTTCATCCTCTGTATACCATAGTACCTTGCAAGCATTGACATTTTCTGGTGGGAGAGGCTGAGACCTAGAGAAGTCAAATGACTTGCCCAAATTCACATAGGACAGATCCAGTCCACAGCTATATCACACAGAGCCCCTATCCCTTTTTTCACAATGAAGAGACAACATGTGCACATAGAGGCTTTTCTTAAAACAAATCTATGTAAAAACTCAGCCTGAAGGAAAAAAGTCTTTTTTTTCTCTTGTTGGCAAAAGTAACTTGCTTCCTTTTTACGTATTCTCTAGGTTCAACTTGCACTGGTCCTGAAAACCCTTTTAAATAAGACCTTTATAATGATGTTTTAAATAAAATCATCCATTGTTGGAATTAAGTGTAGAAATGTGAATTTGTTCCATATGAACAAGTTTCATGAAAAATAAAAGTACAGTGGCAATTTTAAAGATTACAGGCACATTCCTGAAACCTTTTAAAAACATGCTCAGCTTTAAGCTTGTGAAAAGTGCCTTAGGACTTAAGGTTAATGATGTGAGTAATGTGTTGACTCAGCGCAGATCTGAATTCATACGATAGTAATTCATACCCAGAAGTGAAAATGCTCAGTTTTGTTCTTCCCACAGTAAACACAGGAGCACCAGTGTTTGTGAGCACCAGTGGCTAAAACTTGGATCTCAGTTCCTTCTGTTTTATTTGTATTGTCATGGAGCCTAAGAGAGCTTAGTTGCACTGCATACTGTGCAAACATGGAATGAAATAACAGCCGTTTTAAGAGCTGATAAAGCACAGCAAGGCAATTAGACAGAAGCAGCTATCATGCTATTAGTGTGAGACAGGTGATAGTTCTTCTCACTGATGTGGTTTGCTGATCTCCTCTGAATGTAAAGGGCAATGAGGGAGAAAGTCTGAAGGCATTCACCTGAAAATGAAATAGAGCAAACTCTGGCACTGTGACCTACTCTGCAGTATTGATCACCTTACTGATACAAAAAAAAGGGAGAAAGGTAGAGACTGGAACATGAATAACCTTGACAGTGACAAGAAGTCACCTGTATTTGGTTAGAAAGAAGAAGAGGGGAGCAGTGTCATGGTACAAAGAGTGAGGTTGTCTAAGCTGCTGTCTAAGAGAGTGATCTTTCGCAGCAGCAAAAAGGAATGGAAAGGGTTGATTTAAGCCCCTGCTTGCCAAAGTCAGGGATGATAATGTTGTGATGAAGGTGTGGGATTTGGAGAGTGGAAGAAATGAAATGTGTCATTTGGAATGGCCGTATCCTTGAGAAAGAGAAAACATTACACAGCCCAAGTGCCCAAGATTTATAAGAGCAGACACTGAGACTGTCAATTTAATATTACAGACTGAAAGTCTGTGTGGCAGGTAAGTGTAAAGAAAGGAAAGTGGGGAAAGCCTGCCAAGACAGAGAGATGGCTCAAAACCTTGTTGAACATGAGCCAACAGCCAGTCATACCGAAAGAAATGGGAGAGAGACAGGACAAGACTTCATTTTTGAGAATGAAACTGCCCTGGAGTAGTCTGTGGTTGCCTTGTCTCTCTCATGTAGCCTTGTCTTTGTGTAACCTTGAGGGTTAAATAGGAATATCTCTTATAACATTTAAAAAACCCCTAAAATTCTACAGACTACTATCAGCTCCAGTAGTTCTAAACAGACATAGCATCTTTTTACTCATTTGAGGACACATGTGTGAAGTAACCCAATACAGGAACCCACTGTTGACAAGTGGAAGGTTCTCAGTGATGTTTTAACCAGGGTAAGATTAACCTGAATGCTACTGGAAACAAAACTGCTTAACAGGAAATGTGGTCAAAGCAGTAGTGGGGACACTCTGCACCCTGTCCTTGTTCGCAGGAAGCCATGCACGCACAGCACTGGAGAGGCTCGCAGGGACACTGCAGCTCTCTGACCTCTTTCCCTCGCTAGCCTCACTTGTTTTAGCTATGCAGGCACTGCTTCTGTATATATAGTCTTGTTTCTTTCAGGAAACAGAGATGAAGCCACCCTGCTTAATAACTGTATTAATTCCTCTCTTTGCCCATTCCTTAATAAATTGTTGACCAAATTTGAGCCGATGCAGGAAGGTTCAGAGATGTGCTTCAAACAGGCAGCAGAGGGAGGCTGATGGTAACACTGCAGAGAGGGGATTGCAGACATCGGGCACCACTTGCAGTCGTGCAAGTAATGCACTAGGGGCATCCTGGCCGTGCACTGTCCTCTGCCCAGGGAGGGAGCGGGGCTCCCATCAGAACCAGGGTTCTACCCTCCTGGGAGAGGATGGAGTGTGAGGGGAGGGGGCAAAGGGGACATAGCACCCCACACCATGCAAAACTGGCCTTGATTAGCTGTGCTGCTCACAAGTCAACTACTCCAAAGCAGTTTTGAAGCAAGGGTAAGGATCCCTAACAGGCTTGGGCTCTGCTTCAGGGCTGATATGAATGGTGCAGTGGCCAGGTACGGGGTCTTCAATTAGTCATCAGGAGAAATAAATAGCCCATACAGTATGATGACCAAGGGCTTCCAAAAGAAGAGGAACAGTTTTCTCAACACTCGTAAGTCTTCCCATATTTTGCCCTCTCCCTCTCCACCCCTTCCTGTACTGCCAAGTATTGCCTCTTTAAAGAGATCCACATCTCCGTCCCAGACTTAATTCCTGTCATCAGCCTCACTTATCTGCAATTATCATGCTATTGAAATCACACTCTCAGAGGCAGCTAGTAAAATGTACAAACAAAGTTCTGTTCAAAATAAATTTTACAGCCAGACACAGATCCAGATGGCTTATAAACACAGGCTTGAAAAGAAGAATTTTTCAGCCCATTAGTGCCACAGATTTTTGCTGTACACAGCAGCTGTGCTGACATCACAGATGCTTGTGGCTTTGGAAGATCCTATGCAGCTAGATTATTGACATCGGAAACACAGGAGTGACTGCCTCAGAGGGCTGGGCCAAGCTCCACGCTGCCCGCCACTCATCTGGTTCAGGAGGTGGTGTTTGCCTCTGGCTCCTGCTCTCCCCTCCTCCCTCCGCTTGGAGAATTAGCACCCTCCCCCAGAGATAAAACCATGGAAAAACAAATGCTTTTTTTTTTTTTTTTTTAATTTTAAACATCATTAGGGATCAAATTCACACAGATTTGAGAGGACAGGACTACCTCTAGTCTTCCACCTCAAAGCCACGCCCCCTTGCATAATCACCAAACTGCATTTGGTACCTGTTTTCCAGCAGACACACAGGAGCGTTATACACTATGGATATACACCTGGTGGTGAGAGAGCCAGGTAAGCAAACAGAGGTAGGTGCAACCTGAGCACGTGCATGAACTTGTGAAGGTGAAGTGCTGTAATTGTTCTTCAGAACAGATAACTCTAATACTCATCTTCCTTTGCCCTGGAGGACTTTCTCCCAAGAGAGCCGGTAAATGCTGGCAGGCAGCAAGGCAGGGAGAGAATATGTCACAGGCTGAAGAAGCCAGAGGACATCAGTGGCTGTGGAGCTTTCAGCAGACAGCAAACCACGGCATGAGCTGCACCCCTGTAGTGTTTACAGCTCCCATAAGTGTTTCTAGCCCCTTTCCTCTGTTAACCTAATGTCAAGAAGGTCCAGTACTGGGGAACAAGAGAAGGAAAGAAATAAACTTCCATTCCTGGCTCATGCTCTAGGCTATGCCAGTGGCTGAGACACACAGTAACCGGGGAATGGGTGGTTTAGAGGAGAAAATAGCTGTGGATGTGCCATGTATGATATTGCAAACCAACTGATCATGACATGATTTCTGAACCAATGCATACAAAGATAACCCCCCGCTTACAGATGATTGTTTTGGTCTGTATGCATTGACACAGACACACATATATGCTGATGTGTGTACACGTGGCCATCAGGTACTCTTAGGGGGACTATGGAGCAAACTTTGTAAACAAGTGAAGGTGTATATTTTGGGCTCTGCTCTTGTCACCCGCTCTACTTATCTGTAGTCATCATGCTATTGATATCATTCACTCCAAAGTAGCCCTAGCATTCCTCTGAACTGGAAATACATGTATCTCCAGGAAAAGCAGGATATAGAATTTAAGTTGATTCCAGTTGCTAAATCTAATCCAGCTGATGAATACAATTACTGATGCTTTTAATTTATAATATACAATGGTAATGAACTGCTGCATAAAGATCACAGAAATTTAGACATACATGGAACAACAGTCTTGGCAAATGTGCAGTCATGTATTGGGTTTGATGTGACGTACGTTTTGTAAAGTAAGAGGAGACTGCCTAATATTTTCAATATTCAAGACAGAAACTCTGTATTACTAATTCATAGACCTTCAACCATTTCAATCTGAAAATAACCTTTTCAAAAATCAAAAGATCCTTACTGCTGTTTTTAAATACTTTGGCTTAGCTTCCCTTTATGGTATGCCCTAGGCTTTTTTGCTACTTAGCAGTGCCAGGCACCCCTGAAGTTGATGGTTTGCTGGCAGGAAGCAGATATGGCCATGGTATTGCTCTGCCTTGGCAGTGCTTGGCCAGGTGACTGGGATGTCCCTAGGAAAGACGGACACAGAGAGGTGAAGCCACCCTCTGTTTTGCAGCTGCTAATCATAATGCCTAGCCTCCTTTTCCGTGCTGTAGCTCACACAGCTTGGATATGGGTGAAGAGCCGTGCCTTTTCTTAAGGGTGCTGGGGTTCATGATAATGACTAAATGAGTTCTGAGCATGCAAACATATTTGCAAGATGAAACAGTAATTGCACCTAAAATGTTTGTGGTTTTATTCACCTTTTTAATCTGTCTATCCAGCTCCAGATGGCTCAGAATCTTTCTCTCTCTTTTTTTTTTCTTTTTTTTTCTTCTGTAGGCAGAGTGTCATTCTGTTTTATATTTTCTAGATTCCTTTGTCTTCATTTTCAGCTTCCTTTATCTCTGGGTGAGAATTCTTCAGGCAGGAATTTCTACAGTTGCAGCATCTAGAGAATGATAAATTTTGTCTAATTTTTCTATTGTTCACAAGAAGAGTAAAAGTCATAAGGGAATCCTAAACGAAGCTTAACTAAGTCCTTTGG
Organism: Morus bassanus; assembly: GCA_031468815.1. Classification (NCBI taxonomy): domain Eukaryota; kingdom Metazoa; phylum Chordata; class Aves; order Suliformes; family Sulidae; genus Morus; species Morus bassanus. Next base: position 18,062,205 of record CM062600.1, on the reverse strand, counting down.
TGTTTTCTGAGGAACTGAAGAGACTACTTAATGGTTAATAGGGCATTTTATGTATCCAGGAGAGTGCAAAGGAACACTTGCTAAGTCAACAGTTCTCCATGTTTGCCATGAGATAGACTTTTCTCAAGCACTCAAAACTGTCAGGAAATTTTGCTCCTTTCTTTTATTATTTAAGAAGAGAGGAGAGCGTCCCCAAGAGTCAGATGGTCTTTTCTCTATGAAAAGCAGAGAATGAGGGGTTACTTGTATTTTCAGCACCTCACTACTCCATTATCATGTTGAAGATGGAGCCAAAATTTCATGCCAAGTGTCAGCGATTTGGTTGTGGAACAATTCAAATGTTGGCATTACTCTATGAAACAGTCTGCAGTTAGTTTTACTCATCCCTTCCTTTCTGATCTGTGTTAGTACTGGAATGGAAATGGTTTCATCCAGATGTCCTTGGGTTTTAATGTCTCTCAGGCAAGTGGAAAACTCAGCAAAGACAGTTTTGTTGCTGGAGTCAGAACTGTACATTGGCGTAAAAAAGTCTCAGTCTGCTACTCAGTGAGCTATGCTACAAGGCCAATGTAGTAGCCCCGAAATAGCTATCCCAGAAAATAGCTGGGTTAAGAGTTGTTCAGTCAAGCCACTGGGACTGTTGAAATTTCTACCTGGTCAGAGAAAGTTTTCCATATTACTGCAAATTTTTAAGTTATGCTTATGCATCAAGAGGCTCTTTTCATAGATTAGACAGATAACACACCTGTCCAGAGAAGAGGCATTTGAGTGTCATGTTCATGTCAGTATTTGCAACTTCTCCATCAAAACAGGTTTCTCTAGTTACTTAGAATTAATTGGTAAATTTAACGTGCCATAAAGCAAAACAGTAGGTCCATCCCTGGTATTCACAGGACACCTTCTTCTATTAGTCATTTTGCTTGATAATTTTTTCTTTTTTTTTAAGTTTGATGGGTTTACATCTCCATTTTTAGACCACCTGGGGCATTTTGGAAAGGCAGACCTTGTTTACAAACCATCTGCCCACTCTGGCATGTTGAAATGTTGCTGTGCATGCTGACGCAGTAAAGGGGATATAATTTACAGGTGCCTCTAGGGATGGGTGGAGGAGGCACAGGCAGAAACTTTTACACAGCTTGTCCTGGAAATTAACTATGTTGTAGGGTTAGCAAGAGGAGCTCTGGTGGCAGGGAGATAGGCACATGCAGAGGTATAACCCAGCAAGAAAAGAGTCTATGACCATGTCAGATCTATACAATGATGTTTAATGATGCAGTGTGATAGTTTATACAACTGTAACATAAAAATATAATAATGCAAGCATGACAATAGTGATTACAGTTATGATTTAGCAGTATTCCACTGTAAGATAACTAGGAGATAACTATGATGACAGCAGTGGATAGCTACAACAAGTTTAGCAGCATGCACTCATGGAAGAGTTAGCAGTACACTGCTATGGTTATGATGGCTGCTCCCAAATTCCTGGATTCTCTAGGTGCTACAAGGTCTGCAAGCCCCCGCTTTTGCCTCTGAGCATCCGCATTGATGGCACAGGGCCTCAGGGTGTTGTATGTGGTCAGGGTGATCTGGAAAAGAGAACAGCCACCATAGCAGATGATGCTCATGACCCAGTGTCATCTATGCCGGGCCTGTTCTGCTGACCCCACCCTTGTCATCCTTGGGTTGTCCATTTAGCTGCTTAGGACACCATGACCTATAGCCCTCTGGGCTTCACTTCGTCAATTTTCTGGACAGATTCATCATTACTAAGTCACTTGCTGAGCCAATCCAAAAGTGACCAGTCACAGCATCCTCCTATTACCTGCAGCTCTTCCCCAGGAAAGTCCGTTCCCTGAAACTAGCTCACAGGTGACCACTGTTTTCATCATTGCCCTAGACATCCTAACCATGCCATTATTGCACTTTTTGTCCTAAGTTCTACAAATCATGTTAAATGAGCATGACACTAAATCTCTTCATGATGATGCATGTCAGCAATTCCATTGTGTTCTTACAATATACTAAGGCTATACTAACTATAGGCTGGGACAATGGTACATTAGTGTATTAGTCTTTCACCACAGACAACACTAAAGCTATTTGTTATGATTGTTATGTAATATGAGGGAAGTTACATTAAAGCCTTTTTGTGGCTCAGTGGTCCCCTCTCCCCTGCTTTGGACTGAGACCCCTACAGCCATTGGGTTTCCTCTTACAAATTCATACAACGATTGTTTCTTTGCCTTGGTCCTTTGCCTGTATCATTTGCAATTTACAAAGTACGAAGCTCCCTGGATGAACAAGGAGCTTTTGCTAGGACTCAGAAAAAAAATGAGAGTTTACCACTTTTGGAAGAAGGGGCAGGCAACTGAAGAGTACAGAGATCTCGTTAGGTCACGCAAAGAGAAAATTAGAAAGGGAAAAGCCCAGCTAGAACTCAATCTAGCCACAGCTGTAAGAGAACAAAAAATGTTTTTACAAATACATTAACAACAAAGAGAGAGCCACGCAGAATCTCCATCCTTTATTGGATGCAGGGCGGGAACATTGCCACCAAGGATAAGGAAAAGGCTGAGGAAACAGCCTCAAGTTGCATCAGGGAAGGTTTAGATGGGATATTAGGAAAAATTTCTTTACTGAAAGAGTGGTCAGGCATTGGAACAGGCTGCCCAGAGAGGTGGTGGAGTCACCATCCCTGGAGGAATTCAAAAACTTGTAGACATGGCTCCTGGGGACATGGTTTAGGAGGCATGGTGGTGTTGGGTTGACAGTTGGACTTGATGATCTTAGAGGTCTTTTCCAACCTTAATGATTTTATGATTCTGTGATTCTATTGCTTTATGTGCCATGTGACATAGGATGGACCATTTAAAGTGGGCTGAGTTTCTTCTTTCCTGAGTATTGATAATGAATCAGACACAGATCTGATCCTCCCTAAGTGGTAGCCACAGAATGTTGCAGTCTCTACTAGTTTATTCACTACAATGTGTTTTTGTCCCATTACATCTCCCATTAAATGCTGAGGATTATTTTTGAGGTGTGAAGGAAGAAAAGGGTTTGCCTTGTGTCTTTTCAGGAAAATATACTTTGAATGAATTTTGTTACAAAATGTTACCCCAGTGATCTGATTTATAAAATGCTCAAAATAAAACTTTGGGAGGTTTTCAAGTCAGCATTAACATTTGCATGTGCAAACTCATCAGCCAAGGCTGGAAGTATGAAAAGATGACTAAGTAGGTTGCCTCTGCCCTAATGTATGCACTGTACAGAGCTGGGCACATGTCCAAGCCACTTACTTGTTCTTGTTGCTGTTATGCAGGCTAACAGCATATTTGTTATAAATTGCCATCGGTTGGGATTTGCTGAGTTGTGGCTAAGCAGGGCCAAACATCTACAACAGAGGCATGACTCATCAGCTTGGTTTTGTTATGATACAAGATGGTTATTATTGAAGGTTGCAGAAAGCGGGACTCAGGATGCAGGATCCCCATCCCCTCAGGACACAGCTGATTGAATTCACTGGTGTTTATCTTCACCCTCACTCTACCTGAATCGAGTGAGGCCCATGGGACTTCAAGCCTCATTTCACCTACTTTTAGGTGGTGTTTTGTATGCACTTATTGATGTTCTCTAACAACAAAAAAATAAACTCATCTGAATACCTCCCAGATGGTGTTACTTGGAGACAACACTTGAGCAACTAGTTTTCTGTACATGATCTTCCAGCATTCCCATATTATTTTTCTTGTTCTTCCCAGGCGCTGGAAATTAATATCTTTCCAGGTTGTAGTTAGTAATGATCCCTGCGTGAAGCTAAATATAATTTCTAGGAGACTAACTGCATATTTTGTACTTCCTGAAATATATGGCATATATTGTATCTAATACACCATTTCCTAGATATATGCCTATAAAGATATTTGGGGTTTTTTTCTCACTAGTATTTTAATGAAACTGAAGGATAAAGAACTGTAAGTTTTCTCCAAAATTAACTGCTTGCTCCTCACACAGACACACATTTCTCCAGAAACTGGAAATTGCATGTTTGGTCCTTGCAGAAACTGTAATTTAGCTGCCCCATATCTCCCATCACCGCTGAGCCATGTTCCCAGGGGCACTACAGCTTGTGTGACTGCCTCCCTCTGCTGCCTTTTGCAGCTGTTTTTTGAGTAAGATTATCTCTCCTACCCCTTATCACAAAAACTTTTTTTTTCCCTAGAAAGTTGACTCTAAAAAAATTTGGTTAAAAAAATCATCAAATGAAAAATGAAATCAGTAGAAAGAGGTAAGCCATCTTAACATACAGAACAGTAGAAAGTTAAGCTTATCCTGAAATATTTTCTTAATTAGATTTTGAACTGCACACAGGTTTCAAACATTTGTTAGTTTAATAAGGTGCATTTGATGGAAATAGCCAATTTTTTTCAAAAATAAGGAATTTGAGGTTTTGGGGTTTTTTTCTTTTCAGTTATAGAGTATTGTAACATAACTATGTTTTATTTACAATTTTGTAGAAATGTCCCGCTGCAATAATAATTTCTTCCTGTGAACACTGGCAATTCCATAGTGTTAAGTACATAAATTAATAGATGGGTATGTATCCAATTTGCATAGGTCATTAGCAGGTCATTAATCATTTGCAGGCACTTACTGCTAATTTTGTGATTAAATTTATGCCAGCATTACCAGAATGAGCTGTCACACAGCATTGGTCACTTTTTTGCATTATTTTGGTGGTAAAGGAAGCGGAATTTCTGGGAACATTAGAAAATTCAAAGCCATATTAGTGGTGGTGGCAGCTCAAATTCTCTAGCGTGCATTTTCATAACTGCACTTCTCCTGGAACACACTTTTTTCTTTTGGTGCCTTAGAGAAGAGATGAGCATTTTAATGCACTGGCTTTTAAATCTGAATTGACTGGGGTTCTTTAAAAGGCTTTTCTACCAGTGTTTTATCCAGTCATTTACCAGACTCGATAACCTGACCTCCAAGCTGTCAATAAATTGGATAAAATCAAAAATATACCACCACCACCCCCTTTTACTAATTTGTCTCCAAGAATAATTTCAACACTTCAGTCATGTAAGTCCTGCTAACAAATCTCAGTAGTAACAACCATGTACCTGTGTGATGTGTGAAGACTTCTAATTCCTTCACATTTTCTTGAGCTTTATGCATTAATACAGAGGTAACTTATATTAATTGCACATTTTTCTTGTATTAGTTTTGCAGTTCAATTATGATGATATTCTTATTTTTCCTTCACAGATCTGAAGCTCCAATGACACAATGAAATATTTGCTGCCTGGAAAAGCCCTTCCAGAGTTGAACACAAAAGTGATCAGAGTACCAACTGGTAATTATTATGTGAATGTTTTAAGTAATGTTTTTCAGATACATAAGATCATACATTAACTGATGTGAAGTGTTAAATAATAGCTCTTTCTCATGGTGGATAGTTTATCCATGGGTAATTATTCATATTTAAAAGTAGTGTGACATGCTCTTTATGCCATAAAATAATTATATTCTTCCTGTCTGTAAGCAGGATTTCAACTGGTGATCCTGTGTAATATACTGTTGCTTTTTTCTGCGGGTTCCTGTTGTACAATACAATACCAGATCTTTAGGGCTGTTAAAAGAATGTAAGTATATTCTGTAAAAAATCAAAAAGGTATGGGTCAGACTACTTTGAGGAAAAGCCAGGGTAGGGCAGCAGATGAGGCCATACAATACCACTGGCATTGTACGAGTTACTTAGAGACATATTTTTCAATTGTAAAGCATGCTGCCAGTTACTAATTCCCCACTAGTGTATACAGGTACTAACTACATGTGCAGTACTCGTCAAACTTCCTGCTCTGCATCAGCTAAACCTATTTCATCAGGAGTTTCCCAGTGAAATCCGAAGAAAGAATCTGTGAAATTATGCAATCTATAACTTTTTGTAATCAGCCTGAAAGGAGAGAAAACAAGCCCATACTGTTAGACCTGAGCTGTTGGTGTTTTTCATCGTGTGTTTTGGTAATCAAAGCAAATGCTCAGAGCAATAAAACGTCATGTTATATGTGAGTACTACTAAGCTCTATCACCCCCTATTCAGAACAGTGTTTTCAAGCTATTCGGGAAGTTAATTTAAACATTTCAAAGCACAAGAACAGTTACAACTGACTTATTTAACAGGTTTTATTTTAGAGATTATTTGCTGCCCTCTAAATGGCAATGTTATCAATGGGCCTGAGACCTTTAAAGTCCTATTAATAAACATGCCAAACCTAACAGAATTAGCAGCCTACTGCTATAGCAATATATCATGATCCTGTTTTGGGATTGTTTATACTGGGATGAGAAATTATTGGCCTCATTGCTAGAAGTAGCGGTTGACAAAGGAGAGCTGACTTTGTAGTAGGTTTCTTGTCTGCTTGACAATGAACTGCCAGTTGCCAAACCATTTTACATGTGCATCATCATATTATTCCACTAACCCAGCATGACTGAAACCACCAACATAAGGAGGTGAAAGAGACTTTCTGCCACACTCTGGAGTACTGTATTCCAGTAAAGAACACCATTACTTTTGTAAAGTGAGAGAGGATTTTTAAAATGCCTTCATCCTTGGCCCACTTTTCCTGCCAGGGGGATCAGCCCAATCTAAAAAGAAACTGATTTTATAGCAAAATCAGCTAAATGAACAGAAGTAGGAACCTCCTAATTTCCTGAGGCACACATAGTTAAAGTTTGGCTGTGGGTGGCCATCCGTGCTGCCTACCCCTGTTCACTTTGTTTGCTGACTATCACACTTCAGTGTGGACACCAAATCCTTAATCTAGTTGACAACTGGCAGTTGAAAGCTTGGTTCTCAAATAGCTGTGAATGGTACTCATCAAAGACACCAGGGTTTATTTTAAGTTCAAGCATTTTATACTATTTGGAGGAGGAGTGATGGTGGTTATATAGGGTTTTTTCTCCAATTTAGCATGAATAAATATTGCTTGAACAGGTGCTGTTTTTTCAGCATGTAACTTTGAGTGCTGAAGCTAACACGACTGCTTCCATGCTTAAAGATCAGTGTGGATTTAATACTTGTGCTGACTCAGTCATATAAAACAATCATCTGGACAAGTGAGCAAAAAATAATTTGATTCCCATGCTTGTTTCCACTCGTATTTCAAAATCCTTGGCAAGTACCAAATATTTCAGAAAAAAACTAACACCTAACACATCTAATCTGAATCTTGTGGGTGTTCATAATTTCAGAGATTTCATAAAAGGAATGATTTGTACAGTGACTAGGCTTGAAGAAAATTAATGTAAGGCATATATGTGCAATTTAAGCTGCACAAGAGGTCAATGAAGAAATGATTCAGCTTTTAATCTGAAGTAATAACATTCTCATCCACTGCTTGTGGTATCAAATTAAAGGCACTCACAAACAGTGCTGATTGCTTTCAGTAATACAGCATACTACTAATGGATGCTTAGCAAATGAGGTCGGTTGAGCTCAGTGCCAAAAGATTGGGAAGGTGAAATACTTTAGGATTTTTCTTTTTTTGTGGAATAAAATTTAAGGCAACTCTGTCTTTTTTTTCTACTTCGAACATGGCAGATTCTTTGGACCAAAGTACTCCCAACTTACAGAAATTATTAAGATTTGGAGAAGCAGATCCTGAATGATTTTGCTAATCATTTCTCCTGTAATTAGGTTTTCTTGAAGGTTAGATATCTCAGTTCAAAGGCGAAAGAGTGTGGTTCTTCTTTACACCAGCTTTCCCTTCTACAAGCAGTTGATGTACTGTGTTCAAAAGGCTTCACGTAATATTGTTGCTCTTTGCCCACACAAATCTAGTCTATTATTAAGAATGGTCTCTCCATCTCCATTATACATGCATGAGACCAAATTATGTACTAAAATAGCCTGAAGCGTCTTTACCACAAGTCTTCACCATGGCATTTTCACTGTATTTATGTGGACAGAAACCTTCTTTAAGTTCTTTATACCACCTATTTCCCGTAATGCATCATTCAATTCTTTGCATATGTGAATTGAGCTGCAGATTTTAATAGTCTAATCACACTTCATAAATGAATCGCAGTTACGTGCCATATTTGTTTGAATAGATAAGAAATTATTTATATTTATTGGGAGGATTTAGGTTTTGTGTCTGTTTGATAAACTGTCATTCTAGCACAAAGAATACAGTCACGTTGGCATTACTAAGCAGTAATTAACTGTGAAATTCATTTAAGGTCTGCTAATACTGGATGGTTGTATGTTTTATTTTGCAAACCCCCAAACAAGATTGACTTCCCTACCACTATCCACCAGCTAGATATGATTGTTAGGGACCCACCTACCTTTAAAAATCTTAGATTTATCTAACAGGTAAGTTGTAAGCCAATTAACTGCTTAGGTTAATACTGTTCTATGTTATAACCAGTCATTTTGGCCAACAATTGCCTTCAAATCTGCCTGGAATTTTGTCATCTTCCATGTCTAACATGAGCCGTTCTCTAGAAGAGTTGCTCTAGTATAGAGCAAAATAATAATGATTGAATTTATTGACCATATAATAATTAGAGAGGCATTTGACACTTTTTTTAACTACCCCTATAACAAATATCTTAACTAGAGAAAGCCTCATTCTTAACTGTTAAGCAAAGACCTTATCTCTTGGATTTATTTTTTTTTTTAAGTCTGACTAGCCATTTCCTGGGTCTTGGATGAAAGAAAAAAAAACACTGAAAGGAAACAAAATGCAATATATGAGTCAATTTCCTTTTAAGGAACAGTTTTCCTTAAAAAAGTTTTTCTTAAAAAGTTTTCCTTAAGAAAAGTGTTTCTGCTCATGCACAAAGTAACATGTTGTTATGCACATTTATGAATAATAATAATTTCTTACATTTTACAAACTTTTATCAGCAAATACTAATTAATCAGCCAAACAACAGCTACACATTCTGTTTAGGATGATATCGTGATATTGCAACATATCTGACAGCTGATTGGAGAGACAGCATATTTAAATGGGATGTCAATTCCATTTCTTCAGCCTAGTCAGAAAAGGTGTTGTGTAAGAAGCATTCTTACGAGAAGCATTTCCCAGGCTGGAAGGGCCAGTCAAATGACACCAGGTAAGTTTGCGGAAAGCTTGTCAGACAGTGAGTTGTTTATTTAGACTCAAAATGACCAAATATCAACACACTATTAACACAAAATGATGAAGTTACAGGAAATAGTTCCAGTGAACAATCCAAACTAAAACTTATTCCAGTACATAATTTCTTGGAGAAAGCTTGCTGCACATATGTATTTACCACTGTACTGGAAGTAGAGTTAAGGCACAGTGACATCAAGTAGTTACAAGAAGACATGGGTTTTTTTCTCTTTTTTCCCAGAAACCTCAAAATAAAGGTGGAAAAATTCATCAGGCAAACTGGGAAGACAGGATGAGATGGGCAAAACAGAAGCCTAGAAGCAAAGGAGATTGAGAAGAATATAGGAATATATGATCTAAGCTTTACAAGGAAAGAGAAGCAAAAAAGTACAAAAAGGAATAAAATGTGCTATTAAAAAAAAAAAAAAGTAATGTGGTAAATCTGCACTCATTGTGCCCAAGGATATATTTTTTCTCCAAGTGCCTCTTAGCTTGTGGTTTAAATCAACAAGAAATGAGATTTCCAGACTTTCCATTTCCTTTCATGTTGTCCAGTCATCACATCCTGCAGAGATGAAAAAGATTACCACACTTGAGAAAGGGTAAAGAGAATTCAGACTCGAAGCACCTCTCTAAAACTGAACCTGACCCAACAGGTCCATCTTTTTAAGCAGTTATTCCTATTCTTAATGACGAGCATGCATGTACTGCTGTGTTTTAATTCAATTGTACACTATATGTCTTGGTACCCAGTTGCTTTTTTGGCCAGAATGTAACTAAATTAAAAAAAAAAAAAAAAAAAAAGTAGCCATCTGAGTAGCAGAAACACTGAAGACTGATTTCCAGTACATTTCACAGGATTTTCTGTTTAACAATAAAAGGACAGGTTTTCAGCCTTTTCATTTGGAAGAAGAGGTGGGAAAGAAGGGATTATTAACTGGATTTCCATCTTCTGCCCAGCCACATGTTTTCAAGTATCTTAAAGGAACCAGTATCTCTGAGACTTGTCTCTCTCTTGGATTGGATTGACATTGGACAGTAATGTCAAAAGTTAATGAGAGGCGATGAGGAAAGAGGGTGCAGATACACACGGAGGCAGAATGGTTGAATATGTCCAATTCTTCCTAGGAAAATCCTCTAAAATAACTATGTGAAGCTTAAGCATTACTTAAAATTTTTCTGTCCTCATCTCCCTCCTTGCTCTTCTTTGTAGAGCAATGCAAAGGCCGAAAGCTATTAAATGTCTATATTTGTCTATAAGGATCACAGCTTAGAATCATAGAACCATTAAGATTGGAAAACACCTCTAAGATCATCAAGTCCAACCATCAACCTAGGACTGCCAAGTCCACCACTAAAATATGTCCATAAGAACCATGTCTTCACATCTTTTAAGTACCTCCAGGGATGGTGACTCAACCACTTCCCTGGGCAGACTGTTCCAGTGCCTGACAACCATTTCAGTGAGGAAATTTTTCCTAATATCCAATCTAAGCCTCCCCTGGTGCAACTTGAGGCTGTTTCCTTTTGTCCTATTGCATGTTTGTTGGGAGAATAGTGCTACACCCACCTCGCTACAACCTTCAGGTAGTTGTACAGACCTATTGCTCCCTTATTAGGTCTCCCTTCAGCCTCCTTTTCTCCAGGCTAAACAACCCCAGTTCCCTCAGCTGGTCCTCATAAGACTTGTGCTCTAGACCCTTCACCAGCTGCATTTCTCTTCTTTGGACATGCTCCAGCACCTCATTGTCTTTCTTGTTGTCATGTTTTTAGCTGGTATAGTTAATTTTCTTCACTGTAGCTAGTATAGTGCTGCGTTTTGGACTTAGTAGGAAAATAATGTTGATAACACACTGATGTTTTGGTTGTTGCTAGGTAGTCCTTACACTAGTCAAGGACTTTTCCAGCTTCCCATGCTCTGCCAGGTGCACAAGAAGCTGGGAGGGGAGGGGGTACAACAAATACAGCTGATCTGAATTGGCCAAAGGGTATTCCATATCATGTGATGTCATGCCCAGTATATTAACTGGGGGTAATTGGCTGGAGGAGGCAGCAATCGCGGCTCAGGGACCAGTAGCATCAGTCGGCGGGTGGTGAGCGGTTGCAGCACTTGTTGTTTGGTTTTTTTTTTTTCCTTCTTCCAAGGTTTCATCTCTCTCGCTCATTATTTTCCTTTTCATTATATTATTATTGTTATTATTATTGCTGTTTTATTTTAATTATTAAACTGTTCTTATCTCAACCCACGAGCTTTCTTACTCTGGCCCTTCCGATTCTCTCCCCCATCCCACAGGGGTGGGGGGAGTGAGCGAGCAGCTGTGTGGTGCTTGGTTGCTGACTGGGGCTAAACCACATCACTTGTCATGAGGGGCCCAAAACTGAATACAGTATTCATGGTGCAGCCTCACCAGTGCCAAGTACAGGGGCACGATCTCTGCCCTACTCCTGCTGGCCACACTATTGCTGATACAACCAGGATGCCCTTGGCCTTCTTGGCCACCTGGGCACACTGCCGGCTCATATTCAGCCGGCTGTTGACCAACACCCCCAGGTCCTTTTCCACCAGGCAGCTGTCCAGCCACTCTTCCCAAAGCCTGTAGTGTTGCATGGGGTTGTTGTGACCCAAGTGCAGGACTTGGCACTTAGCCTTGTTGCACCTCATACAAATATGACACAAATATAGCCTGTCTGGATCCCTCTGCAGAGCCTTCCTACCCTCAAGAAGGTCAACACTCCTGCACAACTTGGTGTCATCTGCAAACTTACTGAGAGTGCACTCGATCCCCTCATCCAGATCATTGATAAAGACATTAAACAGAACTGGCCTCAATTCTGAGCCCTGTGGAACACCACTTGTGACTGACCGCCAGCTGGATTTAACTCCATTCACCACAACTCTTCAGGCCTGGCCGTCCAGACAGTTTTTTACCCTGCAGACTATGCCTGTCCAAGCCATGAGCAGCCAGTTTCTCCAGCAGAATACTGTGGGAAATGGTGTCAAAGGCTTTACTAAAGTCTATGCTGAAAACATCCACAGCCTTTCCCTCATCCACTAAGATGGATTTCTTTTCTCCCTCTGTACATGGTGCAAAGATCCTTTCACAGGGAACCAGCATGCATTCTGTTTCCATAGACCTCATCATCTTCTATTTTGGTCCAGGACATCAGAGCACCAGCAATACAGAGCGTCAGCTCATGGCGAGAATACTTTGTTTGCTTTCTTTTCAGTTCCTTACTGACTTAAAGAGAGAACTAAATAGAAATTTCCCCTAACAAGAATATCAGCTGAAAAATAGATTAGGTAATCAGGCCAAAGTAGCTAGACACATTAGCTCTGAATTCCAGTTTGTTGTTTGGGTTTTTTTCCTTCTATAGCCATTATTTTCTGTGTCTTATATAAAAAGCTATTACCATGAGGTTAACTTCACTCAAGTCTATGACACAGCTGTTAAAAATACCAAAGATAAAGGAGCACTTACTGCTGGCTTTCAAATGGGTTTGAAGTTATTCTGTTCCCACTGAGTCAGTAGCTCTTTGCCAAGAGCTTTTGAAATCCTCCACTTCTCTCCTGCCATTTTTTAAACCAGCACCTTTTTCACAACAATAGCAAGCAGCACATTCAGACCATCAGAACGTACACCCACACTGGATAGCACTGTGTCCTCCCTGCTCACACATCAATTTAGATATATTTTGTTGTTCTGCCAATCTTTCTTTATTCTCCCAGTCAGCCTTCCTTTCCACAATTCAAATGAGTCATGGGATCATGCAATCTGTTGTAGTGTAAGCAGTTTTCTTACACACTTGTTGAAAATAATTTCCTTAGAGCCCACTAAAGGCAGTGGCTTTAAGTACTTTCTAAATAAGGCATTGAGAATTACTTCTTTAGGTGTCTCTTCATTTAGCAGCTAAAGTACCCCAGCTCCATAATGCATCCTACAGCAATATTTTTTTCTTTTAGCTCCTACCCAATCCATAAAATATGGTATATCCTGCTTCAGCACTGCCAAGAAACAACCTTCAACCATACATCTGAGACTGTACAGCTCTTAATTTTGCACGAAACCCAATCACAGGCCCACTGCGAACATCCCTACGGGAGCCTGCAGTATGTCTATGCATGTGTTGTTTCCTCCAGCCCTCTGCTTTTTCTTCATGGCAGGACTATCAACACATGAAGTTTCTTTATGGCTGTACCATTTTACACCACTAACAGCTTTTCACAGTTTGCTAAAGCTTGTTAAACTCAAATGATTTTGATAATGCCTTATAGTAACAAGACAAATCAGTTATCCCAGCATAACCCTTCCCCTTTCTTCATCCAAAGATTTATAATAATTGCTTAGAAAAAGAATCACAGAATCACAGAATGGCTGAGGTTGGAAGGGACCTCTGGAAGATGATCTTGTTAAATAAAGCTACTCTTATTAAATCAGAAAACAGGAAAAAAGACATTTTTAGAAGCACAGTGGTGATTCCAGAGTTCACAAACCTGTTAAACAGTTCATTCTGTCCATGTGGGTTTTTTAGGCTCCTAAAACTCTTCCCATTTCATTTAATTCAGGTTGGTTAACTCTAGAGACAACCATGGTCTTCTGCTGCTTTCCTTCTGCTTTCCGCAGTTGTTCTGAGAATTCTCTGAAGCCATTAAAATTTAAATCTGTTCTTATGCATTGTCCTGAGCAAAGTTGGGTAAGCTTTGGAAAAGTCCTTTTCTTAAGCAAGGAGGGGTGCAGGTGGTTGAGCTGCTAGGAGAATGGAGGAACAATGACTGCACAGCAGCATCAGGATGAATTATTAACGTAAATGAGCTCAAAACTAGGATTCGGACCACTACAACTTGTTATTGCTTGAGGAAGCTTGGTGGCTGTAACTTAATCTGGTTCAGTGAAGGTATGGGACTGGGAGCCAGGAGATCTTGATTCTGTTTCTGTATTTTCATTGCTCAAGTAGCTTCAGTTACTTCTATTTCTGTCTCATGTCCTCTCTGCCTGTTTGGATCTGTGTAAACAGTAAGCTCTTTGAAGCAGAGAGCATCTCAATACATGCTGTGCAGTTGCAAAGCTCTCACAATTAATAGCAATTTTGCTTGTCTCCACTGAAGATTTTTCCTTGCAACAGTAGATTGGTGGCTACAGCAAGGCATAGTTTCAGAAGAGAGACACCCAGCACAATAATACCCTTGTTAATCATATTCTTGTTATTATAGCAGCTAAAACACAGCAGCAAAGGATGTTGATCCCAAGAACTATGATTTTTACCTTATAGCTATCTCTTAAATCTTGCTCAAAGGCAAACAGTGGTAATTAGATAGACTTTTCACAGACAAAATTTCAGCTTCTGAAAAATCCTTCTGTCACATGAGTATCTGATGGAGGTTCCCTGTCACAATTAAGGAGTTGTTTTCCTTGTGCCTGAGTCTAGGTGAGAGTCAGATGCCTGGGCAGTGATGTCACAGGATGCACCTCTGTGTTTGCTTGAGACCCAGAGAATTCTCCTGGAAAAGGCTTTTTGGGAAATTCTTTCCCTTCTCTTTGCAAATGTGACCGTAGCAGTACAACTCACTGCAATTGCACTGCCCTCCTGCTTGGTTTTGCCAAAAGACTCAACCTGTAGCAGGGACAACACAGAAGTTACTCTGCAAGCTGCGGGTGATGTCTCTCTTGGCATTTGGGATACTTTGATCTCATTATGAGGTGTGCAGCTCTGCCCATTAACTGATTACCTAGATAGAGACCGAGCACCAGCTGAGACGTTCAGTATTTCAACACCCTGACCTCTTTCTTTATCAAGCCTTTAGCCTATCATCTGTAAGTAGTTTTCCCATGTCATTTGGGTGTTGTTAGGAGAAATAATTTTCAAATACTGCATGTTTCTCAACTGCAATAAGATGAATGCCATATACATAATGGATACAAGCATTGTTCAAAGCATTGTCCCTTTACTAAGCTGGAAAGTAATATGTCCTTTGATTTAGGGGTTTTATTTTACTCCTCTTACTACATTTTTTTTAGTCACCCTATAATGAGACCAACTAAAATATTAGGTATAAACTTTTAAATACCTCTGTAGCTTCACTCCAAATATTTTACAATAGTTACTGAATTAAACTCTTTTTTAAGTTGTCACCTTCTTAGGCCTGTTTTATTATTTTGGAAGATGGCAATATAAAGAAGACATATAATGTCTTCATTATATGTTGTTTCAGGTAACATGCATGGATCTAACTTTTAATTGCTATTTAAAGTTGGATGATGAGCTAGAAGATGACATATACATCAAGGCTTAACCAGTGTTGCCACACAGGCTACATTAGCAAAGAAGCTGCTTAGATGAGGAGAAGGAGCTATTCCACTGCTAGAGTTAAATCACATTGCTGAAGGACATAAGCTGTACCTGCAATGGACTCACAGGAAAGAGTGATATAGGTTTTATTTGGCACAGCATAGCCAGGTGTTGGCTAGAAGCACCAGCAAACCTCAGAATTAAGCATTAAATGCCCACATACCTATTCACCTCCACAGAGGACCTGCCAGACCAGGGTCTAACTGTAAAGAGGTGGGTCTGCAAGCCCACTTAATGGGAGCAGGCAGACACACAAACGAGGTGAAGATCTGGCCCCACTCCCGCTACTCACTCTCCGCAGCAAGGCTGCGTGGGATGGTCATGTAATAACTGAAGGATGCATTAGGCCAGCAGTGGGTACCTGCACACCCACGGCCAGGAGGAAGCGGAGAGGCAGACTGCGTCAGGCACCTCTTAGTCACCATGCCTCCTGGGTCAGTCACCTGGGGTGCAGTTTACAATCACTGGGACCTAACTTTTAGTCATTAAAGTCATAGAGAGGCGATGCCTGAGCAGAGCCAAGGAAGGCACCTGAAGTCAAGACAGAGTCAAAGTGGAGCTATGGATAAACAAAATCCAGCTGGGGTTCTAATAACTACACCTCAACATAAACCAATGGAAAATGTATGCCAGTCTTTTTCATTCTTCCCCTTTTAATATTTGTGTGATGGAGGTAGAGCTAAGCTGATGCATACAATAAAAAGAATGCTGGAAGTAGAAGCATGTGATAGATGAGCAAGTTCCAGCAGAGCCACATGGGGAGGCAGCTCATACTATAGCTACCTAGATTAATTTTATACGCACATCTATGCACAGGTGATATGGATGCACCCATGTACTTCATGCACAAAAACTAATTAACTGGTATGGGGACAGTGTTAGGGAGAACCATACACCTCTAATTCTAGCAGACCAGTGCAGCTATTAATTGAAATAATGCTCATCTTCTCTAATAATTTCCTACACGATCTGGGTTTCCCTTTTCTCTGTAGCGTCATTGACGATAACAGGGACTTTGAGGCTGTACATTACACTCAGGAAAAAAAGTATGACTGCTTAATTGCAGTATGGATTTTATTTTCTGAAGTAACTTGTGTCAGTAACGTCAAATGTCAAGGTTCTGGACCTGACTATCTTACCTTGTAGTAGATTTTATATACTTGATCTCATACAGTGTGCGTTTCTTTGCATGGAAGCTTTCCGAAATACTACATTAGTAAATTACTTGTGAGCCGAAAAATTCCCCTCCTTTCACCTCAACTGGCAGAGTTGCTCTGTCTGTGGACTGTGCATAAGGAGCACATCACAGCTTTGAAGCTGATGAGGTCAGCTTCTTGATTGTTCCTCCTTGAGAAAAAATCATGCTAGGGAAGGGATTTTTCTGGTGCTTCTGTGTTTCTAAAAAGGTCCCTTGAAGATACTTCCACCTGTTGCAAATTAGGGAAAAGTCTGCTGTTCATTTTGCAAATGGATGGACCAATGTAAAGTGTTACAGTCCCATAGCAGAGTTAATGTAAAGACAGCCATCTTCACTTCAGCTATTGATACAGGTTGCTTGAACTTCCTCAGTTAGCCTTTTGCCGGCATGCTTTTTAGAGTTCGCAGACTTTTCTGCTTCACAGGAGAGCTGTAGAAACAATAAACTCTAGCTAGTGGATCGTAATAAACAGCTGGAAATTTACATTTTCAGATATTCCTGAACGTGATGCTTGGATGCTTCCATGCAGTAGCCCTGAAGTTTATCTATGCTTCAGAATTATTTGACCTAACACCAAACACAGACATTCATTTTTCTTTGAAATCCGTTAAATCTTAAATTATTACTTTGGGGACAGGGTCCAACAAATTGTTTTCGGTATATAGGAGAAAACATAAAATTTACATGGAATGTGCAAGAGAAAGGTAGTTTCACAGTAAGAGCATATGGTAAATATGGGCTTCCTCTTTGGGTCAAGCCTTGGCCGATACAGGACACAGAGGATGCTCTTCTTTTAACGTGTGCAATACTCCAACACTATTGAAATTAATTTTGTGAATTTGTAGGACAGAAACAACGAAGTCTACAAGCACTTCAGCATAATAAGACTTTTGACACTGAGATCTGCATGAATGAATGTAGAAGGTAAACTTGACTGAGCCTTTACTTCCCCCTCTCTTCAATGTGAATGTTGTTTCTTTGAAGTAGTATTAGCAAAATCAATTCAGAGCTCAGCTATGTGTACACAGCTCTTGTTATTTCTTTACAGCAACTTTTAATAAAAAAATAGTAAGACCTTTTACCTTGATAGAGCGCTTTTCATCTTCAAAGCATTTTCACTACACTCTAGCTAATCTGAACACCCCTTTAAGGTAGTTAAGGTTGATTATCATCATGATTATGACTTTACGGGAGGGACAGAGTTTAAATTACTTAAATGCACAGAAGTGTTTGATGTCAGAAGAGGGATTAAAACTCAAGGGTCACTATGTCCTAATCATCTGCCCACAACATTAGACTCTCTTCTCCCAACCTTGGTTTGCACTGTGAAGAATTATCTTATACATAGACTGTTTTCTATACTTAACAAAATACTATACTATTTGTGTAATTGAAGTGCTTCTTACACAAACAAGAATGTTTCAGTTCATTCGGCCAAGATTTCACAACTCTGTCAGGCATACGGCCAAAACTGTCAGATAGTTGTGGTGACCTTAAATTGTCAGACCTTCCTGCCAGTACTTCTATGGACAGGGTTGTCAGGTATTGACTACCTGTGGACTTCACAATTCTCTCGAGGCGTAAAAAAATGACACTTTACATTCAAGTTTGAAGGGCATTAATCTGGTGTATAAATTACTTATTTTCACCTAGAGGTCTTTTGTGTTTTTTGAGTGGTGTAAGGTGTTAATGACACTCAGTTCTTATGCGGTATTTTAACTTAAGCCAAGGACACACTGCTCATGAGACACAGCTGCCTGAAATACTGAGAAATCAACGCAGAGAGACTACAAGTCATTGTGCATTTATTTTATTTTTGAAAAAGTGAAATGAAACTCCACTAAATGACTCATTTTTATTCAGACTCATTTTTTTTCAGATAAATGGATTTACATTCCATCATTTAGAATATATAGTACCAAGTGCACCGTCTGGGAAAATACAAAGCTATCATTCTATTTCAAGGTTTTCTGTAATGTCATAAATAGAATTGTGAACTGAAATTGCAACCTCTCTAGTAATCCTGTAACCAGTGTCATTTTAATAGTGTGCGTTCATCCTGAACATCCATGTTCACGATGTTTTCCTGAATATTATGGTGTGGTTTTGGTGGGGTGGTGTTTGATGACCTGCTTCCAATTTCAAATGGCTGCCATAGAAAGCCGACTACTACAATGATAAATGTTGCGTTAAGAATATCTAGATTGCAGTTTACTGATTAACAGTCACTGAACTGGATTCCATCTCTCAATCCTGTTACAGGATTTTAATTTTAAGCTATTCAAAACTGAGTTACCAGAGCGTATTGTCTACAGAAATGAAAGCATTTAAAAGTGTTTATTTCACAAGGCACTATCTCCTACCTGTTACTGAGCAGTTAAATCATTCTGAAGACTTAAATGCAAGTATGGCTCAACCTAGGTAATAAACTGGAGTAAGTAATGGGAATTCACTAGCTGTTGATATACAGTGAGCTCACTTGAAAAAGTGCAAAATTTCATCTTGATACAGGTTTTCCTTACTAGTTAACTGCTAAATTACAATTAGCAAGGTATTAAATTTGAAAACGTACTTAGTTCATCTGCAGGAATACAGTTTTTCAGCTCCTTTTTCTAATTCTGAGGATAAGCTGTCCACCCACCATCTAGAATGTGCCAAAACAGTGGCTTAGACTAGACATCTTCAGAAACCCCATCTAAGAAGCTTCATTTTGAGGTTCCAGCTCAACATTTCTTGGAGTATCTATGCCATTAACAATTCACCACGAGCAGGCTTTTCTGCTTGCTGTTCTGTGTTCAGATTTACCCTGGATACATACAGAGCTCTATATACAGTAATACTCCTACAAAACACATACAGTAACAGAGAGTCCATAAGCAGGAAGTTGGAAAGCTGGTATCTCTCTGGACAGCTACAGTATCAAATCTTCATGGGAACAGCCTGTGCAGCAGCAGCTAGCAAAAGTTTTAAATGGGAGTAAGAAAGGACTCTTTTTAATTTATGGTCATTGAGAGTTCAAATAGTGAATATTTTCACACTATTTAAACAAAGTGAGCTCTCATATTCAAAAAGAATCAAAAAATAGAACCGGAAAGGCAAACGGATTACACATAGTTGTGGTAAAAGATGAATACTGCAACACAACTGACACAGCTTTTTACAAGCAATTCAATGGAGGAAAATTGTAGTAAAATTAAACAGGAGGAATTGCAAAAAATTATTCACTAAAAGTTTCTGTGCACTGGAAGTAGAACATATACCTTCAACAGAAGGGCCAACCTAGAATGAGAAAAACAGGGTAAATTTCAGTCTTAATATGGCTATACTTAATATGCAGTTTTATAGCTATACTGCACCACACTGAAGAAGTTAACATGAAACCTCACCCACAGCCTTCTTTCTGCCTTTGTTAAACTATGACTTGCCAAAGTCCATTTCTCATCAGTATAGTCTCACATTTTGAACTGTAGTAAAAAGTCTACAGCCTCTCTGACAAACATCCCATGGGTGTGTGAAGATGTCTTAACACACACTGAAGACAAGAGGGTAAAGTTTAAAGCTGCACCAAGAGCAAATTCCAGCTGCAACACAAGTTCAGGACTAGCTGCCACTGCCTTAAGTTATCAGGGGTATCCTTTTTCTGGTATACAATGAGCTGCCTCACAGATCTCAGCAGATTTCTCATCTGCGATAAAATGTAGGACATATGTTCAGCGATGAATCCAAGCCTGCATTTACTAGCAGATACATGACATTTTTTAACAGACAGGTAGCACAGAGTGGCACGTGAGAATGGCATGTCTGGATGGCTGAGGTCTCTCTGATAGGTAAAGTTGCTCGGAAGAAAATCTACAACAAATGCTTTTAAAAGTAGTACTTCCAATTAACAAGATACTGGCCGGTTTTGAAAGCTCTATATTTGATATTTATACCTATCCATAGAAACAAAATACATAAATGCATCAAAACTATTGATGTTTCTCAAAATGTAAGATCTATGGTAAAATGAATGTTCTGCTTAAATGTATGGACTTGTGGCAACAAGAAAAATACCACAAATAGGAAAATTATAATTATTAATATACAATGATATAGTGTTTACCTTTTCATATCACTGAAAGGTATATTTAGCTTGGAGAGCTACATATATGTACTTTCTATCTATGTGTACTTCAGAAAGAAAACAAAACTTTTTTTTTTGCCCCGAAAACATGCTTCAGTTTGTTCTCAGAATCATTTCTGGGTATTGAAAAGACCACCCTTAATTTAAACCATATCAAACCACTAAATGAATTGGGTTTTAATTGAAAACAAACCTCTTCCACTTAGTTACAAATACGATAAATTAGGAATTTTCACATAGGTTAGAGCTGGAATTTTGGTCTCGTTTTGCTATTTCTGGCAATCCAGGACTAATCAGCACTTTTTGCTTCATGTCACTGTTTTACAGGGTGCTCCAGGGATTCTGGGGTGCTGTTTAGTTCCACCCTCTGTTGATAAATTGAGGAATTTTGGGGGAGAAATCAAATAAACCACAGTGTCTCCAGGAATATGGTAGGTGGTCTGGCTGAAATATGGACCATCTGAAGTTAGTTTTCACAGAGACCGCGCCAATGCTTAGCATTTTTAGCACATGCTTACACATTTGAATAGATAAATTATTTCTATTACACCGCGACATTTGCGGAATATTGTGTTCTGGAACTGCAGCATAACTTAGAAAAGTATTTACATACCACCAACTGCAGCATCGCTCCGTTTACAAGCAGTCAGTGAAGGCTCCCGGAGAGTCGCATGTGAACACGCAGATGTATTAACGTAGTATTAAAAAGAAAGCAGGATGGGTACCCTGGCTGCGGTTTCAAGAGGTATTCAAACATAGCAGCATTCTCATTGACTTAATGAAAGTACTTCCAAGACGAAAGCTTTCAAAAAAAGAATTAAAACCTTCACTAAGGATACATTTCCAGGATGTAATAACATTTCAGGGCTTACAGACCAGATGATAGCGATGTTTCAAAAGCATGCCAGAGACGTTCTGACGGGGCCACGGGTGAAGTGCAGGAACAGCGTATTATTAGAAATACTCAGAAGTAAAGGGATGGCGACATCCACTTCGGGAAAGGAGGTATCCTGAGGAAAAAAGGGAAACAACAAAGCCGTTATGTCGTATGCCGTGACACAAAACCACGATAACCAGGTTCTACTCCAAGGAGCCCTTCTGCACCGTCCGCTCCTAGTCGCTTCCTGGAGGACTCCAGCTGCGGCACCAGCATCAGGCAAAGCAGCCGGTACCGGGCTCACGGCCGGAGCCGGTCCCTCAGGCCCGGGCCGCGGAGCCCTCGGGCGCCCCCGGCCGCTCCGCGGGGCTGCCGGGCCTCCCGCGCGCCCCCTCGGGACGGCGGTGCCCGGGGACAGGCCCCCGCCGGCGCCGGCCGCCGCGGCCTCCCCTCAGCGCGGGCGGGCGCTGCCACCTAGCGAAGAGCGGGCGGCGGCGGCGCTCCGGCCCGCCGAGGGCCCTCCCGCCGAGGCGCCGCCGACCCCTGCCCGCGCCGCCGGGGAGCGGGGGGCGGCGGGGGCGGGGCGGGGCCGGGCCGTAGGCGGTGCGCGCGGCCCCGGCCGGCGGGCTGGCCGCCTGCCAGCCGCGCCGCGCCGCCCCGCCCCGGCCTTTCCCGCCAACATGGCCGCCGCCGTGAAGGTAAGCGGGGATCCGCGCCGCCATGGGGTGGGAAGGAGGTGGCGGTGGCGGGAGGCGCCACCCTCAACCCCTCCCCGCCTGTCACTTCCCTCCCTCTCTCCCTGCCGGGCTGGCTGCGGGGGTGTGGAGCGGGAGCGGGAGGGCGTGGGTCACGCCGCTGCCCTCCTGGTGCCGCCGAGTGCGCGGGCGGAGGCGCTGCCCCTCGCCGCCGCGTCCTTCCTTCCCCGCTTCCTTCCCGTCCCCTCGCCCGCCCGCCGGCAGCGCGCCCGGGAGCGCAGCGGCCCTCGGCGGCGCCCGGCGGGAGAGGGGCCGCCGTGGCGGGCGGCGCTGGGCCGAGTGCCCCCCTCTCGTCCCCCGGCGGCCCGGGCTCGTCCCCGCTGGCCCCTCCGCGGCCGGCCCGGAAGAGGCGAATTTTTTTAGGTTTTTTGTTGGGTGTTTTTTTGGGTTTGGGTTTTTTTTGTTTTTGTTTTTGTTTTTGTTTTGTTTGTTTGTTCGTTTTCCCCTTCAAGGGAGGCCGGAGGCCTGCGCCGCTCGGCGCTTCCGCCGGGGGTGCGGCGTGTCGCGCGCGTCGGTGGCGGGGAGCGGGGCGGGCCTGTGCGGGCTGCGGCGCGCGCAGGCGCCGAAGCGGCGGCAGCAGGCAGCCGGGGCCGAAGTTTCCCACCCGAACCTCGTCCGTCCCGTGCGTTTGAAAAAACGGCTCCAAAACGTTGGCGGCCTGCGTCAGGGACGAGCAGGCCAGTTAGGCGGAAACTCTGGGTTTGTGTTGTGACCGCAATATGAATTAGTTTTCCGTGGTGAAGTAGCTCTCCCAGTTGTTCCGGTGTGTAGAAATCGGTTAGGATTAGAAAGCTGTCCTTAACTTACAGAGGCAGCAGGTTTATTCTCTTAACTATAAATTGTATGAAGCTTGCTGCTTAGCTCCTTTGAAGTGAAAGTCTTTTTAATGCCATCCTCTTCCTGTTTACCCCCAAAATAGATGAGGGGAATGCAGACGTATTTATTGGTTATCACAAAGCCTCATAGCTGATCGTGACAATGCTTAACATACTGCTGTTTAAGACCCTCTGACGGACAAGTGTAGACTGTTACTGCACTGATACTTCTGTGTCTTGTGCTTGAACCTATTTGAGGAATTTCACCAAACAGGAGGTGAGGAAAGGCATACACTTAAGTGTGATCATTATTTGGACTCCCACAGAGAAATGCTTTTACTTTTATAGTTTGTTAGGTTTCACTTTTGTTTCTTTTCATCCCAGTGTTTGAGATGGACTATACCATAGTAAAATACGTCATGTTTCATTGCACTGCAATGCCATTTTACTTTAGATTTAATTCCAGGTAACCATAGCTACAGTCTCCCTTAATTTTTACAGGTTATGTCCTTCGTGTCCCTTTGTAGGATGCAAAGTCTGGAATGGAGTATATGTGACTGTCTCTGCCTTTTGAGGGAAGGTGAGACTTCTCTCCCTGAGTCAGCTCCTCTCTGCCATTCCTTGCCTTCAGTGTCTGGGCTGCTAGGTGGAAATAGACCTCACCTCCCTTGGCAAGGTATCTCCCCACTGAGCCTAGAGCAGCTGCATTCCTTTTGATAATTCACGAGAAGGTCAGTAAAGCAGAATTTAATATAGAATCAGATTTTTGGGTCTCCAGCCCCTAGATGCAGCTGATATTCCTGGAGATTATGTAAATTGGAGGAAAAATTATTCTCTTGCAGAGAGGTAAATTAATTTAAGAGTTGGAACTGCCAGCTCCAAGTTGGCATTACATTGGTTGGAGAAGCAGCTGCTTCAACAAATCTCTTCTGGCCTAACTTTCCTTCCACTATAGTAACTCTACTGTGAATTATAGTGAGCCCAGCATTTCTCTAGCCAGCGTTGCCTAAGGTGGCTTGAAGGTTGACCAAACTGCTGCTGAGCTGTTTTGCAGGGAGCAAGAAGGCAGAAGCAAATTTCAAGGTAATTTAGCTCTTCTTCCATGCTGTGAGTTCTCCAGCCTGGGAGCTGTCAATATTTTGCAAGCTCGTTGCACTGCTGCCATTTCTGACAGCATGGCCATTGGTGTAAAAGCCTGCTCTGGAACTGCACTGTGCAGCACAAGCACGTATTCATGCCACTGCAGCAGCAGGAGTAAGGAGCCCAAGAGCATATCTGAAAGCAACGTCACCAGGCTTATGCTGCCATGAACAGAGCGAGCTCTGTGCCACAGATCAGGTGTGCTGCTTTCTGGTACAGGAATGGCCTGTTACAGTGCTGGATCTGTGTGTTCATAAAGTCCTTAAAGCATTGCAGTTCCAAAATAGCTTTTATGTCATGTAGCTGTAGCTGATATCTCTAGCATTGCACTCTTTTCCTCAGTCCCAACAACTTTCACTTCACCAGACATAAAAATTCAAGCAGATAAGCATTCCCTTTTGAATATTCTCAATCTTAAGTCATAGGGCACAAATAAAATAAGCATTATACCAAATTAAAGCTAGTTACATTACTGAAGAAATGTCTGTTTTTTTTTTTCCTAGATTTAAAAAAAAAATAAGTCACCATTTCGATCCTGGCTTCTGTGAATGTAGTAGTCTTCCATGTTTACTGAATACACGCATAAACAATTTAAAGGTGGTCTTTTGTTGATTTTGAGTTTTATGATTGCTCCGGTTGCGTAGTTCTTACACGATTCTTAAGGCAAAAAATTTTTCATCCTAAAATGTATATAGTTTTCAGGATTTTCATGATCAGTCTAACAATCTGAATGTTTGTGATAAATAAGCAACATGAATAACACAGGAACAGACCCATCGATACTAATGCAGACAATGATCTAGGTCTTCCATGATGCTTGAGTATATTCAGGGTTGGAGTTTTACCGGTATTTTCCTTTGCACTACTCCTCGTGCTCCACAGGGGGGTAGCAAAAGGAAATAGGAGATCTGTTAAAAGCACTTCAGCGTATTAGTGTTTACACCATCTGGTGTGGAAAGCTTCTCAGAGAAGTATTTGATGTGTAATGAAGACCACAGAGCCTCTGCTTAGTGAAGTGAAATGCTTGATGAGCCAGCTAATATAGTGGTTGAACAAATAAGGCCTCTATGAATGTGGACGTTAAGAAGAAGCTAGAGTAAGAGACAGTTGGGCATGTGTTGTGGAAGGGAGGTGTTGTGTGTTGAAGTCTGGAGGTTTTACTTGAGAAATTTTCTGTGTTTAAAAATAATAAAAAATGGTGGAACCATGCAGTAATATGTCATGCCTGAGTAGTTCCAAATATTTTTTTTTTCCATGATAAGCAACTCAGCCATGATATGAATTCTTCAACTTTGCAGACAACTGGTCACACTCGAGGGAAAAAAAAAAACCCAAACAGTAGCATTTTCTCTGTGTGTGATAAATGGTGACATTATTTTTAAATATCATTACTAAGCTTGAGGTTGTGAAGGGCCTGACAGTACCCATTCCATCCAAAGAGCTAGAATTGTCCTGAACTCAAGAGAGAACGTGGCTTGATTGAAAATTGAATTATACTTAGAAAGAGGAAAACAAGATACTTTCAATGATGAACTAGAAACAAAATTCAGATGCATTTTTCTTTAGCTGGAGTATGAAATCACAGGTGAGTTTAGACTCAGTGAGAATATATGTTTTATGTTACCTTTTTTTCTTTCCCCTTTTTTACAACAGAACTAGAACAGATGAGCAGTGAGCAAGAACAAGAAATCAGTGATTACTAAAGCATGACAGATAGGTGGTAATTGTGAGTCACTTCATGCTTCTTCGTTCCAAGTTGTATCAAAACACAACACAGGACTTTTAGCCTGATTTCCTAAGGAAATAAAATGTATTTTATTTAAGTGGCCCTTTGCTTTGCCCTCTCTTTTCCCTTTCCATAATGCTTTGAAACTGTTACTTAATTTCATAAAAATTTGGGAAAAAAGTAGTTGAAAAAACGTAGCGGGGGGGGCAAGAATCTGTTCAGTTTACACTGAGGGAAAGGTTGTGACGTGACACCACTGCCTCTACACAGGAGGTAATTAGTGACCCAGCTGCAGGCAAAGTTTGAATGAGCACATACACCTTAGGTACCAGGCGACCTAATTGTAAGCCAGCCGTGCTTGCAGCAGGTGAAATTGTCAGCAGATTCTTTTTATTTCACTTGTGAAGATGCTGTTGAGCTGTCCCCCTTTTCAGAAGTTGTGCAGAGACAACTTACAGAAATGCGGAAGTTCCTAGATCTTGGCAAGTCAACACAAAAACCTCCTAATTTTTGAAAAAAAGTTTTCACTATTTTATATGTATAATACTGTATAGTAATGCCTGGTATTCAGTGTGGCGGTTATGTATAGGAATGTTTTTCGCCATATAAACAAGAACTGTTTGTTATAATATGCGTTATACAGGTATTTCTCACTCATTAGAGGCATTCGCAAGTAACACCCTTCATTTTTGTATTGGGAATAAATGATGAATTGGCACATCTTTATGCATTTTCCATAGCTTTTCAAATTTGGTATCTTTAAAGAGGAGAATCATAGCGTAAGAAATGGGCAAGTTAAATACAGTTGTTTAAAATCAGTCATTTGAAATTTCATTTCTAGGAAACTGTGTTGGGCATATTATGTTTTATTGATCTGTAGTCTAGCCCCATCTCAAGCAGAAAATACATTTTGTAGCTGCCTAGTTAGTTTTTCAGACATACTGTTAGATAGATTGTAATCTCAAGAATACTAATATATACTTTTCTGTGTAAGATTGGAATTATTGGTGGAACTGGCCTGGATGATCCAGATATCTTAGAAGGAAGAACAGAAAAATATGTTGATACTCCTTATGGCAAGGTCTGTATAACCTTTTTTTTTGTTACTGAGACTTTTTGCTGTTTTTAAAGATGTTTGTATGCTTTAAGAATTTTCAGACTGTTAAATGAATGCATAAAGGAGTTACTGTCACAAGACTATTTCCTTTTCATTGCCATGTGTTGTGGGATTCTTAGTTTGTAGAAACAAGGTGTTACAAAGATGATGTGCAAAGGAGACTATACCTCTTTTTGTTTGTAGATTGGATGAATTTACAAATTCAGTCCTGAATTTGCAGTCAAGACGGATAAACCCTCTCTTTCAAATTTGTGCTGCTCTGTGACCTGTAGTATATGTCAGATCGCTCCAGGAACCTTTCTGAATTGCTGAAAACTGTCCTTGAGGTATATAGGCCTCCATTTTCCCTGTAACCACTGAATTATGCTTTATGTACCAATGGTCTCCTTACAGTCATGTTTATAACCACATAATCTGAAACTGTTTTGAAACTGAAGGTCTGAAACCATTTTTGTGGCATGGGTATTCATCACCAACTCTCCTTCGCATTGCTACAGCCCTTTTCCTCAGCAAAAGGGAGTGGAGGCTAGGGGTGTTGCTCTATACACAGTGCCAAGTGCGTTGTGAAGGGCAATTCCTGCCCCAAAGCATTTATAGTAGGAACAGACAAGACAAAGGATGAGGGAGTGTTGTAGGTAGGAAATCAAGGGGGAGAGAGGTTCTAGTTGACAAGGGAAGTTTATAGAAGAACTGAATCTCAGATATTCTGTAATGTTATAAGTCCAGGGGAGTCTGGGTGCTTTACAATTGCCATTGGAATTACATCTTACGAAATGTACCAGTGTAAGCTAGTATACTTACAATAAAACATCTGACATGTGGTAGCAAGAGCCATTTTATGGGTAGAAGCTTGCCAGAAAGCTCAGCACTGTGGTGTGTGATTGAAAATCTGAATCCATGCCTCCAGTCAAAATTATTTAAGGGGGAAGAGCATAAAGAGTAAACAGAGTTTGTGTGCGCACCATTCAAGAAGGGGAAGGAGATTAAGATTAAGGGAGGAGGAAACATAATCAGAAAAATGCATTTGGCTTTTCCACCATCCTTCAAAATCTGTTAACAAACTGCAAGAGAATGAAGGGAATTCACCTCCTCTGTTTCCTGTACCCTGCTCTCCAAATGGTAGCCAATATTGGTCTGAAGAAGAATCCGCTGGCTAAACCAAAGCAGTTGCCATTGCATTCCCTATTTTTTGAGTCATGGATGGCCACAACTTGGCTGTCTGGAGGCTGTTCACAAAGCAAAAATAGCATTGTTCTTGTAGCAGATACTAACTGAAGCCTTCATATCCAGAAAGGATGAACACTCTTCTCCTCCCTCACAGGGATCTGTTCAGATCGGAGTTAAGGGCACAGTGGCAGCACAGCATTTGGAGGGCTGTTCTGTCACAGCTCTGGGATGCAACAGGATTTGGGTGGCTGAAATTCTGCAGTGCGGTAGGTGGCCTACAGCAGGGTTTAGTATTACTGAGAAGAGTAGGAGTACCTGCAGGATGTCTCCTCCACAAGGGAGGTGAATAAAGCTTCCTCAGTCATGCATCTTTGGTCAGTACGGAAGGCTTTTTTAAATTTCATTTAGGAAGCAGCTTAGCTACTGTCTTTTTTTCTGTGTTCTTTGCAGAATGCAACGTGAATGGGGAAGATAAATCTTGATTGCCTGTTGCGGTTTGTGAGAAACCTTGATCAATGGACTGGCTGTGACTGAGCTTGTGTATTATGAATTTAGCATAGGCTCAGCTTAAAAAGCTTATGAATTATTCTGTCTCTGTGTATGGGGGGAGAGGAGGGGTAGAACTGTGATGTAATGGTAGGAACCCAAGTGTGGATTCTAGGTACTGTGGTGAGCTGAACTGGGACTGTTAAGCTGACCTGGATCGAAAACTGCAACTTCGTGGGCTTCTGTGTCTGTGAAAGGGAGCACAGCCAAACAGGAAGCTTTTGCCCTTACCTTTGCTGGCCTGTCTCTCTTCTCTCTGCCTGTAGATCTGAACTCGCTAAGAACTTAGGCCATCAGTCTGATGATTGTTTCATGTAGATTCACTCCTGCACAGAATCCCATTAACTTCAGTGTTTGAATGCAGTTTGCATCCTCATTGAGCAACTGGTGAATCAGCCTTAGTGTAAGATGTGTGGGGCTTAGACCACAAGTTACAGTGGCATAAAGTGCATTGAGTGGGTCAAGTTGACGGGCTTCAACTGAAGCAGAAACAAACCTCACAAATTTAATTGGTATCATTAGGTGGATCAATGTTTGCTTATTTTGCTGCTAGGACTTCTTAGCATTCAGGAGGGAGGTGTTATACAGCCTGCCTCTCTCATTTTAGAACAACAGAGATGAGAGAGGTCGCTATTGCCAAATGCGAAAGGGCAAATGGGAACTTTTTTTAAAGTGTGCTTGGAAAAGTTTAGAATTTTGTGGTTTATGTTAGTATTTTTTTCTAAAGGTGTGTCTTGTTCTTGATTCTTACTGAAATAAAACCAAATTGGGATTTGTCTGCCATAAAAACGCTTTTTCATAAAGCTGTGACATCAACAGAGAGAGAATCTGTCTGAAATTTTAAGAGGTAAAGGTCTTCATCTAAATAAACTGTTCAGAACTTTGTGGTTTTTAATTGCTGAGAGAATTAGAGATGCAACATCAAGCCTATTTAGTTCAAGCAAAACTAGGAAGAATGAAAACGAATGCCTGAATGCCAAAAAGAAAATGCAAGGCATAGTTTAAAAAATGTATGTCCATTTCATTCTATGCTGTAAAAATGCAGAGTGTACAATTCTACTTTCCTTACATTTTGGTTTTTAATTCTGAAATTTCTTGGCAAGGACATAGCCAGAAGACTTTTAATGGACAACCTTTCTGGTGGTGACGTTCCTTGGCACCTTTGATATTTGACAACAGCAAAACAGATGTTTCTTTAATGCTGTTTCTTTACCTTTAGAAGCAGAAAAATAGCTTACATTTTGTTCATATAGAGTCCTTGAATCGTCTTCTGCTTTGGCCTTCTTGAATCATAAGAATCATTCAATAACAAAACTTACATCATTTGGGAATGTGGGGATATTTTTTTCAGGTGAAATATGGAAAAGTTGAAAGGAAACTGGCTGGTATGACAATTTTTGCAATTAAATGTATTGACATTGGTCCTTCCATGATCTTTCAAGTTACATTAGTAATACTAGTGAAAATGCAGTATGTTATTTTTTTTAAAAATAAATATGCTTACAGCTATTAATATTCCAGCCTTCTTTTCTCCCTTGTCCACTTCCACCATTTTCATTGCATCAAAAATTTGATGTTCTATGGAAAATACCCTAAAACTTTTTGGGATTCCATCTCCAGATATGGAAAATACTGTTGTCTTAAATGCTGTTGCAAGTAATTATCTTATTCTATAGCTCCCTCATTGAATTTTGAAGCTGCTAATAAAACTTTGTTCAGAATGTACTTTCAGTTAGATTGTTCTGCTTTCTGGATGACAGAAGTTGGTTCTGAATCGCTTTTGCCCAAATCGGCAAAATATCTTCCTGTTCTAGAAAATTATTTTAGGTGCTCCCCTCTTTTTGGTCATAGGTATATCTGGCAAACAAAACTGGGCGGGGGTCCACCTTGCAAATGAGCTTTGTATGCTTGCATCAGGAAAATCAGACCATGTGACATAACACTGAAGCTCCTTTTCTGCCTCCCCAGGATGATGTACATCATTTGTTACCTAAACTAGATCACAGGTTAGATGAAGGCTTGGGGAACCTATGAAATACTTTTCCATGTCAAGTTTTCCTTAGACTATTATTTGGCTTGTTCATTCTATTTTGTCTTCCAGCTCGCTTCTGAGGTGAGACCAAGGAAAATATTAATTCTGTAAGCACCACGAGAACAATACTTTATGTGTATTTACGTTGCAGACAAAGGGGTTTTATTTCAGTTTTTTATTACTGTCATAATTTAGGGTTAACTGTCCAATGTTCTTTGCTTCCTTTTCTGTTCTGCAACACTGAGTAATATACATCTGACTTGGATTTTGTGGAAGGGGGAAGTAGTTAAATATGTGTATGAATTATTAATGGTTGAGAACTTTTTATTGGGCCTTTTATTAAATCCAGCTTTTAAAATACTGCGTTACAGCTTTAAATTCAGATTGTTCCATTGGAAGTTTTTATTATTTTATCAGCATTTCAAAGCTCCTGACTACAGCTGAGATAAGAGTAGAGAGGTACAGCACTGGAAAGAACTTGGGGGAGAAAGAGCGGAACAGAAGCATACACTAGCTCTGTTAAGTGGTTAACACATAGTTTGGAATTTCTGTATCTTTCACTTGCTTGTAACTCTACACATGCTGATTTATCCTTATTCTTTTCTTAAACTGTCAGTTCATCATTTAGCAGAGCATTCTTTGTTCCAAAGCTTTCTTTTTTCTCTGCCATGTTTCTAGGAATCATGTGCAAGACAGGTATTCAGGCAGTCACCTGGAAGATGCCCTGAATTTCATGTTCTGTGGAAATCTGTATAAAGATGACAACTGGTCCTGTTACAGACAGCCACCCTGAAGCCTTTTGAAGTGACTAGGATGGCAGCAGATAGGGAAGGAAACCGTGGCTGCTGCAACTAGGTTTTGAAACCTGTTGGATTTCAAAGCTGTACATTCTTACTGTGTCAGCTGTGTGTGCCTGAAGTCAGTGGAGTTCCGTGGTGGGGATGAATATCAAATAGCAGTTAAATTGCACCTTTCTACCCCAAATCTTTTGGAACTTGATAGAAACTTTAATGTATTGCTTACAATAAACTTGAGTCTGTCACTTGTAAAGCAAAGGGTCCAGTCTTCATCTTATTTTTATAGGAGGCAAGGAATTTGGGCTGAAGTCCTCTTTAGTTTTTAGGAGTATTTTTGTATCCTGTGGTTAGCTAAGTTGCATGTTTATTACTTCACACAGCAAATGTGTGCTCTCTAAACAAAACAAACTCAAAAAACAAAACCTCAAATGCTAATTATTGTGAGCCGTCATTGCTATGGAATGTTGCAACATCAAAATGCCTCGGCAACTGGACAGCAAGGTTTTCGCCCTGTGTGAAATTTCACTTTTAAAGCCGTGTCTGGTTTAGAAGAGTATGTGTAAAGTAAGGTAAGTAGATTAAACATTTAAGTGTCAATAGGTTAATATTAAATGGGGACTTTTAAAAAGAAGGCAGAATACACTACAGTTCTAGAAATAAATATTTTGGAACATTCCCTTTATAAAAAAAAAAAAGGAGGTAAATCTGTGTCTGGCAGAATTTAAACCTAGGAGATTGAGTAAATTATGGTGCTTTGAAGAGATTTCACATTAAAAATTACCAAAAAGACCTGTGCAATACAGAGTAGAAAGTGGTGTTTTTATTAGAAATTGTATCTCTAAAATATAACTATATGGGAGTCACATATTACTTTATTCTAGACCTCTGCAAGTTTTCATGTGTAAAACTAAATTAATCATGCAGCTAGCATTAAAATACAAATAAAATTATATCAAGTAGCAGGCAACAGAACATTTCTAAATGCAAATGTGTGAGTCCTTCCAGACACTGGCAAACTTGTGATTAGTAAATAAGTCATAATTTCGTTCATACCTGTTTCAGCTTTAAATACCAGGGCATGGAAGGAGAGATTGCCACAGAGTGACTTCCAGCTTACTTAAAGTTTCTTCTACACTGCAGTAAAAACAGTGAAATGCATACAGTTCTGAATTGAGCAGAAGTAGCACATTCAGCTGCACCACTGTTCAGCACAAATGCAGTTTAGCATCTAATTAAACAGAGGCCTTACATTTTTTAACTAAAAGGCAAGCTAGAAGCATTGTGTATTTCAGATCCCTGATGAGTGTATCCCAGGAGCAGAACACAGCCCACAGAGCAGTTAATTTGTTGTAGTGGGGGTTGATGACTTGGGGGCTGCCCCGTGTGGGCAATATGACCATCTCTAAGGCAGGGCGCATGTTCCAGCTGGGCAGCCAAAAACTAAATGCTGCAGCTTCCCAGCTGGTTGGTTAGTCAGGAGGAATGCCTGTTCTCATTGTATAGCTGTGAGAGGAGGGCACATGCTGTCCTCCAGTCCCTGGGCTGACCAAATACAACACTACTTCTGCCACTAGTGTACCAGAAGTTCTCTGTCATATCACAGTTCACTTCCCAAAAGAGGGACTCCCAGCAGCAGGGAAGAGGGAGTTTATCGGGAAGCTGGGGGGGAGTTAAGGGTGGGTTGGAGAAGTCTAGAACATGAGTGTGAGCTAGGGGGCCATGGTAGAAAGGGGACAGAGAAGAGAATGGGGAGTGTTATGGAAACGGACAGATTAAATGTGATCTCTGTTAGGAGGAGGCTTTTAGTAGGGAGCGGCACCTGTTTAGCAAAAAGCAACGAAAATTTACGGGAGAGAGTGAGACCTGCTAACTGGTTTAAAGCCAACATGTATATGCTTCTTTTTTCATTTTTGTGTGGCACTCTTTAAAATACTGTTCCAAAGTATTTGAAAGTATTATGTTTCAAGCCCTAAAGAGTTGCAATATTAATGGTCGTATGAACACAGAAAAATTGTGATAATCCTCCTAGAGTCAAGTTTGATCTTCCTCTTCCAGGCTGTTTTACCAATCTGTCATATCAAATTACAGGCTTATTCTGAGCTGAAGAAAATGTGAGACGGCAGTGGTAACCAGTATTTCCTTTCATAACTATCCTGCTTATTTTTAAGTAGCAATTAAGGATTCTAATGTGATTGTCAGGCTGTAACTCATTCTTACTTGCTTGTTTTGCAGCCATCGGATGCTTTGATATTGGGAAAGATAAAAAATGTGGACTGTGTGCTGTTGGCAAGGTAAATGAGCATTTTAAGAGGTTTTATATTATGTGCCTTAAAGTCTTCTCAAAAGTTTTTCTTTTTACATTAGGTGAACTGAATTTTTACTCTGACTTTATCTTGCTTGGTGTGGCTGCTAGCAAAGTCCAGCAGAAGTCTGGGGTTTTCCCTGAACAAATTTTAGGCGGCAAGGACTGAAAGTATTAAAAATACTGTCTAGGTTAGGAAAGAGAAATCCAGCGGGAGGTGCTGCCCTAGGAGGAATGGCGACCTGCAAGGTTGCCTGCTCAGGTAGTAGGTAGGTTTTGCCTGATAACCTCAGTAATCCGTCTGCTCCCTGTGTTTGCAAATTTCCTTTGTGAAACTGGGAAATTGCCTGCTTCCAGATGAACTCTATCTCTGGTACCGCTGCAGACTCTTCCAGATCATTCCCTTTGATTATTGAGTCCTCTGGCTATTACCTTTATTACTTAGGAGGCTGCATCCCATGTAGTTCTTCCTTCCTGGATCATTTTTATTCAGATATCTCTTACCATACTCAGAAGAGACTCTGGAAGCAGGATTGACAAATGAGTGCATGGAAATTTCACACTGATGTAACAGTGGATATCTAGAACCAATGTGCTACTAGGTTAAGAATACTAGCACTTCTCAGCATCAGAACAGCATGGGCAGAGCCAGGTACTGATAACGGGGTGCATCAGCAGTCCCAGACAAGTCGAGACGATGAATCAAGTCCAGTAATCATCCAGGGAGTCCAGGCAGGAGCAGTAGGAGATGGGGCCCGAGACAGGGCTGGAGACAAGGCTGCAGCATGTGTCCAAAGTCAATCCAGAAAACAGGTCTGGAGACGAACTACAGCATAGGTCTGAAGGCCATCCAGGAGACAGGGCTGGGGACAGGCACACCTGTGACATAGCTCAGGCCAGGAGTGAAGGCTGGGGTCTGAGCTTGGAGATGGGAGCACCTAGGCTCATGGGCACTGGGTGTTTGGGTGGAGGCCCAGGGTGAGTCCACCCAGGGTAATTACGACCCAGTGGTGCACACGGGGCCCTGCTCTTTTCATGCCAGTATTTTTCTGTTAAGCTGGTGACTGCTACCATCTGTGCAACTACATTTTTATCTGGTTTTACTTTTCTTCTCTTGCATGGAGTTTACTCATGTATTTTGTTACAGCGGGACAACATTTTTCTCATTTTCTTAAATGATAAGTCAAGGTCTCATAGCTGTGCTGTACCAAGGTAGGCCTTGGGCTACAGATGGCTGAGCAACTAGGCTCCGATTTACATCCTCACTGGGATTCATGACCATTTACATACAACCCCTGTGAGTTTACTGTTGGGGCTAAGATACCTGCAATTCACTTTGTGTTTTGAGAAAAATAAGAGAGTTGCTCGTGATAGCCAGATTTAAAAAAGAAGGGCATGCATATCCTAGAAGAGGATTATGACAACAACTGCAACATTAAACAATAAATCTACATGCCTAGTAGCTTATCAGAAATGCTAATGACAACATGGGAATCCTGCCTGACAGTGCGTGGTCATGTGGTATGCAACTCCCAGTTTCCAGTTGATCAAGTTCTTAAGACCTTTTGGTCTCTGTGAAAGAATCAGTTGGGAAATTAAGTTCCTTCTTGCTTCTTACATAGTTGAAAATAATTTTCAAATGTGTTTAATCACTATGTGAGTGATGTACCTCTGTAGCGATGACAGAGATAACACTAAAGCTTGTGCTTATAAGACTAAGTATTTCCTGTCTTAGTGAAAAAATGTACTGCAGCAGTGTGAAACATTCTTCTAATTTATGAAAGCTGTCAGATCATTTTAAAATCAAAGAGAAAAATGTGATGATTCTACTGTTTTCTTTGGGAAGGTGACAGCTCAAAACAGTGTGTTCTTTCTGTTTTTAATTTCCTGTGATTTGCTGCTGTTTTCTGTGTAGGAGAATACAAACTGCACTTCTGAGCAGAAAATTTGTAGAGGTGTATATAAATCTTACAAATTTGGTGTAGTGTATGGAAGATTTAATTTGCTACACCTGAGTTTTCAGAATCTGTGAAACTGACTTAAAAAATTCAGAGAAAAATGCATGCTTTTTGTACTCTTGAAGCTGCTAAAAGTATATTCAGATTGTATTTTCAAGATTCTTTTCATTACAGTCTTGAACTTAAAAATTTTGCATTTAAAAAGAAACTACACCACTACTTCTTAAATCAAATACAGAGAGAACCTTAATACAGGTAGGAAAACAAGCTACACTGGAAGTAGCTGAACTGATCGGTTCCGTTTCCAGTGGGAGAAGGGAAGCAATTTTAGTGTGATTTATTTTACCCTTTTGCAACATGTATCTTTGCAGACATGGAAGGCATCATACAATTATGCCATCAAACGTCAATTACCGTGCCAATATCTGGGCATTAAAAGAAGAAAATTGTTCACATGTGTTAGTGACTACTGCCTGTGGTTCATTACAAGAGGAAATACAACCTGGTGATCTTGTCATAATTGACCAGTTCATAGACAGGTGAGTAATATTAATTGTGTTCTTAGTTCTGGGGGAGAAAAATGAGGACAAGTGGGGTTAAACCATATAATAAACTTGTAGTGTTAAATTAAGTTTTTCTGGAATGAGGTGATAGCCTCAGTTCTTATGGCAAAAAGTGAGATTCATACAAGTCATGATAGGAAACAGGAATGAGATTACAAGAAGTTCACCTCTAACAGCCATAGAAGAAATACCAGGCTTTGAAGAATGGCCTCAAATAAACTAAAGTGTGGCTCCTTGGGAAGAGTCTTCTGAAGAGATCTCCTACCCTCAGATGTGGGGGAGGAGCATGGATAAGAGCACAGGCTGTTCTAAGTTTTAAGAAGAATCTGAAATGAGATGGAGAGGTGCAAGAAAGCATAGTAGGAGCCAGGTCGGAAAATATGTGCAGTAATAATGAGGCTCTACAGAAGAGAGACCAAATGCAACACAGTGGGAGAAGAGAGGAGGTCGTTTTGAAACAAGGAGAGATGCTAACATTTTTGATTTGCTAAGAATCATAAGGAGGTAAAATTTTTCCAAGTCTGTGTACTCCAGTCAGTCCTCCCCTCCTTGATTATCTGATGTTCAGAAAAATTCAAGCAAAGAGAGAGAAAAAAAAAAGCTACATTTAAAGATCACCAACTACACCAAATTTTTCAAGAATATAATTGCACATTTTAAGAGGTAAATTTATTATTACTACTTACAGGCGTACTATATCTGGAGTTCTTATTGGTATTCCACCCAATTTTAAGTGTTTGGAATGGTTTATGCGGCTTTTTTGTGCTTTCGTGAGGCTGCTGGCAATATTTCATTGCCAACTGAACATGTATACCTAGCTTTGTTCTCTGTAGTGCAGTGCTATTCAATTTTGACTTACTGACATTTTTTGTGTAATTGAAATGCTTTTTCTTGTAAGAGAATATGTTTTAAGTACAGCATATCTAAATGACTAAGTACCCTGTAGGAGCAAGCCCCATATAAACTGCTTCCTGTTATACTAGAGTTGATTTATGGGTGGAGAGCAGCTGTATTGCTGACAACGATTGTCTTTTTTTTGTTTTGTTTTTTTTTTTATTTTTTGCAAGTCTAAAAGTATTTAGGCTGATGACTTTGTTTATACAGGTTAAATAATAATCATCCTTATTCTGCCAGTACTACTTTGAAATAAATAATTTAGTATCAATATTGATTTATGTAGCAAAGATATTAAATGTACTCGGATATATGCTTTGGATGACTGCAAGTAGAGTAGTGGTTATTTTGACAGCATTATAATCTAGCAGGTAGGTGAGGGGAGCTTAACTGTGCTACGCTGTGAATTGCATGCATGGTAAGAAGTAGCCTCTGGCCCAGAGAGCCTGGAGTTTTAAAACAGAAACAGTTGGAATGATTGCAGAATTATTATCTGCTACGGATGAGGGGTGGAAGTATGGAGGAACTAACTCTTGCAGAGGTCAGGCAGAAGAACATTAACAGAGCCAGGAAATGAACCGAGATACGAAATCTGAGACCATCCTTCATCCAAAATGTCATTATCAAAATTAACAATTCATTTTGAAGCTAGCTAATCTCTTCCCACAGCTTTAAATTTCCCAGCACTTGCCAGTCAGCATCATAACTTCTAAGCTGGAAAGGAAATAATCAGCTAGGTTAAGTTTGGGTTTTAAGAACATGTCCCTTTCAAGAAGAAGAAAAAAAATGTTGTAGAACAAATCGGTATATTTATCTGATGTGAATATGACTTGAAAGGACAGGGATCATGTACATTGCAGCAAAGAAGGCAAATAGTATCCGGGGCTGCATTAGTAGGTGTGTTGCGAGCAGGTCAAGGGAGGTGATCCTTATTCCCCTCTACTCAGCACTGATGAGGCCACACCTGGAGTACCATGACCAGTTCTGGGCTCCCCAATGCAAGAGGGAAATGGACATACTGGAGGAGGTCCAGCAAAGGGCTACAAAGATGCTGAAGGGACTGGAGCATCTCCTATGAGGAAAGGCTGAGAGATCTGGAGCTGTTCAGCCTGGAGAAAAGAAGACTCAAGGGGAGATCTGAGCAATCCATATAAATACTTGAAGGGAGGGTGCAAAGAGACAGAGCCAGGCTCTTTCCAGTGGTGACCAGTGACAGGACCAGAGGCAGTGGGCACAAACTGAAACACAGGAGGTTCCCTCTGAACAGTAGGGAACACTTACACCTGTGAGGATGACCGAGCACTGGCACAGGTTGCCCAAGGAGGTGGTGGAGTCTCCCTGTTTGGAGAT
The DNA here is from genome assembly GCA_031468815.1 of Morus bassanus. Taxonomy (NCBI): domain Eukaryota; kingdom Metazoa; phylum Chordata; class Aves; order Suliformes; family Sulidae; genus Morus; species Morus bassanus. The sequence continues at coordinate 18,023,342 of CM062600.1, read as the reverse complement.
ATTCAAAAGCTGCCTGGACGTGGTCCTGGGCAACTAGTTCTAGGTGGCCCTGCTTGAGCAGGGGGTTGGACCAGATGACCTCCAGAGGTTACTTCCAACCTCAGCCATCCTATGATTCTGTGATCTGTGTCTTTATTTAGAGTTTATACAGATGGTCACCAGTAGTAATGGCATAGCCCATATATGAACAGTGTTTCATTTGGGCAACTAAGTTTTCATTTTGATGTAGAAGAATGGGAACTTGTGGGGACTTGTTTCATGGCTCTAGGAAACCGAAAAGCTTCTCAGAAAAGCTGAGAATATTTCAGTGTGGAAATCAATATGTAATATGAATTTTAAAATCATTACTAGCTTGTCCTTTAGTTCAGAAAACTGACAAATAGTAGTCTGTTTCATTTGACACTTTGATTTCTGTCATAAGTCTTTTTCGCTCATGGTCTTTGCCAGTGGATGTTAGGTTGCTGGTTCTTTGGAGGTAGGGTCTGCACTTTTGCCTTTCACAGGGGTGTATCATGGGTAAGAGTGATCGCATTATATATCATAAATCATTAAGAATTATGAATCATTATGGGCTTCTACAGGTATGTCAACCAGAAAATGAAGGTTAAAGAAAGCATAGCCCCCTGACGAACAAGAATGGCGACCTAGTACCAACAGACGAGGAGAAGGCTGAGGTAGTCAACAACTTTTTGGCCTCGGTCTTCACTCGTAACCTCTCTCCTCACCCCTCCCGAGTCGATGGACCACAAGATGGGGACCAGGGTGGGTAAAGCCCCTCCCGCTGTAAGGGAAGATCAGGTTCATGACCACCTGAGGAACCTGAACATACACAAGTCTATGGGACCTGATGAGATGCATCCCAGAGTTCTGAGGGAATTGGCTTATGTAGTTGTGTCGTGGTTTACCCCCGGTCAGCAACTAAGCCCCACACAGCCACTCACTCACCCCCCCAACCCCTGTGGGATGGGGGAGAGAATCGGAAGGGCCAGAGTAAGAAAACTCATGGGTTGAGATAAGAACAGTTTAATAATTAAAATAAAACAGCAATAATAATAACAATAATAATATAATGAAAAGGAAAATAATGAGAGATGAAACCTTGGAAGAAAGAAAAAACCGAACAGCAAGTGCTGCAACCGTTCACCACCCACCGACTGATGCTGCCGGTCCCCAAGCCACGATCGCTGCCTCCCCCAGCCAGTTACCCTCAGTTAATATACTGGGCATGACATCACGTGATATGGAATACCCTTTGGCCAATTCAGATCAGCCCTCTTGGATGTGCCCCCTCCCCTCCCAGCTTCTTGTGCACCTGGCAGAGCATGGGAAGCTGGAAAAGTCCTTGACTAGTGTAAGCACTACCTAGCAACAACTGAAACATTAGTGTGTTATCAACATTATTTTCCTACTAAGTCCAAAACGCAGCACTATACCAGTTACAGTGAAGAAAATTAACTATCCCAGCTAAAACCATGACAAGTTGCCAAGCCACTCCATGATATTTGAAAAGTCATGGCAGTCAGGTGGAGTCCCTGGGGACTGGAAGAAGGGAAACATTGTGCCCATCTTTAAAAAGGGTAGAAAGGAGGACCCTGGGAGCTACCAACCTGTCAGCCTCACCTCTGTGCCTGGGAAGATCATGGAACAGATCCTCCTAGAAGCTACGCTAAGGCACATGGAAGACAGATGATTCAAGGCAGCCAGCATGGCTTCACCAAGGGCAAGTCCTGCCTGACCAACCTCGTGACTTTTTGTGATGGAGTGACTACATCAGTGGGCAAGGGAAAAGCAACAGATGTCATCTGTCTGGACTTCTGTAAGGCCTTTGACACAGTCCCCCACAGCATCCTTCTCTCTAAATTGGGGACATATGGATTTGATGGGTGGACTGTTTGGTGGATAAGGAATTGGTTGGATGGTCACATCCAGAGGGTAGTGCTCAATGACTCAATGTCCAGATGGAGACTGGTGACGAGTGGTGTCCCTCAGGGGTCCGTACTGGGACCAGTACTGTTTAATATTTTCATCAATGACATAGTGGGATCAAGTGCACCCTCGGCAAGTTTGCAGATGACACCAAGCAGAGCGGTGCAGTTGACACACCAGAAGGATGGGATGTCATCCAAAGAGACCTGAACAAGCTGGAGAGGTGGGCCTGTGAGAACCTCATGAGGTTCAGCAAGGCCAAGTGCAAGGTCCTGCACCTGGGTCAGGGTAATCCCCAGTATCAATACGGGCTGGGGGATGAAGGGATTGAGAGCAGCCCTGTGGAGAAGGACTTGGGGGTACTGGTGGATGAAAAGCTGGACATGAGCCAGCAATGTGTGCTCACAGTCCAGAAAGCCAACCATATCCTGGGCTGCATCAGAAGGAGCATGGTCAGGAGGTTGAGGGAGGTGATTCTGCCCCTCTGCTCTGCTCTGGTGAGACCCCACCTGCAGTGCTGCATCCAGCTCTGGAGCCCTCAGCAAAGAAGGACATGGAACTGTTGGAGAGGGTGCAGAGGAGGCCACAAAAATGATCTGAGGGCTGGAGCACTACGAGGACAGGCTGAGAGTGTTGGGGCTGTTCAGCCTGGAGAAGAGAAGGTCTCCAGGGAGACCTTACTGCGGCCTTTCAGTGCTTAAAGGGGGACTATAAGAAGGATGGGGACAATCTCTTTAGCAAGGCCTGTTGTGACAGGACAAAGGGTAATGGTTTTAAAGTAAAGGAGGGTAGATTTAGACTGGATATAAGGAAGGAGTTTTTTACAATGAGGGTGGTGAAACACTGGAACAGGTTGCCCGGAGACGTGGTGGAGGCCCCCTCCCTACAAATGTTCAAGATCATGTTGGACGGGGCTCTGAGCAACCTGATCTAGTTGAAGATGTCCCTGCTTATTGCAGGGGAATTGGACTAGATGACCTCCAAAGGTCCCTTCCAACCCAAAGCATTCTATGATCCTATGAAAACAGTGCTACTGACAGGAAGATCATTTTATGGGACAAAATAGATTAATTGCCCACCAAAGTCTGAAAAGATGCAATTTTTCTGAAATACCTTCTCATGTAAGGTCAGGGTCCTGAAAACAAACTATGTCAGCAGTCTTGGAAAGAAGGCACTGGGTAAAGCTGCAGAAACAGTTGGTTGTTTTTGTTGAAATGTACCCTGGCTTCTATACAGTGATTAACCTATGCCAGGCACCTATGTAGTGAAAGAGGCTTGGGTCTAGATGGGAAGGATTTACTTAAGTTGCTCTTAAAATCAGTGCCTTCTAAGTGGCCAGGTACCTTTTGGTATCTCAATACGGAGCACATCATGATTCTCCTTTCGGGTATGAAGCAAGAAGAAAGAACAGTGAATGGGAATGGGAGAAGAGCTAGAATTGAGCAGAAAGCTGTAGGCAGCAGTTGTAATTTGCTCCCCTTGGGCATTCACACTGTGGTGTTAATGACAAGATCTCATATATAGAGTTGTGTAGGACTTCTGCCTAGTTTAGGGCATAGGTTTGACTTACAGTGGGGAGCATCGAATAGGTGTAATTAGAACTATATAGCATTTCCAAACTTTTGAGAGCTTAATTCTGCAGATCATTAGCACTCCTAGTAAGTGCTTGATTTCATATATAGAGTCTCTGCTTTCTTCATGCTTGTCTATTAGTGTGTGTTTAAACAATAAAAGACACATTTTGTTAAATAAGTACCACAATATTTACATGGTGTTCTCTCTACTTCCAAATGCAGAAGTAACCACAGGTACTATTATGGGCTACAACAGTTGTTCTCTTCTTTGAAATAAGTGACTAAAAATAAATCTGGAATAATTTTTTTTATGCCTTTGGCTCCTATTAGTTTATTACAGCACTGTTAGTCACCTGACTGGATCAGACTGATCAGGGGTTTTTTGATACTTTCTGTTTGGTTTGCTGCTGCTGTTTGCTTGGAAAAGAAAAGTAAGAATGTAACTACTTACTTGGATGACTCAGCTCAGTCAGGAAGATGCAGAAAATAGCTTCATTAAAGAAATACTGTAACAGTTGCCAACTTTATTGTTTGAATTCTTTGTGACATACACCACTACAATTATTACAGTATTGTTAACACTGTGTAAAATTTTCGTGGGAGAATTTTCTTTAAGTGTCCCTGAAGAGGCAGAGCATGCTGAGACTGCTTTTTATCCAGCAGATGCCAGTGTGAATTTTCATTTTGTTCTTTAATTACTAATAGCTTGTTGATAATTCAGCACTACTGGAAGAAAGGGGAAGGCGATGATGCAAGTGGTAGAGAACTGTTCATCACAGACGGAAATGATTGATTTGTTCACTTATTTGAGTTGGATTTTGCTTCCTAGCATTAGTCATAGTCAGCATTGCCAGAAAATCTTGTGTTACTGTGATAAAATCAAAATGAAGGAGCGAAAGCCACCTTACTGTCTGATTAAAAGTGTGACTATTGCTGCAGGGTGGGGAATACAAACTCTAGGCACACCTTCAAAATTGCAGTACATGCAGCTTTGAATTTGAAAAAGCAGTAAGGGCAAGGCAGGCACAGCAAAACTATGCAACAGTGCAAAGGTTTGCTTGCCCTCTGGGTACCACTGAGCTTGATACACAAGTGATTATGCATAGAAACTTATGTGCCCCTTTCCCAGGGAAAGAATTCCCTTTTCTCCTGTACCGCTATCCACTGTTCGGCACAGAGGCAGCATGAGGGTCTGGTGGGGGTTCTCCTTAGAGCCCTACAGAGGTCAGATGGACAGCAGGAGCTATGCAGCGCTGGCTCTTGGCTGTTTGCTTGCAGTTACCAGTCCAATGCTTTCAGGTGCTGCTTCTGATCTCTCCCACTGGGGGCACCTCTGTACCTTCCCTTCATGCTATCCTTGATCCGTCTGGATTGTGCGCTTCTACTACAAATACTGTGGCTAGTTTCTAGGCAGGCACTTGGTGACTTCTTCCTGTTTTAATGTAAACAGGCCAGCAATTGTATAACATTCAGTCATGCTCTGTTAAGCAGGCTCTCCTTCTGATGGAGGGCATGCGGACTTCTCCACATTTAAAACTGTGAGATCTAAGGAGCAGATTGTCTTTGAAGAGTGGCTGTTGAGTTCCATATTTCTTGTTTCCTGCTGGATCTATAAGGAGTCAGTCAGGGTACATGGGGAAGGTCTTGAAATTCCTGTAATGAGAGGAGCCTTAGGCAGATACTGTCATTTCCGCTCTGGCTCTTGGTCTCTGTGAGAGTAAGGCAAGGAAAGCATCTCTGATTCTGTAACCTTTATTCTCTCTGCAAGAGATACAGAGGAACAGTATTGCAGCAGTGAAAATAATGTGCTGCTGCCCTGTACCTTGCAGGCAGGTGAGCGCAACAGATCAGGATGGCCAACTCCTGACTTGAGTAGCAGGGGTGCAGAAAGGAGGAGAGGCTAAAAGGCATTCCTCTGTGCCATCCATGGCTTCATGGATGGCAAGAATCAGAGTTTGGTTCAGGTCTGCCTTTATTCTCACCCTAAGCCTAGCAATATACAGACGCATCAGCTGGCCACATACCGAATAGCTGTGGCCTTTGCAGAGTTGCAGCCTTCCATGCAGAAGAGAAATTATTGCACTCTGAGTGCAAACACGTGGTCCCTTGCTCAGAGCAGTCATAGTTCTTACCATTGCTAGTTATTCCCATGCAGTTTGTATGTATGGTGCTGAATATAGTGGGATTTCTTTATTAGACCATGTAGTGATGTGGCCGTTCTCTCCAAAGAACATAGGGTATCTGAAAGTCAGAGATGAATAGTTGTATATATGTGATCTTTCCTCAGGGCTTTTCTGAGTGAAAGGGCTTGACTAACAACATCTGAAATACTGTAATGCAGGAAATAAATTATGACTTTTGCCATTTCCTCCAATTCTAAATAATTCATTAGCAGACACTGAAAAAAGTGCGTAAAATCAGATACATGCTATTTGTAGCTCTTCAATATCCCGTAAAGGAAAAACTAGTATTAATGTTTCAACTGATTTTAACAGCTGTATCCCATTTTGCATATGTTTTTAATTTGCTGATCTCTTTTCCTATTTTTTAATCTCATCCGTAAGGCTACCCTATTGGTTCTCTTTTCTTCAAATCTACTCTAACATGTAGCTTCTGTTTAAAACCTTCTTTTAAATACTTGCTGGTGACTTGGGTGGGGAGCTGTTGTGAGCTGTATTACCAGCAGAAATTTTGTATTTTAACTGTGGATTGAATTTGGCTGTTGCCTTACTTTTCTCCTATAAAGTGCAATATGTGACACGCTGGGGGGAAGAAGGGAGTGTCTCAATTTTATTCCAGAGGGTTTTCACCATCCAGTTGGCTGAATTAGCTTGAGGTAACAGTTCCAGTAGTTGTCACAATGGCATGCTGGATGGTAATTTCTGCAGCACATTTGACTATTTCCATGCAGGGAAACAGTTTCCCAATTGAAAGAAGGAAGAAAAAGGATTCTTCTACTTGCAAGCTGCCAAAGCATGTGTGTAATCTTTCTGAGAATATGAAGACATCCTGTTCCAGAGTTTTTCTGGTTTGATTCACACCTCTTTTGTTCAGGAAGCTGTTCCTATAAATTATCATCATTTCAGTGTAGAAATACAATGTTATGAAAAAGCTCTATTTTGACTAGCTTTGTGGTAATTCAGACTTGATTCCTTCCCTTCCTGAAAGCTCACTGTGCTCCTTTTTTTCAGAGATTGCTTGCCTGACTATTAAACTTAGCTGATGTCTTTTGGGTAGAATCGCAGCATAATGTTGCTGTTTGTGTCATTTAGGAACAACTCAGCATTTCAGCATCTTGTTAACAATAGAATTTCTCTGATTAATTGGTAGTGCACTACTGGAGTAACAGTTTTATACTCTTCAGCTCAATTCTTTTGCTCAACAGAGGCAAAACAGGATTACAGGTGGTCATTAATAACATACTGATATTTTTGTTCCCTCCCAGGAATGCTATGTTTTTGGATTTGTGTAAATTTCTTGCTTTCTCTTTGTTTTCTCCCTGTTCTTCTCTCTGAGCATGTTTTCTGCTTTTCTAGGACAACTAGAAGACATTGTACTTTATATGATGGGCAGCATTCCACTCTTTCAGGAGTATGTCATATTCCAATGGCAGAGCCGTTCTGCACCAAAACCAGAGAGGTTAGTAAATTCTGTAATAGTATTTAGAAATGTTATTTTTATGGCACTTATTCATGATGTAGTGGTCTAATTCCCCAACACTGGACACTTTTAAGATTCAGCTGGACACGGTGCTGCGCCATCTTGTCTAGACTGTGCTGTTGCCAAGAAAGGTTGGGCCAGATGATCCCTGAGGTCCCTTCCAACCTGGTATTCTATGATTCTAGCACTCTATGAATTATGCATTCTTAGAATACGGAGGCAATCTGCAGCTCTTTATTCCTGTTTCTCAGATACATTGTGGTATTAAGAAAAAAATGTAACATTTGGAAGGCATGGAAAGTAAAAGATCTTGTGTCTATAGGAGCTGTCTTCCTAAGGGAGGTATGCAGAAGGTGGCAGCTGGCAACCTATATTTCCCTGGGGTCTTAATAACAGGACAAAGGTAATAAGCCAAGAGAGCAAGAAAGTGGACAAAGCAGGAAGATGAAATTAGGAATTAGTTCCTTTTTGTTCTGAATAAAACTGCAGCTATAGTAGAGGCAGTCTACATACTTAATATGAAGAACTAAATAAACAGTACTTTAGCATTCACAGAAGTTACAATATTGCATTGGTGCTTCTGTGCCTTGTAGCAGTGGATGGTCATTAAGAGTCAAGGCTTAGTTTAAAGGAAGTTAGACACAGAATCAAGCCAAATTACAGTAGCTTTTTATTCTTAACTCTTGCTCTTAGTTTTGTCACTTCAAGATTTTCAGGCTTTAAAACACTTAGACTAAGCAGTGTGAAACACTGGTGTGTATTTCAACACCTTTATAAGGGAGGAGTGTATCTGTGATTAAATATGCCACATTAGTGTATTCTTAGATATGAGGAAAGGGGAAGGTGAAGATTGAACTGAGAATTTTGCCCTGTTTTGGAATGCTCTGATCAGAAGCTGCAAGGAGGTGCATTCTCCAGGTGTATGGGAATGCTTACAGAATCAGTCATATCCATCTAAGCGGCTTGCTCGCTGTGCAGTCATTTACTGCACTGAGCAGGACAAAGCTGAATTGTGAAGCAGGTGGCCCAATCTGTACCCAGAGCATGTACAAATATTTGTACTACTGAGCTATTCTGGTCTTGTCACCAGTTCACTTCAGTGTCATTAAAGGCTATTTTTGTTAATTGGCCAGACACAGTGTGGTTTCAAGATATCCACCAGCAGGTACACAGCACTGTTAGTAGAACAATGCTTCAGTGCCCTGGAAATCAAAGTGTTTTGCAATGAAGTAAAGACATTTTAAATCCCATGAGGGAACAAACCACTACATATTATACATGTGTATGCTTTGCCCTTCTTCCATTGAGCAGCAAATTATGCAAAATACTTCGCATTTTTCATGCAACAAGAGCCTAGCCACATGCTCTTACCAAAGATTAGTTGGCATATAGTTGCTTACTGACTCTGAGCATGATGTCATGTCACAACAGATAGGAGGAGTTTATTGAGAGCTAACTGTACACTTTCTGAAATGGATTAAAAACGGTGCCATTACTGAAGTGATCGGCAGTACTTCACACTATACCTCTTTCTCATTTTTTAAAAAAGGTAAGTAGATATGCGTAAGCCATTTCTTGAGGTTGCAGGAAACGTACACCAAGACTAGTTTTCATTCAATTGTTAAGTAGCTAAAGACAATGTTCTTTGGATATTACATTTTTTGAAAAGCCAACAGAGAAATGCTCCTTTTCAAACAGAGAAAAAACATTTAGGTACTTCCCAGTCTCACATGTGATCATTATCTCATTAGCCTATGTGTTCTAATCAGCCTAACAGATGTTTTAAAGAACATGTGGTTTTGAGCTCTTAGCAAGCCTGAAAAAGGATACTTTCACTTCATTTGAAAATACCAGATATTAAATTGCATTTGTGCAAATACATGAAAATACTCAGTTTTATTTGGTTTATGCTCTGTAAATTAAATAACAATCTGAAAGGAGATTATCTTCTCTCCAACTGCAAACTTTTGAATAACGTAGGGAGCCTTGGTTATCACTGCTTTGAGAAACTGGGGCTCACTGCCACTTCTTATAGGGAGTAAAGTTGGAACTTTATAGAGCTTTTCGGGGAAACACTGCTCAACTGTGGTTTAAGTCAAATCACAATTGAAGTTGTCTGTTGATTTATTAACAGCATGTAATTAACTGGCAATCAGTGAATCATATATTCAGAATTAATATCAGCAATAAACCACAGTATTAGGTGTGATTAATATTAGATTAACTTACAGCATGTTAATAAATACCTACAAATTTCTAAGTGTCCTTCTGTGGCTAATCCCCAGAAGCTCTGCTTTACCCCTACATGCATATTCATACAGTTGTGTGCACAAATACCCTTCCCCAGCACACGTGGGTTACATGCACACCCACCCTCTTCTGGGAGTGCAGGTTTACCTGTTTACACGCATCTGCAGTGGGAGATATGGGTACTCCAGCTTTATGTGTACTTGTGCTGCTCCACACACAATCCACTGATTTACATGCCAGCGAGGAGGCACCCCACAAGGTCACATAGTACACTCGAGGTATCGCTGCTTGTTGTACCCATGTATGGTGGGTCGACCAACCAGCTGGAGTGCAGGCTTCTCACAGCATTTTGCAGGGAGGGGGCTCCACCTGGCCTGTGTGAAGGTTATGATGCTGACAAGGCAGCTTCTAGTGGTGTCAGACTAGGTTTTCACTGCTGCTGTTTTACAAAGGTCTCTCCTGTCCTGTCACAATTTTTTATGCTGCTTTTATACTTCTTTTCAAACTTTTCTTTTCTGTTGATGGTCATTTTAAACAGATGTTATCATAGTTACTTTCCCCTTCCTACTAAGGACCTTTATGGCTGTCCTAGTCCCCTTTACATATGCTGGTACACTCTTGTCCCTACTGTATCACCTGGTGTTACCTGTGCCATTTACCAAGAGAGAAAATCATGGTGATTCTGCCATATACAAGGTCCTAGTTGGAACTCTAAAGACTAATGTGAAGTACACAGTATATGTAAAGTGTACAGCTCAGTCACTGTCATGGGAAAATGTGGTAATAATTTCTCTACAGATTCCCAGGGTAGTCTTTGAAGTATATGGTTGTAAAGTTTTACTTTCAAAAAGTAAATTTTCTATTACTGTTCTCACAAGCTCAGCTCCACCATATGATAATCTAGTGCTCAGTGGACTGTTTTCACCATTCTGTTCTCGGTTTTAGCACAGCGAATTATCATGCAAAAATTTCTGTTTTCCAGTCTTCTTGGTCTGCACTGAAAACAGTAATCCAACTGATAGGAACAAAATCAGATGAGTTCAAGATCATTCCTGTTAGTAGGACTATTAATTTCTCATGCTGGATTTGAAAATTGAAACTGATCCTTGGTTTTGGACAGCTGTAGCCATATGAAGTTTGACTGCTTTGTATAAAGCTAATTTCTTTTGTATGTAAGTTTTTTGATGGTATGCAAAAGCCATGCACCAGGGGAATTATTTCCTTTTCCTGATGTTGGCATGTTTTGCAGGTTCTTATTGAAACTGCCAAGAAGCTTGGGCTCCAATGTCATTCCAAGGGGACAATGATCACAATCGAAGGCCCGCGTTTCAGTTCTCGAGCAGAAAGCTTGATGTTTCGCAGCTGGGGAGCTGATGTTATCAACATGACCACAGTGCCTGAAGTGATTCTTGCGAAAGAAGCTGGAATGAGTTATGCTAGTATTGCCATGGCAACAGATTACGACTGCTGGAAGGAACATGAAGAAGCAGTGAGTGAAACTTTTTCCTCTGGGTCCTACTGTGAGGGATCTGGATGAGAACCTGTAGGTTTTGATAAGGGATCACATCCAGAATGTGCTGGTTTTGGCTGGGATAGCAGTAATTTTCTTTATAGTAGCCAGTATGGGGCTATGTTTTGGATTTGTGCTGGAAACAGTGTTGATAACACAGGGATATTTTAGTTACTGCTGAGCACTGCTTACACGGAGCCAAAGCCTATTCTGCTCCTCACACCACCCTACCAGCAAGTAGGATGGGGGTGGGCAAGGGGTTGGGAGGGGACACAGCGGGGACAGCTGACCCCAACTGACCACAGGGATATCCCACACCATATGACGTCATGCTCAGCATATGAAGCTGGGGGGAGAAGAAGGAAGGGGGGTACGTTTGGAGTGATGGCGTTTGTCTTCCTAAGTCACCGTTACGCGTGATGGAGCCCTGCTTTCCTGGAGATGGCTGAACACCTGCCTGCCCATGGGAAGGAGTGAATGAATTCCTTGTTTCGCTTTGCTTGCGCATGTGGCTTTTGCTTTACCTCTTAGACTGTCTTTATCTCAACCCAATGAGTTTTCCCTTATTTTCTCCCTCATTTCCCTTTTACCCTTCTGATTTTCTCCCCCTCCCCACCAGGGGGGAGCAAGCAAATGGCTGTGTGGGGCTTAGTTGCCAGCTGGGGTTAAACTGCAACAGTGGACTAAATCTGTTCTTACTTACATCACTATCACTGAGTTATTCTGGATGAATGATAGTGAAAGTAAGAACAGAATAAATTGTTGCTACATCATTCATTTTCATAAACTTGTCTCACTACTACCAAATCTTTTGTCTCCTTTTGTCTGAATCAGGGGATCTGTGTGTGTGAAGCTCGTGAGCTCTTGTGTATGATCTTGTCTTCCCATAACTGGTCTGGTGTTTTTTCTTTTGCAGCTCTGTGCAAAATGATGTATCTGCTTTAGTTGTCCTATTTGTGTAAAATATAATCAGACATACACCCACAGAGGAAAGAAGTTTTTACTGGCTAAAAGGATTGTGGCATTTTAAAGCTTCACCTTTTCACTTAGAGACGTATGAGTTAAATGAATTATTTGGGTATTTAAAATCTGTGCCATCAAAATTGAGAGACATCACTCAGTTTTATTTATTTCTAGGTTTCAGTGGATAAAGTTTTAAAGACACTGAAAGAGAATGCAAATAAGGCTACTAGCATAATCCTTACTGCTATACCTCAGATAGGTTCCATGGAATGGACTGACACCCTGCAGACCCTGCAAGTAAGTACGCACATGAGGCTGAGTACTGGGGAAGGTGTGTGCATGTGTACCCATAATATAGGTTTATGTTCCAAGATGTTTCTGCTTAAATCATAACTTCTTAGACTACATGCTTCAGCAAACCAAATCCATTCAAGATGGTCAAACAAATTTATTAAGACTCTCACAAGCTTAATTGCAAAGAACTAGCTTCAGTTTTACAAGTGTTACAAAAGGTGAAAAAATTAAGGACACCTATATGTGGTTGATGAAGTGTTATCCTTCATAGCACAGGTAAGATACAAATCTATGTGAGTATCCAAATGAAAAACCTGTACCTCTTACTCAGCTTTAGCTTAGGTCCTAGAACAATGGAGAGCCAAGTGCAGAAGACTGAACCAAACCAAGAACATTGTGCTCTCTTTAATATGTAGAAGGAGAGGAGTCTGTTACAAGATATGGGTAATAAGCAGTTTGAAATTATTAGAACTGTGTACTCCCACAGGTTTCAGATCCACAGTGCATGGAAAAAAAAAAAGGAAAATAATGTTTCAAAACATATTGGTGAGGGAATTTTTAGGCAGAATTTTTCTTAGACAAGAGTTTAATTACATGTTTTGCATCACCTTTATTTCACAGGCATGCTTAAGATTCATTTTTAGTTATAGCATAGAGGGGAATAACAATATTAAAATAGTTTGGAAATCTATCCAACTTCTCAACAAGTTTTTTGTGACAACTAGCCACTTCCAAGAGTACAAGAGCGTGAAGTGCGAGAGCGACTGAGGATTACATTGAGAGGGTGAGGAAGACAGTGAAAGAGAACTGGAATGTGAAAGACAGCAAGCAGACAGAAGGAGGCCACAAGGACCTCTGTTAGTGGAAGCAGCAGCAGTCTGAAAAGGAGGAAGCCCGCTGAGGAAACTTTTGAGAGAGTCCAGTCTCTGATGACTCTCTCCACTCTTAGGTTTTCTTTCTTTCTCTTTTCTGAAAATCACTGTGTTGACTGAATTTTGAATGGGTAAAAAAGATGAACACAGACTTAAGTCTTATCTTCATATACCTGAAAGTGTGTTCCTGAAATTCAACTATCAACAGAACTGTATGTGCTGTAAAAATCTTCCATATCTTCTGATAGGGATCAAATTTTCAGTTTTGTTTCCAATATGGTTCTCTTGTCAGTGACTTTCATCTCTAGTTTAGTCAGTGTCGTAAAGGAAAGACATACTAAGGAAAATTCGCCCCACACACTTTTAAGCATACTTGACCATGTCATGTTCATGGAAGTCCAACCCAAATCTTTGAAATGAGTCTTTTGCTGATTCTTCACTAGAAAACCTACTTTTTATTAGGAGGCCTTGGATTATGTTTATGACTGTTCCTCACCTGGTTATCTGAAACAGCTGTTTTAATGTCCCCGATATACATTTGTGAGAGGTAACTGCCTTTTCCCTTTGCAGTCTTTAGGAAGTTGTGTCGTGGGTGGATAAGGGAGACAACAGAATTGGTATTCCTTCTCCCCTCTAATCCACAGAAAACATTTTCAGAGGACTGGGCCATACTTTTTGTTTAATACAGATGCGTAGCTATACAAAAAAACTCAAGAGTTTGAACAAATAATCTAAAAAATGTGCTAGATAATTCCTCAGCTACTTTGGTCATGCTGGCATGCAAGGAAATTTCCCATGTGTATAACACTGCTTAGGTACTGAGGGATCTGCCTCCAATTCTGGTAGGTGTACTTCAGTAAGCAGTGCGCTGTTGCTTTCACTTGCATGATTGTCTTGATTTTTTTATCAGGATTGAAAGAGCAGGTGACTGGAAAGAGCTGGCACTGAGTTTGCAAGGTTCCCCTTTAATGAATGCCAACCCTTCTTTCAGTTAATTGTCAGCTGTTTAAAACACCCATTCAAGTGCTTCCTCCAGCTCAGTCCCTGAACTACTGTTTGCTGGAAAAATAAAATATGATGCACCAGAGGAAGGGTCACACCATTTTAATGTAGTTTCTTACCCTCTTTCTCGTAAGCATCTGCTACCGCCTGGTATCAGTGATGAATATTGAGGTAGTTTCACTTGGGCTTGGCAATTATTATGTGTTTATGATCTTTGCTGATAGTGGCATGGTTTGAGTGATAATATACTGAGAAAGGGAGTTGATCTGAGGGCACTAGAAGAACTGGAAACAGGAATTGGGTATTGGCAGTGGGGCCTGGGATTTTATGTCAGGAGAGCAGGGAGTCACAATTGTTTCTGATTTAACACAACCGAGTACTCTGGAAAAGTGACAGGAAAGTCTGAGGCTTTGGAGGCTGCCTCTGATTTTACTTAGCAAGGGCAGGAAAGGCTAAAAATTCTTCTGTTTGAGGCATTAAGTGGTCGTAAAATAGATGAAGGATTGGTCCTAGGCTTCTGTTTCAGTGAATAAGGAAAGGGGCAATTATGCAATACAGCAAAGAGAACTATGTATGTATGTGCCTCTGTAGTGTAGCTGAACCATAAAGAGTTTTAAAAAACTGTTCCTTTGAAGATGTGAAGTGTTCTTCTGTATATTTTACTTAAGGAATTTTGAAGGTCAGATGATGGGTTTTTTTGAACTGATCTTTTTCAGAGGCACCTTTTCCTAGAACTTGAAGGCAGCACCTCTTGCCTGCCCTGTGGTAATGCCATAAGGAACACAGACAAGGGGGGAGCTGAGCAAGAGTGCTGCTGGTACTCTGTGATCAGTGATGATGTAAAGCCATGCCAGCCTATGTCCAGGCCTTAGCTGGGCATCTCACATGGGCATTTGCCAGTGTCTGTTTCTAGTGTTTGGGGAAGCATGTGAAACCATAAAGTTCTACATGGACACAACTTTTCCTTTCTGAGCTCTGTAATCTGGCTGCTATGACTGGAGGAACTTCACCAGGCAGGAGATGGTATGCTGCCAGTCTCTTTGCCCAGCTGCACTTATCTGTCCCCTCCCATGGAGGTATGCATCCCACACATATGTGGTGGTGTCACCTCTGAGTCTCACAGTAGTCTTTAGGAAACCCTGGTGTGTTGAAGCAAAAATGTCCAAGGGCTGTTTTTCTGCTAAACAGTAGGCTGCCTGCCATCTGTTCCTTTTTGTGTGGCTTTTCATCCGTGATATGCTGGTGACTTTAAGTGTAGTTTGAAAGTTACTATTTTTTAACTGCCTGAATTGTCTTTAGGCCAGTATTTCCTGGCTCTGTTGCTGTAAAAAGAGATCATTCTCCTGGCTCAGATTACATGAGCTTGGAAAAAAAGTTTGGAGCAAACTTTTCTGTAGGCACAGCATCTTCCTACAGCCTGTAATTCTGAGGCACAGCCAGAGTACAAAGCCCTTACTCTTTCAGAATAGGGTATGACCACATTGTAGTTATGTCATAGATCAGGAAACACAGGTGATGTTATTGATCACAGTGGTCCAAGTGATTTCAGGCTGGTGTCAGGGAAATTTCTGAATAGGAAGGGTCAACCATGGGTGATGTACAGCTGAATCTGCTGTTCACTGAGAAGAGTTGTGTAGTGAGGCAATAATCACTGGCAGTTGTTGCTGTAATGCTCATGAAATAGCGGTGTCCAGGATCCTGTGGGAAGTGAGGAAGGCAACCAGCAGAGTACAGATGCTGGAGGTGAGGATACTTGGGTTTAATCAGTGAACTAGTAGGTATCATCACATGGGAGACAGCTCTGAAGGTGCAAGGAACTCCAGAAACCTGGCAGGTCTTTAAAGGCAGCATTCTCCAAGAACAGGAGTGATCCACAGAATCAGTCGGGAGACTGACTTGGCTAAACAGGAAACAGAGCTCCAGTGCGAAAACGCAGCATTCAAGGGTTGGAAGCAGGGACAAGCTACAAAGAAGGAATCCAGAAGCAAGAGCAGGCATGTAGGGGTGGTTTCAGGGAAAACAAGGCTTACGTATGGTTGACACTTGGAAGGGACATCAAAGGCAACAATAACTTCAGCCACTGCACTGATGTCAAAAGCTGATCTAGTAGAACGTGGGCTCATTGGTGAATGAGGAAAACGAATTAGGGATAGCAGACAATTTCAAAAGGGAATGAATATAGTAGATGCTTTTTTATCTTTGTTAGAACTATTGGTGAGAGAGGAAGGACTGTCTTGTTGAAAAGAATTTTAACTCATAACAACTGGGAATTGAGCTCTATACCTTTTTACAGTAAGGTTCAACCACATGAGGATCAGGAGAGAATCTGTACTGGGATGGTAAAAGGAATGTCATGTTAGAACTGATTTTTCTTACATCATGGGTGTAAGAAAATCAGCTTGTGGTAAGGTGTCAGAGCTTCTGTGAATGCCCCTCAGATAAACCTCTTGACTCTGTGAGAAGACCTGCTGATATTACCTGCCTTTTTTGAACTTCTGTGCTAGCCTGTGTGAAATTTTATTTGTCAGACCTCTGATACAAGGACTGGTGTTGTACTTTGGTAAGAGACCTGTGGTAAGTGAATACTGTAGGATAGTTTAGATAAAGTAAGGTATCTGTAGGTATGTTTCAGCACGCTTCATCATTGACATACTTGGACTTCAACATGTTTGGTAGCTAACAAGTGGAAGGGCATAAAAGTTAACATATTTCAGTCATTTTTTCTAGTCTATCACAAACTGAAACTAACATTCCTAATTTATGTATGTAGAGATCTGATCTTGTAAATATTCTTGAGTAATTCTTCAAAAAATATCTCAATGACATCAGTGAACATACTTATGTCACTAGAGTGAATTGGCTCAGGTGAATAAGGTGGAGGGGGAAAATTCATCAAGGCTTCACTTCAACTGTAGTTGTGTTGGTCTACATACTGTGGTCCTTGCAGGCTAAGGACCTCTCAAGGTCTGAGACTGAACTGTTTCTCAGACCCTTGAATGTGGATGATCTCAAAGTTGCCTGTCCCTGTATAACATGAGTATTTAATTCACTCCCAGTCAGTGCCCCTTTAGGGAAGGGTTTCTGTTCTTGATAGCTGGACTTCAAAACTGATGAAGAAACGTGTAGAAATCACTGGGGTTTTTAAGGAACCTCATTTTTTGAGTATTCTGATTATATTTATAAAGAGCTTTCTGTGAATGTGATGCATGTAAGCCAGTATGCTAACCTTAAAAACAAAAAGCAAGCTGCACAATTTTTCATTTGTAACCTGTGAGCCTGAAGTCCTTAATCTAGTGTTTCTGCAATATGATTGTTGTTCTTGACACTAATAAGACCGTTACATAAGTTTAAAAAGTTGTAATGACAAGTCCTTGAACTGTTGTAGAGTATGCCCTCACTGTAATTCTTTTAGCTTTTGTGGTGTTGGAGGAAGTTGGACATACTGTGTACGTGGAAGGAGTTACACGTTTGTAATCCAAATGGAAGCTATGTAGTCTGCCTTTATGTTGAAAAGTAATTCTGCTCTGTGTCGGCAGAGGAAGCATTCATCTACTTTGACTTTGTATTTCAGACAACAGTGCAGTGTTCGGTCATCCTGCCAAAGCAGTAGCAACCTGCATGGACCTTGAATATTGCATACTCACAAGGAAGAGTGTATCACTTTCGAACTTCCAGATGTTGCCAACAAAAAATTGTTATAAGCATAAAAGAATGGAGTAAACATTGACTGATGATAATATGTAATGCAGCTTTTATAATCGTCATCATGCTTGGTAATGTATAAGATGTTTAAAGTTAGATTTTGAGTATGTTTTAAACTTGGAATAGCTTTACCGTCAAGCTCGATCAGACAGTGGCCAAAGAAAAAAGTCAGTAGGAAGTTGTCATCCTCTGTTCAGGGATGCCTTTTAGTTGATGGAAGAAAGGAAAGGTTAGGTAATACTCTGTTGCAGAAATAAAGTAAGATCTAAGAAAGCAAATTCACAGATACACTATTTGCTTTGCTATTTCTGCCTCCCGTCTTTTCCTTTGACAAGGCAAATGGTTACAGTTCACTTCAGAAACATACCAGAAAAAATGACAGACAATTTAAAAATAAAGGTATACTATTTTTATACTTTGACCATATTTTTTATTTCAGTGATTTTTTTTTTAAAAGCAGTGGTTTTTATTTGTGTGCTAGAAAACATGGTTTAATAATGTGGTGGCTCTTTTTCAGCAGCAGTTGTGTAATGAATGTTCTCATTAAAAAAAATTTAGCTAATGCCTGAGCCAAATTTGTGCCTGAAGATGTACTTTTCTGACTTACAGAACTGTGCAGCAAAGTACTTTGCTGCCAGTGTCCTGAACACTCTGCTTGCCTTTTGCTGTTTCACTGATCTCAACATTTCTGGTTTTAGTTTCTGTTTCAAGTGACGAATATGCTCAAGTGTATCTACTCTCCATCATCTTTGAAAGGTCATGGAGGACAGGAGAGGTGCCCAAGGACTGGAGGGTAGCCAATGTCACTCCAGTCTTCAAAAAGGGCAAGAAGGAGGACCCAGGAAACTATAGACCAGTCAGCCTCACCTCCATCCCCAGAAAGGTGATGGAGCAGTTCATTCTGGAGGTCATCTCCAGGCATATAGAGGAAAAGGTTATCAGAAGTAGTCAGCATGGATTCACCAAGGGAAGATCATGCTGGATCAACCTGATAGCCTTCTACGATGGCATGACTGGCTGGGTAGATGAAGGGAGAGCAGTGGATGTTGTTTGCCTCGACTTCAGCAAGGCGTTTGACGCTTTCTCCCATAACATCCTCATGGACAAGCTTAGGAAGTGTGGGTTAGATGAGAGGACAGAGAGGTGGGTTGAGAACTGGCTGAACGGCAGAGCTCAGAGGGTCATGATCAACAGCGCAGAGTCTGGTTGGAGGCCTGTAACTAGTGGTGTTCCCCAGGGGTCTGTGCTGGGTCCAGTCCTGTTCAATATATTCATCAATGACCTGGACAAAGGGACAGAGTGTGCCCTCAGCAAGTTTGCTGATGATACCAAGCTGGGAGGAGTGGCTGGTACACCAGAAGGCTGTGCTGCCATTCAGCGAGACCTGGACAGGCTGGAGAGCTCAGCCAAGGGCAACCTCATGACATTCAACAAGAGCAAGTGTGAGGTCCTGCACCTGGGGAGGAACAACCCCACACACCAGTACAGGGTGGGGGTTGACCTGCTGGAAAGCAGCTCTGCTGAGAAGGACCTGGGAGTGCTGGTGGACAGCAAGTTGACCATGAGCCAGCACTGTGCCCTTGTGGCCAAGAAGGCCAGCGTTATCCTGGGGTGCATTAAAAGGAGTGTGGCCAGCAGGTCGAGGGAGGTTATCCTCCCCCTGTACTCCACCCTAGTGAGGCCACATCTGGAGTGCTGTGTCCAGTTCTGGGCTCCCCAGTTCAAGACAGACAGGGAACTGCTCTAGCAAGTCCAGCAGAGAGCCACAAAGGTGATCAGGGGACTGGAGCATCTCTCTTAGGAGGAAAGGCTGAGACACCTGGGTTTGTTTAGCCTGGAGAAGAGAAGACTGGGGGGTGGAATCTTATCAATGCTTATAAATACCTGAAGGGTGGGTGTCAAGAGGATGGGGCCAGACTCTTTTCAGAGGTGCCCAACGACAAGACAAGGGGCAACGGGCACAAACTGGAACACAGGAAGTTCCACCTGAATATGAGGAAAAACTTCTTTCCTGTGAGGGTGACAGAGCAGTGGAACAGGCTGCCCAGAGAGGTTGTGGAGTCTCCTTCTGTGGAGATATTCCAAACCCGCCTGGACGCGGTCCTGTGCCCCCTGCTCTGGGTGTGCCTGCTCAAGCAGGGGCATTGGACAAGGTGATCTCCAGACGTCCCTTCCAACCCCTACCATTCTGTGATTCTGTGAAGCGCTTTGAATGTATGCATTTCATTTAACTTCAATTAAATAATCATCTGCTTCTTGCTTAGTAAATAAAACAAATGAAACCTATGCTTTTCCAAACTGTGTGGAAATTGATTTTTTTATTTACTTCTAGTCATTAGTGAATATTGTTTGTCTGACAATGACTTTTGCCATTCATGGAGCAGGTTGGTAGTAATACCTTGTAAACATCACTTTTAGAAAATGCTGTGCTGCTTAGAACTTAAGATTCTAAGTCCCTGAAACAACAGGGATTGTTGAGTAGAAGTGGATCAGAATGTAATCCAAGTCAAGCAAGGGAAAGATCAGAAAAATTGAATGTACAGATTCTCACAGTAATTTTTTTTTTTTTTTTTTTTTTAAAGAAATCCAAAGAAGAAATAAAAAAGCAGGTACATAAGCTTTTTAGCATGCTAGTCTTGTTCTGTTAGACACCCAGTCTCCTGCTGTGAAAGCCTTTAGATTTGGACATATTCTCCCTACCAAAAACAATGCAGGTTCTTTTTAGATACTGGGGAAAATAGCTTAACCAACTTCCCGTATTTCCTGGTGTTTTTTTAAAGAACTTAGATTGCAGGAGCCAGAGCTTGAAGCTTCACCGGAAGAAGGCTACAGATCTAACATGACTTTTATTACCTTCACTACCAAATCAGATGGCTGGCCTCAAAAATGGTTTTCATTTTTGTTATCGTTGCCCACTAGACAGTTTCAGTGAAATGGATTGGAGCCATGAAGTTCATATTTGGATGTTCTAAGAGCAAGTTGTTTCTGGGTTCCATTTTCAATCCCCCTTGGATTTTTTTTTTAACATTCTGTAGTGACATGTAAAGATAATGATTGTGTTAATTTTCTTGTTTTATATGCTGAGTACTTGGTGTCACAGGACAGTATGGCACAGAGCGGGTCCATAGTTAGTGGTTTTTGTTAGACATTTCTTATAAATTCTTCATCTTCATGCAAGGCTAGATGATAGTGCTAGGTAAGGATAAGAAATTCACTGGATGGCTGCATCCAAAGAGTTGCAGTCAATAGCTTAATGTCCAAGTGGAAACCAGTAACAAGTGGTGTCCCTCTAGGGTCTGTACTGGGACTGATATTATGTAATATCTTCATCAACAACATCAGTCAGATTCAGTAGGATGACACCAAGCTGAGTGGTGCAGTTGACACACCGGAAGGATGGGATGTCATCCAGAGGGACCTGGACAAGCTGGAGAGGTGGGCCTGTGAGAACCTCATGAGGTTCAACAAGGCCAAGTGCAAGGTCCTGCACCTGGGTCAGGGTAACCCGCAGTATCAATACAGGCTGGGGGATGAAGGGATTGAGAGCAGCCCTGCGGAGAAGGGCTTGGGGGTACGGGTGGATGAAAAGCTGGACATGAGCCAGCAATGTGCACTCACAGTCCAGAAAGCCAGCCGTATCCTGGGCTGCATCAAAAGCGTGGCCAGCAGGTCAAGGGAGGTGATTCTGCTGCTTTACCTCACTTTGATGAGACCCCACCTGGAGTCCTGCATCCAGCTCTGGAGCCCTCAGCACAGGAAGGACATGGAACTGTTGGAGAGGGTGCAGAGGAGGCCACAAAAATTATCTGAGGGCTGGAGCACCTCTCCTACAAGAACAGCCTGAGAGTGTTGGGGTTGTTCAGCCTGGAGAAGAGAAGGCTGCGGGGAGACCTTACTGCGGCCTTTCAGTACTTCAGTGTCTCTGGTTTGACAAGAGTGAGACAATGACATGCAGAGGACTTCATTGATGGAAATTACCTCTCTTCTGTTTGACTGTCTCTCCATGACAACTTTGTTTTTTATGACCATTACTCAGTCCATTTGCTGTGATGGATTTGGAGTGCCGCCTTCTGGTGCACAGTATTTACACTGCTTCTATATCATAACATCAGAATCAGTGTTAAATACTAACCTGAGGTTCTTGGAAAATCACACCTTGGCTTGGTAAACAGCGTACCAGGATATAGGATGCAAAATTGTTGCTGTTGCCAAGTTTTCAAACACCTTAGACTCCAAAATGAATGCCTCTCAAGGTTGTCTGCTGTCATTGCTCCTCTTACAGAAACCTTGTGTCTTCCAGGTGTTAAACATAACCTGTTATACACTTACCACTACAGTTTTACACTGACATCTCTTATACCAAATATTGTCTCTTACAAAAATTAGCAAAGCTTTCAGCAGGACCTTTCAGAACCTGATTGGTTTCTCTGTACATTTCCCGAATGATCACATTTTAAAGCCTCATTTAAGCAGTGACTACTTCAACACAGGTACTTAAATAGTGAGCACTGAAGCAAATGAAGCAGCTTTTCTGTGAGTAAATTACATGTCTTATGCAAGATGGATTAGAACCGTGGAAAGCCTAGTAAAGTATTAGCTGATGAAATTTAACCTTGCTTTTTCAAGCCTACTTCTCATTCTCCAGTGGAATTGTCCTAAACTAACTCATTGATTTGTATGGCCTGAATGCTTTCAAGGCTTTTGGGGGAAAGAGATCACCCCTAGAGCCAGCAGGAGCTGCTGAAGAACAGGTCAGTCTCTCATGCTCCAGTGCAGCATTCATCTTGGGGGAATAGGGAAATGCAGCTGTGAAACAATTAATATTAAAAAAAAAAATGTTGAAAGCCTAGTTTTCTTGCCCATGTATATGGAAGGGAGACTGAATGGAAGTGAGTGATTTTAAGTATCACAGGTGCACAAAGCAGGAGGCATGCCAATATTAGCCAAGGACCGTGAAATACAGAATCAGTAGCCAACTGATTCCTTGTAAAATTTTCCACTGGGCTCTGGAGGAAATGCCAGAGCTTGGAACTACGTGAAATGTCTAGATCCATGCATACCACAAGCAGAAGTGTCACTGCAGAGTAAGTTCAACATGCAAATAACAAATGCAAGAGGAAGACATACGCCCACTCACAGGAGCTTTTGTCCGACTGTCCCTCCAGTGGCATTTGTTAGGAGTTCTGCTTCATCGTGGCGCACATGTCGCAAGCAACAGCTCTCCTTCCGCTTTGACTGAAGAGACTTCTAGATCTGGACTTGGTAGCATTCAGACCCAAACAGCCCTTGTCTATATTCCAAGCCAGCACCCCACAATTACTTGTATTATGAGCATTTGCTCTCTCTGACTGTGGAGTTGCTATTGTGTCCTACCCTGCTTCTCACTGATTGATTGGATGTTGTGTTTTGCCTACCTCAGCTGTCCAAGGCTTTTCTTTTGGAGGAGACCTGCTCAGTGCATCTTCCAGCATGTGTGTTAACAGTGTAATGTATTGATGCCAATGCAATATTGCAGGTTCAAATATGGTACAAACTAGACTGTGAGGCAAGCCATTAGATTGATCCTTTTTCTCCCTTTTCTGTTTCCTCTAAATCATTCTGTGCAGCCTAATGTTGATCTTGCTAATGTAAGATTGCCCACTCATATCTCATTTTCACTTAGCTAATGCTTCATGCTGGTTCATACTAATAACATTCAAAGCATCTAACAGCATCAACACAGGTGGCATGTGACATCAGAATTTAGTTTTTATATTAGTATTCAAAACAGACCTGAGAGCAGTTGGGGTTCCCAGAATTGTAACCAGTAAGACAGTATTTTGTTTATCGAAACCAGCTGAGTATCAGTAAGGAGAGAAATTAATTCAGGAGGTGCTCAGCACTGGGCGGGATCAGCCCTCTAAGGCGGAAACTCTGGCTTAACTGTTTTAACGACTGCTTCCTCTCCCCACTGTCATTGCAGTACTGACTGAAGCAGGACAGTGCAAGAGAATTGAAATTAACGTTTTATCACTCTTTTGCAAAAGTTTGCAAATGTTTATTTAGATAATTGTCAAATTCTCTACCACCTTTGCTATGAATTGGCTCAGGCAATTTGTGGTGCAAAGCCACATGTGACTAGGCATACTTGGAAATGCGTTTCCTGTCTGAACATCAGGATGTCACAGAGAAGGCCCAGCTGCCTGAATGTGGGACATTACAAAGACTCCCATCTAGAATTATTCACAGGTATTTGGTGGGACTTTTCAACTCCCTACAGTGCATCCGCTGTTCCCCATCTGTCCTACCCCTCCCTGCTGCTTTTTTTTTTTTTTTGTTCTGGCTCCTATGCACATCAAACTCCTCTTTAGGTTTCATCAGTTCACAGAACCATCAAAAAAATAAGATGTAGTCCCTTGCCCAGGTGGAACAGCTTCCACCATATTAGCAAGTTAAAGCAGGTCCTGAAAAGGCGAACTGTGGTATCAGCACAATGGGGCTGCATGGCCAAGTGGCGGGAGGAAAGGACTTTTCCTTATAGCACCTGTGAAAAATGAAATCTGGCAGCTGCCACAGAACTGCACTCCAAAAGAAAAGCATTTTGGTTTTCAGCAGTCTTGAACTGATTCTGGAATTGACCCTATTTCTATGAGAAAAACTTTAGGCTGAAAAAATCAAACTTTGGATTGTCTGTTTTCTGCTCATTCTTGTAAATGAACGATAAAGTCATTGTTCAACAGCCTAATTCCTGAAATACAACTGGCCGTCTGGATCTCTTGATCTTTCTTAAACTGTATGGGAGAAAATAAAACAAGTTTGGTGTTTTTACTGAAAGATGGTAAAAAGATTGTCTAGGTAAGAAAGCCCATACTTAATTCTGTATCTGTATTTTCTATTGCCTTTCAATTTCAATTTTATTCTCATGCACCAAGCAGTAAGGAATAATATTACTGCTCTTGTAACCACTGAATGCATAACCTGCTTCCAGAAACCTTAGGCAAGTATGAACACTAAGAATCTTCTGACTCAGTCTTCTACTGAGGGCAGAGCAAGATAAATACCTTATGGTCTCAGTAGCAATATCAGAAAACAGAATGTTTTAAATTCATGCGGAATAAATCCAAGTTTCTCAACTTTTTAATTGACATCATCTATTTTTCCCATGGCTATGTAGACTGGGATTTTCTGGAAATTGTTGTTGACTGACATGAAAAGCAAAAGTAACTTCTGCACATAGTTTTTGTGAACCAGCTTGCTGGACTAGTCTGTTTGCAGGATGTTCATTCTGGATGCATACACATCTCAGTATTTTCAAGTGTCCTGGAATCAGGCTTCTTCTGCACATTATTGAGCTTGACATTTGGTGAAACAGTTTGCCTTGCTACCAGTGAACAGAACTGCATGAACATTTATTGAAAACAACCACAGAAGGAGCATATGTGCAAATGAAGTACATTCATAAATTGTAATGGCTTGTGTGCTTCTCTACAGCTGTATAAAAGAAATAGATGATGCAAATCTGTAGAATATCTTGACGTCCACAGTGTTGAATAGTATTGCTTAAGGGACCAACATCAGTTAAAGAACAGTGGTTTCTATGTACACCTTGAAAAGAGGAAAAAAAGAAAGAAGTTTGGGCACAATGTTCCACCCCCAGATTTAGCAACATATGGAACCAACAATAATGCCTTTAGTAAGATGAAATCTGTCCAGTTGTTTGATTTCTTACAGTATGGTTCCTCTAGCACAAGGAGGAAGACATTTGATCTCATGGAAATCTTTTAATTTGACCTTCAAATCTGTGTTTTATTAATTAGTGCTTTATAGGAAGCAGCTTTTGTACAGGCTTTTATCCACTGTTTAAGAAGGTTCTGAAATACATTTTATTTGTTTTCATACCATGGTCAAACATTTAAAATCATTCTGCCAGCAAGGTAAGCCAATAGGAGGAAGGTGATGGTAGGACTATCTTTCCCCTTAAAGTGCATGTG
The DNA here is from genome assembly GCA_031468815.1 of Morus bassanus. Lineage (NCBI taxonomy): Eukaryota > Metazoa > Chordata > Aves > Suliformes > Sulidae > Morus > Morus bassanus. The sequence goes on along the minus strand of CM062600.1, from coordinate 17,997,619 downwards.
AGGAGGACAGTGGAATCAGCTCTGTCCTTGGACCCAATCCATATTTGGTACAAATTCTCCACTCCATGGTGTTATTAGTACCTCGGCTTGACTCTCATTTCTTTCTCTGGCCCTTAGGCTGCTCAGGGCCTAAGGTGAAAACAGATGTAAAAAAAATGTAAAGCTAGCAGTGTTCAAATGCTTGATCTCCAGAGGCAAGGAATGCCCTCTCTCCCATTATTTCCACCAGACAGGGTCCACTGTCTAATTCTAAGTGCCACTGCTCATCAGGCATATAGATTGGACATCTACAGGGATGAGTTTTGTTTTAGAAACCACAGAAAACCGTTGGCCCAGGTTGGGATGGGGTGAGGTAAAGGTAAATATTCATTATACATCCTTTCGGACTTAGGCAGACTCTGCCGTGTTTGCTTCCCTTTCTCCAGGCAGCTCTTCCCTGAGCTGGACCTGCCTCTTTTGCCCCTGCCCTGGACACCCTGTGCCTCTGCCCCATCCTCCCAGCTCTCAGCATGCTTGTTTTCTCACCTTTTTACCCAGTCTGTGCTGTCAACCACCAGCACCATGTAGAGAAAAAGATGCTTATCTTGGGACTTTCCCCACCTGGGAGATCAAACTCTTATGTTCTAGATTACCACTCTCACCGCCTCAAGTAGCAATGTCTTTGTTCAGAAATCACGTGTGGGAGGCTGCTTCCTGGGAAGGGTGACTACATCAATGGCAGCATAAGCTACCTAGTTCAGTGGTAGGAAGTAGGGTATTTCTAATACCATGACCTCTGCCGACGGTGTCAGCTGAACTCCAAATATCTTGTCCTTTTGGTCCGTTGTGGAAACCCTCTCCCTGGTTGCACAGCCCCTCGCTGGAGCAGTAGGTGCAAACAGGGCTTCTCACAGCCTGCCCTCAGTCCTGAGCTTACACTCGCTACCAAGAGCAATGCTGGGCCTAGTGGCAAACATCTGTGTACCTTTCTGTGACGCAACCTGAAGCCTCCAATTGCAAGGTTCTTGGGTTTCAACTCCTAAGGACCACTTCTCATTTCACTTCCCCTTGTTGGGCTTTTCCAGCACAGAAACACTTTCTTAGCAAGTGTTTCTACCAAAAGAATGCAGGTACTTATGAGTATGTGGTAATTAAAAGAGATAGAAATGTGGAGAAATTTGTCCTCTGGTCTGTTTTCCACAGAGAAAACGGGCATCCTGTCTTAACTTCTGTTCATACAGTATATTAAAGTAGTCCTACCTCTTTTTCCTGTAAAGGGGGGGGAGGGGGGAGAAAAAGAAAGAGATAGTGAATTACTTCAGTGAGTGTCAGATTAGGATTGATTGAGATCTGATTCAAAAAAAAAAAAAAAATCTAGAACCACTAGATAGATCATCCCTCATCTCTACTGCCGGGAGGGATTGCCCCACCAGAGCTCTTGTAAGATATGAATGTCTTCAGAGGTCCTGTCTCCAGCAACAGGTCCTGTGGCTTACCTGTCCCATCTTCAAATTCCTCACTTTCTTCTACGAGGGCTCTGAGCATTTCCATTTTCCTCCTGAGACTCACAGTGCTTGAGGCTTATTTTCTATATAAGTAGGCAGTGTGGGTAATGTATTTCCACACCTTTGGCCCAGGCAAAGTCAGGTGGTGACTTTTTTTCTAAAATGCTTTTTTTCACTTCTGTGAAGCTTCCAGAGACTGTGAACACAATATGCAAATCCTATGGACCCTTAGACACAATAAACTTCAGTAAATGTAAGTGGATTTAAAAGGGATAACACCTGTTGTAAAGCTTGGGAGTCATGTCCTCAAAGAGTAAATTTCCAAATGTGTAATGGAAAACACTTTGGTTTTCTAAGTGCTGTTGCACCTGAGAGTATTTTTATTAAAAAAATAAAAGCTTGACAGAGGACACCGCAATGGAAAATACCTAGTCAGAATATTCAGATGCTGGGGTTCAGATGCAATTAAAGTCATGCTTTGTAGCACATAGTACTGCTGGTTCCTTGTCTGAAGAGCAAACATTTATGACAGAAAGGAAAGCAGCATAAAGCTGCTACCTCGATGTGATGAACCTACCTTTCTAAAGGCTTTTTATAGAGACAAATAAGTTGTGAATGTTTTTTCAGAGGTTAGGCTGGACACTTGGGGGGAAGACATTTTTCCATACTTTCCTAAGCAGTGCGAATTCTCCCTTTGCATCCCTGCTCACGGCAGCAGCAGTAAAAGGAGCAATGTTCCATCAGTGAACGCCTTGTCCATCCAGTCACGCACCACGCTCACGCCACCTCAGAAATCACCCTGCATGTAACTCCGTCCCAAAAACTTTTCATCCTCTTCTCTTCAGACACCTTCCCAAAGAAGTTTTGGGCTCCCGACAGCTCCGAGGCCAAAGCCCGTGGGAAGGTCACACTCCTTAGGCACGGCTTTCCCGGGTGGGGAGGGGCTGCGTGGAAGCCCCGTGGGCATCCCGCTGTGAATGCCCCTCCCCTGCCATGTTTCCGAAGGGACTCCCCGGGGCTCTGCCCCCCCGTCCCACGGGCAAGGGGGCTCCTTCGGTGGGCAGCCTGCGGACAAGGCGGCAGGGGCCGCGGCGTGGCGGGGAGCCGGGGAGGCAGGGGATGCTCCCACGGGGTCCGCCGGCAGCTTGGGCGGGCGGACCCCTCACCCGCCCCCAGGCCCAAGCATCGCAAGGCCGAGCTGGGCTCCTGCCAGCAGGCAAGCCGGGGAAGGGGGGGATTGGGGGAGAAAAAGAAAACCGCGTGCGTCCCACCCGCCCCGCCCCCGCCCGATTTGCTGACCCGCCTCCCGCCGGCCGCCAAACCCCCGCTGGGACGGGGGTCGCTCTCGATTTGGTCCCCAAAGAGCTGGGAAATTACCTTTTTTTTCTGAGGGGACAGTGATTTTTTTATCCCTCTCCCCCTTCAATTTAAAGAAATGAGCTGCAGAAAGGCGTTCCTTGGTAAACCAGAGAAGGAGCATCGGAGCGCCGCTTCTCCCTCCACGGTCTGTGCCCTCAGCAAAGTTCAGGCTCCTCAGGACGGGCAGGACAAATACCAACGTGTCTGCGGGAATTGGGAAAAATAGTCTCCGGGCATAGTATGCGCCCGTGGTCCCTTATTCTGCAGTGAGGGCTTGCCATCGGTCTTTTCGCAGGAAAAGAAAAAAAAGTCTTCCGCTTTTCAAAAAGCTCGTAAAGCCATGCAAAAGTACAAAGTGCAGTTGAACTTCCCTGTTGCTCTGTAAGGGCTGTTCTAAATAAGGAAATTAATGAGTTTCACTGGTGTTTTTAACTCGAGCATATGTGTGCGTGGACAACACACACCTGCGTGTAAGCCCCCTGCGTTCGACCTGCGCAAATGTGTTCTATGCCTCTACACGGATTTATGCACAGACACAAAAAAATGTAAGCGACGAACAAAGGCGAAATAAAAAACACCGCCCAACACTGAGTAGTGCAGCGCACAGAACAGTTTAATAGCTGAACACAAGGACTGGGTTTTTTTTTTTTAAGCCAACCTCTTTGGTATTTTGCTGTTAAGTAATAACAGGTATTTCATCACACATGAGTTGTACGAACATTGGGTAGACGATGGAAAGCGCGTAGGAAAAAGAGAGGCAATGCGTGTGAAGAGATTCAGATTTATAACCAAGCTCGGTTCATTTGTAAAAACAAATACCAAAATACCTGGTTTAGATACCAGGAAAGCTGTCTTTAAAATACCGAGCTCGTTGCCCAGATCTCCTGAATGAACGAGGTACCTCCGAACGTTAAAACTATGCAGTAGCTTAAACGGTTACCAATTGGTTTCTCACATTAATAGCCTTCCCTGAATACATTTATACAAAATATCTGTAGTGGTTCCCAAATTGTAGTCTCGATCAGTGTCAAATATTTTGAGACTTTCTAAGTTGAGTGGGATGATGAGGGGAGAAGATTTGAAGACGGATTAAATTTGTAAACGGGATGGCTAAGGTGTTCACTATTTCGGAGGGCTATATAAAAGAATCTCAAGGTATCACTAAAATGCAAATCTGTCCAGGATTGTGCGACAATTAATAAAATCAGTATCGTCGTGAATAAGACAGGTGTCTGATGGAGATCAAGGCAGTGGCTTGCAGGGCAGCGAGCAAGTCGCTCAGGGAAACGGTGTGTTCTCACTTCTCTATAACCGCATCAATTTGACAAAAAATGGAGGGGGAAAAAGACGAATTTTTTTGGGGTTGGTTTGTTTTTTACTTTTCTCCCCCCGGAGCACTGGAGAACTGTTTGCTGCTTGTCCTCCGCCCGCCGGGGCGCCCGCGGCGGGGGGAGCAGGACCGGGAGAGCTCCCGCGGCAGTGTGTTGGTTCTTTCCGCTTTTTTCTTAGAAAATTCAGCAGCGTGCGTCGCCTCGCAGAAGCAGGACAGGGAGCGCCGGGGGTGTGCGGGAGGAGCTCTGGGGCAGGAGGGCGGGCAGAGGAAGACTCTCCCCAGCAGCCGGGCTCCCGGGAGCATCCCCGGCCGTGAGCGCTCGGAGGCGGGGAGGGGCCCGCCCGGTACCAGCCGCGGAAATGGGCGCAGGGAACGAGGGGAGCGGGTCCCGGCGGGGCGGGGGGGCGCCCGCCGCCGGAGCTTCGGGCGCTGAGGCGGGGGGTTCAGCGCGCAGCCCCCTCCGCGGCCGTCCCGGCTCCCGGCGCGGCGGCGGGGAGGGGCGGCGGGTGGCGCAGGTAGCGCCCCACGGGGCCGTGGGGACCCCCGGCCGCCACGTCGAGGGGGAGGCGGCCGCGGCCGTCGGGCAGGTCGAGGCGCGCCCCGGCGCGGTGCAGCGCCGCCAGCGTCTCCAGGAAGCCGGCGCGGGCGGCGTCGTGCGCCGGGAGGCAGCCGGTGCGCGGGTCGGGGCGGTTGGGGTCGGCCCCGCGCTGCAGCAGCAGCTCGGCCACCCGCGGGCTGCCCAGCATCATCACCTGCGGGGAGAGACAGCGTCAGCGCCGCGCCCGACCCCGCCGCGGAGCCGAGCCGCGGAGCCGAGCCGCGGAGCCGAGCCGCGGAGCCGAGCCGGGGGGCGGCGGCCGGCGGCTCGGGGGCTGCGGGGCTGGGGTGTCTCCTGGGGACGATTGGCCGATGTCAGCCGCTTGTAGCCGTGACCGGTGCGAAAGCACACGGCTGATGATCCTTAACGGGTCATTTGCAGCTTGATATATTCTGTGATAAATTAAAACACTAGCTACGGTGTGCGTGTGATCTCCAGACTAGATACTACATATGTGTGTGCTCTATTCCACGTTTTATACCATTTATATACACCGTGGTGTATATATATATATATATATATGGTACTCGTGCTGTCTGTATGCACGCACACACATACACACATATATATATGCACACACACATGTATACCAAATATATACCCCATGTACACATACCATTTATATATACCATTTATATGTACCACTTATTATACCATAAATACTGTGTGTGTACATATATGTGTGTATATACAGATACACACGCCCACTAGGTATTCTGTGACAGCCCTGAGGAGCCTTGCATTAAGCCTCCTGCCACCGAGGACACGCCTGGGACCGGTCTATGGATGAAGAGCGCAGCTGCAGCACACCGAGCTGTAACGGCCCTGGGGGTGGTTCGGCTCTTTTCGGTGCCTGGTGAGGATTTTCCCCTGCCTGAGTCCTGCGGGGGAAATACATTTCTCCTTCTCTCTCTGCCTCTCAGCTCTGGCTAAACCCGCGCTGCTTCTCACAGGAGCAAGGAAAGCTGTTGAGCGCTCCTGAGTAATGCACAATACTCTCCTGCTGGACCCTAATGCCACTCTGCAGCTGAACCAAGAGCAGAAACTTCTGGCAAGGTCTGATCATGCACGATGGAACAAAACCAAAACAAAACCAACCAAACAGAAACAACAACAACAACAACCAAACAAACAAAAGAAAATTACTTTTGGGGTTTTGCTTCCCGCACTTTCCTGGTCATTCCCAGTGGAATTCTAACCTCCATAGACTGGATCTTAACACTCTAGAAAACACCTTGAGACAGTAGGTTTTCTCATTATTTTCTTTCTCGGGAGAATTTGGTTATGGATTAAAAATATTTGGTTTTATTTATAATACAAGAGCAAAAATGCTTATAAATTTAATCATTTATCAATTCCTACAGAGGTTAATTTTTTTTCAGAAAGATATAGAGAACACACATGTCAGAGTGGCAGCCATTTTGCAAAGTGCTGGTAAGGGAAACAGCTTAGTCTCACTCTGAAATGAGGGGAGGAAAGAGAAAATTTACAACAATTTGGAGACCCTTTTCATATGGAATTTGAACCTACAACAGAAACAAAACGAATAACTTTCTCGGTGCCTTTCTCAGTAACTTACTTCGGAAAAATATTTCCTTTTCTATATGAAGTGCAAGGACCAAAATGGCTGTTCATCTTTAGCCGGTGAATCATTAAATATATCGCTTCAAATGACAACTCGAGAAAAGCTGTTCATGAAACATGAAACTCCAGTTTAAATCACAGTACAGTAATCGTTCAATGAGCATTTAAATACTTTCAGTTTAAATATGTCGATTAATACAACACACTCCTAGCCCTCAAAATGCCTGGAAAGCAACTCCACTACACACTGATACTTATAATGTCTCTCAATGAATACGACCACTGTTGATGAATAGTGAATATTAAAAATACTACCAATAATAGTGAAGACTACTAATAAATACCTAGTTTCAAGTTACAATTTCTACACAGTGACAATTTCTACGCCTTCTTCTGTGCCGCTCTTTCACATTAAAATACTAGTAAGGGACCCCACTTGGGAAAAAGGACCCATTAAGGCTTTATTTAAAACAAACAAGAAAAGTTGATCGAAGCACAGTCAACTCCCTGAACCCATCTGGAAGCAGATTTTGCAGTCTCACTTCTCTTTTTAAGTACCCTCTGGCATAATTCGTTTTCTGCCAGCGGTGCCCCTCTAAACTCCATCCAGTATTTACAGGAGGGCGAGGGTTCAGAAAAGCTCCCGCTTTGTATTCAGACAGCTGCAGCTGGAGCCCGGTTCGGATAATAACAATAAAAACGCATTCAAAACCCGAAATCCGCCCCCCCCCCCCGCGCCCCAAGCCAGCGTGTCAGAGGACAGCTCCCCCCACCCGTCGCCCCCACCCCGCGGTGCTCCGTACCTGGAGCGGGGTTCTCCCAAAGGAGTTGGTCCCGTTGGGATCCGCACCCGCGTCCAGGAGCTTCCGCACCTCCTCCCGGTCCCCGCGGGCGGCGGCGCTGCACAGCCGGTCGCTGGAGCCGTCGCCCCGGGGGGACCCCTCCATCGCCCCCCGCCGGCCCGACCCGCACGGCCGCCCCTGCCTTTCTGTCTCCTCTGGCCGGGACGTCGCCGGCCGCGGCGCCGCAGCTCCTCCCCGAGGGGAGCGGCCGCCCCCCGCCCCCCCCCCCCCGCCGGGGGCAGGCGGCCCCCCGGCCCCCCCACCCCTGTGTCAGGCGGTCCTGCGTGTGTCCCCCCCCCGCGCACTCCCCGGGCGGGGCAGGGCGCTGCAGCAGCCCCCCGCATCCAAGCGGGGGGGCGAGGGGGAGCGCGGTGCCGGCGGCTGCGGTAAAACCCGCGTACCCTCCCCTGGGGGGGGAGCACGGCGGAGGAGCGCGGGGTGCCGGCAGGCTGCTCCGCAAGCTGAGAGCCGGGGGGCAGCTCGGCACCCCCGCGGGGGAGAGGGCGATTTCACACCCCCGCGAGAGTGCGGGGCGGCTCCTGCGTGGGCTGCCTCCCTCCGGGGGCGCCGTCGGTGCGGGAGAAGGAAGGGGATGGGGGCTGCGGCCCCGCGCCTCCCCTCCCCCCCCACTAGGGAGGGGGTGTGAAGCAGGGGAAGGGGTCGCAGCCCCACCGGCAAAGGGCTCCTCCGGGCTGCCGGGGCTGGGCGCAGCCGCCCCGGCCCGGGCAGGTGGAACGCGCCCCGCGGTTATCTTGCGTCGGGAGGGCGAGGGGGGGGACACACGGGGACACACCAGAGCCTCCCCGGAGCAGAGGAGGACTCTTGTGCGATGGATGGGTTTGGCTTCTGCCTCCGGAGGGGGGGGCCCTGCCCTGCCCCAAGCCCCTCCGAGCGGTGGGGTCTGGGGTCCGTCCCCCCGCCCCGCCGCCGGCCGGGAGCGGGCGGCCCGGATGAGGAAGAGAGCCGTGCCCGCAGGAAGTCTGCGATCCACCTAATGGCACCCGGCAGGGGAGGACGGCTTCGCCCCGGCCCGGCGGGAGCCTCTCGCAGGCAGGAAAACCGCGGCGAGACCCAGCCGGGATGAGGCACGGCTGCAGCCCGGCAGCCGGGCAGGGCCTCCGTGGAGGTCTCCAAAAAACAAGCACCTGACTCCTCCCCCTGCTTTCCGCCCTCCCACTCATCCCTCCTAGACAAAGCGGCTCCCCGCTGCGGGCCCCGTGACACCCCCCCACCCCCACCCCCCAAGCGACCCCCCCCGTCGAGGGGAGCGGGGGATGGGGCCCAGCCCCCGCGGGGCTGCGCGGCACCCACGGCCGCTGCTCGGCCGCTCTGTGCCGCCACCTCGAAGCTACGGGCAGAGCTGGGTAAGAGGCAAGGAGAGGCGCGGCGGGGGGAGGTGTTAGAGGTTCTGCATTCCCGCAGGGCGATCCGGAGAGCGAGGCGTTTGGGAGCCACCGCCGAGGTCGGGCGGTGAAGAGAGCAAATACAGAAGGCAGGTTAAGGAAGTCTTCTAGGTTGGGTGTTGGGGTTTATGGGGGGTTTGGTATGCTTTCCCCCCCCCCCCCCCCCCAATGTCAGCTCCCTAATCTCATTTTTTTAATCGCAGAAACCCTGTGCGATTGCCGCAAAAGCAGCCCCTGCCATGCAGATGCACCTTTGTTCCCTCCGGCGTTAACCTCCCCGCCGCCGCTCGGGCACACGAATAGCCCTGCGTGGCGAAAGGGGAAAACCGGCGATTTTATGTCTACATGCACCGACTGCGGAAAGGCAGAGGCATCCCTGGATGAGGAGAAATGAGCACAAATTCATCCCTGCGTAGGCAAGTCAGAGGTTCACTGAAATGTCCTCATTTGGGGGCTTTCTGAGCCTCCCTCGCGAAGTTTCTGGGGAAAACGGCGTTGCAAGAGCAGGGTGCGGCATTTGAAGGGGTTTTGGGTGGGGTGAGACGCCCTATCGGCAGGGACCTGCGGCGGGTTCCCACGCACCGTGGTTCTGCTGCGGCGCAACGTGTTGCAGAGTGGACCCCAGGGCTGGCGGGCGATGGAAAAAAAATAATAAAAATTTAAAAAATCATCAAAGTGAATTTTTTTAAAAGTCCGTAACGTCTGAGAAATTAAGAGGAAAGGATCCTCCACCCAACAGGCAAAGTGCCCTCCAGTCCTTCGTGCGCTCTCTGCCATTGATGATAGTCATGCAGAGATAAATCCAAGAGGAAAACCTCCTTGGCTATGTGTGTCAGGTGTCTTAAAGTTTGAAATCAATATTGAGGGGCGACAGGGTTGCGTATTATCGCCGGCTAATTCTGCTTTCCATGAAGCAGAATTGATAGTGGAGTTTATGCATCTGTGTGTGTGTGTATAAATACATGCATACGTGTCTGTGAATAAATAAGTATAAAAAATGTATACACTCACACTTCAACGTATTCGTAAGTGAAGACGTTAGTAGAGGAGTCAGAGGGCCTGCTAAAAATCTGTTAAAAGCGACGAAGTCGCAGAATGGTGTAAAACAACAAATACCGTCCCGCGCTAACAATTACTGAACCTCCAAATCACGTATCAAGCTACTGGACCATTAAAACGACACAATTTCAAGTTTTGTTATTGAAGTCCTACGAATTTTCCCCCACAAATGCAAATCCTGTTTTGCACAATTCTGGTACCGACAAAAGACCTCAAATTAATCGAAACATAACATCGCACGGTCATATCTGAAGTTGCAAAAATTATAGCCGAGCCTGTGCTAATGTGTTTTGAAAACGACCCTTGTATTACACTTGTATCTTGGGGGAAGGGAGGACAAACCACCTTCTCTCCTCAACAAACCTTACTGCAAAGATATTTTCCCGAAGGAAAAAAAAAAAATAAAAATCCATCCCCGTTAAGCAGTCTCCGTATTCCATATTTCTCCTCTTATTTCTTTTTACAGTCACTGTTCAACAATACCGATCTTTGACACTGAAAACAGAACCATTTTAATACTACAGTACAGCAAGCCTGCAAATAGTTCTGAGATGTTTTGATAATAACATGCAGGACAGAAAAGGTCATTTTCAGTCACCAAAAGCAGCCATCTTATGCCCTGTTTAAGGCTTAGCAAGTACTACACTTTTAACGAAAAAAAAAAAAAGTATTTAAAAACATTCACATGAGTTATTTTATCATCTAACGAGTATTTAGGTAATAGGATTAGGGGTTAATTAAATACTACAAAGACAAAGGCTATACAGAACATAATATTGGGATTTTCTCTCCTGTAAATATGCAAAAAAAGGCAGACGAGGGTCGGGGGTGTGTGTGTGCAACGGAGAGGTTGCATGGAAGTGACCTGATTTACAGTTAAGGGGTAGGGGGAAACCAATTGTTTGGAGTTAAGGTAAAAATGAAGCAAAAGTAATTAATAGAAATAGTTGAACAGTATCTCTCTGTTCTTCAGCTTAAAACGTCAGTATATTTGCAAAGATAACTATCCTCATTATACATATCGAGTAAGAACAGGAAAATTTAGCACCTCGATTTTAGACCTTTAGAAGTTGTGCCACAGAAGTTTCTTCTGAACATAAAAATGACAAAAAAAGCCCCAAAAAACAAAAAACCAAACCCCCCAAACAATACCCCCCAAAAAACCCAAACAAAAAAACCACAAAACAAACAAACAAACAAACAAAACCAACAACAACAAAAAAAAACCAAATCAAACCAACAACCTGTAATAATAAAGAATAAAGACTTTGGTTTCTGTTCTCCGAGTCGCGTGATATAAACTTGCGCAGCGTGCATATCTGAATGTAATATGCTGCCCTAAATAGCTGTGAAAATATCCCTAGATATTTTCGTGTTTTTCTTAGAAAATTTTAGATGCATATTATTTCGGCCCCTCATTTTGGGCTCTGGAGTAATCGGAAAATAAAACCGCCTAATAGCTCTGCTTAACCGCCTTACAGTTTACAAAAACTGATTAAGCATCGTCAGACAAAATATTCCCTTCCTTAAAAAAAAAACCAAATACCAAAGCAACGGCAAATAACAAACACCACACACACACACAAGCACATGCAAAAGGCACACCAAATAAAATCTCTCTCATCTTCCTCTGAAACAAATAGGTTTATGTGTTGCAAGAAAAATATGTCACGGTGAGGCCGATTTTCTGCCTGGGTGGGTAGCTGTCCGATTGCCAGTTTCTGCATGTCCGTTCCTGTCTCGCACCCACTCGGGGTTCAGAAGCAGCTTTGCGGGTGCTGTTTCAGCGAAAGACTCCCTCTAACACTGCTCGGGGGGCGTTAAAATTGTCGTGGATCCATCTATTTAATTAAGCAATGTAATTTTGAACAAAGCTGAAGAACAGGACCCGCCTCTCTAAATAGGAAATAAAGACAAAAAGAGCTGTTTCTCTTTATTTCCAAACTTATTTTTTCCTCTGAAAGAGAATTCCATCTAATCCAATTACGAAGCCACCCTCTTCCTGCAAACTATGCCCCCAAATACTATGGGTATGGGCCTCGCTGTCTCCGAGCTGCCAAAATATTTATGCATTACTTTTGTGACTGTAATGTTGTTACATCCTATTACAGAAGGAGTACAGTTAGATAAAAGAGAAAATATCTTTTTTTTTTTTAGATTAAACACACACCCTTGTCTTACCCCTTCCGAGCCCCTTCAAAATCAGATTTTCAGCACATTGCAGTGACTATTTTAGACCTAACTGTCATTTTAGAAGAACTCGATCTACCCGATGAAAAGCTCAGGCTGGGGGGGGCGGGAAGAGCAGTATTTACAGCAAGTATGGAAATACAAAGAAAAAAAAAATGCCACGTTGCTTGATCAATTAGAGGGTTTTGTCTTTGCTACAGCAAATTGACTTTGAAATAATCAGCACCTTCACATTCATGTTTTATATTTGAGATTCGTGCATTTCAGGTCAGCCAGGGTTTATAGTTTCTTTTTCCCCCATTTAGTATAAGATAAAGAAATTAGGCCTACTACAAATGCAAGAAACGGGGGATTTGGAAGTCATAAGGAAAACTGCTGGATATTGTTTCTGATTTATATATATCTACATATATACACACAACTCTGTGTATGTGTGCATGTGTATCTCCCAACACTTGGTATTCAAAAAGCGCTGAAAGCAATCTAATCAGAAACTGGAGCCAGCAAAGTGTAGATTGTTTTGTCTCCACACCTTGAGTGCTACAGCTTGCAGGGTTTAATTTTTTTTTTAATATACATTTTTATACATAAATAAAATATATAATTGCTATCTTTGTAGATACATTCAGGCAAATATTTCTGCCTTCCCTCTCTTCTACCTCTGTTCTTCTCCAGTCTGTTTTCTGGATTAGAGGAGGTTGTGGACCCTTCTAATGAACCCCTGAGAGGACTTGGCAGAACAATCCTCAAATACTAATCAAAATCAACATTCGCTTAATTTTTCATTATGTGTCTGATTATGTGTGATGACCGAGGCCTAAGCTGCACCGTGCAGATACACGACCAGACGATTTTGCATTCTGCAGTCAGTAAAAAGTCTCTGAAGGCTCCAGAACCTCTGGTGTCTCCCAAGGTCTTTTATACGTGTATTCTATTTACTCTTTCTGATGCTCCTCGGCTGCTGTGACCTTCATTGCACATATTTATATAACAGCAAGGGAAGGCAAAGTAGGCCACTGTATTTCGCTGTCATTTACAACAGTGGAAAGTAATAGATGCTCAGAAAACAGTGGCCATTTTCTCTCTTCAGAGCAATAGTTATGTTCCTTGTTGTCAAGGAACTGTCTGCAAATGTTGGTAAGGGGTGGTGGGTTTATTTTTTCTAAGTTAGCTATGGAGAAAACGAAAAGAAAAACTCAAGGAGCGGGGGGGGGGAGGAGGGGGAAAGGGCAGAAGTTAAGCTACAGCAACTTTTCAAGGACCTGTCGTTTTCTACTGCGTTTTAAAAAAAAAAAAAAAAAAAGGAAAGAAAAGAAAAGAAAAGAAAGAAAAAAAAACAAGAATAACCCCCCACGCCTGTGCAAACCTCACGTGTTCCCGCTGCAATCTGAGCATGTGGCGCGGAGCGGGCTCCGCCGCCGGGGCCGGGCTGCCGGGTGAGAGGGCACCCCGCCGGCCCCGGGACCACCGCCGCCGCCCCCGCCGCCCCGCCGGCCCGCCCAGCGCCCCGTGGGTGCCCCCCCCCGCGCCCCCCCGGCGCCCCCTCGCCGCCCCCTCGCAGCCCCCGCTCCCCGGGGCCCTACCTGTGCCGGGGCCTCCCGCGGCGCCTCCGCCGCAGGACCAGCAGCAGAGCGAGGCGCGGCGGCCAGCGCCGCCCCAGCGCCCCGACGACGCCGCGGAGGATGCGCCAGCCCAGCGCCCGGGCCCGCCGCAGGCTGCGGGCGCGACGAAAGCGGACCGTGCACCTTATCCGGGGGGGCATGGGTGCGGGGGAGCGCCGGGCGTGCCGCGATAGAAATACCTCCCCGGCGGGGCCCCACCGGTGAATCGGCCCTCTCACCCTCCATTCATTGGAGAGGATTTTCTCTTTTTTTTTTTTTTTTTTTTTTTTTTTTTTGTCGTCTTCTTTTTTTTTTTCCTCTTCTTTTCCGTTTGACTAATTTCGACTCCCCATTTCGCCTTACCTCCCTCCCTCCCCCCCTCACCCCCACCCCCCCTCCTCTGCCCTTAAACGCCTCCCATGATGATGGCTCCCGCCTCGAAAGCGGGCGAAGGAGGTTCGGCGGCGGGGGATGGGGACGGGGGAGGCCGCCGGTTCCTCTCCCCTCCCACCGGCTCGTCCCGAGGAGCACCACCACCGAACGGGCGTGGAGGCCGGCCAATCGCAAGGCGCTCCCCTGCTTTCAAATAAAGCTTTGACGACATGTCCTTGCCCTCCCCCCCCGTCTGTCCCCTCCAAACACACCGCCTCCCGCTCCGTGGGGGGGGGGGTTGTTATTTTGTTGTTTTGGGTTTTTTTTTTCCTTGTTGTTGCGTTGGTTTTGGACGCCGCTCCCCTCGGGAGCCCCTCGGCGGGGCGGGGGCTGCGGCGGCCCGGCTGCACCGCGATCCCCGCCCGTCCCCCCGGGGGCCGCGTTGGTGCCCCGGGGGAGGTGGGGGGGGCGGCTAGCGGATCCCTGCCGCTTTAAAAGCGCAGGCCAGTATTGGCCCGGGCGAGCAGTTATTTCCTCGTCACATGGTCATTTGAACGCGACGCGGGGCCGTTGCGTAGAGGAGCGAAAAAAAAAAAAAAGGCGAAAAAAAAAAAAAAAGCGGATCTCGTCTCCCCCCGCCGGTAACCGAAACGGGTAATTAACTCTTCCCTCGCCCCCGACCTCCTCCCCGGTCGTGCGCCGCGGTGCCGGACCGCTTTGTTTTCCGTTTGAAGGGTGAGATTTGGGATTGGGGCGGTGGGGGGGGAGCAGCGGAGGAGCGCTGGGAAGCCCGCAGCAACCTGCCGGCGCTTCCCCCCGGGCCGGCTGCAGGCGCTGCCGCGGGGACCGCCGGAGGGGTGCTGAGCCCCCGACAGCCGGTGCGGAGCGAGGCCCGGCCGCCCGGCGGAGGGTCTCTGGGGGGCGGGGGGTGTCCCGCTCCCCTCCCCCCACATCCCACCCCCCTCCCTGGGAGCCCCTCTGCCTGCGCATCCATCCCCCCCCCCCAGGTGCGGGGTACCTCCGTGCCAGTCGCGGGTAAGGGTGATGGGGGGGAGGGTGCCGGTCGTGCGGGAGCATCTTCGCCCTCCCCGGGAGCGGCGGGGCCCTGCTCGGCTCGGCTCGGCTCGGCTCGGCTCGGCTCGGCTCGGCACGGCTAAGCACGGCTCGGCACGGCTGGATGCGGAGCCGGGGGTGCGCAGGGACTGCAGGCAGGCGGCGGGGAAAGCTCCCGGGAGGGAAGGCAGCGCGGCAGTCCCTGGGAAAGCTGGTCAATGTACGACTGTGCAACACCCTCCCCATAACAAACACCTCCTTCTCCCGGCTGGACAGACAGCAATAGCACCGATGTCATTAGACGTTTCCTTCTGCTGCCTGGGCACGGAGTAACCCTAACAGCAATGCTAATAAAGAAGAGCCTGTAATGGTTTCTCCTGGACCGAGTCCGATTTCAAGCCTGGGGAATGGGTGAGTGAAAACAGCCATTTCGAAATGAAGGCAGCACTTCCAGAGATGTTTTGTTTGGGGTTGTTTGGGGTTGTTTTTTTTTTTGTGTGTGTGTGTGTGTTTTTTGTTGTTTTTTTTTTGTTTGTTTGGTTGGGTTTTTTTGTTGTTTTTTGGTGGTGGGGTTTTTTTTTGTTTTTTTTTTTTTTTGTTTTTGTTTTGGTGTGGTTTCCCCCCCCCCCCTTCTTTTTCTTTTCCGCTGCCGTGGCGACTCCTTACCGACAGGCAAGGCAAAATTGAGAGAAATGAATGCCTGCCTGGGTGCACGATGCAGGTGCCGGAGCGGCAGTGGGAGGATGAACTGGCAGTTTTGTCAATAGAAACCAAATACCCACCAACGCTGAATGCATGGCCGAGCCGGGCCCGAGGAGCACCTCGCCGCGCACAGGGCGCAAACCCTGCTGCTGCAGAGGATTGCGTGTGCGCACACGTGTGTGCGCAACTACAGCTGCGACATTAAATATAAAAGGCGCGAGCTATCTGCCACGTTAAACGTAATGGTTTTCGGGCTTTCTCGAAATGCGTATTGCTGCTGTTGTTTGTTGTTAAAACAATTACTATGCTTCTTTTCAGGGAGGACTCCAAGCCCTGGAGCCGACGCTGCTGCCAGAAGAGCACAGGAAGCTCCCGTGACCGGGCGGGATCACGTCGGGGACCCCCATCTTCCTCCGGGTGAGTAGCCCCCTGCCGTGGGCCTGGCCCGGGCAGGGGCTCCCGACCTACAGCGTGAGGCAAATTTAGGACAATTAGGCATTTAGCCCTGATGGGTTTTGAGGGCACGTTCTGTTCATTTGGTGGTCAGCCTAGGAAAGTCTGTTATTTCCCTGCCGATTTCATGTACTATCATTATTATTAGTGGTGGTGGTGGTTTTGTTGGTTTTGTTGTTGTTGGTTGTGTTGTTTTGTAAGCCATAGTGGAAATACTCAAAATTTTAAATCCAGTTGTGGTTCTTGGAGAAAACTATCTTTTAAAATAGGAATACGGGTCCAGCTAAGATTGGAAGTGCTGTTTATTAGACCCTCACTTTTCTGTAAAGAGGGTGGTCAGGCTCTAGCCTTACCCTATCTCTGTGTCTGGTCTCAGCTCCATCTTGGTTCCCTCAGGCATGGGATGCAGCTGCTTGGCTGCTGTGTCCCCAGTGTTGTCCCTGGCTCGCTTATGGCTATGCCATGCGCTGAGACAGAATATGGTACAATTTCATAAGGTGCTTTCATTGCATATTGTAATTTTATATATTTTTCTATTTAAAGATATGTTTAAAATATATATTCTAGGCATTCTTATACTAAACAAGCATGAAATAGACCAAATGTAATGCAATTTTTAAAAACACATTTTATATGCATACAGTGTAGTTATAATTAAAAACAAGCATATTACATATAAAAATAATCGATAAGCAAATACGTAGGCTTGATACAAAATAACGGGGTTTTTATATGCGTGTATTTTTATATTGGCATTACATAGATGTATTACATACATAAACGGCAAAACTACATATTCATAGTGTGCTAACATATACGAAGAAGTAATTGTAAAGCACGCATTGTAAGAAATAATGTAATAGATTACATATTCCAATACGTTATATAAAAGTATATATATTATATTTGTTGTTTACGTATGAAATGTGTAGGAGCTGGACAGTCAGTAAGAATGCAAAACGAAGAGAAATCTTTTCCCCCTCCAACTCCCTACCGGCAGCTCTGCAAAGCGCCCAGGATTTGCGCTGGGGAAGGAGACGGGAGCCCTCCCGCCGCCCCGCCTTGCTTCCCCTTCCCCGTCCCTAACGCGCGGGTTGTGCGAGCACAGCCCCGCGTGGGGTCCGGGGAGGGAGGGAGGGAGGGGGGAAGGCAGGGTCTCCCACTCGTGGGAGACGGCGGCTGGAAGCGCCCTCCTCGCCGCCTGCCTCCGCGCCTTGCCCGCTGCTGCCCGGCCTCCGCCCGCCGCTCTCCCGCGGAGGTTTGGGACCCGCCGCGGCGGGAGCGGGTCTCCCCGGCTTCCCCGTGGCGGAGGCTGGGCTGCCGCCGTGGCAGAAAACCGAGGGATGCTGGCACCCAGCTTCTCCGCGCCGGGGCAGTCAGCGAAGTAGGGACCAGCTCTCGGGTAATTAAATCTACCCCCCGCCCCGTTCCTCCTCCGGCAGCGCAGCCGTTACAACCCCTCGTTGTTACAACGGCTTGCTCGTTTCTTCAGCAAATATGCCACCTTCGAGCAGCTTGGGAAACCCTGGGGCAGAGCTCTGTCGTACGATTTAAAATTTTTCATTCCCCACCTCTTTCGTTTTGCAACCGTCACGATTTCTTGACAATACTGATGAACTTACAGGAACTCAGGGAAGGTCACCTGCGAGTTGGTAAAGCACCTATTACTTCAAGCGAGGGCGGTATCGGGCTTGCAGAGACACAAATCGCTCTTTATTTTTTCCTTCCAGGTCCAATGTTTACAACCTTAATGCGAAGAGCCATGGATGCGCCACGGGGCCATGCACAGACATGCACAGCATCTTATGTGGTTTTAAGAAGGTATTTGCCAAAGCCGTAATCGCACCAGGAAGCCTCAATTCCCCGGCAGGTTTTGCTAGGGAGAGGCAGAGATCTGCTTCAGCGCCCCTTGAGTCCGATTTAGCTCGAGTCTGAAATCACATGGGGAGCAGTCGGCTGGGGCCCGGGAGAGGCTGGAGCCTCTCCTGTCCCCTGCGGACGGAGGGATGGGAAGCGGGAGTGGGGAAGCCCCGGGGAGGAGGGCAAACAGAAAGCCCGGGCGGGGTCCTGTCAAAACAGGAGGGGTTTATGGTGCCTTCTCCGTGCGGGGGTTTTCCTTCATATTTATTAATCTTCACGGTATTTGGCCTCTCGCGTGAAAGAGGGAGGCGTGGAGGGGAGTGGGGTTTCAAGTGCAAGATAGCATACAGACACGTGCAAAGTAAAGCGTACAGAACAATACGTATCCCCGCTGTTCCTTCGTGCCTCCGACGTGCGGGGGGAGACGCGATCGGGCGTTATTTACAACGCCTGAGCGCCGCTCGACTTCGCGTCTCCCGAGGCGGGCGCGGCTAATAAATTAGGTGAGAGGGGGATGGCCGAGTGCGAAGCTAGGCGTGGGGCGGCGGGTGGCGCAGGTAGCGCCCCACGGGGCCGTGGGGACCCCCGGCCGCCACGTCGAGGGGGAGGCGGCCGCGGCCGTCGGGCAGGTCGAGGCGCGCCCCGGCGCGGTGCAGCGCCGCCAGCGTCTCCAGGAAGCCGGCGCGGGCGGCGTCGTGCGCCGGGAGGCAGCCGGTGCGCGGGTCGGGGCGGTTGGGGTCGGCCCCGCGCTGCAGCAGCAGCTCGGCCACCCGCGGGCTGCCCAGCATCATCACCTGCGGGGAGAGACAGCGTCAGCGCCGCGCCCGACCCCGCCGCTCAGGCTCTCCCCTTCGGCCCCGCAGGAGCGGGGACCGCCCGCGGAAAGGAGCGGAAAATCCGCGGGTGAGGCCGGCCTAGAGATCGGCTCCGGCGGCGGCGCGGACGGCGGAGAGCGCGGAGCCGGCGGGGGAAGTCCTCCTCTCCTGCGCCGCGGGACGCAGGTGGGGCAGAGCGGCGCGGGAGCCCCGTCGGGGCCGGGGCGTGCGGGCCCGCACCGGGGCTGCTCCGCCACCGGAGCCGGCGGGGTGGCGGGGCGGCAGGCGCGGGGCACCGGGGGAAGGAGCTCGTCCTTCTCCCGGCTCACCCCCCCGGCAACCGAGGGGAAGCCCCCAGCCGCTTCGCAACGGCGGAGCGGCTCCCGGGGGCTGCCGCCCTCCCGCTCTCACTCTGGACGCTTTTCCGGGAGGTCCTCGGCAAGGGGACACTCGTGTGCAGGGAACCTGCCCTCCCAGCGGCACGGCGCCCGCGCTCTCCTCGCCCTCCGGAGAGAGGGAAAACGCACTTTTAGCCCGACCCCCCTTGCCCAATTCAGCACCAAAATGCCCGGGAGCACCCCCCCACCCCTGCCCCCCACCACAGGCTCGCCTTTTTCTGAGCTCCGTTTCCTCCAGCGCACCCGGTAGTGCGTTCAGCGCACGGGCCAAATCCCTGCTGCGCAAGGATGCGGAAAAAAAAAACATGTCGGAGGACGGGAACAGATAGGTGTTTCGGGTGAAATGCTGCACCGACATTTTGTGGGAGAGAGTTTCGCAAGCACCGGCCGTAAAACTTAAATATAGTTTCCCAGATTATCCCTGTTTCGTTTTATTTTGAAAATTTAAGAAGAAGCTGGCTGGAACTACCTCGGAAATTAACTCGGCTTTATAAATCTAGTATTTACTACTCCGCCGGGCACTGCATCTATGTATACGTTCGCAGGACTATAAAATGCAGGCAGACTGAGCCCCGCAGGGACGGCTAGCTGCGTACCTTGCAGGATCCGCTGTGCAAGGCTATCGGGTAGAATGGCATGGGTATCGGCAATCGGATGGCCCGTAAGGGTCAGCGACTATATCGTGAGAATTAGTGAATACACTTTTTTCACGGGAGAGGAGAAATACTAATCGACGTACGAAGCAGAAGTCGACGTATGATGGAAGGGTAATTCTTTCTGAAAAGGTGACTCGTTACTTTTTATTGCGCGTTTATTGCGAGATGAGCATTTAAGTTCTCGGTTTTGAGTCATCCCATCTCAGTTGGTTAAAATAAAGTCAAGGGTTGCTAAGACTAAAACCTCTCTGTTGCGGCCGTCACAGACTTTCGCCTTTCCAGAAAGGCGAGAGGAACCGCCGCGCCGCGCCGCGCCGCTCCCACAGTCCCCGAGCGCAGCCGTCGGGGGGCGGCCGGCGCCGGGGGGCTGCACCGGGGGCCGCCGCTCCTCGGGCACGGCGGGACCGCTGCCCCCGCCCCGCCGCCCGCCCCCGCCCTTCCCCGCCCCCCCTACCTGGATGGGGGTCCGGCCGTAGGAGTTGACGGCGTTGGGGTCCGCCGCGCCGTCCAGCAGCTCCCTCAGGCGCTGGAGGTCGCCGCGGGCGGCGGCGTTGGCCAGCTCGTCCGCCGCCGTGCCGCCCGTCCGTCGCGCCATGCCTCGGCCCGCACCGGTCTCGCACCCGCCGGTGGCCGGGCGCCGCGGAGCGCCGCAGCCGCCGCTCGGTCGCCCCGCTCTTCCCGGGGCTGGCGGCGATCCCGGCCCGCGGGGGGCACTCTGCCCATGGGAGCACCCGGCCCCGCCGCTCCGCGCCCCGGCACCCCTCGGCGGGTGACGCGGCACGTCCCGGTGCCGGTCCCGGTGCCGGTCCCGGTGCCGGTCCCGGTGCCGGCCGGAGGTGCCTGCGCGGTGCTACGGCCGGGGCCGCCTCCACCTGCGACAAGGCGGCGGAGCTTCCCGCCGCTTGTTTTCTCCGCACAGCTGGTGCCGCTCCGCCCCGGCCCGCCCCTGCCCGGCCCCGCGGGCCCCGCCTCGCCTCCGCGCCGATGTCGCCGTCACCGCGGCGGAGAGCAGCGGCCGCGGCCGCCCCCGGGCCTTGCCCCGACGGGGCGGAGCGCCGTGCGCGGCGCTCTGACGGCCGGGAGTGCCGGGCCCCCGGACGGGCCCCCGGCGGCGGGCGGTCTCTCAATTTTTTTTTTTTTTTTCCCGGTCCTCTCTTAAGGGCAGCAGCGTCTTAGCCCCAAGCAGAGACCGCCCCGAGAGGAGAAGAGGCCCGGGGAAGGGTAGAAGCAGAGAGAGCGAAAGGCTCTATTTAACGAGAGCGCGATTTAAGGACGAGAGCGGTCCCAGGACGCCAGAGGGGTCCCGCTCCCCTCCCGGCGGGCACCCTCGCCCCGCCGCTGCCCCCCCGCCGCCTCCGGACACCCACCGGTGCCCGAGGCGCAGGAGGCGGCGACGGCCGCCCTTCCTCCCCCTTCTCCTGGGGTAAACTGCGAGCTCCTCCCAGCTTTTTTAGTTGGCACAGACGCTTCGTAGCAGGGAACGGGCGCAGCGAGCCCGCACGGAGGTACGAGCCGCGGCTGCGACGCCTCCACCCTCCGCCTGAACCGGCTGTTTTTTTTTTTTTATTTTTTTTTTTATTTTTTTTAATAAAAGGCGTGCAACAGGCCGAGACTTCGAACCCTTCCTCCAGACAAAGGCCGGGGAGGAAGGGCGAGCCCTCCTTCGGCAGGGCGCGCTGCTTGCGCGGCCCCGCCCGCGGGGTGGGGGTGGGGGTGGGTGGGGGCGGGGCGGGGCGGGGCGGGGCCGGGGGCGCGGGGCGGTGGCAGCACCACGGACAGCTCCCCCCCCCGCCGCCGCCGCCGCCGCCGCCGCCGCCGCCGCCACCGCCCCGAGCCGCCCCCCCCCCCGCCGCCGCCGCCGCCGCCGCCGCCTTTTCCCATCCGCGGCTCCGGGGGGAAAAGCGCCCCGGGGCCGGCAGGAAGGACAGCCTTCGCTGAGCCCGCCCAGCCGGCGGGGAGGGGAGGGGCGGCGGCGGGCGATCCTCCTCCTCGCCCCGAAGGCCGGCGTGCGGGTCTCCCTGTAACTCCCGGAAAACGGGAGAGCGCGCGCTGCAAAGGGCCTTCGAGGTTTCTCGGGTCTTACTGCCCGTGGTGTTGTGCAAAGCCTCCGAGGAACTAAGAGCTCCCCACTTTTTCGTCCAGGTATGTTTCACAGCGTTGCTTCTCGAGGTTTGTAAGCGCCCTTGCTTTTTTCACTGTCGAGTGTCATGAAAGTCGCCTGTTTCCTCACCTTAGCGCACGGACGCGACCGTTGCCAGACACATGGGGTCTCTGAGCTCATTCTCTTGGGAAGCTTGCAGTGGCAATCCTACCCCATATTGCCATTCTCTGCTTTTTAATCCTTTGCCAGTCATGCTGCCCACTTGTTTACCTGCATCTTTATCGGAAACAATTAGCACTTATTATCAAAACAATGAAATTACTTTATTGGCCTAATACTTCAGAAAGGCACAGCTATACCAGCAAGAAAGCTCTCTGTTTTCAGTACCAAATGGTGCGGGCAATGTCCACCAGCAGCAAACAGAAGAATGCTAAGTGGCATGGCCAATGAAGGCTGTCTGTGTAAAGGTTGAGGTTGTGGTTTTATTTGCAACGCTTGGCACGTTCCTGTAATTGAATCAGCCTAGTGCAAAATTCTGCTCCTTCACTCACACTGGCTACTATTTCTACGCTCAGACACATAGAAAAGGGTGGAGTTCCTCTCATGATAAGGAGCTTCTTGATGCAAGTAGTTGCTCCTGGTTAAATAATTGAGCATTTATACACAATCTGGTCGTTTCCTAGTGTTCTGTTTTTGTTTGTTTTTTCTTCCTTTTCCTCCTCCTTTCTTTATTAATAAATTTGCTATTCAAGCACTGTGTGCCATAAAAATGAGAAAATAAAGATACTTCAGACTTTATAGTAAAAAAAGGAAACAAGAGGAAGAGTCAAATCTGTGTACCTTGGTATGCAGACCACTATACAGCAGAAACACCCAAGTAGTGAAAGATATTCCTAAGTCTTAAAAAGACTGCGAGCTAATTTTGACAGAAACTGGAGTAAATAGCAGTATTGCAGAATCAGTTCAGCAGAGATATCATACTGATCCTGATTCTCAGCTACAGGACCGCCATGCAGTAGTGACAGAAAAAGGGTTCCGACAGGGCTTTGGTGCCAATGATATATCACCAAGGTAAACAAAACCAGTCCACATCTACTGGAACTGTGTGAAAGTTTTAAGCAGAGCATGCTATTTTAAAAAACAAAGGCATGAAAATTATGTCTAAAGAAAGATAGGTTTGCTACTCATTTAACTCACTTGTTATTCCAAGGCTATGTGGTAAATAAGATAATCAAACCCCAAAATATTCCTTCACACTGCTTTCAGAAGAGGCTGGCGTTCCTTACTAACCTCAAGATGTAACACTGTCAAACCCACATGAATGACAGAGTAAGGAGTCCTTCCTGATTTTTCCTGCAGTTCAGAAAAACCCACACCGCACTATTAGGGAAAAGAAGGCTGCCTTTACAAATTCATAAATGCTTATTCTCTCGATCAAGACCTGAAAACCCAACCATGAGAGAAAATAAGATATTTCAGTTGAAAACTGCTTGCTTTGGAGCTGGAATCTCAGACAGTGTTCCCCTTTTGGTCTGAATACGCAGCTGCTGGCTGAAGGACCGTTTCACTGTCCAGTTGACGGTAGCTTTAAAGAAGCCATTACACAGTTGGAAATGAGCTCTTCTAGTTTCAAAGTTAATCATGCGAGGATAAGTTGTGCAATCATGACCTTAAAACACTCATTCAGGGAGGCATCATGCTTTTCATAACTGTATTACAAATGTGTGCTGCAGGCCTATTAAACATGCACATAGACAATGACGAAACACCAAATAAATACAAATTGCTTGGCAAGGAGATAGGCTTTACGAGCACAGCAATGATACTGATTTCTATAGTCAAAAGGAAAAAAGAGAAATGTCGAGAGATTCAGGAAGATAACTGTTAGTATGCATAATGTGTAATCTGCTCAATATTACTCAAAAGCAGCTTACCACAAAGGAAAATGTTACTCACAGCAGATTTTCTTAGTTTTCACTGATTTGACTCCAGAGAAATTGAAGTTCTTCCAAAACATTGTTTTACAGTTAGAGCAAACAACTCAGTGCCACAATGAAACGTAATTTAGCACAGGTTAAAGAGCTCTGGATTTTGAAAAACCTGTCAATAAATCCCTTTTTTTTTTTTTTTTTTTTCAGAATAATCCTAACATACCATGTTCTGATAAAGTAGGTGCAGATGTTAGTAAAAATCCCCATCGTCAGCTATGTTACTATTTTCACTGGGGAAAACAGACATCATTGGCTCCTGTAGGAAATCACCAGGGATGTCTGCCAAGAAGAATGGAGTATCATAGGATAACAGGAATATTTGGGGATACAGTGTTAAGGATCTGAAAACAAAATAAAATCATACAAACAAACAAAAAAGGCAGAAAGGTTTAAAACCTTCAACCTGGGTGATAACATGACTGCAAGAGCAGCGGGCTTCCAGTCTCCAGAAACATCAGCTGTTCACAGGCCAGTTCTCCTCACAGTAGTTATGTGCCAGCTCTGGTGGTCTGCTTACTTGTAAGCGAAAGGTGGCCGTTTGGTGCTCCCCTCAAATACTAATTGCTTGTATCAGGGAGACTAACCTGAGCGGGGGAGAATCTGGCTTTGTGAAAAAGTCTGTTTCTTCCTCAATTTCTTCTGCTTGGTCTGGCAAGAAATTAGGCTAGTTATCACTGGGCAGGAAAAAAGTTATTGGCAGGTTTGTCACAGATATGTTTTCTTCCAGCTAACACCCTTTAGGGAGTTATGTTTGGAGTAGGAGGTTCTGTTCTTCCCTCAGCTGGGTCTCTTTCTTTGGGAAGGAGGAAGATAGCCAGCACTGGTGACCTAATATTCCTTGTCTGGATCAAAATAAATATGCAAATAAATCAGAACAGAAAACCATGCTGGTTTTGGATTTCTTTCAAGTGGAAGTAGAAACTCAAATTTAGTTGTGCCTCTTTTTAATAGCACTGACACTATTTTGGAAGTTCATTTTCTCTTTTTTTTACCTAGTTGTTCTTTATGTGTTCTTTCAAACAATGTGGGAACGAGCACTACAAAACACTGCATAGACGCACTTCTGGCAATTTTATGGCTATTTGCCTAGCTGTGTTTGCAATGAGCTCTCTATGTGCGCTGTTATCCTTACTGAAGGTATAAGCATTGCAGATTCAGTGAGAGAGACCTTGAAACTTGCTTCCATGTTTGGTTACCATGTTAGATATGCCATTTGCTTCCTTGGGG
This sequence comes from Morus bassanus, assembly GCA_031468815.1. Classification (NCBI taxonomy): domain Eukaryota; kingdom Metazoa; phylum Chordata; class Aves; order Suliformes; family Sulidae; genus Morus; species Morus bassanus. The sequence continues at coordinate 17,972,538 of CM062600.1, read as the reverse complement.
CTCTTTGACAAAATATTCTCCCAGAATAGCTGAATCAGTGGTAGAGGAAGCACTCAAACTAGAAAACAAATCAATGACTTGCTTATGTCAGCGAGCTGCAAGCTACCAAAACACAAGCAGATGCTAGCAGACTATCTCCCCTGTAAGCTATCCCTGATTTTGTTATTTGGGATTTAGTTTTATTCCACCAGAAAGAGTTTCCTGATCCACAGATGGCTCAATGGTTTGGTCCTGTGGTTTTTACTGTGGAAATGCTGATAAACCGCAGCATCAGAAAATGTGCTGTCTAGATCTAGATTCTTGATTTTTTATTTTCTTTTTTAAATTTTTATTTTAGATGCCATCATATCCAGAGGTTTAGCTGACTACGAAGATATGAACACAGAATCTATGACACGTTCTCCAGTTCACAAAGTCTAGCACAGACCCAGCTTGCTTTTGTGACATCTATGTAGCAAAATGACTTGGAATCTAAGTAATAATTCCCATGTCCCCATCACTTAACTGTCCAGTGCCAAGCAAATCACTCTGTCTCTTTGGCTCACTTACACATGTAAGGATTGTGCTCATAGGCATGTGGGACAGCAGGAGAAAGGCTAGTGAATTTGAGACGTTTTCAATACATAAAGTCAAATGGTTAAAGCTACTGTGCACCCTGTTCCTGGGCTTTGCAATTCTGCAGTTGCAGGGAACTGTCATCTTTGGAGTGTCTGAAGAAGGGGGTGTGTCAGATAACATGCTGTCTGAGAGCTAAGCAGTGCTTGACATATCAGGCAGATGTCAGGCATCTTCTACAGTCAATGACTATGTTACTGAATTACCTAAAATTCACAGCGAGCAGGTCTTTAATTAAACATTTAATCCAGTCATCCCCTGCGTGTACATGGATTTATATTGTTAATGACAACTCTTTTGCTTAAGCTGTAATGCATCTATCAGATTGAACTGGAGAATCAGTCACTTTGTGCTACATTTTTCTATTTTGATCAAGCTTGCAGTGGTTGAGTTTAGCTGCTAAAATCTACTGACTTTCTCACTACAGTTTACCTGCATATAAAGACATGCTGAGAATCTGTAAGTTCAGTTTCATCTTGCAGTAAATTATCCTTATCGATTGCTGTATCTCTATAGCTGTGTATTTATATCTCCACAGGGAACAGAGGAGAAAGATTCCCTAGTTACAGTCAACCCATATTCTCAAGGATACGAATTATTCCAAATGGGGCTGGGGGCTTGGAGACACTGCAATTTAGTGCATTATTTCCACATACAGAAATCTTGGCATATGAAATTTTGATTTACCTGAGCTCATGGATTTCAAGGACTAATTACTTTTTTCACTTTTTATTCAGACCTCTTGTCAGCTGATTGCAAAGTGAGCTTTGCTAGCTGAGAGTTTAGTGAATGTTTCTGAATTTTTCACTTGGCAGCTGTTCCTGTCCTGCCTTTAAGTAAGGAACACAGGGAGGAGGTCAAGACATTTTTTTAAAGCTGACCTGCAAAGAATTTGTATTAAATTAGTTTTGTCTTGCTTTTGTAAAGCCCATGAAATTTTAAGAAAAAGAAAAGCATTAGGAGTTTTCTTTCCCTCTAGATCATCTTGAAAATTAGTTGTTAAGAATACCAAACCTGATCGTCCCAAGCTGGCTGGCAGACTCCTAAGGATACGAAGAGTCTGTATACTCTTCGTATAGTTAGTCCAGCTACTGTAAAGCCCAAGCCATGAGGTGCCATATAACACATTAAATTATCACACTATAAAACCCAAACATTTTGGTGATCTTTAGCTTGTCTATTAATTATATCAGTTCCTGGTGTCATATTTTCCTACCTATTGCATAAAGCTAAGATCTTTCTTTTACCTAATCTCGTAAGTCCGGAAACTGGGACTATCAAAAAAGCAGGAAATGGGATAATGTTGCTCCCCAGACTGGCCACACTAAAGTACTCAAAAGTTCATCAGAATGGTGAGCAATGGTTTGACTCTAACCACAGCATTCTTTCTCCAGAGTATTCATGAAATATCAAAAGTGTTTAGCTGAAAACTAGAATACTATTTTCAATTCCTCAAGCAGTTTATTTCCAAATGTTGAACTTCCAGTTCCTTGCCTCTTGGCATGTCATAATTTCCCCCATTCTCCAGGCTTCATATAGCCTTCTGAAATAAAGGGGATGTGCACTCTGAAAAGTCACTGGAAAGTAACTTACTTTCCAACTTTACTTGATGTCTTTTAAACATAAAAAATAAGTTCGCCCACTGCCTTTGTCTTTTGCTATTTGTCGTTCAAAGCCCTTTTGCAATGGCTAGAAGATGGAAACATGGAGATGCAGCTGACATCTGAGGCTTTGTTCAAACCTCACTGTTAGGCATGCAGAAGCATAGGTTTCTGCGCTGCAGAAGGGATGGTACAGGAGAGAAAAAAGCAAAGGGTGGAGTTCTTACTTCTGTCTAGCTTGCATTCCACTTTTGGATATGAACTATTTTTCTCCTTCTTTCTTAAAATATTTGTTCAAAATTTGTATTATAGCTGCAGGGAATGCTGCCAAAACTAAGTGTTAGGCAGCTTGAGAGGCAGAGTTGAAGGCCGAGGGATGAGTTTTGTGTCTGAGCCTGATCAAGGCCAGAACTGTGGGGGAGGGCAACACAGTAGATCTGATGGAAGGCATTCACTATTTCTGTATGACTGATGAGAGGATGGTGTTTGGCGTTTGGATTCCTATACTGTTCTGCTGTTTTTATATACAGTAGCCTACCCGATAAGAGCCATTATCCAGTTAACTTGTTTGCAAAGCGCTTACACAAGTAAAATAAGCTTCAGTAAAATGTTGAGCTCATATTATGTGTGCAGTATCTGTCCATGCGTGTGCTTTGTAGAGGTCTTACTTACTGCTGAAATGTTTATCCTGGGTGAATCAGGTACTGTTAAGTCTTCTCTACATTTGTAAGACATGATTTATTCTCTCTCTGTGCTCCACTTTGGGTTTACTGGTGTTTCTGGCTCATGCCTTGTGACCTGAAGTATATAATTTCTACAGTTTTGGACACAGTTAAATGCCCTGTTTTATTGGTAAGACTCTTTTCTGTTTAAATAATTTCTTGTGTTATAATAAGGACTGTAGACGCAGCTGATAGTGAAAGTTAACATCTCCCCAGTAGAACAAGACTAATGAGGCAATCAAATCTGGTGTTGCATGTGTACAAATATTTTAATCTTCACTGTCAAGGTTTTCTATACAAGAATCTCTAAATCCAAGATTCAGTTATAAAAACACTTTTATCATTCTTTGCTGTCATAATTATGGATAAGCAAGGAGACACCATGTGGTCAGGAAAGGCCTACCTTGATACTCTGTTGATTTCTAAAAGCCCATGACCTTGGACTTAAGATATAGTGGATTTGTTTTTAACATGAGAACACAGATGCTTTCTGTAAATAGAATAATGAAAGAGATTTGCCTTGTCATTTAACAAAAGGTCAGTGAAATGTGAGTAGATGGAAAAATGTCTGTTTTAGTATCAAATATTTTAAGACAAGCTCAGCAAAATCAGAGTGTCTTGACAAAAAATATTTTAAAATAACTTCAGATTTATAATTTGGCAATGCTGGCATTCTTGTGATTTAAATAATGCATGTATGATCTCATCAAGCAAACTGGGATATTTATAATACATGTATAGCTTAGGTGGTTTTAAGCAATAAATAAAGAGAGGATGTTGTATGGTTTAGAATGAAACTGTTCCTACCAGAGGAGATCTCTGCTGTCTGTGATTTATCCTTTTCTTGTTAGACCACATAAGCTCTGTTAACTTTCCGTCATTAAAACTTCCCTTTGGCAGATTTTTCTTTTTTTTTAAATTTTTCTTTTATTTTAGTGGTAAAGCATGTTAAACTTGTGTTACATTGCATTTGAATCTTCTTATGTATGCAGTGTTTCCTACAAAAGGCTTGATAAGACTACTTATCAAAGAACAATCCTGTTAAGAATTGTGGGTTGAGTCATCTTTCTTTATCAACAAGTATAGTCTTTTCATGGTGGAAGAGGCACTGTGACTCTGGGGATCCTATCTGCGGGGTGATAGCAGACGCCTCACTGATTGTAACCTTAAAATATTCTCTTAAAGATAGAGTTACCTGACTAGCCTTGTTTCCCATGCTGCTATATTACAATATGACTCTTCAGATTTCCAATTAGCTCAGTTAGATACAGCCATTACTCTATAGCACCTCTGCCTTGTGTAAAATTAATCTCGCTAAAGATGTTTTTCCTGGCTGTAAGCCACAGCGGGTGCCCAAAGTGGAGAGAAGATGATAGGTTTGGCACTCTGCGTGGGTGTGCAGGGTTTTTTCTGTGAACAAAAGCAGCTCAGGATGATTTGTGGTGCTGAACAACAGGTTAGTGGCATCTTGTTTCAGGGGCAGGGATAACTTCTGATTCCCTCATTGCTTTCCTGCAGAGGCTGAGTAGTCAGCAGAAGCGGCTGTTGTGCATGGAGGGAGGCTACAGCTAATCTGCTTGCTTTTGCTGCGCCTGCTGTTGCAGCAGTGCAAGCTGCAAGTGTGTACAACAACGAGTTACCACACGCAGTTCTGGGTTTTTTTTTGGACAGCCTATGATGGCTGCTATAAAGCACATTTGGGCATGTGTTTGTTTTGAAGTTACATACTCACGAAAAAGGTGATTGCCTAGGAAATACAGGTGTTTCGCTTTCTGTTGCCTCTGGAATGGCATGGTGCCCACACATGCACATTAGCTACCATTCCTATAGTCTCAGATACCTCTAACCACTGTGCAGTCCTCTATAAAGCTGCATGTATTTACCTCCAGGTTTTATTCAGCAGTGGAATGTGATTGGAAATACTGGCTTCTACTGAAAATAAAGTCTTTATTTACAATAAGGGAAAGCTGAGTTGCTTTTCTTTTCTTTCAGTTACTGATTGCTGCTGTGTTCAATACATCTTCCAGACTGTGGGTAATCTTGCAATGATCCCTAACATACTAATGCAGCACCTCTGCTTGATCATACCCCACACGCTGGCTGCCCCCTTTGAAGTCTAACATTTTACAGCTCAGGAGCCCTTCTTCTGTTATTCCCACAGCAAAATTTCGTTATTTGAGTTGTAGGTCCCTGTCTGACTCCTCACTGAGGAGTCTGCAGCTGGCAGCACAGCCTCCTTTGCAGATGCAGACCATTAATATCACAGCCTGAGCCTGCTTGTCACGTCTTCTTTCATTGGGTTTGCAGCAGCCCTCCTGGTTGGGCTCCAAAGCAGAGACTGTACCAAACAGAGAGGCAGAAAACCCTGGCACAGGGGTGTGCCGGCTGCTGCAGCTGGTGGAGTGCTGGCCTCCCAAGAGCAGGTTAGTGTTGGTTGGTGTCAGTTTCAGGTGTCTACAGTGCGTTCCAGCCATGTGATTTCCTCCCCATGTGCTGGATGGAGCTTCTCCATTTGTTCAGTTGAATGGGGAGGGCTTCTGACTAGCAAAGTTTTATGTGATTTTTGAAAGCAAGTTTTAAAAGACCAAAAAATAGTTGCTTAATGGTCAGCACTTAGAAACTGGAGAATCTTGGAAAACTTGGAGGATTGCTCCTTATCGTCTTAACTTTATCCTTCTGCATTTTCGAGTTGTATGCATATCTGTATGGCACATGTTGGGTCATGGCCTGTGGCCATCCTAGGTTTATATGTTATTAATTAAATCTGTGGTGTTGCTTAGAGGTGACAGCAAAGCAGAGCACCTCTACTGTCAGTGCTGTATGAATAAGGCCTTTAACAATAAATATAATATGGGTCTTTGCTTATTTGTTTTTCCCTTCCCCCAAAAAAACATTTTTAACAGCTTGTATTCAAGGGTCAGGAGTAAGAACCAGGACCTCCAAACACAGAGGTAAGAGTCCAGTGAGGAAGTGGTTAACGAGACTACTGCAAGACAGCAGCTCACAGTAGTGGAGAAATGGGTTGCGTGGTGAACATGCTATTCATCTGTGGGTAATGCCTGCAAGCAATGAGATACCGCTTTTAATATGAGTAGCAGATGGATGGAGGTCATACCTGTGACAGAAGTAGCCCCTGACCACGCAGACTGCAAAAACAGGCCAGGCAGGGGCAGCACACACAAAAGTGTCAGGCACGCTCCAGCCCCAGCAGACACGACTCCTGCATTTGGGGCTGATGGTACCTTGTCTGTGGGAGATGGCAGGCTGCTCTGGGGCAGAATGAGGCTCTCCTGTACTCTCCACACAGTTGCTATATTTGAATATCCATTTTTTGTAAGTCTGACTTTAACAGTTCCACAGTTTCCATGTGCTACCACAGGTTTCAAAGCCAACGGCACTTTTTCAAGAGCATTCTGCTCAATGACGACCTTTACTCTTTGCACTCATTGCTTTTATTGGGGATGGCGAACACGATACCCCATCTCCTACCTGCCGCCCTGCCTCGCCCCCGCGGAGCCCCCAGCCCCACTCCCTGCCGCTGCCGAGGCAGCGGACCTGCATTTTTTTTTTTTTTTTTTTTTTTTTAGTTGCAATAACGCGTAGAAAAGCTACCAAATGCAATGTCGGAGGCGGGTGCCCGCCGGAGTGTGAATTTTAGGAGAGGTGCGTGTGCCACCTAGAGGAAGCTCGGCCGTTTCGGGGCTCGGGGGGGGGGGGGCGGGGCGCTGCGCCCCGCTTCGGGCTCCCACCGCCCCCCGCCGCCGGGTATGGAGCAACCTGAAATGTCGGCCTCAAGTTTGATGCCTATGGGGGATCTGCAAAAAAATCTCAACACCCAGCAACGATTGAATTCCCTTCGGAAATATCAGTAAACGGAGTGCTGTGGCTCTGTGTTTGCAAAGCTTTTGCATGTCACTGGAAAAGAGGCTAAGAACGCAGTGCTCTTTTCTGTTCCAGTAAAAGAGATAATGCCTTTGTTTGCATATTTTAGCAGTCCTGACATTTGTTAATGCTGTCTAGTTCCAAAGATGTAGAAGGAAACAGCTCTGACCTGGCAAAAAAAAAAAAAGAACCAGAATTCATCCTTCCCTCTTGCTAGAACCTTCAGTTTTAATTTGTGTCTCCTTGTTTTTTGAACCTTGCATGATCTGATGCTTCTGGCATGTACCAGCTTTAGATCAGCTGACAGAAAGTTCAGGAGATCTCCTGTTCAGGATGAGGCCACACAGGGAGGAGCAGATGGAAATGAGAGTGGTTGCTGCAAGGAATGGGAAACGTAAGACAGGGGAAGAGAGGAGAAAATAGAACGAAAAGGGAAGAATGGGAATTAGAAATACAAAAGAGCAAATACTAGAAAAAGGGAAGTGAAAGCAAACAAACTCACAGGACAAATGTGGTTGCCTTTTATTCCTGCAGCATCGTTCATCCTTTGCCGAACAGCTTCCCCAAGAGAAGGCAGCTGTGATGGATGTTGTTCATGCAGTTCCTTGTAGTATATCTGATTTTATTAAAACACAAAGCAACTCCTGAACCAGGGTCAGAGGCATCCAGATGGTCTCTTACATAAATCCTGGTTTACATAACAGGACTTTACTCACAAAGAACTGACCTCTGAACAGGACTGATTTCAGTGAGCACATTTAACTTGTTCTCTCAAATTTCTGTTTGCAATGCTCATTTCTACTATGCCTGTCCATTTGTGAAGTTGGGAATGCAGGGACACCTGCTGAAGCTGTCAAATTCAAAGTAATGGTTGTTTGTGAGAGTGTTAGCGGCTTGGGAGCAACAAGCAGAGCCTCCTAACTTCATTCCCTGCTCCCCAGATCTTGCAATGTAGCAGAAAATCTGTGTCCTAGACTGGATCCTTTCCATGTCATTCACTGTAGTTCCAGTAGTGAGATTTTGGGGGATGACTAAATTCTATTTTGCATAAATATAGAGCCTCAAGTGTGGCTGAACAACCCCAAGCCATAAATACTTGTTTCAAGTAGGACTTACACCTGCAAGGAGGTGGTTCTGCATGGAGTCATGTGCACAAAGTTTCTTGTGGGTAAGACGCCCTCAACTATTTGCAGGCATTAATCTTCAAGCACTGCTGGAACCGCAAAGCAGGGTTTCAGTGCAGCAGTCGTTGCCTGACAAGGTCAGTTCCCTCGTTTCAGATGTGTTTGTTTTAGTGAACTGACCTAGTTAAAGGAAACAGTGCCATCCCTGGGCCATAGGTCCAAGCTGAAGGAGCAGAGGGGAAGGCAGGTCTTGTAAATTAGAGATCTACTGAGCACTTGCTCCTTGGAGACATGTACAAGCTGAAGCAGAGCAAAATACTCTGTGACTGCTGCTGCAAAATGTACAGTGATGTAAGGCCAACTTGTCACATTTGCTAACTTTCCCCTGATTTTGTTGTACTAAAAGCTGTTGAAGCCTGATTTGAAGATTTCTAAATAGAAGCTATAGTGACTGAGTGGCTTTAAAGAACTAAAATTTTTCCCCAAAGCTCATTGTCACATTGCTTATAAAATAATTTGGAATAACAGTTAATAAACAGTACACTCTCTCCACTTTTTGAAACCTTTCATGACTTCTCTGATAAGTGACTAATATTAGGGGATGACTAACCAGGGTCAGAGTATATCTGACCTGGCTTTTTTCAGTGACCTCATTTGGTGACATCAGCCTTACACACAAGGGCCTCACTCACAAGGAGACTGTATAACATCTATTAACTGTTTGACACCATGGGATCTCCAAGTATTCACTGTGAATGACAAACCACTGAACAACAATGAATGGGAAGTACTTTGCCCTGTAGGCACTTGCTCAGTGGCAGAAGCTGAGGAAGGTGCAAAAACTGGGGGGCAAGGTCAGGCGACAACTTGTGGCTTGTCTCCTACACCATTACACTAACTGGTGTAAATGTGATGAAGCTGCCCCATCTGTGGAAGAGGGACAGGCAGCCTCACCCCCTCATTTACTCTGCACTGTTTATTGAGGTCATTGTCCACTGAGGTTGGCCAGATCTGTGGCTGATCAGTACCACCCACAGCAAAAGGATCTGTATCTGGGATGTTGCACAGCAGCGAGGAGCAATGCTGGGCAGTTGTGCTGGCAAAAGCAGGTACCTCATGGCAGCACCAGGCATTTCAGGACATCTCTGCACAACGTCAGGAGACATACACAGAGGAACTTACTCGCAGTACCTTTGAGCTACCTGGCCTGGTTATTGAAGTCAGGGTGAAAGAGCTTTCAGCTGCTAAGTACTCAGCATCATGCTGCTGCAAATTCATTATTTCCTGTACCCACATGAGCTAAAAAACATCTAAAACAAGTCTGAGACCATGTACACATTGCAGTGGTGCCTCCCTGTTTCTTCCCTGTATGCAGCATAGAGTCTGCTGTTTTTCTGGTGTGAAGAAATTCATTAGCCTCTTGTGTTGTGTGTAGAGGAGAGATAATGTTCAGCTTCCCACTGCAGGGAAGAAGAAAAATACAGCCTCCCCAGTATGACACAGTGATAGATTCACTTCTTAGAATTGAATAAAGCATAAAATCACTTCTTAGAGGATGAGGGGTGAAGTAATGAGTAAAGGAGTCATAAGTAGATGAGGAGGTGGCTGTAACTGTGTATTCCTTCCCAGCACCTTTGGGTTAGATGCCTTTGTTGAGGAAGTCATTGCTGGGTCAGGTTTAATATCAAAAATGAGATGTTGTGGGGAGTCCCCTTCTCTTTTTAACATACAGAAGGCTTCCCACACAGGGAAATGTGGTTCTTCTACTAACCCATCAGCAGGCAGAGTTTTCAATTGAGTCCCTTTGATGCTAGATCTTCCTGAAGAGGAGACAGTTTTGATACTGGTCAGTTCATTTCATTAGTTCCAAGCAGACTCCTGGGGAGGTCATGTAATTTTGCAGCCCTGAGGAAGTGCTCACTAGGAGCTGAGTTTGGAGTTTTTATTGTGATTTGCAGTAACAAGAGAAACAAAGCTCCGCAGAGAGGTATGCTGACATTACATTTATTTTGAAGTCTAAGAAATGGTTTCTATTTGTACCATGGTTCAATGATGACCAACATTCAATAAAATGAGCCAACATTGATTCCAGCAAGCCAGTCGTGCTTCTGCAAGCAAGGTGAGTAGATCACTGTATGACTGTAAAAAATGAAACACTGTGCAGGAAATATTTTTTGCAAGATCAGTGTCATAACCAGCTATAGGTCTGTGCCCATCTCAAAACTAGATTTTTTTTTAGTTGAATAGATGTTAAAGAAAAATGTTTCCAAGGAGATGTCACAGATCCCCTTTAGAACACACAATGATTGATCTTTTAATAAAAACCCCACAGGAAAACACCATAAAGAAACCAATGCTATAAAACAGTTGTATCGATATAGATCTTGTCACCTGACTCTCTATTCTGAGAAAGAACCTACTGCATACTGAAATAAGATTAAATATGAAAACATGCTATGGACAAAAATGTTTACTTACCCCTGGTTGCCCCTCTCTAGCAACATGGGGTGGTTTAAAAATAATTAAGCATTTAAAAAAAAAGAATGTGTTGTGCATCAAATACCAAATTTAATACTGTACACAGTGAATCTGTAAACTGTGACTAAAGGTGAAACATTTTTAAAATGCCTCTGATAATGAAAAGATTTATTGTAAAATATGTCTTAAATGGCTTGAACAAAATCCTCATTGTGTGCAGCTTTATTCAGCAGTCATTCTTGGATTTAGCCCTTGGTGGGGTTCAGATGAAGGAGGAGCAAAGGATTTGACAGCAGGGGAGCTGGAATCCGTAACAAACACCTTTCTAATTTAGGGCAATAACAGTGATGTGATTTGGTATGGGAGAGCTGAAATTGATTATTTTTTTCTGAGTGCCTGGAGCTACCACCACATGTGCTGATATTCTCATAAAAATGTCTTTAGTGTGCAAGATATTGAGGTCAGATACTGTACACCACAAAACTGCATGGCAGGTTCCACCTCTAGATTCGAGAGCTCGCTTTTTGTCAAGTGGTCACACAACCTGTGTTGTCTTCTCTCTACTGACGGTTATATCCTACTGTGTTTCCTCATTCTTTGGTGACTGGTACATGATCAGGGCTCCTGCAAAATCAGGCCTTGTGAGTACTCAGAAGAGTGCCCAAATTCACCAGCTGCTTTTGGAAACTTGCATGTACAAATTTTGCTCCTGATTCCCCAGCATGAAAGGCTCTATCACTTTTGCTCATTCGTGCTCTGTAAAACACCTCAAAACTAATTTTGTCACAATGAGTGGCATGCAAGAAAGAAGATGCTTTTTGCATGCTTGCTTTGAAAACGATCAGTTCACATGAGAGAAAATATGTGTTTCTAAGCAATGTATTAAAGCCTTTTTCCTTTTTTAAAGCTTTCTTCTCACACAGTCTTTTTCTGAAACTGTGTGGTTTTTTTCTCTCTAACTTCTTATCCTTCTTCCTTTTGCTGTTATTGTTTCATTGTGTAGGACGTTTGGTGGTACAGCTGGAAGAAGAGGACCTTCAAAAACTAGAAACCAGATTATATATCCAGGTAGCCCTAAAAAATGGTATGGAATAACAAGTTTTGGCTATTCTCTCCAGAGAAACATCTTTACTAGCTGCTGTGAAAGTCCTCCAGTCCAACTGAGACTAGCATTTTCCATCCATTTTAGATAGAGCAATAGCACAGTAAGGATCGTTAGAACCTGCACCATTCAGTGCGCAGTTGTCATGACTTGCACCAGGAACACCTTCTTCTCCCTTTGGGTTGCTCCAGAGAGGAATGCTACTTTTTTTGCAGCTTTGTCTCCCTTACTGGCTCCCGTACCCGTATCAGAGAGACAGGAATTAGCACCTCTTCTTCTCTTCTTGACTCTGTTGGCAGTTGGCCTTGCAATCACAGCTGAGTAAATACTGTGACAATCTTGTTCTCAATGATAAATTTTGGTACATCTACATGCCAAGAAAAATTATTCACGGTGGTGAGTAAAATGTGTCAAGGCTGTTCTTGTAGGCAAAGTGAAGTGGCTGTGTCACCGCAGAACACTGCACAGACCCCCAGTTGCTATAAACTGTGGTGGAGATTAACACATACCTGAGCTAATGGGCCCTAGCTGTGGATCCAGCCTACTGTTTCCCACCTAAAGATTTTATCCATCATCTGCTAATGCATAAAGTTCAGGATGCTACAGACCCTACATTCCCATTTCTGCATTTATTTTGTTAATTTTTAAAGTACCATTGGCAGATTTCTACATGTCTGAAAAGGCAGCTTGAATAGGACAAGAAGAAATCTTAAAATACTACACAGAGCATAGAGGCTTAGGTCATTATTACTTGTGGGTCATTCTGCTTGATTTTGCCAGAAAAGGAGATAGTAATTAGATAATAATGAAACAAAGTCCACCAGTTGCTGGTTGAAGTCCAGCTCTTGCAGGCTAGTCATTAGTCTTCTGCAACCTGGTGAAAACTACAGTTCTGTGAATTTGGAAATGCTATCAGACTTCCTTAAGCAATAACACATATGCTGGAGGGAGGTGTAGGTCGTCTTGACACAGCCCATTGTGTTCCTGTTTCTGTGTTTCCCACCAGCTGGGTGTCATTTGGAAATGACCACAGTAAGATGGCATGGTTATTTAACTGCCAAATTTATGTTCTGGAAATCCTCGCTTAGTTATTGTTTAGCCTTAGAGATGTCTGAGGACCTCAATGCACAAATTTGCATTTCTGAAGCTCTTTAGGTACATTACCAGAACAATCTGTAGCTTAAAACACACCGGAGAGCCAGATGTGTCAGCCATGCCTGATCCCTGCTGGAATAAACTAGGCATTTCTGTGCTCCTTGGATGCAGTAGGAATTATCACAGCATTGTTACTAAAGTAGGATTTTCACAGAAAAACAGCTGTATGATGCAGTGGAGTTGGAGACCTTCTGTTCATTAACCTGAACTTGAATTCCTCCCTTGTTTCTTCAAGGGGTTTGACCACAGCTCTCATTTTCCAGATGAGTATTCTGACCACTGGGCAATGGCATACTCTCCAGTTGCTCTCTCTCAGCCCCTAAGTTCAGTGACAGCGCAGCCAACACCTCTGGTACTGAAAGGAAAGGTACCGTCAGGAAAGGAGTCAAGGCTTAGGTTTCTGCCCTGTCCTCACAAAGTGAGAGAGAGGTTTGGGAGGGGTTGAAATGTCTCAGGCTCTTTCACCTCTAACTCTGGCTCTGATTTGTGAATAAAATGTAGCACTTTTTACATGTTTTAAGGATCTTTATATGCTTATTGCTGTGGTTATGATTTGTAAGCTGAAACAATGAGATGTTTGACAACAAGAAGACACTGATGTGCTATAGGAGGGATATGAACAGCATGAGGCTCAGCATGGGACAACTTGGGTTGAAATAGCTTCTCAGATATTCCTAGAGCTTAAAGAATTCTATTCCAGAAAAGAAAATCTAGTGCATGTTAGGACAATAGAAAGGAATATAAAATCAACAAAGTTAAATCTGAAATGGGGATTAGTGGAAATTCTGAAGAATAAATGCTTAAAATTACAAGAACTGACAGTAAGGTTTTCTGGTACAGCAGAAGCAGAGGGACTGAAAGAGAATTAGAGACTTTTTCAGCTTATTAAAAGCTAGAGAATCCATGAAAAAAGTACAGAGTCTGTAGACTTCCTGGTTTCATTTTGCAACAGTTTTTGCTGGATAATATTGTAGGCAGATACTCCATGCTCATTATCTTCAAGCAATAGAGATATTGTGATCAACAGTTCCTATGATATGAATAAACACTATTAGTTTAACTGTATGTGTCAGGTAAGAAGACAAAAAGGACTGCTGAGGGATGGGATCGAGTTCTAGTTTGGCTATTCCTTGTTTTGTGGCATTGAACAAACGGCTTAGTTTGAATTTTTTCCATTAGTTGCATGTGCTTGTTCTCATTTCAGAGGAGTTGTTGTGGAAGGATTAACAAGGAATTTATAATTATCTTTGCTCTCTCTTTCTCTGTGATGAAAGACATGATTCTGGTCAGAGACAAAAGAGTCCTATCTCAAGATACTGTTTTTGTAAACTTCCCTTGGCAAGGAGGAAATCACAACCTTCCCCAGTTTTCTGGTCTATTGGAAAGTCTCCAAACAGCACTGGAGAAGTAATCAAAACATTAGCATTTTCTGACCAGGTTCCTGCAGTTCATTGATTTATTAGTACTCTGGCTTTTTTCATACCATAGCTAGGTCACCATGCCGGGTCATCAGTCTTCAGGCAATTTCTTATTAAATTCTTACTACAAAATAGAAAATAGTCTGTTAGTTTACAGGACTCCAGGTATTTCTGTCAGAAAATTTGGGGATGTTTATGGCAAACTCGGCTGCTGAGATCAGACGCTCATATCTGACAGGTGCTCAGGGATGGATACATAACCACCTTTCCTGTGAACAGCAGCATTCAGTGACTGCACCTGGGTAGTTTTACTTGCAGTGTTCCTAGGTATACTAGCTTGGCTTGGCAGTGGTGGCACGCTAAGTGAGACATTTGAGGGCTGCTTAGTCCTTTTGTAGCATCCTGTCAGGCACTGGGGTGACCCAAAACCAGGGGTATCTCTTCCAGGATGTTCCCCTGTTTGGGCCATCAAATAAAAAAGAAAGGGAGAAAGAGGAGAGCTCCTATCACAGAATCACAGAATCACAGAATGGTAAAGGTTAGAAGGGACCTTGCTTACTTACTAAGCAAGAAGCAGATGATTATTTCATTGAAGTTAAATTGTATTAAAAAAATGAAATGCATACATTCAAAGTGCTTCACAGAATCACAGAATGGTAGGGGTTGGAAGGGACATCTGGAGATCATCTCGTCCAATGCCCCTGCTTGAGCAGGCACACCCAGAGCAGGGGGCACAGGACTGCGTCCAGGCAGGTTTGGAATATCTCCACAGAAGGAGACTCCACAACCTCTCTGGGCAGCCTGTTCTGCTGCTCTGTCACCCTCACAGGAAAGAAGTTTTTCCTCATATTCAGGTGGAACTTCCTGTGTTCCAGTTTGTGCCCATTGCCCCTTGTCTTGTCGTTGGGCACCTCTGAAAAGAGTCTGGCCCCATCCTCTTGACAGCCACCCTTCAGATGTTTATAAGTATTGACGAGATCCCCCCATCTCCAGGCTGAACAAACCCAGGTGTCTCAGCCTTTCCTCCTAAGAGAGATGCTCCAGTCCCCTGATCACCTTTGTGGCTCTCTGCTGGACTTGCTCCAGCAGTTCCCTGTCTGTCTTGAACTGGGGAGCCCAGAACTGGACACAGCACTCCAGATGTGGCCTCACTAGGGTGGAGTACAGGGGGAGGATAACCTCCCTCGACCTGCTGGCCACACTCCTTTTAATGCACCCCAGGATAACGCTGGCCTTCTTGGCCACAAGGGCACAGTGCTGGCTCATGGTCAACCTGCAGTCCACCAGCACTCCCAGGTCCTTCTCAGCAGAGCTGCTTTCCAGCAGGTCAGCCCCCAAACTATACTGGTGCATGGGGTTGTTCCTCCCCAGGTGCAGGACCTCATACTTGCTCTTGTTGAATTTCATGAGGTTCCCCTCAGCCCAGCTCTCCAGCCTGTCCAGGTCTCGCTGAATGGCAGCACAGCCTTCTGGTGTATCAGCCACTCCTCCCAGTTTGGTATTGTCAGCACACTTGCTGAGGGTACACCCAGAGGGTCCTTCTTGTCTCCCAAACCAGTATGTCTGGTAAAAGAGGGCATGAGAAGGTCCTGAGACATGTTTGTGGTTCTCAGAAGTGGAGCTGAGTACTTTTTCCCTGTAGCCAACGGTGTTCAAATGGACTGACTCCATTGATATAATCAGGACAAACACATGATTAAGGGGATGTATTCTCAATTCTTTTTCTTAGAGTTTTTCCAAAGCCTGCTACCCATAGTCATGAAAGGACTTAAAAGTTTGGGTATTGGAAGCTCTTTACTACCCAGAGATTCAGCATAGAGAGAGTTTTTAATTCTGTTCTATCAGAGAAGGGATTGTGCAGGTGAGCCATACTGCAGTGTTGATAAGCCTGGAAAGTCAGAATTTATTGTCAGTGCTTCACACATATCCTGCAGCAAACACGAAAGAAATGGAGAGGGGTACCTGTCAGGTGGTGCTACTGGAGAGGTGCAGAAACATAATACATCTCAGCAGAAGCTATCATTGATTAGTACATACCAGTGTGAAAAGCAAATATCTCTTTTCCTTGTCTACTGCCATATATATATACTTGTCACCATTTTTAACTCCAGAGAACTTTATCGCACCTCCTCTTTTCCTTCTTATCTGGTATCCCAGCTTGACTCCCATCTGTCTTCATACCTGAAACAATTAGCATATCACGTGCTGATCTTCCCTTACTCAAATTGGCTCACAGATATAGCTGAGATCCAAAAATGTTGAGCCATATGTTGAGACATAGCCATATAAACCTGAGATGAATTAGGGTTTCATGTCTGGTTCCCTTACTTACACTCATTTAAAAATTTGATGACGCGGTGATTTGGAGTAATAGGTGCAGGACTCGTAACAGAGCTAAAAATTACAAAGGACTTGGCTCAAGTGCAAAAGTTTTATTTTGCATTTTAAGGGGCATAAGTGGTGACAGTAGTTGCATTTTACATGTATTCAAGATAGAAAGTCTTTACTCTCTCAGGGTTTTATTTGCAAAGTTATCTAACTTCAGTTCTGGGTTTCACACATACTGATGTAGTCATAATTTGCCTCAGGGTCAAAATGACTAAGATTTGCACCTGAAAAAATATGAAGCTGATACAAGACTGATATGAAAATTAAAGAAACCAATACATAAACAGGTCAACCATTTAAATGAGAATATATTTGAATTGTGAAACCCAGCATTACTGAAAGACTTGCTTTCAGAGTGATGTAGGGGAAATTTCTGTTAATTGTTTCCTGTTGTGAATCTGATGGGCTGGCGAACAGTGTCTATTTATTCCTTCTTGCTTTCAGCTCCTATGTTAAGCACATTTATAAGAATTGTGTTGGGAAGGGAGAGAAAAGTATCCCTTCCTTCAAAAGCAACTGAATGTGCTCAAGGAGATACGGTCCCAGACACTGAGAGATGCCCTGATACCTGTGTAGGCCCAGAGGAGAGAGCAGGGACCTTTCAGCAGAGTCTGCTGAAGAGGGCAGGGTATATCCAACAAGTCCAAAAGGGTAGTCTTATGGTGATGGACAGAGAAACCCGTAAGGAACTGGGGAGTCTGGGTAGCCCCCGAGGTGGCTGAAGTCAGGCATGGAAATGGGGACACCAGTACCAGGAAAGGATTAGTTATAAACATAAACATATAAACATTTCTGCTGACCTCACTGCTTTATTTTTTTTCTTTTCCCAATTCTAAAATAAAACTGATTTCGTGAGTTTGAAAGTTTTTGGATTTCTTTGGGGAGCTCATTATAAGAAAATGTCTCAGCAAGTCCATCTCAAAGCTCTGGTGAGCTTGGGTCCCACCACAGAAAGGGCAACTGAGGCTGGTAGACTGCATCATTTCAGACCTTCTCTACTGAGTCAGGCATGCTGTTGCTGGGGTCTTCACTTTCCCATGTTTATGAAAGAAAAATAAAAGTTGTTTCACAGAAAAATGTCTAGTCATCACCAGGCATTGCTCCACCAGTACTGTTAGAGTAGTGCTCAGTCATCACGGGATCTCTGAGCCACCTAAACCCCTGATGAAAGCTTCACAGAGCCAGGTGCCAGACAGAGGTTATTCACAAAAGCCAGCAAGCCATTAAGGCACCTCTAGGAAACATTCTGTAGAGGAGGAGTCTTCATTTGGTAGAAGACCCTAAGAGGTGCCAACCAGCTGGAAAAGTGCATCTATTTGGACTTCACAGCCACAGATTTTCCTGGAGTTAGATAAAGAAGGAGGTTGGGTTGTACTTCTTTGGCTCTGTCTCTCTTCACCCTTTGTCCAGGTTCTCACCAGAAGTGTGAAAAACCATGGTTCAACTCTTCCTTCCTTCACCAGATTTTGACTGAATCTTGAAACAGCTCCCTCTCAGGAGGATGTCAGGTATTTGTCTTTCTGCAGTATCTCCTGCTGAATGTCCTCTGATCTGTCCAAGATGTGGAGAATCTTGAGGTTGTCCCAACCAGGACCTGTGCTCTTATTCCTCCTTCTGATACTGTGTCGTATTTGTGCTTCTCCAAGAAAAGGGCGAAGAACTGGAAAACATTTGTTGGCCTCTCTACTTTTCTCCTCCCTTAATGCTGCTGTGAAATTAACAATTCAATAATAAATATTGACTAACATTTTTATTTAAGCTGTGGTTTTGTTTTCTGGTATAAACACCCACAGTTTGCATGCCTCCTATAGCTCTGGCTTAGGTATAAAGGTATAATGTCCTCCTTTCTCCAGTGCCACAGCAATAGCTGTCATATGACTGCAACAGGGAATTCTTGAAATGTTCCTGAATATGTGTGATAAAATGTGCCTACCACAAAAGAGTTCACCTTCGCCCTCTCAGTGCATATAGTACTTCTGAGTCTCCTGGGAACTTCCAGAATATTAAGTACACAACCTACTTCACAAGTGTATCTAAAGGTTTATTTTAGTTAACCCGATTTTTGTGTGTCCTCTTTTGGAAATGTCAGGATCAAAAGCTTTGCTGAAAACAAAATATCAGAAAGGAGGGAATATTATGCACCTGCTAAAAAACATACTTCCAAAACCAGAAGCACTCCCAAGTCAGTGGCCTCCCCAAAATACGATTCCCTAAATGACTTGAGTAAAGCGACAGAAACAAGAACTCATGGATATTGTAACCTTCAGTGTTGGCCTGTGTTGCCTGATGAGAGGGCTGCTCTAAGAATAAACTGTGAGTTAGCCTTTTTGTTTGTCGTTCTTTCTTCTGTGAGAACAACAGATGAAACATTTCTCAATTGTTTGCTTTCCGGGTATGTCCGCCACTGGATCAGTTTGCATTTTTCTTTCATTTCAAAGACTTAAGAATAGGCTAGAAGAATATTGCTTCTAGTGATCTTTGCAAAATTATAATTTCTGCCAGCTGAATAAATATATTTAAAACTGCGTAGTAGATGTATGTATTTGCCACCCCTCCTTTTGCACAGCAAGGTGTGTAAAATGAAGTTGCAGAGGTGCATTGATTGAAAGTGATTTGCTCTTTAAAACATTGAATTGGAGAATTAATGGCCTATTTTACTCATTCAGGACTCAGTGAAGCTATGCCCACTCACTGCACAGACAGCAACCAGATAACCATTCTCTTTTACACTTCAGCTATTCCTTTCCCTTTCTGACCTGTGCCCTTCATATAACACCATCAACATGGGACAAATCTGCAGTGCTGTTACTCCTTCTTCAGCAAGTTCTTTATGTAGATGCTCTTCCTAATCACAGGACACAGGATTACAATGTCCACGCTGCTTTTGGCAGAAAACCGTAAAAATGTCATTGCTTATCACCTGAACCACCTGCCTTCTATCCATCAGGCTGTCAGTCCTGGTGGCGTATTGTAATATAGGGTTGTGTGTACCCAGCCTCCCAGGCAGAAGGTCAGTCCTGGGAGATGTTGAGGTTTTGCATATCCTTATTTGAGGAGCTATGTAATCACAGACATCGTTTGGAGTAATTGGGCAGAAGGACGGGAGTTATGGGTAGGAGGGAAGGACATGAGAAACAGAGGCTGGGAACCATGGTGGGAGCATAGACATATTGAGGGGTCTCAGACCATAGGGGCTCTCATTGAGAAGCCACATAACATAGTGAGGACAGGGAGGCTGCTCTCTCTGATGATCATATGCTCTATTTAAGCAAGCATGTCAATCGGACCTGGATCTCTGCCAGTTTAGCAAAGCCCTTAAAACTCTCACCTGCTGTCTGTTCCTTGGGGTTGTAAAATAAAAGGCTGTCCTCACCTCCTGTCCCTAGAAACCAAATTGTCTGAGCTCTGGGCTGCTATCCTTTTTTTTGGAAATCCTCAGCACACCAAATACTACCTCAGAGTAGCAGAATAAGAGTATTCCTGATTCTAGTCCCTCCTTTGCACTAGTTGTCACTGTTTTATCTTGTTTCCTCTGTCCTTGTTGAGAGGGTGCTGGTGGGCTTGCCTTCTTCCTGGCAGACCTGAACTGGAACACATCCTTGAAACGCAGTAGGGTGCTGCCTTGGAGCTGGTGGCCGTAACACTTCGTGTCACTGTTGGCATTACTCATATAAATAGGTGTATATATATATAAATATATAAATAGGAAAACCACATCTGAGTGCTGTGCCGGTGTACAGAGATGACTTTTTATGAGACAAAAAGATGAATCCCTTAAAATCTGGATGGTCTCCAAGGAAGAGTACCTGACCTAACTGGTCTCACTCTAAGGAAGCATGCAGAGACTAGCAGAATTAATTTCCCAGAAGTATCAGCTCTGTGTGAGCTTGAGACATAGGCCTATTTCTGTCATGAGACAATCCTGTATATTCACTGCTGAGGGTGGCAGCACATGAAACAGGGAGGTGGCTTTGGCTGCGTAAGCTGTGTCCCACTGGGGCAGTTAAAATGGATCCAGAGCAATATGTATTCTGCTCACTGTTTTGCTGTAAACGTGTGTAAAAGTTGCCCCTGTTTTATCCTTTTGGTCAGTATACCCTGCTTTGACTCTCAAAAAAGCTTCTCATCCTGGGACTTTGCAGTCATCTTGATCTCTCAGTTTTGACTAGGGTGGGGTTTTGCAGATAGTTACCTGGAAAAGGATACCAATGATGTTTACTTCCTTGACAAGATTGTCTTCATTTGGCACATTCTACCATTTCTCCCAAGCTTGTAAAATTTGTGAGTTTGAGGCTTATCAGGGGAGACAGAAGCAAAGATGGACACAGTGCACAACAGTGACAATGATTTTCCTATTTACACTGAACATACTGAAAGTTGTTTCTGAAAAAGGTTGAGGAACCTACTACGAGATTGTGTGTCACAGAATTCGGGTCAGCAAGTAGACTGCGTTAGAAACTCACAAGGGAATTAATCAAACATAGTCTGTTCCTTTGGTTCAGTTCATTGTGCATCTACTCTCCTAAAACGGGATTCAGAGTTTAGAGTTCATTCTCTGCCCACCAGGCTGCAATTATCCAGTGTATGGGTCACTTTACAGAATTGTGGAGGTTGGAAGGGACCTTGGAGGTCTCTAATCCAACCCAATAGCCCATCAGGCCATTCTGGCCTCCTACACCATAGTGCACCCAGCCCTGTCTCCTGCTGTTTGTGGCTGGACTCCCTTGGTGGACCCCAGGACTGACTTGTTGCCTGACCTTGTTTGGGGCTGCAGATGGGAGCGGTCACTCTCACCAACCTGACACCACTGATGGCACTGCCTGTGCTGGGGGTATCCTGACTGTGCCCACCATGAGGCAGCCCTGTTCTTGCTGTGCCCCCCTGCTCACTGATATCTATGAGGCGGTTACTGAGAACAGAAAGCGGCTCCTCAGAGCAGCAAACAGCAGGAGGGTGAGAGGCAATGGTCATAGACTGAAATAGGAGATGTTCAGCCTGATGATAAGGAAAAGGTTTTTCCCCATGAAGATAGCCCAGCAGTGCAGCAGCGGCCCAGAGAGGTTGTGCCATCTCCATTCTTGGAGTATTGCCAGCTCCAACAGGATAAAAAGTCCTGAACGACCTGGTCTGACCCCATGGCTGAGCTTGCCCTGGGCAGGGAGTTGGACTGGAGTCCTCCCAGCGTTCCTGATGGGCTGCGTGAGTCTGTGGTCTTCAATCACGTAGGCAGGGCATCTTTAGATGCCCTGCTGTGCTTCAGTCAGGAACAGGAGCATTTGCATGTTCCTGCTGAGAAAGTCAGTTCCCTGCAGTCATTAAAGCCACACTGTGGTCTCAGCTGACAGCCTCAGGAGTTGCGGAGTAGCCCTCTTTGTGGTGGTAAGGAGCTGCCTGTCCAATGTGGACTAGGAGCTGCAAGTTGAAATGAATATGAAATGCTGTGCTTGAGTTATTTGGTAAGGGTGACAGAATGTCTGAAATCATAGGAGAATTGCGCCTACTGCACTTTAATTCTGTGTTATCCTTTTTGCTCTTGCTCTCATGGTTAGTTTTTGCAAGCAGTTTGGTTGCAAAGTGAATAAAGAAAGGTCCTCCAATATTCTTAATGTGCACTTGAATACCAGGTCAGTTCTTTTTGTAAAGTGATCCGGTAGAAGCAGGCATTTCCAAAGTGTGTGAAACTGTATTTTAGTTTTTTATGCTTTAGCACAACTGAACTAGTGACAGGAAACCTCAAGCACTATATTACTAAGCAATAAATAGCAAGTGACTTTCAGTAATTCCTGGAACTCATTCACAGTATTACTACATGACATTTCTCAGTAATTTTGTGAAGGTATTTCCATCTGGCTGGCTTAAATTCTTCGTACTGGTTAAATCTGAAAAACAAAACTATTTACTAGAAGCAAATTTGAACACAGGCAAAGGAGATGGAATAGAAGGGGCCTGAGCCTCATGAGGTAGAAGTTTTATATGCAAAAGCTGTTGGGTTTTCTCAGGAAGCCTTCAGGTATGATCCAGCATAACCAAATTAGTTTTCAAAATAATCACAGAACGGGATATTCACAGACTAGCAATGTTCCTTCAGAGCAGGAAGATGGAGGTCTGAAATGGAAATCTTGGCTGCAAGGCTGCACTGCTCTTTTTTGATGTTGCAGTGTAAGAGGAGCACTATGTGAAGTGCCTGCACTCCTGAATGCAAGTCGTGGAGCTCAGTCACTGAGATGAGCCTTGGAGCACTCAGAGAGTGCAGATATTATTTCTAGTTGGTAGCATGAAAGACTGGAAGATGTTTGCCTGCCTGAGGCCACAGCTAGATGCACGTGGCATACCAAAGATTGAGAACTCCCATCTCTTTCCCAGCTGGTAACCAGCGACAGCATCTCTCCCAACTTGCTATATAACCTCTCACATCAGGGAATGGGAAGGAAAATAGTGCACTTGCCCAAGAGACTCAAAACTCAGCTGTGTAAAATTGGTACTTGGAGAGGTTTCTATGAACCAGGAAGGGTATGGCTTAAGGGCAGAGCTTCCTCTTCAGTTAAAAGGAATGCACTTGTGTCGTGTTTGTTGGAGAACTTCCTTCTCCTTCTGAAATCGACTTGTCTGGTACCTGGCTCTGCTTTGTAGGGGGCACTGGTGTTTTTTCTTAGATCTGATGGTTGGAAATGCAAATCACCAAGAGTATCTATTTGTATCCAAAGACTTTGTAGGTGAATCATTTAAACCCTGTGGTTCATTTTACCCATTCATAAAGTGGACACAGTGAAAAAAATACACACACACATGCACACAGGTCTCAGGAATCATAGCAGGCAAAAAGCAGTTTCAGGCTTTGGAGAAGTCTTGATTTTTTTGATTGAAACCTAAATTTTCTGAAAGGGATAGGCTCCCCTGACCACTGCAAAGAGCCTAGGGGAGACCTGGGATTCCAGCCAAGGCAAGAGATCTAACTTGCAGTATTTTAAATAAACTACTCCAAGCTTCAAGGAATTGCCCTTTACTGATGAACAGGTGCTTTCTTCTCCTTATTATTATTTGTACTGAGCTGGTGGTTTTCAAGGTGTACTGCATCCTAAATTTATTTATTTAAAATTAAATATTGAAGGATGTGTGTTCAGTACTAAAGCCAGCAAAGGAGACTTCAGTGAATTTCAACAGCTTTTGCAAGTGAATATGAGAAAAATGCTTCTGGCTGGAGTAATAAAGGCCATGTGTACATGTATAAATATTATGAGTACCAGGGGGTAGTATAAAGCTTTTTTCTGCATTTTGCATTTGGAATATTGAGGCATATGGAGGTAAATGACTCATCCAAAGTGCATAAAGGAGTATTGGGACACAGCTGGGAATGGTACCCAGATGCCCTGAGTCTCAGAGTGATATTGCAACTGCCAGATGACAGATAGTCCTGCCAGCTTTTATGGAGAGGGCTTGGGAAACTATCTGTTCAGTTTTATGTTGGTTGTTTGCTTTAAGTTGGTAGTCCTGTGGAAAAGCTAATGTTTGGTGTTTCAAATAAGAAGATCTTGAATTGGAGGTCTGGTGCTCTAAGCTTTTTAAAAACATCACTTTACTGAAATCTGAGTGTCTTTAACACTGTCAATGCAGGGAACCATGTAGGGAAACACAATTCTAAAATAATTGTGGAATTTTAATTTATTCTCATCCCCTTTTTTAGAAAAAATTGTTGCTTTAAGATGATCTTAGAAGCAATAATACAAGGATATATCCATAGGGAAACAATATAATTTCCCCCCCTCCCTCATGTTTATGTTTTAGGTCCCTTACTCAGTTTTAAGTGCTTTTATTTTTGATCTTTCTCTACTTTCCCCCTGTACTAGGGAATTTATATCTTTCTTTCACACAAAAATTCTCCTTCCCCTACTCCAAGATGTTAATATGGTTGCTGCACTTGGCTTCAGGCTTGAATCTTGGCAAGGAAGCTCTCAATTATTAGGCAATTTTTAAAAACAAACACAGTTTCAGCTGTTTTATGCAGAGGAGGAGTGCAAAATGCTAGCTGTTTTCCAAGACACTCTGTAATGCCCTGAAGGGTAACCATTGAGAGAAAGGGGCTAAAACACATAAGTATTTCAAATCTGGCAGTAGTGCTAAAACAGTTTTTATTCTGATGTGGACCAGGTTTGCTCTGGACAAATGTATATCCGTACAACATGTAACACATATATCATTTGCATCTGGCCTCTAATATAATTGTATGTCAAACAGCCAAAGGTACACTTACCCAATTTGTCAATTATAATCTGGGGCCGTGTCCATTGCAAGATTTCGCAGCTGCTGCAACAAGAGCAGTAACAAAACAGGAGCACTGCTGCACTGCACTTGGGGGCTTTGACTTTTGGTTTTATTTCAAGTGCAAGTGAACATTCAAGAGACTTCTGATGAAGGAATAACCTTAAAAAAGCTCTCTTTTGGCTTCTTTGCTCGTCTGCAGAGGAACAAAGTGAAGTGTGCTTGGGAATGGAAAGCAGTTGAGAAAACACCCCTGAGGAAAGGAGGGGAAGAGGACTGAGGGACATAAGCTGCTGGTGGTGGTTTCTAGGGCTGGGAAAATAAGGAGGGGGAGCAAAGGCTAACGGGGAAGGTACTGATGGGTCATCTGAAAGAAATCCGAGGCTATTATTGCATGGAGCCGACAGAGGCTGAGCGAAGTTTATTAGATGAGGGTTGGTTTGGTGGGCCTGTGCCTAGCCCTCTGTAATGTGTTTGAGAAGGCAGCTTCCACCCTGCTGCATTTCAGCTCTCAGGCTTTGTGAAAGAAACAAGGTACAAAATAAAAACAGAAACATTTTTCAAGGACAGAGAGATCAGAAGTCTTTGGTTTCAAAGTTCTGTAACAGAAACTGAAGCAGCTTGATTAATTAAAAAAAAATCCACCTTTAAATAGTGATTGAACATTAAAGATTTCTTAGAATAAATTTCCCACCAAAATACTGCCATTTAATTTTCAACAGAGTACATTGGTTTCATGGAACTCCGTATTTCAAGAGGAAATATATTGGTCTACAGTTTGTGACTGGCTCCTGAGCTCAAGGCTGTTGAGCCTGTGTTGGGCTTCTCCTTGTGCCTTGGGCTGTAACCACAAAATAACTCCTTTAGCTGTGGTAGGAATGGGCCTTGTGGATTTTATTTTTGTCACTGTAGTATCTTTAGAGAGGGGGATGGAAATCACTTCAGAGCCTCCCACTGGGCGAAACAAAAGCCAAAGAGCTGTCATGCTCCTACGAGAAAGAAACCAAAGAACTGCTGCTCTTCAAGTGCATGCCCCTAAAAACATACAGGGAGGAAACAGGTTGTCTTGATGGTCCCATGGCACCTTCCTTTCAACTGCTCCAGTCCCACCATCATCTGATTTTGGGAAAGAGAGCCCATGCACTTCATATATTAACAGTGAAAGATGGCATGGAATTGTTGGTGGCCATGGAGACCTTTGTCTAGCCAAGAAGAAGTCCAAGCAGAAGGGGACAGATGAAGAAAGTTAGCTTTAGCTGAAGCCTTTTGGGGCCAAAGTTTCCTTTGTGGGATTCAGACTCTGCTTTCATTTTTGCCATGTCTGGTTTCCATTAGAGGGCAAACATTACAGATTTCCCTTTTTAATGCCAAAAAGGTGAAAGGCCTTTGGGAAGAGAAGAATAGCTCTGTACCCACTGATGTCCCAAAGCAGGAGTCTGTAAAACCCAGAAGACGAGATGTATGCAAAAAAGTCTATGTTCTATTAATGCCAGGGATTAAATTACTCTTACAGTACTGGAGTCCTTAATTTTTAAAAATAAATAATCATAGCTGTTCTAGTATAGGTTGCTAAAAAGTTAGTGCTCTTTTGTTTAATATTGGTTGAGGTTGCTAGGCTGAAGTCAGTTAACTTTTCTGTACTTGTGTGTATTTCAGGCAAACCTCCCCAAGAAAGGATTTGCAGAAGTGGAAGTATCTCTCCTCTCATCAGCCACAGAACCTGCCTGTGCTGGGCGGCTTTTTATAATAACAGCTTTACCTTTTTAATGGTCTTCTCTGTATAAAAATTTTTAAATGATGAAGCTCTACAGTTTTACATATTACATGATTTATGTCTCAATGCACCAGGAGAAGTGTTATGGGTATTCTGAGATAAATGTGAAGCTCACACTACTCAGAAATCTCCTTTTCAGAAGGGAAGCAAATGCACTGACTTACACCCACTCTCTCTTGGCTCCAAGGCCAGGGTGGAGCTTGCATTCGTTTGTCTGTTAAAATAAACAAAGGATCTGTTAATGGTTTTGGTGGACCACATAGTTTCAAAGCTTGTGGGCTCTGAATCAATGCTATTGAATTACCTGTTTGCTCAAGAAAAAGGCAATTAAACCCCATAATTTCTGGAGCTAGCAATACTAAAGAACAGTAAAGCATCCTTCTGTTGCTTTCATGGATACATGTACTGTCCTCTTAACACAATTCTATTCATAGAACTCAGTCAGGTCTTACTAGCCTGGTGCAGAATTCTGTGATTAAGAAATAAAATCCTCAAAATTACTATTTGTCACTTCCTTTTCCTTCTGGCACTTCCACACAACAACAAGAAGCACTCAAAAAGCTTTAAATAAATGAAATTGCTTTGCCTTATTAAAGTGCTAGGAAAATTACTGAAGTAAATATAATTGCACTGGATTTGATACGGAAATGAAAATATAATTTTGGGTCAGCAAACTGATTTGTTGCTGGAGAACTAATGTCACACTCCCTTAAAATATAGCTCTGAGGACAACAAAGGAGGAAGAATAACATTTAAAGCAGAAAAATTTACTCCCAAACAGAAGGTTAGAGAAGGTATGGTAACATCAGTCTGTGTGAAATAAAATGATCTAGAGATCCTTTTTAATAAAAAGTGTAGGTGTTACTTCAGGCTATTTGTATTATCAATACTGTTGTTTCTAAAGGGATGCTTAGACCAACTTTTACCTTATGCAAGACATTTTTTTTAAACAAGGATGTTTGTTGGACTGCTTTAGTGTGACATTGAGAAAGCTATAGAGATTAAAGCCAGCATGTTGTAGGTTATGTTCAGCTTAAAAAATTATCTGCGTCTCATCCCCAAGCTGTAAAAGCAAGCAAAGGTGCCATTTTCAGGATGCTTGTCCTCAGCTGTTACCTGCAGAAGTTCACGCATTATTTTGGTTTGAAATCCTGGCTCCACTGAGATAACTGGTAGTTCCGGCATTGTTTTTGATGGGGTCAGCAGTCAGTTATCTACATCTAGAAATTAAAAAAATTTTTAAATGGAAACCCTTGAATTTAAATTTTGTTGTTTTATGTTTGCTCACAGGAAATTTGGTTTAGAGGGGATGAGTTACTATAATTTTGAAAATAAACATTGCATTTTTGTATTTGAATTTTTGAGATATTTTTATTACCTATGTCTCAAATACATATATTTATGTGGACCAGTTGGTTATTTTTCTGATTTTCAAATAAGAAAAAAAAGTACTCTTGAGACTGCTGGCAACAAACTCCCTTCCTACAGCATTTTCTTGGGGGCTGCCAGTGCTGCAATCTGCAGGTGCTGTGCTGTCAGCAGAGGTGACCAGAACTGCAATGTCTCCCTTTGCTATTGGCTCTGCCCTGACTTGTTTCGTAGCCCTGGCAACGAATTTAACATTCTTGGATATATAATTACCTGGTGTAAATTGTCATAGTGCCATGTAAGCCATTAACACTGGCAGTGAGGCTCTGCTTCACTGTGCCTTGGTTTACTCTTGTGATGAAATGAGCAGAACTGGCTGCGCTTGCCAAGTGCATTGCACTGGGTAAATAATGAACAGATGTCAAATGCGCTGGGCTTCTCCAATGGAGAAAAAAACCAACCACCCACCCAAAAAAGAAGCTGTAGGAATGGCTAGCAGTGGTGTTATATTCAGAAATCTTCACAGAGCTGGCAGGTGAATTATTAGGAAAGTGAGCTGTGGTAAAGACTGGTTGCTTTTATTTCCTCATTAAAATACTTGCTTACAGACCTAAGTTCTTCTGAGCAGTTGTTTTGAAGTCATGGTAATGGGCACATTTGACTCATGTAATGTTTAACTTGCAGTATTCTATTTGCTCAGCGTTTCAAAAGTATTATAAGATCAAATGTGTGTTGTGGGAGAGAAAAAGTCAAACAATATCTGAATTCCACTCAGGCTCCAGGAGGACACAACACTGCTGCTAATCTATTAAAAACTAAACATTTGCATGTATATTTTGTTTGCTACCAGTAGCTGCCAGCTACCCTTGTATTGCATTATCTGAATTATATTTTTTCTCTTAGGAAGCTATCAAGTCCCTGAAAATCAGTATTATGCATAGGAACCTAACACTACATAATGACAGTTACTTCTGCAAAAGGGCTCCTTGAAGCTTAGATTTTTTTGTTGTTAAATAACTCTTTTTGTATTAATGTGGTTGTGTAGATTTTTTTTGGCTGAGCTGCAAACAACAATGCTGTACAAGCTTTAATGAAGAGTTGTCATGAAAAGGATAGCAAAAAAATGGCAAATCCCCCCTTTGATGGCTTCCATGGCTGCTTACACACTTTATCCCTCATACTGCAGCAAAATGAAAAGCAGAAGGAGCAGTGCTATCGCTAGCCTGGGACGAGGAGGGTGCAATAAAGAGATGGTGCAAGACAATAAACCCGCTGGGGAGCACACGCTGTCCCCAGCTCACAGAGAGTTGGGGTGCTGCTGTGGTGGGAAGGGGAGGGTGAGAGAGGATGGGGGCTCCTGGAGGCATCCTGGGAGAAGGAGGACGGTCTTGGAGGAAACCTGGGGGACACCACTGAAAATGAACTGGTGGCTCCAGGGACTGAGGTTTTAAGCCTCTTAACAAAAACACAGCTGCAGGCTTACAAGTGCTCAATTTTAGTCATCGGTGATAAAATTATCATCTATTAAAGGATCTGTGGTTATGGGAGGGTGGGTGTTTAAAAATTCTTCTTATTTCTCAGAAGGCCAGACATGCTCAGTAGGCAGTGCATTCCTCTGAAGTCACCCAGCAGCCACAGCAGAAAGCAATGCCCACATCCGTGGGTGAGCCTGTGGAGGAGTGGGGCTGTTTTGTGCTCTCCAGAATGAACACCTGCAGCGCTGTTACCCCACCATGGAGAGGGAGCTCCTTCCAAAATATGAGCTGGGGAACCTAACCCACTGCTTTCCGAATGGGTGGCAGCAGCTTCCAGCAGCTCTTCTTTGCACTCATGTCCTACATTTTACCTGATCCCTCTTCTGGCTGCAGCCCTGCTCATGCTACAGGGTGTCCTTTGATTGCTGTAAGCTCTGCAAGAGTGTCTTTCTCCTGCACTAAGAATTAATTTGCAGTGCTGCAGCTTGTACAAATAATTCATGCAGCTCCTTCCTGCCTGCTTCCCCTCGCTCTTGCTAAATCTAAGTTTTGTGAGTCTTCTGTGCCACCCTTCCTGAAGGTTAGCAATATCGTAGTGCTTGACAGAGACTGCTGGAAGGACAAACTGTTAAAGCTGTGAGAAAGTCTCCACAGTTTACAGTTGTTAAATGTTTGTTTGGCTACAACATTATTAATTCCTTGTCAAGGATCTTGGAAAAAATAATTAACACTTTAGGCAAAAACATGTTTCCATTCAACCTGATACATGTTAGATGTGTGCTCTTCTCATAAATCCAAATAAATGGCCTTTGCTGATTTACCACTCTCCCTCCCCCCCAATATTTAAAAAAAGCTGCTTGTACATAAGCTTAGAAAAACAGGGATAGAGCAAATAATTTTACTAATTTAATTAAGGTATTTTAGAAAGACTTGAATGAAATGAGATTCCAGCTGAAGAGGAAAAAAGCAGGTGAATTTGGAATAGTTACTGAAGAACAGTATATCCACCCTGATGAATTGTACAGGGCATATGAAGGGTTTACTGGATACCAGTATTTCTATAAGAAAAGTAGGATTCTAGCCCTTGGTCTTGAAGGCTGAATTTCCAACTACAAACTAGACGGAGGGGTGCTCATGGGTGAGGAGCAGTCCTTTTCTGCCTGAGTGTAGCCATAAAATCTTTGGTACGCTGGAGAAAAGGCATTTTCCCCACATAGACAACTTCACCCCGGTTGGTTTTTTTTTTCCATACTTGCTAGCCAGAGCCTGTGTGCTAAAAGCTGGAGAGGGTCCTGCATGGGCTGCAGGAGAGCATGGTGCTGGGGAGGGCGTCTGTGCTACCCCTCTGTGGTGTGGGCACTGCGGCTGGGCAGCCATGGGTGGTCCCACTGCTGCGGGCGTGAGCCGCAAGCACTCCCTTGTCTCCACTGGGTCACTGGGAAAGGTCTTTTCCTTCACAAGAAACTTTCATTCAGTTTCCCTCTGGTGTGCTGTTTACCCAGACATGCTGGAGGACCTGCATCCCTTCCTCACCAGTGTTTCTTGTTCTGTACCATCATCTCTCATGTTGCTCCAGAAATTATATCAACAGCACAGAGAGCTGAGCCTGCAGGGAGGGGAAAGCTGGTGAGCACTGACTGCAGAAATGATGGCAGAGAGACAGCTGGACCAGGGGATGCTGTGACCTGCACCCGCCCTGCTGCAGTAGGACCTTGGCTAAGCCCTTTCACCTCTCCATGTCCCTCCTTTCCCATTCTTCTTCCAGTCTATTTAGACAATGAATGACTTAGGGCAGGGCCTGTGTTATCTTGACATTGTGTATGTGTACAGTGACTAGCATAAAAGTCTTGTGATTTCATCTGGGACTGCTGCTCCAGTTCAAGTAGCACCCAAAATACATGTTTAAGCTCCAAGTAATTAATCTCTAAGTGGTACCTGCTGGTGGAAAGTGGAAGTCCCCTCTGTTATGCAGAAATCACAATTTCTGTTCTGAGTTAGTGCTTCCACGTGAAACCAAACACTTAAGGATCTTTGAGAAGTTTGGTCTCAAGTGCAAAGGGTGTGTGGAGAGGGGTTTATACTTTGAACATGTTGCTATGAACCTACCGTGCTCCAGCCTGCAGTCCCACACATGTATGGCACGCTTTCCTGGTACTTGACAAATTCTTATATTATCTTGATAGGGATTTTTTGATAAGACTTTGCATTCCCATAATGTTTGTTCCAATTCCTCTCACCTGCCCAGGAGCACTGGACTAGACAGAGGTATTTAAAACAAACACCAGTGGGTTTTGTTTTTCTCTCTCTAACTACGCCATGGCTGTATCTTGGACTTGTGCAGAATCTTGGTGTCTGCTCAGGGGACATATGTCCCATGCACTCCCTAAATAGGCTCCCCTCAGGATGGATGCTAAAGGCATTTTCTCCACATTGCTGGTGGCAAATTGCAGGTCCTGCTTTGAACAGTGGCACTGTTCCCATTCAGCTGAAACAGAAACAGACTCAGTCCTTCAGTCTCTGCAGTTAGTTTATCTCCAGTTTAGTAAGGAATGACACCACCAAGTCTGTGCTGGAAGTTTCGAGGCGTTGGTTT
The DNA here is from genome assembly GCA_031468815.1 of Morus bassanus. Classification (NCBI taxonomy): domain Eukaryota; kingdom Metazoa; phylum Chordata; class Aves; order Suliformes; family Sulidae; genus Morus; species Morus bassanus. The sequence continues at coordinate 17,940,587 of CM062600.1, read as the reverse complement.
TACATCAGGCCACCCAGAAACCAGGCAGCGAGAACACAAATGTTGCTGCGATGAAGCTTTCCTGCTTGTTGTGCTTTGTGCCGCTGAATGGCATATGTAGCACAGTGCCTCCCAGAAATTCTCCTAACCTCCCCACGAGGAGGGAAATATTATCCTGATTTTGGCATGGGAAATGAGGGGATAAGAAAGGGAGTGGAGCTAATAATGAAGGGTAACTGCAGACACACTGATCACCAGAGACACACAGTTGTCAGGCTTTCTCCCTGCCAGGGGATACTCCTGGAAGACAGAGTTTTTGCCTGTTTTAGTAGAGGATAAATGTAATTTTCTCCATCCTTCAGTTAAAAGTAGAAAACTGGGGGGAAGAAGGGGTGTCCTGCTGCCAGCATATTTAGCTGCTAAAGTAAAGAATATTTCAAAAAATCTTTTCAATTTGCTAAGGAGTGACAGGAGAGTCTGTCTGTATGAGGCAGCAGATCATCCTAGATGTGTTAATCATTGCAGATTAATTGTGTGAGATTGTTTTGATACTACAGACACATTGAGATACTGAACCGTGGATTAACCATGCATCAGATACCTGACCTGACTTGCCATTATCCCAAAACATATCCCAGCCAAGCATGCAAAATGGGATTGCTGACATCAGGGTACAGTACAAAGAGGGACGGTCCGACCGGGAGAGCAAGAGGGACGTCTCGCGTTTTTATGGGCTGACATCACATCTGGAAAGCTGCTGCCCTCTGGTGAGTCAGCACACAAAAGGCAATCATACGAGTCTGATCATCCAATCACTTGGATGGAGGAAAATATGCTGTTTCTGCCAGCAGACTCGTTGTAACTAAGACTCTGCCTTTATCAGGGAATTTTGAGAATACTGAATAGAGCTCATCGATAAATCTCCACCTGTTTTCCTTGATTGTAACCTCGTTTGCCATTTGCAGGTTTTCTAAGCTACATAGGTGTGTGTTGCCTAATTAGCCTTTACCAGCTGTCGTTTTACTGGATTGGGGCAGGAATATCTTGTTCATGCCTGAAGCACTGGAGCCCCGCTCCAGTACGAAGCACGATGGTGGGAACAATGCACCTGGCGTGCTCCTCTTTTGGACAGTCTGGATATAGTTCTCAGTTCCCTTGCTGGTAGGAAAATCCAGAGGTTCAGAGGATAAGAACAGATCAAAGAGGATAAAAAGTACTTTTTTTGTATCTCCTCTGTGGTTTGAAGTCTAGAAGGGTTTCTTGCTTCTCTTTTACTGCTGGCTGTCATAGCTCTTGAGATGCCAACAAAGATTTTTTTTGATGATCTGTTCTCTTATTCACTACGAATTTTACTAGTAGGAAAAAAATGAGATATTGCAATGTCATAATGATTGCAAATATCTTCCTCTTATGGTCATTGTCACATCAAACAGGTAGAGCATCTCTTTGTTGTGGTTTGCATCAAGCACCCTGTTGCTTTCTGTTACAAACACACTTGAAAATTACTCATTCACTGGTTACCTATCACTGTCTCAAATACTGTATAACACCTCCTCATGTTCCTTTCTCTTCCTTTCTATCTTTTGAGATGTGTGGAAAAGTCCTGAGGAAAGCCCTCAAGATTGAGGCTAAGAGACTGTTGTACATCTGGGGAGAAAAGTGGGTAACTACTACCATCTCCAAACAGCATGGACAATCAAATTCACTTACTAATTTCTGTATTGACCCCACAGCTGCACTTCATCTATGTAAAGATCAGTCTTATTTACCAAAAAGCTTTCACTGGGGGAGAACCAATCACCACCTAAGAGGCCAATCCTCCTCCTTTTAAAAAATATACATCTTTATTGTAGGCCTGATTCTGTTCAGTTTTAGCTTCCAGCCACTGAATGACATTATGTCTTTTTAGTTGCTTGATTGAAAGAAGCATATAGTATTGGAAATGTCCCCCAACTATAGGAACTGCCAGACAGTGACCAAATCACTATTTAACTTTTTGTTGCATTAGTCAGTGCGATTTCTCAAGTATCTCTTATTACAAGGAAAATTTTCAAGACTAAGGATTGTTCCTGCGGCTTTTTTGCCAGAATGTACTTTGAAGCATAGACATCAGGACTGGACAGAGATTTCCAGGGTCAGCCTGCAACTGCTGTAATATTTGCAAAAGTAACATAGAGCCCTAGCTCTTGCTAACAGATCTCACTACTTCTGGTGAGACTTATGGCATTTCAGATATACTTTTATTAGTAAGCGTTGGCACCACCATTTTATTGTGACTATAGCTTTATGAATTGTATGTGTCTAGTTCTTAGGAAGGCCTCAAACAGCTATTTTCAGTCAAGTGGGACTTACAGATGGGAAATGCCAGTTACTGGGGACTGGGGAGCACATTAATCTAGTCTTAGGGAAAAACTAGAATCACCCTAAAATGAACATTTAAGACAAATAGGATCAGCTGCCTTCTGAAAGTGACTGCCTCTGAATGCAGAGGAATCCTAAGCAGCTCATTTCCTAATTTTTAGATGGCTGAAGGTGAGAAAGTTCCCAGATAATGTTACTGTGCTGCGTTGTTCTGTGACTTGAATAGGATCATAGCTTTATGTCTAATGGTGGTGTTTCTCTGTCACCAATGAAAACAGGATTAGCACAAAGCAACCCATTGCTCTGGAGTGCTGTGCAAGCACTGGTGACTGGTGCGGGGACCAGAGTGCAAGCAAGAGAAATCGAGACTCTTGTAGGGACTGGCAAAGTATTCAGGCTGTAAGCAGGGAGCACCCTGATGTTAGCGCAGATACCCAGGCAGCTGCTTTTGCCTAAGGTGCAAGACTTGCAAAGGGATTTCTCAGATAAATCCTTCTCCTCCATTTCTGCTCCATCCTCCTTCCTGCACAAAAAAAACCCTGCCCAGCTGAAGCCTGTCCAGAGAATTGCAGGGAACAGGCTATTTTTATTTCAGCTGCATCCTAAAAGTGTGCAGAGGGGACAACTCCTGCTGAATGAACAGGAAGGAAAGGAGATTTGGCATATGGCATTATCCCATTTCTGGGCTGTGCTGTTAACCACTTGATGGCTGTTTTATAACAACCACCTCCTCTTCCAGTCTGCCTATAGCCTTTTAGATCACCCAGATCTCTCACCATTTCACACAGACCTGGGCTCTCCGCTGCCACAAGGTCTGAGAGGCTCTGCTCAGTCATTCTGCAGATGAGTCTGAACGGGCTCTTGGCAGAGTTGCATCCCTGCAGCTCCTCAGGACGGTTATTGCTCCAGGGCAAGGACACATGCAGGTGTGCCACAGCTAGCTACATGGGTATCAGAAGGAAAGCAGGGATGTTGAAATCTCTGGAAATATGCCTCTGTACTCTGCTTTTCTCAGTGTGCCGGATGTGGCCTGTTTGAGAAATTTCTTTCCCTAATGGGCCTTAAGGTTAGTTGTAATGAAAGCTGGGCTGAGTTTACACCCACTGGAGTTTATGGAGCAGTTCTGCATTAAAAAAACCAACCAGAAATTGAAAGGTGGAGACAGATTCGTTTGGAAGCTCCCAGTAAACATTTAATTCCTCTTTGAAAGATTCTGGGAGGTCTCTCTGCAAGGCTGTTGGACCTGAATGAAACAGGGAAGTGCATGTGCAAATTCTTGCCCAGAAGGTCTCTAAATCCCACCTGAAACCTGAGAGATGCGGTGATCAGTAAATCATGTGTGACAGAAGCCTGTGTTTGCTCTTCATATTTAGCAGTGGTATTAGAGCCCTTTTTTACAAAGAAGGCAACAAAGGTGAAAAAAATATACAGGCTGTTTTTGAAAGGAGCTTTCAATTCAGTGAAAGTAAACCCTACCATTAGTGCTGCTGGGAGCTTCCTGGTTAACTTACTTTTATCAGATAATAGCTGGGAAGGTCACCTGTTGAGTAGGCAGGACGTGTAGGGTAGAGCCACAGCCTACTCCTTCCTTACAGCTGCAGGATCCAATACAGCGGATCACTCAGCTGCAAAGGCAGGAGGCTGCGGGGTTGTGCTACTTGCAGTAGCTGCAAGTTGGGGATGCATACAGTGATAACTGCATTAGCCATAGGAGCCCTTCTCCTGCGTACAAGGTATTTATTTCATCACAGAGGCAAAAATACAGGTACCAATGCTCAATAGACTCAAAAAATATTATCAAATTTTGGGATGCGCATGTGGTCCCACCACATGAAGTAGCAAAGATCTTTGTTTGCTCCTCAGAAAGTTTGTATTCATGATTTGAAGAATGTCTATTATTTCATCCCAGTGAATAAATGCTTTGTTTGCTAGCAGATCAGAGATATTCCAGAGCAGATTTCTTTCCATATTGTTAGAGAAATTGTGGTTATAGACCACCAGCATTCATTGGCCATCTACCAGACAGACTTTTATGGCCATTTGGCAAAGATGCTGGGAAAAATATGTAGAGTTTGCTACTATTGGCAAAATCCTACTCTGTCCTATTAGTGTGGATAGCACATGAAAGTAGATGATAATAAATACAATATGTGGGTGCATTAAAGCTGATCTTGAAAGGATCTGAGTGTTTAGAAAAACAAAACAACACAAAGAGAAACCTATCTGAGATTTTTATAGCTTTATCAGATCTAAAAAATGTGAGAATGGCCAAAAAAGGTAACTGTACACTTGGTGCTTTTCAGGAGTCAGTGGAAACTTAAACTAGAAATCTACTGAAAAAAGAAAGCCCACAGAAGATAGTTCATATCCTGTAATTTTCTTAATATAGGATCGTAAGCAGTTGCCATCCAGTCTAACCATTCTGCCTGCACATAAATCACATGCCTCTTTCTGTGGCCTGGAGATGGTGTGGGGGGAAATCCTGTTGCTCCTAAATATTAATGTTCACTTCTGTCTATGGAACAAAGGATTCCACTTGTTAAATATTGAATCTCAGTTGGGGATGGGAGGAACAGCAGTGTTCCTCCGAGTGCAAGACACTCAGGGCAATCCTGCTGCAATATTAGTATGAGCCACTGGAATGCCAGTTAAACTTTAACCTAACTTCTACTGCAAAACCAATGTTTTTGAGTGGTTAAGGCAGGAGACCAGGGACAAAAAAATCCTGTAAATTGGTGCTGTTTAATATTTAGCTTTGGGATATTTTGGTTAATCTCTGCAGGTAGCTGAGTCAGTGTCCTAGTGATAGGGAGAGGAGGGCTGAATAACTCAGTTAAAGCCTTAGCTGAATCCTTCCACCACAGACTGTCTGTGTGGCATGAGGCAAGTTGCACCGGTCCCATAGCACCTCACTACAAGGCTTGCTGCAGGGATCATTTCTGCTTGGGTCAGTTTTTTTGAAGACCAGTGCTCATCTGCAGAGGAGGACCCTGGGCTTTCTGTCCACGAGGCTGTGACTGCCTGGTCGCAGCTTGGAACCTAGTGGCTGCTTTTGAGAAAGAAGTGAGGTTTCAGGCACGTCTTGCTGCATAGTGTTTGCCAAGCTACAGGTGGTTTCCTGCACAGCAGCTGGTTTAATTGCACTGCCTTCCTTGGGCATTCATTCCTCTACTGCAATGTGCGGGGACGTTTCTTTGCTGCTTCTGGCCTTTCGATTTCACTCCAAGGACCAGATACTGAAGCATTAAGTAACTCAGCATCTGACTTGAGGTTATCTTTAATCTTATATTCAATCCAGTCTTGAGTAACTTGTCTGAACTTACTCAGTCCAAAACTCCCATGTTCAGGACCCTGGGTTTGTGCAAGCATGTAATAAGAACAATCTCTTTTCACTCACCAGATTTTTCACTGAATTTTTCATCGAATTTTTCACTGAAACTGAATAAAAGATGAAAAGAAGAGGACTCCAGCTAACTTACCAGCAGATGCCTGAGAAAGCCCTGACAGCCCCTGCCACCCTCCTTGGCCTTTTCCCATCAGGCAGGATATACAGAGGAAGATGGCAGAAGACAACATCAAACAAATCTGCAGCATACTTCAGACTACCAAAATTAGAGGCATAGGCACAGTTCAGCTTCTTGGGTGAAAGAAGGAATTCTTTATACTAAGGCAGAGATTTGCCTCAGTAATATTGGGGGTTCTCTTGAAATATTTGATATATTTCCTAATGTAATTTTCCAGTTGTCTTCAATTTGTTTTCTTAGTATTTTTCAAATTCACATAAAGAAATGTCTTCTGTTCCATGTTGTTCATGTAACACTGAACTGCTTGGCTCAACACATAAAATACAGATACTTATTTACATTTTAGTTGAGAGTACAAATCTCCAAAAAGAGTAGATAGCCTTTCAACTAAATTTCTTCCATCATCTCACTCTCTGCTATCAGGTGTCAGAAATTGTTATTTTACTGGAAACAAATGATGGTTATGGCTTAATATTGAAAGCTCAGTTACATTGTCATGACAAACTTTTTACAGGGAAACTTTTTAGTATTGGGAAAATGAGCACAGAAACGGTCGCTTAGAAGTGTATATATAGGTTATTTTTTTTCAGCAGGAGATCATCTCAGTAAGAAGCCTACCCAGGGCAACCTGAAGCTTAGTAGGTAAGTTTGATCTTATCAGAAGAGATTTTTACCTCTCCTCCTGTTCAGGGAGGCTCTGTAATTCATTGCCCCTGCAAGCTTGGGAATATGGCAATGTTGCCTTTTGTGGCAAGGACAGGAGTAAAAATCTTAAAAATGTGTTTTGGTCCATGTTTCTGAAGGACATTAACTTAATTTGTCCCAAATTCTCTCTGTGGCAGGGCTGGGAGAAATTCAATATTGTAGTAAGTTGTTGGCTCTTACTGAACGTAGGAGATGAGTCATTATACCCGTTCTGGCAGTGAATAGACTTAATCCTGGGAACTGCAGTTAACTGATCAAGGAAGGATTTTCTTGTTGCTTTTAATGATATACCTGTATGAAACTTGAACTAGCCTGTTACCACTGTCAGCCTGCTTGAAAAAGCAGGTGACTATGAATAGGGAGTGAAAAAGAAAGTCTAACAGGTTGCTAATGTGGCATTTTCAAATCACATCCTCAAGCTTGTTAACTTTAACTCTTGGACTTTGTAACATAGCCCACAGAAACCACACAATTTATCACCCTTGCCTCTTAATATTATTGCATATGAAAAAAAAAGAGGAGAAAATTATCTGCAGTGTGATACAACTCTTTCAAGTAGAAAAAGTGACAGCCCCTGCTCCAACGCCTGTAGAAGCAGCCATACCCTGAACCGCCATTTGAACACCTTCACTCAGTGTCCTGGCAATAGTCAGTATGTGAAGGGATCCACAAAGACAAGAATGATGTTCTCTGCATAAATGAGTGATCATTTCAGGTCACCACTCCCTGAGCTCTCCTCCCAGTGTGTGTGAACAGTGTTGTCCTAGGCCTCCAGCGTCTTTGTCTTGTTTGTCACAGATCTGGTTGAAGTTGCCATCTCTGCCAGCTGGTCTTTGTTCAGGGATAAGAAATCAAGCTCTTTACAGGCACAGAGAGCCAGAGACACTGAAAATGGCTGTACAAAGCATCTCATCTCATCGCTAGAAATTGGTGGGGAATGTTAAGATTAGACATTTGTCTTGGTTGTTTGTTACGGGGCAGAAGAGGAAATGTTATGTCTTTTGAAATGAAAGTTTTTTAGTGGGAATATTTGGAAATTTCTCAGCAAAATGAGAAAGAGACATTCATGTCAGATGTTTCTGCTTTCACAGCTATAGGTCTCTCTGTTTTTCTGTGTACTTTGGCAGGAGATACTGCAGATCATCATCCAATGGTTACGGCCTTCCTGAGGCATGGGGAAGTTTAGTTTGTCTCCAGGTCAGAACTGGGATGGCCAGAGACTGAGTCCAGAGCTACCAACCCTCAGTGAACAATAGCTCTTGAAAGTGGTATTTGGTGACAGCAGATGAACAATTTTTCCTTCTCAGCTTCACTGTGAATGAAATTGAAGGGAGAGGAAGTGTTCTTTAAAAACAACCTGTTTGAATTTTGGGGAAATATAGCTGGTCTTTCAGGTTTACAGGTTCTGAAGAGCATAGTCTTCCTTATTGTAATCACCCTTAAGACCTTTCCTCAGATAAGTATTTCAAATTTATTGCAGTCAGACAATATATCTGTCATAAAGATAAGCACTGGAATTAAAATACCTATCAGGGTTATTATCTAATAAAACATTTCTTCATTCAATAAACTGAATTACAGATACTTTCTCTTTGTCAGCTGATTGCAGGCTGAGGAGATAGTAAGCAGCAGGAAGGAGCTTGAACTGTGAACTTTTGCTTTATCGCATTGACTAAGCTTTTGTTGACTCATTTGAACCTTTCCCCTCCCTCTGAGTTACTGGACGGTGATCATTTCTGCACACAAGCATGATGTTTAGGAGTACCTCCATCTGCAGAGCCACAGCAGGTAATGCTACTGGTAACTCTGCCAGGGCATGTAGGAACAGCCCTTTTGTTTGAGCTCTTTGTTAGAGTCAGACAAACATGGCCTGATTATTAATATCCAAACAGTAAGTTACAACTACCCCTGCAGCAAGGAGATGTTTACATTTCATAAGGGCATTAAAAAAGTCATGGGGGTTACACCTACAATGAGCTGTTTCACACATAATTCATTGCTTTCTGTCTAAGATAAGAAGTTTCTCTTAATATTTCCACTCAGCAAAACCCTCAAGAATCTTGTAGAGAACAAAATATTGTTGTCTTCCTATAAACTTCAGGCAGAACTGCTGTAGAAATATTTGCAGTATGATCATTAATCTTTATTTTAAATGCTTTTTGTGAAACACGGCACTTGCTGTGAATTCAGGGAGATGACTCTCTTCAGAAGGCAACCACAGGACTGGGTGCCATACATGGTCTTCTGAGGCCATATGGAGGTGTTAAAATGCTTATACCTGGACAAGGTATTAGTTCATGATAATGTCAAACTGCCAAACAATACTTGTTGTTTTCTAAAGTCCATCGACTCAAGTTCACGTTGGTGAAGGTGACGAGGAAGACGTGTCTCTTCTGAATCTCAGTTGTAGATTTCATGTTTGAAGAAGTCATTTCAAGAGTGGTGGGAGGAGATGAGCAGACTGTGTAGCATCAGGATCTCCACAGGGTCTTTTTAGTCATCCTGCAGAGGCAAAATCCCAAGCCACATAGTACAAGGAGAAGCGGCCATAGATGGACAAGGAATATTTTGGAGACCCTTGGGATAGGAGAGACTGGATGCTTGTGCCCTGTGTCAGCACCAGGCAGGCGCTTTCTTCATGTGCAGGCCTGCAACAACCAAACAAAAGTCTGGGACACAGGCAAGGAGGAAGCGTCACAGTACTATTTAATGTGTATGTTGACAATCTGATGATGGGATGAACGGCAGTCTTGGAAAGATGGCAACAATGCCAAACTAGGGGGAGCAATCAATATGCTACAGGGCAGGACTGGTGTGCAGAGGGACCTGGACAGGTCCAGGGAAGGGTCCCTGTGATGGTTAGGGTTGGAGCACAGGGCGTACCGGGGCTGTGGGGGACACTGGGCTGGTTCAGCCTGGGGAAAAGGAGAGGAAGGAGAGATCTCTTTGCTCTCTGCAACTGCCTTGTGGGAGGGAGCAGAGAAAATGGAGCCAAACTCTTCCCAGTGGTGAACAGCAACAGGATGAGGTGCAACAAACATTACCTGGAGCATGGGAAATCCCTCTTAGATATTAGGAAAAACTACAAGACTGATCAGGCATTGGAACAAGGCCCAGAGAGGATGTGGAATCTCTGTCCTTGGAGGAATTAAAATTTGACTTGAAAAATTTCTGAGCAGCCTGATCTAACTGGACCTTCTTCAAGCAGTGAGTTAGATTCATTCCAGAGGTCCCTTCCAATCTGAATTATTCTATGATTTCATTAAAATAATTTGGAAGAAAAAATGGTTGCATTTTGAAAGTAAATAATAAGCTTCCCTAGGTTTCTGTACTCAAATGTGAATGTTTTTTGTGTGCTTTTAAATATCCAAATGTTACCATCCCATTTTTGCAAGTTTTCTAAATTATGCACATATATAAAAGAAATTGGAAGGCCATTAATACTATTGTACTGTTCTACATTGTTATTATTACATGTTGTTAAATGCAGTGAGAAGTTTCCCCTTAAGTTAACATGCACTAGTAAACTGTGACATTTTTATTGTCATGGTATTTAGGACCATTAGCCACGTATCAGAAAGTGACAGTGCAAGGTACTGCACAAATTAGGTCCAAAAAGACAGTCTATACACAGGGAGCTTTTGAGCTCAATAGAAAGAATGATTTTGTATTCTTAAGAAGGTTTGCAAGTGGGGTCTTTTTTGCACAGAAGTTTAGGCCAAACAAGCAAGAGGGAGAGCTGATGTGAAGGCACAAAAAAAGAAAGATACGTGAACTTTCTATATAAACACAATGTTAGTTCTGAGAAATTTTGCATATTGTGCATCTCTGGACAGAAATAAAAAAATCTTTTATTTGTGTCAAAAATAAAGATAAGACATAAAAGTGAAGAGTTTTGCTGTCCATGTGGTAGTGACTTAAATATATGACATCTTCTAGAAAAGTTAATGTAAGAATACTTTCTGTATCCCAAACTAAGCTACCTATCCAGAAGTCTAGCATTCCTGGAGGCAAGTCATAGCAAACTGTTAGGAATACTTCTTGAGTAAGTGAGGCCAGAAAGTAATTTTGAAAAGTTTCATATTACATAGGTTTATTACACCATGAAATACAACAATAGAGTGCAAACTGGTAGAAGAAGCACAATCACCATAATTAAAAATAGCTAAAAAGAGACATTATCTAGCTAGGTGAGCCTTTGATGACTTCATGGACTGTGTCTTCAACAGATGTCAAACCTTTTCTCAATGTACTTTCTTCCATATTTTCTCTAAAAAGAGCCAAGCCATACCTAAGTCTCACCCTTGCTGCCTGTCACCCTCTTTAAATCATCTCTCCCCTCTGTATCTTAATTTCCATTCACCTAGAAGACACACTCAGTGATTTACAAGATTTAGTTTTGCCCTTTTGTGTGCAGCCTGAGATTGCTTTGAACTATAGAGCCTACACTCATGCTCTCAGGTGAAGTGATTCAGCTTTCCAAAAACTGGTTCTTCTTTCTGTAACTAGACTGTCCTGGTCACATAACACCAAGGGAGTGGATATCTGACTCATCTTTTTCTTACAGCTGCAGTTGCAAGGCTCTAACGAAAACCAGATGCAGAAAACATGCCCAAATACTTAACAAACCAAGCTGCTCTTCCCTGAGATCCTTCCTTCAGCCCCCAGCAACAGCATGCTTGGTTGCAAATTGCACTGTCTCCATGGGAGCGGTGCTGGATTACCAGTGGTGCAGCTGAATCAATCCCTGGTTGCAGAAGTTGTGCTTTATCTTTGTTGTTGCATTTGCAGCTAATATGGCCTAATGGTCCCAATCCCAAATTAGGTCTTTCATGAGGGACCTTTGTGCATTACTGCTCTATCAGGGCTGCTCTGATTAATTAAGTGATAGATCTGAAAGGCTTGGGGAAGGACATGTGTGAGCAGAAAACAACACATAGCTCTTGTGTTCTTAACTGGGTGGTTTTGTAGCTAAGTAAGGACATTTTAAAGTTTCTTTGTTTTCAAAACTTGCATTTTGAAAGATGGTGGTTTGTTTTTCTCCAAAACTTGTGACTCCTGTTGCAGTATTGCATATGTAAAATTGTTTAAATATCCCAAAGAAATGGTGTTTGCTGTATGTGGAGGAGAAAATATTTTCCACTGGTGACTGAACAGCTTTAATCATGTTAACTTGCTTGTCTAGAGCAGTCACAATTCAAGGAAAAGGAGGTAATAGCTAGGGGACTAGAACGTATTTGACATTGTCGTTATGTGTTTGGCCATGGCAGATAATTCCCAGAATTTTTACAAACAAGGTTGCACATTGTTTATAGGATCTACGCCAACTTAATGCAACTTTCTCTACCGGTTAGGAAGCATACATGAAATGAAGAAAAATGTACTTTCACCTTTCTTGTCCTTGGCAGGCCCATATACACATCTTAGAGCAGTAGAAATAAATGACACACAGAGCTGCTGTCACATTAACTTCTGTATTTGTACATGAGAACAGTTACCATGTGTGGAGGGAACACTCATATTTGTCAACGGAGTTATATTTTGCAGACATTTCTCATGTCTTAGATGCCATAACTGCACTCAGAATATAGCTGAACTAATGGTTAGAGAACTTCTAAGGCTCGTGTGATTGTGGTGCAATGGATATTTGTGTATATGCATCTTTGCTCCTTGAAAACTTGTTCTGCGGTTTATCTCATCTCCAGCTTTTTTTCTCTCTCTTTTTTTTTTTAATTTTTTATTCTAGCCTAACGTAAAAAAAGTGTTGTTTTGTTTGTTTTTTTTTTAAATTTCATCAGTAGTTTTATAACCAAATATGTTTATTACTATTCATCTTAGAAGATGTTCTCAGCAATGAAGCTGCTGCAGACAAATTAGACAGGACTTCTGCAAACTGCTGAAGGAGAAAGAACAACTTAGACGACTATGATGTAAAGGACAACTATTTATTTGATGCTTGTTTATACCCTTGAATGTACGCATGTGATTTCTGGTAAATTCAGCTGTAGTTTTGCTGGGTACAGTTTTATGACTAGCTTCAGTGATAAGCTAGCTGAACTAAAGAGCTGTTTTCAGCACAAAGTGCAAGACCTCTAAAGGAGTAAAATCTTTTTTTCCCAATTACAGAACAGGAATGGTCTTGGTTACAAAATTCAGCTGTGGATTTTATGTACCTTAGGCCAGGTCTTCCACTTGTCTGCAGCAACCCCCTCCAGCCCTCTGTGTTAGCGGGTGTATAACCATAATGGGATGTTTGCTCAGCCACTAGGAAGGAGATATTTTGCGTATTGGAATAGACTCCAGATTTACACTTCTGTCCCTCTGCATCTGAGGAGGGTGTTTGGGAATTGCATTTGATACAGGCAAGCTGTTAGTAAGATTTTACTAGCTGTTTTTTCTTGAATCAAGTACAGTACCAATACTGGGAAACATCCATTAAACACACAGTTTTTAATTCCCTGCTCTCCTCCCGTTGCTTGATAGCATTGTGTCCCTGTCTGGCCAGAGAGTGTGAGTCAGATCATTACCTTTCAGGGCAGAATTGCTGTGAGGGAAAACATTCCACTGAAAATAATAGGTTGCGCTAAGTGAGGCACCATTTCATCTTTTTCCTTAAAATATGAAGTCTCTTCCTGAATGAATGACCCTTATCTGGTAAAAGTGCAGCCTGTTCTGGCCCTGGGATGTTCAAAAGCATCACTTTTAGGCATGTTTGGTGTTAAGAGGTATCTGGAAGATCAGATTATTTTCTCTTTAATCTCTAATAAATGATGAGTCTGAATGCAGTGCATGTTTACTTCCTGCTCATTCCTGAAAGGGGCATGAAAAAAAGGATTAACCAGACAGCCTGCTGCTCTTGCTGCTGCAGCTGTCTATAGCACTTCCTTTCCTTATACAGTTGCTCGGTAGCTAATGGAAAATTCCTATTCCATGCAATCAGAAAGAGCCTTTCAGTTGTTTTGTGTACCTATTCCACCAAATTCAATAACCAGTTACAGTCTTGTAAGTTGGTAAGGGACTTTAAAAAAAAACCCATCATCTATTAAATGCCATGAAATTGAAATTTGTAGGAAGTGCCTAGAATGTGGCTTGGTTCTGTTCCATTGTATAAGGTGATCCTCCATAGCTGTTACTCTGCAAGGATTCCCATCCCACAAAGAGGAACTAATTAAACATGGATGACAGGCAGGAGGACATGATTTCTGACTGGGACATTAAGCAGTACATGGAGGGGTGGGGTTTTCTCCTGCTTACTGTGTGTGATACTGGTTTCTGGATGGATGCTGCTCCTCCAGTCTTTGTCCCGGTGAAGATAGACATTGCGAAGTCTATGTAAGTGGTAGCACTGACAGTGGGTTTTTCTGAAGAGAGAATTCATTGTGCTGCAAAAGAAAGGCAAAGGTCTCACTTAATAAAGGGAACAGGCAGCAGCAGCAGCACTTTCTGGCCAGTGGGGATCTTTCAAGGGCGTAACTTCAGGGATTGCTCAGCTGGGCTTTTAGTGTGAAGCTGGAAGTCCAGTTTCATCCAGAGGTGTGCAGGTGTCTTGCATGAGAGACAACTCATCGGGTGTGAAGCAACAGAGAACTTGTATTAAAGATGTTACTTTACAGTGTGAGTGAGCACTGGAGTGACTTGGGGTGGGGGGGTGTCACACTTGTTATTAGTGCTGTGTGAGAGTAAAATTGTATGAAAAGTTACACGTTAGGACTCCTGTGAATATAAAACATCAAGTGGTAATCAAATTCATTGTGTGAATTGATTCTGATGAAGTGCAGCAAGGTTTTGCAAACCAGATTTCTCTTTATTGTGTTTAGTTATGACAGTATTTGTTGTCTGTTATTTAGATATGTTGTTTCTTTGAAGTCTTTCAGGTCAGGGAAACCTAGATAATTTCAATACTGATAAAAGTTAAGTTACAAGGCAGGCACACACTAACTAAGCCTCTTGAGGAAAGAGTTTCCCATCTTGTGTCAAAACTTTGCAATTTAATTTTCCCCTCCCCCTTTCTGCACTGAAACAGCACTCCCAAACGCTGCAGAGTATTTGGGTGGTTGATGCAGAAGCCCAACCCAGACCTGAAGGAGTGGCTCCTCTTAGAGCTACTATATGAATTTCAGAAGGAAGTTGCTGTGGCATGGCCTTCTCCAGTTGCCTGAAAACTCCCCATCTACTCTTAACTAGATAACTAGTGGTGAAAGCATTTACAAATATAAGGTGGGACAGGAAGACAAGGCTTTTCAAATGCATTTAGCATTACTACTAATTACTAATTACTAGTACATTACTAGCACAAGTCAAAAATACAAATAACTATATCTACATTCTGCACAGCTTTTTGTTTGCCTTATACAGGTGCATAGTTCATTTGAAGTATAACTGAAAGAATTTTGTGTGTTTTCTATGACTGACCGATTACAAATCCTATGCCTATGGTATCAAAGTTCTTTAGTGTTTTTAGTAATTGGGCCCCTTTTCCCAGAATGTTGTCAGCCATATGTTTAGAAACTTATTTAAAAGTAGAAGTCTGCAACTTGGAACACAGAAAGATGGAAATAAGTTGCATATATGTGCAAGTGGAGTAACTGCATACATAGATGTAAGTGGACAGTTAAATGTAAATCTATCTCTGAGCAAAAATGTGAAGCAGCGTGAATGCTACCTTGGTTTGTAAGCTCTTAGTACACTTTGGTCTGAATCACACCCATCGGCCTCTGTAGTCAAGCACAGTCTTGACCTTTTAGGCTGCACTCATACTGGAGAACTAACTGGAGGTTGATTCATCTTTGAAACAAAAATCTTCCAAGGCAAATCTTTTATCATACTGTGAAATAGCCTTGTGATAAAATCTGTTCTACTTAGCCTTGGGACCATGGCAATGTTCTGGTCATTAGTACAAGGTCTAAAAAGATTATGATAGTGAGCACGTCATAGATTTCTTTGAATCATTCAGTGCCTGCTAAATTGGCACAGTTTCAGCACCAGTCCTGCTGCTCCCCTTCCTCAGTGTTGCCCTGCCTGCACACACACAGTTAGTAGCACTGCTGGGGTTATCTTCCATTTTATTCACAGTGATGAGTGACAAAAGAGAATGGACCTGAAATGAAAAAACCTATGGGAGCAGCTTGTTCAGACCTACCTCATGGAGAGCAGGGCACTTGAACAGGCTGACCTTAACAGATGCCTTGGTCCTGCCAAAATTCCAGTCTCAAATTTTCTGTTTCCCCCAAGGGCCAGTGTCTATCTGAAAGAGGAAGAAAATGCCTGTGTGTCTTTTTTAAATTTACATAATGCAAAAAGAAAGCTGCAGCAAATGTTAACTGATTTTAGTTTGCTGAATTATTCTTAAACTTATGTTTCTGGATTTAATCATACAGTAAAATCAGTAAAAATATATACCATTATTTATACACACATGCTTACAGTCTGGGTGGTAGCTTCTCAGAAAGTGTTAAAGAAAAAATGTTGTCTTCTCCCATCATCACAAAATGAAAAAAGAGAAGAATACAGGGAAAGTGAAATGATTTGTCCCTAAATCACACATTTGGAACATTACGGCTGGCAGTTAGTTTACAACATATGTAATGGGATTACAAGTTTGTATGTTCCGAAGAGTAAAAAAAAAAAAAAAAAAAAAAAAAAAAGAGAGATAAATAGGAGACTACTTGTTGCAACCTGTCATATTTTCCTTTTTTATGAGTAATCTAATAACTCCAAATTTATTCAGGTCTCACATGTTCTCGATTGTATCCTATGACCTAATGAGAACTCTCAGTCTCTCACCCACGCATGACTGCACACCTCCTTTCAGAATTTCCTAAAATACTCCTGGGCATGTCCTACCAGAAAGGCGTTGGGGAACCTGCCCTTTTGTGTCTTAACAGGGTAAACAGCTCCCTACTCTCTGCAGTAAAGCTGTAAGACTAATTTATACAACCCTAAACCAATCCATTTTAAGCTGTAAGGACTTGAAATCTATCATCACAGAAGAAAAATAGTTTATATGTACTAGACTTCAACAGGCACAGGCATATTTTCCACGTAATTTTGATATGGACTGTAGGACCCCTTTTTTTCCTGTTCTCCATTTTCGGGACACATCTAATATCTGCCTGCTGTTACCATTTTCTCTGGCCAGGGTTAGTTAAGCGACCTTGGGTGAGCTTTTGGGAGTATGCACCAAGCTGGCATGCAGACTGAAGGGTCCTCACATGTGTTTTCTACAAGGATAAGAGAAAGGCTGGGATCCTTCAATCCTAGCAAATGTCATTGTCCTATTCTTTTTGGGGACAGAGGCTTACGATTGAACGTTGTTTCGAGAGAAAAAAGATGAGCTTGTCTTTGTGGAGCTCACAGTGGTTGTTAACACAGGATTCTCTGGGGGCCCACCAGTGCTTTGCAGGAGAGAAATACTTCAGGACAGGAGTCAAAATTTCAAGATCTAATGGCAAAATTTAAATGACAAATAGCTTGACACAAAGCAGCTGATTCCAAGGAAGAAAGTCAGTGCGTGAAGACAGAGGTTAAGCTTTTGAAGTCAACCAGCTTTGAGTTGTTCTGATCTGAGCTGTGACTTACGAACAGCTGAGGATTGCGTAGGAGTGTGACACCTTGTTGCAAGGAGGGAGGAAGCAAACAACAACTTAGTAAATTATTTCTGATAGACAATCAGAAAGTTGGCCATTAGACAGGCCAAAAAGCAGAAATGAGCCTGGGTGATATCTGCCAAATGAGGGCCCTGGTATAAACAGGTAACTTCTATCCAGCCCACGGACACTGAAGTGTCCATTTACTGTCGTGGACAGTCTGAGAGACTACGGTAATAAATGGCAGTATATATTTAATTATTGGCTGTACTGTAATCTATGAAATACATCACTACTGTCAGGAAGATCAGCGCAGCTCACCTGTATAAATCCCCTTCCCTGTCTGCCTGCATCAAAGAAATGTCTGTCCCATGACCTCCCAGAACCAGAGCTGCAGGCTCTGTGGGGGTCTCATGTAAGGCTGGAAGGGGGAAGAGCAGAGGCAGGACTGTGGCTTTTCTGAAGCGTTTAAGGACAGAAGTATGTCCATACAGCAGTATGTTGCTTTGCTGTGTGAGGTTATTTTCCCTCCTGAGAAGCATGGGGACTCTGAGAGTCACTTCTCCAAAGCTGAGATAATTGACAGCTGAGTCAATGAAGAGCAGTATCGCAGTCTAGCTTTTACTGGCACAAGTGCTGCTTAGCTTCAATACCACTGAAGCTGGCTGCAGTTGGTAAGAGTGTGGGGCAACAGTGCATGCCTGGGGACTGCACTTGTTCCTCAGTTACATCCTCTCCTAATTTTAGACAGAAGATTCCTGTATATTTGTCAGTAACAAAGACAGAATTTCTCTTGCTGATCCTCTGAAGATGAGTAGGTTTACTTCTTTTATCTACAATACCATGTTGTTTGATGCTGAACAGAGAAGTCAGGGTACTTGCCAGCGATATTATCACTGAAGCGGCCAATGTGTTTTTCATCACGTTTCTCCAGATGTCAAATGGAATAAAATACTAAAGCAGATTTTCTGCATGGGGACAGATAAAAGAACAGACCTCTCCCATGGTCAAGGAGGAACTGTGGAGATATATTAAGATGCTAAGGATTAGGGAAAGCGACAGAGGGGGAGGCAGCTGGAAACCGAGTGGATATGTTCACAGTGGATATATGTACAGACATGGGAAGGGAGGGCACTGCTGTTCTGACTGTGAGGAGACGGCAATGTAATGCTGTATGAGAGAGAAGGCAATGGTTTGCTCCGTATTGACCACTCAGTGACTGCTGCATGGGCAAAAGCTTGTTGGTTCTCAGTCAGACTCCGTCCTGCAATGTGATGATTACCTTCAGAAAGACAGCATGTACTGAACTTAAGCATGTTAAAGTTATTGTAATAATACTTCGTGACATTCTAGTTAAAATGTGTTGTAAAGGAGTAAAATAGAAACAAGTGAGTAACAGGAGTTCTCAATAGCCAAGCCTGCTATGAAAATTCCTGTGAAGATAATATCATTTTTAAGCATGCAGATTAACAGATAACAACACAGTTATCCTGTACTTCAAGAACATTGTGAGGTGACCAGAATAGAGAATAAGAATGTCATTAAGAAAAAAAGCATTGTAGCAAAGTTATGAAAGAATTTTGTGAAGATTAATTAATTATCTTTGGCAGCACACATTACATATTTCATTTTAAATAAGTTTCTTCTCTTTCATTTCCTGTATGCAATACTTTTGAAGCTGCACAGTCACTGGTTAAAGTCAATGTCTTAAAAGAACAAACAAATTTTTTTCCATCACAGGCATAACTCCAAGTCTAGCAAAAAAGTTCTCTAAGTGGCATTGATATTCTTAACGCAGTATCATGGCACCAGTTTTTTGTGCATCCCACTGCTTTAGAATCTAAACAGGTTTTAAATTATCTATAGGTCTGATATGCCAAAGGAAATTAAGCATGAAATAACATATGTATCCATCTCTTTGTAATACAGTATTCATAGAATCATAGAATGGTTTGGGTTGGAAGGGACATTTAAATGTTGTCTAGTCCAACCCCCTGCAGGGAGGACATCAGGGGGACAGCAGGGACATCTTCAACTAGATTAGGTTGCTCAGAGCCCCATCGAATCTGACCTTGAATGTTTCAGCAGCTTTGTTTTGAAGGGTCTCACAGCTTGCTCCCCCCTGCCCCCCGCCCTTTTTGTTCATGAAAATGTCTTGGTTTAAGACCAACTAGGAAACCTAAAATTAAACTTGGTTTTCATCCCATTTCAAGATGTAATCAACAACTCTTTGTATGCCTCCCATAAAAAATAATGAAAAATAATGAAATCAGGTCTGAAATCTTACACAGCCTTGCAGAAGCACATTTCTTCTCCATTATTAACATTATGTAAATGTTTCATTACACTTTGTTATCATAGAGGGGACAATAGGGTTAAATAGTTCTGTGTTAAGTGGAGTATATATATAAATGAGATAGGCAGTAATTCTTTACCTTTAACATTGTACTCAGAGGCTGAAATTCTTCAAATCTAACCTTACTGTTTAGAAAAGGGTCTATTACGGAGTCCAGTCTTTACTGTTTTGGCAATTACTCTACAAAATAAGCCTGATTCATGAGAAGCAAAATATTTTTAAGGATAATTCCTGTAAAACTGAATCAGGAGATGGATGAGTCAAGATGGATTCTTTCTTCTATATGTAGAAACATGTTAAACTCCAGCATTGATTACAGCTATGAATCAAGCTGTCTACAAGTTTGTTTTGCAATAAATGCACACATTTGAAGACAGTATACAGCTGAGTACAAGAAGGAAGGCAGTCCAATTTATGTCACTGGGTAAATTTGCACCCTGATGATTTAGGAAGTTTCCCTATGATGCCATTCTAGCCCGCTCTTATCAAAGGGAGTTTATAATTGATTTCATATTGAGTCACATAATGAGGGTGGCTGTTAAACACCCTTGGTCCACGGTACTGTACTTTACCTGCTCTCACATTAGATTGAGAAAGCCATTTGCGGGTTTGATCTCTGAGATACCTTAGTGGAAACAACTGTGCTGCCTAGAGATGTTAGATGAGCTAAGGGAACAAGCTTTGTATCTAAGAGTATGGTGCAATAATTAAGTGTGATTTAAGCTTGATGATTTAAATGAGTTTTGGATAGGACTGTAATACTGTTTGATAAAGGCCAAGCAGAGAGTCAGGGCAGAGCATGTTGATAATTCAGGAGCTTTTGGCTACTGAGTCTGCATTGAGTTTACCAGTGATTTGTGCCGCAGATCTGCATGAAAAAATTACACTGAGATAGCCTTATGTACATGATGATGTTGTAAAACACAGATAGGTCTCACTGTGTCCTAGACGTGCAGTGTTCCCATTCATTTTAAAGTCAGTCTCCTTCCTGAAGTGTGTCTCCTCTGGTTTGTTCTGGGAAGGGTCATTAAAAACACCGTTCTGGGAATTACAAGAGTAGGGCTCAGTTCTGCACTTTGCTTCAGATATCCTTGTAAGCTTCAGCACTTCTCCTTATTTCTCACATATGAAAGCTGTAGATCATACTACGTCTTTGTTTTGATGGATAGTCTGAGGATAAACAAACCAGGTTGCACTGATCTTCTGTGATATGAGAACAAAATGTACTCATACCTGAGTAGAACTCAGCTGCATCTCAGAGCAATTTTGATGACAAAAAATTCGCTGTTTTCCAAGTGAAGGCTGTATTATAATTTTTTTTTTTTTTTTAAACATTTGATCCATTGAAATTATTCCCTTTTAGAAGCTAAAATTACTGTAAAGTTTTCTGGCACTATTTGATCAGTTTTGTTCACCTTGTAAACTAGTGACAATATTTATTTGATAGTCTTCTACATTTAGAATTTAGAATACCTTTTAAATAAATTTAATTAGATCAGTTGACTTCCTGATTGATAAGCAATGTCTTTATAAGCATTCTTTTCATACTTCTCAATTGCCAAACAAAACACTGTGGTTAGAAGAGGAAAATTTCAGGAATGTATGAAGCATTTGCAAGAAGAAAAGAAATTCTTTTTCTCTTTTGTTGACTGGAATAGCAAGCCATCAATCCTGTCCTTAGTGCATCTTATGCTAAAAATAAAATAAAGGTTTTTAAATCTCAACTTGATAACACAAAAGAAATCAGAAAACCACAGGAATTTTCAGTGTTCAAGTTGAGATGGCCTTTAGCTTATTTAAAGGACAGACAGTTATTTAGGTGTGACTCATATGCCTGTTTTATTGATCTGTGCTACTATTAAAATGCATGTAGGCATATGTGCTTCTGGCACTCATTTGCTTCCAGCACAAATATTTGGGAACAACATGTGCCAAGACATTAAAATTTTGCCTCTGCTATTCTTTCAAACTTCAGTGCTCTAAAATAGATGACATCTCAACAGATAAGGATCACATTACATTACGCATAATGTATTTATCCTTTCTACACTAAATAAGATGCCTCCCTACAGACTTAAAAAAAATAACTTCACAAGTCAAGGTCATAATTTCTTTCACAGGAGCTTGCTAGGTGAAGTGGTAAAACCAACAGTGCATACACAGGTCACGTGACTACCACCATGTTAAGTGACTGCAAGAGGCCTTACCTCAGTCACATTCCTGCAAAATCTCTAGTTTGAGTAATCTCCAAAAGAAAAAAATAACTCTTTTGTACACTGATTCTTTAACTCTATTCAGTCATTTAGCTCCCGTTAGAGGAGCTTGTTTACCAGTTACTAGGCCAAACTCTAACCATTTCAGATTAAATATTCCATCCTAGCTTATTACACCTGGAGTGTTAGGCTCACTTTTCACTGGAAGAGTTTGCCATCAGGACACCCAGCCCCCTGAGTATACTAGCACAGTCTATGGGAGTGAAATATTAAGCCAATTAGAAACACACAGGTCCATGGGACCAGACGGGATGCACCCAAGGGTGTGGAAGGAGCTGGCCAGTTTAATTGCTAGGCTTGCTCTCTACCATCTTCATCTCCACCAACTTCTTCTTCACCATCTTTGATTACTTTGATTCCCGAGGATGACAGAAAGGCAAATGTTGCATGCATCTGCATGAAGGGCAAGAAGGAGGATCCAGGGATTCACAGGCTGATCAGCCACAGCTCAGTCCCTGGAAAGGTGATGGAGAAAATCCTCCTGGAAGACCCTTTCAGCCATTGGAAGGACAAGACGGTAATTGGGATCAACCCAGTCAAGCAGACGTACCAAGGGCAAATATTGCCCAACCAACTTGATTGTTTGCTACAGTGACATGAGTGGCTGTGTGGAAAGCAGGAGGGCAGCATGTGTTGTACACTTTGACTTTAGCAAGGCCTTTGGCATGATCTCCTGTAGACTCCTTACAGCCAAACCAGTGAAGTATAGGCTGAGTATGTAGACCATGAAATGGGTGGAAAACTGGCTGACTGCCAGGTTCAAAGGGTGGTAATGGTGGCATGAGGTCCAGCTGGTGGCCAGTTAGTAGTGGTATGCCTCAAGGACTGGCAGGGGGACCAGTAGAGTTGAATGCCTTCATTAATGACCTGAATGATGGGTTGGACAGCACTCTTGGGGTGTTTGCAGATGGTACCAAATTGGGGGCTGTGCTCAATGTGCTGAAGGCAGGGCTGCTATTCAGACAGGACAGGCTGGAGAAACTGGCTGATGGGAACCTCACAGGATTTGTTGAACAAAGGCCAATGCAAAGCTGGGCCTCCAGGAGGGACAAAGCCCTGCAGTAGGACAGGCTGGAGTCAACCAGCTGGGAGCAGCTGTGCAGAAAAGGCCCTGGCATCCCGGTGGAATACAACATGGCCAGGAGGCAACAATGCACCCATGCAGCAAAGCAGCCCCCACACCCAGGGCTGCACCAGCAACGGAGAGGGACCCTAGCCAGATGCTCAGCACCAGTGAGATCACTCCTGGTGTGTTCTCCCCAGGTTTGGGCTTCCAGCAGAGGACAAACACTGACATACAGGGATAAGTCCAGTGGAGGGTCCCTGTGGTGGCTGGAACTGGAACACAGGGTGTACGAGGGGAGGTGGATGGCAATGGGCTGGTTCAGCCTTGGGAAGAGGAGAGTAAGGCGAGACCTCACTGCTGTTGCAACTGCCTGGTGGGAGTGTACAGAGAAGAGGGAGCCAGGCTCTACTCAGGGACACACATCAGCAGGATGAGAGGCAACAGGCATATGCTGGAATGTGGGAAATCCCCATTAGGCACCAGGAAAAACTTTTGTAACATGAGGATGGTAACAATATTGGAACAAGGCCCAGGGTAGTCCTTTGAGATATTCGAACCTCAAATGGACAAAGTCTTGGAGCAGCCTGATCTAACTGGACCTGTTTCAAGCAGGGAGTTGGAATAAAGTCTTTCCAATCTAAATTATCCTGTGATTACTTTTAAATGGTGAATTACTTCAGCTAAAGCAATTCAACCTCTTTGGAGAATAAATTTAGAGGAAAATTAATTCTTTAGTACAAGTTCCAAATAAGAAGAATAAATTTGACAAATGTTTTGGAAGGACTGTTTTAAATGTATCAGGCCAAATAAATTCGATGATACTTACAGGTACAGAAGCTTGTTCTGCTGTTGGGATGATGTTTTTTGCTAGAAGCATGGTTTTCTCTTTAGCTAACAGCAATGCTGCCATGTAAGAAGGTACCAGGATCTGTACTGCATAAAACCAAGGTACCCTTTGGGGATGTAGCCAGATGGGCAGAAGGCAGCACACATTTTATCTACTCTTAATGATGCTGGATTTTTGCTTTTAACATAAATTGTACCTGTTAAGAAAAACAGGTTCACTTGCCTAGCTGAACAGAAAATGCCAAACAGACTTCATAAAAGGAAAAGAATAATTTGTGCTGAATTCCATCCACATTTCTCTGATAACTGTTTCAAGCCACACACTGAATATACACCAGCTACATAGACAAAACAATTAACAATTTCCTTATCAATGTTTAGAGATTGCCTGAAATTCACCTATGTACGAGGAATGTACCACCTCCTGTTAGAGACCTAAAGTGAACTTTCTAGAGTAGCAAAGTAATGTAACTGAGGGTGATAGGACAGCTTTATGAAGCTCGTGCTTTCACTCTGCTTTGCTTAGACTCAAGGCGGAATGGGAAACGCTGGCTAAGAGAAAAGGCTTTGCAAAAATGCCCATGGGTAGGAAAGGTTGGCACTATCACTCTCCTTGCAAGGGGAAGGAAAGATTTTCAAGTGGTTATGATGCTGAAAGTAGCCTGGAGGCAAAGTAAGTGAAGAGTTGTCATTGCACAAGTCCACAGAGAAGGGAATCTCTTCTGCGGCTTCCTTGACCAAGGTTTCATGGGCAATGAAGCAGGGATCAGCTGGGCTTGATCCCTTCCCCAGCCTTTCCATGGCAATGGAAAAGGATGCCTGACCCTCTCCTGGAGTCAAACCTGAAACTCGGTCTTCCTCTGTGATGTCTGTGACCATTGGTGTATATTAAAAGTTATACTAGTGAGTTTATCCTTTCCTCCTTGTTTTTAAGTGGTAATGGCTGCAGGCTGTATTACTTGCTGTATCTATGCCCTGTGGATATGTGTGATAGAGCAAAAAGGTTGAGCGTCTCAGGGTGCTTATATCAAAGGCACAGTAGTTTAAGGACTGGCACAGTGTCATATAGTCACTGACATGCTCAGCACCATCTCAGTGGTGTTGCTGCGCACGGAAGCAGAACCACAGACGTAAAAAGAAGTATATTAGTAAACACACAAGTCCAAGTCTTGCTTGCAACAAAGCTTTTAGATGTGGATCAGGGCGTATGCTCTTTCTCATTTCCTTTCACATGACATTGCTCCATTATTCTTGTCTTTAAATGTAATGTGTTGGCATAGTGCTGCATATTACTGCATAGTGGCAAAGGCACAGTCAGTCTCAAAATCATTTTAGTACGAATACTCTTCTGCAGCAAATACTCTTGTTGGAAGCATATGTCAGTGATTCAGACAAGGCATTGGGAGCACAAGTCCATAATTCCTCTCACATCCTAGCAACCCATCTTCTTTGTTATAATTTGGAAGAGGTGTTTCATTGCTAGGTTTACAAGGGAAGATCTGATTTTTCATCCTAGTGCATGTTCTCACTTTGATCTTACACAGCAGTTTCAAGGTATACTTCCATGGCCTTTGCTGAACTCTCTAGCCTGATTTTATGATGATACAACATCTCCTTGTTCTGCTTAATTTTCTGTCTTGCCACAGAAAGCTATCCCAACACGAAGCAACTGAAAAAAAGCACCAACCCCACACTGAAGGGGACTGGTAACCCTAAAGGAAACACCTCTTTTTAAGACCATGTTATGTCAAGGGGAGATGATTGTCACAGATGAAAAAGGTCCTGTTTCTGCAAAAAGATGCACTGGTTTGTGCACAGTTAATTTGAGGTTTTGGAAGGATCTTGAATGGGAGTGAGTGGTGCTGTAGTCTCACTGCCAGTTCCCTCTGGATGGGGGCTCTTGCCCCCGCCTCACAGGCTGGTGGGTTTTCCTATCCCCACCATGCTTGGCAGCTGCTGGGAAAGGTGAGGGCTCTCTGTGCCTCTGCAGGGTTTCACCTGACCCTGGCTGCTGCAGTCCTGACAAGACAAGCAAGCAACCTCCATCCCTGTTGCCTGGCCGCACCCTGTTAAAGGAATTTGCTGTGTGCTCCTGTATAGCAGCAGATTGTACAACTGCTGGCTTTGATGGTTGAATCACAGCGGCCTACGCAAAAATGAGGGTGCCAATCTCAGTGAAACTCCCAAGACTTCCAACTCCTAAGTGACTTCTATACATTTGAATACATATGCAGTTTCCTGCAGCTTTCCTCCTTGCAGGTCCTTTTGTTTGATGCCACTTGGACTGAGGAGGATTGGGAATTATGGCATGCCACCAGAGACATTGCAGCACTGCAGAGCAGCTGAGTGGGTCTAAGAAGAGCAAAATAAAACCTGTGCAGAGAGGTGCGACAACACTTGTATTTATTTGCTCCTTAACACGCACTTTGCAAACCCAGAGTGGTCAAGTGGAGGATGCATGTGCAGCCTAACAAGTCTGAAAGCCATGGATGGTGGGCCAGGTCATGTGTTTTAGAAGAGCAGTGGAGGTACCAGCAGAGTCCTGAAGCTTAAACAGTGCTCTGCTGCAAAACTGCTGACGAAGGTGATTCCACGTTCCTGCTCCACCCTAAGCTCCCATTAATCTCATCTTTCCATAAAAAACCATTTTAGCTATATTTTGGATATGGAAGATCACACATTGGTCTGTTTCTCCTCCTGCTGGCTATCAGTTAAATTACTGCTAATATTGAAACATCACAGCACAGGGTTAAAACTGTTCGAAAGGAATAGAGGTCTGATTGTTCAAACTACAAATGAGAAATACTGAAATACACCTCCAATGAAGATTTAAGAACTTTTTCTTTGCTCAGAATATTAAGGCAGAGAGAAAATGACCCAGAGCTGAGATTTTCCTTTTTGAATGCTTTCTGAACAGCTTTCTTAAAAGGACAGAATAATAATAATAATTATAAGAAAATAGTTTAAATTTCTGCAGACGAAACACTCCTGTCCTGTCAGAGAAACGAAAGACATTTTGGAGAGTTCCCTTTGTTATTGCAGAAAGGAAGGAGCTTGTTGGTCACAGTAGTCAGGAGACCCATGTTTTTATTTCCAGCTGAGCTGCACGTTTCCTGTGTGACCTTGTAACTCCCCTGTACCTCCGTTTCCCGTTTGTAATGTTGGATAATAAATATCGTGGTGAAAAAAGGCTGGTACTCTGCTTGCAGAAACTATTTGTAGCTCCTTGTCCAGGTGGTGCCAGAAAAGTCTGAAATTTCCTTTAATGACTTGGATGGCTCTGGAGGTGAGGGGAAGGGCAGGGGGATCCTCACTTGTGCTGCACAAGAAGGAGTGTGTCAATCTTTTTTTCACTGACATTTGAGAGGCTACTTTGGGAGTGGTCTTTCTGGCTCTGTAGTGTGCTAGGGAAACCCAGAGGTGGGAGAAGGTGTCAAAATTGCCTTCCAGGAGTGGGAGATGAATGAAGGAAGCAGTTCCCAAGCCACTGAAACTGAAAATTACTGGGTCCTTCCCAGCCCAGGTTTCTTTTTTAGGCTCCTACCAACAGATCCTTTTGCCTTTCCCTGGAGACAAATAAGCATACTGCCTTTATGTCTTGTTTAGTTATCTTCCTCTGAACTGCATTTTAACTGCATGTCTTGCTGGCCATACACACCTGTGAAAACTAATGTAAAATTCTACCACACCAGAACAACACGCTTTTGCCTTCATTTTGCTGAGGTAACAACAGCTCACTTCTGTGTAAAGGCAATGGAAAGCCATCCTCTCAACTTCTCCATCTCACCAGATGTTCTCCCAGCTTCTAATCAAGGGCTGTGCATGGCTGTACTGGCGCAATGCAGCAGACCTAGTAGGATTCCAAGAAAAGTTTTTCCCAGCCTGAGTCCAGAAAGCATCTCCTGCAGTGAGTTTGGCAGTCTGTGGCATATGTGCGAAAGACAATACAGAGGAAGATTCCAAGTCACACTCAACAGAGAAAACATGGGGCCAGAACACAGCTGGAGGCATCTAGATGTAGGAAAGGCAATGGCTCTCAGACTCTCTGGGGTATCCTTCCAGAGGACAGCAGGTCATGTGAAGATTGGTGAGCACATTCAGCATCCCGCTGGGATGTGGCTGGGGTGCTCCCTGTGTTCAGCAGCATGGGATACTTCTGGAGGTCCCGAGGCTGAGTAATGGGCACAGCCACTGCCTGGTTTAGGGAATGGCAGGCTCTCCTTGGCACTTTGGAAACCGATGGTGGTTTGCATAACCAGTGCCATCCCAGGAGAACAAAAGGTCATGGCATTGTCAATAAAAACTAACCCCGCATTCATGCCCACCAGCCCTCTATTAGGGTCACAATTTGTATTCATGACTTTTCAGGAAGAGCAGGCTGAAAAACTGCGTGAAGATGTCCAGCTCATTTCATAGTGACTGTTAGCTCTTTTAAGCAACCTGGCAAGGAAAGGATTTTTTTGCATTAATTTAGGAGTACAGGAAACAGTTTAAGGAAGATGTAACCTGTAAGTTCCTGTGTTTCTTCCTGTTAAGTAGGGATCATGTTTAGAAAACAATGAAGCTGAAGCTCTGTTTCTCCTATTTTAAACCATGTTCCTGCTAAAGGGAACGGATCGCTTCTCCTGTTGGAGAACTCATCTGTGAAACCTGGTGTCATCCACCTTTACCATCCACTCCAGTGCTTCACCATGTCTGCTCTCCACCACTCAAGACAGCAGCATTTGAGGAGCGTGCATCTTTCTGGTAAAATATGTAGCAAATTTGAAAGCTGAAGCCTGTGGTGAGACCTCTTCTGCTCCAGGAGACACAACCTCCAAAGTGCTCACACTGATTGTGGGGTAAATTGAGAGTAAAATTGCTCATGGGGAACATATGGTGTTTTCAGAACATTGCTGGGGGGCAGGACTCTTTCCTTTGTCCCACATGTCCAACCTTTCATGAAATGCTAGCTAAAACCATGCTATAAGTTAAGTGGTATTAAATGGTAGCTATGGTATAAATACACATTTCTGCCCATCATCTACATGGCTATTAAAATGCAAATGGTGATTTTAGGGGTAGGCAGCCCTAAGCAGTGCTTGGGTGGAGGGATTTTATATGTTTTTGAAAGTTTTCATGCCAGGAGCAACATAAAGGACTGAACAACCAAATGCCTGCTTTGGGCTCCAACCTCTCCAGTGTGCAAAACTTGCAAGCCAGTAGAGATAAAAGGTTGGACTCTCAGTGTGCGCATGTCAGGATTTTCAGTAGATGCATTTTGGTCAGTCCTGGTAGAATAAATAAGAGCCCTTGGCAGACGGTCTGCAGAAGGCAGCGGCAGAACAGTCCATGCAGGAATACAATGGCAATACTGTTTCCCATAGACTAAAATAATGAATCATGGCTTCCCCTTGCTACTGTCGTTCACATAACCTTTACAATAATTTATAATTAGATTAGTTGCCCTTTGGATAGGTGCACATGTTTTTTTTTGAAGGGTTGCTAAGGTAACTGATGATTTCCTTATTTCATCCTGTGTAAGGGGAAATTTTACTTCCTAGTGAGCCTGAACTTGAGACTCAGTCAAAACAGATACTTGTTTATCAGGAGTTTCAGTGCTTCTACAGTTATTGAGCAGACAACTCTCAACCTGTTTTATGGGAGGTTGATTGTATTATTTCATTTTAATGGTAAAAGAAGAGCTAGTGTAAATCATGTGAATTGTTTCACCTCAGAGATAAGGGACTGGAACTTTTAATTCAAATTTTTAAGAGGCTTTTGACACTTTCATATAAGCTTTTACTCAGCCTGTTTGCTTTGCTATTTTCCCTCTTCTGGCTAAAAGTGCAGTTACTGCTGTGCATACAAAAAAAAAAGGCAAGAGAAGTCTGCGTGGGTGGATGATAGTGTGCCTCTGCTTGACCTGACCATCTCTTTTGAAGAGCTGAAGCTGAAGTTTTATAAATCAAACAGCTGAGGGGAGAATTCTTTCTAGATTTCCCTTCTCCTCTCCCACTTACACAAACACGGAGGCCCTAGAACAGAGGGAAGCTACAACAGAAGTTAAGTTGCATGTATCTCAACTGCGGGAAACCTAATACATATGTTCAAAATAAACAGCAAAATTCCCCATTGTGTTTGCCCTCTACCACTCTATAACACACAGCAAAGGGAAAGAATTTCTCCATCTTCTGGGGGGAAAAAAAATCAGCATACTAGATTTGGTGGCCGAATCTAGTATGACTCCATAGACAGCTGACTGCATAGTCCCTTTGAGCCCCTGCGTGCTGTTTAGTAGCAGCCCTCTACCCACAACGTGTACACTGTGAGCAGGTTGCTCTCAGGCAGCCTGCTTGTGGTGTAAGCACATGGACCAAGAGGGGCAGCAGCGCCTGGGGAGGAGACCAGTGATGGGTAAGAGGACAAAGTGCCAGATGGCCTTATACAGGGAATTTCCCTTCTGTCACTGAAACTCTTGTGCAACCTGTTCTAGCGAATTTATTCCCAAATGCTCTGGCTTGCCCTCAGCAGTGGAATGGAGAAAGTCAGCCCCAGAGATGTCCCTGCTCCCCCACTGGAGCCTGCATCCACACAAGGCACTGGTGCTGCCGGCAGCAGAACAAAGAGCTCCTGCACTAGCCAGTGCTTTGCAGCTGCGTCCATGTGCAGAACTGGAGAAGTGTAAAAGAAATTTCTCCAGAAAATATTGGCTGGAGGTTTAAAAGTAATCTGTAATTGATGAGTTAAAGGACAAAGGTAAGTACTTTTTATTATTTAATCTCTCACATAGTTCAATGCAATTCAAGGTTATTGTAATAAATAGAAATGCTTACCTAACCTTTCTCCATCTGATTCATCATGAATTGTATGATATGTCCTCAGTGACACAGGAATGTATAACTATAGCCTAGAAACAAGCAGATAAGAGCTTTAGGTTTCTTATCTCTGGTTTTATATAAAACAACGCATTAAAGAGAGGCATGTCCTGGGATGCAGGTGTATATGTATATTCCACTGACAGTGTGTTGCTCAGATGAGGTTTCAGACAACAACCAAACCCCACAGAAATTCTTCAGACTGTCATCCTGAGAGCTTCCACAGTTAACATTTTTATCTCTGTCTCCTCCTCCCTCTCTCGATAAGGTTTTTCTGTAATACTCTTGAGTAAGTGACACCAATATTGAGAACATAATGGTTGATACAGTTCTTCCTATTTGACAATGGCAGGAGATGTTGTTTTGAGTCACTACAGAGCAAAAGCTCTAGTTCTTCATCAACAGTAAGAATTTGTGCCAGAAGGTGTGTCAAACTATTTAGGGAGTGTGAAAATCTACACTGTGCCTGTTCTCGGGTCTAATCTTATCAGTAAATTGATCTAGTTGATTGGTTTTGAGAAAAATAATCCTTTGACAAAAAGATACCATGCATTCTAACTGAAGCTTTTCATAAGGAAAAGTTATTTATAAGAAAATTTGTCAGATCAAAATTATTTAGTTTTGTTTTTAGTTGACAATTTAAAAAAATCTAATCTTTATTTCAAAAAGAATTTTAATTTAAAGATTATTTAGAATTAAATCTATGGTCGATCATTTAGATGTTAAAGATTATACAGAGTAAGTCTATGGTCAAAATAAAACCAAAACTCTTTATGACATTTGGAATTCCCAAATTTCCACTTCTAATTTTTTTCTTAATTTTTGACTTTTTGTCCTGACTGTGTCTGGGACTTTATAATCTATGTTGAAAACTTGATTTGGAGGCAGGAACTATTTCCCTCTTGAGATTTCAAGTTTTAAAAGGAGGTATTTACTTGGTCAGTGCACAAAAAGACATACACAGCAGCAGTTTGCAAACGGAAGAGTGACTCAAAACATCTTGCAAATCCTGAGTTTCTTCCAAGACCTCAGTCCTTTTCTTATGCAGCGTTGTCCCTTTTGACATAAATTAATGGCTGGTCAGGAAAACCAGGCCAATTCATTCTTGGGAAGACTGAATCTTGCTAAATGTGCAGGGAATTTTAAGCCATCTATGACTGCCTGTTGATGCAAGCTGCACATTTGGTCTCATTCTGGCTTCTCCAAGAATCGTGTCAGCACAGTGTAATTGACAGATATCCCAGCTGTCACCTCCTGGGGCATGGTGGGATTGGGGAGTGCAGTGGCATCTCCATAGCTAAATCCTTTTCTGGGCAAGGTAGGACTTGGATTGTGTGCACAGTGGATGGGAAAGGAAGGTTGCTCCTGGAAGGGCTGTCATATTCCCACACTGTCCTAGGTCGCTGATTTGGTCTGTTCAAATGGACCATCAGAGCATGGTTGCGGCAGTTGTTTCCAAGCTGAAGTGGGGACAGTCACAGGAGGAAACAGTATGAGTAACCATGGGTAAGGCCACATCTGCCAGTGGGGAAGTAGAGGTTAACAACATCGCAAACTGAGCATCATTTCTCTATAGATGTCTCTTTTAACTTAAAAAAAAGAATCCAGAAAAAACTTTTAGAAGTAAAAGAAAAGTCCTTTTTCAGAAAGTTGGAGTCCACCTGGAGTACCTGGAGAAACAAATTGTTTGAACAATTTGAAATTATCAAAAAGCTAAGCTGTAACATGGGAATAACCTGGGATTTGAAGTTGTCTGACTAGAAATGGACCCATTGGATTTCAGAGTGCCAAAATGAGAAGGCAATTTTTGAAGGTGTAAAAAACAAATTATAAAGGTGCAAAATAAAAGTAACACTGATTCTTGCATGGTGAAGCACTTCCTCTTTGTTTTTTAAAGAATGCTGAGTCTTTATCACCTCAGGTGTTTCAGCTCTGATAAATGGTACAAAATTGATGACATTTAAGCATTGATGTTATGTGGGCCTGTACAACCACAGTCTTTAAAATGACTATTCTCTTTCTTTCTATAAAAACAAAGCAAAATAATGGAAGTTCAAGACACAGCCATTGACACAGAATTCTACTGGTAGGTCAACACTGAGAAAGGAACTGAAGAGGTAGGATGCTTTGGAAAACATAACCAAAGCATGGCATTAACTTTTCCACATGGCATGTGGAAAAAAAAGTGTATAAATAGAATACAGTGCATCTATTTAATTTTTGCTTTCTTCTATGATTTCAGTGCAGTTCATCACATGTCATAAAGTGTACAGAAAACTTACTGTATCCAAATTGGTGTAAAATTAAAACTTTATTAGTCATTTACATGCAAAGAATAATTAACATTACAATTACACTATTTACAATACTTTGAAGTAAACATATACTACTCGAATAAATTACACAAAAAATGTAGATTGCAAGCCATCTAAATCCAAATTTATACTGCATCCACAGTCCTTTATTGTGGCTGTGGTGCTCTCACACAGAAAAAGAAGTTTCCTCCTCTGGGGGTTTTTGAATAGCATTTTAAAGATGTTAGGAATACCATAAGAGTGAATCTATACAGTTTATTTGAATAAACACTTGTGTTCATTTTGTTGCTGACATGCTTTTGGTCAACTGGTTCTCATCCAATAAGGATATATTAACAGAATTATCATCTCTTCAAGGCAGGGACTGCTTCTTACTAAGAATATGTAATAGTACCCAGAGAATATATAATAACACCCAGAGCAAAGGTAAGCTAATGCTAAGCAGGACTGCTACATGCTTTTGTAACACAAATAATAAGATTACCATGCAGACAGTGATTATGCCTCCAACCATGCACAATCTGAATTCTTGCCAGCTCTGTTTCATCTGTACATTTATAAGCAAGTGCCTGTTCAAATCCTCTCCTGCTTGCTTTTAAGACCTTCCATGAACTAGACATAGGCTGTTCCTCAGCTCTTCTGAACATTCAAAACACCATCCTCACTCCAGTGATGTCTGTTGCTCTAGAACAGATAGTCTTTCTGGCATGCTGCTACTTTTGTGGAAGACACGTCCCCCCGGCTCCCCCTGCCTTCTGCTGGCTAGTTATTGTACTGCTTTTGGGCAGGAGGGTAAGGATTTTCCAAATGACCTCAGCACACATTTTACCCTCTAGATTTGCAATGCCTATGGTGTGAGCATGACAATGCCTCTGGGCAGGTAATAAGGGGATTTCCACAGTAGCTGCCTTTGTACGTGCTCTCAGTCAGGAAGAGTGTGAATGTCTTACAAAGCACCTGGTTGTTCAGACCTTAGTGAACTGGGAAGTGCAGGACAGTGGAGCTCCTTCTTGCTTCTGCTGCAACTCACCTGGCAGAGGGTAGAGGGGCTGAGGTGGAGCCTGTTTGTTCAAAAGGAAAATCTATGACATGGTGTGGGGCACCATTTATATTCAAGTATTTGAGGTGAATATTGCATAATAAGAAACTTTCTGACTTGACGTTCTGGTTTTGTCTATGAGCACAAGGTTTTCAGCCTTAATCTCTAGACCCAGGACATCTCTTCTGTAAAGACTCAGATATTTTCAGCACAACTGCCTGGAGGGGACATCATGCACACTCTACTGCTGAGGTGGCACAAGTCTAGGTCAAGACCATGTTGGGGTGAAGAGTGACTGGTGGCTGATGGTGAGACAGAAAACAGCACATGGCACTTTTACCTCTGCTTTATGAAATCTCATCCCAGGGGTGGCAGCAGCATTTATGCAGTGCGCCAGCATCACATCAGCATGTGCTACCGAAGTTTGCCCAGACTTGGTCTTGACCAAAGTCTGTTGGATTTGGAAGACAGCCTCGATGCATTTCCACCAGCCATTTCTAGCTATTTATGCTCTTGCATTAGTGAAATAAGTACAAAAGTAATCAGCATGTAATTAGTGGCCACAATTTATTTATCAAGCTTTATGGATTCATTAGTTTCAAGTGGATTGACCTCTCTTTGAAAGGCACTAAAAGCTTGCTGCTCCCATGTGTGTTGGTGGGACTGAGTATATTTTTGGCCACTGTTAATGAGAAATGTGATATCTGTTACCACTAGATGAACTAATGAAGCCTTCCACTGTTAGGCCACACAGCCTAAACAAACTTCTAAGCAACCTGAAGGTGAGATATGTAAGGTCAAACAAGACAGATGTTTGCATACAGAACATCTGTAGGTGAAACTTTTTTTCTCCTGTTAACATTGATTCGTCAGCTATCAACATTGCAACTTTTGAATTTCAGTATCAATGGCAGTTTTTCTCCTGCTTGCATGTTTCATAATTTCTCCTTGGCTAATGTTAGCAGTGCCCCTCTAATCAGACATTGCAGTTAATTAGGAAATGGGATTAGAAAGGGGTCCTAACATGTAGGCATTCATAGAGGACAAGAATGACGCTGAAGGACTGACCACAAGGCTGTGGGTGGCTGTATCCGTTTGTATTATTATTGAGAGACAAATATCCAGAGGCTTCAGTGGAAAAAAACAGTCAGGAGGAGAGAGGAAGTTTAATGTATTTAAAAGATCTGCTAAGTCCTCAAAAATTGTAAAGGAATGACCCTCCAAACAGGTAATAAAAGGGGGAAATGAGAATCATTTGGAGATTTTTAGTGGTATCCTGTGATTTAGCTTATGAAACATTTATTTTTAGGTAGTTATTTCACTATATATTTTTCTTTATGATATATAAAGAGGTTTTGGCTACCTCTGGCTTCAGAAATTTTGTCTTGCCATGTCTGGATTTCCTTGATTCTGCTTCTGGGTGCATGATCTTCTAGGAAGGACAGAAGATCGAAGACATGTTATGAGAAACCATACTTTACACCAGGGTCCTGGTGTCTTGAATCTCAAGGAAACACTTTCCCCGTGTGTGTAACTAAGGCTTAGAGTTGTATAAATGGGCATAAACAGCCAAAGCACCTGGGTTCAGCAGTTCAGTTAAAAATGTTTTCCCATACCCAGTTAATAAACAAACAATATTTTCCAGTTCGCCATTGAACATCAGCAAGGAGTCCATGAGTCATGATCCCCAGTCTTACATTCTCTTTTAACACCTGAGAATGAAAAAGATTATATATATTTGAAAATGTAAACATTTAATGACTGAATGACCTAAATAGAAACTCTTTAATGCTGGAGTTGCCTACAATTTGCATCACATGAGTCTTTTCCAAAATTAATAGGATATAATGACACCTAAGCAAAATGCACACAGGTTTGAGCTGGAGAGTTGTTAAGTAATTTGAATTATTTATATTTATTCTTTATTAGCTGGATGAAAATAGCACCACACAGGTGTGGAACCTGTGCGCGTAGCAGTGTAGAACTGAAAGGCAACAGACAGATAACCTCTAGCACAAACCCTTTTGGTGTGCTAATGGATGCTGCCTACCCCATATGTCTATACAGGTGATTTACACCTCAGTGGGCTCTGGAGAAGTAGCACTCCTGGGGGCTGATGAAAGCCAAAACAGCCCAAGAACAAATGGAAAATCAAGGCAAAGGGTTCATCCAAAAATGATACAAGAAAATCTTGGTATGTCCCAGGTTACTGCTTGTAAGCCATGTATGCAATGCTTTTACTTTCTCAGATCTCGTCTTAATGAGGAAGCTACATGGGGCAAAACTGTGAGAGATCACAGTTCACAGATCACAGTGGAAAAATGAGCAAGGCAGTTTTACATCACAGAGAGGGTGAGTACATTGGGTGAGAAATGGCAGAATAAGAGAGAAAAGCAGATAAATAACTGTTGGGAAAACTCTTACAACAGGGAGTGGGAAAATTTTATAGTGGAGTTAGAGCTAACAGAACAGACTTGAAGAGAGTTGTAAGCCTGGAATATCATCTTGGTTTAGCATTTTGAACGGTCTTGGAGATTCAGAGAAAATCATATAGGAGGGATCTTCAGTATTCAGATTAAGAGTCAAGGCCCAACAAGGGAGAGGATGGAAGGCAATGGACTAAACGAAAACAGAGCAAAGGAAGCAATGGCTTGTATATTCAGAGCAGAATAAGCCAGAGATATCATCTGTGATATGGGAGTGGATAAAGATACTCACAATGGTATAGAAGAATGTTGGGAACAAGATGAAAAGGGAAACAAAACTTAATCTGTCTGGAACAGAGGCTAAGTCAGAGGTGCTTATGGATAGAATCAACAGGATGACAGAACTGATTTTATTGCCGAAGGAGAAGGCAGAAGCACAGAGATTAAAAACAAGCTCTAAAGGACAAGTGCCAAAAGCTGTAGGAGTGAAAGGTAAGCCTGTCATGCAAGTTAGGAAGGAACAGCCAGATGTGCACAAAGAAAGGACAGAATCATGAAAGCTAAAAAAAAAAAAAAAAAAAAAAAAAAAAAAAAAAAAGAAAAAAGAAAAGAAAAAGACAAAGAAAGAGAAAAAAAAGATTAAAAAATAAAACAAACTCCAGCAGGTAATGATTGAAAATCAAAGGAAAAAATAATTTGGAAAGCTTTCCACTCTGAAGTACATAAACAGTATTTAATTATTGTGAGTAACAGGAAGAAAAATCCCAGGACTCTCTTTAAATCCAAAATAGATTGTAAATCCAAAACATGGAAGAGGAAGAAAGCATGTACAATATTGTTTCCTAAAGCAGTAAAAACTAAACCCACGAGATACATTGAGTGCAACAAGGCATTTATTTGAATGAATTAAATTTGGATAGTGTGTATTACACTTTCTTTCAGCCTGAGAGCTAGCTAGGTAGTGTTTACTTGACCTTCCTCCCTGCTGTACTTGCTGTCTGGTCACACAAGTGTGCCATTCACAGAAATTCTGTATAGTCCTGTCATGCCTGTACCTGCCCTTGACTGCCTTTGTGTCTGTCTGGGTCT
Organism: Morus bassanus; assembly: GCA_031468815.1. Taxonomy (NCBI): domain Eukaryota; kingdom Metazoa; phylum Chordata; class Aves; order Suliformes; family Sulidae; genus Morus; species Morus bassanus. Next base: position 17,903,165 of record CM062600.1, on the reverse strand, counting down.
ATATTCAATCCTGAATTTCACCCAGGGAAAGCCAATTGGCAGAAGACAGCTGAATTCAGCTCAACGTATGTCTTTTTTTCCCCAAATGCAGATGTTCAAGGTGACACACCCTTTGCATACTACTACCAATGAACGACACTTCTCAGAATCCACAGTGGTGGGAAGGGCACTGCATGTATTTCAGCAGCTAGAAATGGACAGGTGTTTGATAAATCAGCTTTCATGTGTGTGGTTAGTCGGGGAAGTGGTTATTGTGGTTAACAGCTAAAATGACTGTCATTTACTCCATCCTCTTAGACAGAAACTTGATTTCTGGGGCTTGATTATAGACATGATAACCTTGCAAATTCAACAAAGCTTTATTTACTAAAGCTTAGGTGCAGTGGAAAGTGGGTGCCGAGGGGAAGGGAGTCTCTGTGGCTCTTGGCCATGTGGCAACATGCCCATCATTGCACCAGCAACAGACATCCAGGGGCATGAGAAACTATACCTGGAGGAACGGCTCCTACCACATCTCCTGTCCTTCTCTGTGCTGGGAGGAGACACTCCAGTTTCAAATCGATGATGGGGACTGATGGGGGACTCAGAAAAAGGTGAGGCAGCTTTTAACACTGGATGCAAATATTGAGGGAGAAGAAGGAGAAATTGAGGCTGCTCAGAAGGCTAGTGTTTGTGGAAAGCCTCGTGCAGACTACAGTGAGCGAAGGACTGGATTGTGTAAAATTATTGTGTGTCAATTTGTTTGTTTTTATGAAAAAATTACACCCTTTCTCAGTGAGCCCATTCACCCTCAGCAACCTGTAAGTCTTGATTTTGTAAGGAAAAGGCACAATTTAAGCTGAGTCACAGGCCAGCCATGCTATGTCCTAGACGCGGTCATGTTTAATAGCATTCCTTGAAGGCACTCACCTTGTCTGATCACAAAAGTGAGTGAGATGGTATAAAATATTGTGTACTCCAGAATTTAATGTGATACAGATCAGATGAGACCCTGATGCTGTTGTACTGGTTTTATGCCAATCTAAGCAAATACTAAGCCTAGAGTTTTTTACACCTGCATTTCCTACACAGTGCTTCATTGCATTTACTAAAACATAATTACCAATAGTTAAGAATAAAATAGACTTATGCCATGAGAAGAAGCCTCAGCACAAATTGTCAAGAAGGTCAGATTTTTGCTTTTTTTTTCTAGCAATCTCAGGGATAATGTTTTTTAATATATTTTTCTAACTCATCAAAACAGCTGACATATTCCTAGGTCTATTACTTTGACAGATGTGTATTTGTAAAATAAAAAAAAGCCCATAAGAAGCCAGACCCATCTCTAAGTATGGACTATGGGAATTAACTGGGCTTTTTTGACATTGTCCTCAGTTTCTTTTGTGCCTGAATTATTGAGGTCATGCTTTGAATCTTACCGTGAGAGGCAAGGGGTAGACCTCCTAATTAATTTGTAATACTTCTGAAACCACCTATGTTCTGAAATGCATAGGCTATTTGCTGAGATCATGAAAAGGATCTCTTAAAATTGCCCATGGCCACATCTATTCATGGAAAATGTAGCTGCAAGACAACATTTATTTTGAAAACACCAATTACTAGTTAGGAAGCTCTTTAGATATATGTATTGGGTGAGATGCTCAGCCAAACCTTCAAGTGAATGAAGCCCAATGTTTTTATAGGTGTTTGGTTAATTTTGTTTTAATACCTTTTCTTGCATTATTTTCTGGTTCCACCAGAAGCAGAAGATTTGGAAAGTCAGTCATGCAAATGTTGTCTGAGCCTTGAGCTAACCTATTGTAGCAAAATTTATCTGAATCAATAATTTTGCCTTCCTAGAGAAAGACTTCACATCTAGGGGAGTTTCATTCATTGTCAATATCCAAATATTTGGATGAATGCAAAAAGCATATAGGGAAAAAAAAGAAGAAAGAGCCTCAAAAGATGCTTATGAGATAATTATATGTAGGACCGTGATTTTGTGACTTAGCAAAAATGGTTAACATTTAACAATTATTTGCATGTGTAGAGAGGTGTATGATCTGATAACAGTGAGCCTTAGTTATTCATTTCAAGATTTCTCTTCTTCCTTTGAGCTGAAGAAACATGCATCTGAAGCCAAACAATTTGCAGTAATATACACAAGTGAGTCTTAAAAGTGGGTCTCTAGTCTTGTTGCTCGTATCTAGTGTAATAGTTCATGGAGCTGCCTATTGCGTAATTTTTTGAAATTGCTTCGAGCACATGACAATACTAATGGGACTTATTCTCACAGATCTCTGTGGATACAGGAACCTTGAGAGAAGGAGGAGGAAGCCCAGTCTACAGAGAGTGGAAAACACAAGAAAACATATTGTCATTCATGAAAAAAAAGGCAGGAAAAAAAAGTAGTAGGTTTGGCTACTTAGGTGTGTTTTGGACTTAATGTTAAAATTTTCAGGTGGAGGAAGTGTTTTGGGGCTGGTGAGATCAACCTTCAGGGAGAAGAGTTGGCATTGAGCAGAACTGCAACAAGTAGGACTTCCATGGTAAATATTAAATCAATGGGGACAGTTCTGTCTTCATAAGGTTGGTGGGATTGGCCAACTACGAAAAGAGGAACTTTTACTGCCCCTTGCCACCCACACACTTCTTCGTCAGCACTGAACTTGATAACATGGTCTGTAAAAGACCACTGTCTTCCCTGGACCCTTGCTGATAACAGCATGTACACCATACCCAGCACTGAGCCCTGCAAACCCTGTGAAGATGTTATTTTGCTCCCGGAGTTGTCTTACCAAAACGCCTCTGCCTCACTGCTCCTTGGCAATGATTTTCTTTGCTGTGGAGATCTGATGACTGTCCTGTATGCAGAAAGTAGATACATAAACAAATCCTCTCACCTAAAAAAGCAGTTGAGGTGAATGTTCACTGGAAAAATACTCCAGCCCTTTGGCGGTTGATGTCCCTCTGTGCCATCAGGGGTGTGGGGAAAGCAAAAGGGCCTCCTGAAACTGGAGGGAGCAGCAGGCTGAGCATGTGCTGGCATAAGATATCACATTGATCATCCGGCAATCACTGTGAGGAGTAGGGGCCTCTACTTCCAACACTGTCTGTACCTTTGGTAGACATGAACCCTGTAAATCTCCCACCACACTGGCTTTGCCCAGCATATCACACATGCTCTTTCTGCCTGTATGGCTACCTGTAAGCTGCAGGAAAAATTTTGCCAGGCAGTAACTCTTGCTCTGCGTATTTTGCAGGACTTGCATACATGAACTCAGGTGACCTCAGTCTAAAAACCTTGTTCTTTGCTGGATCTTACCATGAGGCTATCAGTCTGGAAAACTCAAGCAGGCATGTGTAAGGAGCAGGAGGAGGAGGAAGGAGCCCCAGTCTCCTGTTTTGCTGAAGGGGACAATCCATGGGGAGACTTAGACATGACTGTGGTGTCTCTGACTGTGCTGTGGGGTGGAAAAGGGAACTCCGGAATAAGAAAGGTGAAAACCAAACAAAAAGCCCTGTCAGCTACAGTGGAGTTTACAGAAAGAACACACAGTGTTGGGAGCAGTTTAGTCTTCCTCATCTAGACTGTGCCCCTTGGCTTTCTCATTTATGGACACAAAATGCTGGCTGGAGACGTGAAAGAAAAGGGACAAGGCTGCTGGTCCTGAGGAAATGAAAAAATAGCTGTGGAGTTTTACTTTGATTTCTCTGAGCTAGTTATGGACTCCAGGCAGCCCCCAGGCAAAGAAGACAAAGGGGATCTGCGGGGGTCTTCACAGCACCCAGGCAGCACTTGGTGTTGAGAGAGCAGCACTGTGATGCTGGGTGGTGTCTCTGCGTGGTGCCAGAAAGACTCCAGAGGGATGCTTAGGGGGAGCAGCGTTACAGGTTGCACAGAGCAGTGCACTGTACATTCAATGGTGCTTTTCTTCTGTAAGTGTTATTTGAAATTGCTATTAGTGGATACGTCCTGTTTGCAACTGGAAGTGGGCAGCTGGCTGGCTGAGTTTCTCTGCCCCTGTGAGATGTTGTTATGCAAGCAGGCACGATAAGGCGTGTGAATCATACTATCCCAAATGCTTGGCATCCATGTGAGTCATTGTTTTGCTACCATGTTTTACAATTCCTTCCTGTTTTGCAGCATATGGGGGTTTGTTATCCCTGTGACCTGCCCACAGCACTTCGAAAACTGACTGAGGTGCAAGTGTAAGAGTGGGATGGGTACAGTATTATTTGTTTCGTAGGAAATCTCATAATTACAGTCTCTTTTGAAGAAAAATGAAATAAAAGAAATCTTTCAGGAATGAACACTTTGAAAGCACCTTCGATCAACTGCTTTTTAAAAAATTTTTAGGCATTTTTGATACTCAAATATTTTCTTCTGATATTAGCTGTTTTAAGGTTTCTAAACATCTCCTAAACAAACATTGAAAATTGCTCGAACTGAAAAATCAGTTTCCTTTATTAAAATGTCAATGGCAAATTTTGACACTACCAAAACACAACACTTAAAAAATCTTACCAGTATGGGCCCTGTTTTGAAACGTGATTTTGACAAAAAAAAACATTATTTCTGTCAAAAGGATTAGTCAAAAGGTTCTTGGGCTAACTCCTTGCATACAGATGCATATACACAGAGATATGCAAACACAAAAACTTGTCAGAAATGAAAGATGAAAATTCAGAAACATAATCATGCAGATTGAAAATTTTCACAGTTTTATAAATTTTGGAGCAGGTCTTGAAATGCTTTTCCCATTTCCATTCCACTAAGCTTAGGTCTAACATATTTGACACTTCTGTCAATTACTTAGAAAAAAATAAATAAAATGGCTAGTAATTAAAGTTTGCATAAGACAAATACTGGAGAATTGCTGAACTGCGAAGAGACAGCATTATGGATTTAGCAATCTGATTTAAATATAGAGATATGTGCAACAGCGTATGTTAGCTCAGGGTGAGAATGTAGGAAACATTGTCTAAATGATAAACAGTGACAAGATATTTGTGGCTGGTATGTAAGTTCCCCCCTATAACACCAGTGCCAAAATAGCTTAAGAAATCTATTGGGAAGTATTAAGTGGAAATGAAGCCTTGGGTAGAGCGTTTTTTTGTACTTTTTCTGTGTATGCTGCTGATGCAACTATTTCTGCAATACTATTAAAGATGTTGATAAAGTACAGAGGGTTCACGGAGGAGCCACAGGGATGAGTAATGGCTTGAAAAACATGTCCCATACTAGGATACTCGAAACAGTTGGTTTACCAAAAAGGAAGTTAGGAGATGATTTGATCACAGCCTGTCAGCACTCACAGAGTGAGCAAGCCTTTGACTTTTATCTCTTAAACCTGGCAGATGAAAGTATCACAGGAACTAGCAAATGACAATTGAAGCAAGACAAACGAAGATTAGAAATGAAGTGCAGATTTTCAGCAATGAGGCTAACTAATCTTTGGAACAGTGTATTAAAAATGTGGCAGGTTCTTCAGCTGAAAGTTTTAACTTGGAATTTTGATGCTTAAAAGAAAAAATATGTTCTTGTCAGATAAAAATAATGCAGAGAAATTTGGTGATCTATGTTATTTAAGAGGCTAGCCCGGATGACAGGAGTGATTCCCTTTGGCCTTACGCTCTAGAAATGCTTGGTCCTTGTTCACTATCATCTTAATTCAGTATGCTTTTCGACATGAAGGTGTGATGGATGTTGGTTGTGATGCTTGGTTGTTTCCAGTGATATATTGTGGTCCATTAAGAAGAGGTTGGCTTCAACCCTCTGTAAAGAAAAGAAGTGTAGGTTGCTGTTGTGTAGGTAGGGACGTTCAAGCATCAGAGAGTTGGAAAGGCAGTTTCCTAGAGAGTACTGGGAAGAATCTACTGCTGCTCAAAACGTCAATGAGTTGTCTGGAGCCGGCCATGGACATAAGGATCTATCTGCAGAGACACAGTGGGCAGGGGAAGAAATGTGTATAAACCATTCTATTTCTAGACTGTCTGACCTAGTTGCTTAGAGTTTTGCCAGTTAATAAAGTGAGGCATTCTAATTTTAGCTCCATTAAAACTAAGCTTTTTTTTTGTTTAATCCCCCCACTCTTCTAGAATTACTAAAAACTTCTTTACTGCTTCTCTACAGCGTGGTGCTCATGTGATGAGTTGGAAGGTCTGGAGCAGGTTCAGACACAAATCTTGTTCATCTCCTGCTTTCTGACAGTTATTAGTGAGGATTATTTGTTGGTTGTGTCTACAAGAACGTTTGGTGGGGAACCTTCACAGACACCCTTGGTGACTTGAGCCATCCAGACCATGCCATTAATGTCTGATCTCCACCTCCCTTAGTGCAGGCTCCCTAAGCTTGTCACTCCTATGCTTCTCTTTAGTCCTCTCTCAAGCAGATGACTCCATTTCTTTCAGTCTTTCCTTGTCAGCTGTATTTTCTAGCTCTCTGATCATCCTCATTCTTCTCTTCTGGATCTCCAGTTGTGATGTATGCAATTGTAGGTATATTTCACCTCTCTTAAGAGAGGGTGCCTAAAGTTGAGCACAAAAATAATTTGAAGATATATCAGTGGAGCACAAGCAATTTCTCCCTGGGTCTCTCAAGTTAGACACCTGATCATGTGTTCCAGTGTGAGCTTTTTGCCTTTCTTGCCACAGTGTAAGACTTTGGCTTGTTTGATTTAGAAGCCACCTTCCCTCACATGCCCTTCTGCAGGGCTATACTCTCCTATCATTTCCCACCCTGCATTTGAGCCATTTGATTGACATTGTTTGTCTAGAATTCTGCACTTGTCATTACTGAAAACTGAACCCAGTGTTGCCAGACCTTTGCTTTAATGTTTAAAAGTTATACTGAGCTCTAAACTTGCTCTTCATCACATCTAAGCTTGCAGCTTGTGTGACACTGATGGTGCAATAAATGCATTCACTCTTCCATCATCTAAGTTGTTAACAAGAATACTGAATACCTGACTAAGACAGATCCCAGGAAAACTTACTTGATACCTATATCCTGTCTGACATTTGTGTCATCATGCTTGAAGTGTGCTTTTCTAAAATGCTTAGCAACCATCTTAGAACAGTATAATCTAAACCATGTTCACTTAAGAGAATGTCATATAGGACTGTGTTTCAAAAGTCTTACTTAAATCCAGAGCTCTAAAAAAGTGCAATACATGCCAGCATACACCTAGCATGCTTTTCCTTTATATCCAGGACCTATTGTTCTGTGATGTCATGCACATACCCCCTTTTGCTTTGATATTAAGTTTATGCGTCCTTCAAATATCCAGAATGATGCAGATTTTGAACTACCAAATAGGACACAGAAAACAGGGAACTAACAGCTGGCTCTGCAACCATTACTTTTCATTATCTACGTGAAAAGCAGGTTATGATTTTGGTTTCTTAGGAAAACTTTCATATAGGGAATAGTTTGGATGGGAGCTTAACACAGATAGGGTAAAGAAACCCAGTGTTCCAGTAATAATACGATGCATTCATAAAATTAATTTATTTAAGGCCCTTTATAGATCTTATGTAGTAACTGCACCAAAATATGCCTGAATCTACATGGATAAAGGAGAAACAATATCCCACGATAACTTGGAATGGAGTAGAAAGATTTAAAGGCAAGAATGGCAACAGGAAAACCCCATTAAATCTTTCATGTATGGTGGTCTATATTCCCTGAATTTTACATTGATACCTTAGGAGAAGAATAATAAAAAGCTGTATCATTTGCAGTTCCATCAGCTGCCAATGCAACTGATAGAAGAAGGGGAAAGAGTGCAGTAATTCGCTTTGGGAGTGAAAAAAGCATAAATTGTTGGATGTACCCATCACCCCAGAGAAGTTGTTGTGATCTGCTTTCCACACACCAATAATAATAGGGCTGTGAATTAGGTGGATAAAGAAGATGGTTATCATCCTCCTAAAGCATGAGACCTCCTGTCTCTTGTCCTCACTGTATCCTAGCAATACTTGTACTCTATACACACAGTTTTCCTGTCAGTCACTCAGAGGTTCCCAACAAATATGGATTATCTTACCTGACAAATCACCAATCCCCCTTGCTTGGGATCCCACATGCTCTGTCTCTATTAGGAAATTCTGCCTATATGAAGGGCGTAGTCTGGGTGCTATAGCACCTACCTCTGTCCTCAGTAATGGAGCTGCAGTCAGATAGGGGTTGGCACCTGGGATTTGGGGTCTGCAGCATACCCAAATTAACTTCAAATTACTGAAAGCAGTGCATTTGCAGTTGCAGAGAATGCAGTTCAGGTTGCAAAACTTGAGGTCCTCTATAGTCCCATTGGTGTCTCGCTCTGCGCGTCTAGGACAAGCTCGGCAGCTCGGAGTTTTGCATGACTTTCATTCACACCTTTCCCTCAAGTCAGACATTCACTCTTGTACAGGACATAAACTAAATCTAGTTTAAGAATTTGAGAATGCAGGTCTTTTGCTGGACCGTGGTGTTTGTTTGAATCTGACGTTTACTGTTTTGCAAACAATTCACAATTATCTGCTCTATTTTGCTTAAGCTTCCGCTGACTCATTGATATCAAAGTCCAAGCCATGGACTGAGAAACTGCCTAAGTTCAGTGGAACAGATACTTCAGGGATACTCAGCCTTTGCTTTGAGAAAGATGTGGCTGGACAGACTTCATTATTTCCCCTGTAGTGTTACCTAGGCATTAAACAGCAGATGAGTGTAATGGCATTTCTCCAGAGAAACACAGTGGAAAAGGCCAAATGTCTTTACTGACAGCAGCAGAATCAGACTGTACTTTCACCCCCATGGATGTTTGGTCTCACCAGACCTTTTTTCTTTAAGGTTTCCCCATAAGGATTCTTAGACAGTACAGAGCACTGAGTGCAGTACTTCTACTTTGGAGAGGAGATGCTGCCACAGCTGTAGGATTTATCTTTATAGTTCCAAGAAGAGAGAACTTCACTTTACTTTTTAATATACTTTTATGTTAGACCAGGAGCTTGACCAGTTAGGAGCTTATTATGATAAAGGTCATATAAAGATATAATAAATTACAGGTCATGTCCAAAGAACACTCAAAATTTCAGCGCAGTCACTTTTTCTGCTGAACTTCATTCAAGAGAAGTATTACATCCTTGCATCAAAAAGTCAATATTGCACCTTTGTGTGCAAACAACTGCTTCACAAGTATTTTGCTTTCAGCTGTTATTGTCAAAAAGGAAGTTCATGGCAAGCAGGATGCAATCGGGCAGTTCATAAGATGGGCAAGACTGTCTCACCGGAAGGGTTACAGTGAGGTGAATTTCTTTTTGTTGCTAAAACTTTGTCCAAATATATTTATGTATGCTTAGTTTTGGGCTTTGGCAGGAAGCTTTAATGCAGAAACAGCATGCCCTTCCGTCCTCCGTGTGTTTGAAAGCTCTTTTGGTGTGAGTCATCGGAATCTTGTGGTTTGTGTATCCTGAGAGGAGAAGGGCTCTCTGTGATTATCAGACACCATGAAAAAGTAGCAGTTTGAAAATAAAATTATAAGGAAATTCATTATTACATAGGAAATGCCTGCTGATGGCTTTTTTTCTTCTCCTGTAGGTTTACTGTTTTCTATGGAGGTCTTGTGAGTGTACATGGTGCTCTGTGGTTTTGCTTCACAAGCACATATAATTTTTCAGAAGTGCAACTGGTTGCTAGAAGGGGGCTCTCCTTGTGAGCTGAAGAAAATAAGATTCAGAAAGTAAGACTCCTTGAAACAAGGGAGTCATCCTGAATGGTTGTCTGTGTGCTGAACTGATGTGCAGACCTGTGCCACTGTGATACTGTCCAGCAGCTATCAAGGTGCATCTTATCTCACAAGACATGATGGGAAGATGTCCATTGTTACTGACTTTCTGTTAGTGACAGAATGACACATAAGTGGACTAAATCTAATATTTTTCCCTGAAGGGATGTGGATTTCTTGTGATGCTTTCTCAAGATGCTTCTCAGCAATTGCCATCAATTTCTTTGTCTTTATAGCCTGTTGAAATCAGGGGGCATTAAGGGCCCTGTCATTGTGTCGGACTGCTGTGACAGAACATGTTAGCGAAATGGGCAAATGGGATGCAGAATTAAAACTAAGGTTTTTTAATCTCCTGTTATGTCCAGAATGAAGCTATCACTATGTGGGCTCTCCAACATTTTACAAAACTATTTCACAAAAGAGCATTAGGAGAACATCCTCACTGACGTGTTTGGGGTGTATTTGCCTGAGGGGCTGCTCATTGAGTGAACAGAAGTGCCCTTTGAGAAAACTCCCTTCCTCCTGACAGTGGGGGGGGGGGGGGGGAAAGAGGAAAAAGGAGGCATAAAATAACTCCATGGAACTAATTAGTGCTGACTAGTTCAGCAAGCCTGTAAAGCTGAACAACATGTTGCAGAATTGTGGTATATGAGTTTATTTAGAAAAATTAAACAGTCTTGTAACCTTCTCAATGATCTTTCATCCCACAGAAGCAGACCTTCTAAAAATTCAGAGAAAATACAAATTCTAGGAAGTGCTTGGAACACCAAGACTTGTGTAATATTTGAAGGATGAGTAACAGTGTCTGTAGGCTGAACTTGAAGTGGTGTTCTTACAATATTTTTCCTGTGTTTAAAAGGATTCTTTATAGATAGCAATCAAGCTTCTGTTTCACTAGAGAATGTGTGCATGCACCCTCTTCTCCACTACCCAAGTACACTAGCATTAACAATAACTTTGTGAAGGAGCTGACAACTGGACCAGTGTTGCAGTGGTATGGACCACAGCACCGTTCAGTTGTGTCTTGTAAGCAATGCCTATACAGGTATTTGGAGAAACATAACCAAGTTCATGGCATTTAAGTTCGGAGCAAAGCAGCAGTGTGCTATATTATTTAAGAAGGAGTCTCTCAGCGTATGAATAAGCCCAATAGCCTACCCAGTGTAGTAAAAAGTGTTGAAGCTTGAAATAATAACTGTTTTTCTTTGTGTACTATGCCTTAGAAGAAACTTATTCTTCACGTGACCTTTATCTTGACAGTCACTTTATCAATAACAATAAGAGTGCACATCATTTCTAGAAAATATGATTAGAGATTCTACTGATCTTAGAAAGAATAGAGGGTTATAAAATACTGCCAAGTCTTTTTATGTCCATAGGACATAAATGAGGTCAGTCTCAAGTAAAGTAAAATGTAATTTATGTGAACATCTGGGTGACATCCAAAGTCTTTGGTTAAATAGAATTACAATGAAGAAGAGAGTTGCAGCCAATAAAATAGTAGTAATAACAAAGTTAAGTACAGTTGGTGAAATTCTTCTCAGCTGAGGTAAAAATGGCAGACTACCCTTTGATTTTCATTTGGGCAGTGTTTCACTTTAATTCTGAACCCAACAATTTAGGGAAGAGAAACTTAAAAGATGGTTAATTTGGAAAAAGGCAAAAATTTGTATGAAGCATTACCCGGGAGGATGAAGTTGAACTCTGTTTAACCCAGGGTCTTGTGTAATTAGGATACCATTACAGAGGACCATACACATTTCTGCAGGATATTGATTCATTCTTAAATTTGATAGGGACTCTCCATAAACCTCCCAAGGCATACACAGAAAACTAGTCACGTTCTGTGTTAGAGTCTTCTTCAGTAACCTTAGAACTGTAACTAAACACTTAACTTTCCACACAGAACCTGATGCACTTGAAATATACAGCAACTTTTGCAGTGGGTTAGTTGTTCATCATTCTTCTAAAAATATAAGGCTCACTTTTGCAATCTCATAAACTATTTGGAAATATTGTGCCATTGCTAATCACTTGAGTCACATGCACTGGTCAGGAATTTGACATGAAGAAGTTTGCAATCTATTTTACATTTTGGAGAAGTTTGAAGTTATAAGCGAAATGACAGCCCTAGAAATGAAGGCCTTTGATATAGGTGTAAAGGACTGTGGCTGATCTGTGATATTTTATTGCTGTGAGATTTGTTCTGAATCACAAAACACAGAGTTCCTTCCCATTTTGCACAAAATATTTTCTGACATTCTCTTTCCAGTATTGAGTGAAGTCAGAATAAAAGCATAACTGATGTTTTCTTCGCTACATGGAAGTTGTTTCATTGTAGGAAAATAAGTAACAGAATGTCTCAGAAGAATTAGAAAACCTGTTTGTGTGCTGATTTGAGTGAGCAGACATATTTGATTCAGGTTCAGTAAATATTGGATCAAGTCATAAATTCTTATCAAAACTAGCGTCCTTGTTGAAAGTCTGAAAGATTAGTGAGAACTACTTTGCATCTGGTCCCTCCAAAGCAGCTGACATATGTTGGTGGGATTCTTTTTTGTTCCCACCTCTACCAGACTGATATTTTTATGACTTCTTATTTCACTCAGAAATAATATCTATGGAGGATATACTTCTGTTCTGTAAATTTTCTCCAAGTGGAAAACCTTACTGGGAAAGTTACAGACATCAAGTATCTTGCTGAAACTGGAGAGACAATGTTTGACTCCAAGCTCTCTTCTCTACAAGCAAGATGACATAAAGTACAAAAGGTCCCCGTACCGAATGGCATGATTGCACAGGCCTTCTGTTGTCTGATAAGATGTTGCAACCCACCATTTAGGGTTTTATTATAGGCAGTTGAAAAGTGGTACTGATTGCCAGCTGATGTAGAGCTTCTGGAGAAATCTTTATACGTGTTTAGAAGGACAGTATATTTTTTTGGTAGTTATAATATGCTCACTTCTATGTACACCATTTTGTGATCCCATAACATACCAAGTCCCATTTCTTTTGGAGGATTTCCTTTACAATGAGATTCCCTCTACCAATAAATGTGCTTTTCACAACATGCCTTGCAGATGGGAAATATTGCTTAAAAGCTAAATTCCATATGTTTTTAAAAATTATCAGCGTGTAATAATAAGAAAATCCCACTGATTTTGAAGAATCTCAACCAGTGCAGAAATTCTTCAGGGCACATATATATTTATATATATATGTGGTGGGTTTTGGTTTTTTTTTCCACCTGGCCCTTCACTTCATTACCTGTGCTGATAGCTCAGACTTCTGATGGAATGCAGTTAGTGCTATCTTAGCACAAAATTGTTTTATTAAGCCCTCTATTTTCTTTAATCTATCACATTTTTGTGTGTATTAACAGTGACACTATACTTTGAACTCAATAGGATATCAAATAAAAAATAATCCATATAGCTTTTATGAGCAATAAATGTGATAAGCATCAAGAATAGAGCTATCTAAGCAGAGACCCATTCTCAGACATACCTCTTCCTCCATATTTCCTAAACTAGGCAGGTATTGCAGCTAAATTACTGCTTGAAGCCTACTCTTATTTCATAAATTCAAGGAAGCAAACAACGGAAAGCTCCTTTTCTTTCTTTCAGAGCAACTTGCTCTGGCCTTCATGACTGCTAGCTCTGGATGTAGAAGATGCATTTAATTTCTGCATTTCTTACTGTCTCCTGCTAGCTGGAGAGCATCTGATGTTCCTGTCAATAACCAAAGCAAAACTTCAATGGAAGATTTTTTCAGACTTTGCTGATCTCTTTCTTATAGCCATTCAGCTTCATCCACAGAGTGATCTTTAATCTGTCTTTGGTCATGGTCCTCTGAGAATACCTCTTAAGCCCCCCCTTGGATCTCTGTTAAATATAGAAAGTCCTACTACAATTAGCGCCATGATTATCTCTAACTTGGATTTGGATCATCTGTCCTCCTTATGTCCTTTAAATCTTCTTTTTCTTCACTAGACATACCAAATTAATGAGTTCATGGATTCCTTTTCCTGCCTTTTCCCACAATTCCTCCTAGGCCCCTGACCAGTTCCCATAGCAGGAGATATCCCTCCCTTCCACCACATGAATTGTTTCTCTAGGGTCTTCTTCAGCCTTTCCAAAACACCAGTCTTCCTCAGTAAAAAGCCATCCCCAACCTGTTCATTTGTGCATTGGACAGAGCAAAAGCAGGGCCTGCAGTTAAGTGCTGCACAAGACATTCAATGTCCAGACAGATGAGCAGAAACAGCACCATGTACACTCTGTAAGAGCATGGAAAGGAAGCAAGGAAATTCAGCAACATGCAAACTGAGTGTGAGATGAGAGACCAAGCCAATACGGTTATTGTGAAGGGAAGTAAACAGTTAAGTTCTCACTTTTACCCTGGGTGTCTGAGTGAAAATCAGTTTGCTTTATGATTAAGACTGTTCTCTTCAGGTGTTTGAGAGAGGAATGTGAAATTCAGCAGTAGAAAGATGAATCAGAGTCTGTTGCGGTTAGTTTGTAAATTCCTACTGCATAGTATAAGGTGACAACAATACTCTGAGACCTGAATTCCTCCACATTGAGGAGGTCCAACAACAACATCAAGGCAAACTTATTTCTGTACATGCCTTGAAATTATGGATCAACTTCCTTGTGAAGAGGGAGGTAAAATGCTATGTGAGAGAGCACACTTCTCACAGAGAAACTAATATACAGTTCAGTGACTATGAAAAAGAATTATTGTGGGCTGCTTGGTAAATAGCAGTAGATTGTTGTGAAAGACAATCCTTGTGAATAACAAACATGAAAGGTATTTATGAGAAGAATTTAAGGTGTATAAAGATGATACCAATTAGATCAGTCACTTGGCTTAAAAATACAGGGCATGTGTCCTTTAAATGTATGAACTTCTAACAGTCACAGTTACATAGTATTTCTATTAATGCTGCGTTAATTGGTGAAACATGACTGAATAAATGTTAGCAGGTTTAAAATCTTATCACTAACTTAGATGTGAACCCCTAGAATCTTGGAAAATATAGATGACTTCCGTGAAGCTAAGTTTTGACACAGAGACACTCAAGTGAAAAGAACATAAAAGAAATAATTCATTAAAGGAATTTTCAGGAGGGTAGTACAACAAATAAGACTACCAAATACTGGAAAACTACCTGCAGTGTGTTAGATTAATAACCATTGATTGTCTTCTCTTATGAAAACCTAAAACTGCATAACTCTCTTTTTGCTGTGTCCTGAAGCACTAAGTTTTTCATTATAACAAGAAATCCTGAGTTAAATGTTCAATAAACATTAATTCTTAAATATTCTTGAATCTCTTTGTCCTCAAATTTTGCTGTTGATTCTGCCTTTACAGTCTCCTAATTTTCAGTGACCAACTCCCCCCAATAAAAGAAGGAAGTCTTTGCAGTTGGAAGTTGGTGCTAAGTCCAAAAGAATTATTTTGGTAGCTAAAGTGAGAACTAGATGTCATTTACATGCTGTGACTTGTTCTCTAGCACCAAGTCTGCAAGTTTCTTGTATATTTTTTACTTGAAAGTTATTAGAAACCAGGGGTTGCATCTCTGAACAGCCCAAGACCAACCCTAATGTGAAGGGGGCTGTTTTCCATGTATTTCACACGTCACTCAAGTCCAGAAATGGGGCATGTCTACTTTACTGGGGAATCTGGATTCAGAAGTTGCTCTCAAAACATACTTCAACATGTACCATTGCACAAAAGAGCATGTATGAGGACCGAGAGGGAAGGGGACATGATGAGTGTGGCCTTCAGAGAGGATAAGAAGGCATATCCTTCTTCCAAAAGTTGCTCTCCATTTTATTCAAAATCTGTTTAATGTAGGATAAGAATATGATAATTGCATGAGGGCTGAGACACAGAGTTATTACTGTCCAGTTATGGACTCTTTATTTCCCGCTAGAACTGTTTTGAGGAAGCATTTTCATTAAAATGGTGGAGGCACTAGAAAAACATGGAATTGCACACAGTTCATGACTGAAATGTTGCGTCATCTGTCTTTGACCTGTGTTTGGTGTTGGTGAAGCTGGGCAAAACACACTGAACTCTTTTTCACCCATTACATTGGTTTTGCTATTGGCAGTATTTACTGGCACAAGTCCTCAAATAGCCATATAACAAATAGTCTTTTGTGTGATGCCACACTTTGCTCTCTCATCTGTTCTTGTTTTCATGCCAGCTTGTCTGTAACATATAGGTCTTTTTATTGCTCTTATCAGATACTGTCTGCCTCGCAGTAGTATGAGGCAACAATAGCCCCTCCCCTTACTTAGCAACATTTAACCTGCTCAGTAAGGGAATAAGACAATGTTTGCTTGAAATGCAGATGCAGGTGGCATGGTGGAGGCTATGTGACACCTCTGTAGGACGTCGGTGGGAACCTGAACTGTATCCAGAATTCATGGCACTGGAAGTCAGGGAGATCAGCAAAATCAGTTATCATCTCTTCAGGACATGGATCCCTGCATTTAGGTGTGACAAAAAATTTCAGTTGTAATTAGAAAGGTTATTCCAGGCTAGGGCTGGGTGATTATTTCAATTGTGTCATGATGACTGAATGGGAGGAACTGCTGACTGAACAAGGAATAGAAATTAACTAAAGTCTGACTGAAACAGAATTACTTTCTGCAAAACAAACCAAAAACTCCCCCCAGATTTATTTGGGTTTTCCCTCAAACAAAATATTTCACATATTCCTCACTAACACCTCTTCCTTGCTTCTAGATTATTTAACCCCATTCTTTTTTTTTTCTTTCTTCTTAAATTAGGTCTCATTTAAAAAAAATGCATTTTCAGAACTAGGACTCAAAGTGTTCTGTTTTGAAAAAGGGGAACAAATGTGGATCTTTTCTAAATGGAAAACATGCTGACAAGTAAATTGTGAAGTTTTAAAAATCTTCCTATGCTTTTTTTGAAGATACATTTGAATAAATTTGCTTATGACTCATGAATCATTTTTCTCCTTATGCTACGTTTTTTCTCATGAAGTGACAATTTATTGGAATGTTTTGTCCAGCTCTGTTTCAGCCACTTGCTTGCCGCATGCAAAGCTGAAAGCCACTTTAGTATTATCTGTGGTTCCTTGTTCCTCGGATGTGGTGAAGAACAAGAGAAGAAAAATCATCTTAATTGAAGAGCTATGTGTTAGTTATTACTAATTTCTTGCAAAAACTTAGCCTAAGCATATCCACTGAACCAATCCTACTTGTATATACTATTCCCAGCTCAATTGTTAGTGTTCCTGCTGCACAGTACTTTAGAAGATGGTCAGACAGTCTGTTGATCTTCAGGGAAACCCCTAGATTTCCTATTATTCATGGGGATTTCCCAATCTGCTGCAGAAAAACAAGGATCAAAGTGTTTTACATGCTGATGGATGTGTCCAGCTTCTTCATCCCACTTAAAAGCTTAAGCAAGTGAGTGGCCATAAATAGAATTATTGAAACAATAGAAGTGGGAGGAACACAAGCATATTTTATAAACTGTTTTATTAAAATAGTATTCATAAAACAGCTTAAGGCTTTAGTTTCTACCATACAACATGGAGTGCTAAAGAACAAAAGAAAGTGAATCTGTACTTTTATAACTGTACTTTTTCTATCAAGATAAGTAGGAGAGAGAGAATAAAGTTAGGGGGATGTCTTAAAACAAAATTAATTAGAGATAGGCCTGAGTGTTCTGTTTGAGATTTATCTGCGTAATCAGCTTGTTTAAGGACAACATAGATCTTTCAAGCCAAACTGAGGGCATGGGGCTAGAGTGTGGATTTGTGTCTGTTTTGTTAATTAAATACAGCAGGAGAACAGCCCAGTTCTGAAGTTTGCTCTCGGCTTCAGGAACCACAGGTCTCCCATCTGTGTATCTGGAGTGCCTGGCTCTGCCCCATATAGCTCACCAAGCTGTTAAAAGAAACAGCATGTTTATGCGCACATACATTTCCCTAAAATGTGGTAGAAAAGAATGCTGTATCCAGAGAAGATATTTTCACATGTAGTGGGTAACTGCTAGTTTGTTTGCCAACAGCAACAATGTTGGAAATGCTGACTTTCAATCATTGCCAAAAGACAGTGTATCTGTCTTAGAAATACTAGGGTGGAAAAACAAATAGGCATAAACTTTGCCAGAACGTATCTTGCATACCATTAACCAGGCCATGACGTCTCTGGATTTCAAATTATTTACCTATTCAACCTTGTCTTTCAGCCAGGTATTAGTTACAGTGAGAGTACTTTAATATTTAAATATTTAAATAAATAGATGTATCAGTGTTTTTACAACCCAGTAGGGGTGGGAACTCTTTCAGGCAAAATGTAGGTGTACAACTTATTTGCTTATGCATTTAGAACAAAAGTGAAATCATGATGAAAGGAGAAGTCCATTTCCCACCAAATTTTGTTGTGAGTGGGACTGACCACATCTCCAAATGTAAGCTCGTATGTAGCATTACGCTGTTTTTACTTCCTGCTAACTTCAAATTTGGACTTTTTTCAATGAGTTTCATCATATTTTGGTATCAAGTTAAAAACTAGGAAATCCTGCATGCATACGCAATTGATCATAATCATTATCTTTCAGTTTTTCAGCAGTATAAGAATGGTTGCAGTCCATCTGAGAACTGTGCAGAAACTCACCTGCCCTTGAATAACACATATGTGTCTGTAATCGCACTTAAATTTTTAAAATGTGAAGCATTTGAAAATGAAAGAAAGATAGCAACTTTGACTCTAGATGAAAATCTGTCCTCATAAGGGCTGGAATTTACTCCAGCCATCTTGAAATATGTCAAATTAAATGTTAGAAAAGAAATGCTCGCTATATATTTAGGAATCAAAGTAGCAAATATTAAATGACTAATTTTTGGCACATTTTGAGAATAATGGGCCAGGTTAACCTTAGCAAGTCAGATTTGAATGGACTTAATAACAGGATGAGCATTTTCCTCTTATGTTTGAGTCCTGAGTTCTATATGTTTAAATAAGAAAAGATTAAAGTTCTATGCTAAAGAATCAGTGGAATTATGCGGGAGCTAATTGTCTATATCTAGGGAATGTGAGGGCTTAAAATAATGCTCATTTATTATTTAATTATTTAATTTAGCCACAAGGAATTCTTGTTTGTGCATTTGTCACTGACTTTCCTGTTTGGCTTTGTGCTGTCTTTTGCAATGTCTGCATGGCACAGTCTCCTTGGCTCTGGGTATGCATGTTTGAATCCCTTGTATAAATTTCTGTAGACACAGAGCAAACCAGGCTGACCTCTGAGATGCCTGGTGGTAGAGGTTTGTTCCAAGCCTTTTTCTCCTTGACTGCTTGTCTTTAGACAATGTATAGTGTTAAAGTGCCTGGAAAGGGTCCCAAAACTCTTGGGGAAAGATGTAATAATGCATAATACTAATTCTTTTTTAATTTTGGCCTCTTGGGTTTTTTTAATTCCTTGGTCATGAGCATTTTGCTTTGCAAGACAGATTGGGGGAGATGGCCTGATGCACATCTATCAACAGAGGACATAAAACTGCAGAGGGCATGAATTATGGTGTGGCTTTGAGCCTTTCTGTGTTCTTGTTCAAGACTGCTTGGGACAGAGATGTCTAAGAAATCAAGCTACATAGCATAGTTCCAGGCTGTGGAGAGATACTGGAATAAGCTACCTCAAGGGCCTCTGCACAGAAGTGCCGCAGGAGCAGGGGCCTCTCCGCTTTGGCTCATTTCCCTTCCTAACAGAGTCATTTAGACCCTCAGACCTCTGTACTAATACAGTAATGCTGCTGCAGGGCACCCTCTGAGGTTGCTGTAGTGGACAGCAGTGACATTGCCAGGCTTGTTATCTGCTGTGAGGGGGACTGGTGCAGGGAAAAAGACATCTCTCTTGCTGTCATGGTGGTTTCTCAGTGCACAAACGCACATATGAAATACACTGCTTATGCGAGACTTACCTGCAAAATATATGTGCATTCAGATGTTCTAATGCTTAGTCTTCAGAACTTATGAAAACAAATTTCCTCTTTACTTCTAAGTAATATAAATAAAGTGGAGAGAAAACTCTTATCCTTGAACCAAAGGCTTCATCAAGACCAGTCTAGACAGTAAGCCCAAAGCTTAGCAAAGCTGTCCAAACCTGGCAGCTGCCTGATTTGCTAAAAGGTGAGCACTTAAATTGTCACTGCATTGTACCTCTTTTCCTCGAAAGATGGGATCCAGGATATGTCATTTATTGTCATCCAGGTTGTTCGCTTTACACTTTACACTGATGAACGGTGTAGTAACAGAGTGTGTAACTCTACCTGCGACCTTTCTACCTCTTCCACCGTGGCGGGACAATGCCTTCCCGGGCTGGGTCGCACCCTGCGTTTTCCAAATGCCAACGCTAGATGGTGTCCCTAAACCTCCCGAAAAACCGTTCAGCCTAATCTCGGCTTGGAAGTCTCAGAAACAGTTAAAAGAGTCGAGTGATGTGATGTGGTGTGATGTGTGTGTGTGTGTGTGTCTGTATGTGTGTCTGTGTGTTTAAATCCGCACACACTATTTATATCCTTAGTTAATGACATTTGAAACAATTTTCTCTGTTAGTCCCTGGTAATAATTATTTTAAGCAGGCACATGCTTTTCCTTTCCTGTTTTCTCCAAACACCCACACAGAACTGGAGGACAGTTGATTTGTGGACATGTTAATGGTATTTCCAGAAGACAGGACAGATGTTAGCAGGTCTGGTCTCAATCAAGTGAGTACTCTTCATGTAAGGGGCAGCTCTCCTAATGCAAGTTGCCTCCGTGAATTTTATGCAGTGTTTGTGTGCATGTATCTTTGCAAGACCAGGACCTGCATGTCCACAAATGTCTCTCTAATATAATGTTTTCTGCACACCATGCTGAATCTAATGGCAATACACACTTAAGGCTTGATTCTGTTCATACCTGAGAAAAACATACATAACTTCATTTGTGAAACAAAAATCTACAGGCATGCTTATGTCTGAATATTGGATATGAAGGATTTTTCACTCTGGTTTTATAGTGCTTTTGGGTATTTTGGTTTTTTGGTTTTTTTTTTTTTTTTTTTGGTCTTCAGCAAGCAGTGTGGAAATTGCAGGAAAGTGTGCAGGTTGCAGTGTGGATAAACAAGGAACAGACACTGAGCTTGCACTCTTATTGCACCTTTCCTGAAGGTGCAGCATCTTTTAAAGAGGAGCCAGTTCAGTCTTAAATGCCTGCAAAAATCCAGCCCCTGTAACTCAAGGCACCCACCTGGACCAGCCAAATCAACTGGCTGATTTCCTTGTATAGACAATGAGCTGGGGAAGACAGGTATTTACAGCAGGTGATCTTGAGAAGTTTAACTCCTCTGGGAGCCCCAGGGAGACAAATTGCCAGTTTAGCTGGCATGAATTAGTTCAGTGGGTGTGTAAAATGAGGTGAAATGACTGTCACTCACCCAATTACTCACCACAGGATGTATTTGTTACTCATGTTAGGCTTTACTGTCTGCTGGTACACTAGACTGGTGTTGCCTTGTGGCCAAATATTTCAGTTTTTTTGCCAGATGTTGTACTTAGAGGTTTTCTTCAAGCCTTACTTGCTGCAAAAGGGACCTTGTGGCATAATCTCTTTTTTTCTCCTATTTAGTTAATTTCAAGAAAGAAAAGGATCATTTCAAGTTTTCATGATTAATTTGGAAGGCCTCTTAATATGCGAAAGACGGGAGCTGGCGGCCAATGTACTGTGAGCACTATACTGTTTCACATCCCCTTGCAGCCTGCTATGCTGCCAACACCACACCCCACCTCTGCCAAATGGCCCCAGGCACCTCCTGCAGTACCCTGCAAGCTCTCATCCTGAGGCTGGATCAGCCCAGGACCGCCTTGCGAGTCTGGCTGGTTCATCCAGGAGCTCTCTCTGCTGCCCACACAGCCCTGAAGGGAGTGATGGGGAGAGATTGACAGAGGTTAAAGCACAGGTAGGTCCTCAGCAGTGGCTCACTATCGCCACTGCAGTAGGTGGCACATCTGTAGTATCTTTAGCATGTTCTGGGGCATTTCTGTAGCTGTAAACTGGAGGGCATAATCTGCTGACCATGCAGTAGTGGGGGCTGGGTGACACCTCTGGACAAAAGGCCAGAGTCGTGCCTCCAGTGCCTATGAAACACAGCACTCAACAGTCAGGTTGGGTGTGTTTTGATTCAGTTTTGGTCCCTGTGCATGGCTTGCACTGGCTGGCATGCTGAGGGCTCCTTTTCCCATTCCCATGCACCGCAGCCACGCATGCCTTTCACATGTCTGCACCAGGCTTTTCAAAGGGTTGTTAATTCCTCAACTGCTTGTGGTCACAGTGTGTTTCAAAAGGTGAGCTGTGCTGAGGCCAGGGCTGGCGCCAGCTGATTTCAACCCTCCTGCTGTTCATACAACGTCAGTCTTGGTGCTCTGGAGCTAAACTCCATCCGTGAGAGCTACTTGAATGAGATAATTGTTCTGGACCTCAAGGGGAGATGAAGTAACTGCTGTAAGCAGAGGAGGCTAACGGGCTGTGCAGCTGCTTCCTCTGACAGCATTCACTGCTGATGTTAGGAACTACAGCCGGTTTATATCTCTAAGGTTAAGGACCTGGTGAGCTTTAGGGTTAGATTTTTGTGAAGATAGAAAGTGTGATTTGGGTAATTTATTTTAGTTTCAGAAGGTGGAGTCAGATTAAGGTTGGGAAAGCAATGCGATTGGGTCATAGCATACTTGGGATAAGAAGGTGCTGATGTCTTGTTGGAGGAGGTGACTATGCAAAGATGTTGGTAAGGACTGGCAGCCTTCTTAGGGAGAGGGAAGGTGTGAAGGGAAGAGGAGAGCAAGATCCACTTACATTTCCTACCAAAAAACTGTTTCCTTATTGCTCTCTCTTCCAGTTGATAGGAATGGTAGGTAAACTCTAAGGCAGGGATTACAGTCTGCATTATTAAAGTGCTCTGAAAAGTGGAGGCAAACCTAATTCAGGACTATTTCTAGTTAAGATCACTGAGCAATGGTCAGACCTGGGCTGAAACAGCTCACTATGGGTAAGCTAGTTCTCCTTTGAAAGGGAGGACCATGGGGAGATGCAAGAAAGGGCTGGAAGGTATCCTGGTGACGGTGGTGTGGTGTGGGCAGGGGAGCCATGTCCCTTTTATGGCTCTTAACAAATTGCCATGTTCCCTTCTGGACTTAACAGGTTACTTGGTGGGTTAAGCTTAGGGTAGGTTTAGGAATGGTAAAAACATGGAGATAGGATATTGCGTGTTTGCAAAGCTGGACCCAGGTGATTTTAGGAGTGGCACCAAAGAAGGTCTTCAGGATATTCTCTGGGGTGGGCCAACTCAGCAGGCCCTCACTGATGCTTTCGTCAAAGCTGAATTTAATGAACATTGGACATCATTGAGAAAGGTCTGTGCCGTAGTCAAAAGGGGCAAGCAGCCCTTTTTGACACCTGCTCCATAAAAGAGTTTGCTGTCTGCTGTTTCTTTCTGCAGTTAGTGGTTACAGTTGGGCCAACCTCTTATGCTGAGGATCTATTAAAGGAAAAGGTATGGAACTAGTGCAGAAGTGTGTCTTAGATGTTGCCAGGCTGGTTTGAGGCTTGTTTTTTGACCTGTTATGACCTTTCTTTTGGTGGAAACTGAGTGCAAAACTCTTGCTGTTAGAGGGTTTCACTGGAAAACAATTTGGGAGTTTTAGTGCTGCACACAATTTCTCCCTTTTTACCTATTATTTTTCTGCTTATTTCAAGAGGCTTATAGACATTGATAGTGGAAATTTTGCACCCTAGTTGTAAGCACATGCATTAATTTCCTCATTAAGAGTACAACATGTGAGAGATGCATACACTTGTGAGTCTGAGTTACTACACATTGCACTAAGTTTTTAAGAGACCTTCAGAAAAGCATAGTAAGCAAAATAAAACCAAATATGGTAGGACAAGCAAGGAAAATTATCATCAGGAGAACTTGGTTGAACTTCTAGTTGGTTGTATGATCATACAACATTGATCGCTGAGTTTTTCCATTTTTTGATTGATAAAATATCTTAACAGAATTTAAAGGCATGTTTTATTAAGTATGGGTATGCTGGATGTGATATGAGCAATTCCAAAATAAGGTTTTGTTTTATAAAAGATTCAGAGTATGGGTGACTCTTGAAAATGAAAAATGGGCATGAAAAATGGGTAACTTCATCCATGCAAGGAATATTGTGTATGCAACTACTTGCAATATCTCATTTTGCCAACAGAGACTGAAAGGGAAAAGCTGGAACTGAATTTGGGGCTGTAAAACATAGCAGCATCATTTGGCTTCTTTGCTCAAGAGGATGGAGACAGTGTGTCTTCCCTGTTTGACATTGAAATTGTAAGCTTCTTGCTTCTTATAGTAATGGGGCTCAAAGAAGTGCTTTAGGTATATTTGCAAAATGGGTCTCTTTTGCTGTGCTGAAAATTTCCCCATATATTCCCCTCACACCTTGAGAAAATGCAGTTCCAAGCCTAATTACTGAAACTAACTTCGCTTCTTGTCTTTTGAACTCTGGGGTTGTTCTTGGTGGTTCTGTACAGGTCCACAAAGACCAGCATATCAGCCATGGACAAAATGAAATAGAGTGAAATGTTCCTAATTATACATTCCTCCAGAGAGTCAGAGGTGGTCTCCTTTTTGTTGAGTGAGACAAATGTAAATAGGATTTACACTAATTTTCTATCTCTTAAGTCCACATATTTGCAGATTTGGCTTATCAATGTGTGACTTAATAACAGAGGATAGGTGTATATTCTAAAAAATCATCAAAGACTGACCTCTCTAAATACAACCATGCAAAAGGCAGTGACTCATTTAAAGGCCTGAAAGATCTTACCCTCTGGATTTCCAAAAGTTAGATGAACAAAGAAGGGAATAAGAGAGAAATATTAAGCACTCTGAGATCATTACAATGGATTGTCAAATGGAAAAAAGCTAACTGGGAAAAGGTAAAGTTTCGTTAAAAATGTCCCCTAACTTGCTTTTTGTTTCTCTGTGTGATTTCAAGAGAAATAAACAAAATATTTACAGGTATATCTGGTTAGAAATATAAGTTAAGAGCCAGATTCTGCCCAATAGTGCCCGGTGGAAAGACAAGAGGCAAGGGACACAAAGTAAAATATAGGAAATTTTACTTAAACACAATATATTTTTCACTGCAAGGGTAATTCAGCACTGGGACAGATTGCCCAGAGAGGTTGTGGAGTCTCCATCCTTGGAAATATTCAAAACCTGAGTGGAAATAGACCTGGACACGCTGCCCTGGTTGAACCTGCTTTGAGCAGGGGACTGGACTAGGCAATTTCCAGAGGTGCTCCCAACCTCAGCCATTCTGTCATTCTGTAAAATAAATTTTTTTATAGAACAGCTTTTATGATTTTAGATTAACCACAGTAATAAAAAAGAAGAACACTTAATACACTAATAGTAAGTTGTCAAGGGAATTAAAAACTTAAAAAAATTAAAAATGTATGATTGAGGTTTTAAAACCTTAGTGTCAGAAGTCTGTTTTGAGAGCTCAACATGTGTTCCATCTGGCTCTATTTTAGTTTGCAAATCTGGACTTAGGCTCCTTGATCACTTAGCTTATTTTGAAAAACATACTTCAAAACTGCTGTTTTCCCAGAGTTGCATGGGAATTGAGCTTTACAATGAAGTTCTGCTCTGAACTGCGGTGCACTTCTTTCAGGCATGCTTTAATGGCTTGGTGTGCTGCCCACAGCACAAACTGCTACTTGATCCAACCTTAACTCTGACAAAAAACATTTCTCCCCACACTACTTTATCACCTGATGTTGTGACATTTGAAATGATTAGCTGATTACTTTGGGCTTTGTAATTTGTTCAGAAGAGCTTTTACAGCCACAAGCTCAGCCAAAAGGGGCAGATTTATTGTATTTCAACATTTTCTTCTAGATGTGTTCTCTCAGAAGAGTAACAAACTGGCTCCTTAATTTCATTTTCCATTAAAAACTCAGTGATGACTGCTCAGCACATTAATAATTTTTGTAATTACAGAATTACAAAGTGAGGGGGTATTTTCCCATGTACAGTTATGTCTCTGTGTGACTGAGAGAGAGCTCTGCAATGATGTCATGGATTCAAAGTATTTATGCTGGCTGGAAAATAACTTCTGACATTATTTAGGGTGGTTAGGAGTATGATATTTGAAGAAGTCCCCTGATTCAATGCCATGGGATACATGCTCATCAGCAGCGTCAGTATGAGCAACATCATACTTTAAACATGAAAATTTTAGAAATATTTCATTGTTTAATTCATGCTTCCAGTGGAGGGAGGTCTGTCACCCATGGGCAGGCATGTCCTCAGGGAGTGCCTTTGCTAAACGGTGCAGGTGTGCTCCTGGCCCTCACCCCTGGTGAGACATGGGCAGGCAGTGCCTGCACTGTGGGAGCAGGACACTGTGGGAACTGCTGCCTCGTCTTCCCTCCCAGGTCCTTCAGATCTTCCGTGCTCACAGCCAATGCCTTGACCTCTTTTCTGGGTGGAGGACCTAGCCTAGTAGATACATTAAAATCAGTTGTGTACGAACCACTGAGACCAGCAAATACCACTGGTTTCCAAGTTTCCAAGTCCATAATTCATGACATATCACAGATTTCTGTCCAGCAGATCACTGTGAACATGAATTAAATGATTAGTTATGCAGAATTGGATTAGCATGTACAATTCGATGTTGGCAAAAACAAAATTCCCCAAGTTTTAATAGACAGGCAACCTGTTTTTCACAGGGCACTTAGTCTTCATGCTGTGGCATTGCTGTAAGCCACATTTGAGTAGCTGGGCAGTAGGCTTACATGGGGCAATTCAGGAAACATGAGAAGTTGCTGGGTACATACACTTAATGAGACCAGTTCACTTATGCTTACAGAAAGAAATTTTATTGGATGATAACAATGTATGCTCTCAGGGTGGTACACTGCTGGTCAATGCTGAGGGACCCTGAGACTGCTTCTTGGCTTGTTGTTTGGGTTGCAGCTCAGGGGTCCATCCACTGAGGTCAGTGGTGTCACAACAGCAGAAAGGTAGCCTGAGAGGACAGTCAGAAGTTAAAGGACTTGTCAGACCCACATGAGTCATCCTGTGCTTAGTCCACTGACTCATTTGTGCTTTCAGTATGACTGCTTTTACTGTGTTTTAAGCACAGATGCTGAGACAACAATTCCACTTTTGCAGAAATTCTTGGCTCTGAATAAATCACAAAACTTGATGACAGCTCTGGACATCCTGAGTTTTTTCCCTTGCACTTTGGAAATAAATCCTGTTACCAACCCGTGATAAATACTGAAGGGAAAAGTTAGATACTCAGGATAATGCCTGAAGGAATAACCAGCCACCTTTGAATAGCATAGCATACAGTTAAGTTCAGTTTCTGACTCAGGTCACTAACCAATGGTCAGTTAATAAATTAGCATCTGCTTAACTGTATTAAATGGCTACTGTTGTTATTTTAAATAATATGATTAATTTTTATTTTCCATAAATCTGCTAATGGTTTCTGGCAAGAACAGGACAATACTGTCCTTTCCCAGGACAGCTCCCCTCAAAACCTGAGTTTGCTGAATTTTTGAGTGTACCATGGGGTGAAATGTATTGCATAGTTTGGTTGAACTGGTTTCAACTAAGACATAAATCAGAGAATGGAAAAGGTAAGTGGGAGACTGTATGTGCATTAAAGGAAAAGGAATTAAGATGACTTTTGAGGAGAGGCTGAGGTCACTCAGTTTGTTCTGCTTGGAGAAGAGAAGGCTGAGGGGTGACCCCATCACAGTCTGCAACTGCCCTCCTCAAGGAGGCAGTGGCTGGGGAGGTGCTGATCTCCTCTCTGGTGACCAGAGGTAGGACACGAGGAAATGGAATGAAGCTGTGTCAGGGGAAGTTCAGGCTGGACATTAGTGAAAGGTTCCTCACTGAGAGCGTGGTCAGTCAGTGGAACAGGCTCCCCAAGGAAGTGGTCATGGCACCAAGCCTGCCCTAGTTCAAGAGGCATCTGGATGATGCTCTCAGTCATATGGTTTATTTTTAGGCAGTCCTGCAAGGCGCAGGGAGTTGGACTCGATGATCATTATGGGTCCCTTCCAACTTGAGATATTCTGTGATTCTAAAAAAACCCCCTTTTACTGTAATTTGCAGATTGGAATTAAGAGTTTCCTGTAAAAACTGGCAATATAAACTGATCTCTTTTTTTCATACCACTGTAAGAGGAAAACTATATTCTGAGACTAAAATATGTGTGTGCATACACCACTGAGTTGAACGTAACGTAGTGAACTCCACACATCAGGGTCTAGTACTAAAACTGAAGGTGCAACATGTTATTGACATATGACCAGCTTTCTTCCAGTTTTAAATATTTCACAGTAGACTGAAGATGTTTGATCTTGGACAAAAAAAATGTCTTTTGACCTTCACATGGAAGTGAAAAATACTTTTGCCATTTGCATAATGGAAGAAGCTGACTGCACTGACAGCTGCAATTTTCTGCTTCCAGTTTCTCATAACAGAATCTGTACAGTTTGTTCTTGCTGTATGTCAAAGCTGTGTCCTTCCTGTAAGCCACTGCATTCTAAATATCCAGTTACTTTATTACAGGATGCAAATCAGAAAATGGAGAAAAAAATAGGGGTTTCATGAGCTCTGCAATCAAGTCAAGTCATTATTGACTTTAAAGTATTTATAAATGAAATATTTAGCTGACAAGAATTGGGTGTCATGCAATTTTTTTAATAGGGCTTATATAATAAAGCAATTAAGCAGTTAATAATATAATTGCCAATATTTATTTCTTTTTTGACCTAGTAAAAATAGAAGACATCTTGACTTTTCTGGACCATTGGTGTTTTGAGTAAGTATGTAGTATCCTTGCTCAATGTAAGCATTTTTCATTCATTCACTCAAAAAAGAACTCAAAGGAGGGTCAGTGAGGCACAGTTATGTTTATACACACAGACAAACTTACTGACATGAACAGTCTTATTGTGTGAAGTGTTGCTACGCTTGAGAAGGGTGGATAGAACTCCCAATGACTTCTATAGCAGCAGGTTTTACCCACTGAATCCAACTGGATTATTATGTGAACAACAGTATGGTGCAAACAAAACAGTGGCTATACATGACTGTAATGGCTGTGGCACTGCAGTGCACCTGAAGTCTGTGTTAGTTGGCTGAGCACCCACCCTACCTATGGTGTCTGTGGGAACTGAGTATTCCCATGGGTGCAGGTGTGCTTCAGTATCATGAAAACACTTGATCTGCAAGAAACTTAGCCTAAATGCACCTATGCAGCAAGCAAGACTGTGCAGAAGGGACACCAGACTATGAGTTGAAAATATGACAGCCTATATATTAGGATTTACTTAACAAATTGAGCACCCATCAAGCCACAAGGTTCAGGCTGCTCCTCTTTGCATCTCTCTGTCAGTCTTCACTGTAAGAGGAGATATATAACTTTCTAAATGTGTTCATGTCCTTAGGTTGAAAATGTCTCACAATTTTGCACTAATTCAAATTCTTATTAAAAAAGAAAGAAGGTTGTAACATGGAAATATTACAGGTAGTTCCTGCCAATGTGCTTTTTCTAGGTGGAAGCTGATAGAAGTGGTAATGTCTTTTTTCAGCAGACGCTACCTGCCAAAGACACTGACTGGGATGTAGGTCCCAATGTGTGAGCATATATGTCTTTGAGAAATTAGTGAACAGGGCATTCTCTTCTGAAGTCTGTTACAGCTTACCATGGGGTTAGCAGCAAATCCTCCCCAGTGTGTTGTTTGAGGCTTGGTTTTGTGGCTAATCTGGAAGTCAGGCATTATACACTTGTTTTTACATTTTTGCTTGGGCCACAGGTAAAGTCCATGAGGTCTGATTTGGCTGATAATTCTGACTATTTCCTATTCATTACCCCACATGGTGGGAGCATTTTTGGCCAAACAAGCCTGTAAACTCTTCAGTGCACATTAATCAGTTGAATATAATTGCTTTTTGCTGCCTATGGGACATGTGTGCATTGAATAATGTGGGAAATGCACACAATTATCCCCAGACATTTGCTTTCCAGGATGAACCTTCTAATGAAAAAGTGGGCAATAAAATATTTGAGATAATGAAGACTTTTGCTGTCAGTCATAAATGCTGGTCATCATTCTATTGCACTGCTTTTCAGGATTTAAAAAAATACATTAGACCAACAGATCCTACACTATTTTAGAGGAAAGGACTGTGGGGTACCAAACACCTGTTGAAAAACAGGACTGAAGTATCATATGCGTTGGTTGACAGAGAAACTTTAGAATTCTTGTGAAAAATAAATTTAGCTCCCAGATGGGCAGAGTCTTTTGGTGAGCGGCACTGAACTGGCAGCTGGTGAGAGCACTGCTGGCAGCACTCACTAGTTCTGCTCCTTAGGTCACAAACATCAATGACAGTGGTCAGCCCCTGTGCTCTTCCTTCTGTTTTTTTGTAGGTTAAACTCCTGGGTTTAGGTGTAGTTTCTGTCTCACTATATCAGGACTCAAAGGGCTTGAGATAAAATATATTGGAATGAAAAATTATGTTAATTTCACTGAGGAATGCTGGAAGCATTAGAGGAGATTCAAGTCTTCTTCAAATGACAGTGCCTTAAAGAGTTTCCTGGAGCCAAGGGAACCTTTTATAGAGGGAAACAAGGCTTATTTCTCTGTCACAAAGCTACTTATGAACTGTGCTGTGTTCCTGGCATAGTACAGGCAAAGGTAATTTAAATAATTTTTTCTTCCATTTCTCATCCTTTGCCTTGCCAAGGGTAAAAATAAGCTCTAGCATAATTTTATTGTCTTCTAAGAGCTTTGCATGGCGCCTTCCCATGCCACCATGAATGATGTGATATAGAAATCTTCAGAAAAATGAAAGGATTTTTTAAGTTGGAGAAGAATATTTTAAATCGCAAAAAACCATGTTTTTCCCATGAAACGTAAAACATCATGCAAAACGTCACTTTCAAAGGGCATTGGCTCCTCTTCCAGGTTAACCTGAGGGGACGCTCAATAGGATCAAATGGAGGAGTCACCAAGGAAGGAGAATGACAGCGTTTGTCCAAATGCTGTTCTGGAGCCTTGGCTTAGAGTCAGAGACCTGTGAGGATACTGCAAGTGGAGGCTGTCAGAAAGACATTAGATACTGCCCAGGTGCTGCAGCTTATTTTGAAACATCCTTGTGCATTCTGCAGTAATGAAAGGATTGGGGTTTGCAGCCCTCCTTGTGTATTGTCCTCCATCAACAACTTCATGATTTTCTCCTGCCATAACGGAATCTAGCATCTGGTCTCACACAACATTAATTACTATTTAATGATTACATTTAGTTAATTTTTACCAATTAATTATTGTCTGCATAATGGATCGTTATTGAGAAATTTATAAAAATGGGCCGTTTAAAAGATCACCTTAGATTCATTCTGTAGAAATAAAATTACGCTCAGAAAGCTGCTGTTAACTTGACTTTCAGGTCTGATACAAGTTTGATCACCAGAGGGAGTTACAGCACAACTTATTAAAGCATTTCTCAGGCTAGTATACAGTCAGTTCCAGTCTTCCACATCAAACACGAGGGACTTAACAGATCTAATTCACTTTGTATTGATATTCATGGTTAGCTTTTCTTAACTACTCACAATACATACAATATTATGCACTCAGGGCCATCAAAGAGCTCTTTTGGGTCTCAGGGCAAAACAAGCACTTGCTACTGTGTACTTTACTTTTATCAGCATCAAGCATGGAAAGCCTAAGCAGGAGTCTGTACACATCACAAACAGCCAAGGATGCTGTGAGGAATGGAAGGCTCCTGAGAAGTGAGGTGGGGATGTATGTAAAGAGCTGGTCTGGGAAAAGAGGACTCCGGCTTCCACCTTGCCTTCTGCCAGATGCCCTTGTTCCTCAGCAGCCCCACTCTTGTGTTTCCAAGCCAGTCTAGTCCTTAAACAGAGGCATCAGCCCGCAAGCAGCCCTTTTGCAAGAGACTACTATGACGGAAAGAAGGCCTCTGAAAGTCCTGGGTTTTCTTGTTAATGCTCTCTTGACTTACAGAAGGGAAATGCAATTACCCATGGAAGATCTGCTGCCCCTTGCCCACCCTGCCACTGCAATCCACGTGCTCCTCTGGCTCATGGTGCCTGTCGTCAGGTTTGCATGACAAGTCATGCAACGCTTTTGCAAAGCTCCCTAGTGAATTTTATAGTCCTTTGGGCTATCAGAGAGGGGAAAACAGCCCTTCCTTAACATCTGCCATTTCTAGCTCTGACTATTTAGCCTTTCTCCAGAGGCAAATTGAGGTTTCCGTGTTTTGTAGCACAGGCCTCTGATCATAAGCTGAAGCACCAAGTTTCAGCTGCCCTAGCTGAAGACAGATGGTGAAACTAAGAAAATGAGGTCAGAATACAAATTTTAAAACTGGTTTTAATGCTTACTTGTAAAATGTTTCAGATAGCAGCTTGTGGTCCCTGGCTTACACCTGCATTCAACAGGACACTTTCTGAGAGCAGCTGGTCCCCAAATCTCTTTCTCTCCGGAAGGGAGCTGAGGGAGGGACAGCAGATGGAGGAGGACATACAACCTACATGACTTCATCTCATCACCTTTTCACAAGCAGACAGTATAGGTATCAAGCCATAGAGCAGGATTTGTATATAGGATATGTTCTACCTAAGGAAGCAGCAGTATTTGCCCATCTGCCACAAAATCGCTCTCCATGGGAGATGGATGCAGCTCTGTTCAGAGACCTTTCTGTTACTTCTGACCATGTTCTCATGATACCTCTTCAATCATTGTGTACTATGGCATTAGAAAACAATCTCTCAGGTATGCTGATTAGTTAGTCCTATTGATGTCTTCTCTCGATAAAGCCAATAGGATTTAGAAGAACAGTATTTTCCTTATTTACTCTGGAATAACTAATACGACCAATTTTCTGAATTAGAACCATCATTCTTCTGGGCAGACAATATATAAATAGCAAGAAAACAGAAAGGGAATAATTTAGTGAGGGACATCAGTTAAATAAAGGAAATGAAATCTTGAGTCCTGCAATAAAGAGCAGTATACCTTATTAGAGGTAAGTGAGCAAAACAGCAGAAGATCAGGTTACTTCATTTGGACATGGATATATGAAAATATGTGGTGCTGTTCCTTGTTTATCACGTTGGGGTATCATTTCATAGCAAGAAAGTCACTGTGAGTTATGGGCATTAGTTACTGAAATTAGTATTTGTACCCTGGCAAATGCATCCACTTGATAACATATGAAAGATGCATTTTTCAGAGCTCTAATTCCTTCTGCTCAACACAAAAGTCACACAACCCAATGCAAATGGCAAAAGGCACCTGGAACACTCATAATTTGTCATTTCCCTTTGCTACTTGTCCTCTTCATAAGTCTGCCATTCCCCAAGGCACACTGATTACATATCAACACCAGCATTAGGGAATGAACAGGTTCAACTGTCTGTGAGATGTGACATTTCTCCTCTTCATCGTCATAGGACCGTTGGACAATTTGGGCTGGCAGGGACCATGGGAGGTCTCCAGCCCAACCTCCTGCCCAGAACAGGCTCTGCCATGAAGTCAGACCAGGTTGCTCAGGGCTTTACCTGGTCAGGGCTCAAAACCTTCCAAGGATGGAGGTGGCCCCAACACTTGCTCTTGCTCTGCCTGTCCCTTAAACTCTCCTTAACTCAGAATTCATTTCAG
Organism: Morus bassanus; assembly: GCA_031468815.1. Classification (NCBI taxonomy): domain Eukaryota; kingdom Metazoa; phylum Chordata; class Aves; order Suliformes; family Sulidae; genus Morus; species Morus bassanus. Next base: position 17,869,621 of record CM062600.1, on the reverse strand, counting down.
TTCCCATTGATAAAAGGGGTGTCTTTTCCTGATTACTGGGAGTATTTGTATAGGGCTAAGAAAAAAGATCCTGGCTATAAATGTTATTGGTTAGGCAACACATCTTTGAAAACTAATAATAGCTTAAATGCTTACTAAACACATCACCATTATATTACTACACAATGATATCACTGCAAGGAATACTGAGTTACAATTCTATTGCTTGTTATTACTATAAATATTGACAGGGTTGTATTACTGTGAAAGTAATTTATGAATCAACAACAGAAGCACTGTTTCTATTTGTACCTTTTCTCTCCTTAAAAAAGCCTTTTTTAAGGCTGTTTGCAGCACATTGCAGAAATGTTCTTAAGATACTACCTTTAATTCACTATACAGTATTTTGGTTTTGGTGGGGAGGAAAAAAAAATCCAGGGCCATACTGGACTGGTACATAACCCACAAGGCTGCTATGCCAAAATGTCAATTTTGTCACATATATCTGCTGAAGCAAAATTTAAACTGTGTGTTATGGCAATAGCAGTTAAACATGGTTATTCATTGTGGCACTCAGTCTTCTTGCTGAAGACTCAGGGCCATGACAAAGGATGAATAGATGAACTCCTTAGTGGATACATGGCAGAGGAAAGAAGGGTAATTGGGGAAAAGGCTAGAAAAATGCGACTGTGGTAGAGTGGTGAAGAAGCATATAACACAACTGCTACTGTCAAGATCTGTGTTTATTTCTGCACTTGGCACAGCTGTAACTAGCTAATTTATTAAGAAGTTATTTTAAGGAAATTATAGAGTACAAGTTACAGGCAGAAGAGATGCTTCTATTAAAAGCTCATTGCTGGTTGGGACTGCCAACCATAACAACAGTTTTGGTTGTGTTAAACCCAGTGACAAACCAAGGACCTCAGTGTCAGCGAATATTTGGCACTCATGTTTTGCTCTAAGAAGCTCAACATCTTCACATCCAGAATCAGAGTTGTCACAAAAAAGCTATACTTAGAAGCAGAAATTACCTGCTTGTCAGGATTTTCTTTCTCTTTGGAAAAGCAGTAAAATGTACAGTTTAATGTAGTATCTTGGTCCAATGGCCTTGGAGACTGAAACCCAGTGTTTATTATTAGGATATGTGCTGAGGCAAGGGGCAGTGCAAGTGTCTTTATCTGCCCAGGCAAGACGGTGTGATGTGTTGGGAGAGGAGTGTGGGGTAAGTGGGAGCCGTGGGTGGGGGACAGCCAGGCTGTCAGGGCTGGAGCCGGGATTGGGTGCGCATCCTCCTCAGGCACTTCCCTGTGCTGGGGACCTTGGACCCCCCTCCAGGCAGGGTCTGGTTTGCAGCCTCCAAAGTAAACTAAGATTGAGGGATGGAGTTGGAAAGGAGTGGATTGATCAATAAGGTTAGAAAGGGGAAGGTTGAGGGAAGGGGCTAGAATGGGGAGGCCATCCTTGATGGATACAATTTTTGCTGTTGTTGGCACTGAAAACATTAAACTATACTCCGAGTGAAGAGCTGTAAAGTATTTCAGTTCTGGTTTAAGGGAAAAATCTGTGCTGACTTCATAATGATCAAAAAGTACAGCAGTTAGTGGCTTAATTGATGCGTGTGGTTGAGTCTGATGTTTGATGAGTAGCTATTTACTTCTCTTTCTTTAATGGTAAATGAAATGTCTTTTTGACAAAGGAAAATTTATGTTTATTTTCAGCAGTTCTTATTATTCAATCTTATAGTTCTTAACCTGTTCTTGTAGTGTCATAAAGCTTGGATGTAGTGGTATATCAAATGTAATTCTAGGCATTTGCTTGTAAAACACCTCTCCAAAAAACACAAGAGGATGCTCCTTGTCTCCGGCAGTGTAAAAATAACAGTTCCAGACAAAATATGGCCATGTTCTCTTAACTCTCATTGACTTATAGGATTGAAATTTGGGGGAATAATTGCATTTGATTTTACACTGAAAGAGATGTAAAACATCATTATGAAAACTGTAGGATTTGGGTTCACATGAAAGAAAACCCTACGGAGTAAATCTGGGAAAAATTCTGCTGAGATACCTGCAAGTCTCTCAAATTCTAAACTGTGGGCCCTTCATCTATGTGTCTGACAATAAAATTTGAGCTGAAATGCAAGCACTGCTCTGAGGTTCATGCCAGCTGTGTGCAGACAATCTTGTGAAGCTTTCAGCCTGGAGAGAAAATTCATGGGTTCAGTGCAGAACTGGACATCTGTAGGAGAGCTGAGTTCTCAGAGACAGCAAAATTTAAGGCTGATGCAAATATTGGAAGAGATGTAAATGCCATGCTTCAGATCTCTCTGATTTGTAGCAGTTAGAGATCTGGATGAGTCACAGAGCTGTCTAACTTGAGGGTCTTCCACCTTCTGAGGAAATGGTACTAGGCGGTGGTGGAGACAGGATGCTGGGCTAAACCAACCTCATATTTAATCTTAAATAACAAGTCCTGAAAACTCTTGAGACTTTATTTTGCCTTTTTTTTCGACTTGAGGCCTGTGGTTGCTTCCTGAATGTCCCTGCGTGACTTGTTTCTGGACTTCTTTGACAAAACCATATGCCTTTTTGCCAATCTCCATTGCTCTGCACATTCAAAATGTAAGTTCTCTGGGGCAGCATCTGTCTCTTGCTGTTTGGTTGTACAGTTTCTGGAGGTGTCATACAAATAAACAGCAGCATCAAGCCAAATTCTACAATGTGTCCATTCATACTATATTACAGAAAACTAAGATAATAGCTGGAGGTTTCCCAGTTGAAATGACATCTTCATCATTTGCATCTACCAAAAATTTTATGCTCTGGACCTTGTAATCCATGTCAACTTGTTTAACAAAACATAACTCAAGTACAAGCGTGTCAGTAAACCTTCAAACAGGCTCAGCACACAGAAGATCTAGCACAGCCTTCCTTCAAAAGATATAACCCATATAAAATTTATCCCAGTTTTTTCTGAAGGAGTAGATTGTGTCTTCTGCTCTATATTTTGTATGGGAGGAAAAGGTATGGCATTAGGTTTTCTTAGGTTTTTTGGTTTGGTTTTTTTTTTGTTTTTTGTTTTTTTGTTTTCTTCTATAAATGTGGCAATATGCATCATCTTAACTGCAGATCAGTAAGGAAAATGAAACATATCATGCTGTCTTCTTCTAATATTTAACTCCTCCTCCCCTCTTGGATACTTTACATAACATCACAAGAACAGAGAGCTTTAAAATGCTGCCTGTGGCTGTAAGTGTGGTGCATGGTCAATATCTGCCATCACGTCTCTGGCACTGAAGTAAAACTGTCCCAGAGACATGCCCAGCCTGGCCAGTTGCACACGGTTCAGTTCAGACTGTCTCTAGGCAGCACACAGATCTGGATATAAGTAGTGTGTTATTTCGTATTAGCTAGTTGGTTCAATGCATAAGTCAACTGCCACACAGAATAACTTGCTGCCCCATTTGTTTTAGATGTGAGGCTTTAATAATAAAATTCAAGAATTTAAAACCTGGCAGGATTTGAAGAGGGCAAGAGCATGATATTATGCAAAAAATTGCAGAAGAGCTCCTCCACTCCCCAGCCTTTATTTGCCTAGATGACTGAATAGACCTTACAAAAAAAAATCTTTTCCTTAGACAGACACTCTTAGTCTATTCCAGTGTGATTTCTTTTAGGTACCCTGTATACCACTTTTCTGACATGGTGGTGTCACTTCAGGTATTAAGTTCATTATCAAAGAACTGTCCAAATCGGCCTGATTTGTTTTCTATTGGTTACATAGCGGTGCTCTTTGTATGTACAGGGTTTGGGTGGTTTTTTGGTGAAATGTACTTAATGCACATGTAAGACAGTCTCTGGTAGCATAGTTTATTTTGTTTTCATCCTAGAGGTGAAAAAATTCAGTCTGACCTACTCTGCTGAGAAGCCTTGAGTTGGATCTGCTCAGATACACCAGAATATAACTATACAAATGCCTGGGCAACCTAGGGCTACAATAGCTGTTCCTGGGCACATTGCACTTTTTCATAACCACAGAACAGATATAATTATGCAAACAGATGTCACTAGAACAAGAACTGACTGAGAATGAATAAACTCAGATAGCTTCTGAACTGTTACCATTAGGTGTGATTATTTATACAGACCTGAATGATGGAACTTGTAAAAGGTATTGTGTGTGTGTCTGCTCTGCTGAAGTGGTTTACGACTTACAAATCATTATGGCAACCAAGCACAATTTTATATTTCTAGTCCAAACAGTACAAGCATTTTTTTTAAAGATCTTTTGCAACTGAAGATAGGTTAAACGGATCTGAAAATCATGTGGAGTGATTTTATAGACTGACATTGGTTTGAGTAATGACCAGTAGACATAGCTACTCACACTGCCCAGTTCCAAATGCAGAAAACTGAGTTCCATTTTGGGGAAAAAAAATCATTTTAAAGAAATGATAGTATGTGGTTGTGTAGAAGTGTTATAGACACTTTATTTCCTTTCCAGAAGACTATTTCTTTCTTCCTTGGTGCATATTGCAGCGTACCTGTCTGTATGCCACTGTGTACCCATGTAGAAATTAAAGTTCAGTGTTGTCTTTGCCTTTGCTACTATTTAGTTCAAAATAAAAATAAGTGGCAATTTATTTGCTAGACTTTGGTGCATTTGAACAAAAGTATTTAGGATATAGATAGTTGCTCAAATGGCTTCAGTAATCCATGCCTTAGTGTGGTTGTATGAACCTCGTGTATATAGTACAACAGAGATGAAACAATAATACCTAATGAACTTGTTACAAAATGAGGAAAATTAGGAAATGTGGGGTTTTCTCATTTTTTTGCTTTTGAGAGGAAGAAAGTGAAAATAATGTTTTTTATCAAGCTTTTTTCGCCATCTTTTCAAGATGGAAAAGATACTTGGCATTCCTTTTTCAAAAGGCTTTAGCCATGCTTCAGGTCTCTGCAGTTTGGAGACCTAGGGAGACATAATCAGGCCCACAATGAATTCTGCCATATATTGTCATTACTTACATGGCCATTCAAGCCAACTGTCTCCACAAAACACAAACACTTCTCCATCTACAGCAGAGATGATACCATTTCCTAACAATTAGCTTCTTGATCACCAGAAGGTGGAGAGCTGCTGATGCATAATTAACAGCCTTGTACAATCTTAAATGTGAATAATGGTTTAGTCATTGCCACCATCTATCTGTAACTGAGAGACTGAAGATATAATTCCTCCTCCCCTATGGAAGAGGATTGTGTGGAGACTCCTGATGGCAGGCTAATTTTTTCTGGAGGTTCTGGAAAGAAATTTTTAAAACTTGACCTTAAAATTTGTTGGCTGAAATTTCTTGGAAGAAAGGACGAGATGCTGAAATTTGTGTTTTCTCTGTTTGTGGTGAATCTAAACACATGTACCCATTAACAAATGAGAATGACATCTCTGGAAATCATAAATAGGATGAGTGTTTAAAGAACTGGGGGTTCATATGTATATATAAAGCTATTTTATGATAAATACCAAGACAACATTTATAAAACTTATCCTATACTTATGTTATAACCTAAATAGGATATATACATAGTCTATGTATCCTAATTTTAAAAAATTATCCTACATTGCAAACTTTACAGATGCTGTAGCTGCTATCCATTATCTACTTGAGGTGAAGCTGAATTATGTAGTTTGGTTTTAAAATCTTGGAAAAATTAAGCAAATCTTTTGCTTGATTTTTAGATTTGCATTCCCATTGTCAGAAGCTGCTGAGTCTATCTATGGCCCCTTGAAATGAGCAATCATATTTCATTATGCATCAGCACTGCTGAGCAGGTTACTACTGTGAGAAGGCACAGTGCATTAAAGATACTGAATTTTTGTGCTGCCTGTGTCAATATCTGTGTGACCGGAGCAACTCCAGACCGCTCAGTGCTCACACCACTATCTTTCTGTCCTAAAGAATCATGATGGGGGACAAAAGCATTATGAAGTCTGAACTGTACATAGTTTTCACCTCATATACGCTGCACACTTCACCAGAGATCACACAGCGTCCATCCTGTTAATATCATCCCACAGTGCCACAAATCCCAGACATAAAAAAGAGCAAGACCTTGTTTGTTTTGAGCCAGCTGTGAGGATAATCAGAAGGGGAATTGGCAGGAAAAAAAGGGAAGGCTGATTTCAGTTGTAGTGTTATGGCTTCTCAGGGTTTGTTCTGCATGAAGATAAAATCCTCCTTTGCTTTTGTTTTTTCCAAAATGAGGCACAGATTTTTTCCTGCAGTAAAGTACTTCATTTTTTTAAAATGCAAGGAGTTTTGAAAAATTCCAATAGAGTAATTTTGGTAGAAATTTTGACCATGTTGCTATCTTCAGATGTGATGAATAATCGTCATCTGTGAGTTACTGATGGCGAAACAAAAGACAGATCTGTGAGTGGAAAGAAATGCTTACAGCTTTGTTTTGTTGGCAACAGATGGAGTGTTTCGTTCAGCTCTACTGATGTGATTCCATTTTCCATTCCATCACACCTAGAAGCACTTTTCAAACTTTGAAATATTTTGTTTGAGGAACACATTTTGTGGTTTTTTCTTTTTTATATTAAATTGACTTGGTGACATTATAGGACTTGTTTTCACTGTACGAGTTAGACTTTATGTGCCCATGAACTGTAGCTGTGGGTTGGCCATCTGGAAAAACAAGCTGCTCAACAACCATGTAATTTGTCTTTTGTCTGGCTTCTGGTACTGTGGGGTTTTTTTCAGATTAGAGCTGAGCAAACACTGAAAGGAAGCCTTCTTTGAAGCAATCTCCCTTCTCTAAGTGGCATCTTACTCGGTTACAAATTAACAAATGGTGTAATGCTGCTAAAAGCTGTTGTTAACAGCATTTCTGTATAACTTGATTCCATAAGAGAAAACATATCCTTTCCTTTCCCTTTCCAGTGACCCCAAATCAGAAGTAATTCACAGACTTAACAGCTTTGGAAGAAAGACATGTTCCTGTATTGAATCAAAATGTGGCTGGCTGCCACTACTTACCTTGATGGAAAGGGCTGAAAGGAAATACTTAACTCTGTGTCTCTCTATCCTTCAGGTTAAAACAAGTTGTATTTAAGAAAAGAACATCTTCTGTATAGAACAGTGCTCCATAACCCCAGAGGTGATTAGATCTGATCAAACAGAGCCAGTGACATGGGACATAAATGATTAATGTTTAATTGATTTGGTGAGACACACAACATCAGAATTGGCTCTGAGGGGATATGGGTACTTAAAACCCAAATAGGAAAAATTTAACTTACTCTCCTGGCCAAAATTCAGAGCTTGGCTCATTCTGTTCTTCCTAAGACTTCTGGTCCTCATCAGCTGGACCACTGTTCCATCTTAGCTTGCAAATGAAAATGTTCCTGTTAAGGAGATGCCAAATTATAACCAAAAGGCTAGTATTTCACTGATTATTTTAGTAGATGTAAGGCTACTGTATATGTGCTTGATGCAAAGGCCAGAACTGACCATTAAGCTGATCTGGTCTGACATCCTGTAAAATGTAGGCTGAAGAACACAAACTACTTGCTTTCCCTTCAAGTCAAATACTTTTTATTTGAACTATAATCATGACTTTTGAGAGTCACATCCAACTTTGTTTAAAGACTTCAAAGGAATGAGAAATCCATCTCTTCTCTTGGTAAACTGTTCCATTTGACCTTATTGTTAAAAAAACAAGTTCCTTACTTCCACTGGGGCTTTTTATTCTTCATTTTAGTGTTACTAAAATTTATAACACATCCATGTGCAATACTGTTCAAACCTAAGCTATTACACATCTTTCTTAGGTTGGCCAGAGTCTCTGAAAAAACATGTCTTAAGTGGGCAACCCATCCCCAGTGAAAGCTTGCAGCACAGGTTTCTCAAGACCAAATTTTATCTATGGATATGCCAAAAAGCTCACTTACTTAAAAATACCCTCTAAACCCACAAGTAAATCCTATTCCATTTATGTCCTGTCCTGAAAGAATGAATAGCATTTTTTAAGCTAACATGTAAAACAGAAATAAAATAACAATAATCTATTTTTGTAGGACAGAGAAGACAAAATGAAAAAATGAACAAGCAAAGTCTTGTTACTTCAGCTGTTGTAACCGTCATTTTTTGCTTATGGCTTATCATCTCACTCTGCATCTTGACCTAGTATATGAAGAAGCTGCAATTACAAGAAACTAAGATGACTTTTGTCTCACCTTCATCTACGTTGGCTTTTGTTGTTTCTTGTCAGGTCCAATGAAGTCAGGCCAAGCCCAAAAACTCTTGTTTTTTTAGAACAGTATCAACTTCTCTAAATAAAGTGGTTAGTCCTCATTACAACTGTGACACAGAGACAGGAGAAATGATAACTGGAGGTGAACCAGGAGCTGATGAGTCACTCAAGACTCTAAAGTAAACAAAAGACAAATTAGGAATATATAGGGTTTCTTTCTTAAAGTTTGCAGCATTTTACGACGTAATCTCAGAGTTGGAAACTTGGGATAACTCTTGTGTCTGGTATTTTCCTTGTGTCTGATTTGCAAGCCTGTCTGCACCTCTGAACATAGATGAAGACACAGGTATAGTTTTGCATTTATCACAAAAGATCTTAATTTAAAATTTCAGTTGACTTTGTTAATTGATCTGCTAAAGTCAAGACTGTGAAATCAACTCCTTGTTTTGTTATGTCTATGTCTGTGTCATTCAGTCATTTCACCAGTGCCATCCATTTAAGAAAAGAATTGATGATACAGACCTGAAGTGGAACTGAAACTGAACTCCCAGCTCTTCCAAGGTGGCCTTCTTCAACAGAAGTGGCATGTTTATTCTCACTGGGAGTCTCAAAAATAAGACTCAATGTATTTGTAAAAGACTTGATGTGACTTTTCCACAGTTAATGGGCAAGAGGCAGGTATCACTGAATGTAATTCTGCAGGGCCCTTTACCCAGAAACGCAAAGTACACTATGTTCTTCAAATCTTATCTTCTGTTATTTCAACAAAAAGTAAGGAGGAAGTGACAAGGAATAGTCAGAGGAAAATCAAACTTTCAGCAAGAGTAACTAAGAGTTTTCTCAGAAGAGATATATATAATTCAGAAACTGTTTTAGACATCATAGCCTCACCTTTTGATTTTTGTTTTTGACAACTGCTGTGCACTGCATTCCTTGTTGACTTATACTGGAACAAGATAGTTAAATTGGTAGATGGAGAATTAGCAAAGCTCTTCCACCACAGCAAGAAACTACCTGTGGCAGCATAGGCAACTCAACAGGTAGTACCTTACCCCTGTTCACAGGCATGAAAGCTGGAAACCACTGAAATGGCAGAGAGTGCAAAATATGGACATTTATCTCTGGGCATTAATTATACCTTGGTTTCCTCTTTATAAAATGGAGGTGATGTGAAAGTGGTGTAAAGATGGTTGGGATATAAAAGTAAACAGGACATGGAAACTGTATGGTTTTTCCACCTACGAAAATCAAGCTATTTAACATCTGGCTGAATATTCAAGAAATACTCAATTATCAACCTTATGGAATAATTACAGCCCAGCTGAGATTAAGGTGAGTTGTGGGTGCTCAGCCTCTTGGAAACATAGATGCAATAGCATCAGATGTAATATTGCAGCTGAGAAAACAATCTTCCTTCCCAATGAGGGATTTGTCTCAACCTGCACACTCAGGAATTTTCCAGATACCATGGAGGAAAATCCCAACCCTACTGATTTTTGTGAGTGATGCATAGAAAGCTTGTTATGTAAGGACCTGAACTGTTTTAGTGCTGCTTAGTATATATGTCCTGACTTCACCACAAGGGTTAAGCATAGTTGCCAAGATCAGTTCAATTTTTTCATCTCTGTTTCTCTCAGTGGCACAATATGAAACCTGTTTCTTGAAGCAAAAGTGTTTCTAAGGAGTACTCTTCTTAGTATACATAAGGCGTGTTTATGTTGTCCAGGTAGTGTACACAAAATAGGATACTTTCCCAGCAGCTGACAACCTGTAAGAAGAAAAAGAAACTTCAGCATTTTAATGCCACTAAAGTTTGCTGTGGGACTGGAGTAGTGTTATATTTTCCCACTGATGGTTATGAAGACAATAATTTCGTGGTTGTCCTCAACAGTTAGTGCAGTAAAACAGAGACATTCTCTTGATCACGTTTTTTAACAGCTTGGCAGTGAGGGCTTATGAAACAAAAATATTCTTTTGAGATCATACAGTAATGGTTCTGTTCAGTTATATCAGGTTGTAGAACAGTTGACACAATAGTAGGCAGCTGGATAACCTAGACATACTGGTAGGTTGGCAAGGCAAATCAGAGTTTTGCTTCATAGTGGTCATGTAAACGTGGTGTGTCCTTAATGTACCCAAGTGGGCATTGAAGCAGCTTGCTGACACAAAGCCACTTCAGCTAATGGGCATTTTGTTAGGCTTGGGTAATTTTCAGCCTGGTTTACTTTAAGTAGATGTGGTATGAGGGACATGTGATTTGTGAGCCAGCATTACTTGTCTAGTGCATATCCTGGCACAGTGTTACTTCTGATCGACAGTCTCTCCCTTTTTTTCTTTTTTTTTTTTTTCAGATGAGGTCTGTTTGCAAAATAAGCACCTCACTCTCACTAAAAATGATAGTTACAGAGGGGACTTTCAAGGCGATTGGTGGGTGCACTATTCCCACTGGATTTCAGTGGGATTTGGGTGCTTTTTTCCATTTGGGACCCTGAAGTGAGGGCATCAGCCAGAAGAAAAGCTCCTGATGATGGATGGTCAACCTTCTTCCCGTTACACAGCTGTGCCTGTTGCATGCTCTTTTCTTTTTTTTTTTAATGCAACTGTTAATAATGGCTGTACTCCACTACCGTAGTTAGCGTTGAAAAGCAACAGAGAAAAAAATATGGCTTGGAGTAATTAAAACAAGCCATATGTTTAGAAAAAATCCAGATCTGTTTGAGTCTGTCTTAGCATCACTTGTTTGGAGAGACAAATAAAACATGGTAAAGCATTACTCAGTTATATAACTTTGAAAAATGCATTCTGCATTTTCCTTTGTATCTTGGCCAGAGATGAGCAGCTTATAATTCAGCATTTGGTAAAGGAAATTACATTAGCACCCTTTTATTCTGATGGCCCAAGTAAGATATGTAGATATTAATTCAAATATTAAATACACTGAAATGGTGAGGTTTGGTTTTTGGGTTGGATTTGGTTGGGGTTTTGCTTCCAAAATATGCCCAGCTATTTATTCCTTCAAAGTGCAAGGAGGTACCTGAAGGTACTCACTTGGTACCTGCAGGTACCTGCACTTGGTAGCAGCTCCAGAAAATTTGCTATTAAGCTTCATCCTCCAAACTCATTTTACTTACGTGCTAATCTGAAACTGAACAAATTCACCAATGCTTCTCCCACATGACCAGGTGTGCATGTGTTTTCTGAGAAATTTAGAAAGCATACCTGTACCCCACTGAATATTCTGTCGATATCAATCTGCAGCAGGTGAAAAGAGGCTGTCATGCCTAAACAAAGCAAAAATAAAAATAAAATAAAAATGGGGGTTACTTTTTGTAAATTCTTCATCTGAACGAGCAGACAACTACTGGGGAAGATGGACACTCAGAAAGTCATGGTGGGAAGAATACCCTGTGTATTTCTGTAGAACCCAGTTACCCCTACACAGTAGGCTGGATTAGTCAAAGCTGTCAGGTGTAACAGAGTTGGTATTTGTAGGAGGAGGCAAGTTTTCAGTCGTCCAGAGGCAAATTTTCACTATAATACTTACTGCCTTATCTGCTGTCTCTTCTCCTGCCTGCTTTTCCAACCTCACTGGCTTTATTCTGTGGCAAGAATGGGGAGCAATGATTTTCATGCTCCTATCCTTGAGCTTTTGTACTTATTGTCCAGGCTTTAGGGCTGTCTCATCATTTGGTTTTTCACTCCTGTCCTTAGTCATTGCCTGAAAATCAGCTGCAGCTTCTCCAGTTGATCCATGCCACAAGTGGGTCATGTAACTTCAAGCGTTGTGTTGTGTCTTGCTGTCCCTAGCATTTCTGGTCTTCAGGGGACGCTGAGGACAGATGTGAACTGTGCTGGCTTATATGGAGTATTTGCTTTAGACCTGTGGGAAATTTTGACAACAAAGGATGTAAAAGGAAGAAAGTAATAGGGACACAAAAGGAAGATCAACAGCCTTTCAAATATCACATAATGTTTGGCAAAAAAAGTATGATTTCAAAAGCAACAGTTAATTTTCTTTCAGATATTATCATGCTGTCTGAAGAATAAATTGTATCTTGGGTTGTTCTTTCTTCTGTTTAACATTCCCACATCAGTAAAGCTTGAAGACTTGTAACTGGGGGTGGTATTCTGAAGGTAATCCTGCCCAAAGGCTAAGCTTTTACATATATTGTTATATATTTGTTCTTTACTAAATCATTGTTGAACTCACTAATACTATATTAGCTCTTTCCTTTCTTCTTCATATTTTCTCTTGTCCTATTTTTGTAAATGAACCATGAAAGAACACTTCTCTCCTTCTTCTCCTGCTTGTGTCTGCTGCTGTTTCAAACAGCAGGTTCACCACCTTCTGCTATAACTATGTGTTTAATTAAGGCTTGCAAGGAATGAGGGAGGAAGAGATCTTTAGGACTAATTCATGCATAATGGTGTCACAGCAAATCTTAGATGACAGTTGAGGGTTATATAAAGTATATACCTTTTCAATGTAATAAATGGGCTCTTTTCTAGATCTTTCTTTTCTGCTTAGCCTGAAAGGAAACAGGGTTGATGTGTAGAGAGACCAGTGATAGTTTCAAAGGCAGAAGGAGCTCTTTCTTCCTCATTTTGCAATATTCTGGCAGTTGATCCTTGTGCAACCTAACTGAGGGCTGCTTCTGCAGAGCATTTGGCCCATCTCTTCTTAGCAGAGCCACTAACCAAATTAGAAGACCATGTCCACAAAGCTGGAAGGATAAAGGCATGGCAGAGAGCCTAGGAGGCAGGTGTTCAGCACAAGGACTCCCACACTGCGTTATCTGCAGAATTGCTCATGGCTATAAAACCAAATCACAGTTTATGACAAAATTAGTATAGAAGTAGGTCAGAGTCAGCTGTAAGTCAAAGCCAGCTGTAAATCAGTCAGCTACAAAGACCAAAGTCTGCAGAAATATTAGGTCCCATTTAGGTACCTAACTTCCAATAGATAGTCACCTGAGGACCTCTGAAACGTACAACAGGAGTAAATTCACTGTCACCAATGGGTTTAGAGACATGATCATTAAATAATAGAGCACAATAGACACAAGTGTGCCACTGCAGTTGGTTGATGTCATGTTATTCCTTGTTTGGCAACAGCTGAATGCTTGCTGGCTGGCTTTTTTTTTTTTTTTAAGTGAACTTATTTCTAATACAAGGAAATTAATAAATTCAACAAATTATGCTCTGGAACATAGAATCATAGAATCATAGAAAGGCTTGGGTTGGAAGGGACCTCAGAGATCATCTAGTTTCAACCGCCATGCCATGGGCAGGGACACCTTCCAGTCAACCAGGTTGCTCAAACCCCCATCCAGCCTGGCCTTGAACACTTCCAGGGATGGAGCATCCACAACTTCTCTGGGCAACCTGTTGGCAAGGTGTGTCATCACCCTTGCAAGTAAAGAATTTCTTCCTAATATCTAATCTAAACCTTCCTTCTTTCAGTTTAAATGAAACCCCTATTACTACACTCCCTGATAAAGAATCCCTCCCCATCTTTCCTGTAGGCCCCCTTTAAGTACTGGAAGGCTGCTATAAGGTCTCCTGGAGCCTTCTCTTCTCTAGGCTAAACAACCCCAACTCTCTCAGACTGTCTTCATATGGGAGGTGCTCCAGCCCCAGTTGTCTTCTAAACAACATCTAAACATTCTCCTAAAAGTATGTCACTAAAGCTTAAGGTAGAAGTGTTACATGGTATGTTTGTTAAACATACTGGAGCTATATTAAATCAAGAGTTTCACTTAGAAACCTTTACTTTCACTCGGGAACAATAGAACACACAAAGTCCTAGATCTTCATAGCAAAGGGTCAAATACGTAATTATTTCTGGCATTAAGAATATTTCATATGTCTTTCAGCATTGACAGTATGCGAAGAAACTCATTCAAGAGATGGCGAGAAGAGCTGGGCTGTTTCCCCATCCATCTGTTCTCTATAGCCACATAGCTGGGTTTTGTTTTAAGCATAACAAGGATGTAAGGAAATAATGTCCTGCTCAAGTGACTGCTCACCAGGGCTCCAAGGCCAATGGTACACAAAGCAACATCACCAATACCACTGTTATCATGAATCTTTATCTTCTGGATATTCTTATCTAACAAAACTAAAGAAAATAGCTAACATTTTGCTCCAGCCTGCAAAAAGTAAGCTGCTCAAACTGTTGGACTTTTCTGAGGAAGAAGAGGTGCTAGGCAGGTCTGATGTCTTCTGTAGACAAGGTGCTCCTGCGAGTCTACAGAGTGCTCCTGAGCATGCTGTTCTTCATCTCTCTTACTTACATTCAGTGGGAAAACTCTCGAACTGCTAATGTGATTCACGTTAACTTGAAAGAGGTGGAATTTTACCCAAAAGGTTCTGGTTTGGAGCAATAAGAACAACTGCTTTCTATTTTATAAAATCCACCAAAATCACCAATGCTGAGTTTCTGAAAGCAACCTCCTCCAGAACTCTGCCTTCAAACAGCATATGAAGTCATAAAATAAATGTTGTGCTTCATATTTTTGTTATTTCATTTACCCCTTCTTTGTTAAAAAAGAAACCACAAAACTATGTCATAGTTAGAACAGGGGAAGAAATTTTAAACAAAATGCCTCCCTTCCTGCAATGACTTACACAACTGCGCGTCTGCAACAACATGGACAGTAGCAGTGGGTACAGTGGGACTGCGTTTAACAGAGCTATGCATCAGCAAGTCATTCTGCAACTAATCCATCAAACTGCAATAACCTTAAAACTACTAAGCATGCTCTCTTACTACAAGTTTTCTTTTAGTAATAGATTGCAGACTGTTCACAAAATACTGGGAAATTATGGTTATTTTCAACAACTTCTTGTGCTTATTGAAAAAAAATTTAAAAAATTGAGCCCTACAACTAGCCTAGAGAAAGCTTTTTAGATGCATAGGAATTTGTGAAGCAGTATGATTTAGAAGGAATAAAAAATGTAGGTGTAGCTTGAAGAGAGAAGAGAGGGGAGACAGAAGAAGAGTGTCAGGACATAGTGATAAATAAGTAACACTAGCCTACTGAAGAAAAATTAAAAGAAAACAACAAGTGATTTGACTTAAGTAGATTCAGCTTTATTTACTCTCAGTGGATGTATAAATACATGGTCCTGAGTATCTAGGAACACTGAGAAGAAATTACTTTAAGTGAACTCTTCAAATCTATTGGCTAGATTACATTAAACCTCTGTGTGGACTCTCATCAGTGTTAAATTAGATTTTCTTTAGTTCTGAAGTATGTTAAATTAAATTGAATCAAAGCCATTTAATTTTGAGTACAAGTATTCACAAGTGTTCTGCTATACTTCAATAAATCTGCCTAAAATTCTTATCTTTGGATGCGCTTTCTCATCATTCTTCATGCTGACAGTTGTCCATGTGTTTTATTTGGATGGCAGGATATAGTTACTATATATATTTTACAAATCTGGACTTCAGTGCTTTGATTGCAATGATCATAGAATATAAAGACATTCTTTTAAAAAAAAAATCCATTTAAGAAATTCTCCAGGCTTCTGCAGCATCCCCAAAGAAAGCCACTAATAAAGAACACAAATCCTTGTACGATATCTGTCAATCATGTTAAATAGTTCACACTTTACCATCGTAGGACAAGAAAACAGTAACAAATGAATAATAATAAAAAAAAAAAGTCAGGTTCCATTAAATGTGTCTAGACCCTGAAGTCTCTATTGCCTCCTGATACTTGCCTTTGAGTTGTTAGTGATGGCTGCATTCAATCTGGGGGAGGGTGTAAGTTTAATTTCCCCTGTCTTTGCTCTCTTTCCAATTAGCAATACATCAACAGTGAACATCTCTCTGTTGGCATGCAGTCATAATTAATTCAGAAAGTTAAACAACAGTTGCCTGGGTCTTCAAACGAAAGCAAATATAAAACTTTTCACAGCAGGTTTTCTTTGCAATTTGTATTGGAAAACAGTGACATTTTAGAGAAATCAGGATCATAAATTGCAGTGGAATCCCCCCTTTTGTGCACTTTCCTTGCCTGTCTCCTGAGGTCCCAGTGAAATGTTAGATCATGACATAAGGACAAAACGTAAACAAATCAAAGACTGATGTGTGTGTTGGAATTTCTAATGTCATGTTATTTTAATTAACTCTGACAAAAAACACCTGCCCCCATCCCATTGCCTCCCTCTGTCAGCAGCTGCACTCATGGGGGAAGAGACCAGCAGCCTTGCCAATAACTGTGATTGCAGCCTCCTAACACAGATCAGAGATAACCTGATAAATATCACATCACAGGGATTGCTGGGGCCAAGGGAACCTCAGGGGCACACTATATTCCCTTTTCCTGTGGTTTGTGGGGCCTAAAAAATGCCCAGTTTCCAGGGCTGCCCAGTAAAGACAGCCTTGGCAACCCCTGCCTCTGTGCACGGGTGGGTATCTGCACAGCCCAGCAGCCTCCAAACCAGTTTGCCAGTGCTGCTAAGATGTATGATGCTGTCTTGAGGGAGGCAGCTGAATTGCTCAGACCCGTTGTTTGAGCAGGGAATCACTCTAAATGGGAATGTCAGGACCTCTCACCTAATAAATACCAATGTGAAAACAGTAGCTAAGTGTCCACTAGGAAAAAAATCAACACACCTACCCCCCCTGCCCCAGGATCTTAGAAATTAGCAGGAAAATAGTAAAGAACAAAACAGAGAATTTTATGTCCTTGTACAGCTCCATGGTGTGCCTGCCTCTTGAATGCTGTAGGCAGGCCTGATCCCCACCCCACCACAAAAAGATAAAGCAGGAATAAAAAAGGTTTGTTCAAGTTCTCAGAGTGGCAACATGAAAGCTCAAATTTGTGGATTTGTTCCCCTCGGAAAAGCAAGCTATGGTCAAAAAAGCAGACAATAAGGGATGAATATGGTAAGAACCTATAAAATCATGAGCAGAATGGAAAAAAGAAAAGAAAAAAAATGTTCTCGTGTATGGGAACATGGGAACAGCAGGTGAAACCAAAAGGTGTCAGGTTCAAAAGGGAATGAAACAATTTTTCCCACAACATGCTGTCAATCTGTGGAAGTGATTGCCACAAGACATTGTGGATGATGAAACTGTATAAGGGTTCCAAGAGATTTAGACAAGTTCATGAAAGAAAAAAAACACTAAAGACGATAAAACATAAAGATACCACCTCTGGTGAAGAAGTCCAAGGTGCAGGTGACTGGAAAGCAGGAATACCTGAGAGGTAGCATTGTCTGGCTGACTTTTTCTTACACTTTTGTTTGACATCTGCAATTGGCTGTTAAGTTTGAAAGGCCTTGTGGTCCAAGCAAATTCTTCTGTGAAGGATCACAAAAGACAAAGGACAACAAAAAATCAGTCCATCAAAGTGTTTTGGGCACTGGTGTCCCTAAAGTAGTGGCTTAATAAACCGCCGTGAGGCTGAACCAGTTTAAGAGAGCTGTGTAGACTGCTTCTACCATGTAGGCAAAGGACTTGGAGACCAAGACAGACCAACTGGACATGGACTCCCAGGGTGATGCCATACCTTAGAAGCATGTATGTTTCACCTAGATGAATTAGTATCCCAAAGAGATAATCTCTTTTCTTCTCTTGCTTTTATCTGCCTTACAGGAGCATGGAATACAATGCTCTCTAGGAGTCTGGCTTTGGTCTACAGACCTGATCCAAAGATACACCAGTGTTAAATACATGAAAGAGTCTCCTGAGTCTTCCAAAAACATGAGACAGATGAGAAATCCTTAGTTATCAATCAATTCATTAATGTTGCCAGGCTTCCAACATTTAGTCAAGACCTCTTCCATACATCAGCAAAGTCTAAGCTGACAGAAATGTGATTTATAGGAAAAAGCACAGGAGGATTCCAGGCACTGTTGCCATACAGCTATAGTGGCTGTTCCCTGGTTATGGAGATTTAAAATATAAGAAGCCTTTAAGAGAAGCATATTTCCCTGTGTATAAGTGTATCTGTATTCCAACAAAGAAAAGTGGTTTCTACTTTCACTGGTTAGTAACAAAAGAGTTTTCTTATACTGCAAGATTTAACAGAACTGCTTTTCTAAAACTGCCTCATGCATTGTTCATAGGAATGATCTTCTGTTGGCAGGACACAGCTGGAGCATGAATTTCTTCCTTCCAACAGCATATTTCCATTGCTGATCAGGTGTTTTCTTCCCTTGGATTTACAAAACCTGAGGAATGACTGCCCCTCTCAGCTGAGGATGAACAAGGACCCTGGGCACTCTCTTCAGGGGCTGCTGTCATCACGAATGCTGAAGTGAACAGGTACTTTGCTGGAGCAAAGCTGGAGCTTTCACAGAATCACAGGTATTTCCTGAGCAGGTATTACACTGATTCAAAAAGCTGTAATCCAAATGATGATGACACCTTTGTGGTGTGATGATTAAACAAGTGATAAGCATCTGCAGGCAAGCACTGGGCTACAGAACATGTAATATTCCTGCCTCCCACCCCAAAGATCAAACATTTCAGATGAATAGTCTTTTGAATAGAGGCATTTTTAAATGCTTGGTTTACCTAAGATATTAGAATGCAGGAAAGCATAGTTTCTTTTCCCACCAGAAATCAGTGAGTTTTAGTAAGCTTTTTTAATAGATTTTGTCTCAGATCTTTTCTAATCTGTTTCTGTATTGTTGATTTTTTTTCCCCTGGCTGTTTTTTCCCTTTGTGTGTTCCGTAGCTGCAGTTGGAATATTGTTGTCATCATCTTCATTATTGATCAACAGAGATTTTAAGTACTAGTTCAAACCAGTTTCATTTTAAAAAGCTGAACAGTTCATCTATTAAAATACAGTTCTCTTCAAATGATTCAGGCAGAATAAGGTTAACTTTCAGGCTAGTTTTCAGAGACTCCTGTCAATATTTGCTTCGGTTTTATTCACACACATTTGTTCACTAAGTTGAACTAAGTAAACCTATTTCAAACCAGTTTCTCAAATCCTCACTTCAGTTTTAATGATAAGCTAAAACCCTCCATGTATTTCTTTAAATCTTGTCACTCCAGATAAACACACTGAAAACCTGAGTTTTTCAGTGGAGTGCTGCCTTTCAGAAACCAACAGGAATAATCGGAGGGGCTGAGAAGGGGAGACACAGATAACCTCAAGGCTGAGGAACAGAAGTGAAGATTCAGAGAAGGCATTAGGAAGGCTGGCTGCCGTGATTTGGGTGTCTATAACAAGAGATTTCACAAAGCTGTAAAGATGTATTTTCTGAACATCAGGATTCAGATTCTGTTTAGCTTGTCAGATCTGAAGTATCAGAATGACATTCCAAAGTTTCTCATTTAGAAGATGGCATTTTATTTCTCATTTCTGCTGTGGGCTCCTAGTATGGCCTCTCTATTAATGTTTTATCTTTTTCAAATGTGTAAAATCATCCAAGTCCTATTTCCAAGCAATTAGTTCCTTCATGTCACATTCAGTACCTTTTACTCAGAGAATACATCCATTCCTTTGTATATATAATTTCTAAACAGAACCATTTCCTTCATTATTCAAAAATACTTGATTTAGAAGTTAATAAATCAAGATGGATTTTTTTTTTTCCCATTTTGATCAGCATGGAAATGACTTGCAGAACTCAGTTAACCCCTTCTACTACTGAACTGTGTCTTGGGTTGCAAGTTTCCTTGTATACAACTACAAAATTGTCATATTTTATCTACAAAGGGAAAACGTTACCAGTATTTCTTTCTGATTCAATATTTAATTATTCCCATCCTTTATTAAGGTTTGTATTGGCCATAATCGCAATGGATTAGTGAGTTTCATCAGGGTTTTGTTGCTATCTAAGGTCTAGTTGGGAAAAAAACCCCAACTATTCCTATTTCAGGCCTGATTCTGACCTTAGTTCCAATGAGAAAAGGCAAGGTACTACAATATTTAGGGGCAGGCCCTCATCTCTGATAACTCAATGGAACTTTACCAGGGGTATCTGGAGGGAAAAAAGATGCCAGGACAGGGTTAGCTATGAAAGTGGCTGCCTCAGTGTCCTGAGAAGGGCTGACTGGAGTTCTGAGCAAGAATATTCTGTATCTGACACCCAGGAGATACGTAGCAGATATTCAGAAGAAATCTCAGTTTCTGAAAGAACAGCCATGATATTGGCTTTGGTTAGAAGTCACACTTTGAGGTCTGCTTTAGGCTTTTTTCTTGCCTATTAAATAACGTGAGCCAGTACCGTATTTTAAAGCATTTATCTCTACAGACTTTGTATTGCGCAGCAGACAGTAGTCAAACCTTGGAAAAACCTACAGAAAGTGAGCGCCATCTCCTGCCCGTTGCGGCTCACGGCAACCAGGTATGTTGGATTGCAAGGATTATTTTACCTGCAGAGTGGTAGGTGTTTCTTCTACACTGGTACTCGAAATTTTTCTTCCATGATTAAGTTACGAAGTTCTCAGTTGCAACTGGTTGTATTGCATACAGAATGTGTGTCAAGGAACGTAATTATCAGCAAACAAGGTTGATGTGAAGGATTTATGCCTGTTGCCTTCTCCTTTTTCTCCATAATATACCATTGAACTGAGGCTCTTGGATAAGATCCCTATAACTAGTGAAGATGCCTCTTAGGTAGGGTGCTTCGACATGTGTCATGCAAATACTTTGCTTAGGGCATGTTAACTCACCCTCTTGGGTGGAAGCTAAGTCCTGTGCTCATAAGGTGTTACAAAACTGGAGACACAAAGCTACCTCCTCCCTAGGGCTGTTAAGCATTCAGCAATCACTGCACTTTCAAGCTACTTGTGTTGTTCAAAGTCCAGGAAGAAGTGTGGGTGCCTATGTGTGAGTATTTAAAAAGCTTCCATAAACACCAGTGCTTATTTCATTTGTTTTTAACAGTTGGCAAGCTAGTGTCTCCACCAAGTGTCAGGAATTTTTTAAGTAGACTCAGTCAAGCAAAAGGAAAGCATTAATAGGTTATGAAAAAGATTATATTTAACGGTACTTGTTAAATTGTATTTTTAAAAATTATTTCTTTTTACTGAAGTATGAAACAATTTATTTGCAGTGGAAGGTTTGAGTATGCTTTAGGGATGATAGGTGATCTTTCGGTGAAAACTTTCTAAAATTATTCAGTAGATGTTTTTACTTAATTTTCTGATGTTTTAGGAACCTCCAGGATTCAGAACTGTAGTTATACATGTGCTCAGTGGGCACCTGTGGCTGGGCTAAAGACCATCATATACACACACACTCTGTAGGTCCCTACAGTAACTGGCCTTACACACTCAGTCCACCCAGTAAATGTCATTGGCCTGATGTTCCCTTTCCCCTACTTTTCCCCTCTGAAATAAACAACCTGCCCCATTCATGTTTTCCTCATTTTCCCCGTCCTGCTGACTCAGCACCTCTATTTGCTGACTTTACAGCCATGCTCAGCAACACCAATACGTCAGCATTTCCCCCCTTTCAACATCTTCTGTCATTTGTCACCCTCAGGCTCCCTGATTGCCTCCTTTCATACCTTTTTGCTGGTTCTTTCTCCCATTAGTGCCTGACTACTCTGGGGCAGGTCAGGGCTGGCCAAGCACTATTTCGTCACCTGTTTGCCATACCTGGTAGTTTGTTTCCTTGTGCTCCCATCCATTTAACTTTGGGCTAGGGCTGGCCATCGGCCTTAAGACCTCCTGTGGTGCTTTGCTCTCTGCCATGTGGACAATTGTTTGGCACTCTCCAGGTGGTTGGCCTGGGGAAAATCTACAGATGGCAACCTGCAAAAAGTTGGACCTGCAAAATCTAAAGCTGAGGACCACAACCACAGGCTCTGCTCTGAAAATGGCCAAAAAAAGTGACTCCTGGACCACAGTAGCATCATTCCCCCCATCAGCTGCTGAACGGCACTCTAAAGCAGGATTTGTTGGGTCACCTAGGCATCCTTCCAAGCACCACAGGAGTTTCAGAGGGAAAAACTAACACTCTTCCTACAGCCTGGCCTAGAAAGATCTCCAGGAAACTGCTCTGCACCATGACTTGCAGCAGCATGAGGTTAAGGCATTCCCAGCACCACGGCTTGTTCTCACACAACAATGCAGCACCCTCCCAGCCACCGCAACCCACTGCTTGTGCTGCACCACCCAGACACCGAGTGCAAGGGCAGGGTAAAACAGCCACCATGGACATGAGCGTGAGAGGTTCAACAGGCCACAGCCTGGCTCGCAGCACCATCACCATGCAAACATAAAGGCAGACCCAAGCCTCGGAGAGCCACCTGCTCTTGCCAGGTGCATCTCCTGCCTGGTAGGAAGAGTTCCCACTCCCTGTAGCACCCAGCCTGGAGCCACCCTGCTCAGTAAGTGCCATCCCACCTCCTGTATGCAGGTGCTTTTTTCCTATGCCAGCTTTGTTTAAGTGCAGTGTGTCAATCTGCAAGGCTGGAGAAGCAACAGGCAAGGAGCTTGTTTCCCTCTTGCTCTCAGGCAAAGCATAGGACTGGGTTTCTGCATGGCAGGGTGTTTCCTACCCAGCTGCAACACTGATTTTTGAGTCCCTGAACATACTCTCTCTGTGCTAGACAGAGCCTGAGTGCTAAAATCACCTGTCAGTGGTAGAGTGAATGCTGTAAGAGGCGTTAGAGGCTGTAAGAGGCATAAGAAGCATGCTGTGAAGTCAGCTGCTGAGCAGTAAATCCTTTCTGCTATGTCTGTTACTGACCCATCTGGTAGCTGCAATTTGCAGGGTGAGCTGAATGACTAGCCTGAAGGCTGACACTTCCACCCTGTTACACACAAGTAAATTAAGCCCTAAGGGATCTTCTTACTGCAGCAGACTGCAAAAGTGATCCCCAAATAGTCAAAGCAGGCTGTTTGCCACATCATTAGGCTGCAAATTAACCAACATCATTTATTTTATAGACGTGAACAGTCAGTGTCCTTCCTTTCCATACCAAATAAAAAGCTGGAAGGTATAATGTCAAACCAGAATCCCAGACTCATTACCAGACCAATTCTGTAACTGTGTATATGATTTATTTATTTTGAACCCTTTATGTGCTCTTGAGGTGTGGATGTGGCACATAGGGGTATGCACAGAGCTAAAGGGCAGGGTGGCCTGGAAATATTGGCCCTGCCATTTGGTTGGAGGGAGAAGAATAATTTTTGGGGTTTTGGATGAGAAAGTTTAAGTTCTCCATTCTAGGAAACCTGGCATCCCCTGGGAGGGCACAAGGCATGATCAAGGGGAAAAATCTAACCCACTTGTTAGCTCATTTTAATGTTAAGCTCACCAGCTGTTATTTATGTTCTTCTGTAATTGAGGGCTGATGTGCCTTTCTGTGGAAGCTGAGCTCAGGCACAGCGAGGTCCAGGAGCTCGTGCTTTGTTCACAGCACAGGAGAGACACACAGGAGGGACATACAAAGAATGGAAAGGTGACTGGTGCTCCCATTTAGGGCTTATTCACCTGTCTTTTTCTTGCTGTAGAAGCTGTAGTATCCCAGTTGTTTGACATTTCCCCAGCTAGGGATGAATAACCTTCAGCTGAGTGTGACATTCATTTCACTGCATAGGGTTAATACTAAAAGTCCAAATGCAAGTCTTTCCTACCCTAGGGCCCTTTGAAAGGACAATGGCCAACGATACTAAGTCATGGTGGTACAGGGGATGTTTTAGATGAGATTTCCTATAATCCATTTAGAACAGGGTGGAATAGACAAAAGAGAAGACTCAAGAGAAATAAAAGACAGAATATTAAATACATGAAAGTAAGGATGGACTAGAACAGAGTAGAAAATGTGATGCCAATTGTAGCACTTCCTTCTGCTTCCCCCCCACATCCTTCTAGTACAAGCCCATCACTCAGTGGTCTTGTGTTGACATGACTTTAGAAAGCAGACATCTTGTATTGGGCCAGTACCTGTTAGTCATCTATTTGAAAATGAGATTTATGAAGCTGCAAACAGCTGGGTACATCCACTCTATGTGTTAATGGTTAGAGGGAGGTTTGCATATGGAGTTGTCACGTTTAGCAGCTCTTCTGAACTTCTGGGTGCTTTCAGCTCTGTAACCTGCTGGCCTCTTTTGTAAGCCTTATCCTATGACGCTCACTTCCCTGCTGCGGGGCAGTCAGACACACCTCATTTGTAGGTTTCCAAGCGATACTAATGCTAGCAGCTGAGCAAGTGCTTGCTCAGAGTATGTAGGGGTCTTGCCTTGCTGTGGAAAATTAATTTTCATTCTTTCAGAAACCAGGATACACCCTGTAAATCCATTTCAGGGTTTTCTGGGAGCAAAAGGGAAGAGTGGGTAAAGCGATGCCTTTATTCATATTACCTCGCTGTGCTCTCCCTCACCCTGACAGCCCGATCACAGGCTTCCCAACCGTGTGCATACGCATTTGCTTGCCTTTTTTTCTTCTTTTTTTCTCCCCCCCGCACGTTTCGCTTGCTAAGGGCAGGCGCCCCCAGAGTGCAGCGCGGTGCATCCTCTGGGGCAGCTTTCGGTTTCGATTCTCCCGCTGGGTTTAGGTTTCTCTTTCCTGCCCGTTCCCTGCCCAGGGGAGGCTTCCTTTGGCTCCCCGCCGGGAGCCGGAGCCGGAGCGGTGCCGCCGCCGGAGCCGGCGGTGCGAAGCCGGCCTGGCCATGACGGCGGAGGAGAAGAAGAGCCTGCAGTGCTACAGGCGGTACATCGAGAAGAGCCTGAACCCCGTCTACGTCCTGAGCAACATGACGCCCTGGCTGTCCGACGGTGAGGGTCCGGCGCCCCCCGGCGCCCCCCGGGGCGGCGCTGCCCTGCGCCCGCCCGGGCCGGGGGCTTCCCTCCCCGCGCCGCCGCTCCCGCTCCCCTCCCTCACTCTTTGCCTGCTTCGGCTTTTTGCTAGAGGTGAAGGAGAGAGTCCGGAAGGAGGAGGAGAAGGGGGTGACGGCGGCCGCCGCGCTGTTCGTGGATGCCATCCTGCAGCTGGAGGCGCAGGGCTGGCTGCGGGGCTTCCAGGACGCCCTGCTTGCAGCAGGTGGGTTCCCACTCGCGAGCGTGCCCTCCTCCGCTTCTCCCTTTCCCCGAGCTGGGCAGACCGGCCCGGCGCACCCGGGATGCGAAGGGTCGCTCCCTCACCCTTGGGCTTCTGCTGCCGGGTCTGGTCACGTCGGGTGAGACACGGTAGGAAAAGATAGGTCGAGAGAGGCTGGAGATAAAACTCTTGGAAGGCATGGGGAAACGCCCATGTGAGAAGCAGCTGGAATACCTTCCTTTATGGAGAAAGTCAATGAAGGATGAAGTGATGCAAGATAAAGGTTCATTGACAGGAGGATTGTCTGTCTCGGAGTGTTCTGAGAAGAAATAAGCAGACATTGTTCTCGCCAGCTATAACTGAAGGAAGCCAAATCCTCTGAAAGAGAAGGCTAAATGGGTCTGAGGACGTGCGTGAGGGCTAACAGGTAGCGTGGCCTAACTTCATTAAAGGACAGAGGCTTAAATTAGAAACTGATTTTTAAAAATTATTCAGAGGTCTTAAAAGTCTTATGTTTCAAGAAGTAACCATTAATAGTTTATAAATGAGATGATTGCTCCTCAGTAGCTATGACTGCTTGATGTGTGAGGTTCTAATGCAATTTCCTTTCTAAAATGTGACAGAAGAGATCGTGAGGGTGTAAAATTACCAGGATTTGCCAGCTTTCCTCTATATATGTAGGTTCTATCATAGATCCTTGTTGGTGCTTTGTTAGATATCTCAAACGCCAAAATCTCATGCCATAGGCCACTTTTGTTTTCCTTTACTCACTATTAACTGTGGATAGTTACAGTATCTCATTGAACAATTATTTCTTATCACTTGGATGTAGCCCATTCTCCCCTTAAAGCAAAAACTAGGTCTGGAGCAACTTTTTACCAGCCTGTGATAGTCCTAATTTCTGAATTGCAAAAATACTTCCTTTGAACACGTTGATAGCCTTCAGTTTGCTGTATGTTCTGCAGAAAACTGAAAAAGTTAACCTGCTGACTCCAAGTGCTATCCCAAGTACTTATTAATTGAGCCTGAGATTAGCATATATCATTACTCTTGTATTTGGCAGATGTGGACATAGGTGACAATTATATTAAAGACTTTGTGGTGGTTAAGTATCCACACTTCTCTCCCACTTCTCCAAAAGAAAATAAAAAGTTAGCCAAATTCCTTCTGTTTGTCCACAGTTCCTCTGGGACCCTGACCTGCTTCCTTCCACCTCTGGAGCCTACATAGCAAGTCACATAAGTCCTCTAAAAATGATTCCCTGCCACTGTCTGTTCCAGGACAGTATTTGGAGGTGTTTGCTGGCTGTCTAGGCTGCAGGTGTCTGGGTTACTTTCAGTCAGGGACTGACTTGAACCCAATATGATAAGGATTTTTGAAGGAAGGTGGGGCCAAGGACAGTACTGAAAGGTAAAGGGGTAGTAAATAAAAGAAAAGGGGACCAAAGGTGTTTGTGGTTCTGAGTAGTGTCCTGTGCTCTGGGAATTCCTGTGGAAGAGTATCATGGCCTGCAGGGATCCAAGGATCGTATTGGATCAAAGGAAGGCAGCTGTTACGGTTGCTTGGGTGGTGTGAGCTGTGATTGTGTAGCTCTTTTTGCAGGTGTTACTGCTCTTTCAGTGTAGGGTTTTTCATCTTACACATACAAGTGCTGTAAAGGAAAACAGTCACTTGATGTATAAAAATTGTTTGTGGTTCACCTAGATTTTTGTCAGTTACAGACCAAAATAATTTTAATTTCTTCAGCGTGGCTGAGAAAGTGTTTTTTTCAGCTTGTTCCTACTTATTCTAGCTAGAGATTGAATTCATAGTAACAATTTGTCGCTTTTTCCTGAAAGGTTACACTGGACTGGCAGAAGCAATTGAAAAATGGGACTTCAGCAAACTGGAAAAACTGGAGTTGCACAGACAGCTGTTGAAGCGGATAGAAGCAACAATGCTAGAAGTTGATCCGGTAGCACTCATGCCCTACATAAACACATGCCTGATAGAAAGGGAGTGTGAAGAGATCCTGCAGGTATGGTTAATGGTAAAATCCTGGTATTTGCCTACTTTTGCTGCAGAGGAGTGCTGGCTGCCTCACTTGTGAGATGAATTGGTGCCCATCCGTCAGGCTGCTGAGTGAGGAGCATGGCCAGCCAGTCTCCTGGGGAGGGACTTCGCTCTCTTCTGCTTTGAGGAGGCTTTGCTGTGCGGCTGCAGCTTCCCACAGCAGCGCTGTCTGCAACACCTGCATGTCTCGTTCTTCACCCCTCCGGCTTGGTTGGTAAGGTGGCGTGCGAAAGGGTCGCAGGCAGGGGAAGCAGGATGGGGTGGCTTTGGCATTCACAGTGCTCAGCTGTATGTCTTTGTGGAGTCCAGGCTCCCGTGAAGAGACCTCAGGGGCTCTGGAAGGTGCCACATTACAGTGAAATGGGTGCTTTGCTATGCCTTTGAAATAGACCCTTTTCTGGAGCATTCACACTGCATTAATCTCCTAAAAATTCAGATGGATGTAGGCCAAGTGGCATTTAGATGTTGCCTAAATTAATTCCTGCTTGTCATGGGATATTTACCTTAACTATGGCAACCCCTAGAAACTTTGTCTGGCTCTCTGAATTTTGTCAGCACCCAAAGGGATGGTCATAGAGTGAAATGAAACTTCTGTTCTGAAGTCATTAGCTAAATGCTGTGTCACAGAAGTCGACAACATTTTCATAGCCTTTGGATATGAAGCCTCTGTACTGTTAACTAGTTCTAGCTCAATGTCATTATCAATGACTGATAACTCATCAGTCACTTACAATGACTGATAACTAGCTGTAAATGATGAGTGATCATTTACAGCTGGTTAATAATAAATTATTGATGCTGTGTGAAGGAGTCCATTAGGTGTTCTCACTCCTTGTGACTCCTGAGAAGTATTGTTTGCAGCTATTTTGATTTTAAAGCTGTATTTCTTTATGGAGATTCATAACATGTAGAAAGCTATTGCATCTGACCAAACATCAAACCTGCCATAAATTTTGTACTTTTGCATTTTCCTATTCTGGAATGTTTTTTAATCAGTGTGGTCTCAGAGGTTTATGGCAGATATGGCTTATTACAAGGACCTTGCCAGACGAAAATTCACAAAATATCTCTGCAATGTTTCAGACCTTGCAAATATTTAAGCAAATAGCCTCCATGTTCATGTAGTCCAGCTAAGTTTAGCGTACACCTAGGTTGGCAGAATTACAGCAGTAGTAGGTAGATGACTGAATTTTATTGGAAACCTTTTATTCTGTGAGAAGAAAATGCAATTTTGAACTGAACATCAAACAAATCAAAATATCAATCAAAGAACAGTGGTTTTGATCACTCAGAAGCTACAGCAACGTCTGTTTGTTGTGTGTGCAGCTTTGTGAATACAGAAGCAAAGCAGCTGGGATAACTAAACTCATCGAATGCCTCTGTCGATCGGATAAGGAAAACTGGCCGAAAAGCCTTCAGCTGGCACTAGATAACACAGGATATTACAATGCAAGTGAACTGTGGGATATGAGAGAAGGTGAAGTGTGAATTGTTTTTGTGATGCTCTTTTCCTATTTTAGTACCAGGCAATAATTTTTTTTTTCAGGAGAGTAAGGCTAATTTAAAAGGATACCATCAGATTGCATTGCTCATTGTTGTTTAAAAATAACCCTTTTTTAAAAAAAAAAATCTTCTATATTAGGTACTACCCTACAAACCATCAGATATTGTTTTTTGAGTAATTTTCTTCCCATATGGTTACGAATGATGTCTTTTTTTGGTAAACAGAATTGGCCAGCATACAAGGCTCTGAAGGTACAAAACTAACAAAAATGTTTATCTTCTTCCTTCCCTTCTACTGAAATTCACCTTTTCCCATCTTTTTGGTTGCTTGACTTGTGGTAGATGCAATGCTTTCTGATAAAGTATGATTATTAGTTTGATATTCTAGGAAGTGATACACTTATGTGATCTACAGAGCAGATCATGTATTTTTTTATTTGAGGAATTGTTAAGCAGCATTTACCAAGTCACTGTGTTCATTTGTTGTAAAAATACAGAATTTCCCCTAATAAGATTTTTGCTTTTGTCATTGAATTTACCTTTTTCCATTTGAAAAATACCTATATGAGTACCCTGCAACATGGGAGAATTTAGAGTGGAATACAGTATTTCATTACAAAACAATTAAGAAAGACAAGTGATTTTACATAAACTGAATTGTATTTCTTTATATCTACATTTGATTTCTCCCAAACCACAAGTGATCGTTTGAATTTTTTTTAATTAGTAACTGGGACAAGCTACTTTTAAGTGGCTTCTTAAACAATATTTCTTATTTTGAAAAGTTTTTATTGCTGTAGCCAAATGTGTGTAATTTCTTATCTTTAATTTTATTTTTAATTATTTAGTAGGAGATTTAATTATTGTATATGTATAAAATTGTATATGTAGTTAATTTATAAATAATTAAATATATAGGAATAATACTTATATGTTTATAGATATTATTTTATGTAGCTGATGGCTATACATATTATTTGGTTAACAGTTATATTTTATAAGTTAAAGATACCACTGTCTTTTGGGGCAGCTTCTGCTAACATCCAACTTAATAAAGCCAAAGTCAGCCTAATGAAGAAACATTGTCCATTCATGCTAGCAGTTAGGAAGAGTTGCTAGTAGAAGTTAATCGCTTCGATACCATGTGCTTTCTGGAGCTGGATTAGGGTGCAAATATGCTCTTTCTCCCTCTCCAAAAGCAGTGCTTTGTGATCATGTGTTCTGTTTGCAATGAGACTCTTCATGCAAAGCCCAGTGACAGGTCTCTGAGAAGGTAATAAGTGTGGGGCCAAAGAAAATTTTAGTAAGCATCTTTGGAACCTCTCTGGATTATCATGTAAGATAAAGGATAGAGATACTCTTACAACTTCTAGGTCCTTCCAAAAGGTGGGGGGAGAGGGAGACCAAAGTCTTGAATTTACAAAGCTTCTTTGAACTCCTAGATATTTTTCATGCTTGTGGTTAATGTCCATGTTAAATCTGTAATCTTGACACTAACCACAGAGAATATAACTTTCCTCCCAGTCTATTATCTCCCTTGATTTTTAAGGGGTAGATAAATATGCGTTGAGTATGTGGGTATTCTAAACCCAAGACTCTCAGTGCTACCCATCTTACTTGAAAGGGAGCCTGGATGCAGCATCATTTTATGTAGTCTTCCCACGCTAGGAACCAACTCCTTCACCTTGTCATCCCAGCAAATACAACATTTTAAAATCAAAAGGATCAGTAACATGGCTTTTTTTTGTGATTGTACAGATAATGGCAAAGATGTTGATAGTGAAATGACAGATGCCGTTGAGAACAGCTTTGAAACCATGATGGCATTTTCTGAAGAAGCAGAATGTGATAATAATCTCAGTGAAAATCTCTGTTCACCTTCAGGTAAGACTTAGCAACTTAAAACAGTTTGTGGCTGGAATTCTCAATTTCCTTAGACTCCTGAAGGATGCGGATGCAGTGTGCCACAAAGGAAAGTACTGAGGAACTAGTACGAACTCTGACTTGATTTATCTGTCTTCTCTTTTAATGTTTAAAGGATCTCATGCTGGGCATTGCACATGTTAGGGGTTGCCTCTCATTCATCACATTGCTAGAGTAAAGTTGTTCTGTCAGCACATTATCAAAAAGATGTCTAAACACCAGTCTGTCGTTGATGCGTCTTTTCTCTGATGTAACTAATTCACATGTGATCTGATATTAGACAGTTTAGAGAGCTAAATGTGCTTGCAGGGGATCTGTGCAGTGGCTGTCATGTCTTGTATGGCAAATTTTGCTCCACCAGTGGTTTCTAGTTCCATAAGTGCAAACCCTCTGAGAAGACCACAGTTTGAGTATTAATTTCAAAAGTCTGTAGAGCAGGAGGCTAAAAGGAGTACCGTGCATATATTTGAGGGAAAATAAGTCCTTGTGTTTTCTTTCTGAGTTGAAAAAAGACCAGTTGAGGTGAGAGTTGTCAGCCAAGATCTTGAAATCAGTTCATTTTAGGAAGCACAGTTGAGCAGTAACAGAAGTATGCCATCAAACCCGCACAAAGTTCTTGTTTGGTGCATATGTCCTGTTCAAAGGCTTGTCTGTCAGGGAGTGCTCTGTGTAGACTGCGAGGGCTTTACCTCTGTCATTTCAGATGACAACTGTATGGGGCACAATGTATTTTATGCATTTGTGTTGCAACACTCTTCACAAAAACATGGTTCTCTCCTAGAAGGGATCTATGAGTCTTCACATGTTTATGAACCAAAGAAGGCTCGGAGCTACCAGACTGAACTTGCGCAGCCTGCTATCAATGGGAAAAACACATTGATATGTGCCCCCACAGGTAAGAAAACATATGTTTCTTAGAAAAATTCTCTTGGTGGAGAGGGCTATGAAGGACAGGGAAGAGTAAAGGTTGAGTCAAACTTTTCCAGCTGTTTATTTAAAAGCAGTCTTCCTTGCAGGAGCAGATCCAGTTCCAACCTGAAAGTAATGACCAAGGGCAGCACAGAGACTGAGCAAGACAAATATGTCTCTTGGCACTTCAGTGCTTGTATTCAGATTTGCATGTTCTGACCTCTGCTTTCTCACTCCTCGGTGCGGATTTTTGAGTTGAAGTCACTCACTGATCTCTGCAGATTTTTAAGAAATTTGGCTTGCAAGTTGAAGGAAAAATAGGATGAGTTGCCCTGAGACTCCCATCTTCTGTACTGCAATGCCTACAGCATCAAAACAACACAGGGAACTTATGCAAGTAGCTCAGGAGTCAATTGAGAAGATTGAAGTTCAGCAGCAAAAGAGAGATTAGTCAGCTCTTTCTCTCCACCTGTGTTTTCCAAGTTGCTAGCCTGATTCTCGCCAAGGCCCTGGAGAGGCAGGTGGGGTAGCAGAGGCAGGGACACAGAAGAGCTCTGGGTGGCCAGCACAGTGAGCCTGAGTGCTGAAGGAAAAGAAATGGGAGAGGAGCAAGGCTGCATGGGGAAGGACGGAAGCTGAAAGTGCCTGGTGCCCATACCGTAGTCTGATTTGATGTGGAAGCACACTCTAAGAGCAGAAATGGGCTCGGTGATTTAAAAGAACTCAAAACTGCAAATGGATTTTCATCCACTTCATCACTTTCCAGTGACTGTCACATGGTCTTTACAGACCAAGACTGTGCGAGAGAAAGGGATGATTACCCACCTGAGTAAGCAGCAAGCATGTGTTCAAATCTGTCCCCAGAGAGTCTGGAAGTGTTACAGCTCCCTTGTCACCTCCCTGTTGTTACAGGCCACCCAGATGAGACAGGGTCCTCCTTACAAATACGCCCTTTCATATTAGTGCTTTACCTTTCATGTTCTTTGTTTAAAGGATCTGGAAAAACTATTGTGGCACTTCTGATTTGTGAACACCATTTTGAAAACATGCCTGCAGATCGAAAGGCAAAAGTTGTCTTTCTTGCAACTAAAGTGCCAGTGTACGAACAACAGAAAAATGTATTCAAGCAGCATTTTGAAAGAAATGGGTAAGTGTAATTCTACCTGGTGGCTTCCTCCACAGAAAATAAACTGCCCTCTAGGTCAGCTGTGGCTAGGGCATAATGTAATGGGTTTATTGGTGACAAGAGTGTTTGGTATTAACATAAGGATGATGCCTGGTGGTAAGAATGGCAAGTTACCATCTAGTCAGAAAATGACAGTCCACCTCTCAGATGGGACTGAAAATTGCTTAGGGGAGTATCTACAACCTATAGCTTCTGATTTTGAGGGAACTGATTACTGAATGTCCACATATGAATCCTTATAGTTATGGGAAAATGAGGCTGCTGGACAGAAAACAGTCCTGTGCTGCCAGACGTATACATAAAAGGGATGAAGGGCAGGATCTCCAAATACAGCTTATCTGTGAACTGACAGATGCAGTTTAAATGTACAAAATCACCACCCTCAAATCTAATATGTTTTAGTAATGGGAGTTCAAAATCCAGTTGTTTACCCTCAGCAGTTTTTTTTCCTCAGCTTCAGTGGGTCAAACTGCTAGTCCCAACAATTTGACATTTTGAACTTAGTCTCTACCCTTCAGGCTTGCTGAAAAGTCCATCCTTCTAGCTTTTTTTGCCCTGCAAGGCATCTTTTTTCATACCCTATCTTTTGCCTCTTCTTCGTAGATATTCTGTTGAAGGACTTAGTGGTGAAACAGTTGCAAATGTCTCTGTAGAAATGGTTATACAGGACAGTGACATCATTGTGCTGACACCCCAGATTCTTGTGAATAGCATCAAGCAAGGGATCCTTAGCTCCCTCTCCGTCTTCACTCTGATGATTTTTGATGAGTGCCATAATGCTATGGGCAACCACCCTTACAATGTGTTAATGACCACATACCTGGAAGAAAAATTTGACTCCCCTGCAAACCAGCTGCCTCAGGTAAGGCCCAGCCTGTCGGTGGAAATGTTAGAGAAGAGTATTTTGTAGCGCAGTCAGCAAAGCCTGAAGTCTTGCCTTTTGTGTTAAGCCAGTTCAAACTCCTATTTAACAATGGCTGCAAATTGAAACGGTAGCATCTAGAACACTTTTTCCCATGTTACATCTTCCCTCCAGCTGCCAAGAAGGACTGATCAAGCATGACAGAGACTGGAGTACTTGAGATCAAACAGGATTGCTGGACTGGGAGGAAAGCATGTGCCCCAGAACTTAGTAATCTCCTTGTCACCTCTCTGTTGATGTCTTCTGCAACAATAAAATGGGGCCACTACCTCTGCTGACAGAAGGTTTTGGTCCAGCTGAGAAGACATCTCCTCTGAATGAATGTGGAGGACTGTTCTGGGGGTGGATTTGCTGTTTCTGTGTATGATGAGCACTGGCAAATACAGCTGGTTATGGATTTAAGTGGGTGGATAATTCATTTTCAGTTCAAATACTCTAAGCTTGAGTGCCTCGGAGGGGGCACAAGTTGGGACAGGGTTTAGCCCTCAGGATTTAGTCCTTGCACTCATGTTTACTTCAGCTGCCTGTTTTGTTTCCTTGTTTTTGAAGACAGTGACAACTTGGCAATTGGTAACAGTGTCTACTGGTTTTTTTGTTTGTGACAAAGAGGCAACCACTGCTATTCATGTGTGTGCTCAGATTGTAGGTTTAACTGCTTCTGTTGGAGTTGGTAATGCCAAGACCATCACGGAAACAATAGAGCACATCTGTACCATCTGCTCCTACCTTGACATACAGAACATATCCACTGTCAGGGAGAACAAAGAGGATCTGCAGAGATTTGGAAACAAGCCAGAAACATGTGAGCATGCTTCCTTTTTATTTTCCTGTGAGATGCAAAGCACCATAATTAAGGCAGCTATCCAATCCTCCTTTGGTCAGGTGAAGTTAAAACCTTGAAACTAAGCTGGAGCTTTGCTTTCTGTTGGGTTGAAAGGAGTTTAAGCATGCACTTCACTGTTGGCCTGCAGTAAGACAGTGCCCATTTGGGCAAATTTTCTCTTTGCTGAGCTCCTCAATCTTTGGTTTTTATTTAGCAAGGCGGAAAGCCAGTGCAGTTCTGCCACTGAAGACTGGGGGCTATTTTCTTCTGTGCAGCTCTAATGCTCATTAACAATAAACATCATTATGATTGCATAGACCACCATAAGTGGCATTCTTTTAGACAAGTTCTTGTTCTGCACTGCCCAGGGAAATGTTTTTCTTATTCAGGCCACTGACTTCTGTTTCTTGTCTCTAGATGTCAGATGGGTTGAAAGGCGAGTTCAAAATCACTTTGCAGACATTATCTCAGGTCTGATGTCTGAGACGGAGGTGTTGATGAGGAAGATTTACTCAGTGGGTAAGATACTGTAATATACCTGTAACTGGGATTCAGTCTTCGATTACATGAGTGTGAATCCTCATGGCTGCTAGAACAGTCACTCCTTTTCCATTTCCTTTCTCCTTCTTCCTTTTTACTTGCCTTTAACCAATATTTCCTAAATAAGAGATTACAGGTAGAAGAGTCAACTATTTTCCTGCTATACATGATTAGTTTGATAATCATAAATATTTTCACTTGGATTTCAACCTGTGTTTCCTGCAACTTAAGGATGGTGTGCTTTTGACACTGTCAAACCATTCTGAGTGTTTAAAGAATCTGAAATAAAACTACCAAAGGGCTTGCTTTCAAAATGCAGTGAGCTGGATTTTATTGATGAGAGATTCCTGTATGTTCTTATTTAAGCATTTCTCCAAATGCTTCATACCTAAATCTGACTCCTGCTAAGGAGAACAAGAAGGGTCTCAGTTATGGTGTTACTCTGAATGTTGTAATTTCTTCTTTTCAGCAAAAGTTTCACTCTTGCTGCTCTGACGCTTTCCATATTTTCTCTGGCCTCTCTGATTTGTGCTCAGAGTTATATCTGGGGGTGCCCTGGCCAGCACTGATCAGCATTTTGTCCTCTTTATACCTCTGGGTACCCCTGTTTCCACTGTTTACCAGGTGTCCATTATTTCCTATTGAAAAGCATTTAAGGTCATTTTACAGAGGAGGATCTGTGGAACACGAACACCACCAGAAAGGGGATATGGCTGCCTAAGAAAGGAAACACTTGTCTGTGGGGTTCCAGCCTCAGGAGCTGCAGTGGTGTGAAGGCTTGCAGAGAGGAGGTGCATGGCTGTGAGAAGAGAGAACAGGTCTCATGGTCATGAGACCTAATTCTGCAGCCCTGCAGAAATCAATTTATCTTTTCTGCTTTTGCAGGGTTCCTGTGGTGTCCATTAAGTGGCTCTTATCAACAAATTTGAGAGCTACAGGGCATACAAAGCAGACACCCATGGATGACTATGCTCAGGATCAGCCTTGGTCTATCCAGCTCTGAATTAAAGGATTTTGTGTATGCTTAGACTGTCTTTTGCACACTGAGTAGGGTGCCTTAAGCCTGTTTTTCTCAGTTCTGTACTTTCTAGATTTCATGCCCCCCCCACTTTCCAGATATTGGAGAGTGCACTGTATTCTGGGGCAGGAAGGGAGAATTAAAAAACAAAACAAAACAAACCCCACCAAAACAAAAATAAAACCCAACACAAAACCCAAGAAACCCCAACAAAGAACAAATACAGTAGGAATTTCAAACTGCACGCTAAATTAAGCAAACACTTCTGAAGCTTATTTCTGCATCACAGTTCCTCTCACATGAATGCCATTGGCTTCCCATCTGTGGACCCTCTGATTATTGAAGTTGTGAAGCATTCAGAGTATGTATGTGACAAATGAGCACTGAGTAGTTCTGCCTCAAGAACAGGCCCTTGGATAATATGTCTTTAAGCACCATGGACCGTTCAGCAAATGAATACTCAACTAGTGAGTAGCTGGTCATTAAGGAGAAATGCACATGCCCTGTCTTGAATACTGTAGGCTTCTCATAGGGTAAGTGAGCTCTAATTTTATTGCTAAAGACTCTGCAGACATGTGTATCTCCACAGATCCTCAGTTGAATTTTACTGGGTTAATTTTAGCCTAACGTCTGGGTATACCTTGAAGGATGGGGAGTGAAGAAGACAGAGCCAGACTCTTCTCAGATGGTTCCCAGAGGCAGGACAAGAGGCAGTGGGCACAAACAGAAATACTTAAACAACAGGAAGAACTTCTTTGCTGTAAGGGTGGTCAAACACTGAACGGGTTTCCCAGAGAAGTTGTGGAGTCTCCATCCTTGGAAGTACTCAAAATCGATTCAGACATGATGCTGAGCAACCAGCTTTAGGTGACCCTGCCTCGAGCAGAGGGTTGGACTAAAGATCTCCACAGGTGCCTTCCAGCCTCAGTGATTCTGTGACTGTATCATATAGTGTTCTTTTGTGTAGGCTTTTTAGACCTAACATTCATGGAAAATGTGTTATCTTCTAGCTAACTGTTCTGGTTATTTGTAAATCGAGATGAACAAATGTTTGTTTTCTTCCTTCTTTACTAGATACTATGTCTCAAATCAACAAGAAAGATTTTGGAACACAGAGATACGAACACTGGATAGTTGCCACTCAGAAGAAATGCAAACTGTTGCAACTGCCAGATAAGGAGAAGGAGAGCAGTATTTGTAGAGACCTTTTCATTTGCACTGAACACCTGCGGGTAAGTGTATATCCTCTTTCCTTCCATACAGAGGTGGAGCCATCCTGTTCCTTCTGATACAGGTGTGTTCACCTAGGAGCAGGTTTTGAACTTAATAATTTTATTTGACACAGCCTAAAGCACAGTGTGTAAGAGTTGTGTCTGAAGATACTCACTAAGAACAGTATAGTGCAAAGGAGACTTCATAATGCTTGTGTTGTCATGCAAATGGAAGAACAACAGAAGTTTGTAATACTTAATCTAGCTAAATAAAATTTGTGTTCATCCTCTGTCCCACAGAAAATAAGGAATAAATTTGTATGTCTCTCTTTCTGAGCAGAAATTCAACGATGCTCTCATTATTAGTGAAGATGCCCGCATCGAAGATGCTTTAGCCTACCTAACTGAATTTTTCACAAATGTCAAAAATGGACCATATACAGAGTTAGAGAAGCAACTGACAGCCAACTTTGAAGGTATTTCACACAGTACCTGTGACAGTTGCAGGGGAGAAGAGGGTGATCTAAGTGTTTTCTTCAGAAAAAGTGTGGTTGTTTTTCCAGAAACTTTGCACTTTTCAGAAGATCTAGTGTCCATGTGGGTGCAAATGTAATGTTAGGGTAGGCAAGGGGAAACTTACTTTCTGCGACTTCAAGCTTTTAGGGCAGGAGCTAAGGAAGTAGTAGTAATTGTAGTGAGATTCTGTAGTAGGTTCTTACATGCCTGACTTGGAGATAAGGCAGCGGTGTCCTTAAGGGTGTGCTCCACAAGTAGGGGAGTGGTCTACAATCACAGATGCCAGCAGCATTAGATAAGGCAATGTACACTGCTCCGTGCCTAGCCTCCTCCTGCCCAATGCTCCTGGACAAATCCCAAACTTCTGGGAAGAAGCAGGTGGCTCTTGTACCCTTCTGATTAAAAGTTAGAGGTCGCACTGTTCTTTAACTTCTGATTTAGTAGCAGTGTGCTGTAAACCAGCCTGTGATGTGGTGTGTTGCAGTGTTGACTGCAATTTTAAATCTGTCTGCCTTCTAGTGTCAGTTGTTTCCTAAGAAATAGCACTGCTCTTTGCAAGAACAGAGTTTGTTTTGTTGCTGTCTTTTGATGCACAGTATGTCACAGAGGTTCTTCTGTCAGTTTGCTACAAAATGTAAGAGATTAAGAATTTTTCTTCTGGGGATTTTGTTGCATTTAATCAATAGCTTGCTTTGTTTGCATCTGGAAGAATGGTATAGAAAGTAAAAATAGATGCTAAAGAGAATGTGGGTGCCATTTGAAAGTAGGTTTGGGTGGGAATTCTGTTTTCTGCATTAAAGAAGGTAAATTATTCAAGACACTGCTGTTTTCTTCCAGAGAAAGAACCAGAAATGACTGCCCTTTCAAAAGACGAATCAAATGAGAATCCCAAGCTGGAAGAGCTTGCTTGCATCCTGGATGAAACATACCACTATAACCCACAGACTCGCACTCTTCTCTTTGCTAAGACAAGAGCCTTAGTAGCTGTAAGACATTTCTTTTTAAAGCTCCTAAAATCGGAAGTGAGAAAATAAAATTCCTCATCTAGTACCCTTCCCATTTTGATCTGGAAATAGAAAAATATGCATGTATTTTATCTTCCTAAGAAAATATTTATCTTTCTATTGCTTCCTAAGCACTGATGCTCTGAGGCAGAATAAGGGTTTGTTTTTTTTCCCTTTTTCTAAAAACTAGGGTATAGGGGTGGTGTCCTTCATCACTTCTTGCTACATGTTATAGTTGATCATTAAGCCGTCAGATTTTTACTTTAAGTCTGAAGTCAGTTTTAACAAGATGTGTTACAAGGTTTTTGGCTTTAATGTGCCAGTGTTATAACCAGCAGCTCTGCTCTGTTACTGACTGCACATCAGGAGGTATTTATAGGTCTCCTGGAGGGTTCCTATGGGCCCAAAGAAGGTCTGTGCCCTAGCATGTGTCCTGATGAAGAAAAGGGAAAGACTTTGTGGAGCAGATGTTCTCTGGACCCTTCTAATGCACTGGTCTATTTCATACTTGCCTGGAACCAAGGATCTAGGCTGGATGATCTTTTTTCTCCCTTCCCATACCTTGATCCCAGAAAAAGTTCATGCTTGAAGTAAGTGCACTGCTAATCATTAGCTTCAGTAGCCTTTAAACATTTACTGGAAGGTATCATAGTCTCCGGCTACTCTAAAGAGATTTGTCACCTGAGAGTCCCAATCCCCATTTTATCCTTGGGTATAGACATGCTGGATGAATTGTAAACCAGAAAAAAATTAAAGGCAGGCTAAAGTCCAAACTAACAACACCAAGCATCTGCTGGCAATTTTCCACTGTAGATGTAAAAGCCTACGGTAGCTTGCCTGACTGTTGTTCTTATGTAAGAGCAATCTGAAAGTGCTATTCAATGTGCCGTGAGAAAGTTCAGTTTGTAAGTAGCAACTCATTTCCTTAGGATCCCAGAGGTGTAGTATTCGGTGATCTGTTGGTTTATAAGAGGAAAAAGGCATACTTTTTAGCAGTGAAAGGCTGCTTGCTCTCTACCCAGCCTTTAAGTTGCAGGGGAGGGAAAGGTGGAAATCAGTTGTGGCATGGTTGGATTTGGTATCATGGCTGTGACCCTTGCTTTCCCACCTATTAATAGATGTTCCCTCCTGACATACAAGTTCCACCTTCTTTTCTGCTTTTGGTTCTTGGAAGTATTAATTGTCTAGGCAAGCCTGGGCAGGATCTATCTATCTATCCCAAACTAGCATTTCATCTGGACAGGGATCTAATACCCTGGTTTGCTTTCCAGGCTTTGAAGAAGTGGATAGAAGCAAACCCTGTACTTAACCATATAAAGCCAGGTGTGTTGATGGGTCGTGGAAGAAGAGATCAAAAAACAGGTACGCAGGTTTGCACTGAGGAATACCAGTTGCTAGACCAATGGTGGCTACACTGCTAAAATGGTTATACTCTTCCTGTGTTCATCTTCTGTGCTCTTAAACAGAGGAAGGTCATGCAAGTTTGCGCTATGCTTTCTTCCATATCTAGAAGACCTTTAACCAGTCCAAGGAGGTGCTTGCTTTTTCTGTCCAGAATCTTTTGATTAAAGCAGCAGTAACATTGTCAGTGACCCTTTACCGCAGGATTCTTTTGCTAGTTCAAAAGAAGTTTAGAAACTTTGCTATTATGGCTTCTTGTGATTACTTCTAGTGGTATTTTCCCTGATCCTTTTACAGATCCTTATTTTGTGTTTGGTGGCACAAAGACATTTTAAGGTAGAATGGAAGCTACAGCTGAAATGAATTACATATAGCTTAAGTTAAGAGTTGGGCTTAAAATAACTAAGCTGTATGGGTGTCTTTATTAAAGATCAGCTAGGTGTTGTGTCTGAAATGGTGTTTCCTAGGATAACAATTCTAGTGGAACATGAACAGGAATTCCTGCTTAGTGGGTATAGCATGCAGCCAGCTGGATATGCAAACTAGAGTACTTTTCTAGATCAAAAGGACATGATCATTTCTAATCATTTAAGTAAGAGCAAGTTCAGGTATCTTGGTGAAGGAACTCTTCAGTGTTCTTTTTCCTGACACAGTTTCTTGATACTGTAGGTATGACCCTCCCAATGCAGAAGGATGTACTGGATGCATTCAAGACCAACAAAGACAGCAAACTGCTAATTGCTACATCTGTTGCTGACGAAGGCATTGATATTTCTGAGTGCAACCTTGTTGTGCTCTATGAATACTTCGGTAATGTCACCAAAATGATCCAAGTCAGAGGTATGGACTTTCAGAGCTATTATTTTAGAAACCTGTTTTGGCCTAGAAATGGACGTACAGTGCTACTGAAGGGCAGTTTGGAAATACTCTAGTAATATGTGCATGTCTTGCTGCTGTTCCTTTGTGCCCCTGAGTGAAGTCAGATGAATAATGGCACTGGACATGACAAATTTGTTCACAGAACTGAGCCCCTGGTGTTGTATGACTTTTCTTTTGCCATGCAAATTAGCCATGCTGCACAAGGTTATTGAACTGTTGAGGACTGATCCCTCAAGCGGATAATTATAAGCAGAATTATGGCTGGAAGAGCTGTAGTCAGAAATAGCGCAAGTCGTTCTGACTGTGACAATTTACAAAGGACTGCTGTCCTTTGTCCTTACATGAAACTCCTTTCATGTATTGCCTTGGTTTCTGAAGACTTTCCCCTACCCAGTGGCTTATTCCGAACCCAGCTACTCATGGGTATCCAAGGCCTGTGCATGTGCAGACCTTTAACATTCAAGACAAAAAAAAAAACCACCCCAAAAAACAACCAACCAACCAAAAAAAAACCCTGTTTCTGTCTTGGCTTGTCTGAAGAAGTCTGTCAAGACTTTGGTCTTGGATCTTGGCAATTTTACAATACAGCCAGTAGAGGGGAATGAAGAGCCACATTAAGTACTGGTTTCTGTTTAACATTCCTAAATGTCTTAAAACTGCCTACATCTTTCAGGGGTGCGTGTGCAATATTTTATCATATCACCCAAGTAGTTAACTTCATAATTTGACGGGAAGTGATCTCCATTTTAGAGTCCTCTGCTTTCAGGGTTTGTGTCCTGTTATTTTCTTACTTTTGTCTTATAATGAAATAATTGGTCCAGAATTCATGTTTATGGGTGAAAGGATAGTCTTTATTCTTAAGAAGCCATTAAAGATGCAAAGAAAATAGGTAATGTCAGTTTTAAACCACATAAAATCATGATTTTGGGGGAATGGGAGCTCAAAACAAATGTGAACTCTTTTCTAACTGAAATACTTCTAAACTGGTATGAGAACACTATAGTTCTTAGTTTGCCTGTGTCACAGCAGCAAAAAGCAGGCAGGCAGTAGGCATAGACAGGTGGAAGAGATGCCACTTGCTCTTGTTGCCTCTTTTCTTGCCAGCACTGTATTTCCAGTTCTCCAGGGTTTTTGTGATAGATTTTTTTTTTTAATAGACCCCAGTTAGCAGGGCAGAAGACTAGTAAGTAAGACTAAGATGAACTTTTTTCCTCTACCTTTTGTTTCCAAAAGAAGGCACCATACAAGAAGGCACCATGTACAATAACTGAAGTGTCAAGCATGCCTGAGCTTAACTGGGGCAGGCCACAGGAGCAGGCAATACAGCACTGGCTGGGGGATATCTGTGAGGATACGTGGAAGGGGGCATCATTTTCTGGTTTGTGATCGAAGACAGAGCTGAGAGAATGCTGTTTAGAAGCAGCATTATCTTAATCTGACCATGAGAAACAAAAGCAGCCACACAGAAAGTCCTTAATGCTCTTTTATGGCATAGCTGCCACTTTTGCACTTCTTAAGAGTAACTAAAGAGGATAAATGTGTTGCTCTATAGGTCGTGGAAGGGCAAAAAACAGCAAGTGCATCCTTGTGACAAGCAAACCAGAAGTGGTTGAGTATGAGAAACACAACCGTTTAAAGGAAAAAATGATGAATGACGCTATTGAAAAGATACAGAATTGGCATGAAACAACATTTGCAAGAAAGGTTTGTACTTCTGTGGAATTTTCATGCTAAAATCTACAGGCATAATCTGTATTGGCGTTCATCTACTAGGGCTCTATCTATGAGCAAGTGATAACCTGAGGGAAGTGTTCACTTGGTTTCAGACAAAGGCTAGATCAGCAGAGAAGGGATAGTGTGTATTGCTAGCATGCGGAATGTAATTTCTACTGTAACTGTAGAAGACTTAAAGTTGGGGTAGAATTTACATAAACTGCTCAGCTTAGAAGTAAAATACAAACTATTCAGTCCACTGGAAGAAAAATATTGCTGTGTCTGCTTGGGATGGTGGACAGGGAGATGGGAAACTATGCAAATGATGGTACTATGTCCATCTGTATTCATGTTCAGAAGCACTTTGTCTTTGCTGCAGGCCAGTACAAGTGCTTTTCTAAAGCTGTTTGTTGTCATGCCAAGTGCTTGTTGATTTTGGAGCAGTGGTTTCTGGGAGATTCAAGAAACTGTTGCCTGGGACATTAACAGGATGACTTTTGGGTTTGTACATGCTCTTCTGCTGGTGACTTCTTTTGTACTGCCTACAGTACTATTCATCTTTGCTTCAAGCAACGTCTGGCAGATGAACAAGCCTAGCAGAACACCTCAGCACACATTCAGTGCTTTACATTAACCCTGCTGTGTGCTGTGCACTTACCAGATTGGAAAACATCATGAGGTTAGAGAAAAGTGTCAAGAACTTCTGGTGCTTAGGTGACATGCAGGAGGTGTCTCAGGCTAAGCCAATGATGGACTTCTGGTCAGGCAGGTTCCTGCCTGGCACAGCAGGCGTGTCTCCTCTGTGACCACCTTAGATTCCCAGGTACCCTTGCATCATAGGTACAAGGCTCTGCAACAGGAACTGAACAATGACAAGGACGATGGTTCATCTAACTTGGAGGTGTCACTAAGGTTAAGTCAGCCTATGCCCTCTGTCAAAACTGCTTCCCATAAAGAAAGACCAGTTGGGTCATTGTCATAGGAGACTTTCCTCTGTAGGGAACAGGGGGCCCAATATGCAGACAGGACCCACTTCTTAGGGAAGTCTGCTGCCTCCCTGGGTTCTGGATTAAAGATGTGAGGACTAAGCTTCCTGCCCTGGTACAGCCCTTGGATTATTATCCATTATTGATTTTTCATGTAGGCAGCGATGAAGTTGCAACGAGGAGTCCAAGGGCAATCAAGAGAGACTTCAGGGCCTTGGTAGGACTAGTTAAGGGATCAGGAGCACAAGTAGTGTTCTCCTTTATCCTTCCAGTTGCAGGGAATGATAAAGGAAGAAACAGGAAGAGACAACAGATCAATACCTGGCTCTGAGCCTGGTGTCACCAGCAGAATTTTGGGGTTTTTGATCATGGGTTGGTCTACACAACACCAGGCCTGCTGGCGACAGATGGTGTACACCTGTCTCAAAGGGGGAAAGGATCTTTGTGCACGAGTTAGCAGAGCTCATTGAAAGAGCTTTAAACTAGATTTGAAGGGGGAAAGGGATAAAACCAGGCTTATTAGAGATAAGGCTGGGGGCGGCATGCCAATTTTTGAGGGATGGAGTTCTAGCGAGGTTCTTCGGTCTGCCATCTCAGTAGAGGCAGGGGATGGAAATCCACACGGCAGCAAAGACCCAAGGGCTATTGATGTGTTAGAAACCACAGGAGCACCTGAGAACAGTCACATAGGAATTAGAGCTTCTCTCCAAAAAAGGTAGCGGGAGCAATAGTCCAACTGAAGTGCATCTACACCAAGACACACAGCATGGGCAACAAACAGGAGGAGTTGGAAGCCATTGTGCAGCTGGAAAACTATGATAAGGGTGCAATCAGGGAAACATGGAGGGTTGACTTATGCAAGTGGAGTGCTGCAATGGATGGCTATAAACTCTTCAGAAGGGAGAGGCAAGGAAGGAGAGGTGGTGGGGTAGCCCTGTATGTTAGGGAGTGTT
This sequence comes from Morus bassanus, assembly GCA_031468815.1. Taxonomy (NCBI): domain Eukaryota; kingdom Metazoa; phylum Chordata; class Aves; order Suliformes; family Sulidae; genus Morus; species Morus bassanus. Next base: position 17,824,877 of record CM062600.1, on the reverse strand, counting down.
TTCACTGTCTAGAGCTTGACAATGGTGATGATAGAGTGGAGTGTTTATGGGTAAGAATCAGGTGAAAGGCCAACAAGGCAGATATGGTGGAAGTCTGTTATAGACCATTCAACCAGGATGAAGAGGCAGATGAAATATTCTATTAGCAGCTGGGAGAAGTCTCATGATTGCTAGCTGTTGTTCTCGTGGGGGACTTCAACTTACCAGATGTCTGCTGGCGCAATGCAATACAGTGGAGAGGGAACAGCCTAGGAGGCTCCTGAAGTGTGTGGAAGATAACTTCCTGACGTAGCTGGGGATTGAGCCAACTAGGGAGGGTGCCCCGCTGGACCTGTTGTTTCTGAACAGAGAAGGACTCTGATGTGATGTGGTGGTTGAAGGCCACCTTGGGCACAGCGATCATGAAATTATATGAGTTTTCAATTCTCAGAGAAGTAAGGAGGGTGGTCAGCAGAACTGCTACCGGGGACTTCCAGAGGGCAGCCTTTGGCCTGTTTGGGGGCCTGGTTGACTGAGTCCCTTGGAAGGCAGTCCTGAGGGCAAAGGAGTCCAGGAAGGCTGGACTTCTTCAAGAAGAAAATCTTAAAAGTGCAGCAGCAGGCCATCCCCATGTGCCAAAAGACAAGCCGGTGGGGAAGAAGACCGGCCTGGCTGAACAGAGATTTTTGGCTGGAACTCAAGAAAAAAAGGAGAGTTTATCATCTTTGGAAGAAGGGGCAGGCAACTCAGGAAGACTACAAGAGTGTCGTGAGGTTATGCAGGGAGAATTTTAGAAGGGCCAAAGCCCAACTAGAACTTAATCTGGCTACTGCCATAAAAGACAATAAAAAATGCTTCTGTAAATATATTAGCAACAAAAGGAGGGCTAAGGTAAATCTCCATCCTTTATTGAATGCAGGGGGAAACACAGTGACAAAGGCTGAGGTACTTAATGCCTTCTTTGCCTCAGTCTTTAATAGTCAGACCAGTTGTTCTCTGGGTACCCAGCCCCCTGAGCTGGAAGACGGGGGCAGGGAGCAGAATGAAGCCCCCATAATCCAAGGTTAGTGACTGCTACATGACTAAGACGTACACAAGTCTACAGGACTGGATGGGATCCACCCAAGGGTACTGAGGGAGCTGGAGGAAGTGCTCACCAAGCCACTTTCCATCATTTATCAGCAGTCCTGGTTAACAGGGAAGGTCCCAGTTGACAGGTTAGCAAATGTGACACCCATCTACAAGAAGGGCCGGAAGGAGGATCTGGGGAACTACAGGTCTGTCAGCCTGACCTTGGTACCGGGGAGGGTGATGGAGCGATCATCTTGAGTGCCATCACATGGCACGTACAGGACAAGCGGGATCAGGCCCAGCCAGCGTGGGTTCATGAAAGGCAGGTCCTGCGTGACCAACCTGATCTCCTATGACAAGGTGACCCACTTAGTGGATGAGGGAAAGCCTGTGGATGTTGTTTACCTGGACTTCAGTAAAGCCTTTGACACCATTTCCCACAGCATTCTTCTGGAGAAACTGGCTGCTCCTGGCTTGGATGGGTGTACTCTTTGCTGGGTATAAACTGGCTGGATGGCTGGGCTCAAAGAGTTGTGGTGAATGGAGCTAAATCCGGTTGGTGGCCGGTCACAAGTGGTGTTCCCCAGGGCTCAGAATTGGGGCCAGTTCTGTTAAATATCTTTATCAATGATCTGGACAAGGGGATTGAGTGCACCCTCACTAAGTTTGCAGGCGACACCAAGTTGGGTGGGAGTGTTGATCTGCTTGGGGGTAGGAAGGCTCTGCAGAGAGATCTGGGTAGGCTGGATCGATGGGCCGAGGCCAACTCTAAGAGGTTCAACGAGGCCAAGTGCTGGCTCCTGCACTTGGGTCACAACAACCCCATGCAAGGCTACAGGCTTGGGGAAGAGTGGCTGGAAAGCTGCCCGGCGGAGAAGGCCCTGGGGGTGCTGGCTGACAGCTGGCTGAACATGAGCCAGCAGTGTGCCCAGGTGGCCAAGAAGGCCAACAGCATCCTGGCTTGTACCAGGACTAGTGTGGCCAGCAGGAGCAGGGCAGGGATGGTGCCCCTGTGCTCGGCACTGGTGAGGCCGCACGTTGAATCCTGTGTTCAGTTTTGGGCCCCTCAGTCCAAGAAGGACATTGAGGTGCTGGAGCGCGTCCAGAGAAGGGCAACGGAGCTGGGGAAGGGTTTAGAGCACAAGCCTTATAAGGAGTGGCTGAGGGAACTGGGTTTGTTTAGCCTGGAGAAGAGGAGGCTGAGAGGAGACCTTATCGCTCTCTACAACTGCCTGAAAGGAGGCTGTAGAGAGGTGGGTGTCAGTCTCTTTTCCCAAGTAAAAAGTGACAGGATGAGAGGAAATGGCCTCAAGTTGTGTCAGGGGAGGCTTAGATTGGTTATTAGTAAATATTTCTTCACTGAAAGGGTTGTCAAGCATTGGAACAGGCTGCCCAGGGATGTGGTTGAGTCACCATCCCTGGAGGTATTTAAAAGACTTGTAGATGTGGCCCTTGGGGACATGGTTTAGTGGTGGACTTGGCAGTGTTAGGTTTGTGGTTGGACTTGATGATCTTAAAGGTCTTTTCCAACCTAAATGATTCTATGATTCTATCTTCCTAGACCTTTGTGACACATTTCCCAGAGAAGACTGGAATAAACCAGTAGCAGCCACTACAAATAAAAAGGCTTTGTACTCAGTTCTGCCATATCCTGGTGGATTTGTAGATCACCCCGTGTTTCCAGGCAAGCTTTCAGAGACCGAGCTGTGCAACAAGTGATGTCCAAGGCCCTCTAGCCTTTGTGAAGTTTCTTTTCCAACCTCTGAGGCTTGCTTTGGCTGCTTCTGCTTCTTCTCAGAGGATTCTGTTTCTGCAGGAGCTGCAGGTCCCTAGCTCCAGGCTGTGGCTGTTGCCTCTTTCTCTACCTGCAATTTCTGTGGTCTCTGGAGCCTCCTTTCTAAACCATGAGCTTCCCAGAGCAGCAGCACTAATTCTGCTGTAGGCAGTCTCACATGACTTAGTCTTCACAAAGACTTAATAAGTATTATGACCAAAGGGGCCATAGCAGGGTAGAGGGGACGAAGGAACAGACAGCATAAATGCTGTCCATCATGTAGTCTTATTCTAGCCTTGCATTCTTAACCTGACAGATGCACCACATTCTTTCTTTGGTATGAGTCGCTAGAACAAGGTATGTTTTGTTTGTTTGCTTTTAAGTAATAGGTTCCTAGATACTACATATCCTGAGTCACATTTAGACAGACACTGGGGTGTCTCTTAATTTCATAATGATCTTGATTTTTATTTATTTATTAATTTTAAAGGTACACGACCTGCAAATGAAGGAAAAGGCGTTACGAGATTCCAGGAAGAAAGAAACAAGACCTAAGTTAGTGGAAGGGAAAAAAAATCTTCTGTGTGGAAAATGCAAAGCATATGCCTGCAGTACAGATGACATCAGAGTTATACAGGTATGTCTTTGTTTGGAAACCTACATCCATTAACACCAGAGAAGGCAGCATTATTGAACTAACAGCATTGTTTATCAGTGTGGAAAGAAGGCTATTTTGTGCAAACTGGAGCAGAAAAAAATTCTGAGTAAATCAGTAAACCACAGGACCAGTCATTACTACCTCGTAGCATGTTATGAAGGTAGTTGATGATGTCCAAGGTGTGCAAATATGTGATATGACAGGAATCACTTTAGCTTTCCTGAACCCCCTTTTGTTAGAAATTGATTAATTTTGTGGAAAACCTCTTCAATGACATAACCTTCTAGTGTAACTGCTGGATATTTATTTTCTCAATTAGTGTAAGACTGGAACTCTTCCTGCAGTTGAGAGATCTCTGTCACCATTTCTGTTGACTGAAAATTATCCATACAAACTATTGAGATCAGCTGACTGTGTTTACCTCCTTGGCTTATGGGCCAGTTCTCTGTTTTGAAAGGCAAGGGAAACCATAGTTTTACAAGAGGAGCCCTTTATTCTTAAATATTACTTTGTTTTGTATTCTTCAGGTAGTTCACATTGCTTCTATGTATCTCATGGGGACATTTTTTATTGTATTCTTTCTGAACTTGAAGAATTTCTCTGTAGGCCCAAGAAACCAGTACTTTACACATGGAAAGTGGTGATTGTGAAAGAGAGCCTTTCTGGGCACTCTGAGCCCTTCTAGTTCTGAAATTTTTCTTTTGAAGCTTGTATTTGGGCTGCTATGAAAAGTGGAGTTGTGATGTGGTAAGGGGCTTCAGGCCACAGCTGAGCATTACAAAGCCTTCAGGCACTTCCCCTTTTAATCACGGATTTTTTTGTTTTTGTTTTTGTTTTGTTTTTACCAGCTGTTTTTGGAATGTAGATGAAGTTCACTACTCCTCTGCCTGGGGAAGGTCCACAGGCAAGGAGCTGGGAATAGCTCAGCCTTGTGAAAACCTAATTACATTTCTTTGACAAATAACAAGGGATATCTAACATGCACCTCTGACTGTTACTCCATTTTGTGCTGCTGCCTTACCACCTATACCTGTGCCAATAGATCTGAGAGTTCAGAAGACTCTTCAAAAAGAGTTTTTGCTTAGTACTCTGCAAATAACCCCTCACAATATTTTAAATAATCCCTACAAAATGAGTTCTGTCACAGTTCAGCCTATATATTTAGTGGAAGTTGCATTTAATTTCCAGGAGGAAATAGCGTTTTCAGACTCCAGCTCAAATTTACATGTGCTTTCAGATTAAGTTGTTAATTTTTTAAATCTTTAATTATATATATTACGAACAACAACTGTAACTCCTTTACCTTTTTAGGGTTACTTTTTTGACCACTCCAAAGTAACTGCATCACCCCTCATGGAAGGCTGAGGTCATGTAGTTAAAATGAGTGGGAAGCAGGAATCTTTCAAGTTGTCTGTTGTCTGGATGACTCTGTTAGTTTTATGCAGAAGGCTCAAATACTGCAAGCATGGTTTTTAGAGAAGCTAAGTTCAAATATATATAAGCTGGTGATTGGTGATATATAGTAATCTTGGTTTTGGTAAGCCCGGGCCTGGGCCTTTCTAATACCTGGTATTTAATGAATGGGGAAAAAAGAGAGATGAGCCAAGGGGGCTGGAAGATGAGCCTCCCAAATGACAGGAAGCACCTTACCAGGGAAACGGTTATTTGTGAGGGGAAGGGGAATATCAAGTAAACAAGAGGAATGGTGTTTCTACTGTTAAGTGCTTCTGGCATGTGTTGTTTCAGGCATCTCATCACACTGTCCTAGGCGACGCGTTCAAGGAGCGTTATATAACAAAGCCTCACCAGAAACCCATGCAGTATGATGGTTTTGTGAAAAAAAGCAAGATGTATTGCCAAAATACTAATTGCCAGCATGACTGGGGAATCACAGTGAAGTACAAGACATTTGATAATCTACCAGTGATCAAAATCAAAAGCTTTGTAGTAGAGAACGTTGACACTGGGACACAAATGGAGTTTCCGAAATGGAGAGATATTAATTTTTCTTTGAAGAATTTTGATGTTGAAGAAATGTCCAGCTGAACTCAGCATTTTAGCACATGTATCACCCTACTGCACTAAACTGAAATACCATATGATCTATTTCCATGTATAAAAATTTCTTGCTTTTTATGCTGTCTGATATGCTAGGCCCCATCAGCATCTGGCTAGATTAAAAAAGGCTAGTAGTGGCCACTAAAAAAATTTGCTATATAATGAAATGTTTCAGAAGTTTTAATATAAACATGGACAAACATGTGCCTAAGCATCCAGATCTTAATGCTTGCAGCTATGAAGAAGTTGGTCTGAAAAAAAACAAAGTTGAACAACTAACTGAACATCTAATTTTAGGTGACAGGCCACAACTTCAATAATTTCTGTGTGAATCAGAATCTTCTCTGTTACCGGTAACTTCTGGTTGGATGGCACCTGCATGCAGACAACATGGCGTATACATACTGATGCTTTAAGCACTATTTTAGCTACTTTTAAAGCTTTTTAAAAATTACTTTTAATGCTAGGCATTTTGGTATATAGACAATTAAGACAAAATGTCCAGTAACTTTTCTGTAAGGAAGATATTGCATCTTTTAAATCCATCCTTAATAGAGAATGTTTCTGCAACAGTTTGAGAAAAGCAGTAGGGCTTCACAGAGCCCTCCTCCTCACCCAGGTCCCAGACTTCTCTCAGAAAAACAGAAATTGCTACAGCCAGTTATGAAACATTGTTTAACCTGTACACTTTAAAGCTCTTGCTGATTTTACATATCTTTAACAAGCTTAATCTTCAATATTTCTGGAACCAAGATCAAATATATTTTAGGTTCACTTTATGCATTTGATAGTGTAGGAAGGTATGTGCATAGAAGAATTATGTGTCTGAAACACTTGAACTCTGAAGAAAATAAACCATCTTGAACAGGAACCTAACTTGGAGTCCAAAAATTATGTAAGCTACCTAAACCCTAGTCAGTGAGACTCGTGGTGTTCTTTTAAACACTATTATCTGGCATTAAAAGCAAAACAACTTTTTAAGCACTGCTTTGTGTTCCACCCCAGTCCCTGTCTCTTACTGTGAAAGCTGTATGCACTGTACAGGAAACCTGAATCTCACTCCTACAGTAACTTAACTCTGTGCTTAGTTTTTACCTAGTAAACTTGCTGTTCTAATAGCTGCTTCCAAAAAGGAAACACAGAACAATGGATAAAGATGATTTATGGTTGGATAATGCCTCCCCTCCAAAAATACTAGAAACAAAGATTTTGAAAAAGGGAGGTATAGCACTTTCAAATTAAAAGTACACAGAAAATCACAGTCCTTGACTATCACTTTGCTGTGTGAAAAAGCCATCTGCTTTGAGACTCGTGGCATAAAAAATAATTGGTCTTAAGTTTCACAGCTTATATTAATAACTACTGGGAAGTTAAGGGGTTTGAACAGTTTTAGTCTTTTCCTATTGTTTAAACGCAAGGAATGCAGACTAAAACAACTCTGCATTTCAGCCTAAATGACTGTAATAAAGGCTGATGAGGTAACACATTAATAAGAATTCAACTTGAATACAGCAAACCTACCTTCAGTATGCAGTGGAGATGGGAGGGAGGGTGGGGAGGAACACCAGCACTCTACTTGGCCTTTGAGAATATCTGATTTTTTTTTTTTGCAATTGAACCCAAAGTTGCATATTTATTACCAAATAATGCTCAAGATTATAACCATATTAACAGGTCTCTCTGCTTCCTGATGTTCAGAGCAAAGCTCCTATGTTTCAGTTTGTGCCCATTGCTTCTTGCCCTGTCATTAGGCACCACTGAAAAGAGCCTGGCTGCATCTTCTTTGTGCTCTCTGTTCAGATACTTGTATACATACAGCAGAGATGTCCCTGAGCCTTCTCTTCACTGGGCTCTCTCAGCTTGTCCTCTTATGAGAGATGCTCCAGACCCTGCAACATCTTAGTGGGTCTCTGCTGGATTTGCTAGAGGAACTCTTGTTTGTTGTAATCAAGCAAGAATAGCCTGTTGCAGGTACAGTACAATATCAGTCCCCTCCTTAAGCCTCTTGACTTCTTTCAGAACTATTTTCATTGTTTTTTTCCAGATACAGCTGGAGCCGAATGCACTAAAAATTAGATTACTTTGAAAGAATTTCTCCACTATGTTAATTGTTGTGGCAGGTGCTCTAAATACAGTTAACAGTAAGAGTTAGTACTATAACCTTGTTCATCTCCGAGTAAGAGGATATTTGTTACCACTGTAAATAGATTCATCTGGTATGGTGGATTGGGCAGTTAGTGACTTCAGTGAATGCATTAGTGTAATCAGTGGTTGCTAACTGCCAAAAAAATTGCTGATCTTGAAAGGATCTTCAAATTATGGTAGATTGTCTTCTTGATGACATAAAACAGAGGAAAGTACATCACAGCAGTATTCTGCTGGGTTACAGAAAACTGCCAGTATCTGACAGTGTTTGTATTTATCCTGTCTGATGCAGATTATTCAAAGAAACAAGAATTAACATACGTAAAGTCAAGACTTATATGACTCTTCATTGTCCCTGTAGGAGCAGAGTCAAAGCTTTCTTCTGCATCTCAGTCCTGACAATAACATGACAAGAAACCACCAAAGTTCTTGAAAATAAATTTATTTTTATCCATTAGAAATATTATCCCCAATAGGTCCACCTTTCCACAAAGGCTTAGCTTTTAAACAACAAGAGTTCACATTTTTTTAAATTAATGAACAGCTAAATAATTAATATCAGTATTAGATTCAGATTCTGGTCAACTGAATAAGAAAGCAAGCCAATATCAGGTAATCAGAAAGAAATAAAATTTTTTATACTGTCAGTTAATTTTTGGACCACTGATATGAGCATAGAACTTCAGAGTCAAACTAAATGGACCAAGTATATGAAATCAGCACATGATCTTCAACAGTTCCACAGATTCCAGCAGTATTATAATGACTTTTGCACTGTATTCTAAGGTAAGTCAAGCCAACCACCATACAAAACAAATAATAAATGCTGTTTACTTTAATTGGGCAAGCGTATCCAGTTTCCTGATACACAGAGTAATTCAGCATTGTAAACAAGCCTTCTAATACAATCCATGAAAAAACTGTTCACTTTATGGTTCACACTTTCAAATTTATGATTACCATAGTTTTATTGCGCTCACCAGAAGCAGGCTTGTACCTGGATGTTTTTGCTTAATGTTTTTGATTAGGATGCCATTTTGCGGATCATGTAGTTTAGAATGCCGCCATTGTGGAAGTAAGTGAGCTCCACATCAGTGTCAAATCTCATGATGGCATGAAAGGTTTTCCCAGTATCCAGCTGTTGGGGCCAAAGAAAGTCATTTAAGCAGGAGAACCTTCCACATGTTATGTGACGTCATAGCAAAATAAGGACTATTACAATAATTTTTGCTATCTTAAGAAATTGTGGTAGAAAGCTGAAGTCAAAAGGCACTGGACATCAGTATTTCTTTCCACACTAGACTACAGCCAGCTGCTTAAGAAGAAAGTGGTTTAAACCAAACCATAATCAACACAGTATGGAGTCCTCTTGCATTGCATTTGCTGCCTCATTCAGATTTATTGTTGATATAAGCCTAGAGGCATGAAAGCTGACCATCCTTTCAAGTTGTTATACTAATTCGTGATGTTTTTCTATGTAGTCATTCTTCTGGCTTAGGTACAACAGCAATACTAATTTCATTAGCTTTGAGGCTTAGTGTTTGGGAATCAGAAAAGCACTAAGACAAGTGCATGAAGTCAGTAAAATCATTGTGTTTTACTGAAGACTCCTCTAGTCAGGTACTTCCAGATGAATGCACAATGTTCATCTGTGACTAATAAGCTGACCAACTCTTTGAGATCTGTACTTTCTCCATTTCAGGGCAGTTAATAAGGGGCATGTAAACAACTATTGTTAGAAACTAATCCAGGGAGACCATGTGCATTAAATGAACATGCAAGAAGTAGATCATTTTGCTAACTGCAGTAAAAAAGCAGACTTTGATGCTATTAGGTTAACTAAGTCAGTTTTACAGATATTCCAATCAAGAATAAACCAAATTTTTATCGTAGATGCTAATATTTTTCAAAAAGGGGCATAGGTTTCGAGGCAAAGCTAGACAAAAGGCAGTCTTTCAAATACAGGGCCTGAAGTTTAACTAGATTTTATGCTGGCTGTGCTTAGACTTCACTTTGAATGCTGCAGTGTACAGTATTCTGTCAGTTGAATTGTCAGTGAATTATTTTAATTTAAAATTCATTTAAATAAATTAGTTTAATTTATTTAATACTTACAGTTCACTTTCTATTGTGCTTCAAATATTTAACTGAGACAGAAATATTTATAGTGGACTTTGAAAGACAGGTCCAAAATACAGGACTGCTTTGTGCTAAATATGTCAGTTTGCACATGCTACTTTTATATCCCATCATAGCAAATCCTTATTACAATGACTTCTCATCCCTTCCACCATCTCAATTCCTCTCCCTTCCTCAAGTGAGAGAAGCGTACTGCCACATGAAAGCACATGGCTTGAAGAGGCAGTTAATTCTGAGTGAAGTTACAGTGATTTAGAAAAATTCAGCCCTTACGTGTCTCATACCTTAATCTGGATGTTCATCTGCGGTTTTAGTTTTTCAGGAATGATAATCGTGTAACGTTCCCGTCCAGTGAGTCCTAAAGTCCCTGCATCCTCTCCGGGTAAATACTGCAGAGGAATCACTCCCATCCCTACTAAGTTGCTTCGATGAATTCTCTCATAACTTTCAGCAAGCACAGCCTTTACACCCTGGAAAATATACAACAGATATAGTTATCTTCATGATGCAGGATAGTCTTTCTGTGCTCACAGGAAGGAAATTGGTATGTTTGTGCTCCCCTCCTTTTCATTTACCATATACTGGCAGAGTCAGCAGGTCTGTCTGACAGCAGACTGTCCAGGATTACTTGGCTATATATGTTAACTTTCAAACATTTTTAAAAGAAGTCTGATTGTCAAAAAATTACATATGCTTTCTCAGGAATCCTGCATACTTCTTTAATATGTCTTATGTAGAGCATCACTAGTCATTTCTATAACTCTTGTTAATTCAGTGTTGCCCACTGGAAAAAAACAAAGCCAAAAACTTAGACCAACGTAATCTTAAACATCAACTCTCCTAAAACTTTGTTTAATAATACACACACTATTGCCTTCACAAATTCCACACCAAGAAAGCTTCAATCAAGAGTTCGGGCTAGTGAACAGTGTAGAACAGGACAGACAAAGAATGAAAAAGTTATTTCACTATATGTGGATTTCTATTAGGCTCCTATAACAATAGTGCTAAGCATCCCTGCAATCTGCATGGTGAAGCCATGCTAAATTTCATTTTCACTGATACTACTTTTCTCTCACACTTTCTATCTTCCCTGCTAAATGAGCTGAACGAGGCAGCTGGAAGCAAACCCAGGTTTACTGGCTTATAGGAAGCACAAGTAAAGAAACTGGCCTTCCTGGTGTAGCCTTGTGGATTTCTAGCTGAAGATCGGTCAAGGCTTCCAGTCCAAACACAATCTATTAACATTTAAACAGCTTTTGCAACTCTACTGTGGCTCTTGGAGGCAGCTGAGATTTCAAAATAGCTCTTGCTACCAAAAGTGAGAATGAGTTACCCAGGATGATGGTCATAAGTCCACCCACAGTCTTCCTGCCAAATGCATTTTTAAGTACTGTCCTCCACCTAGTTTACTGTAGTCACTCACCAAGAGGAATGGTCCTTTAGCTGCCCAGTCTCTGGAACTTCCTGCACCATATTCCTTCCCAGCCAGCACAATCAGAGGATGGCCGGCCTGCTTGTATCTTTCTGCAGCATCAAACACATCCAGCTGGAATAAAAATGCCAAACACTTTATACACTTTTTTGGGGTGAAAGCACAGTTCCAGGGAAATAAGGAAAAAAAAGTGTCCCCACATAAATAGCTGAAGCCCACATTTTCTGCCAAGCAGTACTTCAAGGATATTAACCATTCAGTGCTTTGTGGCTTCTAGCCTGATCTCACTCCCAACACAAATCTGCACTTCCACTACTGCTTCTACAGTGGTGACACTCTCTTCTGACGTGCCTGATAGCACCACCTTACACACGCAGCATGTGACCTGCTTCCCTACATCAATACAGCTCCTGTCCCCTCATTAGCTTTACTTAAAAGGCACTTAAGTAAACGACCTAAGCTGTAAGAAGGAAAGCCAGTACTAATCTACTTCACTGTCAGTGAGCCACTGAAGCTATACTCTACACTGAGTAGAATAGCATGTGTACTTACAGTTTCCCCAGAGGGGAAATGGACAGTCTGAGGTCCTTGTTTATCAATAAATTTGTTCACCAAGCGAATGTTTGCAAATGTTCCCCTGGCCATGACAGCATCGTTCCCTCTGCGGGAGCCGTAAGAATTGAACTCTCGAGGAGTCAAGCTATTAAGGGAAAAGAAAACAAAGACAAAAAAGGAAACTGTGTTGTTTTTAGACTGAAGCACTCTATGCTTAAAAAAAAAAAAAGAAAGTAATGAACTGGTGTTTCTGAGGCAGGTATGTACATAGTTCCCATCATGGCAGTAGCATCCAGTTAGTTGCTACTTCTACTTTTAAGATTTTTTTAAGGGAAAAAAAAGAAAAAAAAAATAGAAGTCTGCCTACACCTTGGTCACAGAAAGCAGCTTCCATAGTATTTTTATCCCTTGCCCTAGAAAACAGTATCTGATAGTGATGCAAGGATATAGGTCCTGTTAGGTCAGAAGAGGCAATACAATTCTTTTCTTAATAGCTGGCTACAGAAAATCCTCCTCGTTATTTATACTGCCGTAGCATCTTGAACAAAGGTAGAGACACCACTATGCTAAACATCTAAAAGGGAGAGAGAGCCCCTACTGCAAGTTAGAACTGCAAATGAATTTTTTCTTCTGCAGACAGAGATATGGGACTGTTTGCATTGGGCGACATCCAAACAGCAGCTATAACATACAACACCTGTTTTGTAATGTGTGTAGGGCTACTTAGTTTTCAAAGTGACTGACAGCAGAGGGCCAGAGTCCAGAGCAGTTAGTTTTCAGTAGATCACACTGTTTTAATCAATTTCCTCTCCGGAATTATTAGGTGTAGTGAGAATATTTTTTTTTATAATATCAGTGCTGTTCCTCAAAATACCACTGAAGTTGTAAGAAGTGCTAAACCAGAGAATAAAAGTATAATATTACCTGTGAAGACTGAATAGGGCAACTCAGCAAGTCCTAGTCTTGCCTTAAATTGAACCCAGAGAACTAAACTTGACAGGCTGGCCATAGAAAAAGACCAACATTTTACAGCAGTTTGGACTCCAACCACAATAGCTTTGCCAGTTTATGCAGCAGCACTGAAACATAAATTTCTGGATGTTCTGTAGCTCCTGATAGCCTAGATCTGTGAAATAGTTGCAGATGCCAGAAGTGAGTATAAAACCAATTTTTGGCCTTCAGGACCATGATCATTTTGCTTCGATAGGGAGACAAATCCTGATACCCCCATTTATTAATAGACTTACTGCAAAAACTAGCCTGAAAGTTATCTTCTTCCCTTCTCTCCATACAAAGGTCTTCTGCTGTCCAATGTAATAAATGTGCACACTCTATGCATGTTCTTACACTTGGTGAGAGCTGCTGAAACAGCAGAGAAATAAATGCTTTTCCTCCTTCTTTTATATATTCTCCAGGTATATGTCAAGGTATACAAGTGTATGTGAACAGCCAGCAGATATGTGTGCCTGTAGCATGGTATAGGAGTTGTGGCTTGTTTCCTCTTCCCAATTTCTAACAAGAACAAGCAGTAGTGCTTACCCTCTGCTGGTCAGGTAACGGGCTGCAGGACTATTTCTTGCTATATTCCCAGCTGGAGATATGTGGTCAGTTGTCACAGAATCCCCAAAACTCAACAGGACATAAGCGTCTTCTATAGTTTTCGGGGTCTGAAGAGCCAAAGTCTTAACCACCATAAATACAAACAAAATTATTAAAATATGACACAGAATTCTTTCACCTTTCTCAAAAGTGCCAATTGCAAAATAAAGTCTCCCCCCTTTTATACAAGTTAGAAGAAAGAAAAAAACCAACCCTATGAGAAATGTTTATGTTCTTGCACAAAATATAATGTCCTGGCTGTCTGTCAGGGAGTTCATGCATAAAGAAAATAGACAAGACAAAAAAATTAGCTGAGGCTTCCTATGGTACATGCACAAACACAGACAAAACTCCAGGATTCCCAGACATCTGCATGCATTGAAATTTGCATTTTCTTGTAAATGGTACTGAAACAGCAATCTGAACACTGAACTATTTGGTGCAAAATGCAGGCAGGCAGAATCGTGGGTTTCGTTTCCTGTCCTTTTCCCTCACTTGCTTTGTGACTATCTAAAAGTATTCCAACTTAAAAGGAAAAAGAGAGTTTTCAAAAGCTCTGAAGTGAGAGGGAATCCTTACTATTTTCAGAGTGACTCATGCCTTTGTAACGAATACAATAGTGTAATTCTAACATTTGAGAACCAAGGCCTCAATAGGCTATGATGGATGCTCCCAGGCCCCTTGAAGTGGCTTTGCTTCACCTTGAACATTAGTCAAGGTCACTACACACTTTGGCTTGATTCAAAGGGAAAGCTTGCACATACCAGGCCATCAAAGAAAGGTGGAGACTTGATGTAAGTTGACTTGGGATTCCAAGTATATAGTTTATCCGAAGGAGCATCTAAGGCATTCCAAGATTTGTTTACTGTCTGAAAAACATACAAAAACAGCCCACTGATTTCTAAGTTTTCAGAAGCAACAGAATTACTTCAGAACCCAGGTAAATTCATGAATTTGACTTCAGCAAAAGCCTCATGCATTTCTTAAAGCACTTTGGGAAATTCTTATGATAATATACATTATGTTGCGTTTTTTGTTTTCTTCATGATTCTGTCTACTAAAAGAGTTAGGAAAACCCTCACTTCTTTACAGAAGAAGAGCTGCTCATCCAGTTTTCTGACAATAACCTGTATTATGTACACAGATAACACTTTATAATTCTCAAGTGTATTCATTAGTAATCTTACACAGCTTTCCTAGCATGTAAACCTTAAGAATATTTTGTTTCAATACCTGAGAAAGGCTTGCAGGAGGACATTAACAAGTACTAGTGTTTTTCTGATGTGAATGCTATTGACTAATGCAAATGAATTTTATGTCAGCTGAAAAAACGCCAAACATCTGTGAAGCTGGAATATCTCACTTTCTAATATCAGCCTGGGATGATTGTTTAAAACACATCATCTCTATGTTACATTAAAAAATCATTCAGGAGCAATTTTCAGGACACAACTGTCTGTAAGAACCGATTAATTAACCAGAAGCCATTTTAAAAAAATCTCATTTGAATACTTGTCAGAACAGGAGCAACAGCAACAGAAAAAAAAAGTTCTTTTCATTATCAAGACCAGAACATTTAATATCCTCAGAATAGCACAGTACATCAATCAAAGTACTGCCCAGGGGATTAATTCACCTCTATTTTTTGGTAAACCTCCTTGAACATCCCAGGAATAACAAACTGACGCTCAACAGCCTGAATCTCGTTTCTTGTTGGCCAGATATCTTTCAGGAAAATCTTCTTCCCTGAAGCATTTATTCCTGTAGAAAATGGTATTGTTATGTTTGTTGCATAAATTTTCCATTGAGAAAGAAAGAAAAAGTTTATCATGGTGTCCTTTAGCTATGTGTTCTTTTGAACCTTGTCAAAACTCATGAGATGCTCTTCATTTCACCTACAAGGGTCTGACAGAAGAGGGCCTCATAGACTCGATGCCCATACATCCGCATTCTTTTGTGATTTCCAATGGCCTTCCAGAATAATTTATAGAATAATTCAGGTTGGAAAGGATCCTTGAGGGTTGTGTAGCTGAACTATCTGCTCAAAGAAAGTCTACTAGGTCAGGTTGCTCATGAGAGACTGCCACCCAGTTTATAACCAAAAAGATGCCCCCGTGGAATTAGAATACTGGTCAGGCTTGGCCTTCCCCTTTCTCCATCATACAGACTCCTTGTTGCTCTGTTTCTTAACAATTGCGTGCTTTGTATCCCAGAGGTACTCAGTCATTTGAAGCATCCCCCTAGGACAAATGTTTCTGAAGAGCTTAATGCCAGCCGGTTTAGTTTATAAACTGTGAAAAGAAGCATCCTGACACTGTCTTACCCAAAGGCTCTTTCTCAAAGTCGATCCGGATAGTCCCTGCAATTGCATAGGCTATTACCAGTGGTGGGGAGGCTAGGTAGTTAGCACGGGTGTTGGGATGGACACGCCCTTCGAAATTCCTATTGCCAGACAACACACCCACTGCTACGAGGTCCCCCTGCAAGAGAGAGTTTGAGACAAAGGTAGCTGAGGTGTTTGCAGACTCCACACACCCAGTAGGTCTGCAGAACTGCACCGTGCTGCAACATCAATGATTGGACAGTCACAGATCTGTCTCCTTCCAAACAATTCCAAAGCACTTCCCACAGAAAAGAAAATATAGACTGAATTTACTTCGCACTGAGAAGAGTCAGTGCGCGGTGTAACACAGCTCAGAACAGCACACAAAAGAGAACAGCTTACCTAAATAAGCTGCACAGGAAAAGCTGCATACCTGTGTAATGGCCTCAACAACAGACTCTGGTAGGGGTCCGCTATTGCCAATACATGTCATGCAGCCATAACCCACCACGTCAAACCTAGACAGAGCGCAAAAATCATCAGTGAACAAAAAGCTGTTTTGGAGCAAAGCATTTAACCCCTTAGCAGTTGGTTAGGGTTACTTTCTGAAAATGTACTGTTTCAACAAATGAATTGCTGCTGAAAACAGCATTTTTGAGAATGCTCAATTTTTATCATTGCACTGACTGTGCACACAGAATGAAGGTCTGGGAAATGTGTTATCTAGCAAGATGAACAACAATATAGTGTCATCTATGCTATTTTAAATCCATTACTCTTGAAAAATAACCCGTTTTCCTGCTTAAGAACACAAGTCTTCAAGAAGCTACAGCAGGCAACGGAACTTTTCCCTTGCTGGCACAAAGTCAGCCAGCACAACAGCAAAGCGTTAACCCATGCAGGATCATGCCGTAGGGTACCTGCCATATCTTAAGCCGTACAGAGAAACAGTTATTCTATCTCATCGCTTGTTGTCAATGCTTTTAGTTAAGCAGTCATAGGACAACAGTAAGAAAAGCACTCTTACCCTAGTTGGGAAAGGTAACTCATAACTCCACTCTCCCTCAGATAGTAAGTGACAACCCCGCTTCCTGGGGACAGGCTAGTTTTAATGTATGGCTTCACTGCCAAACCAGCTTCAACAGCTTTCTTAGCAAGCAATCCTGGAAAATGCAAAGGGTAATTGCAGTTTTTCCTGGAAGAGGGACAGTTAGGTGGATCAACAGGTCAACAGAAGTACCATTAAATAACTAGAAAACAGAAAAGGCTCCATTTTCAGCAATGAAATGGTACAGTGAGCCAACAGCACTAATCCCAGAATAACCAGCTAGAGCTCAAGTGCCCCACTGAACTGTTGACCCAGTCTGCAATTTCTGCTCCACTGGGAAGTTCCTGGAAGTTGCATTCAACAAGATGCACTCACACTGGGTCAGGACACAGACATTCAAAACTCAAGACATTAAACGAACACTATTTGTAAGACAAGAGTCTCACAAAAATTGCAACGAAGAATTGTTAACTTCCCACTTATGGTGGTCTAGTGACCCAGTGCTGAAATAACTGCCAACATATGACTTGCTGCCCTCAGAAGCGGATGGCTATGAGAGCACCAACTCTGGCCCTTATCACAAACAAGCTGTCTCACAATCTACAGCTTATTGCAGGAGTGCTCTTTTACCACTCCTGGTTTTATAACAAGCATAGACATGTTTTAGTGGAGCATATGTGTTACCAGAAACATATTTATCCTGAATTTCTTCCTTTTAAATGAATTATCCATACATAGATGAATATTCAGAAAACAAGCCCCCTCCAGCCCTTTTCCAGGATGGACATAAAAGAATCAGCAGCTATGCAAACTATGCAAAACTTAACATTCTCATGCCTCATTCTCTCTCTCACACATCCACTTAGATAAGAAAATATACAGCAGCTCTGCTTTGATCCAACATGATCTCCAACAGGAAGACGTTATCAAACAGATTTGTTTTTGCCAGCTGTTTGACAGGTCTGTTAGACATGACCTGGAGACCTCTACTTTTAAATGTTGTGTGACAAGGCCTACACTGATTGATTTGAAGGCCTAAAGGTAGACACATGAACGTAAAAAAGCAGTCCTATTCCTGAAATTGCTGAGGCTCCTTAGCTGCCAGAGGAGGCTGTGGGAACTGGAGCTCTTGGGTATTTTTGAAAAGGTGACCAGGAATAAATTATCATCCTAGGACCTGTGTGAAAGCGTTGGCTTCTGTTTTCCTGCCAATACCAGTTCTGAAAAGAATGCAAAGTCAAATTCTAAACACTGACAAGGAAATGACAGAACTTAAGTTCCTTTGAGCAACCTTAATCCAACACCTTTGTAAAATCAGATTAGGCTGCCAAGGCTACTACAGCATACACTCACTATCCCCACAGACACACAGTCCCTGCACATCATTTGGTGCACAGGGTATACAGTGGTAGTATGAAACAACCATTCATATTTTGGATTTCTTTTAGCTTGGTTACTTATTGTGGGAGCACTGTATGTTTTATTTACTTTCATTTCAAACCCTATTCTGAAAGCCAAATTATCATGTTTCTTGTGGGTGTCTCGGAGGTTCTCAACACTGTAGTGTACAAACAGTTACCAGAGACTAACAGAATTACTTTTTCCCTCCTTGTCAAGGTCAAAGCATAAGCGCTGCTGTATAGAAAGGCAGCAAAGGTAAGAGTACGTACTCGATCTGAGTGTGTACATTGTGATCCTCGGGACTACATTCTTCAGGCTGCCGTGCCTTAAGTAGCAGTGAATGCATTCAAAGTACCAACTTTACTTGTATCTGTAAAATGTTCTACACTTTAAACCCATAGAGCTATTAGGCCAAGCAGGCTGAAAGATGAGCATCCCCACTGCCACAAAAAGAGTTAAAAATGCATGCTATTAGCCTGGGAGCCAAACACCTGAGGAAACTATATCCTAAGCAGGTGGCACAACTGAGGGATACACCCACCTGGAACTAAGAGAATAGGACAGAGCAAAGATAGTCTGCGTGGAGGAAACCTACTTCTTGATCCTTGGAAGAAAGAAATACAGTTCTGTTTCTGTGATCATGATGGACCTGAGGAAAGCAGTATCTTGATTTGGCTATCTTGTCAAGGGCAAGTGAATTGAGAGGCTTTGTTGAATTCTGTTCCTCTGAAAGGAACTTCCCTTTCCACCCCACATCCTGGTTTACGATGGACTTTGTCCCTGTTGCTAGGAATTAAAAGACCTTTTGTGCCTGGAAAGGGGGTGAGCTGCCAGTACTGTACAGTACCCAAAGAAAGATGCTAGCCCAAGAACAGGTGACAAATATCAGATCGACAAACTAAACACAAAGTGATTGTTGTCAGAGACTGTCCACAAGCCAAGATCATCCTGGCACCACACAGGAACAAAGGATACAAATTACATGACTTCAGCCAGTAAGTAATTCTCTTTGTCAAGGACCCTTGCATTGCCCATTGCACATCCCTTCCAAACTTTGTAGGAAATAAGCCTGCATCTACAAACATTCTGACAGACTAGGAAGCCCTAATGCACTAATAATCTTACAGTGACAGATAACATCTGTGTATATGTTTGCGGAGGAGAGAAGGAAATATGTAAGCATGTAGCCAAGCACCTGGGAAAGAGGGCTGAACTGAGCTAGTATAGACTGAACCCTTTGAGCTGACTCTTCATTCATACTTTGTTGCGAGAAACACACATTTGGAATGAGAAATTTTCTGCCCAGACTAGCAAGGTTAAAAATGAGCAACCTCCTGACCTGAAATTTAACACAACCAGCTCAGTCTAACTGTTTTGTAGTATTTGAATGGTGATGAAGTGGGGGATACAAAGTCCACCTCAGACCACTTCTTAGATGCAGTTAAGATGTAAACGACAAGGCTCTGAAAGATGGCAATCCCAAAGAACGCAACTTTCCTCCTCTATGCACCCTCCACATGCCTTCAGACTCTTGCTGTAACAACCTGATATACCTCTAGCTAAGTGTGTGTTTTGTACTCTGCTGCCAGATCAGAGCACCTTCAGACTTAATCCCATAGACCGTTTTCACTGCTCCTCATCTTGTGGCTCTGACTTTCAATAGCCTCTTCTCAGCCCTATATAACAGCTCTGTGCATTTAAACAGGTGTCAGAGGTGCTGCTTAATTCAGTTCCAGTTTGCCCTGTAGAGAAGACTCTGCAGGAAAAACAGATTTTCTTCAACCCATGCTTCTAGCTACCATTTCCAGAATTTCTTCTGCTACTCTTAGGGACTAAGCTCAGTTTTAGCACTCCAAATGACAAAAACAGCACTATGCACGTAGAATTACATCAGTGTTGTATTTGTCTTTAGGACACACAGCCAGAGCCATAGAGAAACTACTGCACATTAAGCAAATAAACTTACCTGCTCCCAACATAACTGAGGGGTTACTGGTGTTTGTACAGCTTGTAATGGCAGCAATCACTACTGAACCATGGCCAAGCTCAAAGTCACAGCCCTCAAAATCAAATTTGACTGTGCTGTTGTGTCGGTCTGGGGCAATTTGGAATCCCTTGAATCCTTGCTGTAAGATGAGAAAGCAAGAACCAAAAGGATGTGGTTAATATAAATACTTCGAGTACAAATGAGTATAGGCTGGGAATTCCACGAATGAGAAGTATCTGTCAGTCACATCCTTGCTTGCACTTTTAGGTCTGGTGGTGAAGGCTTGCATCTCTGGTCAGTTGAAGTGGTGGACAAACATTATTTTTCTGGGGTCTATCCTATTATCTGTTTACTGGTAAAAAAGGCAGCCTTTGCAGCAAAATGTATTTGTGTTTTCTTCCTGCATGAATATATCCTTCTTCAGATTGCTCAGATGCTTCTTGCTCCCATATGCTACAGATTCCTGACCACATATAGTCTTGTTACACAATCTAGTCCTGAGATTTTAGCCATAACACATAAAATATTTAAGCTGTGAATATCAAACAGCTCAGACATACTAAGAGCTGACTTGAGAGGCAAAAGCCTGGCAGTTCAAAAAAAACAAGAGGCAAGAAGGCACTGTTCACACCATGAAAAATTACACTTAGAGATCTGAAAGCATAAGGTCATTTAATGGAGTCTGGAACAGGTAACAGAATAAGAATTACTGGGAATTGCTGTAGTTTAAGTTTCTTGATTTACATCACTAGAGTTCTGTACTGCCTTTAACAAGGGCGGTTACCATATCAGATAAAGTTTCAAACTGATTTTGGAAACTTTAGTGTCTGGGCATATTAATTCAAATTAAAGTCTTGCTCTTCTTTCAATGACCATTTTTGATTGGATGATGTAGAGAGAAGTCTTTTTTTCCCTGTCTTTATCACCGACATCAAAGAGTCATGGAGACACATGCAGTTCTAATCTGCTCAATGTACTCGGTACTGAATGCAAAACTACATTGTGGAGCTCAGGGTATAACCTGCTTGGAAAGCTGAAGAGCTAGGTAGTTAGCACAGAGGTCAGTGCAGTAGCTACTTAGGCCACTATAGTAACTAAACCCATTGTGGCTAGTTCAGAAATCCCTAGTGTATGTCAAAACCATGTTAGGCCTAAGACTGATCTAAAATCAGAAAAAACTACTAGTTCAACAGGACACGAACACCTTCATGTGAGAGAAGCATCACCCCAATTTTAAACTACCCATTGTTGATGTCATCTTCTAAACTGAAGTCGAACATCCTCATTTACTTTTCAATAGGCAAACAAACAACACACAAGTTAACCTCAGAATGTAGTTTCTGAACACTAGACAACTTTTAGAAGCATGCATTAGTTTGTATGCCCAAACGTTCCTGGTCCCTACCTTGGCTCCCAGACAAGTCTCAAAGTCCTTCTTCATATCTGACACAGCAACTTTGTCCTGAGGTCTTTTTGGTCCACTGCAGCAAGGCACAACAGTATGGAGATCCAACTCAACAACCTATTAAATAAGAGGAACAGAGAGTGGTTCACCACTGCATGACAAGTTGAAGCCAGTTAAGCCATAGATATGCCTACCTCTGCTGCTGAACCAAGGCTAAGCCTGCACATCTTTACATTTGTTTGCAGAAATTACCAAAGACATGTGAGAAGGGAAATAGCAGAAGAAAAGGAACAGTTCCACTTTTACACCTGCCAGTTCCCAGGTATGGCTCTCAAAAGTACCCCAGTTATTGAAAACCCAATGTGTGACTAAAACATCTAAACAATATAGATGATTTTGAGAATTATGTCCTTTCACATGTTAACAGCAGGGTCCTCTTCAGAAAACAATGATGTGAAGAAATCCTGGTCCTGGCATAAACCAAAGCAGAGTATTCATCTTGGCCTTGGGGAAAATGTTCAGTCTATTATGAAACAGAGATTATAATATTTTCCTACTCCTCACCCATGTTTCAATTTTGTTTTTATAGTGTGCTGCATCTTTCCGTATTTACTAAGGCTTTTGAATAATCATGTAAACCTGAACATAAGTTACGAGATAAATTCTTACTGTAGAGAAACCCAAGAATATTCTTGAGTTTCCTGGACACAGAGTAAGATCTTGATTTTCTTGCATGGAAAACAGCTTGTGTCGTCTGCAGTTATCACACAGAGCCTCTGAGTGTCCTGATTCACACTATAAAGTAAGTTGCTGAACAGAATAAGGGTAAAACTGGGACAAGGCTTACACAGACAACATCCACACTATCTTCATACTTGTGTTTGAGTCTGGACTGGACTTCTCAAAACTACATGGATCAAACTGCAGCATCTGCACCAGTTAGAGCTCAGTTGAGAGCCAATCTATACCTATGCCCAAGTTTTCACACCTGGAAAGCCAGCTGACTCATTCCTGAGCCCTAAGTTAAGACAGCTGTGTGGACCAAGCCAAAGGAAAAGGAGTCCCTTGACTATTTCTTAGTTTCTATGAAAAACAGACAATTGTCACATTAAAATAGGGCAGGTCATAAAGCAAGGAGCCAGAAGACAGAGTAGTTTCTAACCTGTGTGAAGTCCGGATCCTGAGAGGAGTTCTTGAAATCTCTTAGCATTCCCGCAGCCTCAAGATACTTTTTTGTGCGCATAACCTTCTCTTTATCACGGCCTAAGGTGAAAGCCAGGTATAGCAAAAACAAAATGCAAATGAAACGGAGGAACTACTATGTGACAGAAAAAGAAATATGCATATCAGGCTATTTCACTGTTCACACTGTACATTGCACTACAAGACCCTTTCAGCACAAATATTAGAGACTCACTAGAAACAAAGCGATTGAGCAGACTTAGTGGCTTTTGCAGAACAAAAACTTAGGTTCCTGCTTCTGTCATCTGGACAAGCCAGGTTTAGGCAGGGCTAAGCAGACAGCTGCAAAACTCTAAAATTCAGCTCTTCCTACACATGGAACCTAAGAGCAAGAAACAGCCTGAATAAGCAAGTATGGATTAAAAAAAGCATTCAAGCTCAGAAGGCTCCACCTGATTCAACCCCATTGCTGACTACACCATCTAGACTTGGAGTCCTTGCTTTCAATTACACCCTTAACTTGTGGTCTCTTCTTATACTCACCAGTTTGTATCAGGTACCCAATGCTAATATCATCCACTGGGAAATAGGCAGCTGTTGCTCCATACTCTGGACACATATTGGCAATGGTGGCTCGATCAGCAATTGACAGCTGGGCTACACCAGGACCAAAAAACTCCACAAATTTACCCACGACTCCAACTTGGCGAAGGTGCTGTTATAAAAATACAGTGCCTGTGTCATTGCTAGGTGTCAAATGGCCTGAGCATGTATGCTATGAAATCCAGCTTTTGACTTCAGAGAAACCTTTTTTGATTTCTATAGCCATTTGAAACCAGGAAGCTTTGGTAAACTAAGTCACAAAGATGAGGACACAAAGATGTAAAGTTTCAATAATAAGGTAAAACACAGGGATGTATTTCTTCTAAACTTGCTCTCCCTCTCATTTAAACAAGAATCTATTTTAGAACAACTGTATTTTTCTCAACACAACGTTCTCTGGAGAGGAGAACAGTGTGGAGTCTTTAGCCAGCAGACCCAGGAAGATAGGGAAACAGGAAGAACCAACTGCACAAGTACATGAATCAAACTGTAAACGACTGAACACACACAGCGTCTGGATGAACTCATAACAAAGCATTGGCTTTCCCCCTTTAGAGGTTCTCTCCAGAAATAGCATCCCATGATGAACATGTGTACCAGATTTCTGACCTCCAACAACATAGTGCTGACACAGTAATACTCTTAATTCAGTCACAAGCCACAGAGTGAACAAACATATTATGAACATATGACACGTGAGCCAAACACTTGCAGATCAAAGAAATCAGACTGCAGTGCTTACTGTCTGTTTTCAGGTTTTATATTGCCTTATTTCAAGTGGGGACTTCAAGAAAGAAAGTCATCGTGTTTCTTTTGAGGCACTAGAGAAAAAAAATCCTTTTACAAGCTCTATTGTTCCAAAACATGCCTGCACATAAGGATTTGAACGGGCCATGAGCTATCAGCTCTCTATTCTATTTTGTCTGGCTTCTGGGAAACAGATTGGCCTGGCAAATATGCAGTTGTCCTAGGGCAGCTGATGCCAACCCACACAGAGCAATAAAAATGTCCAAAATGACTACATGGAAGTACACACAGGGCTCCAAAGCATGCAGTACAGTGGCTCTGTCCTACAGAACATGCATAGCTTCCAGCAGTAACGGCAAAAGAGCAGACATGTTCATTACCTTGGTAATGGTGAGCACAATGTCAGTGGATGTTACCAGTGGCTGAGGGTTTCCTAGCAGCTTATAGCCAACCACTTCAGGAAGTACCATGCTGATCGGCTGGCCCAACATCACTGCTTCTGCTTCAATGCCACCTACACCTGTACGCAACGAGAGTATACAATCCAACTATTCAGAGAGATAGTAATGTGTCAAAGACAAACCCATGAAGTACAGCTGACTGATGATTACTCGATTTAAGGTGTGAAAGGGGAGAGAACACAGACAGCGAGAGGACTTAGCCTTCTGCTAAGAACTGCTCCTCATCTTGCTTCAGTTTCTGCAAGGCTGGGCTTTTTAATTTCTTTTCATTTCATACTTTCATCCTTGTTCCTTAGCCATTCGATAGGATATTAGGTAAACCTAAGTAACTTACTCTGAGGATGCTTCGCTTTTACAATAACAGATGTAAAAGTTTTATTTAATGACTTAAACATGCCATGCATAAACAAAGAACGACAGACAAGGATGACATTGAACTTGGTGTGCTGTGAGTGAAATGTATGCAGACCATGACTATTGGTCACCAAACAAAAACTTAAAAGTTATTTTGAAGGAAGGAAAGATTATTGGAGTAGAGAGTATAGACTGTTCTAAAGAATACTTACAGAAAAGCTACTTGTTAAGACAGAAATATCTTCCTTACATCTATTATGTTTCAACAGGGCTTCAGCCTGTGCAGGTGGGAACCTTTGTGTAAGCACACCTTCAGTATTAGAGAAATGCAATTTAAGTGACTACTTCATTTTGCTAATTTAATAAGGTAAAGTATCAAGATGTCACAGCCATATGCAATCTGAAAAACCCATGGTGTTTACTAGCAATTTGGCGTTAGGCAGCAGTTTTATAACCTTTTGCCTGTAGAAATTCCCTTTCATGTTTATCTTCCACTTTCAAACCTCTTTCTACCTTTTGTTTAGCTTAACAAATACTGAGCTAGAATAAATTGCCTGCAGTAGTTGCTTATGTATGCGAAACCACCTGTTGCTACCATGTGGGGCATGACTGCAAATACTTTCATTTCATACCTATTTAGTCAATAATTTAAACATTGCAGTTTGCCACTACAAGCAAAAAAGGTATTATTTTTATTTATTTCTGTAACACATACTCTGCAGACTACTGGTATTAGAACATACTTCATAGTGCTTTTTCACAATGGCCCCTCTGGCCATATCTAACTCACTAGATTCACTTTCAGCATCTGCAATCTAATAGAGCATTTGCAGTACTTTTTGATAAGGCAACACCTTGAAAGCAGCTGAGTGACTAAGGAATATATGAATGTTCAGTGATGCTTAAACTCCCTTGCCTTGCCAAATGACTAGGATGCTTCCAGAACACTTATTTAATATTTTCCTTGGCTGCTTCCTTGTGATTTAAATTCAGAATACAAAACATACAAAAGAAAAAAAAAAACAACAACTCATGCACCAGAAATCATCTGAGGCTGTTATCAGAACAGGGAGCTTAGTTAAAAAGTCTTAACTGTAAGAGACCTTATCAGGTTCCTTGAATTTGGGGTTAGTCTGCATACTGTGTCTGGCTGGCAGGAAGATAACTTTTCTTTACAGCAGCCCATATAGTGCCATGTTTAGATTTGTGACCAAACCAGTGTTGATAACCCACCAATACTTTATTGCTGAGCAGTGCTTACATAGTGTCAAGGTCTTTTCTGTTCCTCACTCTGACCCTCAGCAAGTAAGCTGGGGCAGACAAGACACTGGAAGGGGACACAGCCAGGACTGCTGGCCCACACTGAACAAAGAGATATTCCATGCCCTATTACATCATGCTCAGCATTAAAACTGGGAGGCGCAGGGTGGCGGGAATTTTTCCAAAATAGCCATTGCCAAGGTCTGACTGATTGTCTTTGCATCACTTGCATTCGTTTCCTACCCCCACCCTGCCCCTTCCCTTATTGAACTGTCTTTGTCTCGACCCATGCATTCTTTCTTGCATTTTCCCTTCCAATTCTCTTCCCCCATCCTGCTGGCAGGAGGAATGAGTGAGTTACTAGGTAGGGGCTAACCTACCAGCGAGGGTAAACTCACCGGAGTGTGAAACACAGCTTAGTCAGCCAACAGACTATTCACGATATGCTACTGCACATACCCCAGCCAAGCACTCCCAAACCATCTATCATGGTGGTGTGCGAGTCAGTGCCCACCACACTGTCTGGATAGTAGTAGCCGTCCTGATCCATCACCACTCTTGCCAAATACTCCAAGTTCACTTGGTGAATGATCCCAGAGCCTGGTGGAATAATCCTCATGTTTTTAAAAGCCTGAGAGCCCCACTGAAACAGAAGGAATTGGAGTGAAACATTTTCAGTGCGTGTGAGCACTGGAAGAACTTTTGCTCATTGCACTTTTCTCCATGCAAATAGGATTAACTCTTTCGGTACCTTTAAGAATTCAAACCTTTCTTTGTTCCTTTCAAATTCCAGGTCCTGATTTTTTTGCAAGCTGTCTGGTCTGTAAGTGAAAATAATCAGCTGTAAGAACAGAAAGTATCCACCTGAAGTTTATGTCTGATCAGATATACCCAAAGGTTGAAAGAAAACAAGAGTTACTAGCTAATGTTAATGCGGATCACTATCATCTTTTTAATCTCACTGCAGCTGTGAACTGCAGGCAACCAATGAGAAAGATTTGAGAAATCTTAAGAGATAACACCTGAAGTCTGGTTCAAATGTGAGTGCTAATCTGCGTATTATATATGTGGCAGGCCTAAAACTTGTAGCGTGGCAAAAGCTACACTACATGTTAGAGCAATGTTGTCAACACCTAAATCAGAAGCAATCAAAAAAGCAGTAAAGGGAACTGAAACACAACTGCCCTGCAACCTCAGTTAAAAAGAGGTTATCACTGATGATACAGTGCTGCCTGAAGCCTCTGTGTTTCAAAGCAGACAGAACTAACAAACTTTTCTCTTGAATCAGCTGCATAACTTAGGCCTGAAGAGTTTGAAAGAACTGAAGCCTAGGGCTGGCCAATGTTCTCCCCATATATACATAAGCCTAACAAAAATAAAATAAGGCTGTGACAAAAAGTAATTATTAGCAAAAAATTATCTAAATGAAGTCCCAGATACTACTGATAACATAAAATCAATGTTATTAAAGTGATACAGAAAAAGAATAATAAAAGTTGATTTTGTCCTATGGTAAAGATGAAATCATATCTTGTTCACAAAGAAATATACTGTTTCCCAAAGATCTTAAAAAATTATATGCTGCAAATTAAAAAGATAAAAGGTTAGGTTCTAGTTTAATAGATTAGTGCTAGAACACCTACTACCCCAGAGATCAGTCTTTAGATGATTATTTCTAATTTTGCATCTGTTTCTAAACTCCTTAGTGTTACGTTAAGATTAAGAATAGATACAGCATCTCTAGAAAAAAAAAAAGTTAAAGGGAGTTCATTTTTGACAGTAAAAATTTTTTGGCCCTTTCCCCCACTGCCAACTATGAAATAGTATCAGTGAGAATTTGTATCCTTACTAGCCTACATTTTAAAAAAAAGTGGGAAAAAAGTTCCATTTGAAAACTGTCTGGCAACATTCTTCTTTGAAGCAGGCTTTGCAATACATTTCTGCTCAGAAGTTCAGTATTTTTATTCTAAAGAAGCCTCTAAATATTGGCACTGAGCAAGTCCTCTTTATGTTCTTTAATTTACACCTTCTAGGAATTTTCTTCTTTGCAATGCTATAACTTTAGTGGCCCACCTCATAACTATCTCCTATAGAGGACAATAAATACACAGAGTATTTTAGCATGCAGGTAACTGCACACGAAAACACTTCAGGAGTTTGGAAGATTGAAGGAAACTCCTGAGAAACATGTAGTTGCAGGATCTGTTTGGAAGAGTAGTTCAGTAGGCCCATGTTTAGATACTATGGAGGGTAGAAGGACCCCTATGCAGAGGTCTTGTATTTCACTGTGAGTCTAGTGAGTGCTTGTCTTTTTGTAGCATGCTGAGGATCAAATAGCATTATGTTTCTTTCTTGTACTTGTAGGGGCCACATTAACCAATGTCTTGTGCTCTTCTGCGTGGAGGCACTGAACTAGCAAACAGTTCCTTAGAGCTGGGCTAGGGCAGCTCAGGTCCATTCTTATATAAATGAGGAAGAAAGAAGACATCCCCGCTTGCCTTCTCCAAAAAACCCTTTGGGGTCAAAAAAAGTGCATGTGGAAAAAAGCTATTTCTGAGCAACTAATAATAATGCAGTATTATTATGGAAAATTATGATCACTGCAGGTCTGGGCTGAGCCTGTTTCTATTAACATTTAGTCCAGGCTTGTGTTGCTGAGAGATGCATCACAGAAAAAACAAAATTCTCCCATCTAATTCACAGCAGCTGATACAACGGTCTAACTTACTAGGATGTTATAGTCCAAATGCTAAGAATATCACCAATGGAACTACCTTTATTATCAGTAACTGGATCCAGCTTCCTTACTACCATTGAGAAGTAAGAGTTATGTTTTATCCTTACCGCCTGTTAAAATCAACCTGGATAGAGTGATCTATCACTAGATCAGCAGGGCAGATAGGATTGATTTTTTCAGGGTCCCCACCAAGTTTTTTCACAGCATCACGCATTGCAGCAAAGTCAACCACAGCAGGTACCCCACTAAAACAGAAGAGAAATAGGCAAGGTGAAACAATTTGGAAAAGAAAAAAACCAACAAAACAAACACAGCCGAGATCCTGAAATGCAGAAAAGACACCTACTGTTCCATACAAAGCAAACCGCAGCCTTACCCTGAGTCTGGGGATCATTACTCTGTGGCAGAGATAGTACCCTTGGGAAGACAAAGTCAGAAGAGCAAAAGGGACAGAACTGTATCTATATCCTGAGCACTGTAAGAATGAAAAACTAAAACCAAAATTAATCAAGTAACAGAAGCAGTTGAACATGCTTGGCTGGGAATCTGGAAACTTAGTCCTAGTCAGCATTCCTTTGGGACCTTGAACTGGTTTCTCTTTTGCTCTGTTCCTCTCTCTCCTCCCCAGTCTGTTTAAAAAAGAGAGGGGGAGGGGGAAAATGACAATGTCCTTTCTTTGATTCATTGCTATGTTTATTTAGCTGATTTTAAGGCAAGGGTTATCTCTTCCAAGTTTTGCGAAACACAGGAGAATCTTCCCCATAATTAGTGCTGTTTGGGACCTTCCACACTTCAAGTGAAACTGGCAGAGCAGGGCATCAGATTTCTTAAATTGCAAACGACATGACTGCAAAACACCTTTGCAGAATAACTGTATTTTCAGAAGTCGATTTAACTGCCCTGGCAGATCACTGGACAAACATGAAAGGCAGAAATAAGGTGTACCATTCATCTTTACTAACAAATTCTTCTACTTACCACTGACAAAAGACCTTATATCACAAACTACATTCAAACAGCACATTTTCAGGCTATAGGTCAATATTCACATTTCTGCCTTCTCACATACCTTGTGACAATCCTTCAAACCCTTGAACTCCAAGTGACTCAGAAAAAAGTTAACAGGTCTTTTTCTCTATGTTTGTATGTCTCATTCATCCAAAATGATTTTTAAATCCCTAAATTAAGCCTTCCATCCTCTACTTCCAACCCAAGTTTAGTCATAAGCAAACAAGTAGTAGTAACCAGTAGTTCTGGCACTTGTCCTGGTTTTGGCTGGCATAGTTAATTTTCTTCGTAGTAGCTAGTATGGGGCTATGTTTTGGGTTTGTGCTGAAAAGAGTGTTGATACTGCTGAGATGTTTTAGTTGTTGTTCGGTAGCGCTTACACTAGTCGAGGACTTTTTCAGCTCCCCATGCTCTGCCAGGTGCACAAGAAGCCGGGAGGGGACACAGCTGGGACAGCTGACCCCAACTGACCAAAGGGATATCCCACACCATATGACATCATGCTCAGCATATAAAGCTGGGGGAGGAAGAGGAAAGGAGGGACATTTGGAGTGACAGCATTTGTCTTCCCAAGTCACCGCTATGCTTGATGGAGCCCTGCTTCCCTGGAGATGGCTGAACACCTGCCTGCCCATGGGAAGTGGTGAATGAATTCCTTGTTCTGCTTTGCTTGTGCATGCAGCTTTTGCTTTACCTGTTAAATTGTCTTTATCTCAACCCATGAGCTTACTCACTTTTACTCTTCTGATTCTCTCCCCCATCCCACCAGGGGGGAGTGAGTGAGCAGCTGTGTGGGGCTTGGGTGCTGACTGGGGCTAAACCACAACAGTCCTTTTTGGTGCCCAGCATGGGGCTTGACAGGTTTGAGATAATGACAGATTTGATTGGAATGTGCTAGATTGAATTTATAGCTGTTATTACTGTTTAGCTATTAATCAGCAGGCTTCTGTGCTTGCTATGGGGCTTGTCTGCCTTACTGTATGCTGAAGTCTAGTGCTCGTTAGTGGCTGCTTTTTGCTTTCAGTGCTTGCTGTACTGCTGGACATCTTACTCTGCTGTGCCTGGGGACATTTTGATAACAGCAGTGGCCAGGCGCCTGGGCTGGCAGGTGGCCAGGGCATCGCTGCTGTTTCTGCGCTGCTGTAGTGGACAGGCTGGAACTCCAGTGTCAACTTGAGTCAAAGGGACTGTGACATGTGGATAAGTCCCCGTGGAAGCAGGACACCTGGAAGCGTCTGTGGTCGTGGATAAGTCCACACCAGAGCAGGTATATCTCAAAGCATCTGCAGCTGTAGTTATGTTAGTGCTGCAGCAGGTACACCTTGAAGCAGCAGGTACACCTTGAAGCATCAGTGGCTGTGCATGAAGTCATGCTGGAGCACCTCAAAGCGTGTGGCCATAGGTAAGCCTACAACAGAGCAGGTTTACTTCTGGAGGGACTGCAGCCGTGGGCAAGGCCATGTTGGAGCAGGTTCACTTCTGAAAGGACTGTGGCTGTGGGTAAGGCCATACTGGAGCAGGTACATCTCTGAAGGCCCATGGAGAAGGCCACGCTGGAACAGGCGCACCTCAAAGCGACTGTGGCTGTGGATAAGTCTATGCCACAGCAGGTGTACCCCTGGAGAGACTGTGGCTCATAGATAAGGCTCCACTTGGAGCAGGTACTCCCCTAAGGGACTGCAGTCTGTGGATAAGTCCAAGCCAGAGCAGGGGCAAGGGGAGGAGTTCATTACAACATTAAACCTGATGGTCTGGTCCACAGGGACCAGGAAGTAGAGACTGTAATGGAAATACCTTTAAATTGTTGTAACCTGAGATTTGAGTTACATATTACGGGAATTGCTATAGCAGGAACCCCTTGTTGCTAGCCAGGCTAGGAGCAAGGGGAGGAGCTCATTGCAATGTTAAAACCTATAATCTGGCCCAAAGGGGCCAGGGTGGAGATTGTAATGGTTCTATCTTTAAATTTTGTAACTTGTGATTTGAGTTGCACGTTATAGGAATTACTACAGCAGGAACCACCTGAACCAGTGAGGACAAGCCTTAGAAGAAATAGTGCAAGTGCAGCAGTGACTCGACCTGAGCTGGCTTTGGTGCCCAGTAACTCCACGCAACACACCACCTCTCATGTCCTGAGTGACCACCAGAACAGATGGAGCCCAAAGTCAGGGACTGAATGAACTCAGTGGACATTTATGGACATTTTAAAGATATTTTACAGGGGTGTTACATAGACTAAGGGAATGATATATGTGTATTATATCAAAGGATGGGAAGAGGGGTGGTGGTTAATGGGTTGTATTGGATAGTGTGGGACCTGAGCATGATGTAAATGGTATGGAATAAGGGGTAGATACTGTCCTAGTTTCAGCTGGGATAGAGTTCATTTTCTTCGTAGTAGCTAGTATGGGGCTATGTTTTGGGTTTGTGCTGAAAAGAGTGTTGATACTGCTGAGATGTTTTAGTTGTTGTTCGGTAGCGCTTACACTAGTCGAGGACTTTTTCAGCTCCCCATGCTCTGCCAGGTGCACAAGAAGCCGGGAGGGGACACAGCTGGGACAGCTGACCCCAACTGACCAAAGGGATATCCCACACCATATGACATCATGCTCAGCATATAAAGCTGGGGGAGGAAGAGGAAGGGAGGGACATTTGGAGTGACAGCATTTGTCTTCCCAAGTCACCACTATGCTTGATGGAGCCCTGCTTCCCTGGAGATGGCTGAACACCTGCCTGCCCATGGGAAGTGGTGAATGAATTCCTTGTTCTGCTTTGCTTATGTAAAGGCTTTTGCATTACCTGTTAAATTGTCTCTTCTCAACCCATGAGTTTCCTCACTATTACTCTTCTGATTCTCTCCCCCATCCCACCAGGGGGGAGTGAGTGAGC
Organism: Morus bassanus; assembly: GCA_031468815.1. Classification (NCBI taxonomy): domain Eukaryota; kingdom Metazoa; phylum Chordata; class Aves; order Suliformes; family Sulidae; genus Morus; species Morus bassanus. The sequence continues at coordinate 17,792,059 of CM062600.1, read as the reverse complement.
AGCTGTGTGGGGCTTGGCTGTTGACTGGGGCTAAACCATGACACACTTCAAAACCTATCTTACCTAATAGATCAGACACATTTCCATATTTATTTTAACAAAGCTTCTGGTGCGTCTCAGCTTCCTCAGAGGTATGTACTACCATGCCATTTTTCAATCAGTTTGGCAATACCTGTTGCATACCAGCCTATCTGATTTTGCTGGCTGCTAAGACAAAAAGAGCTGTGTGTCATGTGCTCGTAAGGATCTGGCATCATTCAGTAACCTACTGTTACTGCAGTATGTTTCTGCAATGTTTCTGCAAGAACAGCCCAAAGCAGTGAGGGTTTATGGTTTCAACTCTGATTATAAGGAAGCTATTACAATTTTTAAAATATATCAGAAACAATGCAAGAAGAAGAGGGAAGGCTTTGTAATTCCCCCAGAATATTACCTTGGAAATTCTGAGTCTTTACAAAAACAAACAGACAAAAGGGTCCACATTATCTAACCTTGACATGATTTACTGATATCGTTCAGCAGTTTGAAGCAGGTTCTTGTCCTAGGATATGCATATTCCAAGGAAAATAGCAAATCCTATGTTATGCTACCTAAGTGGATTTCAGGGAGGGAAAGGTTGGGAGGAAGGGAGTGGAAGATTTGTTTTGCCAGCTTGCAAATGTTATACAATTGAAAAGGAACAGACATAGCATCCATCTACAGTCTTAGAAGAACTCAGGATAATTACAGAATAATCAGGTCTAAGAAGTTCGATAATTCTAATCCAGGACATGTGAATGTAATTGTTGTATGGCTTCTGGAAAGTTGCCAAAGCTGCCTTTTCCAAAAGGTCCCACTCAGGAGCCTGTTGAACAGCTCATTTTTCATGAATGCAGCTGCTCTGCAGACTTACAGGCAAATTTTTAAAACTCAGCAGGAGAGTAGGGGGCAAGAAAGAAGTGCAGTAACAAAGGGAACAATATTTACTTGAAAGTTTGGCTTCCTCTGTACTCCAGCTTTTTAAAAAGTTAACAACAGCCAGCGGGTAAAAAAATAGCTAGGAAATCAGCACTTTTTTCGATTGAGGCTTTGCTAATTTTTCCTAGCATCTGTTGGAGTTGAGCTGTACTGGGTCTTTAGCACCTGGCCAACCTTTAGGAAAATGCAAAACAGAAGGTATGACAGCTAAGATCCTTTACTGTTCTGAGAAACAAAATCAGCTGGCAGCATAGAATCATAGAATGGTTTGTGTTGGAAGGGATGTTAAAGATCATCTAGTCCAGCCCCTGCTCCAGTAAGCAGGGACATCTTCAACTAGATCAGGTTGCTCAGAGCCCCGTCCAACCTGGCCTTGAACACTTCCAGAGATGGGGCATCCACAACTTCTCTGGGCAGCCTGTTCCAGTGCCTCACCACCCTCACAGGGAAGAATTTCTTCCTTATATCTAATCTAAATCTACCCTCTTCCAGTTTAAAGCCATTACCCCTTGTCCTATCACTACATGCCCCGGTAAAAAGTTTTTCTCTAGCTTTCTTGTAGGCCCTCCTTCAGGTATTCGAAGGTTGCTATATGGTGTCCCCGGAGCTTTCTGTTCTTCAGGCTGAACAACCCCATGGTAAGCACAGGGCTTACCACGGACAAACTAACTCTCTTACAAAGGCGGAGGACAAACATACAAAGGGCAGTGGACTTGCAAGTCAAATGCTGTATTAAAAACAGTTAGCTACTGTTCCACCTGAAAATTGACTTTCCGCATCAACTAGGGATGATTAAATGCTGATGCATGGGGACTAATCATACCACAATAACAAGGCCCAGTTTTCAGAGTCCATTAGGTAGAAATTTCAATTCACATTTCTGGGAAAAAGTAGACATTCATTTTTTCAATAGCAGAGAAAGCTTTAAAAATATATTTGGAATAATATTGACTTGGACAAGAAAATAATGATGTGGGTTACAAAATGAGAACTGAAAAGGGTAGAAAATTGAAAGCAAGTGACCCTGGTGGGGGGGGACAGACAGGACGACACCACCACACACCCCCCCAACAACAACGATGAAACCTCTAAACTCTGAATTCCCTCGTTTGGATGCAATTTATCCATCCAATTTTCTTCCCCTCTGTTTTGAAGGGTTTCATAAAGATATTTATTTCTCTATCCCAGAAGCACTTCATTTAATGCTTTTGTCATGAGTGTTTGCCTCTCCAAGTGTTGTCTGTAGCGTGACATCCAGTAAAGCTGAAAAAGGTCTTTCCAAACATTTCACTGTTATTCTTTCCCCCAGCTCACCCCTCCACCCCAAGCTGACCATTGCTGCACTTTCAAGAGCCCCTCTTCCTAGCTTTGGAGAGCATCAGACTCACGTGAAGTCTTGCAGAATAACTCTTGCAGGTTTAAACGGCACTTCAACATTCTTGTGTTGTACCACTTTCCAGTTGAGAATATTCTCAACATCTCCCTTCTTCACTAGGAACTCATCACAGTTACGGATTGCTGCTTCCAAGAGGACTCGAATAGAAAACGGCAAGCGTTCTGCATGGGTAAGAGGCAAGAAACAAATTCAGTTTTTACCTTGGGACATATGTCAGCAAGTGCAGAGTTCCACACCTGGGGCAGACAGGTCCTCAAGTGCTGTCCCCATATTCTCACAAGGCTTTATCCCAGATTATCAGACACCCTTTTCTAGCCTCCAGCTTTGTCACGAGGTCAGCGCTAACTGACCTGTTCCACTCAATTCTTTGAGCAGATTTATTATCTCAGTCCCTGTGAGACAGTAGGCATCTTTGCTGAAAGGACTCTTTTCCACAGCTCTTCCATCCTCCACAGAAGTAGCACTCTGAAAACATGCTGTGCTCACCCTGTTTCTCTGCAGTTTCTCCTCACTCTTGCCACTGAACAGAGTCATATAAATGCAACAGAAAAACATAATTTTCTACCGACATGTTGGAAAGCATAGCTTTAGTGGTGTAGGCAGTCGTCTCTTCTCCAGAGATGGAGAATGAAACTGAACGGCAGTAAGACTGTGCATCTGCTAATCTTATTTTACTTCAAGATAGAAATACTTACAGAAGATGATGCAAAATATTATTAGAGCAGTGCTGACAGCTTTACTACAAGCAATAGGTGTGGAGAAAAAAAAAAGTTTCTCTGTCCTTCCTCCCCTGGTCCACTGTAATAATAGCTGTTTGATTTCCTCTCAGAATATTTACATTCAAAAAAACTCTTAAGAAGTTTGTCTCAACTTTCTACACAGGGCCCCCAAGATACAAAAGTCACTTAATCATAGTGAGACGTCATTACTGCCATCATAAAAAAACCCCACAACTATTATTCAGGACACAGTCATCCAGAATCATCTGGGGGGTTTTTTGGCTGTTTTTTGTCATGCTTTGTTGGTGTGGTTTGGGGTTTTTTTAATCTTCTCCCCCACCTCCCTGCCCCATTCCTCTGTTGCTAAGTTATTCCATTTTTCTGCTGGATAGTGAGAATTGCATCCTTTTTTCTTTAGAGAATCTGGAGTTTATCACTCTTGGAATCCTGGAATGGACTGCCTGGTAATACCATACATGTACTTGTCTATTTCTTAAGATTCATCTCTGCTTTTCACACACCAAGTCCAACATTAATTGCTTTCCCATTTACACACTATCTGAGCCTGCAATGGATATGTGTTCCTCCTCTTGCTTCCTGAGTTAATCGCCTGTTTCCTTTTTGAAAGAGGAAAAATATCCAACATAGACAGCTCTAAGCTATAGATACTCACTCTCTAAGTCAGTGGCACAGACTAAGATTTTTACCAGTGCCACATGGAAGATGCCTAGGTACATTCAGGAAGTGTCAGAGGTACTAAAGAAAAAGCCTACTCAGAAAGGATTTTATAGCCACTACTCTTTTAAAGCTGAACAACCTTTCTGGATGATTCAGCCATCTCAGTGTTAGGTCTTCCTGCCTTTCACAGTAACATAGAAGTATATGAGAAAACTTCTGCTCTTAGTTTTGCCTAGTCCTCCTCATCCCCTCATGAAAAACAAGACTGCTGTGTGCACAGCATGTTAAGAAAATAATATTGTGATCTTGCGAGTATTTCTGTAGTTCTACATTTCCAGAATTAAATTTTGCTAAAATTTTGTTTTCAAGAACCATCTTTTGAATTCAGGGTTCTCTCCAGAGACCAAATATCATGCAATGTTGCAATGTCTCTTCAGGTTCTGTTCATCAACGTTAGCAAAATGCTTTCCTTATGTTGTCAACATACCATATCTCACATCTTCCAATTTGCTCAGATTAAAGAACTTCTTCAGAGGTTGTTTAGGGTCCAGTGGCTCTACAATCCATACAAAAGGGTTGCTCATGGTTATGCAAGACCCTTAGTGTCCCTAAAACACAAAAGAAAAATCAAAGCCATTTTCATGACATCTGTCCCACATACAAAGTACATGTCCCACAGCCCCATGATGTATCTGTCCCACATATAAGGCCTGTACTAGACAAAAAGGTACTGCACAGTCTACATTAGTCACACCCTTTCCCCTACAAATCTAACTTGTAACATGCCATCACAGATAAAAGGTCTGCAGGAAGATAAGAGCATTGTGAAAAATATGGATACACCACGTGGTTTACAAAGGAAGTTCAATGTCTGCATATTCTCTTCTTCACGCTGCTTCTAGACAGCCCTTTATGCCTCTATGATCCACGAACCACTACGACAATGTAGTCCCATTTCTTAAGTGGCATTGGTCTAAAGCTAAACAGACAGGCATTTGCACTCAAAATTAAAAACAATTCAATTAAAACAGAAAACACGATAGTTTTACTTGAGCCAGAAAGTGTTACAGACTAAGATTACAAACCCTGACTATCAGAGACACAAGGAACCCTCCTGATTTCAAAAATATTCATTAGGGTTGCCACAAAAAAAAAAAAAACAAAAAACAAAAAACAAAAAAACCCAGACTATATTGCAAACACCATTTTAGTTTGAGATCTTTTATTTTTTGTGGCTATCCCAATGGTTTACTGGATAGAGCACTCCACTGGGACCCAGGGCTTTTTAGGATTCACTTATACAAGTTAAAGTACCCTGAGATATTCCCAATATCAAGGCCAACTAGCACAGAAGGGCCTAAATTCACTCTAGAAACATCTCTCAATCTCCAGAAAATATTAACTGCTTAATGGAATAGTTGCCTTAAGACCTGAACTCTACCCAGGGCTCTTTTGGGAGCACTGGCCTAGGCCAACGCATGCCAAGGAGCAAGCTAACTATTTAACAGTACAGACAGTTTTCTTCCAGTGCCTGGCCACACTCCCAGTCACGATTAACATCATTTTAGGAGAGAGATAATCACAGGCCTGACTTCCAGATCTGTTGCTGTTTTCCCACAACGCTGTTCATTCAAGTAACATCTTCCCTTTTCCCGGTTCTTCAAACAAACAAAAAACCAAACAAAAAAACAAAACAAGCAAACAAAAAGACCAAGGTATGAGATGCACATCCTTTGACAAGCCTTGGAGACTGACGCAAAGGGATGCACAAAGTCCAGTATTTGGTAAAAACAGTTAATACAAGGCCAAAGAGTGAATTAATTTATCTCACCTGTCAGTCTCATTGACTGTTCAGGGAATACTATTATGCGGAATACATTGTGGGGGATTTTTAAAGGATTCCAGCACAAATCACATTTCACATATTTTGAAGACAGCAACCAAGTTAGAGGTTAGATGGAGATGAAGAGATAGCAGAAATGGTGACAAAGGAAGGTCCAGGGTATAGAGCAGCAAGATACTGTACAAGAAAAAAATTTCCAGAATTCTGTCAAACAAAACAATGGAAGTTTCTAGATAAAAACTTGAATGCCCAGGGAAGGCAGAAAGGTAGGCAAATGAACAGACTTCAAACACTCCCCCCTACCAAACATATCACCCCTCACATTCTCATCTACAAGTTATTTTCTGAGATTCCTCTTCCCAGCCTTGCAGATACCCATCCCGTACGCAAGCCCATCAGGTTTTAAGTGTCATCTTCTTTCAACAGCATGAACTTACTCAGCTATTCCTCTTCTAAGCAAACTCTGTGCTTCTACAATTGAGCGTGATCAAAATAAACTGCTTCCTTCCTCCCTTTGCCAGCTATGCTCCTGATGAGCTTTATTTTCTGCCTTCCAAGCTGAGAACTTTATTTTATGCACATCCACTTCTCATGGGAAAGTCTAAGGGTAGCTGAAGACAGAAAACGCTGGGATGTCCCCTGACAGATAAAGCAGAAGATCATTACTTTGATATGACCATAACAAGTCCACTGTACTCAGTTCACATATTCTCATCTAAGCATAAATTGCAGCTGCAACATTTCCCATCCAAGTCAGTGTCTTGGCAAACCACAGCCGCAATTTAAGACGCTATGACACTTTATCTACTTGTCACCATTTCTTTGCCAGATATCACCCCCTCCCCTGAACACAGCTTTTTTAGTTCACAGTGTGAGATACTTCAGTACAGACCTGCTTTCACCAGTCAGTTACACAATATGCCAAACCGTGGGCTGACCAAGGCCTACATACACATTCTTTTCACCTGCCTGGTCACACTGATACAAACAACTCTGTTAAAACCTTGCAAGCCATTTAGAAATCCCCCCAAAGATGTAAAGTATCTAGAAAAAACAGCAACTTGCAGCACTGCTACAGCAAATTTCACAGAGCCAGAGAAGCCTCAGTCATACCAACTACTATTTCCAGACAGTAAATTATAAACCAAGTGGCCACAGCACAGAACTCAAGCTAGTCATGCGCCAAAAAGATGTGAGGGAGCAATACTCTGCAGATCGAGTACGCCAAAATTTTTTAAGTAATCACTGCGATAGATACAGATTAACTTGTGATTGCAGCACACATTATTTATTTATGTTTTGCAGGCACTGAAATGTAAATAGGCAAACAGGCCAGCACGCAGGGGAGCTGACGTCTGTCTGCCCGGCATTGGCGCAGTGCGCAGGGTCACATGCATTGACCATGGCCACTGCCGCATGACCACGGCAAGAGCTGATCACACGTACCAAAGAAAGCACTTGATCTTCTGCCTAACAACCTCAAAACTGTTTGCGTGGAGGTCACATCTGAAATGGGGTTCCATGTACTGACCCTCAGGAAGACAGAAGTACAGATTAAGAGGTTTCTAATGGTAACAGCCACCAGCCACCCACACAAACTGTGCTCATCCTGGCCTTGGAAAACAGCAGCAGCTCTATCCCAAGCTATTACCCTTCTCCAATTATCCAGACACACGTTCTTTAGTGTTTGTGCAATTCTGGACACCGACCCAGGACTCCAGGGGTTTCAGTTGACTGAAATCTATGAAAATGGTTCAACTGGGGAATTAAAAAACAGACAAACAATAACAGACAAACAATAGCTTTATTTTATGCCTCCCTGTGCCTACTAATACAATTCTGTGAACTCTGATAATCTGGCTCATCCTAATGCTGATCATCTTTAAATCTACACTCCCTATTAATACTGTTTTCCACTTACCTTGTTACATCAGTGCAGTTGCTTAGCACTGTGCCACCTAGCTCCATCTCTTATCAGAGTACACCTCAAATTCACCCACAGACCACACATCAGTTCATCACAGAAGGCCTGATTTCTGGCTTTTCTCCCTCCCAGCTCCACTCCTCTCTCCCCCAGAGAAGCAAAAGTGCAGAAGGATTCCAACCATGAATACCAGGAGGGGCAAATTCACTTGGACGAGGTCATAACTTTCCAGATATAAAAAAAGGAAGCTGGCTTTCATGCACGCAACATTCACCCCTCAGAGTAGAGAATGAACCCCTGGCTGTAACAGCTATTCCATACTGTCTGTATCCCCAAGTATGACACAGGAGGGTTCAAATTTCTCTGGCAACACAAGTTTTACACTGTGATACTTGAACAAAGCATTTGCACTAACAAAATCCGAGTACAACATTCCTCACTTCATCTGTACTGAGTGGCTCAGCGAACTCCGCTTTTACCATGAGAGCTCAGATGTTTACTATCAACAAAACATCAGTGCAAAAATACCTACTGGCTGTACTGTGTGTGGGGATCTCTACGGCAGTCTGAAGACCATACCGTCTGATGATCATTACGTAGGAAGTATGCACAAGCCCAAGGGAAAAGGTGTCTGTACCCTCCTCTTTCCTTCTCTTCTCTTAAAATATAATCATCTAAATCAAATACACTCAAAGCATATTAAAGTCTCATGCAGATCTCCACAAAAAGGATTAAAGTATGTAACTTAAAATCACTTTTTTTAAAAAAAAAGAACATTCACATGAGATTTAACCACATGTTGCATGTGTTGATTTCAGATCTTAAGTTGATGTAACTTTTCTGGGCATCCAACAAACACAGTACTAGTCACATCACACCACCTTCTATTGGAAAAGGACTCCGTTCAGTAATTGAAGTATTATTTAAAGCATGTTCTTGATTGACTGTGGGTCCTGGACTCTACTTCAGAGCCCTCTAAAAGCAGCAATGTGACTTGGAACAACTTCAATGAGCTGAAATTTTACTGATATGAATGGAATTGAGAAAGCATCCTGATATATCCTGTAGTTTTGCGCTCGCAGAAGTTATCTCATGCAGACCATAGAGAAGGAGAAGGTGTGCTGTTTACCCTCCCACTACACCTAAGAGAGAATCTGAAGACACCAGAGCTGTTCTAGACATGACTTTAACATACTATTCTGCTCTCTTTAGAGCTGCAGGAGGCCCTGAAGGTGAAAATGAATACAGCTTATCAGGCTAAAAGCAACAATCTCTTTCACACCACTAAAAAAAAAAATAATTACTTTTTTAAAACGTAACTGCTCTTATCTTCATTTGTTGTACCAGATCAATACCAAGGAACAATATTGTTTGGGGGTTTTTTTTTTAGGGATTTTAGGATTTTTAAGTCATCTCTCACTATCCAGAATAAGAAAAAACCTTAGCACATGGAGTACTTTTCTGCTAAAATTCACGCTGATAGTAAATCATGCTCCTTTTGTAGTACATGACATGAGTCTTGACGAAAGACTCCTGGTTAGTAATAATCACATTTATTACAGAAGTGCCTGACAACAAAACAAGGACACAGATTTATTTTGTTTGACCTGCAGAAAGGAAAAAAAAGAAAAAAAGCCTCTGGATGAAACAGCTTCTGTCTAAGCTTCAGGCCATAAGGTAGGAACAGAACAGGCACAGTCATTCAGCATTTTAGGACAGACATATCAATCTCACTCAGGGAAAGGGAACATGTCTCCACCACTGCCTTTTCTATTCCATGTTTGGTTTCTTAGTTCCTGTCTATGTGAGGGTGCCTACTTTATTAACAGGAAAAGTTCATTTTAAGCATCTATTCATAGAACTAAACACCTAGTAGCTTGAGTATAACAGATTTTAAGTAGTAAAAGCTCTTTTTCCTGGAGAGTGGGTAAATTCTCAGCCACCACTGGGAAGCACACACTCAGCAAAGGAGCAGTTTAATCTGAACACTTTACTGGATGCTAGAAATGCTAAAAAATGTTACCCTCAGCCAAAGCAAAGATGGTATTTTATCAGCCATCAAGAAAAGGGGGAAGGCTTAGACTTGCCGCTACTTGCGGGAAATCTGTGAAGAAAATTCCAACTGTGAACTGGGAAAAGAAAAGGACAGGTGAGCTGGCAGGACTGCTATGATAAAGGCCCTCACCTGGTGATAAGGCAGAGGACATAGGGAACACTCATGGCCTTGCCCGGAAAATACAGCATTTTCCACCCATGCTGAGTCTGATCTTACCACCTTCCACTGCAATTATCATCTCTCCTCCTACTCCCCCCCAAGTTATTTCCCTTACTTTCACCCACTCAACTGATTGGCATTGTGAGTGCATGTATGTATGCGTGTGTATCTGTACTTCACTGCCAAGTATGTGACAAGAACATCTAAATAGCAAAAGCAAGTAACTAAAAAATCTAAGGGGAGCTGCAGCAGAGCAGCAGGCCACTGAGTTGTAAATCCATGAAGACAACAGTGAGCATGCATCTTCTGACATTACCAAGAAAATATATATATATATGTCTATATCTACATCTGAACAGCACTTCTTAAACTGAGAGCTATTGCTCAGTTCCCCAGCAGAAAGTAAGTCTCTGCAACTTACATAGTTCTTCTCACGGTTTTACATTCTACTCAGCAACGGGCCTTAATTAAAAATGTTGATGACTACTTCCAGTTTACCTGAGTCATAGATTGCTTAGCCATGAACAAAGATCTCTTAGCAGGTCCAACACGTGGGAACTTCTGTCCTATTGGAATTGCAGCATACTCTGTGTATGCCTGCCTTGCTTGAAAAGCAAGGAAGGAAAATATCCACATTAAGCATGTTGCCAGAAGTCTTCATTTTTGATACAGAAAGGCAACCTCTCCAATATTAATCAGGTGTCTGCAGTAGTAAAACTTTGGTAAGTAAATCCATCCATAATTCAAGTCAGTTTTGAAAAAAAAAATACAGATATTTGTGTGGTAGAAAAAAAAATTAGTTTAAATATCAAGTTGCCTAAGAAAAGTGTTTTTGTTACCCCGGGAAAAAAAAAAAACCCAAAAACCAAACAACACAACAAGAAAACACACACCCCAAACTGACAAAAAACCAAACAAAAAACAAGAAAAAAAAAAAAAAACAACCAACCCCAAATGCCCCCAGCATTTGGATAGAGTCCAATACCACTACTAGAACAAGAACAGCCTTGTTTTATAATGTATCTAGCTATAATTACTTCTGCATGCGCACAGAACAGATGACTACAACTACTGTTGCAATAAACACAGGTTTCTTGTTTTGATTAAGAGAAGCTCTTACTATTTAAGACTTAACCTACCTGTGACAGATAAGGCCATTATATAATAAATATACAGCGCTGCACTGCAAGCAGTCAGTTACAAGATTTCTTTTTTGAAATCGCTAACTGTTAGCACTGAATCTTTGTGTTTCTCCGTTACACAGAGAAGTCCATCGTTAACATACAGATCCTTAAAGGGAAGTCCACTAACAATCTGATGACTGAGCAACTATTCTGCTGGTATGAACTACGCCATTATTGCAAACTGGAAGAAAATGCAGTAACATGTAAAGGAGTTTCTTTTTTTAAAACACTCTCCAAGCAAAATTTCAGGGAGCCCCTTTCAAATTTAATGCTCAAGAGGAACTCTGTACTGGAAGACAAACGGGACCCTGGATTGCAGACTTTACTGCTTTCTCCTGACACCTAAAACTTTGACTGCCATGCTAAAACATTTATTTATTTGGAGCCATAATCATAGTGTGCTACCCTTCCAGTGCACTGGACAGGTTATTAAGCGCATATGCCCATAATCTGTGTATTTCAGAGGCTGTGTATAAGCATTCTGACAATTTCACTTTGTATTGCACATATAGGAACTGAAGATTTAGTTCAGAGATCAAGCTTGTGAAATCAAACCTTTAGGTCTTAAAGTAACTCCAGCTCCAAGTGAGCTGGAAGGTTAGAGGCATGCCTAGTTCCAAGATCTGTATATTGAAGTCCCTCAAGTCATCCCTCTGGAAAGCCAAATGCTACCTCCTCCCTCACTTCAACACAGCTAGTTCACTGCTTATAGGACAGTCAAAACACTTCTCTTGTATACATCTCAACAGCTTCTGGTGACCCAGGCAAGCACAGGTATCTAATATCTTCATACAGCCTAAGGAACTAAATCTAGCCTTACAGTTAACAAATCCAGATCCTAATAAAGCAGGCATAAGTGTTGAGGGAATGCTGTGTTAGTAGACTCACCACTGAGCGTCCCAGTTTAAAAGTAGAGACCAATTTTCTTTTTGCTGCAGGAAAATAAGTGGTATTACGCCTGAGAATACAGGGAAGCTTATCTGGAGGCTACAGAACACTGGAAAATGAAGCCTTTTTTTTTATCCCTTGAAAGAGCAACTCTGAACTTTAACCTACTTCCTACCTCTGTACAAACTTGCTGCCCGTTTCCCCTGTTAGTAGTCTTAGACTGTTCATTAACAAATACGCTGCGTGGACCAGTTTTAACAAAGAACCAGCTTTCAGTGTTAGTTTAAAAAAAAAAATCCAGTGTAGCACACAGAAGCACGTTCCCACTGATAAGTTAACATGGAAGTGCTGCAAGAAGTGTGGAATACAGAGAGTGCTGTAAGTGTGTACAAAGGTTTGGTCTGAAATTTGGTTTCAATTTCAGTAGGCAGGAATAAAAGACATCTCAGTATTGGTCTGTTTGTTTCAAAAGGCTCATGTGAAAGGGGGGAAGGAACGCTGCAGAAGTGCCTGGGAAGGGGAAACAAAATGGGAGTATTGTGAATCAGCCCTCTACTCACGCCATTACCATTGCACCAGCTCTGTAAAATGCTGTCTCTGCACCCCTAAAACTCCTTTTGTGCAACTTGCCATCTGAACTGTTTCAGGGCTATCAAAGATACATAGGTGGAAGGAGTCCTTTCAGGATGAAGAACTGATGATTGGATTACTACTGTTGTGAAATAAATCTGGCATCATGGGGGAAAAGTCCTAACTTTTCATGCCATTTCAAGACAAATCCTGAATTTGTGCTTTGGAAATAATGAAAGATAATTTTCTCACAATAAAAATTGCTGCCTACAATCTCAGCAGCTATTCAGCTGTTTATGTAGACGAATCCAGCTTTCAAACACCCATGGCTTCAGTATGTAAGCAGAACAAGTGCGTATCTGACAACACTTCATCAATTCCAACTAGCTGCTTATCAGAGTTTACGAGCCCAGCTCCCTAGGGAGGCAAGTTAAGTTTCCACAAAATATTTTTAATTCAACAGTTTTCCACAAAAAGGCTAGGGAAAAAAAAAAAACCAAAACAAAAACAAAAAACCCAACCAAAACTAAACACCCTCTTTCACAAGCTTCTGGAGCCCTGACCCTAGAATTGTGGGATGTCCCAATTCCTCCGAGGAAATGCCACGTACCTAGAGGAAATCTTCCGAACTAACCGCTCCCCAAGGCAGTGCTGAAGGTTAGTACCCTGAAAAATTCTTACCTGCTATTCACACAAACAAACTGGAAATTAAACTCGTCTCTACCTTCACCCTGTTTCAAAAGAAGGAAAGGGACCACTCTTCAACTGATATACTAATATCCTTCCAGTGAAGGAAGTGGATCACTACTCCAGGGAGGGAGAACGTTTCCAGCTATCATGTAATGAAATCCTACAATGAGAGTCTACGTTGGAAAACACTAGCAAAAGAGGTTTGCTGCTATTCTTACTATTTAAATATTATTAATATTTCTTCTGTGGTTTTCTGCAATTTTTATTTCAGCTCTTCCACCATTACTATAAAAACCTCATTGAATAATATCAAAGTGGGAGTGTATTGTCCTCTGGCTAAAGTGAACCAGAGAGAAAGAAAAGTGCCAAATTATAAATGTGATATGACAAAAAAAAATGCAGTTTGAAAGCCCTACAGTCTTCGGTGCAGTAGTAGTCTGTATGATATACTCTGCAAAGCACTGCTAAGTGATCAGACTCCTTCACACACTGAAAACCTCTACAGGAATTTCCTCTATCTTACAAAGCCCAGGATGAGTAAAGTATTGACAATTTTTTCGACTAACTCCTCAGACACACCACAGATCCTGGAAGGCACAAGAGTCAGCTGCACTTCCTACTCTATGTGCATTAAATTCCTCTTACTTTCTTTGAAGAAGTAACAATCCCCAGAAGTTTACTGGGACATTCTGATGGAGCACAATTGCTTTTAAGCAAAGCAATACTAACCAAACATTCCAGTGTTAATATTTCTCTAGGGTGGTCTTCCTTTACTTCGGTATTGTGGATTGATAATGAGCCAGTCCGAACAATAGCAACAGCACTGAATGCTCAGAGATATCAATTCAATTCCAATTGTTTGGAGAGAGAATCCTCTGTTTTAGACCAAGCTTCCTGCTGACACTAAAGAATACTGAAGTCCAGACCCCTCCATCTTCCCCCCACTGCGAGCTTTAGAGGTGGAAACCAAATATCAAAGTACAACCTCCGGTTAAAAAATAAGGGGGAACTGTGATGGTGTTATGAAACATGGCAATGTGCTGAACAGATATACAGGGACTAATCCGAACATATACCTAGTCCAGATTCTGAAATCGGGCATCTCCACAGCCACAGTCCTCCGCCAGGTTAGACTGCAAGGCAAATACCTGCATCTGTGCCACAACCTCCACGACTCTTATTGCTATGGAGCGCGCGCACCTGCTCTCTTGCGCCGTAAATGCAGAACAGGTTGTTTTGTCACCCAAAACAAAAAGCCAAAACTATTAAAACCTGTCACTGTACCTCGATATAGGCTTCACCTTCTAACGCTCTCCTTCCATTCCTTCTCTGTCTTACCTATTTAAGTTGCAGTTTTACTGCTTTTTCGCGGCGCAGCAGGGCTGCTGCGTGCTTGCTAAGTACGCTACGTGCTACCTGCTACTATTTAGTTACTACTGAAATACCAGCGGACAAGGCTGGAGTTGCTCCGGCGGGAAAACTAATAAAAAAGCTTTGCCTCGGTGAGGACAGGGCGGCACAGCTTCCCTTCCACTCCCGCTCTTCGCCTCTGGCTAACCCTACTCTTCTTCCCCGGCCCTGCAGAGCCCGGCTCCCGCACGCGCCGCGACTGCCGCGCAGCCGGGTCTCGGCGAGAGCCCATCTCGGGCCGGGCCGGGCCGGGCCGGGCCGGGCCTGCCCCGCCCGCGGCGGGCCCGCACAGCCGGCCGCCGCTCGGGGGTCGCTCGAGGCGGCCCGCAGCGCCGCTCGGCCGGAGCCGCCTCCCCGCCGCGGCGCCCAGCCGCCCCAGCGCCCCGCTCCGGCCCCGCCGCCCCCCGCCCGGGCCCGGCCTGCCGGGCCGCCGCCCGCCCGGGCCCGCGCCCGCCCCAGCGCTCCACCGAGGGGCGCCCGGCCCCGCCGGGGAGAGGGGGCACCGCGGCGGCGGAGCGGCTTCGAGGCGCCGCCGCCAGCGGGCCGGGCCGGGGCGGGCCGGGGGAAGCAGGGCGGCCGCGCCGGGGCCCGCACTCACCGGGGAGCGAGCAGGAACAGACCGCCGCCGCTGGCCGTCAGGGGCCGCCGGGCGCGCGCAGGGAAGCGCTGGGGGCGGGCGGGCTGGCCCCGCCCCGCCGCCCTCAAGGCCGGCCGCCTGCCCCCCCCCCTCCCCTCGCTTCCCGCCTCGCCGCTCGGGCGGGCTTCGCCTTCCCGCCCGCAGCCCCGGCCCGGGCCCGGCCCTCTGGGGCGGCGCCTGCCCGGGGGAGGCGAGGCGAGGCGAGGCGGGGGGGATCGCGGCAGGGCCGGGCCGCGGCGGGGGCGGGCGGCGGGGCGCGGGCCCGGCCCTGCTTTGCCCGTGCGGCGGCGGGGCTGCGGGAGCCGCCGCGCCGAGGGCAGCCGCTGGGGGCGGCGGCGGTCGGAGGGGTCTCGCCCGGGACGCCGCTTCCTCGGCGGGGCGAGGGGCGCCTCGGGGTGCCTCTCGCTCACGGGCCTGCCTGGCGGCGAAAACGGCCTGTTACTTATAAACCGGTCGAGGTCGATATCGTGACGCCAGTATCGAAGAACAATGTCAGAGTACAGGGCGTCCTGGATGACCTAATGCCAGCGCCACAGCCGAGCGCTACAGGGCGTTTTGCAGCGTCCGGCATGCCCGCGCGTGGTTTGGGCCTGAATAAAGTAAACTAAAAAAAGCGTCTCATTCTAGGGAAATCATTAGACAAATACGAAAGGGAGAGTTAAAGATACACGGGTGTTGCGTGGGAAGAGTGTAGGTGTGTCTCAGAAGTCTGGGGAAAGTCTTGGAGACCTGGAGAGCGGCTAGGAGACTTGCTAACCTCTAAGAGCCAGGGCTGGAGGAAGAGAAGACCGGTAATGTTTTGGGTTTTTTCCCTGAAGAAAGCTCAGGCTCAGAGCAAACAGGGCCACTTGCTGGCTTTGCTGCAGAGGAGCAGGTCTCCGATAGGCGAGCTGATGCAAAGAGGAAAAATGGAAGTGCTCTGCTCTGCTTGGAAAGACGGATGAAACCTAGAAAATGCCCAAGATGGCTCTCCTGGTCGTTTGCGGGTTGGACTCCTGCACGCCGACCTGTGCTGGCAGATCCTCCTGCCTACACCCTGTCCAGCTGGAACTTGCAGACCAGGGAAAATCAGTGGTAGGATCTCAGGGTCTAGCAAGCAAGATACATTGTGTAGGGTTGTTTTTTTGTTTTTTTTTTTTTTTTAACTAAATACTGAAATCCTGGCTTTGGCACACCTGCTACTGATTTTACTGGTACAGTTAAGACTTCTAGGGCCCCTCTGTAGTTAAACCTACTATTCTCTGGCTTGATACCTCTAAATATCCTGTCATCTACAGAATACGGTACTTTTGAGTTATCATTCAAAATCTTTTCCAGGTTGGCCTGTTTTCTGTTCAGCATAAATCCCATGGAGTAATTCACATGCAATAAGTTCTCTTTCTAGAATTGAATGAGTTTTTAGAACAAATTATTTGCTCTAACCGTGGTTAACTTGGACATGAACTTGGGCATTCTTTCATCATATTCTTTGCAAACCTTTGGCCAGAGTGGCTCACAAGACTGAGTTTTTCAGAATGAAGTCATCTTTGTAGTTTGGCAGTGGAAGGAGAAGGCCCATGTTTTCTTCAGGACACCACAAAATGGTAGATGTCTAGTGGTATGAGAAGCTGGAGAATTTCTAAAACCCCTTAGTGCTTTCCTTAGAGTTGTCCTTAATGTTTAATTAATTGACAGGTTGGTTTTTTTTTTTTAATTTTTGTGTGTGTTCAGTTAATAGTAATAAAAGCATTTCAGTATGTTCCTCTTGGTGAGGTGAAGTCCGGCAATAACTCTTTGGGTCATTTCCTTTAAAAAAAAAAAAATGGTGATCTTTTTGTGCTGTTTCTAACAGAACAGACTTCCAAGGCCCATGTGTGTCACTGAGTTCTGAATCATGAATAAAATCCTTCATACCTAGATACCAAAGCAATTGCTGCAAAATTTGATTGTCCTAAAATCTCTTAGGCAAAGATCAAAGACTAGTGAAATAGCAGGTCAGCAACAGAAATGGGAAATCCGTTCGTCAGCTCTGACTTCTCCCAGTGAGTACCTGCAAGGTTTGTATTTTCTGTTCTGTGTGGAGGGGAGGCCCCTGAGGTTGGGGGGCTGAAGGGAAGATACCACAGAACGAGAGGCAGCACTGCTGCAGCGTCTGCTGGTTATATGTAAGGACACAGAGGCCACGGTGAGATTGGAAGATGGGCTGTTCATTCAAGGAGTTATGGTAATGCGATCTGAAGGTTATCGCAGGCTGGTGCTTGCAGCCCGAGTATTTGAGGCTGTCTTTCTTCTCAGCAGGGGCTGAGTTTGCAATAATGTGGCTTATTTAGCAGATGATTAAAAGTTCGTGGGTTTGTCTCTCTCCCGAGACTGCTAGGAGGTGAGTTACTACATTAGATCCATTGTTTGTAAGGAAGATGTTTACTGAAATGGGTTCCTGGTTTTAAGATCAGATTGCAAGGATGTCCAAGAGTTTTCTTGGGCAATCATGCACGATGCTGAATTAGGGTTAAAGGAAATGACTTTCAGTTCTTGCACCAAAGATGGATGCAAATAGGAGAAACAATGCCTTTCATGTTGCAGTCGTGAGCATCCCAGTGCTTGTGACTTCCTGTTTTTTAGGGTTTTTCGTTAAATTAGGAGGAACTGTGTGTCAGTCCTTTGTCTTTTCTGTCTTACTGGGTAAATCCATTTACAAGAGGCTTGGTCTAACCTCAGATCCCTTCTAGACTGTTCTTTGAGGTTATTCACCAAGCAGTGTTGTAGAAGTCCAGGGAGCATATAATATTTGTTCAATCCCTAGCTGACCTCACTGTCGCGCATCTGAACATATTTCACTTATTCTGATCCTATCAAGAAGTTAAAAATACTTGGGATTCCCAAGGGGCAGCTTTCAGCTCATTACAGCAAGTAAAGCCTTAACGTACAGCAGTTAGTAGGCTTCTGTATTGTGGTAATCCTTCATGAAGTCTCAGTGGATCACTGAGGTTGCAGCAATCACTGGATTGCTGCAATCGGTCTCAAACTGGGCTAGGACTGGGATGAGGGGGGAGGCAATAAACTAGAGCTGTCAGCCTAGAGGACGGAGAGCTCTTTGCCCTTTGAAGTAGTCATCCCAAAGAAGTGTCCCTCTAGCACAACCTGCATGTGTCCTCCTGCTTTGCCTGGCTATCTGAAGTATAATGAAATTGCCTGATGAGGTTTGCTCTGGAGTGCTGTGTCCCCACAAGCAGCACCTAAAGGTACATCATATAACATACTATGTTCTGCAGAACATGATATGAATTGATATTTTCAAATGAATTCACCGCTCAGTAAAAGTGTTTCACTCCAGGAAACAAACGAGTTTGGGAACTGGTGAGGTGGTAGCTTGCAGGCTATGGCCTATAGCTTGTCCTGAGCACAGGAAAAGAAATTCATTTGGCAGCTCGCAAAGGAGTTCATGCTCAGATTTCATCTTCAGTCATATACACCCAGCTACTTTAAGCTGTTAGAATTGTCACTGTGCAACAGTAGTACAAGTCTGAAAAGAGACAGTCTAGCGTCTCTCGGATGACCGGTTAGAAATACCAAAGTGGTTTCTGGTTATTTAAATAAGTGAGGCCCTTCTGCTTCCCTAATGAGATGACTGTGCATCCTCTAAAGGAAACTCTGTGGTCAGCATATTTTAATAAATATATTATAATTTGCTTCTGGTCTTAGCAGTGATTTATTTAAATGCCCTTCTTTAAATGAGTCTTCAGTTCATATAATTGCAGTAATGCTTACTGAGCTTCATAGTTTAGCCTCAGTATCAAAACAAAGATTTACGTTCTGCCATCTACTGGTTCAATGGGGTTTAGCGGAGGCTTGATGTCATTCGCTACCAATATGAGGGCATTGAACTGGGAGTTCAGATCCTGGTTTTCCTCCCGAGTGGAAATTCACACAGGTGTACTGTCAAGGACCTATACAGTTCTCTTGCATAATAAAAGCACTTGCTCGACTCTGCCACATGAACTGAAGAAAGGGGAGTTGAGAACGGGATTACGTACCCAAAATCAAAGCATAAATTGAGACTGAGACAAGTAAAACTGCTGTCACTTGACTGTCAGCACTGTGCCTTCAACACCAGACTACATAACACTTCTGTAGAATTTTTTCAGAAGTGGATAATCTCTGATCAGCTTATAGCCGCTGTACTGAGCAACCACAAAGAAAAACCGTGTGCGCCAAAGAATTGGGAGTTCCTGTCCCTATTGAGAGTGATGATATAACTTGCAGTAAATGCAGAAGGCTTTGCTGGCCACCAGTGTATTTCCCTGCGTACCTGGAATGGTGTAGAGGACTTCAACCTGGACTAAATTCTTGGGCATGCTCACCCTAAACCAACCCATATTCAAAATATTCTTTGAACTGTTGGTGTATACGTGATGTACAATACCCTTGTACACAGGCTGGATCTGTGCTCTTCATAGTTTGTATTGCAGTTGCACTAACACTCCCTACTGAGCTCAGGACTCTTGTCAGAAAAGGTCACTCATCTGGTACAGCTGAAGGGTGATGAAGGGGGAAGTAAACTTAGGCAGAAAGTTGGTAGAAGAAACAAACTCTGGAGCCCAGGCTGCTGTGCTATGTATCATGTGGCCAGTCTAAGCTGCCTGATTTCACTTTGCAGGTGTACCAGCCTAAAGAACTTGCACACAGTCACTATCCCCTACCTGAGAGGCACTGTTTCCTACTACGTGCTCGCTGTCATGCATTTCGTGACTGGTAAAGGTGCAGCTTTGAGCATTCACTACAGCACTATGCTTCCATTCCCTGCACTGACTAGTAATTATTTGCAGTTGCCCTGACATCCAGAACTTGGTTTACCCACTTCTCATGGGGCCTATTCCAGTGAGTTCTCTCACAAGTAACTTGAATAGTGAATTTTGTAGCTCACAATTCAGGAGTTACTCTGCTTAAATAGCAGGGAGATTGCTTACAAGAAGAGGAAGGAGAAACAATAGCTCTGCCTTTGTTTTAATTTACGTTTTTGGTGCAATGTGGGAGCAACTTCACGTTCAAAATTCTGGACTTGATAATTATGTGTACATACAAGCAAATTCTGGGTTAGGACTAACCGGTATTTAAGAACAGCTTACAAGAGCAGCATGGTTGTGCGGATTTAGCCAAAGAGATGCGCTGTTTTCACAAGTGAATAAAAGCATACAAACCTGAAGAATCCTGTGCCTTTTCCTCTTAAGAAACAGTGCTTTTCAAGCATCAGCTACTTCCGAAGTCAGGGAGAAGAGGGAACCTTTGTGACCTACTCTTGGCAATGCAGCTGAAATCAGTGCGGACTCCAGTCTTAAACGCTGTATTAACCCAGGTTGGTGGAGGCCTAGGTGTTTCATCAAATGCGTCTTTCTGCAGCTCCAGATAGATGAAAACAATTGCTGATTCTGCCCTTTTGAGTTCCACGAAGCATTTTGTGAGTTAAGCTGTGGAGCAAATTGTGATTGTTACGCTGACTTGAGTGTAACTGAGGTAATTTTTACAGAGGTCATGGCCACACCTCAAATTTCAGAATAATTTCTGCTTTGCAGAGAAGCATTAATATAAAATATAAATTTGTTGGGTGGATTAAATATCGCTGCTGCAGTGTTCTGAATCAACTGGATGGAAGTTTTAAAGCTGTCACTGGTAGAAATTACGTAAAAGCAGTTTGACATAAAGTATGAAGGTATTACATAGAACAGAAGGGTGATGTCAGAACAGTTGTAGTCATTTGCAGTCAAATTAAGATAATTTTGAAGTCAATTGCAATAAGATTGTTTAGAAAAATAAACATCATGTAATGATCCTCCAAATGCAGAGTGTGAGAACAAGTCACAAGGAATGCTTTGAGAATAAAAGCAGGTTAGAAAAAGAGGAAACTGGGCCAAAAAGAAAATGTGTCAAAATTCAAGATGGGCATTGTTAGTAAAATGAGTAGGAAACCATTCATAAGTAAATAATACTATTATCATAAAAGTATGGGTTAGCTTCTGGACAGATTCTGCAAGGGTTAATATACTACCCATAAATGACGGAAAAGGCTCAGAGTAATTAATTCAGCAAATATTGAACGATTCTTTTTGCTGGCTGAAAACTCGAAGTCTGGAATTTGACTTGATCAGATCTACGCCGCTGGAGCTGCTCGGCTTTTAGTGGAGCTGTTGTGACTTACACCAACCGAGGCATACCGTCACCCTCCGCTTTTATAGACTGCTGAGACAACACTTTAGCCCTGCAGTGAGGGACTTAATGTGCAAAATAATGTGCAAAACTTACTGTAAGCCTCTGGGAGAAGAACAGCACCTGGGCTCTAAATCAGGAGGCAAAGAGCTATCTTTCCCACTGCCTCCACACACTAGCAGTGGTCAAACAGCACAAGACTTCACTAGGTAGAAAGGACAGTGTTGTTCTTCCTATACACCTGGTTGCTAGTTTTTGGGGGAAAAAACATCTGGACATGCCTTACTGCCTTGGTGAAGGCTCTGCATTAACATATGTCCTCTGGAGTCCATGTGGATAATAATTGTACTTAAATGGAGCAGTTAAAATCTTGCTCTCGTAACAAATTAAAGCTACTACATTACTAATGAAAGATACAAGAACAGCAGCAGGGAATACTTCACTTTCCTTAGGTGTCATTCATCTATGTGCATATTTAATCCACCTGCTGACATTATTTTCAGGGCTTATTTAGGCCTTATTTGCAAAATACCATTTTTACCCTTGGACAACTCATTCAGTCATAGTAGAAGGTTGTGCCAAACTTTTCTTTCCAGAACTGAGAGGAAAGCAGATCCAGGTTCAGTGCAAAAGCTAAGAGTTGAGGCTCACTATTCTTTTCTGCTTCCTACTTAAGGGAGATGGAAGAGGACAAGGAAGCATCTGGAAATAAATCTCACTAATCTCTCTATAAAGTATGAGGGCGGTGATAGAAGAACTTGTTTTCAAACTGAAATTCATCATTTTCCAATCTTTCTTTCTCTCCTGTTTTTACCCCTTTCCATATTCATGTCAGAAGAACTTCTGATGTAAGTTCTAATAATTTCTTCAAGGTGTGAAAACGTGAACAGTCTTCTGTCACTTTGAAATTAACTATCTAACACCCATATCAAAAGCAAACAATGATAGCTGTAAAGAACAGCTGGTGCATTATAGAAAGTAATAGAGAATGTGCTTCTTGAAAAGAGGTCCATATTTTATACTGCCAATACATGCTTGTTTTGGTCAGAGAGCATCAAAGATGCAGAGAAAAGCAGAAGTTCCTTTACTGCACCCTAATGGTAGGCTATGTTTGTCCGTAACACTTCACTTATCTTTATGCCTGAACATGACTGATTAACTGTTGTATATTGCCTATTTTTTCCCCAAATGTTTGTACTTGTACTTTTTGATTTCTTGATTTTCCTGCAGAAAGTTAACATTCTGAATAAAAACAGGAGTCACAATCCAAGAATCATCCACTCAGTTTCTTCCAAGGCTTCCTGACAAGACCAGATCACTTACGGTATGGCATAGTCAGGATGGATGTTTTTCTGACATATTTTCCTGCCTCTGAAGGCAGAGAATAATGCATCATGAAGGATATACCCTGAGCCCTAGTGGAAGTGAGAGCATGGAGTTAAATTACATCTCACACCAGGCACTGCAATACTATTTCTGTTTAAAAAGATCTCTTTTTTGCCCATTTGCAAGTAGTCCAAATCTTTCCATACAACTAAGCCTTCATTAAGATCTACTTCAGTGGTTGCACTAACGAACAGGACACCCACTGAATATAGCAGCTGTGGATAACATAAGTGAAGAAGACAGAGGTTGGTGTTTCTTTTTATCCTGTTTCTTAGCACAACATTTAGATGCCACAAGAGTGGGTAATCCTTTACTACTGCTCTGTGTGCAAATAGTACCTCCATTGTTGATCTCTCTTTCAGTGAACAGACTGCCTCATTCACCACAGACCTTAATTAAAAGCTGTGGTTGCGCCAAAAGCAACCTACCTAATGGGACTTACTAGGAAATGTTAATTTGAATGCTACCAGGCTCTCAATACTTCATTTCCAACAGTGAAATCCCATTCACCCTGGTTTTTTTTATGCACTATCTTAACTGACCACAACCACTGAAAATCTATTTACTAAACACTGATGAGATATTTTGGTCGTGCTCCCTATGGAAGCAGCTACTGAACAGCCAGATTTAATTCTGTGGTGCTTTCAACATATACCAAGGCTAAGCCTCTTTTTAAATGTCTACCTCCTAAAAGCATTCAGTATTGGACTGATGCAGCTCTTGTTGTAATTTTGCCTTTTAGGAGATTTTGCAAATGTGTTATTTGGAGGGTAATGACTGAAAGGGGCTATTCCACACTACAGTCCCATCTGAATGATCTTATTCCACACTAGAAATTACACTGGCAGTACTTAGTTTAGTCCATTTGCAAAGAAAACTTACCTAGGCTACAGAACCTTAGCTCTGGAGTAAGCATTCACATGAAAGTTAATGGGGGAGTATTTGCTGTGCATCTCCTGTGCTTTAACACTACACCCTGTTATTTCACATTCTTTTTCCTCAGGCTACACGCCCAGGCAAATGGCAAGCTGTCCTAAATCCCACTCTGAAGTATACCTTCTCAACCTGAACATAATGCTAACGTGCTGGAAGGAAGTGTTGAAGGCTGGGTTTTTCCATATGAAAGTAATTTAGGATTAAATTGCCAAATCTCAGCAACTATTTGATGTGTCTTTGATCTCTGAAACCCTTGTTAATGAATAATTGTGATGATGCATTCAAGTATTTGTTGGTTAATTGAACCTCTTAAGCCTTCAGAAGCAAGCATTAATTACTTTATATGCCAGTGTTCTGAGTGGGCGTCAGGGAGTAGAGGAGCCTTCCAGGCAGATGTAATATGCTGCTTTATTGAAAGAAAGAAAAAAAAAAAAAGAGTTATTGTACTTGTGTAGTGGAGAATGGAGTGTAGCATGAGTGCTTTGTAATGTGATCATTAAAAAAAGGTTAGGAAAAACCCACAAGGACTTAATTTTCAAGAGAAACATTTTGCTCTTGTGTGTGGGTTAAGCCTCCCTGTAGATACCCATTATTTAGATTAAAGTAACTAAGCATACAGAGCAACCTAACAGTTACTAATGTTAGCAGGGCCTGACTCCCAACAAATCCCAAGTGCCTGCAATGGCACTCTCTGGGGATTGAAGTGTTTTTGAGGTTGAGTCCAACTTACAGAAATACTCAAGCTGAACTGATTCTCCCATCAGCTGAGCAGGGCTCGTGGAAGGGGAAGAGGCTGACACAAAGCCTGGGAGTCCACCACAGCCAGAGGTCTTGCCAGGAGCTGCGTCTTGGGCCAATGCAGTGGTTCATAAAGAAATTCCTGGGCTGAAAGGCAATGGCTCTGTTTTGGTGGTCTCTGAGGGAACGCCAGGCTGGACTCCAGTGCTTAGACTTTCATGATGCCAATGGTCTGTGGCAGGAATCTGCAGGGTTCATGGCTTTTCTGTCCCATAACCAGCCTTGCGCCAAAAGGTGGCTCTCTGGGTTGAGGCTGTGCAGATGAGCTCTCGGCTTCGCTTCCAGGGGTTGCTTCCAGGCCCGTCGCGGCTTTGGTGCTGGAGGTGCTGGTGCCTGTCCCCATGCTGTGATGCACAGGCGTGGGATCCCTGTTAACTTAGCTGTGGACCACGTTTTGATGTTGGGTGCTCATTTTCTCTGGCCCCTGGGAAATTCAAAGATATTGGCCTCTGCAGGGGTAAGTGCCACTGCCACGTTGCCTTCCCTGCCTGACCCTCCAGGATGTCATGCTGTTGCCCAAGCCATCGGCTGCTCTGCACACCTTGAAAATTTCTATTTTACATCCATGACTGCCTGCTGGTCCTGTCCAGTTATGTCACAGAGCACACAAGCAGGTTTTTAATTGTTTGACTTACACCATGGATTGGAAAATTCACACTCTTCGCAAAATCTTAAACTGAGTTACACATTGTAAAGTTTTGTCTGCATAACAAGGTCATAGAGCACATTGGGAGCCCTGCTGGGAGAAAGCGGGAAATGCTTTAACACCAAATTTGATCTAACTTTGAGGTTGCCCCTGCCCTGAGCTCCAGAGACCTCTCCTATCCTGCATTATTCAATGAAATAAACACCTACAAAACCAGCTCCTGCAGCATTCACAGTATGTATCTTTCCATGAATCAACCCTGGACTGCACTGAGCAGAGCCCATTTTAGTTACAGACTTATTCTGTTATAGAGTAGACGTAGGAAATGTAATGGTAACCAAGGGGAACAAACAGGGATTTTGCACTTAACAGACCAGTTTTTTGTTGTTCAGAGATACAGATAGGCTTCTTCTCCTGCTTGTGTTTCCCTCATCGTGGAGCACAGCAGCCCCAAGTCAGTGGTTTCCTAGTTAGGGGGTGTTTGCTCCTGTTCAGCTGGACCAGAGGAGACCAGTGATCAGGCTGGCAAGGTGGGGCTGGCCTTTAGCACAGCAGTGGCATAGCAGGGGACACCAAGGGGGCACAGAAATATTGCTGGAGACTGTGTAGGACAGCTTGAGCCAGCAGGATAACATGCCCCTTTGCACCAGCCCAAATGTGCTCCAGGAGGAGGACGGGGGTCCCTCCAGGTGTGGGGTGATAGGGG
This sequence comes from Morus bassanus, assembly GCA_031468815.1. NCBI lineage: Eukaryota > Metazoa > Chordata > Aves > Suliformes > Sulidae > Morus > Morus bassanus. The sequence continues at coordinate 17,766,296 of CM062600.1, read as the reverse complement.
GTACCTGGTGCCTCTCCCAAAGCCAGGGCTGGGGTGACACTGGCCTCACCCATGGGAGGTCAAGGTTGGGCTGAGATGCAGAGTTGCCTGGTGCAGAAGCTGTGGGAGAAGGCCAGCACACCACGTAACATCAGGGAGGATGAGCAGGACAGCAACAGGATCCTTCCAAGGAGATGCTTTTGCAGAGGAAAGAGCTGGAGCCCTACGCTGCTGTGACAGGTGCACTCTGACTGAGTGAACAGCACTTTGGTTCAGGCATCACTGACAAGCAGGTCTGACTGAAATCAGCCCTGCTGTGCAAACCTTGAGAATTGTGCTAGGCCATTATCTTCTCAAGAACCAAGGAGTCTAGGCCATGTCTTATCAGGAGCTAACAGTACCAGCCTGAGCTGGGACTAAACAAACCTAAGACTGCTATGGCTGCACTCCAGCACATACCCCAAAGCGGGGTGGACTACAAGTCAATCACTTTACGCTATAGATATCTGTAGCCCCCCCAAGCTCATCAGGCTCTCCTGTACAGCAGCGGGCTGCAGGGCGGTCACCTCCCCTTGAGCAGGGATGCCTCTCAAGGTTACTCGTCAAGGTTGAGGGACCCCTTATCCAGCATCTGGTATCTATAATGAGGAAAGTGCCATTTTATATTAGGCCTAAAAGTATATTGTATGCTAGTGACATGTAGATATATAGCTATAGCTTAATTGTTGGAAGTGTAGTAAGTAGTAGAGTGTTTGATCACTGTCTAATCATGCTTTAAATCATCATTTAAATAATCATAAATCATCATTTAAATAATCATTTAAATCATTGTCCAATCATCATTAAACCACTGTTTAATTACCATTCAATTACTGCTTAGTCACCATTTGATTACTATTTAATTATCATTCATCATTTAATTATCATTTGATCATTGTTTAATCATCAATAAACCCCTTTTAGTTAACCCCACAACAATGACTTCTCTTAATAATTCACCTGTGACAGCTCTGTAAGAGGCGGGACAGCTAAAGGCTATGCTTGACTTTGTGGTAGGTTGGGACTCCCAAGGTGGGAAGGTTGGGAGCTTGTGACTCTTGGCAGCAGAAGAATGGATCCTTTTGCTTGCACAGATGTGAGCCGAGGGCACTCAGGTGCAACACCCTGAGAACAGGTGAGCAGGAACAAGCTCGGTCAGGAAAGGCATCCGAGCCTGAAATATATGTCCCCTCATGAAGACAGAGTGAGTGATGGTGGCTGGAGACTCTACTTCTGCTGAGCAGACTTACTGTCTCAGGAGGTTTCTTGCTTGCCAGCGCCTTAGATCTGGGATGCTTTTGTCCAGCCCTTATACCATCACCCCATCATCCCCATGGGCACCAGTGACACTGCCAAAGGAGCATCTCACGTGTGACCACGTCACTCTGGAGTCTAGAATGAAGGGCAAGGGAGTGCAGGTGGTGTTTCCTTGTATTCTTGCTGGTGAAGGAGTGGATGCATCCTGTGGGCTGACATGTTCAATCAAATGTAAAGAGAAATAAGGCTTTATTAAATGGGGTTTTATGTAGCGGGTTTCTGATATGTGATTAGAGTATAGAAACAGAAACTCAGCATGGTTTTAACAACTTCAGACTTGTGTTACATGGAAATTTTTTTTCAGTGTGCATAACTCTTACCAAACCTGAACAGCAATCTGTTATTTCCATATGTGGGTGTTTCTGCATATTTTGCAGTTCAGAATGCAATGAGTTAGATACTCTGTTCATAAGAATTGCTTACCTAGGTCCAGAGACAAAACATGATTAAATAAATTAAAGTTACAATTCTTTACAATAAATAAATTAAACCTTAGTTGGTTTTTGGTTTTGCTTTGGTTTTTTCCCCCAGAGAAGTGATTCCTTAACTCTGAGCAAATCCCTTCTGTTCTTTGCAGGAAATTACTTGTGCTAAAATGTAAGAGCTGGAAATAAGCTATCAAATGTTAAAAATCTGTGTATTTGGAGCACAAATAGCTTGCATGTCATATCATCGTATTTGCTAGCTGACTGAACATAAAGCTTCAGCCTCTTGACCTTGCTGTGTTGTCACAGCTCTGATATGGTTTATTATTTACAAGTCTCAGCTTTGTTAGCAGAACCAGAGAAGCTCCTGAGATAGCAAGACGTGTAAATGCTAAAATATGGTATAAGTTCTGCAGTTATGTCAGCCTGTGATAAGTGTCTCTACCTTTTTGTTAAACACTTACTAGTGCTGACTAGAAAGATTTTGTAAAAATAAAGCTGTATTAATTGATGTTCTCTCTGTAAGGGTTTTTCCCACAGGAGACTGATGTATTTAAACTGAAGCACTTTTTTCTGATCTAAGTCTCTATGTGTGGAATGGTATATTTTATATACAAATATTAAAATATAATATATTAAAGAATTTATTTTCTGGAGTTTGAGAGTATAGACATTTTAATTTCCCTCTTTTTCTAAAGCTTCTGTAGTCTAATGTGTTCTTTATTAAAAACTTTATCTGGGAAGGTATAATCTCTTAATCTGGCTATATAAAGAACCAAATCAAATAATGAAAAACATATCAGCTATCTTACTGCATAACTTGAAACTGAGCTAGAACTTTGTGTTGGCTTTCTGTATCTGAGCTTTTGCTTCTCTTACTCAGGGGCAGTTGTTGGTGCTTCTAACCAACAAGTCTGCACTTGATTTATTTCTAGTGTGATCAGAACAGTTGTTTTAAAGACTTTTTTTCAGGAAGTAAGCTGCAGAGCTACTGTGAAGCAAAAAGAAAACTAATTAAAAGCTAGCTACTTACTAATGCTTTTTTGTAGTGTAGGTATGAGAAGTTGCATTTCTCTTTTGCTTTCCATTGCAGGCTGTTGAGTGCACAAATGTGACCTAATCTTTTCCTTGCCTCTTCAGTTGTGAGATTTTTGCAAAAAAAAAAAAAAAAAAAAGGTATCCCATTTAAATCAACATCAGGATTTGCTTTTGGTTCAGACATCACCAACTTAAATTATGGACAGGTGTAAAATCTACAAATCTGAAACTTCTCTTGCATAGGAAGCTGATACTTCAGGAGCCATTTCTACCAGATTATCCCTCAAATTCCAAATACTGATGTGCTTGTTTAAACCAAACCAAACCCCCTGTAGCCCTTCCTTCCTACTGGCTGCCAACAGTAGGACACATTCAAAGCCCTGCCTGTGTTTTAAATTCTTTGTTCTTAGAAGCCACAGGTTTTTTTAAATTTTCCTTTTCTACCTCCACATATACTTCATGTCACGCCTTTCTTTCAATGCCTAGCAGCAGGAAGAGAAATTCAGAAAATAGAAGTCAACAATGTAGAAGATCCAGCTAAGCTCAGAAAGGCTTTTGCTCACAGCTGAGCTGTGAGGTGGCCTGCCATTGGATTTCACACCTCACCAATATGTAAAGAAAACTTTATATAGAAACAGAAATTTAGCAAGCTGATCTGGCATTTGGGAACCTAATGGCTCTCATCCCTGTTCTGCAAGTGGAGGAAGGTGTTTGGAGCTCTCCAAGAAACCAGGAAACTGGAGGGCCAGGAATCCATTTTTTCAAGAAGCTCCTTCTACCTATTTTAGGCTGCCATGTTTGGTCCCACTGCTTCAGTAGGAACGTCAGTCAAAAGAAGGACTGCCAGTCTTGACTCTCTTTGGTGTCAAACCTGCCTCACAGGACCACAGAGGCGTGGAGGCTGGCAGGCCTTTGTGGGGTCATCTATCCCACCCACCGCTCAAAGCAGGGTCACCTACAGCAGGCGACTCAGGGCCGTGTCCAGCTCGGTTTTGAGTATCTCCAAGGATGGAGAGTCCACAAACTATCTGGACAGTCTGTTCCAGTGTTTGACCACGCTTACAGTAAAAAAAGCTTTTTCTCAGATGTAAATGGATTTGCTTTATTTCAGTTTGTGCCTATTGCCTCTCATCTTTTCACTGGGCACCACTGAGATCACCATGGCTTCATCTGCTTTCCATCCCATATTTATATAGCCCATATTTATATACCCTTTATTACTCCTTATAATCCTCCCTGTGCCTGGATCTGACCTGATTATTTATTGTCAGGTTTTTTGCAGCTTGCTCACAAATAAATTGCTTCATGAGAGTGTTGAATAACTGGATTTCATTATACTGAGTATTGAGAAAGCACTGGTACAATTTACTGTATTACTTAAAGGATAAAAATATGATGTGATATTGACAGCACATAAAACTCACTTAATCCTGTACATAAACTGGGGGTAATGTATCAGAACTTGCACTTCTCAGTTGTATCAAAGGCCTTCTATCTGTCACAGTATGTTCATATCTAAATGAATCATTGATTATCATCTCAGTGATCATAAGCTAGATATAGAGAGTACAAGAAGGTTGCAAAAGGTTCAGAAGATCCAAGGTGTAAAGCTTGCTCAATTTACAGAATACACCTCTACCAAGCCAGGAAACTTGTAAAAATGAGGATTTTCCTGGATTGCCTGCCCTAGAGTTGTAATTACTTGAGTTTAATGAGGTTATAGTATACCAAGTACTGCAAAATGTTTATCTCGGTATAAAGCTAAGTAAATGATCTTTTCAGGGGCATTAAATTTTGACCCTTTTCACTAATCTTGTTGAAATACAGAAAATGGACGCTTTTAGAATTTTGCCTGTTTTCATCTGTGTGGCACTTTACTTAAAAAAAAAGTGTATCAAAGAAGTGGTAGTTTGTTCCTGTTTGTTCCATCTTTCAGTTATCAGTCTGTAGAGCAACAATTCCTGCATGAATAAAAAATCCCTCATATTTACTGCAGCTTGGAGATCTAAGCAGATCTTTTGAAACAGTCCATTGAGACATGATGGATATCTCACCATTTTATATATACCTATACATTTATATATTTAAAAAAAAAAAATATATATATATAAAGACTGGAAAAGCCACCGAGCAATATTCAACAAAGGCAATCCTTTGATCTCTTTTAGCTCTAGATTTTATGATTAAAACATAAAGGTAGAAATTCTTCACCTATTCATGGGTATCTGTAGGCTATGCTAGAATATGTGGGAATGTTGGTTCTAAATTGAAGGCTTGCTGGAATTCCACAAAATCTTATCAACTTGAAATGCTCCAGGATATTTATCCATAAGAACACAGAATTTTTTAGTGTTAACCAAGATGTTCAAGGTCAGGCTGGACAGGGCTCTGAGCAACCTGATCTAGTTGAAGATGTCCCTGCTTACTGCAGGGGGGTTGGACTAGATGACCTCTAAAGGTTCCTTCCAACCCAAACTATTTTATGATTCTATGTTTTTTCCCCATAATGGGATTTGATTGTTGATGAGTTCCAAAGCAGATCTGAATATAAAGTTAACAATTGACTACAGTTTCTGGAGGATGACCCCCCTCAGATAGCCTGATCCAGAGAACCTAGCACAGCTTTACCACAGTAAGCTGCCAGCCGAGAACACGCCGCTGCTTAAAACGGGTGATAATTCTGTCTCAGCAGAACTGTCGGAGACAAACAGTACTTGCCTGACTTGAAATAAATATATTATGTTCCAGCTTCACATCACTAGGTCTGTGACCCAGACCAGCAGCGGCCCTTTTGCATGCTTTGCTATGTATGATCCAGCCACCTCAAACCGTTTCTTTAGTCTGGCTGGTTTTCTGGTTTGACACTTCTAAAACAGGTAGCTGCTTTTATTTTTTTATTCTTTTTAGTTGCACAGGTTCCTGCCATTGTGAGACTGCAGACAGTTATGCTAGCTGCATGTAACTTCATCCTCTTTGGCTCAGGCAAATTGCCGTTTCTTCTTCAAAAAGGCTTTAACTCTCACTGTTTTATAAAGATCAGTATATGCCCTCCTTATAAAGAACACCTTGATAGCTAAAACCCCACAAAAACCAGGCAAAACCCCCCAACCCCAAAACCTGGAATCGCTTCCAAAAGCTGAAATTGCTTCCAGCTATCTTACCATTCTTCTGTTTTTGGATGAGTATGCTGAGTGCAGGCAAAAAGGCAGTAGAAACCTTGCAGTTAAGATGACCAGCTCTGAGTCAGGAACTGATATAAAATCCCTCTAGTGAGCTATCACATTTATGAATGTGACAGCTCTGATAATAATTCTTTACCTCACTCTTTTCCACTATCTATGACCACATCCCTGCTATACATGTGAAATGGAATGGATGGCTTCAACTGCTGCCATATTCTGTGGCTGCTGGCAGCAGAGGTGGCGGCCGACTCGTCTGAAGATGCTCATCAGATGGTTTAGGTTGTTTTGACTGGTTGGACTGGTTGCTCAGAGATAAGAAGGGAGGTTAAAGCACAACAAGTATAGGTCACACATGCCTATATGTTAAAGCATATAAATATGTGTCTGAAGAGCCAGATATTAAAAAATAGCCAAAATCTCACATGTTCATTTATACCTTAACAATAAAAACTACCATACCACAGGTAACTTCTAGGAAGGAAACCCTGTGACTGCCCTGCACTGGCAGATGATGCAGTAACGTATATGAATTACTTGTTAATTGAATGCATTTTCACATTTCTATAAAAGGATGTATTGATTACTTCCTCAGCCCTTTGAAACGTGGCCAAATTCTGATGCCCTTATAATGCAGTTCAGTGTATTTCCCCGATGACAGGAAAAATTTGTTCACATGAGCTTCAGCTTTCCAACTCTCGGGCCTCTGTCTCTTGAGAGGGGAAGGACTACTAGATTCATACAAAAGAAAGGCAGTTCAAGTGGACAGTCTGTGTAGAAGAGAAAGGCAGGACAGGTCAATGGAACAGGTGAGGCAAGATGCTTTGCAGACAAGTTTTTGAAGAAAAGCAAGAGAAGAGGTCTCTATAGCTAGGTGAGAATACGACAACATGGGCTAAGTACATAGGGAAGGGGCTTCCTCTCCTAAACAAGGAGGAATGTCCCAAAGAACAAATCTGGCAAACAGCACTGAACTCCATCTAAAAACCCACTAGCGCTTTGAATCTAAATACAGCTTTTGTCATGATATAGTCAAACTCAGCTTATTTCAAAGCACTGAAATAGACTACGTGGGAGTTGAAGTAAGCAGACAGCATGGCTGACTGCTTTTGTTAGTTTCAGTTTCCCTTTCTCCATGTTCAACAGGAATTTAAATGTACCTGTAGTCTCTCTGAATTCAGGTGTCCTCTGTGAACATCTGCACTCTTGGCTGGTGCACACAGAGATAAAACTCAAAGAACTATGTCAGCTCATAGCAACTGACAACATAGCCAGATCTCTAAAAGAGAGAGTATTTGTGTGTGTGTTGAGGTCCATTCACATTTGAAATGGCTGAGTGTAACATTTTGAATCACAGGGTCATGGGATAATTCAGGTTAGAAGGGACCTCAGGAGGTCACCTAGTCTAATTTTCCTGCTCAAAGCCAGGTCACCCATGAGGTCAGACTCGGTTGGTCATGGCTTATCGAGCCATGTCTTGAAAACTTCCAAGGATGGAGATGCCATAAGCTCTCCAGGTAACCTGCTCCTCTGCTTGCCTGCCTTTAGGGTGAAGAGGTTTCTCCTATCCAGCCTGAATGCCCTTTGTCTCTTGTCCTCCCAGCATGCACCACTGTAAAAAGCCTTGCTCCATCTTCTTGAGAACGTCTGTGTCTGGACTAAGGGGCTGCTATGAGGTGCCTCTGAAGCTGTCTCTTCTTCAAGCTGAGTAAGTCCTGCTCCCCCAACCTCTCCTCACAGGATAAATGCTCCAGCCCCTGACCATCCTAGTGGCCCTTCACTGATCTTGCTCCAGTTTGCCAATGTGCTTTCTGTATTGGGGCCCACAACTGGATGCAATACTATAATGAGTGCTGAGGAGACAGGGAAGATCCTTCCTCAGTCTACTGGCTTGTGCTCCTGAACAGCCTAGGATGCTGTTTACCCTGTTTGTTGACAGAGTGCACAGCTGGCTCGCATCATCTCATTGTCAACGAAGACACCGAGGACCTTTTCAACAGCAGTGCCCCCCTGCCCTTCTGCTCAGTTCTCCCGCCCGTCCAGGTCCCTCTGGATGGCAGTGTAATGACTGTTCCCCCCAGCTTGGTGTCATGTGCAAACCTGACAATAGTGCTCTCTGTCACCTTCTCCATGTTGTTGATAACGATGCTAAACGTGACAGATCCCAGGAGAGATCCCTGCAGTACTCCTTCCGTTCCTGGCCTCCAGGCAGAGTTCAGGTATGACCCATTAACCGCTACCCGCTGAGCCCAACTATCCGAACAGGTTTTTACCTATCTAGTTGTCCACACATGCTGGACCACAATATTCCTGCTTGCATATGAGAATATTGTGGGACACCATGTCATAAACCTTGCTGAAGTCAAGGTTCCACGGGCCTCCCCTCCTACGCAGATCTACCCATTTTGTCATGGAAGGCAATCAGGTTGGTCAGGCATCACTGACCCTTGGCAAATCCATACTGGCTGTCCCTAATCATCGTCTTCTCCTCCATGTGCCCAGACATATGTTCCAAGAGGCCTTGCTCTGTGATCTTCACAAAGACTAAAGCAAGGCTGAGTTTGTGGAAGGTGAGACCTGTCATTATGGGCTTTGGCTCATTTATTGTATTCAGCAGGCACATGTCTTCAAGGGAGAGGGTTTCACACTGCTTCCCTCTTCCCCATCCTCTTATATATTTGGGACTCCATAAAGCTCTATAGTATCGTAGGTATGTCTTCTAAATCACGTTTGTAGGAGCAATTAGAAATATTTCAAAGCTTTTGTATCTTAACTGCTCACTCTCCAACTATAAAAAGACATACTATGCTTTCTTTAGTCTCTAAGTTATTTTTACTGTTTCTCTTTGAACTGGTCAAATCTTTCTTGCTTCTAATCATAAACACATTCATATTAACAACATGGAAGGGAGGTGTAAAGTAAGATTACTAGAAACCAGAAGATGCCAAGAAATTTTAGAATGACTTCAGTACTGGTCTACAGGATGACAGGATGGTTTATTAAACCTTTCACCAAAATACAAATAAATCAGAGCCTAGGATGAAAATCTAAACTACTCTTTTCTTGCCTGTCATGGCTTAATGAAGGTACCTGGACGTTGCTTCAGACAGCTCAGTGGAGATTATTCCTTAATACGAAACTGAGATCTAGGACCCAATCAGACAAGTGGAGATATGGACAGCATGCATCTATATACACAAAATCCAAAGATAGAGCCTCCTTTCTTGTCCCTACCTACTCCAGCCATGATACTTTGCCTAATGTAATAAGAGTCAAAGAAACAAAGGCATTTCAGAGGCAGAGCAGGAGACTAGCAACATGGAAACATCCCTGTGTGTAAATGTTTTCAAAACTAGCAATAAGAAGATGAACATGAAGGACAAAAAGAAAAAAAAACAAAAACGTGTTACTGTGGAGAGAGAGTGCTAGGCAGAGGCAGAATCTTTTCTAATAAAGGCAGAGATGTTGACAGTGGAAGGCAAAATCTACAGCAAACCATCTTCTCCCAACGCATCATCAGAAAACTTCTTGCGATGGAGCTTTGTGCACTCCAAAATCACATGAGCCTGGGGTAGCAAAACTGTCCAGTTTCATGTCATAGTGACCGAGAGCAAACTGGAGGTCTTTTAAAGCTTCACAGTTTTAAGGTGCAAACTGAACCCGCTCCCTGTTTGTGATGAGACCTTCTCACAAGCAGGTCTTTCTTTCCTGCCTCAGTGTTTCTTCCTGTGGCTTTGCCATTGATGGCAAGGCACCGGCAGGCAGTGGGGCGCTGAGGTACGCCTGTCCCTCTGAGGCATGTTACCCCCTGCGTGGCTGTGGAGGAGCTTGTTTTTTGACACCCTCCTGCCTCCTTCCCCACCGCTCACCCGCACCTCTGTTCCCTGCCTGTAATTCAGAGAATCATAGAATCATTAAAGTTGGAAAAGACCTCTAGGATCATCAGGTCCAACCGCCAACCCAACACCACCATGCCTCATAAACCATGTCCCCAAGTGCCACGTCTACACGTTTTTTGAACTCCTCCAGGGATGGTGACTCCACCACCTCTCTGGGCAGCCTCTTCCAATGCCTGACCACTCTTGCAGTAAAGAAATTTTTCCTGATATCCAGTCTAAACCTCCCCTGATGCAGCTTGAGGCCATTTGCTCTCATTCTGTCGCTGGTTACTTGGGAGGAGAGACCAACACCCACCTCACTACAACCTCCTTTCAGGCAGTTGCAGAGAGCGATAAGGTCTCCCCTCAGCCCCCTCTTCTCCAGACTAAACCCCCCCAGCTCCCTCAGCCGCTCCCCATCACACTTGTTCTCCAGACCCTTCCCCAGCTCCGTTGCCCTTCTCTGGACGCGCTCCAGCACCTCCATGTCCTTCTTGTCCTGAGGGGCCCAAAACTGAACACAGGATTCGAGGTGTGGCCTCACCAGTGCCGAGCACAGGGGCACCATCCCTGCCCTGCTCCTGCTGGCCACACTATTGCTGGTACAAGCCCGGGTGCCGTTGGCCTCCTTGCCCCCCCGGGCACACTGCTGGCTCGTGTCCAGCCGGCTGTCAGCCAGCACCCCCAGGGCCTTCTCCGCCGGGCAGCTTTCCAGCCACTCTGCCCCAAGCCTGTAGCCTTGCATGGGGTTGGTGTGACCCAAGGGCAGGACCCGGCACTTGGCCTTGTGAAACCCCATGCAGTTGGCCTCGGCCCATCGATCCAGCCCGTCCCGCTCCCTCTGCAGAGCCTTCCTGCCCTCGAGCAGATCGACGCTCCCGCCCAGCGCGGTGTCGCCTGCAAACTTACTCAGCGCCCCCATTCGCACCTGCCGGGAGCGGGGTCACCGCAGCGGAGGCCGAGCCCGCGCCACGAACGCCCGGCGACGGGCGGAACGGCGGCGGCCCTCGGAGGGCGGCCGGCCCTCGGGGCGGCGGCGGCGCCCCGCAGCGAGCGCTGCGCGGTGCCGCGGCGCGGCCGGCAGGGGGCAGCGCGGCGCCGCCCGCCGAGGCCCTGCCGGGCCCCGCCCCCGCCCGCCCCGCGCCGCCGCCGCCGCCGCCGCCGCCGCCGCCGCCGGCGGAAGCGAGGGCGAGCGGCGGCCGGTGCCGCGCCGCGAGGAGCGGGCATGGCGGAGGGGACGCGCTCGCTGCGCGGCGGCAGCCCGGCCTCCAGCCCGGTGCTGGGCGGGCGGGGCCGCGCCGCGCTGGTGGCGGCGGCGGGGAGCAGCCCGCCGGGCCACGGCTTCCGCAGGGTGACCCTCACCAAGCCCACCTTCTGCCACTACTGCACCGACTTCATCTGGGGGCTGGCCGGCTACCAGTGCGAGGGTAAGGCGGGCGGGGGCCGGGCGCGGGGGCGCGGGCGGGCCGCGGCGGGGGCCGGTCGTGCCCGAGCGGCGGGGAACGGCCGCCGCGTCCCGGGGCACCGGGGCGTTGCAGCGTCGGTGGCGGTGCCCTGCTGCCGCCGCGAACAGTCGGCGCCGGTAGTGAAAGTAGTGCGTTCTGCTGAAATACAGCAATAGTAGCAATAAAAATTCTGGTCGTAACAATATGTCCCAATAGTAAAGCCTAACAACACTGCTACCAAAAATCCTACCGATGATTATAAATTCTAAAAATAAAAAGTCTAGAACTGGCAATAATACCAAAAATTCTCTTCTTGATAATAATACATTCTAATAATGAAAATGTATAACAACAATACTAAAAATTCCGCTGTTAATAACAAATTCTGCGATAATACATTCTAACAATAAGAACAACAATTCTAGCAATAACAGGTCTAATAAGAAATGCTAAAATTAAAAGAAGAAATGCGAAGATTAAAAGAAGAAATGCTAAAAATAGTAGCAATGATAAATTTTCTAACGAAAATAATGAAAAATCGGAGGTGTGGCGCTGCCCGCTCCCGTGCGGCGACACAGGTGTTCGCCGTGATCCAGCACGGCCCCTGCCCGCCCAGGATGGATCCGCTGCGAGCCACCCGCCGGCCTGGCGGGCACCGCTGGGGTGGTCGGTGCCTCCCAGCAGAGCCGTCCCGGGGGTGCCCTTGTCTGCCGGAATGCTCGATGGCCTGGAGGAGCCGCAACCTGCGTGGAGTTTGAACCTTGTAAACCTGGGCTGGTGCCAGGGAGAGGACAAAGAATTGCTAGGTCTCCTTGCTGGCCACCGTGGCAGATGAGGTTCCTGAAAGCGACAAAAATACAGCTTGTTCTGATGCAGCGAAACCAAACAGTGTCGCAGGGAAAAGAGGGGTTCCCTGTGTCCTGCTTTAGCAAAAAAAAAAAAAAAAAAACAACCAACCCCCAAATGACACCTTGATGTCTTCTTGAGCATATACAGCCCAGCCGGCATGGGTTGCATCTCCAAGACCACATCTGGAGGATTTGGGTTGTACAAGAGCCTCATTGTTGGGGGTGGTATCAAACACGGCCGTGGGTGTAGAGCCAAGTACCCTGCAGTGCTTGAAGTAGCTCTTGCATTTTGTCGTCGTTGTGGGTGAGGAGGGTGTGGGATTAAGTTGGGTGGAAGTCATGTTCCTGTGCGGTGCAAAAAAAAGTCGTGCAAGAACAGTTTTATATTTGCTTAAAACTCTGCTGAGAGACGTGTCATTCTGTCTGTGTAGCAGAAAGTCACTGCCTGCCCTAACAGCAGAAAAGCCCCAAACTCGAGTGAAAATTTCTTAAGTTCTGAAAATGCACAAAGCAAGTCTTTTATAGGCTTTATTATATCACTGCCTTAAAAAAAAGTGAGTTATTGGAGTCACAAAATTGGGCATTCAGGTGCCAGTTTTGTTATGTGAAGAGCTGAGCGGCTTTGGTGTGTTAACAGGTGAGAAAATGTGAAAGGCTTTCGTCCAGGATGCCTCACTTTTTTTTTTGCATTCTACATACTACATAGATAAAGGTAGTGCAGAGGTCTAACTTTAATTTAGGGTCTTTTCCTAGTTTGAAAACTGCGCTGACAGTTTGTGGTCTGGAACTGTTTTTCCTCTCTGGCTTTTCAGGCTGAATTTAGGGTAAGGATCGGTAGCACCACTACCTAATGACCTGTGTGCTGATGAGACGCTTCCAAGCTGCACTGTTAAGATACCTCTTTTAAACCTACATCTGAAACCTCCACCCCAAACAAGTCATGTGTGTGAGGGGTAATGAGAGAGAAAAATACTCTTAGTCTTCATTAGCTGTAACATTCCCGGCTCAGAATGTGGGGGGAAAAAAACCCTGTAACGTCACCTGGCACGGCAGTGTCTCCTTTGGGTGAAGAAGTGATTTCTTTTTTTTTTGGTTCGTTTGCCTGTTTTCAACCAGTTATGCTCAGTGTCATGTTTGTCTTTTCCAGCAACTTACTGCTAAACCACAAATTTCAAAAATACCTGATGGGTTATTTGCTGATGGTGGCTGCTTTTGACAGCCACGCATACACCCTTGTTCCTTGTTCAATAGCTTGGCAGTTCATTCTTTCCAAGTTATTTAATAAATGCTAATATTTCTTGAATGATATTTTAAGTAAATTCCATTTAATAGTTACCTGCTTTAACTAATGGAGTTTGATCATTGTTCTTTAGAAGGTAATAAAAAGGTGATCTCCAGGAGTGCCAGGCTGATTAAAAAATGAAAAAAAAACAAAACCCACCCAGCTTTCCCAGCTTTTAGCGAAGGAAATGTTTGCAGTAGACTGGTAGCTTGGTAGCTCATCGCTCTCTCCTTTTTCTCCTCCCCAGAGAGACTAGGATTGCGGGTGGAATTGCACCTGAGCTGATGATCGTTGTCTTTGTTTGGAGTCCTTTTGACAATCCACCTACAGGCTTTGAAATAAAGCCGTTGAGCGGCCTTTTTCTAGGTGAATTTGCAATGGTTTCTGTTCCAAATCTGTGGGTGTTCAGTCTCCTCATGCTCTTTTTGTTGGCGTTCCCTGAAGCTGGTCTTGATCAGAACAGAAGGTTTCCAAACTTTGAAGGGAACTGAGCATGTTGATGATAAGACTCCCTCAGTTAAAGAAAGGAGCTGGGGGAAAAGCTCCTGCCTGTGACTATTTTAAGTAGTTGTGTGGCCTAAATGACCTGGATTTGAGTTTTAATTGTGATCGCGCTTTTGACCCTTGGAAAATGGCATCATCTATACGTGAATGTGGTGGGGTCTATGGAGTTCTGTGGTAAACTTACCAACTACTCAGCAGACTGACACATGCCCATATGGATTACATGGCTGTGTAGCAAAAACACAAGAAAGTATAATGAACTCTTAACACACTTCTGGCTGTGCAGGCCAAGATAAGTGGGCCTTCTCTTTTCTTCCTGTGGACTTTGAAAAATGCATAGAAGAGACACTCTGATCCTCTCTGTACAAGGCACAAAGCATCCTGAATCTCATCGCTCTGTTTAAAGTAAGATACTGCCTCCCTCTCCAGTTCAGGGCCATGCTGCTGTAGGCAGCACTTTGTGCGGGACGGGAGGTACTCCTGGGGAGAACTGCAGCTCTCTTGCTAGACTGGCAAGGTGGTTTTATAACTGAAATTTTACAGGGAAGGCAGTAGTCTTCCTATGTGGATAAGGTGTCCAGCTGGGTCTGAAGATGTCGCTATATTAAGCTTTTGTGCACATATTTATTGTAATCTCAGTCAACCAGGCTTTTGCAACTGTAGTTTATTTTATCTTTCTTTCCCCAACCCCGCTTCAAGTTTGTTTTCCGTAGACCCTTTGTAAATGACTCTTCCCCCCCCTCGCCCCACTTTACTCTTGTAGCTATCACTTCCTCTGACAAGTGCGTGTGTGAAAGAATAAATGATGTTTGGATCGTAACATGAACAATTACTCTCTTATATTGCTCTTGCTTTCCAAAGCCTGGTCGTTTCAGTTTTGAGTGGCTTTAAATTTCCTCAGGCTTAGCAAGGAAGAGGCAGTGTGACTGGGTTTCTCTGCATGTGTGTGTGCATCTTAAAAATGAAAAATATTAAATAGATGAGGTCTGTATAAGAAATAGAGAGTTGAGTTGTCATTAGTAGTGCACAGAGGAACCACTTTCGTACACTGAAAAAGTAGCTAGCAGATACTTTAATTTGGTGTTTGGGATTTATTTTAGCCACCAATAAATACATTTCTTTTCACAGTGCTTTTTCTTTTTCCATAAAAGACTTAAAAAAAAAATGCAGGAAGAATTGTGTGTCTATACGTTTTTGGGGCTACAAATATTTCCAGTCTATAAATCTTTCTAATGTGAACTTGGTTTGGTTTATTTTAGCCAAAGGTAAAATGTAAGGAATTTAAGTAATAAGCAAGTTGGTTAGCAAATTTAGCAGAATTGTTTAGCCATTTTTAGGCACATACCACCACCAAGCCTCCCCCACCCCCTTCAGGGGCTTTTTGGTAAGTTTTGTCTCTTTCTACTAGGGAAATGTCATTTGAGCAGGTAGGGTATTTGTCTTGATATGAAGGCACTAAGTCAAATAACACTTTGGGAAATAGCATCCTTATTTTCTGGTTTTATATTGGCCTTGTATTCTAAGGAGAACTTCCAAACTTATTCTGAGATAGCAGAAAACCCTGTTTCTCCTAATCTGGTTTAAACGTTGGCTGACAACGCTGCAGCTTTTCCAGAATAAAATGTAAATGGTGAATTGGAGTTATGTTTATGCCATGAATCTCTGACTTGGGAAGACAGCCATAAAGCTGCTGTGATTCATACAGGCATGTCCCAGAGATGGGCAAGCTATATTGTGCCTCGGTGGTGTAGGGGAACCTGGAGGTGTTCAGACAGCATCTCTGCAGGTGTCTGGGGATGCACATTCTGGACATGTTTTGAATGCAGTCTACTCAATTTAAAGACTGTTCTAAGTAACTGGAGTCAGATAGGGAAGGTGTGTTTTAGTTTAAAGCTGGGAGTTAGACCACCAGGGAGTTTGTAGGGATATGGAAATAGTATCAGGGAATAAAGGGACAAGGAGCTATCCCCTTGAACTCTCATCCTTTCTGGTTAGTTCTGTTGTTGGGACAGGCAACTGGAACATCCTTGACCTGCTGGTTCCATTCAGCTCAGTTTTGAAGGAAGTGAATGATGTATGAGATTCCCCAGAATGTCTTAATTCTTGCAGTTGAAAGGGAAAACAAATTCTTCCTTCTTCTGATGAGCTTGGCTTGCTTTTGGTGCATTTTGAACTAAAGATAAAAGCTGCAAGAAGGTAAAACCGCAGTAAAATCTTGCTTCTATCCCACAATCAGTTTGAATCTTCAAGACTTGCTCACTTTATTCTTTAGTAGGTTCCTTGTCAGTGGCAGGGCCTTTCCGTGCAACAATAAGGTGTTTGCTGTTGAGATGCAGTGTGAGTTTGTGGTTGAGATGTTGTCGAGTGGATGTGGCTTTGCTGCATTTAAAACTTAGATTGAGCCATGTGACTCTGAATCCATCTTGGGAACAAACACAGACTGTTTTGACAGAAAAACAGAAAGAGAAAAAAACCCACCAAAAAACACTGCCCAAAAGAAACCCTGACAGAGAAACTTAGCTCAGCTCTGGTCAAGATGAAATACATGTTGGGAAAAATGTTAGGAGGATTGACTGGCACACTGAAAGACGCAACTTACTTACTGGTCTGTATTTGAAGGATAATCCATTTTGTACTGGAGAATTTATGCTTTTCTTTTCCCTGCATCCCTCTGACAGTGCTTCGGAGGAAAATATCAGTGTCACCATCAGTGATGCAGAGGAAAGGACAGGGAGCTTTGCGAGGATGCACACAGCTTTTGTAGCTGGAAGCTGTATTTTGTGTGGATAGCATTATCCCAGATTTCAGTCCAGAAACTCAGTTATGTAGGAAATAACTTAGCGCAGGAAGTGCTAAAGCCAGTAATCCAATACCAGGCTTTGCACAGCACTTTCGTATCTTGTGTGGTACTGCCTCAGTCTGACTTGGTGATAAATGACAAAAGCAATAAAGTAGGTGCTCATCAATCCATCATGGTCTGGAGTGGCTGCGGCTTGCTCTCTGCAGGTTTCCTTTCTTGATGATCTTTCATCTAATATTGCTTAGACTTAATGTGTTCAGGTGGTCCTTAGCCACCTTCTAGGCTAATACCCTCTGGTTCTTTCCATCTCGCAACAAAATTTTTCAGTCTTCCTCTGGTAAGTTTTCTGCAGACCATAGTTCTTGCAGTGCTGTGCTAAGGGTCTAAAAGCCTTTTATTCTTTTTTGCAGTTGTGTGGGAGATAAATGCCTGACTAGTTATTTCTTTCTCATACACAAAGGACGTTGAACTGTAAGGCTTTCACCATAAGACATTTTCTAAGCACTGTACTGAGCCATTTAACAGTTTTTTCTTTAAAACTTGGGTAGAGTTTCAATCAGAAGTGACCTCAGTACTTCATGGGTGCAGAAGCAGTTGCCTGTTCCTATTTTCTGTGATGTTTGCGTGCATTAGCTGCGTGTTTCCCCCTGGTTTAGGATTGGTTTCTTTTTGGGAACCAGTAAATTTTGGTAACACCTCCTCTTTCTCTAGAGGTGGTGTGCATTCTTGTGTGCATTCTTTCTTTATAGATGTAGAAGTTTGTAGTAAAATAGGATATAGCACATCTTAGGCAGCAATACAGATCTCTGAGTGTGATTATGCTGTCCTCCTTCAGTTTTAGTCATCAGCAATTTTTTTTTAGTAGCGATGTTACTTTTATTTCAGTAAAATACCAGATACCATTTGACAGTATCCTGGGATTTTTCATGTGAAAAAAACCCGTTAAGCAATCACTTTGCACTGACAATTGCTTTACAATAAGAGATGCGTTATCTACAATGGGCATTTACTACCCAAGTGTAAATGCTGATCTTGAGGTGGGGTATCCTGTTTATAGTACCATGGAAGATGACATGCAAAGTTTTTAGTTTTCGTTCTCCTCTTGGCAGTTTGCAACGGATGTTTCTGTTGATTCCACCACCACCACCCTGCCTTGCTCTGAATTCCAGGTCCGGGGATAAGGAATTTTGCTGCATTGTTTCCAGTGAGTTCCCTCTGGGCAGGGTCCCTGTTGCTTGTCTGTTTTCTTCTCTTTGATTAAGTGCTCTTTGTAGCTTGTCCATAACGTTGCTTTTCTGCTTACTATCCCATAGAAACCTGGTTCTCTCCATGATTTTGGAGATTTTGTCTCAGGTGGCAGCTTTGAATTATCTTTGAATCAGGCTGTCCCTGGATGACCTTTGCTTTTTGGTTATGTCACTAGTGTCTTCCAGAATTGTTTCTAACACTGTATTTCATCGGCTCAAACTGTCTTCCTTCTGGGCTACTTGTCGCTTGTTAGGACCATCCTGAGCTGGCTCAGGAAAATCCCTTTGGCGAAACCGCTTTTGCAACATGCAACACCTATTGAAAACAGGTGACTAAGTTGCAGTCGTGCACCTAATTTGACTCAGCTGCAGTGGGGAAAGAGCAGGATGTATGTCTAGCATATAGACATTTCTAAATGACCACCTCCTGTTCTTCCCCCCCCGCTCCCTGCCAGCCTTTTTGTTTAATAGCACCTTGCAGTTTTGAGAGAAGGCTGTTAGGAAACACTCCCAAGCAGAGAGCAAAAACTAACATTTGGGTATGATAGTGTGACAAGGAACTACGTGGAAGTGTACTTCTTTTTTTCTAAATGTGCCACCACAGTATTCTTCCTTTTACACCATATTGTTGCCTTCTGTTGCGTCACTTGTGGAAGTTTGTTATTCACTGGAGTACAATCAACCCCTAATTTCACTTCCTGTTTTCATTTAAATATTTTTCTTTGCTTGACTCTGGAAGAATGTGGGTTTATGCATGTGTGTGTATATATAGTCATATATATATATTCACACACATACATACACATGTGAAGAACACAGGTATCTATATTTTTATATATTTTTGTTGCTTTTTCTCTGTTTAAAATTGAATACGAGTGATTTACTTGAAAGTATATTTAGGATTATCAGTATAATATGCTGATATTGCTCACCTGCTTGGCTTCTTTTTAAATACCACTTGTATGATATAAATGCCAAGCCACCTGCTGTGTAAAAATAACATTAAGATATAAAGCAAGTAAAAGTGAGAATAAAAATTACTGTATTTGACCACAATTTAATCCATCCCTGGAGGTTTTATATACAGAAGACTGCTAGAGACATCCTGACTACTTTGCTAAACAGATGTGCTTGGGAGAATCTGAATGATTTGAACTTCAGGTGTTAAAATAGAGGCAGTGTGTTGATCTGCAGGGTAGTATTAGGTTACAGTGGCTAGGAAATAGGACTTTCGGTGTAAGTGCAAGAATATGTAGCAAAAAAATCTCTGTTCCTCATTGCATTTCTTTCTCCTCAGCAGAATGTGTCACATTTTAATGTCTCGGTTTGTAATGATGTAATTCAGGAAATGAGTCTGTCCTTTTTCTGCAGTACTTTCTCTACAGCGTGTGGAGATAAGAACTGGTACACCTACTGGTACACCTTGTTAATCAGCAAGTGTAGGAGTACTGCATTAACCAGTTCCTTAAGCATTTCAAACAAAACTACTTCCTCAGCGCTGAAATCATTGCATGGTTAGGGGCTTCAAAAGAAGGCAGAAGAATACAAGGAAATTGCTAAGATTCGTCTAGGCATGAAGAGGGCATGAGGGAAGGATCTGAACATAAAATGGAAAGGCTAGTCTGTGGATGCTCTCTTTCAGAAAAAAAAGCCTTTTGTGAGGTAAAAGATTTTCTTCAGAATCTAGTTAGGATGCCAAAGTGAGTGTAAATCATCACACATGCAAATCTGCATGGGAAACTGATTAGGGCTAGCAATCCTGGAATGTATCTGCTGTAGAAAGAAGCCCTTGGACTTGAAACAAATGTGTGGCCTGAGTAGCATGACCTAGGAAAAACTGCTTAAACCTCTTCTCAAAACAGTGTTGACAGAGAGGACTGGAAAAGCTGATTTCAAATGTCTTGGATATTCACAAGTATTTAGAGAATTTGAAAGTCTCAAGAGACATCTGCAAGCTGATGCACAAATTTTGGGTGGCCACGGGTGCCATTGGATATACTGGTGGCATAGTACCTCACTGGGACAGCTATGCCTGGCAGCTGTGCACGAGCTGTGAGCAGTGGGTCTGCGCTCACTGCAGGAGAGCTGTCACTGGTGGTAGTGACAACCCTTCCAAAAGTAATCACAACCTCTTTACCCTAGAAGGGGTTGAAACTTGAGGAAAATGGTGCTTGCAATTACATTTGATGCTCCAGCCCTCTGTCCGGATGCTGGAGAGACTTAACTCTGCAAATAGGAGATGCTGAGTGAGAAACCAAGCACGTAACCCAAAATGAGGAGGTGTGGAAGCAGAGACATAACCTTAAAAACAAAAACAAGTGAAAAGATTTCTGTTTTCATTTCTGTGCCATTGACTTACGTGCCTGTAGTTTCTCTTGTGAAGAAGAGAAGTTAACGGGTGCTGCATATTCCCAACAGCACCTGGGACTATCAGACCTCCCCAGTCTTTTTCAGAAATAGGCCGAAGTAGGAGGTAAAAATACCGTAAAGTTAAAAATACCTTTCAAAACAGCTAAGTATCGTTGTGTCCATTCTCATTTTGACCTCTCTTATTCTGTTCCTCTTATCTTCTCTTTGCTCTAGAATAGCTCCTGTCTGCACATGCCTTGAGATTTCTTGAAGCTATTGTATTTTTCATTCAAGCACATTTTCTTCAGGAGGAGCAAATAGATTATTTAAAAAATAAATTCTTCTCTCCTTCCTTTTCCCAAGTCTAGAAAGATAACAGAGAGATACCTATTCAGTACTTTTGCTCAGTGTAACTTTTTTTCTAAATATGGTGTCATGGGAAGCCTTAACTTTCAGCATGCATTGGTAATTCACGTGTATAAATTAATAGCTGATTATGTTAGATAATAAATTAAGCGCAAGTGCTACAAGAACTTGCTCTGCCAGTCTGATTGATTAAAAAAAAAAAAACATACCAAACAACAACAAACCAAAATAAACAAAACCTTGAGATCATTTGGTCCCTCTTTAGGAACAATTTATAGTTTCTTGGGGGTAGATTTTGAATTTTACTGTTTTGTGAACAGAGCTATTGCACCTCGGAAGTTCTGGTGTATTCATAAGTGGTGTATATAACTTGACACTGCAGACTTCTGTTCTCCAGGTAGATGTAAACACTCAGCTTCTATGAGTTGTATATGATCCTACTCATGTGAAAGAGGCTGTTCCTTAAATTCAGGATAAGTGTAGTCCTGAGTCTCAGCAGTGACTCAAGCCTAAGTTGTGGAATTGAAATCCTCATTCTTTCTTAACAGGAGTCTTTTTAAAATGCTTGAAATTCATAATAAAATTAAGAATGGTGATTAAAAAAAGTAGCTCAGAGATTAGCACCTTCAGTTTGCTCGCCTTTCTGGAAATAGTGCCTTGTGAGTGTTTTATTTTCCTCTGATTTCACCACTGTATGAATCATTTGCCTTTAGTTTCCTGACCATGTCAGTACCCTCACAGCAACCACGCTGAAGAAAATACAGAATGTACCTACCCAGGTGGCACAGGACCCTGTTTCTTTGCTTTTTGATTTTTTTTCCCCTCCCTCTCCAGCTCTGTTTTTCACTCTAATCCTATAGTTTTGTACACTTCTGTCTGTGGTGCAGCTTGGAAATGAATCCCTACAGGAATGAGGTAGAGGTTGCCATGGCAGCTGGGGTGTTTTTGGTTTTTTCCTTCACTTGTTTGGTTTTGTGGTGATAGGAAGTGCTGAGATGCCCTAGATAATGCTGAGATTACCCTAAAGCTAAAAGAGGAAGAACGCTATTCTTGGGGTTACATATATTAATAATTTGGCCTACATTTTAATTGTACTGTGCATTTCTTTTAAAAATTGTAACTGCTGTGGACGTTGGTGGGTGCTATGGTAGCTAAGATTAGCCATGGTTTTTATTCTAGTCTCTTCAGGATTTTTAATTACGTTTTTATGTTCTGTGTTCAGTTTTTAAGAGGCAAGATGGAAGGAAGTGCACCTCCTAGGGATTGCAATCCTCCTGCTTACTGGTTATCTCACTGAGTGGAGGAGACTGGTTTTTCGTAAAATGCTGCCTCTCTCTCCTTCCTTGGTCCATTCAAAGGCTTATGCGTGTTTTGGAGGGAATTCTTGAGTTTTTTCCCCCCACTAGAGCACTGAGCAAACTTACTGAGGCTCTGTGTGTGCAGGGTGCATGTGCAGTGTACGTTGTCTGCCCCTGGTGATAGTCCCATAGGTGTGCAGGACTACATTACAGCTGCGCGGAATACTGTAGTGTTGAGAATGTCTCCAGATATTTGAGTATTGTGAGGGATTCCAGGCAACTGTGTCAACATCAGAGTTTTCTGCCAGAATGCCATCATGGCTTATGAAGTCCTACCATGCATTAAATTCAGCTATGATCCGCCCTGTTTATTTAAGTGTAACTCAAATTCTTCTCTTTCAAAGCTGTAGATGTGCTGCTTTTGTTTCCCTTTTTTAAGTGGGGAGGCATTTTGGCTTGAATATGTCTAAAATTGCAGAAGCGTTAACAGGACCGATTTTTGTAGGAAACATCTGTGTTGTCCACCTGGGTCGTCAGAAACTAGTTGTTGAATTATGACATTGACATTGTGGTGTGTGAAGTTATATGCACCATTATAGGGCATATGTGGTAGTGATGCAGGAGGCCACATATGTGAGGGCTGGAAACCTGCAGGGTTTATGTAGGTTCCCTAAGCATGATGAAGTTTTAGTGATAAGGACGCTTGCAGTAAATGCCAAATTGTTTTAGTGGATTTTCCTTAAAATTGAGGGCTGGGTCAGACTGCCTTGTGTTTTTTGTTGTGTTACTCTGTTCTGAATACTGTAAGCTGTAGCTCTTTGTTTTGAGCAGTATCTGTGAGTCAGCTGGAAAATGCTGATAAACAATTGACAAAGTTTCTCTTTGTAAAGCATCACCCTGAAAGCAGTAAATTGGAGAAGCTGTTGCAGGCAACAGCTGCAGGGACTTAAGTACCATGTCTTTAGCATTCATGATACTGGTGCACGTGTCCTACAGTAGGTGGTTCTGTGGTCCAGCTGGGTTTTCCTTGTCGCTCTCCATTACATGTTGCTCTGCTCCTGCTGTCCGACTTGACTTAGAGATGCTGTGGAGCTGGCACCTCTCTGCTCTAGCCACTGTTTTTTATCTATGGTTCAGTTGATCACATGGGCAATCTGCAGCAGAAGACAAAAGAGGCTCCAGCTTAAGACAGAGCCAGGGAAAAAGACCTATGTTTAAGTGGTCTTCAAGAGGCTTGTCTGTACTGGTATCAGGTATTTGATTTTCTTCTTACCCCTGTGGCATCTTGCTGAAATTTTGAGTTGGATGTCATTGGAAGACCTCTCTTCTCCCTTCAGGGGTGTTAGGAGCTATAGCCTTCCACTGCAGGTGCGGTGAGGGTTATCAGAGGTTTTTCTGTCAGACTTCAAGCTGGCTTGACCCTTTCTGGCTATGTAAAGGATGCAGTCTGGAATACCTGGCAAAAAGCAATGACTGTGTTACATGGGCTGGCATCTGGTTTGTAGGGGAAACCTTCATCCTCTAGTCTGTACAGAAGAGCTACTGGAGTGCTTAATTGCTTGCCCTCAGATAGACTCTTTTCAGGATCCCTGTCTTCAGCATCACTGAGTACCACTGCTGGCCCCCTAAGATTGGGAGCTTGTGATTCCTCCTCGCTGGAAGGAGAGTCACAGCCATCCCGATGGTCTGTGGCTGTTGCATGGTGGGTGTGACTTACCAGTACAGCGTTACCATGCTAGAAACATGCAGTGGGAAGATGAATTCTGTGGATGGAGGGCAAAAACTATGTCCCTCCAGGCTCCCTGTGCAACTCCACATTGTGAGTGGTATGCCTCTTCCTCTGGAGGATCTTCTTTGGAGAACTATCAGGAGTTGAGTTGCTGAGCTCTCTCCTGGTGCTGTAGCCCTCTTGGAGATTTCTAGTTTCCCATCAGTGAACCAGTGCCTTGGTCCCAGGGCACTGTCTTGTCTTTGGCCTAATCCTCAAGAGAAGGGAAGAGAAGGTGTTGGTGCTTTCTGGATCTGAATGCGAGTTTGGCACTAGGCATCTTCCATCTGTCAAAAGAAGAAAAAGCTCTTAATGTTGGGGACCTGTTCTGTGCTAAAATTGCGCGCCTTTGAAATTCTGTGCCCACCTTCATTTCACAAGTGGGAAGTCTGATCCAGCTGTCTTTCAAGAGGGAGAAAGTAAAGTCTATGCAGAACTTGCCTTTCTGATAGAATAGTTTGGGTTAGAAGGGACCTTTAAAGGTCATTTAGTCCAACCCCCCTGCAATGAGCAGGGGCATCTTCAACTAGATCAGGTTGAGCAGAGCCCCATCCAACATGACCTTGAATGTGTCCAGGGATGGGGCATCTACCACCTCTCTGGGCAACCTCTTCCAGTGTCTCACCACCCTCATTATAAAAAATTTTCTCCTTATCTAGTCTAAATCTACACTCTTTCAGTTTAAAACCCTTACCCCTTGTCTTATTGTTTCAGGTCCTACTAAAAAATCTGTCCCCATCTTTCTTAAAAACCCCCTTTAAGTACTGAAAGGCAGCAGTAAGGTCTCCCCGCAGCCTTCTCTTCTCCAGGCTGAACAACCCCAACTCTCTCAGCCTGTCCTCATAGGAGACGTGCTCCAGCCCTTGGATCATTTTTGTGGCCTCCTCTGGACCTGCTCCAACAGTTCCATGTCCTTCCTGTGCTGAGGGCTCCAGAGCTGGACACAGGACTCCAGGTGGGGTCTCACCAGAGCAGAGTCGAGGGGCAGAACCACCTTGCTTGACCTGCTGACCATGCTTCTTCTGATGCAGCCCAGGATACGGTTGGCTTTCTGGGCTGTGAGCACACATTGCTGGCTTGTGTCCAGCTTTTCATCCACCAGTACCCCCAAGCCCTTCTCCGCAGGGCTGCTCTCAATCCCTTCATCCCCCAGCCTGTATTGATACTGCGGGTTACCCTGACCCAGGTGCAGGACCTTGCACTTGGCCTTGTTGAACCTCATGAGGTTCTCACAGGCCCACCTCTCCAGCTTGTCCAGGTCCCTCTGGATGACATCCTGTCCCTCAGGCATATCAACTGCACCGCTCAGCTTGGTGTCGTCTGCAAACTTGCAGCGGGTGCTCTTGATCCCACTATGTCATTGATGAAGATATTAAACAGTACTGGTCCCAATACGGACCACTGAGGGACACCACTCGTCACCAGTCTCCATCTGGACATTGAGTCATTGATCACTACCCTCTGGATGTGGCCATCCAGCCAATTTGTTTCATTGAAGGCTGTATTCAGGCCACATTGTTATTGGCCATACTGTACAGCATGGAAGGGGAGTAGACTGAAGCATGTTAACTGGAGAGGGTGGACCCCTCTTCTTTGTTTAAGCACAGCTCGTAGGGTGTCTAGGGTTTCTGCTGCCTATGGTTATGACCTAGACCTCTTGACCAAATGGAGATGGCTGCTTTTGCTACTGTGGTATAGCTTGCTTGTGCAGTTGTTATTTGTGCTTTGGAGTGCAAGCCCTGGTGGAACTGAGCGCACAGCGTAGATGCCTTTGTTGTCTCTCCAGGTGTAGGTGCTCTAGCTTCGCCTGCTTAGTAGGATTTAGAAAACCTGCTCTGGGTGAAGTCAGGAGATGGGAGGATGGGGAGGGTGCTTTTGTGACAGGTGAAGTTCTGTTAGGTCATTTGTCAGTACTGGGCTTACTGTACCAGGGACGATGGAGAAGCAACATGGAGTTTGTTGTTAGACTTCAGAATATTTACAGCCTTTACTGATGAGAGAGTGAGAGGTCCTCAGCGTAGCCCAGGGGATTTGTAAGGCTACCACCGTTCAAGCAAACCTACTATAAGCACATTGGTGCTTTTATGATTGACGGTTCAAGTATATCATTGAACTCATTTGACTGTTTCATTATTCAGTAGCTCGTCTTGTTTTCACTTGCCTTGTTGCTATGTTATTTCCTACCAGCATATCTGAAATACAAATGAATAGGAATTCAAATGTGCTGCCTTGAAATTACGGAGCTCAGATGTTACAAAACCATTTCTTTTGGGTATCTATACCTATAAATAAAGCTTGCTCTCATGTAGACAATTCTGGAAATATAAACTACAATGCAATCCACGTTGTGTTTGGGGAAACTGCATTTTTATCAGACAAGGTTGTGCTGGTTTTGGCTGGGATACGGTTAATTTTCTTAGTAATAGCTAGTATGGGGCTATGTTTTGGATTTGTGCTGGAAACAGTGTGGGTAATACAGGGATGTTTTAGTTACTGCTGAGCAGTGCTTACACAAAGTCAAGGCCTTTTCTGCTCCTCACACCCCCCCACCAGCGAGTGGGCTGAGGGTGCACAAGGAGTTGGGAGGGGACACAGCGGGGACAGCTGACCCCAACTGACCACAGGGATATTCCACACCATATGGCGTCATGCTCAGCATATAAAGCTGGGGGGAGAAGAAGGAAGAGGGGGACGATTGGAATGATGGCGTTTGTCTTCCTAAGTCACCGTTACGCGTGATGGAGCCCTGCTTTCCTGGAGATGGCTGAACACCTGCCTGCCCATGGGAAGGAGTGAATGAATTCCTTGTTCTGCTTTGCTTGTGCATGTGGCTTTTTGCTTTACCTGTTAAATTGTCTTTATCTCAACCCACTGGGAGGAGCGCGCGAGTGGCTGTGTGGGGCTTAGTTGCTGGGTGGGGTTAAACCACAACAAGGGTATATGCTGGTATCTCTGTTTAAAGCAGAGGCAGGTATGGCTGGTTAGTTGGTAAGACCAGAGAGTTCTGGAGAGAGATAGGACCTGGCAAATACAAGTGATCTATAAGGATGCTCAGTAAACATTTGGAAAACCTTAACAGGTTTCTCATTTCTTCTGGATTTTCAGGGGAAGAGGATCCACAATGTGGTCTTACAACTTTAAGACAAGCAAAGGCCCAAGGTTTCTCGACCGCAGTGAGAGAGGAGGGTGTTTTTAACGCCCGACTTCTTAAAGCTGTCAGAGATTTTTTCCATTCCTGTTTTGCAGTTGTTTGAAATGTTCTGGGAAAACCAAAGCTTCTAGTGACAGCTTTCCTGGTGACATTTAGCAAGCATTGCACAACAGACATGTAAACTTAAACTAGGTTGTGTTTTTGTCTGAGAGAGCACACCGATATTGCATACAGGTCTTTGCATTTTTCTGCTGAATTGGGAAATAAGCTGGCAGGGCCCATGTACTGCATCCAGCATTCCTTTCAGTGAATAGTCACAGTATTCAGCCTGGCCTGTGGTCATGGTCCTAAACAAAAAAGCTAAATGCGTCTGTGTTGGCAAGCTGCTACGATGGAAAAGGAGCTTAAAGCTGTGTAACAAATGTAAAAGTTAAGTCCCACAAACTTCAAGTGAAAAGAGAGCGTTGCTTTTAAGTTACTCATGAAAATAGCATCTCCATCTGCTTGAATGGTCCTGTCTGCATAAGCAGTCTGGTAAGTGTGTTTTATATAACTTAAAAACATTGAAATTTTTTTTTTAAAAAAAAAAAAGGTATTTTTCTCCAGTCTCTGACTATTTAGCCTGTGGGCATTTCCCGAAAGCTATTGTTTTCTGACTGTCAATGGATCACAAAGACTATACTGCTGAATAAAATAGCCTGCTTGCAGGATCAAGGACAACTTCAGAAGTGAGCGAAAAAGCCCCTAAGGGGCAGAGGCACTGTAAGATTAAGCCTATATTTTGGCTTCTGTCATGTCATACACATGCTACAGAAGAGCAGGAAGAGAGGAGGAAATAACCTACTTAGCTTTTGACCAAAATAAAACTTTGTTTTGATAGAGTTAGACTGACTTGGCCTGAATTGCCTTGGTGGTGATATGCCCTTTAAGTCCCACTGATTCATTGTTTGGGAAGTAGAGACTGTTATTGTTTTCTTGCATAACAGCTTTGAAGCTTTGGTTTACTCCCTGGCTTTGCTAGATTTCTTGTTTGTTTTGCTCTGTCTGTCTATAGGCAGTTGGCCTTCCTCCTTCCATCTTTTAAGTACGCTGCAGCAGCTACGCCTCCTGCACTGGGCATCCTTGCCATTGTGTGCGTGGGTGTACTTTTATTAAAGTAATTTGAGCAAGCTGATTCTTCCATGTTCAGCTCTTCCATACCCATCTTCCTTCCCCAAGCACTTGTAATCAGCCTCTTTATAAACCAGCGCTGCAGTTTCATGACTGTGAGCCCTGGCAGAACTGAAGTGGAAGCTAAGACCTCCATACAAATGCTGGCAAACAAAATGGGAATTTTGGAAGCCTTTGCAGGTCCTGGACTAAAGCAGTTTGGTTTGGTGATCCACCAGAAGGCAGAGGGCCCTGCTGTGTTTCAGGATAACCCTGGGGAAAAAAGTGGCTGGGCTGAACAAATGCTTGCAATCCCCTTCCTTAATGAGAGGGGTAACAAGAGAACATCTAGTTTTCTTTTAGTCTAGCAGTGATTGCCAGTGCTCTTAAAAAGACCTGTTTTTTTGCTTGCTGAGCACTGTCTTTTTTTTGTGTGAGGGGAGGGGTGAGCATAACCATTGGAAAGACTATGTAAGATTTGCCACTTTATGTGTTTTCTGCTGTCCTTTCTGTTCTGCTGTCAGTAAGTACCCAAAATAAGCGTCTTTGCCTTGTTAAAATAACCAGCACCATACCTTGCTAAGGTACCTAGCTGTAGAAATAATTGCAAAGAGAATGGAAAATAAACAGTTCTTCATGGCTGTAGTACACAGGGCAAGAAATGCTGGACCTAAGTTGTAATAAGGGAGGTTTGGTTTGGACATCAAGCACCATGTTCCTAACTGTAAGGACTTTGGAGGACATAGTTGGCTGTGCAGAAAGGCTGTTGATTGTCTTTCCTGGGTTTCTGGAACAGGTTTGGCTGACACTTGTCTGGAACAGAGAAGGACAGACTAGCTGAGCTCTTGAGGTCACTTGCTGCCCAGTTTTCTGTAAAAATTAATGTGTTGCCTATATGCTTTCATTACAGTTGCCTCTGGGACATACTGAGATTCATGCCCAAAGTAGTAAATATTTTTGTAGAAATTATTTTGACAGTGTAGGTACGTGGCACAGAAATAACACGCTGTCTAAACTATGGTGTGCGAATGTTTGACATCAGCTGAGCAGAGTTGTTGGTACTCTTCTATCTTTCTGCTTGGAATGAGTTTTGGTTTGCAGATCTGAGAAGAAAAGGATGGAAATCCCAGTGCTTCCCCCATCGTTTGGTCTCAGGAATGTCCTCATCTCTTCCTTCCCAGCTGGTGTCTTCTCAGGAGCAAATGATGCAAGACCTTTGAATTCCCACAGTCATTTGTTTTGATAAATGCTAAGACTTTTTTGTTAACTGCTGAATTTGTAGCATTCTCAGGCTTGGCATCTGGAGTGGGAGAACATTTCATAATTCTGAGGAACATTCGTATTCTGAAGAATAGCTCTGACTTCAGGGAGAGGAAATGTCTAATTGCAGAATAGGTTGCAATAATGGCTTGATGTAGCATAGGCAAATTCAAATACTCCCTCTTGTTCTGGACTGTTGATGCCTTATAAAGTTGATGACGTACGGAACAAAGATTTGTAATAATTGTGTCTGCTTTAGAGAAATATGTATGTTGCTGGAAGTACTGATGGATATCTCTTCTTGTCACTAAACTCAACAGGAAGCCTGGGAATGTTTTTGAGGGTATAATTTACCCCTAATTCATTCTTTCATCTTGATAAAAACAAGATATATGTTACATGGTCTAATTTATAATCTGGTGTATTGACTTGAAGTAAAAGAATTTCGGCTTCTGTAAATTGTTGTGCTTTAGCAAGCTGAAAGGAATCATGTTGATTTACAGCATGTGAGAGTCTGACCTTAACTCTTTAGACTACATACAGTCAGATGTACCGCACTCTTAACAGTAATGCTCTCTACTGGAGTTAGTGAAAGTGAAAATTACTGAAAGTATTGAAAAGGAATTGAAAAATAACCCTGCTGGAGTAAATTACCCTACTGGACTAAATGGCATGAGCCTTTATTCTTTCTGTAGTACCTGTTGCATTTAAAACAGTCACATTTGCTATGAAGCATAAGGCTTGAAACTGCACTGCTGCCCTTTGTGCTGCCCTGAGACTGCTGCTAAACTTGATGGCTCTGATTTCTCGCTGAGGTCAGTGGTCTGTTGCACCAGGCATGTGGTAGTGTAGAAAGTGCCTGTGCTGTCACCTTCCCAAGAAGTCCATCTAACTCCAGCAGTTCACTGGAGAAACAGCAACAGTTGTACTCCTGGTGCTCATTACCCTGGAGTTTGCAGCCAGGAGACAGGCGGTTCTTTGATCCATCTGCTAGCAATGCGGGCTCTGACCAAAGCTATCACAAGGTACATGTCTGTAATCTTATCCTTTTGCCACCTGTAAGGAGCTGGACTTTTTGTGTACCCCTTCTCTTCAAACAATTGCCCCTCTCTTGGGGCAGTCAAACTTTGGGGCAATTGTGGTCTGTTGCAGTCTTCCCACAGCTAAATCTGGAAATGTGGGAAGCATTAAGGGGCATGGTCTTGGTTTTTCAGAGACCTGCCCGCTTTCAGTTGGCAGAAAATGTTGCTTCTTGCAGCTGCTGGGATTTGTTCAGATGGAAAAGGAAAAATTTCCTTACAGATGAGTTTCATCTGATTTATAAAATGCAGTAATGAGTAGAAGGTTGTAGTGTGAAAAAGGAGGAGAGAGAATCTCAGGGTGTGTGGGTTTATGATAAAGAGTGGAAGTTGCTGTAAAGCTGGAGATGGGGAGAACCTAATTGTACCACCTGCACCTGGTCCAGGAAGCTACTTATAAACGGGTTTGATTTTTAAAATGAATACTTCCAATTTTTAAGCCTAAAATATGTGTGAGTACAGAGACACTTTCCAGTTCAGGGTAAGAGGAGTAAAGTTGCACTTCAGATACCTGATGAGGACATGTTTCAGTTTCTCCATCTATTATGTTTCATCTTTTTTTAAAGATAGCCTTTTAAAGATGATGTGTTTGGATAGGGATCATCTATAACACTTGCAGACACCTGTTGTTGAGAAAAAAAGCTGCCCAATATTTAATCTGGTAGAAGCTTTTTTTTCGTCCTGTACAATTTCCATGCACTCAAGAAAATGTAGACAACATTCCCCTGGCCACCGAAAGGGTGGTCCAGTGCCAGAGTCAGTTGCTAGCCATAACCACAGCCTTTTCTTTGTCTTGTTTTTTTGAGCATCTTAGCAGAAGACAGATATAACTGCAGGTACTGCACATACTGCAAGGTTCCCTCGGGAACTGAAAGTTGGATTTCATGACGTGCAAAATGCCAAAAAGAAAACCACGCTGATTGCAGGCCTGGGTTTGGGTGGCAGACAAAAGTGATAGAGGGAAGCAATGAATTCTAACAAGGTTGCAGGTGGATTCATGGCAGCGATGCCTTGGTAGGGCAGGGCATATGCTACTCAACTGTCTCATTAACAGCCCACCACCCTCTCTACAAAGGCCCGTAGTGAACTGAGAGTTCGTGTTGAACACCAGCTGCTGAGGATTGCAGAAGAATCTTCTAAGTGAATTAATTTTAATTTACCATTTTATTGCCTGGGGTCGATCAATGTAAAGTGATGTTTATGAAGGGGGGAAAAATACTCTTACAAGTTGATGAGTTTTTACAGATCAGTCTGTAATTGTCAAAAAAATGCAAACTGAATGCTAGACATTATTAGGAAAGGAATGGGGAGGAGTGGCGCAAAAGCCACCTCTGTGCCATGATATAAACTCACAGTGTGCACGTAGTGCCTATGCAGTGGCTGAGCTGCTGGCATGTCCATAGGAGTTTCATGCAGCATTACATCTTCAAGAAGGCATTTTCTTTTTTTTTTTTTTAATCCTCCTTGTAATTCTTTCATGTAATCTATGTAAATTTATAGGGCTTTTTGTAGGGGGATTGTAGAGAGTTATGTCAGGCCATCCACTCCAGTAAACCCTCCAAAACAGTGACTTCTTCCAAGTCTTACATTTAACAAGATGCCCCATAGAATTACTGCATTTCATTTAGATTTATTCATATTCACATTAATGAGCTATGTTCTTTAATGCACTGCACTTAAATTTTTCCAGAAATGAAAAATTTGTTGTGCTCTGATAGCTGCAAAACCAATTCTCAGTTACTGGCTGAGCTAATGGTTTGTTTTAAAACCAAGAGTAAACCCTTCAGTCAATTAGGTAATTCAGTAATCTATAACCTTTGTTAAAAGATTAGAGTAGACTTTGGCAGGCACTTGCTGGGAGTTACAGTTTGTGTGCAGGTGAGCAAAATTTGAGTGAGTCACAGATAACGCCGAACAAAATTATTATTTGCCAAGTCAGCCAGACAATATTGAGGAGTTGTGGTGTTGTCACTTCATGTCAGGGTATTACATTTTTCCAGTGCCAGCTCTGTGACAGGCAGTTGGCCAAAACACTGTGTTGTTTCTTGGGAGTTACTGAAGTTTGCTGTGGGTCTGCCATGCGCCGGTGCTTGCGAGGTGTGCGTGGCGAGAGTGCTCGGCTGCAGGAACTTGCCTCTGTCTTTGGGTGCAAGAGCTCTCTCTTTTTGAGAGTTCTCAATGTTATCTGTGGCAACGAGAAGGGTGATGGCTCCTGTGTTAGCACCGGATCAGGTCCTGCAAAACCAATGGGTCGTGGCACCCTGCAGGGAAGACAACAGGAGGGAATTGTTGGAAGGAGAGAGTGTTACTGCTGCTTGTGGTAGTGGTACAAGTTAATTGAGATGGAAGAGTCAGAGGCAGAGGGGCAGGAGGCGACTGGCAGGACAACAAATCCAGACAACAGAGAGTTGGAGGAGGAATTGCGGTTTACTTTGCAGGTGCTTTTGTTAAGTATAGAGCAAGTGCTCACTGAAATGGGAGAAGTGCCTTTGGGTTAAGAACACACATGTGAATAGGTCCACAGTGAATCTTGTGTTAAACTGATCACGCTTCCAGGAGAGGATGAAATCCATTTTGGTCTTTGTGTTGACATTCCTTGATCCTCCTTGAAGAGCAATTTGGTAGCTCTACTTTTAAAAGTGTTTAGCAACTGTAAAATTAGATTTATAATTACAGTTGTTAAAGTTACAATAAAAATTAAAGACTGACAGGTTAAAATATAAATTTACAAATAAATTTGTTTGAAAAACAGCAAAACTGAATTATGATGAGTATCTCCTCAAAGAGGAAACAAAAGTAATTTTCAATACCTCCTAGGATTTTGCTCAGGACTGGGGAGAAGATTCTGTTAAATTTGGTATTTCATAAGTGATCCTAACCCAGCCACTGTTTGCATAGGACACTGATACATTGCTAGAGTCTGTACAGGACATAATCCACCTTTTTCACACTTTTGGGATCTGCTTTGAAGTCTGTCTTGAGGACAGAGAAAAAAAGGGTTTTATGGAAAAGTGTGGCATATTGGAGGATGTAAATAGGCCTTGCTTTGCCAGCAAGCGTTACACAGCTCATGAGTTATAGTGATGCCTTTACCAGCTTTTATCTCCTGCCTTCCTAGGGAGGGCTGGAGAGAGATGTTTTCTGTTTCCTTGCAAGTGTATGTTGCAGAGCTTTCTAGTCTGCCCACTTCTGAACCAAAAAAAAAAGACAGAAAACAGTGCCATTTCACTGAATTTCATTAATCGCTGATGCTTTCTCCTTGACTACCTCTCACTCCTTTATGAAGTTCTTGACAGCTGCCTGTTTATATTTGAAGCTTCATATTGTGGCCTTTTGTGGCTTGGAGCTGTGGGAACCATGGTCACCATGCTTATGCCTGGAGAGGTCAGTCCCTCTCACCTAGCCAGGTTCAGCTGAGCTTTGGGCACCGCCTGCGAGACAGTGAAGAGGCTGCCTAAACAAGTGGCTGGGGCAAATGTCTTCTAGCGGTGGTAGGGCATATGTGGTAAATTTCAGACTGGCTGGTAGTAGGCAGGTAGCTTTTCTCCTGCAGCCCCTGCAGACCTGCTCTCATAGCAATCAGCTGACCCTCCTAAAAGCATCAGTAGAAATGTTGCAGAGACCTGAGGAGGGAGTAGGTTTTATCTGTCTACATCCATGTTGTGATAACATGCGTAAGTGTAAGAATTCACCGGTTCTGTGTGTGGGCTTGTACCTGCTTTCTGGATCAGGAGATGCATCTTTCCTCTGCCCAGACAATCACTTTGTTTTCTTTGGTCTCCTCTGTGCTGATGGGCTGTGTGCTCCTCCCTCCATAGTGACCACCTCCGGAAGTGTTGGACATCTGCATTTTCAGCTCTGAGAATCTGCTTTATCATCCCTTCATTGACTGTTTCCATCCCTTATCTGCCCCATTTAATCAGGAATGCTCTCAACCTTAAAGATGTACATAACACTTCACAGCACCCCGCAGAAGGTTTGGATCTGCTCCGTTCCCACTTTCTTTCATCAGTGCAGTAATCACTCTGTGTTTAACCATGGATGATGAATAACATGTTTGTACGCAGTAGTGACTTGCAGTGCTGCTTCTCTTTCTGACTTGCAGACTAATGAAAAACAAATGTCTGCCTACTGCTCACATTAAGCTGAGCACCAATCTGAAAGGGGTCATCCTTCTTTTTGTGCCACCAAAAGGAAAGGTTACTTTGCATAGACTGGCAGTAAGCCACATAGAGAAGTGGACCTGGAGTTTAATGTTTGAATTGGCATGGGAGAAGCTGTGTTGTTGAATCAGAAGTCAATGAGCTGGAGAAGGAGGAGGAGAGGAAAATTTACTGCTTTTGACGGCACTAGCACATACAGTCAGTAATGGCAATGGGCTGCAAATGGGAAGCTGGAAGCGCATGGGTTTTTTCAGTTGCTGGTGAAACTTAGGAAGTGGTACGGCGTGCTTCTGAAAAGCAGGGATGCGCGAAAGCCTCCTGTGTACAGCAACAGTTGCCACTGGCAAGTGATCTTCTGCCCAGGCACTGGGAGAGGTCTGTTCTTCCACACAAGAGGTCAGGGCCTGAGCACCCATGTAAGGCTTCACGCGTGAACCGGTGGAGAGTAATTTGGAAAGGAGGCCTCTGAAGCCATAGCGGCATGGCTTATTAGTTCCTAATTAATGTGAGGTGGTGGGAATGAAATGAAGAATCCCTTGTTTTCTTTGCATAGCTTAATATCATGTAAATCCACGGTAAGAAGCTGTGGAAAATATCACTCCCATGAGAAATTATTTTTTTCAAACACGTCTTGCTTGAATGCTTGCTATGTGGAGCCTGAGTGGAATTCTCAACCTGTTGCTTCCACAGTAAAAGATGTAATGAGTTGCTCTTGATGTTCGAAGCTGTATGCAGCTGGTGACCTTTAATTTCATCTCCTTCATCCATTACACTGTGTGTGTAACAATACTGTGTTTTCTCCCATTTATTCCTGCCACATGCACTAGGTTGTAGAATAATTCACTTTCAAATATGTCCATCTGCTTTGGCTACGGGCTACGTCAAAGAGCTATTCTGTACTTTAGACTGTTTAAAATCTCTTTTGAAATTTAAGAGCTCATTTTGGTGCTTATGGAGAGAGAGTGTGGGAGGGCATGACTTGCTGTAGGCCTGTAATGCATTGGGATAAACTCTCCTTCCTTTTCCATTGCCAGCATCTTGGTAACAAAACCAGCTGGAGTTCACACACTGCAAGAAGTGTGACAGTTGTGTAGGTTCTCAAACGAAGGGGAGAGCAAATGTGATTAAAAAGATGTGCTCCTAATTCTATTTGACTCCATATGATTGTTTGTTTGTTGGTTTTTTACTTTGTTAAAAACAAAGTCCCTTGTTTGTGAAGACTTGCTCAGAGTTCTTATTTTATTTCCACAGTTTGCAACTTCATGTCTCATGAAAAGTGCCTCAAGAATGTCAAGATACCATGCTCATGTATTGCTCCCAGCCTTGTAAGGGTGAGTAAGCACACACTGCCTTGTCTCTTTCTTGGGATAACAGCACAAATTTATCACTAATGAACAGGATGTAGTACAGTGGTGGCTTGTTAATATTGTAATGCTTAAATCAATTGTGTTAATCATCTCTAAGGCTCTTACAGCTGCTCAAAGGCAAAGTTACATTTCCTTTGAAAAGCCCCTGCTATGGGAAGCTGTGGATAGTCTGTCTTTGAAGAGCAGTTAGTTGCATTCTTTAAATATTACTAGATGTTCTTACTTGTGTGTCATTACCTGGAAGCCTCGCAGTAATGGAATGGGTATGGATATCAATCAATTGATTGATATCAGTGGTCTCAGAAAACCATACCGTGTGTCATACTAAAGAAGAACTCTGTACACCACCGAATTTTTTACAGCAATTATATCTTACTGGGAAAATGCTACAGCTTCTCTGCCTAGCGAAAGGGCTGTGCTTGGTTTGTGTTGATTGCTGCAGCTTAAGAATTTGCTTGTTTATTGTGTCCAGAGAATGAAGTCACTGCATTAAAAGCATAGGATTTCAAAGGCAAAAAATCAGAGGGCAGGACTTCAATTGATGGTTATAATTCAGATTTATTTATTTTGGTAATTAATGAAGTACTTGCTTTCAGATGCCCTGTGACTATTTCTCCCACAAGACTTCATGCTTAAGAGATTGCTTTTAAAGGGTGTGAAAGATGAATCAACTTTGAAGAAGATAATAGGATGCAACTAAGGTATTAAGAAGCTAAATTAAGGCGAAAATGAAGTGTCTTATCCACTTGGGAAAGGATGACAGAAAAGGAAAAACAGGGAAGAAGGAGATGAGTAACTTACTAGAGGAGTAGTAAAACACTACAAATACCTTAAGGAGCCATATGCAAAAGTCAAACAAGGCATGGCTGTAAAATCAGAATCATTTGCATTACAGACCTAGCTGATTAAAAACACGTTTATGGGAACACATTGTGTAGACATGGGAACCTGTGAAGGGGAGCCAATTCCCTTCTTTCTATCCTAAAAAGCTTTACAAGTTCCTTAGTGTTTTGGAAACCTGTGTAGGGGGTAAGATGGGAAAGCTTAAAACAATATGTAACTCAAGTTACAGGAAGTGGATAGAGAGAAATTAGCCACTCATTTTTCTTAATTTGCTTTGTCTAGATGATAATGCTGTTAGACTTTGCTACATGCTTCCTCTTCCTGAATACTTTTCATCTTGAAAGGTATAACTTAGGTGGCAGAAAGGTGTCTGATACATAGAAAATTGCCAGTGA
The DNA here is from genome assembly GCA_031468815.1 of Morus bassanus. NCBI lineage: Eukaryota > Metazoa > Chordata > Aves > Suliformes > Sulidae > Morus > Morus bassanus. The sequence continues at coordinate 17,729,127 of CM062600.1, read as the reverse complement.
AATAGTACGAAATATTGCTCTGAGTCTTAGGACCCACAGTAAAGGGACATGTAGACAGTGAGAAATGCTATTACTAAGAATTAGCATCTACTACTGTTTCAGAAGGCTGGCGATCAGTCATGTAGCATGGGAAAAGGAACAATGAGTCAGATGATATAGGTATCTTTGCAAGGGCCTTTGCGGGGATGGTACAAACCCAACTGGGAAACATTCAGAGTGTCAAGAGTTGTAAACATTTGAGACTGCTTCTTTTGTGACTTTGTTCTAAATTTAATTAATTGTTCAAAATAGTATTTGTTCCTATGCTTTTGCATGGTAAAAATCCTGCATTTAAACTTACTAGTGTAACTTACTTGCATCAGTTGTGGATGTCAGTGTAGTTTTTTTCTTCTTTTGCTAGTCCCCATTCTCTCTCTGCCCCAACATGTGAATTTTATTTGTTTATTGTTTATGCATAAAACCTAACTATCCTTGCTGTGCAGTAGAATTTGTTTTATCTGAGTGTTATCAGCCCTCAAAGCTGTTTGCAGTTCAGTGTTGCTGTATTTAGCCGCAGAGAGTCTTCTGTGTTACCCGTGTTGAGCTATAACAACTATGTTTTGAAAATACTGGATTGTGCTATTCTTTCTGGACAGTTTTGTCCTCCTTGACGTGGTCATCCAAGTTGCATTAATCCTGGTCTGCTGTGCAAGTGAAGTCTGCCATATGGGAGATGTCACTTTGCATGCAGACTCAGTTGAAGTAAATATTGAACTTGGCATTTGTTTAAAAAACATAACAGAGCAAAACCCAAATTATAATCGTTTATAGAATGTGTAGAAAGTTTATTTTCTTAATCTCCCTGCCCTCCTTTCAGATTATTTATTATTTATTTATGAAAAGATCCAATGTAGGAGGGAACACTGGTGGGATTTCTTTTTTCTGATAGTCCATTCTAGTATGTCAATATTCAGTGTATTACAGGAATGAGAATTTTTTTTTTTAATCCCCTGGATTTCCTCGAGAGAAGATGGCCATTGTTACAGCTCATCAGAGTGTGTGTCATTTGATACTAAGTCAAACTGTCAGAGAATAATTTTTCAGCAGATGTTTCATGGAAACTTTTATTCCTGAGAGTAGGGTTTCCTTCCCAGGGTCAATAAAGGCCCACAGAGTCACAAGCATGCCATGTCTGCATCCAGCTTCAGATCATGCTTCATGAGTTCACTCTTAAGGCTGCCCTAAGAATATTTTTTGCACTATTGATAATCATCATCACCTGCATTTAGTATTCCAGACTGGATCCAGGTCATGATGTTTCAAAACAAGACTTCATGGATCAGTCTTCTGAACAAGTTTGTGGTTTCACGGTTTGCAGGGGGTATGAGTTGTTTCATTGGTAAGGTCTCAGCAATTTTTCCAAATTCAAACCCTCTCTCCCCTACATTCCTGTAAGTATTTGCCTACTCTGAGGTATGTGTGTTAAAAAAAAAAACCAAAACAAAAAACCAAGCCCAATCCCCCCCCCCCAAAAAAAACCAACAACAAAACAAACCAAAACCAACAACAACAAAAAACCCAAACCATAAAAACCAACCAACCAACCAAAAAGGCAACCCACCCCCCACCCCCACACCACCCCCCCGCAAAACACCGGACAAAACCCAAAATATCAGTGAAGACAAAACCTCTTTGGGTGTGAAATGTGCAGTTTTATTTTCCCTTGTCAGGTTGGAATTGAAGCTGCATTACAAGTCTTTTACCCCTTAGATTTGTCATAGAAGACTGTGTGTGTTTTCTGTGTAACTGCTCTTTGAAAACTAGATGAAAGTTAGGCATTTGCTATGCTTGTTTTTTGGTGGTGGCTGTTGTTGTTGTGTTGGTGCATTGCTGTAATGGTTTCTAAACATTTCCACTTTAAGAAGGGTTGATAGGCTGCTCGTGAAACTTTCTTGTGTGCTTTTGTTCTTAAAGCCAGGTTGTCTAGAGTGGAAAAATGCTGCTTTAGGCCATCGGCTTCTCCTGAAACTTCCTATGCTAAAAGTAAAACTTGGCTTTGTAGTTTAGAACGTGGGTAGCCGCTGCTTTCGTGGGTTGTGATGGTGAATGGGAAGGTTGTGGTGCTTGCAGAGGTCTCTGCTCAGGCAAGCAGGTGTTGTCCTTGCCTGCTGACAGGAGTCTTTCCCTCTGGCTGCTGGATTCAGCTGTGTGCAGGTGGTTATTTGGGTCAGTTCCTCATGAACTGAAAGTAGAAAAGGGGAAAAAAGGATACTTGGGTTAGGGTAAGTCCCCCTAACCCCCCCTTCTGATAATCTATTCTGTATTGGATGCTTCATACTTTGTATACACAACAGCAGCATCTAATTTTTCTGCAGCTGAAGGACTTCTGTACTGGGACACAATCTCTTTTTTGTTTACTTTCTCTCCCTACCTCTGTTCCCTGCCCAAGAAGCAATGGGAAGCTCCAACAAAGTGTGAGACAACAGACCATCAAGGTTTGGTTACTGCTTCACTTGCCGTGGAATAACAACTCCCCCAGTCTCATTCAGCTGTCAGAAACGTCTGATGGATTTTTGTGTGAGTGCCTCAGAGAATTAGCTTTTAAGGAATGTTGTTGCAAATGGCTCGTAGACGTCTTAACAAATGGGAAAGAGCTTGGCAAGCTGGGAAGGAGAATTTGATGTGGTTGGAATGGGTGGGAGTTCTGGAGAGTACAGGGGAAAAAAATCAACATCCAATTTTGAAAAATTATTCCTTGCAGGTGTGGAGGTTTTATATCAACATGGCTTAAAATACTGCAGTGAATGCTTGCTGAACTTTTACTGCTTTTTCCAGCAGACTGTCAAAGAAGACAGGCTGAAATGCAATGTTTGCGAATAAGCTGGTTAGCATATTATTGTTACATCTCATCTTCAGATTACTGTGTGTTTGGCACGCATCAATCAAGGGACTTTTTATGCTGCCCCTGTTGCTGTATGTTTTTGATGATGGTGGTGGAGTTGGATCTGTAACATGAACTCAACCTCACAAAATACATGCTTATATTTTTTCTTTTATATATTATAGAAACAAGTTTGGGAAAATTCTTTCTTCTCTCCCTTCTTTCCCTTTAATTTGTCCATGATAAAGAGGCTTTGCTGGTGTGAGGGTTTTTTTCACAGGGTGTCCTAACAATGGTTGAACCCCAAGCTGATCTTTTTAGCAGGGCCTGTTGTGATAGGACAAGGGGTAATGGATTTAAACTAAGAGAGAGTAGATTCAGACTAGATATAAGGAAGACATTTTTTACAATGAGGGTGGTGAAGCACTGGCACAGGTTGCCCAGAGAGGTGGTAGATGCCCCATCCCTGGAAACATTCAAGGTGAGGTTGGACGGGGCTCTGAGCAACCTGATCTAGCTGAAGATGTCGCTGCTCACTGCAGTGGGGCTGGACTAGGTGATCTTTAAAGGTCCCTTCCAACCCAAACTGTTCTACGATTCTATGGTTTTACCTGCGCGCCTGCTGGATAACCCTGACCACCTTCACTGAGAAGGTCTATCTGTAGTTCTTCAACACTCGACCTGTACCTGCGTACAGGTACTGCAAGGCAGTTGCTCGGAGTGTAGCAGCCACGTGGCATAATTTAGAAACCAAATGAGGTGTAAAACTGCTTGCTGGTAGTCATGGCACTGCACCAAGGTTTCCTCCTTTTCCTCCCCAAAATCATAGACCCTTTAACCTCACCCTAGTTCTAGTTCTAGTCCCTAAGCACCCCCTAGTTCTTAAACTCAAGAGAGCTTATTATGCTCTGTTGAAACTTGATGCAAACTGCCTGGTAGCCTGCAAACTCCCAGACAAGCCCCATAGCTGTATCAATGACTCTTCACGTTCAGAAGTGGTATTGGATGTTACTGTGTTGGTTTCTTTTAATTTTTAACCTTTATCTTGATAGAAGGAGATTAACATTGATTTCCTCTGTAGCAATAAAAGCAAGGGGTGACTGTCTTTTGCATATCATTTTCTTTCCAGTACAAAAAAAAGCTAGTCCAAGCAACTCTGATTTGCAGTGGAAAGCTCTTATACAAGTCTCATTTTCTAGTAGAAGTATCATATATTCCTGATTTGAAATGGTATGGAATTCACTGTATAGTTCCCATCACAAGGAGCCCTTGAGAGCTTGTAGATAAGGCTTAATGTCCTGTCACAGAGATCTGTAGGATGGAGAAAAAAATTCCTGGATGTGGTGAGGTCACATATGGATGTGTGCATTATTCCCTTGCATTAGCCCCAATTAAAATGTTCATAACCAAGTATTTGATTTTCTTGTCTCTGCTGTCCTATGACAGGTTGAGACACCATTTAATTTTGTATTCTTATCTGAGTTCAGAACTTCCATACGGAATGTGTACTTAAAGTTGCTTTTTAACGCAAACTGATATATCAAGTGCTCAGAGGAAGAATGTCAGTTGGGACACAACTGATGACTAACTGACAGGCATTGTCCCTAAAAGGAGAAAGTAGAAATAGATTGCATTCAAGTGCATGCAATGTGTTTAAGTTGCAGAAATCTTTTGTTGCTAAAGCAGAGAGGTTTCAAGCAAATAAAAAGGCCTCTGTGTGATTACTAACTAATAAGTAAGGAATTGAAAAGATGTCAATACTGGAAGAGTTGAATCGAAGTTGTTAGCTTCTCTCAGAAGTGTCTAGTGTGGTCTAGACACTTAATTAATCTGCACAGAATAATCATGGGGAGACTCAGATGTGATCACAATATCCACCTCTCTAGAGCAAAGGTTTTTGGTGTCAGAGTGAACCTTAGGAGTATTAGATAAGGAAGTACTTTTGTACTGGAAACATCAGAATCTGTAGAAGATGTTCTTGCTTCAGAAACACCATTTTAATTTGCATCAGCAATTTCTTTTTGTCTTATGTTGAAAGCAGTCTTTGTGAAAGACCCCGTGTAACTACCCTTGTGGGCATTTCATGAAGATGGTTGCTTCCAAGGTGGTTGTGCTTATCCTTAAAATGCCACAGTGTTTTTGAACTGAAAACTAGGGACCGTAAGTTAAATTCCTTTTGCTCAACGTTTGGAGGTTATTGTGAGAGTATTTGTATCCTCATTTCTGTGTACCCTTTTCTACTTGGAAGCTGATCAACCCCACACTACTGTAGGTCCTGAAGCCCTGCTTTCCCAGTCTCTCCGGTGTGTTTTACAAAGTCCTGCCAAGTGTGCGTCTCTCTGATGTGATGGGGAAGGAGATGGGTGGGCAAAAATATATTTAGACACAGGCCTAGGAAAAGTTTTTAGTAGGTTGTTCTTTTTTAAGACTGCCCAAGACAGCAGCTGTCACTCTGGCATTTGGTATATCTATTTCTCTCATTCTCCTTTGAGCCTAGAAGTCTTTGGCTCAGGATTCAGGCTAAAAACTTTCTTCTGCCTTAGTTGGTAGTAAAGAAGCTGCAGCTGGGTGGAAAATAGCCCTTCCTGGAGCTGTATGTTTCCCACTGAGGTATCCAGAACACTGCAGACCAGTAAGAGGTAGCGATTCCACCTCAGTGGAAGTGCACTTAAATTCGTGATCTGCTGTTGGCCACCTGCTTGATACTCTGTAGAATTTCAGGATGCGGAAAAATTTTAAAAGGCACTACCAAAAGAAAACAATTCTATCCTTTCTTCTCCTTCCAAAGTTTGGATACGAAGAGCAGTTTGTTGCTGTTCTTTCTGTATGATGTGGAACTGCTGTGCACTTGCACAGATTGCACTAAAGGGGTTAGAACCTAAGTTTTAGGTTTTTGTAGGATCAAATTTTATTACAGGCTGATATGAACTCTTACAGAAATGTGTTATATTCTGTAATGCTTTGTATTTCTTAACAGATGGCAGGAAACAAAATAGGAAGTAGGAGTATCTTGTCAATGAGTGCAAAGTCATGCTGGACCTTATGCTGGAGGTTAACCACTATACTTTCTGGTGATGGGCTTCTGATCAATACTGTAAGGGCACTTAGATGTCATTTAATGGTATTACTAGCAGAAATTGTCTGTATTTTTCTGCAGAAATTGATTTTAGTGGTTTGCATAAAGTAATTTAAGTAGTTATATTGGAAAAGTGGTTTTCAACTCTCATCAATTATTAACTTTCTCTCTGTAGGCCACTTTATATATCTGTACTTTGCTGTACTTATACAGGTGGATGTAAATTAAAGAATAATATGCAATATTTCGTATGCTGTCATGCTGCCTCACTGGATTTCCCCGTCTGAATTTTGATTTTCTTTTTTTAATGTATTGGGTGCTTGGAACTTGTTCAGCAACAAAAGAAATGTTGGGAGCTGCTGGGAGAAACATGATGTGATTGATGAGTTCATTATGTTGTACTTGCTTTTCTACCTTTTCTCTTTTTCCATCTTACTCCCATCCTGTTTCCCACCAGCCTCTGCAATGGTTCTATACCTGTCGCTTCTAAAGCAAGTTACAAAGACCGCTCATAATAAACAAAATTTCGTCGGCTTGTTTCAGGAAGGAAGAAATTGAGGGAACAGATTTTTTTCTTTTTTTCCCGTTTGTTTTTCAACATTTCAATCAGCAAGTTGTTCCCTTCTTTTTGGCAGGGACTTGAGACTTCAGAGGATTGTCACCAGGGTCTGAAAAACTACAGAATTTAGACTTGGTCTCCTTCTCTTGAGTCTTCTAGATAAGTACACTCAGACCCTGAATAAGTTTGACTCCTGTCAAAGTCCTTTCTCACAGTCTTTCCCAAAATAAACACTGTTTTTCACAAAACTCTACTTTGATCCTTTGATCTGCAGAGTATCCCTTTTCTTCAGCAGAACCTTTCTGCGACAGTAACGAAAAGCCTGCATTTTTGTGCTAGGTGGAAGATAAAATAGCCAGATTCGTGGCCAGGGTAAGAAGAGTTCTCTGTTGGTTGTTGAGAGGGGATCGGATGCTCATGCTGGGTGTCCAAAGCAGGTTATTCACCACTCCAGGCCTAAAGAAGGTCTCGTTTACGTCTGATCTCAAGGGGGAATACTGCTGCATTGGGGATGGCTGGCTCCACTGTGCCTGGGGCTGTGGTGGGAGTAGGGCAGGCAGATGACTTGAAGGTGACACTTGAACCCTGAAGACAGGTTGGGATGTGCAGAAAAACTTTCTGAAAAAATCCCACCAGGGCTTTTCAGTCGTTGCTGTGTCTGGCTGGGATTATGCTCTCGCAGCTCTTCTCATTATCTCTTTCTGTCTGTGAACTCATTGTGTAGGATGAATTTTGGGCAAGTGGCCTTCTCCCACCAAGCTGGGTATTGGACATTTTCTTCTATTTTTGGCAGCTTTGGCACTTTACCTCCAGAATAGCTGAGCCAGGTAACTTGTATGTTACTATACAGGGAGGTTTCGTTTTTCCTTTCCCCTGAAGAAGTAGCATGAAAGTGCAAGAAAAGTGGGCAGGGATTATGAGCCTTGAATTTAATCTGAGATAGTTTAATTAAAGTTCCCCAGGCTCTCCAGGATTTTTTTTCCCCAAGGATCTTTATTCTTTTTATAAACATGCATTATATGGCTAGAGTATTCAGACTTAAAAAAAAAATAAAATAATACAAGCCAACCATGAACTTTATGTCAGTTAGAGCTGGAGGGCTGCAGAAAATGAAATTTCTGTTTGGGTTCATGAGAGTAGGAGACGGACCCCAAAACATGGTTTGTCTCTATTTTTAAATCCCGAACTCATATGTAAAGTAAAAATTTGAAGCTTTGGGAGGCAAGGATGTTTTGTAATATATCGTGTTGGAGATACTGATATGAAATACTTTCGGTAGGCTGGCTGGCAGCCCAGCGAGGTGGGGAGCCTGGGATCTGGACAGGCAGTTTCCTGGTCAGTCAGGGACCAAGGATTCTTCCAGACAACACAGTCTGCTGGGGCAATGAGCTGGTGACTCTGCTTGACCGGTCAACTACCGTGCGTGATCTTGTTCGCATCTGATAACAGACATTATTTCGTACCTCTCTGCATCGTCCTTTACCTCCCAAAGATAAATTCTGAAGAGGACTGGAGGAGCCACCTGCTTTGCAGTTTGGGGGTTGGTGATTTTTCTTGATTAAACTTCCAGCAATGTTCCTTTCTCCTTGTGTTACATCTGGCAAAACTTTATCTCAGTTATTTCATTGCACGTGTTTGAAGTACGGGATTGTTTAGTGTAATTGTCCCCACGCTCTCAGAAGCAGAAACTAGTGGGAATTAGACCTTTATGACTGGAAGCGACTTTCTGGGTCATCAAATTCTGTGTTCCCCGTATGAGTCAGATTTGCTGCTAGTGGTTCCTAGGAGAACCCTAATATGCAAGGAGAAAAATTCAAATCCTGCTCAGTAACTCTGAAGGATTGTTTACTAGTATATCTGGGAGGAAGAGAAGTGACTACGTGTATCTTAAGTCATTATTTCCAACTTTTTACTGGGAATGATTAATGTCCTTTCACATGTAAATAACCATTTGTCAGTCTGTACTAGAAATAATTTTTTTGTGATGCAAGAACCAGAAGATAAATCTGATATGTTTGTCATAATCAGGAAGGGCATGTTAGATGCGTAATACTAAATACCTAAGTCACAGTAAACTTTTATGGGAGTAATTTGGATTCTAGAATTTTAAAGATGCAATTTTGCTTCTTCCTTCTAATGTGAATGTCAGTTTAACAAAGGTGTGCGTCTTGTAGGAAGGGTAATCTCTAGAACAAGTAGAAAGCTCAAATATGTTTCTTATTCTTCATTTTTCATCTTTTCTTCCTGTTTTTTTGGTACCATCATTCCAGTCTTCATTATTAATCACTAAACAAGAAAAAAAACCTCTACCTTTTTAGCATAAGTGAGGAGTATACTAGAAATATATTTGCTAAAACTGTTGGTACAGCTCTTGACTGTACTGAGGATATTGAAATGTATCATCTTCCACCTACAGTTAACAGGAACCTCAGTATGGATGTACTTTAAGAGTTGGATCTCTGTGCCATCCAGGCTTTGAAGCTTTGGGCGGCCAGGGGAAGACCAACACCTTTGTCCTGATCAGCCAGTTGGCTGGGTTCTATCTGGAGAAGAGGAGAAGGGCATGTAGCAGCACTGAGCTTTTAAAAATTGTCCTGAGTGTGTCTTTAGGGTATTTTGTGTACGTGTGCAACTATTACTCTTTAATTGTCATTGATTCAATTGAGAATACTTTAGGAGAGGAACTGTGATTCCAGGTAAGTCACATGGTACTGAAGCCAAAGGAAATCTTTGGATTCATGGCACTGTGAATCATCAAGAACCTGACCAGCACTTAAAAATATACACGCTACATATTAAAACCCAAGAATTGAAAAAAGATTTTTTTTTTTAAAAAGAGTAATTTTTTAAAATAAAGTATTTCAAATATATTTTTAACGATGATTTTTTTTAAAAGGATGATTTGCCTGTATATTTGTTCTCAGGCTTAGTTAAGTTTATGTTGTATATACTGTCCTGTCTTGCATGATAAAGCAGTTTCTGTGAATTGTAACTGGCACTTTGAAAGTTGTGGCTCATGATGTCTTATGCTTTCTTCATTCGCAGGTTCCAGTTGCACACTGTTTTGGGCCTCCAGGACATTACAAAAGAAAGTTTTGCACTGTGTGCAGAAAGTCACTAGAGTCACCTGCCTTTCGATGTGAAGGTAACTTAAAAAACCCTACTTGTATAGCCATCTGTGTGTTATCCAGTAATGTACACTTTGCTTATATTGCATACCTCTCTTACTGTGTTTGAGAGATTTTTGAGTTGTTTATCATCCACTCATTGATCATGGAAATGTGTACTTCAAGTTAAGGAATAATAAATCAATAGCCTTCAATAAACCACAAACTTTGTCAACTGTGTATGCTCTTTCATCTTCCCTCCAATTTACTTTGAGCAAGTCTGTGATGTTGATGTTGTGCAATGAATCCATGCCTGAGACATGCAAAGAATGAGAAGCTATTAGAGCAAAAGAAAGACTTCTCCTGTTGAGGTAATTTATTTCTGTTTCCAGTGGAAACAGATTTGATACAGGGAATCATCAAACATTCATGTTTCTAAAACTTCCCCCTTTCCGCAAAAGAATGGAGTATAACTTTTCTGTGTTACTGGTCTCAGATATCTGTTGCTTGTGATGGGGATGAGGTGCATTCAATGGAAAGATATTTGAAAATATTATTTGTCAAAATAGTGCTGCTGAGTGTTCTGACATGGATTCTCTGAAAAAACAGTAATTAAAGAAATCACCCAAACACCAGAATTTTTATTTGAAATACATCTCAGCATGGTACTTGACTGATTTTGATGTGGGGCACTTCCTTAATTCTCCCTTGTCACCCCTGTCTTGAATGTCTAGTAGTTGTTCAGTTGATGTGAGGTTGAATAGAATTTAGTATTTAAAGGAATATTACCTGTGAACTGTTTAAAAAAAAGAGTCTACTGAGAGAAGAACCAATTTTATAGGGATTTGAGATGCTTTCAAAATTGCTGTTATGCTGAAGATAATGTCTTATTTATATGTGGTTGCCTATGTGTATATGTAGGGGAAACACTTCCCTTTGATCAGGGCTTTTAGACTTATAATGGTGCAGTGTTTTGTTTCTGCTTTTGTCTGGTGAGTTGCATAACGAATCTAAACTATGTTCTTCTGACTAGTGGGAATCTGTCACTTGTCACTTAATATAGTTACCATGTGAATTGGATGATTTGGTGGGATGGTCAAAGAGGTACAGATACCACGGAGTCTATTCTGATGATCTATCTTAATAAGCCTCAGAACTTGTGTGGCATGAGATAAATATAGAGAATTTGAAAAGAAAATTTTTGCTAGCTATGTCCTTTTAACTCTTGAAAATAGCTTTAGGTTAGTGATCTATTTTAGTTACAGAATGATAGAATCATTAAGGTTGGAAAAGACTTCTAGGATCATCAGGTCCAACCGCCAACCCAACACCTAAACCATGTCCCCAAGTGCCACGTCTACACGTTTTTTGAACTCCTCCAGGGATGGTGACTCCACCACCTCTCTGGGCAGCCTCTTCCAATGCCTGACCACTCTTGCAGTAAAGAAATTTTTCCTGATATCCAGTCTAAACCTCCCCTGACGCAGCTTGAGGCCATTTGCTCTCATTCTGTCGCTGGTTACTTGGGAGGAGAGACCAACACCCACCTCACCACAACCCCCTTTCAGGCAGTTGCAGAGAGCGATAAGGTCTCCCCTCAGCCCCCTCTTCTCCAGACTAAACCCCCCCAGCTCCCTCAGCCGCTCCCCATCACACTTGTTCTCCAGACCCTTCCCCAGCTCCGTTGCCCTTCTCTGGACGCGCTCCAGCACCTCCATGTCCTTCTTGTCCTGAGGGGCCCAAAACTGAACACAGCATTCGAGGTGTGGCCTCACCAGTGCCGAGCACAGGGGCACCATCCCTGCCCTGCTCCTGCTGGCCACACTATTGCTGGTACAAGCCAGGATGCCGTTGGCCTCCTTGCCCCCCCGGGCACACTGCTGGCTCGTGTCCAGCCGGCTGTCAGCCAGCAGCCCCAGGGCCTTCTCCGCCGGGCAGCTTTCCAGCCACTCTGCCCCAAGCCTGTAGCCTTGCATGGGGTTGGTGTGACCCAAGGGCAGGACCCGGCACTTGGCCTTGTGAAACCCCATGCAGTTGGCCTCGGCCCATCGATCCAGCCTGTCCTGTAGTTAAAGTTTTCTAAATTTTGCTTTCATATAATTACTCTCGTAATTATTAGCATTGTACCCATTGCAAGGGAATATTTATTTTTTTAGACATTTCCATTTAAGTGTTCTTAAACAAGAAACACATAAAATCGCATGTCATATAGGGCTACAACTTGTTTCCCTCATAATTTTCCGAAATATAGCTTAAAAAGGGCAGCTGAGGTTCATAAAATGCGCAAGATTCTTCCTTTACTCTTCCAAAATGGTTTCAGAATTTGTTTTAGAAGTTAGCTGTTTTAAGCTGTAGAGCTTTTAAATCCAGATGGAGATGTTGAACTTTCTTCCTTTTTTTGCTTACTTGTAATGACTTAGCTTAATAGTACAAGCCCATTGTTGGTTATGATGTTCTCTTCTGATATTGAAATTTAAAGAACTTTTCCTGGAATCTTTGCTATAATTAAGATAGAAAAGAGGGTTAAGATGAAGTTACCTTTTCTAAGCAAATGATTGACATCATGAGGTGTACTTTTAAAATAATTTAAATCAGTTGTTTTGGACTCTTCATATCTTACAAGAAAATTTATTTTCTTGAAAGGAAATTGAAAGTTTTCAGACAGGTACTAAATGCTGTGGGTGCATGGTGGGGCATCTGTTCTCAGAAATGAACATGCATGTATATTAACATCTGGTGAGATACGTGCGTACACTTCATTGGCAAAAATTACAATATTTGGACTCCAAATTCTGCTGACAACTACTAATTGCTTTGAATAGCTATTTTTGCTGTAGAATTCACTGGTAAGTGTTGAACCAGACTCATGATGCTGAGAGTTGCTCTCACTTTTCTTTCTAAGAAGAAGGACTGGAAGGAAAAAAAGAGGAAAGGGAGTAACCCAAACATTTTTTTAGTGTTGGATCCTTAACAAAAGTTTCATATTAAACATCAACCAAGAGCAGCAAATTTATTGGAGAGGGAGGCAGTTAACATTTTAAAGGTTATTTTGCCGAGTTTATGTATCTGAAATTAACCAGCTTGGCTTTTTGTCAGTTATAAAGGAATTCACAGCACTTTTATGGCTGGCTGGAACAGAAAACCATCATTCTGTTATGAGTTAAAGAATTGTGTCAATTATGGAAGGGCTGATAAGGATGAAACTTCTTTTTGTAGGCCCTCTGATTTTGATTTGATCTTTACATACTGAAAACTTCATCTTTCCTATCAATGGGATAGCCATCTTAAGGGTTTAACCCCTGTGACACTCCCACCCTTCACATGCACACATTTTCTTACTAATTCTGAGTTGGGGTTGGTCTTAGAGCAGTAGATGTGAATTAAACCAAGGGAAAGAACCCCTCTGTGTTCTTACAAAGTATAGCAAAGGGCAGCATGTGCCTGTGTTAGCAGAATTAATGATAAAAAACCCAATGCTTTTGTTAATTCCTTGATGCTTTAATTTGATCTACAGAAACTCTTACCATTAGTGAGAGTATGACTCAAAGTATCTAGCTTGTCTGGTAGCTGAATTGGCAAAACTGTAAAATGTTCACATTATATCTATGAGTATGGAGAAATGTGAGCGGAGGATGGACTGTGTCACGCATAGTATAAAAGTTCTTGAGTTCAGTAAAGACATGCATTATGGGGAGCTGTACATGAAAGCTTGTGGTTGACTTAGTAAGCCATGTTGAAAGAGGTTTGCTTTGGTGTGGTGGTAGATAATGATCTTCTGCGGGGTTAGAATAATGCAATGTTAGTGCTGATCACCTTTTCTAGAGGCCAAAGAGTGATTTCAGAATAAGGTATTCTCTGTGTAATTTAATACATTTTTCAAGATATTTTCAGGTAATGTGGCTAACGTGTAATTGCCGCCTTCCAATCTTCAGGTTACAGTCTTCACATTTTTGTGATGTGCTCGGAGCAATAACTGGTTTGGGCAGAACAGAAAAAAAAATTGAAGAATTTGATGCTTGCCTCTTACTTTTGTTTACTTGATGAAAAATTGGATGCCTTCCCAGAGTACTTGTATACACAAGTCTTTAAAAAGCAGCTAGAGGAGGATCTTTTTCATCTATCTCTGTCTGAGGTCCGTAGAGAACTTTCCTAACTCTTGCAGTAATGAAGCTAGGTATTGAGATCTTTAGTCGTATTTTTCTTTTAATGATTCATCCTTTGCAGCATAGTACTTTAGCTGTGGGTGGGTTTTTTGTAGATTCTTTTTTCTTTCACATCTGATACTTCAAATCAGCTCTGTAAATAATAAAAATAAACTTGCCTAAAACTTTATAGGGTTCACTAAAAGTTTTTCCAGCCATGGTATCTAACAAGTATTTTGGAAGACAATGTTAAGCTTACTGAGGAGAGTGCACTGAAAAAATGATTTTCCTTTTCCTGACAATGAAATGGTGATTTACTGTATGCAGACATACATGCAGATCTTCTCTGAGATTAACATACTGGTTTATTGTGGTCAGGTTTAAAATTAAATCCATTGAGTGTCATCTGGCAATAAAAAAATATTTATTTCCTGAGTATAACATACTTTGTGGCTGTTGCAGTCTTCCCGAGAACAATGTCCTCCAGTCATTTGGCATGTTCTGACGTCAGCATGTGTCGTATCACCTTGCAAACACAAGCGAGTCCATGCCGGTGCAGGCGTGCCGCGTGGATCAGTGGCTGATCCGACCTCTGCCATATCTCCCGCAGGACTGTGGGCGAGACAGAGCTCCTGGCTGCGAGCAGGAGGGGTGCGCTACTGCCTTGCTGCTGTTTTGGCAGCAGTCCCCCCTGCTTTGCTGGGTCTGGGGACTCAAACATGCCTCATCTCTTGTTTCCTTGTGCTTCTGACAGCTGCAGAAATGGAGAGGGGGGCTGTCCAGCAGGAAAGTGTCTGCTGTTTTGAACCTACTCATGACGTGCCAGCTTGCTCTGCAGTAGGGTTTGGAAAAGGGTTTGTAAAGGGAACAAAATATTGCTTCAGGAAGACCATTCCTTTACATTCAAGACTTGGTGGTATTTGGATGCAGAAGGAGAACTTTCTCTTTCTGTTAAGGCTTCTAACATTCAGCTTTTTCTTTGGATTTGATTAAATCAAAGTAGACTTCAGTCACGATTATACTGGAGTAGGCAGTGGTTCCTGTGAAACTGTGAGACTAAAGCTGTAATAAGCCAAACAGTTACAAATTTAACTTACTGTATTGGAGGAAATACCCAAGTGCTTATGAGAAAAATTAGCTCAGCCTTTTCTTTTACTTGCTGCATCAGTTTAACACAAAGGAAATGGAGCAACGCATAAGACAATGCTGTTAAACTTCTTTTATTGCCTGTCTGCTGAAGGGAACAGAGCATGAAGGAAAGAAAGTATGGTGCAAAAAGGTAGTGGAGTAGTATTGGAGGGATGGAGGGGGAGAGGGAGGAAGGGAGGAGCTGCAAAAACCCCAGGGTTTCCAGCTTAAAGAAGTTTTCTTGTTTTCATGCTTTTAGTTTGTGAGCTACATGTGCACACAGACTGTATCCTGTTTGCTTGCAGCGACTGCCGGCAGTGTCACCAGGATGGGCACCAGGACCACGTAAGTGCAGATTCCTCCACAGCAGAAAGCGGTCACACGTTTTTGGTGTGAAAACATGGGCTAGAGGAGGGGGAGGAATCTTGGCCTTTTCTTTTGCATGCTGCCAATTATCAAAGCACTTTTGTTGCTAACTGGCAGGCAAAGGAAACATGTGGCTTCAGAATATATCGCAGATAGCAAGATGAACTTAAATTCTGACGCATTTGCAATGCTTACTGAGGCTGTGCTGAAAAGTCTGTGCAATGTATACAGTGTCCTAATTAAAAAGAAAAAAAAAGATAAAATCAAGCATCTCCTCTAAAAATTTGCATTGCAGAAGCTGGCATGGAATTCTGTTTTCTATATGTTGAGCTGTTGGCTGCATTGCATCCATGGCAAACGTTATCATGTTCCTCAGGCTTCCTGTAGTTTGTCTGATGCAAGACTGCCCAGCTTCTCACTGTAAAATACGTGCATAATACTGACCTTTCAGGATTTTTTTTTTAAGAATATTGTTTTTGGTGGGCTGTGAAGAAAAAGCACTGTGATAATTTTTTTTTTTAAAGTTTGATAAACTTTCAGTGAAGTGTAAGATTGTTCAGGTTGATAATTATAGGGAGAAAATACTTAATGTCCTAGTCCGTGTTGGCATTTCTTCAGAGCTGTTCGAATTGCTGATTTTAAAGTTAGGTTGAAGATGCTTCTATACCTGTTTTGTGTAATGCTAAGTCATGATGTGTTCCCCCAGGATACTTATCACCACCACTGGAGGGAGGGAAACCTTTCTTCAAGCGCTCGTTGCGAAGTTTGCAAAAAAACCTGTGGCTCTTCTGAGGTGCTCTCTGGCATGAGATGTGAATGGTGTGGCATCCTGGTATGTTGTGCTGTTGCGTATATTTGCGGGAACTATATATATATATATGTACATGCTTATTTAAACATTTAATATAAGTATACTTTATTTGTACACTTTATAAATATACTTTATATAGACTTTATAAATACACTTCACTTTTACACTTTATATAAATATATATGAGTTAGATAGAAAATCTGATTTTTTAAATCCTTCCCCCATTAGTCATTAAAATGAGCAATTCTCAAAATCACAGTTAAACTTTATGTAAATCTAATGGAATTAAAATTTAACACGGACTAATCATTATAGATTTCTGCTTAGAAGCCTGCAGTTACTTTTCCTGTGTGAAATCAGAATTTCTTTCAAATCACATGAATTCTGCAAGGTCCAAGACCATTCTAATATGCTTATTCCTCTTTCAGTGTAGAATAGTTCTTAACCTGTGTGGTTGGAGTCTCTTTTTTTTTAAGCTGTCAATATTGGTTTCTGTGTTTTTCTGTTCACATGATGCATGTTTAATTCCTGTGCAACATGCTGGTACTCTTCAGTAAATCTCCTGAAAGCCACAGCTTTTCACAGACTGATACACAGTCTGCTGTGTAGATAACAATTGGTCCATCCACTTAATGGTACCTCACATTGAAATGTGATGAAAGTGCAGAGTAGCACCAGATGGGGTGGAAACTGAAAAGTATATGTAATAAATCATTAATTTGTCACTTAATGCAAGAAGAGGTACTCTAATAATAATTTAAAATGAAACTCTGAGGTTATTCAGTATTTCAGGTATGATTTGAATAATTTAAAATTTTTTAAAAAATATTTGAGTTTTGTATTTTTAATCTGATTCATAATTTCTGAAGTGGAAGGGGCTGTCTTTGAGAACAGTCTAACAAATGTAACATGCTATATGGCCACACTTACCAAGGTACGTGTATTGAATAATGGCAGAAGATCTCGCACAAGTACAAGGGCAGAAACTAGCCAGTCATGTTTTGGAATAAAACTCCAAACAGTGTTACCTCTGAATCTGCAGGTGGGTACAGCTGTGTAAGTGGATATTGCTATTTTCAAGCTATTTAGCATAACCTGCCTCCCTTTCCCAGCTTCTCCAGTAAATATCCGTATAGAATGGAAGATACGGGGTTTGAGACCAAAACTTTAGATTTCTCCACATACCTGTGTAAAAACCCTTAGTTTTTAATAGAGCCAATTTGTAGTTCTTGGAGTTTCTTCACATGTTAAGACTTCCCGTTATTTGTTATATAAAAACTGAATGGAACAAATGAAAATCTAGGGTGAAAAATGGGTCACTCATTCCATGAAAGTGATTTACAAAAGGTTTATATATGTCCTAGACTGAGTTTTGCTGTTCCAGTGCATATTTTGTTATAAACAAATTTACTTTCTTTGTGTCTCACTAAGTTCTTAATTGATGCTTCTATTTGTAGGCTCATGCTGCTTGCTACATAATTGTCACACCAGAATGTACTTTTGGAAGATTAAGGAGTATGATTCTTCCTCCAAGCTGTGTGCAGTTATTTTCTCGTAACTTCAGCAAACTGCATTGTTTTCGAATATCAGAAAATTTGCAAACAGAATCAGGTAAAAACTTGCAAAGTTGATGGCAACTTATTGATGAGCATGTTTAACCTAGTGTAATTCAGGGAAGCATATGATTGCTAATTTTCACGGGCTTTTGTGGCAACACTGTAACTTCTTGCTATTTCTCGGACAGGATAGAGATTTTTACATGCAAACTGTGCAAAATCCTGAAACTTCTCTTTACTGGTGCAGGGCAATCTGAAAACTGTTCTTTAAAAATAGTAAGCATGCAAAAAGTGAAAACCTAAAATCCAAAAATTTGCTTAGCAGATTAGTGTTGTCATTGTTACAAAAACTTGCTGATATGCATGTTGATTTTTACTTGGCATAGCATGTATACAGATATTTTCATTTGCCTCTTTGATGAAGCACCTGCCCTTTTAAGATTTCTGTGCTGAAAGGAAATCATGCATTTAGCAGGGTAATGTTTTGCTGCCATCTAGAGTGTATGTTTGCTTAACAGCTCTTTAGGAACAAGAGAATTTT
Organism: Morus bassanus; assembly: GCA_031468815.1. Classification (NCBI taxonomy): domain Eukaryota; kingdom Metazoa; phylum Chordata; class Aves; order Suliformes; family Sulidae; genus Morus; species Morus bassanus. The sequence goes on along the minus strand of CM062600.1, from coordinate 17,710,981 downwards.
TTTAAGCCGCTGAAGTATTTTCTTATTTATATTTATGATTATTATGTTCTTGTAAAGCCTTTCTTTTGGTGTTTGACTACAATAGGAAAGCAAATCAAAGGTAGGCAAAATATACACGGAACTTAAATATTTGCAATTGCACTTTTCTCAACCTGACAGGTTGTTCTTGGACCTTCTGCTTCGAACATGTAGGTTTGGTTTTGCTGAAGGCAGTTGGTCACTAGCAGGAGACACACATTCTCATGTGCAGAAGCTATAGCAGGAGTCCATGCAAACTGCATGACTCTAAGTCTACATAACCTAGATACACTGAAGTCACCTATAGAAGTGTGAAGGGGGAGAGGAGGCATTATGTTGCTTTTGTTGGTTGGCACGTTTTTTTCAGTGAGTTACTTTTCTTTTTAATGATTTTGCTTGTTGGTGGGGGAGGGTGAAGTACAGCACATACTTGAAAGTCATGGAGTTTTTCATGCTTCCAACATAAGAAATAGCAGAAGTAAACAATCTGGATGAGCTTGATTTTGCTGGAAGACTCATTTTGAACCTTGATTCAGGTCTATTGTTAGGTATTCTACAAGTGTCCCAAAGGTTTAATTGAGGATAAAGTTGTGTTATTATTAACAGAGTTTAATCACAAACCTTTTAAATAGCCTCTTCGGGTGTGACTTTTCTGGTGTTAACTAGGTTTGTCTTTTAAACTATGGTGTGCTCTTTTAATATGTCAGACTTAAACTTTTTCCTTTTTTAATTTTTAAATCACCTCTAAGTAAAAATCGAACACAGAGCACCCTGAGTGAAAGAGTCTGGGGTTATACCTGCACCTTCTAGTCTCTTTCTTCATTATTTTACATGATGGAAGAGAAGGTTGTCCATTTCAGGACTTAGGCTACATGCTAAGTGTATGAGCTCGTGTTATGCATATTCAAGTTTTTTTAAGTAATAATGTTTTTTGTTTTCTTTTAATTAAAATGTATGTCTTGTACTTTGAATTGAGAGAATGCAGTGCAGATCAGTCATTAGCTGGTGGTCAGAAACACATGTGTGGGGAAGGCGAAATACTCAGTAACTTAATTTTAACTATTTCCAGTGCTTTTATATGATATGAAAAAACCCAAAGAAAACCCACCACATTTGGGAAGCCAGAATGCATTTTTATAGTCCTCAGCCTGCATATACCCAGAAGAAATATAGCAAGACCTTCAAAAATCTCTTTTCTAACACCAGATCTCTTTTCTGTCAGACTGTGAGAATTTCTGCTCCCTGGGCTCAGCTCCCTGTCGCACGGTGAGCAGTGGCCTCCCAGGGTGGAGGGGCTGCTGACACCCAGGGGAGCAGGGGCCAAGCCATGGGGATGCTCCCCTTTCCAGCTGCTGGTTCCAGGTGTACCTCTGAACTTGATGGCTGCCCCAGCACTTGACATATTCCTTTTTTCATGGTCAGTGGGCCATAGTTGTAGCTCAGCACAAGGCTTGGGGAGTAATATTTGTGGTCTGGTACCTGCCTTGCAGTTTGCTGTGCATAAGGCATTTTGTTCTGTTTTTCTTTAGCCGATGATGGTGTGTGACACTTGTTTCAGTGGGTAGATCCCTGATGTTCAGGTACAAGTCTGGTGCCTTCATGCATGGCTCCTTGTTACACTGTTCGCATCCTATTGAGGCTTGCTTTAAGAGCTGTGGTGGAGTTTCTGCTGGAGATCAGCTGTCTGCAGGTCCCTGCCAAAGGCACCAAATACCATTGCTATGCAAGTCTTTCCCTCTGTCCAGATTCTTCCTTAAAGGCAGAGCTGGAAATTGCCTTAAACTAATTCTCACATAATCCTGCATTGAGGGAGCGCAGTGCACTGGCCTGGTAGTCCTTCTTGTTACCCATGTTCACAGAAGAGACCTGCGTTTCATTTCAAAAACCCTTTAGCTCCTGGCACGTGCTGAAAGTTACCAAGATGTGTCTCAAGTCCAGCAGCTCCCTGACACTCCTCAGGACGTGTTTGAAGCTCCTCTGACCACAGAGCAGCTTGGGACAGCTGCCCTGGGAGTTGCTGCCACTTTTCGAGGAGAGGCGTAGGCTCCAGACGGCAGATCTCTTTAAAGATTGCGTGCATGTTAGGGATGTTTCTGGGAAGCAAGGAGCATTTCAGCTTTGTTGGAGGATAATTAGAACTTCTGTTTGCACTTCTGTGGGATGCGTTGTGCAAGCTCGCTTGTTCAGAAGTCCTCACACTGCAGAGTGCACAGAGGGTGCTCTTCTGTTGCCACAGCCGATGAAGAGCATTGCTCAGAAGATTGTGAAGAGACTGGTCTGCAGTACCAAAGAAGTGTTGGCAGTCACCTGGATGAGTTAACTGCTGCAGGCACAGCTCTTCCCAAGCTGTTGGTTGGGAGGTGCCAGATGACTTGTCCTAGACAGAGAATGAGCATATCATTGTTGACCTACTGGGGAGCATTTGTCTGGATTAGCTTTTGCCACTGAGTAAATGCTAAGCTTCATGGCCAACATTCAGTGAGCATCTCTCTGCTGAAGTGGCTTTTCAAAACTCTTGGGCTACCAGGGGAAGCAATGGTAGAGCAGTTATCTCCCTTCCTCCAACTGACTCCTGTTTTAGCGCATTTCAGAAGTAGTCATTGAACTTCACTGGAATAGGTTCAAGATGCTGTTACTGTGGATTTCCCTACTATCCAGACTGAGGGAGAAAGAGTAATAAAAGAAAGATGTCAGCTTCTTCCCATCTAAACTTAGAAAAAGGGAAGGGTTGGGAGCAATCAAGAATTCTTTCATTTCTTATTGTTGTATTTATTTTTTTTTTAATTTGATTTTGTATGAAGTGAAATTTGAGGAGGCATTCAGCTTCCATTTATTTCAGGGTGTTTCCAGAACATACTGTCTAAATTTCTTTCCAATTTGAAACTTAATCTGTTTTTCTGTCAACTATAACAGGGAAAGTATTTCAGCCCTTCTTTTATATTTTAAAAACCCCAACCCAGAAACATTATTGTTGGTCTTTCTTGTAGTCAGTTGAAGCATTACCCAAATATTCAGTAAGTTACCTGGTCTTCAGGTTAGGACTCCTGCTAAGTACCCTTCTTGACATGCTGTGATTTTGCTTCTTGGAATATTTTCCTGTGATAGGATTCTGACTTCCCTAGTACCTCTTTTGCTCTGAAGATCTGTCTTCATGGATTTTATTTTATTTTTTTCTCTCTTGTGCTTTGATTTCCTGCTTTCTCCCTCAACTGCAAGGCATAGTTTTTATATAGGTGTTGCCTGGCTTATATCTTTTGGGAGCTTTGTCTGCATCCCAATCAAGACTGACTGGGAGTTTCAGTGGGTTGGGAGTATGAATACCGTTACATGATCAGTTGCACACTACTGCTACCCCTAGAGAAGAAAAATTTATCATGTTCAAATTTGCACCAGTCTTCCTATATGGACCTGAGTGTCAGGAATGAGAATGCAGTCAGGATGTTATCTTCACAGAAGCAAATGTGGATGTCAGTAGCTTTTATCTGAATCTTTTCTAAGTACTTTATGTGTGATTTTACAGGCTGTGTTATTATCCAACATGTTAGCTCCTAGCTTTCAGTGAGAGCAATGAACTGCTGTGAAAGAGCTCTTCTGGAGTGCAGTAATTTCATTCTCTTTGGGTGTCAGCAAACCTATTTTTCTGTTATGGAAGTTATTTATATAATACCCATACTTCTGACTGGAAAGCTGTTACTGCAATTCCTGGATTAATTTGGTGATTTAAAACTTAATTGAAACCATATATACTTTGGTCATAGGCAAACATGGCAACTTGAGAAAATTATGAAATGCAGTAGTTGCAGTATTAACGCTAACAGTAGAAGGACTTCAGGTATGCCTTTACTGTAGTTACATGTTGATGCAGGTTTCTTCTTTTTAATGCTGTTTTTATAGTATGGATTATTATCATAAACTAGCTAGAAGAAGATGTGCTTTTCTGACTGGATTCTTTTGTGTTAGCTTCTTTGATGGACACCATCCCCAAATAACAAGCACTTCCTCCTTCCTCTCCCCCCTCCCCCCCCGCCCAGTTCAAATTAAAAAGAATGCTTTCTTAAAATGTTTGTTTTCACAGATGAAGATGACGATGTTGATGGGTCAACACAGGGATCAGCAAAAGATGTTCAAATTTCAACAGATTCAAGTAAGCAGAATTTTAGTAAGTGGTGAATAGTCACCCATTCCAATGTTTATTCATATAATCTTAACTTGTTTTGCCTTATGAAAAAATAATAAATGGCTATTTTTCTAATGCTAGGTATCAATTTGAGGCCCAAAGTTTTGGTCCAACATATTTATCCAGGGTATTAAATATATCTCACCACTACTTTCCACTGGTAGATTGGCATAAGTGACAATCTGTTCATTACCCTGACAAACAGATCATTTCTCTCAACTCGGTAATCAAAGAAAGAAAGCATGGTGTTAACAATCCATAGATAAGCAAACAATTTAAAGGGCAGACAGCATGTCTTTTCAAAACCTTTTAGTTTTAAGGTAACTGGATCCAAATCTTATTGAAGACACCAGGTGAATTTTTTTTTCTTGGGCATGTTGCAGTAAAAGTGTACGTATTCCTGTGCATCAGGTTTGAGGCAGGCTGGTTGCTTCTTATGTGGTTAAATTCTTATGCATGTGAAGTTTTCTGCAGTTGGTGTTAGCCAAACTCTTACCTTTCAGAAGGTGAAGCCACCCACAATTTAAGTGCATCCCACTCTTTATATCCATATTAATAACTATAAAAACACGGTATTTGCTACCTAATGTAGCTGTATGGATTGCTGTAAAACTGAAATTTCAAATCAATAAATATGATTTTTTTCTTTTTTTTTTAGCCTAAAGGTCTTACAAAATTATTAGGATAATTGTGCAAATGCTGCTTGGATTTTTAAAAGAAATCCAGCTCCATATATAATTAACTCAGTTACGGAAGTGATCTTAAGCATGCTCTTACTTCACTTCTTGAAATTTGAAGTTGGTATTCCTTAATGACTGTAACTTATGATCCACCACCGTGTTCCCATTTATTATGGGACCAGGCTCTGACTAACTGCGGTTTATCTAAGAAACTTTCACTTTTTCCAGTACTTTAAGTGATATAAGTGGTTGAGTGTTGGGACTTCCATACTTCACTGACTAAGGCTATTTCCTTTACTCAAGACTGTTAAGGAGCGCAGATTATGTGTGCAGATATTTCAACTGGATTGGTTAAAAGTACTAGTACAGGACAGTTCAGCTTTAGACAACCTTCCCGAAAGAAGGAAAAAAGATGTGAAAATTGGGAGCAGGATACAAACTTCAGTATGCCTTTTGTTCATCTACAGTATCCATCTGTGGACTGGAGAAGCAGGAGTAGATGGTACATTTTCAAGGCTCATGTAAAGAATTGTTATTTGTGTTTTAAAGAGAAGAGTAGTATTAAAACAAATTGCTTCCTCTTAATACATTTTCACAAAACAGAAGTCAGTGTAGACCCCATAACTTTGCTATGATTTAGAAAGCTCCATATGTAGGGAGTGATTCTAATGTCTCTTGAAAAACAAAGCATTCACAAAAAAAAAGATGAAATGTTTGAAAGCTTTAGTTTAGTGATGTTAAGGTTCTCCAAATCTGGTACCCCAGTAGAGGTGAAGCTGCTTGCAGCATTCTGTCACCTCTGTGGCTGAGCAGGATGAAGCTCTGTTAGTGGGAATGTGTGCGTGTATACATACACGTATTCTGATACATATGTATGTATATATGTACATGCACGTGTGTATGCACACATACATGGACACAGCCATATATGCACACGCATCCCCTCCCCGCCTAGGTCTCTTACTAGACCCTCAGTCCCCATGGTCTCTCCAGCAGCCATCCTTGACCTCCTGTTCCCTCCAGTAGTCATCTCTACCAGGTGCCTCACTCACAGATGCACACACACGGCTCCCAGGCCACTTGCCTTGCGTGCCAGTGAGTCCAGCCTGATATTTGGTGGTGCTCATACAACAGATGTCACTGGTTGCTGGCACCATGGACACATGGGTCACAGTAACCTGGGGTCCTTCAGTTGCTGCACTCAGGAACCCATATGCACACATGGAAACCACACCAACAAAAGGAGTTAGAAATAGCATTTAATGAGAAGGTGGGACAGACTGTGCTGATCAGGTGCAGGGCATGGCCAGGCAGGGGCACCACCAGCAACCTCTTTACATGTGACCAGCTTCTTTTTTATCTCCTTATCCCTCTATTTTCCCATACTTGTTCCTCCCCAAACCACCTTGATCCCTCCCTTCTCCTGCCCTTGGTTCCTCCCTTAACAGCTCTTATACAGTACCAGAATGCTTTTCCCATGCATGTCATAGAGCCCCACACCCTGAGTGACCTCCTCAGTTAGTGAAGTGACCCACAGAGCTTCTCCTGTGGACTCACTGGTGGGTGCCACCCCCAGCCCATGGGGCTGATGCCCTTGCATCAGGGCAGGGCATGGCTTCTCTAGTAACTTCTCTGACAAAGTTACTGGGGTTCACCTGCCAGCCATTGTGCTTCTGTGCCTCTCTGTGTGTGGGGAGTCATAACTTATCAAATTAAACATGACAGTGGTTATAGCATGCTGGACCTCTTCTGCCCATCTTTAGATAATGCCATTTGTGTAATATGGGTCAAGAGTGAGCTGCTCATTAGCTTGTGTGTGTTGACTCAGTGCATCTGCCACATCTTTTGGGAAGCTACTGTGCTCTCCTTCAGGAGTGTCTGAACTGAATTATATTCCAGAATATTGTAGCTTTTCATAATTCCAGATCTCCCTGTTTTACAGATGCATATTTTTAAAAACAGTGAAAACAAGTCAGAACAAATTGAATAATATTGACTTGTAAAGACATCCTTTTCTATATGAAAGAAGCCAATAAGAAAGGATGCAAAGTCTGTAGATTAATACTGGAAGAAAATTTGAATTAGTGGTCTGCATTCCCTTTTGTTTCTTAGCTATTGTGGTAAGCTTGTTGAGTGAAGTGTAAAGTTAGAAGATTTAAATCTTAATTTTGGGAGCTTAAATATGTTAAGTTAACCATGAAACTTAGCGTACCAAGATACTGAAGCCAAAAGCATAAAATGACCGTAAAAACAATCCAACACTTTCTGAGATGATAGATTTAACAGACTTACAGAGCAGGTTTGGAAAAGGATTATAAATCCTTGTGCCTGAGAACATGAGCCAGCTTCTAAAGACTTGTCTGCGCAGTGAGCAATCAACTTGAGGAGAACTGAATGTTACAGGAATAGTAGGATAAACATCATGTGGATGCTCTCATTAGTAGTTGTATTGCCTGGGGAAAGAGTTGAGCCCCAAAGTCCATTTTCATACTAAAATAATTCTTGGTCAATCTGGTAATATATAAGTGGTAAAAATGCTCTGTATTGACAGACCTCAGACAGCTGGGTGTGGAGGTAGAGAAGGGGATTGAAAGCACTCCTTAGGGGTGCCTCTGAGGGGTGTGCATTGTCTGACCTTTCTGAGATGCAATGTTGAACTAGGTTTCAACCAACACAGATTATTCTTGTTTTTCTGGAGACAGAATTCATTGGTCTCAGCTAAGATGCAACCACAGATGTACTCTGTCAAGCTTGAGAAGTCAAAGGCAAACTTTCGAAATCATTCCTATTATTTCATGGTAATATGAAGACTTAATGGAGGGGAAAAAAGAACTTGGTTTATTGTATATATGCAACAAATGAATGCCAGAGAAGCCATCTCAGTAATTTCTGAAATAAAAAATGAGCTCTTAAGAGCTCTTACTTGTGTGTCAATCTGCAGGGATCCGGGAACATGAAAGTACATTAGATTCTGCCCTAATTGCTTGCCAGGAATCAATAAAAGCTGAGGGTACTTGACTACTCTATAGTGAGGCCTAGGCAGCTTTTATTTATTTTAAATCTTATCCATCATAGATAGTGGCTGAGGGATGTTGCTCCTCCATGTCCTCAACTCCTTTCCTCACAAAAGCTTCTGCTCAGTGGTACTTGAAAAAGATACTCATTTACAAGTTGAATTGCTGTACCTAGTGTCATGCTGAAAACGTTTCTTCCCCCAAGACAGTTTGCTTCGCTTGCATTTGAAGATACTTTGAAAAAGAGGATTATGCTCAACTGTGTTGAATGAACTAGTGGCATAATGCTGGAAGATGTTGTGTATTTCCTTTTCTTGGCTGAATTGCCTGTAACTACTGGGAAAAGAAAAATGAGTGTTCTGAAAAATTACACGTTGCTTTTCTTTTGCTTCACTTCCCTCTTGTGCATATCTTCCCTTCTCCTTCCCTCAACCCTCTTCATCTGCATTTTATGACACTTGATATTGCCCACTATTGTTCTTACGTCTCACCAAGTTGTATTTTGTGCTCTTCCCCTACTCATCTCTCTCAGTTCCCCTCCTTCCCCAAGCACAACATTTACTTCCCAGTGTTGCTGCCCCTTTGGCTTGATTCCCTTTCAGTCTGCCTGTCCCTCTCTTGTTCCCTGAATCCCTTTCCCCCTCATCCCTGTCAAAACATTGGCTGCTCTAGATGTCTATTTCAGGGAAGGGAAGCACTTCTTAACTACTTCCTGAAAATGGAAAGAGGTTTCATGGAAAAATATCTTCAAGAGAAAGTTTGAAAAAATCTTCCTGTAGTTCTGTAGCATCATTGCCAGAAGGCTATGGAGAAATATTTGCTAATGTTATTAGCTAGTGTTAATTTATTCCCTGCCTTAGGGGTCCTTATGACAAGGCTTATCATATTAAAAATTTAACCGTAGATACTTAAGAATGCCATGGAGATCCATGCTTTTTGTGATGATGCATTCTCTTGGCTTTAACATCCTGCTAGTCTTGATGCGTGGGTAGTTTCTCCATAGTAGCCCACTGGAAGTGTATACAGACACATTTCAGGAGGTATGCTGATGGCTCAACAGACTTCCTGGCCATGTGTGTGCAACCCATTTGTCAGACAGGGGCATGTGAAGAGCAAAGGGCATGGCCCTGACCTGGGAGTCTCTCTGCCCCATGAAAGTCTCTCAGCACCCACTGGCTGCATGTGAACTGCCCACTTCAGCGTGTGCCCATCATCTGCAGGACAAAATGCAGCCATCAAGAGAAAACCCTCTCTGAAGGAGGTTTTAGGGGAATCTGAAGGAGGAGAGAAATGGGGGCTGTGGTGCTGTCAGCAAACATACTTTTCACAGCATGTCCTTCCATGGCCCCTCTTTTGTCAGGCAGTGCTCTGCTCAGGTAGCTGTTCACCTGCCAAGTAAGGGAGATACAATGTTCTTATATTAGGTAGACCCAGGTCATTGGCTTAGTGCTTGCTTATGGCTGTGAATGGTAATACTGATAAACCAAAACTTGGCAGTCCACACTGTTGTAATTTGAAGTCGCAGTGGCTAGAGAAGGAGAGCACAAAGCATGTGGATAGCACAGGTTTTGTTGGGAAGAATGGTGCTTGGTAAGCGGTGTTGCTGGAATTTGGGATTTTAATAGTAAAGTGCACCGGTGTTGTGGTTTAGCCGCGGTCAGCAACTAAGCCCCACACAGCCGCTCGCTCACTCCCCCACCCTTGTGGGATGGGGGAGAGAATCGGAAGGGCCAAAGTAAGAAAACTCGTGGGTTGAGATAAGAACAGTTTAATAATTAAAATAAAACAGCAATAATACTAATATAAGGAAAAGGAAAATAATGAGCGAGAGAGAGATGAAACACTGGAAGAAGAGGAAAAAAAAGGAAAAAAAACCAAAACTAAACAACAAGTGCTGCAACCGCTCACCACCCGCCGACCGACGCTGCCGGTCCCCGAGCCGCGATCGCTGCCTCCCCTGGCCAACTCCCCCCAGTTAATGTACTGGGCATGATGTCACATGATATGGAATACCCTTTGGCCAATTCGAATCAGCTCTCCTGGTTGTACCCCCTCCCCTCCCGGCTTCTTGTGCACCTGGCAGAGCATGGGAAGCTGGAGAGTCCTTGACTAGTGTAAGCACTACCCAGCAACAACTAAAACATGAGTGTGTTATCAACATTATTTGCATACCAAGTCTAAAACACAGCACTATACTAGCTACAGTGAAGAAAATCAACTATCCCAGCTAAAACCGTGACAACCAGTATGTTTGTTGTAGGCTTCTAGCTTTCCTCAGTGGCAAAAACATTCAGGAATACACTATTTTCCTGTCTCTGCCACAAGCCGCACATAAGTCTTTTCAGAAGCTATGTCCTGTCTATGGGGATTTGGAAGTCAAAGGACATGAACTTTGGACTCATCAAATGCTGTTTATCCTTTTCCCAGGAAAATTTGGTATCAGCTTCCAAAGTCAAATTCCGTAGTTTGGTAAATTATGCTTGGAATTGACCTTTTTTTAGTTGTTTTCCCCTTGAAAAGCGTAAGCATGAAAAACAGGGTTTTTTCAGCTCAGTATCCCATGATAAGAAGAAAAGTAATGTGTTTTTCAGGAGAAAGTCCTGATACTGCGTACCCTGATCCAATAGGAAAAGATAAGACATCTGGCAGTGAAGCATCAATATTATAAAACAGGCAGTAGCTCCTTTAAATACCAAAATTTGTTATGTGCATCTGTTGCATATTAGCAAGATTTTTTTATACTAAGTAGTGGTATGTAGACTTCACTTCTATAATTGGATCATTTTCTAATATTTAAAAATTGGAATAGGAGGGAGAAAGAGCTTTATCTAACTTGAAAAGTGATTATAGTTGAGCTTCTTTCCAAGGCTGGCTAGACAAATGAGTCTGGCTTAAGACACCCCTTAACTTTCATGTTGCAGATGTGTGCTTGAATTAGTTGGGAAGTGTTTTTCTGGATGACTAGTTGTGGGCAAATAAGTCGCTGTTTGTTCTTCTGTTAATTTGTCCCCAGAAGCTCATGTGCAAGAAAGCCATCTTTCATCACGTTGCAGTAAAAGTGACCACTGTGAGGAGGATAGTGACAAAGTTAAACATGATTTTTCATTGATAAATTGAGCTTATTTTTTATGATGGATAACCAGATTACCTTAAGGAAAGCAGGACTGAGTATGCTGTGTATTTAGCTAAGGACCATACTTGAGCTTAGGGCATTACTACTGGTCTGTAGATCTAAACTCCTCCTTGCAAACCAGTTTATTTTAAGAGTCAAGCCAACTTTTTGAAACATTTGGCTGGTCTTAAGAAGTGGAGACCTCAAAAAAAAGTATCTCCAATTAAAATTGCTGGGGATTCTCTCAGGCCAGCTAGTATCTAACAAGAGCAGACTACAAGGGCAGTTCGAATGAAAACAAGTACTAAAACTTGGATGAATGTTTTTATTCTCAGATGGTTGTCTACCCTCTGGATTGCTAGAGAAAACAGTAGAGATTTTGATAATGTTATAAAAGTTCACACTCAGAACATTGGCTGTGCTGTCAGTAACCAGCATTTGCTGTGTTTTCTCAAATTGTGTTAGCCCTAAAGAAGGTCACCCAGGACACAGTGTGTCTTTTGGTTAAAATTTGTCTATGCTAAAGTCACCATGGAGATCACTCTGACAGAAATCTGTTTCTAAAAGAACTTCACTTTTTCTGACTTCAATCCAGCAGTGTTTAAAGGAGTGGATCACTTTCTCATGTGTGCTATAGTCTCAATCCAATGGCAATAGAGTTGCAAGGATATTTTAGACATGAGAGTTGATGATATTTGAATGTTCCTTATATTGTGACTAAAAAAAATTGACAACAGACACAACCACTAAGTTGATAATTGGAAAACTGAAAAGCCAAATCCATCTGGTAATACTACTCTTTGTATTAAAAAAATACTTGAAAAGTCCTGACGTACCATATATCCCAAGCTCGCATCTCCAGTAGAATAATTTACTCTCCACTGCTGTAAAAGGTGTACATTGCATGTGGAAATTGTGTGATTATTTTTCTTGAACAGATGTTGTAAAAGGTTTCAGCTAACTCCTCTCAAAAGGGTACTTAAGTACTCATCACATAGAAAAGAAGTTAAAGCTGTGCTTCCAAAGCTCATTCTTCTTGACAGGAGCCAGAAGTAAACCTGCAAACCAGAAGTCCAAAGATCTGTCATGTTGTAGATACCATTTAGAAAGGCAATAATTTTTGCTTCTTCAATTTGACTTTAATTTAGGATTTTAGTTCTTTTGTTTCCTACTTAAGCCATTTCTGCTTTCACATCAATGCCCAAGTGGAAACCAGTAGCAAGTGGTGTCCCTCAAGGGTCCCCACTGGGACCAGTGCTATTTTATTATCTTCATCAATGACAGATAGTGGAACTGAGTGAACCCTCAGTAAGTGGGTGCAGCTGAGTGGTGCAGTTGATTCGCTATAGGGAAGAGATGCCATCCAGAGGGACCTTGACAGGATTAAGGAGTGGGCCTGTGCGAACGTCATGAAGTTCAACAAAGCCAAGTGCAAGGTCCTACACCTGGGTCAGGGTAACCCGCAGTATCAATACAGGCTGGGGGATGAAGGGATTGAGAGCAGCCCTGCGGAGAAGGACTTGGGGGTACTGGTGGATGAAAAGCTGGACATGAGCCAACAATGTGTGCTCACAGCCCAGAAAGCCAACCGTATCCTGGGCCGCATCAGAAGAAGCGTGGCTAGCAGGTTGAGGGAGGTGGTTCTGCCCCTCTACTCCGCTCTGGTGAGACCCCACCTGGAGTCCTGTGTCCAGCTCTGGGGTCCTCAGCACAGGAAAGACATGGAACTGTTGAAGCGGGTCCAGAGGAAGGCCAAAAAGATCATCAGAGAGATGGAACACCTCTCCTGTGAAGAGAGGCTGAGAGAGTTGGGGTTGTTCAGCCTGGAGGAACAAAGGCTCTGGGGAGACCTTATTGCATTCAGTACTTACAGATGATGCATAAGAAAGATGGGGACAGACTTTTTAGTAGAGCATGTAGTGACAGAACAGGGGACAACAGTTTTAAAATGAAAGATGGTAGATTTAGATTGGACATAAGGAAGAAATATTTTATGATGTGAGTGGTGAGACACTGGAAGAGGTTGCCCAGAGAGGTTGTGGATGCCCCATCACTGGAAGTGTTCAAGGTCAGGCTGGACAGGGCTTTGAGCAACCTGATCTAGTGAAACATGTCCCCATGTCCATTGCAGGGTGTTTGGACTAGCTGATCTTTGAAGGTCCCTTCCAACGCAAACTATTCTGTGACTCTATGATGTTATTTATTCTGTTTGTGTCTGTCTTCGTACAAGCATCCCTTGTACAGGCTTCTCTTCACAGAGTCACAGCATGGCTGAGGTTGGAGGCAGCATGGAGTGTATCTAGGCCCAACCCCCTACTCAAGCAGGGTCAGTCAGAACAGTTTGTTCAGGGTCATGTGCAGTCAGTTTTGAGGATCCAACAAGCACGGGGGCTGACAGTTTAACAATGGAGCGGGGCAGGACAAACTCAGACTTGGCCGCACCTCTGAAATTTAGCAAACAGCAGCTCCAGAAAGGAACTTGTCTCACAAGCGAGTCAGGGCAACCAAAGCAGAAAAAACGAGTGCCGAGACAGAAAAGGAAGCGATTGCTAAGCAGCAACAGCTTGCTCGAGGGCCCTCCCCAGTCCCTCAGGCTGACCCAAACAGCCCAGGGAAGTATGGGCAAGGGATGACAACGCTAGGAACAAGGCAACGCTCTTGGCCTCCAGCAGCGCACTGCAGCTCATCCTTCCCCTCCTCTTCCTCCTCCACTGCACACCCAGCGTCTGCAACCGGGCGCCTCAACATATAGCCATTGGAGGGAGGTCCTCTCCTTCTGAGGGACAGCCCTCCCATCCGAGGAGCTCCTGCTTAGAAATCAGACAGCGTACCCGCTGTGCAGTCCACACCTATGCAAAAAGCATAGCAGCAGCCTCCCCCTGCAGTGGTTAAACACAAGGAATCACAGAAGAATTGAGGCTGGAAGACATCTCTACAGACAATCTCATACAGCATCTCTGCTCAGAGCAGCATCAGCTAGACCTAATTGCTCAGGATATTCTTCCCCAGGTGCAGGACTTGGCATTTCCCTGCAAAGGGTTCCTGTTGTTCCGTTGCTCCAGCTTGTTGAGGTCCCCCTGAATGGCAGCACACCCATCTGCTCTAGCAGTCCCTCCTGTCATCTACACACTTGCTGAGGATCATCTCTATCCCATCACCCAGGTTATTCATGAACGTGTTAGACAGCATTTCCCCAGCATCGACCCCTCCTGGGGCATGCCACTGGTGACTAGCCTCCTGCAGGGTTTTGTGCCACTGTTGTGGGAGAGACTGTCAAAAGCCTCACTAAAATTCGGATAAGATACATCCAATGCTCTCCCCTCATCCACCCAGCCAGCCACCTCATTTTGGAAGGGTATTGCTTTGGGCAGGTACGATTCTCACTTCGAAGTCCATACTTGCTCCTACTTGCCTTCTTGTCTTTCCCATGTCTGGAACAGCTTTCCAGGACTAGTTGCTCAGTCACCTTCCCAGTGATCAAGGTCAGGCTGATCAGCCTGTGGTTCCTCAGATCCTCCTTCCCACCCTTCCTGAAGGTACGGGCGATACTTCCTTTCTTCCCATCCTCAGGAACCTCCCACAAACCACCGTGACCCTTCAGAGATAACTGAGAGTGGTCTTGCAACAACATCAGCCAGCTCCCTCAGCACCCCTGGGTGCATTGCAACAGACCCAGGGACTTGTGCACGTCCAGTTGGTTTAAGTGTTCCCTAGCCTAATCCTCCCCCACTGAGGGTAAGTCTTCCTTGCCCTGCACTTTCCCACTGGTCTCAGGAGCTGATGGCTGGTCTTACCAGTAAAGACCAAGGCAAAGGTGGCAATCAGTGCCTCGGCCTTCTCCATGTCCTTTAAGACCAGGTCCCCATTGCCATTCCTCAACAGGACCACGTTTTCCCTAGTCATCCTTTTGCTCATGATGTACCTGTAGAAACCTTTCTTGTTGCCCTTCATGTCCCTTGCTGGACTCAGGTCCACATGGGCTTTAGTTTTCCTGAGCCCATCCCTGCTTCTTTAGACAGTGTCTCTATATTCCTTCCACCTCCCCCAGTTCTGCTCCTGCCTCTTGTGCACATGCTTTTAATGCTAGAGTTAAGTCAGGAGCTCCGTGTTCATCCATGTGTGCCTCCTGCAACCTTGCTCTTAAAGTAGTCACTTAAAGAAGAGAGGAACTTTGCCAACATAGCATTTTCGTCCCAGGAAGAGACTAAGATAAATTTGGAGCAGGATGGGAGGGTATTCTGGGGATTGCTTTGCTGTGCAATTAGATCGTTATGTTACGTAATGAGGACATCCTTGCACGTGTATTGTGCCATGCCCAGTGTAATCATTAAAGAAGAAAGGCCTTAATACATGGCGAAGTCTAAATTGAAGAAGTCTAAAGTGTAGCTGTTGCATCTCAAAATAACGAGAAATAAAGGTAACAAGAGTGAAGGGAGCAGTATTTTTCTTCGAGGGTTTCTTAGAGTTATGTTTAAAAAAGGCTGCTTTCAAACATAGTATTGAATGAACGTTTAGTTCTGCACAGTGTCTGCCTTTGATTGACGTGACAGAATATACACTGAAACAGGAGTAGGTGGATTAGACACAGCATACCTGAGTTTCAGATGACTCTAGAAGGCTAGCAGAGCATCACTGAAGTGTCCTTGCAAAGCAGTTACTCGCTGCAGTCTTTCCTCATAATCTGTCAGCATTGAGATACCCAATGATGTGCACTTCTGCCTGGGATTCCAGCTTGCTTTTTTCAACTATCAGTTACAGGTGGTTTGGTTTTTTGCTCCTCCAGTTCCAGCTCTCCTTTTTCATTTTTCTGTGACAAATGGTAGTTTGCTAATGTGGTTCTTTGCACCTAAATGCCAATATTATTTGAGAGCTAAAGGCTTTCAGTACTTTCTGCTGTACTACAAAGTATTTCCAAGCTGTAAGAGAGAGATCTAAGTAGACTCCAGCATGTGATGTATCTCTCTGTTACAATCTTTCTGTGATTCTATGAACATTTATTATCTGACTGCATATTTAATCAGTTGTGTGGACATTACAGCTAGTGTACGTGGCTTTCAGTTAATATTTCTGACATTTTAAGTCTGCAAATGGTAGCTTCTAGTAATTTTATTACTTTATGATGAATGTAGGTGTACAGGTCTGTTATGAGATCAGAGTCTGTGATATTGTGTTATACAAAGAGTGACTTCTGTTAACAGTTCTGTCCAACACGGCAATAAAAAGGGCAAATTCTGTCTGTGAAGAGTAGTCATGTCTGTTGTAAAGCATGGGCTCTCTGGGGAGTGCATGAAAGAACCTGCAAAACTGGCTCATCAGGTCTCTTCATAAAGATATGATTAAGAGAGGACACAAGGTGTGTCTTGTTGGAATCTCCTGTTTGGTTTGGATTAATTAACTTCATTCCTTTCCATAGGTGGTAAGGGCACACTTATTAGACTGATAATGTTCATTTGTTTCTAAAACCTCTAAAACTGCCTGTTCTATGAGAATTTGGTTACACTTTGCTATTGCTTTTAAAATAGTTGCTTAAATAAGACAGAAGCTTTGTCGTACTGTGGTCTGTACCTGACTGAGTCTTAACTCATCTTTGTGAAGGGTGAACCTGAAATCCTTAACTCTTCACCCATTCCGAGATGTCTGTGCAAGAACCTGTGCAACAACCTGGTTTGAGCATGGATTTGATAAGGCTTTAGTGAAATGAAACACAGCAAAGGGTTTTAGTTCTTCCTTTTCTGTACCTTGTTTCTTCTAGTTTTTCTGTTGTTCCTGTATGTTCTCCTGTTGTCTGTACAGTTAACCAGGTTCTTTAAGGACTTTCTTTGGAAGGATGCTCTCAGAACTGGCAGTGCTTTGGGAGCTGTTCTGAAGGTGATGGCTGTCTTGGTTTTCAGGTTGTTGAACTTGCCAGTAATAAATGCAGTCTTGAACGGTGAGGATGAAGAAGTGATAACGTAAGCGGTATAGTTATATATAAACAGTTATTTCAAAAGCCAGCATAAAACTATGATTACTTGAAATACTCTTCCTGCTTTCCTCTGTGAATATATCCCTGTTTTAAATGAAGAGTAACAAAAGAAAACTGAAAAGATTCTGCCTGAAAGCTGGTGATGAAGAAATAGTTCAGTGGGTTAAAAGTAGGTTTTTAGTAGTTCCATTATATGCTTCCTATTCAGGTAGCTTTATGATTTGAGGGGTGTGTTATTGAAATACAATAATTGTTTTCATTCAGGTAAACAAACATTAAAGATATTTGATGGGAATGATGCAGTGAAACGCAATCAATTTCGACTGATTTCAGTTCCAAGGATTGCAAAAAATGAAGAAGTTGTGGTAAGATACCCGGTGAAGGTCAATATTCCAGTGTGATGAAGGGGCATATGATTGTATATTACAATAGTCAAAAGCTAACAGTTTTACAAATGTAATTCAACAACTACAAAATCTGCAAATGGGCTATAATGTTACAATGTAATTTGACTTCTTCATGTAGTACTCTTATTTTAGTGGTGGCCTACATATCTATAGCATAATGGGGACCACAGCATATCACATGTTAAGCAGTCATTCTCCTTCCCTGTGTGACACTGAAGTCCAATTTTACTCATGTGAGCAATACTGGATAATTAGCTCCTTAGATCTTGCTCCTCTTCTATAGTATTTAGTGGTTTGACGTTTATCCTGGACAGCCACTGCTATTGCCCTTCAGTTAATCAGCTTTGAAGACTGAAGCATGCCATAGTAGCCTCCACTCCTTGGCTCGGAAAGTATTTGATTTTTCGATCACATAGTGGCCACTCCCTAGCTTTTTCAGTGCTCTATCTGGGGTGGAAACATGACTCAGTAATAAATCAAATGGTCTGTAAAGATCTTAATTTAATGGGCTAGCAGAGACCCCATGCTGTGCAGAAATGAAGCCCAGAGGGTGGTGCCCAGTAGAATTGAGCACGGTGAGGACTCAAAGTCATAAAAGACTTGGCACAGGAGTCTGGAGAATTTATTGAATCAGAATTTTGACGATTTAAACCTACAGCTCATTAAGATTTTTATTGTCATATTGTGCTCAAAATCAACAGGAGTTTTGAAAATGGTTTGTAGCATTCTGCATGTCAAAGATCTTCAAGGAAAACTGTTTGCAGTGCTGAAAACACTTTTATTTAGGAGTGCTACTTGCCTTTTAAGCACATTTTGTCAGGTTGCTGCTTATAATACCAGGGCAGATCAATACTAGTTCTCGTAAGAGACTTACTGGGCTGTATTTGCTGCAGTGCCTGTATTAGCAGAGGTGCTCTAGGCATGGGCCAATAATGGATGTAGAATTCCTGTGACTGCTTGCATCTTCCAAGGACAGCCCTTACCTTTCCTCTTCACAGGTGTGTGGGTTCAGGGCAGCCGTGTGCTGAGAAACTCACTGATTTTCAGCATCCCCTTAGTGCAAGAAGATTGAATATGCAGAGTTGGCCACAATCAAGTGTAATTTACCATATTTCTTGTGGAGTAAATTTTGTATGCAGTGAGCGTAGCTTTATTGGTGCTGAATTTTTACATTTGACCTGTGGAGTTAAAATGACTATCACTTGACAAAAATACCATGGTCTATGTTCAAATCTATTGATATCTCAAGTTTTCTTTTTGTATCTTCCACTAAAATTTGTTTTCAAAACTTTGCTCTTGTTTTGGTTTTTTGCCATTGATACTTATTCACTGTTCTCTGCTTAAAACATATGTTAAAGGTTGGTTCCATAAGTAAGGTATTTATAAATGTCTATGGCTAGGCAGGTATTAATGGTGTCTTTTCAAGAAAATCTTAATTTATCTTGCTGTGTTTTAGGAGGCTGCTTTGAGGACATACTACATAAATGATGACCAGCAGGAGTATGAGCTTCAGACCTTTACGCAGCAGGCGCTGCTGTCTGATGATGTTATCAACAGGAACGATGCTGCAGAGGACAGCAACTTGGGCTCAGTATTCCGAGAATCTGTTCCTGAAGCTTGGATCATCAGAGCCAAACCAAAGGATGAGGAAGTGATCAGAATTTATCCTGCCTGGCTGAAGTGAGTACTTTCCTCCTTTATCACGAGGTTATCCTGCTTGGCTACATTTGTCCTCTGTAGTCTAGCCCAGTGTGTTTTCAGTTATTGAAGTCGCACAAGTGTAACAGAGAATGTAGTTTCTTCTTCTGTATTTCTGGATTCTTCTGTTTATTTTTCTGAATGAGTAATACACATATTACTCATTTCTGTGTCTGGAAACGTGCTTGTGGGTTTCTTTACGTACACAGAACATACTGTGCAACTTGTGCAGTTCTATTGCAGTGCGTTTGGCCAACAAGATGCAACTTTACGTTAACTGCATCTGTAAACAAATGATGACATACACATGTCACTTGAAAGCTTGATAGTTTTTTGGAAGAAATACCAAGTAGGAAGAATTCAGTGTAACTTCTGGTGTCAGATTAGGAGGAAAAAATAAAGAAAAAAAACCCCTGTTCTATTTACTACTGAGAAAATACATATTTTAAGCATATTTAGCAGCGGGCACAAGACCTATTCATTTCTTAAGAGCAGTGGGATGAAATTTAAACATTTGTTCATTTTACTGACACAACTACCTTGCCAAATTTTATGAAAGACTTGCAGGTAGTTCTGTGTATAGGAAAATACTAATTTGCAGTGCCACTATTGTAATGACTAGTTCTTTGAGGTGAAAGTCTTTGCATGTCTGTGGGGCTAATACTGCATCTGCCATGAGCCTCAGTGAACAACTTTCTTCAACTAATACAAATTTCAGCCTTCCCCCATAGAAAATTTGCCACTTAGGTGAAAAATGTACACACATGATAGGTCAAATGATTGTCCTAACGTAAGTATTTCTTTTCTCTTTAGGGTGGGAATGGCATATGTTTCTTTACGAGTAAATAAGCATAGCACTACGCAGACTGTCATCAAAGAAGTGCTTCCATTGCTTGGAAGGCAGGTAAACGAAAGATCATAAGCATGTCCATATACCACCTGAGTGCCTCTGAAGTGGGGTGTGTATGTTTTTCTCTTTAGAAAAATTATAATTGGTCCATTTGCGGTTAATGTGAACATTAACTCTCTTGTGACTGGTACAATGCTCAAAACTTTCTCCAGTCTTGATGGTACACCTGGTTGCTCTGTACTGGAAGTTACCATCAGTCTTCCTGGGTCAAGCAGATTTACTTGTATGAACACAATGATTCTTGGCATGCGGTATATTTTTTCGGGTTTTTTATGTCTTGAGATATTTAAAATATACTTGTATGGAACTACACTGCTAATCTTACCTTGTTGGAAAACTGGCAATCACTGTTAGGATGATCATGCTTGTCTCCTACTTCTTTGTGTGCTCTGCAATAGAAATCATAGAATCATAGAACATCTGAAGTTGGAAGGGACCCATAATGATCATCGAGTCCAACTCCCTGCGCCTTGCAGGACTGCCTAAAAATAAACCATATGACTGAGAGCATCATCCAGATGCCTCTTGAACTAGGGCAGGCTTGGTGCCATGACCACTTCCTTGGGGAGCCTGTTCCACTGACTGACCACGCTCTCAGTGAGGAACCTTTCACTAATGTCCAGCCTGAACTTCCCCTGACACAGCTTCATTCCATTTCCTCGTGTCCTACCTCTGGTCACCAGAGAGGAGATCAGCACCTCCCCAGCCACTGCCTCCTTGAGGAGGGCAGTTGCAGACTGTGATGGGGTCACCCCTCAGCCTTCTCTTCTCCAAGCAGAACAAACCAAATGACCTCAGCTGCTCCTTGTAAGTCTTGCCCTCGAGGCTTTTCACCACCTTGGTTGCCCTCCTCTGGACATACTCTTATAGTTCGATGTCCTTCTTATATTGAGGCACCCAAAACTGCACACAGGACTTGCGGTGGGGCTGTCCCAGTGCAATACAGAGTGGGGCAATCACCTCCCTCAACCACCTAGCTGTGCTGTGCTTGATGTACTCCAGGACATGGTTGGCCATTTTGGCTGCCACTGTTGGCTCATTCAATTTGCCATCAACCCAAAACCCCCAGATCTCTTTCCACAGGGCTGCTCTCCAGCCTCTCGTCCCCTAGTTTGTGTGTATAACCAGGATTACCCCATCCCAGGTGCAGAATCCAGTACTTGCTTTTGTTAAATTTCATGCTGTTGGTGATTGCCCAACTCTCTAGCCTATACAGATCACTCTGTAAGGCCTTTCTACCCTCAAGGGAGTCCACAATTCCTCCTAGTTTATTATTGTCGGCAAACTTACTTAATGTACATTCGATTCTTGGCGTCCAGATCATTTATAAAACCATTAAAGAGCACTGGGCCTAAAATCGAGCCCTGGGGAACTCCACTGGTGTCTGGCTGCCAGCCTGATGTAACCGCATTTACCATAACCCTTTTAGCCCAATCCATCAGCCAGTTATTCAACGTATTATAGACTTGTCTGCCTGTGTGCTGGATATTTTGCCCAGAAGGATACTGTGAGAGACAGTATCAAAAGCTTTGCTAAAATTCAAAACCAGCATATCCACTGGCTTCCCTTGATCAACTAGATGGGTGACCTTGTCATAAAAGGAAATTAAGTTGATTAAGCAGGACTTTCCCCTTGTGAACCTGTGCTGGCTGTAAGCAATGACTGCATTATCTCTCAAGTGTTTTTCAATAACTCCCAGAATAACTTTCTCCATAATTTTACCAGACACAGAAGTGAGACTGACAGGCCTGTAATTACCAAGGTCTTCCTTCTTACCCTTCTTGAAAATTGGGACCTCTCCAGACTCCCAAGACTATTGAAAAATAATGGAGAGAGGTCCCTCAATGACATCGGCCAGCTTGGATGATATACCCTGGGATGAATCCCGTGGGGCCCCATGGATTTATGCACATGCAGCTGGAGCAGCAATTCTCAAACAATTTCAGGGTTGGCTGGGAGTTTATCATCCTTCCAGTCATGGTCCTCCAACACAGGTCTCCGGGGGTCCCAGGGTCCATTGTTGGTGTTGAAGATAGAGGTGAAGAAGGCATTAAACATCTCCGCTTTGTCTATGTCCCTATTAATGAGGTCACCAACCTCATCAAGTAACAGATGAACGTTATCTCTGATCCTTCTTTTGCTGATAACATATTTTAAAAAGTCCTTTTTGTTGTCCTTCACAGTGCTGGCCAGCTTAAACTCTAATCGAGCTTTGGCCACATTAATTTTCTCCTTACAGTGGTGAACAGAGTCTCTGTAGTCCTCAGCAACTACAAGGAAGGACTCAAGACTGAATGCCACCCACATTTTTTACCATCTGCATGCCTTCTCACCTCAATGGAAATTATTAAATACATCTTGTAATCTTATAGATGCACATGTTTTCTGTGGAAGATGATGTCTTCTTAGTCTGCTTGTGTTTCTTACAGTTGGTGCCAGGATAGCATGTTGGGGCCTGTAAGCACACCAGCAGATCAGCACGCTTCCGCTGTTCCAGGGAACAGCCATGCTTACAGAGGGCGACCACCACCTTTTGTGGTTATTTACAGGGTATAGAGGAACATGCATGTGGCCAGCTATCTGCAGTAGGTGACAACTGTAGATCTCCGTCTATGTTTTTGTCTACAACAGCTATGTTGTGCATGCAGCTCATTTTACCACATAGGGTGGTTCTAGTTTTTGATTTCAGTCCGTTTCCTCAAGTGCTGTGGACCTTTTAACAAAACTTGGAAAATTTTGTCTGAAGTCCTGTCTCATCTGAAAAAAAGCGACTGTCAAAGAAGGTAGTCGGGTACTCTGTTTGGGAAGGATCTTCACCTCTCTCTATTTGGGAAGCTAGTTTTATGTTCTAAGAGACGTAATTCCTTAGCTCAATTGTAATTTCTCTGATACTGATAGTTTTTAAAGGGTTTTCTCCTTTTTCTGTATGAAGATGCACATACAGGAAATCTCTTTTTAAATCCAGAATTTGGCTGTGCTGAAGACCCTCTCCAAGTCGCTGTCATCAAATTTCAGGCAAAGCAAATGTAGGCAGCTGAGGCTTTTAACACCCCTGTTCATGACATGCAAAGCAAGATCATTTGTCCTGAGTCTCAAGGCCAAAAATTAAGAGACTTTCTCAGTCTTGAGTGTCACATGTTTCCAGGGTTGCAGTAATCTTAGTAGATGGTTCAACTCTTGGCTGTGCCAGCTTCTCTTGTCCTGCTGCAAGGGACTTGGGTGGTCCCTGGCAGTATAGTTTGGAGAAGTGACTGTGGCACGTGTGAAGAGGGTTTTGTTCCATCAGTGCCAGTGGAATGCCCCAGGAGATGAGGACCGGTCAGCCTGCTTTTGCCAAGCCTGCTTCCTGGGCCATCTTCTCAAAGAGCAGGTTCATTCCCAGTCTTGCACACCTTCTCTGGAAGGACACTCTGGAAATATCCTAGTTGAGCAGCTGCGGGGGTGGAGTTAACTGTGCTTTACAGGTGCCCCTTCACCATGGGGCTGCGAGGATGCAGACATCGTAAAGGGCATGGGAGCCTGATGCCATGTGTGGGAGACTGAGTGTGTAAAATGAAGATTATTCCTGGCTTCGGAGGAGTGGGTTAGGGGAAGAACATCGTGATTGATTTAGAAACGTTGAATTTTCCATGCTCTGTGTGTGCAGCGTGTAACATAACTTTAACATAAATATCTGGCAAAATTATATTTCATTCAGAAACTACATTTACATGTTGCATCTTTTGGCAGACGGAGTGCCTCCAGAATTTCAAATTGGTGGAAGTGCTTATGGGCAGTAAGCAAGGTAAGTGAAGGAGCATTGGCCAAAGGCACATCTGTAACTGATCTTCTAGCTTTTTTTTTTCCCCTTTTAACACAGTCACAGTTAATTTTTTAGAATAAATGCCTTCACAAATGAAACTTCCCCATCATGTTGAAATGCTTAATCAGAAGTGATGTTGATTCTTTTCAGTCTTTGTGTCCTGTGGAAATACGGTTCCCTTCTTTTTCTTCATCATCACAGAAAGGTTTATTACTCATTTCTGGTGGGTATTGACACTTTGGCAAAGAGCCCTGTTTTGGGGAGCTGCCTTTAACTGACAGAATTTTCTTAACTTCAGTTATTTAGTAAAGATTAATTGTAAAGTTCAATTGGCTCCCTTCCTTCTCTCCTCTTTCCGCCCAACACTGCCCCCAAGAAGAGCAAATTCGAGTCCCAGGATAGTCCAAGGAGTATGTGTGTGCGTTATGAAGTACAGAAATATGCAGTCCTAGCATTGCTCAAGAGGTTTGTGATTCTGCAGGAGCTGAGCTGTTCTCCAAGTTCACATCCCTTTGTACGTCACTATTTGTAAGGCTGCATGGAGAGATAAATAAAGCCACTGAAGTAGTCTGATGATGCCCTGGCCACACCCGAGGAAATATCTTTGTAGTTCAAATACTGGCCTGATACTTTGCTTTTCTTGTGAGCATTATCAGTAAGTTGTTTTATAAGGTTATTGTAGCCTTGTGAATGTACTTAGCTTGGTTGGTTTCTGATGCTTTGTTTTAAAGCATCATTTACAACCTCACTTTACCTGGAAGTTGTTACTATTGTTTTAATATGTCAATAAAATACAGAAGTTGGTTATTACTGTAATTGTCAGGGAATGTAGTTTTAAAGTCTTCTGTGAAACAGTTAGCTTGTTACCAAAATACTGCTTGTCTTTTAAGTGGCTTCAGGCTGTTTCTGCCTTTTTTTAAAGGAGGGTGGTATTTAAGAACTGTTCAAAGAACCTACATGTTTTTTCTGTTGAATAATGAGTAGTTCAGGTCAGCATCGTCCTTTATATTAATGTTAGTTGTACGCAGAGTTATGAATTTTGTCTAAATTTTTTTTATATTGTTTTCGTTTCATTGAGCCTGGTAATAACTCACAATGCTTTCAAACATGATTAATGTTCTTGCTTTCTCTAGTTCAGCGCATGGTCTTGGACAATCAGGAACTGATTCTTAACAGACTCAAGGACATAAGAAAGGTATATCTGAAAAAGAAACGTGACCCTTTTTTATAGTAAGTAGGGAGTCCTCTTTCTTACAGAAAAAGTAATCAGTTACCAACCCCAACTGGCTCATCTGTAGAGAAGCTAAGCGCTTGGTCTGAAGTTTGTTTCTATTTGTGATATTCTCTAGGCATAGAGGACTTGATTGCTAAGTTCAGAACTATTTGGAATTTTGTTTTGCGATATCTTTTTGCCAAATGTAACATCATTCATTTTTCTTTATTTTGGTAGACTTCAATACGTCAAATGAATCAAACAAGATTTTACATTGTGGAAAACAGTAAATCCATTGTACGAGTAAATTTATTTGTTGGTGGCCTTCCACCTCAGCTTACCCCTGAAGAATACACAAATATTCTCAAGGATGAATTAGCTATCAAAAGTAAGTAAACGGGCATTTTGAGATATAGTCACTTGTGCAGAATAACATGTAGCATTTATTGATCCTTTTTATTATTTTTTTTCTTAACATTTTCTGAACTTATTTGAAAAATCAGTCTGCCTTGTACTCTCACAGGGGGCTTTTTTATTCATTTTAACACGTTCATGGCTGCATGAGAGATGTGACAGCTCATTATTCACAGAATTATTGTTACGTTATTTGAGCTATATGTGACCACACCATTTTTTTTAGTGAAAAAGCATCACTTTTTGGAAGTGAACCGTACATGCCTTACACCATTCAAATTATGGCAGTGCAGTTTAATTTCCTGTGCATTAATGTTCCTCACCTTTACTAACCTTTGACATTTTTTGCGTGGGCTGTCCTCCATGGTGCTCATGAGCTCTGTGCCTGGTCACAGAGAAGTACGAGCAGTGTGAGCACACACATATGGACAAGCACTCAGTGAAAAGAATTTATTTTTCTTTTTCAAAGAAGTGTAATTGATTTTTCATAATATTCTTTCAACCAACTTGTTCTATAAACAGTGTCAGGAATGCATCATGCTTTTTGTTTCAGGAAACGAAGCATTTTTCCCAGTCTTTTATGTAACTTCAAGAGGAATTAAACCTCAAATGCCAGAAAGAATTCATAGTCACCTTTTATGAAAATCAGTTTAGCTTTTCTAACTTGCAAAGTAAACTTTGGAGAGGGAAAATGTTAGCTGGAGGTTCTCCCTATATTTGTATAACTTTTAATATTTATTTATATTATATTTATGTAACTTTAAAAAATATTTTAAATATTTACTCTAACTGTACCCAATGTTTTATGTGTTTATATTTTTACCCTTTGCAGCAAATGTAGTATCTGTGAGTCATGTTTATCAAGCACAAGGTAAGCTTTAAGATTTTTAGTCTTGCAGACAACGTCTGTTTTCAAAACTGCAGCCTAATACTAGAGGCTCTAAGCTCAGAATATGTTAGTCTTATCACATAAGCAAAAAGCCCTTCAGATAAAATGTAACATGTTGTATTTACGAAGAGCAGTGGATTTAGCGTTACGTTATTAAAAGAAAAAAAGGTTAGCTTCATGCTTTGTGTAGGAGAAAGTGCTAATATTTCATCATAATAATGAGTTTTGAAGTTGCACTTCAACTGAACAGTCTAACACCAGCAAACTGTTAAAACCTTCAAGTGCTGTCTCTTCATTTTGACTTCTAAAATACTAAATTTGGTACTCCTTTTGAACCTGATGGGATTGTTTCACAGTCACTGTTTCCTAGCACAGTGTTACGTGGGGGTTCAGTGGCTGGAAGTCTGCAGAAAATCGGTACACTCCTCTCTGTGTATAACCTTTGAGCTGTTGCTTTGCTTTTGCTGTACAAATTTTATTTCAGCAAGGTCAGAGAAGCCATGAGGCTTCTGAGAGCTGGAGCAGCAGTGGCTCTGTGTAGCTTTAGTGCAATGGTCAGGTGGAGATCTGCGTTGGGTAAAACTTAAAAATTTGGAATTTATCTTTTGTACGTTTAGGTGTCCATATCCAAGATGTTTCATGTCCTTTGGCAGGCTTAACTTTCACATGACCGCTAAATGAATCTTTCTGTAGCATGGTTTTGAAGACTGATGCGTGCTTCCTTTGTGTATTTGCTCTCTCCACATGGCTAGTTAATACTGACTTTTCATAAGGAAAACCATAAAGCTTTCACATGTGCCTTCTCCTTTCATATTTGCCAGTGGAGAATAGTTGGTTTTGTGGTACTCTTCTCATGTCACAGCTTCGTTTAACCAAGTTTACCTGCATGTGTGTTTTGGGTGTTTCTGCTTGTATGTGATTTTTATTATTGTTTGTGTTTTTTCACTTTCCAAGTATTTTTATGTTCCTGGTAGCTTCCTGACTCTCACTTTGGTTGCAGCCAGGTTGTGCTACCAGTTTACATCTCATATGCTGTCCATTATGCACTTTGTTCTTGTCCTGCCCTGTTTTCCTCTTCACTAAGGATCTTACTTTAAACTAACTTGTCAGTGTTTTATTTTCTTTTATTTTTCTCTTTTGTGTTCCTTTCTTCCCCAACTTCCCCATACAGGCCCTAAGCCGACATAAAGATCTTAAATTGATTCTCAAACCAAATCTTTGCTTGTAATAATTCTTACTGAGATATTGTCAATGAATGGAGCTACTGGATTTTTAATAATGGGATACAAAATGAAACCTGATACCTTTGTCACTTTTACATGATGAGAACAGTCTGTTAGTTATGATAAATAGTATGGAAATAGGCCATACTTCCAAAGCCCAGAGGAAGTCTTGAAATATGTACCAGTTCTGTGCTGCAGTTCTTGTCCTCAGACTGCTTTGCTTTAACAAAAATCTGGCCTGTGTTTGGGGATATGAAGGAAGGCTTAAAAAACCAAACCAGCCCAATTCACTGATAACCAACAACCAAAAGCATTGCAGAGTAACTTTTACTGAATAACATCCTGAATAAACTTTTGCTATGAGCTGATGATACTGGTTTCCTAATAATAATAGAAAATATTAAAAATAGTTCTGATGCCTCTTTACAGGAGCTGTTGTACTTGAAATTTCATGCTTTTCTGAAGCTGAAAGAATATATATGCTAGTTAAAGATACAACTGTCAATGACAAGCCTCTGAATGCCGTGGTGATTCCTGAAGTTATGGTAAGAGATGGGTTTGAATTTAAAATATGTCTTTAGAAGAGAAACAACTACCTTAAGACTTTTTCTGCTGGAAGTAAATTAAACTACATTTTATTCAAAGAAGCCATATAGTGAGTTTCTGTCAGCAGTGTGATGAAAAAAAGTACTTGAGAGCCTGTACTTCAGGTATATGATAGACTTTCGTGAGTTAAGTCACTTGTCCTGTTACTGTTGAGTTGTCAGGAATAACTGTACAACTGTACAACTGCATAACTATACAACTATAAAGGGAAAAAACCAATTTTTTTTTTCCTCTTTATTTCTTTCAATGATCAAAAAGTTAGGTGGGGTTTTAGTTTTAGCTGGCATGTCTTAAAATGCTTAGAACAACATTCTTTTGGGGACTAAATGTGTCCTTGCTAACCATGAGGTAAAGTACTACTGCTCCTCTTCACATTTACGGTATCTTCAGTTCCCCCATTCTGTAGCAGAGGGAGTTTGACGTTGTTTAAATGCTGCATTGTGGATTTCAGAGCAAAATAGTCTTTTGAAAAACTTAGCGCAAGAGTCCTTTCACAAATTCAGGCTCGATTCTGATTTATTAATTTTTATGGTTACAAATCACTTTCCTATGAATCACTTGGTTTAATAATAGGTTTCATGTTAACAAATCAGATTCAGGGTGAAAAGAGGGAAATGGTTCACTGAGCAAAGTGATTTTTAAACAGAACGATGTAAGTTCTGTCCAAAGGAGAGTGTAGGCATAGTTACTTCCTGCTGAGCCGTTGTGTATCTTGCAGTAACTGTCCTTCTGGAGTTGCATTATGGCAAATGAAGTGAGGGTCTTGGTTTGACTTCTTAGAACTTCACAGAAGGTTGAAAACTTAAATAAAATACGTAATTCGTCAGAACTATGAAACAACTTCAGATGAGAGGATCTCAAGTTCAATAGCCATAGTTGCATATATACATGCCTGCTTTTATTATTTAGAGAGTCCTGTGCTTGTCAAAGGTTTCTGAAGGCAAAATTATTATTTCATATGAGCAGATACTAGTGGCAGCGCCTACATGAAACTGGCAAGATTAAAAACTGTCCTTCTTCCAAAAACCATGAGAGCCTTGTTCTTATGGATTATGTTTTGTGAGATCCTTACAAACTGTGGTCCCCCCTCATGCAAACTAGGTTTCAGAGTTTCTGTTATCAGAAAAGGAAGGCAGCATGAAGATGGGACTGCTTTTGGATGCTTGTTTTTGGTGGTTTTTAGGCAAATGCATTAGGAGCCTAGGTTTGGTGCATGGCATGTGAAGTTGAACATACTCTGCTCTATTGATGACATGTGTCTGGTTTTCTGACACTAGATATGATTGAAGTGAACTTCTTGATGCCAGGAAAATACGGATGCTATCTGTTATCTGATGCAAGATATTTTTTAGAAACTCCAGTTCAGGGATCTGCTGGGGATGAACTTCTAATGTGTAAGAAGGAGAGAGGGGCTGTACATGTGCACATACATTTTGTTTCCGTTTCAGCATGTAATGTTTATATTTGGTCATGTCACTGAAATGAGCCAAGAGTTAATCTAAATAATATTTCAAGTGTTGTTCATACGTGCTTTGGCCATCCAGCTTATGCTGTTCACTAATTACCCAGGGTAAACTAATGAGTGATGGTTGACCCTACTTTGGGTAGCAATTGGACTAGATGACCTCCTGAGGTACAACCTAGATTATCCTTTTATCCTGTGATACTATTAGCCTTTGTTTATACTTTATATATGTGACCATTTAAATACAGCATCAGAAAATACAAGGAATACAGGAACTGAGCACAATATTACATTTATGCTGTGTTTGATATTCCTCTTGTGGGTGAAATAGAAAGAAATTGGGAATGAAGGGCTAATGTGTAGTCTCAGAAGAAGAATGGGTGATAAAACAAAGGCCACAGTGTTTTGGTTAATGAATTATTTTTCCAAATTGCAATGTAAATAAAAAACCAAACAAACAAACCAAAACAACCCTTCTTAAAAGTTGATAAAAGCACAGAAGTAAATTGGTGGTTAGCAGGTTGCTAGTTCTTTGTTTTCCCAAGGTGAAAGTCGCTTACTGTCTGTCTGATACACCTTCTAAGGAGGAGGCCCAGTTCTAGTCTGGCATGGTCAGGTCTGCCAGAAGCAATTCATCCTCTCATAATTATTACTGAAAAATTTGAATGCAGATTCAGTTTTCACTAACTGCTTATTAGAAAGTCAAGCAATTAGTGTGATCAGATGTGTTGATCTGTTCTGCTGTTTCATGATCTCAGGCCTTTAAGAATTTAATCAAACACTTTTTCATTTCACAGTATTCAAATAAATGAAAATATTCTCTTCACTGGAGTGTGAAAAATATATGGTCTCTTACAAAACCATTTAGCTGCTCTGTATAAGGACCTGCAGGGGCAGTTTGGTATCACTGTTTTGTAGCAAGTCAAGGTGAAAGATACTGCAGAGCTGAATCTTTTAATTGAAAGCTAATTTACCAGAACTCCTTTTGCAGTACTGGCAAACAAGGAAATCAGTGGAGAAATTTGAGGCCAATATCAGATGAAGGTGACAAGTTTTTATGCTTTGTCACTAATGCCACTTACCAGGGGAGTGCCCTCTGATGTACTGTATTTAGGTTCCTTAAGAGTAGTAGAAAAAGATGTGGGAGTTTCCCAAGTGGGTGAAACCTTCCATTTCATTCATTCCACTAATTCCTCACACAAATGTGTCCAACTTAAAAGCATGGTTAGTTTAATGACCCTCTTAGCCAAAACACCATGAAAGGTTACTTTCTACCCTTCTTCCATTGCCACAGTTCCCCAAAAAGTAAAGAAAAGTCTTGAGCTCCTGCTGTATCGACCCAGCTGCTGCTCTGGTTGCGTTGAGACACCTTGCACGTCATTCCTTGTCAGATGCAATGACTTCTTTCTGGCCAGGGTGGGGGAATTTTGTGCTTAGGGCGTCGTGAGTCCTTGCACATGGGAAGTGCTGCAGACAGCCCGCTTGCAAATGTTGAATTTTACTTGTCATTCAGAGATGCCTGCAGTTCCTGGAGACAGCCCACCGCCCTGGAAGATGTGCCGTGGTTGTCGTGCTGGCAGGCCTGTGGCACAGAACGCCTTGTTCTGCTTCGTCATGAGATGTGATTACACAGTACACTCAACAGAAAGGGGATTAGCATGGATAATAAATATCTTGCCCCAGCCTGAAGGCGCATTGTGCTAATCCTGACAAATTAAGCAATTCACAGTGACTGTCAGAGTGTCTAAATCACAGGGCCTTCTTCAGCTGTCTCCTAAGAAACGAGCAATAAACTCCTTCCTGAGAGCCAGCCAACACAAAACCCCTCTGCAGATTTCACTCCTCAAGCAGAGCACGAAGCCAGGGCTAAAGGGGGAAGGGAGTCCTCATGCTGTGAGTCACACATCCCCTTCTGTCCAGTAAAAACTCACTCGTATGTCCCTAATGGGGCTTTATTAAGGGATTAAAAAAAATTCTGCAGCGTAAGAGTGCTATCCTTGGGGCCAAAACTGTAATGGAGCATGTACTTTTCAGAAAGCAATGCAGCAGCTCTGCTGTACAAACTGTCATAGAGTTTTTAACCCCTACTGAAAGATAATTGTTTTCTTAGAAGCTGGCCTTTATCTAGGGATTTAGCAGTGTTTCCTACTCCTTTAGGTTTAATGAAGAGTAATGATGGGAAGCAAGTTAACTGTAAGGCTGAGCACTTTCTAGATTACTTGTGTCTATTCTAGATAGGTGTATTTACTCCTAAATAGGTATAGTTAGGGATTTACATTAGAAGATACTTGGACAAAGATGGTTTTGAGTGATAAGACTGCTCAGTTTACACTACATACAGATATTTTGTTAGTTCCAGGAATTCTCTGCAGCTGCTTGTGAGTCTTGACAATTAGGAAATTTAGATGGCAGTTTTGTAGAAACTGTAAATACATATTTGCAACAATATATATTTACTTGGGTAAGATCTCAGATGACTTTCCAAAACACAGCTGTGCTTTTGAATGCTTTGGAGTGTACCATGTCTCAAAAATCATTGTGATTCCGTGAAGTTCCTTATGAATTATTTTAGTTACTTGGTTTTAAACCCAGTGCGTTAGAACTTGCCTGTAAAGGCAAGTAATATAAAACATGTGTTCAACATGTCACTTCTAAATGTCCAAACCCAGTATTTTTAGAAACTAATTTCCTGAAGGTAATCAAATGTTCTTGTCCACATTCAAGTAAGGTATTTGTTTGACTTGAATGTTGGGCTGGTTTCTTTCCTCTCATTCTTTTTTTAAAAAGTTTTTGTTTACTTTGAGCTGCAGAACTAAATACTTTTTCTATTATCCTTTATTCCCCCTTTTTTTAAACCCAAGAAGTTTCTGGGCGTTGGACCAAGCCTGAGGTTTCAGATAGCCTGTATTGTTCAGAAAGTTGAAATGACTGGAGATGAAATGTAGGTAGTAAAAAAAGCTTTGAAGATGAAGAAATAGGAAATGGTCAGGTGGAAGGTAGGGCAGAGTAGAAGCTGGAACAAGGAGTGCAGAAAGGGAGCAATTTGCCCTGTTACCCCATGGGATGTGGAGTTTCCTTTCAGAGCTGCTCATTGCTTGTGGGATTTTCGAAGGACCATCTGTAATGGGATATGGCAGATGATGGTGCAGGAACTGATGGAGTAATGAGAAGGGCTTTACTTCTGGAAAAGCGAGAGCTCTGCTTACTATTTTTATTAATGCCTGTGATGGCTTGAGGGGAGGAAATTAACTTCTGTCGTTGGGAGGTGTGGATCCTTGAGCTGTTGACCTTACAACTCAATAAGTCCTTCCTTTTTGTGACAGTGGCATGCATTGTTTTCCTTAGACTTCCTTTGCTGTCTACAAATATCCTTTCCATGTGCTTAACAGAAATAAATATATTACCCTTGTTGTCTGTTGGGCATGCTTTGAATAATTGCTTCCTCTTTTCCAGTAAAGCCTGAATATGGAGGCAAGAGGTGTTTTGACCTAGCAGTCACCAGAGTATAGCCTGAAGGTGGTTCCTTTAGAGAAAGCTGTGTGGATAGCTTTGCAGCCTCTGTCTCACCAACCTAGTTGTTTTGCCAGCAGTAAAACCTTTCCAGTAAAACAAAACTTTGAGGCTCTTCTGGCTCTTGGTCAGCCAAAATAGCTGTTGTTTGGCTAATTTTTTTTTTTTTTTTTTGAGAAATCATATGTATTTTCAAACTGAATGTCTCTGGTAGAATCTAAAGGACAAGGAAGTGTGTGCCTGCTCCACCAACCTTCTTACCTGCTTAGTGTTCCTCTTCCTGGTGTATTTTCTGTTTGTGCGTGTGAGTCACGCTGGATGGCAGAGGGCATTTCTCATGCAGGCAGTGGCACAGAGGAGAAAGATTTTTATGTGTTTATGGGTATCTTGACATATCTGGCAGGGTGTGACTTGCAGATGATTGGCACCCAGCGCTTTTAGGAAAGCAAAATTTGAGGAAATCTCTCAAATACTAGGAAGCCCCAAATGATTGTTTGCTTTTAAGCATCCAGATCAGCTCACAGGTAGACAGTGGTCTGGGATATCTCAACATCAGACTCCGGTTTGCTTCCTCACAAAGTTAATCATTAATTTTTCCTTTCTTCACCTTAGTTCATGCGCTCTGGTGGTCGCTCTTAGAGGGCAGCCGACGGGCTGTCTGAGTGCTCTCTCTTCCCCTCTGTAGCTGTTGGTATCTCTCTGCACGTTTGCATGCTGCGGTCATGCTGCTGCCTCACCGCCCCCTGAATCATTCTTGTCTAAATTGACTTATATTTAGCACTGTTGTTCTGTTCCCTGAATCCATCCTGTCAGCTGCGTGACAAATTGCTGTTCCCTGAATGCTGTCCAGTTTGTAAATACAAATTACCACAACTTAGGGACTGTGGCAAGCGTTTCTGTTTTGAAGCATGCTCGTTGAAATGCCAAAAAGGACTTTTCTGGCGTGTACCTGGCCCACAGCCCTGTGGCAGGATAGATGAAAGGTGTGCTGGTGTTTTCTGATCTTTCTAGAACCATTTACAAATTGTTTCACAGAATGATTTATCTGCTGGCTGGCTGAAAAACAGTCCCAAGGGGTTGCTTCTGGTGGCTGGAAGTTTCGACCTTGCCTGAGGCTGCAGGTACCTTATTGTGCAGTCCATGGAGTACCCGGTAAATCCCTCCTCTGCTATGTGGAGTGGTTCCTTTGGGGTGGTTTCTGGACAGGTACCAGGCTCCCCCGCAGCACAACCATGCTTTGAGAGCCCTTTCAGCAGTAGCTTCAGTAGAAGTATGAGGATCGTAAGATACTGGCACCAAATCTTCCTGATTAAAAATTTTAAATACGTATTTTTTAAAGAAGCTTTCAGCCTCTTATTTCATGGGGAGTGGCATGCCAGTGTCTGTCCCAAACACCCTCATTTTGTCCTTGTAAATGAACATATATTCTAAGACAACCACAAAATTTAAATATTTCGTTGTTTTTGAGAGAGGGTCTCTCTTTGCAAGCAAAGTGTCTGAATTGTACATGACTCTGGAATGTACCTTCTCTCTCACACTGTCCTTTGGCATAGACTGTTTCCTGAAAATGTGTAGGAAGGACTACTTACAGTGCCTTTGTTTTTAACACTAGGCTCAACTTTGTAGTTGGAGTGGGTTAAGGAAACTTCAGTTCCAGGAAAAACAATATCAGCAGCTAAACTGTCTGTTGTCTGGACATTGAATCTTTTTACTTATTGAATCTGGATTTTTTTTTTTTACTAAGCATCAAGGAAGTATCAGGAAATACTTTGGAGATGTAGTAGTAGTTTTTCTGCCTAGTCATGTATTTGTCTAATTCTTTTTCTTGTCTTCTTTCAGGCTTCCAAGATACCACAGAACTGCTGCCCACTTCTTGTATTTGTGAATCCAAAAAGTGGTGGTCTAAAAGGTCGGGATCTGCTGTACAGTTTTAGAAAACTGCTAAACCCACATCAGGTTTTTGAACTTACCAATGGTGGCCCACTGCCTGGGTAAGTCATCATATTTTTTGAATTTTTTAATTTATGTTGTTTCATTATTTTTTGAAAGGATGGGTCATATTCAGTTGTTATGAAGATCTAAATTGCTTCTGTTCTGTGCCTGAAGACCAGAGCAGTGGATCACTCCTTCTGACTCTGAAAACAGATTTAAACTTAGAGGTTCTCTAAAGAAAAGAGAATAGGGTAGTTCCTGATGTATATGCTTGTGTCAACTCTAATAGAGTCCAGTCCTGGGAAAGTCATATGCACTTTACAATAACACAGATACAATAACTATTAAAAATGAAAAGATTTTGTAATCAAATGGGGATGGAAAGAGAAATGTCACATTGCCCACCAAGGGCTTGGTTTTGCTTTTATTTCCTCTGATGTTTCATGGGAATAGGAATATATAATAAAATTTTCTGTCTTGACTCTTGAAACTTGGCCATAATTGCAGAATTAACAGGGCCTGCCTGATCACAGCTGCAACATTTCTAAATACAAGGAACAGAACATAATGTGCTTGTAGGGAGGCAGGAACCAATTACTTGATTTAATCAACACCATTTTGTTACCAGCTTCATAAAACTGAAAGTGATGGTTGTAGCCTATTCAGAGTAGCCTCATTCCTTCAGCATTGCTTAAACAAAGAACCGTCATGACAAGCTCTTCAAAACAAAAGCTTTTGTGGAAAAAAGGCAGCTTGTGCAGGAGGCAAGAAAATTAAGCTGCACAAATGAAGTTTTTTGTCAGGACTGTATAATTCTGTTGTCTTTCTAATGCAGTTCAAGCTGCAACTTCAGTAATTCATTCATTTTGTTTTGCCCGTGGAATCCTTCTGTAGCTTTATGGCGAAATGCTTCTACTTGTTCATTACTTCTTGTGCAATGGGAAATAAATATTCCTTTGCAGGATGTCTCTGTATGTAGGATGAAAAGCCACAAAAGATAAGAGCAACCAGGAAAATAGTACTGTGAAGAAGAAAGCGTACTATGAGTCCTATGACTAAGTAAAAAAAACCCACCACTAATCAACATCTCCACTAGGATTTAGAGAGTTATAGATGTTCACGTTGAAATTATGAACAGTTAGATCTCAGTGTCTTTGGTGAAAAAGGAAGTGATTAACAATTTAACTCTAGCTGTGAAGAATCTTAGAAGAATGTGGTTTTTACTCTTTTTAAACAGCTTTATCTAAAAGTTCCTATTTTTCCATTCACTTTGAAGTTGGTCCTGAAACTGATGGTAAGGGGGGGCGAATCCAATAATAATGTGTTATCTTAAATAGCATGTTAAGAGGCTTGGCTTTTCCTGTACTACATTGTAACATTTCTTTTCCCCTTTGCTTTGTTTCTCAATGGAGGTTTCACACGTTCTCTAAAGTCCCCTCCTTCCGAGTGCTGGTGTGCGGAGGGGATGGCACCGTGGGCTGGGTCCTTGGTGCACTGGAGGAGATCAGGCACAAGCTGGTGTGCTCAGAGCCCTCGGTTGCCATCTTACCGTTAGGAACAGGTGAGAGTCAGAGTGAGCACCGTTCTTCTGAGGGCAGAAGTCCTCCAGAATGTTTATCTTTATCCATCTGACAAACAAGTCAGTTTTGCAGTAGAGATGCTGTGACTCAGTTCTGCCCAGTGTTGGAGAGCAAATGCAATATCAGCTTTTCAAGGAAATGTCAGTCATGCCTTCTGAAGGAAAAAGGAGCAACAGGGGTGTTGGTATGGGTGTGTCTGAGTGGGCAGGAGTTGGAGAGGGCAAAATATTCTCCCCCTGACAACCACAGATGCATCAGCCCTTGCTGTACACCAGTGAACTCAGCTGCTTCCTGACTTCTCAACTCCATAACAGGTTTTCTATCACTGTCTTGAAAACTTTTCAGATAAGACAGCATATCTGTGTGTGATGCTAAGCACACATGCAGCCATAACAATGCTTAGATATTTTTTCTGCTTGTTAACTTTTCAGTCCAATCTAACTATTTCCATGGCTTGTTTGGAGTACCTTGATGCAATTTGATTTGCAGAACAGGGCTGGTACACTTTTTGATGCTTTTAGCAAACTTACGAAATGCAGTCATATTTTGGGGTTCTTCATTGTTGCCCAGGTAATGACTTAGGGAGGGTCTTGCGCTGGGGAGCTGGCTACAGTGGGGAGGACCCCTACTCAATTTTGATTTCTGTGGATGAGGCGGACGATGTTCTTATGGATCGCTGGACTATCCTTTTGGATGCAGAAGAGCCA
This sequence comes from Morus bassanus, assembly GCA_031468815.1. Taxonomy (NCBI): domain Eukaryota; kingdom Metazoa; phylum Chordata; class Aves; order Suliformes; family Sulidae; genus Morus; species Morus bassanus. The sequence goes on along the minus strand of CM062600.1, from coordinate 17,673,659 downwards.
GCTGAAGGCGCAGAGAATGGCGTTGCAGAACCTGAGCCTCCAAAGGTGAGCTGAGCACCATTTGGGTTTGATTCTTAGGAACTGTTGTTCTCGCAAAAGCCACAAAGAAGATAGCTAGTAATGTAGTTTAATTTTTTATTGCTCACCTATCTTTGAGTTTGGGCCTTACTGAGCTATTCCTTAGTGAACACGGCATACGTCTGGATCCAGTGCTTCAGTTTTGGACTGGTTGGCTGCAGAACAGACTTCATAGCTGTTTGGCAAAAAGTATCTGATAGAGAATTAATTAAAAGATTCAAGTGACAATGGCATACCTGTTTTTTTCAGTTGGAAAGAAATTTATTTCTTATATAAGAAAAGTTTTTTGAAGAAGCGCCAAACATTTCCCAGAACACTAAAGAAACTGGAGTGTTGACCAAAAAAAAACCCTGCCCAAAAAAAGTACTTTAATCTTTCTTTTGACAGTTTAAAAAATGACTGTTGAGTTGCTAGCATATGCAGGAAGTAAATCCTTCTGTCATCTTACTGCCATTGCATGTTGGTATATGTGGCATCTGCTTTATTTTTTTTTGGAGTGAAAGTCCTTGTCCCTTGGTTCATATTACTTATTTCTGTTAGGAAAATAAAGTGTTTGTTGTAGATGGTGAATCCTGGTTCTATTAATCTTCAGACAAAACAAAGAAATTGGACAAGCGGGTGGCAAAAAGAAACTAGGAAATTGTAATAATAGTAGCAGTTGTCTAAGATTTTAGTCCAGTCACTGGAAAATCCTATTATGTGTCAGTTGGAGGATTTAAGTTGCTGAGGTTCCAGCTGTTTTTGACTTGGTGGGGACAGGGGTTGATTTCACTGAGTGCCTAATCTGCTTTTTAAAGGTGAAGGGTGGGAGAGTCAAGGACTAGAATAGAAAAGCTATGGAATGAATTGGCATGCCAAGGAAGAATTAACTGCAGAAATGGTTGAAATCTGTAGAAACTTGAGATTGGCATATAGGGAACTATTTAAAATGCAGCTGAGTAGGTGAAGTCAAGTTCTTTACTCATCTGGCATAAGCTGGTCACCTTCCAAAGTAAGGAAGAGCATCTTCCTAATGATGTCATGATAAATCCATGGCTGGTGCCAAAAGTAATACTGGCATTAGTGTTCAGCAACTTGTGTAGTTATTGCATAGAATCACATTGAGATGTTGGGTTGTTTTTATTTCTGCATTTGTTTTTATTTCTGCCTTATTGTGCTTGTTACTTGCAATTAAGATTAAATTTTGAAGTTTCTGATACTTTGGAAATAATGATTACAGATGTCAACAGTTGTCTGTGCAGCTTTATTTTTAGTGCAGTGTTTCTGGAAAATGTTTTCCAGAATCTGTCAAGATACAAGTGACTTGGAAAGATAATCTGCAAGGCTTGCTTTTGTTGAAAATCTTTTGAACTTCTTCATTTATAAATGTAAGGAGGAAATAATAAATTTTTTTTGCCAGATTGTACAGATGAACAATTACTGCGGTCTTGGCATTGACGCAGAGTTGAGCTTGGACTTTCATCATGCTAGAGAAGAAGAACCAGGGAAATTTAATAGCAGGTAACCCTGGGGAAACCAAGGGTGAAGGGCAAACTCTGTGGTATTGCATAATTTACAACATACACTATGTCTGATAATCTTGAAATGCTAGAGGTATCCACAAACAATATTACTTGAGGCAGAGGTGGCATAGGGAGGAATTAAGTTAGCCAGGAACTCAGAGACACACAATTCAGGGGGTTTTGTTTGGTTTTTGTCATTGGGGTTTTTGGTGGGTTTTTTGGTGGTGTTTTTTGGTTTTTGGGTTTTTTGGTTTGGGGTTTTGATTGGTTGGTTGGTTTGGTTTTTTGGTGGTTTGGGTTTCCGCCCCCACCCGCTCTGCCCCTTGCCAAAAGAGAGCACCAAAGCAGTTTTTGGAAGCCCTGTCAATATTATTCAGTATACTTATTTGCCAATAACTGCAGTGTTGAGTTCAGTGAAATTTTGAGGTAGTGGAAATATCTTATTCAAGGCCTTGTAGCAGGAGGGAGGGCAGTGCTGCTACATAAGCAATAAACACACTGTTCAGAACTTCTTTGTACCTTTCCCACCCTTGCTTAGTGCTGTGGTAGCACCTGCGTGCTGGTAATAAGAATAAAAAAAGATCTCTGTATCTCAGGTGACACTGTGTGATTAAAAAGGTGTGGAGGGAGACCTTCCTCCTTTCCGTCATGTAGATCAATCAATAATAGTACTTCTTCTGCTTCCCATAATCACTGAAATTGATGAGAAAAAGAAATCACATTTGTGTAATTAATCAATAATTCCCTGTAGAAACTGGGTTTGTCTGCTTTCCCCTGTGTTTGTGAGTAAATGTCCTCTAAATTGTCTCTCATTTGCCAGAGAGTTACAGCCAGTTACAACTATGCAGTATTCAAATCCTAACTATTAAAAAAATTCTCTGACCAGTTATGAGCATAATGTGTAATCCCACCTATCTTGCAGTGTTCTGTCTATTATTACAGTCATTGCTTGTGTTTTTTTCTTAAAAATGGAATAATACAGGATATTGTTTGTGGTACATAAGTTACTATTAGGCACTGGTTTGCATTTTTAATCCGCTGGATAAAAAAAATCATCGGTAGTAAAATTGGGCAATAAGATTGCATATAGCAGTGCCTGTTCTAGTGTATAAAACTGTTCTAGATTTGTTTGTGCAATTAATATAATGTAGGAGTTATGTTAATTCTTCCTTTAAAATATAGTATTCTGACTTTGCAAAGCTGCAACACTTTAAAAGATGTGTCCTTTTCTTATTGCCACTGTATTTAACGGTTATACTTTGACTTTTTTTGCCCTGTGTTCTTTTCATCTCTTGAATCTTTATCTCTGTCACTTCACAGCGTGCAGCACCCTGCAGTGCAGGGGGTGATGGCTTGGTACCATTCTTGCAGACCTTTTACTTGCATATTTAGACACCGTGCAAACAGGGTGTCTTGAGGGGCATGTGGGAAAGAGGAGATTTTTTTTTTTTTTTTTTTTAATCTGAAGGGCTATATATTTCTGTGATTCAAGATCTGGAAAAGAAACATGAAATAATTAATTGATGCTGAGGTACACTTTTGCAGGAGACCACTTCTGCAGGTTACCAGTGGTGACACGATTGTTGCCTTTCACTGCCTGTGACGGAGATTGTTAAAATTGCTGGCTTTATCCTTTCCCAGCATATGCAAGTGCATGCTCTTGCCAGCAAAATTTGAATTTTTTTTATTATTTTCAGTAAATTAACTAAGAGGAATGGCTACTTAATACCAGATGCGACAGCTGCTGGTATGTGAACCAGCTGCTCTCAAGTGCAAAACAGGAAGTTTCAGGTTGTGGCAACAGAAATTGCGGGTAGTCCTTGGAATAAAGATGGGCTTGAGTGCTCTTCTGAATCAAGACCTTAAGCTGATAAATGTCCTGAAAGCTATGTGCTCTCTGGCCTCAGGCTGTAGAGTCTCTTTACACGCTCAGGACCCCTTACTTTTGGCTAGCAGCTCACAGTGCAGTGATGACTTACCTCTCTGCAGGGAATTTAGTGCTGAACTTGCATCACAGGGCAGATAGAAACTCTGTCTCCTGTGGCACTGATGGTTTTTACATTGTTGAATGCAAAGCTATGTGAGTTTTTTTCACAGTGTAAAACTTAAGGATCAGGGCATCTGCCTTCATTCCCCCATTCCAATGGGATCCTGAAGCAGTCTGTAGGGTTGTGTGTTACAGAAGAGACCACATCTTGTTTGTGCCAACCAAAAATGGCCGGAGAATGCTGTGGCAGGCAGTCTCCTGGATGTAAGGTTAGGCAGAGAGAATATTCTGCACAATTTAATGCAAGTTTAGAATTGTTTTACAAAGATAAAGAACTGTTCTCTCTCCTGGTGGGGGGAAGGTTTGAAAGTATTGGTTATCTGATTTTGTCGGTTGTGGGTTTTAAAGTGCTACAACGGCTACTGTCTAACTCCTTTTTTTCAATCTTAGTCCTCTGTATGTGAACCTGGTAAAGTTCTTTCCCAGTCAGTAAGATCACCCTAATAAGAGCACCCAAACAGTTGCTAATTATTGGTCAGAGCTCTTAGCTTTTGCAGTGGTCGTTTCCCACCCAGTGGTGGGCTTGTTGAATTGCAGTACTAGGTAAAAGTTGGTCATTTTGTTCTGCTTGATAGCTTTCTGTGCTGTGTGCTGCAGTTCTGAGAGATGTTACCCAGCTGCTTATTAGTGCTCATGGGAAACTGCAGTTCACTTAAAAACGGCTGGCAAACAGATTTCTTATCCATCACCTTTAAAAAAAAGCTCCCCAAAAGTACCCTTTTGGGTGTGCAGCAGGTGGGAAGAGCTCTGAGAATTCTGGCTTTTTGCATCAGCTCACTTCGTTTCTTCATGACTGTTGAGGACTGGCTTCTTTGTTTTGTTTTCATGAAAGCTTGGAAAGCAGTTACTGATGGCCTTGCTTCCTCTGGCCACCAGAGGTGCTTTCTGCTCGGGCGACAACCACAGAGATGATTAACAGTGTAAGCTGATACTGTGGTGTCTCCCTGAGTCTGTGGAGACTTGTTCATGGGACTTCTTAAGAGTAAAGGTTGTTTTTCAGTTTGCTCTATCAAGGATAAATACAGGATTGCAATACTTAAAACCCACTTGTTTACTTTCATAATCCATGAAACTGGTCTTGTATAGGATCACCTTTTAACTTTATCTATTCTGAGATATTCAATTAGCTAAACTGAAGAATGGGTGTATGTAGCTTTATGGGTGTAGCCAGTGGGGCATCAAGTAGTATGTGAATGTTGGCTATACCTGTAGTGCATCTTTTGTAGAAAAACAAACCAAAGGGTGATTCCTGAGCTGTTGTAGGTCAAATCCCCAAACTTATCCAAGCAGCAGGATGTTACTTCTGTATCTGTACTCCAGAGAGCCTTCCAAATAGTTCTGGGATGACATAATGATGCAAGTGTTGCAGCTGAGCTGATGCAAGGACTCACTGGCTCCATGGGGATGGATGAGCTGCATGTAACGCCCTGCTGCCCTCTCTCATCCCCGTCAGTGTCTTTTACAGCAGTGACTGCAATGTAGGTCTCACCTAATACAAAGCTTGATTCCCTTCAGCACAAATAAGGTGTTGGAGGCTGCTCCGAGGACAAATTCCTCCTTCCTGCCTTGCTAATTAACTGTGGTGAAACTACTGTCTGCAAAACGTATCTAACCAAGAGTTTGCTTTAGGAGATGCTTATTCTTTCTACCCAAGTGGGCAAGCTAGTCTGTTATTGGCTAGTGCTAGAAGTAGACTGACAACTTCCCCTGGCACTTTCTCCACAAATCATGTCCTGCATGTAGATGTGCAATGAAGGGTGGTGATTCTCTCTAGTGGTGGATGTGCAAAGATCACCCTTCCAAGCTTGACTGGCCATTTTAAGCGTAAAACCTTTCAGTCACCTTCAAAACCATTGGGTAGGAACTGGCATGGTAACATTAGAGAAATCAGTTCATTCGTTCTTACTTGGTCTCAATGTCCAAATAAGATACGTAAATGGAATGGAATATGTATGCAAGAATGGAGCAATAGGATTTAATCTCTGACAGATTTACCCTTTGTTGTGCATCATGGGGTGCTGTACCCCATGTCTCTGGATCCTGTGGACCTCAGTATTCCATTAGTGTTTCTCAGAAGCTGTGTAATTTGGGACTCTTTCTGCAGTTACGGCACTGTCTCATATTCTTTCAGTTTCTGCAGGCTTCCTTCTTCATGCAACAAAAACTAATACTTCTTGGGGATATTTAAAGTATTGTGTTTCCTACTGATACTTCGTTATTTTTCAGTTGTATCCAGATCAGACAAAACCTATCTTAGCATAGACACCTCTTATTGTCTTGTCTGGAGAAGAAGCATATGTCAAGCATGTGTTAAATGGTGTTACACCAGGTACCTTTAATTCAGTGCTGTTTAAACTGTTAGCATGTAGGACTAATCATTCCCAATGTAATAATTTAAAAGAAGTGAACAGTCTCTGTCTGAAGAGTTGACTATAACCCACATGCTAAAATGGCTGTCTTCCCCACTTGAATGTCTACAGCAGTTAGACATAATGCTGGAGAGATTTTGCAGAGTTGGATTCCAATGACATCCATGTGCTAGTAGGGTCAAATAATGGAAATTTATGCTTTTTATTTTAAGGTTGCCCTGAAGGCCATGTATCCAAAGGTTTCCATTCTAGAAGAAAATACTGTGTGTGTTTAACTAACATTTGTTTAAGTTATTATTAAAATATTTTGACATTTCTAGGGATGCCATAAAATCCTTCTCATCTTTTTTACTCTAAAATTAAAGATGTTAGAGCTCTGTTACAGGTTAACATTACTAAGCACATTTTAAATTCTACAGCTGAGTATATTTTAAATGAATGAGCGATATGTAAAGCAAAGAACCGCAAAGGTTTTTGTGCCTTAATTATTCTAGCATTGCATGAGAAAACTTTTTAAAATGTTTCATCAAGACCTCTAGGTCTTAATTAAAAATAAATTTTTCCAGCCCAGAAGTTTACGTTTCAAAGAGCCATTGCATTCAGGCAACACTTTAAGAAGGGATGATTTTTCTGTAGTAAAATTTCGCAGATCTCCACATGCCTTGACAGCACAAATCATCCCTTAAGTAAAAAGTATATAAAGTACCAGTTCGTGGCTTATGTGTTGTTTCTGCAGTAAAGCTGGAAGAATTTGGAGAGGGTTTTAATTGTAAAACCCTTTAAACATACCTGCTAGAGGACAGTACTGGTATACGTCTGAGGAGGAGTGCTATGCTGGGCCTTACCTTTTAATTACAGGATGCTTGTCTGCTCCTAGGTTTCACAACAAAGGAGTTTACGTGAAAGTTGGGCTGCAGAAGATAAGTCATACCAGAAATCTTCACAAAGACATAAAGCTTCAAGTGGACCAGCACGAGGTGGAGTTACCAACTATAGAAGGACTCATTTTTATTAATATACCCAGGTAAAAAGGAGAGGAAGGATCCTGTGTGGATGCATGTATGTGTGGAAATGCTGCTTGGTATTTGAGCATCAAATGTCAAATGGCTACATAAAACGTGTTAAATGGTCTAGATTAATAGGTGGTTGTTACTGGTATTTTTTGTTGTTTCCTGACTCACTGGCTTTGCAGCTGTGCATGAGGAGCTAGCTCTTAATACTGTTTTGACATCATTTTTCTGATCCTTCAAAACTCAGTCTGACTCCACATAAAGGCTTCCCAGTGCAAACCCCCATATATTTGCTATTTCTTCCATGTCCTAACAGTAATTTGGAACGATTTCCTCACCAAAGGTCTTCAGACTTCTTTTGGAGCAGTTTTCTAGTAAAACATGGCTTTTTAGGCATGGTTGTAGGCCTGTGGCTTCTGTCCACCACCATTGTCCCCCTCCCCCAAACTGTTTGAACGGTCCACCGGCTTTCACCATGAGGTATAGAAGGATCGAAGACGATCAGCTTGCACACCCTGTCTGGCATGCTAGAGACCAGGTGCCTAAGCAGTTCCTGCAGGGGAGGCCAGCCAGCATTCAGCTGTCAAACACTGTCCAGGTCCTACAGCCAGCTGGTCAGTATGTGTGGAGTTGGTGATGCTACCCGGGGTAGCTGTGGAAAACCTACAGTTCAGGTACCTTTCTCGGGGTTGTGGGGGCTGCACTGACACCTGCAGGGAGCTAGAGTTACTGCTGTGGAAGAAGGGAAGGTAAATCTGCAGGAAATCTGGCTTCGAGGTGTGCCGTTGGTAGAGGCAGGTTTTTTGTTTGCACAAAACCAGCAGGTAGTTAGTGCTGCCATACTGGTTTTTTATCAGGTACACTCTTATCTCAAACTATCTGTATCTCTTTCCATTTTAGTCTGAAAATGTTTCAACTTTTTTTTCAGATAGATGTATTTACATGTACACACACATATGTGCACATGCACATACACACAAGTATACGTTGCATGTGAGAACTGTGGAGAAAAAAAGATCACAATTAGTACTGAGCAGTCAGTGCACTAAAACAATAAGTGGGTGATTCAAGTAAGGAGGGTCAGTACTGCACAAAAAGCAGCAACACGGCGTTAAATTGTCAGAAGCATTTCAGAGGACTGAAGTGCAGGAATACCTGCTCTACTACAAGTGAGTTTGGCCAGGTACAAGAATAAAAACTTGACACTTGTTTTAGCTCTAGTTTCTCTTCAGTAGCTTATGTGAATATTGTCAAGACGAGTAAGAGCTATGTTTAAGTTCTTAGGTCTTGGAAATTCAGGATTAGTGTAGCTGTAACCTGTGTTTCCCAGCAAACTAAAACTCTTCGGAGTTACTTTCTTCTTACATACTCTTTTTCCTTCAGATGATAACTACTTACTTCACTCCTTCTTTCAGTCCAGAAAGATCTGGTCAGAAGTCTGCCACATTTTAGGAAAACACTTCCTGCTTTCACAGTGCAGGAAAGCTGTGTTGTCTCCTCCAGCTGGTGGGGAGCAGAGTGTCTAGCTTTTGAAGTCTGGCGAACCAGCTGCCCCTAGCAGGGTGCTGGGCAGCGTGCTCTGTGGCAGACGGCAGGTACACAGGTGGTCACTGTGGTGTGCTCTATACACAGCTGGGGGTCTGGAGCCGATCTCTGGGGCTCTGAGAGTGATAACCGCTTTGAGAAACCACGCATTGATGATGGTCTGCTGGAAGTGGTTGGTGTGACTGGCGTCGTTCACATGGTAAGTTGGCGTCCCAGTAAGGGACAGAGGAAACATACATTTTCTCAGACTGGGTTATTCTTGTAACAAACAGTGCATTGGAAGTGCGTAGTCCTAGAAAGTATGCATCTCCGTTAACGTTATACCATTGTTTGTTCAGGTACTTGTTCCGTCACGCAGAAATGGTTGTAGACCACAAAGAGAATTCATGGGCAGTGTTGGCTGTCTGTGAACAAAGCATTCAGATGTCAGGACTGTAGCTGCAGCTGGTACGCCTGTTCACGGACTGCAGTGTCCTCTCATTGCCTGTTTATTGGCCAGCCCTGAAGGTCCTTATTTAGGTGCCAGACTATAACAGATGGAATGGAAAGTGAAGAAGCCTGTGGTGGATAAGAACAAGTAACAGGAGTGTGAAGAACTTGTTAAAAGTGCATGGGGAAATGACTTAAGTAGACTTGAACCAAGGCCAGAAACATACATGTATACACATATATGAAATGCAAATATATATATATGTATTATGGAATGCACCAGCTTTCTCATAACAGTTCATGGGACGAAACCAAGATTTTATCTTAATATTACAAAAATAATATTACAAAAACAGCCACTCTTCACTTCAGTAGTGTATTCGCGAAAAATCTTGTCATACCTTATCGCAATCAGGGCAGAAACTCCTTCTAGACAGGTGGCTTTATAATTATCTGCCACAGGCTTTCCAACACCTGTCTCTGAGAATCTCATGCTAGCTGCTCTTGCTCCAAATGCTACGTGAAGCAGATGGTATGCCAGTTCTGCAAAGAATATTATGACTCAGTTTGAGCAACTTCAATTCTTCCATGTATTACGTATTTTTACAATGGCCTGCCATTAGCAATGCAGTCCTGTGGGATTGTGGGTTATTTTTGTCTTTTCTTCATATGTCTTTCACTATCTTAAGAAATCTGCTGCTGAAAAAGTATATGTGGTCAGGTAACTAGAGACAACTAATCCAAAAACCACCAAAAGTGGAAAGGTGGCTGCTTAAAATTGTTTGCGCAGCTCAGTCTTTCGTGTTGGCCAACTTTACCGTTTTGTAATCTAAATCTTCTAAGGAAGACAGATATAACACATCCTGTTAGAAGAAGTGGTTTCGTAGAGATCCTTACAATTTTTCTGAAGTTAGAATCAACAAGGAGTGTACCTGTTGCTTTGGAATATAAATGGTAACAAACCCATGCTCTGGTTTTGTGATCTTCTGTTAAGGTTTTTACCGGCATGTTTGGTGTCTGTACACATTCCCCAAGAGAATGGGTAGCAGCGAAGTCCGCTTTGCTTTGCTTTTTACAGTTAACAGTCAGCCATTAGTTGTAGTTGAGTATACATACATGTGTAATTATATGGAGTTGAGTTTGGCAAAACTCTCTCTCCGTGTTTGATAAAAGTGCTTTAGACTTTTGAGTTTCACATGTGCCGAAGACTGTGTCTATAGTTAGGTGTTTTGAAAATGTGTTTACTACGTTACGGTGGGGGGAAGTAAAAGCGAACAAGACCTCTGTGAGTGCATGCTCCTTGGCCAGCCTGAGTGTACAAACTATTTCACTGTTGTTCAAGTTTTTTTGCCTCCGGCAGCCTGCAGGGGTATCTGAGTTCTTCTTCACGCACTAATGTAAAAAATTAATGCTGCATCAGTAAAGGCATCCTATGCAGATTTTCCCTAAGCAGTTCTTTTACTTGAAACTTAAAATGCCAGGTGAGAATACAAATCTATCCACCCAGTTTAAGTGCAGCTAATATTTGTGCTTCTTGTTTATCGGGGTGATTGATAATCCTGGCTTTTACTTCCTAACAGGGTCAAGTCCAAGGTGGTTTTCGGTCAGGAATTCGCATAGCCCAAGGCTCCTATTTTCGTGTAACACTCCTAAAGCCAATTCCAGTTCAAGTTGATGGAGAGCCCTGGATTCAGGCCCCTGGCCAGATTATTATTTCTGCTGCAGGACCAAAGGTACTGGCTGTAGGTTTGTCTTAGTAAGGCGACCTTGTTTCTTCAGTTAATATTATCCTATTATCTTGCTTGTCTGTTGTGTTCTAATGCTTAACTTTAAAGGAGCTAGTCAGCACAGTGTGGTAACTGTTGGACAAATACATAGCAGTTTCTACAGAGGATGGTTTGAGGGCCCTCTCCACTGGCTCAGATGAGGCTTGTGTTTAAAAAAACAGGCCCTGAGCTTCAGCCTAGTGACTTAATTTTTCCCCCTGTATTGCAATCTCCGGGGAGTGTTGCTTGCCCTGAGGCAGATCAGTTTTGACAGCCATGGTAGTACTGCAGTGTGCGTGGTAGAAAGCAGCCTGCTGGTGGTGCTGGAGGTGGTGCTCTCTGTCAGAGAGCAGCAAAGGAGAAAACTGAATAATGGAGGAGGAGGGTCTGGGAAAAAGAGACTTTGGAGTAATCAGTGTCTGTTTTTCTTTGATATCTCAATGTATATGTAGAAGGAAAAGAGCATCAGCTACCTAAGACTTTAATTTCCCTATTGACATTGAAATTGTGAAATAAACATTTTGCAGTAGTTGACCATGGTACACACCAGTTTACACATTTGCCAGCTACCTTAAGGATGCCCTTTTAACTCACAGAAATTTGTTGCTAAAGGCAATCTCAGGGAATATGTATCCCTACCAGGAGGGCTACCAGAACAATGGTCCTGGCAGAGGAAAAATGGGTGAAAAAGAGGGTCATACCTCAAATGTTTTGGAATATGTTAAACTTTGTTCTTTTCCTGAGAGGAGTAAAGGGAGAGAAAGAGAGAGAGAACAAACCTAACTTGTCCTCCCAGTGAGAAATATTTCTGTCTTTCTATCTGGTTAGTGACTAACAGTGTTATCTGTATATGTGTGTATGTATATGTGTGTACATTAATATATATGCACACATATACATATCCTTATACATCTATATACATACACATACATGTGTATAAATGTTTATGTAAAAAAAGCAGTTAATCCTATAGCTTTATAAGGATGGGTGCTTCAGATAGCTATGTATTTAAATGTTTTTCTGTTGCAGTTCCAACATTTTACTTGTTTATTAGTTGCCTTAGATCTGCTTATAGGTGACTACAGATATTTTAATACTCACCTTCTTTTAAAACTTTCCATTTTAGGTCCATATGTTGAAAAAATCCAAGCAGAAACAGAAAAAAACTGGAAGCCTGAAAGAGATGAGAGCGGATAGCATGTCAGTCTCTGAAGGAGGACGCTAAGTGCTCAGAAGTGATGCAGCACACCTACATAGAGATACTAAGATGGCTCAGTAAAACCAACTGCAGATGACTAGTGAAGAGGGTTGCTTATGAGCGTGCCTTTCATTACATTTTGATAGTAGTGCGTTCTACTTCATCTTTCAAAGATAGTGCCTCATTGTTACAAATAACTCTATGTGCCACTTGTCTCATCTGAAATGTTTACTTTGGGTTGCTTTTCCATAAGCCATTTCCCAGTTTTTCATTTATATAGAAACTGAGGCCAAACAGAGATTCCAAGATGCTGAGATTTCTCCATCTACCTTCACAAAGACTCTTCCCCTCCTCCTAGCTTTTCCTTAAAATCATTCCATAGATAAATTTTGGTGCATTGTTCCATAAATGAAAATGTGTTCCTTTAAATTAATGCTCACAGTAGCCTCCCAACCAAAAAAAGGCAAAGACATGAGCTGCTGAGAACTCCTTGGACCAGTCCAAATAGCACAGCTGAAACAGTACTACTGTAAAGAGAAAAACAGAAAACACAGGAGAGATGATTTCTATAAAAGGAGTCCTGTGCACTGGGAAGAGAGAAAGTACCAGAATAGTTGAGTCAAAATATTTCAGAGAGTTTACTTCAACAGTATTTGGATGGTATGAATGAAGGAGAAACAGCTTGTAGAGCAAGTTTTGAACTGCAGCTTAGTTTCTCCTATATTATTCAGCCAAAGCCTGTTTTAAAAGGTATTTGAATTTCAGCAGCTACTACTCTAATGTAAAAAAGGAACAAGAATACCGGAGGCAATATGGCATTATACTGTTTTTTTCTGTCATGGAAACCATTATCTTTGACACCAGACTTTTCTTCATCTCTTTACTTGTGCTATTTCATCTTCATTAATTTGTCACAGTTGGACTATTATTTAACAGCACGCTCAAAGACTAAAAGAATCATCACTAATTAAGGTAAAAGAAGTACCATTTAGTGTTCACTTAAGTAAATTGGCACAGTCATATGTTAGAGCTGAACTGAAGTACAGCGTAGCTTCACTGAGGAGCCTGAGAAGGTACTGAAGCCTGTAGTGCGTGTGTTAACATTCAGTAGGCTTCAGATAACTGGGAATGCGTTAGCATCGTGAAAACCTACGTGCCTGGTCAGCCTTCTCAAGTCCTTGGTGGGTGTTGTTATCTGCTGTGGGCCCAGGGACACAGTGACTGTCTTTTTTCTCACTTGGATGCATGTGTGCTTTTCAGAGGCTGTTCCTCTGTCAGCTCCTGTGAGACAGATCACCTCTCTGCCCTTACCCATCTGCTGAAGATGTGGGGGTCCGGTACTTCTTTTACAGCTTCCTGCTAGAGACTGGCGCTAGAGCAGACATGCTGATCCTGTCGTACACTACATATATCTGCTGTCCATGGCCGTAGTCGTGCTGGTGTTCACTCACATCTCTGCTGGTCTCATCTCACCGTGGTTCTCCAGTGACTGAACCTTTCACTTCATGTCAACATCATACACGAGGGGCCCTCTGAGCCAGACACGGTGCAGGGGGCCTGCATGGTTTTGCCACTTGTATGCCTCTGCTGCCTGGAGCTGCGTAAGCTGCATTGGCCAGAACCCACTGAGCTAGCCAGTGGGCTTACTTGTCCTCTGTTGCACAGTAGTAACAAATTCAGCTACGAGTGGCATGAATTCATCACTCAGGTGGCAGCTTTGGGAGCATTCCTCTTGCCAGTGTGTCTAGAAAAACATCTCCAGCTGCTTCAGGGGACTTCAGTGTAACTTTGAAATACACAAAAGCTGTTTTGTGTAGGAGCCAGTTACGTGCTGAGGCAGTTCTTGCTGGGTCTTGTTGATCAGTCTGTACTCTAAGCACTCTGCCAGCTTCAGCAACATCTGGTCATTACCTGTGATTTCTACTTTCCAGTCACAATGCAGACGAGGGTGTGAATGTGGGTGCTGCAAGACAGTCATTGATAGCAACAGAATGATAACAGCTAAAGCTGTAAACAGAGACAAAACAGGCATGCAAAAATGGCAGCTGCCTGCAACTTCACCTTCCTGTCCAGTGATTCCTTCTATTCTTGGTGTTCTGGTAGAGGTGCGTTTGGAGGACTGACTCCTGTTTTCAATGAAGCCTGTTATTAATTGTTTAAATTGTTAATTTAATTTTAGGGATGTTCTTCAGGTACCACCATGTGGACTACAACTTATCTTTTTATTCAGCATGCATACTGGACTCGTGCTATGAAGGAGATAGTGCGGTTAGCACAGAGCTAAAATCCTTGTCCTCCTGATCATTAAACACACAGTTGTCCCTCCTTCAGAACCTGGGCATGAAGGATCAGTTGGAGCTCTTCTGGCATCCTGGTACCAGCATTACAAGTAGGAAGGGTAAAGTGTTGCATTTCAGGGTATGCCCTCTCAGGATTAAGCTCACAAATTAGAGAGGAAACCTGAAACAGATTGCTGCTTATAATTATCCGGAAGGCCAGAGAAACTGCTCTGTGTCCTCAGGGCAGCAGAAAAAATGCATGGTGGTCTTTCCAGTTGCTGACTCAGTAATGGGGAGGAAAACTGGACTTTTTGTTACAGAAAACATCCATAAGCTTTAAGCTTGCTGGTACTGACCATCTTCTGCAGCCCAAGTAAATAAACCTGTCCTACTATTTTTCCAGACATACATCATCCTGCAGCATGCAACTGACAAGTGTTTCATGTTCTTGGCTCATTAAGGGCCTGGCTGTCTCTCCCTGTTGCTCAGTATCCGTTATCGGAAATAACACGAAACTCTCAGGCCGCAGTGTTTTAATCAGAGGGCCCCTTACTGTGGCATGGCCTTCCATAGTGATTTTCTATCCCTGGAACACTGTATGAGCCTGCCTCGGGGTAGCGTTGTGGTAGCAAGGTGACACAGAAGTACGCATGTGTTCTCATAACTGCCAGAGGGGATCCTTTTTTCCTTCCCTTTTCTCTTTTTCCAGAAACTGACTCCCACATGTTGTTTGAGCAGATGAGTGCCACACTGGAATGAAAACGTATCTTAACACACTTGGCATTTAAGGTCTCTGTGCATCATAAAATGATTCTTAGTGTGTTTTGAAGACAAAACAGATTCCTGGGCAGTTGAGAGAGGAACACTCCTGTAAAGCTTTTAAAAGGAAAAACTTACTATTTAACCACTTTATTAAGATGCTCCAGTTTCAGGTACTGTAAAGGCCAGCATATCAAGAATATATATATTCTTTTTTTTTTTTTTTACATTTCTGTCACACTTAGTATCTGAGAAAGACTACTGTTTTCTTCCATAGTACCTAAGACTTCCTCGAAGAGAGGAGGTAACTCTTTGCAATTAAAACGAAATGTTTTGACTTAGCCTTTATGTTGAACAAAACAATGCAGTATAATTTACATAACAGTAGGCAGATAAATGACTCTCAGCACTGAGTCTTCGAGTAACATTGTGTGAGAACCTCGTGGTCACACGGCCAAGTGCTTTAAATAATGCAATAACAAAAGTGTTGGGGAAGAGGCTGGGTTCTGTCAAGACAGGTGTTAAATCATTATCAGGGACACAGGAGCAGGAACCATAATCTATAGACAGGAAGGAGATGCAGGCTCAGGATAGCAGTCATCCTGAGCACACTCCTCCATCCTTTCTCCACTGCCCTGCCTTTTTGCCTTGCCTATAAAACATGGCAGGCACAGATAGCATAGCTAGCGTCTCTACTGCTGAGACATGTGCTCCTGACCTTATATTAGTGTCCTACTAGGCTTTGCCAGCATGGGGTGAGAAGGGTCCTGAAAATCAAGGTGCATTTCAAATGCTATTTGAAATTGCACCACTATGTACCAGCCCACTATTGCAGACAAGAGAAGGTGGTCAGCTCGTTAAAATCTGTTTTGATGGGTAAACACGTTACCTCTGTCTTGAGTTAGGAGAACTGAAATTCAAAAGTTCATCCCTGAGATACAGGTGCTACTTCAGAAAATTTGCTGCTTTTCCCCCATGGCTTTTACGCTTGATTTGTATAGTTTAAATTGCTGATGTTTTCATTGCACTGGTTTTTAAATGAAACAGTGTTATTTTGCCAGAAACTTTTTGTTTATGTATAGATGTGTATATATGTGTGTGTGTACATACATGTGTATACATACATGTGCACCCGACCTTTAAAAAACAGGCCTTATTGTATTTCCTTTCACAGTGCCTATTTGTACAGCTTTTGCTGTGTAACAGCATTCTGATAGCACTCAGTTCTGGATCTTTCTCTCACCAGTTTTGGACAGGAGGCAGAGCATGCTTTCTTACTGGTCCCACTGAGGTTCCCAGCACAGGTTTCTAGTGGACATGTGCTTTCCAACAAGCCATGATGGCAACATAGTGAAAGCACAACTGTGTTCAGAGTACCGTCTCTGCAAGTGTACAGTTTGACCTCCTCTTGCTCTTTCTAGATTTTAATCAAGCCTGTGTGTTTCTAAAATCAATGGTAATGGCTATTGTAGCATTTTAAAAACTAGAAGAAGCTGTAGCATAGTCCACTGCAAGACTTAAAAAAGGAACAAAACAAACTGAACTGTTATAGACAATTGTTCATTAGTCTTCACAGTTACCCTCTTACAAGTATTGTACAGATTGCATTTCTTTAAAGAGCAAGTAATGTACTTGTTTTGAATATGAGCTGTTTGGAATCACTAGGCACACATGCACATTATTCTGCAGCAGTCTGTTGGCATATAAATGTGCCGTTATCAAATGAAGCCTCATTTTGTGGGAGGAGAAGCTAAGAGGAGCTGTTGTGACACTTAAAAAGGACTTACGTTGAAGACACAACAGAAGTAGCTGCATGGGTATTTTATTATGTACTGACTGTGTGAGCAGGTATGCCCTGTGTTGCATAGCTGCCGGTCCATGCTCCAGCACGGAAACGGGGGATGCATTGGAGTTGTGCACTTAAGAGGCCTGGCAGTAGATATTCTGTCAGCCTGCACCTCATTCCTCTTCCTCACAACCTTCATAGTAACTCTGCATTTTCCTCTTCTGCAAGGCTGCCTTCCCGCCCTTTGGGCTTAGCCTTTATACTGAAACTAGTAAGAAAGGCACGAGTATGTGGTGGTAAATGTGTGTGGAGAGCAGGGGAATGGAGATCCTGCTCTGAAACACCGCTCTGGCTATTTGGCTTAGACTGTTCATTAACTTCTACTTCAGCTTCTACTTCAGCCATTTAGCAGCTGTGCAGCAGAGACTCAGCAACTACTGAACTACCTTGGATTCATGGTGACAGCGTTGCCTCGTTTTCAGGCTTTGATCTTACATGCACCAGTGCATGTGTCACTTCACATACTTTTGCACTTAACCGAAAATGCAGGTTAGGCTTAGGGTGTGGCAAGATTGCAATGTTTGTACTTTTTTGTAAATATGGGGATGATCCTACAGATAGAAAGATGCACTTTCAGGTAACAATGAAAACAAGTTTGTAGAATGCAACTGTTTAGGAGCTTCTCTGACTGCAGTGTTCCTTGATCCCCATCCACCTCTAATACTGTGTTCTCCTTGAAAGCCTGCATGGGAATGAGAGATGGTGTCTTCCTCCCATCACAGTATGCATTTATAGCTGACTGACTGAAAGTTCATATATATTTTTGAACAATTACAAATTGGCTGCTATTCTAAGATTTAGGTTTATTAGACTGATTTTATAATGCGTAAAGGTAATGTTAAAGGTTTATTTATAATGTCAACATTTACTGATTTGACACTTGGCTTGTAGGAGAGATCCAGCTCAAAGCCTTCATTCCTTTTGCTATTTAATGAATTTTTTTTTAACAGTGTAGCCATTGTATGTGTGGAGTGCAGTGAAATGAATGCAGATTACTAATCTTAACCTGCAGTTAGACCAGCAGTTTCAGTGTTTACAGGACAGTGACTATTGATTGTAAACCCATACACGTCAGTTGAAACAGTGCACTCTTTCCGTGTTTTGGAAGCATTGTTTCTGCTTCCCATGACAATTAATAAAATAGTTGCCTTCTGGTTTAGATTGCTGGTTATGTCTCTTTAGAGAGATTTAAATGCAAATTATGACTTTTCTGCCATGGACTCATAGGACAGAATTTCTACTGATACAAGTGTTGTATTAAACATGTTTTCTGAAAGATTGACTTTATTTTTTGTGGAGATAATTTATGAGAATGTTTTATAAGCAGATCAGTGCTGTTGAAAAAGTTGGTCTGAAGTCTTGAAATAAATATGCGTAGATATTAAAGATGTATCCCAAAGCAAAGCATTTTGTAACAGGGCACTGTAACTGGTGCAGTTATCCCTCTGAGCTCTCCTAGCAACACACCCATTTCACATGTCACTGTACGCAGCCCAAGCATGTTATTTAGGAGACAACTTGATTTCGGAAAACGTGGCTTCATTTATATTGTGTGTATTCCGTATTACACCTCTGGCAGCAACTCCTAATATAAATGTCAGCTGTAGAAGGCAGAACTTTTCCCCCATACAAATCACTGCAGGTTAAAGAGCAGGGAGCCCGCCCTCGTGCTTGACTGCAGGAATGGTACAAGGCTGGTGACTGTTTGGCTCTTACAGTCCTCTCTCACTGTCCACAGGGTGTGCCACACATTAGTCCTTTTGCTTTCTGAAGGAAGGAAGGCGCAAATCAATGTGTGCCTGTGTCCAAGAGTTAACAGCTTGCCTCGCCGTGGCGTCCCTTTCTTTGTGCTGCTGATCTTGCCAAACTGGGTAGCAAGAGGTGCTTGAAGAATTACTGAGTATTTATTGTCTAATTTTAGGTGCTTATAAAGCCTTCACTGCTATTTTAAAGCAAACTTATGGGGATCTGTAGCATAGCAATAGCTGGAATATGCCAAAAGCAAGTTATCCTAGGAATAGTTTAATTAGCAAAGGTGTAGATAGTAGCAATCAATACCTTGAAGCTGCAAGTTCTGATTATTGGAAGGGAGCATCTCTGCTTTGAATGCAAAGCATCACAGAGTTTGTAATTCGCTATAGATTTCAGCATCCCTCCTACTTATGAACCACCTATGATGTCTTAACTCTTCTCAAACTATGGCTTAACTATTGCTTCAATAACTGTGGTTTTCACCTCTGGTTATGTAAGTCATCCAACTTCAAGCAGTTTTATGAACGCTGTTTTAATGTCAAGATACTCTTAAGATGTCTTATAGCATTTTTTGTGAATGTTCTAATACATTGGTAATAACTCATCTTGGCCCAACAAGCTAAGGTAAACTGAGCATTGAACAGTTTATTTATTGTCTAGTGCTTATTCTTTGCATCTGCCTAGTAATTCTCAGAAAAAAAAGCCTAAGTATAAGCATTGAAGTGGTTGAAAACTGTTTCCACATTGTGTGCCTCAAACCAGTAATGCATTATTACATACGTTTAGTTGTGGATTGGTTTCAGAAACAGGCTTTTAATGATGTTTCTCAGTGTCTGCCTTGCAAATGAGACACATCACTATGCTGTGGTAACTTGTCTACAAATAACATACCTAGTGTACTAATTGGTTTTAAAAAAAGTAATTTATAAAAGATGGACTTTTCTCTTGTATTTAAACATCTGTTTGTCCTTGGGTTATGTTCTTAGAACAATTCTGTATATATTTTGCAATATGTTTTGTGTTTGATTGTACATTTTGCACTGATTTGAAATTCTGTATTCTAAGTATTATTTACAAGTTCCAGAGATCTGTAACTAGAATTTGTCTGTGAAAAATACAACATCTCTTCTACCCTGGATGTTTGTGGAACAGTTATGCTTTAAAAATAGTGAAACACACTTCTGCAGAGACAAACACACCTTGTTTCAGCTGGGCACTACTTTTATAGGTATTCTGTAGCATTGCTGTTTGAGATTAGGTCATGCTCCGTGAGAGGGTGCCTGTGTTGTAGCAGTGTTGTTTTGTAGGTTTTACTTTCTAAGATGACACCTACACACCAAGTTTGACCTCTGCAACATTCAAGCACTTCTAGAACCCTTACTTCGGTGGGTAGCGCTTACTGTAACTGGTAAAATCTCTCTGTGAGAGCACCATAGTGTTAAGCATTTTTGTTTTGTGGGTTACTTTAACGATCATCCAGATTTTCCAAGGTAGTTTTGTACAATTTCTTGCCCTCTTTGCCCTATTTCCTCTAGAAACACATGGCTGGTCTTTTCAGGCTGTGGGGAACAGGCCCACGCATAGCCCCTTTGTGCTTGGCTCAGGTGAGCAGTGGTGGACCTGGCCTGCCCAATCCAAGGGCTAGACCCCGTGGACCTTGGCTTGGAGGGAGTCAGCTGGGGCAAAGGGCTGTCCAGGAGCGGAGCCCAGATGGAAACTGTCCCACTGTGGGTGTACAGCCCACCTCTCCCTGGAGGTCAAGACCCGTCAGCTCCTGGCCTGCCTCTCATGGCTGATGGGGTCCCTCAGTTTGACACCTCCAGTTAGGATGTCTCTGCTGCAGTAACCCTTCCTCTGGCATGGAGCAATTGTTTCTCCCCACTCTGTTCAACAACTGATTTCAGAACAGGGGAGGGCTTGTTTTTGCCCTAGCATCTCAGGGTAAACCTTACTGTTCCTCGCTGGGCTGCAAATCAACAAGCTCTGAAGCAGCTACAACCACACTTAAAAAACATACATAGAAAAACTCAGTTCAGGACTACTGTTCTGGGAAAAGAGGGGAGCAAGCAAAATAATGACCTTCATGTAGAGGGGAAAAAAACCCAAACCCCAAAACACCCGAACCTGGAGTGTTCATGATTTAACCAAGCTTTATGCCTACTAGCCTGCCTGAAAAATGGAAGAAAAATTGCCCTTTCTCTGTTAACTGGAGAAAGCGAAGTAGCAACTTCCACTTATTCTTTCTTCAGGTCCTAGTGGTGGTGTGGCACCCTAAAAGATGCTGCTTTTCACAGAGCACTTCTTTTCAACTTTTACACATTGCAACCCAGCAAATATTGCATATTTCAAATATGCAATTACAAGAGCCAGTCAAGCTGTCCGGTGGGTAAAACACATGTACCCAGAGGACCTGGGAAATCTCTATGGGTGCTGTTGTGAAGTCCTTCCAGATGCTGCAGGTGGGCTTGTGGTACACCTTTGTGAGACAACAGCATGCAGTGAGCTAGGTGAACTTTGTTTTTCAGCAGACATGACCAAAAAATCCATCCTTCTGCATAGTTCTGAGGAACAAAGGGAGTATGATCTAATTTTCCAGTAACTGGGAAGAAGCAGGCAGTGATGAAACTACAGTCCTTCTTAGGACAGTGCTGCTAGAGGCTCTGGCATCACACCTGACAGACATCTCCTTGAAGCTGTGGATGTGACACCCCGACCCACAGGAGGCAGCCAGCAGACCTATGCTGTGGAGCAGATGCCACGTGAGGCTTCTTGTAAAGTTGCTTAGTGAGCGTAAAGGCACATCCTCAGTCCTGCCCCTGTGCAAGGAGGCCTCAAAACCTTTACCCAAGCCTAAATGAGAGTGCTCTGTCTGCCAAAGGGGAAGAGGAAAAGAAGGAAAGCAATGTGAGTGGAGGAGCTTTGCTGGGGCTCCAGATGGCCCAGGAATTCACTGTTGGAGGGATCTGGGGTACAACGGGGTGTTTGGGTATCCAGAGGGCTGCACCCCATGTTTAAGTGCATGGAGTACACCTGAAGTAGCCTGTGGGCAGATCAAGTTATCTGCCATTTCAGGGTGAGGCACCATAGGCTTCAGTGGAGGATTAATATTTACACAGTTCAATACACATTCAGGAACTCAGGTGCTTCCAAGATGCCACGATGTTCTGCCTATATTGATGATGATCTGCCAGTGAATTTTACCCCTGCCCTTCTCTGACCTGGGAGAACAGCAAGGATCTGGTCTGCAGGCAGAGTGGACAATCTCCAGCGGTCCCTCCCCTCCCGCTCATGTAGGGTTGTGCCTTGCAATCTGGCCGTGCCACATTCCCATCAAGGGGAACTGGTGTCTGAGAACGGGAAAGATGTTTTGGCCATGATAAATCCCATGGTTTGACTTCCAAGTGGATTTAGTCACCAGTTAGACAAATATACTTGGAAGCACAGCTAAGCAAAAAACTTCTAGACAAATAATTAAGTCACAAGGAAATTAAATTGAAGGGCAGCTGGAGCCATTTTGGACATCAAATTGATCATCAGATGACAGCTTTGACCCCCTAGAACAGATGCTTTCTTGCGGACAGCTGTTAGACTGTAGCACAGAAGGGATTCCTGCTGCCGGCACTGAATGACCAAAAGCTGGAAAGCATTGTGGCAGCGGCTGCGTTTCCTTGTTCCCAGGACCAGCCTGTTGCAAACAGATCAACGCAGACATTGAGCAATGCCTTTGCAGGCACTCACATACAGTCAAGCAGCATAAACAAGAATAATACAAATGGGCCAACCCTGTGTCTTCTCAGCAACTAATTGGGCTCAAAGTTCAATACTGAATTAATCTCTTTCCGTCTCTCTCAGTTTTCACAGGCCTCTCTTGTAGCTGGCACCATACTCTTGGTCTATCCAGAAGCTGGCTCTCACACCTCTTAACCGAGAAATCCAGCTTAAAAGTTTGCTGGGGATCACAGAGAGAGAGGAAAAACAACAACAAAAAAACAGTTATGGACAGAGTTTAATAAGGAGGTAGAACAGCCTGCGAGGATCAGGCACAGAGTCTGGCCAGACAAGTGCTCTGACCAGGAGCCTGTGGACTGAACATGGGGCCCTTGTAACAAGAGGGGGGTCAGGGTGGGCATCAGAAAACAAACCCAGAGAAACTGCACCCGGACAGCACCTCACACCAGATTGGGAAATGGAGCAGAGACTAGCTCTGTCGCCTTCAGGGCTTCCCTCAGTCAACCTGTGCTGTGAATCAAATTAATCGTTTACCACAAGCAGCCACTCTCACAGGCAAGTGCTGGCACCGCTGCTGTAACAGCGCTCCCGAGTCTGTGCGGGCTACCTACGAGGCTGGTGTGAGGCCAGGATTTCTGGGGATGCTGCTCACACCTCCGCTCATTCGCACACTGTTTAGAGGTCAGGACGTCCTGGCTCAAATCATCTTTCCCTCCCACAATTCCCAAAGCACAAGCAACTACAGCAGCTCTGGGGACACAAAACATCCCCAGCAGCAAGGACATTGGACATGGATCTTGCCAGTCCTGCTTCAAACTGGCCAAGTTGAAACAAACTAATCCAGTCACGTGAGCCATTACCCAACCTTGCAGTGAACATCTTGCTCCTACATCTCTCTGACACAAAAGGATGGCTTGGTGTCCTCTCCTCTGCTGCAGCAGCCTCCTCGACAAAACATGGAGCAGAGCTGGTAGCAACAGTCTCCTATGACTGTCAGTCTTATAAACCACAGGTCCCCACAGCTGCACCCCAACATCTCCTGTCCAAACAAAACTTCTGGATGCTCAGGGGGCTGTTTGACAGAGTCAAAGCACATCTGCAGCAAAGGTGTGGAAACAGACCTCACCTTGGAGCGAGAACTGAAGAGCCTCCATCAGCCCTGTTAAAGGAGAGGAGACTGCTTCACTCGACTGGGAGACACCCTTTTCTTCTGCACTTTTCCACCTCAGCTTCCCAACCTTTGGCTCCTGCTGGTAACTCCTAATTCCTCATCAGCGATCCCCTTCCCATGGCTGGTCGTCACTCCTGTCACTGCTCTGTACCATGGCTTGCCATATTTGCTCTCATCTAGAAACATTTAACATTTTTTTCAGGCTGCTCTGCATTATAAGTGAACATTGTGGAGATTTTTTTTTTTTCAATCTCTTTAAATTTGTAACTGTGATGTGTCAGCAGCTCTGGTCATAAACTTTAAACTGCAGCCTGCTAAAACCTGTCCGAAGTCTGTTATATCTACCTGTTAGAGGGAGCTGCTTTAGCTTCTGTTAATTTTAAGTATCCTTCTATGTGTCTGCCAAGTTTTATGCTGAGTGTTGGCACAAAATGAAGCAGTGTCATTAAAGTACCATGCAACTAAAACAGGGACCTTAGTTCTGGCAATTCTTTTTTATATACAAACAAGGCCATTTGCTGCTGGGCACAGCTTTATGATTTTGCTGTCTAGTTAACTGTACTCACTGTTAAACTGGAGGTTGCTGCCCTCTTGCTTTCTGACTGAGGATAGCAAAACCCTCCATTGAATTAGGAAAGGCTTTCAGGAACCTCTGCCCAGCCACTGGATGTGCTACTGCTGCAGGTTAAAAATTATTGTAAGAGAAATCATGTACTGTAGTTATGCAAAGATGCTTATGCTATAACTGTTTGGTTCATGGACTAAAAAAAGCTTGTTCTGTTTTTTTAAAGTCATCCTCCTCCAAAATGATCATCAGTTTGGGGAGGAAAAAAAAGGCAGTAAGGTAGGGTGCTGAGGGCACAGGTTTCTGAGGCTGCTCTCCCAGTGTCTCCAGAGCTTTCTTTGATGGTCCCTCATGCTGTCTTTTCCATGGTGCCTGTCTCCATCCCTGCCATGCAGTGCTTCCCTGCAACAGGACATGTCGTTGAACCCAGCCACCCACTGCCTGTGCTGGGAGCAGCGGTGGTGCTGCTGGCCAGCTTCTTCTGATCCCACTGCAAGAAGAAAGCGGGTGCTAGGGCTGTGCCTTGGTGGAGACAGAAAGCTGAGCCTTCTCCCGCAGTAGTGTCCCCAGAGGCTCCTGCTTTTTGTCCTGCCCCTGCCAAGGACTGTTGCTGCTGAGGAGCATGTTACCAGCGGGTCTTGCTGGGTCCTGTTGGGCAGCGAGGTGGTCCAACCCCTGGCGCAGCATGCAGCACTGCTGGGAGGAGAGACAGGTCGGTGTGAGGTGCTGCTCTGCACACCCCTCTGGAGGGGGGCATGCAGGCTGGGAAAACATTGGCAAGCTGTGCCCTAGGGGTGACCCACCTGTCCCCAGGGGCCCCACAGAGGAAAGATACAAGGGACCTAGTCCCCTGTGGGGGAAAATCTGGTGGGGGGATTTGGCTCTTGGAAACCTGCCTGCAAAGGGATGCAGGGCAGACAAGGCATGGCCCAGCCGCCAGGCCCCATGGTATTGGGATTGGGGTGAGCTGATGTCTCACACAGCCAGTGGGGGACAGGCCCTGCAGCGCCCAGCACAAGGGGGTCATGGCATTTCACAGGATGAGGGCCAAGCCCCAGCACTCAGTAGTGGGGAACAAAGCCCAGCACTGCTCCAGCACCAGGTCCTGGAGTGTTGAAAGTAGGGGCAGTCTTGGTGGCAAAGGTCTGCCTCCCTTCAAGAGTAAGACTCATAGCTCTCGTATTCTAGGAGCCTGAAATTCACAGCCCAGCATAGGTAAAGACCAGGCCCTATAGCACTCTGCACAGGGGCACAGTGGTAGACAGTGATGGCACAACCCCAAGCCAGACAACATAGCCTTGGCTTGGAGGTGGGGAGCAAAGTCCTCAACAGCCTGAGGGCCAGGTCCTTGGCTGCAGAGGCATGGGGAAATGCTGGGGCGAGGGTCTGCGTGGTCTGTGGGCTTGGTCCCACAGTGCTTGGCTCAAGGGGACCTTGGGTGGAAGGAACTGCAGAACAAATCTCTCCTGCACAGCTGGATGGCTTGGCCCTTCTCTCCTTTGCACAGCAGCCTCCTCGACAAAACCGAGCACAGAGCCGGTGACACGTTTCTCCTCTGCCGCTCCACCCAGCTCCTCGCTCAGGAGCAGAACAACAGGGCTCAGCTCAGGCCACACTCATGTCGTGAGGAGCTGTGGTGCAGAGAGGCCCATCTCGAACTCTCCCCACTCCTGCTGGGGCCCGGCCTCACTCCCCTCACCAGCGGCATGCAGCACATCTCTCTTCCCTGGCCTCTGCCTCCAAACCCTCCGCTCCTCACACCGCCGCTGCCAGCTGCCGCTGCCTCCCCCTCCCCGAGTCACCTGCCCACTCCACCAGCACCAGCACGCCAGGGAACTTCCCAAAAACCACGACCGGCAGAGCACCGCCACAGCGAAGGGCCCTTTGCGGAGCAGCAGGAGGGTTACAAGGCAGTGCTGTCAGCCGTCAGTACAACGCTACGCTCTCAGGCACAAAAGCTGAAGCGGCTGCTGCTCTCGCAAGCGTTCTGAGCACACCCTCATCTCCCTCTCTGGCACCCACACCCCTGACACACACGCGGCTCACGCTGGCGACTGGGGCAGGACGCGCCTGCTTTCTGTGGGTCTTCCAGAAAGAGCAGGCACCACGGCAGGATTAAGCTGTCACTCTGCTCCGTGCCACTTCACAGCTACACCGCTGTGGAAGCAGCACACCGCTGCCGTTTCCATTCAATGAAGGCTGACTTCTAAACCATCCCGGTGACCCGCAGAGGATTACCACCACAATCACCGCTCCAGCCAACTTAGCGCAGCCACAATGAGGGAACAGCAAACACCTTCTCGCCACCGTCAGCTGATGGCCCAGGGCGGCCGAAAACAACACAGAAAGAGAAACGATGGGGCAGCACTTGGCTAAGCCACCTGGATTAGACAGGCTCAAAGCGGGCTCAAAACCAGCGTGTACCGCTAACCCAGCAAAACTGCAGCTCCAGCCCTCATCTCACTTCACCCAAACACGGCCGGGCAGCTGCTGGGTCCGAGCACGCCGAGAAAGGCCACAAACACTAATGCCGCAATGGACAAGTCAGGCAAGAGGAAAAGAGCAGCCGCCTGCAGACAACCATGACCCTGAACACGCAGCTTCGCCTGCCACCTACACACAAACCTCTTCCTGCTTTCTACCGTGCTGGCCACAACAGCTCCCTCCTGGGCCTGGGGAACAGCGACATCCCCACACGCCCTTGGTGTCACACCTTTAGCCAGATTTCCCTCCAGAAGACAGGGGACCAGAACAAGAGCACAGGGTAGGTGCCGCAGCATCCAAAAAGGCAAAGGATCACCTGCCCCCCTCCGGGGTACTGACCCACAGTCAGCTTCACCTTCGGCAAGGGCGGGAGCCTGGGCTCCCACCTCCCAAAACGCACTGCTGGCATGGCAGCATCCGAGGGTCCGCCACACTTCATTTCACCTCGCTCACGCACACACACACGTGCTCACACTGACCTGTTCACCACAGTGACATGCCTCTGCATGGGCATTTCTTTAGACAGTCCACTCCCAGCGGCTGGAGGCAAGGCAGACCGGGCACTCTCCACAGTGGACTTCACCACTCCACATGCCACTCCTCTGCCTCGTGGCGGGCGAGGAACAGGCCTCTTGCTGCCTTCTTCTGGCGCGCTCAAAGACCTGGGCTGACGCAAAGTTCCTTTGGGCTTTCCTAAAGAGTTTGCAGACATAGCCGTGAGTAGCGCTCTCCTCCACCCAACCCAAACACACTGCAAGCACAGCACGTAACTCCCTCCAGGGAGTCCCTGCTTTTCCAAACAAGCATGCTCTCAGCCACACTCGTGGGTCTCTTTCCTACACCATCGCGGCTCGCACCCGAGGGCTCGCAAACCACAATCTCCACCGCCGCCCTGCAGCAGGAATGGAGACAGAAGACCCATCTCTCCTCACGCTCTCGGAAAAGCCGTGCACCTCTGAGGTGCCACAACAGGTCACGTCTCAGGTGGAACCCATGGTCAGGCTGCCCTTTACCACCCAAGGGCAGCAGCAGCTCCCAGAGCTGCAGCACATGCAGCCTAACTCCACCTCCCCGGCCACCTCCCGCGCCGCCGCCCCAAGGGCTGCTGCTTCTCTACCCTGGCTTGCAAGCACCCTCCTCCCAAACTCCCGCCACGTAGCGGAGGTTACCGAATAACACCTGCAGAGGAACACGCCACACTGGCCTCCAGGCCACGCTGTGATAAACAACCTCTTGGCCACTTTGCTGTTTACTTGCTGGCCGTACCGCACCAGTTTTGGCGGGCTCAAACGCTTCCGAGGGGTATCACCGTGCAAGACAGTGAACCAACGAGGGTTTACAATCATTGTCCTTTAACTGCGCCATGAGTCACCAGTTCAGCTTCCCAGCTAGAGGGCAGACTGTTGGTGCGGGCGCAGGAGAGCAAGAAGACGCAAACCCTTTGCTACAGGCAAGAACAGGGGAATACATACAAACTGCGAGACCCACTGTTGCTCCAAGCTGCCAACTCGCAAGCACGTGGGCTTGGCCTGGGCCTGGGCCAGGGCCGCCTGCCCCACTGACAGCGACACAACAACAGCACAGCAGTGAAGGAAAGCTGACCCACAAGCTCTGGGAAAACCCTGCTGCAGCAGCTTATGCAAAAGGCACAGGGGTAGAACGAGCAGCCCTTGGGAATCAGCAATGTCATGGCACCAGGGCACTTGCCACCGCAACAGGAGCTACTGAAAGAGCCACAGAGGATGCTGCAAGGGTCCTTCTCACTGCGATGGCACGGCTCGTCCCTGCCATTGCACAATGGGCTCAGCACAGCCTCAAATAACGACCAGGCTCATTGCCACATTTCTTGCCCGCATCTCAACCATGTTTCTCACAGAAGCACAGGCAGGTGAAGTAAAGCCAAGCATCCTCTAAGAACTTTTCTGAAGATCATTCACACCTCAGGTACACGCTCCAGAAGGGCTTCCTCGCTGACCATGGCTTGCAAGAACAATCACCCTTGTCAACAACACTCCCCGCTCCCAGGAACACTTCGCCGGGACCATGCAACTCATGGCCATTAGTGACATACCCTCATGGCCAAGACTTTTGCTCCAGCAGCCACACAGCTCTTTCACAAAGGCAGGCCCTCCACAGCTGCCTGGGGCTTACCTGCTAACGTGACTGGAGATGTGTTCTTCAGCCTCATCTGGCAGTTCACTTGCCGACCCATTTTCCTCTTGGAACTCCTCTGCCGGGCCACCAGTTGAGCAATTGGCGCAGTCTCGCTGCAGGCAACAGCGTGGCAAATGACCTTATCAGAGGAGGAAGGGGACAGGGGGGAAAACAGTCAGTGAGGCCCGAGCTCATCCACAGCCCGCAGAAGGACTTGCAACCATTTCCATGCCTGTAGCTCCTGCATCAGGCGGCCCTGCAGGCAGTTCAGCAAAGGCTTCAGCAGCAGACACAGACCTTGGAGACCTCCCTCTCCTTTTGCAGCGCACCTCAGAAATCAGCAGAGCAGACAGCCAGAGCCTCTCCATCACCTTCCTACATTAGGCTGGGCCCCACCGAGAAACAGCATGGTTTCTCCCTCCCATCCTACAGCCCCACCATCTTGCTTTACCACACTGGGAAGCCACAGGTTCCACCCTGCCCTCACTCCCCCTGCCAAGGCTCCCAGGGGCTCTGGCATCACTCTGACCCTTCGGGGCTGGGCTGCCTTTGGCCCACTTACCATAGAAACAGCATGGCCATCCTGGCTGCACAGGTCGCCCTGCAGGCACCGGTTGGCCCCCAACAACAGCTCAGCCTTGGGCAAGCCCATGGCCACCTCCCTGGCCTCCTTAACAGCCTCTTGCCTCCACCTCCCCTTGCTGTGTCTCAGCAATGCTGACCCAGGCCAACCCTTGAACGGATGCAGGAACCCTGCTCCAGTAAGCCCCCAAACCACAGGCCTAGCATGCACTTTGCCTCACAGAGTAGATGCAAGCCCAAACTTTTGGGCCATTCAACTGCTAACAGCCTGCAAAGGCAGCTGGATGAGTACTTTTCCATGGCTCCACAAGGACACAGGCAGCCACCCAAAAACCCCTGAGAGAAAAACGGGAGTGTGTGGTCTCGGTGGCTCTCTCCACGGGCCTCAGCCATGCTCGGTGGTGGTGGTACAGGCTGCAAAAGGGGCCCTCATGCCCAGCACCACTACCCTCATAACCACGGCCCCCAACAAGCACAGGGGTTGACAGTTTTACACAGGAGCGGGGCAGGACAAACTCAGACTTGGCCGCACCTCTGAAATTTAGCAAACAGCAGCTCCAGAAAGGAACTTGTCTCACAAGCGAGGCAGGGCAACCAAAGCAGAAAAAACGAGTGCCGAGACAGAAAAGGAAGCGATTGCTAAGCAGCAACAGCTTGCTCGAGGGCCCTCCCCAGTCCCTCAGGCTGACCCAAACAGCCCAGGGAAGTATGGGCAAGGGATGACAACGCTAGGAACAAGGCAACGCTCTTGGCCTCCAGCAGCGCACTGCAGCTCATCCTTCCCCTCCTCTTCCTCCTCCACTGCACACCCAGCGTCTGCAACCGGGCGCCTCAACATACAGCCATTGGAGGGAGGTCCTCTCCTTCTGAGGGACAGCCCTCCCATCCGAGGAGCTCCTGCGTAGAAATCAGACAGCGTACCCGCTGTGCAGTCCACACCTATGCAAAAAGCACAGCAGCAGTGTCAGAACTTGGATGCGTAGCCTTGTTTGTGCTTAAATGCAAACAGGCACACAGTACATATGGAACATGACCTGGGGGGCAAAGAAGCCCCTCTTCTGCCTCCCTCCCTACTTCACAGAAGTGCACAAAACATGCAGGAGCAGACGCAGGTTGTGACCAGCCCATGCCAGTGCACAAGTGCACTTACCAGTGCTGCTCAATGTCTGCCCAGGACACACTCCTTCAGCATGTGTTTCAACGGATAGATGGGAATAGGCCTTGGGATATCTGAGACTAGTTTGACTAAAAACCCCCTCAGCTAGGAAGATGATGCATGCATGAATATGTAGTACATCCTCAGACGAGGGGATGTCGCTTGGCGTGACCCTCCTGTCTACAGACCACACTTGTCCGCCATGCACCCCTTTTGCCATTCTCAGCAGTTCTGCATCTGTCAGATGCCCATGTACCTTGAGACTCCCACCAAAACACAGAGTATCATCCCTGTTATTCAAAACTAAAAGCCCCACCAACCCTGTTATGACCACCATCCTGTTCCTCTGGGCCCCAAAATAGTCATGGTCTGAGCCGAAAAGCTCTGCAACGCCCCACTGCTTCTACTGATCCACTTGCTCTTCCTGCAGGAGCTCTGGTACCTAACGGCTCAGGGCTGCAGTCTGTGCCTTGAAGCCTTGCAGTAATCATTGTCTAACAGGACAGTCTTGATTGCATGCTTGGTCTTCTGGCTTTTATCTATGGCATCAACCTAAGGATAAGGAAGCACACGTGGTCTTTTTTGGGATCCTCTGCAGGCCTTCTCCTCACTGTCCCCACACACGTTTTTCTGACACTGGAATTTTGTTCTGGCCTTCCATTTTTGCAGACTGTTGCCTGTGTCTGTTAGGGCCATGCAATGCCCAGAGCCTGCCAGTGGTATGTACCGCATGACCATCCCATTGGGCTCTGTGTGCGCATGGGGCTCTCCCACTCTGGCTCACAGGACAGCTGTCTTCTTGGCACATGACAGGGTTTGTGCCGAGGACCGCTTGGTGGCCACCTCAGAGAGGTTCATAGCCCTCGGGGACATCCCAACTTCTCCATGCCGCCTCTTAGATGCTCCCCTGACAGGTCAATGCTTTTTCTGCAGCCTTAAATGCTGTCTCTCCAGACCTGCTGTGACAGCCATATATTGTGCCAAATATCTGCTAGCTTTCTCCTCTCCATAAACTTCAGGAACCCAGACATGGCTCCAACAAGGGAGAGGCTTCAAACTCTCCACTCAGACAGATCACCTACAAGTCATGCAGCTAAGCCAACCGTCAAGAGAATGCCTTTTAACTGAAAATCAGGAACACCACATTATTGGACAAGGAGGCTTGTGGTCCTGGCAAGCTGCTTCGAAGCTGGCAGCCACTAGGAGACACAGGCTAGTGCAGCAAGGCCAAGCAATAAGAGAAAACACTCCCACCACACTAATATTCTCTGCTGAGCTCTGCTACACCTTCTCCTTGACCTCCGCGCTGACTCCTTGTCCCTTGCATACTTGCTAAGCTGAGGTGTTGCAACTCTTATATCAAGGCATCTCGTCTGCATGAGCTCTTCCCCACCTTGGGAAGTCTCCACAGTCCTGTGGCACTGCAACTCATGACAAACAAGAGTGCTAAGCCTAAGGCAAGCACTGTCAGGCGTATAAGCCACAGCACCCACAACAGTTTCGCTGTAGGAAAAAGGTGACGCTAAACATCACCCTGAAGAGATGATCAAGACACACACACACACAAGATAACCTTCTTTAAGGTCCCAGGACAACCCACCAATATCCCCCCAGAGTTAGAAATGCTGAGACAGGGACCAGAGCTCTACAGTCACACAAACTGTCTTTCCAGCTGAACCCCTGCTTCCAGGAAAATGCCCTGCAAAACCTTCCACCTTCTGCAAACACAACCTCCCAGTCTGCATGCAGAGGCAGGAAAATAAGGGGCACTTGGTCTATGCCACAGCTTCCACTTCTCCCAGCATTAGCGCACCACACGCATGCTACAGTACTTTTCTCAGAAATCCATGGCACAGGCAGAGGTAAAGTTACGAACAGTGCACACTTTACAAACACAAAAGCCATTTCTGAACTGTAACCGATTCTTACCTCTCCCATTTTGTTCCTTTCCATTCTGACCACTCCTGGGACGCTCTCCAAGTAGCCTTCCAGTGTGCCATGTCCTAGGTGACGGAAGGGAATCCACTCGCCGGTCAGGGATTTGTATTCAGCCTGAAGCTCTGACAAAGGTACGCCATTTTTAAATGGATGAAGAACAGCTCGCAGTGTTTTTGCAATAAGTTCTGGCTCCTGCATCTTCACCTATACTCCTTCCACCCCAAAAGAACAAAAAAAGGCATTTTTACATACGTAGGCTAAAAAGAGCAGCTTTTACTACTCAACCTCCCCAAACAAGCAAGGATTCAGCGGCTCATGGCTCTTCTTTGGAGACCTCGATACTTCTGGGGACGCTTGTAAGGGGCTGGTCCTGCCAGCCGAGCAGAGGGTGGTACGAAACACAGGGGGCACGACATCGTCGATAAAGGCAAGCTGAAGGAGCACAGGAGCCGCTGTGCACGGGCTGGCCCTGCCGCCACTCAGCACACACCACGTGGCCAGAAGCGGGGCGTGGCTGCCAGGCAATGGCCCGCGTCACGGCCTGCAGGGCCCGGACGGCCACCGGCAGCGGGGCAGGGACCTTGGTGCCGCCCGCCCTGACGCCCGGTGCTCCCTCCTCCTGCCCCACGGTCACGCTGGGGAGCTCACGGCCGCTCCTCCCTCACGCAAACCCGCATCCCCACGCCACAGGCGCCTGTCAGCTCCGCCATGGAAACCGCATGCACCCGGGCCATGCCACGTCTTACCCACAGGCGCACGACGCCTCAGCTCCACGGACGCCTCTTCAGAGAGAAAACCCAACAGAAGGGAAACCCGCTCTCGGCACGCCGGGGGCTGCGCAGCAGGAGGCCACAGAACCAGCGCCAACGCTGCCCAGTCCAGAGAAACACGCGCCCGCCACCGTGGGCAGAGAAACTCGCCACAGAAACCTCCCCGCCACGATCGTGGACTGAAGCCGGACGGAGCCCTCACAAAACCCAGGACCGACCCCACTCTCAAAGCCTCTGCTGCACACAGGGTCGAGTCTGAACACTGAGCACGCTCGTGTGCTTGAAACGCCTCTTCTTCACCCCACAGCAACTAACGAGCAACACGAGCAGAGGCAGCGGTTCGGGAGAAGGTGACCTCACTCTCCACAAGCCTCTCTAGCTCAAGACAGACAGGAGAGTCCCTCGCCCCCACGCACACCGAGGCGAGCAACTGCCGCTCGCCTCCCTGCCCTGGGCTCTCTCCAAATGGCCGCAGCACCAGGCAGCTGCCTGCAGCCACAGTACGGCTGGGCGGGACGCCACGTGAAGTTAGCCTGCGCTGCTCTCTGCGGAAGCTGCCCCTCTCCCCTCACCATTTCCCTTTTTTAGGGGAAATCACCCTGGGCAACACACCAAGTCCAAAAGGAAGAGAAATCCCAACCCTCAGCGCATTTCAGACGCCGTGCCACACGTTTCAGTCCACGCACGGACGCTAACACTGTCTCTACCGCCCTGCGCCCAAGTTCACGATGGCCCAACTCAGGGGCCAGGCAAGGAGGCACAGCATTGAGTCCTATCCTTCATCGCTCCTTGAACAGTTTTACTTGATGCACGCACAGCACTCTGCTAACCTGACTGCGTCTCTGTGTGCGTACACGTACATTTACGCACGGGGGCACCCACACACCTACTCCTATACAGGCAGCACGGCGTCTGTATAGGTGTATGTGTTTGTTTACACATGCACGGCTCAACAAGCTGTACACACAAGCGCTTCAGCAGGAACAATGGCAGAAATTTCAGCACAACTAGTTCTACAACAAACCTCCATCCCTGTCTCAGGGCGGGGGGCCCGGCGGGCAGGCTGCCACTGAAATCAGCTCAGCCACCCGCTCTCTGACAGGCTGGGTACCCCCACGGCACTCAGCAAAGACCATGCCTCTACACAGCCCAGCTCACAGGCACAAAGGTACTTCAGCTCCTTCACACACCAATTTCTGCCCTTGCCGGTCCAGTGTGTTTCACTGACTGCTCCTGGAACAACCTCTACCACAGCTACCTCCACAGCACCCTCAGCTCAGCCGCGGGCCACAGCGCTACTGTGCCCAGGAGGAGGAGCACACGTGGAACACATCCACTTGCACACCTCCAGATGGCAACGGGAGGCAGCCACCCTCGGCATTTGGAGCCTTCTTGCAACCTTTCAGAGACTTAGCAGTTGGGGAACAGGGCTTCAAAGAGTGAGAGGAGGTGGGGGTCACCTGCCAGAAGGAAAAGAACCAGGAAGTCCATATCTCCTTTGCACCCACTCAGTGTCATGGGGACGTCATGTGTTGTGCAAATGCATAAGTCTCCAATTGATATTAAAGCTTCGATGATAAAAAGCGTTAGAAGTCCTCTTCTGCTGCGCCTACCTGCTCTCCACCCCATTCTGTAATAGTCAGGGGATCTCATGAACACTGCAGCATTAAGGGAAATGAGGCAACTAGCACTGCACTGTCACTGACAGCCGTTTTGGATACCTGTGTCCTGTAGGTGTGGGTGTTAGTCCTGTACACTCAAATGAACCACAGCCACGGTCGGCTTAGGGGGCTGGGAGAAGAAGCTGCTCCCACAGCTGTGTTGAGTGCCTTTCCCAAAGCAGAAACTTCCCATCAGACTTGGTACTGGTGTTATACCTGATTACCAAGGTACATAAGGTCAGTGTTGTGAAATTCATTTGGTTTGGGTTTTTGTCTCACTCCTGGGTATGCAAGCCTGCAAGAGACTGCACCCTGGGTGACCATGTCCATTCACCTGCTCAGACTGGCAGAGGGCCAGCAGCAGCATTTGCAAACCAAACCCTACCTTAACCTTTGTGCATTTATTGATTTTTGTGTGTGTGTGTTTATTGAGAATGTGCAAGCCTGTAAAGTTGTAGGCAAATACAGAGCCACCTGTGTAATAAGTGCTTGGTGTTACCCAACATGGTGAGATCTCCCCCAAGTCTCCACTGGTCTTCAGCTGCCTGCACAGGCCTAAGAAACACACTGAGTGTAACCAGATGATTGTAGGCAAGTAACTGTCTGTATTTGCTCCTTGTGTTAGGCTCCGCCTGCAGCAAGACCATGCTGCATAACCCGGGGACTTGCACAAACAGATGTGTTCCCAGAGATGAGCAGAGCGAGACAGCTCATGAAGCTACCCCAGCCCACTCATCGCTACCCCAGCTGCCAGACCATGGTTCAGACCAGGCTGAAGGCAAGCCTTCGTAGCTCTGTGGCTCACTCACCAACAGCAGCGAAATGTCCAGGAGCAGCTTCCTAAACTACCTCGCAGCTGTTCAGGTTTGCATGCTGCAAGCATCCTCAGCAGTCTGCCAGGGTTACTCTCCACCTCATGGTCATCTTACAGCAAAGCACTGAGAACAAGTGATGAAAGTGTTAAGCTTCTCCTCAGTGCCCAGGGCTTCACTACCGTAACTGTGTAGACATGCCCAGAAGAAAAAGAAAACAATTATTTCACATTTAAGAAACACAACCCTTTCCCATCTTTCCCTAAGATTTTGATGGAGTTTAGGACCAAGTTGCATTAAATACATGAAATAAAGAGGGAAAGTCCTGACTGGACAGATAAGGGTAGAGTTGAGCTGCACCCTGCCAGGCCAATTCCTACCCACAGACATTTTGAGGAGCACATGAGAAAGCAGTTTTTGCAGTGCAAAACACAGACCTCTCATTGTCTGGGGAAACGAGGCTATGGGTGCTCCTTCACTCTTTCCTGTGCATGGGTCTCTCCCTGTCTCCTGTCCCTGACCCTGTGCCCCGAGTGTCCAACACCCATCAGTGTGTTCCCTCACTCCCACCTTCTGGCCTTGCTTTGGGCACTGTTTCTTCCAGATTAGTAGTTTCTGTCTTTGTTCCTTCAGGTGCTCTTGCTGTAGTCCTTCTGCAGCATTGGGACTTGCTGGCCTCTCTCACAACTTTCAAAGCCTCTTTGGCTTTTTTTTTACTTGCCAATGTCCTGGCCTCCTCCTCTGCCCTTTTCTTTGGCTCCTCTGCCCGGTCCTATCTCTGGTTTCTGACCATCTTGCTGGCACTATGGCTTTGATCTCACAGTCCCTCCCAGTGCTGGAGTCATGGCTACCTCCTGCCTTGGTGGGAACAAGCCTTGGAGCTGCTTGCCCTCCTCCTCCTCCTGGGCAGCTGGGACTCGAGGCCAGCACTGCCGGCTCCCACTGGGAGCAGAGCAGGTTTGGCAGCAGCCTCTGGCACAGCAACCAGCTCTGTCCTCCCCCATGGCTCCATCTCCTTCCAGAGACAGTAGGGGAGCAGGTAGAGCTGCTCTGGACGGTCTCCTTCATCAGGAGGAATGTGGGGAGGAGACCCTAATGGCTTTGCCAAGGCTCCAGCTGGACACATGGACATGCTGGACATGCTCCATCATCAGAGCCTCCCCAGAGCTGCTGGGGAGATCATGATGCTGCAGTGACCTCATGGGTGATGGTGTATGAAGTGCTGGGAAGCTCCTTGTGGCCAAGGACCTGAGGGCTACTGGTCCAGGATGGACTTGGGGCTGGTGCTGGAGGTGTGGCCACCACTGTGGCAGCTGCGAGGCTCAGTGAGGCCAAGGGTCTTCCTTCCTTCATGCTTGCCGAGAGTGTGGCAGCCGCATGTGTTTGTAGGCATCTGTGCTACACGATGACTGGGCAAAGCTGACAAGCTCAGGGAGGAGCTGCTTGGTGCAACTCATAAAGAAGCAGCTGTACGTCCCCAGCAGTGGCCTGGCTGTCCAGGTTGTATCTCCTCACGTTCATCAGGACAGCAAGCTTCAGGAGAGTTGCTAGTATCTGGTGGGCTCCAAAAAGGCTCTCAGTTCCCACTGCAGACACGGGGTTGTGACCAATTGAAGGACCCTTTGCCCCTGATCACAGACATGCAGGGGAGGCATGCTCTGAGGAGTTAAGGAGAGGCTCCATGTCCTCAAGGCTTAGGGGACAGTAATGGAGTCACTGACCAGAACTGTTGCAAAAGAAGCCAAACTCATTTCAATACCAGAGGGAACCAAAGGATGCCTTTGTTTCAGATGGACTGGCTGAATCAGCTAAGCATAAAGAACAGTTGTATAACTGTCTGTCCCTGACTTAAAGAAATGCAGACTTTAAGCAGAACAGTATACCCGTAACTAGTTTTAGGAGTATACTTATTGTTAAAATAACACAGCTTGCCTATGCCTTAGATCTGTTTAATGCTATGACCATATGACTCCAATAATTATTTTTTTTTTAAATGCAGGTAACTATACTAGGTATTGAGCTTACTGTTTTACACTTTTCTGTAGAGCCCTGTCATTCTCTCAGCACGGGACTTTGCCTGCTGTGACTCCACCTATGACTAAGAGCTGGAGGAGTGCCAACACCACAAACTCTGAAGCAAGCCCAAGGAGCTGAGCTACGTGCCCTGCCTGAAAAACCTCACTGCACAGTGGCTGTACCTTCAAGTTCCATGTACGTATGGCTCACTCCGCCAGACCCAGAGGGTGAGAAGAAATATGCTCCCCACTACGGTGCCTGTTGGACAGGTCTCTTCAGCTGCATCAGTTCTCAGCTTGGCTCTACACCTTATCATAGTAATTTAGCAAGTATAACAGCTTTGTGGTTTATATGACCTATGTGAAGCACTTCACAAAACAAGTAATGGCTCAACTCTGTACTGAGTTTACAAGGCCTCTGGCTGGGGGTTGTGAAGCTTCCTCTGCATGAACTTTTCTTGGCCTGCCTACAACTTTGTTTTACTTGTTTTAGCTGTGACAGCTAAATTTATAAGGTTGATATGGCTATTTGTTTTACTTTTCCTTATCTTTGTCCAGTGTGACCGTACTTTTGTAAAGAGTTAGAAGCACTTGTTCTATGTTGAATGAGATATTTGCAGCACTAGCACAACGATGTAGCGAGAGAGATATAGGCCTGGCGCGATACTGAAAGCCTTGAGAAGTTACAGCAAGAAGCATAGAGTGCAGGCACGAAGTGGGAAGAGATGGGACACAGACATCATGTTGCAGACTCCATGGCAATAAACTCAACCAGACCAGCACAGGGCATGTGTATGTAGCTCATCCCAACAGTAAGTACAAAAATGTCAAAAACAATGAAGGAAGGTCCTCTAATGAAAGAGCTGCAGGCTTGAGCTGGCTGCAACCCACATATCGCTTCCTGGCAATTAGGGATAGCCAGCATTGTGACAATAAGCATATTCTGGAAACCAGTAATGAGATTCACAACTATATTGTCATTCTACAGTACTGGAAATGCAGTAATCTGCAAAATGTAATGTGTATTTGTACTGTGATTGCTGTACCACCCTACTAAATGGAAAACCCTTTTAAGTGCAAATAGCCTCAAATCAGTAAATTTTGTATTAAATATTGGACTCTCCATGTGTGGAGCATCTAATCAAGCCTGGTCAGTGAATACTGGACTCTGACAGGAAGCAGCCTCTGGAGGCTGTCACGCTTGTGGCAGAAGGCGGCTGTCACCAAGTCTCGGCAGTCACCACTGGGAGCCTTTCGCAGGCACGTCCGAGGAGAGGTTCCGCATCTCCAGCTCGGCCCCCCGGCATGTGCCCCAGCAGTCTCCCGCCACGGGGCCAGCCTCTGCATTGGTTTCAGCAGCCCTCTGCTGCTCGGCCATCACGCAGCTTGACCTGTCGCCGCCTCCAGTCAGCTCTCGGAAGGGGACGACACCTGCAGAGAAGGGAACGCCGCAGCTGGGGAGCTGCAGGGCGGCAGGGCCCCTGACGGCAGGGTGCCCGGTGAGGGGCTCCCCGTGGGCAGACGGCGCGGTGACCAGAGGCGACACTCCCAAGATGGCGCCCCCCTCCGACGTGGCTTCGTTCCGGAGGGCGGGAGGAGGTGGCTGAGCGCGCATGCGCCGCGGGCTGGCCGGGGCGTGGCAAGGGCGTGGTGAGGCCGCCCGGCGCATGCGCGCCACGCGCCGCCGGCGGGGCGGGCGGGGGGCGAGGGGCGTGGCGCGGCCGGCGGCGGTTGGGCGCGAGCGGGCGGTGCTGGGTGGGGCCGTGCGGCGGCTCCCTGGGCGCGCGGGCAGCACTGCCGCCCCGCCCCGTCCCGTCCCGTCCCGTCCCTCACAGGGAGGCGGCGGCGGCGGCGCTCCGACCGGCCCCGGCCCCGGCCCCGGCCCCGGCGGCGACAGGGGAAGAGCCTTTGCCTGGTGCCCGAAAGCCCCCGGGGTGAGGCGGTGGTAAGGAAGCAGCGGAGCCCCGCCGGGCGTTAAGCCCTTCCGGGCTGGGGGGAGAGGCAGTGCGGAGGGCCAGGCGCTGCCGGTCGGCGAGAGGCTGCCGCGCCTCAGCGGCTCCGCTCTGACAGAGAAACTGTCCCGACTGCAGCGGGTTAGCGGCTACTAGGTGCCTTCGGAGAGACTTGAGCTCCGCAGGGTTCTGTTTGCAGTGTTTTAAAAGTATGGCTGTTAGGGATTCC
Source organism: Morus bassanus (assembly GCA_031468815.1). Lineage (NCBI taxonomy): Eukaryota > Metazoa > Chordata > Aves > Suliformes > Sulidae > Morus > Morus bassanus. The sequence continues at coordinate 17,633,861 of CM062600.1, read as the reverse complement.
GTCCTTCTACGCAGGAAAGCTACCCTCGCCTCCTTTTCTTGTTAGCCTGCGTAATAATCTGCAGCGTGGAGACCGTTTTGCAACTGGAGGCTGGTAATCGGTTTTAAGCATATTGAAAAAAGTTTCTGTTCAGATGCCGGAAAAGACTGATTTCAATGATGTGCCCTGATGTACTGATAGAGGCTCTGCGGGCTGTGTGCCCAGTGAAGCGTCCTGTCTGGACGCAGCGAGCCGCTGGGTGAATGCCATAACTGTTTGGTGACCTAACCTTATAGCAGCTGACTACAAAAAGAATTTTAAAAAAGCTTCAAAAGCTGCTCTGAGCTATGTAGCTTCCTGCTGATGTATCGGTCTGTTGTTTCTTGTCACCGTTACTGCATTGCCAGCTGTAGGAAGGGAACGTCATTAAGGTGTAAGCTGAAGACTACATTGAGTTTAACCTTTGTACCTTATTATCTGTCATCTCATTTAACTAAGGGAATTGTCCTCATGACTGCTCCTCATAGTATAATTTAGGAGGATGTATTTTATGGTATCCTGTTTCCTAGTTCCATCTAACTTGGTTCTTTAGTATTGGTGTACTACAGAGCTATCTGATGGTGGCTTGATGTCACACCACCCGCAACTCCCTGCCCACTTTTTTTTTTTAATTGAAGTTTCCTCTTTTGAATCAACCTTTGAAACTTACTTCCCAGGTTATTGTAAGTTTTCTTCCTTGTCAGCCTGCTCAGCTGTAATGGATATTGCATTAATTTTTCCTGAGCATAAGTTAAATTCAGGTATTTCAGGTAAGAGGACTTTCAACAGCCATATTCGTGAAGTAAGAATTTCAGTATATTTTTTTAAAGAGAAAGTAGAGAAAAAGGTCCCAAAAATGCTTCTCATTGACTTTACCTTACATCTGGTATTTATGTGACTTGGAACACAATTGCAGACAGCACTGCATTTTTGGTGCACTTCTCAATGTTGGGGATTTGGTTTTCTATATGATTGCACCTTTAATACCAATTGGAGACTTATGCATTTGCACAACACATGACGTCCCCATGACACTGAGTGGGTGCAAAGGAGATATGGACTTCCTGGTTCTTTTCCTTCTGGCAGGTGACCCCCACCTCCTCTCACTCTTTGAAGCCCTGTTCCCCAACTGCTAAGTCTCTGAAAGGTTGCAAGAAGGCTCCAAATGCCGAGGGTGGCTGCCTCCCGTTGCCATCTGGAGGTGTGCAAGTGGATGTGTTCCACGTGTGCTCCTCCTCCTGGGCACAGTAGCGCTGTGGCCCGTGGCTGAGCTGAGGGTGCTGTGGAGGTAGCTGTGGTAGAGGTTGTTCCAGGAGCAGTCAGTGAAACACACTGGACCGGCAAGGGCAGAAATTGGTGTGTGAAGGAGCTGAAGTACCTTTGTGCCTGTGAGCTGGGCTGTGTAGAGGCATGGTCTTTGCTGAGTGCCGTGGGGGTACCCAGCCTGTCAGAGAGCGGGTGGCTGAGCTGATTTCAGTGGCAGCCTGCCCGCCGGGCCCCCCGCCCTGAGACAGGGATGGAGGTTTGTTGTAGAACTAGTTGTGCTGAAATTTCTGCCATTGTTCCTGCGGAAGCGCTTGTGTGTACAGCTTGTTGAGCCGTGCATGTGTAAACAAACACATACACCTATACAGACGCCGTGCTGCCTGTATAGGAGTAGGTGTGTGGGTGCCCCCGTGCGTAAATGTACGTGTACGCACACAGAGACGCAGTCAGGTTAGCAGAGTGCTGTGCGTGCATCAAGTAAAACTGTTCAAGGAGCGATGAAGGATAGGACTCAATGCTGTGCCTCCTTGCCTGGCCCCTGAGTTGGGCCATCGTGAACTTGGGCGCAGGGCGGTAGAGACAGTGTTAGCGTCCGTGCGTGGACTGAAACGTGTGGCACGGCGTCTGAAATGCGCTGAGGGTTGGGATTTCTCTTCCTTTTGGACTTGGTGTGTTGCCCAGGGTGATTTCCCCTAAAAAAGGGAAATGGTGAGGGGAGAGGGGCAGCTTCCGCAGAGAGCAGCGCAGGCTAACTTCACGTGGCGTCCCGCCCAGCCGTACTGTGGCTGCAGGCAGCTGCCTGGTGCTGCGGCCATTTGGAGAGAGCCCAGGGCAGGGAGGCGAGCGGCAGTTGCTCGCCTCGGTGTGCGTGGGGGCGAGGGACTCTCCTGTCTGTCTTGAGCTAGAGAGGCTTGTGGAGAGTGAGGTCGCCTTCTCCCGAACCGCTGCCTCTGCTCGTGTTGCTCGTTAGTTGCTGTGGGGTGAAGAAGAGGCGTTTCAAGCACACGAGCGTGCTCAGTGTTCAGACTCGACCCTGTGTGCAGCAGAGGCTTTGAGAGTGGGGTCGGTCCTGGGTTTTGTGAGGGCTCCGTCCGGCTTCAGTCCACGATCGTGGCGGGGAGGTTTCTGTGGCGAGTTTCTCTGCCCACGGTGGCGGGCGCGTGTTTCTCTGGACTGGGCAGCGTTGGCGCTGGTTCTGTGGCCTCCTGCTGCGCAGCCCCCGGCGTGCCGAGAGCGGGTTTCCCTTCTGTTGGGTTTTCTCTCTGAAGAGGCGTCCGTGGAGCTGAGGCGTCGTGCGCCTGTGGGTAAGACGTGGCATGGCCCGGGTGCATGCGGTTTCCATGGCGGAGCTGACAGGCGCCTGTGGCGTGGGGATGCGGGTTTGCGTGAGGGAGGAGCGGCCGTGAGCTCCCCAGCGTGACCGTGGGGCAGGAGGAGGGAGCACCGGGCGTCAGGGCGGGCGGCACCAAGGTCCCTGCCCCGCTGCCGGTGGCCGTCCGGGCCCTGCAGGCCGTGACGCGGGCCATTGCCTGGCAGCCACGCCCCGCTTCTGGCCACGTGGTGTGTGCTGAGTGGCGGCAGGGCCAGCCCGTGCACAGCGGCTCCTGTGCTCCTTCAGCTTGCCTTTATCGACGATGTCGTGCCCCCTGTGTTTCGTACCACCCTCTGCTCGGCTGGCAGGACCAGCCCCTTACAAGCGTCCCCAGAAGTATCGAGGTCTCCAAAGAAGAGCCATGAGCCGCTGAATCCTTGCTTGTTTGGGGAGGTTGAGTAGTAAAAGCTGCTCTTTTTAGCCTACGTATGTAAAAATGCCTTTTTTTGTTCTTTTGGGGTGGAAGGAGTATAGGTGAAGATGCAGGAGCCAGAACTTATTGCAAAAACACTGCGAGCTGTTCTTCATCCATTTAAAAATGGCGTACCTTTGTCAGAGCTTCAGGCTGAATACAAATCCCTGACCGGCGAGTGGATTCCCTTCCGTCACCTAGGACATGGCACACTGGAAGGCTACTTGGAGAGCGTCCCAGGAGTGGTCAGAATGGAAAGGAACAAAATGGGAGAGGTAAGAATCGGTTACAGTTCAGAAATGGCTTTTGTGTTTGTAAAGTGTGCACTGTTCGTAACTTTACCTCTGCCTGTGCCATGGATTTCTGAGAAAAGTACTGTAGCATGCGTGTGGTGCGCTAATGCTGGGAGAAGTGGAAGCTGTGGCATAGACCAAGTGCCCCTTATTTTCCTGCCTCTGCATGCAGACTGGGAGGTTGTGTTTGCAGAAGGTGGAAGGTTTTGCAGGGCATTTTCCTGGAAGCAGGGGTTCAGCTGGAAAGACAGTTTGTGTGACTGTAGAGCTCTGGTCCCTGTCTCAGCATTTCTAACTCTGGGGGGATATTGGTGGGTTGTCCTGGGACCTTAAAGAAGGTTATCTTGTGTGTGTGTGTGTCTTGATCATCTCTTCAGGGTGATGTTTAGCGTCACCTTTTTCCTACAGCGAAACTGTTGTGGGTGCTGTGGCTTATACGCCTGACAGTGCTTGCCTTAGGCTTAGCACTCTTGTTTGTCATGAGTTGCAGTGCCACAGGACTGTGGAGACTTCCCAAGGTGGGGAAGAGCTCATGCAGACGAGATGCCTTGATATAAGAGTTGCAACACCTCAGCTTAGCAAGTATGCAAGGGACAAGGAGTCAGCGCGGAGGTCAAGGAGAAGGTGTAGCAGAGCTCAGCAGAGAATATTAGTGTGGTGGGAGTGTTTTCTCTTATTGCTTGGCCTTGCTGCACTAGCCTGTGTCTCCTAGTGGCTGCCAGCTTCGAAGCAGCTTGCCAGGACCACAAGCCTCCTTGTCCAATAATGTGGTGTTCCTGATTTTCAGTTAAAAGGCATTCTCTTGACGGTTGGCTTAGCTGCATGACTTGTAGGTGATCTGTCTGAGTGGAGAGTTTGAAGCCTCTCCCTTGTTGGAGCCATGTCTGGGTTCCTGAAGTTTATGGAGAGGAGAAAGCTAGCAGATATTTGGCACAATATATGGCTGTCACAGCAGGTCTGGAGAGACAGCATTTAAGGCTGAACTTCCTTGTTGGTTTGGCTGGGTTGGGCTGGCATCTGGGAACTCAGAACTAGGTCTTTCTGGTTAGTTGTGAAGAGTGTGACAAAGGGTGTCCTGAGTTTTGTGCTGATGTCTGGAAATGTGGCTGCTTTTGAGCAAGATACTCCCTTGCTGCATTTTTACAACTGTCAGAATTTGCCCTTTTGCAGCAGGTATCCAAGTTTGGGGTTCTTTTCGCTTGCTCCAAGCCTGCATCATCTGCAGCTGCATCAGTAACATGAATGCAGGTACCTCTGGGAACATTTGTGATGCTTTTATGCATTTAATGCTTCCTCATGGTGGCTCTGGCAGATAGCCATCTGTTTCTAACTAGGGCCTTGCAGGGTGTAATCCGGTATCCTCCCATTCCCTTGAGAGCCTTGCTTATCCTCTTAATACAATGTGTGCTGAGAGCCTTGTGGACTCTCGGGTAGCACTAGAGGCAGTGCCATCTCTGTGACAGCTGTAACGAGAGACTGAAATGTGGCTTTAGGAGGTGGAAAAGGAGGAAGCTACTAAACAGGAGTCTTGAGGTAGTTAAGCAGGACTAGCTTTGGTTTAGGAATATGCTCTGCATGACTGAAGCAACTGAGAGGAAGCACCCTGAGAACACCTGGGAGGCAGGAGAGACACAAAGACTGAGCCCACGTTGCTGTTTCGCAGCCCTCCTATTGCCTCTGTCCAGAGTGTTCCCTGGACAGACATTGAGCAGAGGGTGGCAAGTGTGGTTATGCACTGGCGTGGGCGGGTAACTAACTGGCACCGCTTCCGCATGCTTTCCTGATAAAGGACCTGGGCAGTACTTCAGTATAATGCTTTGCTCTTCGTTCACATCTCTCCAGAATATTTGAGCTCCATTATAAGCTGAGACCATAGCTCAGAGCCCACATAAGCGTGCTGCAAGAGCATGCAGTCAACCAGTCTCTCTTCCTGGCTCTGCAAGTACTTTGACCTCCAAAAAGGCTGCCAAGACCCTTGCCTCTTCCTTTAATCCCTTTAGGAATAGTGGGGCAGGAAAGCAAGACGCACTCGCACACGCAGAGATCTGCTAGCAGCTGATGATCCTGACTGCAGGCCAAGTAGTCCTAAAAGGACTTTGCTTACTGCTAGGGCAGCTGTCCAAGACATACCACAAGAAATGCATTCAACAAGCAATCCTATAAAGTGGGTAGTAAATAACACAAATTGATCTCAGAGTGCTACATGTTACATGCTCCTTAAATCAAAGGATTTGTGTGAGATGAATATTGCCTGCATAACTGGTGCTGAATGGACTGGTTGTGTTGAAAAGGCAATCATATAATTTTTCCCCTGTTCCTCTTACTACTGATCACTAATTTAGCCTTCTTGGGTATAGGAAGGAAGAATGCTGACAGTTATTCTTTCACGCGATAGGTACGTTCTCCAGTTTCCACACAGGATGAGGATTAAATTCAGTATACAGAAGACACTGCAAGGGGACTCAAATTGAAATGCTGTGCACCTGCAAGGGTAGTTCTGTCATTTCAAGGCACCCTGCTTCGCTTCACTTCAGGCACAAGGAGCGCAGGGTTACACCTTCCTCTAAGGAAACTTTGACTTCTGCTTGAATAACTGGGCCCCTCCAAAAAGAGGAATTTGAAGACTGCTTTGCTCTGCTGCAAGTGAATTCATCCACCCCATCTCTTTTTACATCTAAATTCATTCTAACCCAAACCATCATTTATGCTATACTTAAAGTCACTGTGATGTGAACACAAGGGAAGAAAATGTTGCAAATAACTTACGACTTAAGTGACAGGAAAAACCTGAAATGTACCAAAGGTGTGAAAACGTGCATTTATGAAACCATGATAAACCGTATGAAAATAAAATCTTTTATGTTGAGACCTTGAGAACAGAGCAGGGCTGAAGGTGGTCCATCCCGCGTGCATCCACACAGAGAAAGGGCTGTTAGCCAGGAGTATGAGGAAAGCTGTTGTACCCTTCTCTGGAAATGGGCATGTCTCTGAAGTGCCTGTACACGACTGCCCACAGCATGGGTGTCGTGGTTTAACCCCAGCTGGCAACTAAGCCCCACGCAGCCGCTTGCTCACTCCCCGCAATGGGATGGGGGAGAGAATCAGAAGGGTAAATGTGAGAAAACTCATGGGTTGAGATAAAGACAGTTTAACAGGTAAAGCAAAAGTAATGCACATAAGCAAAGCGAAACAAGGAATTCATTCACTACCATCAGCAGGCAGGCCACCGATGGTAGTGTAGCTGTCTCCGGGAAAGCAGGGCTCCATCATGCATAATGGTGACTTGCGAAGACAAACACCATCACTCTGAACGTCCCCTCCTTCCTTCTTCTTCCCCCAGCTTTATATGCTGAGCATGACGTCATATGGTGTGGAATATCCCTTTGGACAGTTGGGGTCAGCTGTCCCAGCCGTGTCCCCTCCCAACTCCTTGTGCACCCTCAGCCCACTCGCTGGTGAGGGGGTGTGAGGAGCAGAAAAGGCCTTGACTCTGTGTAAGCACTGCTCAGCAGTAACTAAAACATCCCTGTATTACCCACACTGTTTCCAGCACAAATCCAAAACATAGCCCCATACTAGCTACGGTGAAGAAAATTAACTCTATCCCATCCAAAGCCAGCACAATGGGGCACAACCATGACAAACTGGAGGTCTGCATGCCGTTCAGGGCTGCGATCTCATTGGGGTCATGGAGACCTGTTGCGACAGCTCATACAACTGGCGTGCTGCTGTGGATGGACACAGACTGTTGAGGAATGACAGGCTGGAATGGTGAGGAGGGGGAGTTTCTGTGAGCCCCTCCAGCGTGAGAGCAGTGGGGACGCTCAGAGCTCTGCCTTGGGATGAATGATGAGACAGCAAGAGCTTATGGCTGATAGGTAGAGGACAGACCAGTGTATGGGTGACATTATGGTGGCTGTCTGTTACAAACACCCTGGTTGGGAAGAAGTAGTAGATGAAGCAGGTGATGCCTTCTTCCAAAAACTACAAGAAGCCTCACATTTGCCAGCCCCGGCCCTCACGGAGGGCTTGAGCCACTGCCATACCTGCTGGAGAGACAAGACAGCCAAGCACAAGCAATCCCGGGCATTTCTGGGGTGTGCTGATGACAACTTGCTGACGCAAATGATGAGCTGATGAGAGGAGATGCTTTGCTCGACTTGATTCTTACGAACAAGGAAGAACTGATTGGGGATGTAAAGGCTGGGGACAGCCCTGGCTGCAGTGACCATGAGATGGTGGTGTTTGGGACCCTGAAAGGAAGGGAATAAAGCAAAGTAATAGTCTCAACAAGCCTTCAGGAGAGCAGACTTTGGCCTGCTCAGGAATCTGCTTGGAAGATTCCCATGGGATAGAGTCCTGCAGAGAAGAGTGGTTCAGGAGAGGCAGTGGATTTTCAAGGATTGCCTCCCCCAGATTCAGGAATGGTGTATCCCAACAAGCAGGGGAAAAAAGCAAAGGTGGCAGGAGCACTGCATGGATGAACAAGGAGCTCCTGACAAAACTCAACCATGAAGAGGAAGCGTGCATGAGGTGGGAGCAGGAAGAAGCAACCTGGGAAGAATATAGAGATGCTGCCAAAACACGCATGCACGGGCTTAGAGAAAGACTGCATTTATTACTGGTGAGTTCAACAACCTGAAACCAAGACAGCCATCACCTTCAACTTGAAGCATCACCTTCAGAATAGCTCCCAAAACACTGCCATTTCTGAGAGCATCCTTCCAAAGAAAGTCCTTAAAGAACCTGGTTAACTGTACAGACAACAGGAGAACATACAGGAACAACAGAAAAACTAGAAGAAACAAGGTACAGAAAAGGAAGAACTAAAACCTTTTGCTGTGTTTCATTTCACTAAAGCCTTATCAAATCCATGCTCAAACCAGGTTATTGCACAGACATCTTGGAATGGGTGAAGAGTTAAGGATTTCAGGTTCATCTTTCAGAAAGATGAGTTAAGACTCAGTCAGGTACAGACCACAGTATGGCAAAGTTCCTCTCTTCTTTAAGTGACTATTTTAAGAGCAAGGTTGCAGGAGGCACACATGGATGAACACGGAGCTCCTGACTTAACTCTAGCATTAAAAGCATGTGCACAAGAGGCAGGAGCAGAACTGGGGGAGGTGGAAGGAATATAGAGACACTGTCTAAAGAAGCAGGGATGGGCTCAGGAAAACTAAAGCCCATGTGGACCTGAGTCCAGCAAGGGACATGAAGGGCAACAAGAAAGGTTTCTACAGGTACATCATGAGCAAAAGGATGACTAGGGAAAACGTGGTCCTGTTGAGGAATGGCAATGGGGACCTGGTCTTAAAGGACATGGAGAAGGCCGAGGCACTGATTGCCACCTTTGCCTTGGTCTTTACTGGTAAGACCAGCCATCAGCTCCTGAGACCAGTGGGAAAGTGCAGGGCAAGGAAGACTTACCCTCAGTGGGGGAGGATTAGGCTAGGGAACGCTTAAACCAACTGGACGTGCACAAGTCCCTGGGTCTGTTGCAATGCACCCAGGGGTGCTGAGGGAGCTGGCTGATGTTGTTGCAAGACCACTCTCAGTTATCTCTGAAGGGTCACGGTGGTTTGTGGGAGGTTCCTGAGGATGGGAAGAAAGGAAGTATCGCCCGTACCTTCAGGAAGGGTGGGAAGGAGGATCTGAGGAACCACAGGCTGATCAGCCTGACCTTGATCACTGGGAAGGTGACTGAGCAACTAGTCCTGGAAAGCTGTTCCAGACATGGGAAAGACAAGAAGGCAAGTAGGAGCAAGTATGGACTTCGAAGTGAGAATCGTACCTGCCCAAAGCAATACCCTTCCAAAATGAGGTGGCTGGCTGGGTGGATGAGGGGAGAGCATTGGATGTATCTTATCCGAATTTTAGTGAGGCTTTTGACAGTCTCTCCCACAACAGTGGCACAAAACCCTGCAGGAGGCTAGTCACCAGTGGCATGCCCCAGGAGGGGTCGATGCTGGGGAAATGCTGTCTAACACGTTCATGAATAACCTGGGTGATGGGATAGAGATGATCCTCAGCAAGTGTGTAGATGACAGGAGGGACTGCTAGAGCAGATGGGTGTGCTGCCATTCAGGGGGACCTCAACAAGCTGGAGCAATGGAACAACAGGAACCCTTTGCAGGGAAATGCCAAGTCCTGCACCTGGGGAAGAATATCCTGAGCAATTAGGTCTAGCTGATGCTGCTCTGAGCAGAGATGCTGTATGAGATTGTCTGTAGAGATGTCTTCCAGCCTCAATTCTTCTGTGATTCCTTGTGTTTAACCACTGCAGGGGGAGGCTGCTGCTATGCTTTTTGCATAGGTGTGGACTGCACAGCGGGTACGCTGTCTGATTTCTAAGCAGGAGCTCCTCGGATGGGAGGGCTGTCCCTCAGAAGGAGAGGACCTCCCTCCAATGGCTGTATGTTGAGGCGCCCGGTTGCAGACGCTGGGTGTGCAGTGGAGGAGGAAGAGGAGGGGAAGGATGAGCTGCAGTGCGCTGCTGGAGGCCAAGAGCGTTGCCTTGTTCCTAGCGTTGTCATCCCTTGCCCATACTTCCCTGGGCTGTTTGGGTCAGCCTGAGGGACTGGGGAGGGCCCTCGAGCAAGCTGTTGCTGCTTAGCAATCGCTTCCTTTTCTGTCTCGGCACTCGTTTTTTCTGCTTTGGTTGCCCTGCCTCGCTTGTGAGACAAGTTCCTTTCTGGAGCTGCTGTTTGCTAAATTTCAGAGGTGCGGCCAAGTCTGAGTTTGTCCTGCCCCGCTCCTGTGTAAAACTGTCAACCCCTGTGCTTGTTGGGGGCCGTGGTTATGAGGGTAGTGGTGCTGGGCATGAGGGCCCCTTTTGCAGCCTGTACCACCACCACCGAGCATGGCTGAGGCCCGTGGAGAGAGCCACCGAGACCACACACTCCCGTTTTTCTCTCAGGGGTTTTTGGGTGGCTGCCTGTGTCCTTGTGGAGCCATGGAAAAGTACTCATCCAGCTGCCTTTGCAGGCTGTTAGCAGTTGAATGGCCCAAAAGTTTGGGCTTGCATCTACTCTGTGAGGCAAAGTGCATGCTAGGCCTGTGGTTTGGGGGCTTACTGGAGCAGGGTTCCTGCATCCGTTCAAGGGTTGGCCTGGGTCAGCATTGCTGAGACACAGCAAGGGGAGGTGGAGGCAAGAGGCTGTTAAGGAGGCCAGGGAGGTGGCCATGGGCTTGCCCAAGGCTGAGCTGTTGTTGGGGGCCAACCGGTGCCTGCAGGGCGACCTGTGCAGCCAGGATGGCCATGCTGTTTCTATGGTAAGTGGGCCAAAGGCAGCCCGGCCCCGAAGGGTCAGAGTGATGCCAGAGCCCCTGGGAGCCTTGGCAGGGGGAGTGAGGGCAGGGTGGAACCTGTGGCTTCCCAGTGTGGTAAAGCAAGATGGTGGGGCTGTAGGATGGGAGGGAGAAACCATGCTGTTTCTCGGTGGGGCCCAGCCTAATGTAGGAAGGTGATGGAGAGGCTCTGGCTGTCTGCTCTGCTGATTTCTGAGGTGCGGTGCAAAAGGAGAGGGAGGTCTCCAAGGTCTGTGTCTGCTGCTGAAGCCTTTGCTGAACTGCCTGCAGGGCCGCCTGATGCAGGAGCTACAGGCATGGAAATGGTTGCAAGTCCTTCTGCGGGCTGTGGATGAGCTCGGGCCTCACTGACTGTTTTCCCCCCTGTCCCCTTCCTCCTCTGATAAGGTCATTTGCCACGCTGTTGCCTGCAGCGAGACTGCGCCAATTGCTCAACTGGTGGCCCGGCAGAGGAGTTCCAAGAGGAAAATGGGTCGGCAAGTGAACTGCCAGATGAGGCTGAAGAACACATCTCCAGTCACGTTAGCAGGTAAGCCCCAGGCAGCTGTGGAGGGCCTGCCTTTGTGAAAGAGCTGTGTGGCTGCTGGAGCAAAAGTCTTGGCCATGAGGGTATGTCACTAATGGCCGTGAGTTGCATGGTCCCGGCGAAGTGTTCCTGGGAGCGGGGAGTGTTGTTGACAAGGGTGATTGTTCTTGCAAGCCATGGTCAGCGAGGAAGCCCTTCTGGAGCGTGTACCTGAGGTGTGAATGATCTTCAAAAAAGTTCTTAGAGGATGCTTGGCTTTACTTCACCTGCCTGTGCTTCTGTGAGAAACATGGTTGAGATGCGGGCAAGAAATGTGGCAATGAGCCTGGTCGTTATTTGAGGCTGTGCTGAGCCCATTGTGCAATGGCAGGGACGAGCCGTGCCATCGCAGTGAGAAGGACCCTTGCAGCATCCTCTGTGGCTCTTTCAGTAGCTCCTGTTGCGGTGGCAAGTGCCCTGGTGCCATGACATTGCTGATTCCCAAGGGCTGCTCGTTCTACCCCTGTGCCTTTTGCATAAGCTGCTGCAGCAGGGTTTTCCCAGAGCTTGTGGGTCAGCTTTCCTTCACTGCTGTGCTGTTGTTGTGTCGCTGTCAGTGGGGCAGGCGGCCCTGGCCCAGGCCCAGGCCAAGCCCACGTGCTTGCGAGTTGGCAGCTTGGAGCAACAGTGGGTCTCGCAGTTTGTATGTATTCCCCTGTTCTTGCCTGTAGCAAAGGGTTTGCGTCTTCTTGCTCTCCTGCGCCCGCACCAACAGTCTGCCCTCTAGCTGGGAAGCTGAACTGGTGACTCATGGCGCAGTTAAAGGACAATGATTGTAAACCCTCGTTGGTTCACTGTCTTGCACGGTGATACCCCTCGGAAGCGTTTGAGCCCGCCAAAACTGGTGCGGTACGGCCAGCAAGTAAACAGCAAAGTGGCCAAGAGGTTGTTTATCACAGCGTGGCCTGGAGGCCAGTGTGGCGTGTTCCTCTGCAGGTGTTATTCGGTAACCTCCGCTACGTGGCGGGAGTTTGGGAGGAGGGTGCTTGCAAGCCAGGGTAGAGAAGCAGCAGCCCTTGGGGCGGCGGCGCGGGAGGTGGCCGGGGAGGTGGAGTTAGGCTGCATGTGCTGCAGCTCTGGGAGCTGCTGCTGCCCTTGGGTGGTAAAGGGCAGCCTGACCATGGGTTCCACCTGAGACGTGACCTGTTGTGGCACCTCAGAGGTGCACGGCTTTTCCGAGAGCGTGAGGAGAGATGGGTCTTCTGTCTCCATTCCTGCTGCAGGGCGGCGGTGGAGATTGTGGTTTGCGAGCCCTCGGGTGCGAGCCGCGATGGTGTAGGAAAGAGACCCACGAGTGTGGCTGAGAGCATGCTTGTTTGGAAAAGCAGGGACTCCCTGGAGGGAGTTACGTGCTGTGCTTGCAGTGTGTTTGGGTTGGGTGGAGGAGAGCGCTACTCACGGCTATGTCTGCAAACTCTTTAGGAAAGCCCAAAGGAACTTTGCGTCAGCCCAGGTCTCTGAGCACGCCAGAAGAAGGCAGCAAGAGGCCTGTTCCTCGCCCGCCACGAGGCAGAGGAGTGGCATGTGGAGTGGTGAAGTCCACTGTGGAGAGTGCCCGGTCTGCCTTGCCTCCAGCCGCTGGGAGTGGACTGTCTAAAGAAATGCCCATGCAGAGGCATGTCACTGTGGTGAACAGGTCAGTGTGAGCACGTGTGTGTGTGCGTGAGCGAGGTGAAATGAAGTGTGGCGGACCCTCGGATGCTGCCATGCCAGCAGTGCGTTTTGGGAGGTGGGAGCCCAGGCTCCCGCCCTTGCCGAAGGTGAAGCTGACTGTGGGTCAGTACCCCGGAGGGGGGCAGGTGATCCTTTGCCTTTTTGGATGCTGCGGCACCTACCCTGTGCTCTTGTTCTGGTCCCCTGTCTTCTGGAGGGAAATCTGGCTAAAGGTGTGACACCAAGGGCGTGTGGGGATGTCGCTGTTCCCCAGGCCCAGGAGGGAGCTGTTGTGGCCAGCACGGTAGAAAGCAGGAAGAGGTTTGTGTGTAGGTGACAGGCGAAGCTGCGTGTTCAGGGTCATGGTTGTCTGCAGGCGGCTGCTCTTTTCCTCTTGCCTGACTTGTCCATTGCGGCATTAGTGTTTGTGGCCTTTCTCGGCGTGCTCGGACCCAGCAGCTGCCCGGCCGTGTTTGGGTGAAGTGAGATGAGGGCTGGAGCTGCAGTTTTGCTGGGTTAGCGGTACACGCTGGTTTTGAGCCCGCTTTGAGCCTGTCTAATCCAGGTGGCTTAGCCAAGTGCTGCCCCATCGTTTCTCTTTCTGTGTTGTTTTCGGCCGCCCTGGGCCATCAGCTGACGGTGGCGAGAAGGTGTTTGCTGTTCCCTCATTGTGGCTGCGCTAAGTTGGCTGGAGCGGTGATTGTGGTGGTAATCCTCTGCGGGTCACCGGGATGGTTTAGAAGTCAGCCTTCATTGAATGGAAACGGCAGCGGTGTGCTGCTTCCACAGCGGTGTAGCTGTGAAGTGGCACGGAGCAGAGTGACAGCTTAATCCTGCCGTGGTGCCTGCTCTTTCTGGAAGACCCACAGAAAGCAGGCGCGTCCTGCCCCAGTCGCCAGCGTGAGCCGCGTGTGTGTCAGGGGTGTGGGTGCCAGAGAGGGAGATGAGGGTGTGCTCAGAACGCTTGCGAGAGCAGCAGCCGCTTCAGCTTTTGTGCCTGAGAGCGTAGCGTTGTACTGACGGCTGACAGCACTGCCTTGTAACCCTCCTGCTGCTCCGCAAAGGGCCCTTCGCTGTGGCGGTGCTCTGCCGGTCGTGGTTTTTGGGAAGTTCCCTGGCGTGCTGGTGCTGGTGGAGTGGGCAGGTGACTCGGGGAGGGGGAGGCAGCGGCAGCTGGCAGCGGCGGTGTGAGGAGCGGAGGGTTTGGAGGCAGAGGCCAGGGAAGAGAGATGTGCTGCATGCCGCTGGTGAGGGGAGTGAGGCCGGGCCCCAGCAGGAGTGGGGAGAGTTCAAGATGGGCCTCTCTGCACCACAGCTCCTCACGACATGAGTGTGGCCTGAGCTGAGCCCTGTTGTTCTGCTCCTGAGCGAGGAGCTGGGTGGAGCGGCAGAGGAGAAACGTGTCACCGGCTCTGTGCTCGGTTTTGTCGAGGAGGCTGCTGTGCAAAGGAGAGAAGGGCCAAGCCATCCAGCTGTGACAGAGATGTGAGAGCATTTGTGCATAGGCCTTCCTTTTTCTGTGTGTGTAGATAAGTTGGATTTTTTGAAGTGGTGCTTCTCTAAAAGGCAGAGATCCTTTGTTCTGGGACAGTCAGAGCAGAAAGAGCACTTACTGTTCTCTCCAGTTTAGTTGCTGGAAGGCCAGAAGGTGTTTTGTACTACTTGAAGCTTTGTGATGCTTGAAGTGAAATTAAGTAAATGTCAGCCCTATTCTGGCTCTTCTAATGGAGTGTGCTCCATTTTGTGTTGTCATCTTTGTTTCTCTCTGGCAGGTTCCTCTTAGCTCCTTTAAGGTAACTGTGTTCTCCTGCTTTTGTTTCTGGTGTCCCTGCTGTACTCGGGAAGAGAAGCTACAAGTGAAGTGTGCTTTGGCCTAGGTAGTTCTGGAGGAGAAGACATCTCTTCCTGTTTAAAAGGGTCCAAATGCTCTTCTGTAAGCTTGGGGACATTAGAGAGGGAGGGTTCATGGAGAAGAGGATCATATTCTGTTTTAATGCAAGGTTGGGTAATGGCTCACGTGACTGGATTAGTTTGTTTCAACTTGGCCAGTTTGAAGCAGGACTGGCAAGATCCATGTCCAATGTCCTTGCTGCTGGGGATGTTTTGTGTCCCCAGAGCTGCTGTAGTTGCTTGTGCTTTGGGAATTGTGGGAGGGAAAGATGAGCCAGGACGTCCTGACCTCTAAACAGTGTGCGAATGAGCGGAGGTGTGAGCAGCATCCCCAGAAATCCTGGCCTCACACCAGCCTCGTAGGTAGCCCGCACAGACTCGGGAGCGCTGTTACAGCAGCGGTGCCAGCACTTGCCTGTGAGAGTGGCTGAGCATTCATAACACAGGTTGGCTGAGAGATGCGAGGAAGGTGACGGAGCTTGTCTCTGCCCCATTTCCCAATCTGGTGTGAGGTGCTGTCCGGGTGCAGTTTCTCTGGGTTTGTATTCTGACACCCACCCACCCAACCCCTCCACTTAACAAAGTTGTAGCAAAGCACATCCGTGCTCTCAGGGTTGCACTTAAGGGTCTTTGGTTTCTCCTTCTCTGTTGAGCATCTGTCCTGCTATGGCAGATCTGTGTTACTTGCCTTGGCAGGGTGTCCTCCCAGTGACCAGCTTTGTCTGGGTGCTGGCTGGTCTTGGTGCTGCACCCAGCATCATGTAGTGAAGCCCCACAGTGAGGTTGCAAGTGGCTGTTCCCCTGTGGTTGCCAAAGTCCTACCTCTCTAGTTCTCTGTGGTGTTTTGCTGATAGATTTTCATGTCCACAGCTTCTGGGGCTTGCCACTGTGTAGTCTTGGGTGGAAAGGGAACAGGCTGTTTTTCCTCCCCATTCTGTCGCACCCAGCTGACAAGGGGGAGATGCTGAAGGTAGCTGCAGTTGTGCCAGGTCATTTCCTGCTGCCCTCCCAGGCCTTCTTGCAGGCACTCTTGCAGGGTCTGAGAGGCTGTCTTTATCACAGCAATCACTCAGTAAGTTCATGTCATGAGATTGTTGCTGTGGACCTGCAAACCCACAGAAGGTGGGAGAGACCTTGCTTGTAAGACTAACTGCAGAGTCCAGAGACTCACCTGTGCCATTGCCTTCCAGTTAGAACTGGTTGAGATGCTTGGTGACCCCCTTGCTTGGACCAACAGGCAACATTTGTTGCTGGCTCCCACCTGGCCCTGCTGCTGAGATAGCACTGTCCGAGGGTCAAAGAGAAGCGTATTGGCCTTGCCGCTGTCTGCCTGTGTTCCATCCTGTCTTTGGTGACATAAGACCACCATGGACTGTGTGAGCAAGCAGCGCATCACAGGATTCTTGTCTGATTGCAGGGCTTGGAACTGATGATAACTGGGCTCAGAGCTGATGTTAGCATCACTTTGTTCCCTGGGAAGCTGTTGAACCACAGCAGGAAGCACAGGAAGGTATCACGTGAAGTCTCTTAACGCTGAGAGGATCCCAAATCCAATTTGCTTTCACATGCAACATAAGGGAATCATCAGTTCTGTACTCCAGATTCCTTTACAAGGTGTTCCAGATGGCATGGCTCAAGAGGGGAACATCTGCCCTTTTCCTTGCTGAAACCTTGCTGCAGTTCCTGCTGGCTTACCCTGCACTCCTGTAATCCGTGTCACCTGATGTGTGGCTTAAGGTGATAGAAGTGGTGTGTGGCACTGTGAGGACTAGAACACAGCTATGGATTCCTACTGGGAGGCAGCAGTAGCAGGACAGCCTACATTACCTGTGTGGCTAGTTCATGGGATTGTTTTGCTTGCTGCCTAGCAATGGTGGTAGTCTCTTTTGAGTCTGCTTCCCTTAAGGGGACTTTTTTCCTTGGGTATCTGTCCAGCTTGGAGTTGCTTATGCTGGTAAATATATGTATAGAGAGGTGGGATCCTGAGTTTCTTGTAGGGTCTGCATGGCCAGTCACAGCACACCTTCTAAGAAGAGACTGTGCTGCTGCTTTGTGTGGGGATCTGGGCTGTGCCCAGAACGTAGAGGGTTTTCCTGTGATGCAGGTGGAGTGGTAGAAGAGTCTCTTCAGACACCCAACAAATGCAAGGTGTGAATATGTGTTTGGGTTTCGTGTGGGTGACTTTGCCTTTGTACTTTTTGAGTCTTGTCCCACTTGTGTTTCAGAAATGTGTTTGTGGTTGATCTGCTGCTCAGCACTTCTGGGCATGCTTCTCCTGCTTTGGAAAATGCTGTGCTGGGCAGTGGCTGTCCTCATTGCTAATGCTGTGGGACATGACCCAGAACAGAAATATTATTTTTGGTACAAGTGACACCCCATAGCTGATGGAGGAGCAATAGTTTCATCTTACGGGGAGAGCAGAAAAGAGGGAGACAAGTTCATGTTAAATCTTGTAAGATACTGCTTAGAAGTGAATGTGGGAGGCCTCTTTCTAATTTGTGGATCTGCTTTGATTAAAGGTCAGTGTGAAGGCACATAGGGCTACCTTAATACTGTGCTAGTCTTGACCTCCTGTTGCTACTAGCCTCAGCATCATACTTGACCCCTCTCCTACCTTCTGAGAGCCCAGGCAAAGCTGGGAAAATCACCCTTGGTGTTTCTGCAGCTGCTGAAGTTTGTGGTTTCCTCCAGAGTTGCCTCAAACTCCAGAGGTGGCTAGTCTCCTTACTGGCCCCTTGGGCAGAGACTGCCTGTGGAGCCTGCTTGGTGCATGTGTGGTGGCTGCTGTGGTCTGGAGGTGCCTGGTGTTCACAGCAAGCTGCCATAGTTCTATGGAGAGCTGTTTTGGTGCATTTGCCATGCTGACTTCTCCACTGCAGTTCTTCCTTGGGTATGTGTCTTTGGGGGAGGTGCTTGGTCATGGTCCTTGAACTCTTTTTCTCCAACTCCTGTTCCCTTTTGCTTACAGTGTATGCAATTATTCCACAGCTGATTGTTTCCAAAACAGTCTTAGTGAGCTACGCAGTGCTGTGACCTCTTCATTGTCAAGAGCTCATTGTGCTGCTTGCGCTCCCAGTATAAGCTGCTGCTCTCTGAGGGACCTTGGAAGAACACCTGCAGGCATGGCATTTGTGTCCTTTCTGTGGGAGAGCACTTCAGAGGGGAATCTGTTTAACAGTGTAGCAACAGCGTCCACAAAAAGACCCTGAGTTCCTGTGTAGTTTTAGGAGTTCCCCTGACTTCTGAAGCCAGATACTTTCAGGAGACTCTGACATGGCCACCAAGAAAGTGAGCATAATCATGTTCAACAGCAAGACTGAGTCGCCATCCAGACAAAAGACCAAATGGGGAGGCTGAACGTATCAAATATAAGACCATCAACTGTGTTATTAAACCTAGGTGCTTTCCTTTTACTAATGTCTTTTAAATGCACATATTGTTTCTCACAATAATTGGGATAATAAGAAAACCTAGAAACCACCTGTTGATCTGTCTTGTTACTACTGATCAGGTTGCCTTCCAAGCCAGGACATTGTGAGTACTGATCTTGTGCAGGGGGGCTGCTAGGAGTATGTGAAATATGTTTTATTTTATGTATAGGTATTGTAAGCAAATGAAATGCTATTCAGAGCCAGGAGAATGATCTCAAGCAATTTCTTTTCAATTTTAGGTCTGAGAAGAGACTAACTGTCCCACCACGGTTTCAAAAGGAGTTGCAAGTTCACCTGTCCAGAAGCTCTTCCATAGATTCAAATGGTATGTTTGCCCATTAAGAAAATTTTTGTTGACTGTTCACATTAGATTGGGTACCATCTTAAGAAAATCCATCATAGTAGTTGTTTTGAATGAAGGTAGGTTTGGGTGAGAAGCCAAGTTCTGTGAGTGAACCTTCTCACTCTGATTTCATGGTGCTAGGGAAATGTGCGTGTTTGCTTGTCTGCCTCACTGTCTTCCAGGAAAATCCATATGTAGTAAATGTCAAAGCCAATCACAAAGCTAGTGTGAGTAGCTTGGAAATAGGAGGAGTATGCTTAACTTCACTGCCAGGGTGGGGATCTGATATGAGAGAGTGAAATCCTGGCTTTCAGGAGTAAGCAGCGCACTAACCTAGCTGTCCAGAAAATACCCTTCTGTGTGCCTGGCTCCCAGCAGTTGTGCAGTTGATGGGCTTGTCAAATGATTGTTGCTTTCTTTTGAGACTGTCAGGCTGATTTGTGAAGCTTCAGATCTGGTAGCAAATACACGCCTCCAAAGGGAGGAAGGGAATAGAGGTGAGAAAGCAGGCAAGCTACTGATGTGAACCTCCAGCTGGGATATTGACTGCCTTGCTCCTACACACGATGTATGAAACTGCCCAAAGTAGCTGGACAGTTGCTGTCTCTTTCCCTGCTCCGCGGGAGGGCTTCCTTGGATGCAGTAGCACAGAAAGGCTGAGTGCTGGGTTCAGACTTTTCCTCAGGACATACCTTAGAATGAAAGGCAAATGATTGGTCTCACATCTGTCTGAATTTAGAAGAATGTCCTTGGGTGTTTTGCTGTATCTTTGTTGTTGTGTTTGTACTCACAAAGAAATTCTCTTGTGTCCCTGTTGGGACACTGCCTCAGTGCAGCCTCTCGGCAACAGTGTGGCTGAGGGTTCTGTAACCTCTTCCAGGATCCCTTCAGAAACGTGTTATGAAAATAACTACAGTGACTGAAAATTCAGCTTCAGGTCAGTTACTAAATGTCTGAGGTTTCCATGGCTCTTTCCAATAGAAAGTGACTGAAACAGCCATGTTGGGCAGGAGAGCCACATTTTAGAGTTGGTGTTATGCTGGCAGCTCCCATGCTTAATGTTTAAGTAGGTAGGTAATCATCTGTCTTGCTCCCTGCTAAGGCTATGTTTAGTTCGAGGCTGTATTTTTGTTTAACAGATAACTTGAATACATCCGTTGCAGAGACGCATACTGGTGCCTCTGGCCCTTCCGCTGCACATGTCAATGAAGTTCAAAGTCGCATTAAGGAGATTCTGAGCAAGTGCAGCAGTGGTGTCTGGGTGTCAAAGATGCCACAGATCTACCGGGAAATGTACTGGGAGGAGCTTAGCACAACAGTGCTTCGTCAGCTTGAGAACTGGCCTCACGTGTGCACAGTAAGTATTGAATGTCATTTTCGTGGAAGATGCCAGTACCCTACATATTTCTGAGTGTTCATTTGCCAAATGTTATTTTATGTGGTCCTGCATTTCCTTTCACGATCTGTAGCAGTGAAATAAAAAAAAAAGAACAAAAAAGAACATCTCCTCCCCAAATTGTAACAATGCCTTTGAAACAACACCCAAAAAATCACTGTTCGCTGGACTAGCACTTTTTTGGCGAAGAAAGGTCAGCCTCTGTGACCTCCTGGAGCAAGTGCTCTGAGTTGCCACCTCTAACTGACTCCAACACTGACAACCCAAACAGAAGCTGATGACACTTGTTCTCCATGCCATGGTTTGTTTTGTTTTTTCCCCCCACCCATTGTATTTTACGCTTTTGCTTGTTGGTGGGTTTATCTCCTCTTAAATCTGTAGGCTACCAGCAAATCCTGTGTGAACAGTCTTAGGTCTGTAGTTGTTTTCTTTCTATAGACTTTTCCACAGGTCTTTCTCACATCTTAAGGTTACAGAATTTTGCTGCTGTAAGTTAGGCTTATGATACAGTAATAGATGAAAGTGAAGTGTGATAATACTGGGGGGAGAGATTACAGCTCAACCCCTTCCTGCCCCACCCCACCACCCCGATACCTGTTAACCTCTTGATCACCAGGGACATCTTTATCCTTCATAGTAGGAGCTGGTATCAGGCTGAGCCTCCACTTCAAGATCTGCCATGTGAGTTGCCATCACCAGTGGGTTAAGGGGCTTCAGTTGTGGTGCTTTTATCTCTTCTTCTGCACACATGGTTCATTTAGGGTATAACGCAGCTTTGCATCAAGGCTTTGTTTAACTTTACTTTAACAGGCCAGTCATATCAATGACCACTTTCAACTTCATCAGCATCTGTCAAAGTGTCGCACCAGAAGGAATACACCATTTGCATGTGTGTATGGTATTCTAACAAATATATAAAATGTATTTGTGACATCTTATTGCAGACATCAGTAACATATTCACAGCAGCAATTTGTTTCGATGGTTGATGATTGGTTCCTGTGTTATCCATAGAGCAAGCTGTTATGTTCTGAGTTACTTAATTTATGAAGCAAATTTTAGTCTTTTTCTGAGCTAATGTTCCAGACAAAATGTTACTGTTTATCCAGGATCTTCGGTCTGTGTTCATTGTCCATTTGCTTGTTATCCATTGGGTCTATATCTTCTTCCTAGCAAGCAAATAAGGTCATTTTAGTGTAAATAAGCAGTCATTAAATCTGTGGAAACATTGTAATACAGCAGGCACAGTACGACAGCAATCAGAACTATCAGGTTGTCTTGGCAGAGTCAGTCTTATTTCAGAGAACTGTTAATGAGCCTGTAAAGCCTGTCTCAGTTTAGTGACGTATGTAAACCATAGTCATGGCTTGGCATGGAGGAGTTTGAACTGGGACCCAGGCCTTCTCATATGAAGGCTACCATATATCTCTTAAATATAATCAGTGTTTATTCGTGGTTCAAACAAGTCGTCTGCAGGTGTACAGCTCTGTAGATCCTTTGAAATGCCAGAGGGCAAACTACTCTTTAGTATCAGTAAAGATGCTTCCATGACTAATTTCTGACTTATTTCTGCCTTGTTGGGTACTTACACCAGGAGTGTCTGCCGGCCTTGGAAGAACAAAAAAAATGCCTGGTGTTTCTCTCAGTACCTTCTTAAAGAGACGGCACATACTCTTATTGGATGCATACTGATCAGTAGTAGCTTAGTTACAAACCAGCAGGCAATAAACCTCGTAATACACTTTCAGCATCTCCAAGTTCCTCGTTTCAGGGCTATGCTGTGGACAGTGTCACTTCTGAATAACGCACTTCTGAATAACTAATCCTTAAACTCTTCTTTGAAAGGAAGTAATTTCATTTTTGACTTCTGGGAAATGATCATTTCTGTGTTTAGGTTACAAGCACCAGTAATGGAAACTTTTCCTATCTAGTGAGCTGAAGTTTCCAAAAATCACTATAAATTGTAGGTTGACGATCTTGTTTTCAGTCTTCACCTTTCAGGCAAGAGGACCTACTACAAAGAATTGAGGCTGACCTTGTTCTCCATCAGTCTCTTACCTCCCTTCTTTTAGGTTAGCTTGCTTAAGCATCTTGCTTATAGCAACGTATTTTGCACAGCTAAATGCAAAAGTACAAAGTGATTATGTAGTGGCTAGCACTCACAGTTCATAGCCAAGCCTTAATGAGCAATTGGGCTGAGAATAAACATGCTCACCACCCTTATATAATATCCTAAAAGTCTGTGCTGTCCAGGCAGGCTTCAGTCAGGAGAAGAGTCGTCTGCTTTAGCAGTTCTGTTGGACAGATCTGCAGTGTTGCTGAATTGTCTGCTTCTGTCTCCAGCAAGACTAGTGCTTTGAAAAAAGTGATGACTGGTAGTGACCCTCCCACCTTCATTTTTTTCTATCAGCATCTTACACCTTTCTGTTTGATCAATTACTATGTCATGCATCTTTGAACAGTTAGTGATCCCCATTTTAGCCATCCTACCCCTGTCTCATTTCTTATCTTTCTACAGATTTTTCTCACAGGTCTTCCTTACAACTTAGCAAGTTTTTTAGAATTCTGAGCCACAGTTACGTAGCTCTGCTATGTTTGAGCTCAGCCTTGAATCTTAGGGCTGCAAGCAACTGAACCCCTGAAGGGGGAGAACGTTACAGCAGAGGTATGAAGAGTGAGAGGGATGCAGACTTGTAAACAAACAAGTGGGGTATTTTTCTTTTTTTTCTTTTTTTTCCTAAGTCACAACCCAAAAGTAGTAATAAATTTACTTTTGATACTGGCCACATGTCTGGTGGTTCCCTTTGCAGTCTAATTATAAACCCCCTTACTGAGTGGTATGTATGTTTAAAAGACTTTTTCCTTGCATATGCTCAACTCTCCTTAATTACTTGAACTCTGTGATTCAGGCAATGGTGATTCAGATATGGAAATTCAGGAGGAGGCTAAATTCCTACGTCTTTTCTCAAAACATTTACTTGAATTTCCAGACTTATTTTCCAAAAGCTTTTAGAGAATTAGGTAGCCCTGGGACATTAGGGAAGGTCCTTGCATGGATGTGTAATTGGTTAAAAGACTGGAAACGTAGCAAGGCTGGAATGGTTGATATTCAGAAAGGCAGGAAGTCATGGTGGGATTCCACAGGGGGGACACTCGGACACATGCTGCTCAGGATTGTAATAAGTGAGTTGGTAAAGGATGTAAATGCAAGTTGAGCTGGCTAATAATACAGGGTTGTTCAGGGTTATAAAGACCAGGGTTGTCTGAAGAAGTATGGAACTTCCTGATACCAGGTTGCTGGCCTGTAAAATTACAACTAAGACTTAACTACAGCAATGGACAGGAAGGAATCTCAGTACATTAAAAAAAAGTTTTTTCTGTGTGGACTGTTAAGCTTGGGAAAAGAGATCTTGGCATTTATAATAAATTCATGAAAATGTTGGCTCAGTAGGGAAAAAAATGCAACTGATAAGAAGTACTTGAAAAGGAATAGAATAGAAAAGAATATTTCCTTTGGAAGGGACCTATCAAAATCATCTAGTCCAACTGCCTGACCACTGTAGGGCTGACCAAAAGTTACAGCATGTTATTAAGGGCATTGTCCAAATGCCTTCTAAACGCTGACAGGCAGGGGGCATCGACCACCTCTCTAGGAAGCCTGTTCCAGTGTTTGACCACCCTCTCGGTAAAGAAATGCTTCCTAATGTCCAGTCTAAACCCACCCTGGTGCAGTCTTTCTCTATTCACAAATAACAAGTGTAGGAGGACATCTTTCCTAGTTGGCTCACTGAGTACTTGTGACAAGAAGTTATCTTCCACAAACTTGTAAGAATTCCCCAGACATGCTTGTCACAGCAATATGATATTTCCAGTTGACGTCTGTGAAGTTGAAATCTCCGGTAAGGACAGGGGCTACCCATCCAGAGATTTATCCTAATTGCCTGTGGAATAACTCATCAGTGCTATATCCTGGCTGGGTGGTGTAGTAGACACCCAGTGCAACATCTCCTGTGTTTTCCATCCCCCTGATCCTCACCCAGAGGCCCTCAACGACATCGTTGCTAACTGTAAGGGCTGTCCAGTCAAACCTCTCCCTTACATACAATGCAACTCCTCCACCCCACCTGCCCCACCTATGCCTCCTGAACAGCCTGTATCCCTCCATGCCAGCACTCCAGTCGTGGGACTCGTTCCACCTGATCTTGCTCATACCAGTGATATCGTAGCTCTGGGAACTGACCAATGCTTTCCGTGCATCCTGTTTGTTTTTCATGCTGCATGCATTGGTGTACAAGGATTTCAGATACGCTCCTGAGCCCTCCGTGCTCCCAGAAGCAGCATAGATGTTCCCACTAGCATTGCCACCCTCAGGTGATGCCATGCCACCTCTTGGCTTACCTTTAGCTCTCCTGTTGGTATCCCCTTCCCCCCATGATTCTAGTTTAAAACCCTCTCAATCAGTCCCGCTCGCTTATGACCAAAGATGCATTTTCTCCATGGGGACAGATGGATCCCATCGACACATGAGGCACATACCTTGTGCCTCAAATGTTCTTTTGTGGTTATAAATCCCAAAGTTTTGGTGGGAGGCACCAGTCCTAGAGCCAGGTATTTATATCTTGGGCACATCAGTTTCTTCCAAAGTGTCTCCCCATTACTGAAAGGATTGAGGAAAATACTACCTGTGCTCCTGAATTTTTGAGCATTCTTCTCAGGGCCCTGAAATCTCTTTTGATCGACCTTAGACTTTTTGTTGCATCATCATGTAGTACCCACATGAAAGAGCAGGAGTGGATAATAGTCCGAAAGCTGTACTAAGCTATTCAGTCATCTGGTGACATCTCTAATTTGGGCCCCAGGGCGGGAGCTAACTTCCTGCGTGGTAACACCTCTCTTAACAAACTGAGTACTACATACTGCTACATCTAGCAGCTGAGTTTTTACTGTAGTGTTCAGAGTGAATTAAACAGGTCCGCTCAGAGAGGAGGAGGATTGCTATAGTAACCAGTTGTATTCCTTGAGCAAGTGGTTCTGTCAGGTTTTTGCTCTCAAGGAAGGAATTTCTATACCATGATTAAGCTGTGTGAAGCAAACATCATTGTTCCAAAAAGAGAAATGAATTTGAGAGAATAAAAAATTCATCTCTAATTATACCTAATAGATAGTATGTTATTATGAGCTGGAATGTACTTTGCACATGGAGGAGATGATGGAGCGGGCTATCATGGCTGGTAGTATGAATGAAAGCTTACACAGTTTTACAAAAGCCCTACGAACTGTCTTCTGCAGATAAGCTCTAGCATTACGATAGCTTTCTTTTGCCATGCTCATTGAAGAAATCCGTGTTTGGTCTGACAGTTTGCTTTAGTGGGTATCTCGTACTAGACACAGAGCCACTAGCCATTTAGAATGGAGTTCAGTGAACAGAAGACATATCCTGCCTAAAATTTAACTAGATGTGTTGTATATAGTACAGCACAGGGCCAAATACAGTTGGTGTCAGCCTTGCTGAGAAGATGGTGTGGAAATGAGCCAGTTAAGGACACAAGATCCAGAATAACTTTGCTGTCCAGACACAGTGCTAGAACAGGCTGTAACTCAATGGTCCTGAAGCTCGGTCTTACTGATAAGTGGTTAGACAACATCATGAGCCACCAAATGAAGTCAGACTCCATTTGACAGCATCTTTCCCTGTTCCTGCCTCACATACCCTTGCAACTCCTTGTGTGCTAAATCTTGCACTTCTCTGACCCCGTAGGAAGATTTCACTGCATTATGAGGTGAAAATCAGTGCAGCCAAAAAGAACTGCTGACAAAGGTGTCTGCTGATCCTCAGTGCTGGCATAAGGATGTGAGGAATAAGGGCAGCCCTCAACAGTACGGAGTTGTTAGATTGGCTCAGTTGGCTTATTGCATCACAGAGTTTCACTTGTAACTGTGTTTTCAGAAGTTGGAGTCTCAAAAGCTTGAGGAACTGTGTATGATAATTACCTTCACTGTGATGTGCAAGGTATTGAAGTGGGAGGGCAAGGAGGATGGGCAGAAGGGGGCAACCTAAAGACACTCCTGAACTTTGCAGAGCTTACCACCCCAGCCCTGAGCACTAGCTGAACCTGAACACGGGATATCTTGGCAACAGCGATCTTTTAGTCTAACTACAAAAGAAAATACAAAAATATGCCCAGTATGACTTGTATTTTAACATTTAGGTTAAGCACAAAAGTAATGACTACCAGAAATAGAAAGGTTTCAGAGTCATTGTAGCATATGAAACTTTTCACTTCAGTTGAAGGGCTGAAAGTATCTTCTGTATTTGCAATGAAGAATCCAACAAAATTTATCGTTGTCATTGCCAGTCTGAATATCATAACTGATCTTTTCTGGGCCCTCTTAATGAAACTGACATACCTGTCAGGGTTAGTGACTGAAAGGCTATTAAATCAAAAACCTTTCAAAATTATTTTGCCTTCCCTAGTATTGTAAGAGGCCTGCGATTTTTGAAGGTAGTTCTTACATCCTGGTAACTGAAATTCAGTTGAAATTCAGAAGAACCGAGCCAGTTCTTCTAACATTGCATAAACATTTCACAGAATCACAGAGGTTGGAAGGGACCTCTTGAGATTATCTAATGCAACCCCCCTGCTCAAGCAGGGTCACCATGAGCAGTTTGCCTAGGGCTGTATCTAGTCATGTTTTAACAATGGACACTCTACAGCCTTTCTGGGCAACACATTCCATTCCTGTCCTGTTCCAGCTTCCCAGCTGACATGAGGTTTGGCTGAAGACAAGCCTTTTAATGTGTCGTTTTGGCATTTAGGGTAAGGAGTTAGGTATCCTAGCTTCCCATGCAAAACAATTGATTTCATATTGGACTAGAAGCTGTAAAAGCTAGAGTGGATCCCAAGGGTAAGCTATAATCAGATGATGTAAGGGGCTTCCACAGCCTTGCAAGGAAAAGCTCTTTACTGTGTCTGATGCCACCCTGTGCAGTGGGGATCTTCAGCCTTTCAAGAACATCACACAAGTCTGGATTTTTTTCCCCAGAACTGGTTACTTTGCATGCATATTCAACAGCTTGGTGGCTTAAACTCTGTTGTTTTCAGAGGCAGCTACTTGGAAAATCAGGGAGGAGTGGAGCATTAATGTTGAAGCAGCAGTTCACCATGGCCTGGGGAGAGCTGTACTGTATAATGCTTGGCAAAACCAGTGGGACCTGGAGTTGTAGTGGCTGCCTCTGACAGAGAAGACACTGTCAGCCAAATGTATGGATGCGAGGTACTGCTAGTCAAGGCCAGGAATACCTTCCTCACTGCTTTGAGTTCCAGCTTTCTGGGAGTTGAACTTCATGTACTATTGAGGAAAGTCAGGTAGATGAGAACTGCCTTCCCACTGAAGCATTTGTCTAAGGTACCTGTCAGCAAAATATGTCTATATGCAGTCTATGGTACGTGTGCAATGGTAGCTAGCTTCTGTGTTGCGTATTTAAATCGGATCTGAAAGAATTCATGTATCACACTTCTGATGAATTATTCTCACTGAATCAGAGTGATAGTTCTGATCAATGTGTTTTAGAGCAGTTTTTGTGACCTGTTTGATACCAAGAATCATGGAGCCAGACGTTTCCTCTTTGCCACATGTGATGAGACTCTGTCCCTGACACTAAATGCCAACTTCCACTGTGCGTTTCCTTCCCCTACCTTGCAGAAGAATGGCAGAAAGTAGCTGCATATGCTAGTTGTGAGTGTAACCCTGGAAGTGAAGGACACTTTCTCTGACTAGGAACTCTCATTTCAAGGAGGTGTTCTCCAGTTTGTTCCTGGAAGGTGTGGATGCTCTAGGAGTTTACCGGTATATCTGCTCTTTGATCATCACTGTACACACAGTTAAAAAAGACTCGGTGTTATCTTGGTCATTCTGGCATCGCAAAGTGGATCCTTTCTTTTGATTATATATATTAGTGTAGTGGTTTATTTGCATGTTGTCAAGCAAACATATATAAAGTTTTTGTCCTAGCAACACATACAGGAGCATGTCTGCTTTCATCCCCTCTACAGGTGTATGTCAAAAGGAGTGGACTTGCTCTTCTTTTGTGTTCCACTTGACTTACTCAGTTGCAGTGTCGGTACTGGGACATTTTTTTATTTGAAGCGTTATTATTTTGGGCTCCAGATTTTAATTTTTAAGAGCTCCCTCTGTTACTCAGGCTCAGGACAAAAATGTTTTTCTTTTTCTTCTGTGTAGAATTACTTCAGTCTCTGTTGCCCTGATAATACATTCTGACAGCTGTTGATTCTGCTTTGTGCTCTTTAACAGAGAGGTGACGGCAGGCATGTTGTGCTTGCAAAGCAAGCCTGCCAGCCGTAATAATGGGAAGTACCTTGCAGGCAAATCTATAAACTCAACTGGGAGCAAAGTTGAGATATTTGTGATAAAGGGTGGCTGTTTTGAAGTGATGCTCACAAGTGAGGCTGTTTGCTTATAATTAAAAGATTCTGTAGTGTTGCGTGTCCTTGAAGGTGTCTTGGCCATAGCACTGTCTGGAGGAGTCTGTTGCATCTTGAACATTAACTTCTGTGCAAGAAATAGTAGCCTAATGATGTCCACCGGAGCTTATTTATACTGAAGTAAGCTGAAACAACTTACTGAAATAGCATTCTTCTGTCTCTAAATGGTTTGCTCAGTCAGCATCTACAGTCTCTTCAAAACAGCTTCAATGCCTAGAAAACCTCAGAGCTATTATTGGAGTTAAGACGCTTACAGGTCTCTAAGGATCTTCTTTTTAGTCTGATGCCAGTCTTTAGTGTGTAAGGTTTAGTAGTCCTGTCAGCTAAAATTTATTCATCTCTTTTGCAGCACTAGTTAAAAAGAGCTAGGTAAGAGAAAGGGTGCATAAAGGTAGACCTCTGCATCCAGCTTCTTTCAGGATGAACTGCCATACATTCCAACATAGCCTTCTCAAACAGATCGTTGTCCTGATAATGGCAAGTATTTTCTGGATCTAAAAGTTTCCTTGGCTGGTCATTTAAGCAGATTCCTCAATATTGTTCATGGCCACTTGGGCCATACTTATCAATTCCTCTGTATCTAGGATGTCATTACCTGCCAAGGTGGTGTGCCCTGATTTTTTTCTCTGGGACACTTGATATACTTTGGTCTCTTGACTGTATAGCAAAGCCCTTGCAAGGCTTTGATAAGTTTTTGTTTGTTTGTTTTTTTAAGCAAGCTCCTTTCTTCACCTGTGGTTCAAGAGGCACAATAAGATTCCTGATACCAGAGGGTACAAATGTAGGTTCTTCCTGTCCTGAATCACTGAGGACATTTTTGGTGCTTCTAGATTGCATGGCCGGACATGTTTTGTCATCTCTTATATCAAGCTGACTAGCAGAGATTCTTAAGAACTTGGTGAATGTACCACTGGTACATTGAAGTCCTTTATATTATTTGTTTATATTTTATTCTATAGTAGATAGGTATTCTTTAATAAATGGATATCTACAGGATACTACCTCCCCCCCCCCCCCGACAGTTAAGAAGGAATGGCTCCTTGGTTTTGTGACCTTACTTAGAAAGGCTCAAGTCTTAAAGCTTGTGGACTCATTCATGAATTCGGGGAGCTGAAGGTTGTTAGGTAGGTTTGTTTGCCTTCTCATGTCTTATTCTTGCAGGAGGTGTTACTACTTTGGTTTTCACTGATAAAGAAGGATTCAGACATGCCACCATGAATGCATGAAAATTCTCTAACGTGGTTAATATTTTTTATATCTATGAAAACTATTTGTTTTGTGTCAGTTTTAGACAGCACATGTGCTAGTGTTTGTGGAAGACCTTTTCCCAAGAACCATTTGAGAGCTTGCTTTTGCACCAGTCTAGGCAATGTAATGCACAGCAAGTGTATGGAAATGCACTTGTGTAGTAACCCTTAGGAGGTTTTGCTGGCTCTCTCAACTCAGATCATCATGTGGCAATTTGGGCTGAATGTGAAGAGGTGCACACAGGAGAAAATACATGGTTCCTGACACAGTAATGGCTATTTTTTCCAGTTTTTCCAATGTGTTGTAACTAAACGTCCTTGTCTTGTTAATGTTATCTTGATAATGAGTGACATGTGTTATTCTTGTTATGTAAGATAATACTTAAATTCTTTTTCATTATGCTTCCATTGTATGTTGCTAAGACAGAAGAGCAAAGAATTACTTTAGCAAGGTTTATATATGGACATCAATATCCTAAAGGTAAATGCTACCTCTGAATAGTAGCAAGTAATTCAACTACTCGATGTTTTGTTCATTGATCTGCCTCTGAAAAGGACTTTGGTGTGATGTGGACCAAGGAAACTGATGAGAGTTGTTTCCTCTGAGGAAGGAACATCAAGGTGGAGCTACGTAAACCTTAATAACTTTATTGCAGGAGTTGTTCCTGCTTTGGAACCTTTGTGAAAACACTGAGAGCTTTTGTTTTCTCAATTCTACATAGATATTCCTGCTAAGCTACGGTGAGGTTGATCTAGATTGAAACTGCACGGCTTTAGGAAGTGGAGTTTTATTTTAAGTTTGTTTCTGCAGTTCTCAGATGATGCTTTCAAGGTTGTGACTTCAGACCACGTGAGATACTTATTATTGAACTTAGCAAAGGGTAGAAACATACAGACTGGCAAGACATCTGGGTGTGAAGGGAGGCTGTGGGCATGGTTTAAAATGACCTAATCAAATTTATTATGATCCAGAAATTTATTCCTTAATTTCAGAACTTTCTTAAAGAAAGAATAATTCCTTGAGCGTGACAGCAGATAGCCTTTACAATGCTGCCAGACAGGTGTCCTCTTGTTTCTGAAGTATACAACCAAGTCCCCTTTCCCTCAGTAAACTGAGACAGAATTTTTGTTTATGATATGCTTATCTTTGTGGAAGATTGGGAGGAGTTAATGTGCCAAAGACCTAAGTTTGTGGAGTGTGTCATCATCTTCTGGTCCTTCTAGGAGAAAAGAGGGACTCTAATTCTTTGGAAGCAAGTCCAAGTTGTATTGCATAGATTAGATTTTTGCCCTGTACTGATGTAGTCATATGTGTTTGGTATCCTTCAAAACGGAGGAGGAAGCATTACAAAAAATACTACCCTGTAGTAACTGCCTCAGGCTTAGTTCCCTCTGGATGTCCAGTTCAAAGTCTGTGTAAAATGCATGTTATAAAAATGTAATTGGCAAAATGGTTTATACTTGGAGCTGCAACTGATTATTGACTCTACTTTTTGTTTTGCAAGGTGGAGAAAGTACACAGAGGTGATCAGATCGATGGGCTTCTTTATCCTGCTAAGAAAATACCACCAATAGCAAAAAGTGATACAGAACAAGAAAAGGCATCTCAGAGTGTTCCTTCTTCAAAAGTAGACCCTTTGTTAAAATCAAATGTAGAGACCACACCTGCATCACTTAGTAGTGACTTCAAGCAGAAAGTTGTTAACATCTTGCTGAAGTATTCCAGTGGTCTTTGGGCTAATGCACTTCCCAAATTGTACCAAGACACTTACCAAGTAAAATTTCCAGAAGATGTTCTAAATAATCTAGAGTTGCTGTCAGATGTATGTATAGTGGACTATGTATCTGAAGTCCCCAGAAAGGCTATCCTCTATGCTAAACCCCAGAGACTCATTGATGAAAATCTGAATGTCACTGAGAAAGTCCAGAGGCATGATGGTGTGAAGGCCACAGCTGAACAACAGTATGAAGAATCCAAGGACCAGTATGCAGAGAACATAACTGTTCCTCCTCTAGTCATTCCATCGGAAGGATCTGTGTCCGTCATGGTGTTAGAACTGAAGAACACTAATGAGGTCCTAATTAGGCAAGTTTGTACTTCAGAATCTATCTTTTTTGCTTTATTTATAAATCCACATATTCATATTGTGCAGGTCTGCCATAAGAGAACAGATGAACAGGAGGTTCCAGGACTTTGTTATTTTCTTATCTTGATAATGAAACTTAAGAATCCTTTTGTTTGCTTAAATGGAAATTTTCTGAAACTTCTTCTGTGCTGAGCTCATCAGTTCTATCACTAGCTCGTCTGAGAAGCAAAGCAGATTTGACTTGCTGTTAGAAGACTTTTTAAGATAACCCTACTATAACACATAGTAGTATTCAGATATTGCTGCAGTACTTATTAAAATATTTTTTTACTTCTATAACTGACTTACTACTGACTAGGTGTGACTTGAGTGTGTTCAGGTTACACTGCAGTTTTCACTTTTGGGGAGAGATGAGCTTCCATCCAACAATAAACTAGTAGTGCTTCTTCGTTTGGTTGCTAATCAGCCCAGCCTTAGAGGACAGTGTAAGAACTGGATTGTAGGGGCTATCTTACTTATATGTTATTGTACTGTTTCAGGAAATACCATGATAAGCTTTCTATCCTTCATTGTTGGGATAAAACACACAAATCCTAGCAGTTCTTTAAAACTTAACAACCAAACAAACAAACAAAAAAAACCAAACACTTTTTATAGAGAATATTTCATTCTGAAAATTATTTCAAATTGAGCCTAATCTTAAAAAGTTTTATATGTCACTTCAAAGGATGAATTGAGCAACTGCATGGTCATATGCTACATTGACAGCTCTCAGTTTTTTCCCACTAGTTTTGGCAGTTTCAGCTTTCATTAGATAGTTCCAGTCATTCTCAGAGGTCCTCATTAGGATTGGAATAAGTATGTGTGCAGTTTACTTACAGATCCTTTCACAATGAAACTAATACCCTGTTCCTCATTGCTGGTTGGCAATATTCAACACAATAGCCTTAAGGCTGAAATTTAGATATCCTTTTTCTCTCTCACTATCAGTAATGTATTGGAATACTCAACCTTGAACTTTCTTGATGTGTCAGTCCACCGTTTTAGTTTCCTGAAGTCATGGAATCTTAATGGCTAATAATCTGTAGTGAAAATCCCCATACTTGGGGGTTATGAGAGAAATTCTCATTTGAGAATGTTGCCGTCTTTGTTTTAGCTACTAGCACCGTTCCTATACTGCGCTTTTTCTTAGATAAGCTTTTTTTTGTACATTGCTTATGCGTTTATTTTGTATATTGGTCTTACCACAAAGCATAATTTAAGGCAAGATTCTTCATCGTTAATATTTGTACTGTCTCCGGCTGGATGAGTCAATCATTTTAACAAAGAAGACACAGCTGGAACTTGA
The DNA here is from genome assembly GCA_031468815.1 of Morus bassanus. NCBI lineage: Eukaryota > Metazoa > Chordata > Aves > Suliformes > Sulidae > Morus > Morus bassanus. The sequence goes on along the minus strand of CM062600.1, from coordinate 17,600,729 downwards.
GTGAGCTTAAAAACAGAAATCACAGGAGGAAGAACTACGTCAAAGAAAGGAGAGTCTTTATGGTTTAGTTTGTTCCTGTGAGAGCTCTGTTTGAATTTAGTCTAAGACATGAAAGATGATGAAGAGTAATAGTGCCAGGAAGGACAGCCAATTTAAGACATGTCATCATCTGTACATAGAGATACTGAAACAGTTAGACATGATGCATATTGCATGTTTTGTATTGGGAAGAGCAGGAACAAATTATCTGTCTCTTACGTCCAGCTTACTGTGCAGGTGGGACTTCGCCCTGCAAAACTTTTTCCTTTTCACTGAACAGCTTTTAATTCTGGCAGCATTGATAACTTGCTGTAGATGCGGAGTAACAAATCTTAGATTTCTAATCTAAGATATTTTAAGTTATTTTAAGGATGTTTCTACTAATTATTTGGGGGAATGCTTCAAGTCCCCTGGATTAAACTACATATGGCACTGTGAGCTGAGGGTGATAATGTTAAAATTTCTCTAAAGCAGCAGTTCCCAAATTTTGGACCATGGTTCTTGGACAATATTAAGGTTTCTGGATTTGTCAGCTCTGTGTAGGTACATGGTGGTGGTTAGTGGTTTCTTGGCCCTAGATACTGAAATGACTACTTAGGATTTTCTATGTACTTCATGGGCAAGGTCATTTATCTTCAAGATGAAACTAGCCCTGAAAGGAATAGTTTTTTGCCATGACAAGAAAATATTCATGTAGATGTATAGGAAGGAAACAATGCATGGACTCACCTTTCCGGTGCATGTACTTTCTCCTGATCTACACAAGAACTGTGTAGTGGCTATTGGTTGATGTTGATTTTTGCAGGATCAATAAAATCAAGATTCCTCTTTCTGTCTGGGGAATGGAGCAATATCTCTCTACTTCCCTGGTATGTGGCTAAGTGTTTGGCTGAAACCTTTCAACTGCAGTACTAACTAAGACAAAGCTGGAAGGTTTGGTGCTATTTCAATTTTGAGACATGGTACAATTCTGTAGGAATTCTGATGTAGTCTGAATGAAAGTGAGGTGATAGAAACACTGCTAGATATTTGCTATACAACAGTGTGATTGAAGACAGAGATGATATGCTAGGTGCTACATTTGAATTCTCACAAGAAATAATTAACTATCACCTTTTATTCTCAACTAACTTGAGTTTCTGTGCTACAGCTCGGATACTTTTTTTCCTCTTCTTTTATCTTTTTGAATAGACAAAATTTTATAGCTTGTTTCACTATGGAAGCATACCCCTCTGTTCCTTTCACAGTGAAGCAGCAAGCTTTACTTGCCATGTGAATTGGTTCCAGATGAGACTGAAGAATGGTGCCGAATGCGCACTTGCAGTGTCTGGCCACTTCCACATAGCTTAGTCTCTAACACACTTTTTTGAGGTTGCTTTCCAAGATTCTTTTCTGAAGAATCTGAAAAATAATTTTTCAGTTGGCTTTGAGCAGCCAAAAACTTCTTCAGTATGATGCTCACCTATTACCAGAAAATAGTGAGTGAGGCAGGAAATTCTGAAAGATTCTTCTACATTCTGTTAAGATCCTCCTACTGTCTGTTAAGTATCTTTATGAAACAAATGTTAAGAAATAAACTTTTAAGTAGCACATAGGAGACTGTTGCCCCACTCCCTGTCCATTATGAAATAGATAAGTGCTTACTTACACAGAAACAAAAGGGCTGTCATTCTGAAGAGCAATATATAATCGGATGGTGAGGTAGCAGGCTGTCTTCAGGAAAATGAGGGTTCCCTGGAATGTGTTCAGATTTAACTTAATCTTTATAACAGAGTTAGCATAGTATGTCATAGTACAGTATCTGCACTAATCCTGGGCATAAGCAGACCTTCAGAATAAACCTAGATTTTTGTAGGATGATAATCTAAACTGAGTGGTAGAAATGAGCAGCTTTAATCACTCTATGAACAAGTTAAAACAGTAGCTACTAATACAAATTTGGGAATAAGTTTTCCTTTTGTCTGCTCTAATCTGACTTGTTTCTGAAGCATTCAGAACTTCCCATTTGGTGTTTTCAGTAAGTTTATGTAGTTTAATAAAGAAGATCTATGCAGCACAAACTGCTTCAGTATGAACCATTACGTCAGTGGCTTAACATCAGGATTGTTCTGAAGGCTGAGAGTAAACAGTATGTGGTTTGACAGCTGATTTGTAAAGTTATTTTAGATGCCTTGTTTTTGATCTACCTCAGTGAAAACCTGATTAAGCTGGTGTTTGTTAATGACAGAGTAACTTCAGAGATGACGTGTTAGTTTTCTTTTATTCTTGGTCCCAGATACTACTCTGCTCTTGTGGTCAAGTTGCTCTGACTAAAAATCTAGTTGAGCATGTTAGATTATACAGTGGTTGACCATATTTAGCTGCCAACGAAAGTCCTAAATTTTGTGTCAGTTACTTGTCTGTAGCCCTGTTAATGGGAAAGAGTTTGGATACTGATGTGCTTAGAAAATGTATATATCCATGATTTACTCATATTCATGTATGCCTATAAATGTTCTTAGGTTATTATTCAGCTTTTTGAAGTTGCATCCTAACTCTTATGGTAGTTTGTTTTTTTGTTTGTTTGTTTGTTTGTTTGTTTGTGTTTTTTTTGTAAAATACTTAAGGTATGTGGGCAAAGATTATTCTTCTGCCCAGGAACAAATGGAAGATGACATGAAAGCATACTATAGTCAGAACAGTACAGTGGCACGAGCTCAGTCTCTGAGAGTTGGGCAACTTGTTGCAGTACACGCTGAAGAAGATGCCTGGTTGCGTGCTCGAATAGTTTCTCTAGAAGACAACAGAATAAAGGCAAGCAATTACTTCTTTTGGCACTTAGATAAAAACTTGAAACAATCTTGGTTTTTTTAGATACATAGTCAATTCCTAAATATGCTGCACTAGCATTCTGTCCTTTCTTGCCCTGAAGTACTTCCATTTTCAGTTACATGAGAAATTAAGAATTTTATGAAGTTATGTGATTGCCAAAATGAAATGGTCTTTCAGGTGTTTTCTCCATAAATAGTTTGAGTTTTGGGGTTTTGTTTTGGGTTTTATATGGAGCTGGGCCCTATAGCAGTTTTGTACTGAAAATGTACTTTTGATAGTCTTGGGAGGAATGGGTGTAGTAGCACCATTTGGAATGGGACAGAGGAGGGGAAAGGGAAGAACAAAATTCACTTGCTGATAGATCTTGTTTGAAGTCTTGTACTGAGGTTATCTATTACATGCACTAAATAGCAAGACAATGAGAAGGATACACTTGTGTTCCCTTCCAGGCAGATCTGGTACTCTGGGTACCAGATGTAGTAGGTGTAGATATGTAGTGTGCATTTCAGTTAAACCCCCTTGAGATTATTTAAGTCCTTTGTTAAACTTTTCCTGGGCCAAGCAAACTCTTCTTGCCATCTGCAATGACACTAGAATATATGATAGAACTGTAATAAAAATTTCAAACTTCTCAATTATTTCTTGCCTAGTCAAACATTAATGATACCTTTTTATTTTTTTTCTTCCCCCAGTTAGGTGACTTTTTACCCAGATCTGCTTAACACACTTCTAAAGTTGATCCATTTCGTAAATATTTAAATAGCATATGTATTAGAATTGAGGTTTTTCTGAAAGTTAGTGTGATACCCTTCAGCTGGAACTTGGAGCAGGGTGTCAGAACTTGGTTTTGTGAGAGATTGCTGGGTTTAGGGAAGGGGCAAGGACATTGGTAGCAAGCTTGCCTCTAATTTCTCTCTAGCTAGAGCTATCAGCCAAAAGAAGGCTACTGCTTTATTGCAGCATATGCTCATTATCCTCTGACACAGTGTTTGGACTCCCTTTTCAATGTTTGGTGTGCAGACATTTTGCATGATAGAGTTTAGAACAAAGTTGTAAAAAGCCATGTCAAAGCCTTCTTTTTCTCACTTTAGCTCCAATCATTTGCTGCCAATCAGCAGTTTCCCTACTGGTTTCCTGCCTTGATTGGTAGTGGTATCAAACTTACTATAAGCATAAATCAAAATTATTCTCTCAGTGCTGTAAAAACAAAAGGCAAAACATAGAATGGCAGTTAAGTGGTATTTGACTTTTCAACACTTTCAAAACTTTACAAATAAAAATTGCCACTTTATTACCTTTCTTCATGTAGTTTGAGGTAATACGTGCTGAGTCCTTCGAACACTGTTCCTATTAAGAGCTGAGGTACTGTGGGACAGTTGGAGAGGATGGTTTTACAGGGATCTTAAAAAGAAAGCTTTCCCTGAAAACTGAACATTCAAGCAGTGAAATAAACATGAGATTAATGGCGTTATATAGTACTAAATTAGTGAAAAGTGATTTGTCTGTGGCTGCACAGAGAATGTGGTAACTGAATACATTTTCCCTAGACTCAGGAAGACTTATTTACAATTATATTAATGATCTTACGCTTTTATTCCTTTTTCCATTATCAGGTATGCTATGTAGATCATGGCTTCAGTGAGTTTGTTGAAAGCCACAGTGTGTACAAACTACAGAAACAGTTCAATTCGCTTCCATTTCAAGCTGCAAAATGTAAACTGGCAGGTAAGAGAAAGCCAATGTTGACTATACAGCTTTCTGTTGCACGATTTATGGCTTGAAGCGTCTCAGTCTGGGAGTTTTGATCCTTGCTTGGAATAACTCTATGTATGTTAGACTTTGTCCAAGACAGCTAGTCTAAGCAGACACAGGTAGGCACGGAAAGAAGGAAAAGGAAGGAAGGAAGGATGTGAAGGAGAGTTTTATAAAGAAACCTTGATATTAGAAGACCTCGACATCCAGTATCTCTGTAACGGAGCTTAGTTGTTTCTGCATTTAACTTGGATGCCCTTGTCCCTTTAATATATGTAAGCCTAAAGAAATATAAGGAAATGTTTGCTGTTGTGTGAGGCAATGTAGTAGCACAAGTCCTTTTTCCACAAATGAGGCACATCTGTTGTGGCCAGGTTGGGCAATATTCCTAAATATGATCCTATTTAGTTATTTTAAAGTTATCCTTCCTCTTTCAGTACTTGCATACTTGCATACTTCCTAGATTCTGCTGGAAATTATTTAGCTTCCTAAAACTGGTAGGTATTTCTAACTTTTTAAAAATATTTTATTTAAAATATATAAAATTGCCATGAATGAGCTTTTGGTTTGGTTGGTTGTTGGTTGGTTGGTTGGTTTTTTTTTTAAGGTGCATTCATTTTTTTCTCTATGCTTTTGCCTCAACTCTTTCCGAAGAGGATCTTCCTCCCCCCGGCCCGATGGCTTTTTATATTAAAAACGTGGAAATTAAGCAGAATGCAAGTAGAGTTGCAGTACAACTTTCCTGCTACATCCTGATTCTTGGAAAGATTCCTGTTGCAAACACAGATCTGGTTATTATTTTTCCCTCTGAATACAGTGGTGCGTAAAAAGTATGGTGTATCTTACAGGACTGGAATTCTTCTGTGATGATCCTGTCCTAGTAAAGACTGTGGAATCACAGACGTGCTCCAAGATATTTGCTGTGGAAATACTGGAAAAGAGTGATATTCCTCTTCTTGTTCTCTATGACACTTCTGGAGAAGATGATATCAACATCAACGCTACTTGTCTAAAGGCATTGTATGACAAGTCCCTTGAACTTCACCTGCAGGTACCATTTTCCTGTTTCCTTCTTAATTCATTAAAAAACCCTGACTGCTAAGGTCTTGGATGGACAAAAAACAGTACTCAGAAATTTGCTAAGTTTGTGTATGCAGTTTTTTTCTGCCTTTCTTGTCAAAATCTTACTGTTGCAGGTAGATGCACTATATACAAATGTCAGAGTAACCAGCGTCTTCTCTGATGGAAGTCTGTATTGCCAAGTGCCATCTAAAGGCTTGTCTAGACTTTCTGAAATCTTGCAGAAACTAGAAGACTACTTCCATTACAAGGTAGGTTCTATGGTGACAGAAGTGGTGAAGTCATGTAGCCCTTCTTCAGAGTGCACCGCTCATTTTCCTTGCACATAAGTTCAAGTTTCTGAGGTAGCCGTAGGCTATTCAAAAAGGCTATAAATTCTCTTCCTAGATTTTTGGGGTACCTCCTTCAGCATGAAAAGTGTTTTTTGATGCTTTCTTTTTCACAAGCTGTCTCTAAGGCTTCTGTAACTACTCATAACTTTTCTTGACTAGTTAGAACAGTAACAGTATGGCCTATTTTTTTTTTTTTTGGAAGTTTTACTTACATCATGGAGTTGAGGTGCGTAAACAGCCTGGCCCACAGCACACCCTGCAAAGTGATGAAGCAGTGTAACCAAGATCTGTTCTTTTTAGCCTGGCTTCCTTGGAGATGCAGCGGCTTTGATCTGATCTGCTGCATTTCGTGTCCTTGTACCCTTAGCTTTTGAATGTTGTGGCTAACTTCAGCTAGAACTGATGTATAGGAGGTGTTTTCAAAAGTCTTGAATTGCTTTAAAATAGGCATGTAGCAGAGCAGTCAGACATTCCACCAGCCATTTACAGACACATGCAACAACCCTTACTAGTCTTTATAGAATTGTAGAGAATTTATACAAAAGAGAAGAAATCTTAAGAGAATCTAATTTGTTCAACATTCAGCTGAGCCTTAGAGAATCAAACCATGAAATGCAGATCCTTGAAGGTCCTGTTAGAACTGCTGCTTGTGAAACTAGTCTGTCAAAGTGGCTTTAGGTGTAGAAGTTGAGCTTTAGACCTGTTACGGAACACCATCTGGAAATACTTTATATTGAACATGTCTCAGTTATCAAGATTCAGTTTCAAGTAAGCTAAACACTGAAGGAAGGTGCATAGAAGCCTGAAAGGTTTAGCAACACAAAGGCAGGCAGCCAGACAGGTATTTCAAAAGTTCAGATTTTCTGGACAGAGTGTATGTTACATTCTTGTTGCTATCAAAGAGAGACCTTGACTTTCAGAATCTTTTAATATCAATATGTACATGGGGTAAAAGAAGCAATCTTGAATTTGCAGCTTATCTTGAGGGTTTTCATTTTGCCTGAGAATTTAAACAAAGGTGTTGATGGGTCTTAAAATGGAGTTTCTTCACGTTTTTTATAGTGTAGCCATTGTCTTGTTATGTTATTTAGGCTCATCACGGTGAATGTCATGCCCATGAGACTTTCATTTTAGTCTGTAGTAAATATGATTTGTTAAATATTTCAACAAATGTTGTGTTCTAGAATATAAGGTAGGAGGTTCTTCAGTTGTCTGTTATAGCTCTAAAATGCTATTGCTTTTCAGAATATTAAAGTAATGGTCAGTGATTTCATATTCTGAGTGATTCATCATCCAAATGTAGCTTTTTTTCCCCCAGCACTTTATATTCTCTCAATTTCCCTGTAGGATACACAGATTGGAATTAAAGCTTTACTGGTTGGGGAAGCTTAAAACAATGTGATAAGAAATGCTTCTGAGGCTGGAGAGAGACTTTATATTTGAAACAGAGTTTTGCTTCTCAGAACTATTTACTCCATGTGTGTCTTTTGAAATGGTTAGTTGAGTGCCAGATAGTAACAGCTCCATGCTTTTTAATGTCTATCTTTATATTTGCAGCAGACATCTGAGCTTAATGTATCACTACCTTTCTGTGGCAAAATCTGCTTGTTTCCTTCCAAAGGAAAATGGGCACGCGTAGAGGTAAGAAGTATACAAAGAAGAGCTACAGTTTTCCCACACAGAAATGTCTCTTCTTTTTGTTCAGCTAAATCTGAAGCCTTAGTTTATGTGAAACTGTATGTGTCACTGTTGTGTATTTAACCTCAAAATGGTGCTCTGGCTTTCTTCTTCCAGATAAGAATTATTCACACTAGACGGGCACTTGATGTGCAGTTCATGGATACTGGAACAGTTGCAACTGTAAAAGTATCAGAGCTTAGAGAAATCCCACCGCAATTCCTGAGAGAAGTAATTGCAATACCTCCTCAGGTACAAAGACATGTTAAAGCTAACCTGTGCTAGATCTCTTGGCAGGTTTGTAGTGCTGCTACTTCAAGGTTTATGTAATAAAATTTTGGTTTTTTAATAGCATTCAACATTGGAGTGTATTTCATTGTGTATCTTTGCCTGAAATAAATCATAATGTAGTCCTATCTATTGACAGGATGTTGGGTATGTGTAATGATACTGCTTTTGCATGTTCCTCTGTCTCTTTGTGTGTCATACATTATTGAATCTGTCAGCATTAATGAAGTTTCTGTGAATAGGAACTTGTGGACTAGTTTACATATTGCTAAATTATACCTTGTATACTTAATTCTGTTCTTAGGCTCTAAAATGCTGCCTAGCAGATCTGCCTCCTAACACTGGCATGTGGACTCCAGATGCTGTACTGTGGCTGAGAGATGCTGTAATGAATTGTCCAGAATTTAGCATGAAGGTAAATAGTCAAAACGCCTATGTGATGTGAAATCCATAGGCCTGCAGAAAGAGCATTGAAAGAACAACTCTAGAAGCTTAACCACTTATCAAATAGATTTTTGTTATAGAAGTTTAAAGGTTTGTAGCCAGCTCTTGGACATAAATTCTATGCAAAGCCCTTTTCTGAGGACATTTGGCATAAAACTTACTTGCTTAAGCCTGTTAGAAACTTCTGTTTTCCCCACAAGAATTTGATATTTTGCTGTCCCAGTCCAAATATGCAGCTAGAGTTATTTTACCAACTGATAAGAAACAAACACAGCTGTTAATGTTTCACCACATAAAGATAAAACTGTTGAGCTAATCTTAAATTTTTTTTATGCCTCTTGTAAGCATAGCTCTTTCTCCTTCTGATCTTGAAAAGCAGATTTATTTTTTGTTTACATTTTCTAATCCAGTGTGATTTAGTATATGCTGTTGTAGACTTAGAACTTCTGTAATCTTTGAGATAAAATTATTTCCGCTTGCAATATTCTTATCTAGTTTAATTAACTGAAAACACTCTTCTAAAGGAAATCTATTACAAGCTGCAGACTAAACAAAGCTAATTTCCTCTTAAAAATCTGAATCTGGCTACTGTCACTACACTTGGAAGAAGTGTTTTGTATCTTTGCTTTACCTTTTTACTTGCTTTAACACTGGAGACTGTATAGTTAAAACATAGCTTCTCTAGTCTGGGACTTAGGACTGCTGCATCTGGCTTTTCTAAACATCTCTTCCAAGAAAGTGAGTTTGGTACTAAATTTTGCTTGATTAAATAATAGAGGACAGATGTATGCTTTAAGTGTGGAAAGTTTTTATTCCTGGCTAGGAAAATCAACAGAAGAATCTGTAAAGAAACATTATATACTTTGTCAAATTAAAATTTAAGTGCTTTACTATCAATAATCAATATCTGATGTTAAATAGGAAATATTTTTCTGTCGGTGCTTGAAAATCGTGCATGATACAAACCTGGAAGCTTTTTTCATCTTTATTTTTTTCCCATCCTTAATATACTAGGCTTCATCTCCCATAATGAGAGGAAGAGAATTTTGAAGGATTAAGTGTTAATATTTAATAGCACTACATAATTGTTTGGACACTGGCTACTGTTCTTCTGAAAACTAGAATTGTACACACAGTACTGAGATTGAACCTGCTGGGCTGAACAAAACTCAGTTCAAGCTTTGTATTTGCTTTACATCAGTGGAATAGCTGCAAATGTTCTTTTTAGCTGCTGTGAGTTGCTTACTATCCAACAACTTCATTAATATATTTGAGAGAACCTTGAAAATACTTCTGTGCATATAGAATGCACAGTTGTTGCTTTTCTGTTAAAGGCTTTAGTCTTCTGTACAAAATCAGATGTGCATTTAATAGTTATTAACTGGAAGTTAAACTGTATTTTGTTTTCCAAGGTGGTTAAACAGGATGGTTCAAAGGGAATTGCACACGTTTACTTGTTTGCTCCAGAGAATTTCCCAGACATGGATCATAGCGTCAATCGACAGATCAAAAATGCAGACTTGTGGAAGCATCAGAAAGATGTTTTCTTGAGTGTTGCACCCAGTGGGACAAGCTCTACAAAAGTGGCAAGTGATGCTGTTTCAGCTCTACGGTTAACTGGTGGAAGGCTAGAGAAGAGTTTCTCTGATTCAACCAGAGAACCCATCAGTGCAGCGTCTACCACTGATATGCCTCCACCTCTACCCTTGTCAAAGACTGGTGAGCTCATGGATGTCTATGTCTCATTGGCCTGCCATCCAGGTCACTTTATTGTTCAGCCTTGGAAAGAGCTACATAATCTGGAAGCCCTAATGGAAGAAATGCTCTTGTACTACAGCAGGGCAGAAGAGAAACGTGTGAACATTGAAAAAAACAAGCTGTATGCAGCTAAAATCGAAAATCAGTAAGTAGATACTTAAAAAGAAAATCTTTGAAGGCAAGCCTAGCTCTGCTTTGTCTGCATTGTTATCAAGGTGGCAGATGTCCAATGATATCTGAGAGATTAAGGGAGTAAATGACGTTGCAGTCTCTTCATGCTTGCAGATTGTAGTTGGAAGAGTTGACTTCTATTCAGATAATACCAGATGTGAGAAGCCTGAGACATGTTGGTTAAGATCTTTTAGTCATGTATTATTTTTCTGGTGCCTTGACAGCATGTGAATACGAATTCAAATTGTCTATTCTTGTTCTCCCCCTTTTTAGGTGGTACAGGGTCATAATAAAAGGAATTCTTAGAAATGGGTTTTTGTCGGTATATGAGCTGGACTATGGTAAACATGAGTTTGTCAGCGTAGAGAAAGTACAGCCACTCATGGATACGTTTAGAAAACTACCTTTCCAAGCTGTAACAGCTCAGCTTGCAGGTAGGTAGTAAGCATTACAATTTTTTTTTGTTGAAGTCTTACATCAGTGGGGATACCATCAGTGGGGATACCAAGTGAACACAAATGTAAAGTGGACAAAGCCAAAGGTTAGTGATGTAATTGTTTTTTGCTAAAGTAAGCATGTACCTGCTTGCAAAAAACATGCTTAATGCATGCATGTTTATGTCATCAAAGTAGCTCTGCTTTTCTTCGTGACATAGGTGGTGATGGTTCTGTTTTACTATTTGTTTATTTTAATGCAGCACTTTTAGTTACCATGTGTAAAACCAAAGATTGCTTAAACTTTCTAAGCAGCTGCCTTTCATTGTCGTAAATATTTATCATTTAATGTATGTGATGTCTAATATGCAAAGGATACAGGGAAATCAAAACTAAATGGTTTTTGGATCCTTAAGCATAACCCATTACAAAGTGTGAAAGTTATGATATGTCTGTTGATAAGAACTTATTTTCTGAGTATGCTAATCTACATAAAGTTAGGAACTAGATACTGAGTTTCTGGAGTTTTTCTTATATATCTTGCCCCTATTGTAATTAGCTGTTTTCCAGTATATATTTGGAATCCAAAGTTGCCTGAAACATATTGGTGTTCTCAGACAAACAAAAAAACTCCACAAGGGGGGTGGGGGCTTTCAACAGACTTAAGTAAGATTAATTTACTTGAGAATATGGGGCATAGAGCCTGCATACATCTGATAGAATTTAAAAAAAATGAAATTTGATCTCTCCTTGCTGTCTTTCTTTCCTTTTCCAAATTTTTCTTCCATTTCTGCGCTGCTTTCAGATGTATGCATCTCCTCTTATTCTGTTGCTGTTTTCTGCCACTGTTTGGTCAGCACTAGTCTAGACTTCAGTTACAGAGTATGCTTGTGTGAAGTGACAGTCTGCAGAGTTGGTGCTCTGATGCTAGGTTGCCTCTGTGGATCTGCTTTCCTGCATAGCCTCAGTGTGACCTTGGGGGTTGCTTTAAACTAGTGATGATGGATCTGTTACCGACAGGCTGGGGTCCTAGGAGTGCAGTGCTGAAATGAAGCTGATTTCTAGCTGTGCCTGTCTACTGGGGTAGTACAGGATCCAGCTGAGCAAGCCTGCAAGTCATCCAATTTTCCTGCTTCACAGAATCCCAAGTAGCTAGTTAAGTTGGCCTCTGAGCTGCTTCATGTTGTCAAAGCAGGCCAGCTGAACCCGGAAGACCGGTAACTATTGTCTTGCTATTCTTCCACTTTTTTCTCGCTTTTTTCATGTCTGCTACCTCTTAGGCTCTGGTCTATTTCCGTGTAAAATCCCATTTGCTTCCCCACCAGCCTTTCCTAGCATTAATTACCCTTTCTTAACTGTTGATGAACTGTTGACTTCTCATTCCTTCTGTAACCTGCAAGGAGCTGCATTCCTGTGTTGTCCTGTCCTCTCAGTAGCAAGCTGCTGCTAACAATAAAAGCAAAGTGTTGTCATTTTGCTGTTTTGCTTCTTTTATCCATGAGTTGTTTTTTGGGTATTCATGCACGATATTTGAGCCCCTTGTGTCTAGATGCTGTACACCAGCAGTGGTCTGGGAAGACTGAATTCCAAGTCTGCAGGAGCCATTTCTTTCTTGGTGGATTACAGCCATATTCAAAACCTGTTTGGATTCTAGCATCATGTCCCTGAGCACACTTGACTTTGTGGGATGCTACTTTCAAAAAAATAGCAGCAGTTGTGAGGCATTTAGGCAGCATTTCTCTTTGCTTCTGCTCTCTGCAGATCTAGTTTGGGACTTAAAGATTCGGCAGATATTTTGGTAGCTGATGCTGCTTTGAGATGAAGAAAACTTAATCTAAAGCAAGGCCAACAGGACAAATAATTTCAGCAACCTCAGGCAGAAGACAAAGAGTTTGTTTTGAAAGGGTCTTTAGTTTCCTTATTGTCATGTTTCCTAATATGCCTTGATCATGTATGGCAGCTGATATACATTGAACTAGTGAGTCCACGCATTTGCCTTTCACTTCTGCAAACTTATCCATGTCTTTGGACTTCAGGGAAAAGTAAATGTCCTAGTCTCTGTAATAATTGAGCTTGTTTGTGTGGGAGATGAGTGAGCTTGTGTTTCTTTCCTAGAGTTAAGCTGCATTCAGTAGCACTTGAACATCTGTTCTCTCAAGTATTTAAACTCCCTCCAGTTCTTCATAAACGTAATCATTCAGATTGGTCTAGTCTATAAATTACCTTCTGTTTTGCTTTACGTTTGTCCTAGGAGTGAAAAGCCAGCAGTGGTCAGAAGAGGCATCAATAGTGTTTCGGAATCTTGTAGAGAAGAAACCCTTGGTGGCACAAATAGAGGCAGTTAATGAAAGCGCTAACCCTTGGGATCGAAAAATAGTGACTTTTCTCGTGGACACATCTCTTCCAGATACTGACATATGGATTCATGATTTTGTGTCTCAAAGTCTTGTGGAATTTTCAAAGGATGATTAGTCACCACTTCTGAAATGTAGCAGCTCAGATTCTTTAGCAATAAAATAAGTAACAGGCTTTGAAGAGAAATATAACTACTACATGGACTTGAAGATATGAAGGTGATAAAATTGAAAAATCTGTGTTCTGTGAAAAGGGTTTGTTTAACAAGTTTGGGTTCTGTTGACTTCAGCTGACTTTCTGAAAATTTGCACTTTGTTTACCATTGTAATGCTAGAATGTTTGGGTGAAAATATTAAAAAATATATTTATCAATAAAACAATGTTGACTTTTGTTCTTGTGATCTTTGCCTAATTTTGGGGGGCTTTTTATCTCATAGCTATTGCTTAGAGCCATTACTCAGAGCCATTACTGGGTACTCCTCCCTTTTTCTTCAACTAGCATTTTTATTACTTTGGAAACATGGAAGCAGTCCTCAATATTTCTGAATTTAGTGTCAGAGATGTGCATTATCGGTGGGGTTTTCCCCCTTCTGTAACTTCCTAAGAGCTGAATAGCTGAAAGTGCCTTGTTTGGGAGACTGCATTTGTGGGGCTTAACTTTCACAAAACGGTATGCACTTTGTGTGCTTACTAGTCTGCTTGCTGTTCTTTCCCAACGATACCACTTCTCTGAATTCTCCACTCCCCTCCTCACCCCCCTCCCCCGACTGTTTGCTAAATTCAAGGCATTCCTTTCCCTCTTTTTTGATAGATCGTTTTCATGTGTGCTTCTGAGAAACTTTCAAGGACTGCTGCTCCCTGGATACAGGAGCAAGCAATGTCCTGTAAGCACATGGATTGGTGCTTAAAGTCCTCTGAACACGGTATTTTTGGCCTACTTTAGAGCCTACTTTATTTTTAGCCTTAGAAATATTTAGAGGAGGTGTAGACATATTTCATAGTCTGCTCCCTAGATTTGAGTTTGCTTGCTGTAGTCCCTTAAGATTGTTAAACACAGTATTAAAGCTTTACACAGTGAATGCCAGCAGAAGGAATTTCTCTGCTGTGCATAGCTATATAATCTTTCTAGTAATACAGAGCTGAGCTAAGAAATTCTGCCAGCGTGCTGTCTGCATGGGTAAAGGAGACTGGACAGAAAGGTGCAGTGCATATGTAACATTAGGAAGGGAGAAAGAAAATGCATGCAAATATGCTGAGTAAACAAGCTGTTGAAGCATGTAAGACATATTTGCACCCTCTTAACTCTGGTGCAGTCCTGGAGAAGGTCTGAGCTAAGCAGCAAGGAGTCCTCTTGGAAGTCTGGTGAGCGTCTCTGTCTGGACTGGACTAGCACACTGCTAATCTAATGCAAATTGCTACTTAACATGGTCCTGTCCGTATTGAAGTATGCTGAGGTGAGACTCTTAAGTGTACTTGTTGAGAGAGAAGTTACGTTCATGCCCAAGGTACTAATATTTTTCTGTATTAATCAATTTCTCCTTCCTCAGCTGCCACTGCAGAGAAGGTAAAGAATGCGGGTGAAGGAATTGATGTGATGACGAACTGCTGTAAGGATAAACTTCCATGCAGAAGTTTCCTTCTGTGTAGGACTGCTTCCGAGCCTGAAACTCAGTGGTGCAGATGAGACAAGCACTTTCCTGAGCTCCTGCAGAGAGTGAGAGTTTTCCTATGTGCCTAAGAGCATATACCACCTTCATCCGCAATCTTGCAAAGTTTGATGGCCAGTTAGTTGATCGTTGTAATGGCATAGGGTGTTTTGCTGGAGCTGTTTCGAAGTTTGGTTGTGTGAGAAATGCCTGTGCTGTGTTTGCATCCTTTGAGGCTTGGGGATCTGTTGTTGGCCAGTAGTTGATTTGCACCTGTGAACTGATAGAGCAGGCTTTGAGATTCTATGCTTGTAATATTAGAGGAAAGAGCCTGGCAGATGCTCAAGAGACTCAACATGCTTCTTGAGCTTGTTGTCTGCTATTTCTGGAGTATGCCTCACCCTCTCCTTGGTTGTCAGTGGCTGCTCCAGAGTATAAAAAGCCCGGATCAGAAGCAAGGACAATATTCATGCAGTCTCATGCATTTGCACAGCTCAGTGCGGGAGTTCATGTAGACTGCTTTGTGTGCTGGTAAAACAGAGCGCAGCCTAACTGATCAGCAAACCCAAGAGCACCACTCTTGGTGTGGCGAATCATTTTAGGCATGCACTGAGCATACACCCAACCCACAGTAACTAACGCAATGCTGTATTCAGTCCATACACCATATCCAGAGGCTGCACTGACATGTCTCCCCACCTTCACACCTGCTATACAGTGCCACCCCTGTCTGAAGTAGCTCCATTACTAGTCCATTATGCTACAGGTACTTAGTTACTTATAAGTTACTTAGTTACTTACCTACTGTTGTCTTATGCTGTGTGCCGTTTCGGTTGCAGAGCTACGATTTTACCCCTGCTTTTAATGTTACTTTTTTACCCCACTGACTAGCCTGCAAGATTCGCTGGTGCATTTGCTAGCTCATCTGCTAGTGCTATTTGAGTACGTTTATTGCTCTGGCTTTGAAAAATGTGCTGAAGGTGTTGGCTGTACACAATATTGAACACTTTAAGTTTGTTGAAGTTCCTGATCCATGAAGTAGTTAGCACAGTTAGTAGTTAGTCTGCAGTCACTAGGAGGCATTAGAACTGCCTGCTGGGTCTAAGTTGTTAATTCACACAGAATGCTGTGTGCTTTTTAACTGCAGTTTTTCAGCAGTCTGTGTTTGGGGTTTGTTGTGAATGGTTTCTCTGCTTTCGTGAATGCATGACACCTCACCAGGGGTGCTTCCACGGCCTCTGTCTGAATCGAGTAGGTGGTGGAGTTACTGTTCTATGGGATCTTTCCATTCTGACGGTTATTAGAAAGGCCTCCACAGGAATCCTGCATGCATTTCTGGGCACTCTCCTACAATAAAAATATGGATTAATTACAGAGAATCCAGACGAAAGCAAGAACAATGAAAGTCTAGAAAACCTGGCTTAAATAGAAGGATTTGTAGTTATTCTGAGTAGGAAAAGGCTAAGGAGGGGAACACTTTAAAAAGTTTTCACTGAAAAAGAATCTGGTTTTATATGCGGGGAAAATAGGACATGTAAGGGCTTCAATTGCAGAAAGGTAAGGTCAGGTTAGGTGTTAGGCAATCTTTCTAAAGAGAGGGGGAAAGCCTGGAAATTCACTGGAACTCCAGTTTCATCGTAAATGCCAAAAATAGGTAGGATGTATCTGCAGAAGCCCAGCTGATCCTCCCTTGGGATGTGGAAATGGAGAGTGTAATGCTTGGGACCACACCCAGGATAACTTTCCAGCCAGAAAAAGGGAATCCAGCATTGTTAGACATGTTTTGTGGATCATTGTGAATCTTATAAACTGGAAAATGAGCATTCATTACCTAGAGGGAACAGATGATACTGTAATAATTAAAAAAAACAAAGCAGGATCTCTTACTTTCCCAAGTCTGTGAACAATAAACACTTTCAAACCACCTCTTTTCCGTTTATTTCATCTCAGCTCTATTTTGCTAAGTTTACAAAGTTAAAGTTTACCTGTTCTCATCTTCCAGTGTGTTCACCCTGGATCATTTTGAGGAACTCTTGTTTCATCAGAGAAATGCGAGAACCCTCTTTGCCATCCCAAAATGAGTTCCTATCTCCAAGGTTTTCACTCCTGGACTGCTCTTTCCCCATTAGGGGAGATTTCTGTTGCAAAGCTCTTTTGTCTCTGTGTTTTAGCCACACTCATCCTTTGTTGTCACAGTTGCGGCGCCTCAGGCAAACCTTTGAGAGCTTAGATTCCCATGTGCTGATTGTGTTAGACAAGAAAAGTGAAGAAGAATCATGCAATGAAAAAAACCCTCACTTTAAATCCTCATAATGCCTGAAAGCTTCCTTTTGTGTTCTTTCCTTCATTTGTTGATAATTTCAGACTGGAAGTCTTGAACAGGATAATTGTCCTGACCTATGAGGTTAGAACTCAGCTGAGGCAGGAGGAGCTTGTGACCTGAGCAGACATGCTTCAGGCATGCTGAGCCATTTCCCTGAGAGCTGTTTTGGAGAGGGGCTTAGGTGTAGTTGGAGTTAGTGACACTTGGTGTCTTGTGAATGGTGCTGCAAGGTATGTTATTTGCAGCAGGCGTTACTGCAGAGTGTCATGGCAGACAGCTAAAAAATAAGCATCACTGATGCTTACACTGAAAACGAATGTGCTGAGAAGCTGGGTTAATGTCTTGCCTGATCAAGACAGGCTGAGTGCATTCTAAGGGGACTGTAGCACTCACCTTAGGTGAGCTTCTGGTGCTCACAAAGCTAGATCTGACAGCAGCCAGATGGGATAAAAATTAAGCATCTCTCAGAGCGTAAAGCCAATGTGGGCTTGTAGGGAAGGTTGGTGATGCCAGTGGATCTCTTCCTGAGGTGCTCGCAGCTTGCACATCCTTGAGAAAGGCAGTTGGTAAGCACGTGGCATAAATACTGGCGCCCACGTTTGTTTGCTCCGGCACCCATCAGGCTTCTTCAGCCTGTGAGTGCACAACTTGGGTGGTTCTAAATGCCCTTTTCACTCCTGCCAGCAGCTGGGATGATGCCAGTGACTTGGGCCATAATCCTGCTTACCTCCATGCACTGAGTCCACTGCTTGGCAAGGTCCCCATTTGTATCCTTTGTTTGGCTGAGCTGTGAGCACTATTTCCAGGGCTAACTGCAGGTCTTCCTCCAAACGCCATGGGACACAGGACCTCAGCACCAGCCACGTCAGCTGCATGAAGAAAAAGTCAGGTACGATCATGGAGACTTGGGGGCATTTTTAGATGAAGGGCATCACTAGGCCTGGGAAGTATGGGGCTGGAGAAGTGTTCAGGTAGACTGCCCTCCCCTGATAGCCCTGGGGCCCTCTCCACTCTTGGCTTGTGGCTGCTGGTGGAGGCCGAACAGCAGGGATAAGGAGGAGCTTGGGGCTGATACTTTGTGGGTGATTTGCTGAAAAAGATTATAGGGCAAATCCACGGGGCTTTACGGTGACTCAATGGTGAGATAGGGGAAAGGAGATTTGGCAGCAATATTATGAAAACTGTTGGTGCCACGAGGTTGGAAGGCAGCTCTCTGGGCTGATGGCAGACTTGGAGCTGCTCTTGGAGGTAGCTGTCACTGGATGTACGGGGCAAATTGACAGGGAGTAAAATAAGGCATGGATTTAGCAGGTGCATTGATACAGATGGCGTTTGCGGGGAAGCAGTTTTTATGAAGTGCCCACGCTTGCAGCCGCAGGGCCCCAGCGGCGCGGGTAGCAGGGCCGTCCCCAGCCAGGGGCCAGGGCGGCTGTGGCTTGGTCTGGCTGAGCCTTGAGACTGCCCCGGGCTGCACCACCCCCCCGGGGGAAGCAGTTTTTCCAGCCGCCCTCTCGGGGTGCTTCGCGGCAGCGTGGGACCCCATGAGCCGAGGCGTGTGCACCTTACAGGGCTTCCCAAAAGCCGGTTGGCCGAGGCGCCTGGCTCGGCGCTCTGGAGGAAGGTGCCACGGGACAAAAGGCACCACTCAGTCCTTAGAAGCAGGAAAGACCCCTCAGGAGGGGATGCTGCCCTCGCTGCCGGGGGGCGGCCGCCCGCGCAGCCCCGCCAGCCTCCGCAGCGCCCCGCGGACGGACGGTGCCGCTTTGCCCTCCCGCCTGCGGGCAAGGACAGACCAAACCCGCGACACGGGGCGGGGGCCGAGCCGGGCACGGCCGTTCCCGGCCGGGAGGGGCGACGGGGCCGGCCCCCGCTGAGTGACGGCCGGGACGGGGACGTGGACGGGGCCGGGGCCGGGGCCGGGGCCGGACCCCCGCCCCCCGCAGCGGCGGAGCCGGCGCGGGCAGGACGCGCCGCCCGGGCTCGGCGCGGCTCGGCTCGGCTCAGGCTCGGCTCGGCTCGGCTCGGCTCGGCTCACGGGTGCGGTAAGCGGGTGGCGGGCCCGGCCCGGCCCGGCCCAGCCCTTATCTGGGCAGAATATTTGGCCGGCACCGGCTCGACATAAATAGCGGCCGCCTCCGTGCTGCGGCGCGCAGGGGTGACTGGCTGGGTGCTGGGGCGCCCTGCCTGCATCTCCGCCTGCATCTCCGCCTGCCTGCCTGCGTGTGCTCCTGCCTGCCTGCCTGCCTGCCTGCCGGGAGGCCGTGCCCCGCAGCCGCAGCCCGCGGGGGGGGCGCGGGGCCGGCAGCCGGCGGCGCTCACGCGTGTCCGCGGCGGGGCGCGGGCGGGGAGGGCGGCGGGGGAGCGGGCCCCGCGCCGCGCTCGGCCGGCTGCCGGGGGCGCCGGTACCTGCTTTTTGCTGCTGTTGCGTTTGTAAGCCTGGGAGCTCTGCCAGGAAGCGGTTCTCCAGGGGATGGATCATAGAAAGCTGCACTGCTTTTGTACGGGAAAAGTAGGAATTAGCAGGGGGAGAGACTCCTCGAGTGCTGTGGTGTATTTTCGACGGCCACCCTTTGTCCGGCTTGAGTCAGTCACTGCCTTGCTTGAAAGGCACTGCCTATCTCAAAGATAACTTTCCTTGGCTCAGCTGGGCACTGCTTCTGCCCCTGCTCACGTGCCATCCTGACGTGCTCATCTCTCTGCTTCTGCTTTTGAAATGCTCCAGGGTGGTCTGTTGGGCAGAACCCGTTGCCCAGGGCCCCCCCTTCTGGACCGGCTGCCCTATCCCTAGGCAGAGCTCCTCTCTCTAGTTGCTTTACATCTTTCCTTGGGTATTGAGCCTTGAGCCAGAAAGGTGCTCAGCCGCGTGGCTGAGGTTATTTTTAGGTGCGTATAAAATCCGTTCCTCATGCGTGACCTGCCAGCTGAGGTGGGAGGGAAGAATGAATTCCTCATTTCTCATCAAAGAGACAAGATTTGTGCTGAGAGGTGGCACCTTCTCTCAGACTAGCTGGTAGCACAAATACTGGGCAAGCTTTTGAGTATGCAAGCCCTGCTTCGGGTTATGGTAGTGAGCCCTTCATCTTTTCTCTTCTTGGAAGAAGGATCTGGGCTACAACATTAAAGCCAAGCACTGTCTTGCTGGCACCGCAATGCTCAGAGCCAAATGCCTTTTGCAGCCATGTAGAAGAGTCTGCATTGTTGTCTCTTGACAGCCTCTGTCCCTGTTGCCCTAATGTACATGTATTTGGGTATTCCAACAAGCACACTACATCGTATGCTCGCAACTGCTCATTTCAAGGTCTCTGTTTTCCTCCTGTCAGGGCTCTTTTTTTTTCCCCCTTTCAGCATTGCTTTGTTTTCCAGCCTGACTTGTCTCGTTCTTTTTGCCACACATTTCTCAGCTCTGATGGTCTCCTGGCTTTTTGCCAGATAATACATTTTTGCATAATATTGGGAATATGTTGCTGCCTCCCCTCCTGCTTGCTGTATTTGGGAAAGTCAAACAGATGCAGAGACGGCCTGTTCTATCTGATTACTGATTTCCATTGCCCATGTTTTACTTTCATTCACCCAAAGGAGAGTTTGGTTTATCTTTTCAAGAGATCGCAAATGATCCTTTTGTAAGAAGCATCTGTCCCCTGTTGCTGGATGTGTAACTCCATCCCCCAGATCAATGTGCTTCTGAATGTAGTGTTTGCAGATGAATTGTTCTACTTTTCTGTTTGCTGCTTCACTGTTTTCCAGGCATGTGGAGTTTTTGTGAAAGCCCGACGCAGCTCAAGGGGAGGAGGCTGGGATCTGCTTTCTGATTTTTCCCTCTGTAGCTGACAGCCATTTGCAAATCATGAGCTAGGAAGACTCTGTCTTCACTTCTCTATTCCAGGCAGGGACTTGTAGTGAAAACATGTTTACTTTGTAAAATTACCAGGGTCTTGGAAGAAACAGGAGATAAAAATTGTGTTCTATGGCTCCGTGTCGCTAAATGGCCACATGTTTTTTGTCACAGGACCCCAGCACTGCTGGTGGCTCAGCAGTTCTCTAGACCATCTCCAGCTTACAGCTCAGCCAGGGAGGTTGTGGCTTTGTATGGCCTATGTCTAGAAACCCCCAAAGATGGAGAGCCCACCTACCTGGTGCCCTGTCTTAGAGCTGCATCACCATCCTGGGAGGGAGTTCTTCTTTTCATTCATGGTGAATGAGCTAAACACATATCAGCGGCTATCCTGGGTCAGACCAAAGCGAGTCCAGTCCAGGATACTCTGGCTGGCAGCAACCAGTAGCAGATGCCCTAGGAGAAGCATGGAAGCAAGGCTACAGCAATGCTTCCCCAGAGCTCTGCCCTGTTCCAGTCCTGTGTGGTTTAGTAGCTCTCCCAGCTGGAGGTGGTGTCTTTGTTTCTTCAGGCCTTGGAGGACTGTGTGAGGATCCCACCTCTGTTAAATGTCTCATTCAGATCTGGTGCACAGTGTACACCATGTGGTCATTGCTGCTGGAACAGTATTCATTTTGATTTGGTGTTCCTTAAGCATTAACCTATCTAGGGCTTATTAGTTGCACCTCGATGGAGCATTTAACTTTCACTTCCTCAGCTTCAGCCGCACTAGCAGCTGGGTGGGATCAGGAACATGCAGATGTAGGTGTGTTACTAACAGCTTGCTGTGCTTTGCTGAGGCAGTCTGGCACGGCCTCTGTTTTACAGGACATCACTGTTGCCGGCTGAAGGGTCTGAGACGCTGCTCAGTGCAAGACAGGAGCCTTTCTGCTCCTGTGTTCACATGGCATCCATCAGGTTCAGCTGCTCCCTGCAACTTGAGCGTGCCAGAGAAGCAGGAGTCCATCTGAGGACTAACAGAAATTCAGGCAAGAAACCCAGGATACCTTTTCAGAGCAGATTGTGCTGGCTGTGATGTTTCCAAGTGGAAGGATTCAAGTAACAGAGCAGGAACTGAGTGCATGGTGTCACTAATGACTCAAATGTGCCCACGCGCTTTTCATAGGGATTAGTAATTAAGCAATTAGGTACATGCCAGGTGACCGAGAGAACCTCACCCCAAATAGGAGAACACATAACTGTGTTTACAAGTGTGTGCCTTAAAAATATGCAAATGGGAAATACAGCTGGGGTGGTTTGTATTTGGGCTTTGGCAGAGTTTGACCCCGTTACGTGCTGCCTGGTCACCAAACATCCAGGCTACTTGCTGGATGGCCCTGATACGAAAGACCACTTGGTAAGAGCCAGTATTGAGTTGTGTGGCTTGCAGGCTGCAGGAGTATTGATGAGAGGAGCGCCAGGAGCTACAGGCAGTTTCTGAGTATGGGGGTAGGAGCTGGGTGAGCTGCATCTTCTGGCACGCAAGGAGAGAGAAAGGTCTAGGAGAGCGCAACCAGCATAAGGCTTCCCTCAGCACCAGTGGATGAAGGGAGAGGTCACTTTGGTTGAGCACAGGGAGCTTTCCCTAGCGCGTGCATGACCTCGGACAACAAGCTGTTTGCTGTGGAGCTGTCAAGTGCAAGGATGGAAATGTCAGCTCCAGCATCAGGATCCCATGGGAATGAAGCAGCATGAGCAGAAAGTGTTGTCTATGGCGTATTGAACTTCACTGCTGTAGGGTTCTGGGTGTTGGTGATAACTCCAGATAGTGTTACGTGTTTTGCATGGCCAGTGTGTCATTTAGGGAGGCAGAAGTCATGGTGTGCTTTGATAGATCCAAAATGCCTCCTACCAGAAGTTTCTTTTCAAATACGAATTTCAGTGTGTCTTAGGTTAACGGCTGCTGGTTGTGAGGATTTTATCAAACCAGAGGAAATCCAGATCTTCCTTGGAGAAGTCTGAGCTTCCTGAAAGGACAGCACATTCCCCGTTGGATTTCATTAGGCATGAGCCTCTTGGAGGCTGAAAGGCTGAGAGAGGCTCAGTCTTTCTACTTGGTGGCCGGCTTGCCTTGGAGCAGTGAGGGTGTGTGCTGAGCCCTGCTTTCGGCATCTGACGTGACAGAGCTTCTCACTGTCTGGAGCATCCCCTGTCTTTTGTCTGTCCACTCTTCTCATCCAGGGGATGAATGTGCTAGCACTGCCCAGCTCTGCTGTGGAAGGCCTAAGGTGTGAAGATACGCCTGATGGGCACTGCTTGCTGAGCAGGGGCTGGGGACATCAACTACCTTGTATGCTCTATTTTATTGAGAATCATTCAAGATGATGCTTGGCTACTCTGCAGGCTGCACAAGGGCTTCTCAGCATGATAAAGCTGCAAAGCAAGATGCTGTGGTGGTCTCCTGGAGGCTGAGTGACTCACTTTTGCGCTGCAGAAGCAAGAGACTTAGCCAAGGTGTCCTTCAGCCATGTCTGAGCTCACGGTGGCCTGAACAGTTTGTTTCAGGGGAAGGCAGCAAAACCCCCTTGTGTTGAACCAGAATCAGAATTCAAACTTGAATCACAGCAGTGAGGACTTTACTTCAGCTAGATAAATTGAGTGCAGAAAACAACAAGTTTTTGTGAAATGTAGGGGGTCAGCTTGGAGCCCAGTTTCCATCCTGTGTAGCCTCCTGGCGTTCAGAGGAGGAAGCTGGCCAGTTGGACAGACCTGCGCATTCTTCTGAGACTGTCACAGAAAGTTTAGATGGGAAGGGACCTCTGGAAGTTCTCAGTCCAGTGCCCTCCTCTGAGCAGGTCCAGCCCCAGAGCTAGATCAGGTTGCCCAGGGCCTTGTCCAGTTGAGCATCAAATATCCCAGGACAGAGATCCCACCAACTCTCTGGTCCCTGTCCAAGGGCTGCACCAGTCTTGCAGCAAGGAGTTTTCTCCTGACAAATTTCTCTCGCCACAATTTGTTCCCATTGCCCCTTGTCCTTCCCCTTTGCACCTCTGAGGAAAGCCTGGTTCTGCCTTCTCTGGAAATCCTTTCCCATTAGGCAGCGGATGACTGACTGCAACTGGATCCCGCTGCAACCTTCCCCTCTCCAAACTGAAGAAGTCCACTTCCCTCTGCTTTTCCTTGCATCTTCTGTGTCCCAGCGTCCTGCCCATCCTGATGGCCCTGCACTGGAGTCTCTTCAGCTTGTCAAGGCTTTATTGGGGGACATCAAACTGGGTGCAGCATCCAGCTGCAGCCTCAGTAGTGCTAAGCAGAGGGGACCACCCACCTCTGTGGACCTCCTGGCTAGATGCTTTCTAGTGCAGCTTGGACTGCAAGTCCAGTGCACAGTCTATAGGAAGTCTCTTGTAGCTTTACAAGATGTTTCAACACCTGGTACATTCAAGGTGGTGATGCAGAGCCAAAGCAGACCAACAGCACTTGACACTGCAGCCTGGGTCTGTGTTTATGGCTTGCTAAAAAGGTACTTTCCTCTCTGGCTGAGAAAATGAGATCAGCCTAAAAAAGAATCTATGAATGCAGGAGACCATTCCCTTAAAAGGACTGGCTTTAGATATTTATCTTCCTTCCATTTCTCCAAGCCAAAGGCTTGACATTTAGTGAGAACAAAGTATGTTCACTTGAAATGGGCAAACATCTCACTGCCTGTATCGGAGCTACGGGGCACGTGGTCACCTGCAAGGCCACTGCTGGGCTCTGGTTTTGTCTGCCGGAGAAGGGACCGCTGGCTCCAGGTATGACGTTTGTACCTGTATGCTGGGAGGAGAGCATTCCTGTTCTGGCACACCTGCATTTGGCGCTCTTGTGACCAGGGTAACTAGTGACAGGAGGCATCCAGCGGTCAAGACTTTGGAAGCGTAAGGCTGTGTGATGACACTGGGGACAGATCCAGCTCCTCCTATGCTCCACTCTGCTTTGTTGCTGGGTGTTGCAAAATTTGCATAGACTCACATTTTCAGATGTGGTCTCAGAAGGAGCTGATGTGCATCTTTCCCTCTGTTGTTACTGGATCTGGCCCTAATTTGTTTGGTCCCTTCTTGAAACTCCTGGGAACTGGTGATGTTGGGGTGCTCAGTGACTCAAACAGCAGGGCGGCTGTGGAGTCACGCTCTTGCACACCAGGTACACTGGGATGCAAGCCCAGGGTTTGCAAGCTGTCCCATGAGCTGCAGGACCAGCAAAGACTCACTTTTTGGTGGATAGATGTCCTTCATCCCTACAACCCCACTGTGTCTGCCCCAGCTCTACCACGTGTAACGGCTCTCCCTTCTCCAAGTGCTTATGGTACCCTCTGTTCCTCTAGACCTCCCTGCAAATGCCCCGCCTCTCTCCTTCATTCCCTGACTATCAGCCAAAGGAGATGCCTGGGCTTGCTCCACGTTACATCTGTGCTGATGGACCCTTTGCATGCATGTGCAGCTGGACAAGAAATTAGGGTTTGAGTCCTATATGAGAGTTCATTAGAGTTAGCTAATGACTTTATCAGAGGACTGAGAAGCCACATAAAAATACAGTCTTCATTTAGGAAGCCAACTGGAGCTGATTTGCTCCTCTCATCTGCACAGCATGCATCTTGGATTTACACTGGGATGATTCACTGAGGTCTAAGTGTATGCACAGAAAGTGCCTAGCTCCTCTTGATTTTATAGGAAATGGTCACTTGAGGTATGTATAGTTTCTCTAAAAAAGCCTTGGCATTTATCTTTAAAGTTATGCTAAAAGTCAAAGAAAAGAAAAAAGAAATTGTAGCAACTACAGAAGTGTTGGTAGACATTGGTTTATTACTTTATACTGTAAAAATAATAGTGCTGAACTTTGACTCAGGTTTATACTTACGCTATGAAAAAATCCCATAAATCAAACCCCTGTATGAGTCAAATAGGAACTGATCTCGAGCCAGGCTATCCCTCATGAGGTTAACTCCTGCCTCTGGTGCTGCTTAAAAACAGCTTTCATCCTGAATAGCTTTCTGCCTTCAAACTTGGCAGTTTTTCCAAGAATCATCGATATCTATGCTGGCGATGCTTCATGGCCACCTCCTTATCTCAGAAAACAAGCCCTTGGTCTTCTTTGTTATTTCAAAGCACTGAAAAAGTTTCCTGGTAGATTTGAGGGTTGTTTGGTGGGGTGTGTTAATTTCTTCAGCCATGGCTCTCATTGGCTTCTGCCGTTTGCTGGTGATTCGGTGTGGCTGGTGACTTGGGATGCACCAAACCCTCCCGCATGCTGCAGTCCCTACGGCTGTGGAAATGACAGCTGTGTGCCGCAGCCTGCCGCGAAATGCTGAAATCGGGGACGGATTGGACTGACAACAGAATTTATCAATGAAAAGCCCTGTATCCTTGCTGAAGTTAGTTGCTCTTTCTCCCTGTGTACGTATGAAGAGAAAAGGGCTTTCCGTAATTTCCTGCTCTTACCATGCTAGTGCACATGGGAGGTTGTGCAGTTAGAGGCTGGGCTTCCCAGCTTGAGTGTGTGCAAGACTGCCGTCATGCTGCGTTACACAGCACCCAGGGGAAATCAGTCTCTGTGTTTTCTCTATGACATTTTTGTGTTTTCTTGGAATTTGTCTTGCTTGCTGCTCTTTCTATTGCTTTACCCAGTTCTGCTTTCTCATTTCTTCTTTTTCCTGGGGCTGTCAGAGCACTGAAGGATGACCATGCACATCATCCGACTCAGCAGTACCAGTGCTGCTCCGCAGCCTCCCCGAGCAGCCTGTTGCAGCCCGAGCCCATTGCTGCCCTGCTCCTGCCCTCCCTGCTTGCCCACCTGAGGAGCACGCCCATGTCCCCGTGCCTGCTCTGCACCGTGGACGGGACACAGTGGTCCCGTGTGGGCCACTTTCCCTGAGTCTCCACTGGTTCCTTGTGAGGAGGTCGGTGCTGCTCTTGGGTTTCGGTGCCCCAGAAAGAGCACAGTGCTGCAGGGGGGGCCGTACCAGTGCAGAACAGTGAAAGGAGTATTTCCAGTGTCATACAGGGTGCTTTTCATTTTCACTTGTTCTACAGCATCCATTTGTTTGTTCAGCTGTTTTCAGAAAGAAACTGCTCCATCCCCCTCATAATTACAAATGTTTCCTTTTTGTTTGGTTTTGTTTTCCTATATTCATGATAGGAGCAGTCTTCCCTGAGACGACCTATGGTGTATGTTCATCTCCCACCTGATTTAATTTTTCTCCTTGAACCTTTTTATTGGTCTTCGTGCATACCAACTTGTGTGCTCTTCAGACTTACAAAGTGCAAGTGTTTGGGCTGTCATCTAATGTGTCTGATGCGTACTTTGGACAGTGAGACCTGATATCTTACTATCTTGGTAGTCATATAAATTTCAATTTTTTGAGGACTTAAAGTTGTAATAGTGTCAGTCCTGTGCAGCTTCTGTATATTACAAATATATTTTGTTGTGATGCTGCCTTTGTTGATTGAATGAAAAGTGTGTTGGTAGGTTTAATGAAAAATAGCAAGAAATCAAAGCTGCCGTTGTAGGAAGTCATTGAGAATAGATTTGATGGAGCAGGTTTGTGGTGAATTAGGGTTAACTCTTTCCTGAATGTCCAGAAGTGTGTGCATTTAAAATTTGAATATAATACTGCAGTTTTTGGAGGGTCTTTGTTATTTTTTTGGAGTGCAGGTGCAGGGGGGACCTGTGTTAAACCATGCTTGAATCCTAGCATGTGTCAGGGAGACCTCTTCGTGGAGGTGGGTGTTTCAGCACATTGTATAAATAAAAACAATTATACTTAGGCAGAATTTACCTGCTGTCTTATTTTTGGCAGTACAAAGCCCTCCTGCCATTTACAGCAGGGAGGCTATTTGCTTTTTCTCCCAGCACTCATTAGCAAGATAGGGTAGAAGAGGGCTGGGATGTGGAGATAAGGGAGAGCCAGTGAACATACTGGTCCTGGAGACTGTGCTGGAGGATGTAACACTAAACCCACACAGCTTGTTCGGCGGGCTGGGGAGCGGTGCAAAATGTCCTGCCGCTGCGGGCACGGCTGGCGTTCCCGACGCGCTCTCCACGGGAGCTGCGCAAGTCGTTGGCACCGTCCAGCTGCACCAGCAAGGCTGCAAGGGCACTACCCCCTCCCAGCAGCTCTGCTTGGGGTACGTAGCAAATGAAACTCTCCCTGCAGGGATTTCAGCTGCGTTTCAGCAGACTCTGCACCTGTTCTCAACCCTCAAAGCCTTTGCTATATGCAGCCCCGGCTTCATATCTCTGCAAGATCCTTTGAAACCTGTAGCACTTTCCAGAAGCGTTGCCTGTGCATGCTGACATCCGATGTCTGTCCTGCCTTTCGCCTCTCGGCGCTGACAGTCTCCGTCCTTCTGGTGGGAAGCGACAAGGTCAGCCCTGCCGAGGCTGCGCTCCGGTCTGAGCCGAGCTGCCGCTTGCAGGCTACCCCTGATTGCTAGGAAGGGGCTGTGGCTACCTCTGGGAGTAGACGTCCCCAAGTAATCAAGACAGAGATTGCCACGTGCATGGCGGGTGTGGGTATTTTAAGCCATTACAGGGAATTTAGCACCCTGAGGTGGTTTATCTTCTGCCTTCCTGCTTGCTTTTAGCTCCAGCTCCTTCCCCAGCAGAATAGTCAAAACTAAAAATTGAATATGAAATACAGACTAGTCATGGTTCGTGCACTTCAATCTAAGGTCGCAGTGGCACAGCACGTCTCCAGATCTGGGTCCAGGCTGGTTTTCTAGGATCTCCTGCATCAGAGTAATAATAATTGCTGTAACGACAAGCATTTGTTCACGGGTAATTGTGATAAAGGCTCTGCTTTTTTTCTATGCCAACCAGAAGGGCAGCCTTACTGGGGCTGAGCTGCTGGACGTGGCTCCTCACCTGAGCGGTGCATGGTTGTGTGGCTGCTGTACATCAGTCTCGTAGCTCGAGGTGCCTTGCACTGACTGCTGCAGGGGACTGGTAAAGCACAGGAGTGCTGGGGTCCCCACCACCTCGCTTAGCCAAACCCACAAAGCCCCATAGCCCATGCTTACTCCTTCACCCTCCCGCTGCCCTCAGCCTTGGTGCCCGCAGGTTGACTGTCGCTGCGTGGAGCAAACCAGCCTGACGAAAAGCTGGCTTTCACCCTCTCAGCTGCGGGCTGTGGGAGCCTGGGGGGCTGTTCCTCCCATCAGGGAGGCACTGTCGCCTGGTGCTCTACCCTCTAAGTGGCGAGTGGCAGGAATGCGAGTGATGGAGGAATTGCCAACACACCAGTGGGAAACCAAACGTCTGACCAGATGACGGCTCTAAATTTAAGGGCTTGCTGTCGAGCCGTGTGTGCGCTAATGTGCCCTTTTGTGACCAGGCTAAAGATAATTTTCCTATCTGGAACAGCAGCTGCGTTGTAAGTTGTATAAAGAGACTTCTCCACTAATGAAGAGCGATCATAAGAGCATGACCTGCCCTGAGAGGATGAGCAAAGCTGGAGAGATGTGACTCAGGGTAGGGCTCTGACACTCCACAGAAGCTGAAAAGAGGCCATTTATAAAAACTCAAAAGATGTATGGCTCCTTGAAAAATGCACAGGTCGTGCTGTTATTTTAATGTAAATGCCACTTGAGAGAATAGCAGAACTTTATTTAAACTGTAGGAAAAGTCACTTCAAATTTTCTAGGGTTCAATATTCTCTGCAAAAGTTGAGATAAAAAAAATGTAAAAATACAGACAGTGCTATGGAACAGAAGAAAACTTTCAGCAAAAAAGCAGAGTTGGATACACTCTTGTGTGTGGTAGTAAGTGTATTTTTAACCCACCTGCATATTTTGAACACGTTGACCTTCACAGGAGGTCTACTAGTCTTTTATTGCTGGCAGAGGTCCAGTTATGTGCATGTGATTGTGTATGGCATTTTATATTAGGAGACATAGGACACACCCCTGGGTCAGCAGAGATTATCTGGATAGGTCATTTAGCATGTTACTCCCACTTCTCTTCTTGAAGGGTTGGTTTAGACGTGCAGTAACACTCAGGTCAGCTGCTTAGCTTGCAGCAGAGCAAACACATGTTGTCTCAGGGAAGGTGGGTCACTGAACAGCATGTTTAACTGGCAGCCTCCTGAACACGAGTGGATAATACTTCCTGATCTCCTTGTGGCTTGTAAAACATGGGAAGGGGTGTCATGCACTGTAGCCTCGTGGAGGTTTGCAGGGCTCAGAGGTACTCAGTGAGGCTACAAATCTGTTTTCCCACCTGGTGACAACTTTGTCTGGAGCGCCATGTGCAGAGAGGTGTTACTTGGAGCTTGTAAGGGCATGAGAGCTGCAGAGTTTATGTTTGTGGTTTATTGTCCTTCAAGGAAATAAATGCCTAGGACACGTGGTTAATATCTAGCATTGCTTGGAGAAAGACATCTCTAGCCAGGGTCCTCAGTGCTGCCCTGTAAGTCTGAGATGGGCAATCTGCTACTGAAATTGTGCTGCTCTCATGACCATGGGCCGTTACTTGCATGTAGTGTAGGGGAGGGGGGGCCCTGAGCAATCTGACCTGGCTTTGAAGTCAGCCATGCCTTAAGCATAAATCTTCTGCAACTCTGTGGTATTCAGCATTCCCTGGCCAGCCGGGCTGCAGTGTCCTGTTTCATGTATTCAGTGTTACGCTTCTTGTTTTCATTTCAGGTCCTGTTTCAGCATAAAAGTGAGATTCACGAGACTCCTCTAAGATGTCTTATAGAAAGGAGTTAGAAAAATACCGAGACCTGGATGAAGACAAGATCCTTGGAGCTCTGACAGAGGAGGAGCTCAGGAAGTTAGAGAATGAACTGGAAGAGCTGGATCCTGATGTAAGTCATTTTTGCACGAGATGTACTAGGTAGTAAATCTCAGTAGTTGTGGGGGAATTGGCTGCATTAGTAATCTGTATTTAAGTGGGATCTGTTGCGGAGCCTGTACTCAGTGCAAGGATGGAAGAGACTGTCCGCAGATGAGCAGAAGCAGTTTTGCCATCACAAGCATGGGCTGCTTGTGGGACTTTGTTTTTGTGATATTCCCCTACCCTTGCCCTGGCATACATGCTCCCGTGTGATGAGCACTGTGATTTGTAGCACCAGTGTGAGCCAGTGCTGGTGCAGGGCAGAAACTGGATCTCTGCTTCTGGTTAGGCCACCTCAGAGGGAACGTTTTGGGTTTTGTGGGTTGTTTGGGTTTTTTTTTTGTAGCAAACTTCAAATAGTCTGTATTTTCCTCCATTTGGGCAGAAATCCAAATCCCAAGGTTTTGCAAAATGGGACAATTATTCTTTTAGCAACCTCCCATCATCAGTAGGAGCTGCACATATGCAAACGCTGGGCCTGCTAGTGCCCAGCAATGAAAGCTTTTTGGAGGCAGTGCTGTCCTGTGGCCCCAGCAGGGGATGTGCAGGGCCAACTGGCAGGCCTCTGGGTTACGGCAATGTTACATGATGAGGCTGGGCACTCATCACTTGCCAAGTGAGAAATTGTTCCTGCAACACGCAGTTAGTGTTTCTGGGGGAAATGATGGGCAGTGTAGATTGCATCATCAGTATTTTTAATTGCAACATGGGAAAATAATTAAGAGGTGGCAGGCTAGCTCCTGGGATTAAGCATATGGGCTGATGGGTTAGTTACAGCTGCCTCAGAAGACACAGAGTCAGGCAGTATTCTGTGAAAGATGCAGAAAGGTAAAATAATCACTAACATCTGTCCGTACAGGTGTAGCCTGAGTACAGGTGTTAAAGCATGAAGATTGCATGGTGACCTCTCACAGCATGAAGCCTGAGGAAGCAAGCTGTTTCCTATGCCTCCCTGCTTTTGCATTAGCACAGTCCTCCTCTGTTGTCCTCCAAGGTGGCCCTAGTCTAGCTGCTTCCTATTAGTCATTTTTCTTCCCAGGCTTTTCACTGATACAGGTTTAAATTATAATGAATTACTTTTATTAGGTGGGCATGGAAAAGTTGGCGTGTTCTTCAAAATCGCCTTGGATGTCTTAAAAACTAAATGTTAACTTCTATCCAGCAAAGCTTTAAAGAACATGCTTAGTGTCAAATCTGGGAATAGTCTTACTTACTGCATTAAGGCTGTTCTATATTTAAATATAAGCAGGTGCTTACGTGCCGTATGTGTCAGGCACAAAGCAACTTCCCATGGTCGCTAATGTGACTGAAGAACAAGGAGGCAGTTCAAAAAATGGCTGAGGTTCGCAAGGGTTTTGTTTTGCAATGGAGTGACCTTCTCTGCGAGACCCTGCCTGTAGTTTTGTGATGGATCATGAAAGGCAGAAGAGACCACTGCAGCCATCTGGTCTGCTCTGTGAAAGACCATGGGATTTCCCTGAACTGAATCTTGTTGGGACACGTGGGGCCTGTGGGCACTCCTTCAGACACATATAGGGAGGAGAATATGGGTTGAGTTTAGCAGCTTGGTTCTGGCACTGCAACTGTTGTGAAGAGGCAGCAGAAATGGTGAGAGTGTGGGAAGAGGCCAGGAGGAGCAGGAGGAGATGGCTGAGAGCCCCCAGAGAAAGGGCTGGAGCTGCTGTTGTAGAGAAACACCACTTGGCAGCATGGACATCTTGTAGTGGAGCCAGCATTTGAAATTGGAGGGGGGGGAGGAGCATCATGTATCTTAGATGATGTGGAAATCAGTGGGGTTGGATGGAGATAAAACCTCTGACACAAGGAAAATCAAATTGTCCAGCAACGTGGAAGAAAGACAGTGCAATGAAGAAAGTGGAGGGGAAAAGCATTTGATGGATGGGGATCGTGGCCTGCAGAGATAACCTGTGTTTCTCCCCTCCATGCCTAGAACGCATTGCTGCCAGCAGGGCTCAGGCAGCGGGATCAGACGCAAAAGCCACCAACCGGCCCATTCAAAAGGGAAGAACTCATGGCCCACCTAGAAAAGCAGGCAAAGGACGTTAAAGACAGAGAAGACTTGGTTCCTTTCACGGGTGAAAAGAGAGGTATGGTCATCCCTTGCACCATGCTGAGTGCATTACCATGAAGGTACATCACTGGGTGCACAGGAGAAGGGTTGTGTCTGACCCACATTGCTAAGCACAACTTCATTTTGACACCATTGGGGTGGTGGATCTGCTCTCTCTGCTGTCTAGCCCCAGCCTGGGCTGGCTAATAAACTGGGTGTGCCTTAGAGGTCGACACGCTTGCTGATTTGGGTACCACCTGGTATGTTGTTAAGTGATGGACAGAGGCCGTGTCACTGTGCAGCCTCTTTCTGTCCCCATCCCACTACAGCTGTATCAAGCTCTGGGGAAGACATCATCTGTTCTCTTGTTCCTCCTCTGCCCTGTCCTCCTGTGAGCTCTGCTGACAGTGCTCTGTCTTCCACTGTTGCCCTTCATGCTCCATCCTTACACGCTGAACTTCATCTTGGTGTAGAGAAACTCCACAGCTCCCCTCAGCTGTGATGATCCCAACAGTTCCTGTGTAGTCTTCATCACCTCTTGACAACCCCAGCCTCATTCCCCAGTCTCCTGCAGCTTGCATGTTCCTGTCTTCCTGCACCATGTCCTGCAGTGGCTGCTGCACCCCTGCTCTGCATGGCCCTGGGGCCTGTGAGCAAGGGCTTTGCTCTGCCTCTTCTCTTTCGTCTCTCTCTGGCATTTTTCCCTGTTCTCCTGGGGCATGTCCCATTATCCAAAGGACTTTCCTGCTCCCATTAGCACTCTGAATATCATCTGATATAGGACATGGTCTGGTCAGTCCTTGCCTCTGGGTTCCAGGAGCTTCTCAGCAGCTTTTTTGTGCTGTTGTGTCTCCCTCTGTACCATGGTCCCCCTGCAACGGAATATCTGGTTTGCAGCTATTTGCACTACTGGTTGCCCCACATCCAAAAAGAAGTGCATGAAAATGAGCGCATGTGAGCATGTTTCCCAACTGAGGTCTTTTTCAAAGCTGCCTCCTTACTGATCCACGTGCCTCTCTCAGAAAGAGCTTCTGTTAAATCTGTCTATTTAATAAAACTTGAGGTGGTATTTTTAGCAAAGAAAAAAGAAGAGTTCTCCCTGAAAGAAGTAAATGAAAAGAGTAAATTGAGTGCTATCAGGAAGAGCAATTTAGTAACTTCAGACATACCCCAGCCCAGCGTTGGCTACCTGCCTGGCCGGCCCAGCAGGTAGTAGCAGTGCTCCGCAGGAGATGGAAGTATTTCACAAATTTTGAGTCTTCAGCTGTGGTCTGAGCTGATCATATTTCAATCTGATGTGATCTCAAACACATTAAACATATTTTTATTTGTAACATGTTGTTGAGTGAAGACACTACTTACATTGACTGTGAGCCAGAGATGGTAAATCATATATTCACAGTTGTGGCAGAGCTGGAAATAAATCACCACGTTTGCAGTTCGGAGGGTGATTTACTAGTTTGCCATAGGAGGTGCTCTCCCTGGCCGTGCTGCTGGACAGAGTAGGAGTTGGTGTGTGCATATGTGCTGTATTATGATACATAATGCTGTGTTTGCATGCACCATTTAATTTAAAGTTCAAACTTGTAATAAAGCATGACTGGGATATGAAACTTTCTAAAATTAAAACCCAGAAGTTTTGATGACACTGAAATGTCAAAAGGAGTTACTGTGTGACAGCAGAATTAAGTTTGCCCCCTTTTTCCTATTCCCTTCTGAACCAATCAGGTGGTCTGTACAGTTTGCCGAGCCGTGTGTCCGGTGGGACAACGGCTCTGGGTCTCCACACCAAGCCAGAGCTGGAGGGGCCAGCCCTCCCCAGACATTTTGCTGCAGAGCACCCAGGAGGTGCCTGGCCGTGCAGGCACACATGACGCTCTGCCTATTTTTGCGAGAGCAGCTGTGTTCCGGGAGGCAGATTCCTGTCCTCTTCATCAGGGCGGCAGCGTGCGGGCAGGAGATGAGCCGCTTTGCAAGAGGCTGTTTATAGCAGCCTCCACTTTCTACCGGGGGAGCCCGAAGAACAGTTGCTTCTTCCTTGAAGCTAAATTTAGCCCCTTCTGTTTCTGCACATCCCTGTTTCTCCCCTTTGGTGCCGCTGACTCTGGTTTCAGAGTGGGGACAAAAATAGTCGTGGCTGGCACGCCAGGCCGAGAGCTTTGCACTCGATATCTCTCTGTGGTGATCCTGGAGTATTTCAGGGGAGGGGACTGCTCTGAAATGCTCTGGGATCCCTCCTCCTCCTCCTCCTCCTGTCCCGCAGCAGCGCTGGGTTTACCCAACAGACTGCTCCCTGCCGTGGTGTGTTAAAACACCACAAGCCTCTCTCTTTTCTTTGGTGGCGGGGGCGGTTGCAGGTGGATGCCGTGTTCTGAAATCTCAGGCCTGACCTGTTCAGTCTCTGCAAAGAGATCTGCCCGCCCCTTGGCAGTGCGAGCAGTTAGGAGCTGGGAGCAGCCGTGCAGTGCCATGAACCCCATCTGCTGCCCCACGCCTCCCTGGCATGCAGCCAGCTCCAGCAGAGAAAGGGTCGTGGCTTGCCCAGCCATCATTCTAGTCAACGGGATGGGGGAGTGCCTGGGAGTCCACGGCATTCAGAGCTGGGCTGGAGCTGCGTCACTCACTGCACAGCCCTTTGTCCACATGGGCAGCCCCCATTAGGAAAAGGCCACAAGCAAGCAGCTGAGATGGCAGCTTTGCATTACCAGCTGTACCTCCTGCGTTGCACCTCTGACTTGTAGGGAAAAGGCCTTTTCCTTGGCCTGTTGCTGTCCCAGGAGTTAGAGCATGGAGGTCTCCTTCTAGCATGCCCGCTGTGTCTCTCCCCCCTGCCCTACTGTCCTCTGCAGCAACGTTGGGCTAGACCAGCTGCCCAAAGCCTGCTCCTCCCTGCATCCCATGTGTTCGCTGGATGACTGGCTGCTATCCCTGCCTGGTGCCAGACCCCCTCCACCTCCTTTCCACCCTCTTTTGACTATTGTGCCATCTGCCCTGCCACCGGACATTTGGAGTTAGCAGCAGGAGCTGTCTCAGCGGCAGGACCAATCCTGCACAGTGCTGGATCTGGGCCACTGGCCTCCCTTGGTCCATGTGAGTGCTGGCAAATCTCCATCCCTTTTATGCAGCCTTCAAAGAAGTGAAGTCCTGCAGGGTCAGGCTGTGCATGGCTTTCTGAGTGCTGTGCGTTGAACAGTTGTCATCCTGTACGAATGTGCTGTTGGGCTTTTGTAGATGCAGCCCTCTGCGCTGGTGAAAGAGTCCAGCTCCACAGTTGGAGGTGTCTGGCAGGTGCCTCCTGGCTCACATCGCAGCAGGACCCAGACTGAGCTAATGGGAAGGGATTCAGTGTCTCCTCTGATTTTTCCCTAGGTCCTTGTGCTCCTTCTGTCCTTTCCACTGTGCAAATCTCACCCTATGGAAATGCATCTGCACAGCTAGTTGTGAAACAGGTGCTACAGCTATACTGAGAATGACCTCACTTTGTATTTATAGGAAAAGCTTGGATCCCCAAGCAGAAGCCAATGGATCCTGTTTTGGAAAGCGTGACTCTGGAGCCGGAACTGGAGGAAGCCCTTGCTAATGCCTCTGATGCAGAGCTCTGTGACATTGCTGGTAAAATAGTTTCATGTGAATTGGGGGTTCAAGTTGTTCGACTACTAGCTTCTTTCTGTTCGTTTGTTCGTGGGAAATGAATTATTGAGTTTTTTGCCATTCATCTGAATGCTGTCAGTTTTGACCAGATTTATTTCTTTGTTAAAAAAGAAGTGTATATTTAAAGTTATTCTCAGCCCATGTGATTTAATCAGGAGCATGGACCAGAGCTGAGGAGGGAGAAGAAGGATTTATCAAGGGAACAGAGTGTGCTGTTTGATCTCTTCTCCTGTCTCTGCCACTGAATCTTGCAAATTGCAGCCTGTCGCCTTCAGGAGCACAGCTTTCTTCAAGCCAAACCTCTAGGAAACAATCAAGCAGACCCAGTGAGAATGTGGATTTCTTGTGCAACCTAGTAAAGGAGCTGTCAGGTTAGAGCAGTCTTTCAATGGATGCTCAGGGCTGCTGTTTGCTAAAGAGCTTTTCCAACACATTTTAAAGCTACGGATTTCTTGCAATTTGCGCAGTTGGTCAGTTTTGTGAGTGTTAGCTCGGGGATGGGGAAATCCAGCATTAAAAGGTTGGTGTACTTCACGACAACTGAGAAGCAGGTTGGAATGCATAGTGAGCTGGAGAGGGGGACAGAGCGACTGCAGGTGCTGTTTGACCCCCAACAGCGTGCTCTTCACCAGGCTAAACAAGCCACGTGCAAACCGAGAAGGACAGGCATGGTACCTATCTGAGAGGTTTACGCCTCCATGCTAGGTAAGTTCAAGCAAGGTCCCATTGCTGCTTTTCAGGCAGTGTTGTCTGAGTGGAGGTGGCCCCCTGCAAGACTCATTGCTCTGCCACTTTATAGGTGACAGTGTTGGCACCTTGCTGAAGCCAGTAGCATGGACTTAGCTTTGTGACTGGGATAGGATATGCCTTGGCCAAAGGAGCATATGAACACCCCCTTGGTGCTTTACTGAGCTCATGTGTCCCTTGCTGGTTTAGCAGTCGATGAATATTTCAGTGCTACTGGCTTCTTCCAGTTCTGTCTCCTTCAGACTTCCATACTCCATAGCAGTATCCTCCTTGCCAGAAGTCTGTAAGATAGCCTGTAGAATAACCACACCAACTAGACATCTTCTACATAATAATACCATATTCTGGCTTAGAAATGTGTTTCTGCATTAAGGCTTCCAACATATGTACCCTGGCCAAGCATTGCATCTCTGGGTTTTGCTTTTTACTGTACTCCTAGAGTCCTCTAAAGCCATATCCTATCAAATCTGTCTTTCTAAGCTCCAGAGCTGTGCAGCAGTTATTTTCACAGAGAAATGCTGTTCGGGGCATCTTGTTCTGCAGTTGTTGGGAGAATACACTTGAAGTGGCAGCAGGAGAACTGATATGATACAAGCTGTGCTGAAATCTCAATATTGACAGTGACAGCATTGCGTTTCCAAATTTGCTAAGGCTGTGAAACAGCTCCTGCCTGTTTAGCAGGGCTTGTTGTCAGCCATGGTGTATTGGATCCCTTCCTTGGCAAGACCAGTAGGATAGCTGTGTGTGGGTGGCTCCCAACAAGTCCTGGAAGGTCTCCCATGCCTTTGGTCAGCTGGGGGAGGCAGAAATGGGATGCCTTCATTCTGCTTGAGTTCCTCTGGATAACAAACAGTAAGCACCAGACTTACAA
This sequence comes from Morus bassanus, assembly GCA_031468815.1. Classification (NCBI taxonomy): domain Eukaryota; kingdom Metazoa; phylum Chordata; class Aves; order Suliformes; family Sulidae; genus Morus; species Morus bassanus. The sequence continues at coordinate 17,562,595 of CM062600.1, read as the reverse complement.
ATAGTGGGTCCCTCTTGTCTACCAGCACAAAGTCTAGCCCCAAGAAACCCCACGTGGTCATGACAGCAGATCCTTCCCTCTGTCTGAAGTCCAGGTCTTCATAGTCCTGGCTGGTGGAGAGGTTTCGTTGTCAGAGTAAGCTGTGTTTGCTGTGTATGTGTGTACCCAAAATGCTGAGCCTGCAAATTACTTTTCTGAGCTGTGTTGCACTCCTGAAAATTTCAGCTGTGAATACATGGCAGAGAAAAGGGCCGACTAAAATATAAAAAAGCAAGCTCAGAGTGCCCAACCTCACTCAGACTTTCAGACAGAGTCTGCTTGGCTCTGTGCAATCCAACCAGGGATGTGCTGGGGCAGGTGTGGGGAAGTGGATGGTGGTGTTCATTGACACCCTTTGCTGCAGGCTGTCTTGCCTGTGCAACCCAGACCTGGAGTCACAGTGAGCTGTCACTGTAACAGATGCCATTCATGTGATGGGCCTCAGGGATAGCCTTCTCCTGCAACTGCTAGCCCTTCTTGGCCAAAGCACCGAGCAAATGGTGACGGACTGGTGCCAACCAAGTATAAGAGGAGCATCTCCTGGGAAAGCAAAGTGCCTTTGTGGTGGCATGCTTGAATTTTAGGGAGAGATTTGTCCTTTATTTATTCTAACCACTGTGCCCATCCAGAGGTCAAGATTTTTTCAAATGTGTCTGTTTATAACAAGTATTCATGTGCCTGCATTTTTCTTTAGAAAGTCATAGAGTTATTTAAAAAAAAAAAAAGTTGATTAAAAAAGGTTTATTTTCAAACAAACTTTCTGTGAGTAGCAGGGTTATTTTTAATAAACAATCTTTGCCCAAGTGCTTCTAAGCCATTGGCTTCCCACTGCTCATTTGCAGCTGGCATGAATGACAGCAGATCCCCCTGGGCATGTTTCAATGGGCATTTGCATACTGTTTTTGCAGTCATGATCCTGAGATACAAAAATTGGCAGAAGTTTGGCTTTTAGGTTCTTACAGTCTTTGAATTTTGTTCATACCATCACTTTCTGCATTTTGACCGAGCCAGCAGAACTTTAGCTTCTCACAATGTGAACTTCCAAGCGTACAAAGATCAGTTCAAAGCACACCACCACCACCCCTGGCTTGTTGTTGAGTAAAAACATGATGTGCGTTGCCATACTTCGGATGACAGTCGCCTCATATGTTGCTGCCTGAGGGTTTGGTTTGGTTCTGCATGGCGCGCAGCTCATCTCAAAACCTGGACTGTCGCAGTGTGTGGCACATGCCCAGGCAGGCAACGGTGATGAGGATGTGCAGGCTCCTGCTGGACTGGATCCCTTAGATTAAATCCTACAAATGCATTTTTTTTTCTTTTCTTGTCTTCCCCTTGCTATTTTTGCATGAAGCTGAGTCAAGTCAGCTACTGGGAAGCTTTGGCTGTTTGTCCGTTTGCTGTCCGCAAGATGATGTTCCTCTTCTCCTATGAATCATGCTACATTGGAATAAACAAGGGAGCACATTTGAGCCCTGTTGTGTATTTATGACAGCTGAGGGGCTTGGTGTCGCCTTTGTATGTTATGCTGTGCTTGCACAGGGAAAGGTAATGCACTATGGAATGCCATCTTGGGGAGCACGGCATGTATGCATCTTTTCCTGGCTTTGGAGCCTGCAATAACTCAAGTTGTGTTCTACTTTTCTGTTTCTGTAGCCATCCTTGGCATGCACACCTTGATGAGTAACCAGCAGTACTATGAGGCACTGGGGAGCAGCACCATCGTGAACAAAGAAGGGCTCAATAGTAAGTGATTTAGAGTGTTAGCAGGCTGCAGTGTTTGGCTTTGAAGCTGCTAGCAGAGGCAAAGTGGGAATTATTTTTAGCCTGAAGATTGTAGCCATGCCTGTCAGAGCAGCTTGTGATTGCTGGGGCCATCTCTGGTGCATCCTTGCCCTGTACGAGCCAGCATGGTCTCAGCTGCTGCCCTGGCACTGTCTGGGAGCTAGCACAGCCCAGGGAACAGCCCCACACAGGCGGTGTGCCCTTCATCACCCAGTTTTGGACCCTGAGAGCGTGTAGCAGGAGGCACTGGCTGTCCTGTGCTGGTTGGCCCCACTGCCAGGCAGCGTTTCTGGATGCACGTGAGCATAGATGGAGCTGCCGAGTGCTTCTTGGGTCTTTCATCTTGCGTCTGTTTGTCAGGTCATGCTTCCTTCTCCCAACACTGCTTCTGGAAGAGAAGAAACACATCCAAAGGGAATATGCTGCTGCTCAGGGTGCTTTTGGTTTCACGTGTCTTGCTTTTCACTTGCAGGTGTGATTAAGCCCACACAGTACAAACCAGTTCCTGATGAGGAACCGAACTCAACGGATGTGGAGGAAACTCTGAAACGAATACAAAGCAATGACCCTGACCTTGAGGAAGTCAACCTTAACAATATTATGGTTTTTGCTCCTTTCTACTCTCCTTTCTTAGTAACAGGACCAAACGTTTGGTACACAGAAGGCAGAGACCAAGTCTGTTTTGCTGCACAGAGTAATACTGTAACACTACGTGTAGCCACATAAGAAACACCAGTGCTTCCCATCTCCATTTTGGGCAATAGGGGTTGTTACCTGCTGTGGGACAATGGTGTGGGCTTGGCAGCAGGAGGACTCCTGTAGATGCCTGGAAGAGTGGAGCTGTGTTGAGGGTAGTTTGGGAGACCTGTCTCCAGCCTGTCTGGTTAAAGGCATTCTAGGTTGCTTTTAGTGGTTTAGTCAGGCACATTTGGTGGAGGGGCTGTTTATGTAAGATAAAATGGTGGGAGGAAAAAGGCTTCATAATCCTGACACTTGCCCTGAAAATAAGAAGAAACCTCCCTTCCTGCAGGTAGCCCTGTCCATCTCCCACCCGTCCCTTCTGTGGGACTTCTTTACTTCATGTAGAAAGCAAATCAGGACACAGCACCACTTCTTATGTTGCCTCTGGGACACAGACACATACTAAAAAATACAGTTTCCATCTGTCCTCCCTGACTCCAGGACCCCCATCCACAGGGTCTGTTGAATGATGACATATTTAGATAGCAAGAATGTGGTTAATTGCATGTGCACATTAAAAAAACTTGTGCCATGCCACCTGCATCTTTCTATAATGCAAAGATTTCTACTTTCATGTATTTGATGTATTTGATTCTGGCTAGTGACCCTGAACATCTGTGGAGGACACCAGGCTGGGAATCTGGCAGACAGACACTTTTTTTGTATGTTGGATTCATGACTTTGGGACATGGTTTGGAGAACTGGGGAGTGGCAGTGGAGATAGTAAGCTGCTGGGCTCTGCGTTATGGCTCTGCAGGTAGCTTTGACTATAGAAGATTTCACATGGAGGGATCCGAATGGTGTGGCAAGAAGTTGAAGATACCACTTAAAATTTTAGATGTGTGAAAATTTGTGCATCTGAAAAGTGATGTACACTTCAGTGTATCAGTGAAATCAGTGAAAAATACTCATTTTATAGGAACTCAGAATAAGCAGCATGGATTTATTTTCTGAGCTGAGACCTAACATGGCAAATGTTAGCCTGAAAGATGTTGTATAAAGCGGTCAGAGGTGTCTGTGGTTTGTACTACAAGAATATCATTTCAGGTATTTTGCATCAGGCCCCATAGGTGGAATTTTTCCTCAATATAACATGAATGTTGCTCAGTGCTGTCATTCTTATTAAAAAGTGCAGGAGCAGTGCCTTGTAGACTCATGGATCCTAGTTACATACATCGCCACAATGCCTGCATTCATAAGTAATTTTGTTTCTGGGCAATTTAATTAAAAGGCAGAGACATTGTAGCTTCAAATCAAGGCAGTGAGCTGTCAGCAGGGTGGGAAATAGGATGAAGACATTGCCATGCTCCTTAGGCCATGCTGTTTATAGCAAGAGAACTTGTAAAAACATTTATCGACCCCTACCTAAATTACTTCAGTGCATTTGGTGATTTGACCTTGATAAGAAATATAAAGTGTTGTTTAAATGTATTGCGTATTCCTTCATATGGATGATGGCACAACACAGGTTTTCTGCATTTCTCTTCACAGAATATTCCCATACCAACTTTAAAAGCTTTTGCAGAAGCACTGAAAAATAACACCTACGTGAAGAAGTTCAGTATAGTTGGGACACGGAGCAATGATCCTGTTGCTTTCGTAAGTACTGTCAGCTCACTGTCATAAAGTTGTGACAGGAGCTGTTCTTGGGCAAGGTATTTTTGGAGTTACTGCTTTTGCACCTTATGTCATGTTTGGTATGTTCTGCACCTCTGGCGTTTGATGCAGGTGCTTCCGTTTCAGGAGCGCTAGCGAAAGCCAGTGACAGACAGGCTTTGGTTCCTTCACTTCCTTTTTCAGCTGCGGCGATTTCAGGACACAATCCTTTAATCCCATTCGGTCTCAAATTCGTCCTCAGGGATCTCTCGGAAAAGGAGCGTGAGACAAGAACTGACTTCCTAGTGGCATTTTGTAAAAGCAGTTTGTCTCTCTCCATTTATCCTATATCAGGGCCACCCCATTTGTTTCTGATGGTACAAAGCTGTACACTGCTATGGGCACAACCTTGCGCATGTCTGCTCTGGCTCTCTTTCATATATACCTTTGTGCAGACCTGTGCAGAAGCAGGACTCCGCATTTCTTATGTGTGGTCTCTGTGGGTGATAAAGGGTCTTTCTGGCTTCTGCAAGTGATCTTAAATATCAGTGGGGATGCAGAGAGTGCTGAGCTATTCTGCCTGGCCCTCGTGCTACCCTCCAGGCTGCATCCTTGTGCACTCCCCCAGCACCTCTCCAACCAATTTTTCGTTGTGCAGGGCTAGGGGAGCTGTGGAGCCAAGTGCTGTGTGAGTGAGTGCAGGTTGACCATGCCGCTTGGGCATCACTTTCTGGTCCTTCAGTTTCATGACATAGACAGGTCCTCCCATGCATCTTATGAAAAGAGATCATCAGATCAGGTTGGGGGGTTGGGAGTGTGGCAGCCCACTTTGGGTCTTACCCACTGAGGGAAGCAAAAGTGATTAATAAGGTTGTGATGCCACTCAGGAGGATGTCTTGGTCATGGAGAATCCCTTGTTCTTCAAGACAGATGCTCCTCTCTCTGCTGGCTGTGATGGGAAGCATCTCAGCCCCGCGCAGAAGGAGCTGTGCAGGCAGGGAGCTGGTCAGGCAGGAGGCAGGGCTGATGCTGGCCAGCATCCCTGCCATCACCATGCTGTCTTTAGAAGGGGGACAGCTGAAGCTGTCACGGGGCAGCCACAGGTATGGACTTTTCACCTTTTGGGGTGGCCCTAAGGGTTTCTCCATATGAGGTTTTGCTGTGTCCTCCAGCATGCTCACATTCAAGAATCCCCCTGCAACAGGGGGGAACTGCCTTCACCCCACACAGATCTCTCACCTGGTGGCAGTGAAGCCGCTGGGCACATTGGGTCCTGCCAGTGTCCTCTGGAGGCGAGGGGAGTTTAACCCCTGCTGCTCTGGGGTGCTCAGCCCCTGCCTGTCCAACTGCCAGCTCTTCCCACCCACCTCTGCCCGCAGGCACTGGCAGAAATGCTGAAGGTCAATAACACACTGAAGAGCCTGAATGTGGAATCAAACTTCATTTCTGGGTCAGGAATCCTGGCTGTTGTCGAAGCACTCCAGGACAACGCATCGCTCGTAGAGCTGCGCATTGACAACCAGGTAAAGCATGCGGGAGCGGGAGCTCTGATCAAGTGAATGTGTCCTGGATGTCTTTGGGTGAGAGGACTTGTGGGAACGTCTGCAGGAGGAGTCAGAACCACTTGGTTGTACCAGGAACAGGCCGGTGGTTTATTTCAGCAACTCCAAGTCAGAAACGGCAAATGGACCAACAGGTCCAAAGAAGGAGGCTAGGGGTAGAGATGGCAGATCTAAGTGCTCGCTCTGAATCACCCTCTGATCTGACCAGCTTGCTTTTCTGTTTTCTGTTTTCAAAAGAGCCAGCCCTTGGGCAACAAAGTAGAAATGGAAATCGCGGACATGTTGGAAAAAAACACCTCCCTGCTGAAGTTTGGGTACCATTTCACTCAGCAAGGTCCCCGGCTCCGTGCCTCCAATGCCATGATGAATAACAATGACCTAGGTGAGTCGGGCTGGCTGCAAGCCCGGGAGCAGGGGAAGGTCCCTCCCTCTGCCTGTGGGTGATTCCTAGTGGTAGAAGGGCAGAACGGCTCACTTGAAGGCTCCAGTGGATGTGCTTGAATTAGAAAGCACCTCTTGAATGGTTGGATGATGCCTTGCCCCTCAAGAAGGAAGGCAGCCTTCACTGACTGGTTCCCTTATGCAGCTGCTGTCGGCCAGGCAATGAGTTGTGCACCAAACCTGGAGACTCTGGGCAGCTAAAACTTCCGGAAGAGGTAGTGTTTTTGGCAGTAACAGTGGGTCTTGTTGGGAAGGAGCGAGAGCTGCTGATGTGTTTCGGTACGGCACGTGACACAGCATATGGCACATGGGTTGTGAGCTGCCAGCACTTGTGATTCCTGCCAACTGCTTGCCTTCTTCCAGCTTCATTCCCACTTTAACATGGAGATGAAAAGTAGTAGAGTTGAACTTTGACGGCAGTGGGACTTGGCCCATCCCCTTCAGCAAAACAAACTGGAAGTGTTTCTAGGGAGAGGTGTGGAGCCACATGGCTTTGAGTTACCTTTGTACTCTCAATAAAGTGACAGGAAGTGCTTGTGAAGCAAAATGCAGGCAAGTCTGCAAACTGCCATCTCAGCCGATGCATGCGGCAGAGGCCTTCCATTGCTTGGCTACAAGCTGCTGTAGAGCACTGGAAATCAGCCCAGCAGAGCAGTACTGAATGCAGCCAACATACCAGCCACACTGTACTCAGTGGCTCCTAACTGCATAGGCAGGGTGGTTACAAACATGACAGTGCCAAACTCCTGCTCCGCAGTGGCAGAGAGTACATATGGGAGGAAAAAGCAAAAGTTTGCAGATAGTCCTTTTTGTACGTTAGGAAGAACTCCTTCCCTGGGAGGGTGGGGGTTTACAAGACTTGGAGGGACAGAGCCACCGGCTGCCCTGACCCAGCATTAGGCAGAGCCCTGCTGCGAGCAGGAGGCTGGGCTGGAGGCTTCCAGGGACACCCCTCCACCACTAGTGCTGCTGGGTTCTGCCAGACACATCTAGAAAGTGAAGGCTAACAGGCAGGCTCTGAGAAAAGACCTAACTTATAAATGCCAGCTGTGAAGAAAGGGTGGAAAACTGGAACCACGTATTTTAATCTGCATATGGTTCACCACAGACAGGGTCTTCTGTCCCTTCATGAGTCAACTTCAAGTTTAAAAGGCACAGAAAAACAGCTGTGGCTGCTGTGCTTAGACAGATGATAAATATGTTGTGTTTTAAAAATTAAAAAAAAAAAAACAATCTTGCTTCAGCCAGTGCCGTGCTCCTAGGAAGCACAGCGAAGCATAGAGGTATGTGCCAGTTCTTCAGGGACCACAGAGAATACTCAGTATTACAGTTCACTGCTTATTTATTCTGCCTGTGGCTGCATTCCTGGTCACTAGAGAGCTGCATCAGGAAAGTCTTGCTATTTTCTGTCCTTTGGAACAGGGCAAGGTTTTTAATGACAGTGCAGCACCTGGCATTCAAAGTAATCAGCTGGAAGATCTGAATCTGGTGTTTTAATTGTTCCTGCTGTTAAGGGGAGGAATTCACAAGTTGCCTTCCATGTAACAGTTGTGTATTTTGCCTCTTTGACCGTTAAGATCTGCATTTTTTTGTCTGATTTGGTTCTTGTTTGCAGCTCGTATTCATCGGTCTGATGGTCTCTGGCAATAGCATCTCAGCTCTACACCTGGACAATGTATAAGTATAGAAGAACTTTATTTTCCTACCTGTCAGCAATAGCTCTCTGCTTGTGCTCCACTCCAGTGCTCTTGCCTACCATCACCTGATGCTACCAGAACTTGGTTTTGGTCCTATAGCTTCTGTTCTCTAAGATGCTCTATATGAACCAACTATGGAGGCTTTTACATTCAACCTCATGAGCTAACTTCTCCATCCTCTTTATACCTTTTTTTCCTTGCACACACTTCTTGAGAAGTCAATAGCGTGGCTGTCAGATCTGTAAATCAACTTTAAGACTAGATACGAGACTGCTTTGACCATGTTAACCATTACCAGAGGGCTGGAGGCTAAAGGCTTAAGATAAGAAATCAGAGAGAATTTATTTATTTTTTTAATTTGAAAGGGCAATTGAGAAAAACTAGTAAAGGAAGAACTGTGGCATCTGTCTCCTGCTGTCTTTGTAGTCAGCATCAGATGATGCCTTGGCCAAAGTCAGATTACAAAGACAAACTGTGTGAAATACAATTGACTGTAGAACAAGGGACGTAAGGCTGAAAGTAGCTTCTGGCCTTAAAAATGAATAGGAGAGAAACCTCATCTTACCTTCCTTGATTTTAAATTTTGTAAGGCTGTGCCTGCTGCTTAAAGCAGGAATTCAGAAGCTGATGCTATCCTGTTTCTTTCCTGGCAGAAAGTATGTCTCTCAGCTCCTTTCCACAGTGGGTAAGCCAAGCCTGCCATCCACATCTTCCTGTTGCCATGACTGACTCCTCTTCCTCTTCTTTTTCAGTGAGGAAGAGAAGACTTGCAGAGTTGAACGGGCCTATTTTTCCCAAGTGCAGAACTGGAGTGTAGCTCCTGGCTATGGAGGTCGTTCCCGGTGATCTGTGCTACACTGTGGAAATCTAAAGGCAATAAGTGCCTTGACAGAGTATTTGTGGTGCCTCGGTTCTGTTTTATGCACTAACAGTTTAATTTAACTAGTGGCTGTAGTAGAAGATTTTATCCAGTAGGACTGTTGATGTTTTCTGTAGAGTTGGAAACTATTCAAGCCAGTAACAACCTGCCCATTTTATGCAATCTCAGTTTAGAGTACATCCCAGTGTAAAGTGACTCTTAATTAACCTGGGACCTAATTTTTCTATAAACTTCCTGCACGGTGTTTCATACAGTTAGGATGTGGTATGCATGAGTGAAAGATACAACTGCTCCACACAAATTATAGAAGTACTAAAAAAAATACTTTAATTTTTTTTTCCAAATTGATCTCAAGTAACTATACAGGAGCAACTAGTTTAACAAGCACTTCTACTATCTGGAAACATGGCTAATTTCAAGAATCGTGAATTACAATTTTTTACTGACATTTGCTGAGTCAGTTAGTTGGAGATGCTGTTTCAAATGCAATCCTGTGTTTATCAGAAAAAATTGGTCTCCACCTCATGATTAAATGGAACTTAAGGCCACTCATTACAAAACAGAGTCTCAAAAATTGAGTGGTTTAGGATGGTTAATATCCTTCTATCCCATGCATGTCTGAAGAAAACAGTTACCTTTAGAAATGCAATGCAAATCCTAACCCCACAGAGATGGCCAAACTAATCAGGAAACCAGAGCCCTCCCTTCTAACCCCTACTCCCTTCCGTTTCCTAATGTTAAAAGTGTGTGTCCAGATACTCACTGGAAACAAGTCAAATTCTGTTTGCTGTTTTGTCTAGATGACCATGTCCATTAATTAAATTCTGTTCTGCTAGGGATTGTTTCTTTTATTGCTGTCCCTAATGTCTGCATAAATGCAACAAGGAATGTTTTGCCCTAGAAGATCTGTTAAGTGAAATACCTACCCCAGCTTGACCTTACACTGTATTCAGTCCGACAGCTTTTTGTCAGTCTACTACCTGTCATCTAGCCTGGGAGGAATTCCCCACAGGCTTGTGTTGCTCCCAGACATGCAGTGAATTGGACCCAGCGCTATCGCATCCAAAACTCCCGCTATTAACGTGGGTGGGATCCTGCTCAGCAGGAAGAGTCTCCTGGCAGAAGCATTGCCATACTGAAGCCTTATTCTTGGTCTTCTGACAACATGCCCTAGAAAATGTTCTCACTTGCTAGAAATCTGTCTGTACACATCTGTTAAGAGTGAAGTTTTGCAGCCTTTTACACATACTGCAGCAAAAGTCCCACAGATTTCTTCAGAGCTTCTGCACAAATACCACCCACGATTTTGCTCTGACCAACAAAGCAGAGAAATACTATACTTTCAGCAATGTGGGAAACATATTTGTTGCTCTTCAAATCTTAATAAATGTGGCAGTGGTGTCAAATAAAATGCTTTACTATAGCTTCACCCCTCCCTGCCCTGCAAGTTCCATATCAGAAAATGAGAAGAATGGAGAAGAAAAATACTTGAAAACGTATTTAAAAAAAAAAAAAAACAAAAAACAAAAAACTGGCAGACAGCCCCTTGCTTCCATATGCACTGCAAAGGCTTCAAAACCGTGAACTAAATCATCAAACCAGAGCCACACAGTTTCAGCTGAGCCATCCACTCAGACTTGCATGGCACAGGCTCAGCTCTTCCACTGGCTTCAGAACATAAATGAATCTCATCCTGGGAAATCCTGATGGTGCTAAGAAACCCAGACACACAAGGATATGCATCTGCAGAGCAGGGAGCACTATCATGGATACTACAACAGCATTTTTTCCTGAATGAAAAAAAAAATCCATGAAATAAAAAGAAAAAAAAAAAGCAAGAACCTTGTCCTATGTTTCACTATAGCAGCATCCAAATTAACCATGCTGCCCAAATGTATTAAGCTGGCAGGATCACTCCAGGTTCATCAGCTGATCCTTACAGAGCTGCTTTGCTGAAAGATGCGTGTGAGAGCTGAGAGCTATGCAGCAGAGACAGGCTGTGCTGAGAAACTGTGCAGCAACGGAGCTACAAAATGGTGATATTTAGGAGCAAATGGATCACTGTTTGTCCCAGCAGCTCTCCAGGACAAGGGGAAAAAGCCATCTTGCTGACTGCAGCATCTGGCAGTCACAGCCAATCCTCTTCTCACCTCTCCTGGAGCTAATGTGCATTACCACTGAGATGCCTGGATCCCAGCATATAACATTTCACATGGCAAGCTCTTATTTGTATTTATCTCACAAAACTAATCCAGAAGCCAGGATACAGAAGCGGCTCATGGGCTAACTTGCAAGAGGGAGGGTAAGGATGTCTTTTATGCCCCCTCCCCTCTCTGCAGCAGAGGAAACCTGGCTTTATGGGCCTCCATCTGCACATCTCAGACCCTTCTCCTCCCTTGCCTTAGTGCAGCAAGGACCAGAAGAGGCCCCATGGCTCCCCTCTGCCTTTGAGGTAGAATCTCCAGCTGCTAGGAACTCGAAGGAGAATTGTACCTTGTAGCCAGGTCTAGCACATGGCAGACAACTAGCAGGGTTTCAGCATTTACCTCTGCAGAATTAAGCACCTCCAACAAACAGGTCAAGTGTATTTGTGCAGTACTTCAAAAATTACAATGGAAGCACTAAAGGTTATTTATCATCGTAGGAGTTTCCAAAGTTTACATATAAAATAGAGTTGTTGCCATTCTGTACTGACAAGTGATACAGAAACAGCCTTCCAAATAGATACAGTGTTCCAGACTTGCTGATAAGACTGAATTATGAAACTGTGTTCTTTTTAGCCTAATAGATGAAGAAAAGAGCATAATATGCAAGCTGGGGCACTACCATCAGCGCTCTAGACCAGGCCTGCGAGTAGATCTTGCATGTTTTTCCACACATAATCCAGTCCTCAAAAGCACAGAGGCTAACTGGCCAGCAAAGCTTGGGAGGCGAGATGCCAGGGACCATGGGTACTGCTTCAACTTCTGCTGAAGACGTCTAACTGACAGGAATTTTCCAATTTCTTCTCCAGTATGGATTGTACACAGATTTACTATGAAATACCGTCCTAGAAAGATTCCCAAAGGAAACATTCATAAGTGTCGAAGTTTTGCTTCATGAAAGGAACAGTCATGAAGACAGTTGCTGAACTGTTGATTTCACGGTAGCAATATTGGAAGTAAGAAGAAATGCTTGCCATGACTTCAGTGGAACAAACACCCATGTCTAAGTTGCTAGTCAAGCCAACAATGAGGCCTTGCTGAATTCAAAGCACTGTGGGAGAGTGTTAAAATCCTATATGAAAATAACATTGCCCTCACTGTCATTAAGCAACTGCAGAAACCTGAGTAAACTGTTTTCTGGCTTTTAAAAGCAGTTGCCAGTAAAAAAACCCAACAAACCAGTAAAATTATTTTGATTTCCTAATGACTAACTACTATTTAGTACCAAGAATGACAGTAAGTTTCAAAGATATTTTTCAGTCAAGACACATCTTCTACACTATTAATAGAACCTTTCTGTACATTCTACAGCATCAGGCACACAGACCAGCAGGCAAAGTATTTTGAGCTCATATGCTATGGATACCTTCAAACTGAAAGACAATTTCTCCACTAATAGGAGCTGGAAATCTCATAAACATCTCACAGCTTTTGAAAAACTCAACCCATGTTTACAAAGCACAAATGCTCCCCAAATCTTGAATAAAGGATCTTGCAATCTCCTTATAGCTGTTGCTGACATTTCTGCACACATGTCAGCGTCACTTCCAGTGCCATAATGCTGGTATTTTGACAGTCTCTGTGCTCCCCACTCTGTGTGTCTCAGTTTCAACATGCTTCAAGCTGTTGGTTTTTTCTAGTGCAAGCAGAGCTGAGCCCTGGATATTTCATGTACTGACAAGTTGAGGGAAACAACAGTTCCCAGGGAGACAGACCATTGGAACGAGGATTACTTTTGCTGTTCATCCTACAGGTCACACACAAGAAGTACAGCTGGGCAGGCAGATCCTGTGGGCCTTTGCTCCAGTTAGAAGAGGGGTCCTTATGCTGCCTTCAGACAGTTCTACACAGCAGTCAAGTCAGTGACTTCAGGTAACTACCCCTTGCTTCTCACTGGTATAAAGCAAGAGATGCAGGCAGATGGTGTGTACATGGAAAATCTCTTCAGCTCTAATCCGGTCACGTACCCACACCCAACTGATACATCTGCTGTTTTCACACACTAGCACTAGCTATTGAAGCAAATGCATGATCAGTGGAGAGGTCAGAGAGATCCATCTCCATGCAGGAGGAAAAGAATGGAATTGTTCTTATGTCCTTTCAGTTTCTTTTGAATTGTGAGCAGCTGTGTCCCATTGCACATACTCTGCTCCAAAATCCCCATGGTAGAGGCCACGCTACAAGACTGTACTCGGGGAGAGGAATCTTGTAGTGCTGGTGATGGGTTGGGCACTCTGGTAATTTACGGTCAAGTAATGGATGGTTTTCAGGGCTTACTCTAGGCTTAAAGGCAGTGTACAAACAAGACTTTCCAAGCCAACACATTTTCATGTTTTCCAAACCTAACTGAATAACGGATAGGGATCTGGTTACAGAAGTCCTTTGCATTAGCACGTGTCAGATTAGCTAATGAAACAACTTAATCTTTTCCTGTGTCCAGCATCCTTTGCGAGACATGTTCAATAGGCACCCTTGGCCGTCTCCTTGTACATTCACATTCCTCCTTAAGTGTCTGTCCTGAAGCCCCTGAAGTCACCTTGAGCTCTTTCTCTTGACAAACAGGACAGCAAGCTGTAAGACCTTTGTTGCAACAACTTGGACATGTCAGGACAAGCTGCCGGCAGTGCTGGCTGGAACAAAGTTTATACTGGTCCCACAGTGTCCCACAGTATCTGCATGCTGGAGGGAGGAGGAAAAGAAGACGTTAACACCCACATTGCCCCATCTGTCCCCCTTGCTGAGGGTTCTCCATGGCACCAGGGGGCTGCAATCTCTCATTTGAGTGGCTATTTATTGTCTTCCAGGTTTTTAATTCCTGCTTTAGCTTGATCTTCTAGAACCTAGTTAATTTTTAAATTTCTGGTTTTGATGTAAAAAACTTATGTAGGACAGGTGTCTCTCAGGAAAAGGAAGAAGTGCTCACTAGTGCTTCCTCTAGTTCCTATTAGATAGATTTAAAGACTCTTGCTGCCAAGAGAAGAAGAAAAATATGCTGGTGGTAGTTAAGCCAGTACACAGGAACGTTGCCTGCTGGGGAAGGGGGTGCCATTGGACCTCCTTCCACCTAAAAGCAATGGCTTGTGCAGATGGGGTGTCACTTGCAGTCCTGGTAGAGTCCTTCCACAACATCAGATAGGTTTTAACCCTTTAAAAGAAAGCTACAGCCCAGTTTAGCTGTACCATCAAGAAGGTGCCTACCCCAACACCTCCCCTTGAAACTTCTGTAGGGATGGCTGTGACGTATCCAGAGTGTGTTGTTTCTACACCAAGCTAGGCACCTTCAAGATGTATATGGTAACTGCAGAGGAGGAATGGGAGGTTATGCTGAAGAAGTTACCCACTCAGAGAAAAACCAGCACTGCTTCCTAAAAAGGGCTAGAGCTAAATTCCATCTACTTGTACCTGGCAACTGAGAAGAAGAAAACAGGTGTTTTGTTTGCAATATCTGAAGAGCAACCCCAGCCAGAAGACCAGGCAATGTTCTTAACTTCAACTAGAGGTCACGGAAATTCTACAGGCCACAGAAACTTTTAAAGCATGAAAATAACAAAGTGCTGTAGAGCTTAGTGCCACCACTCTCCCAGTGCCTGGCAGTCTGTGCTGATGTTTTATATTACTGGAGCAGAGAAGAGCTGACAGCAGGAGAACTATTTAATGCTTCGGTCACTTGGCCAACCACAGTCTGATCAGCACTGTGGGCAACAAGTGGGTAATGACACCAGTAGTGCTTGACATACATCTCCATAGCTGCAGATGGCTTAGAACAGCAGCTGTTCTGCAGGGGATGCTTCCTTTTACTGCTCCAGTTTTAGGGAACTCTGTTTAGTGACCCCCTTTTCTCTCATCTCTGTTTTGTGTGTTAAAGTTGATGATCATCATGAAAAGTGATGGCACTAAAAGATCAAAGTGAGTATGAAAAAGAACTACACAGAGCAGTTTGGCTGCCCCTATGCTGCACATCTCTGGAAATGATGGCAATAGCTTCCCAGCCTTCTGGACTTATATTATCTAGTCCTACCTGAGATGATATCTTCATTGGAACAAATGGCGTAACGATCATCAAATACAAACAGCTTGCCCCTGTAGAATCCATCTGGAAACTCTTCCAGGTACTTGTGAATTCCACCTTTTAGCTGGTAAACTTCTCTGCACACTGCCTGTTTAAAGCATATTAGCAGAAAAGCTGAAGGAGACAGCAGCACTCATGGGATGCCAGAGTTCCCAAAGCAAATGTAAACGCCGGGGTCAACAAAAAGCAGCAGCCTCTCAGTGACCATCAGATGGCACCATACGCACACACAACTCTAGGCAGTGCCTCCAGGGATTACCGGGCAGCTCCACAATGCTGGCTCGCTGACATGAACCCAAATGTGCGTTTAATGTTACAGTCAAAAAAAAGGCTGGTAACCTCAGCTGTGGGAGGTTTGCTGCATCAGAGATCATACGCTTCTGAACCTCTGTGAACTGCGGCTTATTCTGTTTTTATACAGCGAGCTGTTAGCAGGAGCAGAATTTCTCAGGGTTCACATTGGTACAGAGAAAAAAAATCAAGGTTTAAATCTCTGGAGAACATATATGTGTGCTGTTCCCTTGCTCCTTGAGGGAAGGATCCAGGAGAAGAGTGGGATGGAAAGCACAATTAGAACAATGCAGTGTGCTGAATTTAATTCCACAACACTGGGAAAGCACTGACTGGCTGATTTTCACCACTCTGAGATGCTCAAGCTGTGCAGTAATGACCACAAAAACATAACCTAGACAGAGCTTGTGGAAACACTGCAGAATGCTCTCAAGCCCTCCTAAAACACCGCTACAGTGGGCAGGGCAGACTTACAAATACCTCTTCTCAGCAAACGAGTTATATAATTATTTTCACAGAGCAATCACTGCGGTGACACTAGTCCATGGAGATCACCCTGAGCTGCATTAAACTACCCACATCCTCGACAGACAGTGTGAGGCAAGTATGTGCCAGAGACATTCATCTCCCCAGCTGCACATTGAGCGGTTTGTGCTCAGTAAGAATCTACCAGCAAAAGAAAAGACAGCTGCCCTTAAAGCAATCTCACCTCCCCAATACTTGTGACTTCAGAATGACATCTCACCTTGCTCCGTAGATAAGCAGAGCCTCTTTCACAACGAATCCCTCCTGTGCAGTACATCAGGACACGCTTGTCTTTAAAAAGCTCCAGGTTTTCATCTACGTAGCTGGGAAAATAGCTGAACTTCCTGATATCTGGAGCCAGACAGCCCTGGAAATGTCCCTGCAATCACAACAGATGGCCATGCAACTGGTTACAAGCAGTCTTACGTGGTAAGGTCTGTGCCTCTAACTAGAGGAAGTAACAAGCCTTTGGGCCAGAACACTCAGCTCATAGCAGCTGCTTTAGGCAGTTCCTCAGCTGCATTTATGCATCAAAATACCTGTTAAAATCTGTAAGAGGATTCCAGAGACAACATGTCTCTTCATCCAAACATAAAAGAGGGAGCTAAGCAGAACAGAACTGTCAGAGAGGGGATGAGCCACAACAGTGCTCGTCCTGGTGGGTGTCACAGCAGGATGCCCCTATTGTTTTTGACATATGGGACAAGGCAAAAATGCTGGAAAACATCCTTACAAATTATGTTGTGTTTACTTCAAACTATATGGTATTCACTGCTAATGTTGTATGGACCACTTTTTCTTCTTCCTGCCCCAAGCTGTATAAGCCCTTGGCTGGGCAGGCTCCACGCTGAGTCACTGAGCAGGTCCTCTGCTGCTTGTGTCTAATATTCATTACTAAACTGAACTTTGTACATAATACAGTCAATCTGTAATACGGAATCTCTTCTTCCAGTAAGGTTACACCCTCACAATGTGAAATGCTTCCCTCCAGCACCTGTAATACACTGCAAGAAGCAGGCAAACAACACTTACTATTTTACTTTCATAGAAGTTCCTACAGTCCAGCAAGATGGTATTGCTTTGTCCTTGACTGGCCTGAGACAAATACTCTTCTACTTCTCTGTGAAATTCCTGAGGGGATAAATGGATTCCTTTAACAAAAAAAAAAAAAAAAAGAAAAAAAAAAAAAAGAAAAAGAAGTTAGAAGCAGAACTACAAGACAATGTTACATATGCTCTCGCTGATCCAGATTCTCCTCAGATTTCCAAACAAAAATTTTCTGTGATGGTTCACAGACTTTCCATCCCAACTCAACCAGCCAAGTTTATCCATGTTTGGCTTCCTATTGGCAAATGAAAGAAAACACTACACTGTTCCACATAACAGCAGAAGCAGCAGACAGGCGCCTGTCTCTATGATCTTTGTTATGTCCCCCTGGCAACTCTTAGAGTTGTAAAAGAAAGAGTGAAAAATGTTTCCCTTCCCTTTGCTCATCTTTCATTACATTTGGAGGCGCAGAAGCGTACAGAAATAAATTTTTTTCAATTAAACTCTTCTCTGTTGATAAAAGGGAAAATTTCCTTAAGCATGTATTACTTTCAGTACAACTTCAATTTACATAAAGTTTCTTAGCTTTCAGGTTGCTCAGAACTTAGGACTCCCAACCTACTGAAAAACAAAAAACGTCGCCCACCAAAATCCTTTACTTTATTAAAAAAATAAGCCTACAGGCAACCTGCCAGAGTAATGGGAACCATCTCCATAAAATGCTGTAAAATGGGAGGAAAAAGGGAAAAAAAAGGAAAGAAATATCCAAACATACATCCCACATACTGCCAAAAAATGGGAAAAAACAAATAATCCTCTGCCAAAAGCACAAAAAGATGCTGTAGAAATTTACCACCAACAAAAACTCTTGGTGGAAAAAAAAGCCCCCAACTGCTGTTAATTGCTATTTGCTGTGCTCCTGCTTACCACCTACATAAGTGTCCTCATAGCAGATACATAGCCAGTAACATCTTACTGGGCATAATCCATACTAAGCAGCTACAGGTAGCAGAAAACGAATGCAGCCTGTGTTAGGGGAGTGGCATGAACCTGATGCAGAACTTGACTCCGCTTTAGTGTAAAACGCAGGAGCATGGCTGCTAACTTCAACACAAGTGAAGCCAAGTCAGCAGTCCCTGACACAGGAATATGCATATACTCAACTGTAAGCTTCAGCAGGATTCTAGCATTTTTAAAAAAAAAAGCTCTCAGCATCCACAGCACGAGAATTCACTGAATCCACAAGAAGACTCCATGGAAAGCTCTTCCTATATAGCTTGGTTCTTACTGCAAGCTAACCGCAATGAGAGAACACTGGCAGTCTTTATATTGTATCACTTCTGAGCAGTCTCAAACACCTACAGAATATTTAGAACAAATACGAATATTTTCATGCATTCAGATGTCTTTCCTAACCATCATACATAGTTTCACCTTACATCTGCCCTTAGCAGGTGTCCAATGACTTACTCCCTAACTAAATGTTGGACTCGATGACCCTTGCGGGTCCCTTCCAACTGAAGACATTCTATGATTCTATAAAGCACAAGGTATGTCCCTACCCCAAAACAAGGTAACTGCTTGATGTTATTTGAACTACTACTGTTTCCCACAAAACAGAAGGTTAATTTTCTGAGGCAGCTAAACACTTAGCAAAGCAAAACATGGGCCAGCAAATTCCTGTGCTGGTAACTGACTACCAGTAAGAAATCAATTTCCGTATCTACTTCTCCTGTGTCCTGGCCACTGTGCAGAAGGAAATATTTTTGATGAAGGTACTTTCTTCCCTTACCTCTCAGTTGTGTGAGAGGCTTTACTTTTCATTAAATCAACTTACCAGTTTCTTTATAAGACACTATCTTTGGATCAATGCCCATAGGTACAATTTCCTTGAATACTCCAACTCGAAGGTCTGGGAAACAGTGAGCCCCTCCTGCACTGCTCTAGGAAATTAAACACAAAAATAATCCACCAAAATTTGCCAGGTGTCAAGACTGAAATTACCCACTCCCTTTAATTTCTATAACTCACGAGAATATGAAAGGGTTTTGGTGGCCAAGGGAAAGAAACGTCTCTCCTGCTGAAATCCACACTCTAAATCCTGAGGTTTAGGCAGTGGACCCCTACCACATCCTGGCAGACAGGGGTCTTAGGCCCAATGACTACTCTGCGGGTGAGACAGGCACCAATTGGCATGAGGTGTGGAGTCACCAAGGAGTGGGAAGGAGGACAGATCTTAGTCAGAAACAAAGTCACTAGCACCTATCATGAGAAAGTCAAGGCCCCTACAGAGCATGCTGGCCCTGACAGGAATATGAAATAACCTCCTCCAGCAACGGATCATGTCGACATCTCTGGGCCCTGCAGTTCTCTTCAGCCCCTCTGACACCTGAAACAAGCACAGCTAGGCCTCCAGTCATGATGCAACGACATGTGTGATAGGAACTGCAGTGGTTCATGGGCATGAAAGAGACATGGGAGGTCAGCCAGGCTCAAGATTTGTTAACAGTGGAGCCTGACACCCCCCTGCTCCCCCAAAGCCAAGGGCAGGATTTCCCCTTTAGAGGTCTTGGCAAGACCTTTTTGGTAGACACCCTCACTGCAGATGACAGGAAGTGAGAATTTCTGCAGGGCTGAGCCTCAAACATGGCTTAGGCACTATTGAGCATATAAATGCTCAGACAAGAGTGCAGTGCTGTGCAGCACTGTACCAGCTTTCACAGAAATCAGTCTGTAGCAACTACAGTGGCCGCTGAGTATTTTCATAGCCCCAAGCGCAATTTTCACTTCTCTATGCCCATGTCTTCATGGCACAGGGACCTGAAACCCCCACTTACTTGGGTATACAGCATGCAGAGGAACTGTGAGACAGAAAATACCATCATGTACTAATGCATGAATGCTGATGCCCAATGAGATCATGCAGCGTTGGAGGTTTTGCCAAGGTCAAGGTAAAATTCCATCCCTGTTCTGGTTTTGCATCTACACATGACTAACAGGTCACCTTTACTGTTGAAATTCAGCCAAGCACCACAGACAGTTAAAAAGCTAAGACTGAATCAGCACTGCAACTCTACATGGGATTTGAGTTTCACAAGTTTCACTAACTCCTTTGATCTAGTTATTAATGGGGAAAAGAAAAATAGTACTCTGTGCAAATAAAACTGTGTGGAAAACAAAAATGCGATAAAAGCAGCAGCTTTCCTTCCTAACAGAGAAACCAGTACCTACAGTGCTGGGGCAGCAAAAGCCTGCCAGAATGCCATACGGTGCCAGCCACAGCTGCCACCCCCATCTGAAGACAGCAATCAGCACATATGCTCAGGCTCAAGCAGAAGTTAGCACCCCACTCTCCCTCTAGTCAGGCACTAACAGGAGTAGGGAGAAACCTCTTGACTCTGCTTGTGTATTTTCTCTAGAAGACAGCCAATTCATGGAACCGACAGTGCACCCATAAGGACACCAAAGCCTGCATGAACCTAAACCAGTAGGCTTCTAGGCAAGGATCTCAAATCAAGGTGAAGAAGAGAGTGTGGTTATAGTTTGCTTGTGTAAGTGGATGTTGTGATGCCTTGGTTTTTGCAGTCAAGTTGAAGAATGGTGGGACTGAAGCACACCGCCTCATTCACCTGTATGGGGGGGCTTTGCAGCTGCACCCATACCTGCACCTATACCTCTGCCATGGCAGAGATATCTAAACAAAGTAAGGTTAGGAACCCCTGGCTTAGATCAGTGCTGGGAGAGCAGAACTGCCAGAGCAAAAGTAATACTATCAAGAAGCAATGTACTATTTTCTCAAAAATTAAATGTCCTGCATTAACAATGTCTACATAGAAATTATTTCTTCATACCTTGAAATCCTCTTGACACAAAATGTCTTTGAACAGAGGCTGGGAAAGCATAACTTCAATATAGAGATTGGTAGCTACTTTGCTTCCACCGACTGTCCCATTAATCCCTTCTGAAGCAACTCGTACCTAGAAAGCAAGGGGAGAAGCTGGGGCTAAGGCTTAGTAACAGCAAAACTAGCTCACAGTGAAATTAACAAAATACAACTGGGTGACAAAAGGCAGACACAGAAGTATATCCAGAAAAGAGACTACCAAGGAAGGGAGGAAAAGATGGTTACACAACAGTAAATAAAATAGGAATAAAACCCCAGTAATCACTTTTGAGCCATTTCAAAAGAATGACATCAAGACAGTCAGAAAAGTTTGTGCAATAAACAGAGAAATGCTAACTGGTTAACAGGCTAATCCTGCAGTCAGCATTAAAATTCCCACTGGAAGTCTGCCTCAGGAAGAACAGTGCAATTGTGCCCAATGACTCACACAGCTAAAAGGAAAATGTGTATATGCATTATATTGCATAAATGTTAAATTTCAGTGTGAGTCATTTTATCTCCAGCACTGACAAATGAACAAAAACTCTGAAGTGGTGAAAAAAACCAAAAGGATTGAATACGAGGCAAGGAAAAAAACCCAACTGGTTCAGAAGGCAAATGCTGTACCTGTCTTGGAGATGAAAAAAAAAAAAATTGAGAAAAATACCAACCACCAGACAAGATAGCTGAGCAAAAAAAGAAGTAAATGCGTCAGGACGTTTCGCCCCCAGACCTGTGCTGATGTAGAATAGGGAAGGTGCCTACCATTGGCAGAAAAAAAGAAGCTACTTAGGAAGACAAGTCAAAGATAAAAGTAGTCTACTGCTCTGAGTTGCCCTCTTGAAAAATCCTTCTCCCCACAGATAGCCTAGGAACACCAGCTTCATGAGGCTAAAATTTTTTCATACCCACAGCCTCAAGAGGCCAGCTGGATGAGCCAACCTGTTTCCTTGGTCTAGTCTGCCAGGAATGAAAAGAATGACTCCGTCTGGGAATGAGCACTGCTATCCTATGGTGTGATCTAAGGTGTCGGTTGCTTTCGTCTCATTCCTGGCAGTACGGATTACAGCTTGGCGTATTGATTCTGACTGAAGACCATTGCGCATTGAGAAGTTAGTGACACACCTAACAGTTAACTGGAGCAAGCCCAGACCTGTGCTGCACAGCGCTGCACCTCCAGCTTGGCCTTCAGGCTGTGTTGTGCTGCATGTATCCTTTAGCCACAGGATAAACCCTGCCCGATAATCCTATCAGAGATGCCTGCATGCAGCTCCCTGTTGATACTAGTGATTTTGCCACCTGCGTGTCCTTGCCTTTATCTAAAAGTGCATCAAGAAGTTCTCATGTGAATATCCTTTCCGTTTGACAGTAGGAGTGATGAAAAGATTTGTTTTCCTGTAGAAAAGAAGAATCTGTAACAGTTCGAATGGTGGAAATGTGATAACCCTTGCAAGGACAGGGTCTGCACAGTGAGCTGTGGCGTGGATCAGAGGCTCACTAGATGCTGCACAACTCAGGATTCCCAGCATCAAAAGGGATATGAGATTACCTGTATTATTTTCTTTTTCTTTGTAGTGTTAGCTGTTACGTAGCATTTTAATTGACACTTTACAGAGTCTGAGTGCCTTTCTTAATGCGATCGTAACAGACTAGCACCTTCTGGTGCAAAACACTCGGTTCTCCACGTGCCCCGTTGCTCTGCACTAAGCAAAGATGATGTTTTTCTGTTAAGAATACAGCCACTGCTTGAAACCTTACCTTGCCAGTGAGATGCAGATGCTGGCACAGAGCCTTTTGCCAAGCACAGAGTTTCTCTGGATCCTTTACCTCACAGTAACAGTAATACAGAAGTACTTCTCCCACCTCGCTGTCCGTAGCGTGGCAAAGATGAATGAATAGGAAAAGGATGTTAGGGTTGAAAGCACAAAAATAAACTATTAGCAGTAACTATTCAAAAAGCAGACAATTTTATTCTGGCAGATGCGGGAGAAAACCAAACCAAACAACAAACAAACTTTGGAGGGATAAGCACTGATGGGTTTGATTTATTTCAAAGAGAATATGAACTAAAAAAAGCTTCCACTTTCCTAGTTCTCGGGACTGGTTACACAATGAACTCATCTGTGCTGTATGGGACATCTCTGCCAGTGGCCTACAGTGTGCTCTGCTCAAGAGTCTTTCAACACACAGGACACAAGAACTGCTGTTTTCTGTGCATGCAAGTGTCCCATTAAATGCTTAATCTGACAAACTTGCACGCTGAAAATTCAAGTGCTTGAGCTATCCAAATTTAAAAAGCCCAAATTTTCAGTGAGATCGTGTGTGCCTGCATTCTGAGCAGCAAAAGCTGAACTCTCTCACGGTCAGAAACATTCTCGTGAACCTACTCATTCGTAACTAACGAGCCCTTAAGGTACGTGAACAAGCAGAGAAAAGGGACCTGCGCAGAGCATTCCCCACTGTTCCGCTCTGTTCTGTTACAGACCTTCCTTACTTATAGATGTAAGCTGTCAAGTAACACCTGTACAGGTCTGCTTTAACAATGCAGGACGGTACAGCTCCGATATTCAATCCTCCCAAGTTCCCACCTTTACCATAAAAAAAAAAAAAAAAGAGCAGCCTATCTGCTTCTTTCTCAGCACAGCGGTAATTTGCGTGATTTGTACAGTCGTGAGCAGTTGTGAAAGGAGTTCAAGTAAACCGAGCAGCTCCTGGAAGGTACCTATACCTGCTGATCTAAAGAAGTATATTGGGAAGCATCTGAAGATCTGAAGGAATATCAAGGAAGACTTTCTAGATCTTGAAGTGTCACGACACTGAACTTGATAAAAAGTAGTACTGGCAGAAGATCATGTAAAGTGTAAGCAGGCCAACACCGCGCTCCCGGCCAGCACCAAGCCGCTGAGGGTCCTTCTTACCTTGTCAGGTCGTCACAGCTAAGGTGGCTCGTGTCCGGGAGCGTACAGGCGATCTCGGGACCGCTACCGGAGTGCCCATTTCCCCCGTCCGCGCTGCCTGCTGCAGCCAGGCCGCCGGCGGGTCCTGCCTCGGCCGCTGCCAGCTGTGCTGCCGGCCCTTCCAGCTGCGCCGCCGGCGCCGCCAGCTGCCCGACGTCCCCGCCGTGCTGCAGAGCCACATGCCTGTGGATGCCGGAGAGCTCCTCGAAAGCCTGCCGGCAGCACCGCCACCGCACGCCCTCTGCGCCGGCCGCTCCCCGCGCCGCCGCCGGCACCTCCTTCGCTTTCACGAACAGCGAGAAGGCCTGGAACGCACCGCAAGCGCCGCCCGTTACCAGCGCTGCCGCCGCCGCCGCCCGGGACACTCCCTCCCCTCCCCTCCGCCCCCCCGGGGCCCGCCACCGCCCCGCACAGGGGAACGCCGGCCCCCTCCCTCCCTCCCTCCCTCCCACGCAGGGCGGCGGCTCCCGCCGGCCGCGGGCCTCAGAACCGGGCGGGCCTCGGCAGAGCCGGGCGCCCCGGGCCGCCGCCCGCCCACCTTCCTCCGGGCGAAGGCGCGTTGCTTCCGGGCGGCGGCCGCCTCGGCGGCGGCGGCAGCGCTGCCCCGCGGGGACCCCGGCTCGGCCGGCGGTGCATCGCGCGGCACCATCTCCGCCTGGGGCGGGCCGGGAGGGGCGGGGGCGTGGCCCCGCCGCCCGGGAAACGCCCGGTTTCCTCTGCGCGCCTGTCCCGCCCCGCCCTGCCCCCGTTCTCCCGGAAGTCCTCCGGCCCGGCGCTCGTATCATAGAGCGGCGAGTAGAGAGGCGCCGCGCCTGCGCGCCCTTCATTCCGGAAGTGGAGGCGCGGCGGGTCGGAAGCGGCGTGCGGAAGGAGCGCGCTCCCCTCAGGCCCGCGTGAGGCGCCCGGCTCGGCGCTCCTCTCCCCGTCTCCCGCCATGTCGCGACGGCGGCACAGCGACGACAGCGACGGTGAGCGCCGCGGGGCAGCCCGCTCTCCCTCTCGGGGCGGCGGTGGCGGGGCCGTCCCGTCCCGTCCCGCGGCGAGAGGGGGCTCTGGGCGGGATGGGGGTGGCGGCGCTGCCCGGCGGTAACGGTGCGCTCGCTGTGTTGGAGCAGGGCAGCCCCACAAGAGGCGGAGGACGTCTGAGCCGTCGGAGATCGAGGAGAGGCTCGAGTCGCTCATCTGCAGGGTGGGAGAGAAGGTAGGCGGGCACCCGCCCGGGCCGGCCGCGCCGCGGAAGTTAAATTTGGGGGGGGTTCTCCTCTTTCTGTGTGTCGTCTGTTAGCCGTTCCACCGTAGCAACCACCCCCCAGAAAAAAAAACAACTTTTTTTTTTTTAATTAGACAGCTGGGAAGTTGTTGGGTTTTGCAAAACCGCATGCCGATAGAGGCAAGTGCTCCCAGAGCGGTTGTTGTGTCTTCCACGCGGTGATAAACGGCGTGCCAAGAGTTATCGCTTTGCCTCTGCAAATATTGTTGCTCGTTCCAGGCTGCTGAGGATGTGGAGGAGTTAACTTGGTTTGCCTGTGGCGTGTGTCCTGACAGGATTTGAGGCCGATAGGGAGGGGAGTGAAAAGATAAGGACAAAAGCGGTGGTGCGCAGACGTTACATGCGGCAAAAACAACTCACGAAGCTGTTTCCCTTCCATGCTGTACCATTTACGTACCGCTCAGTTGCCTTACCGAGGTCTCCCTGAGGCAGTGTTAGATCTTACATCCCAGGGGAGCACTGGACTTCGTTGCAGGGGAGGTGGGTGATCGGATGCAGCTCTTCTGAGGAGTAGTTGCTCCTTCTCTCAGGCAAGCGAAAGCGGTTCTTTACTGCTAATGGAACAGAATCGTTGCTCTGAAAAAGGATGTGACACAAAAGAATGCTCTCGCCCGACTTCCTCGTCTTCCACCCACACAAGAGTCAGGAGCTCATCGATATTGCCTGGTTGACAATGAAACTTTCTAAAATTTTCTTTATTTTAGAGTAATTCATCTTTGGAGAGCAACTTGGAGGGCCTAGCTGGCGTTTTGGAAGCTGATCTACCAAATTACAAAAGCAAGATACTAAGAATACTATGTACTGTGTACGTATGTGGGTGGTCTGGGAGTCTGGGAGGTGCTTTCTTCTCCGAGCATAAGTTTAAGCGTTTAAGGTAGTTTAAATGCCAAGAATGGCTTTTGTTTCTGAGTGCTGTTATAGCGTAGAGTTTGTTTTACTGCAAACAAAAGAAACAGAGGAATAAGCTTATTATGTAATATGTATAATTCAAGGAAAATACCCCTTTACATTACTTGGACTTGAAATGTGTAAAAAGGCTTAAAGCACATAGAAGAATGGCAGAACTGCTCTTCAGCAGCAATGAGAACCCATTGATGCTGGGCAATATCCTGTTTCCCAATGAAATGCTTAAAGAGCACTGAAGCTATTGACTGTTAACACTTATTTAGTCTTATTACCTGTGCTGTTTTCTTGTTGCCTGTTCCTCTTCTCTGGTAGTGAGATGCTTGTGTCTGTAAGCCCGTTCTCTAGAGGAAGGGAGCTGGGAACAGGAGGAGCTGAGAGCAAGCTCTGCGGTGGCTGACAGCTCTCCTTCCACTCCCTAGCAAGGTGCAGGAGCCGAGGAGCCCTGTGTCAGGGTCACTGAGCGGTGTCTGAGGGAGGGGTTGTGTAGGGTCTGTGGTGGTAGGAGAAAGCAGTATGAAGGAGGGTTGTGGTGAAGAGGGAGAGTGTTCCAGTCCTAGCTTATGCTGTGGTTTTGCAGATACTTTAAATCTGTTTTGTAGCAACGTTTGTTAATACAAGGCAAACTGTACATTTTTTTTCCCTATAGCAGTAAGACACTTCTGCAATTATAGGGTTAGCTTACTTACATACAGAACTGATTGAGGAAAACTAATTTTTTACAGCAAGACTTGGCCTTCCCCATGCTGTGCTTAAAATCGGTTACGTTAACTTGAGAAACTTGGAAGCAAAATTAATAGCGTAAAATGTGTACGCCTCTTGTGTAATCTTGCTGATGCTGCATAATATTATTTCTAAATTGAGAACTTAAAGCAAATTCTTACATCCTTGCATAAATTCTGTCACTCCTATTATTTGGCCAACCCTCTGGAATACTCAGCAATTAGATATAAATAAAAAGCATATATGTTAAATGTACTTGCAAGCAGTGCCTGCCTTTCTAAATAACTGTAGTTAAAAAAAGATTGTCTGTAAAATAGTAACCACGGCATAGAACTGTAAGATCATGCTAGCACTTTCTTCATATTTCCTTGTGAAACAAATTTAATTTACAATAAGCAGATTCTAAGATGCTATGTAGTTGCCAATTGGCACATGACGAATAGACAACTAACTCCATGTTTCTTTTTCTGTGTCAGTGCACGTCTGTTACCAGAAAAGCTTACTGTTTACACAACACTAGTTGGGTTGCTGAATGCCAGGAACTACAATTTTGGTGGGGAATTTGTAGAAGCCATGATTCGTCAGCTGAAGGAATGTCTGAAAGTCAATATGTATAATGAAGCTGTGCATTTAGTAAGTGGGGTTTTGTTTGGTTTGTTTTGTATTTTTCCTCATCCTTTTTCTCTCCTCCTTCTTTTACCTGTTTGTTCCAGAAGAGCCAGGCCTTTCAGTGTGTATCACAGTCTCTTCTGGCATCAGTGTGCAGTACACTGTAGATAAACCAATAGGAAATGTGTTATGTGAGAAGTATTTCCTTCCTCAGGGGAGAGAAGTCATATTATGTATATTTTCCCAGTGACAAATTAATTTGCAGTAAACAGAGATGCTCCCCCCGCCCCTCGTTCTACATTCAAATGTAAAAAGATAGATGAAAGTTGTGCACCTTACTGCGTTCAGAGATGTATGATGTTCTTGTGGCTCCCATGGAAATGGATATATTCCTGCCCGACAAATCAAGGATATATTCCTGCCATGGAGATTTTTTTTTCTTCCCAGGCAAATAAGGCCATTTGATTCCCAGCACGCCATCAGTCTGACACGTTTCTGAAGCTTGAAAATGCCAGCAGTTTTTACATAGGCTCTCTCTGTGTAACTATCTGTATTTGTGAAGAGATAATTGTAGAAATTAATCATATATAATGGCATACAGATTCAGCACTGCTGTTTTCTGATGCACATCTGGACTCAGGAAGCCATGGATCAATCCATCCTCAGCTTTTTAGAAGGTTTTTTCCTTCCACTTCGTAATTTTAGTGATCTGATACCATCTAGAGTAGATAGAAGCACAAGGCTTCTTTTCTGTGGTATTGGTTTGCATGCCTTTGAATGCATACTGGTGTTTCCCACCCTTCCTTAATTAGAAATATTATCCTTGCAATGTTATTGCAGTGAAACAGACTGCAGACATTATGATGAATGATATGTTAGGCAGTGCTTATGGTACTTGTTTTCCAGGGTTGCACGGCGGGTCTGTACAGTGTGCAGTATTTCTGCCTTTTTGTAGTACTGAATGAATATTGTACTTTTATTGATGGTTTTTTGTTTTAGTCATTTAAGTAATATTTATTTGTTCTTGTGAAGTCAGTTTAAAAAGTATTCATTTCAAACAATTTTTTGGGTCTTTTTTAGGTTCGTTTTCTGTCTGATCTTGTGAATTGTCATGTAATAGCTGCACCTTCGATGGTAGCTATGTTTGAGAACTTCGTGAGTGTGACACAGGAGGAAGACGTACCTCAAGTAAGCAAAAGATTTGTAGGCTCCTCTAGTGCTGTTTTCGCAATTTTTCTGTACCTAGAAGCACAATTTTTCACAATTGCTTCTGTACTTCTGCTTAGAACAGGAAGGTTGTAAAGACAGCAAGCTAAAAGGACTGTCCTGCAGTTTCCTTAGCATGAGTAAAATGAGCCTGTGGCAATTAGAAAACACGTGCATACAGTAGGAAAGTATGGTCCTTTATAGTGAGGTAGCTGAAGTGAATTAATTTCACTTTGGCAAGTGAATGGTGTCTGGCTTGTTCTGCTATATCAATAATCTGCAGAAGGACTGTGAAAGCGATACCATTTTTGAAGTTGGCTTGTCACAGTTCAAGTTAAAGATGATACATTTCAAGCAAGAATATATTTTTCTCATGGCTGGCCAATCCGGTCTTTAGCTGCTGGTCTTTACCTCCCAAGATAACAGTTTTGCTAATGTTTTAATTTAAATTAAAATAAGGTGTGTGTACAAAATCTTTCAGACCTTACTTGTATACTTAGATTTTGGTATATTTCTTTCCTGTAGGTACGATGTGACTGGTATATGTTTGCATTTCTGTCATCTTTGCCTTGGGTTGGAAAGGAGTTATATGAGAAAAAGGACGCTGAAATGGATCGTCTCTTGTCTCAGACAGAAAGTTATTTAAAGTAAGTTGTAACTCATTAAAAATACTCTTTTTGGTATCTATTCAAGTATGGATTAATAGCTTTGATTATTGCTTACTTAAAAGTACACTACAGTCTTAGGTCTGAACCATTCTGTGGGGAAGATGAACCCTGAAAATAGAATAGGTGGAGAGGTTTTTGAATTTGAAAAGTTTTATTGTCTTGTCTAGTTCTAGGGTATCTTGAAGGTCTTGTTCTGCTCGTGCTGGAGCAGCTGCAGTTGTAAGTGCGCTGTGAATACTGATAGATTGTTGCTTTAGTGCTCTGCAGTGTGACTGCTTACTGTCTAGGTGCTTCAAGTTAATGTTGTCAAGATACGGTAATAGAGATATTTTAAGTAATCACAAACCTAGTTTTTATATACTGTAGACTTCACCAGCTGAAGAGATCCAATAAGTAGTACACTCGCAATAAGAAAAAAACTCCTGCCCTAAATCAGTCTTTTAAAAGTCAGGTTTTCTTTCCTGTGTAAACAGACGCCGCCAGAAGATTCATGTACCCATGCTACAGGTTTGGACTGCTGATAAGCCACATCCACAAGAAGAGGTGAGTGGACTTTACATTGCATTCTTTCAGAAAGTTTGAAAAAATGATTTTTTACTAAAGTGTTCTTTTATAATGAAATTAAAAAGCACCTCTAAAAGTATTAATGCTTTGAATTGTCTCCTGTTTGTCATTTATTCTAACAAGTTCTACGTGAGGAGTTCTGTTCTAAATCTTGGATCTAAATATAAGGTTGTATGGGGTGAATAGGAGACTGTTGTGTTGTTTGCTGACAGGCCCCTGAGGAAGTGTTATGAAATGAGGAATGGTTGTAAATTGTAGTATTTGCTTTGGAATTGCAGTTGCGGGGCTGTGTTAAAAGGACCTTTGAGAAGCAGAATGTGATTCCTTACTTATCTCTTAGTGTTTTCCTTCTGCAAGAAAGAAACCTTTGCAGTGGCTTTGCTTTCTCAGCTCTAGGAAGTGCTAAACAAATATGTAGAAACTGTATGCAGCAGTTACCATGCCGTCTTTCACAATTAAGCCAAAAATACTGGAGGGGAGAGGTGGCATCTGGCTAGTTTGGGGTGGAATTTGCCTTTTCGGATATTCTTGGGGTTTTTTTCTTTCCCTTAAGTTTGGGGACAAACTTCATTGGAAAGTCAGATCTAAATTGATCTTCTGGAAAGTTTTGGAACACGGCACTCTTACGTTTTGTTCACTGTTCTCATTAAATCACAGTCTTAACAATTGTCTTGTTAATCATAATTTGGGGAGATAGGCTGTCTGATGATGATTGATTTGTCAACGTGAGTATTTTGTCTGCCTGATATCTGAATTTCCTTATTTAGGTCAATAGAGGAGAGATTAGCAGAGTGTGTTTGAGTCTATGTGTTACCCAGAGTACCGTAAACGTGACTGTTCACTTCAGGTGCTAGTTGTTACTAGTTTTGTTCCCATTTTGTAGTGTGATAATTTCAGCAAATGCAAAGCACTTCCATGCAGAGACACTTCTTGCACTGGTTATAACTTGAAACTTGTGTTCAGTAAGGCCACAGGCCTCCAGAGTTCTTGGACTGCTTTTAGCAAGAGAGTAATTAAACAAAGCAAGCCTATTGCCAGTTGCACAGGTGTCTGTGCCGTCTCTGGGAGAATGCTGGGACTCACAATTGAGTTGAAAACCATGGCAAAGTTATTTAATATTTGATAGTATTGTATTTGTCTTGAATATGCAGTAACTGGTAGTTTTGATTGCTCTGGGAACAGCACGGCAGTCCTACAGAATGTCTTTCCAATTTTAACGTTGATATTATGTCTGTTTTAGTACCACCAATGAGCAGTGACTGCAGTAATGTTCAGTGCTGTAGTTTTGCTGGCAGATTCAAAGGATGGCCGTCATGCTCCGACTCCTGGGCTGTCTGTTAGTGTTTAAAAACCTGCCAGCAGTTAAATTTTACTAACACAGTGTTGTATGGAATTAGGAGCAGCTCTGGCATTTAGACTTCTTAAATTATTTCTTGGTTTACTGGATCAGCAGTTTAAGAAACTCTTTTTCTGAACGGAATATGGAATTTAAGAAATACATTTCTGATAGTTCAGGGAGCTGCCAGCTTTGTTACGGGATTCAGTGCATCTGATGTTTCTCACCTTTTTTCCTTCAGTATTTAGACTGCCTTTGGTCTCAGATTCAGAAGTTGAAAAAAGACCGTTGGCAAGAACGACACATTCTGAGGCCCTACTTGGCTTTTGATAGCATTCTTTGTGAAGCGCTGCAACACAATCTGCCTCCCTTCACTCCTCCACCTCACACTGAAGATTCAGTATACCCGATGCCAAGGGTTATTTTTAGGATGTTTGACTACACAGATGACCCTGAGGTATGTGATTGCTGGGGGGAATGGTGAGCGGATTTCACAGTTAGGTTCCTGGGGCTATACTGGTCAAAATGTGTCCCCTTTCCCAGGAGAGTGAGTGGTTGGAAGACCAACAACAGTTCTCTTTTGGTACTTCTGCAGAAGTAAAAC
The DNA here is from genome assembly GCA_031468815.1 of Morus bassanus. Lineage (NCBI taxonomy): Eukaryota > Metazoa > Chordata > Aves > Suliformes > Sulidae > Morus > Morus bassanus. Next base: position 17,530,998 of record CM062600.1, on the reverse strand, counting down.
TAGGTGACCAAGTTACCGTACAAAGCAAATCTGTGGGGAGCAGAATTTAGGGAGTGAGATGATGTGATGCTTTCATTTAGAATGACAATGTTGATTGAATTCTCTAATGTCTCTAGTAAAACTACATTCACAGAGTTAGATTTTCCTTCCATAAAGTTGGTGACTTAAGTCTTTTTCCAGGCTAGGTATTTATTGTAATGTTAAAAGAGTGTTGTTTACTCATCTGTTAAAATTTGTTGATGCATATTGTGGAACAAAGGAGTGCTTATTTGGGGTGGGTGAAAGATCTGTCTATCTCAAAAGTCTGCCTCCAGCATTGGTCAACAGCAGATATATAGACAAAAGTGTATAGGAATAGAAAAAGAATAAATACTGCTTTCTCCAAGTGCTTTTATACCTCCCTTTGCTTTGCTGCTGCCTTTTACCTTCATTTATTGGCCCCTGTTTTTTGCAATGAACAAGACCATTCTTGTATGATGGTTCTGTGTATCCTTTCTACGCTCTCTTGGCCATTCCTGGCTTTATTCCTTTTTCATATTCCAGCTCTACTGTGATCCCCCCCCCCGGCTGCATGGTGGTAGCCTGCCTCGTGGCTCTATAGAGCAAAGGAAGAAGGCAGATGGTCCATGAACTTACCATCATGTTCTCTAATTTTGTTCCCGTTTCTTTTTGTAATGAGTCCTAGTATTCATTTTGTTTTAAACATCAATCTGAGTTTTGTGTGGAACTGTCACACCAGCTTCTCAGTCCTGAAGGACAGAGGGCAGCTGAGACCTCACTCTTTTTATGTAGAAGTTTGACTATTTTTTTCCACCTGTAAATGTATGTAGGATGGCTTGCTACCTGTAGCATTAGCAGTGATCTTTCATGAGTCTTAATTCTTTCTTACCAGGGCCCTGTCATGCCTGGCAGCCACTCTGTTGAACGATTTGTAATAGAAGAGAACCTTCACTGCATCATCAAATCCCACTGGAAAGAGAGAAAGACTTGGTAGGAAGAGCTTAGCGCTATGGTGCCCTGGTGCTTTTATTATGCTACCATGGCTTCGGTACCATCAGGGATATGCAGAGTCCTGCACTGGTCAGACAAGAGCTCAATATTAAACATTTCCCAGAGCATTTGATGAAACTTGGTTTACTACATTTAACTATATTAAAACTGTTGCCTGGAATGCTGTGGGTCTGTAATATCCAGATAATGTAGAGTCTGTATGATCTAGGGGGACAATGGCTCCTTGGGAATGGAATTCCTTGATAATACAGGATGTGCTGCAAAAAAATATGCAGACACACCTTATTCTTCACGGGAGCACTGTGGAGAGTGGTTGTGTTATGCTTTGTAGGATTTTGAAGCAGCTGATTTGTTGGGGCGCAGTGAGCCTTGAGCTGGTTCACCTGCAGCTGACCGCGCACTGGTGTTTATGAACACACTTCTGCTTCCTACTCCTCCTTGTTGGTTTCTTCTCTTCGGGATTACATGTCAGAGATAATCGATCTCACTCTGGGGAGTCATTGCAGGGCCAGCATGTTCCATTAGTTTGACTTCAGCCATGCCAGGAAGCAGTCAGGGCACTTTTCTTCATTTCTGCCTGAGCAATATCTGATGTGGGTAACTGATAATGTAGATGGTTTACCACAGGTGTCAGGCTTCCAAATGAAAACCACCAAACTTTGTATAGTGTGCAAAAAATGGGCAGAAACAATGTTTTTGGTGATGAATGATGTGATAAATTTTTTTGGTTGCAGCTGTTTGATTCTGCAGAAACTAGAAATTCAGAGTTGTTGCAGTTACTGGGATAGTCTTTTTTAATTCTTAACGGGAACTAAAAGACTACAGGGAGATACAAGATTTGCCAGGGAGGTAGAAATGAGATCAAGGAAGTAGCAGTTGTTTGCATTGTAATAATGGTAGGTGATAATGAGCTGATTAAAAGATGAAGCATTTGAAGCCTGAGAGTTTCTTATATAACCCATTATTTTAATTGTGCTTTCAAGTCATTCTGAACATCTGTTGTTAGGGTTTTAGTTTCTTTCTTTTCCCTTTTAATATATGCATGCCAGAATTACAGATCACCATGACTATTTATGCAAAACTTTTCTGCGTAGCAGTCTAGTGTTCAAGTGACGTAACTACATAGAGATAACATACGTCATTACAAATCATGGTTCAGGCAATGCTGGTGTGTTCTTGTGCTGTTTCTGTTTTAAGTATTCTATGGATTGATGGACAGACTTTGGAAGGATTGTTGATTTGTTTGTGCTGCTTTTGTGTGAACTCTTGCCCAGAATGAAACATTTTCTGTAACTTTGTTACTTGATCTTCACATCACATCTGCTGTGTTATGTTCTGAACTAAATGTATCTATGGTTTTGCAGTGCTGCACAGCTGTTGAGCTATCCGGGAAATAACAAGATCCCCCTGAACTACCACATAGTAGAGGTATGGATTTTGTAGATAACGTCTTTTGTAGCTCCGTTATTTCATGAGTAACATGTCCCAGTTAGTTCCCTGAGAGGTCCATTAAGTTACAGTTTGATTTGAGAGTCAACCGGAACCTTACTGAATTCAACCAATGGCTTTTAAATGAGCGGGTTGTATACTGTTGAGTGTTAGTTCTATGCTTTTTGTCATTTTAACTTGGTGCATGGGAGCTTTGGTCAAGTACCAAAATTTCTTAGTGCCCTAGTAATCCAGGTTGTGGCATTTGTCAGACTTAAAGTTCTACGTACAATGCTTCTAATGTATCACACAGTCTAAGAGATGGCTATGTTTGAGTCACTTGTAATTTAAAAAAAAAGTTGAATTAAAATACAAGAGGAAATGGACACATTGAAATAAAAGAAACTCCACTTAAACATGAGAAAAATATTTTTTTACTGTGGAGGTTATTAAACACTGGAAGAGTTTGCCAAGAGAAATTGTGGAGTCTATATCCTTGGAGAAGTTCAAAACCTAACAGGACACAGCCCTGGCAACCTGCTTTAGGTGACCCTGCCTAATGCAAGGGGCTTTTGACTAAACGAGCTCCAGCCAGACTCAGCTGTTCTGCATGGCTTTGTGTTTCAATCTTCTAGATGATTTTGTTCTACTGGTCCTGAAAAGAACTTGCAGTAAAATAGCGGTGTGTTTCCTCTGGGGCATCCTCCATATCAGAGAACTTTAAATAACCATAATATGTATCAGAAGAGCAGCGTAGGTTTTCTTTTGCTGCCTCCTTTCAAGGGTCTGTTTTCAAGATGCAGAGCTATATAAAACTTCATTAATTTTCATCAAAAGTTGAAAGGGATTAAGAGATTTCAGTAATAATGGCAACTTGTCATATAAAGGCTTTATGAAAAAGCAACTATAAAGAGGAATTTCAGAGCTAATTATAACAAGAAATAATCATATGTAGAAGATTTATCTTAGTAAAAGTGGGATGGAGAATTCCTCTTGGCACCAAAATGCCAAATATTCTGAATGCTGTAAAGTTACATTACTTTTGGTCAGCTTTTTGTACTCTGAATTCAGAACAGAGGATTCTTAAAATTGACAATAAATTTCTGCCTTAACATCGAAGTATCTTCAGTATCTTCAGGTGCTGTATATGGCTGTGTGCTTTATGCTCAGCTGTACATTAATGCCAACAAATAGTAACTGCAATTCCTGATGAAATAAGTTACCTAAAGGCCCTGGAAATTCTTTGATTCAGAAACTTGTAGGATGTGAAGATAGTAAAGGTTTGCGTAGATGAAATTACTGGGAAGAAGTGCAAGATTGGTATACAAATTCTTTGACTATTACTGTAATAATTTCCTTTTTCTTGCAATTTTGAGTTATTTTAGAATATTAACTTCATTACTTGTCTATGACCACTTACTTTTAATAAAGCCCTAGAGTTTTTAAGGCTTAGCATGCTTTTTTCAGGCTTCCTATCATCCTGCTTACTACTGCTCCCTCGTAAGGTCTCTAACATTGAAGTTGGTGATATGTTGCTTTCAATAACAGTTTAACAGTTTAAGCTGTGAAATTTCACTAACTTTTTCAGTAAGTCACAGAACTGTAGAAATAAAATGGTCTAACAAGTAAAGGAAAGTGTTTTTTAAGGTTCAGAATATAACCGTTAGGCAGAAATAAATGTAGCCTGAAAGTGGTTGTCAGTCCCTTCCCAAGTATGCCTACTTTTGAGGTCCGTGAGGCTCCATGTCGTAGTTTGTCAGGCCGAGCACAGAATGCTTCATGCTACCCGGAATCTGTGTGGAACACTGAAATGTGGCGCCTTTCTCGTTGGTAGCTGCTTATAGGCGTGTATGTGGATATTTCTGGTAGCTGTAAACAGAGAATGTCTGGGCAGCGTCATTGAGTTGTTGGACTGCTATGTCCTGTTGTGCTCCTACAGCTTCTGGTACAATTTAACACTCAGCAAAGTTCAGACATTCAGATAATCAGTGTCCTGATCTTTCTTGTGGCCTTGTTGTTTTTACAAAGCATGGTGTGCCAGTTTGAAACACTTAATTTGATCATTTGATAATGAACATGTGATGAATATCATGAATACTGTTTTATGCAGTATCTCAAACAGATGATGATGGATCATCCAGTTGTTGTTATTTCCTATCTTGAGAAAAGGAGCAGTTTTCTACCTAACAGGGTCCCCCCTACCTTTTTGCCATATCTGTCTTAACAGTATGTCCGAATTATACTGTCACGGAAAGGTTTTCCAGCTCTTATAGTCTCTTCATGGTTTCAAGTCCTTCCTTAGAATAACACGTTCTAGTCAATGTGTTTTCATGTGCTGTTTGTGGAGTCTATAAATGGATGTTGATTTCTTACACTAGTAAGAAGATTTTCTAAAGCTTACTCATTTAAGCTTCAATTCTTCTGTGTTTGTTCAGAAGTTTAAAGTTAAAGTAGAAATTGACCAACAATAACGAACCAAAGTTTCCTGATTCCTTTGATGTAATTTAAATCTGGATGAGAATGGCATGCAAAATAAACAGAAACTCAGAGATTAACGTTGTACAATGATGATCTTTTTGTGTCCCTTAAAGATTGACATACTATTACAGGCAATCTTGAAAATAAAAACATGAATGCTGACTGCAGGATTGTTTTCAGTTTTCTTAGAATGATCCTCTGCCAAAGGGTACTGAGCATATATTTTTGTTGTATGAAATGCTGGTTGTAATTTTCAGTTGAAAGTTGTGGCTTTATTTATGTAAGTTTTTGTATAGGAGAAAAGAGGACACAACAGAAAATATATCATTTTAATGCAAATAGTCTTTCATATGAAACACTTAGGCTTCATTTATTATGTTTATTTCTGTTTGTTATTTAACAGGACCGGTTGATTTTGCTTTTCTCAGATCATGTGGTAGCACTGCAGTAGGTCATATTATAACTTGCCCATTTTCTACAGTTAGGTGATGTATTTGTTAGGCATAATAGATGTGTAATACTGGCACTGTGCTAGTATTAAATGATAAGGGCAGTTGGAGTGGACTGTATCAGTACAGTGTAGGGTTACTGCTGCCTTTTTAAGTTTCTCTCTCTTTTTCCTGGAACGTGCATTTGATAGAATAATATGGGTCTTTCGGGGTATTTAATTGTTTGAGATTGGCCGCTAATGCGAAGCTGAGGGCTGTGCAGGCCATGTCACTGTGCTCTGATTCGGTGCCTTCCTCTCCTACAGGTAATATTTGCAGAATTGTTCCAACTTCCTTCTCCACCACACATTGAAGTCATGTACACAACGCTCCTGATTGAACTGTGCAAGCTTCAGCCTGGCTCTTTACCACAAGTTGTATCCTTTCTGCGCTGCTGGAGAGAACTTATAAAATGCAGTCTTTATTTTGTTTGTTCTGTAGATGATGGGATAGCAATAAATACTGGCAGTATTAATATTTTACAGCGGCTGCATGAAACTTTGCCTGTAACACTCACATGAAAGGATAGCACAGCCCACTTGGCCCAGGTCTAGATTTGCCAAGTGGGCAAGACTCTTCAGCTTTCTGGACAATGTTCTGGTACTTCCCCTGACCTTCCCAAGAAGGGCTCTCTTGGTGAGGGGATAAAGTACAATACTCCTGCTTGCCACTGCAGCCTGTTTAGGTCTGGACAATGTGTGGCATGGTCGCAGACACATTAAAGGCTGAGAAGGAGAGGAAGTGACACACTTGATCTTTTCTTCTAACAACTCTGTGAGTGCTCCTACTCTTTTTTTAGTAGGAAGTGTAGCAGATGATTTAAAGGAACTTGCCTGAGTTCCCACTCAGTGCTCCTACTAGGAGCATTCAAAAGGTCAGTAATCATCTGTCAGCTCAGACAGGGTGGCTAAATGCCGAGGAAGGAGGCATGACTCCCAGCTAATTCTGGCTATTACATTGCCTCTACTTTGCTGCCATTTTAGATCACGTTAGATCATCATTTTAGATCAAGCTACAGACTGTGAGAATGGAGGATGGTTAACTGATATCTACACTGGTAATTTCATGCCCAAATTTTCATTCTACTTCATGATACCAGTCACTGTTTGCAAATCACATAATCTCAATGATTAGAGCTAAGTCTATTTCTAGAATTGGGCAGTCGTCCATGCAGAAAGTTTTTAATGTTAATAGACACACTATCAGAAGGATAAAGCCCTTGTTCAGTAAAGTCAGTGCAGACATACTTTCTCAAGCCTTCAGTGATGATAAAAGGTTGTTTGTGTATAAGTAGCAACAGCAGCCCACAAAGCTAGACTGGTGAGATTACAGAAGTACTCTGTGAGGAGGCTGATGTCTGTTCTTATCAGTGCGGTTTTCCTTGTTGTGAATTACGGCTTTCTATGAAAAGGCAACAGTCTCATTGCAATAATGGAAGAAAAACAGACTGGGATTAGAGGGTAGAACTCAGTATTTGCTTCATTTTTTCCACTGTGGATTTACTGTGTTTTACCTGATTTTGGAGTAGACCCAGGGAGCTTTCAGAATAAAAGGTTGAAGACATTCTATTCACAAACTGAAAGGAATAACTTCTGGCTTATCTAGTGCTTTTCTGTTAACCTTAATAAGAAACTTTCAGCTTGCACAAGCCACAGAAATGCTCTACATGCGTTTGGATACAATGAATACAACATGTGTGGACAGGTAAATGTGTTTTGGAGACAGTGGAAAATATTCCTCCATGTCCAACGTACAGGAAAAATGAAGACACTATGGAAAGAGTAGTCAGAAATCCTTGTTGGAACTTCTTGGTGCTATTCAAAATGTCTTCTGGGCTCTGGCTTTGAGCAGTCTAAAGAGAAGATGGAGGACTGACTGCTTGCCTCTCCCTCCCAGAACCACCCCCCCAGAGGTCACGACTCTGGCTGTCTGTACAGGACAGTTAAGATCGGTGACAACTTTTCCGTGTTCAAAGCTGTTTGTAGTTGCCTCGTACTCCGTTATCTAGTACTATGCCTGCTTCTTAGTGGTCTGAGAGGCGACTTGGAAGTGGAGTTCATGGCGTATGTGCCACCCAGAGGAGGAGAGTGATGGTGATTTTGCCCATTCAGTGAAGTCTGCGTTGTGTAGGAGAGCTGTTAATTACCCATAAAAAATGGGAAAGTTGCATAGTCACAGTAAGTTTACATTTTAGTTGTTAGTTTAATGGGTCATCTCTTTGTATGAAACAACAGAGCATGACAGGCTGTCTGTCCATAAAAGCTTCTTTCTGACTCTCGGAACTCAGTCTTTCGTATCTGTCAATGTGAATGCCTGTTTTATGCAGTAATAGCTTTAGAGTTTAAGCTTGCGTTTGAAAAGTAGAATGCATTTATAAGAAAATTTCAACTGAAAGTTTTCCCGCACTTCTGGCATTTAATGGAGCTTTCTTTTCTTTTTAATAAAGATTTATTAACTGGTTTTCTCACCACTTGAGCAACTTCCAGTTCCGTTGGAGCTGGGAAGACTGGTAAGTTTCTCTTCCTTTTGATTTGAACCTGATACTGCAAAAAAACTTAATTTCAAACTTGCCCAGGAAGTGTCACAGCATAGTAGCCCTGTTCATTGCTTTCCTCCAGCTCTTCAGAGATCTTTCTTAATCTGTTCACCACCACTCAGTGGTAGATTATCTTGATAATCTCTTTAGTCACTGTATTGTCCCTGGTGAACTTTGTGATAAATCTCAAACCCGTGTAAGTGTTCCCTAAGCAGGGGAAGTTGAAATGCCATTTCTTTTAATTTGTGCTCCACCCTCAATCAGTTTCTAGCAAATTTTCCAAAATGGCTCCCCAAATTACTTGTAATGATTTGCCCTGATTCTTTGTATTCTATATTACTCATTCTGTAATCTTGCTCTCTGTCCTACCCTGAACCTTTCATTATAACCTTTATCCCTGAGACCCTGTGATCTGTTTTCGTCCTGCCAAATCCTAGCATCTGAAGTTACATCAGAGCTGGCCCTGCCATCCATTCTTACCATGCCAAATCTTGAACTCGCATCTCTAGCAGGAGCTCCCTGGACTCCATCAATGTCTAACCACAGGTTCCCCTGAGCTTTCCATTCCAGACACCCATGTAGCAAGAGAGATCACCTCAGGGTTAAGTCCTCCCTACAGTAACTTCCACAGCCTGCTACCATACATGTTTTCCATAGCTGATCTGTCCAAGGGTCCTTGTGGAGAGGGGTGCAGCCCTTCTTGTGATACATCTTTGTGGCTTTACTTAAGTTTCTTGAGTTGTTCTCATGTGGAGTTAAGTGCTTGCTGGCTATCCTTGTATACGTCCATGTTGACTGACCAGGCAGCAGTCTTCAAAGAGCTGATTTGTCTTTGCTTGGATGTTCCCTGATGGCAACACTTCTGTGGGTTTCTCTCACAAGCTGCCATTTTTCACAAATCTGGCAAGTGACTGTGTCTGAGATTTCTCTTTATCTGAAATGCATTTGAAATCATCCAGAAGTTCAGAAATTCCTGTGAGGGAGGAGCAGACTATGAAATCCCACAAGGTTCCTTTCCTAAGGAAAGGGAAAACCAACTAACTGTAAGCACAAATTATTTTTAATCTAGTGGGGGAAGGGAAGCTACTTGAAAATATATCACACAGAGATGAGATTCCAAGAACATGAATGGCCAATAAGGAAATGGTGATAAACTTACCTCATTATCTTAAAACTGCCTACACTGTAAAAGTAAGTGACAAGCACTTCAGTTGTCCTTAGACCATGATTGTTTTGAACCTGTTAGACCAAGCCAAAAAGAGACTAAAGCACAAATTCTTTTACTAAAAGCTATCACATTCTGTCATTTGATAGGTCAGATTGTCTTACTCAGGACCTTGAAAAGCCCAAGCCCAAATTTGTGAGAGAGGTTTTGGAAAAGTGCATGCGGTAAGTAAGATCTTTTGATAGTTGCATTCAAGGCAAAGTTTGATCTTTACTTCTAGGTACTGTCAGCTTCCTTTTACCTTGACTCTTGTCTTAGGCATGTCTGTTACAATTCAGTTTCAGTTAAGAGATGAGTCTGTTGTTTGTATATTAATCTGGTTTACCTGTTGTAGGACACTTAGGGTACTACTTTAGAGAGAGGGAGAAACAAGTGGAGCAGATCTATCCCAGGTATGCATACCTGTAGGTACAAAAAGCTGTGCTTCACCATAGGCGTGGAAAGAAATAGAGCTTAGGCAGTATTCCTGGAAAGTATTCAGCATTCACAGAAGTGGAGGTAACTGATCATTAGTGCTACTAAAAACTGAGAATCTAATCTTGATTCTTCTAGTTGCCTCTGATGTTCATTGACCTCAAAACACACAGACAAACAACCTTCCAAACAAACACCCCAAACCCAACAATAAGAGTACACAGTCAGGGCTGAACTTAAAATTGTTGAGTTAGAGGGATATAGGAGAGAGAAGGAGCAAAATGTTCAAACAGTCTATGTTATTCAGTATTCTACATGAAAACATTCATCTGTTTTTGGGTGAATTCAGTATAGGAAGTGTGAAAGTATTGTGCTGCAAAACGGATGTAATTTTTCTGTGGCACTCTTCCATTTCACTGAAAAATCTCGTAGCAAAATTAAGCCTTTGTGGGAGTGAAATAAGCTGGAAAGTAAAATGAAGACATCCAGTTTAATATTTTTTCTGCTTTGAATACCAATGTCTTACTAGTTTTCTGCAGCGCATCTTCGGCTTTTGCATAAAACATCCTACCAGACAGCCCCTAAATCTTTTCACAGGCTAAATTAATTATATGAGGATGAAACTAAAGAGTTCAAATAGAAAGCATGTGCTAGTAAGTTTGGTTTACTTAGCTCTTACTACCCAGCAGAAACTACCATTCTGTTGCATAAACATCCTGATTTTTGTTCTATGAGAGTTAAATACAGGAAAACCATTATAAAGCAGTCACTTTAGAATTAGCCCTGGTGTTATTCCCATTTTAATTCTGCTGTGAAACTTGTTATTTCCAGACTCTCCTACCATCAGCGAATAATAGACATTGTTCCTGCAAGTTTCTCTGTCCTCAGTCCTGCTAATCCAGTTTGTATTTACAAATATGGAGATGAAAGTAATAGTAAGTATTAAAGTTACTGGGGGGTCAAGTTGAAGAAAATAGTGTTTCAGAGGAAGGAGCCACACTAGATTGACTGGAATATCAGTTGTCTTCATAAAAAAAAAATACAACTGAAATAAATACGCATGATTTTCATACGAGTAAATATGCTTCATGTGAGCAATTAATATAGATTAAGCATGGGTCTCTGTAATATACTAGTTTTTGTTACTTTATGAAGAAAAGAAAATCCAGATACATGAAGTTACTCTTGCTGAGGTGGTCACGGTGTTGTGCAGCATTGTTTGCCAAAAGTCTAAAATTGGAAAATTCATCTATTTCTCCTGTTTTGGCACAACACTAAGCAAAAGTCAGCATATGAAATCATATGGGGTTTATTTTTTGAACTTCGTGAAACTGTAGAAGATCTTACCAGTAAACTTGGTTTAACGAAGCATACGGAGGCAGCAGATGATGTGAAGACTGAGGTAGAGAGTTACCTTGTTATTCCTTTTATGGTGCAGTATAAAGACAATCATAAGCTTAAAAGTGTCATCATCAAAGATACAGTGAGGAAAAAACAGGGAAGTATTGTATTTTTAGGAAATTGGTGGAGGCTGAAGTAGAGCTTTAGACAGGAGAGTGATTACCTGACCTCAGCTCTAAAGGTTCTGCTGTAAGTTTTTAATTTAATGTTAAGAACAGGAAATGTGTTGAGCAGTTTTATGGCATAGCAATGTGGACAATGATGTTTGCAACAGCTGGTTTTAGGTGTTGCTGGGAAGTGTACTTGTTTCTCTGAGAGGCAAACTGATGTTAAAAATACTCACTTGCCTTCTACATATTTTTGACCTCTTTTCTTTTGTTTAGGGTCTCTTCCTGGATATACAGTGGCACTCTGTTTAACAATCGCAATTAAAAATAAGGCCAGTAATGATGAAATCTTCAGCATTTTAAAAGATGTGCCTAATCCAAACCAGGATGATGATGATGGTAAGATACATGCTGTTAGGGTTTGGCGTGCTGTAATTTGTTTTGTGTATAGACTGATCTGCCATCCTTTGGAGCTATGGGTGTGGTAGTTAACGGAACTGTATGCTTTTCCTTCTAATAGTTCGTTTCAATTTATCAGTAAATGGAAATAATGCACCATTGTAGGTTTTGTTGTAAACATCTTACATGCAGAGGCAGGCCTGTTTTTCTTAACAGAGGTAACCTGGTGCTTGACATGTGTTTTCCTGTGATTATTGACAGAGGTAGCATGAAAGAATTTAACATTTCCATTGCCTTCAGCAATGGAGTACAGTTCATGCTGTTATCTTCATGCCTGAGATTCAGGGCTCGTGCCGTGTCTGAGAGCTTCCCTCCCTTTGGTGCTATCCCACAACAGATAAGATAGCTGGCATGCTGGCTGTAGTCTTCCATAAATACAAACTCATGATAGGACTCCACTCACATTCTTTTTAGCTTTGCAGCCACAGACAGCATTGATTCCTAAAGCCTGTGTGTTTTAGGGGGTGAGAAGGAATCTGAGACGGAGAATTAAGAAGTGATCTTTATAATGGAGACGGCTTCAGTATTTCTGTAATATTTGCAAGTGTTCTGTTATACAAGCAGAGAGCAGCAACAATCTGTTTTTTGCTCTGGGATTCACTGTCATGTTTCCTGATTTGCTTTAGGCACCACACACTAATGAGTGCTCTCCCTCCTGCCTGTCTTCAGCTGCAGGTAGCTGCAGCTACAGGAGGGGACTTGGCACCATTCACCCCTAGTATCCATATTTGCTATGCACGCTTGCTGGACCCTTCTCCCATGTCATAAATAGCCAACTGCTGTAACATAATCATCTTACCTTCCACTCTTCTGCCTTTATGGTCTGCTAGGCCTTCAGCTTGATGCATAACCCTGCAGTTTCCTTTGCTGTCTTTCTCTGCTGCTGTCCATCAGTGCTGTCACGTGTTGGTAGGGTGGCTGTGTTTCTGATAGCTTCTTCAGTGACCTGGAATTCTTTCTGCATGTTTTCCCCATGGCAAAATGGGAGCCTGAAGATCTGCACATTTTGGAAAGTCTTTACTAGCTCCCTGCTCAGCCTTGCAAAACCCTGTTGATGAAGCTCTTCTGTGAAGTTATCTCTACAGTTTTATGAGTAGCTTATGTGCTCTACTTGAAGTACTTATAGTTTCAATTTTGAATAACTTGCAGATGAAGGATTTACCTTCAACCCTCTGAAAATAGAAGTCTTTGTTCAAACTCTGCTCCATCTAGCTGCAAAGTCTTTCAGCCACTCCTTCAGTGCCCTGGCCAAGTAAGTCTAATATGTGCATTATTTTGGGGCTTACAGAACTGTTTAATTCTGACAGTGGAATGCATGATAGAAGAACTGGACTGTGAGCTTCAGCAATGTTTTAGCTGGTCCACAATGCAATATGGTTAAGAGAACTAATGACACTACTTACTGAAGGAACAGTGGTGTAAATGCTAGGTTATATATGTGAATGGAATTAAGAGAAATTTGTACATTACAGCCGTGTGATGTACATCAGACAAATGAGACAGGTTTGGAACATTACTCCATTTTAGAGTTACGCATTTGCTGATTATGGTGAGGAACAAGGGGCTTCTCCTTACATTTGAATGACTGGGTAGCTCCCACCGCAGTATCTTGTACTATGATTATGACTCTAGAACAGTTATGTCTGTATAAAAAAAATGAAGAAAGAAGAAGAAAAAATGAAATTTCAAAGTAGTCTGCTGTAAACTTCTTTTATCTACCAAAGCACAGTAAAATCCATTCTAAAACACTTTAGAGTGCATCCCTTAAAGATATGCTTTAACTTTGAAAGAATTTACTGCACCTTTTTTAGCAAAATGAGATAAAATAAACTAATTTTTAATTCTGTGTGCTTTGGAGCTGCTCTTAAGAGGTCTTGATACATGAAAGGTAGTCACATGCATCTTAATGAGTTATATTTCTATCTGTCCTTAAAGATATATAAAGCTGTTATAAAAACAAGCACCTGGGAGCTTTATAGAGGCAATGTTGATAAGAAGCTGTAGGTAGTAACTTGCAAGCAGTAGTACAAGAGGCAGGGTGATGTGAATACTTAGAGCCATGGTATTTTTACTGCTGCACACCAACAGTGGCAGCCATGAGATCAAAAAGAGCCTCTTATGCTTTATCGTTCTATTACAATAAGCTGGGTTGTGAATGCTGTGTAGCAGTTAGCGTAACTCTGCTAAAATAGAGGCTTTTAGCAGCATTTCCTTCAAAAAGAGGCAGATTGGATAAGTGTCTAAAGTTATGGGAACACATATCAAGAAGAAGGTCTAAGGCTCCAAAGGCAGCAAATTTTGCTCCAGCTGTGTATAGATCAGCACATGAAGCATGAAAGTGCCTACTGCTTTTAAGAGTGTAAGAAATGTAGCCCAGCTTCAGGGAGTAGGTTCACCACTAAGATTTAGGTTGCTTTGAGGAGCTGTCATGTCTTTGTAGCCTATTTTAGCTCAGGATGGTTATATTTTCCAGGGATAGTTGTTCAAGAATTGCTGCAGATAGTCACAAAATTTTCTTTTGGCCAATCTAAACCACTTGCCTTGTATCTGCTGCTCTTTTGACCTGATCCCAACCCCACCACTGACTACTTACATCTATTAAAAGGTTTCATGAAGTCTTCAAAACACTTGCTGAAAGTGATGAGGGGAAACTCCATGTTCTGAGGGTTGTATATGAGGTTTGGAAGAATCATCCACAGGTGAGAGGTTGCAATGTCAAGTATCTTTGTGAGGTTCAACTCACAGAGGTCATATTTAATAAAATACATTATAGTGTGCTTTATATAATTTAAAAATAACTTGTCCATTGTTATCTTATTTGAAGGAAGGTTCAAATTGTATTTAATGTTGTTACGAGCGCCTAAAATGAAGGCTGGACATAAAATACGTACCATCAGTGAGGCCGTTTCTTCCTCAGAGTTCATTGTAGAGGGCAAAGGCTGTCATTCTGACTCAGAGTCACGCTATGCTGTTTGTCGTACAAGAGAATAACTTTTGCTAAAATCATATTTCTGTTCAAAATTAGGAAACACTGTAGATGTATAAATTGAAATAAGGTGTAGATCTCATCAAAAGCAGGCCACATTCTTAGAAATGTGGAAACCTGGGGATTTTTAGGGCTTTTTTTTTTCAGTTGCTAGTGAAAGCCATACCGTTATTCCACAAAGCTCGTGTTGGAGTCACTGTCGGGTGTGGGCAGACTGAGTAGAGCTGCGGTCAGTGGCTATTCAGAACAGATCAGTCTGACAGTGCCATGATTATGTTCATTCTTGAGCCAGAGGAAATAACACCCTGAAAGACGTATGAAAAATGCTTCAGTTGTTTAAGCTGTTAAGTTTCTTCACAGCAGTTGTTTTCTCCCTCAGCTGTCATTCTTCTATAAATAGAAATCGATAAGGAACTCTAGCTGAATTTGCCTGCATTAATTATTTCACATATTCCTTACTGGTGTATTTGTGTTGCACTTTATTGTGCTTGAAAGTGAACTGTACCTCACAGCTGCATAGGCCAGACATTCAGAAGGGATGCCACTGAGGACAAGGGGTAATTCTTGCATCTGCTACAGGACCTATGGCCCATTCCTTAGGGGAAAAACTGGGCACCTAGAAGATACCTATGCAAGATGTCACCTCTCTTCTAAGTAGACTAAAAACATCCAAAAAGTGGGATTTTTGTAATATATTAAACTTCCTACCCAAATTATTGACCTTGAAAATGTGACAATTACAGTTTGACCTACTTCTTACTGCCATTTAACTGGATCAGAAGAAATTACATTACTGCAGTCTAATATCCGTATCCTCTTCCTCTTTGTGCCTTTGTATTGCAGCATGACCAAACTGAGATGGATGTTTCAAACCCAGACTAAACAGTCATATTAGATTTTCATTAATAAATCAAGATTGCTTTAAAAAACATTAAGTGCAAAAGTTATGAAGGTCTGCTGTTCTACTTGATCATGGAACTTAAATTTTCTTCTCTCACATATATTGCCATTAGTCTTTTGCTTCTGGTCAAGCACTTTTTTTTTTTCCTGAGTCCACAACCTCCCTGGCACACAGAAGAAGTGGTGCCTGGACAGCAGGAAACTTCTCTAGAGTCTGTTTTCATGCCGTTCGCCCTACTCGCACATCTATGGGAATGTCCTTTGATTTGGTTCAGTCTACCAGCAGTATTCGCAAGGCATATTGTGCTAATGAGAGATCTGTGCTGCAGGTAGTGATTTAGCAATAGGAGTCAGCAGTCCCTGGACCTATGAGTAAGGTTGTGGTGGTGACTTCATAAAGAGAAACTTCAACATTGAGATGAAATGTTTTTCCCAAAATCCTAGGTCTGTGTTTCTTGGAAGATCAGGCTCAGTAATCAGAAATTCTTCCTGGCAATACAGAAAGACAAATAGATCATAGGATGCTATCCTGGGACTTGGAAGTTGAGTGCTGAGTCTTCTGTATGATTCATTCAGTTATTTTAATTTTCCTTCCTTAAAAGGAGCTTTGTTACACTTCCTTATTTGACAATGGGTGGTTGTAAGGACAAATACAGTGCATGCTGTAGTTCTTAGATACTGTGGTATTCAAGCACAGGAGGAACTAAGATAAGCCTTTTTTCTGAACAGCTTGCAACTGCTTCAGTCAGTAACTCGTCTCTGCAGTTGCCTGCTAGATTGCTTGCAACCCCCCCAAAATCATGGCAGTGCTTGTAGCAAGTAGGCACTTCCATTGACTACACAGTGCTGGCTCTGTCCTGAAATGAATAGGTCCTGTAGAGAAGAGCTTACTGTCATGTTTGAAGACTGTTGCTGTTCAAGGAGAGTAAGCTACAGTACCTCCTTCATTATGGTGATTAAACAGGTGTATGTGCTCTGGTTTGAGCACTTCGATGTCAAATACTAGGACTTGTGTCTCTAAGGCCTCACTTCCAACTGTGCTGCTTGTATTTTTTGCTTTTGTATGCAAGTATGTATGTTAACAAAGAGTGACACATCACTTTCACAAGAAGTAAAAAGGTTGTTAAATAAAATCAGAATGCTTTATGTAATTGATACAGATCCCCTAATTTGAGCAGTTTTAGGCTAGACTACCGAGCTTCCTAAAGTGTGCGAAATGACCCAGTAGTATCAGTAACAAAGAGTTGCACCAAACCATCTCTGGTTTTATCTGAGGCTGGAATACTTTACACAGATTGTGTGTGCAAGCCCTTTTCTTATTTTGAGTGACTATCGTGTCTTTCACAAAATGTAGATGATTGCTGTGCTTGTGGACAAGATGATTCGGACACAAATTGTTGACTGCGCTGCAGTAGCAAACTGGATCTTCTCTTCAGAGCTTGCACATGATTTTACTAGGTAACAAGAATTTGTCTTGGGTTGTTATTTGTCTCTGAATTACTATTTTAAGTGGTCAGTACACAGTTTAATCTATGAAAACTGAGTAGTGGAATAAAAAGGTACAATTACGCTTTTGCTCCTTCTACAAAATATGTACTTCAGCATTTTTGTTTCTGAGTTGGGGTGTGAATGTTTACATGACAGTGCAAGAATGTTGCTAGCGTGTCATTTTGCAAGTAGTCTCTAAGCCTGCCAAAGCAGAACAACACTGGAACTATTTCTAGACTAAGCCTGTTGCTGTGTGTTATATAGTTGCTGGCTTAGTGTGGTCCTGGTCTTTGCTTGAGGTGTGTAACTTGTACCACCATTGACACCGTGCTTACTGAGAACAGAAGTGTGTGGTCTGAGAAGTAGATTTGAGGTTGGTAGTCTTGCAGTATGAGTATGAAATACAATGCTGGTTTGGAAATGTACTGCAAAAAATAGGATAGAAATGGTTGTTAAGCTTTCTTACATTACAGGTATGCTTTCCTATATGCCAAGTGTTTGTTCACTCTAGTAGGTGTCTTGGATGATACTAAGTTCTTTTTTAAATTCCCCCAGAGATGTTTTTTTTCTGTAAGAAATGACATTTAGTTTTCTGTCTTGGAGGAGTGTGTAATGTAGTGTTTTGAGCTTTGTGTCTTTCCTAGGTTTTATATCTGGGAGATCTTACATTCCACAATTCGTAAGATGAATAAGCATGTTCTGAAGATTCACAAAGAACTGGAAGAGACTAAGGCAAGATTGGCCAGGCAGCACAAAAGAGTGAGTAATTTGTTGGTAATTTTTAATTATTTTAAGCTAAGTTATACAAACCTGCATGCTGTCAGACTGACACACAGTTCGTTTTGGGAAGGACTGAATAAATACGTTTATCAGGAAGTATGTCTGTCTGCAGACATGTGGTTGTCTGTAGCACTAAGACATCAAAAACTGGATGCCTGTTCTCAGTCCACCTTTCTAATGGTAGCTATAACCTAAGAATTCAGTAAAATCTTTTAAGGGAATTAGTATGTATTTGCTCTGTTCAAGCTCTCTCTCGCAAGTTTCTCTTCCGATATGAGCATGTCTTCCACTTGCCTTCCAATCTGGATTCCAGTTACCCTATTAGATAATAATAACGAAAGTTACAAATGATTTACAGTAAGTTCTGTTAAAGAGTACTCTTGTGGCTTCTATGCAGAAGTGCACGGAAACAGCTATTTGCTATTGAAAAGTTGGCTGTTACTGTTCTTCTGATGGATGCTGCTGGATTCTGACACTGGCATCTGTCACTGCCTTCTTCCAGCTTATTTTTCAGAATACCTTTGCATGATCTGGGTTACTATATACAACAAACTGGTCAGCAAGCAGCCACTGTTGTGTTGTGTTGTCCCAAGTGGGACAGTAAAATGGGGTGACAGAGTGTCTTCTGTGGCAGCTGCGAAAGATGGGGCTTATAAACGTGCTGAGAGTTGCAGAGAACAAGAGAGAATTTCCCTGTTTGTATGTAGTCTGTGAGCATGATTACCTGCATAAAACCCTTAGCTAGCTCCAAAACTTTGGGCGAAGTCCATGTCAGAATTTGGCACATGGCAAAGAGGCTGCTGATGGTTTTTGAAGAAAGCTGCACAAGTCAGTCATTTTTCTAGAAGATTCTGTTGAGAGATCACGAATACCTCACAGTTTGCCAGTGTCGGTTCATCCCAGCCCCTTCATCTTGTTTTCTTCACTCCCAGAAACAGCCATCATAGTTGCTTACATCCTCAATCTACATTGATCAGCAGTTAATAAATGCCAGTGATTATTGAAGACCTAGATGCAGTCATTGATCTTACTGCGAGGCAAAGAGCTTCTCTGGCGTCTCTAAACAAATATACCAGTGTTTTCATTTCTGTACTTGTCTCTTGCTGCAGCTCTTTATTACCGGGTACTTTAAATGAGTATTGTGCCAGGAAGAAACATTTGTATGCAACAGTGAGTAGTTCTGCAGGCTGTTGCTCTGCTGCATGACCATTCCTTTTAGAGGAAGTAAGCTGTCAAGTTTTGATGTCCCCATCATGAAGTGGATTGCCTTACTACGGAATGAGTCCAAGGCCTACGTGCTTTCTCTTAGTTCCTATTGGTCCTTTAGCGTTTTGAGTTCAGGAAACATGTAGATGGGGAAAAAGCAAATTCCTATAGAGAGAATAAAATTAAATTCTCACTTGCTCTGGTAAGTTGTTTTTATTTTTTACACTGATTCAGACCTGTAACTACCTTCTGATTGTGAGTTTCATTTGCTGTGTGGTAGGTGAGTTAACACATGGCCCTATATTTGTCACAAGTTGCATCTGCTTGTTTTACAAATATTTGAAGTTTTGAGCTGTTAATTTATGAGTATTTTTGCACAGAATCAATCCTATGAGACTGAAGTAATATCTGTATTTGAATGTACTGTAATCCATCAGGTTCTGCCTTTCCTCCTGTATCCCTTCTAGTCTTGTGTAAGACTTCGTTACCTGAGCTCCCAAGTCTAGTACTTAGGGGTACTTTGTGATTTTGGTGGTTGCTCTGTTTTGTTTGTTTTGAGGCAATGAGCACATGACATGTTCCTAGTTAGTGGTTTGGTTTCCTTGTTGACCCGTTCTGGTCTGAGAGCATCCCTTTTGATTGTGAGTATAGTGAGTCCACAGGCTCTGGTCCTAGTCTTCCTTTTGTGCTAACCAGCTGGATTCACCTGAGTTCTCACACAAAAGTGGTTTTTTTGAGGCGTCAGATTTCAGAACTGTTCCTTGAATGAATTACCTGCCCAGCTGCAGTGGACATAATTTAAAAAAAATCTGTGCTGGGTTTTTTTTAAAAAGCTGTTCATTATCTGGTAATGATAAAGTCAGCAGGGGTATTACTTTTTAATGTATTTCCACTAAATAAAAGACTAGTAAATCTTTCAGCTTGCTCTGGTTTCTCTGAAACCTTGATTTCCCCCCCCCCCCGCCGAGGGCTTTCCCATATTGGCATTTTTCCTTCCAAATTTCTTTCCTGAACTATGATCAAAGTAAGTGTCCTTCAAAATACAATACTTACCAAGCTACAGAGCAGCTACAGAGCTGCTTCAGTTGCTGCTCTTCAGTTGCTCTGCAGACCTTTTCACGTGTGGAACCAGAGGGCATTGACAGTACCCACAGGTAGCCAGGTTGGTAGTTACTCTTGTGGTGTTGTTGCTTACAGAGAGACAGTGATGATGATGATGATGACGATGACCGAAGCAGCGATCGGGAAGATGGACCTCTAGAAGAGCAGATAGAGCGTTTGCAGGAGAAAGTAGAGTCAGCCCAGAGTGAGCAAAAGAATCTCTTCCTTGTTATATTCCAGGTAATGATGGGCAAAGTCTCTCCTCACTGTCGGGTTTTGAAGTTACTGGATTTATGAGCTTTCAGTGTCACTTGTATCTCAGGCATGCTCTTGGAAGATGGGAAGGGGTTGGTGGGTTTGCTATGGGTTAGTCAGTCCAGATCATCCCCCTGCAGCGACTGCTTCTGAGCAGGATCTGTTCCATTTCAAGTGCTCAGAACAGTGGAGTTCTGCTAGCATACAGTTTCCTGCACAACCAGGAGGTAACTGGATTTTATTTGCTTACTGAATTCAGTGTTTGCCAAACAAAATAATTACGTTCACATTGCTGTTCAAGGCTTCTGTCCACTAGATCCTCTCATCTGAGGTTAGGATCCTACTTTCATTTGACAAGACTGAATAAGTATTGTGTTTTTTCCTCTCCTGCAGCGTTTCATTATGTTGTTAACTGAGCACTTAGTGCGCTGTGAAACTGGTGGAATTGATGTATTTACACCTTGGTACAAGAGCTGTATAGAGAGGCTGCAGCAGATCTTCCTACAGGTAAGTTTCATGTCTCAGTTTGGGAGGCTGTGGGCAGGGACATGCTGGATAGACAAGCTTTGTGGCTGGAGGACTGAGCACGCCTTGGGAGTAGCAGTAGGTGGCAGCAGCATGGCTTCTCTGATGGCTAGTGTGCGGCTAGGGCGTAACTCTGGCTGTAGCCACATCTCTGCCACAGTCTGGTGGAGTGACTGGTCTCTGGTTAATTCCCACACTGAGCATACTGCAAAAAGATACCGAGATGTGATTAGGAACTTTGCTGAGCTCCTCTTAATTGTGTGTTTATAGTAAGGGTAAAGTTGTGAGTGAACAAGAATACGAAAATAGATGTCTTTTAAATAAGTGGGTTAAAATACTGCAGAATTCCTTTTAATAAGATGCATAAATATCTATTAAAAATAATTGTCGAAATCTTGGCTCTGTATTAGATGAGGTAACAAGCACAGGCGGCTGGATAAAAGTGATAGTAATAGAAAATTATACCTGTGCGACCAGAAGATATGTTGAAGAATGGGAGTGGTGGTACAATTCTGCCCTGGGCTGAACCCTCCCCTGGGAGTAGATGTGGCTTCAGAGGAAAGCAAGTATTGTGATTCTCCTAGGATATCTCTGCAGTTGTGTGGTATCCTGCACACAACTCAGGGCCCAGGAGTGGAGAGCTACAGGGAGCACAGTGCTTCTCAAGGTGGGATTTCAGCACATGCTTTCTTCTTGCAACCAGTAGCGGCTCTGCATTACGCTTTTCTTGTCAGTGGCTACTGTGTTGTGGAAATGAGATGTGCTTAACACGTTTGATCGAAACATTTGACTTGTGATTCTTACATGTTTTGACTTCTCTGGCTGTTCTTATACAAAGATAAAAGAAAACAATAAAGATTTGTGTTTTGTTTTTGTTTTTTATCTGCCAGCATCACCAGATAATCCAGCAGTACATGGTGACCCTAGAGAACCTCCTGTTTACAGCTGAACTGGACCACCACATACTGGCTGTGTTTCAGCAGTTCTGTGCTCTGCAGGCCTGAGGATTATTCACAGGCAGAGTCTTGTCTGCAGGACTTTAATGAATTTAATTTTTTCTTTTTTAATGGGAGAACTTGACATGGGGATGGAAGAAATTTTTGAGTAAAACTGGCTTTCATGTGCTCCTATATAAAACAATGTAGTACTCTAACCAACGGCAAACTGTGTAAGCATCATAAGCCTTACAGGATATGACTGATAGGGGATAGACACAAAGTAAAGTATGAATTATTTTCATTGTCTTTTAATTTGGTTTGACTCTCAACTTCATGACGGTATCTTTGGTTTCTCCCCTGTTGTTTATATAAAAATAAAAATCAGGCAAAAACCAAACAAAATGCCCCAAACAATAGAGTTTTTTACCTCTGCCTGGCCCTTAAATCAAAGGAATTGCAGAAATGAGAAACAGTTCATAGTGTTTTGTGAGTATGAAAGGGAATGCACCTTTTCAGTGAGCAGTGTGGTAAGCTCTCTAGTATGGCACGGGAAAAGTGTCTTAACTTTGGGCATGTGACACATTTGCGTTAAGCTTTTAAAGTAGTATAGAGCATATGGATTTATTACCAAGTCAGCTAGGTTTTCACAGTTTGAAAGAACATGGTTGTAATACAATTGAAATATGCTTTTTTTTTAAATGTATTGTCTAGTGTCTTATTACAGTAGCTATAAACAATTGGTAGAGGAACTTCATGGACAACTTCTGAAAAACTTAATCCTTTTTGCAGTATGGTCGAAGAATCATGAACTGCTCCTGGCAGTAGCCTTCACTGGTAAATGGAGACAGTAAGCAACAGTGGGAGTGGAACGAACTTCCGACTTGCGTGCTGCGAGCTTTACCAGGGTGTGGGAACTCCAGCCCCAGGTGCCAGGAGAGAGGGCAGGGCGGTGCTCAGCTTGTTCCTTTATTTCAGCCTGTAGCTAGCTGGGCTGCCAAGCTTGTGCTGGGCTGGACCTGCAGGCCTGCAGCGATGCCAGGAATCTTTCTGCTGTTGATGGTGGAGGAACCAAGTGCCCTCACCTCATCTGGCTTAGTAACAACTGCTTTGCGGTGGCTGCATCTGCTACCCTTCCCTTGCTTTAAAACGTGACAACAGCATGTGGCTCCCATGTCTTCAGAAAGCATTTTAATGCTCAATTAACCGATATTTCACAGGAGATTTAGACTGGGAAAACACAACCTGAAAATAGAGTAGCCTTAGTTTTGAGTTATGCAAATAACATTGCGTACATAAACGCCAAACTGGAGTGGTCTGTATTACTGTAAGCAGCGATGAGTGGCAAAGACACTGCCTTCAGTGCTCAGGTCCGTCAGTGTGCAGTGTATTTCCAAGCTCTTTATGGTCTCTTCACTTTGCAGATAAACGTTTAGAGAATTTCATACCCAGTGCTATTCGGTTTAAGCTTAGGAAGTGATAAGCTTTGAGTAATTTTGTTCCTGTACAAATTATTTTTTCAAGTATTAGACCTAGTAATGCATTTCATCCGTACATTGACCAATTGACCTCCTGATCAAGAGAGGAGGGTAAAAAATGGAACTTTCTACTTTGAGTGTTGACTTAAGTTTGTGTGTGGCCTGTAGCAATCCGATATATCCTCATAGACTTAGATCCGTTACTTCTGCTTTCTCTCCTTACCCTTTCTGGTTTGACTGATCCCTCTATTCTTTCAGGGTATACTGTTAATTATTGTAAATTTGCTTTATGCAAGGATTTTGTCAGTTATGCACAGACTTCTGCTGCAAGTCTTTCTCTGTTAATGCTCTTCAGTAATCACATAGTTGGTTTGTTTTGTTTTTTTAAGAAACATTTAATACTGTAGAGGTTTTAATTGGGTTTTAATAGTTTTTTCACTGGCTCGTATCAATATCAGAGTTCTGATATTAACTAATGGTGGGGATCTGGCTATAAATGTGACTTCTGTAAAACTGATAATGCAGTTAAAACTTGGAAACCTGTAACTTCCTCTGAGTCTTGACAAATAGAGGTGCTGGGGATCTAGTTGCAAATGACTGAGCGTAATCCTATGATTTTAAAACCAAATAGCAATGTCTTTCAAAATTGATCGGACTTCCATGGTGAGCATGGGCTTTGATTGCATTTCTTGGGCCTGTTGGAAGCCTTCCCCTCGTTGTAGGTGGTGTACACCTGACTTGACTGGGAAGCTGGTTGGATCTGTAGGGAAGAGAAGGAGACGCTTGCATAGCGATACCAGCAGCTAACTGGAGAAATTGGAACTGCTGAAGCGTGAGGTGGTGGATAGTGTAAAGACACTGTAGCAATGTGATGTGGTTGGAAAAAAAAAAAAATGCACAATTAAAGACAAAATAAATGAAGGTGAAGCAGGTTACTACTGGGAGTGTTTGTCCTACCTATTTTGGGGGCCACTGAAGCAAAGCAGGGCTGTGTCAGTGGTAAAGGCAGTCGGGTTTGGAGCAGTTTCATTTCCCCTGCGCTGCTGCTGGTGCCCCAACTAACACACAGGCCTTTGCCTCCTTGCACTGTGGGCTGATCTAACATGCTGCCCCCACCTGCACAGCCAAGCAAGGCAGGCATGCGTGCTGCACGGTGCCGGGAGGCAGCTGGTGTGGAAATTCTCCCTCTCCCTCGCCAGCTCCTGTCCTTCGGGCAGCACTGCTGCCAGTGGCGAGGCAGGGCGGGCCCGCGGTGCTTCGAAGGGTGGCTGCTGCAGCCTGCCCGCAGGTAAGTGATGCAGCAGCCAGTGCGCACCACCCTGCTGCCCGGGAGGGGAGCTTTGGGACTCAAGACACCACCAGGTTGTGGAACCATGACTTGGAGGACTAGCACCAAAAGCTCTGCCACGACCTGCCCTCCAGCCAGTGCCATGTGCCACCTTCCTCTGCCCTGCAGGGCTCAAGCCCTCTGTGGTTGGTGGGAGGGCAGGCCAGGGGGGCTGCGGGCCAGGGGAGAGAGCTGGAAAAGTTGAATAGCCATGACTGGAATCATCACCCACCCTCCCAGACACCTCTCCTCCTGTCACATTTCAGTTCTGCGCAGCTGCAGTGGCCTGGGCTCCCCTGAGAAGTCTCCAAAGACTTTGAGATCTGCCCTATTGCCAATGGCAAACACATGCAGAGCTGCTGCCTCAAGCATGTTCCTTCGCTTCAGCCATTTCCACAACAGCTCTAAGAACCAGAGTTGAAATATGAATGTGAAAGTAAATCCACCCTCCACTGAAAGCAGACATCATTTGGGCTCACTTAGATCTCCCTCAGGGAGAGGGGCTACTGCCTCCCCTGCCCCCCACCCCCAAAGGACAGGTATTTGTCAGAAATTTGTAAATGAAAATGGTGAGGTTGTATTTTAAGTGTCACCTTGGTGTCTGGCCCAAAACTTGGAAAAACAGCAGTGAAGGACTCACATAAGGACCCTCCCCAAGAGCATGCAGCCTTCCTTTTGAGACAGAATTCTCCTTTCATGGAGTCAAGTCTCCAAGTAGGAGAACCTGCCCCATGACACAGCCTCCAGAAGAGTTTTATCTGCCCACTCATGACCAGTAACAGCAAATTCCCTTTAAGGGAAGCAGGCAAGTAGTGGCAAGTTCACCTTCATTTCATCAGCAGATGAAGCAGAATGCTACCAACTCATCAGGTGCCAATTTATTGAACTGTTAAAAATCTACTCTAGCCTAAGATCTTGCTTAAAAGCCAAAGCTTATTGTTCTGTACAGTTTCTTACAAGTGAGGAACATCATTCTTCACAGAATTTGGCAACAGCTTGTTCATAATTAGCATTTATTTGACTTTAATACAGAATACCTTTTAAAAGATAATGAAATAAAAAAAACAGATTAGCACTACATCTTCTCATAAGTTAATTCATGGCCACATACAGTACAGGTCTTTTTATATGTATCTTCATCAATGTTTTCTTCTGGTCCATACTCATGTTCATGGATACTAGCTGCTTTCTTCCACAAACTACTCCTCACAGCATGGCGGAGTTCTGATGAGAAATAAAAGAAAATTTTAAGATTTTAATGACTCTTAAATCATGGTTAACAAAACTCAAACTAACCACCTTTCTGAGGAATACAGATGACAATCTGCTTGTTGCCCGTCTTCTGCACATTTTCGGTGAGAACCTGCTGTTGCAAGAACAAGCTTTGACTTGCCTTGCAATCTTCACCTTGTTTGCATATTTTAAAGGGTAAGAACCACACGGACGTGCAGTCTCACAGGAGAAGATTTTTGATCTGGACTAAGTACGCGTTGCCCACTGCCTTTTTTCATGAAGCCATTCAAAGGTATCTAAAGGGGGTAGGTGGAATGCAGAGGAAAAGTTTTTATAAAACACCTCATTGTTTTACATGACCAAGAAAGAGTACTTTTCATTCAGGTCACAGTAAGCCTCCCAAATGACTTGGCATTCTCTAAGCTTTATGCCCAGTAACGTGAGTTGCCTCTGCAGCAGCTGCAGTGAAGTCAGCGCGTTTTCAGGAGAGCACAGGCTGGCAGTTCAGCCCAAGATATGATCTGGATGTTGCAAGTGGGTGGCAAGCACACCGAACAGCAAAACTAGTCACACACTTTGAGCCAAGCCATTCAGGCTGCACACTTGGTCACGTTAAGGCCTGTACTTGCACTGAACTCTGGCAGCTCGGCTACAGCCTGCTGCCAGTCCTCCTGCGCGCTGAACACCAATGGCCAAGACGGGTTATTTGCTCCAGTCTCGCGTTCTGCCTCCTCCAGACAATAGCGGGACAGCCAGCTTGAGCTTTCTGCCCCTCTGAATGCCGACCCAAAGTGAGGCACGGACACTACAGGCAGCACAGACAGCTTGGTAAGCCACAGCTCTTGCCAAGAAACAAACATGCAGTCCTTTTTAAAATTACTAGCATGTCCGTGCTGAAGGTATTTTCCAAAAGTGCTACACATTAAACACTCTCCTAATTTACCAGGAAAAATCCAAGGATAACAAGCAGTAAAAAGAGCAGCTGGGAATACTGTCAACATTGGGAAAAGGCATTTTCTACCTTCATTTACAGTTACTCCATCTGAAGGCACATGTACGACGGAATTATAACCCACTGCCACAAACATCCATGTTCCCCCCCAAGTCAGGAATAGTAACAGGAACAATCTATGGCACATTCTGGATCATACCAAAAAGTTTAAAATAAACACCATCATAAACCATTGTAACTGAGTTGTCACATCACACCCATAGGACAACAGGGCAGTTCAGGTTGGAAGGGACCTCAGATCTCCGGTCCAATCCTCTGCCAAGATAAGTCAGCTGTGAGGTCAGACCAGACTGCTCCGGGCTTACCCACACAGCTCCTGAAAACCCCCATTTTGCCACACTGAGGATTTTCTGAATACTTTAATCACATGCAGAAGCAAATTCAAACAGAACTGTACTTTAGGTACTGCGGTATACAAGTTTAACCCTTTACCTTTAACCTTCTTATCGAACTTCTTCTGTTTCATCTTCTCCCTGCTGTCACGGCGGAGCTCCCTTGCTTCTTGCAATGATTCTTCACTACCCCAGACTTCAAGAGAACGCTTGATTACCTACAGGATAGACATAAAGGTGTTTCTTTTTTCCCCTGAAACAATAAACTATTCTAACTCACAAATTTAATTCTTTCCCTACACATACATAAGTCAACCCAATCTTGCCTCTGCCTTCCATCTGTCTCTCTGCTCTTGACCGGCAAACATGGCATTCCTTCCACAGAAAGCGGTAACGTTGATCTTAAATATCAGCTAGATCTAACAAAACTCAGTGAAGTCAAACCCAGCTCTAATTTTGTGCATATTCCACGAAAGCAGCAGCATTCCTATAAAAGTAGCAAACAAGAAATGACAAGAGCCCAGGAAAACCTACTTGCCTTTCCTGCTGCCTCTGAGGGCAGAGCTGCGAACACAAGGCCACAGCTACAAAGGGCCACGCACAGCAGCATCTGCCCTATGCGTTTCAGAGCCGCGCTGAAAGGCCGTGCACTTCATGGCCTGTAATTGGGAAAACTACTGCGGTCATGGTCCATAAACATCTTTAAAATGCTCTTAAACACAGACATTTTCATAAATTCGGACTACAGCTCTTTAACTACACAGAAAATTTACACAAGCTATGCATAATATACTTAACTTTGACAAAATCATTCAGAGATCAGAACTGAAGTCACACTGCTCTGGCTACCAAAGTTGTATGAAGGTAAAAAGAGGTGTGAAATACGCTAACAGTTTCTATACCTGTAGTTTTAAATAAAGTTTCATGTCACCCCACCGTGAATTATGAGGGTTTTTCTTCACAATGAATCTGAGCACTGGTTCCCTCTTGTCTAGGTCACAGTCTTTAAGAAGATACTCTTCTTTTGCTTCTGTCCTTGTTATAAGCTTATGTTTATCTTCAGCATCTCTGGAAGATGTAAAGTAACTATGAGAAAGCTACACCTGAAAAACCACATTATTAACATCTAAGAAGCCACTGCTTCTAACATTCCTGAAATACAGGCAGCCCTCATCCTCCCAGTTTTTATGCATGCAAGTAACTTTGGACTCCAACCATCTAGCTAAACTTCAAGACAGGTTTACTGAAATTAAGTTTAAAAATTCTCCTATTTGAGCAAACATAGGCTGAAAAGCCTGTTTTTCTAGAAGGGCTTTTCTTCCATTTCCTTACAAGAGGGAGTAACTGAAACTTAAAAGGAGTATGAGTAATTTTACGTATTTGCCTAACCCAGATGCAATTAAAGAGGACAAAAGTACAAGCCTGACACATGGTCAAGACAGAAAGAATGTGTAATGTGAGATAGGTCAGATCACCTGAGAATATAGACACTCCATACGCCTCTAGATCCCAGAAACAGATTAGCAACGGACAGAGCACTTGTTTCTAAATGCAGGACAGTAGGCAGAGGAACCACAAAATAAAGACCTTAAAAGACTGTAACTTTTACCAGACAGATAACGAAAAACTGTGTAACCACAGCAGTATTTATGAGTTAATGAAAAAAAATGACATTTACGCAATCCTGACCGAAGTATAACTTGAATTGCTCGAGCCGGAACAATCTGCCAAACAGCAAGTGCTAACAACAGCCATCAAGGAAGTACTGCTGTAAATGCAGCTTTACTACAATTCAAAGTTCACAGTAAAAGCTAACGTGCCAAGGAGCTCCAAACGTTCAGCTGCAAGAACTACTTAGTCCAAAGAAAAACCACTCCGAAGGCTCAAGCCTTCTCTGCAGCACCCTTTTTCCACCCACCTTGCCTCCCAAGAGACAGCACTTTGCCCCCCGATGACTGTGAAGGCCCTACACCATGTGCACGCCCCTGGCCACTCCCTGGGGCAAGCAAGCTCTCAGGTTCTAACTCCTAGCTGTGAGCTTTCCCTCCCCCCCTCACCCGTTCACCCTCGCACTCGGGGGTGGCTGGCTGCTTCAGAGCTGGTTTCATTGCCCCGGTTATCTTGATGGCTTTTGGAGCATTTTCTGTGTTAAAGGTAAGAGAGCATAGAGACTGCCTTCCACTCAAGGTCGAACTCCTGCTTACCCTGCAGGTCAGCCAGTAACCTGCCGTGGGGGTTCTGCCCTTTGCTGCCACACTGCCGGCCCGCTCGCCCCAACCGAAGTACTAACTTCACTTGGGGTAATTCAGCAAGCACCCTCCTGATCCCCACCCTGCTCCCGACAAAAGGTACTCCGTACTATCAGTTTTTTGAATAGCTCTAATCTGCAACCACTCATTTCCACGCTGACAAACATGCTAACTGCTCTCAAGACATCACGTTTCCGTAACGTTACGTAAAAATCTACTGACGTCCCCTACCCCAAGACAGGCTCACCAGACAATGCTGCTGTTCTTTGCTTCCGTAACGGAAAATACAGAAGTTATCACTCAACTTCCATCTACTTTTTCAGTAAAGTATATTAAGCTACTGAAAAATGCCTCTTTGCTGACAGCCTTTTTAATTAAACAGAATGACTCTAATTAACTAAATTATAGCCAGCAATCTTTACATAAAATAAAGCTTCCCTCTCCTGATTATTTGTAATACCTGCAATTATCACATGTTGCCCAATCAAAGTGCTGCATAAGGTAGGAATCCATGAATTCTTTGCCACAGTCTCCACAGATGAGATAGTCAAATTCTAGTACAGGTGCTAATGGAAAGAAATTTTTTTTTTTTTTTAAGGAACTACCACGTTAAAAACAAGCATCTGGAATTGGTATGACAAGCAATTTTACTAAAATTTACATTATAGTTCTTATAGTATTTGTTACAGACTAGTTTTGCTCCTCTATTAAGTTTTCCAGAAAGATACAGTACAAATTCAAACCCGTGATCATGCAACCCCATCTCTGCTTGTATACGTCTGTTCTTGCTAGAAGGTTCACTGTATCAAGTATTGGATTTCAACATTCAAATGCACACATTTGTTTCGACTTAGCCATTGTTTAAAAAAAAAAAAATTCTCCGCGTTTCCCCATAAAGGGCATCATATCCCCTCCTACTGCTTCCTCCGTCCTGGCCCTCCAGATTACGTCCTGATTTACAGAGGACGTGCAGGCAGGAACAGGAGGAAGCAGGGAAGGGGATGCGGTTCGAAGGGGGTGGCTAGAGCAGGAAGCGTACGGGAGCTGCACTGGCATCATAGTCCTCTCAGCTCTGCTCCCGGTTTTTTCCTAGCTCAGCCACACCTGCCTCTCCCTAAACGAGCTCAACGGAGGCCTGGGGCGGTTGGCAAGGCTCTGCGTCCATTCCAGCCGGCAGAAATGGAGGTGGATGGCCAGAGAGCTGCTAGGAGTGGAATGGGGATGGAGCTCCACTACAATCCTCTCCCCAAGCCCTCTCAGCACTGCTCCAAGCCCAGACTCATCCCAGTGCCGGCCATCACTTCTGGCCGCATCGTCGCCGGGTAGATCACCTCCAGCGTCATCGCCATCTGCTTTATGTTCCATGTGACACCAAGAAACACCGATTCAGGAAACGCAGCTATAGGGAACAGTCCTTCAACAGTAACATTGTAATTCTAGCCGAAAATTAACATTTTTATACAGTTTCGCAAGCTGAAAGTGAGGTAATGCTGCAGAACATTAACAATACCTGGAACAGAAGATTAATGCTTGACATGCAGCACCATACATTTTTAATTGCGTTTGCATTTATAGCAGGCTTGATCTAGCAAAGACGACATTTTATGCCAATTCAGTCCTGCTAGCAACAGCGGGATGCTCGGTACTTCACATAGCCATGCTCCCATGTCACATTTCATCGTTTAAAGCAATATTCCCGAACATAAGGACATTTTATTAAGACAATGACATTATGAATTACACAGCAAAAATAGCCCCAGCGCAAAGGCACTCCAGGTCTACTTAATTTATTTTTAAACGTTAGACCCCCAAAAGAAGTAGGGCTGCTAGTTGTTTACACTCTTTAACGAAATCTGGTGGCGATTTCTAACAAAGAGATACACTGCACCAACAGCCCTGCAGCTGATTCAGAGCCGAACAAAGCAAGACAAAGGCAATCCCAGAGAAGAAAGTGAATCTATTTTGGAATCCTTACTTCTCCATTTGCTTTTTGGAAGGAGAATATCACAAGCCAATATGTCGAAATCCTCCACCAAACGATCAGCAACTTGGCGTCAGTACGTTTTATAACGACAAAAGCTGGCACTGCAGCAGTGCTCTAATCTTGGCATATCAACCTCGAAATTCCCAGAACCGAGGAAGCCGCGCCGATTAAAACGCTTATTTTCGTCTTAAAATTCAAATTCCCGAAAGAAATCGTGGAAAATAACGTTTATCGGGGAAAGGGAAAAAAAAAAAAAGCTGCTATACCCAAGGGCACTGACTGTGTCCCACTTCCGCGGCTTAAAATTCTTCCATTTTTAATTACCGCGTATTTGCTAGCCGCTTTAATGCTGAAAGAATCGGACGCGCCAGAAATCGAGCACATCCAGAAAGACGCGTTGGGAGGAGGAGGAAGGGGGGGGGAGGGGAAGGGGGGGGAGGGGGAGGAAGAAAGGGGGGGAAAAAAAAGCCCGGGAAAAAAAAAAAAAAAAAGGCGCCCATGCATCCATCCCGCCCCGCCGCCGGGCCGGGCCGGGCTCGCTCTCGCCCCCGCGCCTTCCTGCCCTCCCCCGCCAGCGCCCGCCGCGGCGCCGCCCCCCCGCGCCCCGCCCGCCGCCGCCGCCGCGCCCTCCAACGGGGGGGGGGGGGTCGGGGTTTTTTGGTTTTTTTTTTTTGGGGGGGGGTGGGGGTAGGGTTTTTTTGGCCCCCCCTTTTTTTTTTTCCGTTACCGGGGGGATGCACGATCTTCTCGGCGGCGCCGGGCTCTTCCTCCGCCGCCTCCTCCTCCTCCTCCAGGAAGAAGCCCCCTCCCGTATCGACGACCTTGGGGGGGCCGCGCGCCCGCACGCCGCCTGCACAAGACAAACGAGACGCCGCGTTAGCGCCGCCGCCGCCGCCGCCAGGGGGCGCGCGAACTCGCGCGCGCTCTCTCCCCCGCGGCGCGAGGCGGGGGGCCGCGGCGCGCTTGCTCGCGCTCGCCCGCGCGCGAGGGCCCCCCCCCTCCCCCCACGTGGGGGGAGGGGGGGGCCCCCTCGCGCGCCGCGGCGGCGGCTTTTCCCCCTCCTCCCCCCTCACACCCTCTCCCGCTCCCCCCCCCCCCCCCACCGCCGCCTCGCGCCCAACGGCAGCGCGGCACACGCACCCCCCCCCACCCCCCCCCCCTTTCCCAAAAAAAGAAAGGGCGCGGGGCGCCGCCAGCCGCGGCCGGGCCCCTCCGCCGCCGCCGCCATCCGACCTGCGGCAGGGTAGGGCCGGGCCGCCAGCCGCGCCTGCCGCAGTGCCAGCGCCCGCTGCCGGTTCCGCTCGATCCTCGCCAGCGCCGCTGCCGAGAGGGGCGGCCGCTCGCTCGCCGCGGCCGAAGACTCCGAAGCTTCCTCTTCTCCTTCTTCTTCTTCTTCTTCTTCTTCCTCCTCCTCCTCCTCGGCTGGGGCTGGGGCCGGGGCCGGGGCCGGGGCCGGGGCCGCGCCCGCCATGGCGGCGGCGGCGGAGCGGCGGAGCCCCGCGGATCCCCCCCGCTCCGGCAGTGGCGACTCGCCCTTCCCCTCGCCGAGCCGCCGCCGCACTGCGCCTGCGCACAGAGGGAGGCGGGGGAGGGGGCGAAAGGGGCGAGGCCCCCCGCGCATGCGCGCAGCCGCCGCCTCGCCTCCCCGCCCCGCCGCCGAGCGGGGGGTGCCGGGAAACAGCGGGGGGCGGGGGGGGGGGGGAACGGAACGGTGGGGGGGGGGCGGGGGCTGCGTGGCGCCCGGCCACGGGGGGCGGGGGGCGCCGCCCGCACCGCGGGGGGGGGGGGCACGGCCGCGGGGAGGCGGGGGGGGTGTCGGGGTGGGGGTGTCCCGGCCGCGGCGGGGCTGGGAGCGGGGCTACGGTCCCGGTGGGGCGGGGAGGGGGGGGAGGGGAGGCGATGACCCTGCGATTTCCGCGCTGAGCCGCGTGTGCCGCGTTTCGAGCGCTTTCTGCACCAAACCTCCCCTTCGGTCTTGAGCAACCCTGTGGAAAAAAAAAAAAGAAAAAAAGAACTAGCCCCCCCACCCAAAAAAAAAAAAAACAACACAAAAAAAAACCAAAAAACAAACCACCCGCCCCGCCACCCGGCGCGGCAGCAGGGATTCCTTCACAGCGTCACCCAGCAAATGCCCCTTTTGTCCACGGGAGACGCGGCCTCACGCGGTGCTGTTTCCGCAGCCCGGCCCCGCCGGAGCATTGCGGGGTGGCCTTACAACGGGGCGCTCGTGCCCTTCCCGGGGGCGCGGGGGGGCCCGGGCACGCGGCAAGGGCACGGTCCCGCTGCTCCGACCCGCTTGCACCCCAGCGGCAACGCGGGGGGGGCAATCACCCGTACCCCACCTCGGCCGGCCTGCCCGAACGGCCTCCACCACGTTTGCTTTCCCCCCCCAAAAAAAAAAAAAAAAAAAAGGAAAGGAAAAAAAAAAAAGAAAAGATTCCTCAGCGGCAGCGTGGCGGTTCACGGCCCCGGGTGACCCAGCCCACGGGCGGCGTGGGAGCACGTCTGCTTTCCGAGCAATCCCCCCCTCGCCTTGCTGCCTTCACTGGTTGCGTGTGACCCACCCGCAAGAGCGAAGGGAGAATAAATGGAGCCCCGCAGCCTTCCTTATTGATGAGAAACACGTAAAAGGCTTTGTCATGCAAATGTGGCTCTAAGCCACTTTCATATAAAGCCAGCTTAATGCTGAATAGCCGGTGATCCTCGCTTGTCCGTTAGGCAGTGCCTGCCCTGTCCTTGAAGCAACAGAGGCGAAGACGCCGGCAGAGGGGCTGCTGCCGGCCTCCATACCGAATTGGTATGACCTTACAGCACAGAAAGAAGTCTTCCTCCCCCAAAGGTCTCTCTCTTCCCCGAAACTTACACGAATTTCCTGCCAACCCTTCCCCGCTGCCCTCAGAATGTATCCCCGGTGCCTCTCCCTCCCAGTCCGAACGACCCACAGTAATTACCTGCATAGACTCTGTTTCTGCTGTGCCGAAAAACATTTTATTTCTTTTTAGCATGTCGTCCGCGCTTGGTATTAACTTTCAACGACAGCCAGCAGAGTGTGCTGTAAACGCTGCGAAAAGAACGTCCTGCTTCTGGGAATTTCTTTTTTTTTTTAAAAAAAATACATCTCTGTGTGTGTATATAAATATATACACATATATTTAAACGCAGATGAAGACATTTTAAGTGGTTCAGATATTTGCATGAGTGGTAGGTAGTTCCTCCCATCAGTTAAAATGCTTCTCTCGTCACAGATCATAGAACCTCTTCCTTAAAAATTAATAGCCAAGTCATACTAAACTGTTCACTTCCAGCAAGATTGCTTTTCAGTGTTTGTATAAAGTTGGAAAAGTGCCACAACAAACGTGTCCAAATACCTTTCACAGTCAAGGAGAAGGGTCTATAACACAAGCTATTTAATAGATGAAAATGTAAATTGTAATCCTGGCCTACAGGAAGCAGCTTATGGAATGGTACTGTATGAGCACACATTTCTCCAGCCTCATTACTCTCTCCTTTGGACTGACTGGCGGTGGACTTACAGAGAGACGAATAAATATATCACAATTAAGTAAAATAAAAGTAGTTTGAAGCAAAGTGTTTACTAGATGGCTTGGAAGTGGAATTGTTTGCTTGAAAAGCAAACACAGCTCTGTTTGGATTCCTTATTTTATTCTGATGTCACTCTTTTCTCCCTTGGTCTGTGGGAGTAGAAATTTAGAGACGAGTGAACTTTTGAGCTGTGCCTGGAGGTTAACAAATAGTCCTGTGTCATTCACAAACCAAAACTGCATTAAAGTGGCCAAGTCTGGGACCCTGCATAAGGGTTTTAAGGGCAGAAGGACATTGTTGTTATGCAACCGAACTGGAATTAGGATCAAAAGGAAATCGGAAGATATAAACAAAAGCAAATTCAGAGGCAAGGCACTCAAACAAAATTGGCTGTAGTCCGCAACTATCCGTGCAATGCAGCTGGTGCTTTATTAAGTGAAACTGTTTTAGAAACACATACTAGAGGTTTTTTTTTTTTTCTTTTTCTCGGGCTCGATCTGACTGGGCAGTCACAGCAGAATATTCTCCCCAGCTCTGCTTCTGACCAGGATGACTCAGTTACAGTGCTCCTAATTTTCGCAATCATGAGAAGATAATAAAACTAATAGTTATGCCTTAGCAAGGGGTTACAAACTATCTCATACACACTCCTCTGGTCATGCCATAAAATTCATGTTTAATATTAAACACACATGGCTTAATGGGTGCACGTGAGTTAACAATGCTAATGGTATCTGTGTTTTAGATAGTTCTTAGCATACCGTATGCCAAGTAATACTTGATATTACTTGGCTGCTGGTAGCCATGTATTAAAAAGTAGCTGTCATTAATTGGCAAGTGTAGACATGCATTATTTCATAGCCACAGAGAACAGCGTCAGTGAGTAGTTTAGCACAGGGAGACAACTAAGCAGTGCTTGTCAACTCATCACTCCCTGGGAGAAAAGGGTGAGCAGCGAGATAAGAATGTTTGCTGACTATACAAAACTTTTTTAAGTTTGCAGGGGTGAGGGTCATCCATAAAGAACTGCGGGTGACTAGGCAGTAAAAAAAGTAGATTAAATACAGGGCAGACAAATGCAAGATGAGGTAGGTGCAGAAACCTAGTCCTGAATTTACGTGAATGATAGCGATGTCTGAATTGGTTGCTGCCACTCAGGAGTGAGACTTTGAGTATGTGTGGCCTGCATAAACACCAGCTTGGTGTTTGGAAATGCAAGGCACGTTTTAAGGAAAGGGACGGAGGACAAAACAGGGAACATATTTATGGCACTCCACAAATCTGTGGTGAGCTCGCACCATGAGCACTGTGCCTGGTTGAGTCTCCTGCTTCTTGGAAAGGAAATACTAGAACTGGAAAAGGATAAGAATGATGCTCAGCTGTCTGGCTTCATTTCCCTTGAAAGGAACAATTGAGTAGGCTCAGAGTTTTCACTCAAAAGAGATTACTTAGGGCGGATATGCCAGAGGCCTGTCACATCCTAAGTAACTTGGAGAGGGTGGATGGCAATTGACTTTTTGAGAACAAACCATCAGATTTGTGGCAGTGGGAGCCAGGCTCTAAACAAGCAAGAGGACGTGGTTCTTCGCGCGGTGACAGGGGGGCGGATGCGCGCAGTGCCTTTCTGAATGGTACACTGGGTACAGGGTGTTTCTCTGGGGTGCAAGGGAGATTGGCCAAGTATTTGGAAGAGGGCTGTGCTGAGAGTTGGTGAACAACCCCCCCCTCAGGCTCAGGAAATCCCCAGCGCTGAAAGCAGCTGAAGGCTATAGGAGTGTTGCAGAGGAGATATCGTATGTTTGCCGCCTTCTTCCTCTTCCCTTGATGTTTGCCTGTGGCCTGTGTTGGAAACAGGATGTTGGACTGAACCGGTTCTTCATCCGAGGCAAGACATCTCTTCCTCTGTATTCACAGAGAATTATGCTGTACTGATGCTTAAACACCTGGAGCTACGTAACAGCGAGTAAGCCTGTTAGATGGGGTCTCTCAATGTTCATCTGTACCACGAGTTACTTACAGAGCAGCTGCTGTGCCATGTCTTTCCATTTTGCCTCACAATATACTAATATCTATGTGTCCACAAAGTCTTGATAGCAATCTGCATATAGTTGCGTTGCAGTTGCATACCTACAGCCAAATCACCTTTTTGTCCTCCCCCAGTAAATATAATCGTTCCATGAGAAACAGATCTAACAAAGTCTTACTTTTCTATGGGTTTGTCTTTTGGAGGGAGTGGCGGTGGAGAAAAATCCCTTTACCAGTCTCCCCCCTCTCCCTGTCATTCTCTCTCTCCCTCTCCCTCTCTTTGAGGGTTCAGCTGGTAGCATCAATTTTATCCACATTTGAATTCTGTAGCCAGCAACTGACCAGCCAATACACGCAGGCTGTTGGGTGCTGCCTCTTAGCATGACTAAGGCATTAGATTTTGTCCAATGACTTCAAATGCTTTCATGGGAGACAACAGCTCACTTGCATCCTTAGGGATGTAAGGCAAAAAATGCCATGCCCTCTGTGATTATATTTCCATCAGGTTTTTAGTTTGATACACCCATTTCTTATGTTACCTTAAAAAAATAAATGGTGAAGTATTGCTGGCCTCTTGGTGAAAAAGAAGCATGTGACCTATGAAAAACGAAGGGAACTTCTTAAAACTGGAGAGTGCACCTGCCTGGATTTGTATGTTCTCTTTCTGAATTCACCCATGCCATGGCTCATGGACCAGAGATACGCAGTGAATCATCCTGTTGGACAGAATGGGACATGCAGAGTAAATTAAGTTTGTCATCTGTCTTTGAGATTTTCTCATTTGCTCACTACCTGTAGGAGGGGATTTTCATAGTAATGTGACCCGTCTTCACGCTCCATTTATCATCTCCCAGCTGATGTATATAATATTGGTTGAACAGATAGATAATGGAGGAAACACATAAAGTGTTGAATGCTTGAGCAACAGATCTGAAAAGAACAGGTAGGCAAGAATTGAAATGCAAATGTTTAAAGACAAAAATTGGCTTTCTTCCCTGACAGGAGATCTTAATGCAAGTTTGTTATTATTTTCTTGTTACAGAAGATGACAGAATGTGAAATTACAATGTAAATCTCTTTTATTTGCTAGCATTGTACATGACTTTTCTGTTTTATTATTTTTACTGAATAGGACTTTAACATGTTTGCTTTTAATATCAATGGAAAACACTGGTTTCACATCTGTGAACAGGAAAATGTCAAGGCATGATGAAAAATGCTGCTTTTCACTGTTTCAGAGATCGCCACAAAGCTGACTGCACACTTTTGTTGTTGATTGGCAACCCAGAAAGAGAAATCCTCTTTCACTATTTTAGCAGGAAAATCATCTTTCTCTTCCAGGCACATAAAGAATGGGAAACTGTGGCAAAACAACAAACGTGCTGTAACTGCAGCGTAGAGGCCTTTGACGATCTGATATCTTCAATACAAACAATAAAAACATTGTAGCAAAGTAGGAAACTACCTTTTTTTTTTTTTTTTCTGAAACTAGGATACTGGGAGCTTTTTCTTGCCCCACTAATGGCTGGTAGAGAAGGTGCTGTGGAAATGGATTTGAAGACCTGTCTCAACTGTCACAAAGTCAAACTTTTCCGGTTTCGGGGTTTTTTTTTTCCAAATGTGCAAGGCTTGTCATGTGTAGGGGTATTTGCATGTCACTTAAAAGGGATGTGTGTATTGGCAGATTTTTTCCCCTCTCAATAGTCCTATCTGGCCCGTTATTTAATCCATGCAAGAACCTTTCCTGTAGCAACTTAGAAACATTAAGAAACTGCCTAATGCTTTAGTCACTTTTTCTTTCTATTAAGAGAATCTTGGGCATTTCTGAGACAGCAAATCGGTACATCATCTATTATACTAATCTTTGAGACATGACATCTAGCTGTATTGATGGTGAAAGGCTGAGCATGCTGGAGAGAATTGTAAAATTCTGGTCTTCCTGAAGTATTTAAGGAGATTGAGAATGTAAGTATTTAAAAAGAAATTATTAAAATGTCTGCTTTATATCATTCATCGTATTATACCGGGGTTTTTTAAGTCATACCATAAAGAGATTTTTTTTATGATTGCTTCCAAGTCAGCCTGACTTCTTCCTGTGTGCAGAGTAGCTGGAACAGAAAACTGCAAAACAGCTGACAAAGTCTGCTGCAGCAAGAAAATCATGTCCCCGTTCCCAGGATTTAAGCAAGATATGTCTCTTCCAGTACTTGCAAATATCCACAAAATGTTTTCGTGCCGTTGTCCACAGGTTTGATCAGATCTCTCTCCAGAATTTGGTTTCCTAACGTTATCCCCAAACACGTGATGAGAAGTTCATCCCACAGCGCTGGCCACGTGCACCTCCAGGCCCCTGCCCTGCTCTTCAGGATAGACACCACCAGGAACTGTGGCCAGTTCAGTGCTTTGAAGCTCGGGAGGAGAAGGAGGATGTGGAATTGATATCTGTGACTGGACCACGCATTTTAGTTCACAGTAACCTACCTGTGAGAGAAATATGGAGCCGACACGTGACTTAAGCCTCCTAGGAATGCAGGACCAGTGGGAGGTGCTTCTGAGGCACTATGCCGGCCATGGTATTTGAGTCTTGAACATAATCTGAAAGTATCCTCTCAGCATGATCAGAAAATAGTTTCTGATCAGGGTCTTCACTTGCTACCTGGGTTCCTTCAGTTAGTTGATTTTGTTGTCTTAGTTTTGGGGTTTTTTCCCTAGGGGAAAACTCTGCTTTGCAGGGCCAGAAAGAGTAGCAGTGACCACAGCAATTTAACATGCAACAGTAATTGATTTCTCTCTTGGAACAGGAAAAAATGGCTTCCAAATGTTCTAATACCCCCAATTTAGTTGAAACTGTTCACAAGTAAAGGAAAATTAAGAGTTCCTGATGCCTCTAACTCTTTTCTTACAGGTTTGAGACATATACTACATTCCAGTGTTACTTCCCCCTTATCCAAATGTTCCTGGTTAATCTGTTCAAATCAGACTCTTGCATAGCAGCAGCAAGGTAAAGCCAGATCCTCCCTTTTATTTTTGAGATTTGTCTGCTCTCTTTCAGAATTGGTTTTCTTTGTGGTATAGGTACGCTGACTTTTGGCATTTGCTGGAACCCTTTTTTTGAAGAGCATAGTATATCCAGTTATTGCCTAGAGTTTGGGAAGTAATTTGTGAAGAAAAATAAAAAGAGAGGGGGAAAAAAAACTTTTTTCTCTTCCTGACCTGATATAGGATCTAGTTAGCGATCCAGTGACACAGCACTTTTGTTGCAGGAGACTGCACTTCCTTGGTTTTCGCTCAGCCAGAGCTTTAATTACAATGGAGGTCAAAGGCTCCCTGTTTTCAGCATCCTCTTTGAATTTCAAGGCAATGGAATGGTTCACCATTGAGTGAAAGCATCCTCACCTGTCTAGGAAAGCATCCTGTCTGGCATCTGGCTGTTCCCTGGCTGGAGACCTGACACACACAGCTGCCAGCTGTTGCAGCCGATGCACCACTGGTGCAGTCCCACGCTGGGAGGGATGCGTTACTTTTTCATGAGTCCAGATGTGCTCTGTCTCTCTAGGGTGTGTCAGCGCGGTTAGCGTTAAACTCAACCAGCTTGGATTTTGATCTGTCAAAGTTTGGATCTTCCTCAAGTCACATTCTTTCACTTTTTGTTTTTCCAGTTTTGGCGGGTTTTGTGGTTTTTTTTCCCTGAGATTTGCAGGAATTTCTGAATGTTGCACATTTTCCTAGGTTATGTTTGAGGTATTTTAAGAGTTTCAACTCTTTTTTAATTTTTTTGGCTTTTCTGAGAAAGCAAGAAAAACAGAGTTGGTGAAGTCTTGGCAACATCTCATGGATTCATTAACTTTTAGCTTGGTGTCTACCAAAGTCTGAAAGTGCCTGTAAATCACCTCAAACATCCATGGACTTGGACCATTTATCTGCACTAGCTGCTCAATCTCTTCTCTGAGCAATGTAATTTCTCACGGTAGATTCAAAAGAACTGGAATGCTTTATGCCAATTTCTTTATTTTCTGAGTCTGCCCCCCCCTGTTGTCCATAGGAGTGGTCTTCTGGAACATTTTAGTGCTGTGGGATACAACCTCCGTTTCTGCCCTAATACCCTGATAATTTAAATACTTTTGGTTTTTTCTTGCATCATTTCATTAATTCACTTGATACTGTGAAACTTGCTTTCTTACCACTTCTTACCTTTCCCAAAGTGATCGCTCAGATTTACACACTGCAGCAAATGTCTATACAACATAAAATCATCTTAACTTAGGTGGGATCCTGGTTGCAAAGTTCCTCACAGAGGACATCAGTTCTCTTGACTCATTTGTTTATGTGGCAAATCCCAGAGGGCCCACACAGTAAGTGGAATATGCTTTCGTGGTAGCAGACAACAAGAACTTTACTTACTAACTTAATCATGCAGTATAATGATTAAATGAAGACCAGTGTGATACTAATATGATATGGCAAATTCTTGTGCTGTGGTACATGCCTAGGAGTTGAGCTTGGAAAATAAATGCAGACAAAGCACGCTTGCTAGCTACTTGGCATTCAAGCTATTCTTCCTAATCTTTTGCTTCTGGAAAGACTCAATCCATCTGCCCCTTACCTTTGACAGTTTCTGATGCTGTTACTCCTGCTTGGTCTAACTAAAGCTAACTTGACTGACGCTGCCGGTAGGTTACTCGTACATTCCAACCTAGTACTTACCTTCTGATTCTGTTTTTATGCTTAATGATTATCAGACACTAATTTCTATATTATCTTATAGTAAATTCTGTACTTACGCATCTTTAAAAACTTATGATTAAATGGTGAGTCTACATGTTCCAGGATTGCTTCAGAGAACTGCAACAGATCTGTAAAGATCAGTAAATCATGACTCCCTTTTATGGTAGCCACATTGCTTTATTCTCAACAGACCGTCTTTATGCAGCTGTACATTGATTCCATTGTCTGTTATAGTTTCTACTAAGGTCTCTGGTATGCACACCAAAGTTACTGCTCTCTCATTTTTTTGTACCCTTCCCAAAGGTTTCCTTGACAATTTTGAAAACTTCAGATAAAAGACTTATTCTGCCCTAAGTTGCAGAAAGTTTTAAAATATTTTTGTTAAATGCACAGCATTTTCAGCGAATAAACAAGAAAAAAACCTTGCAGTTGTGTCTGTTGGACTGACAAAGCATGAATAACATGCAGCGTATTCACATGCAGATTTTAATAAACTTTCTGGGTACCCTGTTTGCATGAGAAAGCAGATACACTAACGGCTTACTTAAAAAGATTTAATTGATAACTGTGATAATGACCACTAGAGGGTGCTCTTATTACTGTTCCAGGAGCGCCGTTGGACTTTCATCCACAGAGCTAATGGGACAACTACATTTAACACTATAAAAATTTAAGCGAATTCGTGATAACTGGACCCTTGCTAAGTTATTTGAAATCAGCCATAATGCTTGGTTGTATAATCCCCACCCAAATACACTTTCCTCTAACTTGACACTAAGCTGGACAATAACTTCAGTTACGCAGCTTCACTTTAATGCATTGTGGTTTTTTTTTTACATTAACACATCTGTAAGATTAGCAAGAATTTTTGTTTACTTTAGTTACAAGTCTCACACCTATAAAGTACATATTAAAATGTTTCATATTTGATACAAAAGTTAGTAGCTGTTTTCCAAAAAGAAAAAGAAATTCAGTGTTTTGTACTGCAAATACTGCCATCAAGTTTTTGCACCGGATGACCTTCTGTAAAAGGACTTGTTTTTGCTTTCCATCTTGTTAGTGATTTATTCAGCAAAGCTGGACAAGTAACTTACTGCTCTGTTTTCAGAGGCACATTGTTTTCCATGTCCCAGAATTTATCGTTTTTGGTGAGTTTTATGCCTCTGTTTCCTTATGTGTAAAATGAGAGTGTATCCATCTTGGTTTTAAAACGCCATTTACATTCCTAATAGAGAGTGGATGCAATATTAGAATGGCATTTCCCACTTGACCACCAGTTAGTGAAGTACGTGTGTTAAACATGATTCAGTACACAGGTAAGCCACTTGGCTAACCTGGTTTCAAATGTGATGATCAGACTGCTGTATTTGCACACACATCACTAATCTTTTGTGCTGGTTTGTGCTGACACCATAACAACTTCCAAGCAGACCACCCACCCTGTGGTGCAGGAATGCTTTTTACACAATTGACAGACCTTTGGGTTGTTTCCTCTTTTTTTTTTTTTTTTTTTAAATCCTGTTCCTCTGAATCTGTCGTTTACAGAACAATAGATACAAATAATGGTAGCAACGTTCAGTTTTCTGTGTGTTCGTGCTGCTGACAAAAGAGCATCGAGACTAGAGGAGGGAATTTTGCCTCTGTAGACGCTGAAGCTGATGAGATTTACTCCCGCTGTAAGTCACACTGTGCAGTTTTGAATGAAGCAGCCAGCTTCTGGCTGATTCTTTTTTCTCTTTCTCTGAAACTGAAAGGAGGCAGCCCTGAGAGGCACAGCAACTGAGGCGAAAGCTGCCGTACTGCTGAATTAACCCAAACCACAGCTATGTCACTCTGAAGTCAGAAGTCCAGGGGTTTGCCTGCATGCTAGGACTGCCACCCAGCATGGCAGCGAAGTGAAGGCTCTGTCCCATCCTTACAAGGGGGCTCCGGGGTGCCTCTGCTGGGAGCGGCCATGTCTGTGCTAAGGCTAGCAGTGTGGAGTTGCTCTGCGGTGTTAGAGGAGCCCCTGCTGACCTGACACTACTTCAAAATGTCCATTCACTGAAATCGGTACTTTTTGTCCATTTCAGCAGCAGTTTGTTGAAGCATATTTCCTAGACTTTCTTACTAATGATTAAAAATACAGGTCTTTAAGGCAAACACTTAAGAAAAGTGAATCCTTTCCGTGCACTCCCCAGGGCAAAGAGTGGTATTCTCTGTACTTAATGTGACTCTCAGTCAGCATAGA
Organism: Morus bassanus; assembly: GCA_031468815.1. Classification (NCBI taxonomy): domain Eukaryota; kingdom Metazoa; phylum Chordata; class Aves; order Suliformes; family Sulidae; genus Morus; species Morus bassanus. The sequence continues at coordinate 17,487,137 of CM062600.1, read as the reverse complement.
AGTCATGTGTAAGTATGGGCACATGTTAAAGTGTCCTCAAGCCCCCGGTGATATCTCTTCAGTGGGCTCTCTATTGGGAGTGTCTGGCACCACCGGTGAAGACAGCTGCTAGCAAGATGGTACAAGATCACATAAAGGATTAGGAGCACGCTTCTAGTAAAAATCTCTGGACACCGGTCAGAAGCAAAGAACCAATTAATTAAACAGAGACTGCTCCAGGTGTCCTCCTGCTGGCTCACAGGATCTTAAAACACTTGGAATCCTTACATTAAAACTGACTTCTATAGAAGGCAGCTTCCTAGTGGATTGTCATGCATCATTTTTCCTCTCTTCATACAGTAGCTCCATTGATTAGGAGTGTGTAGTCCAGCTGAAGAGGAGAAGAGGAGAACCACTCAGGATGAGCTACATAAGTGTAGCCTTTCTTAAATTTTGGAGACCTCGGTATCTGGGGAGTCACTCTAGAAGCAGGATTCCTGAGCGAGTCTCCTTTTTCCCATGCAGAAATTTTGTCCAGGCCAAAAACCAGAATCTGGGCTGTTTTTCTAGTATTTGTGAGTGTCTGGTAGTCTATTCAAAGAGTAGCACTGTGTAACGCAGCAATAAATATCTCCGAATGCACGGTCAATATCCAGACATCCTGAATGGCAACCACGACACATGTGCAGACCTATTTTTTCTGTGTACAACCGGTGAATCCAAAATGACCTGGAAGTTTCAAAACCTTCATCCATGATTTCTGTGGTCAACCTGCTTGTGCTCAACCAGTCCTGGGTGTTCTGGGCACATCCATAAATCCAGCATGTGTACATAGTTCTTGCGGTGGAACTGCTGTGCAACACATATGCATTGAGAGGTCACCTGGTAGAAATATGGGAGCCTTATACAAAAGCGCTAGTGATTATTATGTCATTACACAATCTGAGAGTCTGATTCAGGATGAAAAATCCTATGTCAAATTTCTGCTTGAGGCATTTTGGCTCCAGCCACAATGTGTAAAGAATCTTTCACAAGATAACAACATTTGACCACTGCAGTCTACACACTGCTGTGTCAGTTTCTATTACTTCTGGGACCTCCAGCTGCACAGAAAGAGCAAGTGATTTGAGTTCCTTGGTTGCAAAAGGGACAAGGCAAAGATATATTAGAGTTTGCCTGCTTGAGTAGTTAGATCTGGCCCACCTCAGTGAATTCAGTGCTAAGCGATAGTGATTTTGCTTAGTAAACACCTGAGATGTGCCAGAAACTGGAGAAATAAGTGAGGTAAAAAAGAGGGACATGCTTTGAATTGTTTTTAATGCTTATCATTTCAGTTAGTAAACAAGCACATGGATAGCGTCTCCAGATTCTGCAAAGCTCTGTCAGATGTGTGCTCTGCTTCCTAAGGTTTGCTGTTAGTGACAGAAGATGCTATTCTGCTCTTCTCAGTGTTGCAAAAATTTACGCTTCCTTTCCCTTCCACCAGGAAGAGCAAATTGCGGACAGAAAGGAGAGAGAGCAGGAAAGAGAAAAATAATGTTGCTGTTATTACTGAGAGGATAGAGGGCATTTTCATGAATTCAGCTAAGGCTGCAGATCTGAGCTCTCATGTGCATACCATACCTCTTCTATTAGCTCTAACAAGTGTCTCTCTGAATGATGATTTTGCTCGCCTCCTGCAGCCATGCAAAAATTCAGGCTTCTCATCTAAGCCAGTCCTTTAAACTGTCCGTGACGTTAGCTGGGGTCCATGGGACACTGCTACAGATGATTTGGACTTTGTGTCTTAGGAAGGGCTGAATCACAGGAGCTGCCTGTTTCTCTCCTTTAGGGGTAAAGTGAACCACTTTCCAATGCCCACCTGATCCCACGTGGGACAACAGGTGTAGTGTCATTGCCTGTTCCCACCTTTTCTATCTGGGCAACAGTTCCTCAGGGCAATGGAGCTGGTGCTGTAGAGCCTGGTGTACCTGGCTCAATGGGGCTCTGAGCTTGGGTAGAGCTGACAGGTGATACTTTAGTTTAAAGAGTAATTAGAAAAAAAAGAGATTGCTTCTGTTTTCTTTAAAACTTTCAGGTATTCCCCAGAGGGCACCACATGAAGGCTGCTACATGCAGCATCCTAAGGATGACTCTTGACAGCTTCCTACCCTTACCATGGACAAGGCAACACCTGTGCAATTTGTGTGAGTTGCTATTGCAGATAATCCTTCAGTGAGATAGTCAGAAAAGTGGCTGAAGGTGCTTCAGCATGTGTGCCAGGTACAGCTCCTCCCTCACGCAAATCCTTTTCAGTACTGCAGGGCAGGCAGCAATGAAGAGATACTGTGTGAGTCAGAGAGCTGACGGCTGAGCACTGAACCACCCAAGAAGTCTGTGGGTTGGTGTTTCAGTTGCACATGGAGGATGTTGTTCTTCTGTCAAAAACATTTATGTATTTGATTAAACATGGATTATCAGTCCTGGCTTGCAAGGCTGGTCACAACGGATGGGATATGGTTCCCAGAATCTGACAAAGATTTATGTCAGAAGGCATCTCTGGAAGTTTCCAGTCCAACCCTGTGTACCCAGCAGGGCTCACCACAACGCTACACCAGGTAGCTCAGGCACTCATCCGGTTAAGTGCTTGATATCTTCAACGGCAGAGGTCCTACCACCCCTCTGGTGCCCATCCCAGGGCTGCACTTCTCTCATGGGAAACAGTTTTCTCCTTACATCCAACCCCTCTTGCAACTCGTGCCCTGGGGCCTTCTGCCCTGTCACAGCGCACCTCTGAGAGGAGCCTGGCTCTGCCTTCTCTGTAATGCCCTTCAGGCAGTGGGAGACTATACCTAGGATCCTCCTCAGCTGAATCCTTTCCACACTAAGCAAACTTTCCTTTGTATAAGTCATTAACTATGTTTTGCAGAATGGCTTCAGCCGAGAACATCTTTTTAACATGGTCAAGAATACATTAATCTCCAGTCAGGAGCTGGCAACAGGCAGCGTAAAGGCAGGGCACATTTTCTTCAGATGGCATGAGGCAATGTGCTAATTGAAAGTCACTGTGGCCAGTTTTTAATGAATATAGTAATTATTTAATGATGCGTGGGGATGAGGCAGGGCAACAGGGAGATGTGACTCTCTCTGAATGGTTTGCCACTGTTGGCTGCCCCAGGAGAGGGTCTCATGCTCCTCCTTAACATCACAGTTTGACCCCATCTGCTGGGTCAGGTATGTTCCTTGTGATAGCAGCAATATTTGCTTGGTGGCTTTTCTCTTCTCCTGCTACTTTGTCCATCCACTTCTGTAGTTTGTCTTGTGGGGTTTTGAGCCAGGCAAAACTGCTGGATCTACAATAAGTAATGGTAATGGGTCACGCAGCTGGATTGTGTTCGGTAAGAAGAAATACCTCCTCCGGGTGAATGTGAAGCTGCCGCCTGCTAGTTTCATTTGTTGCCTCTTTGTTCTTGTACTGAGAGACACATGAGTAGTTATTGCCTACTGATCTTCTCCTTGCCTCTCTCCACTGATGGGATCTACTTTCACTCTTGTCATCTCTTTTCTAGACCAATGTGTCTTGATATAGTTGGCTGATGAAGAAACTCTTCCTTACGTCTCTTCATCCTCCCAATATCTTTCTGTCCTTTTCCAGTTCTTCCATCTCCTTTCTAAGCTAGGGAGATAAAAGTTAAGTATTACTCCAGGGGCATTGTAAGAGACATGTGAAAGAGGAGACTTAAAAGGAGGAGTTTGTATATGATTAGCAGGGAGAAGAGAATTGGCCAGTTGCTGGTTATTTATCTAATGTTTTCTCTGGTTGTCTGAAGGCTTCACAGTGATGTAGGCAAAAATTATGACCTGGACAAGCTCTTACCAGCATGACTGTCACCTTCTCCTTTGTCCAGTCCCTAGTCCTTTAGGCATCTTCAGCAAGGGTCCCAGTGGTGTTGTAAACATTTCCATGTTGCCTAATTTGCTGCCTGCCAAGATGCATTTGAAAACAGAGACAGTCCCTTCCCCACCCCGAGGACAAGACTGTATTCTTATGAGATCATTTTTGAAGAAAAACTGCTCCTTTTATTTCATTCCCCTATTTTCTTTCCTGTCTACCATGGTCAAAAGGTACTGTTTCAAGGTAGCAACTGAAAACTCACTCTCATTCATTTGCCACGGGGAGGTTAACACATATTGTACCACAACTGCCCCACAGATGTAATCTGGAGATATCTCCCATATTTGTTGCTGGGGCCAGTTTCAGAATCTAGACCAATCCCGTATGTGGAAATGGCTGTGTCAGGTCCAGGTGTTGAGACAAGACAGGGCATTTCAGTGACGGCCTCTAAGGCAGAGGCACCCACAAGATTTACTCTACAATGGGACTAGGAAGACTAGAAAGCAGAAGAGACCCTTCAAAGATGATGTGACCCATGAAGTGAAGCTGCTGGAGAAACATCTGGCAGGAGAAGAGAGTTCTTGCAGTGACTTGCAATGGACCCTGGGGGCCCCACAGCAGGTAACACTGGAGTCATTCCCCCTGCAAGCAGTTTCATGTGTGAGGGTCACAACAGAATCCTCAAGCCCTGAAAGCAATTCAGGTCAAGCTAATACCACAGTTATTAAAGTAGCTGAACCCGTTGGTTTTACTATTAGAAAACGGCTTCTCAGACATGCCTGGAAGAAATGGAGCTATTTTATTTTCTGAGTTGCCTTCTGCAGAGGAAATAGCTATGGGAGGGGTGGGTGTGTGTTTATGGAGAGGAGTGTAAAAGCTCAGCTCGGGCTGAAAAGCTCTCAGGGTTGTAGACGGGGGAAGGCTGGCAAGATTTTCTATCTGCTTTCAGCATTTGTGAACACATGGGTCCGGATTTGGCCTAGAGTCAGCCCCCGTTTTTGCTGGCACCGCCCAGAACTCGGAATCTTATTGCGCAGGGCTTGTGGCAGCCAGAGCAAGAGCTGCTCTTTGTGCAAATGTGGCTGTCCTAAAGTAAGCAACGGGCACTCAGGGGGGCAGCAGAAGAACAGATGAAGCGGTAGTCGGTACTGCTTTTCTACTACATTTCTACTAGGAATGATATGTTGGTGACATGCCCTGTGATTTTTACAGAATTATCCCCTCTTGCTGTTGGAATATTTTCTCCTTCCAAGTCGTAAAATACAGCTCAAAAGCAAAAATGCTGCTTTAAGAATAGCCCAGAGAACAGCAAAGAGTGGATTTTTGCAAATCATTTTTTCAAACCATCGTTCCTAGTCTCCTTGCCCATGAGCTATTCCCACAGTTCAAGGCACAATGGTTACGGTGATGCTTTAGATACACATACAACAATGGGCAGCTCTGTAATGCCATGAGATCTGCATCACCTGTGATAAAAGAAGACATGACATGTATGCTGCTTTGGCCTTAAATCCCATGGTATCTGTCCTTCCCCATCCCCCAGTTCTGCTTCATGGCCCAAATCTTCACCTAAATACTATCTCTGTGCTTTCCTTTAACTTCCATCAAATCCTGAAGGGGATCTTCTACATATGAGAGCTTCTTCCTCTGGCTGCATAATCAAGAATGCTCTTTAACAAATGTAGAAGATGGTCAGAGGTCTTGTGCTCTCCTGTTATTCCTTGCAGCAAACGCATGCCCACTGGGGGAATCAGGTTGTTTTCTTGTTCAAGGAGTCATGGGAGATGAATCTCCTTTCAAAGTCCTGGCAGGATAAAGCTGCTTCTCCTGGCAGCAACTGAAACACGTGCCATGAGAGAAAACACTGGGGTAGGTGGCATCCAGCCTCCCAGGGGTGGAGGGGAGCTGGCTGGTGCAGGGAGATATCATTCATACAGCCTCTGCATCTGCACGGATACCTATCTGACCATGTGTTGTAGCAGCTCTGCCAGCTTTTTTCAGCTTTTGTGGAGATTGCTGGAATACAGGAAGGGAGAAGAAGCTCCACTTTCTGGGGTATGGATGTTTTACACTGTGGTGTACAGCGCTGCTGAGGAAGATGGACAGGAAGATGCACTGGCTGTGTCAAGACAGGAACACCAAGGTATTTCTGCACTGGTCAGTGAAACAAGACCTGGACTTCTGTTCAGTGTTCCTCACTGTCCTTGCCACTGCTTTGGCTCAGATACTCCCAAACAAACCCCAGGCCTGGGAACGCTTCCCAGACTGCAGCTTGGATGTGGCCATCTGGTGCAGTGGGGATGTAACCACGCAGACATGGATATAGCTGCACTGGTTGGCCTCCAAGACATGGAATGGTCGTGGGTCCTTTGGGAAACTCCTACAACCATCCTCACCTGCATCCCTTCAAAGTCAGGCCAAGTTCAAGCACACCTAAGGTCCCAGTTGCAGAGGTGTCCCACCAGACTACCTGCACTCCTGGGCCTTGGGCACCATATTTCCTTCACCTTTCATTTCACTAACTGAAGCCAGTCCCAAGTTCCCGAGCAGCGACACTGGCTAAGCAGACAGTACAAGTGTCTATACATATTTAGGTGATATGTTGCTTGGAGCATTGCGCAGGAGCTAGGATGTGTTCCTGCCAGGGCTGTGGGGAACAGACCTACACCAATGTGTGATAACACAGAAACCACATGGCCCGCTGTGGTGTGGTGTCCCCTGGAGCTGGCTGAGATCCTCTCTCCCTGCTACCTCCCAACCTGCTGTGCATCACAGGGGGCGTAGCCACCAAAAGGAAAGGAGTCTGGAGCCTCCATTCCCTTGCCCAGGTAAGGACAGCTTTGGTGCCTTCAGCAGACAGAAGAGTTGCCACACAAATGATCCAGCTCCCAGACAACTTTAGCTCTTCTGCAATGTGCCCCAGCTTGTGGGAATATGCGGGCAACTTAAGAATAAGTTAACGATAGTGAGAACAGGCTTGTCTGTATTGCCAGTCCTGCTGGGGGGCCCCAACAACCCTCTAAACAGCAGGAACAGCACTGTGCAGCACTGGCCCAGGGCAGGTGCCGCCTGGCTGCTCGGGCAGGCAGTGATGCTCTGCAGCTGTGCCTAGCCAAGAGAACGGAGCTGGAAACCAAAAAGAGAGGGAGATTGGGCCGGCAAGGGAGAAGAAGGGCTGAGGAGGATATTTTTTTATATTCTGCTCTTTGCCCCTGGAGAGAAAAACCTTCATGAGAGTCCTGTGGCGCTGGTGCAGCCGGGTCTTCGTCACAGCGTCCATGAAGGAGAAGCAGACAGTTCTCAACCTGTCTGATTGCTGCTGTGGGCATGATTTGTACTTGCTTCATTTCTGCCTGTCTCATTGCTTCACGGTTCATTTGGCTGAACTCTTCATACAAAATAACATGTTAGGCGAGCTCTGTGCTGGGAACGTTGCAGGAAGGCACTAGCTGTCCAGGGAAGGGATGGGCAAAGGGACTCTGCTTTCAGCATCCGTACCGACTGCCTACCAAGCAATTGTGCTTGTTTGCTTTGTCAACCCATCCAGAATAATAATAACGTTGCAAGTCAAAGAAACACACCTATGAAACCAAACCTATCTGGCCAGTGGTTGTGCCCCCGAGCCTCCTCCAACGCGTCCTACCAGCTTGTTCCAACTCTTTGCTTTGTGTTAAACAAGGAAGAGTGAGACTAGCACGTGCCTGATGTTTTAGTTGAAAAAACTTCAGTTACAAATGAGTGGAAGAGGTATTTCCCTTCCAGACCTTCATTTTCAATCCCCTTTCAGCAGTGCTGTTAAATGGGTTAACAAGCTTAACAAGCTGAAGGATGGATGGTGCTTTGTTTTTTTGGAAAACAGCATGGGGGGTGCCTCTGCTGCAGCAGGGCAGGGAAATGCATGAGTGGGGCTGAAGGAAGGGAAAGGGAATGGCCTGGGTGAAGGCATGGATCACAAAGACTTAGAGAAATACTTTCTTCCCAGCACCAGCTCCCCTCTCCCAGACACTGTAGCTCCCTGGACAGCCCAAAGCAGCTCCGCAGCCTGGGTTTGTTAGCAGATGCCCCTCAGCAAGGAGGCTGGGGAGGGGGCTGGGAGGGACGGCACTTCCCCACAGTGCACGTCTGTCCTGCCCCACCGCTGAGCGTCTGGGATGGGGGGCACCGGGGTGAGAGGCAGCATGAGGGTCCGTGTCCCTGTCCCTGTCCCAGCTAAGTCTGCTGCCAGGGTGGCTCAGGACAGGCTCTGGGTCTGGTGGCAGACTGAGATGTGGAGGGCCACTACGGAAGGTAGGGACTGCAGCTAAGGAAAGATTAGAGGAGGACAAACAACTTAGTTTTTTTAGTGCTGTTAGTGGAAAGAGTGAGCTAGGTCTTTTACACTTGTATCTCATGTCCCGAATTGCTCTTTAAGTTCTGGCTCTAAAAGCCTCATGGCAAACCGTGATGCCACCATCACGAGATGTGGCTCACGAGGGACACTCAGACCCCAGCTGAGTTCACAGATGTGTAAAACAAGCCCTGTTTCAATTGCTCCAAAAGCTATGAAGCTCAGAAATGCTGAAAGCCTCCCTACATCCCCAAATGAAACAACTGTAAAATCGACACCCGAGGGTCATAAAAATAATGGAAAAATATAGATTAGAAGAGGAATGCATCGAGGCCACTGGTCCAACCCCCTGCTCGAAGCAGGACTCACCAAAGCTAGGCCAGGTTGCTCAGGGCCTTGTCCTGTCAAGCCCAGAATATCTCCCAGGACAGAGGTCCCACCAGCTCTTAGCTGGACCTTGTCTGCACCACTGATAGGAAGGAATTTTTTATAACCAGCTGGAATTTCCCCTGTTGCAACCCATGCCTGTTGTCTCTCGCCATTTCCTTGTGCACCTCAGAGAAGAGTCTAGCTGTCTTTTTTCTTGCTTACGTAGGCAACGGCTGACTGCAAATAGATCCCACTGGAGCCTTGTCTTCAGGCTGAACAAGCCCAGTTCCCTCCACTTCTTCCCATAATGTCCTGCACTCCCTTCCCCACAACATCTCTGTGACCCGGTGTTTGAACTCTTCAGTTTATCAACATCCCTCCTGTCCTGGGAAACCCAAAACTTGCCTCAAAACTCCAGATGTGCTGAGCGGAGGGGCACAGTTGCTCTCTGCAAGGTTTGTATATGCTTCACGCTCACCAGTTTTCAAGACGTGTGCTCACGTCATCTTTTGTTGCTGGGTCTAGAAGCTGTGCAGAAAGTGATGGCATATCTTCACAGTGTATGCTTTCTGCTGCTGGAAACTGTCTAGATGACTTGGGGACAGTAGAGTAGGCTCATGTACAGTAGCACAAGACTGGCTTTGAGCTCTCATTATTTGCTCTATGGATTTTGAGAGTCTTGTACAAACCTCTAGCTGCACAGGGCTATATTGCTTGCCCAATTCATGTATCCCATCTGACAGATTTGTACCTGAACTAGTACTGTTTTTAGATATCCTCTGTGGAAGTGCACTACGCCTGACAAACTTCCACTGTGTTTGGAAATATTCCTTAAAGGCTTTGTATTATTTGATATTTACATCGTTTCACTCTATGTTCTTGCAATTTCTAACTGGCATTTATTTACAGAATAGAGTGCAAGAAGTACTTTTGACAAGCACATGTAGTGACTGGTTTCAGAGAGTTGGGGCAGGGCTCGCCTTACAGACATTTTTAGACTTAATTATGAAAGGTTGTGGGGAAGAAATAGCTGCACCTACATTTTTCTGTTTCCCACTGGTTTTAGCTGCTGTAGTGTGGGATATAGTTTTTTGTGTACGCAGTCACGTTTGTCTGACTCTTTATAGGCACAGTGGTACAGCACACCGGAGTCGGTTCCCAGCTCTCAGTCGGGCTGGTCTTCCTCCGAGGAATACAACTTGAGGCTGCAGAGCACTCCAAGCAATTGTGTAGTCAACCCTCTGTTAAGGCAATAGGTGCTGTACCAATGTCAGGCATCTTGTTTACGGCACAGGTTTAACACAGACATAGCTGCCTCTTTAATCTACGTCTAGGAAAGACAGTCTTTCTGCTTCACGATGTTGTGACAAACAGGTTGTTGGAAGAGGTGAAAACAGCCTCTGTACAGGGGTCTTGCCTTCTCATACAGCTTTCTGTTTGTTTGCTCCTGTTTCTGCAGCAGTACAAGGCAAGGAAGAGACAAGGTTCCAGAAGATTCAGCTGTCTCTGAAAAGTAAGAGAAGAAACAAAAAACCCCCAAAAGGATCAAGTCTCTTGTACAGCCTTCCTACTCCCCTCTTTCCATCTACCAGAAAGATTTTTTTTAATGCAGAAAATTATTTATTTTTCAACAGAAATGGCTAAGAGATTTGACTCATCACTTGCAATCCTCCAAAACCAGAAGCTGCTCCTGTAAGCTGCTAGCTGACTAAATTCTGTACACTGCAATGCAAGCTTGCATTTCCCCAGAGGTGATTGGAAGTGATCTTGCTGAGCTCTCCAGTATTAAAGTTGATGTATATTTCCTCACATCCAAGGTTTTTTCCAGGATTGCACAAAGCAGGCGGAGTTTAGGAGCACCTTTATTTCACCTTTTGGAAATGAATGACTTCTGGGTTATTTTCAAGCTTTTCGGTAGTCAGAATAGCAGATTACTCATCTGTTCTCGTTAAACAGATTTCAGGAATGGCTGAAATCCCAGGAGCTCATGTATTAAGAATATATAACAAGTTGATTCTTTTGCTTCCTTATGCTTTGACAGTGCATTGTATCTCTGAATGACTTTAAAATGCCAGGAACAGATCAGATGCCCAGAAGACAGTCATGTCAAGATATGCTTTTGTGTTTGGGGTAGTTCATTTCTATAGAGGCAGGCTTCAGAAATAAACAGCAAAGGCATCTAGGGTGAACTCCACATCTATGCATCTTCCCAGCAGAGTGGCCACTTATACATAATGTAATTGCTTGTAGTTAAATTGGAGGTGTGTGTCTTCACTTTGTAATGTAATGCATACACAGCCATATCTGATTGTGGCATTTTGCCCAGTATTGTCTTCTATGAAGTATTAACAAATTGAAAGGCAAGGTGTTGTCTTGTAATAGCGAATTTTTAATGAATAATGAAAGTTAAATTCCTTTTTCCCCAGACCTTTGGGTTCAAGCGTCACATATTTTCCCTACCACCGTTACTGCTATTGTTCTAGCTGAAAGTGAGATCCTCATATAATCCTATGTCTATGGAAGCAGGGTTTTTTAGAAAAGTGTGGAGCAATGTAAGACTCTGAGAAACCCAACAGAGCTTGTGGCAGCACACCCCCCACATGCTGGCTGCCACAATGCTGCAGCATATTTTGGTGGTTAGGAGCTAAAATGAACTGAGCCCCACTGAAAGTCACTCAACTCGTGAGAGGTGTGCCCGTGCACAAGGAGACATGTGAGAAGACAACATTTGCAAGTGATTCTGCCTGCAGTCAGGTTCAGGCCGTAACCATCAAGGTCATCCCTGTCCTTTCCCAGGTGCAGAAATGCCTGTGGAGAGGGAATGGAAATGCACTGCTGGTGACCCAGTGCACAAAGCTCTCAGGTGTTCAGCAGGAAAGGGGCTGACCTGCAACCCCGATCTCCTACTAAGAAAGACAAAGGTGAAAGGGAGAGGGGAGTCATGAACTGTTCTTCAACGCTTCTTGCTCTGAGTTTTGCCTTCTGGATTCTGCAAGTTAAGGAAAACCTTGCTGCTGTTTGGATTGAACTTCCCAGATCAGTGTCAAAAACTCATAAGGCTTTATCCCAAAGACAATGTTTGCTACAGGGTCAAGAAGTTTCTTTTCTCATGCCTTTCTGCCAGAGTGGTCTGGTGGAAATACTATAATGGTATTATTAGATGGACCTCAGTCAAGCCTTGTGGGCTCTTCAGGATATGAAGATTACTTCTCAGTCCAGGAACATGCCTCTGTTGCTGGGGTATGATGCCTGTGTCTAGCAACATTGCAGGCATATTCTAAGAAAATATTCACCACCGTTTTTGTATTAGATTTTGCCTGGTGACAGAGAGGAAGGTAGTGCTTGGCTCATGCCTGTAAGTATTCAATAACCACTAGGTCTTTGTGACTTTTTGTCTCAGTTTAATTTCATTGTTGTGAAAGTGCTCACATCTACATGCCTAAGGAGATACATAGGCAGGCAAAAGCTAAATTCCACCTGCTTAGTTACAACCGTTTAGCTCCTGGAGTTGCTCACCTGCATTGTGGTTGCAAAATTCAGGAAGGACTGAATCCCCTGGTGCTTGAGATCCTCAGTGTGGGTGCACTAAAAACAGCCTTTCCAGAAGTGCTGAGCCTCCAAGCTATTGCTTATTTTAAGGAATGGTCCGTGATACACCAGAATAAAACATTTCTCTGGCAGAAAAAACATGGAGGAGTAAAACTGCCAGGCTCACAACCTGTATTAGCATACTGTCCTGAAGACTGCTCAAGGGAAAACACCATTTCAGCTCAAATTTTGGAGTTTACATGAAGAATGGGTTTAGTTACTCCAAGATGTTTTCTTTTTAAAATATGTATCTAACTTAAATATCTGTTATTTTATGCACCTCTGACTTAATAGGAGAAGTAAGTTATAGGTACACCAGAAAGCTACTAACACTTTTTCCATCAGTGTTGATCCTATTAAAGAGTAAGACAGGCTACCTGCTGTTCTGGACTCACCAGGAGTGCAAAGCAAATTGTAAGTGCCTGCCTAAGTAATCCTCTCTATGCTGATAATTTGATTGATATGTTCTGGGCTGTTTTGTTTATGAGAAATATATAGTATCACAAATACAAAAGACTGTCAGAGGGAGTGGTAAAATTGCCCTGGAATTACAGTCCTTCAAAATTCTAATAGTTAATGTGACTGCTCATTGCTTCGGAAATGGTTTGGGCGTGATAAAGCTTTATGTGCACATTTTAAGTGCATATAAAAGATAAAATCTGGATGGGGGAAAAGGGTGCAGCTCCCTTATTTTTGGCTTAGGGCGTTCAGGACATGATAGGGCATGTCCTGCTATTTTCTGTTCTGATAGATGTGAACTTGAAACCCAAGCCTTCAAAATGCAATGGGGAGAGGGGGAGAGGAATGCTTCCAAAGATATGCAAAAGAGCTATTTCCACTACAACAATTAAACCTGTTGAATGTGGTATGGTTAATGTACCCCCAAAAGTTATCACAGCCCAAGTGCAGAGTCTGGCTGGGACCTGGACTCCTCTATGATCTCTGGCCACTTTTGCGTTAATCAATTCCCTGATAGCAGCTCACACACACAGGATCACTAAGGCCAGCAAGCTCTGCTTTTGTATCTCCTGCTTTTGAATGCCTGAGATGGAATTCCTTGCTTCTAGTCACCAGGCATGTAGGAGAGCCCACATCTCAGCTGAAACCAGCAGGAGCTGCAGCCCACCAGTCTGCAAGGGGTCAATAATTGAAAGACTTGTCACATCTCTTCTTGGATGGAGGAGCTGATGGGATCTCTGTTATGGGGAGCTTGCTAGCATGGGGAGTTACTGTGAAGCAGCCCCAAGCTGCCACTGCCTCTGTCCCCTTACCACTTCACTTCTCTCTCCCCATGGCGTGTGCCATCTCAGGTCTTACCAGCAGTGCCAAGCTCTACCGCGGCTGCCAAACCCAGGCAGGGCAGTTCAGTGCTCTTCCCTGCACAGGGATGAGCGTGGGGCCTCAAGAGAAAAACAAGTCGAAGCTTAATCTGGCGGCTGTACAAGGGATGTTGGCTGGTTCCTGGAAGATGGGGATAAAGCATATCTGCTTTGTAGCCAAGAGGTGTCTGCATTTGCAGCTGCAGCTCTCTCCAGGTGAAGGAGCTGGGTTCCTTTTTGTTCCTGGAGGACTGAGTAGCAGTGAGTCCAGTGGGACTTTCTTCTCCTTCCTACTGGCCAGCAGATCACAGCCACACCTTTCAGATGCTGACACTGCTTTTCATCAGCAGTGCAGTTATCACCTGGAGATTCAACATCACAGTCACTCCACATGAGCTCCACCTTAAATCAGCCTGAAAGGTGAAGTTAGGGCAGGATATGGCAGTTCCTTGCTAAGCTGGGTATTTTTCTGCATGCACATGACACCTTAGCATGCTTCTGGTTTCAGGGTGGAGTTTGAAATGTGACTTCTCATTAGTAAAGTCTTTGTACCCTGCTGTCTCAGATCTACTAAATAAGTAATCAGCTGAGAGGCCTTTTGGTTTAGTAGGGGTAAGCTGCTCAAGGTCTGTGCCCTGCAGCCAACCCTTAACTTTACACCTCTCACACCTCTGGGATCTGAACCAGCAGAGCTCAAATCCGTGACCCTAAAAACATGATACAAAATTTTTGTACATCTGAGGTGTGGGGTTGGCTGGTGAGGACAGCAAGTCAAGGAGGCCCGTCCTGATGGCAGGTGCAATGTTCCTGCCTCATCTTTTTCACTGAAATGTTTTGCACTGTGATAGCATACACGCTTAATTGATTTGGTAGTAAAAAGGACTCCATTTAAAATATGTGCCTGAGCACACCAGAAAGGCACCTTTTTTCTTCTGTCCTGTACATGATAGTAACTAAATGATCCAAACAATTCCAAGTCCTGCCATTCCAGGCAGTGGAAGAAGCAGAGATCCAAAGCTGACTCCACAATAAACTTACTTTTTCCTGAGAGCAATTGCAGGAAAGCTCCCAGCAGCTGTCGCTATGCAATGGATTTGAAATCTATTGTACCCATGCAGTAGCTGAGCCAATTGTTTCATTTTATCAGTCTGTGAACACTTCTTCAAAATTGAAATGTGCTTTTCTCAGCTGTGAGAATGGTACGACAATACTGTATCTATGGTGACATAACTCAGAAAGTTCCCACAGGCAAGAGCTTGTATTTGTTGTTTAGTTTGCAGTGGAGTCATTCTAGGTATGATTAAATGTGTTTGTCTTTTAAAATCAGTGAAATCCACGACCTTTCACTACTAGCAGAGATACCTAGCTATTCACGTAGCACACACAGTGCTAACAGCTAGTTAAGGAAAAAAAGGTGACAGAAGTAAGAAACTGATGGAAAAAGCCCAGTTGAAGGACCTCTCCTGGATGTAGGTGGTGCTGGGTCTTCTCAGGATCTTCTTGGAAAGATTCTCTGAAATGCTGATCGAGAGGGTCCCCTGCCCAATAAGCACTGATATGAACTTGATGGTGACCTACAGGAAGAACCAGGTACAGAGGTAACCTCTTCTCTTGACCTTTATTGTGTTGTCAGAACAATTCTGGATACATTTCCTGCAAAGTAAAATCAAAGTTTCCCTATGTTTCACTTGGAAAAGGCATTTCTTTGTTCAGATCTAATAACTTACAGTGTTCACAAGTTATATGAGCTATTCATGCATTGGTCAGTATAATCCTTTTTCCTAAGAAAAGAAGCAAAGCACCGACACCTAAGCTTTTAGAGAAATGTGCAGAGAAAGAATGTCTAAATTTCCCACCTAATACTTCCTCATGGCAAAATGAACTTCGAAATGCATGGAGGTATGGGTTCATCCAAAGAAAGTTGAGTCAGTTTTTGTCCTAAAACTCTATGGCAGGCAGTGAACTGCAAGTGCCCTGGGAGTTTGCACATGTTAGTTTCTATACCAGAACTTTAGCAAACCCCAAGCAAAGAGCAACCACACATTAGCCTGTGTGTGTGTGAGCTCCACACCTGTAGTAATCTGAAAGGAAGCATCATCTGTTCCCTACTGTGGCAGCCAGATGCTGCAGGCTATGAGGTGCCCTAGGGATTAGCATCCTGCTATTCATTTGGGCCTTTTTGGAGTGACAGGTAGAGTTGTGCTTTGGCTGCAGAGCTTTGGCAGGCATACTCTAGGTATTACTCACGATACAGCTTTGTCAGGACGTCAGGTTAAAGCACACCCAAACTACGGATAAAGCCAGGTTTCTCTGCTGCATGCAACTCATTCCAGTAGCTCACTTTTTGTCCCAAGACAATAAAAGCATCAATGCTTCTTTTTTCTAATTAGTGAAACTATGTTTACAAGGCACTGTCAGTCCATTTCCTTCATGCTATCTGTTTTATTGTCTGGTCAACAATACATGAACTTTCTAACTCTAGGGGTTTACAAAAGATGGATTTCCCTGCTAGTTTTCACATATGACAAAACCTTTTTGCTGATGCCAGTATGAAATTACGAATGGGTGTTCTTTGTTACAATAACAGGGTATTCAGAACAGCAGGCACAATACCGACATGCTGATTCCAAGGTTGGGCCAACACCAAAGCATCAAATTGATAAAAAGGAAAAGTTTCTGTCTGCAAATGATGATGTTTAGGAAGGCAAATCTTTTTGCAAGAGTTATTTTTGAGTTTTCAAGCATTACTTCTGTGGCTAAACTGATGAAATTATGGATTTCACAGGTGAACTGCAAAGCGGGTGGAAAACTGGATGGACCATCAGATTCAAGGATAATGGTCCATCAGCCGAAATGTAGCTGGCAGGCAGTTACAAGTGCCATTTCTCAGGGGTCAATACCAGGCCAATATTTTTTAACATCTTTATCAACAGCCTAGAAGAGGGGATGTAGGCCACTGGGGATGGTACCACACTGGGGGAGCCGCTGGAGTGGGGCGCAGCCCTTCAGAGGGGTCTCAGCAGTCTGCAGAAATGGGCTGCCAGGAATCTCGCAGAGTACAGCCTGGGCAAACGCCGTGTCCTGCCTCTGGCTGGGAGGAGCCCAACAGTGGTGCAGGATGAGACCCATAGTCTGGAGAGCAGCTCTGCGGTCCTGGTGAACATCAAGGGACACAGGCATCAGCTAGGGGCCCTGTGGCCTCGGTGGTTGACCAGGACCTGGGCGGTCCCTGCAAGCCAGTGGAGGGAAGGGCTTCTCCATCACTACATGGCACTCATCGGGCAGCATCCAGAATTAAGTCCAATTTTGGGACATCCAGTCCAAGACAAGTTCTGAGAAAATAGAAAACTTCCCCACAAGCATGGTGCAGCCCTGGGACAGGGCCCAGAGAGGTGGTGGGATCTCCATCCTTGGAGATAACATGATCTAGCTTTGTGGTCCAACCTGCTTGGACCAGGTGGTTGGACTAGGAACCTCCAGAGATGCCTTCCAGTCTAAGTTTTTCCGAGCTTCTTTAATTACATTTCACAGGACTCTTGTAGCAGGACTAAAGTTGAGATGGAGAATTTGTTTTGACTGAGTGCAGCTCCTTATGCCATGCCCAGGAGGCCTGTGCTGAGATTTGGTGGTGACTTACCAACAGGAGACCATATGCTCTGACAACAGGAGGATGGCCACAAGGTCCCAGAACACACTTGTGCCTTTCCTTTTCATGATACCTCAAGAAACCCAAACCAAGGAGAAACGATGCTGAAGTAAGCAGAGGTCTGAGGCAAAACTATCACCTTTTAGTAACCCTTGGATCCTAGAAAGTATACAAGATCTGCCCAAATACCAGCTTACCATCACCAATGAAGAGGGGCCCAGGAGGCTTGATGAGAACTTGATACCTGGCATCCCTCACCCACTGTGTCACCCCAAGTGATCTTGGCCAGACTGCTTGGGTATACAGCTCTCCATGTCTGTGAGCACATAGGTGTGAGGGGGTAGGGGAAATCTGTGAATGAGTAAGAGTGAGTGAAACCAGCTTTGCTTAAAATTAAAGTGGCTTTCCTGCTCCAGATCAACCGGTTGCAGAGGAGCTGAGAAGACCCACTCCCAAGAAATCACAAAGCACTGAGTCCTTGGTAAAGGTGAACTACGGATTCCTGTGTCTGCCTCCACGCATTTTGATAATACAGAGATCAACAGGACATCAAGGATGTAAAACTTCATTTCTAGAACTTCTCTAGCCAGACAGGATAGAAACGACACTGAAACACACACACTGCAAATAGACCTGAAGACACTCAAAAATGGCAGTTTGGGTTTGGCAAATGACCTTTCTTCCTACCAGGAACACATGGATAATTGCCTGCCTATTTGAAACATTCTCCTATGTAGCTACACAACATTGTAGAAGATGCTATATCAGAGCAACATCTGAGAGGGAATGGATGGAAAGCATGTGTGCCCATCTGCCAGATACTCTTGCAGGCTAATAATCCCGTTGGGCTGCTGACTTATGTTTAGCTCTTCAATTAAGAGCAAGTCCTACAGTTGGAACTCATGTGAGTAAGCCCCAGGGTCACATAAATAATCCTCAGGATTACTCAGAACTTAATTTTTAATACATGGTTAACACATGACTGGGAGCTGCAGACTTTGCGCACAGAATCACAGAAACCTTCAGGTGGGGAAGCACATCCAGAGGTCTTCATTCCAACCCCCCTCTCCAAGCTCAGCTGACTTCAAAGTGAGGTCAGGTTGATCAGGGCCTTGTCCAGCTAAGTTTTGAACATGTCCAACAGTGGAGATCCCACCACCTCTCTTGGCCCTGTCCCAGGGCTGCATCACTCTCGTGGGAAGGAGTTTTTCTCCTTATATGCAATCAGAATTTCCCATGCTGCAATGTGTCCCTTTCATCCCTTATGACAAGGGACAAAACAAGACGTTTTAAGACAAGACATCGCTGTGCACTTCTGAGAGGAGGTTGGTAACTGCCTGTGGGGCAGTGGACATCTGCAGTTAGGTCTTCCCTGAGTCATCTCTTCTCCAGGCTGACAAAGCCTGGTTGCCTCCATCTCTTGTCCATACATCAGGTGCTCCAGCCCTACCAACCACCTCCGTGGCCTCACACTGATCTCTCTCCAATCTGCCAACAAGCGATGTTTGCCTTCACCCCGACATACACACAGGAACTGCAGCTGCCGTCAGAAGACAAATGCTCTTCTGATGATATTCTAATACTCATACGGCTGTACCTCCATGTCAGTACTGACTAGAGTTGTTCCCCACAATGATGCTGCAGCATGTGTCCTCTCCCATGTAAGACTGAAAGAGGGAAGAGCATGAGCCCGCATGGGAAAGGGGCGCAGTTTGCCATGCAAGATATTAAGCACCAGGAGCGTGGGCAGTGCAGGGCCCTGTGGTCACTAGTGATGGCCCTCTGGATGCTGTCTAGATTGGAGGATGCTTAGAAGCAGGATTTCAGCCTGGGACTTGGGCATCAGCTTTGGCTGAGAGCCTGGGCTCTTTCCATGTTAGTACTGAACAAAAGTGTAAATAAAGCATGCTACATTTCTGTTACACATGTCCTGCTCTCTCTTTTATTAGTTTGGCTTTTCTCTTTTTTCTTTATTTTCTTTTTCCTCACAAAATGATTTTGCATATCTTTCTTTAATGAGCATTAACTACTGGGTCATGACATTCTGGCTCTAAGTACTGCTCAGCCACACAGAAACCTGCCTGGCTCAGGCAAATGGCTATTTGCTTGCAGCATCGCGAGGTATCTGGGGCTTTCCAGCATAGGTACAAGCTCCAGACAATGACTGTTGAGCAATGCTGCGAAAGCTGTGGGCCAGGTCTCTCCCAAGGGCTATTCTAGCCATGCCAACAGCACAGTAGTCATATCAGGTATGAATCCACATTACCATTTGAGCAAAAGTACACAGGTGCTCTCTCCGTGATGCTCTGAAATACATTAATACCACTTAGTATCTGAGGGTTGAAATATACTGAATCGCTAAGAGAGAAAAATATTTTGTATCAGTCTTTGAAATTTCACTAACACTGTCGCCTATTCATGAAGTTCTTTATGCTCTTCACAGCACATTCATTGCTCACAGGTTCACTAGCTGGGGTATGGATGGTTTTAAACTAACGTGCTGATTTCAGCTCTTGCACTCAATATTATATTTTAAATAAGCTCACCACACTGCAGCTGCATGCTCCACCCAGCACACTGCAAAGTTATTTACTCCTGATGAACACTACATCTTTCAGCCTATTTGTTACGCTCAGGGGATCATGACCGGAGCTCTGCAGAACACTGTGGGGTCTTGCTCCTTACTGCGAAGCTCTGACAGGAGCAGTCCAGGCTGCAGGGGAAATGGCTTGCACTTCACAACCACCTTTGCAACTTCCAGCTTAACCCGATGGCCTCTCAGAGAGATGCAGCTGAAGTTTGAGGGCCTTAAATACCCTGCTTCCACAGACAGGGCAGCCCAGAGTCTGATCTTAGGTTAAAAGTAGCTTTTTACATATGTTAGTTGTACTTCATGTAAAAGGACAAGCCTGAAGCAGGGTGTGAGAGTAAGGTGAAGTACACTTAAAATAAAATATGCCAGCATTTCTGATATCTCTGTGCGGTGCTGAGGAGCATGTGGTGTCACTAGTTAACCTGCAGTTTACAGGAATCCCACAGAAATCCTGTCAGAAACCCAGGGCTAGCATGGCTGAACCCCCTGGAATGCCCCAGCATTCGTTCCTCAGCTGTACTTGTTTAGGCAAACCAGACGAAAAGTACCTGATTTAGTCTGAAGAGGGAAGCTGGAGTCCAAGGTAAACATGTATGGGCAGCACTTCTGAGAGCTCAATTTTCAAGTTTCCTGAGAGCAGTCATGCCCACGGAGTCAGTAATGAGAAGGAATTTGTTTGCTGAAGGATCTCTGGGGCTTTGTGCTTCTTTTCCAGGTGGGGACATTCAGACAATTGATGAATGAAGCATTTTCTGTCTGGGACAGTAAATATTTAACTGGAAAGTTTAGAAAGATCCATGCTTCTGAGTTTTCAAGGCCTCCTCAAAGAAAGTGTCTTTCCTGCAGTCACAAAACAAAAAGCACAGAAAGGAGGGCAGGGGCTAGGAAACACAGGGAAATCAGAAACGCTGTGTCCCTCTGTAGTGTGCTGTAGTTCTCCAACACCTTCTCTGCAGCATGTGCAAAAAACCTGCTGCAGCTGCCCTCCTCAGACATCTGCAACATGCTGCAGAGCACTTCTGTCTCCCTATGCAGTTTATTCAAGGACCCCCAAAATCCCATTCATCACATTAGATCTAATCACTTAATACTCAGTGCTTTTCTTTCTTTGGACAATAAAACAATACAAAATGTGACCCGCCTAGAAATCCCAAAGCGATGAGAAAAGGTAGGTTTTTACAGGAAAATGTCTTTCTCAGATTTTTCCACTGTTGTGTCTGGTGGCTTTTGGACAAGAGAGAGGTACCAGCAAGTACCTGGAACTTTTTGGCATGCAACCCTTAGTGGCCTGGTAGCCAAGCTGCTAGGATGCATCAGGATGGTTTGTTTAGCATCTTAGCACGGAGAACCATGGACTTTGTAGGCCTGATGCAGGTGGTGGCAGGGGTTCCATTGATTTCAGTAGGAACTGGAGTTGCTCTCAAGCATCAAAACCAGTTAAATCCTCCCATTGACTAACTAGGTTATATTTTATGGTTTGTCCTGGAAAATTAGCTCCAGACAAACAGCCTTAACAGTTGTTCTGAGACTGACTTTACTGGCTCAGAAGGAGCTGTGTCTCTCATTGCCTTCTAAGATGTCACAGATGTGAGTTGTGCACGCTTGAGGCCACAACACATTTTGTAGTCAAGCACAGTGAAAAAGAGAGGTCCCTGAGGTCTGCACGCTCCACCGCTGCAACCAACTCAAGGGCCTTCTCCTCTCTGGCAGGATACGCACGATGTCACTGGTGAAATGCCTGCCTAGCAGAGCTATGACAAGGAGGCTTGAATCCACTCTTAACCACTCAATGGCTCACCCAAGTGGAGAGTGGGAAGAGGATCTGCTGGGGACAAAGTGTTTTTAGGGAGGTAACACAGTCTGCTGCCCTGAGAGCAGTGCATCTCTTCAGAGCTAAGCACTGGAAAGAGGAGTGTGGGAAGGACAGAAATAAAGGAGCAGAAAAGAGACCTAACAGGAAGATTAAATGGGCTTTCTCTTGGGATTAGCATTTCTCTGGAGCACGTCTCTGCCAATCTTGATGGCGGGGTGTTGGCAAGTTCTCTGGGCTGCCTCTGTAGGGTGATTAACCTTCTTGTTGAAGGTGGTCAGCAGTGGTCCTTTTGGGCTACCAAGTCTTGAGTGGCCCATGATGGGAGAGACATTTAGGAGAAAGCTATACAAGCAAGTGGCGGCAAAAAAAAAGAAAATACTTTGATACAACAGAGGGTGTGCACAACTTAGTAAACAGTAAGGCATGGAAGAGAAGGGCATTGGACTTGTTCAGCCTGGAGAAAAGAAGGTTGAGGGGGTACCTAGCTTCTGTCATCCACTGCCTCACAGGGTAACAGAGGAGAGAGAGAGACAGATTCTCACATGGAAACAAGAGGCAATGGGCACAGGTTGCAACAGGGAAAACTCTGGTTGGACATACGGAAAAAATTCCTTCCACAAGAGTGGTGCAGGTCTGGGACAGGCACCAGAGAGGTCTTGAGATCTCTGTCCATGGAGATTCTCCAGACTGACAGGACAAGGCCCTGGGCAACCTGGCCTAGCTTCGGTGAGCCCTGCTTTGAGCGGGGGGTTAGGCTGAAGACCATCAGATGTAAACCTTTCTGTGGTTCATCAAAAAGCTCCACAGTGATCCTTCTGAGATCTCCCTCAATCGCACAAGCTTCAACAGCAATACGTTGCACGGGTACCTATACGAGGATAGAGCCTGGGCTATGGGGAGACATAGGAATGTAGGTGTGCCCATGCCTCATACCGAGAAGAAATGTGCCCCACACTGTGTTTTGAAGTAAAAGCCCCTCCTTCTCTGTCCTTCCCAGCTACTGCCCCCCTGGAGACTGTAACATAGTCCTCAGACTGTGTTCAGCAAAGCTAAACCTTTCACCAGATGTGCCTGATGGCCATGTGTAAAAAAATTGTCAGGAATGCTAGTGGTGTTTGATTTCTGTAAAGCAAAGCCTGTCATGTCACAGATCTTTGGAGGAATGGCCATGTCATCGCCAAAATAACCTATGTCCCCATGCTCTGCAGCAGGTGGGAAGAGGCATGAAGGACACAGGGAAAACAGGGACAGATGGGAGCTCTGCAGAGCAGGAAAGGCAATGATGAAGTTGCTGGGCGTGTATCACCTGGAGGTGTTCATAGACTTGGGAAGGATCTGCTGAGTTTACAGTGGAATGCTGAGCTAAGAGCTGCATGGGGATGACAAGGGAAAATGAAAATCAGGAAGTCCAGACAGGTTTTGGCTCTACTGCAGAAAGCACAGATAGAAGTTGTTGTCTGGACTAACTGGCTGAATGGAAAACCTTGTGGTAGGCATGTGCTTGTATTCCTCCACTATCTGAAAAGGTCTTGAGCCCACAGACTGCTTCAGAGCAAAGGCAAGCCCCTCCTGGGCTTATGTGCTGTGAGAGGAGCTGGTGCAGGGGCTGGGCTTGCCCTACTTCCTCAAGAGGGAACTATGTGAAGTCCTCTTTCCTGGAAGGATCCATTGGGACCAAATGTGGAAGGGATGGGGCTTTAGCAGCAGACAGACCAGTGGTGCTACTGCTGCACACCTCTGGAAGGATGGAGACACGCAGACAAGTGGAAGTGAGAGATCTCCAAGCATGGTTGGGATGGCATAAATAAGCTCTGAAGGTTTATGGAGATGGTCTGGAGGTAAATGGGGCTGTATTTCTCAACACATCTGTCTTTTGTGCCTGTGAGTCACCAGAAAGCTGAAGGAATGGCTCATACAAGGATGCCCCACACAGAAGTGTGTGCGAGCAGTCCCCGTGCGTTGTGGAGTGCAGTTCCATCGGGATGTCATCTGGCAGTACCTGCTTGCAGCTAGCTCTGCCTACCGGGAAGCAGCTCTCTGTGGGTGTGTAAGCCTGCATTCAAGCTTCAGGTTTTTCAGTGGAAGATCTCTTCTCTTTTCTTAGTCTTTAAACATTTGTCTTTCAACCGTAAATCGCTTTTAATAAATCCTGCTCAAAATTTCTCAACTATTTTTCAACAAAAAAATCCCACACCTCCAAAGTTTCCCATCTTTTAACAATTTTTGAAAGGAACTCCCCTCTAGCCTAAGTGATGGGTTTCTTCCCTTCCCCCTGAGCCTTTCCTCGACCTATCTGAATGTCTGTGCCTCCCCTTTTCCTAGGGAGAAAAGCCAGGCAAAACTACAGGACATTAAGCTGAAAAGTGTTCTCGTCTCTGCCCCATGAGACAGAAAGTGGAAGCAGTTTGGGGATCATTTTGTGGTTTCATGGGGGCAGCAGACAAAGGAGATACAACAGCACTGGAGATGGAGAATGGGACATCTGGAGACCTCCCGGGGAGGCTCAGCACATGCTGTCTTGCAGCAGAGCCTGTCCTGGTAGAAAGCTGCCAGGCATCCAGTGCCTTGCCCAAGTGAGCTGGTGTCCCCAGCCCTTGTGTGTGGAGCACCCAGCAACTGGTATCTCAGCACTTGCTCTTGACACTGCAGCAACACCAACAAAGGTCAGATTTCAGGACTGTTGATGTATGCTGGCTTCAGTCTCCGCTCAGAGGCTTAGGGAAATTAAACTCAAAAGTTTTTATGGCACCATGTCCCAGAAAAGACAAAGCAAGTGGACAACAGAGAGGCAGGACACAATGAGTAACAAGTCCTCTCCTGGAGTTTAATAACTCCAAGTTCTCCTTGCCTGCTTCCCCAGACTCCTCAGGGCAGCTGTCGTATCCCAGGTTGCTACTCTGGCTGGTCATAACAGATCTGCTGCCAGTTTCTCTTCTTCAGCTCTCAGCACAGTGGTACACACAGTAATCCTTGCTGCTACAAAGTGTATATTGAACAGATTGTTTCACTTCTTTTGTTTTTTAAATTTAGGGGTTTTGCACCCAAAGCAAAGGTTAGGGTGGTAACCCACCTAGAAGTACTTCAGTACATCTACCTGGCTTGCACTTTTACATGTTATCACAAGCACAAGCTCCCTTCCGCTTATCACTATTTCTCCCCTAACAGAAATGCCCCAGAAATGACGATGACAAGCTAAATACACTGCATGTGTTTGAGGCCTGCCCACCAGCTCCTTTCTCTTCTCTCCAGCATATGTCATCTGAGCTTTTGGGCCTCTCTCCTTTTAAAGCCCAGAGAGCCTTTGCCAACAGTCCTTATGTAAATGGAAAATTTATGCACACACACCCATGCATGTGCAGTCATCCCTTCTGCTTGCTCACATACTCTCACTCTCCTGAAAAGGCTGTCAGACGTCTGTTTTTCCAGTCAAGGCCTCTCTTTCCAGTCGCAGATTTTACCGTACAAATTTTGAGGATTTGTATACCTATCTGTTAAATCCAGGTCTAACAAGGCCCAGGAGGAGCTTGGCAACCAGTCTCGTGCTGTTCTTATAAGTGCTGTTCTTATAAGTGCTGTAAGTCCACTGATTTTAGGAACTGCCTCCCAAACTATACCCCAGTGCTGTGCATCTACACAGTGCCCTTAGGATGCATGTGGGGACTATATCCATGCACTACGATCTGATCTCCTTTTAAACTGAACTGTGTCTTAGCATGAGAGAAACTGGAAGCTATAATTAAGTCGCAGTACCTCATTTTCCATCTCATCACCCTGTCATATCACCTGACATCTTTGTCAGAGTGGGCTAACTCTGTTAAGAAAATTCTATTTGATATCTCTTATATCATGATGCATGACATTATACTCATGTAGACTGAGCCAAGCAAGTGCTACCTGAGGTTATTCCCATAGCATACTCCTCAGAGGGGTAGGGGTTCCCCATCATTTCAAAAGAATCTGCAGAAACTGCAGGTTTCAGACTGCAGCGAAGGCAGCCAGCAGATCACATGTAAAGACCTACAACAACCCCAATGACGTAGAAGCAGCCCCAAAAATGCTGAAACATCTCCACTGTGTAAAAAATCCTGGTTTGGAGGAAGCAGTGCTAAGCTAAGCTTCCTCCCCTTTCTGCCTGGCTTCCATTTGAAATCCGCAGCAGCCATGCAGGAAACCAGGAGAATGTGACTCACACTAATTTACACCCGTGAGTGATCCTGGATTCTCACCAGTCCTGCTCAAACTCCAGCTAAAGGCACAGCGTAAACAGGAGGATGGTAATTATAGCAGTCAAATGGCTTTGCCAGCATCTTCCACTTAATCTCATTTTAGGTGCCTAATTAGTATCCCTTGAAGATCTGTGATGTACTTGTCACATGGATTAAAAATCAAGCAACTGAAATAAAATAACTCTCTGTGGAAAGTCCTATTTCTGACTATTCCTGACACAGATCCAGCAGGCATCTGTTCTCAGCACATCACTCCAAAGTAAAGTAGACAAAGACCTAGGAGAAGATGTTGTTTCTGGTGAAGTTTACAGCTGATAGAGGCACAAGTGGAGTGGTACCTATGCAAATGCACCATGTTGTGCCAGACCTACACATGGAGGATGCACAACTGTCAGCAATTTTTGGAGTGGGGGGACTTGCTGAAACGCACAATAAGGACAGTGAAACCACCTGAGCAGCCCACAGGGGAGCAATGGCTGGGAGAGTTAGTGGGTCACAGGTAGCCATGGGAGTGGGTGGTCCTCTCTGTGCAGCTCTAATTAGGAGAGGATCATGGTTTGGCTCTTTAGTACAGATAGACCAGCCCACTTGTAACAACATTACAATGGTTGTGGGACTGTAATCAGAAACTGCATCCCTCTGTAAAGAAATCAGCACATAAAGGGTTTTTAAAGAATGATTTCTACAAGACCCTGCCTGAGAGGTGGTGTGCCCATCACCCCGCTTCTCCTGATCTCCGTCCTCCCCGTGAAGAGAAGTCTTGTTCGCAGCATGCAAACGCCCAGGGAGGGCAAGTTTCTGACCATGCATGGCAGCAGGTGAGCCACAGCATTCATTCCCCTTCACCTGGACCAGAGGGAAACCTCCCTCTTTCTTCCTTTTAGAGGGTTTTCACTTATTTGAAAAAAAAAAAAAACCAGTTCAAGGTGAGTTTCAAACTGAAAGCTCCTCATGAAACAAGAAAGCAAAGGAGTTCATTTGGAAAATGTCAAAACGCGTTGTTTCCGCTTTCCGGAACTTTTACTCCCCTCCTTTCAATTAAATCTCTTTGACAGTTTGGATCGAATTCAAGAAATAATTTAGTTTGCCACCAAAGCACACCTTTACTGGCTGAAGTGTGTGTCTGGAAACTGCAGCCACGGTGCTGGCCTGTCTGCCATCAGTGTTCTTGTGTGCAATGAAGGGGTTTGTGTAGGAGCAGCACTACATGCCAAACTATATGGACAGGTTTCGACTGCTGTACAGTACTACCTTTACCAAACCGATCCACCTCACCTAGAGCGGATCTTTCAAAAAGGGGCAGTTTGAATCTTAAGGCTGCATAATTAAATTACTGATGAACTGCTAACCGAGTCATCCATGGTCTGATTCCTCACTGACAGACTTCTGTCTCAAAAATGCAAGAAATCCCTAAGTAAACAGTGCAGAGCTGTCATCAGATTTGGAGATGTGTAGCTTTGAAAGTTATGAGGAATTCTTTTGCATGTGTGCAAAGGCTGTAATAAGTCACTTAAGCCTCCAGTGCCCGAGCCAAATCTGGATAGCATTTACCAGCAAAGCAAAGGTCCCACCAGCACTGGCATTGGTGTTTGACACAGTAGATTCCCTCTGAATTTGCCAGGCTGCTTCACCAGATCCCTGACCTGATCTCAAAAGACAGGAATGGGAGGACATCAGAAGGACCCACCCTTCCCTGGTGGGGACCAGGTCCAACCACTGATCCCTGGGCAGGGACTGCACATGAGCCCAGCCAGGTCCCAGGGCTGTCTCTGACACCCTCTTCTCTGCGGTGGCTGGTGTCCAGGGCTTGGGCTCACCCTGGGCACATGAAGTTAAAAATCCCTGTCTTTGGGGTCCTTTATGCAGTCTGTTGAGCTGAGAGCATGGATCCCACCAGCTGGGCCTTCCCTACATGTGTCCTTTCCTCCATGGTCAGGGACCTGGAGCGATGCTCCACTCCAGAGAACACTGTTTAAGAGCAGTACCAGACCCATCACTAGGATTTTCCCCATCCCCAGAAAAAAAAAAAAAAAACAACTGGTTTTCCTTTAATGGCAGAATCACAGTCATATTATAAATAGCAACTTCTGTCTTCCTGGTCTGCTTTCATAATGCTCTCAGTGTTTGCCTTCTCAAGAGATAGCTGATCACCAGCACAGACAGCAAGTATTTCACATTTATTTCAGTCAAAACACAACAAATAGTTTTTGCCTGGAGCCTGTATGGATCCCAGTGGGTGTGCACAGAGAGCCTTTTACCTGCAATTGGTTTTCTTCAGGCAGTTGCAGCAGTAGCTGACACGCAGCTGATGGTGGTTGCAGCAGGAGAGGGGAACAACATCTGTGAGCCTGGAGGAGAGACCAACCCGCTAAGGACAGGAGCCAGTCTACAGGGTGGACTGGCACCATAGAGGAGTGAATTGCTGGACTGTTTGAAGAAAACCTGCCATGCCTGCTTCTACCGATAGGAAAGCATCATCTGCCACTGGGAAGATATCACATTTTGAGTCAAAAGAACACAAATATGCAGACAGAGCATTCAGACAGCTGCTTGCTGGTCCTGTTAAGATTTTTTGTCACCAGATCACAGGAAGATTTATGGGGGAAGTAACCACCAGAGGTCTCTGGTCCAACCTTCTGCTAACCTCAAAGCCTGAAAGGGTTGCTCAGCACCTTGCCCTTGAAGAGTCTGTTGGTACCCCTCAGCGGCAGCAGTGAGAGCCTGTTATCTGAACCTCTCTGTGCCTTGGCTCCAAGATTGCCTGTCCGTCTGTGGCAGCACAGGATGCTTGGGCATCACTTTGTTTGGGACTCTGGTTTGCCCAGTACCATCTAGCACTCCAGCTGACCTGGTCCTGCCTCCATTGTGTGTGAAGAGCCTGCAGGTGGAGGTGCTAGGGCTCCTCAGAGCTCAAAGGGCCTTCCAAAACTGCATTCAGGGTCTGCTTCTGCGTGGGAAGGAGAAGCCCTGTATGGTGTCCATGCTGAGCTTCAAGTGCTGCACTCACTGGTGAGCCCTCCCAAGGCTGCTTCTGGGGACATCCTGTTTCCGATGAGCATTGCTGGAATTATGTGCCTACAAAAACAAGATAAGTGGAAAGGACATGACAGTCAGTAGCTTTTTGAATGAAAATGGGGGAAAGGAACAGCCCTGTTTCCCTGCTAAGGCATTGTTTCACTTTTATTTGGTGTGTTCAGCTCCTGTATAGAGATGTTGACAATACCAATGACACTTGAGATTAATTATTAATACAACATTTAAGATGCTGAGCTGTGAGCTGAGACACCTCTCTCCAGGGTACAAACGCAGAAGCGAAAGGTGGAACAAGCACAGGGCACAAGGAGCTGAAGGAATTGAGATAGCAGCAAGACAGCATTACTCACCTGATAAGTATAAATTATTGTCTGTGGGTTTTCACAGGTACCTCAGAGACGAAAGCTTTAAAGAGGAATCGGGAGGAGAATGATAACCTGTGAATAAAGCATTGAAAAAGGAGAATTATGTTTAGCCAGTGGAACAGATGGATATGTGGAAAATGTTTGTTTCTTTTTGTCAAGTATATCTCCTAACAGAGAACCCTATTTCAGCTTGATGCAGTCAGACGTTTTAGAGTCCATATAGGAAAACTGTGTCTGCAGCCATGGACATGTCTGCAGGAAGATCCTGCAGGGTTGGCTGGGTTGCTCTTAAGGCTTAGGACTTTAATTTTATACTTTATAAAAATCACAAAGTTGACTGAAGCCAAAATTCACAGATGGGAGGGAAAATGACAGCAGTCTGTTCTTGAGGGAAGATTATTCTGTCACGCAGGACACAATAGAGACCTCTTCTTTTACTACTTTAACAAGTTTTGCTTCATGCTGGCATTCCTGCTTCAGAAAGGCACTGTCATGGGAAACGGATTCTGCCTGGAGACCAGACATTGTTCAGGATATCCCTTCTACCTCTGTGTGCTATTCAGCATTAACGCAGCTGTAAGCAAAACCCTGAGACTATTGAAATTTCTTTCTTCATCTCCCCCTTTCTCTTTGACAAATGTGTGACAAGGATGCAATTGTTTGAAAGCCCAGTGACGGAGAAAACAGAGAGCGAAGCCTTCAGACGTGCCTCAGTGATTTAGAAACCTACCCCCAAGAGTTGTGAAAGAGGTCACTGGAGGTCTTCCATAGGGTTCAGCCTCCCAGCAGGTCTCTAGATACCAAAGTAAAGGCACTTAAATGCCTCTAACAGCTGACCCTTTTGCGGATGTTCCCACCTAGGATTATCCTGGCTCTCAGTCTGAAGAATAGTCCTTAGCCAACTAATGGATCACAGGCTCTTCCCTTTGAATATCTGCAGTTTGTGTTGGGTAGCTGCCCATCCAGACAGCAGGAAGTTGTTTCATCATTAAAATGACTAAAGCTTTTGAAAGATGAAGATAAGGGTTCTTCTGATGAATCACTGCAGGGCTACACTTGGGGAATATTGTTTCTTGTTACCCAGAAGTTACTCAGCAGCCTGCTGGTAATGAAGCATGAACACAGCAAGGACACTCAGGTGGTGATCTGTGGATACATTCCCCTCTCAGAGTCCAGCCCAGCACCAAAACCAGGAATTTTTTCCTGCAGCTGCTAGGTCACTTTGTGCTCGAGGTGCATGCTGGACCTTTGGCCCTTCTTGGTGTGAACAGCTGTGCGTGGACCCAGTCTCTGCTGGACAAAGCGGGTGGAGCATTGGGAGCAGGTCTGCAGTGGAAACCTGCATCCTGCCAGACAGACACGGTGCCCTCCTCTCCTGAGGGCACCTTTGCTCTACCTCCTGAACACAGAGCACTCTCCCTCCCAAGGCCAGCACTTGGTGAGCTGGGCTCTCCATGCTGACCCCTTCTCTGCCTGAGGGAGACCCTGAGGGGTCACACTCCTCTCTCTGCAGAGCAATTCGTGCTCCTCCGGGCTACAGGCTGCCCCATCAGTGGGAGGGCATGAGGAGGAGGTGTCTGAGCCCTTTCTGCTAAGGCTAAGCTATTTAAAGATCAATGGGCCAGAAAGAGGGACTGAGAGCGAGCATCACTTGTGCTTCTGCTCAGAGGAGTGTTTACGCATTTTATGCATTGGCTGTTTCATGTAATAGCACTCCAGAAGTTCTTGGAGCAGGACAGGTACAATGGACCCCTGCTGGCAGGGGCAACTGTGACTGCCAGGTGACCCTCTCAGAGTCCTGTGCTATTTCAGCTGGAGACTGGGGCTCCTTCAGCACCAGAATGGCGGGTAGCTTTTGGTGGGATGGCCTGGCTCTTGCTCCTCACACTGGTCAGGAAGATGATGCCAGCTGATCCAGGAGAGCGACTCCTGTACCCCTCCAGCCCCTTAAAGGACTTGGCACCTACCGCCGGTGCTACCATGGTCAGTGAGCACCCAAAGCAGTCCTAGCTGTTGTCCTCCCACCCCTGCTCGATGCCAAGAGCTGAATGTGTTGCTGGGCTCATCCTTGGGCATACAGTGCCTATTTCCTGGTGCTGCTGGTAATCCAGTCACCCCCTCTGTGGTCTGGGTCCACTCGGATTCCAGAGGCCATGGTATCTCCCAGCCATCCTATCTACAGCCCACTCATGGGGCCAGGAGCCCTGGGAGCCTGAGTGTCTTCCCGTCCTTGTCCCTGCAGGCTCAGTGGGGGAGGCCTGGGGGCTGCTGGCACAGGCACACCCAGTGAACTTCGGTTGCTCTGAGCATTGGGAGCAGAATGTCTCTGCCAGCTCAGCTCCAGTTCTGCAAGCAGTGGTAAATTGCTCCCCACCTGCCCAAGAGCTGCCCTGGATGGTAGTATAGATACAGCCCAGGAGAATTGACATGCCTATGAGCTTCAGGTGCCTCTGTCACTGGGCCAAGGGAGGTGTTTGGGCAGCAGACTTACATCCCAAGTCTCTTCATAAATCTGTGCACCAAACCTCCTACTCTGACTCAAAATAAAACCAGAAAGAAATGTCTGTCTTTCTGCTGCCTCTCTCCCTAACTGACCCCTCCTGAAAGCCCTCTAGGCTTCCAAAACAAAAAAACAAACAAACAAAATATCAAAGAAATGGAATATGATGAAAACAAAAAAAAAAAAAAAAAAAAAGGAGAACAACCTCAGGCATCATTTAGGAAAGGCACAGTGTCTTGCTCCGGCACTGTGCCATCTATGCTCAATGCCTAGAAGGCTGGGAAAGGTTCTGGGAGAAAAGTCCACTGCGCGGGAACATTTTAAGGGCCCAAGTGGTAATGAGTCAGTGCTGAGGTTTGGATTCAGATGTTTCCTACCTAGCACCTGCCAAATATGCCAGACCTTGCTGGGCAAGGACACGGAATACCATTATCCCTGGTTCACAGAGAGGAAACAGGAGCTGAGCAGAGGGAATATGTGCCCAGGATAATGCCAGGAATTGGCTGAGGGTCTGGGATGAAAACATACAGGTTTCAGGATCCCTGGGGCATAAGATGCAGGAGATCAAAAACCATTCATCTCAATTTCATAGCCATTGCTGTTCTGTTGGTTCATGGGAGAGGGAAGGTAGGATGAAGAAGGGAAGGTGCCACCATGCTTTTGATGCAGAACCATTTCCTAATGGTGAAGGAACGAGGGCAGAGCAAAAAAGCAATGCTCTGCCCCTGGAAGATGTGGCTGAGGACAGTTCACAACCCTCAGGACCATGCTGGTACCTCGCTTCAGCCTCTCTGTGGCCGTGCTCCCAGCCCTATCAGGGTTTGTTCTGCACATCAGTATGTTCTGCACAACAGTACATCACCTGTTCCCTCTTTTTGTTCTGCACATCAGCCTCAATTTCCCTTTGGCAGTGCTTGGCAGGCTTGGAGGCCGGGGATTTCAGGGGGCAGTTCAGTCCAGCTGCTCCTGTCACTGGCAGGTCCCAGGGCTACCTGTGATAGTGTGAACTCCAAATTCGGGCGACAGTTGTTGTCTTGTGTTACAGGGAAGGGAGAAGGACCACACTCTCTTTCTTCTATCAACCCATGATGGGAATGGCACTCCCTGGGACTGCCATGGCTTTTCTGTGGTGCCTTCGGAACTTCTTCCTTTCCCACTTCCTTCTGAACAGCTCTGAAGGCTCACCTGCTCCCAGGTCTTTGTAGTGAACAAAGAGCTGGAGATGGTCTCAGCCAGATCATGAGCCAGATGTGTGGCTTTCCATCTCATGGGATCTCCAGACTATTAGCTGGGACTCTGCCTTGATGTTTAGCTGCCCAGACAGGAGCTGGGCAGCTGAGAGAGATCTCATCTGGCTCCATCAAGCAGGAGGACAAGTAAGCTTCAAGCCTCAGGCTCCCAACATATTTAATGCTGGACTAGCTCCTATGTCTCTGCTTCATGCAGCAGGAGAAGCTATCTGCTGGGTTAGCTCCGCACAAAGCTGGGCACTGCCAGGAATGCACCTGCTGAACTGCCTGTAAGGGGAGAGGATCCCTGGTCATTGCAGCGGGGTCTGGCAGCCCTTCCAGACAGGGAGCAGGAGCAAACCCCAAAGCAGCTGCTTTGATATTGCAAAGATATTGCGTGGTAGCTGGACCAGGCCAAATGCCTTCACCTATCACACCCGGCTGTTGCCCCTACAAGGAGGTTGAGCAATAATACAGCAGGAATTTGATCAGGAGCCAAATCCCAGTTACCAAATATGGGTTGCATTGGGCCAGCGTGTGGGCACACACCGCTCTTTACGCTCCGTTTGTCCTTGTTCTGGCGCTGAACCCACCGTGAGCTCATCGGAAAACAGATTTGTGCACAGCAGTCCCACAAGGTACGCTTCCCTCCACACCCAGCCATGGCCCTGGAGGCTCACGGAGTGCCGAAGCACCCATCACTTGACGTGAGGTGAGACAGCATCATCTGCTTGCCATGCAAGCTGTGCAGCGCCTGGGGCTAGGTGAAGGTTTGGTATCAGAAAGCCAGCCGTGGTCAGTCCCCAGAGCGAGCACTGTGGGGAGAGGCCGAACTCTGTGATGGAAGAAGTTGGGATGAGTATCAGATGTTGACTGAGTTTTATTCTGGACTTGCTAGCTGGCCTTAAAACAGCAACATGAGCTGACATTGCTTTCCTGGCCACAGCGATGACCCTCTTTGCCCAAAGGGTGTTGTAGGAAAGGGCACACGGCAGCACACACCTCTTGGTGCCACACTGATAAGGCTGCTGCTGGCCCCAGAGCTAGGTCAGCATCTACACTGACAGCTATGCCAAGCAGCTGGACGTAAGAGGGAGGAGAGAGGACCCTCAAGCCCTAGGGTGTTGAAATGAAAACCCACTTCCCCATAACCAACTGTCCAGCTTGCTCTGCCGCAGCAGCAAGCCTTGGTGCTGCAGACATCAGGAGAACGTACCAGAAGACGAATCCAAGACTGCCAGCAGTGCCCTCATGTGGGGTCCCTTGCTCGCAGGGGATGCTCCCACCAGCCCAGCCACACAGCATGCAAGGCCACCACTCCGGTCAGGGTCCCCCAGGGTCTGGGCACCCGGAGAGCATCCCCCATGGCAAAGCCCCAACCCAGGACCCAGGGGTCACGGCACTGCCAGAGCTGCCATGACGCACCCAGTTTTTCATGGGGTTTCAGGTTGCATCGGGAGGACATTCCTCTGTCACCACACTCCCCGCAGGGCTAATCCGCAGGGGAATGCTCCAGCATGCACAGCCTGCACCAGCCTCGCCTGGCCTGAGCCGCATGAGGGACCTGAAGAGGTCCCCACCAAGTCCTGGGTAGTCTTACAGCTCCAGCAAGCCTTGTCCTGTTTGTTGCTGCCGGAGACTCCTTTGCAGCTCAAATCTGCTCACAGCAAAGTCTAAAGAGTGGTAAGACACAAATTGGCTCTGCAGAAGCCCTGCTGCAGGAACTCCAGCATTTCACTGCCTGCCAGGTGTAAGCACCAAGAGATCTACCTCATCCATAAAGGCCAACTGATTTTCTCCCCTCCTGGCTTGCAGAACAGGACCTGCATCTACTGAAAGGCTGCAGCACTTCTGCTAATATTCTGGCCATTTTGGAAATAACAACTTCCTTTAAAACTTTAGTGTTTAATATCTCATAGCATACGACATTTTTTAAGTCATCGCCTCATCTGAGCATGACTATTCTGCAAGTGCCACATCTCTGGTAACAAACAGGTGTGGGAAAGGCTGGGATGGAAAAGTGTCCTCTTCTCTGTGACTCCACGATGCTTTTGGTTTTTGTTGTTACCACACCAACATCTTTATTGCACAAGGTGAAATCTTTTAAATAATAATGGAAAAATGACCTTCTCAATCCACACTCTGGAGGGGAGCTACTACTCTGCAACCAGTTGGATGTGTCTGCAAAGATTTCAGGTGAAGAAAGCAAGCTAAAGTAGTTAAAAGACTTTCCAAAGGATGCAGAGAAAAATTATTTCTATGTCTACTATAGCTTCAAGAAATCCAACCTCCTTTTCCCCAGCCCAGATATTTAGGCTGGGCTTGTGCTTTCACCCCAACTACCAGGTTGTCCTTGCTAGAGAAATCTGGTTGCAAATAACCTTAAACCTTTGTCAAAACTCCAGCGCTGCTCTGTTTGGACTTGGCCAGTGTAACCCCTGCTAAAAAATGCAGAAAATATTTCAAAGTCAAACTTTAAAGGGACAGCCATTGTTTTATTTGTGTTTAATTAAAAATAATAATAATAATAATTGTTTTCCAGTCCCATGGTAATTTGCAATCCAATCTACAGCTCCCATGGGAAAGAGCTTCTGTTTCTGGAACAAGTGTGCTCGAATATTGACTTGTTCTAGGCATTGCCAAGGTTTTGAGTACAGCAATTTGTTGGGAGGGGGTTTCCAACTTTGACTCTGCAGCAGTTAAACTGTCGTGCTCCAAACCACAGCGTTTTACTACAGCCTCCATTTCCCTTTGTTTTACCTGAACTTCTCATCCTGCTCTGCAAATCCTATGCCAGAATGAGTCATTCCTGCAGGATTAGCTCTTATTTTTCAACTCCTCTGTCAGTGTTGCCCAGACTAGTTCTGAGGAGAAAAAATTGACACTCCCCATTCAAGTAAAGCTGTGTAACAAGTGACTGAAAGAAATTACCTCCAGTGCTCAGCTATTTACACTGAACCAGCAAGGACCACCCCGTCTTACAGGGGTAACTGAGCCCTCTGCACATCACAGCGCCGCTGACAGCAGCGGGCTGGTGGCCCCAGACAAGGGGAAGCGCCAGTGCCCCCCTCCTATGAGTCGCCCCCCGGCTGCTGTGGTGCACGCAGGGATGTTGGCTTGCGGAGCCCGAGGATCACTGGCAAGGACCCCCAAGAAGGATCAGGGACACCATGTGCAGCTCGTGGGGTGCACCACCCCAGCTTTTGCTGTCTGAACATCGGGGGGCTGGGTTGAACCCATCTCTGGTCCTCCTGCCTTTGGGGTGGCGGTACCTTCTGGGGCCCCCACTTTCTGCTGACTGCTGAGGTCAGTCCCATGCCTCTTGCATTTAGCGTGTGGCTCAGGCCAGAGAGTCTTCTGATCTCGGACTTACGTGCTGGAAGCAGATCTTAGCCTGTCCTTGCCCTACAGACCTTTTCTTATGTTCACATCTAAATAAACAGTTGTTACAGGTAAAAACTTTTTTTTTTTTAATTTTCACACTTCATTTTCCACCTTTAGCTTGTTCTTTGCTTTTTGAAGTAATAAAGACACTCTCACATAGCAAAATTGCATTGTCTCGCAGCGGAATAAAGTGGAGGGAAACTCGAAGGCCTCAAAAAGATGCCACTCTCTTTTCCTTTCCCTGTCCAAAACATGATCCTGGAAGTGATTTTTAAATAACTTGTGGAAGATCTGTTCTGTGATAATGGTCCAGCATGGTGGAAAAATCTGTGATTTGCATATAAAGGCCCAAACTGCATAAGCAAAACCATCAGAGCCAGCTGGCAGAAATCAGATCTGAGCACCTGCCATTTTGAGAAGTCATTTTGCTTGTGTCCGTGGGTCATTTTCCTATATCGTTGACAGGATTTGAGCTAACTTGACAGAACAATTAAGACCAGACTGCCCAAAATGAAGAGAGATTTCTGAAACTTTTTGCTGTCCCTGGAATACACACAGTACAGTGTATATTTTTAACAGCAGTACAAAAATTAAACACTTCTTTCTATCCAGATTACCATGACCTACACACTTTTGGAAACATGTACAGCCGCAGTTAAACACAGGGCAGATGCTTATCTAGTGTAAATCCCCACAGGTCTGTTACCTAGAACAGGACTCCAGCGATTCACAGTCTTAGCAGTCTTGTTAAAGAAAAGTTTTGAATTTGAGAAATAACCTGTCTCCTCATCTAGGGCTAGACATTTTGCTATGGGCTCAAGCAAAACTCCAGCAAATTTCTGCAGATACTTGTAAATAGGGCACTACTTGGTAATTACCATAGTGATTGCTAAAGGGTCAGAGAGTGGCAATGAGAACAAAAAAGCTGAGGGAAAAAAACAGGAGCACTTTGTAAAAGTATTCAGATTTTGTCTGCCAGTGCCAGTAAGTTCAAACTATCCCCACCTTACATTCTGTGTTTTAAATAAAGGCTGTTTACATCCCTCACTCATGGAATTACATCAGTTGGTAGCACTGGGTTTTACCAATCCCTCATCAGTGTCTACCCGACATCTGAATTCACTGATGGCAGCAGTACTCACAATTCACCCTATAGCCAGCTATGATTTACCGTTCAGTGGTGCTTTATGCATTGCACAGGCACATGCACGCACACACTAGCACATGCACACATGCCATTTTAAGCACAATTTTCCTTGCCTCAGTCAGGGCTCGATGCAGACTCCCCATCCTGGGCATCCAGCTGGCTGTGCCCAAGGCCAGGAAAGAGCCCAGTGAGGCTCCTCAGCTTTAACTGGGAGCTACTTTCAAGCTGGGGCTTTCGCCTCTGGCCCCAGGGTCATGCTGCAGTTGTGCTTGTGCCCTTCCTTGCAACTCCTGATGCAGACCTTGACCCACTGTCTTGGCTTCCCAGCTTTGCCTCTGACTTGCCTCATTACTAAGGACTTCGCCAGAAAACCCTGAAGCATCAGAAACCTGACACACAGAGATGCTCGATGCCTGGACCTACCTACTGAAACACCTTATTTTTGTTAATCAAGTAGAGTTGTGCAAAGCACGCTGAAAGCTGCAGTTTCCAGGGAAGGAAGGGCAACATCTGGTTTGTTTAATAATGCTCAGTAACACACTTTCATCAGTGATTTTCCTTGGTTTAAAGAAAAAATTAAGACCAGAAAGAACCCAACAGAGCAGCTCACAATTTTTTGTGCTCTGTGTAGACCAGTCCTAGAAAGCTGTGTCATTACTTTTCATGTTTATTTGCTTGGACCAAAGTGATGCTGAGAGTGAAAGTCTCTGGTTCCAGGACAAGACCTGCAGGAGAAGACACTTTGGTGGCCACAGCTTTTTTTGTCCATCCCTTCAAGATCTCCTCCACAAAACAAACCTCCCAACCAGTCTTCCAGAAAAGGCTCTTCATCGTCTTCCAGTTCCAGTCACTCCAGTCCCTCTCCACATTCCCTGCTTTTCCACGGTGTTTATTCTCCTCCTTCTTCACTTCCCCCTGCTTCACATGTCCCCAGTGTCCCTCCGCTGCCCCATGCACTTGCTCCTGACACTTTTTCTTTCCTTTGCTTCCCTCCTTGGCTGACCCACTCTCTGTGACCATGGAGAAAGTCCTCTGCAAGGACTACAGTGCAGAACACGTCACAGGACAGGAAATTGGTTACTAAATTACAGGACAACTCCACTGCAATTTGTTAAAGACTTTTAAATACCCATATTTGGGTGGAGCAACATGAAGAACATGACCAACAAAGAACACCACCAAGAAATTTCTCCCACTTGTGCTGGGAAATTAATCTCCTAACACTGCAGTTTGGCCAAAACGACCTGTCCCCTCTCCATCCCACACTGAAGTGCTGGTTGGAAAAAGCCTATGTTCAGGGCAATGTGGTTCTGTCTGCAATAAAGGAAAAAGAAAACAAACAACATTTCTTTCCAAATAACTTACTGAAGTAAAGCAGGGTATTTGCAAAGATATTTTGTTCATGGTAAGGCAATTAATTAACTTAAATAATTATTGTTAAATAAAATTCCCAGCTTCCAAAGCAAGCAATAAACAATTTTCTCTAAACTGCTGCATCCTATTGTCTTCTATCAAGCATCAGGTTTCACCACTAGCTGCAGAGAGGGATGAACTAGTGCTCCGGTAAACAATATTTGGCTTCAGATGATGAGCCACCCTCCCTTTCCACAAGCCTCAGGGTCTTGCCAGCCCCATGGGCCCCCCCCCTTGCAGGAGCTGCTGTCAGAGGACAGTATGCCAGTTGTGAGCCAGCAGAGCAGACAGGTCCCAGCAGGGCACCTGGGAAACATAAGAGTAGGAGATGCTCATCCTGGAAGATCTGAGCCACCACTATGTCCTACATGCTTGGCCTTCACCTGCCCTACTAAAGTTAGTGGCATGAGCAACACTAATGACAGTTGAGCAACACTAATGACAGTGACCCCATGTGCAGAAGAAATTCTTCCGCCTCGCTGTTTTCCCTACCCTCTGCCTTCTGCAACAGCCTTACTGCTGCTATCACACTGGGACACAACTAGAGGAAACTATACCCAAAGCTGACACCATGCTATGCACACAGCTGCCTGCAGTGACCACGGGAGGCTGTGAGCAGCAGGGAAGACTCAGAGGGGAAAGGTGAACCTCGCTACAGGGAGTGTGAGTGCCAAAGACCTAGGTCCTTAGAGGGGATTAAACCTCTCAGAACTGTTGAATGACTGGCCAAATAGGGCATTTGATAGGCAAAATAGAAGGAACTTATTTCCATGCCAACAGAGCCTAATGGCTATTCAAAGATACGCATCCGGAAGATTTTCATGAGGTGCTGAAAGGCACAGGCTTCAGGGGAGCAAGAGCCATTCAAACCTCACAACACCTGCAAAAAAAGGCAAAGCAAGTGATTTTTGCCTTACAGAAGAGAGCCTAACTCTGCTTTGCATGTTCCCAGAAAAAGTCAGCTTCTCCTCTTTACAGCATCTGACAGATCTGCTCAACTCCCAGTGATTTCTTGGCAGTGCAAAGGCAAGAATGGGTAGCTTAATCTCTTGCAAACCAGCTCTAGAAACTGCTTCAGCAGAAGGACAAATGAATGTGTCATGGCCCATCCAGCTCAGGCTGGATTCACTGCACTTCCACCAGAAAGGTGTCTGCTCCTTGCTGCTTACGTCACATGTAGTGTTTTCTACTGCTTCGGTTTGTGGCTCTGTATCTTAGCTAAATGAGTCTCTCACTGCCAGTTTGCACAGCGAGGTTGCGTGTTTAACCTGCTGTTTAGGCAGCGCTGGCACAGACCTAGGTTTGCATGACAAGCTGTGCTCCTCCTCATGAAATCCAGTACAGAGTGTGCCTTATTTGCAGCTAGAGTCACTCCTGGCCCATGTTCAGCCTCATGCACACCGTTCCCCAGCTCCCCTGCAGCCGGGCCCCAGCTCTGCCAGTCACTTTCCAGCTGGGACTGATGCACGGGGCAACCCTGCCCCGGTGCACCACCGGCACATTTCCTTTGCTGGGCTTTGTGAGCGTCCTGGTGGTCCAGTGCTCCCATTTCTGGCAGTCCCTCTAGACTGAGGCTCTGCCTCTTCTTGTGTCAGCCACTCCCTTCTAGTTCAGCGCTATCATCACCCTACAGCACCAACCCCGCACATCACTCATGCTGTGTGCCAATCCCTCTGCACAGAAAACCACTGCACTCACACCGAATTCCCCCCAGCGGGGCAAGTGGGTCCCAAGGGAGTGGACAGAGGTGATGCCCTGCTCTGAGGGAGCCTGCCTGCGCGCAACTTCACCTGTCACAGCAGACCCTCTGCTGGTCCTGCTTGCCTTCCATGAGTTAGGGGAGCTGCTGGGCTGTCAGAGAAGCATGCTGGGTCGTCTCTCTTGCTGCCCTCCAGACCACCCCAGATGGAAGTGTGCTGGATGGAGACTGAAGCTCCCCATGCCTCTCACCCCACTCAAATTTTCTCTCCCGCAGCCCTGAGACACAGTCTGTTTTAAAACCGCAGTGGGTTATTTATTTTTCCTACAGAAGAACGACCACAGCAGCTAACTCAAGCCTTCCTCCTGAACCTGGCTACATCCATGTGATGCTCTCTTTCCCCCAGTAGTTTTGAGAGAGAAAAGCAAGTGATTCTTTCTCCCCTGCAGCCCCAAGTTCCTGTAGAAAACTCAACCAGTGGATGAGAAGCAGCATTGATTTGGAAAAACAGGACAGATGATAAACAACCAGGCCACTGATGCAGAGTGAAACCTCGCTCCCACAAGACAAGGCATGTGAACATCCGATGCAAATATGCAATGGACACATCCCGCTAGTCTGTTGCTTTCCAGCCCCTCTTCTGCCATGTGACCAGATTCCATGTGGCAGCGGGACATGAGCTCCCCCTCAGAGGTTTCACCTTGGTCCCCATGCCACAATCTGGATATAAACTATTTCCAAAATCCATGCCTTCACCTCTCTGCTTTTGTCTCCCACTAACTCCAGTCAGGTGCAAGCACTGACTTAAGCTCAGTGACTTTGGACACTTCTTTGTGGACACATGCTCTGAAAGTGACTGAAGGATGTCCCCATCACCCATCTTGTTCCAAGAGACTCAGGCTTGTTGTCCCCTCTTAGATCTTAATCATGAGCTGCAGGTAGGGCTCCTTTGTCACAAAGTGTCATGAAGTGTCTGGCTGTGATGATCTCCACACTTCCAGCAGCAAAGTCCTTGCACCAAACATAGCGCCAATAAAAAAACTAAACTTGCCGTCCCATCGCAGAGGCAGCTGAGCCTGGAGTGCAGGCTGTGCCATGGGGTATCTGATCTCACTTCATTTGCATTCAGCTAACCTGATTTGGGATTTTGGCTCTGCTTGATTTGTGGCACATTAAATACAGCTCTGCTGTTCCTGGGACACATTTCCTCCCTTCAAAGAGGAGAGGAATTCTGATGGTGGAATCAAAACTATGAGTGTGTGGCACCTGAAGGGGCTGCCCACACATTTAATGTCTGCTTCCCTCTGGTTTGGTTGAGGTGGGAGAAGCCACTCAGGTCACGGGGCTAAGGGAGAGCAGGGCTTTCCCCCCAGGTTACTCTTGAGGCATCTCAGTGGTGTGGTTTGTAATATGGGAGCAACTGAGTGGGGAATGAAGTCTAAAGGACTGGATTTTTTCTGTGGGTGGAAATTACTCCTGGAGATC
This sequence comes from Morus bassanus, assembly GCA_031468815.1. Classification (NCBI taxonomy): domain Eukaryota; kingdom Metazoa; phylum Chordata; class Aves; order Suliformes; family Sulidae; genus Morus; species Morus bassanus. The sequence goes on along the minus strand of CM062600.1, from coordinate 17,445,148 downwards.
CAAGCAGATGGGATTTTGGCTGGGATAATGCTCTGGCACCTACTGGTACTAACAAACTCCAGTCTTGGGAGGCCAAGGCACAATCCCCTTGTGCAGGGTACACTCTGCAATGCCTGGTCTCAAAATCAGTGAGCACTTTCCTCAGTTGAAGGCTGCAGATCTCAGCGTAGGCAGGATCTGAGCAGGGAAATTTAGACAGAAAAAATGCTGACTCTAAACTTTATCCCAGGGACCAAAAGAAAGTCTAAGCTATAGCTTTTGTATGGCTAATACTCCTGTAGATACCATATATTTTCTATTACATTATGAACTCCAAATGTTTAATCAATGCATGGCATTTTCCATTTCACTTGCCTTTGTTCCTCCTCCAATGCAGCTGAATCAAAAGAGAAAACAAAATGTTCACAAACATGAAAAGTACCAACTCTTCTGCTCCAGCAACAGGCACCACTTTGGTTTATAGATGGAGGAGATCTGCAGTCTTACGATCCACCTGGGTGAGTCTGAGTTTTGTGTTCCCCATAGTTCCCTCCCCACGGGAACTGGTACTCAAAAGACACACCAATGCCTAAAATGGGGTGTACGCCTGCTCCCTGAGTGGAGAGCTGAAAATGTTTTTAAATAGGCTGATGATAAAGTCAGATTGAGGATAGTTTCCAGGCCACCACATTAAACAACTCCCCCTTCACTCACAAATACTGGCATTTCAGCTTAACCTGCATGATGAGGAAAGGAGAAGGGACAAGAGCCAGCACATGCTGTTTGGGTATCCATTTCACTCCGCTTACATGCTGGGCTCTGCCAAGGAAAGCGCTTTCTTGGAAGAGGATTTTCATCACCAGCAGGGAGGGCAAGAGCAGCTGTTCAGCACACCATCCCACCTCTTTCATTCCCTATCCTCTACAAGTGCAAAGTGAAGCATGATCTGACTTTGCCCTCTGGAGGCACGGAATTGGCATGGCGCAGAGACACACGCAGCCCCAGAGGTGACTGAACTATGCAACTGCTTTTTGGAAAATCTGATAGGAAAATTCATCCCCAGCTACAGCTTCCCATGAGCCAGAGGGCAGAGCATTGCAGGTGAGGTAGCTCCACCACTCTCCTTTCGTGCTGAAGGAGTCGGTTTCTTGGTTCTTCCAGGATAATACTACCCTAGCATTTTGTGTACTTTGAGAACGTGAGTGTCAGTATGGGAGGCTGATTTTTCTTTCGGCACAAACTCTGCGGCATGCAATTTGAAATACTGCCACACGTCTGCATCCAGCTACTGGGACCGCACACATGGGTCCTCAGAGAGAGCCACTTCATGGTTTATACTGCTAGCTTCACAGTTTATTCTGCTACCTCCCAGATCGCTGGGAAGCTGCACAAACAAGCAGGTGGCCAAAGACTCTGGGGTCCCCTTATTTAACTAGAAACCAGGGCTGGGGCTTATTTGCTGCATGCAAATGGATCCTCACACACACTGATTTTGCTCCAAGCAGAGAAACAACTTTGTTGGAAAGCTCCAAGGGAGCTCTGTTTCACTAGGATGAACATCTCCCACCTCCCTGTGCTCCCTTAAACACCATTTCTGCAATGGCCAAGAGGGCTTTGGGAAAGCTTTTCCCACAGAGACAGACTCAGCAGCACACTGGTGACGTGAGTCTTGGGAGAACTGGCAGGAGGCACAAAGACATGGGCAGGATCAGCTGTACAGCCATGCACAGCACCTACACAGCTATGCACATCCACCTTCTGCACACCCGTTCCTCTGCACACACATCTGCCTACACCCATTCCCGCACACCTTTGGACACTCATGCCTTGGGTCCAGCCACATAGCTGTGCACACTGGCTCGTGTTCGTACGCATACTCGCATGTCAATGCACACCCACGAACTCTCATGCACATCCTCAACCCTCCACCAGTGCCCTTGCACACCCATGTACCTGTGCGTGCTCACCCTCGCATGCACACGCATCCCTGTGCACACCTGCATACACTGACCCTTTCCATCCCACCTCTAGGACCTCCTGCCATGCCTTTTATCCCCTGGCTCCCAAGGGTCACCATGCCAGCAGGAGAGGAGGCTGTGCTGCCTCCAGCCCTGCGGGTGGGTGCCGCAAGGGCACGAGTCCTGGGCAAGCGTTCCTCGCCAGCTGGGCGCACTCATGGAACTTGTTCTGGTCCACGGTCCTGGGTCTCACCCTTGGCCTCAAGTATTCAAGCAAGCAGGAGGGAGCTGGCAGGTAAGCACGTCCCAGCAGCAGCCCGTGGAGAGCCTGGCATCCTTCCTGGTTGAAGGAGCATGTACCTGGAGGTCCTGTGGCACAGGGATCGGGGACAAGCAGGCCAGATCAGGGGTAAACCAGGGGCACGGGAGCCCAGCTCTGTGCCGAATCGCTGTTGGGGACTGGAGGTGCGGGCCCCAGTCTGAGCACGTTTTAAGCAGGAGCTCTGCAGGCAGATTGCACTGCCTAAGCCCACACTTACGCTCTCTCCCCACGTAGATCTGTCACCGCGTTTTTTTGCACGTTTAGTTCGTTTCTACTGCTTCACTACTGTGAAGGAGCGTGGGGCGACACTGCCCAGAGCCGGCTGCCCTGTGCTGCGGACCGGTAGCATCCCCTCTGACAGCACAGCGGTGGCCCCTCACCTCACCCCGCACCGGCCCCGACGACGCGAACCGGACAGGGGGGAGGCGCTGCAAACGCCCGCACCGGGACCCCGGAGACACCCCGGTGCTGCGCTCGGTGCCCGCCGGTCCCCCGGAGCTCCGCGCTCCCGACGGCGGCGGGATAGCGGCGCCCCGACGGCGCTGGGGACGGGGACCACGGGAGGGGGGGCGCCGGGGCAGGGGCAGCGCCCTGCCCCTGCCCGCGGCGGCGGCGGCGGCGGCGGCGGCACGCCCGGCCCTGCCCGCGCCTCCCGGGCTGCGGGGCGTTGCAGGGGGAGTGCCGGCCGCCCGGGCGCGGAGCCGCCGGACACCGCCGCATAAAAGCCGCGGCGGCGCCGAGCTGCGCCTCCTCGGCTCGGCCCGGCTCGGGGCCGCCCCGACGGCCGCATGACCGCTGAGAGCCGGCTGCCGCCGGGCCCCCCGCCGCCGCCACCGCCGCTGAAGGGGGACGCGGCGCCGCCGGGGGAGGAGGAGGAGGAGGCGGCGGCGGCGGCGGCGGGGGTGCGGGGCGGGCGGCGGCGGCGCAAGCGTCCGGCGGAGCGGGGCAAGCCGCCCTACAGCTACATCGCCCTCATCGCCATGGCCATCGGGCAGGCGCCCGAGCGGCGGCTGACGCTGGGCGGCATCTACCGCTTCATCACCGAGCGCTTCCCCTTCTACCGCGACAGCCCCCGCAAGTGGCAGAACAGCATCCGCCACAACCTCACCCTCAACGACTGCTTCGTCAAGGTGCCGCGGGAGCCCGGCCGCCCCGGCAAGGGCAATTACTGGACGCTGGACCCCCACGCCCGCGACATGTTCGAGAGCGGCTCCTTCCTCCGCCGCAGGAAGCGCTTCAAGCGCAGCGACCTCTCCACCTACCCGGCCTTCCTCGCCGAGCGCCCCGCCGCGCCCTGCCGCCTCTTCCCGCTGCCCGCCCCGCCGCCCGCCGCCGACCTGCCCCCGGCCCCCGCCGCCTCCTGCGCCTTCGCCGCCGCCGCCTCCTACCCGGCGCAGGGCTGCGCTGCCGCCACCCTGCCCCACGCCTACGCCCCGCTGCCCACCGCCCCCGGGCCCTACGCGCCGGCCGGCCCCGGGCCGCTGTACGCGCCGTCGGGGCGCATCGTGCTGCCCGCCTCGCCGCCCGCCCCCGCCGGGCTCTACGGCCGCCGCTCCCCCGCGCCCTACCCGCCGCTGCCCCACGCCTACGGCACCGGAGGGCAGCTGGGCGCCGCCGAGCCCGGACCGCGGCACGGAGCCTACCCCGGCGGCCCCGACAGGTTCGTCCCGGCGCTCTGACCCAGCCCGGGAGAGGCCAGGCGGCCCGACGGCGCGGACCGGAGCCCGGGAGAGGGGCGGGCTGCGGGGCTCGCCCGGCGCCGCTTGACCCTCGGGGCCGCCCAGGAAGATGCTAGAGGACCTTGGGCTGCGCCTCCGCATCCTGCCACCTGCCCGGGCCTCCCGGCGAGGAGCGCTGCCACCAGCCGTGCCAGCCTGGGGGGCCCTGCCCAGCCCCGTCTGCTCTCACCAGAGAAACCCTAGGGGCTCCCAAGTGCCTGGATGGGGCAAACAGCCCTTTCCTCTTCTACTGCCTTTCCTGGGACAAGTGCTCAAAGCTTCCTGCCAGGCTCCCACCCTCCCAGCACACCCAACTGGGCCTCCTGGTCTATCCGGGAAGATCCCACTTTTATAAATCTCTCCACTGTTGATGATTTTATTTACAGACCAAAACGTCTGCTGGGGTGGGGGAGGAGAGAGGCAGGAGAAAGCATTCCCTGGGCTTGTCCAGCCAAAGCTGTAAAAGCGGGATACATGGCACTAACGTGGTGGCATGTCCCTGATGTTGTGCAGGGCTATCACGTTAGTGCCAGGCTTCACACCAACAACATGGTCAGGGCTGGGGAAGGTTTGGATGCTGTGGTTGCAGTCAAATACAGCAAGTCAGATCCCTCCGGGGTCATGCTGTGTGCTGCAATGGTGGGACTGGAAGTATAAAAACTTTTACCATGAGCATGCTCAGCCCCTGGAAGAGGGACGCAGAGAGGCTGTGGGTTCTCTGCCCTTGGAGGGCTTCCCAGCTTGACTGGAAAGAGCCCAAGTGACCGGATCTGGCTTTGGAGTTGGATCCAACATTAAGTTTGGACCTGCTTTGAGTGGAGACATCCTAAATTATTTTGATCCTAAGGTCAGCCCAGCTCTGTCTGTAGCCTAGAAAAATCAGCTTCTATGGGGGAAAATTTTCCTTCCTGAAACAAGTGAGAGAGGCAGGACATAGTGCCTTTTCACCTTTGATTGCTCCCTTTTCCATTTTTCCTAGGAGGGGAAAAAAGACTAGAGGAAAACACGGAGAGGGGGCAACTGATAGGAATGGCTGTGCGAGGCAAATAGATCCATGAAAATAGATCCATGGGGAAACTCAAGCAAATCCATCCCAACAGACCCCATCACCCCTGGAAGGGGCCCAGAGAGGTGGTGGACGCCCAGGGCTCTGCCTGGGGCTGTGAGCGGAGAGGAAGCTGATGTAGCCCTGCTACTGTCCAGATCTCCTCATCCAGCTCCTTTTTCCTGTGGAGGTGGGAGCCTGTGTGACCAGGGCCAGGAGGAGGTTGGTGAGGGGTACTGCAGCATGGTGGGGCCTTGAATGGGGAGACATAGGTGGAAAGTGCAGTCAGAGTCGTAGCAGGAGCTTTGGAAGAGCAGAGAGGGTGCACATACACCAGGGTCTCTCTCACCACAAAAGGGTACAGACCATAGTATAACTCGGGCTGGAAGAGACCTTGGGAAGTTTTGTTCCGACCTTATGCTCAAAGCAGGGTCAGCTATGAGTCAGACCAGGTTGCCTGGGGCTATCTAGTTGAGTCCTGACAGCTTCCAGGGATAGAGACAGCACAGTCTCTTTTGGTAATGTGACTGTCTTCATGTGGGAGAAGTTTCTCCTTGTATCCATTCAGCACATCTCTAGTCTCATTTCATGTCTACTGTCTCTTATCCTGATGCTATGCACTGCTGCAAAGAGCTCTGATCCCATGAAGACACCAGTACCTTCTGCTCCATGGAGGATTTTTCAGATGAGGACCTCAGCAGGATGAAATTTGTGTAGGGGCAGGTTCCTTGCCTTCTCTGGGAGCTCAGGTCCAGGTATCCAAATGAGACATGAGAGGGAGGAAATGGAGTGGAGCAGGAAGGTGGTTGGGTGTCCCCACAGCAGAGTTTGGGGTGGATGCTGAAGCTGTCTGCAGTAGGTGGACAGGAGAAGCTGTACGGCTGCCTTCCATGGGGCTCTGCAGTAGAAGATGGGTGTTGGATTCAAGGCACCCATCCCTCTCTCAGAGCGGTCAGGATGGCATGTGGTGGGTGAGCCACCTCATGGGCTGGGAAGCTGGGGCTGGCCTGGCACTGCTGCCGCTTGTCCATCTGGACTTTTTTGTGGTACTGCAGGAAACTCTGCTGCCTGTACATGGAGCTGGGGAAGTTACATTGCTGTCAATGGGGGGCACAGGCGGCAAGTGCAGGCCTCATTCAAATCTTTGGTGTGGTGAGGTGAATCAGATTTTTCCCTTCCTTGTTTTCCCTCCTGAAGAGCTGCCTTGTCTCTTTCGATGTCCTTCCTGTTCCAGCCACATCCAGAAGCTGCTTTCATCCTGGAGAGAGCAGAGTCCTGCCTCTGTGGCTTGGCTGCCTCAGCCTGGGGCAGGTCTCCTCGGCAGCCATGCTAGCTGCTCTCCCAACTTCTCCCTTCACCAGCTGGAAGAGAAACCATACACCTGGCTGCGCCAGCTCTTAGTTTTTTGACAGCTGCCTGCTGGCTCTCTGCTTTCATTGGCTGCAAGGACTGGACTGCGTCCCTTTACTAGCAAGTCATGCTGACCCGCTTCTGGTTTGGAGGTAGCTGGGAGAAGAATTGTCCTGGCTTTTAATGCCTTCCTTCCTGCAGGAGCAGTTATCAATGTGGACTGATCGTTTTCCTGAGACTCGAGGTCTTCTGGCCCTTGCTCCCCATTACTTCAATCTGGTTTTATTCTCTGCTCTAGCCCTGGTGCTAGTCTAAGGTTCAGTCTAAAAAAAAAGGTCACCAGTGATGATACAGGTCTTGTGTAGGCTGCTCCTGACCTCAGATATTATCTGTAGCAAGTTCAGGGAGGAAAACTCAGTGTCTGGAGGACATACGTGATAGATCTTGATGGCTCAGAAGGCACAAATTGGGTAGGTTCAGTTCCGTGTTGTTCGCAGATAAGGTCTAAATGCTTGTTCTTATTTCTCTCCAGATCATTTATACCTACAGTCTAGGGAAACCAGACACACATAGAAAGTATACTTTCTGCAGCAGGTGCAGTGATGAGCCTGTTGCATCAAGGAACTGAGACACGTGGCCACAAACTGCTTCAACTTCAGCCACAAGCAGCTGGAAAACCTGTGCAGGAGCTTTGTGCTCAGTGAAGAGCTACATGGACCCTTCAAAGGACTCTACATCTGTGTGGGGTCTCTGTTCTTTGGGGTTTCCAAGAGGAAGATAGGCAAAACTATACCTGCCCTGTGCTAGTGCTGGCAATACTCCCAACCTTCTGCTTGCATCAGGTCTGGAGACTCCAGAGATCCCTTCCCACCAGCACTGCTGTGATTTTGTGGCTATTGCAACCTCTCCGAGGTGTCGTCCAGGCTCAGATGCAAAGGGTGGGCTGAACATTACAGACCTGTCCAGGCTCTACGTTTTGGCAGCAGGATGTGCTGACCCTGCGCTTGTGCTTGTGGCTATGTGTCTCATGCAACTGCATGACCGCAGACAGGAAGATATGGTTGTTGTATCCTTGGGGAGCCATGGAGTTGGGCCTGTCTGTGAGGATATGGGGATATGCCATGGGGATATGTTAGACAATTGCATCTCAATGTATGCTTGTGCCGTGGGGATATGTTAAACATTTGGATCTCAATGTATTTTTGGCTGGCACTTTGCTTGTAATTCTCAGGCACCATCCAGAATAAGGAAAATTTTGATTTCTGGAAGCTTTATTGTAAATATCTGAGTGCTTTCCTTTTAGTCTAAGCTTCAAACTAGCTTTTGATTTCTGGGAGATGAGTCCAATAGGTTTGGGTTATAACCCTTTAGGAAACACTACGTGTAAACACTGATGAGAAGAGAGAAGGGCCATCAAAGTGTTCATTCCTCAAAGGACAGAGCCTCTCGGTTCCTGTTCTGTCTTGAGTTCTGGTACGGTCAGGACCTGCGCTTGTGGTCTGTGGAATCCAGGTGGATTGTTACAGCCTAGGAGAACATTTTATTCTGTATTGGAGATTATTTTGTATTTACTCTTCTACTTCATTTGTAATGGAAATAAATCTTTGTTCTGTTGTTTGTAATTAAATGCCTCTCTGAGTTTTTCAAGCCTTTCCTGCATGCCTGAGACCAGGAGAGCAATGATGTGTGCCATATGCTACTCCTTGCTTTTTGCTTTGTCTGTCTTACCTTGGCTTTTTTTGGTCCACTGGGATTGCTGAAGACATTGGAGGGAGGGAGGGGCCGGCAAGGCCAGGCCATAGGTGGCTTACCAAACTTCTGCAACTCCCCAAGTCACCAGTCTGCTTTCAAGGTCTCCTGTCAGCGCATAAGCACGCCCCAGACATCAATGCATGAAGCTCCAGCCCAGCCAGGTGCCTCTGCTAAAAAGGGGCAGGTAGGGAAGCCAAGGCTACTACCTGTGGTAGGAAACAAGCTGAGAGATGGGCAGGGGAATCGTGCTTGGCATTAATTACTCTCTGATTGCTCCAGAGTGGAGCCAGTCCAGCTAGAGAAGGTTTTACTTCTGCAGACAACGTTATGTTGCCTGTCCTATGGCAGCAGCACCAGAAATGCTTGGTCTTGCCTCTTGCACCCCAGGCCAGTGAGGTTTTTTGGCTGCAGAGATGGAGTTCCCACAGCTGTGGGCTGACACTGTATTCACCTTGTGCAACAGCAACATCTGTGGGAACAAATCATCAAGCAACAACCATAGCTAATGGGGGGTGTAGCAGGCCCTCAGGGGCAACTTGGACAACTCCACGGCTCAGGGCGATGATCTGGCTTGCACATGGCTAAGACAATGACGGATGTTGCCCCTTCTCCTGCTGAGAGGGTGGTGACTGGCTTCCCAAGGGGTTTTGAGGGAAAGTGAGCTCTGCAGCTGGTGCCCTGTCAACAGCCCAAGCTGCCTGGAGGGCTATGAGTGAGATGGGAACAGGGATCTGCTAAGTTATCAAAGAACAGATAGGAGGGTCTACTTCAATAACTCTGGGACTCCCAGGTATGATTTATCTGCCTTTGGAAGAGGCCAAGAAGTACATCAAATTTACGAGAAGGAGTAGGCAGGAGTAGGCAGGGGAGGCAGCTGCCATTTGGCTAGGAGGGACTACCTTGGAGGGAGTCCAAAGCTTTGTAAGTTGTAGTTAGAGGTCAGTCTGTGCAGCTGGAGATGGGCTTTAGCTGCATCTGTTACCTAGAACCGCAATGCCAGTATTAGTGATCAAAGAGATGTCCCAGTCGTGCAGCGCCTAGATGTGAACTAATGTGAGCACAGGAAGGCTGATGCTTTTTGGGGGACTGACTGTAGAGTCTGGTGTATGGGGATGCAATGGCCCATTTTGGCATAAGGAATTGCTTCACACTCTTGTCTTGCTGTAGGCCTGGAGCCCTGATTCATAGGAGGCAGTGTCTACACAGCAGAGCTGATTTCTCAACTCGCTCCTCCTGTTTGAATTTATGTCTTCTCTCTGTCCAAGGCCAAGAAGTCAAGGTGGGAGATGGTGGCATCAGCTATACCTGGAAGCTGGGATTATTTCTGGAAGCTACTTTTGGATCTGGAGCAGTCACCCCAACCCCTGCTTGTGCAGGCAGACTGAGAGGGAGGCAATGGGAGTCTCAGTGGGGAGCCCCTGCTCAGGGCTGCCAGACTGAACTGTCACCACCTCCGTCAGTGTTTGAACACAGGGTGCAGCTAATGGTCCCCACAGTGTACGTCGACCAATAATGTAGTGCGCATGAAGTACCCTTGCCACGCTGCTTGGGCCAAAACGAAAAGGAGGCTGTATCCTAGCCTCTTCTGATGATTGGAAGTCCATAGGGTCATTGTATATTCAGGGCCAGATGTCTGGCTGAAAGTGGCTATGGAGTAAGCAGGAATGGTAGCTGTGGGCTGGCTCAGAGGAGCTCACTGAGCCCACTGCTACCCCTTCTTTCTCTGATGCCAGGAAGCTCAGATTTGCTAGCCAATTAGGGATTTGCAAAGCTGTTGGCCGGATGTGGACTACCCAAAGAGATCTTAACTGACAAAGGAGCTAATGAGCAGATTCTGACCTTTTTGTTCAGAGACAGTCCTGAACCAGCACCAGAGCCCTTGGTCTGATGGCAGAGACACAGCTTGCTTGGTGCATGAAGCCCTCTGAGTCAATCATACTTCTGGCTGGCTCTTGCAAGGAGACCATCTGCACCTTGTGTTGACCTCTTCCACTTGGAAAAGGCACTCATGAGTCCAGGCTGTCACCTTCTGAGGTTAACAGACTGTGTCCTAGGCTTCATACCACTTCCACAGCTGTATGTTTTAGCACATAGTCTGTCATCGGATTAGTGCTCACTGGAGTGCTGGCCCTAGACTTGGCCAATTAAAGAGTGGCTCCCTGGCCACCCCATCCCAAACCATCATACTGAGTCTGGGATAGGCTAGTCAAAAAGTAGCAACCACGGAGGAGTCTGCTGTGATGGGAGCAGGAGGAGGTGGTGAGCCCACTGGGAGATCTTGCTGTGCAGATCAAGATTTGGCCATCTCATCTGAACATGGTGGGATCTCCAGAGCCATGGCAAAATGGCACATTATTTAGCTATGAACACTCAAAAATGGGGTTGTGTAAGTGACAGCCCAATGCTGGACTCTGGAAAAGAATAATTGGTTCCACAAATATTCCCCTTGCTTGAATGCGGTAATGGGATGGATCACGGTCCAGTTGTTCAAGCAGCAGCCAGTTGGATGTAGGCATAGATGTGCCAGTACAAATTTGTTCTCTTCCTAACTCCTGCATCTCTCCCTTCCTGTGTAACACTCAAAATCTTGCTATGGACGGATGTCGTGGTTTAACCCCAGCTTGCAACTAAGCCCCACGCAGCCGCTTGCTCACTCCCCGCAATGGGATGGGGGAGAGAATCAGAAGGGTAAATGTGAGAAAACTTGTGGATTGAGATACAGACAGCTTAACAGGTAAAGCAAAAGCTGCATGCACAAGCAAAGCAAAACAAGGAATTCATTCACCACTTCCCATGTGCAGGCAGGTGTTCAGCCATCTCCATCCAGGAAGGGAGGGCTCCATCACACATAACAGTGACTTGGGAAGACAAATGCCATCACTCCAAACGTCCCCCCCTTCCTTCTTCTCCCCCCAGCTTTCGCTGCTGAGCACCACACCAGGTGGTATGGGATATCGCTGGGGTCAGCTGGGGTCAGCTGTCCCAGCTGTGTCCCCTCCCAACTCCTTGTGCATCCCCATCCCACTCGCTGGTGGGGGGGTGTGAGGAGCAGAAAAGGCCTTGACTCTGTGTAAGCACTGCTCAGCAGCAACTAAAACATCCCTGTATTACCCACACTGTTTCCAGCACAAATCCAAAACATAGCCCCATACTAGTTACTGTGAAGAAAATTAACTCTATCCCAGCCAAAACCAGCACAATAGAAAAGGGAACACTGTAAGTGAAGCCAAGGGTTTACCATTACTATGTGCAGAAGTTTTAAAAATCTATTTTCAATTATTAGTCTCATAGTCCAAATTAATACAAATAAACCTCAATAATGCAGCTGAGATTGCTATGCACACACACAAAAAAATTCTTAATATCTACCCCTGCTTCTTGATGTTATGTCACCCTTCCTGTGTTCTGAGGTTGATGGCTGCAGGGGTGGTGGGGAGGGGGTCTTACAACAAGTAACCAGCATCTTGATGTCTTTAATAGGCAGATCATGATGTTCCTGGTGAAGGTTTCCTTCTCTTCATCAGGAGGCACGTGGCGTTGATAATGATGAATTTTTCCTTCTCAGTCTTGGGGTTCACTTAAGTTTATTTCTGTATGTTGTTTTTCAGTGGTTCCCAGATTGTTTGTTTTTTTTTTCTGTTCTCCTTGTTTTCTCTGAAATTGCCTTTACCTGAATAACATGGGCTTGTACTCCTGCAGCAATGAGTGACTGACCACTGTGATAGGCTGGGACCCATGATGTCAACCTGGAATCACACACAGTTCAAGCCACACAGAACAAATAATTGTTATCAGTATAAATGAAAACAAAATGTAGGTACTAGTTATCTGACCACTGATTGCTGTCACAGCCAAGCAAGCTAAAATCAGCTAAGGCCAAGATGTGACCAGCCAAGTCCCAATCCTCTGCACTATGAGGTCAATACAAAGCCGTGGCCCCTGAATAATAACATATTTGCAAGCTGTATTTAAGACCAGGTCCCACCTACCGTCACAGGCAAGAGCCCCCACACCAGTGGCTGGGAGAGGACTGTCTCTTGAGGTGTGTGAAGTTTGTTTTTCTTTCTGTGGTGTCTCAGGGCTCTACATCTGTTGTGGCCCGGTCTCCTGTGCTGCCAGCGGGCAGGTCCTGGGGGTGTAAGTGAGACAGGTACGGCCTGGGAAGGGGGTTCCCCTGCTGGCGTTGTGTCCACTGGCACCAAGCCAGAGTCCTTGCTGTGGGATAGAGGCTGGGAGCAGAGCTGGAGGCTGGGGAAACATGGAGAGGCAGTGGAAATCTTAGCACCTCAACTCTCACTGTGGATTTTCTGTTGATCGGTGATCAGCTACGTCTCACTTTGTCGAACAAAAGGAAATATGGATGAGAGAAATCAGAATGCAGCTGCATACATGAGAGCTCCCACCAGCGTGGGATCCTGACAGCCCTAAACACCAACTCTGTGGGAAGGAGAAGCAGAGGGGAGATACAAAATTTCCCTGAAAGACCTGCCTGAGCTTGTGGTTGCCCAGGTCTAATCACAGAATGGGGGGGCCCCGCCTTTTCTTTCACTAAGTGAACTACAGCTAATGTAAATCATTTGCTTAAGCACAGTCAATGGTGCAGGAGAGTCTGAGTTGTGCACTTGAGCAAAAATGCTTCTTAGCAAATGCGCTTCAGATTGACTGGGATAATTATCCTAAACCCAAGAAAAATGCAACAGAAAGCGCTCCAAGCCCTGGCCCTTTGCCATGCATGTAGCACTTCAGTGAGCTCTGGGGGCTGTACTGGATGGAGTTTGGCTGGGCAACAGGAAAGTGGACTGGGTGGTCACATGAAAATCCCATATTCTCCAGATGCCCTCACATAGCTTTGTATAAAGGCTGTCCTCACACCTCAGCTCCATTCTCCAGGCAAGAGCAGAAATGACTGAGTTGGCCACAGATGCCTAGTGAGCGGTCCCACTCTGCCATGGTGTGAGAGGCTGTGCCTGGAGTATTGTTGTTAATATTGGTGGCTTTACTCATGGAGGGAGCAGAGGGTGATTCAGGGCTTAGACCTTTTTGCAGGGAACATTCATTTAAAAAAAGAAGTCATGTTGCAAAGAATAGTTTTCCTTCTTGGGTCACCTCTTTTGTATTTTGTCTTCATGAAGGTTTTCCCCTCCACTTCCCTTCTAGAGACAAGGCAAAAGAAAGCCCCACTTGAAGCAGCCATGGCAAGTGGTTTCAAGCCTTCCCACTTAAGTGGATGTAAGATATACTATGTCTCTGCCACAATAGGAGCTAGACTTAAATTTATCAAACACTACCAGCAGTGCAACAATTGACACCGTTACAAACAAAATCCTCACCTTTGCAGAGCAAAACATTCATAAAAATGAGGTTACTTCCTCACCTTAACAGCCACCACATCCCTGCTGGTGAGATCTCACCAGGTAAACCACGCACGGACTCTTCCACAGCGAGGACAGAGCGCGGTCATTTCCACGGGGCCAGGATGTCATTCCACTCTTCATTTCTGCAGACGGCACCGCCGCTCCTGCAGCAGCAGCGTGTGGCAGGTCTCACAGCGCCCGGGGCACAAGGACAGAGCCCCCCCCCCCCCCCCCGGGGATGGAGACCCCGCGCTGCGTGGCGGTGCAGCCCCCCTCGCCCCCGGGCGTCCCTGGGGACGCGGGGCCGGTGCTGCCGCTAGAGAGCACTGCCGGATTGCGGGCCGAGGCGGGTTCCCAGCGCTTTGCAAGCCTGCAGAAGCCCTCGCAGGACGCCAGCGGCTGCTGTCGCTGCGGCGCTGGTTTTATCCGGCGTTGCTCACCCGGCGCCGGCTGCGTGCACAGCCCTTGGAGCGGAGCGCTGGGGTCGGAAGGCCGGTCTCCGGGTCAGTGCTCAAGGTGTTTCCCGCTGGAAATGCAAAGCTACTGCTCTGGGTACCTGAAAGCTGGTGGCTACTTCTTGGACAGAATGTAATGCTCAGCTATAAAAACGCAGCGCTAGAGCTGCACCTTCAGTCTGCAATTAAACATTCCGACAAATAAGCAGTAATTTTCAGGGGCACGTAATTCTGCACTCAAACCACATTTAGTGCTTTTGCAAATTACTTGGAAGATGGTGTGTACAGAAGAGGGTTGAAAAAAGAATCATTATTAAGGCTACGAAGCTCAGATCGCACTGTTTACCATCCAAGCCGTGTCTTCGTTTCTTTGCTCTGCGTTTTCTGTGTTTCATCCGTGAAAACCTCAGGCAGTCCTGGAACCAAGGTGGTGGGGAATTAAACAGAATATTGTGTGTTGTGAAACTCATAACCATAGGAACCTCACCAGGTAGTTACTCTTTTGTATTAAGAAACTAATAGAAACTGGATGAAAACAATAAAGAATTGAATAGAGGAATTTTGTTTGAATCTTGTAACTCTAGGAACTGTATCTGTTAGTTATTGTATTTGTTAAGTTGAGTAAAACCAAGGAAACTTGTTATAGAAACCTGTTATGTACCAGTGATGCTGCTTGGAAACACCCTTACCCTTCCCATCTTGATTTGAATATCAAGAAATCAATTAGTAGTCATTAGTAGAAGCGACCAATGATTATTTTGGGATACGAATATTGATGAAGTCATATAATCAAAGAAACCAATCAGTGTAAAGGTTAAAGTTAATAGTGAATATTGTATGTTAATAGCAAGCATTGTATGTAATTTTATGTTAAACAGCATGACTCGACAGAAAAAGGGTATAAAAACTGGTGAATTTTAATGCAAAGAGGAACACGCTTGAGGAGGAGTTATCCCCCGTGTTCCCAGCGCCGTGAATAAAGAATGCCTGCCTTTTAACACTACATTAGTGTTACGAGGTTTATTCCCGATTTCGGTGACAGTCCGAGGGAGACAAAGGCACAGTCATGCTCAAAGCCCCAAGTCCGTCCAGACGGACTGAGTTTCAGCCAGTGGGCTGAGGCAAGTGGCCATTCCTCCTGCTTGATGCAGATGACCCCACACCTGGAATACTGGATCTAGTTAGGGTAACCCAGTACATTGTTACACTGGAGCCCAGCCAGTTGGAGGCCAACGAGATAGGGAGCTGGAGCACAGGACAGGCTGAGGGAACTGGGTCTGTTCACCCGCAGAAGAGAAGGTGAGCATGGAGTCTAACTTGCAGTCCTGAAGAGGGTTACAGGGAAGATGGAGCTGGGGTCTTCTCTGAAGTGCACCATGATGGGGCAGGAGGCAAGGAGCAAAAGCTGTGATGAGGGAAATTCTGGCTGGACATAAGGAAAGACCTTCTTCCCATGAGAGTGGGGCAACCCTGTGGTGGGGACCAGAGACGGGGAGGATCTCCAATATTGGAGATGGTGAACACTTGGTTGGAAAAAGCCATAAGCAATCTGGTCCGAGTTACACATGCTTTGAGCCGGGGTGGTTGGATTCAAGATCTCCAGAGATCTCTTCCCACTTAACTTTTTCTACAGTTATATCATTTCCTGGTGAAACAGGAAAAGCCAGGCCAGCCAGTGGAGCACAGCTAGAGTCCGTGGCCGCCCTGGCAGTATTAGAGAGGTATTTATTTTTTAAATGGTGTCCACAGAACAGCAAGGATTACAGCTAATATGCTCTGAGCAGGAAATGGTAGCCAAAGAGGGAGTGTGTATTTGCTGTCACCAGGATTTACTGCTGAAAGTCAATATTGGTAAATCAACCAGAAAGTGTTCTTATCTCTGCAAGAACAGTCTCTTGTGGGGTGGAATGATTTTTCATTGATCTCTGGTGGGCTCTGGCTCTAAGTTGCTGGCCCACTTCTTTCTGCTTAGGCTTAGCTATAACTTCACTTCTGCTAAGGACCAGAAAACCCTCCCTGCTCAAAACATCACCCATGAGCAACAGTCTGCCACAAATCACCCCTTTCTGCAAATGCGGGGGACCCCATTTCACATAAGCAATTTGAGAAGCAGGAGGCCAGGGTGCACAAACCAAACAACCTCTCTTCGGACATAGAGCTGGAAGCATGTTTCCTTGAAGGATATTGAAAAGTAATTGGCAGTGGACAGAGGAGAGTCTGGTTCTCCTGGCTATGATGTCAGCTTCCCTTTCCTCAACTATCCTGTCATGTCTGTCAGCCCTCAGGATAGCTCCCCATGCTCTGCAGGACAAGGGGACAGGACCTGTGGCGCTGAGATGAGCTCACAGCAGCATGGTCAGCCCAGCCCAATTGACATTAACAAACACCAAACTGCATCTCACGAGTGAGGAGACAATCATAGCAGTCGTACCCACTGCATATCACAGCATGCCTGCCTTGGTCTGCGTGGCTCAGGCAGCAGGTCAGAGTGTCCTAGAAGAGCCTCACACAGCCCTTTCACTGGCACAGCACAGCAAGGAGGAGAGCATTGTATTGGGCACAGACCCAGCGCCCTGTGCTGGCCCGGTAGCTCAGAAGCCATCTCCCTGCACCCATCACCCACTCTTTATCACCAGGAAGGCTACAGTCAGTGAAAGGTCTCTGACCTCCCCCAGCCTTCCCCTTCATGTCAGACCCAGACCCTACTTGTCATCCCAAAGGGTGAAAATTTCCTTTATTGGACACTCTGTTAATGGCCCTGGGTAAAGACATCTCTCTGGGGCTCAGGAAGGAGGGAAGGGAGGGAGAAAGTGGTGCATTGCATCTGCAGAACAGCAGCCTCCCTCCCCTAGATATAGGCACCCTTGACAGCCTGACCCCAGCTCCATTCAGACAGCAGGACGTACCTCAGGAGTGCACATGGACTCCCATGTGTCCAGCTTTGCACCTGAACTCCATCCATATAAGCAACCGCTCTGTTATCTGTCCTCTTGTCAGAGAAAGAAACAGTGGGTTGCGAGTGAAAGTGCTGATAAGGAGAGTTTATCTTTCTCTTGGTTATTTTGTGATAAGATTTGTTGCTGTAGGCACACCTTTCTTGCTGGCTGCCAGAGAAGCCAGTGAGAGTGAGAGCAGCTCCAAGACAGAGCGCGTCGTACCCAGGGTGACTCCAGGACCTTGTGGCCACCAAAGGCATCTCCACAGGGAGGGACAGAGGTCCCTTTCTCTGGCTCCCATGAGCCTCTGCCCATGGGGAGCTCCTCAGCCCTCTCAGCACAGGATCGGCACTACTGCCCATGTGTGTTTCAGCAACAAGCATTGCCCAGTGTTGACAGAGATCTCACCCTGCCAGGCCTTCGCCACCTCTGACAGCTCTACTTCAACACTGGAGAAGGGGGCACATGGTTGTTTTGTGCCCTCCTTGACTGACAGGGACTGTGAGATGAGACTAAAGCCTCCCAGACGTTGCTTCTCCCCAAAATCTAAAGAGCTCTGGGAACCAGGAGACCCTAAATGTCTGCAGACATGGAGGTGAGCAGCGTGGCTGATTCCTCCTCCCTGTGAGCACAGCAGAGGGTTAGAGAACTGGAAAAAGCCATCAGCTCTTGCTGGCCTCCAGCATGGCACGTGTGGGGCTCTGCCAGGCAGAAGGGTCTCCTGGCCAGCCTGGTAGCAGCAGACCCTACAGCCCAGCCTCCCTGCAACGTGGTGTGGACACCACACTTGCAGGAGGACTCCAGCACAGCTTTTGTGATGGTGCTTAACCATAACATGGCCTCCTGCCTCTAGCTCCCCTTCAGGCCAGTGCAGCCTCAGCTGCCTTCACCCATTACCTTGGTCTGGGGTCAGCATCCTCCCTGGCTACAGCTCCCTCCATGCTACAAGGCTTCTGCAAGACCCTCAGGTTATGCCTTAAGTATTTGGAGTTATGAACAAGGTTTGGGTAGTTCATGGCAGAAGGTGAGAGATCTTGCTCTACTCCCACTGTTATCAGTCACTCAAGGGGAAAGCACAACCTTGCCTTAGCTGAGATGTCTATGGAGACCAAAACAGTGCCAGGACACCTGCATAGGGAGACCCATCCCTCCTGGAGCTGCCCATGGGGAATAGGCTGCATTTGCTTGGTTATGGAGCTGCTGGATGCTTTCTGCTTTGACACCCACCAGGTGCTTTAGAGCTTCTGGCGGTGTAACTCCAGAGGTTGTCCCAGGATTTCAGGGTGAGAAGGCAGTGCTAAGTGCTTATGAGCGCTTGCCCCTCATGTGATGTCCCTGGGACCAAAGTGGGGGGGTGTGTCCGTGATGTCCCTCCTGTCACTGGAGAGACAGTGTTACTGGTGTCCCCAATGAGATGTCACATCTTCTGAGACACAGAGCCTGCAGGGTTCTGGGACAGTGGCAGTGACATCTCCTGAGACACAAAAAATCCATAAATCCCCCAAATCGAGGCCTGGCCAGCCCTGTGTTCTGGGAGACAGACCCTTGGTAAGTCAGATAATGGCAATAGAGACCTCCACCCCAAGAGGAGAAAGACCCTCTGTGTCAGGATATTACAGGAATGTAAGACAGCCACCACCCCTGCCATGCACAGGAGAGAAGACCACAAGACCTGAAATGTGGGAAGAGAGAGAGGGTGCCCCATTCCTTCCTGGCTTCAGGAGAAATCCTTGGTGTGTGACTGGAGAGCCAGGGACAGAGCAGCTGTGCAGAGTAGCTCCTGTCTTTGCCCCAAATGGCATTCCCCTGACAGAAGTGTATGGTTCAGCCAAGTTTCAGCCTGTTGCACTCAGCTGATTTCAACCATTGTTTGTTTGCCTAACGCAGTGGCTTAGTAAGGTCAGAATGAAGTTGCCCAGAAATTGAAAACAAAATGCTTTCCAGGCTTTAGGAAAGTAAGCTGTGTACTGGGGAGGAAAACAGACTGTGAGAAACACCTTCAGACTGAAGATAATAACACAAGGGGCTGTAGGGTCTTTTGGGGAGGAAGCCCATGATGGGCAGCTCCAGCCAGCTACCAATCATTGTAGGTTTCAGCTTCGCAACACCACTTGCATTTCTGCAAATCAGAAATGCCTTTCAGAAATGTGGAGGGATGCTGGTCTGTACACTTAAACTGTGGCGTGGTGGGGCACCATGCAGCCCTCCGTGGGACCACTACCCAGGTGAAACAGCCTGCCAGCAGAGAGGGCAGAGGGACTCGTGAGCCACAGGCAGCAGGCAACTCCCAAAGGACTGCCCTTGCACAAGCAACCGCGTTCCCCCTCATTGTAACCCGAAAGAAGCATAGAAACTAGACCAGAAGGCTGTGGGCTTTATTACTCACAAGGAAGAAGCTGGTCAAAATCACTCTCCAGTTCTTATCAGCATTTGTCAGGCAGGAGTCAAAACATAGAGAAAAAAAACCCAAAGAGAATTAGAATAGAACGTATGTGCTCTCTTTGTTATCCTGGAGGTCATTTTCCAGAGTAGTATTCAACGCTTTTGGTATTTCTTCTGCTGGTTTCAGCACCTCCTCTTCACCTATAAGGCATGTAAGAGACAGATAATTTCATACTGGGGGGCTCTCATGTGTTACCGCTCCATGCTGTGCTAAAGCCCCCATAGCCAGGCTTCTGTGATTGCCTGTGATGTTAGCTAGCTCCTGGTTGTCTGCCTGCTTTTCAAAGGACACAGCAGTCCCAGGGGTTGTGGAGCTGGAGAGGGTAAAGTCCTGGTGCGTTTAAAGACAGGAGGCAAATAAATGCAGCCCTGATGCTTGCCCATTTCAAGATCTCGGGGCTGGGAGCTGGACTGGTGTGATGTGCCCCAGCCAGCCCCAGTTCCCAACATGTAGAATGCTTGTTTTCCATGGCAGGAGGGCATTGCACATCTTGCAGCAAGGGGCCTCTTCTTCTCCCCTGGCACAGACATTGCTGGAAATGCAGTAATTGGGGGTCAGAGGATGCTCACCTCCTCTGAAGCACGTTCTAGGTTTTACTGGTTTTGAAGCAACCTGCATGCTTGGCCCACTGACAGCTAAAGTAAATGTGCTCCCCAATCCAGATCTGGGAGCAACTCCTGCTGGCCCAAGCTGTGTTAGCTGTAAATGGATTTCCTGAGCCCAGATGGCAATCTGCCATTCAGAGCAGCTTAGTGCCCTCTGTGCCTCAGTCCTGGCAGCTCCCAAAGGTGTAATCCCCTGCAGACATCCCCCCCTTGCCCTAGCGCCCATCTTCCCTGCCCTCCTCCCTCCCCCCCCCCCCCCCCCCCAGCAGTGTCAGCCCCGAAACTGGGTGGTCTGTGGTCAGAGCATGTCTGGGCTTTGGCTCTCCCTGACCAGCTCTAGCCTCAAGAGACCGCATCTTCTCTCCACAGCAACTCTGCCCTAACCTGGCTCTTGGCAGAGCCACAGAGGTATCCTTAGGACAAGTTGCTATTTAGGACCAGGGGCCACAGTCCCCATGCCAACAACTCTACTGATGGTAGTGGGCTTTTTATCACTCCCTGTGACTTGGAGAGCAGTATCTGCCCCTCACAGCCTCAACATCCCCCCTGCCCTGCCCCTTTCACAGCTACCCAAGTCACGTTTGGTGGTGTAGGGACCTGTGCCCTAGTGGTGCCACAGGCTGGTAGTTAAGGTGGGCTAACCTTGGCTGACAGTCCTCAAGCGGTAGCACTGTACTGCTCCCCAAGCCCCCACAGGGCCAGTGGCTCTCTGGCAGCTCACCTGTGGGATCCTGGCTCCTGGCTCCCAGCTCGCCCTCCGCTGGTCCCTGTTGCATCCCACTGACCAGGTCCTGGATGGTCAGCACGGGCGGCTGTTCTTGATGCACTGGCTCAGGTGGTGCTGACTTGGAGGGCACTGGCTCAGCCTCCTCCTCTGGTTCAGGATGGTGGTCCAGCTCCAGTTCTGGCTCCAGGCTGGGCTTGACTGCAGGAAGGTGGCCCCGTCCTCGCCTGGCTCCTCTGCTTGTCCTTTGCCGTTTGTTCTTCTGCTCCCTGCCAGGGGTTTTCACAGAGGTGAAGAGTTGAGCATGGGGCAGAGGACTTTCCATCCTGCCCTGAGGCCACTTTGCCAGGCCCCCAGGCTGTGATCACAACCCTGTCCATCCCAGAAGAGGCTGCACTTCTGCAGCCCTCCTATCCAGCCCCGCACGGCAGCCTTCTGTGGCTGCACCGGGGGGCAGGAGCTCAGGCACTAAATTTTACCCTGGCCTCATGCTGTAGTTGAGGATTGCTTGCCACTCAACCCACCACCTACGTAACCCAACCCCTGTCCATCTCTGCCCCCCATTGTCTGCCTAGACCTTCAGCAGCTACTAGCTGCAGGTTGCCTTTCCCCACTGAAGACTGGTGGGGCCCAGCTCGGCTCTGTCCTTGTGCGAAGATGGAGGGGCTGGGCTGCCATGCCTGGGCTCAGGTTGAGTGACCCAAGAAAATGACTCCACAGCATAAGCAAGACTTACTTCAGAACCCACTGAGTGGACTCTTTCTCCTCGGCTTTTGCTTTTCTTTTCCGGAGCAGCTCCCTGTCCCTCAAGCGGTGGGTGATGATGACATCTACAAGGACAAATTGAGTGCTAACATGACATCCTGGCCAAGGGACAATTCGATCCCTCCCTGCCTGGTGACAGAGCACTGATGCAAGAGGCCATGATCTTTTTGTCATTAAGTGGGTCTTGATACAAAACTGCTTGGTTCTGTACTTCCAGCTCAGCCTCAGTGGGTAGGATCTGATGACAGACAACCCAAAGCTCCCAGACTCCTGTGCTGAAAGTTACTCTAAATTTCTAGCTGCAGTTTTCTTCCTGCTGCTGCAGCCTTGAGGTGACCTTTGTCCAACCTACTCACCACTGTAGGGACCTGAGGCCTGATGGAAGCACTGGGCAGGCTTCCCATGCCATGAGAACACCATGAAATCCCTTGGCCAGACATCAGTACAGACTGCAAGATAATTCTTTATGTTTGCTCCGTTGTTACCCTTTTTCCCAGATAGTTGCAACTGGCCACTGCTGTGATTAAGATGCTCGTCTAACTAACTAAGTAGAAGGCCTTGCCCTGCAGAACAGTCAGCGCTACAACATAGGAACAGGTCTGTGGGGGCAAGGGGGTGAGCCAGAGGGCACAGGCTTTCCTGTACGCAGATGCTCATGTGTATTAGGCTGAGACCCTGTAGAAGATGGTGACCCACCCAGAGACCAGAACAGGGGTAGCATACACTACTGGGGGTGAGGAGACTGACCCCAAAGACCACACAAGCAGCTCCAAGCTGGTCTGCAGCTTGGAAGAATACCGTGGCAGGGCTGAAGACAGACTCATGTGAGAAAGCTCCAATGCTGACTTTACCATTTGGGCAAGATATGCAGGTTACCTACAGTCACCAGAAAAAAGGGGCACCCCCAAGGTCCCAGTCACCCTGTGCAGTACCTTTTTATGCCAAGGTAATTAGTGCCCATTTCACTGGCTGCAAAGGGCTCCAAATGGCTTCCTGAGGCAAAAATATCTCAGGCATCTACACCTGGGTGAATGAATTCCTGAACTTCACTGAAGCCAGCACTGAACTTCCTCCCCTATGTCTTTGTCCTAACAGACCTCATGATGTGGCAATAGGTCTTGTGGTTTCTGATCCAGTCAGAATTTTCTAGCTTGGACTCCAGCCTGTGATAATAAAGAAGTAGCTTAGATCAAGTAGTATAAGACTGCTCCCTTGAGACAAAGGGCATTGTTCAGGAGCAACACCACTTCCCCAGGGCCTGGAGGGAGAGGGGACTCTTCCCACACATACACTGAAGAGTTCACAAAAGTGCTGATTTTCATAGTTTCAACAAAACCCACACAATGAAAAAGCAAAACTATGACCTGCTCCTTCCAGATGTAATCAGATCCAGCTCCTTCCACAAAAAGCCTCAGCTTACACTAAAGTATTAGGACAAATCAGTGAAGAACGGTCATTTTGTCATTCCCTTGTCTGGCTGAGAGAACTGGCAAGGTGAGAAGGACTTCCACGGGTGAGCTGGGACTATAACTTTTGTATCCCAGATATCTGTTAAACTCAAGAAAAACCGTAGTCCAGGACAGAAAAAAAAAACCAGAACTGACAGCAGGAGCAAACCTCTACCCAGAGTAGATCTTTACACAGGACACTTTTGGCAATTAATAATAATGTTGCAGAAATTTAGCTTGGAAAGGATTTCTGTTGGTCTCTGTTCCAATGTCTTCATCAAAGCAGGACCAACTTTAAAATTACATCAAGCTGTCCGGGACCTTGTCCAGGGAAGTTGGGAATACCTCAAAGCCCACCTCTCTGGTCTCCACACCACTCTCACTTAATTTTTTTCCTTTCTATCTGGCCATGTTTGCAATGTGGACCTAGTGCCTCCTGTCCTTTTCCTACACATCCCTAAAAAGTCTGGCTCTCCCTTTTCTGAAACCCCTGTTAGGCAGAGGATGAGTGCAATGAGATGTCCCTCTCAGCCTTCTCTTCTCCTGGCTGAACAAGCCTGGTTTCCTCTGCCTGTCCTTGTATGTCATTGGCTCCAACCTTTAGTAGTCTTGGTAGCCCTGCACTAGACTCATCCCAGTATGCCTTTGTCTTTCCTGTGCTGAGTTGCCCAAATCTGGGCATGGTATTCCAACTGCTGTCTAATAATAACAACAGCCACCATCACAACCACAAAATAAAAAATAATCATATTTTCTGTTGTTTCCTCTTAGTTTTTCTATTCTTTTATTGCTGCTTTTTGTACCGTAGTTCCATGACCCCCCTTTAGCACTGTAGAGCCATACAGGAGAAGATGGCTCCTCTCCTAAAAAAATTCCAGCCTAACCAGACCAAAGAGAAGGGGAACAACAGGATGCAATACAGACGTGAAGGCCACATGCAGTGACAGTGCCAGAGTTTCTCAGTCATGGCAGGGGCATCTCAGCATGACCAGAGATGTTGTCAGCCTCTGAGATGGAGAACACTGCGCTTGGACTGTGCAATGCACAGCCGAGTAGATGTTCCCCAAAAGGGAGGCTGTTCCCTGATGTAAAGCAGTATCAGAGGCAGCAGGGTACAGCCAGCAGGAGATCACTCTGCCATCCACATATCAAAAGGCAGGAAGCTGCCTGGGAAATGAGGTTACAAGTTGCAATAGCAGGATCTGCACAGGGCTTCAGTTTGACTGCTGAAGTTCATAACCCCTTGCACATCCCTTTTCAGCCAAGGTAACTTTCTTTACTTTTCAAAAAGTCTTGTGAGCTGTAAAAGCATTTTTAGCTGCTTGCAGTCAGTCTCCCTCCCAACCCACCCTAAGCAAAATGTTTTGCACAGGTAGCAAACACCCCTCATTCACTTCCAACTGGTCCAAGAGAGCACTCCCACAGCTGCTCCAAAGCTGTCTGTCACCTGCTGGGGCTAGGCAGGAAAGGTCGCAGTAAAACATCCGCATCCTGATGAAAAATTATTTAGCACAGGACACAAAGATACAGAGATGAAATGAAAAGGAAAAAAAAATCCATCAGGCTAAGAGAACAAAGAGACTGTATTGCCAGTCTGCAGACAGTGTACTGATGCTACCTGAAGGACTTTGTCTGCTTTGAAAAGCCTTTATAGGTGCTCTGCCTTTGTGATCTGAAACAATATGGAAAAAGCCACATATATTTGCAGTTAAATGTGCATCTTCCATCTCCCAAGCATAAACTGGTAATTATTAACTCCTTTTCTGGAAATCACTCGTGACAAAGATCATTCTCTCCTCTCTCTGAAAACTCCAGTTAAGAGTGGTGTCATCTTTACCTGGCACAGCATGCTCCTCATGGGCTGTAGAGGGTGGCAGGGAAGAGTCCGAATAAGCATAGCCTTTGCCTGAACTCTCCATTGCTCTTTGCAGTTTTAAATAGAAAGCAGCTTAGTTCCCTGGGTACAGCATCTGGAGATACTAGTGCAGCATAATAAGAGCTTGAAAAAAAAGCAGACTGCCCGCCCAAAACCTCTTATCTGGCCAGACCACTAGTAGGGTAATAATATTTTCCTTATCAGAGGGCGAAGTTGTGAGAGTCTCTGCCCAGGATCTACTGTGTGGGTTGAAAAACATGTTAGTGCTTTTATACAGCAAATAATTCCACTTTATATAGGAAATTTACACTCACTGCTGCTAAACTGTGACTCAAATGCCCTCCTTTATAGTAGAGAGAAGCTGCAGGGCAGGGCAGGATGAAGCACTGCCTTGCTGCTGGTTTCCAGCGTGAGATGCAGGGAGGTGGTGTTAGTCCTTGAGGACCCTTTGTGAGGTCTGAAATGGGACATACGCTGTTTGAAAGGTGTTTTCATAGGATCCTAGCAGTGCTGGTGGGAAGGGACCTCCATCTCCACTCCAGTCCCCCTCACAGCAGGACTGTCTGCTGCACGAGGTCAGGGTGGCTGTGGCATCATATGCTTTGGAAACCCCCAAGCCAAATTCATGTGTCCTGTCCAAGGGCTGCACCACCTTCCTGGGAAGTCCAGGCAGAATCATGAATCCATACCGGGACTGCAGCCAAAGGCCTGTGCATGTTGAGGACTTCCCAATGACTCATTGGTCCAGTACCCAGTGGATCAAGGCTATGAGCAGAGCACTTCCCTCGTGAAGCAGGATGGCAATGGGCAGCCCCAGTAAAACCAGTGGGAAGACCCAGCTGGTCCCTTGCTCCCACAGGAGGATATCCCTTAGTGGTTGCTCCTAGCTCTGTGTTGCCCATCGCAGCCCCAGACCTACACAGCATGCAGGCTCACGCAAACTCTGTAGGGCCATCTTCGGGGCCAGTATAGTTGCAAAGGGACGCTTCTGCTTGGTACAATGGCTTCAATCCTTAGATCCTGCTCCCTGCTCTGCGGTCTTTATGGCCGGGCCCCCAGCTTGGTCTGCCTCGGTTTCCTGCATGTGAGATGAGGTGGGAATCCTGGCCTCCTCTGCAAATTGCCTTCAGAGTTTCTCATGCCGGGATAGTGCAGAAAAGCTTAAGTTTATACCTGTGCATAACAATTCTGCTGGACCAGGGACATGTCACCACTTTGGCCAGTTTCTAAAGCACTCAGTGCCAGAGTATTTGGGATTCAGCTTCTACTAGCAATTTTCTCCATGAGATAATCAACTGCTTACACTCTGGTGAGGTGCTAGTGCCCTAACCCCCTTACCAAATTAATTCAAAGTGGCTCCAAGGTTGGTAGAAGAACCTGACAATGTGGCTACCCCCAGGTCCTCTGGGAATTGCTCGCCTTTCCTGGCAGGGATGATCCCACCTCCTTGGGCAGTCCCAAGACTTGCCCTGGAGCAGAGCAGCTCCTCAGGGGTGAGCAGATCTGGCCTACCTCCAGTCCTTGCCAGGCTTTTTTTTTTTTTTTTTTAATGTACAGCCTTTGCTCTCTGCAGGTTCTCTCTCTAAGTCCCTGGAAGCTCCAGTTTGAAATTTCACGCATGTGGGTTTCTTAAGACATAACCTGGGGGTCCGTGGTCATCTCTGCTGCCTTTCTGCTTATGCCTTGAGCTACCCCTTTGCTCTAGGTCTCCTCCCCTGTGTCCACTGCAGATTACATGGCACCTCCAGATAGGTGGGGCAGGTTTAGCAGCTCCAAAAGGAGCAGCAGGGTGGTGGCAGCAGAGCAGATATGGGAAGGCTCTGATAGGGCAGGGTGGGCCAGGACCATGGGTGGCATAAAAAGATGTGATGCTTCCAAGTCATTTACAGGGGAGTTCCTTGTAGCTCAGTCACAAGTGAAGGCAAGATGTCCCATACTGGTGAGGGTGTCCATGCTCCAGCACTCTGTGATGCTGCACACCTCTGGGGTCACCCTGCCTCATGCAGACATCCTGAAAACTGTATCTTATAGGATGGTCTACCATGCAAAGACAGTGGTTGGGATGGAGGAAAACATATCACACTGTGTTCAGTTTTGAACCCCTCACTACAACAAAGATATTGAGGTGCTGGAGTGTATCCAAAGAAGACCAATGAAGCTGGTGAAGGGTCTACAGAACAAGTCCTATGAGGAGCAGCTGAGGGAGCTTGGGTTGTTTAGCCTGGAGAAGAGGAGGCTGAGGGGAGACCTTATCACTCTCTACAACGACCTGAAAGGAGGTTGTAGCGAGGTGGGTGTCGGTCTCTTCTCCCAAGTAACAAACGACAGGACAAGAGGATATGGCCTCAAGTTGTACCAGGGGAGGTTTAGATTGGATATTAGGAAAAAATTCTTCATTGAAGGGTTTGTCAAGCCCTGGAACATGCTGCCCAGGGAAGTGGTTGAGTCACCGTCTCTGGAGATACTTAAAAGATGTGTAGATGTGGCGCTTAGGGACATGGTTTAGTGGTGGACTTGGCAGTGCTAGGTTAGCGGTTGGACTCAATGATCTTAAGGGTCTTTTCCAACCTAAATAATTCTATTCTGTGATTCTATATGCCTGGCCATAGAGGGACATTACATCTGGAAGTGCTCTTACAAAGACCTTGACATAGTCTGGGCTGCTTGCAGGTGATATGAGACATGGAAGTAAGGGTGGAAATCCCTGGGGTGTTTCAGTGCTCCATGGGAACTGGGTGCATGCTCAGGCTTGTGGTTAACTCAGCTTCTCATATCCCACATCTACTCAGTCCAATGTCTGGTGAGGTCTGATAAATCACTCTTGACTCAGCAAAACATTGCCACATGACACTGCAGAGCTGGTACTGTGAATGTTTCTCTGTTCCAGCCATCTTCTGTCTGGGTAGAAACCAATAAATTTTTAAAGAATGTTTGTAAAAGAAAGAGTCTCTGTGCCCTCAGAGTCTTTAGAGGTGCTTAATGGAATAGATGGGCTTTAACATTGTACAGAGTCTGTGCTTGCATCTCTGAGGACTGACATCCTTGTAAACATTTGGCTTTTGTGTGTGAATTACTTTAAATCCCAATGATGTGATTTTATTATCCCATGGGAAGGCTTTGGTGATGGAAAACTGTGGAAGTTATAGACTCCACCGCCTAGTTTTGAGTTGTCTCTGCTCTGAAGTGGGGGGACTGAGAGGCAGAGACCCGCCCATAATTTTTAGAGCCCAGTGTTGCCTCCCTGTCCCACACCAGCACCAGCAACACTGCAGACTCTTCTTCTTCAGCAGGGCTCTGTAGCAGATGTGGCCGAAGCTGCATCCCCTTTGAATTAACTCCCTTGATGAATTTGTGCAAGTAGGTTAAACTTTCTGGACAGTCTCAGTTGCATGAACTGTTGCAGCTGGACAATCTACAGTGTGCCAAGCACTGCTTCCCTCCCTTTTCTCTCCACATTTCAGTTCAGCTAGCCCTGGGCCACCTTCGCTGAGGCATCCAGTTTCCTAGGTGAGGACCGGGAGGAGTAGGACCTGCAGGACTGCAGCAGGACCTGCAATCTGAGCAGCTCCACAGACTCCTGGAGGGTCACTGGAGCTGCTCAGTTGGGGAACTCCCCCAGCCTTGGGTACATCTCACCATGCAAGTCCCCCACATGGCTTTCACTAGCCAAAAGCCTTGGATATGTTTTGTCCAGGGGACAGCTGGACCTAGGGCTGGATCCTGCCACCAGGCCTGTCTCCTGGCACTGTTGGGACTGCTGTCACTGCAGGCACAGCAACACCAAGCTTTGAATCTATGTATAAGTCAAAGCTCTTCACAAGCCTCAGTGGTATCTCTGTTTACGCACGTCTGGCATTGCTACTGCAAGGCAATATCCAGAAGACCTACCTATTCTCCCTGCAGTCAGGGAAGCAGCCCTGAACCCAAGGTTATCTGGGGAATTGACATGGGCAACTGGGGGAGCTATGCTTCTCTCACTGCAGCAGGGTGTCAGGGCAGTTCTTTCAGTTTTGTTTTGCATGACAATGACAGAGAAGCAATTTTCAGGCTTGTCCTTCACTCCTTGACTTGAGGCAGGTTTGGGGGCAACTTGCCTGGCTGCAACATGCTTCTCTGGGAGCAGGACTACCACTAGCGCTGTGTGATGAACTATGGTGCCTGTGGAAGCAGGTAATCCCTTCCTCCCTCTGCCTTGACTGAAGCATGAAAAGATGGGAAACAGATAAATTCAACAGGCAAAACTGTATGCAAAACTGCAAATCCACGTGCATACCCCTTGCCACAGACCAGTGCATTGCAGGCGTCTTGCTATCCACCAGCTGCCTCCTGATTCTCACCTGACCTTGCCAGACACAGATCTGCCAGGCTTCAGAGTCAGGCTCTCTGCACAAGGCTGGATCCAGTGGTCCTGCGCCAGCCCCTGAGGTCTGTGGTGGTTAAATCACTCCCTTCACTTCCCCCCAGTCTGCCACTTCTCTTGAGCCATGTGAAATAAACAGGCAAATCCACCAGTCCCTGTGGAGGATGGGTATCTCCAAATTCACTGCATGTAGAGTCAAAACTGACACTGTCCTGAGGCTGCCCATGCTTTGACCTTGCAGGTCTGGCCTGCAAGTGTGTGCTTTAGCTCTGCAGTTTCTGAATAAACACTCCACGTTGTGCTGGAGGCATGCGGTTTTCCTCTTCAGAAGAGCCCCCAAATTGTCTGTTTTGGTTTTTCCTAGCCTCTGCAAATAAACAGACATGGCTCTCAGGGGATACACAATGATGGGCTGCAGCCACTCTGCCTGCGCGGCTTGAGCCACTGCAGGGGGCTGACATGCTGGTGCCCACCACGGGAGAATGGGTCCCAGTTATGCACCATGCTATGCTGGGCGTAACCTTCCCCTCAGCCCTGGTAGAGAGCTGGGACACAGCTGCCCGAATACATCCTGCCTGTGGCTGGGTTGGCAGTAGCAGGAGCAGAAAACCCCAGGGGGAAGATCAGAATGCAGTTGTGTTGTTCACCATGGAATTATTTTGGGGGTCATAATCCCACCAAAGCTCTTCCCTACGGTGCAGGGGAGACACCATCTGAAGGTCTGCACAGGACTGGCAACACAGAGAACAACACGCAGCCAGACCACCTCTGCCTCGCCACTCCGGGACTGGAAGGGGGCAAATGGGCTTGCAGAGCCCCAGGAAAAATGAGCAGATGGTGTCATAGCAGCAGCCATAGACAGGTGGGCAAGCTGTGTCCCCTCCTCTGCAGAAGTGGAAAGGGTCCAAGGAAGGAAAACAGGGACTATCAAAGCTCTGGATGACTCTGAGCAACTAGCCAGGCTAGGACTTCTCAGCCTTGGAGAAGAGCTTTTAATGACAGCAGCTACCTCTGGGCCAGAAAACAGTGGCTGTCCATCTGATGAAGCATGGCTGTTTTATGCTCCTCAATACTTTTTCCAGCTACAGCATTAATTCTATCAGCAATGGCTTTGTCATGCATTATGGTGCTGTGGTGTCCCACCTGAAGGTTCCAGGAATGGGGGTGTGGGGATGGATTACATGACCAGCTGGCCAAGCACAGGAGCCATGACACTGGCACAGCTCGCAGACTCACAGGGTGGTCACTGACTTCAGGGACCTCACCTGACCATATGATGCACCCCAAACCCTTACCCAGACGCCTGAAAATGAGTTGTATGAGTGTAGTAGCAAGTCAGAGCAGTGTGATCCCCTGTGGGTGAGCACAGACCTGTCCTTGGAAGGTTTCAATTCACACTGAAGCACTTTTCAAAGCAACCCAGTGCTTTGTTAAAGCTGATCAGAAATCTCAACCAGTCATCCTGTAGAAATACATCTGGTGCAGGACTGAACTTAATTCAGGAGGCAAGTCCTGGATTAGCCAGTGCCCTCTGATCTCTGCCACTGCAATCACAGGGAGCCCTTTACATACCCAAGTTGTACAGCCTCGTTACAGGTATTTTGTGAAGGGTGAGTTGTGTTGAAGGGAGCCCCAAGGGCTGCTGATGCACACTTACACTGTCACCTTGGTTGGACAGTCCCAAAGATGGCCCCGACACCAGGAGCAACCCCGACCTGAAATTCGGCAACCAGCTGGGAACCTGCAGTTCCCAGAGAGCATTTCTGGGTAATTAGTTCAGTTTGGAGGTTGCTCTCAAGTGCTTGAGGAGAGATCCAGCGTCCTTTCCATTCAGAGTCTCCATTTGGGCTCTTCCCATGGTTCCATGTGTTATCTGGGCTGATTCCTGTTGTGAAAGGCTCTTGGATAAAAAGCTGAATAATATGAAAAGTGCAGATGTTATATTTTCAATTTACATCAGCTCTGGATACGGTGATGTTTTCTAGGGATCCAGAGTTGTCTTCTCCCATGCTGAAGAAACTTTACTTTCCCTTCATTAAATTGCCTCCTACAGAAAAAAACCTGCACTTGTCCAGCACCTTCTTCACTGGGATCTGTGTGTTTCTTGCTACTCCCATATGACCTTTCTCACAGGAATGTGGGTGAAATAATACTCACAATGCAGAGCCCTGGTTTGTGATGTGGATTTGAAATGAATGTTTTGACTGTACGCTTTTAGTAGCCCTTTGTGGGAGATGGCTTGTGCTGTTTTCGCTCAGCCTTGCATAAAAAAGTGCTGTTGAAATAAGATTGTGCATGTCATTTTATTATTTACCATCACTAACTTAAATGTGCAATCAGCACAGAGCACACAGGATCAATTAATCACCTGTTTTTAGGCTCAGGAAGGCTACTAGAAAGCTCAGATATCTTGACACTCCCCATCTTTCAAAATCCGGATGTCTTGCCTGGTTTTCCTAGAATAACATAGGAAAAAAGAGTAAGAGCTCAAAAAAATACTCCCTGAGTCATACTTTGGCTCCCGTCCAGCCCATGGGACAGAGATGACTATTATAAAATTGGCTTGCTCATTCTCCTGTCTAAAAAGCTGAGGTGATTGCAAGCCACCCTGGCCCACAGATGTCCCCTCCCTGAGCATGCAGCATTGGTGGTGGGTCTCCAGCCCAACCTGCTCACAGCAGGGCTGTCCCCAGTGTGAGGTTATGGTGGCCATGGCTCTGCCTAAGCCCTAACCACCACCCCCAGGGATGGAGACCCCCTGCTACCTCCCTGGCGCACCACTCTGCTGGGGAAGAGGTTTCCCCCGTGTCCAGCCTACACCCTCTGGTGCTGCTGCTTGTGGCTGTTGCCCTGTGTTGCATCATCTGCTACCACCAAGAAGAGTGTGACTCCATTCCATTTGCAACTGTAGGCTGCTGCTAGATCCCCCCAAGCCTCCCCTTCTGAGGCTAGCCAGACACAGCTCCTCCACACCTCCTTGCAGCTTCCCTTGACAAGCTGGTCGCCCCTCTCCTCCTGCAGCCCAGCACACAGTTTGTGTTATTTGCTGTGCAAGTGCGCTGCTGACCTGTGTTCAATGTTATCTTCACCCTCAGTCCCTTCCTAGAAGGAATCCCTGCTCAGATAGTCACTTCCCAACCTGGATAAAATCACTGCCCCAAAGCAACCCTTGTACCTCTCATGAGGTCCCTGTTGCCATAGTCCTCAAGTTTATGGTGGTACCTTGGGTTTGAAGCTGTGCCAAAAGAGCCATAAGGCACGTAACCGGACATCTGCATTCACAGAGGTCCCTTTGAAGGACTTAGTGGTGCTATTTGACTGTCCAGACTAGATGCCTAGTCAATCTTTTTGCCCATCTAAGTTCAACTCTCCCTTCTCTAATTGCAGGCAGCACAGACAGTAGGACCTTCTCCCATCCTCTACAGAGCGTCTGGTTTGTTGCCAGCTTGCAGGCACTTGTGTTGGAGGATCTCCTGGCCATGGACTCCTGACCTCACCTTTTTAGATCATGCAGCCACAGGGTGGTCTGATTTAGCAAGCTGATCCAATGGATGAATGAATATTCAGCTCTTCTGTGGGATTAGTCCTCTGCCAACACAATGAGCTAAATCCCTCAGCCTGCAACTGCACAGTAGTCACTAAACATGGTGCCAAGGATGGGGCAGGAACCTGCAGGCAAGGGCTGGGGACATACCCCTCCTATCTGTGGGCACTACCCATGCAGGATGGTGAAGCCTGTAGGCTTCACAGCCCAGCACCTGGCTCAGCTGACATGAAAAAGTCCTCTTCCACTTTGCTAGCAGGAACACGTGTGCTTCCCGTCTGGCATGGCTTTCCCCAGGCACGGGGAAGCCTGAATGATGGTATTTCACAAGCACCCAGTTTCAGACTGCCAAAATTAGACCCTGGAGGTCTCTGCCAAGGCATGAGCTTACATTTGCTGCACACAGAGCTGGCATTCATTGGCGTAGGTGTTCCCATCGGTGCCACAGACAGGCAAGTGCAGGAGGGGGCATGCCTGCAGCTCGACCATGTCTCCACACACTGGCTGGAAATGAGAAACCGCAGCATGCATTTTAGTGCCAGCAGCACCCATCTCTTCCTCCCACAGCACCCGGGCAGGAGTGAGTGCCACTAGCAACCCGGTTCACTCTGCCCCGGACAGGGCAGGGTGTGCACACAGAGCAGGAGAACGGGGAGCAGAGGCCACTGCATCCCTCAGTGGGACTCACAACCTGGGCTTTGTTGCGGGTTTCATGCTGGAGCACCAGTAGCCATGAGGCTGAGGATGATTGCTGGGAACAGCCTTTCTCCCAGGCATGCCAGGCACTAAATCCCATCTCAAGCCATGAACAAGGAAAACCAGAAACCTCTTACCCTTCTTAGGCCATTCCCTTCATTCAGCTCTGCCCCTGAAACAGAGCAGAGACCAGTAAGCGTGGCACACCTGTGACACGTGGCAGGACTGTGAAGCATCGACAGAGGGTCACATCCAAACCAAAGGGAAGGCAGGGTTGTGCAGGGCCCACTCAGGACCTGGATCAGTTGTATGGGTTTTGTGAGGGGGGGATCAGTTTTCTGCATACCGCCCCCCTTCCCAGCAGCACAGTGCACAGCCTCCATCCACACCTGAGCCGGCTGGGACAAAACTGGGAATGCCTGTTCCCATCCCCTAATCCTCTCCAAGCAGCCCTCTCTCCCAGTCTCTGGATCAGGAGCTCCACAGAGCATCCAGCACATCCCAGGAAATGTGAACCCATGCAGGGCTGCACAGGGACATGGGGTATCTTCAGAGGGCTGAGGCTGGGTGACTCTGAACAGCTGAACAACAGCCATCCCCAGGGATTGCTGCATTCAGTGGGTTCTTTTCTGCAGTCAGGCAGAGCAGTAGCAACAGTTCACAGCCCGTCTGTGTGGTACACAGATGTCCTGGGAGCATGAGAGCTCACATACAGGCTGCTGCAGGACCACCACTACGTTAACCTAGGTAGCACCAGTTTTGCAGAACCTACAAACAGCTGCTTCCCACCTGAATATGCTGAGCATGTACTGCTCTTGCAAAAGCTTGCATGTCTTCATGGAGGCAGGAACAACAGTAGCTGCCACCCCGGTGTACGTGCTGTCCTCCCATATCCTGGTTCCTGTTCACAACACAGGCTGTTCTCTAACCCATTCCTCGCCCAAGTGCAATATGGCAGATGAACCAGCCCATAACCCCTGCCCTGAATTGCTATAAGGTGTGGTGTCTTTGCTCCAGTCCTTCTTCCACGCCACACTGCTGCTGTGTTTACTTGCCCTCCTCACCTCCTTTCCAAACCAGAATTTCTGGGTCTTTCTGCCCTCCCACCCATTTTTGGTCCCTCTGTTCTTCTCAACCCGCCACCAAAGAGCCAGCTGCCGGCAGCAGAGTGGGCTTACCACTGGCAGTGATGAGAGTCACCAGTGCCGCCGCTGCCACCACCACCAGCTCCCTCGCAAGCATGGTCAGTTCAGGTACATGCATTCAAGCACCTTGCTCCACTCGTGGCTGCCTTTATAGGGGAGAGCACTGGCTTATCTCAGCAGAGCTGGGAAAAGCAGCATCTTGAGCAGCATTTGATTTGCACTTGGAGCAGCTGGACTCTGCAGCCAGAGAGATCAATTGGGCGTTCTCATGCAACTGATAAGCCACCCCAGTGCCATTTCACATGGTAAAACCAGGAAATTCAGGCTGATTTGGGTGGCTGTGCTGTGGCCTGAGCATTAACCCATGAGACCCAGCTGGATGGATACTCAGCTGCCCGATGCACTGGGCAGGACCCCAGGAAGGAGATCACAAACACACATGAGGCCTGCCGTCACGCTGCTGCAAGCCCACCACGTTGCTGGGTATGATGGAAGAGGCTAGGGGTGCAGACGGGCGGGAGGGAATGAAATTCAGCTGAGTGGGAGCAGGGAGCTGCAGGTGTAGCCACTCCCTGTGCTCCTCTACCCATCATCATGGGCAGTTTAAAACCTTGCTCCCCCTCACAAGCTTAGTCACATAAATGGTTGCAGCTGAGATCAACAGAGCAAAATGATCTTTTTAATCAGATTCAGTGTGATGGAAGGAGGCTGTGTGCATGGATACCCCGTTTAAATACACAGAGCTGGCACATATAGCAGGGAGGGTATAGAGAGGCTGCTCAGTGGTAAGAGATGCCAACTCTTCAGTGAAGGACTTCTCAGCAAGCATGACCACCCCAGAGGATGCCAGCTACTTCACCTACAAGAGCAGACACTTGACATCAGTCTTTCTGTGTGAGCATCCTCACCATCTCTTTCTGAGAAGCTGAATTTTCCACATCTGTCCCTGCGTTCCTCTGGTGAATGAAAATCAATAGGTGAAGGGTGAAGGATGGGAAAGAGGACCACTGGGTAGAAAGTTGGTGTTGTAGCTGAAGACCAGTGTTGATGAAAGACTCCTTTGGGATAGACTTGCCAAGATGAAGTCTGGGCCAGAAGTGACAGAGGGCCCCCTTCACCCTCAGAGCAGGTGGGAGGTGCTGTGTGCCCAAGGGGCAGCAGAGGGGTAGGTGTCCTACAGAAACCACAAGCGGGCTGGGAGAGAGTTCCAGACACCCACAGCATGCACATTTGCACTTGCTGAGGAGCTGACTATGACTGTGCTCAGGAAGTTTCTTCCCCACAGTCTTACCTGAGGCATAGGAAGGTACACACCAGCCTTAGCCGGCTGAGACATGAGGGAATGGCTTGGTGAGCATCCCCTGTGGCCAGAGGGGTACGGGTCCTGCATGAGGCTGCTTCCATCCTTGTCCATGGGAGGTCCTTCCACCCAACTCAGCAGGGCTGTGACTGGGTTTTGGGAAGAGGGAAGGTGACCGATTCAGGGTTTCCTTTGCAGAACCATTCCTCTGCTCTGCTGAGGTGGCTGTGCACATGTTTTATATTTCCTCTTCACTGAGTTTACACAGTTCAATAACCTTTGGCTTTAATATTATTCCACTTTTGAAATCCCTCAACTAAAGTAAATATTTAACTGCATTAGCAGTTGTTCCTGAGGCACATGGGGGCCTGTTGGGCTTGTTTAGTCTAGTACAGGGGAGGCCAAGGGGGTATCTGTTAGCACCCTACAACTGCTGGGAGCGCAGTTGATGGAGCCAACCTCTTCCTGGTAGTGCCAGATGACAGAATAAAAAGCAACAGGCACAAACTGCAGTCTGGAGATGTTCAGGTTTGTAGTTAGGAAACAAACCTTACCCTGGAGGGTCAGCAACCCAGACCAGCAGGGAGGTGGCAGATCTCCATCCTTGGGTACAAAGCTGCAGAAGCCCTGACCAAGCCCTGCCGTGCATGAGGTTTGGTGGGCAGCCCTGGAGGGCCCTGCCACCCGCGCACTGGGTTCTGGGGACACAGCAGCTCTCACCCTCTGGCACATGCAGATGTATTTCCTTAGGCACCCACTTTGCAAATCTGGTCCCGGCCAACACCCGACTATGTGAACAACATGGGGCCACTTCCTGCAACCTGCTCCCACACCAACACTCAGCACAGCCCTGGATGAGGGCTATCATGGGCCTTTATGGTCTTCAACATTTTTACTACCAAAAAACCCACCTGATCATAATGCCTCTGGTGCCACTGCTGTGGATAACCATGCTGTGCCGCTGGTCCCAAGCATGGCGTGGCTCTTCAGGTCATGCTGGTGGCAGTGCAGGACTGATGGGCTGGGGCTGTGCAGCTGGGGCATGTTGTATGCTCTAGATCACTCTCCTTGGATGGAGGGCAGCAGGAAATGCCTGCATCCCCTCTATGCCAGAGGCAGCAGGTTGTGTGGTGCTGCGGAAAAGCTGTCAGCCGATACGAGGCTTGATCTTTTTCCACCTTGCTCCTCAGTGGTATTGAAACACTGCTGCCTTCACAGAGCAAATTAAAATGACATGCTAAGAGATGACAAAGGGGAAATCACCTCTTGCAAACTGGTTTTGTCTTTTTCTGCTTTTCCTCAAGCACAGGCTTGCAGCCCCTGATGAAAGTCCTGCCTGCTGTCCCCCTCGAAGAAGAGGTGGGGAAATTCTTCCTCGGGTGGGACAGGAGGTTTTCTGGTGGCTGCTTGCCCTCACATTGGCCACACAGCTCCAGCTACCTCTGAGACAATCATGCATTTGAGCCTGGGCTTTCCTGCTCCACATTGCCAGTATCACAAAGGGGGGCACCCTTCTGTTGTCCCTGGTGGGTCCTGGGCTCCCAGCAGTACAGCAGCACATGGGGGAGATGCTCCCCATCCCCTGCATCTGAAACTACCCTTGGACTCCATTCCGGCTTCTGGGGCAGGAGCAAGGGTCCTGGCTCTGCTGCCTCCTGCCAGCTGCAGCCTTCCAGGAACGGCAGGAAGGGCAGGTATGAAGGTCCCAGGCCTGCCTGCAGAGCCAGAGACTTTGTCTCACTGCCAGCAAGGCAGAGAAACTCTGCTGGAGGCAGCAGTGACAAGCAATGAGA
Source organism: Morus bassanus (assembly GCA_031468815.1). Lineage (NCBI taxonomy): Eukaryota > Metazoa > Chordata > Aves > Suliformes > Sulidae > Morus > Morus bassanus. Next base: position 17,407,580 of record CM062600.1, on the reverse strand, counting down.
TTTCTAGTTCCAAAACCGGTCTCACACTTGTTCCCTCGCGGCGTTGCCCCTGCCTTTGCACTTGTTCCCACCCACTCACTGGCACCCACCCACCCATGTCCACGCTGCCCGTGCAGGATCGGTCGCCGCATCATGAGCCCTTACCATGCCTTTGCCTCCCAGGTGACCATGGTGCTGTTTGCAGGCTTTCCATCTGGCTGGGCACAGATGGCAGGAGGCCAAGACGGTTGACATCACGTCGCTCTTGCTCCACATCTGCCAAGTGACTTTATCTGTGGTGTGTCCTTGGTGTCGTCACCACTCCACCCAGCACCTGCCAGTTCCTTGCTGTTATCTGTTGCCTTCCCTGGATTTCAAGGCCATTCTCGTCCTCCCAGCTTGCTGCACTAGCACTGATATTTTAACTCCTGTTCTGCTGCTCCTCCCAGGGCTTTTGCATACCAGCAAACGCCAGGGGTCCACAAACATCTCAGTACCCCAGGAATAGGGGTACTCAGTACCTTGTGCAGCCCAAGCCCAGAGCCCACAGTCTATCCTCTCCCACAGCACGAGGGGGCAAGACAAAAAGGGAAGGGCAAGTACCACACTCATTTTCACCCTTAGATCCCTCCCTGCTTCCAGATGGGTTTTACAGACACAATGATAGTCTCTATTCTTCCTCTCTGCTCACCCTGAAGTCTCCCCACGAATAGGAGGGAGGAGGACCGATTTGTTCTTCTCCTTTGCATGCCAAAAAAAAAAAAAAAAAAAGCAAAAAAGTACAGATGCAGGTGACCAGAAATTTTCCTTTGGATATATGGGGGAGGCAAAACCTCACATCTGAGGAGGTCTTGCTATGCAATCAGGGCAGGGATCAGCCGTCACCACTTCCCAGCTGTTTCACCAGACTTTCTGGATCCAGACCATGCCTTCAGCTGCCTCCCTCTGCTCTCTGTTACTGTGCATAGATACTCCCATGTGGCAGTGGGTAACGCCCATTATTTCTTTGATGGTTCAAATATTTCCCAGTGACACTGTCAGCTGTGAGAGCGCAAAACAGGGTGAGTACACAGATGAGTCCTCCTGCCGGCTGAGACTGCCACCAGCAGAGGGGACAGGGCCAAGGTGGCATCGATCTGGAGTAGATCAGATCTTCCAACAAAGCCAGGCTGTGTGCCGGACGTTAGAGGTGCAGCAGGCTCAGGGAAGCATCCATTGCACGTCTTTTTGCCCTGCTTCAACTGCCAGCTGGAGTCACTGTAGCTGGGCAGAAGTTGCTGCAGCTCGCCCCAATCCCAGGACACCTGCCTCTCCTCTCCCTTGGGTTTGTCTCTGCCTGTTGAGACCTCTGGACTTTAAGACACGCTCTGAATGCATCTGTGGTCCCACAAATGCCCTGCAGCTCCTTGGCAGCTTAAGGATGGTGTTGACCTTCCTTTTTCCACATGCTCCCACATGAGGGATGGGTGTCCAAATCCTCAGTGCAGCAGATAAAACAGCAGAACACCATGGACTTCCTTTTTCTCCAGTAAATGCTCAGCATGGGGTAAACCAAGCCACCATGCTGGTGTAAGGGAGGGGATGAGGCTGTGTGCCTGGGCTGTATGGACAGGGCTCTGAGCTAGCTGGGCTGGGACTGCGGCCAGACTGTGCCCTCCTGCTCTGAGCTGACACAGTTAATCTGGATGCTGGCAGCAGGGGTAGGTATATCGGCTGTCCCAAGCTTACCGATGTTCACTCTTGTTATCTGGGAACTTGCACCCACTGTAATTTACCAACAAATCAGATTTCGGAGTCTCTTTCTCCCTGGAGTTTGTTTCTGGATGAACAAACCTGTACTGGGCCTCAGTCTTTTATACCTTCTTCTTTTTCAGCATTGCTGATTCCATCTTGTGTAGGACTGATTGCTGTTGTCATCCTGCATTTAGCACCACGCTGGAGGAAAACGGGTAGCACATGTGCCAGCTCTCTCCTTCAAAGTGGCAGCTGCTCTTGGCAAGGAGTTGTGGAGGAGTTCCCTTGGCTTTTGTAGGAAAGGCCTGGTCTTCCCAGTCTGCTGGTTGCTAAAGCCCCTGAAGCTACCCCAGGATGAATTAATGTAAAGAGGGACGCAATGTAAGTGAATCAGGGAAGTCTTTTTGTTTCTGTGTGCATTGGGGGGGATATTGTTTGGTGACACTGCATTTGTGTGGATCACCCAGTCATTCCTGGACAGCTTTCCACATCGCCACTGGTAACATTCACACTTTTCTCCACTTTATTCTAGGGGCGCAGCATCCATCTGAAGAAAATTCAAGGCATGAAACGCTCTCTAGTGCGCTGTTTATGCAATGAATGTGTAGGCACACACACTGGTCAGCACTTTCCCTTTAGCTAAATTGTCAGAGAAGGAGGAAGCAGGCCTTACACATAGATACTAAAAGCAGAACTGTGTGTCCTTGAGGTTGCCTGCTACTTCTGACTTCAGAGGTCACCTACTGTGCACATACCATTTTTTTCAAAATGACCTATTAACTACTTGGGTATGTACAAATTAACACCAGGAGGCAGCCACACCAAATGTCATCGAACAGCTTGTGCACTGTGCTGTGCAGCTATGCTCTTGGGTTAATTTAGTGTAGCTCCCTTAATAGAAACGCTGCTTCCAGGAGTGCCAATGGGACAGATATATGCACATGCACAGGATGCACATGCAGGGTCCATCACCAGCACTCAGCCTGCACAGTGCCAGCAGAAGGCACCTGTGAAGTGGGGGCACCCAACGCATGGCCCCCGATGCAGTGTGGGGTGCACGGCCCTAGTGCTACCCACTGCTGTCCACCAGTCCTCTTCATCTGGCCCTTCCCCAAATCCTGACCTTATCTTCCTACCTCTCATGTCACCTCCTCCTTGTCCAAGCTGTGCTCATCCCGGGCACCACTTTCATGCCCTGGGGAGGTGTGCTGCATGTTTTTTGCTCTTGTGAGCAACCTGGGTCTGTGGGCTTCACCCCAGTGAAATTCAAGGCTGCTCACACGTGCGGGGCCTGCTGCTGTCCCCAGGGATGCTCAGGGCTGCTGTGACCACACTGAAGAGCGGGGTCACTCGCCCAAACTCCCACTCTCCCTGAAGAAGCTGACAACACGATGTATGCTGAGCTTGGGGTAAGCTGGTAGGAGAGCTGCTGTGAGGGCTGTGCTTCTCTGTTACCTCCCTAGCCAGAAAAGGGGTTGTAAGGCTTGACACAGACATACTCAGAAGGGTTAGACCAGCTCCTGCACCCCTGTTGTCCCAGCCACCTTCAACTCCACAAGGCCATGCACTCAGTGGGGCCACATTTTGCTGTGGACCAGGGGACAGGGCATTTCCATGTGGATACACCCCTGCACTGCTGTTGATGACCACACACTGCTCTTCAGGTGAGGAGTGGTTGCCCCGTGGCAGCAGCTGGTGCTACCACCGCTAAAACAGTGACCTCAGCATGGACATGGAAAGCTAGATCACACAGAAACAAATCCTTCCATGAGCTGCAGGATTCATAAACCCCCATTTCGCACACATTCACATCGTTTCCTGGATTCTGCCATGCTCCTTGAGAACTTTGCTTTTCTTCTAAGGGTACAGGGCTCATATCCTCCCTCTTCCCCATCATACTTTGATGTCTAGCCACAAATGTCTTGCCACATGACAAGTAAACTTTCACTCTGTTGCACCCTGATGGCTCATCTCAGCAAGTTTTTTGGATGTTTATGATCTCTTCCAACTGCCAAGTTTGATTAAAATCAGACTTACAAGTCATTAGGCACAACGGATAGACAGATGTATTCATGCACAGCAAAGCAGTACAGTTATACAGCATTTTTTTGTAGGGACAAAAAAGGCTAAAAATTAGCTTTGCCAAAAAAGAACATCACTACCACAATGAAGCCAGAGAGCTAGAAGTTGATTCAGATGTGACTGGCAAAGTGAGATCTCCAAGGACTCTTCACAGGTTGGGCTGGGGTAAAGACTGCAATGATGGGAAGCTGGAGAGGTCTGACATGCAACTGGACCTTGCCCAAGGACACGCTTGTACGCATTTTTACCTTAAGGCCTCTATATTTCCTCATGCAAGTGTTCAGTAAGACATCCCACCTCAATACCAAAACCAGGTGTGCTGTTCCATACTTAGATTTATATACCTATTTTTACCCATACACATGATTGCATGCTGACGTGTGTGCAGATTACAAACAATATCTGGCTGCAACAGTGGCTTCTTTCATCACAAAGCCCCGCTCTACTTCCAGAGCTGTGTTGAGTGCAAGCATAACAGTGGTCCCATGGAAAAAATGGCAATATTTTTGTACCACTCACACAAAACATAGCAGGCATTCATGGTAGGGTGATACAACAGATCTGTGGAAAAATGTGTTAGATACTTCCTAACTCTCTCATATTTGTACTGAACACTGTCCTGTAACTTTTTTTTGCTATTGCTCACTAAATTTAAGACATGACACACATAATAGTGTCACGGGAAATCAAGTTGACTCTACCTTGAGTCATAACTGAGGTCTTACTATCAATGCACCACTGGGAACTTTGCCTACAAGTGCCCAATTGAAAGCTGAAAGAAAGGAAAGACAAATTTTACCAGCACAAGTCCAAGTATTTGCTGACAGCAGTGAAATATGGAAACTCTGGACTGACCTGCAAGCTCTGAAGAATGGGTTGTCTGCTGACAGTCACACTGCTGGGTTGTCTTTTGCTAACTGATCCATAAAAGATACCTGGAGAGCCTGGAGGCTTTGAAAGCTGGCTTTGCTCATTGAAGAAGGCAATTTATGAGCTGATCCTTAGATGAATATTGACTGAGCATATCAGCAGTGATGGCATTAGTGGCATGGACACCAGCATTGTCATCACGATGCTCACAAAATCAGGTTTAACCAAAGCACAAGGTGATTATTGGACTGACTTGCTGAAGGTGTCAGAAAGAACTGAGAAATGTGTAAGTGAACAGAAAGCAGACATCTCTGGTCATGCACCTTGACTGCAGGATAACTCTTTCTCCTTGAGCTTCCTCATGGTAAAAGCGATGCCCATCTTCCAAAGGAGCTTTCAGGTAGTTAGTGGAAGCCACTTGGGAAGGGCAAAAGACCTGAAGTCAACTCCTTGTCCTGCCAGCAAAAGGAAACTCCTTTGTCCCAGAGCAAGGTAGATTTGTCCAGATTCAGGATTGCTCCCAGAGATTGATGACCATTTCAATTTTTAAAGACAAGTACGGACTCTCCCACTAACGGCAACAGCCATATTTCCTGGGCATTTTCTTCTTGTTTCTGCTCTCTCAGCACAGCATCACAAACTGAGCACGCACCCTGCTGGTTTTCACCACGGCCAATAATAAAAAAGCGTGTGCGCTTGCTTGTGCGTAGCTTTGAACAGCTGTAGTCTGTAGGATCAGATGACAAGACATTGGTCTGGTGAGGTCCATCTGATCCAAACCTTAACACAAACCAAGAGAAACAGCCACATGCAGCGTCTGATCTCACAGAACAGTGCCAGTCTTGCGACTAAGAAACAGCGGTGTTGTTGAAGGTCAAAGAATGGGACATGGTACACTTCTTCAAAGACCACAGGTGGCATATTAATCTGGAAGAGTACCTGCGAGCAGTCATTGAATGAACATCGAAGGAGCATCCAAACACGTTGGATGAGACCCCAGCTCCACAGACCAGCACTTCTGCAGCCCACCAAGCAGCACGAGGCTGCTGAAATCAGCAGACCACGAGGGCTGAAGGAAGTGGGAGTGGTGAATGCGTGTGTTGGGAAGTAGTTTGAACCAGTGAGAAGAATGCAGGCTCACTTCTCCTTGCAGTGACTTTGCTTTCATGAGACTAAATAAACAGTAACATTAAATAGTAGCATTAAGGCCTACTGGCAGGAGTTATTTATTGCACTTGAAAACCACTTGAGTGTCACCCGGTGTCTGTGAAGCACTCTGAGGCTCACGGGGCTAACCAGATACATGCAAGTGTGCCAGACAGCAGCAGGATTTTGCCTGGTCAGCAGTCAGTCTTGCTTACCCCGCGAGTCACTGATGCCCACTGACCCCCCTCCAGCCAGCCGTGAGTAAGGTGCCTGCAGCGCCCAGGGGAACAGCGAGGTCAGTACTGGCTTCTTGACTGTTGCTGCTCTTACCGAAGGACAACACTAAACCCTCCCACCATCACCGCTGCTGGCTGAGACAGGGTTACAGGGCAGCTCCAAGGACGCTTCCTTCCAGGCTTACGGACTCGCCACTTGCAAGAAAAACATGTAACTTTGAGGGACGCTGGATGGTGCCCAGACCTGCTTGCCCAGGCTCTCCTACTGGCTTGATGATAGACTTGAGGAAAATCCTTCCTCAGGAATGCGGGCCGGCTCTGGGACAGGGCACCAGAGAGGTGGAGATCCCCACGCTGGGCAGCTTTCAAGGCTCAGCGGGACAAAACCACAGCTGACTTCACCTACTGCTGGCAACAGTCTTGCTCTGATGAGGATGTTTGGCGGGAGACCTCCAGAAGGCCCTGCTGCCAGCACTGCCGGGGTCCTGTGGTTTATTCAGAAAAAAGGTGGTCCTGGCCTTTTTCCCTTTGCAGAAAACGCGTTGAAACAAGTTCCACCGATCTGACAGAAAACTACGGTTTATGTTTAGTCGTGCCAAGTGAAGGCTACCTGAAGCCCTCCAAGGGGCATGAACCCAAACACAGCCTGGGCTAGCCCGCAGCTGCCTCTTACGCCCTCTGCTAAGGCCGAGCGTTTTTGCATGCTGCTAGGCGGTGTTACCGGCCACCCTGCTGGAGAGTGCGGGGCTCCGGTGCCGGGGGAGCCGCTGCATGGCCGCCGCCTGCGGGGGCGAGCGGGATGATGGCGGGGTTGGGGGCGGGGGGGGATGCCCCGGGGAGGCGGGATGATGGAAGGCAGGGGGATGCCCCGGGGGGGCCGGGGCGATGGGTGGCGGGAGCATGCCCCGGGGTGGGCGGGATGATGGATGGCGGGAGGGTGCCGGGGCGGACGGGAGCGGCGCGGCGGGATGGCGGGGGGGGTCCCGGCCCGGCGCCGGGCGGAGGGAGGCTGCGGGCGGGGCGCGGAGCCCGGGGCCGCCCCCGGCGGGCGGAGCCGCCGCCGCCCCCGCCCCGTCCCCGTCCCCCGTCGGCGGCGCGGCGCGGGGCGGGCGGCGCTCCCCGCCAGCGCAGCGGCATGAAGGAGCCGTCGCTGCCCGGTACCTCGCTGCAGCGGGCCTGCCGCCTCCTCGTCGCCTTCTGCGCCCTCCACCTCTCGGCCACGCTGCTCTATTACCTGGCGGGCAGCGCCCTGGGGCCGCCGGGCAGCCCCGAGCCGCCGCCGCGCCGCCCGCCGCCCGCCAACCTCTCGCTGCCGCTCTCCCGCCCGCCGCCGCCGCCCTCCGCCCGGCCCCGGCCCCCCCACGCCTCGCCGCCGCCGGGCCCCTGCCCCGAGCCCTCCCCGCTGCTCGGTGAGTGCCGCCCCCTCGGGGGTTTGGGGCGGGGGGTCACCCGCGGTGGGTGCCGGCGTCCCCCGGGGGTGTCTGTCCCCGCGGGGCGGGAGTGACAGCGGCGCGGCTGCTCGCGCCGGCCGGCGGGGGGATTGTGGGAGAATCCCTGGGGAACCGGTGCTCGCTGTGGCGGGGGACGGAGGGACCCGGCGAGGCGGGGATGCTCCCGCAGGGAAGGCGGGCGGCGGGCAGCGGAGCCCCGGCGCCGTCGGGGAGCGCACCGTCCCCGCCCGGCTCGGTTCGCCGGAGAGGTTGGGTAATTTCCTCTGGGAACTCTACCCGAAATACTCCTCTTGCGCAATCTCAGAGGAAGGATCAGACGGGCTGTTTGTGCTGTGCGGTCTTTTCGCAGTGTTCCGCGTGTGCGCCGACCTGCTGGATGAGTGGCGTGGATTTAAAAAAGCGCTGTGAGGCAGGGTCATGAATACAGTTGTTATGCATCCCAGAGGCGCTTCCCACGTTTTTGGTCCTGTGATGCAGTATCCTGATACGTGGCAGCCTGCTGCGTGTTTTATCTGCACTGGAGCTGTGCTCCCCACGGGCCTTTCCCAGGACTGCTTGGGTGCTGCGGGCTGTTGGCGGGTTTGCAGCCTGCTGGTGGTCTGGTTCTTACACTGATCACCTGTAGCTGTTTTGATCCGCTGGCTTTGTCACCAGGCAGAGGTGGGGGCGAGGTGAATTTCAGCTTTTCTCATGCTCTTAGGAGGCTCTCACCCAGCTTGCTCTTTGTAGCTGCTGGTCCTTGAATAGACCCTCCTGTGGTGTAGGATTCTATTCAGTATCTTACACACATTGCTGACGAGCTCATCACCGTGACCTACTGGCATCCCAGTTGACAGTGACCCAGCCACAAGCTATTTGGGGCCTGGAGCCTGGCGATCATCCTCCTCTTCATCAGTGTGCCACGTTAGCAGGGGCACCTTTGTTACCAGAGATGCCGGTCGAGGAAGAGACTTTCAAGAAGCTACCTGTGGTTTTCAGTTTACGAAACCGACACAGAAATTCAGTTTCTCTGGGTGCTTGCTGGTCAGCTGTTTATGGATCAACGCATCTGAATAACAGATGACTGGTTTGTTATTTTAGGAAGGCGGTTTTGAGGTCACTAAAAGGAACTGTGCTGTGTTTTTTTTGTTGTTGTTTTTGATTCGTATCTTTCACTTTTTTTCCCCTAGATCACTTTAGGTTGAAAGTGGCCTTGCAAGCCTGTCCTCACGCAGTGGATGTAGGAGCCCTTTATGCATGTGGCTTTGCTTTAAATGGTCTCCACTTACCCTGATCCTCTCAGGAGTGAGTCATGTGCTTTCAAAATGCCCGGAGTTTACAGAAACGCTCTTAGTATCCCCAAGATTAAAAGCGTTGTCAGAGTTAGTCGCTGAAGAATCAATTAAAATATTTTATACCATCTTTGTAACATCTCCGGTTCAATTTGCGGAATCCGCCAAAGGCCAAGTGAGGCTATTGGAGGTGGTTGCAGATGTTCAGAGAGCTACAGGGCTGTGTAGAAAGCCGCTCTTTACCACACAGTAGGCAAATGGTTTCTAGCTGTGTTACCTTCTGTACTTGCGGCGTGGCGCAGTCAGATGCGGGCTGGCACCATCACGGCTTCAAGGATTGTAACCAGCAGGTCAGTAGGAAACTTGATGGGTATTTATTTTTTTTCTGCTCTTTCCAGGTTTTGGTAGCAAACAGTGTTTGTAAAACAATCCTGTCCTGCCTCAGATGTCGGTCAGAGCTGAATCTGCCCTGATCAACATCTCATGTATCTCTAAGGCCAGTGTGGGGGATGGAGAGGTGTATGCTCTGCAGACAGCTCTGACACTTAATTCACCCGCCCAGAATTTAAAAACAAACTCTTCTTTTTGCTTTGTCCACAAAGCTCCTTATCAGTATGAACATAGCAAACAGGAGCCAGAAAGGACCTTCCTGTGATTCCCACCTTCCCAAAGCCATGGGGAAGTGCTCTGATGGGAACAGGTAGCTCCAACTGCCCCATTCCCTCAGCATAAACCTAAATTTATTGAAACATACCTCATCCTTTTTTTTTTTTTTTTTCATTATTTTCTGACCTTCTCCTCACCCCCGCCCCATCATTGGGAAGCATGTGACGAATCATGCAGGATATGTGTGACTGAGCTGCTCAGGCTTTTTGAATGGTCAAATAGCCAGGTACTTGTTTCAGAGGCCCAGAGTTTTCTTTCTTAGCTGTGTTTAGAGAGAGTAGTTTACAATCCCTGCTGTCTGGCTCTGCAGCAGATCCATTAGCCGAATGAGGTTTAATCTCTACAAGAAGCTGCCAAATTTAAAATGCTTTTATGGTTCACTTGCCTTTATTTATAATTTAAAAGCATAAATTATATTTATGGGGCTGGGGAAATAATGTCATAATTCAACTTTGAATTAAAAGTCCTTAACAGCTATGAAATTCTCTAATACAAGGTAATATAAGCATTTTGGATTTATGCTCCAGTTTAGAGCTGTGTGCCAATGAGTATCTTAAATCAGGTATTGAGGAGCAGAGCCTGCTTGCTGCAGTGAAATTTCAGCCTCCGAGAAGCCCAAAAGCAAGTAAATCCAGATATATCCTGCAGATCTCTGTTCCCCAAACTGTTATGTTTTTTAGGAGCTGTAGAACAATATTGTTTTTTTAAAAAAAAAAAAAAGTTAAAAAGTTGCTCTGTAAGAGTAGCGTATATGTTGGCTTAAGGGCTTTCAGAACAGTCAAATGGTTTTTTTTCTGCCTTCTCCATGAGGTCTTTGTGCTCTGGTGATGGGGTATTTACGTGCCTGCTCTTTTTAGGAGGGGGTGCAGAGGGGGGCAGTTCTTTGGTCTCCAAAAGAGCCCATGTTAAAGCAGTGCTTACCTTACAGTGCCAGACGTCTGCAAAGCAGAAGCTCATGGACAGGCTTGTCTGTATTTCAGGGATGTCGTTTTCAAGACCTGCATGATCAAGAGCACGTGTTGCTCATGGAGGTTATTTTAGAATACAGCTGTCTCCTTACCCATTTTTGACCCTCGTTTAGATACCAGGTGCGGCTGGTAAGGGATGGCAGACCAAAGGGATGTGTTCTTATCCTCAGCCCTGTGAGCACCTCATGGTAAAGACGACCCAAGTGTGCTAAACATGTTGCAGTTACGTGTCTGGCTCAACAGCTTTTCACCCCCAGGTTTAAGTTCAGAAAACTGACAACCTCAAACCCTAGTAATTGAGGGATATTGACAAAACAAAAAAACCTAGGTTAATATATGAACCAGTGAACTGTCCAAAGCACAAACCACTAGAGACGTAGTAATTTTCACTAATGTTTAAAAATAAATAGTTTCCAAATGTGCCTATTTTCTGGGAGATCTTGGGCATGCAAGAAAGACAACTGTTTCTTCAAGATGCGAGTCCTGGATAGCAACTGATGCTTCCCACTGTGTTAGTGAGGCGTGTTTAAAAAATAGAGGATCAAGAGAAATAAGCTCCTTTGGCCAGCTTGTGGGTGAGCAGCTGTCAGTCAGTTGGAGGGGAAGGACCTATGGCACAGACTTTATTTTCGATGCACCGTTTCTCATGCCTGCGTAGTCAGTGCAAGCAGTTGCTCTAAACTGTAGATGGTGAAGATAAAAGATGAGAGTATTCTGACGTTTTGAGGTTTGTTCGGAGGAGACGGAGGTAGCCTGTCAAACTGATGGTAATGCTTAGTGCCTGTGTTACAGAAGTTTTTAGAGGTTATGTGCTGCCTGAGAGGTCAGTGAATTCACAAATAATCTAGTTTGAGGTCCCCGTGTATGCGGACATTGCACGGGCAGCGGTAGAGGATGCTTTAGCACTGGCAGAATCCTAGCAGAGCATAATTTGGGGTGAGAGAGTAAAAACCTCAGAGGTGCTGAAAACACCGTTTTTTAAGAAGACTTCTGGTGGTGACCGTGCTGGAGGGGTTTGGTAGGTTTGGCGTGCCTGGGGTCTGGTTCCTGTCACACTGCCCACCTGCAGTCATGGGCTCTCGTCTCCCTGTGGGGGGTTCCTGCCCCAGAAACTGCGGGCCTCTGAATCCGTGGGGTCATTTAAGATACCAAGTGGTTGAGAAAGCATTTGCTTTACACGCAGCATCTCCCCCTCCTCTCATCTGAACTTGCTATTGTCTGCTTTTCTTTTTTTTTCTGTTTTTTTTGAACCTTTCCGATGCAGCCGCAATCTCTGCTCCCTCCCGCCTGCCCCCCAGGCTGGGTGCTACAGGTGTTACTTTGCTCATGGCTGCACACAGGGGTTGTGCTGTGTCCCTCCCCTGCCTTGTTTTGAAAAAGTAAAACAGAAACTCGAAGAGAAGAGCATGGAGAGGGCTGGGGGAGGGGGAGCTAACACGTGGACCAGTTTGCTCAAAGTTAGGCTCTCTTGGCCTCAAAAGAGAGGTTGAGAAACTGTGTTAAACTTCTCCAAAGAATATGTTTAAGATGTTTGGCAGGGAGCAGATGGCGCGATCCTGGCAACACTGCCAACAGCTCCATTTGTGTGGTTGGGAGCGCATCTTACCTCTGAAGCACAGGCTTTCTCGGCAGGCAGGGAGCAAGCTCTGTGCTGAGAGCATCCCTAGCATCCTCTTATCTGGTTAAAGTGAAGGTCAAGGACTATTAATTGGGCTTGCAAACTAACTTGGAAAGGTACTGTGCCTTCCTGGAGAGCAGCTGTTTCAGGGACACGACACAGCAGACAGGATGTGCTGGGGAGAAAAGGAAGGTTTTCCATCTCATGCATCTAGTGTTTTATAACGTGCTTGTTTCTCTGCCAGCGTTGGTCTGAAGCAACAGCTAGCTTCTTTGGAAATTGAGCCAAGTTTGTGTTTGGAAAGAGACAGACGCTTGCAGCTTCCCGAAGTTGGATGCAGAATTCGGTTAAGCTCTCAACTTCCCTCCTCTGGTGTGGAGCTCCTTAGCCTGACTTCACTCTGCAGATGGAGAACATTGTCGCTGTTGAGGGCCCCCACCCCACCCCAAAGGGTAGCGTGCTGGGGGCGCGCAGTCCTCAGCAGGGAGGTGCTCTGGGTCTGGTGGCCTCGCAAGCCAGCCCAAGGTGCTGGGCTGCTGGACTCCACCGCTCACCTCCTCTCCTCGCCGGTGGACCCTCCTCTCCAGCCAGCATCCTGCAGCTACTGCTCCCCTCCTTCCCTCCTGCGCACCCTTCTCTGCAGGGCTGGAGGGGCTTTGGTTGCAGAGGTTTTGGGGGCAGAGTCGGCCAGGCCACAGGAGTGCTGCAGTGGTGGGGCCAAAGATCTGGGGTTTTCTGGGACACGGATGGAGCTGTGTCAGTGTCCAGCTCGCCCCTACCTCTCTGGGCTGGAGAAGGTCTCACTGCTGAGCCCGTCCCCACTGGGACAGTGTTTTCCTTTGTGCAAATCAGTGCCTAGAGCCCCTGCCTGCAAGGAGAGGTGCTTGGTGAGCCAGGCATGGATTGGCACCTCCAGATGGGCAAGCAGTGGCCGTGGCCGCTGGTGACACTGGGGCACGCCAAACAGCCTTTCCAGCTGCCTCCCGGCTGCAGCTGAGCTGCAGGAGCTCAGGGCAGTCCCCAAACTCCTGCAGATGTTTTTCTGAAAGAGGGCTGCTTTTTTTTTTTTTGTCACCTCCCCTACCACTGGTCCCCAGGCCAGGGTGTCCCTGGGTTTGCTTTGAGGGCACTTACCTGCAACCGTGTCTTGCTGAAGCTGGAGACAGCCCCGTAAAGACTTTATGGGATGGGTTTCCACAAATCTGTGTGCTTGGGGGCAGTGGACTTTCAGCAGCTATTTCTTCAGGTGTGCAATGCCCTGCTCCTATCCTTGCCTCTCACGCTCCCCGCCACCAGCGGCACCCCATGTTTTCAGGGGTATGCAAACCCTGTTTGAGTCTCAGACAGACAGATGCACCTCTGCCCCACCTGGCACCCAGAGCTCACTCGTGCTATCTGGGGAGCACGCCCCAGCCCCGGGGCAGCGCTGGGATCCAGGTGCAGCCGCCACTGGTGGGATGGGATGGGGTGGGATGGGGTGGGATGAGGCAGGGGGGCTGGGGCCTGCCTTACGATTTGGGACTGCCCCTGGCAGAGCCACATCCCTGGGATGCCACTCAGCCCAAGAGAGCTCCTGTCCGCCGATCCCATCCTGTGGCGAGGTGGGGGGGTTCCTGGCGGGGCGCAGCTCAGCCTTTTTCTGATCTGGGCCTCTCTGTTTGTTTGTTTTGAGTTTGCTGTTTGAGGGCCTGGAATTTAATTTCGCGGCTGCAGCGAGCAGGGCTAATCGCATGCAGATTGCTTGGCTCAAAGGGGGACGGTTCAAAGCCGCTTCAGTGAGCGTGTGCTGGATTCAAGCCACTGATAAGGACTTTGCTTCTCTCTCAAAAGTACCTTCTCATGGAAACAACAATTTTCTTTTTTTTTGTTTTGTTTTGTTTTTTTCAAAGACGCCATGCTCTAGTGTGAGACCTTGTGTTGCGTTAGGCAGCATTTGGGGTTGGATTAAGAAATTTTTTCCTCTGCCTGTAGTCGCTCAGTTAATCATGCAAACCTACCATCGTGCAGACCCAGTGTTGCCAGCGCATGTGATGCGTCCTCATTTTTTTCAGCCTGTTTCCCTTTGGGGTCCACAGTTGCAGATGCCAGACGCTGTGTGAGCCTGCCTAAGACAGGGTATGTGCTGGTGTAGCAGGCTCAAGCCTTGTGTCAGCATAGCTGACATCTGTAAGGGGATGCAACTTTGCAACTGTAGACCAGCCAAAGAAAACGTATTCTGGTCCTTCGGAAGGCTTTTTTTTCCTTGCTGGGATATTTCTAGCCAGATCCAAGGATCGTTTTTTTTCTTTTTAAACACTCATGGGGGAGCGAGAAGTGCAGGCAGCAAAGGGCAGCAGCTGCCAGCCAGTTTGCAAGGAGACAGAGATGTCCCTGTAGCCGTTTTGGCCGGTGGGTTGCATGCCAGGACAGGGGGGTGCTCAGACGACCCAGCTGGGCAAGGGGTGCTGGAGCTGTCCTTTCCACTGGTCCCATCCCCCCACCACGGGGCTGAACCCCAGTTCGAGCCTGGCTGGTGCCGCCTGCGTAGGCGCTGGCACAGCTCTGAAGTTTAGCTGATTTTAATAGGAAACACTTGCCTCGCTGAGCTGTGGGATGCAGCTACCTGCCTGCCCTGGAGCTGCCACGTGGGTCTGGGGGCTGGAGCGACCCCTGCTCCACAGCCCTGGGTACGGGGACTTGCCCCCACATTTTTCAGGGTGGAGCTGGTTTTGTTTTTCCCAGCCAGGGCGGACTTGGTGTGGCCGACGGGCCCTTCCTTTTCTGCTGGGCCCCTGAAAAGAGAGGATATTTTTTTTTTCCCTTTCTGCGAGTTCTGCTTCTCTTTTCCAGCTTTCCTTTCACATGAGGTTTGTCTGAGCATGGCAGCGCGGGTGTGCATGTGGCTCGGTGGCTAGAGAGCAGCATCCGGCTCTCGGCCAGAGCGATGGAAACGTTCTCTGTTCTGTTTGCAGAGAGACTTTTTCGAACCTCCATGCTACACACTTTTGCTTTCATTCTCACTAAATTAAATATCTGAGATTTGTGCCTGGTTTAAAGCACGCAGGTGAATTTTGCAGTTTTTCCCAGTGAAGTGCTTGGGAGGCCGATTGAGTCTGCTGGATCACCTCTCCAAACCTGCCCATGAACCCAGCTAGCTGCCCTCCTTCCCACCTCCTGCTGGGGCTGCACTGCCCTCCTGGGGAGGGGGTTCTCCCCCACCCCGTCCCACCTGAATCCCCCGGGGCTGCCCTTTGTGGCTGTTGCCCCATCTTCTGCTAACATCCTTGCCATATTCTCCGCTCCACCTTCTTGGATGGAGTGTGGCGCCGTCCCATTCACAGCCCCCCTGGGGATGCAAGAGTACAATTCTGGCTCTGCAGGGCATTGCTGCTTGAGTTCTCCCAACACTTCTTGTATTTGTGGTCCAGGGAGGCTGGAGCACCCTCTGGATTTATTATAGCATCACGCTGAGCGGATTCTGGGCTTTTTGTGTGAGGGTCCTCTCATTTGGGTCAGCAGGACCAGCACCGGGGAGGACACATTCTGGCAGCCTCACGTGGCAAGAGGTTTAGCTGTTGTGGCAAGCCCTGGCCATTGGGAAGTGGGGGACGAGAAGATCACTGGGACTGTGGGCTAGGTTCCTGAGGCTTGAGCACTACTCTGCCTCTGGCTTTTTGCAAGCCTCACCTTTTGCTTTGTGTGAGAAGCTGCTTCCTGTTTGTGTTCACCAGGACAGCCCCCCAGCATCTGTGCCTGCTCAACGCTTTTCCTGTGTGCCTTCGCTTTGAGCAGAAATGCTTCTGAGTGTCAGAGATGGGGGTGGGCAGGAGGGGCTGGCTTGTTTTTTTTTGTGTGTGTCTCTCTTACGCTACCGCTGCCAGCTAAAACCTCCTTTTACAATCTCTGAAGTGTTTGGATGTGATGCTGTGCTTTTGTGTCTTTTGCAAGCTTCTGGCAGTTGCTTATTCATGTTTTCAAGGTTTTCTTTTGCTAAAAATGTATGGTAGAGGCTTGTGAAGCTGCTTTGTTGGAGCTTTGTAACTCTGAACCCAAAAGATGTCTGCCTACAAATCCCAGGCCGCATAGGGGACCAGAGCTGCAAGTCCACATAGCTCTGTCATGCCTGTCTGTTTTTAGCAGGGGCTCAAAATACAGTGGCTCCTATGTCTGGAGCATGACACAATGTGAGGCAGTCACCTTGAACAGAAGTAGAAAAGATTGAGATGGAGTGAATCAGGCTGGAAAGTTTATCTGGTAAACACGGATAGGGATACAGTTTTGGCCAGTGGGACAGCACTTGCAGCAAACTTCACACGCTTTCCTGGCATCGGCAGATCCTGTCCTGAGTCAGCATCCTTGGGAGACAACAGCCCTGGGGCTGCTTGCTATCCAGGTAGTCAAATTTCAGTCAAAATGATTTAAAATTAGCAACTGGAACTGTGACTCTGGTCACCAGTTGGAAAGCCTGTGTTTGCAGATTTGGCTTTAGCCTTGTCCTGCTTGGGAAGTGAACTGAAAGCATCGATTCCCAGGGGATGTTTTGTTGCTGTTGCTTTTGTCAGCCACATGGCTTTAGTTTGTTTTAGCCGTTGTGTATTTGAAAACAGCCTATTCAGGTTTTTTACATTTTCGTGTTCTTACTGATGCCAGTGAATGTATTAACGGGGTGATTTGTGTCAAGCCTGTCTCGGAAGCAGCTGCCTTGCTGTTCATGTATGGCGCCAGTGCCTGGGGTCTCCTCACTCACCTGCATGTTGGCTGCGTCCCTCTGGGCAGTGTTTGCAAGAAGGTGTGCTGCCTTTAAAGCTGTTTTGATTAACTGGAGGATTGGAGCAGTACAGATTGTTTCTCACCAGTGTCCTTCAAGACTCTGAAACTTTTAAATCTCTGTCTTCCGCAGCTGGTTTTTATCATGAATGTATTTTTCCTCTCCCAAATTTTCCTTGCTGATGTTCCAGCCTCCTGAAGGCAAACAAGAGCAAGCGCTGGTGGGATGAGAGGTCCACGTTTGGCCCGGGGGGCTGGCGGGTGCCAGCCTGCAAAAAGTCATACTTGCAGTGTCCAGATGCTTGTGGCTGTCCTTACCCAGCTGCAGCTCACAAGCCACCAGCGGGAGATTTCCCCTGTAAATTCGCCTAAATGGCAAACTTTTGTTTCCTCCCCTCTCCTTATGCTACGTGAGTGAGTGTGAGACATTAAAAGAGCCTTTGTTTGTTAAACCAGAAAGCATGCCCAGGGCTGATGGGGTTTGCAGTTGTTTCTCGGGAGCAGCAGCTGGGAGCAGGGGGACCAGCAGCTGGGAGCAGGGAGCATAGCAACTGGGAGCAGAGAGTGCAGCCTGCCCCGGCAGGAAGAGGTTTGCTCGGTGGGACAGCAGCTGCCCAGCGCCTGGGAGCAGGCTGGGCTGGCAGGGCCCCACAAAGGGATGTGCTGCTTCCGCCCTGCTGCTTCCTGCAGCGTTCCGCGGGGTCGGTCCCGTTGCTGGTGACGGGGTGTGAGCAAGGCAGGAAAATAACATCCCTGGGCACAGATGCCCAATGTAATCCCATTTGCTGGCCATGGCCGATTAGGTGAACTGTGCCCAGTGCAACCCCTTTTGTTATTATAAATGCACAAAAGTGTAGCATCGTCCTAACTGTGGGTGCCGGTCTCCTAACGGAGGTGACGCCGGAGGGCAGAGGGACGGGCAGGGGGAAGCAGACATGGAGGTGGGTCGAGGCCAGAGGCTGCTCTGCAAGAGCGCTCGCCACTACGGTGGGGAAGCGATAACCAAATTCAGGGGAAGCAATGCGCTCTCTCTCCCTCCCGCCCCCACTGGCCTCGCTGCTCTGGCGCCTGCGCTCTGCCTGTCCCACCGGCACGGGGGCGGCTGTGCCTGACCCGATCCTGCCATCGCCGAGCCCCGCTCCCGGTTGTGCCTCTGCATGTTCCTTCCTGCCTCAGTTCCTCCCATTCTTGCCTCTTCCTCCCACTGCAGAGCGCCCTTCCAGCTCTCCCTGCAAGCTGCTTTTCGGCCAGAGAGGCCTTGGCCCCAGCCGTGCAGCTGCAGGGCAGGCGTCCGCTGGACCTGGCTTGTGCCGTGGGGCAGAGAGGGTGGGGAACCGGGCAGGCACATTTTGGGTGCAGCTGGGAACTGCAGGAGTGCTGAGAGCATGGACAGGCTGATCCCAGTGCCTGAGCTCTGAGAAATCACTGCCTTCTCCTTATATGAGAGGGAAACGTGCAAACTTGCCCATTTAACCTGCGCAAAATGCAGCGATTGGGAGATCCCTTTGCATTATGCCTGTGATGCCAGTTTCTGCAAGGTCTCGCCTCTGCTGTGCAGGCAGTGAATCAAGCAGCAAAGCTTCCTCGCTACCTCTGGGGGTACACTGAGCACCTCTGCCTATTTGGCTGGTCTCCTTGCCATCTCTGGCCTGAGTGAGCACAGGTTTGTGGAGCAGCACAATTGAATTAAAAGTAGCTTCTTCTAGATAAATAACCAGGGAATGAGCCGTGAGCCTGGAGCATTATTTCTGCTTTTTTAATCGCATGCTGGGGTATGCACGAGGTTGATCATGATGGCTGCTGTCTTTTAGAGCTCTAAAAATTACTTGCACCCCCTTCTCAAGGGGCTCCATAGGTGTGGCATAGCCACCGCTGGCATGTGCACATAGAAGTGCGCACGCTTTGTGTGCCCTCGAAGGGGCCTGGGCATCTGTTCAGCAAATCCAAAGAGGAGACGGTAGCTCTATGACACATATGTGAGTGCATGCATGCATGCACATGTGTGTGTTCACACCCAGATGGAGGAGAGGGGGAGTGTACAGCAGCCAAATATTTAAGGAGTGGTCCCCAGCCTAGTGCTTATGGTGAAGACATTATGGTTATGCGTGGGAGCCTCAGCATCCCCACCCACTGCAGAGGGTTTTTTGGGAGCTGAGCATGTGCGCAAAGCCCCATTTATTAGCTCACCATTGCTGGGAGCAAGACGTGGCAGCAAGAGAGGCCCTTCTGCGGGCAGCTACCATGCTCATTAGGTTTTTGCAGCAAGTCTGTTCATCAGGGCTGGAGCAGCTGGAAGCAAATACTGCAGAAGGGCCAGCCTGGATGTTAAGAGAGGGCATCCACAAAAGGTCTGTGGTCAGCAATGCTGTGTTTAGCCCCGGACCCACGTACAGCTGTATGGGAGGGACCGCATCGGAGCCAGTGTGACAGAGCAGAGAAGCCCTGGCAAGCAAAGAACGCTCGTGCAGACATGTGAGCTGAAGTCTTGCAAAATAGGTCTCATCGGCCGTATCAGTGCCCAGGGCTGTCAGTGCCCTCTGTCCCTGAGCTTGGCCTTGAGCAGCTCAGAGGTTGCCGTCCTCTCTGTGGTGCCAGGGCGGCTTCTCGGTTTTACGCACCAGTTTTGGCACAGTTTCAAAACCTGCCACTGTTGAAACCATATGCAGGAATTGCCAACCTGCATGCAAATCTGGATATGTTTTTTTTAGCAATTCTAATACAGGACTTTTTAGCAATTCTAATACAGGACTTTTAATAAATAATGGGCATGCCTACAGAACACTGAAAGTATCTATAAGAAAAGAAAACAAGAAAGGGGGTTTTGTTCACTTTGCATGTGGCTAGCCTTGGCGTAAGTAATTACGTTGGCAGGAGAGCAGGGCTATTTTTGAAGTGCTCGACTCTCACACTATGCGAGGTGAGTGAGAGCACAGAGGGCAATGCTCCTCTCTAGGCTGGTTTTGTGGCACACATGCCAGTGGGAGCGCAGCTGTTGGTTTGCCACACAGATAGGAGGGTTTTCAAGACTCGTTTGGTGTCAGCGACTTGATTGGGGTCTGATACCAAGAGGCTACAGCATTTGCAGGTTTGCTCTGAATGGTGTGGTGCGGTTGTTTCAGGTAGGGCTGGTCCAAGCTTCAACACCTCCATGCACCGCTAGGATTTTGTTTGGATCCAAACCTCTGTTTTTAAAAAACAATAAACATGTTTAAAGGATGTGTGCTCAGAGAAACAGATTGTGTGTGCTAACTGGCTTCGTGCTGTGCCTCTCTTCCAGTTGGTGCGCTACATGTGGAGTTTTCCCATCCTGTGAACCTGGAAGAAGTGGCAAGAATAAATCCAGAGGTCAAAGCAGGAGGTCGTTTTGCTCCAAAGGACTGTATAGCACTTCAGAAAGTAGCAATAATCATACCGTTCAGGAACCGAGAGGAGCACCTGAAGTACTGGCTCTATTACCTGCACCCAATTCTCCAAAGGCAGCAGCTAGATTATGGAGTATATGTTATCAATCAGGTAAGATGCTAAAGACAGAGGGCTTTATAACACCCTCGTAACAGTGACTGTGCCTGTGCCCCCTAAAACAGAGGAGTGGTTGCTTTATCCGAACAGCAGTGGGCTGGCAGGCAGCGATAAGGTTGCCTTAAAAAAAAAAAAAAAAAGAAAAGGCTGTTGCACCAAAAAAGAAGTGAGAATGAACATGAGCAATTTTGCTTTGATGGTGTGGATGAAAAACCTGGGGTTGTCTCCTCTGGTCAGGCATGATTCACCCTAAACAGCTTCTGCTTAAAGAAGCTACATGGTGAGGAGGAGAAAAATCCCTAATAGCACAACCCAATCTAATTTCTCTTTCCAAATGTTTCTTTTTCCCAACTGCTGCAGGAGTTGCATACAGAGATCTTTATGGTGACAAGGTAGCATTAATGCTTATCTGGCATTGGTTGTGCCATAAAGCCATAGGATTTCACTTACTTTCTCAAGCGACTTCTGTTCGTGTTAGTAGTAGTGCACAAAGTGTCAGGCTGGAGAAAGCAAAGCTGTTGCAGTGGAGCAGGTGTGTGATTGTCTTCAGGTGAATAGAGCAGAAAAGAAACAAGTAGTGCCGGGGGCGGTTTGCTGTTTTTTTTCCTCGATATCTGATGGCCTTAGACCTGTCTTAAAAAAAAAAAAAAAAAAAAAAAGAGGCATCTTTCATTCCAAACAAGCTGTCTTAATTTATACCATAATGGTGGTTAAATAAGTGGTTGTTGTTCACACTTGGAAAATCTTAAAATGTGTAGGCATTTGCATGGGCTGCAGCATGAAAGGGCAGATGCAGTTCTGAGAGGCCCAGCAGAGACCACCGGCTGGACAATCTCACAGCACAGTTTCTCTCTTGGATATATATTTATATCCTGTTTTCTCAGCTCTCTAAAAACTGATGTGAAATAACAGGCTTCTTTAAATGTAACTCCTTAAATTTGCAGATCAGCTGATGTGTTTGGGCATATCAAACATCATGAATATTTAAAATGGTCGCCCAAGCGATAAATTTCCTCACAGAATTGAAAGTAAGGGGAGATTTTTTCCTAGAGAGAAAACCAATACTCTGTTATTTCTCTTACTTTGCTCACTTCCAGGGTGCCAGAGATCTGGCAAAAGTGATTTGTGGGGAATTAGCAGTAGTGCCCAAGCACAGCAGCCAAGATGCTCCAGTGTCTGCAGCTGACTGTGTTTGGTCTGACAGCCCTGTTGCTGAGGGCACAAGGCATTTCAGCAGCACGCAGACTGGCGCGCTGTGCCCTAAAATTAAGCCCTGTAAGGAGACCCTTCCTGTGTAATGTAAAGAGCAGCTAGTGCTGCTGCGGTCCAGTAGCACTGGGCCAGCCCTAGCCCTTCATCCTTCAAGCTGCATTTCCTTGCACGTGCAGTATTTTTCTGTGCAAGTTACTGATGCCACAAGGTTGTTCGAGTCACGGTCCCCATCGGTCACTGGGGTGCAGGTGGGTGAAGGTGGCAGAGCAGCATGCCTCCCTTTTCTGAGCGCAGCTCGAAAGCGAGGGTGCGATGCAGCTTCCAGCAGTGATCCTGTGGTGGGGGCTGCTGCTTTCCCAGCCAGGCATAGCTCACCAGCCAGCTCTGCGGAGGATCGAGCAGAGCTGCCTGCCTGCAGTCTGGGGCCACCACTTGTGGGCAAGCAGCCATCTCCATTGCAAAGAGCCAGCAGTGCAGCTGGGGCTCGTGTTTCCCCATCGGTGGTGTTTGAGGGTAAGGAAAGCAAGGGGCCCGATCACGTGGAGCTGCGCCGGCACCCATATGGGCAGACAGTGTCCAAAGCCCAGTTGGAGTTCCCGCTGCTGCTGCGATGGTGCATGCTGGCTTGCATTGCCCTGTGTTGCTGGCTCCTCCTCTTCTCTGGTCCTGTCCTCCAGTGCTAGGGCTGTGGGGCTGTCTGTGTGCTCTAAAGTTAACCCTCACAAAAATCATTGAAGCAAATTTTTTTTCAGATGCATCCCTTGAGCGAAGTAGGAGTGGGAGTGACATCCAGTACACAGGGTATATATATCCTGGACACATCCAGCAGTCAGATGTAGGTTAGCAAGTAAGACTACTTGGTTTGTAAGACAAACATGCTCCTCCTGCATGCCTCTAACAAGCTGCGTATGGAAGAGGCAGAGTGGTGTGTGGTAGTAAACCCACTGGATGCATCTCTCGAGGGTGAGTGGGAACATTGAATAGAGAGAGTCGCAGAAAATGTATTAATTCTGCCAGAAGTACCGTAGGAAAACAGTCTTATTTCTCTGCTGTCTTGACAATTGCTTTTCTCTTTTTCTTGTCTGTCCTTCCCTTTGCATCTGCCCTCCTTTTTTTTTTTTATTTTATTTTTCCTTCTAGTGGGGAAATATTACCTTTACTTGTTAATCCTGTCTGTAGCAAAGCAATCACTGAAGCAAGGAGAATTACTGTGTGAATCTGGTTCTTACACGCTGCCTACGTGCTCTTCTGTGCTCTGCATCTCATAGAAAGAAAGAGGAGCGCTGAGCCCTGCTACTGCTGCACTGGTAATGTCCAACTTCTTCCTTTCAGCGCAATGTGTTTCCGTCACGAGTCCGTTGTGTCTCCACCGTGCTGGTCTTGTGTGCCTGAATGCCTCAGAGTAGGGCTTGGCTGAAGTCAGGGGGATGATGTTTGTAACATGTCCAGTGTGTAACAGGAGCCAGTGGAAAATACATATTATGCTTCACCATGCCCCCAGCAAAACCCAAACCTGATGCGTGGAGTAGCAGTTGTAGGATCTTTCACATAAATCTGAGTTGAGGACACGCGACTGGGCACACTTTTTGTAGCACCCATTCAATGCTGTGCAAGCTTGACTTCATTAAACGAGAAGGCGGTGGCAAATTTGTGGTGTTTTCCTTCAGTCCCACTCACTCCTGCCATTACCCACGTGCTCTCCAGCCCCTTCAGCTGTTGCCACCAGGGTGCTCAGGTCTAGAAATGAGTTTTCTCACTGCAGTTCAGCCTGTGCAAATGTCCATGGAGCCAGACTGAAGTTTGGGAAGGGGGAGACTTAGCAAATTCCCTGAAAACTGCGCAGTTGCTCAACAGTTTTCCACTGGCCCCTGGCATTAACTGCAGTGTCCTTGGTAGCAATTTTCCAGAGTGTGCGTGAGTGTGTGTGAGTGGCTGGGGCGTCACAGTTATTCATGTTATTTTGCAGGGGGTATCGGGACCCCCCCAGGTATGCAGTCAAAGGAGGGAAGTGTGCTCTGCTCCTGCTTACCCTCGCAGTGGTGGGGGAGGCAAGTTTCCCCTGTGGCTGATCTCTCCTGCTGCCCGATGTAATGGTGCCAAGGCCTCAAAACACCCTCTGACAGAAAACAGCAAAGTGTCTCCTGGTGTCTCTGTATGGCCCTGGAAATCTGTTTCTACGTGCTGAAGTCTACTGGAGTATAGACTTTAACATGAACATAGTGTGTGTGGTTCAGGCTGTCTTGGGGGATCACTGACTTAGCTAGCAACCTGCCATTGGAGGTGATGGCTCTCTCCTAGACCGCCAGAAACACATATCCTCACTGTTACCTCCCTGAGATCCAGCGAATTTAGGATTCAGGTGACAGAGATGCAGCCATGGGTCCTCTGCACTGCTGTACTGTTTGTGGGAGAAGTCACAGAGCTGCCTCCTACGTGGAAGTAGGAGGCAGGACAAAGCTGGGACAGATGGCTTCTTGCTGGTTTGCAAGCCCTTTGCTTGAGTGACAGTTCCAAAAACCTCAACTTTGTCTGGCACTAAAAAGAGGTAGCATCCTTTGGTAGGTCTGGCTGAGCAAACCATATTCAGCAAAGGTAAGGGATGAGAAGTAAAAAAGCCTGGATATTCTTTCCCTCAGGCTGATCACCTCCAGATGTGAGAAGGAGTCAGCGTCAGACCCTGCAGGACTGAGGCAGCAGGTTGTCCCCCTTCAGCCAGTCCCTTGTGGACCAGCGAATGGGAATGGGCTTGGATGTGCTGGGAGAGACAGAGTGAGTAAAATCAGGAGCCAGAAACAGGTGCTGGGTGCCAGCACTGAACTCAGACATAGGTTAAGCTTCAGGACAAGAGAACATGGAGGGGGGAAAAGAGCAAAAACGTGCTTGGACTACCATCTTTTCTGGTTGAAAGCCTAGGAAATAGGCATGGAGGCTATGTCTAGAGCTTGGTTGCATTGTCAAAGCAGCAGTCCCCTGTGCACTACCTAGCTTTTTAGGAGGATGCTCCTTTGTCCAAGCAAGTCCCAACTGATCCATTTCCTTGTGGCAAATAACAGGGAACTTCCATGGGATGAGGAGCTGCCAAGCAGAGGCAAGGGCTGGAGGTTTCTTCAATTCTGCTTTATCTGTGCTCTTTAGCACAGATAGCCTGTGGTACTGTGCTCTGTGCTGACCTGGAAGGGACAGCAGCACAGAAAGGAGATTTCCCAACTCTGTGGTTTTTTTTTTTTTTCTTTCAAAAAGTTGAGGATCAGTCAAAGATGGAAGCCTACAGCACGTTTCTGAGTTTTGAGAGATTTGAATCTGAGACTGCAAGCATGCCAATGCTTCCACGTTGCCTTAGGTAAAGAAACAGAGCTTTCTGCAAAAAGCAAAACCTCTTGTCAGTCTTTTTTCACTCTGCACACCTGGAACAGAAAACTAGCCTCCTGCCCTCAAAGGAGTTGCAACTGATAACAGCATTGCAAGGTCTGCTGCATGAGCTCACTGTAAAGTTACTAAAAATGGCTTGGAGGGGGGTTTTTGTTTTCTTTTTTGGTTGTGATTTCCCCCGCTCCCCATCCTTTTGGATCCCACAGTGTGAAGCTGTGTGGCCATTTGGGAGGAGAGCAGCAGTACCCATGTGAAGTGTTTGCCCTGTGTCTGGTCCCTCTCCATGTGTGGGGCCCCAGCGTGGCCTCTGCTAGGGTCTGGTGGATGAGGCGGCAGGAGGGGTCCCACACGCTGTGGGTCTGGGGTTTTTTGGGAGGAGGTTTAAAAACACGGTTTTTCGTGGCATTGTTAATCCCTAAGCCTCACCCAGAGGAGTTAGAGGCTACCTGAAGGTGTGGGTTAATTACAGCTGAGCCTCTGCTTGTAACAAAATGGGTGTGAAGTGCCCTTTGCCTTGAAATTTCATTATGAAAAGAGCAGCCAAAGGGTGTGAAATGAGAAGAGTCTCCTGGACTGGACCCAGCAGGTGCTTTGAGGTGTGAGCACATTGCACCACCACCAGGAAAAGTCCCCCTTGGGACTATGGAGCCAGGCCCGGGTTTGGTGCCGTGGGACCTGAGGAGCATTTGGCAGCTGGGGCTGGGCAGCACCCTTTGCCCGGGAAAAGAAAATCCTCCCACAGCCTCAGCCGCTCCCTCTCCCCAGCCTCTTTGTTGGACTTGCCTTCATTTTGTGCACTCAAGTTTCCACTGCTCTTGCTTATGCATGACGGTGATCATCTTCCCACCACCTTAGTTACTGCGTGAACCCTTTTGTTTCGGGTGAGGATGCTGAGAATTTGCTCAGATCCTCCTCCACGAAAGCTTACTCCTCCTTGTGAAGTCATTTATGCCCGAGGCAGGTGATGAATGCTTTTGAAAACCTTGGTTTGACACTTGCATGTTAAAACCTTCATTTGAAAGATATTTGTGGCTGTTTCAAGAATCTGCGTTGGCTCTCCAGCCGCAGGTCCATTAACCAGTCTTGATTAAACAGTTTCCAAACTGAGTATTTATTAACGAGGCAAAGCCATTTGGGAGAAGGTGATGTTTTAAGCTGCTGCTCCTTGGGCACAGTATTTTATCTGTCCTTGATTCGCATCCCACGCTGGGTGTGGGTGCTGCAGGGTGGGGGGATGGCTTGCACAGAGGGGGAGTCCTTTGGCTCACCACTGGTGTGAGGGTGTGGAGGGGGAGAGGTGGGATGTGGTAGAAGAGAAAGGATTTGGCAGCCTTGGTTTCTAGGCTGGCAAAAAACTTTAGCCTTCCTCAGCAATCCCCTATGAGTTCCCTCCCACCTGCTCTGTTCCCCTGCGCAGGGTCTGTGTTTGAAGCTGCTGCGGCAAAGTTGGGTCCTGGGTTGGAAATCCTTATTCTCAAACCACCAGTATTCTTGGGTTTTGTGGGTATGATCCTGTTGTTTTTCGAAAGTACTTGAGCAATTTGCGAGCCCATACTTGTGCTCAAAGCCACATACGCTTTTGAAACGTTCCTGCCTGAGAGAGGTCAAACTGATTTCTCCTTGGGCACCTCATTGCTTGGGGAGGAGAGTGGAGAGTTTCTTGCCCAGCTCTCTGCAGGTCTCTTTGCTCTCTGCAGGTCTCTTTGCTCTCTGCAGGTCCCTTCATTAACTGCACCCACCCTGGAATAAACATGCCCTGCTGCGGTGTCAGCTCTTTTCAGGTCCTTCTCATTATGGTACAGCCCTCCTGGTTTTGTTTTCCTGGTGAGGCCCCCGGGATGGCTGGTGGGTCATGCCATGCTCCATGTGGCAAAGGAGCAGCAAGGAAGTGGCTGTGCACTGCAGCAGACGGTAACGTCTGGCGCACGAGCCGTAGCCCTTGCAGGAAGCAGCTCGCACCAGCCTGCCATCCAGTAAACAAGGCTCTGTGTCACTGCCACGTGCCAAACCAGCAGCGCCCTTTCCAGGTCCCAGGGAGTGTCGTGCTCCCTTGTGTGCATAACTGCTCAGGGCTTGGCATGGGAGCAAGGGCGAACGTCAGAGTGTCAGACCTTAGCTCCTGATGCCGCCCTGTGCTTTGCAAATCGGGTCTGGCGCATGCTCACGCGTGCTGCTGAGCCGAGACCACCATGATCCTATAGTTGTGTTGTGGCAGAGCTTAGGAAGAGAGTATTGAAATGCTGGCCATGGAAAGGTTTTGGTCCATAGTCCTTGTCCTGGCTGTAAGCTAAAGCACCGCCAAGGTTTCTCTCTGTAGCATGGGTCCCTTCTTCCAGAGGAGCTTGTCTCTTTGCTTTTCTCCGCTGCTTCAGGAAGCCCCAGCTGTTTGCCCTGGCAGTCTGTAAACTTTATCACAAAACTGAATCCCAAAACACCTTTATGTGGGGTGGGGGGTACACTGCTCAGCATAAAACCTGCCCTCTTGGAGCCTCCCACCAGGAGAGGGGAGCTGAGCTGGCTTCAGCCTTTCCTCAGCCATTTCAGCTGCCCCCGCAGTTTGCAGCTGGCTCGGATGCCATTGTCCTGTGGGCGGCATTCTTGGGGGGGCTCACTGTGGATGTCCTGTGGGTGCTGCAGGGGGGTGTGCTCAGGCTCGAGCTCAGTCTGTCACAGACACACCAGCCCAGCGTGGCGACACCAGCATACGGCGACAGGTAAGAAACTGCTGATGTCAACTGTTAAATTTAAGTCACTTAACTGTTTTTATTTGTTTTTAAATTAGGATGGAGAAGAAGAATTTAACCGTGCTAAACTGCTGAATATAGGATTCACAGAGGCTTTGAAAGAGTATGACTATGATTGCTTTGTGTTTAGTGATGTAGACCTCATCCCAATGGATGACAGGAACACCTACAAATGTTACAGCCAGCCACGGCACCTCTCTGTATCCATGGATAAATTCGGATTTCGGTGAGACGCCTTTTGGAGGGGCATTTTGTTCCTAATATTGCCGTTACTCGCAGGCCAGGCGCAGTGTTACACATCCCCACCCACCATTGAAAGCCTGAGAAAATGTCTCTGGCAAAAGCCTGTTTTGGCGTGCGCATCCCTGCAGGGAGCGGGTGGCTGGGAGCGGGATCGGCTGGAAGGAAGGAAGGGGGAGAAACACAGCAGAGCAGTTTATTAAAATTCACAGCTTCTGGAAAATGAAACGTAGGGCGAGGAAAAACTAAGAGCCCGTCGTTCTGCATATGCCTGTGTATCCCTTCTTGTGTTTCAGGCTGGAAATTGGAAGACAGGTAGTGTTTCCACCGTCTGAAAAGTGAGACACTCTCACACAGTGAGAATTATGTGCAGCTTTAAAAAGACTGCATCAGATGCTATTTTAAGAGCAAAACGAAATATTTTTGGCTGTTTAATTTTGGGCCACTGAAGAACCTGCCTTGGTATCCGAGAGCAACGCAAACCGAAATGCCTTTCAGCATACATTTGGGTTCAGCAAGCTGCTGCAAACAAAAATGTGTCTTCCTTTTCCTTCCTTTTTTTTTCCCAAGGGGGAGTTTAAAAGCTCATCTGTAAGGTGAAAACTGGTCATAGCCCCATGGTGGCCAGCAGTGCTAAAGATACAGCAGTGGTGTTGGTGGCAGGACCCCCTCATGTCTCCACTCCAGACTCAAGCCCTGCTCAGAGCAGGACTGTCAGCGGCACCACAGCAGCTGCAGTTTTTTGTTGCAGCTAGGTGAAGCTTGGAGCAGAAATGCATGCCCCAGGTTTTTTTTCTGCTTGATGATGCAGAGATGAGGTCTGCAGTAGGTCCTGATGATCCCTGCATGGGCCCTCTTCTGGTGCTGTGGGTCTGAATTTTGTCTGTCCCCAGTCCCCCACTGAACTGTCCCCTGTTTCAAGCGGGAGCTGGTTGGCTTTATGCTTGCAGGGTCATGCTGATGGCTCAGTTTCGGGCTGCGAGCTTTTCTTTGGGGCACTGGGGAGCATGGAGGTGAGCGGTGGAGCTGTAGGAAGAAAAGGTTCTGCGGCACCTCCGATGCCTCGTGGAGAGCTCTTGCCACTCCTGGGGCATGTATGTCACCCATCTGTCCTTTGGCAAGGCGATGTGCATCTCACTGGCCTGTCCTTTGAGTGCAGTGTACTTCTTAGTGAAAGGCTGCAGCCGTTGCCAGTTGCAGAATACTTCCCAGCTGTATTTGGGACTGAGCCCACCAGCTCCCTCTGCCTCAGCCGAGCCCAGGGCACCAGGGCACACGTGCTGCTCCCTGCTGCGTGGAGGTGCCTTGCGGCAGGTGCTGGCTTGCCATGGGCTGGGGTGAAGGGCAGTGGCAAGCCCTTTTTGGGTACACAGGCTGCTCCTTGGCTTGCACCTCTCCTCCTCTAATGGCCTTTTCTCCCTGCTTCCAGGTTGCCTTACAATCAGTATTTCGGAGGTGTGTCTGCCTTGAGCAAAGAGCAGTTCACAAAGATCAATGGATTCCCAAACAATTACTGGGGCTGGGGTGGCGAAGATGATGACATTTTTAACAGGTAAATAAATACCTCCCTTGGCACCCAGAGTGCATCCGCAGTGGGGATCAGCACAGACTTGCTGCTCTTGTCTGGGTGTAGGGGGATGTAGGGTGTCTTTTCACCCCGACCACGGGAGCCTCCCCTCTGGGTGGAGGACCGGAGGTGGTGCGTGGGCAACCTGCTGGCTCAGCAAAAGCATGTTCCTGCTGGGTGCTGGCACCCCATTTCGCAGCTTGCAAGGTGTGCTGGGGAGTGGTCTGGCTGGAAAAACGCCACCCCTGCCCCACACACGCATTGCTCATTCGCTGCGCAGCCTTGCAAGCATCCATGCCGGTGCAGGGGTTGGAGCAGTGTGCTTCTGGGTCTCCCAGCGCTGGCCGAAGGAAGGGGATTTGGGGCACAGAATGGGGTGGAGAAGACCTTGACCCACCTAGCCCAACAGAGCCAAAGGCTTGCTAGGGTCTGCAGCCTGGTAGCAGATCCCTTTGTTCCCAGGAGAGCTTTGTTTGTCAAGCTGTAAGCGGCTCTAAATAACGTCCTGAGCCATTGCTTCCTGCCTGAAAGGAAGCTGAGCAAGGCTCAGAACTGCAGGAGAGGAGGAAAGTATTTGCACAGGGTAGCCTGGGAGCACACCTGCTCGAAGACTGGGGTAGAGGGTGGACATGGGGTTGTGCTACCTTACAGCTTTGCGTCCCCAGGGCGGTTGCTGTGAGAAATCATCGTGGGGAGCACGGATTTGGGAAGCCCTCTTCACGTTTCTTGATGGCAAAACCACACTGCGTGGTCTTTTCTGTGGGCTTTCTGAGCTCTTCCGGGCTTCAGGAAGGGTCTTCCTAAAGGTGCTTGTACCTTCCTGAGGTTCAGCATTTCTGTTTAATAAACCAAGAGAGGTACAACCTTCCAGTGGGGCAGGGCATTAAGAGTAAGGTGGTAGTGCTGTCTTTTAGGGGCACTCAGGTTTTGAGGAGCAGAAGATGCTATATAGAAATGAAAAGGGAGATGCAAAGAGGAAGAAACCAGGTACTTTTTCAGCATTGGTGTCCATGAACTGCAGGGGCCTTGCAGAGAGCATGCAGACAAAGACAGGCTGCCTGTCACCTGGTGGGTCCCAGTTAGGACCGTTGTGGCTCTGACCATGTGTCCCTGCCAAGCTGCTTCATCACCATTCACTTCAGTTTCTACCAGCACTGCTGCTTTCACATCCCAGAAAATGGCTCTTCTGGCTCCTTTCCAGATGGGTTAAAAACTAGATGCCTCCCATTCAAATTCCAGTCTACAGCCTGGAGCAAGGTTAATGCGGGCATTGGGTGTTGGAGGAGCTGGCAGTGCAGGTGAGGGTGTGGTGAATTAGCAGATCCTTGGTGTTGGCAGGGGGACAGTCACTTTTCCCCATGCTGACGTCAGTGCCTGTGTGGAAAGGCACTGGCTTTCTCCCCTTAAGGTGTTAGCAAGCCTGCACTAGCAACGTCCTCAAAAAAAGAGAAAAAAAAAAAACAACCACCAAACCAAAAGGAACACCCCTCCCACCCCCCTAAAACAATGGTCATTTGTGGAAGGTGTGGCAGAACATCTCACATCTGTTGCCTGTCACAGGTGTTTAATGTACTTGCTTTTTACAGGCTGGTGTTTAAAGGTATGGGGATATCCCGTCCAGATGCCGTCATTGGGAAGTGCAGAATGATTCGGCATTCTCGGGACCGGAAGAACGAGCCCAACCCTGAGAGGTGTGTCTTCCCTGTCCCACCGCAGATTCGAGGGGCACCTCCTACCTCTGCTGCTCGGGCTGCTTGGTTTTGTCTTTGCAATGCAAAAAGCCCGATCACGGAAAGCCTGTGGCCATCTCCTCCCTTGCCTACCTCTCTGTTGCCTGCACTGTAAGCTGCCCCCTTCCCCTCGCCAGTTTATTACTTATTACTGATCTTTTCCCCAAGGTTTCACTATGCCACGAATGCCTCTCGCCTTTTTTTTTTTTTTTTTTTTTTTTCCTTAAACGCAGCGAATTAAGCTCTGAGCAATTGTTTCCAGCTTGTCTTTGGTGTATAAAACCTGTGCTCTAGTGTGGAGCTGGAAAAGGACCCGTGTGATTTAGAAGCTTGGCTGCTCTTTCTTGGCTAAAATTTGACCCCATAGGGATGCCTTTGCCCACTGCTCAGGCTGGCCAAATCTGGGAGTTTATGGGACCTGTGCCGATACTCGGGTTGTTCTTAAAACACCGGAGATGCCCCCTGAGAGGCTATAAAAGTGTCATGCAAAGTTCGGGTTGTTTAAACATTTTTTTTTTTTTTTAACTTTCTTTCTCTGTTGTTTCCGCGCCCCCCCCCCCCCTCCCCGCCCCCTTCTGCAGGTTTGACCGAATTGCTCACACAAGGGAGACAATGAGCTCTGACGGCTTAAATACACTATCCTACAAGGTGTTAAGAACTGACAAGTACCCTCTGTATACAAAGATCACAGTGGATATTGGTTCCCCACATAGCTAACATCACAGATACATGAGAGACCTTGCCTATGATGCCCAGGACATCTGGCCTCACTGATGCTTTACATCTGCTGGTTTTATAACAGTTCCAATGAACACAAAAAAAGGCCTCTTTTGGCATGCCAAAGCATCTCCAAATTGGTTGGACAAGTGCTTTTTTCCTGTTTGGTTTTTTTTTAAATTCCAAACTTGACTTCACACAACTTTCTAGCTCTCCATTGTTTTATAAGTCCAGAAGCTGTACATAAGAGTTGTAAATATTTACTTTGTCAGAAAATGTTGATTCTGATCTATTTGCTGCAGTGGTCCCCATGTTGAATTAATTGCTGGACTCAAATTTTACTGATTACAACTGTGATACATCAGCAATTACTGCCCATGATATTTTGATATTTTAAATGAGGTGGATGAAAACATTCCTTTGAAATCACTTGTGGTTTTACTTTATGAAGGACTGTAAAATGCTGCTAAAATTGTACAAGTTTACGCTTTGCATTGGATTTTTTTTTTATTGGAGACAATAGCATGTATTTTTTTCTCATAGTGACCAAAACAAACACCTTCTCTGTGTGCAGAGCAAGTGTTGAACAATCAAGTCTGGATTCAATGAATGTCATTATTTCTTTTAGTCTCAAAGGAGGCTTTGAGTCATTTGAGCCAGAGTTTGCCAGAATTTGCCAGTGAGCTCTTTGCGTAGGGTGGGAGCTACACAGATGGTGTCTGCAAAAACCACTGGCTTCAGATAACCTTACTTCTGTATGTGGTTGTGACTTTTTGCGTTAGCACAACAACACCTGAGGTTTTGGGGGGGGGGGGGGGGGCAGAGATGATTTTGGGTTTTTTCCTGAAATAAAGATGAATAAATGTAATTGTGCGATTAAATTATGGCCTTAAAATTTGCTGACACTTGTTAACAGTGGTAGAAAGTTACCATGCTATTTAAACATTGTCGGAAGCTTCCTAAAAACGAAATTCTTCTTGCAAGGTCATGCATAAAACTTGAATTCACTTATTACTTTTGTTGTTGTTGTAGCATTTTAATAACATTTTAAAGTTATTTGTGTATCATAAGCAGTATATTTAATACCAGATTAAACTAGGGTGCAGCATAATAGGATATGATTCAAGGCCTCCTTTATCTTCAGACTAGTGGGCTTTTTATGTGCATCATTATATATAAGCCATGTATTATATTTGCTCCGCATATTTGTCCATGAAATCTCCTGCGGTGCTGAGATATTCACAGCAGGGCTGACATCCAATCGATTTTTCTTTGCCTAAAGCCTGTTGTAATGTGTGTCCTCTATTGGGAAACTCCCTTCTGATTTTCTCAGGCTTTGAGGGACATGCACGTTTTGGAGTACTGCTTTTTGTCAGTGCACCAGGGCACCACCTGTACAGACACCCTGCTTTTCCTTCCCATGACCTAATAAAAGCCTCAAGCGCTGACACCCTCGGAGCTGGTTTAAGTGATTTAAAGCACTCAGCCAGAACTGAGAACTGAATTGCTTCTGGCAAGTACTTTGCCACCAGCTCTGACCACAGCAATTTGCACTTCCTTGGCCTGTGCTGAAGGCTGTTGAAATCAGGGACGCTCGTTGTATTGGGGATCATCTTCAGCACTGCCTCTTTTTTTTTCCCTTTTTTTTTTTTTTTTTTTTTTTTTTTTTGTGGTTTGGGTTTCTTTTATTTTTTATTGAGACCTGAAGGTTTTGCTGAACCCTTGCTCTGCAGGGGTGGGATCCTGCAGGGGCTGGGGGACAGTGCATTTCTTCTTAGGCCAGCAGTGGCTCAAAGTATGCATGGAGACTTTAGTTACTAGGGAGACACCCAGCTGCCTTTTCAGTCTCCCTTTGAAAAAGTGGTCCCCGCCCCTGGCTTAAAAGCTGTTGCTGGCCCCCCACTTGCTGCTTCAGTCGTTCTGGGAGCTGACTGAAGGTGGGCTTGCATGGAGCAGGAGTGAAGGGCAAGGAAGCAGGGTTGTGTTTAAAAGCCATTCTCTTGTGCTTATCGTTCGTTGCATTAAAAAATGACTCCTTTTTGGCAGGTCAGGCTCCAGCTCTTGCAGATTCAAAGGGGTACAAGAAGAGGATGTGTTGCAGAAGTTAGGTCAAATGCCCACCTGTAGCTGTAGTCTGCACCAGTAATGGAGATGCAGGCGAGGACTTTTTTTTCTTTTTTTTTTTTTTTTTTTTTCCAAAGGTGCCTTAGAAGCAGGGCCCCACTCTCACAGGTAGCAGATCAGCACCAAAATTCATTGGGACTCCACTGAAAATCCCAGGTCTCTGCAGAGAGCACCTCGATTTTCTGATGAGCCTTTGGAAATTGAAGAGTTGGGACCTTCAGCTGTAGTGTTGTCTGTCTGCTAACAGGCTATGCAAAGGGGCGACCTGTTGTAATTGAGTGGTTGGTTGTGGGGGGTGGTTCCTTGCCTTAGGGTTCTCTGAAAGGTAGAAAAAAGTTAGTGTAACAACTCATTGTTTTGCTCTATTCCGAAATCATTGAATATTATGGAGCTGGTCTGAGCACTTGTTTCTGGCTGTTGTAATCAAAGGTTTCTACACTTGTGCCTTAAAAGAGGAGAGGAATTGAAACTGGAAAATCAGGAAACCTGAAAACCATTTTCAGCAGAGAGCGATGCAAGAAACTGTTGCTTAGTTTCTTTTCTACTGTTAAAGCCACAAGCCATGTAAAAGCCGAAGCTGCTTTTCGTTGCTTGTTCTACCCTTTGGTGCTGACCCGTGATTTCCAGATCTCATTGTCCCTGTGTAAACTGTATTGGGCAAACTCACTAAATGCTCTTGACTCAACCTGGCCATGAAATTTCTCCTCCTGGGATTTTGGGGGCCTTTTCTACAAATGCACATGTTGCACAGAGGTGAATTCTGGCCATGACCTGTGGTGGGTGGTGGTCTCCCCTCCCATACTGGTAGCAACATTCAAAGTGATACCGTGTGTAACAGTTGAAACCCAGAATAGCTGCAAAAGAAATGCTAATGCTTGGTTTCTTTGGGATTACTGTTTGCTTGTTAGGATGAGGGAGGGTCCTGGCATGCAGCTTTTCCCTGGGATGTTACTTGTGTACTGGACTGCTTATGGGTTTCCTGTAGATGGTTTTGCTTTTGCATTTTTATCATTTATATATCAATGGATGTATAATCCAATGTTCCTGCTTTACTATTGATGTCAAATAAAGTATTTTCAGTTATGATGTCTGGCAGCATTACTCTGAATTAACCCTCTGGATGGGTGGGTTTCTGGCTGATGGGGTGGACTGGGCCATGTCTTAGCCTTCCATGCATTAACTTTCTCCAGCTTTTCCCCCCCTCTGGCTGCTCCCCCGAGTTAATTTCTCTCTTTGCACTGCAAAATTTTTACCAGCATTAGAGAAACAGATGCAAGAGTCCCCAGGTAACACCAGAAAATTGTAGGGTGGTTTGTTTACCTGTGGGTAGGGGGATAGCATGCAAACCCCTCCTGAAACCAGGCAGGGTACGCAACCCCTCCCCAGGCTGTCGGCTGCTTGGGGGAAACAGGCCACTGCTTGCTCCCCGCGTGCTTGTGGGTTTGGCTAGAGTGTGGAAATGGAGAAGTCATTCCCAGGAAACTGATGCAAGCGTTTGCCTGTGTTCCTTGGCACTTTCTCATGAAAACAGTTTTTGTGGAAGAGATCTTTCTGGCTGCAAGACATGGCGAAGGCTAAGGCAGTGAGGTCCCCAGTGCTCTCCAGGGAGAGGTGGGCCTGTTTTCAGCTGGGACCAGCTACCAGCCTCTGGGGCCCAGGCTGGCACAGTGGGCAGGACATCCCCAAGCCCCTACAGTTACTCAGAGGCATGCTCTGAAGACCACATTGACAGAAGACTCTGGAAGAGGGTACTGGCCCTCTGCCTGTTTCATGTTTACCCTGCTACACCTTCCAGTTCTCCAGCCCATGGGGGAAAAAAAAAACAATAAAAAAGAGGCAGTTGTTAGAAGGAAGAAAAGGACTAAGCTGGAGTTTGCTGATCCTTTTCACCCTCTTGGAAGGAGTCTGAAGTGGGTGTGATTGCCCTTTGCTCTTGCTCTGTGTCTTAGCACAGCAGTGCTGACACTGGATCTGTTCTTATTTGCCTACATCCCATCTGCAGGATGTCTGTGCCCTCAAGGACGATGCACCCGTACGAGACCTCTGTCTTCCGTGTACCCAAGGCAGCAGTCCTGCTCCTGGAGCCTGTTTTCTTTTTTCATCCACTGCTCTCAATATTACTACCAGCAACAGAGATGTTAGCACAGAGACAGGATCTCTGCAGAGTCAGAGGTGACTGACTTCTCAAGCCTGCACTAGATCTTGCAGTGAAGGGCTGAGTGGGGAAAAGAAGGGATTGGGGTTAAGTCCAAAGCCTGGACCTGTGGAATCTTCCTGGTTACCTTCCTCCTCTTCACATGCTTGAAAATGATCTCCAAGAAGTCTTGCTCCATGATTTTTCCAAGGATGGAGGTATTGCTTACAGACAAAAATGCTGGTGAATGCAGAGATCTGGGAGCAGGCTTTGCCTGTGAAGATGCTACAAAAATCCATTGATCATTATAGTCTTTTCCATATTGCCCGGCACCATGCTGTCTCCTCCATCCATCAGTGGACATGCATTTACCCCAACTTCTAGCATGCCTGTAGAGTCCTGTCATGCTACCCTTGATGACCCTCATTAGTCTGAGCTGTAGGTGGTCTTGGACCTGCCTGATACCACTGCTAAGTATCCAAGCAAGCAATGCTTACTACATTCTTTTGCTGTCTATTGTATTTCCCATTCTTACATGCATCTTTTTTGCATTTTAGTGCAAGAAGCTCACTTTTTAGTCAAGCAGGACTTCTACTGAAATTTCCTGTCTTCCTGCAGAAGAGAAGGCTTGGGAGATTCAGGATGGACACTGAGACACCCCTTCCCCTGGAGGCTGGTGCAGCCCTGGGACAGGGCACTGTGGTGGCAGGGGGTCTCCATCCTTGGGAGGTTTCAAGTGTCAGTCAGTGGTTCCCCAGCTGTCTGACTGATACAGCAACAAACCACGCCCTTAGGAGTATCTGAGGAGGCAGTGGAGCAGCAGGAGAGCACAGTCCCTGTGCAGAAGGACAGTGCTGCTTTGGTGGCCAGGAGCTAGAGCCAGAGATGATGCCAGCAAGCCTGGAGAAGCCTGCAGGGCGCTGCCAGGGAAAGAGCATGTAGCCAAATGGTTGCCTGTGCTTTTCCAAACCCGCTTTGCACTGCGTTTCAAAAGTCAAAACTCGGCATGGTATTTACCACTGTGACCATCTGCCCAGCTGCAAGAGAGAAAGGGAGGAGCTGTGAAGCTTTCCACGCTTGGGTCCAACTAACTCATCCAGAGCTGGCAAAGGGATGCTGAGCCCATGTCTGGAAGCATTTCTTCCAGGTGTCTGTGGAGGTGCTGGCTGCTGGCACGTAGGACATGGCAGTAAGAGCTTACTGACTGGGGTTTTTTTACACCCTCCAACTTTCTCTTGAGAGGGAGAGAAACAGCTTGGTCAAAAAATGCAAAACATTGGCAGACTCCCATGTGAAACAGACACAGGCTGAAAAGTCATACCTCCAGCAGCACCCCACCTATCATATGCCCCAGTTTTATCTTTCCAAACCACAATCTGGAACAGAAAAAAATCTCATTTGAAACAACAAAAAAAAAAAGTCATCATCATCATCACCATATCTCTTTCCCATGGGATTTAGTGGCTGGTCTAAGGGAAGTGCACTGACAAGTCCTTACAGGGAACAGCAGTATTAATGAAGGGGATCTGGGGTCAGACCATCACTCCAGGGGCAGTATGTGCTCCAGCAGCCTGGGAGGACATGTTTCTGCAGAGTAACTATTGTCCTTCCATTTCCAGAAATACTCTCAGACATATGTGGGCCCAATGAAGACCATGACATGCCAGAGAAGAGACCAGCACTGGAGAAAATCAGCTTTGAAGGGGAAAGGGATTATTTTTCTGTTGGTGGCCCAATTTCTTTGCCTTTCTGACTGCAATATGACCAGGGCAGATGTGTTCTTGCGGAGGCGGCAGTGCTAAGCTCAGCCTGGGCACTGGGGTCTGCATGCAGTTCATGCATCCACTCACTAAGCATCAATGCCTGGCGACATGCTTGAGACAAGAAAGTGCCAAGGCTGTGTGAGGACATCAATGACACAGGTGAGATGGGGTGTGGAGGTGAAACAAGTGCATGGATGCAGTTGTGCTCTCAGATTGAGTTTGCCTGTTTCAGGTAGAAAACACTGACTTCCCACCGGTGTCTGTACAACTCACTTTTTCACCCAGCTGCTAAAAGTTTGCACTACCTATTTTCCAGGTCTCTGCAGTTTTCCGAAGTTTGGTCTACGCAGGAGTCTCACTACGGAGCACAAAGCTGAGGGGATGGGTGGGGTGTCTCTAGAGCAACAGGAAGGGGAAGACTACAGCTTCCATCTCACCTGGACAAACCCCCGAGTGACCTACTGTGAATTCAGATTTAGCCCGGCTTTGAGCGAAGGGATTGAGCAAGAGCCTTCCAGAGATCCTTCCCTGGCTAAATAATTCTAAAACACCATAATTCCCTTAGAAAATACAGTTGCTGAGGCAGCAGTTGACTGTGGTTTGGTTACCTCTAACTTGCATGAACATTCTGGTACTACTTACCAGGAATCCTATAGAAACTAGGTCCCAGCATTGATATAACGAGGATTGCCCAGATAACATGGGGAACATGAGTGGAAATTGGGATTGCTCAGGGAGGTCCACCTAGCAGCCCTCAAAGCTGTGATCTCGCTGAAATGAGAATTTGTGGTGGACCTGAAGCCAGGTGACTGCAGAGGTGGTGTGAAATCAGTGGGGCTACAAACCCTTAACATGTAAAGGGCAGCTGAACATCAGAGTCAGTGGCAGCAACTGCAAAGTGCAGGGCTGTACCCAGCTGATGTGGCACTATGCCTGGGGGTTTGCCCTCTGCAAAATTACCTGCTTCGAAAATCAGCATGTCTAAAACACTGCCACTGGCCTGCCTTTGAAGCATTTTGCTACAGAGTGCTCTGTCCCACAGGTGCTAGATTATAATGCTGCCCAGAATCATGATCAGACACATTGAGTTGATACATAATAAAGCTTCATTGAGAACTGGAAGATTAGGAAGGAGAAATGTGCTCAAAAACCCATGCTCAGACACACTCATAGCACCATGTACCCGCCTGGGTGACACTGGCAGCTCAAAAGGGTTTTGTCAGGGTTTGGAACCAGGCAGATGGTGAGAATCTCCATCCTTGGAGATGTTCAGATGCCACCTGGACATCATTCTGGGTGACTGGCTTTAGGTGGCCTTGCTTGAGCAGGGGGGTTGGACCAGAAGATCTGCAAAGGTTCCTTCCAACCTCAGCTCCTCTGTGGCTGTGTGTCATCCCCAGGAGAGCAGGGCTGCATGGAGCTAGGACACCCACAGCCCCACAGTCATCCTGCAGCAGTGATTCCAGGGACAGAAACCCCCAGAAACACACTGCATTCAGCATCCTGGCACTTCTTCAAGGTGTCTGAGTCTCTAGACAGCTCTCAGCCCTCATCCTCCACCCCCTTCCCTGCGCGGTGCCGGCGGGTGTTGCTTTCCCACGCCGCAGCAGGTGCCTGACCCTGTTGCTTAGATGTGTTTCTCATTGCTCAGCTGCTGCTGCTTTTCTTTGGTACACTTAACACAGGCTTTTCCCAGCTTTTGAGGCTGCACACCTAATTGACTGCCAGTGAGTTATTTATAGTCCTGGAGCCTCTGCTTTTGACCTTTTGAAAGTTCCAAAACTTTCAGGGCCTCTACTGCTATCACGCTTACATCACACATAATTAACAAGAGACACCTAGTACCACGGGCCAGTTCACATACCAGGGACTCAAGACAAGCTGGCAACAAGTACAACAGGCCAGGACAGGGTCCTGGTGTGGTGAGCATTCGCTGTTTTAGTGTAAGGACTGGGGTTGTTACCAGCAGAAGCAATGTCCTTCCTGGTGGAGCCCCAGGTGACAGCAGCAGATGATAGAGAAGCAAATCAGAAGTCTCAGAGCACCATGAAAATGCTGGCAAAAGCTCATTTGCAACAATGCAGCAAAGCTGACTGTGGGACCCAATGGGAAGGGGGACTATTTATTTTGAAACTAAGCCAGCTTCCTCACTGCCATTCCCCGCATCCCCTTACTCACAAGAATGTCCAAGAGGGAGGCAACTGAGTGGTCTGTCCAGGATGCAAGCACCAAAATAGAAGCAGTCTGTCCAGGGACACTTAACGGCAGTGCAGAATAAAAAGGACCCCCGCTACTGAGGTTTTACCATGTCTCCTGGGTTGTTACCTCAGGAACTGTGAGCTGCTTTTGACTCTTGCCTTTTTGTACGCTTTAGGAGCTGATGGTGATCATGGCCTCCTGTCTCTCCATCCTGCTCCTCTTCTGGGAACCATTAGGATGCTCTTGCTGCCCTTTGTCTCCTTATCAGGATGCTTCATGACTCCTGCCCTGTTCCCTGTCTTCCCATCACTATTTTTAATGGCTTTAGTATGGCCTGCTTTAGCCTGTCATGTATTTGAGACTGCTCCTGTTTTTGAGGTGGTCTGGAAAGCAGTAGGACTGCTGTAATCAGCTAATGAAGGTGCCATCCATGGCAGGCTGCTCCTGCCACTTGTTCTTGCAGGTGCTCCCATACCCACGCACTCTCCATCCACACCAGCCAATGTTCTCATTGCAGTTCCTTGCAGAAATAGAAAACCGGCACAGTATTTCCAGCATGGAGATAAAAGAAGTAAGGGCAAGGGAACAGTTCACCACTTATCCAAATGTCAGTTTGGCACTCAGGATCAACAAAGAGGCTGAAAGCTGCTATTGAAGTCAGCCGTGAGGCACAGCATTGTCAAGAAAACTTGTTTTCTTCTATTTTTCTTCCTTCAGAAAAACACAGTACAGGATTGTTGCTTCAATCCAATAAAGGGAATGGTTTTTCTGTTACATAATCAGAAATCCTCAAAGCATTTTTTACCATATATCACCTGATGCTTTGGCAAGACCCATGCCTTATGCAAAAGAAACAGAGCTTAAAAAGAGGTTTGGTGACCTTTCAAAAAGTAGCTGTTACAAAACCTTTATGAAGTTTGCAGATGGCAGAAACATGGTGGCATTGCAAATAATGGCTCTCTGTTACAGGAGGCTTTGGACCTGAATAAATCATTACAGTCTGGTGAAATTAACTTTAATAAATAAATGACAGAAATGCAACTGAAGGCCAATAATGCCAGATGTGAGATCTGCCTTGGAAAGCAGTGTTGCAGAGAGACTGAAGTGTGTCTGTGGGTAACACCATGAGCTCTTTGTGCTGCAGTTAATAGGGATAATGCAACCTCCAGCTGTAAGCAAGTGGGTAACAGCATTAGAAACAGAGGGATCTTGCTTCTGTGCACAGCCCTGGTAGGAAAAGCAGTCAGCTGCTGTTTGTATTTCCAGAGGAACAAGGAAACATGCATAT
This sequence comes from Morus bassanus, assembly GCA_031468815.1. NCBI lineage: Eukaryota > Metazoa > Chordata > Aves > Suliformes > Sulidae > Morus > Morus bassanus. Next base: position 17,366,207 of record CM062600.1, on the reverse strand, counting down.
TCAAACAGGCTGCAGAAATGAGCAAGGAGTGCAAGTGAGAAGAAGCAAGGAAGATTACCTTGTGCCACACAACTGAAAGGAAGAGAGCGTCTCTGAGCCCTGCTCAGAGGTATAGTGCAGCAAAAGGGAATGCTCTGATAGACCCCTCTGGCCTTCAGTCTTATCATCAATAACGTCTCTGCTTTGCTCCTTTTTTTCCCTGACACTGGGTTTGTCGCTGGGGAGGAGGCATTGACAACTTTGCAGGTAACTTCTGTGGCTCTGCATTGTGACAGAGACTATAACCCAGGGCTCAGGCTGCAGAACTGGTTACTTGAGAGGGTCAGGAGAATATCCCCTTTCCTGGCCAACTGCATTTTCTGTTTTAAACCCTCCAACTGATTTTTCAGAGATAGAAGTGCTGAGCAAATTTGGCATGGCAGTGAATTAAAATGACCAATGTGTGTAGGATGCTCAAATGGCACAGGGTGGATAAGCAAGCTCAGCTCACCTGCGAGCTGGGATATACCTGCACATCTGAGGCCATTCCTCTGGGTGGGTGATTTCAGCTTGAAGGGCTGAAATTTTTAATTCCTAATTCTGTCTGAGCAGGCTCTTGCCAGATCTCAAGAGCCAGGGCATCCCCTTCGTTTCTGGGGGCACAGCATGAGCCCCGTGACTTGACTGTGTCAGGAACAGCCAGGTGAATGCTGTGCATCCACCTGCCCAAGCACTGCCTGTCCATCTTTCCTTCTGCAGGTTGCCCAGCCAGGGGTCCTATTTTCTCCTACCATTTATTTGCCAAGCCACAGATGTGCACAGTCCTGGGAGAGCAACCTCGGCTCTGCCAAATCCCTTAGTGCCTGTCAGCAAAAGAACAGCCTCTCCACAAGCATCAGGTGTGAAAGCCCCAGCGTGGGGTAGCAAAAGTCAATGCAAACATCTGGTTTTAGCAAACCAGTTCCTCCTGAACTCCAAGCCAAGAGCAATGCAGCTTTTTCTCTGTCCCTGGGAGGAGGGGACTAGACCCCGGACCTCGGATGTTTTCCAGAAGAACATTTATACAAGTCCTTCAGCAGTCTGCCAGAGGAGTGCCACGTGGCCAGACAGACGTTAAACAGAGCTAGTCCCTGAGGGGAGCAGTGGCGAGGATGGGGGAATCTTGGCAGCTGAGTGCAACACAGCCCAGGACAGGGAGGAAAGCAGATAAGCCCCCAAAAATCCTGCTAGGAGGATGGAGCAGGACAGCTGCATGGCTCTCCAAGGAGACACCTGAAACCCATGGTGAAACAGCCTTGTGACCACCAAGCCAGAGGGAAGCCCAGTGGTTGTCTGCTGAGGAGAGGAGCTGGGGTGGCTTATATGCAGAGGGGAGCGGGAATAGATGCTGCCCTACTGCCCCAACCCTTCTGGTGTATTTCTTCTTTCCCTGCATCTGCCCCAGAGCTGCCTCCCCAGCCGCCACCAGCAGAGCTGATGTTAATGCAGCACCAGACGCCCGGGGCAGGGGAAGGCGGGCTGCAGTGTCCCATCCTAAACCAGCCGGAGCCAGAGGAGCTTGCTTGGTGCAGTTGTCAAGTCGACTGACTTCTTCTTATCTCGGTTGTGATTATTTCCTCCCCCCTGCTGCATTCCTCAAATAGCAACATTTGTTTTGGAAATTCCTTTCCTGAAAGGTTTCACCCTGGAAATCTGGGAGGATGCAGGAACAGGATGAGTACAGAGATTGCACTTGCCCTGGCCCTGTGTGACAGGCTGCCGGGCTGCCCGTGTTTACACAAGTTGCACCCACCGGTGTGGCTGGAGGAAGCAATGTCCCAGTCCCGCAGCTGCTACGCATGTGGTTTATGTTGTCACATCATTTACACTCTCTCTGTGGTTCAGCACTTTGCTGTGCAGCAGTGGTGGTACAGCAGAGCAGCCCACTCCCTCCACCCCTGCTGCCCCAAATCCCAACCTCTGCCCTGGCTTCAGGACTGTGCAAGCTGAAGGAAAAAAGTGCTTCCTGTGGCAGAAGGACTGCAGCTCAGCACAAGGGATCTGCCAGCAGCGCTGCCAAGCCCTGTGGCATGTTTTGCTCTCTCTGGTTGCCACCATACTCTACTTGGTGTTATTGCCCACTAAGACATTCATAGCTGCACTGTTTGAGGGAAGCCATGCAATCACAGATGAGTCTGTGAGCACAGGTGTTTTGGAGGACAGTGATGAAGGGGTTCCTGGCCTGTGTTTGAGCACGCTGAGAAGGAGACTAGTCTTTGGGATAAAAACCACATCCTGGGAAGTCAAGAACCAAGGGATGGAAAGGGGCTGTGGCATGACTGTGTACTCTTCACTGCTGAACAGCTATTTGGTGTCCTGGTCCCCTTGATAGACAGTTGCAAATCAAGTACACAGGGAACGTCCTGACCCAAAGAGGACTCAACGGAGGAAAGGGTTGTTGGCACTGAACTGAGCAGCTGTGCTCTTAACCTCAGCCTGATGCCAGCAAAAGCTTGCCAGACTGGAGAGCAGGTCAACGTCACAGATCAGGGACTTACTTGTCTGCCACATTGCTGGGGAGCAGAAGACACACCCGAATGTGCTCATGGACAGGACAGAGCTGTGGCACAGAATATATAAAACACCTCCCCACCTCTGAAACCCTGGGTAGGCTGAAGGACAGACACCCAGCTCTGTCAGTATGCACGTGCAATGAGTGCACACCTCTTGCTGGCAGAGACCGTGCAGATGTCTATATGCCAGACAGCCTGGAGTCACTGCTGCTGGGAGACCCAAAATCTGCCTGCTACAAAACTGTGCTGCTTCCAGCAGGGTGTGGGCTTTTTCTTCAGCCACAGAGGCGCTTCATCCACCAGCAAGGTCCTTAAAGCAAGAAGGCAGGTTCTTTGAACTGCAGACTGACCCCATCAGGTGAGCAAGAGAATGGAAACAGCCTGTGGGATCCCCAAAATGCTTGGCAGCGTGGCGTTGCATCAGAGGCTGAAAAGCTTTTGTCATGCTCACATTCTCTCCTGCCCAAATATTGCATCATGCTGTGGGTCTACACTGTGTCTGGAGCAACATCTGTATGTATCTTACCCTGGTTCTACCATACCTGGCAAAACATCATCCCAAGGACCATGTATGTCTCTGTTCACCTATGTGTTTCTGCAAGGTCCTAGTATATAAAAAGGCAGCAGAGACATCTTGCACTGGACCACAGAACAGAGAATAAGGCTGCTGGGCTAGGGAGCTGCCATTTTCATGGCTCCAGGCAATTCTGAGGAGTTGTGGAGGGTCATACCCCCACACAGGAGGGTCAGTCCTGTAGGTCAATGCATGGAAGAGAAACAACACCCTGCACAACACCAAAATCCTATGGCAGAGAAAGCCTGAGTTGCAAAATTTTTGGGCAACCTCCAGGAAATAAATTAGCCTCACTTCACTGCAAACACAGGGATTTACAAACATATTGCAAGACAGCTGTCAAGTCTCAGGAGCTGTAGCTGTACTGGGGGGAGCAGTCCGGGCTGTTCTGGCCCCAAGGGCAGGCTCTGGTGTTGTTTGGGACAGACATACTCTGTGGCAGACAGGGCAAGGAGACTGCTCGCAGGTTACAAGAGTTCAAAGCAGCTTGACCACAGCTTTGGACATGCGGAAGTGTGAAACCAGCAGGCTGAGGGCAATGGTTCCTTAGAAGCGAGGTGCCAACACATTCATAGCAGAGAGGGACAGGGACCACATCACCAAGAAGGGAGGCAGGGGTGGGGGGCAGCAATGTCTTGGGGGATGGACATGGGACAGGTTTTGCCACCTTGCGCTTCATTTGGGCTGGTTCCTGCTAGAATCCTGTGATGCACCCAGAGGAAGCACACAACCTTTCTCACAGGAGTTTCATGTTTCAAGCACAGCTTGCTACCAGCATACCAGTATTTACACAGCACTTACTAGTCTCAAAACAGAGCACATAAAGAAACACTGGTGGACTTCCCCATATCTTCCCAGTGCCATTTGTGACCTGGACCTGCTGCCCAGGTGGGGACGAAGAACTGGTAATTTGAATCTGTTCACACAGTCTGTGGGTGGCAACTGAATACTTCAGCCCCCCCCCATCTGAAGAAAACCTATTTTGCTACACATGTAAGACTGAAGCCTGCCTTGAATGCCAGAAAGGCTGACAGCATTTGCACGACTAGTAGTGTTACACCTTTTCCTGGCCCAAGGAGGGGGAATAACCTCTCCACTTCTTACTGGCTCCTTGCACATCCTGAGCAGAGACACCATCTCTTCTGGCACCCAAACACTGCAGAGTGACTGCCGAGAATACTTGCTGGGTCCACAGCCTGGGCAGGGAGGGCCAGCATGGGTGGGTGTATGCAGGGTGAAGTCCTGCCTTTCCAGCCAGATTTTCTCCTGACCATCCTGTTCCCTCATAAGCAGATGTTCACAAGCCAGGCTGAAAGTTAAGAGAAGTTTCATGCTAAGTAGAGCACGCATCCTTCAGGTGGGCATGGGCCCACATTTAGCTGATAGAAGAACTGATTAGTTCCGCTCTTTGACATATTTCCTGCTCTCAGGGTAGCTCAGACCTTATACACTCTCCCCTCCCCTGCCCCAGTATTGCCTTTTCATGTGCCATGCAGCACACTTTGGAGCGAAGATGGGGACAGGCAGCTCTGTGTGCTCCCCGCCACCGCAGCAGGGAGATGCTGACTCACGCCTGCAGGTTGCCATGGAAACCGCAGTCATCATGCCTGAAATGCCATCACACTCCCTTCTGCAAACCAGCCTCTGCCAGCCTGGGAAAAAATCAGCCGTGGGCCGAACCACCACCTCAGAGACATGACTCCAACCCACTGCCAGCCGCTGAGACTGCAGGGAGAGACTCACCCTGGCACTGCCGCCTGTAGAAGGCAGTGAGAAAGCCCCATCCCTGCCGCCGCCTCTGCCCCCCGCAGAGCAGGAGGGCAAACGAGGCAGGCCTAAGCTTCAGGAAGCCCTTTTTTTCTGTTTTGGCTCCAGCCCCACCACAGCCTCGGGGACTGGGTTTCCTTACTGCTTCCCTGTGCAGTCAAGACAGCACGTAGCTGCCTCCCTGCCCCAAAGACCCCTTCCCAGCCGGCGCACTCACTGCTGTCCCTGTGTGCCCAAGGAGGAGGATGCCCATGGGAAGGTGCAAGTACACGTTTACTTCACCATCGTCTGGGCAAAAGGTTGCCACAGGGGAAATGCTGTTTGGACGCAAGGGAAAGCTGCTTACCTGCAGGAGGGGTGCAGCAAGGGACCAGAGGGGTGGTAGGGTCTCTGGTCTTGGAGATACCCCAAACCCAAATTGATAAGGCTTAGGACAACCACGCTGTCCCTAAATCAGGGTTCTTCACCCGGTGTGCAAAACGCTAATCAATACACTGAGTCGAGATATTTGTCTTTATTGCCAGTCTACAGAGTGGGGTGCCGGGCATTTATCATCAGCCAGCACACCTTTTAGAAACACTTGGGGTCTTTCATACAAAATGATAACGAAAAGTCACATTGAAATATCTGATTGGTTACTTGTACAGAAGTTCCTCTGCGCGTCTCTTAGTTTGGCTTGTTATATTAAGGTGGGCTCACGTTTACATCCAAGGTCCTCCTAGGGGTGTGCTTTTTAGTATCATAGTTACCTAAGGCAACCAGAGGTTGCCTTCATCCTATCAGTTATCACTCAGTTAAGGTGTTACTTCACGCCCTGCTGTGGCTTCTGCCTGAACAATGGCTAGCCCCAGGGCAGGTATTCGCAGATCTTTGTTTTAGGGGCTTTCTGTTCTCTCTATTCAAGGTTTCAAGGCCGACCATCATGGTTGTTTTAACCCTTCGATATCAACCAGACCTGCCACTGGGGTTAGCCTGCTTTAAGCAAGGGATGTGTTAGAGTGCTCCAGAGCTCCCTTCTGATTTAAGCGTTCCTATAATTTCCTGCTAGTATGAGCCAGCTGGTTGTCTTAAGTCTTGCAGAACCTCCGAAGGGCATGTCCTGTGGAAGATCCCCATTCTCTACGTTCAGGACTGTAACTTGCACAACAGCCAGCTGAGTCATCCCTTCCACTGCGGTGACTAAACGCTGGGTGAGCCACTTGTGCCATGTCACCACTGCAAAGATGCAGGGCATGTCCTGCTGAGTGACTGTTCTCTGGTGGCTGCTGAAGGTGCCAGTCACAGCAAACCTAACAGGAGAGAGGACCTCATGAGGGGCTATGATTTAGCCTCGTGGCCTTCTCCAGAGAGAGAAATGAGAGACAACAGCTGATGTCAGATGACATATCGTTTCACCACATGAGGATGTGGCCAAGAAAGAGAAGTGGCTTACAGTGGCTGCAAAAGCCCAGCCTGCAGATGTCCTCAGCATCTATGGGGTAGATGGTTAACACCAGATAGATTTAGTTTTGGCTGCCTCTGGCAGGGGCACATGAACATCTGCAAAGGTGAGGGTGGAGGGAGAGACAAAAGGCCACAAAAGATCACACCTAGGGGATGAGGCCATGAAAAGGCAATCAGGGCACCTCCCAGAGACAATTCATCTCAGACGCAGCCTTAGGGCTGACTAAACATCCTCCCCCAAGCCCCTCCCTGCCAGTTGGCTTCTGGAGGAGCTGCCTCCTGCCTGAAAACACAGGATAAGGGCAGAGATGGCAATGGGTGAGGGCCCATCTATGTTTCTCTGTCCCGTTTCCAGAACAGTGGTTGATGGAAAGTGGTCTGACCCCAGCAGGGTCTGGCCCTTCACCCTGGGGTGGCTCCCGTTGCTGTGTCCCAGGCTGAGCCATCCCCGTGCAGCACCCTCTATCCCTGTACCCCACCACAGGTCCACCTCTTGCACCAGAGACCCAGCCCAGCTCCTCTACCCATCCTCCAGACCTGCTCACCTCACTATGTAATGTCTCCCTGCACCAGCATTTCTTCCCATCATGTCTCCTACACTCCAGATGTGCCCATGTGCCAACCACTCTACCCCAACTCACCAGAGCTTCATTCCCCACTGGGAAGCTGACTCCTCCCTGGCTTGCCCCTGCTTTGGGCTCTCAGTCCCAGGAATCCTGTCCCAGTCCAGCTCCAGGCTCCCAGGGCTGCCTGAGCAGATGGAGATGCTGCATCTAATTCATCACTCAAGTTGATTACACATTCCTGGTTGACTGACATCCCCAAAAACAAACGCCCATCTGTGTTCACATTTAAACACAGGAATGTTTTTCAGACCTGGTGTTAATAAAGGTTACTGATCTGCATTTGGGAAAAGAAGGGGGAAACTGAAAAGGAGAAAAGGGGAGGCGGTTCTTGAATAAGCAAATCTTTCTATCATAAAAAATGCCTGGATAGCTCTTGAGTCCTCTTGGATCTGAGTGCAGAGAGGAGACAGATGTTCCTGATGCTCTGCTGTATTAGCTGTTGGTCCAAAATTTGTGCCTGGACCTGATTAAACTGAAATCCTTCTCTTATATCTTCTCTAAAGTATTCCATCTATGGTAATGTGAATGCACTAGACAAATGAGTCCAAAGAAGAAAAATCTTCCCCATTCTGACATTTCTAGACGAGGAACTGAACGGTATGCTGTTAATTGCTATATGATATTGTATGTCATCACTCCTAGGGTTGCTATATGCTGTATCAATGGTATCATAGTAACTTCAGACCAAGGTCCTTACTCTAAGTCTAAAGTCCCATATCCTCCACCCCTCCCTGCTGGGGTTGCTTGTAAGTGAGAGCAAACACAAAAGCCAGAACAAAGGGAGAAATTTAATTATTTTGTTTTGGGAATTTTGGTTGGAAAAATAAAACAGAAAGGAGTTCCTTTGTTAGCAAAGGCTGCGGCTTCTTTTGTGAGCAGCTTCCATGTGGTCGCTGGTTGCACATGAATAAGTGATTATCCTGTTTCAAGTAACATCCAGGAAACTCTGAAAAAGCACTAGACATAATGACATTGCAATGTTTTAACAAATCAAATTTCTAACCCCTGCTGTCAGAGTTACTGTATTGCTGGGACTACAATACAAAATAAGGGCAGAACTATAAAGATCCTCCATTAGGGGAAATAAGTAACTTCTGCTAATGTTTAACTCTGTGGGCTGCTGTTGCACCAACAGCTCAGGGCAGAGACTGCTCCAGAGTTTCAGCAACGCCTGCTCCTCTAATACAGGATGGTACAATAGAAACCCACCCAGCAGAAACCATGGTGATATCGGCAAGAGCAACGCTGGAAACATGGTGCGGCCAAGGATCCCAGGCCTCCAGAGAAAACAACGCCCAGCAGAAGCAAAACATAAGAACAAGCTGAAGGACAGCAGACAGCGCCAAAAAAATTCCCATTCTGACTGAGAAAGGAACAGGCTGTCTCGCAAGACCCACCCTAACCTTTGCCTTTCCAGCGTGCCGGGAGTGATGGCCATGGGAGGAAGCAGAAGGGATGGTGCTGCGGGCACCTTGCACCCTGGCACGGCTCTCACGCCTACCCCATCCAAATAATGAGTTACTTAGGCCATGCCAGCAAGCTGTATAGTGTTCATTCCAGTGCCTAACACACAGCAAAACATCTTGCCTGATGCCTTCTGCCAGCACACCTGCCCACTTTGGTCTTCCTGCTGACACACTTGGTTTTCCACCAGTCTGACAACCTGTGACCTCGGCAGGTCCGCGGAGGGTTGTGAAGGAATCTTTCTTGCACTTTGCCAGCATCATCACCCGTTTCTCCTTATTATAATGCATCGTCTTGAAGAGATTTTTGGACTCACAGAAACTCAAGAGTCTCCAACACGCCTCCACTGGGCTGGCCATGCTCCTCCTAATACAGCCCAATAAGCAGTTCGCATTATTCACAGTCAGAATTACTTTTGGCCTGTGCTCAAGCTCATGTTCAGAGTTACTCCAGCAGCTCCACCAGTCACTTCCCTGCCTGGACCGCTGCTCAGGGTTATCCCTCCCTCACCCCTGTGCACCAGGCACCACTGGCACTTCTACTTGCTGGGCTTTGTGAGCATCCTGGTGGCCCAGTCCTCCCATTTAGAGAGGTCCCTCTGGACTGAGGCTCTGCCTTCCGCCACTGTGTCAGCCATGCCCTCATAATGATTACTCCCAGCACTGTAAAAAAAAAAAAACAAAAAAAAACGATGTAAGTGTACATGTACGTATACATGTATGTGTGTATATATATACACATATAAAACTCATGTTTTCTAGAACTTAATCTTTTGTCTGCAGACATGTGTTGCTGCGCTTCTGTTTTTTGATGTTCCCTGGCAAAGGAAGACTTTTATTAAAAGCAATAAAAATAGACATATCCAATCTACAAAAGAGGAAAACAATGGGAGCCAGAGTTTTCTTCAGGGTCTTACCTGTAGACCCCTTGTGATGCTTATAATCGTTTCCCTGACGAGTTAAACTTTGAATAGTAGGGTTTGTCCTGAGACATGATGCAGCTGGCAGTTTAATTAAGCAATTGAAAAGCAATGAGGTTACTTATTTGTGAAATGGTTACCATAGTCATTTTTCCAACATTTGCTGTCATGTACCCTGAAGCCAGCCTGTAACTGAGCAACGTTATCACCGGATGTATCCTAGATGGGTTTTGTTTTGTTTTGTTTTCACTTTTACCCCACAAAGGTGTCCACAGAGTTTCTCCACATGAGGGATGGTGCCTTATCCAGGTATTTTTGTTACATTCGTAAAGGCTCCAGTAAAAGCACATTAAACTGACGCTTGAAGCTGAAACATGCCATACTCTGGTCACAGGGAAGCATAGCCAGCACAGGTATTTGTTGTGACATTTTTCTTGGTTTGGGCACATGAAAAAGAGCACAGCGCTGCCTTCAGAAAACAGCTGTGCATCTTGGTCATGGGGAGAGAGGCCTTCCCTGATTCCTGGGGGAGAGGTCTGGAGCGTGTGGTGCTCCATCATGGTGCTATTTGCGAGAGGAACATCAGGATGGAGATGGTCCTAGCCCACCTCTCCACACTCCCCATGGCCACATGGGGCTGGGAGGGAGGAGAGGCTCCCTTTCACACATATATCGCCGCAGAGGTACAAAACTCTTCATTAAATGCCAGCAACAAGTCTCTGGGACCATCCTTGGATCCTCTGCTGAGTCCACAGCCTCTGTGTGTTGGTGTGGTGCTGTGACCTGGCCAACAAGTCTGAAAGGCCCAAGATGGTAAAGGGCCTGACATTGGGTGGCAAGCTGCCTTTTTGGTATAAGCCAGGAGAAAGCTCCCCTGGGGCAGCAATTAAAGGAAGAAGGCTCCATACAGCCTTCTCACCAAAACAGTGCTCAAGCTATGGCAAATTTGGTCTCAACAAATGAGAGTAAAAGCCAAGCAAACTTGGAATGACAGCAGAATTATGGGAAAATTCAGGCTGGAAGAGACCTCCGGAGATGCCCAGCTCCAAACCTCTGCTTCAAGGGCTTGTACAGCGAGGCTGGGAAATCTCAAAGGTCTCCAGTAGGTCTCCTTGCCTTGTAGCACGAACATCAGACCCACGACCAGCACTCATTGCACAGTGTGCCTCCATGGATACCCTCAGCATGGGCAGGTACTGTGGGTGTACTTATTGCTACTGTTACAAGCACAGGAATCCGCCACCTGAGCCACCACAACTTGGAGGGGCGGGGGGGACAGGCCACCAGAGAGGCAGGAGGTCTCCATCCTTTTGGGAGTTCCTAGACATGGATGCACAAAGCCACAGCTGTCCTGACCTCGTACTGGGGAGAGACCTGCTGTGTGCCAGGGACGGAGACCTTTGGAGGGTCCTGCTGGCTCCTGTGCTGCTGGGTCCCGTGCAACCCTGCGTGTCACCCTGGGCTCAGCCCTGTCCCCGAGCTGGTCCGTGCACAGACAGGTGAGAGCACGAGGAGGTGTGTGCACACTGCACCGCCCAAGGTGCACCCAGAGCTGCCCTGGGTGTTCACCTCCACTACCCTAGGGCTACCTCCAGCCCCTACCATCTCTGAGCTGAGCTGCTTCAGCACACTCAGCCCTGATCTGAATGGGGGGGATGAACTGGAGACCCCCAGAGGCTCCACCCCCAGCACTGCTGGGGGTGCGAAATTATGTGGGTGAGGCAAGTTGGTCATAAACAGCAGTGGCTGAAGGTGCTTTACAAAGTTACTCAGTGAAGCGCAAAATATGGTCTGTGGAACATAACTGAAATTAAATCACTAAGCAATGCCTACAGCTTCTCTTGTTGCAACAAATAAAAGAAAACCCTGCTTAGGTGAAAATACCTGCTAAATCTGCCTTTGTTACGAGACATGGGTGCAAGCTGACCCACCTTGGCAGCTGTGGTGTCACCAAAATCAGGAATAAAAGTCCTTAACACCAATGTAGTATTAAGAAGCAGGCATTCTTTATTATGGCACTGGATGCACGGGGGATAATTCCTCTGAACTTTGGTGACAGTGGTGTTCCCATCTTGGCTTGGAGGGTATTCTGCAGGCAAAGAAGAGAAGTCAGAGACAGCTTTGCTTTTCCTGAATGTCAAGTAGCTGGCTTTTCTCCCTCTGCCAGGAGGAGCTGGGCTTCCCTCCACTCAGCTTGGGGTCCTGGCTATAAAAACAGTAAGGGGAGGGTCCCAGCAGATATTTCCAAGACTCTCAAACTTTGACTTCAGTCCCTGTGAGGTGTGTGCTCCTCAGTGACAGGGACAGGATACTTGGGGATCTCATCCAGCCACCCTGCTGCATGCTGATATTGCAGATATTAATTAAAAAAAAAACAAAACAAAAAACAATAAAAAAAAACAAACAACAAACCCAACACTTTTAGTTGGAGGATTCTGCTTGTCTCCAGAGTGTGCCTTATCCACTCTGAGGTTCGTTATGGTCAGGCTACACACTGAGCAGCAAGAGGATACCCGCTCCCATGCTACCATCCCCTGCAAGCCCAGCAGCAGTACAGGCTGCTGGAGTGCCTCTCTGTCCTGGCAGCAGTCCCTTCCATCAGCCCAGCTCTCCCTTGCTGGCTGGGGAAAAAGCCTGGCAAGTTTTCCCCCTGCCCAGGCTCATGCAGAGATGGGTGAGAGAAGTTGTCATTGTCTGGCACCTGCTTAACCTGGGAGAAAGCACCCTTCTCCAGTGGGACGCTGCCTGTTCAAAAGGACAGCAGCTGGTCCCCTGCACTGCACCCCTCAAGAGACACCCAGAGGCAGAGACACAGCCAAATGAAGGGCAGGCAGCTCAGACATTTTGAGGCACCAAAACTGCTTTTATTTGGTGTGTCACGGGAGAATGGCCTGAAAAGGAGCTCTTGCTCATGCCGCTGGTGCCTGAAATCCCAGCCACCTGGATGCTTTCCTGCCATGCCGCACAGGAAAGCACGGTGGCCAGCCAGCATGTAACGTCAAACCCTAGCCCTCTGAGTCTGCAACCCGGGTGCAGATGAGCCTCATCGCACTGTCAAATGGTTTGTTTTGCTCCAGAGCCAAGCCTCGGTAACAGGGAAAGGCCTTTCACACTGGTGACGGAGCAGTGAGACTACTGCTCCCGGGAGAGCGGACCAAGCGTCTTGCTGGTGCTGATGATCCACGGGCAGGGACCGGGACTGGGGCTAACCCTGAAGAAAGACTGCCACCTGCCAAGCTACAAACACAATTCCCTGTCCCTTCCTTACTGCTGCCGCTCATGTTACCGCGTCTCACCTCATTTGTAAAAGTGTCCAAGAGCCCACACCAAGATTACGACTTGGAAATATAACAGCCTGCAAGTTAAATATAATCAATCCTATTTAACGTCACCAGGGAGTGTCATTATTCATGATTAGTCTCCAGTTACATAGAAATTATTCTTCTCACAGTTCTCCCCTGCCTGCAGTCCTTAAAAATGAAAGGCGAATGTCTTGAATCAGTTTTTGCCTGTAAATAACAGCCCTTTCAGCCTAATTTCTAATTTCACTTCTAACCTTGAAGCAGTTTTGACATGAGTCACACGTTAAAATCACTCCAACGGGCTGCAAGGTCCAGCTTCAGAAACAAATCTGTAATGTGGTCTCCCCCTCCAAGATGATACAGCTTAAGCACACCGTGCCATGCTTTGCTTTCAGGAGGCCCCCTCTGCTCTGCATGCACCCAAATAAATATCTGGCTGTCCTCATATCACAAGGCATTTAGGGCTCCAAAAACCATGCACAGTGGACACCTCCGTGAAAACTGTGGAGGGGTGCCTGCGTCTCTATTGGTTTAGTGCACCCCCGTGTCCCCACACCAGTGCATAGCTGCATGCATGGCTTCTGCAAATGCCCTGTGCTAATTGCATGCAGAAACACCATGGGGCTGGAACACTGAAAGCTGTGCTCCGTGGGAACTCCAGCAACTGCCTGGCCATCTGCAAGTTGCGCTGGATCCCTCCGTGCCCCTCAGCTGCTGTTCCTCACTGCAAATGGTAAAAAACTTCCCTGCACAACCCACTGCTAGCATTACCTTCCCTGGCCTCCTTCTTCTGGCATCCTCTTTCCCTACCCAGACTTAGGTCAGCCATTCCTTGCAGCCTGGGGAAGGTGCCAGTGCTTCCGAGATGCCCGAGACAGAAGTCAGAGGGCTGAGATGAAGTCGGTGAGCAGTCTGAGAACAGGCCCTTTACACATTGCTGCAGAACCCTTTGGACCCCCAGGCACATGTGAGGAGCACCAGGCAAACCGGAGACTCCCCATCACTGGCTGTTCTCCCAAACCAGACCTCAGGCCCTGCTGCAGCCAGATTCAGTCCTCGTCCGCACAGCAGTGGGGTAGGCGTGGTCCTAAAGAGGATGTGAGACCTCTGGTTCAAGGACTGCAGGTGGCCTGCCACCAAACATAGGTGCAGGAAATCTCAGACCTCACTCGGGCCATCCTTTCACCTCTCAAAAGGAGAAGTAAGAGTGGCTTCAGCTCTAACCACACTCCGCCATCTGAGCGCCTTTTGCAGCAAGGCCACCTTCCAGGGAAACAGCGGTTCCCACGGCACACCCTGGATGCCCAGCCAAGAGAGGAGGAAAACCCAGACATCTCTTGGCATCATTGCTGACCCACGACACACACATCTGGTGGAAAGGTGGGTTTCAACCCATCCCAATAAAAGATGAGAAAAAGCCCATAGCTAATGTCAACTGTGGGAGCAGTCGCTATGTTTTGGGAGGAAGGCCTGCCACCCAGTGTGACCTAAACAGGCTGGATGAATGGGCCAGAAGCAACCTCGTGAAGTTCTGCACAGGAGAGGTGATCCTTCCTCACCACTTAGCACTGCTGAAGACTCATCTCTGTACTGTGTCCAGTTCAGGGCTACCCAGTACAAGAAAGACACTGACAGACTGGAGAGAGTCCAGCAGTGACCACTAAGGTGGCAATGAGGCTGCAGCACAGGGTGTATGAAGAGACGCTGAGGGAATTGGGCTTCCCCAGCCTGGATAAGAGACAATCGGGGGGTCCTTACAGGGGTGATCCACTGCCTAAAGGGTGGTTATGGAAAAAATGGAGCCAGACTCTTCTCAGAGGCAGACAAGGACAGGACATGGGACAATGGGCACATGCTGCAGGATGGGACATTCCGGCTGGGCATCAGAAAACTCCTCCACATGAGGGCAGTGCATCTCAGAGACCAGATCTCCCCCCTTGGAGGTGTGTAGAACTCAACTTGACAAAGCCCAGCACAACCTGATCTGGCTTTGGACAAGGGAGTTGTACTACAGACTTCCAGAGATGCCTTCCTAACAAGACATCCTGATGATTCTGTGTTATGGTGGGAGGGACGGAATATGGCTGCCTTCCTTCGGGCTTTTGGCTACCCCCAGCTCTGAAACATCCCTAGTGCCCAGGACAGTTCTGAGACACTACCTGCTGGGGCTGCTTTCCTCCTTGTGCAACATTAATGTGGGAGGGAGGATGATGTTCGGTGTGGTTTCTCCATGGCCTGGCAAAGGCTGGAAGATGTGTGTCCCAGCAGGCTTGCCTGAAAGAAGGTCTGAAAACCCAGAGCTGAGCTGGAGCTGGCTCTGCTATACTGCGCGGTGCTGTGCACTTCCAGCCGGCCTGGGAAATAACACAGCTGCTGCAGCTCAGAGCCCCCTAATATGCTTTTAGAGATTCTCTCTGCTACCTCTTCGAGGAGCATTTCTGTCTGTGCATCCACAGTTTTACTGATGCAGAGCAGTGACTGAGCAGCCAGAGGAATGAGAGGAGGGAGGAAAATGACTGCAGGCATGTATTAAAGTAGTCAGCTTGTCCAGCTGAAAGAGATTTCTGCCAAACGATTTTATAAGGAATGAGGCACTTTACAGGAAAAGCAGGGCCTCTCCTCTCATTTCCTTTCCCCTCTTCTCTATGAACTTCAAAGAAAAGAGGGGTCAAAGCAGAGGCCAGGCAACTGGAACAGAGTTCCTGAGCCCTAAAGCCTAATTAGTCCAAGATACATTTCATTGGCTATCTCTCAGAGACAGGCCTAAAGTACCAGTCCTCCCCGCTGTGCCACCGAGGATTGGATAAAGCCAGACCGTGTTCTGCAGTTTGCAGGGCCCCAGCTACACAAGGGCTCTTGGGGGGCTCTCGGCCCAAGCACTGCTGCTGGCAGGGCTCTCCTAGCACCCCAGGCTTTGTGTGGCCACAGCTAAAACCCCCTCCCCAGGACAGGGATCGTCCCCACCTCCCTGGTGCCTTGTCCCAGGGCTGCTGGCAAAGGAGTTGTGCCGACTACAACCCCCCAGCGCTGTGTGGCTGTTGCCCCTCGTTGCAACAGCTGAGTCTACCAAAAAGCCTTCAGCACTTTGCAGCTGCCCTTCCAGCAGCTTTAGGCTGATGTTAAAACCCGCTCCTGCCTCCCCTCGGCCAGGCGAGCCAAGCCCAGCTCCTGCCAGCTCTGCGTGCAGGCCACGTGCCACACACCCCTTTCCGCCTTGCAGCTCTTTGCTGGCCCCCCTCCAGCTTTGCTGCATCCCTCCCCGCTGGATGCCAGCAGAGGGGACAATAATGTCCCTCGTTCTGTGTTTCCTCGCATGGCTTGGCATGTGGTTTGCCTCACCAGCAACGAGAAGCAAAGCTCAGTTTCGCACAGGTTTAATGGCTCTCTGGACCTGCATGCTGATTTCAAGTCACACGCCTATCCCTGCAAGACACGGGTCTTCAGGTGGTTTTTTTTTTTTTTTTTCGGGACCCATAAAAAGTATTCTGAAGAACAGAGAGACAGAAATGACATGGGCTGTTTCCCCTACGCTGCCTCTCTCAAGATGCTGGCCTCAGAGGGGTGCATCTTATTTTGAGACTACAGTAAATGCACTTCAACGGAACGACTCATTTCCGGCCTTGTGGTCTGAAAGCTGAGAAAAGCAAAACTCTACTGCAGGTCACTAGACTGTAATTTGGAGGGCAGAGAAAAGACATCAGTGTCACTGTAAGCTTATGTGGCTTCCTAGTGCCATAGCACAGCTATGGAGCATAGGAAACTAAGCGTTGCAGCTTCTGAGGCAGTGGACCGCGTCGCACATGAAGCTGGAAAGTGAGGTCCTCATGGGTGTGCAGCTACCCTAAGCTGCAGGCTGTGATTCTGCATCCCAGCTGGCGCCTGGATCCTGCTCCCTAGCCACTGCAGATGGGTGACGTGGTCAGTGTAAGGCATGGCTCACTCCTGGCTCGGTGCTCAAGCTGCTCTCCCAGGGAAGCGAGAGAGCAGGAGGGACACAGGAGGGGAGTGCAGAAAACTGACTACTTTTGAATTGGGAGGGACATGAAAATTATTTTATTCAATTTTCTGCCAGGAAAAAAGGCAAAATTCCTCCCTTAAAAATTTGTATTCCAAGGCACTCACTCAGCTCTCACTTAAAGAGCAGGTCTGGGACCGATGAGGACTGGGTTCAGCTCCCCGTTTTACTGCAGATCATCTGTGCTGCATAGCTGCAGCAAGACTGTTTATCTCCCTTTGCATCCATTTCCCAGTGGAGCCAAAATATAAAATGGAAACCTTTCCTTCCCTTATGTAATACTCTGCCAGAGTTGGCATCCTGCGAGTGCTGGCTGGAAGGACGCAGGACTGCTGCCAGCACGAGATCAGGTTGGCCGTAGCTGTGTCTAGCCACAAAGCCAATGTCTGCTTCTTGTGTGCTTGCGCAGCACTTGGTGCATTGGGACCCTTTTCTCTGATGAAGTTCACGGCAAGCTCTGACTCATTGCACAGGGAGGTTTAGCTGGGGTGTCCACCTCCCTCTGCAGCTATCAGAGAAGGGAGGCCGGATGGGGTATATACCACCAACATCCGTCCAGTCTGTTAGTGCATTCCTGTGCTGGTTTCACCTTTCAGAGAAATGCCATCCCGAGGACTGTGACGGTTCGGGACCAGGTAGCCTGTGTGTTCAGCTTTTCCTCCTGGAGGCCAGTAACACAGGAGGGAGGGCAGGCAGGAAAACACCAGCCGTATTTACTGATGGATTGAGCCAGATTCCTGTGTGCTGCCAGTACAAAAATAGCTGCCATCTTTGGATTTTATGGCTTTGCTTTGTTACAGTCTGGATCAGACTTGTTTTCAAAACAATCTTTAACAGACGTAAATACACCTGTCATTGAAAACAAATATGCCTGGAATAATTAACTGATACTTCCTGGCAGTAATCCCCGCACCTCTATAATAGCAGTTAAAAAAATGAGTTGGAATCACGGAGAGGAAACAACAGCATGCAAAACGTGAGCCGTGTGCCTCACCCACTATTTGTTCAACTTTACGCTATTGGTTTACTTTCTTAAGCACTCTGGGGACAGAGACAGTGAAGAACAGCTTTCGTTGGCAAAGGCAGGCAGTTTCTCACACATGGCTCTGTTTTCCATGGCTCATCCAGCAAATTGTATGCTAAGCGTAAAAAACCATCAAGGAACAAGTCCATCCAAGAGGGGCCGAGTACGGCGCATGTCACATCCCCGTGTGCTGGCAGCCTAGCACCGCTATCGGGTGCTTACTGGGGACAGGTGGGAAGTGCACCACGCTGGGGAGACATGAGCAGTGAGATCCTTGGTGCTGCCCTGGGAGTGAGGGTGCCCTTCCCAGCAAGGCCACCTAAGCCTACATGCAGCCAGGAGGGACAGTCTGCTTGACTCATCTTCCAGCTGCAAGACTTTTGGCCTCAGTCAGAGTCCAAGCAGCATGGACAGACTGTCACAGCCACCCTTTGCGTGTTTAAAGGATGGTCGTCTCTCATGTCCGTCCTCGCCACTGGATGGCTCTGCCTGGTACAGCAGCATTTTTCCAATTCTTAGTTTATAATTAGGGAAATTAATAGTGTATCTTGGCTGCTTTAATTATAATATATATATTTGCTTTAATATATTATATATTAATATAATAACATATATTATTATGGTTTAATAACAATATATAAAGTAATATTGCTTTATGCCAAGTGTCATTCTTTCGCACAGGACCACGCTCTTGGAATGCAGACCTCACGCTGACTCCAGGCCTGCAAACAGCGAACAAGATCCCGGGTCTGCATCTGCAAACCGGCGCATGCAAAGCAGCAGGTGGCCAGGGAGCTGCTCCGCACCCCGCCGGGCCTGACCCGTAGCCCGGCACGCCTGTACCACCGCAGGGAGTCCTCTGAAATCCGCACGAGCGAAGGCCAGCGGGTGGGCTGCAGCTGTGCGGGAAAACAGCTGGGAAACCCGGTGCCACCGGTGTCCCCCGCGCCCCGGCCCCCCCCTTCCCCGCCGACCCGCGGTGACGGTCCGCCACCGCCAGGGGGCGCAGTCCCCCGCCGCCGCGGCGCCGAGCCAGTGCGCATGCGCCGCGGCGCCTCCCCGCCCCATTCGGCTCCGTGACGGAAGGCCCGGGTCAGGTGGGAGGGGCGGCGCTGCGCGGCGCGGCGCGGGCCGGAAGCGGCGGAGCGCGAGACCGGAAGCGGTGGCAGAGGTGGTGGAGCGCCTTTCGTGAGCGGGGACGGTGGCGCCGAGATGTCGATCGAAATCGAGTCCTCCGAGTGCGTGTGGCGGCGGCGGGGAGGGGTGTCGGCGGGGGAGGCGGGTGAAGGCTGGCCGAGGCGGGAGCCGTTGTGGGGCGGCGTGGCCGTGGGGGAGGGGCTGTCCCAGAGGCGATCGGGGCCTTGAGGGCGGTCGCGAGGGTGGCTGCGGTGGCGGTGGCTGTGGCGGCGGCGGTGGTGGCGGTGTCCCCTCCGCCATGGCCGGGCAGGCGGGCGGCGGGGGCTGCGGCGGCCCGCGGGGAAGGGTCAGCCGTGGGGCCGGTGTGGTGAGCGCGCCCTGTTCCCGTGCAGCGTGATCCGGCTGATCATGCAGTACCTGAAGGAGAACAGCCTCCACCGAGCCCTCGCCACCCTCCAGGAGGAAACTACCGTGTCCCTCAACACTGTAGACAGCATTGAGAGCTTCGTGGCCGACATCAACAGCGGGCATTGGGACACGGTGCTGCAAGCCATACAGTCGCTGAAGCTGCCCGACAAGACCCTCATTGATCTTTACGAGCAGGTCAGCGACTGCGGGCTGTGTATGGGCTTTTCCAGCCCGGGTGGAAGCCCCTCTCTGGAGTTTTCCGCTTACCCTTTGCTGATGCAGATGTTTGTCTCTTGATGCAGGTTGTGCTGGAGTTGATTGAGCTCCGGGAACTAGGTGCTGCCAGGTCTCTCCTGAGACAAACAGATCCCATGATCATGCTAAAACAAACTCAGCCAGAGCGGTACATCCACCTCGAAAACCTTCTGGCTAGATCTTACTTTGATCCTCGTGAGGTATGTAACGCTCTTCCTAGAGACCTCTCAGTGCTGTCTTGCGTGACCCCTATCATCGGTCCAAGCTGCTAATGGCTCATGGCATCTTGGCTCGTCCATTTGGGGAGTGAGAATGTGCAGCCTTCTGGTTTGATGATTTTACAGGTTTTATGAAGTGTTTGGGAAGTGGTGTGTAACACTTGATCACAAGGCAGCAGAGCAGTAGTTTTGAAGTATACTGTAGGGGGCAGTTTGGGGGTTTGTACCTGTATCCTGCCACAGGACGATGTCTGAGCCCTGCTCTCCTGTCTTATGTATGCAGAAGAGAATGTATATTTTGTAAATAAAATTGTTGTTGTATAGTTACATAATAACAAGGCATTATTTCTGACTGATTATGTCAGTCTGATATTTTTCATGAAAGCATATCCCAAGCGTTCCAACGGTTGGTGTTAAAGAGAAGTGCTGTTTTGAAAGCCTAACAGAAAATTAATCTGGAAGGGGCTTCACTTCACAACAATGAATGTTTTTATGGAAGAGAGTTTAGAAGAATCGCTTCATAAAAATAACTTCTCTCTAGGCATACCCAGATGGAAGTAGCAAGGAGAAGCGGAGAGCTGCTATTGCACAAGCTTTAGCTGGAGAAGTCAGCGTGGTACCTCCATCTCGTCTTATGGCGTTGTTGGGGCAGGTAATTCTTGAAAAATATTCTAGTAGTGATGTCGGTTTCTGTAGATCTTTGCTATGTAAAACTAACTATGATGTAGCTGATTCTCCAACTCCATAAAAGTAGAGCTTAAATGTTGCACATTTACATGTGGTGTAGTTAAAAATATTTTCTCCGTGTGGCAAGGATTTAGTGGTTGTAGGAAAAGTCAGTGCTCCAGCAGTAGATTTCTTGCTGTAGAATAAATACTCAGCGCATAGAGAAGATTATTTTCAAAGTATGTACTAACACACACTGTCTCCGTTGTTTTATTTACAGCTCTTTTCTGATTCTCAGAATATATTCATTGATACTCTGTGCAGACAGTATTTAATGTATTTTGCTGTTTTATGGCTTAGGTCTTACTTTTTAAGCTTGTAAGTATGCCGAATAAATTTTCTCGGCATAACAAGTGTGTCCTGTTGAAGGCAGCTCTCTGTTGAAGGGGTTGTGTAAGGTTCTGTTTTTTGAATGAAGTTCACTTGTGCCTTCCAAGAAAGCTTATGTGTCATTTTTAATTTTAATGTATGCAGTTCTAGGCAAACAGACAACAGGTAGGGTAATTTAAATCAACACAAGATTGAACTCACACTGCGTACGTACTGTACTGCATACTGAAGGTAGGATGAGAAGGGTGGGCCCATGTCCTCCTCAGTTGCACAAATCATTTGGGGATAATGTTCTGTTATGTTTGTGGTCATGAGATAGGAAGCATAACCTGATAGGTCTTGTTTCAAGTAATTTTTTGCAATGTATTTTTCTCAAACTGTATCGGTGTACAATTTGTAGGGGTACAAGAAACTGTTGTTGTATTGTGCTAGTTAGAAGCAAGTTTTGATGAGGAAGACGTATGTTAACTGATACCTAACTCCATGAGTTTCGTCTTCTCGAAAGGCACTGAAATGGCAGCAGCATCAGGGCCTGCTTCCCCCTGGTATGACAATTGACTTGTTCAGAGGCAAAGCAGCTGTGAAGGATGTAGAAGAAGAGAAGTTCCCCACACAGCTGAGCAGACATATTAAGGTGATGTTGTGTTTGCTTCTATGTGTGTTACTGCTGCTTGTTCCTTCTTGTGCTTTGTGTTGGGAGATCAGAGCAAACCTTCTGAATTCTTCTGTTCTCTCTTTTGTAAGGCCTCCCCCCAACCCCCTCCCCCTTATCTCATCAGGAGACTTTTCACAAGAGTCTGAAATGAGGTCCCTTAAGAAGATTGGGTTTTCATGGTATTTGTGAATATGATAAATGTATTAATTGTTTCTTTGACTTCACAGTTCAGAATCATTCAGTTTTCAAAAGTGGTTTGCTTAGTCGCCTTCTTTATTTGTGCAAGGAAGTACTCATGTCTTAAACTTCCATGCATGCATATTAGCTTCTGTGAACCACCTAAGTTTTGATCATGAACTACTGCGTACCAGGTCAACTGATATGATCAGTATCTCCTTTTTAAGCATTTTATCATATAGATTTCAGAAGAGAAAGAAAACTGCTGTAATGACATCATTGTCCTGCGGCACTCACAATATGGAGTAGGCAGTTTCCTCCTGTGAAGGCTTTCCAGCTTCACCCAGCAGTTCTGTACAGTGAGAAGTGTTAGTTCACTCTAATAGCTCTTCCAGTTCTCAGAATGAACAGGATGTAATGTTTTTCAGAAGTCATGAGTTGGAACTTGTGAAATCAATTTGTTATGTTCAGTAGCAGCTTGATAAAAATGCTTTATTAGAACTTGTTTTTTTTACCAATACTGATCTTGGAATTTTGTATTGATTGGTGACAACTTTTTTCTATACTCTGTTGTCATGGTCATTTGCATTTAAAAGTTTAAAAATTTTAAAATTTAAAAATTGTATATAAAAAATACCAAACATTTTCTGTGGAAATTTCACTGGAGAAACATCATTCCAAGTGAAGAAACTTTTACTACTTCAGAAATTTCTGGTCTGCTAGGGATATATGTTGGGTGCTGGAAAGGTGTTTGTTAATGTACACAATTCACTGCAAAAACAAAAATATGAAGACAACCAACCCAACTGCTGCTGTAAGCGTGGAGCATTTGATTTAAGTTTCACAGATACTACCAAATCAAAAGGAGGTTTTTTTTGTTTGTTTTCAAAGTGATAGTATGTAGGCATTGACAAGTTTTTTTGCACATTAACATTAAATTTGTGAATGCATGCCTCTAGAAAATACTGTATTTTTGACACTAAAATGAGACTACAGTTTTGTTTTAATGAGTTGCTTCTTTTAAATTGTTTATTAGTCTTAATTTATGTTCTCCTATAAAACAGTTTGGGCAGAAGTCGCATGTGGAGTGTGCTCGTTTTTCCCCGGATGGACAGTATCTGGTTACTGGCTCTGTTGATGGTTTCATTGAAGTATGGAACTTCACCACTGGGAAGATCAGGAAGGTAAATTGTGCCTTATTTCACATGGAAGGTTCATTGGCCAGAGCACCTGGTTTTATTCTTTGAGATTATACTTTATGTTCGTTTTTCTTTCTGAGGGGCTGTGAATCTGAAAAGGATGTCTGCTTGGGCAATTCAAATATTGGTCTGGGATCCTTACATGGATTTAATTGTCTGGTTCATCATAGACTTCCCTCTGCAATAACATATGTTTTTACCTTTCTGGATCATTGTTGTTGCCTCTAAAATGGTGACAGTAGCACTTCCCTGTTATTATAAGACTGTGAGGTCTGCTTGATAGGTTATAAAATATAACTGAAGTTAAAAATGCTAGTAGTTTTGCACTTTGCCTTGAAATAGATTTCATTGAATTCACTATTTTGACTAGTGCATATTCTGCTTTCATTTAGGATCTGAAGTACCAGGCACAAGATAATTTTATGATGATGGATGATGCAGTGCTGTGCATGTGCTTCAGCAGAGATACGGAAATGCTAGCAACTGGAGCACAAGATGGAAAGATCAAGGTACAAATCTTTTTGTATGGTATGTTGGCAGAGGTGGTGACCAGAAAAATTCACTTGCAATTGCAGTAATGATGCAATTCCATATAAAAACAAATTTAAGTTTAGCATGGCTCAGAAACAGATATTTGTTGGCTCTGATGTTTAAGCTTGTGTGATTTCATAACAAAGTAACCACCTCTGTTTCATTTGCTGTTTCCTCTCCAGGTGTGGAAAATCCAGAGCGGTCAGTGCCTGAGAAGATTTGAAAGAGCACACAGTAAAGGTGTTACATGCCTCAGTTTCTCTAAAGACAGCAGCCAAATTCTTAGTGCTTCTTTTGATCAGACAATCAGGTAAATAAACTGTGAATGTGTGAGCTACAGTGCAGGAGAAAACAGAATTTTCACATTGAGCAGTTAAGCTTTTGAATACAGATTCATTTGACCTGGGATTTGATCCTTTTGCATTGAGTTTTAATACTAATACGAGAGCATGACTGCTGAGGGTTGGAGAGGAACAGTTTGAAAGTTTGACCTTTCACCTTGCTTAACTTGCATTATTCCAGGGCTGGGGCCAAGTACTTCTGCTCTATTGTCATTTATGTTGACCTTGTGCGTTTTCTTTCTAGCAGACTCCTAGCTTAAGAAACAGTTGTGTCAACCTTCAAAAATAACGTTTTTTTAATAATAAGCTTGGGATAAAAAAGATCTGAGGATAACAGGACGATGACATTTTTTTGAAACAGCCTAATCATACTCACTAGCTTTAATAGACAATATGACAGTAGTTGGTCCCATCAGGTTTATTTTCCTTGTGAAGCAGAATCATGGGCTTTTCTTTTTCTGCTATCTAAAGAAATGCTGTGAGAGCAGCTCTAAGTATTTTGGTGCATCTTCTCTGCTTCCTCCTGGTAGTTGCTGAGTAGAGCAAAATTTCCAAAAGTCCAAAAGTGCTTGGGAATCTCAGTAACCAATAGTCACGGCTCTCCTGTGAGCTTGAATAAGGGTGTGTTTGTCCCTGTGAGCTGTGTGTGGGTGAAAGGAGATAAGGTGCATCTCTCCACATTCAGGGACAATCACTTTGCATTGTGTTGCTGCTCCTTAAGTCATGCGTTGCCAGCCCTTATTGTAAAAGGGTTCTTGTCCCATCTCGCACCCTGAATCCATCTCTGTAATCCCAGCCCCCAGATCCACCCCTCCATCTCTCTTGGATCCAGGGAACTCCTGTTAGGGTGGGAACAAGAGGAAGAAGGACCCAAAGAAAATGTTTTCTGGACATCTATTCTTTCCAGCAGCCAGACATGGAATACTAGAGATCCAACCCTGGAAGACAGACAGGCTGATGGACCCTGAGAGCTTCAAGAGCAGGCATTGCAATTTGTATCTGGAAGTGGCAGTGCAGCCTTTCCTGTGCTTTAGGGTGCCGGTTTTAGATCTGAGTATGTCTTCAGATGTACATGGTGTATAAGGGAAGACTGAGAGAGCTGGGCCTTATCAGCCCAGAAGAAGGCGGCTGAGAAGAAACCTAGGTGCCTCATCTGGAGGTAGCCATAGGTAAGGCAATGCCAGACTCTTCACAAGTGCACAGTTCTTACAAGGGACAACCTCCAGGAGGTGAAATTCTGATTCTATATAGGGAAAAAGTTCTTTTTTTTTTTACCCCCCTTGAGAAAGAAGCAGTGCTTGGACAGTTCTGAGAGAGTTGGGTCAGGCTAGGGGGGGACCTCAACCCTTGAAGACTTTCAAAGCTAAATTGAACAAGACCATGAGTGACTTGGAAGTTGATGTTGCTTTGAGGAGAGCAGTGGAGTAGAGGTCTTCTGAGGTCTCTTCCAGCCTAAGTTATTCTGTGATTCTCTGGCATGTACCACTGTTTTGGAATCTCTGTTAGAGAAAAATCGTGTGGCCGGATGGTTTATACATTTATGCTGGCAAGAGAAAAAAAACTTTTCAGTGATGAAAAAGAGCCATAGGGACAGGATCATTTTTCTCTTCGCTCCCAAAAGATAATTCCTGTTTCTCTAGGCTGTCTCTGCAGTTCTCCTTTTGGGCATGGGAATTCTTGCTGTTTGTCATGCAAACCATCCTTTGCTGTGTAGCACCAGCACTATGTTGGGATATGAGCTGCGGGCTTTTTTAACCAATCTGTATAGTTCAATTTCCCAATGTCTGCGGCAGCCCTTTTGGGCAGTGAAAGTGTCCATGATGTTGAAGGCCCACAAGCTCAGATCCTGGGAACCCAGGAATGGGAGTTGAGTCTTTGTGCAAACGTTGGAGTTGCTTTGGTGCGCAATCCAGTTAGTGTAGTTAGCAAGTTGATAGTGTGTCAGCTCAGTTACAGCGGTTGGATATGACGTCTGTCTGCAGAAAATCCAAGTAAGTGCATCCCTCTTAATGTGGTTGGGCTAAACTGAACAAACTTGGCATTACCTGACACTTTCTGTGTTCTAAGAAACATGCAGTTACTGCACATCTGGTGTGCAGATAATCTGTTAAGTAGCAACATGATAAAGCAATGGATTGCTGTGGGACAGGTATGAAGGTGGTTAGGCTTGCACTGTGCTCTAAGAAAGCTCGAATGTCTGTGCAACCTGTGTAAAGCAGACTAGGCATAAATTATAAAACAGTTTAATTTAGAAGCCACCTCTAGAGGTCTCTAGTCCAATATGCTTCTCAAGGCACAGCCAACCTTTCAGTTAGGACAGCTTGCTTAGTGCCTTGTCCATTTGAGTTCTCAATAACTCCATGGGTGGAGACCAGACTGCTTCTCTTGGCATCTGTCCTAGGGCTGTACAACCCTCCTAGAGAATATCCTGTTTGGACATAAGAATAAAGACATTTTGTTTTGTTTTGTTTTGTTTTCATTTGTAACTAGTGCCTTTTGCCTCTTGTCCTTTAGCTGTGCACCTCTGTGAAGGATCTGACTCCATCTGTTCTGTAAAAACTTGTTAGGTAGTGATGTTAACCAAATAGTTAAATAGTTAAAATTTTTCAGTGGTTTAGTAAGGACTTAAATATCCCTTTTTTTTTTTTTTTTAAAGGATCATTGCAGAGTGGCTAAAAGCAAGAATGAAAGTTAATTGTAACTTTTAATACTAGTGAATAGTCACAAAAACACTCAAACTGTGTTCTGATCTAAGTTACCAGAGGAGCAGCAACCTCATCAAACCCAGGTCCTGCAGCTCTTAACATCTGGAAAGTGTTGCTTAACATTTGCATAGTGTAGTAATTCTGATCCTGCACCTATTTGGTGTCTTGTTACTGAGTGGAATTTGCTCACTGCTGGGTACATTTGGTTTGCAGCAAAGCTCTTTTGTTTCTATGCAGACACTTTGCTGCAGTTGAAAGCAGCTTAGATCGGTTTTGTCTAGTCCACAGTTATTTTTCTTCTTTGGGGTTATTCTTACTTACTTAATAATAATTTGTTAAACTTTTTTGTCTACAAGGAAGACAGCAGTTAGATGCTCCTGAACTTCACCTCCCTGGGCTGAACACACCCAGCCCTCTCAGCCTCTCCTCATGCATCATGTGGTCCAGCCCTCTGGCCATCTCAGTGGCCTCTTAGCAGGGGCCCAAAGCTGGACACTGTCCTCCAGAGGTGGCTACACCTCTGCCAAGTAGCAGGGAGCCTTGGTCTGCAGACTGTGTGTCTCCTAACACAGCTGGTATGCGGCTAGGTTTCCTCACTGCCACAGCACGCTGCTGGCTTTCACTTTGTTCTCCCCAAGGCCTGCCAGGTCCTTTGCTGCAGACCTCCTCTGCAGCCGGTCAGCCCCCAGCTGATCCTGATGCCTGAGGTATTTCTGCAACAATCTGTTCTCAACATCATGACGTTTCTCTCAGGCCATCTGTCTGGTTTGTCAAGGTTTCTGACTTCCTCATCCGATTTTTTCAAAAATGAGTTGCAGGATATGGGACTTACATTGTGAATCGGATTGATCCAGTGCTTGATGACCATATATGTTTTATGTTTAATTGAATGGGATTATGTTAAATATTTAAAAGCTTTAGGCTCTTGCCTGTACTGTAAAACCCAGTGGTACTAATGGTACAACTTCAGATGAAAATGAAGAAATGTGTGGATCTGGAGGCAACTGCACAGTGAACAGGCATTACAAAACATCTTAATGAGAGATGTTAATCTGTTTAAATCCTGATATTTATGAACTATAGCATAAACATTTTAATTGAAATTATGTAAGGTTGAATGTTGAGTCAAGGACAGCAAGCTTCAAATGGAATAAAGAATTAGTTCTCAAGGTTTCAGACTTCTGCTTGAAAACCGTATTTCTGTAGCCTGTAGGTACTACAGTTTAAAGCTGATATCGATTAGCAATATAATTTCCTCTTAGATGACTGGGCAAACTCTTCGCAGAGTTGCACAATAAGAGGCAATGGCAACAGCTTGCAAAAGAGAAAAATTCTGGCTGGGTGTAAGGAAAGAATTTTTCTTAACTGGATAAAGCCTTGTTCAAGGCCCTGAGCAAGCTGCTGTCACTTAAAGCTGAGGAGTCTGTTGGACTACAGACTTCCAAGCTTAACTCTGTAATTTTTGTTTTGTCAGCTTCATAGTTTCCCCTTTCATAGTCCTGTCTTCTAACATGCACGGTGTATATTACACAGGTCCTTGAGGATGAAGGTTGATGGTATTACCCTAAGCTTTTCACAGGAACACGTAATGTCTTTGATGAAAGGGGCTTGTGATAAAGACTTATGGCTTGCGGATTTTTAGCATTTTTTATGGTTGCCTAATAAAGGTATCTCAGATATAAAACACAGTGAAGCCAGAGAGTGATTCAGACTACCTCAGTTGCTCGCTCAGTTGTAATCTCTGTTGTGTGGCAGGATTCATGGTTTAAAATCTGGGAAAACTTTAAAGGAATTCCGTGGTCATTCTTCCTTCGTCAACGAAGCTACTTTTACCCAGGATGGCCACTATATTATCAGTGCATCCTCTGATGGCACAGTGAAGGTAAGACACCACTTACCCTTTGTAGGTAACACATTCAGACTCTCTGCATGTTGTAGCTGGAACTACTCAGTGTGTAGTAGTTAAGAGGAGTAAAGCATTGTTGTGTACAGGGCATTGCTGATAAATAATAAATAAATGAATACAGAAACAGCTACATTAAGTCAGGCATCGATGCCGTGCATGGGGGGTGGATAAACAGATCTGATTTATAGATGTGGCCTAGAAGAGCATGATAGATTTTGCTCATATTAAATGGGGCATTATGGCAAACTTGAACTCGTTACTAGACTGCCCCAATTATGGGAATGGTATGAGAAGGTGGTATCTTTCATTTTGATTGTAGTAGTGTGTAAACAGCAAAAATATTCCACAGATGGTGAGTTACATTTTATTTTAAATATTAAACAAGCAGTTCCATTTCCTGTTTCTAAACAGCTAGAACAGCCTGGTGTTGAGCCTAAAGCAGCTCTAAGCTGGGACATCTCTCCCACCGGTATCAGTGAGGCTTTGCTTTTTCAGCAGTTTTTTGTGTCTCTCTTGTGTAAGGCAGATTGCATGTGCAGAGGCTGCACATATGTTCACAGATACCAGCTAAAACCAGAAAGCAAGTCTGGACTCACCCCTGAGGGAATATGCTTAATGAAAGTGAGCCAGGCTGAATTTGGATAACGGAGATTCACTTTCAGTTCATTTGCAGTGAAATTGTTCATGGTGTCCACAAAACAGATGTGATAATTTTTTTTTTTTAATCTGCTTTAAACTACAATTTTGGAATTGATATTTCCCTTCAGGAGCCTTAAAAAAATCTGAATCCTGTCTCCTGAATCAGCTCCTTGTTTAATTTTTTAAAGCTAATTGGTTTTACATTTATTTTTCATCCTAGGTTTGGAATGTGAAGACAACAGAGTGCTCAAACACCTTCAAATCTCTTGGCAGCACTGCTGGGACAGACATTACGGTGAACAGTGTCATTCTGCTGCCTAAAAACCCAGAACACTTTGTTGTTTGCAACAGATCGAATACAGTCGTCATTATGAATATGCAAGGACAGGTATGTGATCATACTGGTGTAAGATCAAGTCTCTCTCTGTCTTTCTCTCTCTCTGTCATTTTAAGAATGCCAAAAACCTAGTTCATTGCCTAGCCTTGGGTTAAACCTGATTTTTTGCTCTCGTGACAAACTATTCTGTACCGGGGTTACAGAACAGCTTGACTTGCCGAAAGCGATTGCAGCTATGGAGAGATCCTGTGGTCTGAACAGACCTAGAGCTGCCTAAATATTTTTGCTCTGAATATAGTAATGATGTGCTGCAGTTTAATCCTGCCAAATATTTTTGGGGGGGTGTCTTTACAGATTGTAAGAAGTTTTAGCTCTGGTAAGAGAGAAGGTGGTGACTTTGTCTGCTGTGCGCTTTCACCTCGTGGTGAATGGATCTACTGTGTGGGTGAAGATTTTGTGCTCTATTGCTTTAGCACAGTGACCGGCAAGCTGGAGAGAACCCTGACTGTAAGTTTGCTGACTGTAAGCTTTTGAGCTTTTGCAGAGTTCTAAACACAGGGATGATCTAAATGTTCGTTATTTATGAAGTCCATAAGGAGAAGTCCATAAGGAGAAGTCTCGTGCCAAGGAATCTTCCACCTCTAGCAGCCATGATTTGTAGCAAACGCACTCCATAACACTTGGCTGTAGAATGTCGTTAGGTTTTTTTAGAACCATTTTAATTTTAAAAGTTTATGAGAATGTTTACCCACTGAGCCAAGAGTGAATTGGTTCAAACGTACCTGAAGTAGAGCATGTCTTGACCTGAGCTCTGGGTGATGGACAATCTGACCAAGCTGTCAGATTTAAAGCTGTCAGGCCTAAATTTGCCTTGGATTAAACTAAAGAAGAATACCAGCTTGAATGTCTAAACTTAATGGGGAACACTTACATGTCGTGGATTTTGGTGGATGTAAATCTTGACTGAACCTTCCCTTGCCCAGCAAAAAGTAACTGCTATGTTACAAAAATTGTTTGCAGCTGGAACTTAATATCGGGGGCAGGGGGGTATTCCTCTGCTTTTGCTGTATGCACAAAGCATGTTAAACCTCAGTCCAGCTTTCCTCTAGTTCTTGTTTGAAGAGACTCTTTGGCTTGAATCTGCTAAAGGAAGAATCTCCTGATGCATCTTTCTGCTTATTCTCTAGGTTCATGAAAAAGATGTGATTGGCATTGCTCATCACCCCCACCAGAACCTGATTGCCACTTACAGCGAAGATGGCCTCCTCAAGCTCTGGAAGCCATAAGCTTGATTTTACAATGAGCCATGAATTGTGCCTGTTAGTTGCAGGATATCAATGTTTGTGCTTTAGCAAGGTCCAAATACACAGAGTGTGATATTGGCTCAAGTTGCAGTTCAGGTTTCCAGTAAAAATGACATTTATACTTATTGGTCTAAAGTTAGGTAGATTGATGCTTAAATATAGCATCAGTTAATTTCAAATACTTTTATTTTTACCAGAATAGCTGAACCAACTTCAGTGAGAGGGTTTTCTTCCGTCTTCTGAAGTCTATACTCTTCCTACAGTGTTTATTATAAAAGTTGAATGAGCTAGGAACTATACACACTTAGAAGTGGTTGCTGACTTCCTAGAATACAGTAAAATGCTTTTTTTTAATAAGTGAATTATGTGGAATGGGAAAGCTGTCTCTTCCCCACTGCTGACACAAAGGCACAGTTTTCCTGGAATGCAGATGAGGCTACTCTGTCCTCAACTTGAAGGCAGAGGCTTTTATAGTTCGGTGGGTTTTGCTGTGTTCAATTTTCACTATGATTTTTCCAATTATACATATTAAGTAGTGTCACACAGCTTCCTCAGAACAAAACTATTCTTCCCCATCTCCCAGCACTTCCTGCTATAAACCTGCCTAACATGGCAGTGAGATATAGTTGGTTTTTTGGTACATCGGTTGGTTGGTTGATTTTTTTGGTTTTTGTGGGTGGTTTTTTCTCTGTTGGGTTTTGTTTGTGTTTTGGGTTGGTTTTTTACGTTAGTTCCAGGCTAAAAGGAATTATTACCTGGGCCCTCTTCCTATAAGTGCATAATGTCTTCAGACCAGCATTAACTAAAGCAGGCCTCAGGGGATCAATATTTTAAAACATGCAAAAAGCTGGTTTACACAGGCCGAGTTCCTAATGCTGTGATGCTGCACATGCTGCAGTTGTTTTGGGTATTTTCCAGTTTACTCAATTTAGCTTCCTATTTTCCCAAAAGGGCATGGCATAATTAAGCTTTTAAGTAATTATTTGTAAGATCTCTTTTTAATTTCATATACCTGTGGACCTAGTTAAGGTGATCCTTAGGTCCCACTCCATGATAAAAAAGTTTCAGGCTCTTCAGTTTGGAGCAGGTGATGATTCCATCTGAGAGCCTGACTGATGCACACTTTTGTGAATGTACACCAGAATCTTCTAAGTCTGACCATAGTATTTTCTAGGATGCAGCAAAAAAATGAGATTTTGTCTGTAATGATTAGACAAACACATGTAGATTTGAATCTGCCTCACTGTTTCCTGTCCTTGTCTCTTGTAGAATACTTTCCTGCCACAGTAGTCTGTTTGAACAGTGGTAACAGTACTGTTTGAACAGTAATAACTTCTCTTTGACTTAATAAATTAGTTCCGATTTAAATAACCTCACAATTTTATTTCAGCTGGAGGGCTTCATCCTAATGCAAGTATTTGTTACCAGCTGGTGACTGACCTCCTTCAGCACTTGCCAGTGCACTTGATATTGGCTGTGTTCATATTGGTCTAAGGAAATGCAGAAAAATTTCAGCCTAACTTGTCACATAGCACTGTTCGTTTACTACAACTGTAGTGTTTAGTTCTGTGTTTAGCTGTAGTGTCTTGATTCCCGAGTTGTTTTTTACTTCTTAGATACGGCAATAAAGTTATTTTTTAGACAGCAAGAAGTGATTATTTTTCCTGCCTGAAAAGACACTGGTGTGTCAGAAACATACGAGAGGAATGCATCTGACAAGCTCCGTTGGCAATTAGTACTTCTGATACAGGAGAAGATCTTGACAAAATACTTTTAATATTATTTAACTTGTGGTTCATTTTGCTTTCAGATTACCCAGAACTGCTAATTCTCAATGTAAATGATATCTTACATTGTTCTTTAAGTAGTTGTAGCAAATAAACCTGTCAGAATCTTGAATGTTTAAAGATTGAAATACATAAAAATGGGAGAAAATCTGGCATTTCTTATGCTTTTTAAGAGTTTCAGAGTTCATTGCATCAAATACTCCAGACAAAAAAATAAAAATATACTCGTACTTACGAAAGGGCAATGGTAAAACTTACTTCCTACCTTCAGTTGTAATTTGTAAGATGGCTGGCAGTTGGCATAAAAGTACAATGATAATCTTGAAAATGTTCATTTTTTTGAATGAAAATTTTAACTTTTTTTAATGTAAATGTAATTTTTTAAAATGTAATGTAGGGAGACATTTTCTCCCTGGATAATCAGCCAGGTGTTATGCTACTTACCTGTATGTAAAACTTGAACAAGGCAACATCTAGTGCTCTGAACTAATATTAAAGAAAGCATTGTTCACCCACGGGCCTTGCTTTATTCTTGAATTATTTTGCTTGGAGCTGGCGAGTTACGTCACACACAGAGGAGCGCAAAATGCTTTGCAGGGGGAGCGCCATGTATTGAAAGTCTCACAGGTCAGTTCATCCTCCTGTTCCTGAACTGGAGATCGATGGATTTCAGCCTTGCTTGGGTGGAATCAGCTGCCTGTCTATATGTGCTTG
Organism: Morus bassanus; assembly: GCA_031468815.1. Taxonomy (NCBI): domain Eukaryota; kingdom Metazoa; phylum Chordata; class Aves; order Suliformes; family Sulidae; genus Morus; species Morus bassanus. The sequence continues at coordinate 17,333,173 of CM062600.1, read as the reverse complement.
CAGAGTGCATGTGGAAGAGCTACTGCCACCTCAGCAAAAAAATAAGCGAGCTTAGGTTCCTGCACAGTTCTGTGAGTGGTGGATGTAACTTTATTTTTAATGTTATTGGGGTAATACTTTGTCCAAGTAACGTGAGCCTGTAGATACAGGGTGTAGTCTTGGTCTGATACCACTACCAGCTTGCCATCTGCAAAGAAAAATCAAACTCTCCCTTGAGTCCTAGAAAGATTTAGAGAGACTAGCTGAAAACTGATGATTTGGTCTCAAAAGGAGAAGATTCTTTGTGAATGTCTTACAAAGCAGGCAAATTCTCATGAGGTCAGAGAGACTAGACAATCTCCATGGGTGCCTGCTAGCCTGTGTGATCTTGCACGTTGCTGAGGATTTTGAACCACGAGCTTGGCTGAGAGGGCCTGCCTCTGATTCGGGGCAGCTCAGTAACACCACTGTTCGATCTGAGAAGAAAGAAAATACATTGCAGAGATTTATAGGAAAGATGATGTCAGTTGTAAACGCTCTTCAAGTACAGCTTTTCTTCACCTTCTGCCTAGTGTCTGCATGGGTTTTGGGAGTCCTTTTCAAGCATGGTTACTCCACCCCCAGTTGCTGTTGATGCGGGCTCCAGCATGTGTTCTCTGGATAGCTGTCAATAAACACTGTGATCTGGATCATGGCAACTTGTGAGAGAGAGGCTGAGGAAACCTGGATCTGAATGTCAGGGGGAAAAGCATAGGCTTTAGGTGAATCCTAAGGAGAAAGGTGGCTAAACACTGTATTTCAGGGGCGAAGTATGAATCATGTGTGGGAATTCTTTGGCTCAAGATACAAGATGAACACTGCTGAAGTGAAGGGAGCATAAGGATTTTACCCATAACAGATGCTGCTTGCATTATGAAAAGGGGTAACGAAGCCCTCTTCAGTTTCTTTGTGTCCCTTAGCCTGTAAAACTGCTCCCTGTGTAGTAATAAATTCTTCTGATACTGTCTCTGCTTTGTTGGGCAGAAGATGGCATTTGCCTGCCTGGGAGCAGGCATGTGCTGCTGCCAACTAGTTAAGCCTTTCCTGTCTTCCCAAATTAGAAGCTTTGTAAGCCAGATCAACAAATAAGTGTTAGTTCAAGTTTTATTCACAGAACGACAGGATGTCTGAGGTTGGAAGGGTTGGAGACTCCACCAGCTCCTTGGGCAACCTGTGCCAGTGTTCAGTCACCCTCACAGGAAAAAGTGTTCCCTGATGTTCAGAGGGAACCTCCTGTGTTTCAGTTTGTGCCCATGGCCTCTGGTCCTGTCACTGGGCACTGCTGGAAAGAGCCTGACTCTGTCTCTTTGCACCCTCATTCCAGGTATTTATATACATTGATGAGATCTCCCCCAGGCACTCTCTTCTCCAGACTGGAGTCCCAGCTCTCTTGGCCTTTCCTCATAGGAGAGATGCTCCAGTCCCTTCAATATCTTGGTGGCCCTTTGCAGGACTTTCTCCAGTATGTTGATGTCTCTCTTGCATTGGGGAGCCAAAAACCAGGCACAGTACTCTAGGTATGGCCTCACCAGTGCTAGGTAGAGCCAGGGGATCACATCTGTCAACCAGGATACCATTAGCCTTCTTTCCAAAAAGGGCACATTACTGGCTCATGTTCAACTTGGTGTCCACCAGGACCCCCAGGTTCCTTCTTTGCCCAGCTGCTTTCCATCTGGGTGTCCCCCAGCATGTGCTGGTGCCTGGGGTTGTTCCTCCCTGGGAGCAGGACTTTGCACTTCCCCTTGTTGAGCTTCATGATGTTCCTGTCAGCCCATTTCTCCAGCTTGTTGAGGTCCCTGTGGTTGGCAGCACAACCCTCTCTTGTATCAGCTACTTCTCCCAGTTTTGTGTCATCTACAAACTTACTGAGGGTATGTGCTGTCCCATCATCCAGACTGTTACTGGAGACGTTTAACAGGGCTGGAGCCAGTACTGATCCCTGGGGTACACTGCTAGTTACTGGCCTCCAACTAGACCTTGTTCCACTGATCACCAGTCTCTGGGCCTGGCCATTAATCCAGATTCCAATCCACCTCACTGCTCATCCATCCTATAAATCAACAGCTTCTCTGTGGGGCTTTTATGGGGGACAGTGTCAAAGGCCTTACTGAAGTCCAGGTAGACAATAACCACTGCTCTTCCCTCATCTATAAGGCCAGTCAGTTCATCATAAAAGTTTATCAAGCTGGTCAAGCATGACTTCCCCTTGGTGAAGCCACGCTGACTGCTACTGATGATTTTTCTTGTTGTTGATGTGCCTGTAAATGGTTACCACGTTTAGCGGCTCCATCACTTTCCCAGGGATTGAGGTGAGGCTGACAGGCCTTTAGTTCCCTGGATCCTCCTTCTTGCCTTTCTTGAAGACAGAAGTGACCTTTGCTTTCCACCAGTCTTTGGGCACTTCCCCCAGTTGCCACGATTGATCAAAGACTATTGAGAGTGGCCTTGCAATGACATCTGCCACCTCTCACAGCACTTGTGGGTGCTGCCCACCAGGGCCCAAGGACTTACGTATGTCCAGTTTGCTTAAGTCTTCCCTGACCTTTTCCACCAAGGGTACATCTTCCTTGCTCCTTTCCCTGTTGTCTCTGGGACCTGCGATTCCTGAAGGCCAGTGTTGCTAGTAACACTGAGGCAAAGAAGGCATTCAGCACCTCAGCCTTTTCCATGTCCTGTGTAACCAGGTACCCCATCTCAATCAGCAACAGCCCCACATTTTTCCCTAGCCTTTACTTATAGAAGCCTTTGTTGTCTTCAACATCCCTGATCAGATTCAACTCCAGTTGAGCTTTAGCTTTTATAACTTCATCCCTGGATGCTTGGACAATGTCTTTGTGTTCCTCCCAACTTACCTGTCCTTGGTTACACCGTCTGGATGCTTCCTTTTTGTGTTTGAGTTTGGCCAGGAGCTTCTTGTGCATCTACACAGACCTCCTGGCACTTCTGTCTGACTTCCTATTCACTGGGATGGACTGCTCTTGAGTCTGGAGGAGGTGAGCCTTGAATATTAACCAGCTTTCTTGGGACCCTCTTCCCTCCAGAGCCTTATCCCGTGGTATGCTTCCAAGCAGATCTTTGAAAAGACAGTAGTCAGCTCTCCTGAAGTCCAGGGTTGAAAGCCTGCCTTTTACCCTCCTCTTCCTCTCAGGATCCTGAACTCCACTATCTCACTGGAGCCAAGGCTGCACTGTCCTTTTAACCTTCACAGTCCCAACAAGCCCCTTGTTGGTGAGTACGAGGTCCGGCAGAGCACCCTTCCTCATTGGCTCCTCTATCGCTTGGGTCAGGAAATTCTCACTGATGAACTCCAGGAACTTCCTGGATTGGTTATGTCCTGCTGTGTTGTCCTGCCAGCAGATATCAGGGTGGTTGAAGTCCCCCATTCTTTGGGCACTACAACAGTGCTCATCCTACTTCCTAAGAAAACATGGAACCTGGCATTTCTTTATCTGTGGTTTTGGAAAAGGATGACTTAAATCAAACCTTGCTTCTCTCGCTGTGCCTTACTAATACTATGAGCATCAATCAAACGCAAATGGAAGCAGTAACTCATCTTCCCAGATGAAGTTGCTAATGAAAAAGTCATAGAACAAGTTGCTTGCTTGCCTGACCTTGCATCACACTGCAAGTTCACAGCAGATTTGGGATCACTGAGTTTACTCCCTTGGGATGAGCAAGCTTCTTGCACTGCTGCTGGGTAGCAGGTAGTCAAAGCACAGGGAGGAGACGACAATTAGGGCCCTGAAGTCTTACAGGCAGAAGCAAAAATGAGAGCAGGCTCTTAAATGAGCCTGCAGTGGGTGTTCTCAGTTTCACAGCAAACCTGTGGAATAGTGGAGCTCCTAGATTTCTGGGGAAAAAAAAAGTCCCACATGCCTGGTGCACAGTGGATAGAATCATTATAATAGACTCAACTATAAGCCTGATGATATGAATTTGGTGTTGTTGAAACTGAAACACTGGAAGTAATTGCAAACATCCACTCAGGTTATGATAGGTTGGATTACTATGCTGGTAGTCACGGAAGCAGCTATTTTGTGCTACTGCATCCTCAATTTGTACAGCTGTCCATTCAGTTCATGCCCTGAAATGGGAAACAGTATCCTACATAGAGCAACAAGAAGTCAGAAAAAACTGTCTTATTTTTCAGTGCCACAGAACACATTTTGCTGCTTGCTGTAGCTGTACAATACACAGAATATCATGGGAGAACTAAGAAGCTTAGAAGAGCCACACATTGTACTCAGTATTCTGCTTGATAGTTTAAGGGCTGGGTCTTCCTTCTTGCTAGCTCTTGCCTTCACTTGCTAGTGCTTTTTGCTGAAGGCTTACTCTACTGCTGCCAGCGCATTTCTTCAGGACATAGCTTTTACGTCAGTCACTAGCTCATTTCAAAGCTGAATGCTAAACTGGCAGTGTTCCTGCTTCCCTTCCTGCACTGGTAGCACCACCTTTCTGTGGGCTGCTCTGCCAAGGCTTCTGTCAGCCACCCTCCTGGAACCTTGACCTGGCCCATCTCTAGCCTAGCTATGGTGTCATCAAACGTGAGGCAGAACTGGCCACTGTGGTCTTGAGAGCACATCAAGAACAGAAACATCACCTCAGCTGTGCTGATGCAGCTATGGGCATGGTGAAAGGAAAACTAGTGTCCCTGGGGGATAAAAAGGGCTATGGAATGTTTTTTTATATAATATACAGTCATCTGGAGCAAAACAATGTCCTGTTGTCATCCTCAAGGCACTGCCCTGAGCTTGGTTTGCCCTAACTGTTTTGACCTGGTGGTTAAGGAAAAAACAGAAATAAAGGTGGTTACTGAACTGAAAATAAATAGTGTATTTTAGTGCTGTTTAGTCTTAAGATGATTGTGCAGGAGTCTCAGCCCTAGCCAGGGGCAGGGTTATTTTCTCCTCCTCCCCATGACTCAGCCAAACTGTCCCACTGATAGAGCAAAGGCTCCTGCAGGTCACATTTGTACAGCTCACTGATGAGCTCATTCAAGTAGGATTTGGAAAGACACTTTTCCTCCAGAATTTTATTCCTGCTGTGACAAAGAAAGGGAAAAAAAAACCCCAAACGTAGGTGAAACATGCAGGGAACCACTACTGTGTAGGTACCTGGAAGGGAACTACATTTGAGGGGCAAAACCCATGGTACCAGCTGTCTTTATACAATGAAACCCATAACACAAGAGCTAGAGATGTTTTGTAAGACTAAGAGCTTCCAGATATTCAAGTTACAACACACGTACTGTCACATAGCAGCTATTTCCGGGAAGAAAAACCGAGTTCTCTTCGTGACACTTTCACTTCACAGCAGTTTGAGAAGCATAAGCTCTGTCCCAAGACAGATGGTAGAACAAGACTAAACTACCACACTAGAGGTTAAATCTGGACCTGTCTTCTCAGCACATTTTCTGAAAGAAGATTTTGGCTAAGATTGTCTGTGAATAGCTGTCTAAAAAGAAGGGGGTGGTGTCTTTAAACCAACATCTGGTCTAAGAAAAGAGGCAATGAACAATTTCGCAATTATATTGGAAATGCTTCATCTACAATAATTAGAACATTCATACAGAATTTTCAAGAGTCAGCTTAAAATAATGCACACAATACATTAATTTCAGAACATCCTATATGCATCAGTTGGTTGTATTCACTGACGGTAAGTTTCTCTCCTCTGCAGGTTGAGATACGCCCACCAACAGGGCTGGTACTGCTTTCCACGACACACCACTGAGGGGTATCTGATTTCAGTAATCAAGGTGGAAGTCAAGCTTCACATGCCAGCAGGCTGACGGATTCCAAACTGCATATGTGCTGATAAAGCCTGGAGGTTTTTACTCATGCACGGTAGCAAAGGAAGCTCCTGCAGCAGCCAAGCAACCACTGGCTCCATACGCAGCGTGGTGCAGGACAGCAGCCAAACAGTAGTCAGCAATGAACCAAAGCAAGCTTCACATCTAGCTCCAGGGTCAGGACCACAGCTGGCAGAGGAAGGGACTATTTGACCTTAAGTGCAGCAGCTTCAGAGAGCTTGTGCATGGCATGACTTTAACGGGCCTGTGAAGATCGACCACATCCTTGTCAGCTCCACACATTACGTGGTTGCACTGGAGCCAGTTCCTATTTAACAAACACCAGTACAAGCCCAAAAACATTAACATGTTATCCTAACTGGTACAAAATTTAGCTATATCTTACCATGGATTATGCATACTTGTGCATACTTTTAACAGAGTATAAGATCTAGAATTCCTATGAAGAACACCACAGCATCTTAGTCTAAGCCTGGGCAATTGCACACACACAGGAATTACAAGGCTTGGAAGAAAAGACAAGCAGGTAAGGGAGTTTTTTTGACCAAGAGGCAGGGGCGAAGTGCAATCAACTTCATTTGAGCTTGCATCCTGGAGCTTTATACAAATTGCAAAGTCAGTTTAGTTACTGAGTTTATTTCTTTATGCTTTTAGAAACAACTATGGCTGGATTGAACAACAAACAGCAGGAAGTGAGGGTGAACTGCTTGTAGTCCTTCACTCATCCACTAATGCATACAAAACAAGCATCACAAGTTATTCACTGGCCCGTTTACGATGTCTGACACTGAACACCGCCTCTAGGGTGATGTTCATCATCTTCATAGACTTCTCCATTATAGTGGTGTTTTCTTTTTTGAGATGGATCAAAGTCCACTAAATCCACTTGTTCCATTTCCTCAGTTTCTTCTATTTCCTGCCTTGTAGGAAGCAGTTTTTCAAGTAAAGACAGCTTATCTGAGGAGAGGAAGCCGCTCTCTGGGAAGTTCACCTGAAATCATCAAGAACTGTGGTTACTTGAGTCCACCTGAACTGGCCTTTTTCCATCCCACTACAGGCTAAATATCTGCCAGAATCAGCTTTATCATCACAGATCACCTAAACCCAGTGCTTTAAAAAAAAAGTATTATCCAACATTTCTTCTGCCTTAGGCTACCTTCTGGAATCACCCTAGAAGCAAAATATAGGATATATCAACCTTAGAGATATGGCTGAATCTCCTCTAAATCCATAGCAGACAGAGCATGCTGCCACAGCTCCCATCCAGCATTAGCTTCTCTCCAGAGAAGACATCAGCATTTCCAGCCTACTCCTTTCCTCTAGCACAGGGGAAGTTACTAATCCATCCTTCCTACAGGATGACAGAAACTAAAGAAGGTGCCAAGCAAACGGAAATTCACAAGGTAGCTGAAGAAATTCTTCTGGTACTTAACATACTTTCAGCACAGAGTGTTCCAGAAGTTTTCTTTGTTCTGAACTGTAATTGTGTTTGATGGATTACATGTTCTCACCATTGTAAAAAACAAATACCAGACCAGGACATCTGATAACTGCTATCTCTTCTTGACTGAGGTAATGCTTAGAGATTAAATTTTGGATGGATATTCAGTGCTGAACTGTGCCATGGAAGTAAGCTGATCCACTTACCCTGAATTCTATGATCAGACGTCCTTTTTCGTATGGTCTGCGATAAATTGGCATACCTTCATTCAACACACACTTAATAGCCCCATGCTTCACAACCTGGCCTAAAAAAAGAAAAAAAACCACCAAACCTCAAACAAAAAAAGGAAGCGATCCATGCAGGCAACAGAAGCAGCTTTAACTCCCTTCAGTATTTATGTAACCTTCTACATTGTGGTTAGACAGCTACACCAGTATACAGCAGTCTAACAGGGACCTACTGCCTGGTAACTTCTGAGTAGGAAAGCAGGTTGATGTCTACGTTACGTTCTTGTAACCTTGTTACGCTTCCCAAAGGAAGCATACTTACAAATTTATTAAGTGCTCCATCAGTTCCAAGGCTGAAAAAGTGGTTTTCAGAGACCCCCAGCCTTCAATTCTCATGAGGTATCCTCAGAATACAAGTATGTCCATGAGGTAAGGTCTGTTACTATATCACGCAAAGAGAAAGTTACTGCTGACTGCTATCGAAAAATCCTTTTTTGTTTAAAGATTGGTACTGCAAAGACTAGGAAAAGAAGCTCAATACCAGCACATATCCCTTGTACATCAAGATGGGATGCTTCTGTTCCTTTAAACTTCCAGCTTACTTTCACTGTATGCTTGGAATTTTAGCAGAAAGCAAACCAAAACTTACCAGGATGGGAGGTAATAATAATAGTTCTATTATCCAGCGTTGTGATAGGCTTTTGAAAGCCACATAGTGCTTCAACCAGTTGAATATCCATAGGCATAAGAAGGTCTTCATCTCGTCTAAGGTGGAACCAATCAAAAACAGTTACAGAAAGGGAGAAGCAGTAAAAGGATCATACCCAACTTCATGATTTCACTTGGCAAGGACAACAGAGCTGTGACTTTAACAGAAGCCCAGGCAATTAAATAAAGAATACTGAATATTGATGCAGCACCTCAAGCCAGCAATTACAGGAATAATACCCATGCTGAGAGCCATTACTGATCAAGCCTAGCTATCCAAAATGTAGAAGTGCTTATTGAAAATAAATAAATACAGCAAGGCTCAATTGCATTTGGTTTCACTTCACTGCTCCTTCCTAATTCTAAGAAAGGTTATCTCTCAGCCTCCTAAACATTGCAACTGGGTCAATTAATCCCTTCTTTTAGCTAGATTAATACTTTAAGGTCATCAGTTAGCTCTACTTTATTCTGTTACACTCGCTTTCTGAACATCTGGTACTACAGAAGTTTCAACAGGTGATGGCCACTCTGAGTTATGATGAAAGTATCTTCTAGAAAGCTCTGAGAAGTAGCTGGAAGAGATAGTGTAATTGTTTTAATTGCCTATTCTGCCTTCAGTATGGCAGTGCTAGTGATGTCTGCATGCACTGCAGGTTCAGGGGCTACAAAATCCTCCAGCCTATGCGAAGAACTGAGTTATTTCACTCATCCTGTTTTAAAGGTCTCTGGAAGAAGCCTTGCCTGAAAAGTTAATTTTAGACTCTGATGGGAGAGGGGGAACATTCCACTTCTCCCAGAAGCAGCATGACCTCAGCATAACCCCAAAAGACCAGTAATATCAAGGGTTATCTAAGGACACCAGAACTGAAGGCAGAAAGATGGACAAAAATAAGCCAGCAGCGTTGTGACTTCAAGTCCCAGATAACCATGCAAACAGCTTGGCCCAGACTGTCCCTTTGGCATACCCGATTCAGTATCTGGTTTCACTGGAAGTTAAGAAAAATCAGCTGAGTAAGCTTATCCAAAGCAAACAGAACTGATTCTTAACCTGTGAGCTCAGTGTTCTTTGGCACAGAATTCTGGCACCACCTTCCAGTGCTCAGCACCACACAGGACAGTCAGGCACACAGGACAGTCAGGCAGACCAGGTGCAAGTTTCCCAAGAACCTCTGACTCACCGTTCCTATTTACAAGTACAATGTCAGTGGCTGGTGTTGAGACAAATGCCTTCTCTAAATCCATTGATTCCTTTGTTACTGCTCCAAACAGAAGTGGTGAGACACCAAGTGCACCACATTTCTACAAGATGACTGGTGTTGCTTTTAATCGGACCAAAATGTGCTGGACGGACTCATTCCACAAACAGGAACTTGAAACAAGAAGGCTTGCAACACACATCAGTGCTGTCCGGTACATGAAATACTCAAGACATGGTCAATGCTGCTTGAGCCACTCTTGCTTTTGCAAGAGAGAACAGACAGGACTGACTACCCTGCCCAGCACACTCAGGCAGGAAATGAAGTGTGGGAAACCACCTCTGGTCCAAAGGCGCGTGCTATATTCAGTAAGTTTGTCATAAATAGGATCCCTGAGGAAAAGCGAACACACTACAAGTTTTCTGTGCCTTGAAGACAAGTGGGAAGTGGTAGTTTTCTGAGGTAAGCGATGGAATGCTATCCTAGAAAGAGCAAGGAAATAACCACAAATATTCACATCTATGAAACAAAATCTCAATATTTTAAGAATTCTTAAAATTCAAGATTTGTAAACTCTTAATAACTGTAAGTGGTTTTGTTTGCCTTCCATCCCCTTCCACTGCCAATGCTCTTGTTAAGAATACCTCATGCTACCAGAACACAAGTGGCTGTGACTAGCTGAACAAGGATTCTTGCACACCTCAGCGCTCCTTTGGCCACCGAAACAAACTCACAGTTGAGTTCTAGCCACGTGATCTTATCTGCTGATATTTCCAGTAGTTAAAAGGTGAGTGGTAACCAAGGAAGCATGTGGACAAGCAACTCAGGAGTTAACATGAAGGAATTCCAGAGTTTTTTTACCTTGTAAATACAGAGTGGTCTTTCTGATCCAAGACAATAATAATGTCCCCTGGCTCTAGTCCTGGCTCTTGGTCCCCTTCACCATGGAATGTTATTTTCTGACCATCCTTCATTCCTATTGTAGAAAACAAACAAACATTTTTCATCTTTTTAAGTGAAAAGCAGCAGTAAGAAATATCTTTATAGGCACAAGCTGGTACCAGATCTCTGGGTCTTTAAATTAGAACATCACAACCTTCCCCTGAAGCATTCATGATTCTTTTTTTAATCCACTCACACGTCTAACAGATTTTAGTGGTGCCAACCTGAACTATGTCTCAAGATCAGTAAGGTTAATTGTAGAGCAAAACAGCCACCTGCCAAGATAAAGTCCTTAAGCGAAACATTATCAAAACAGCTTTCATTATATGCACAAGCACTGAAAAGAAAACAGAAACACTGTGTACGAAATACATTTTGAGAGCAAATGACCAATCAGCTTCTTCAGTTTCATAAACACATATGGCAGAGCTACTTATGAAACATGATCTCAGTGCCTGCTGAGTGCAAGAATGCTCCCTAGGACTGTAACCATCATGTAATAAACCCATTTCAGCCCCCCACCAAGCCTCTCTACCCTAAGTCCTAGCTGCCTCATGCTAGCTCACAGTCTGTTTTTGTATAAGGAAGGGAAAAGAAACTCTTCTCAGTCATTTCCCTGTTTAAAATGTCAGTAATATATCCCTACTAGACCTCATATTTAATGTTACTGTAGGATTTTCCCTGTAAAAAACAAATCGAGGCATTGCATAAGGTGTGCTTACACATACAACAGTTGCAGGTGATAATCAGGCACAAGTCTGTAGAAGCCAGGCACTTGTCACCTTGCTCTATCTTACAAGCTGCACTACGCCAGAGACTTCTCCCACCAGCTTTTGAGCAGCCTCATCAACAGAAGTGCATCTGTCACTCAACACTGTCACCTTCTCCCATCACTGTGAGGGTTTGTGTATTGAATTGCATTTTGCCAGAAAGAGTACCTACACCGAGCAGCACTGTCAGGGTTGCACAGTGAACAGAGCTCTAAGCATGAGAGGCTTAGCGCTGTCTCTGCACCCTATTTCTATAGCAGACCTGGTTCCCCTTCACACTGTAACACAGTAGAAGTGATCGGAGTCTGCAGGGTTTCCCTATAGGCAGGGAAAACTCATTAGGCAAGCTGAACCAACAAGTGGTGAGTTTTATTTTAATCGGTCCAGCACCTGACCAAGACTCGCACCTATGAAGTTGCTCAAAAATAATTCACCACTTACAATACTGCAGGTTTCAGAATTCATTCTTAGTTATATGCACAGGTATTAGATGTGAACGTAGAAGTAATCAACCTTCGCTAAAAACAAGTCTCCTACTTTTTAAAGGCAGCAACAGGCAATATTACTGCATATGTATTCAGCAGTGTTACTCACCAAATCAACAGCATGTGTTTGCTAAAGCTTCTGTTTTAGTGCTGCAAAATCAGTCAGAACATCCGAGTTCAAAACTTCATCTTAGCAAGACACCTCACCTTTGTCAATGTGAACTTCTAGTATCTTCTTCTCTCTAACAATTTTTCTGCCAGTGCAGCTCTTACACCGGTCCTTGGGGCTGATACGCTCCCCGTGCCCCTGACACTCCATACACACAGACTGGATCTGCTGCACCATTCCTGGCCCGATCTGGTGAATTCTGATCTGCATGCCTGTTCCTCTGCAATTAGGACAGCATTCTACTGCACCTTTCTTACCACCACGACCTAAGGAGAATGAAAATTGGGGACAGATCGTTACCCGCTGCCATAAAAAACCCTGAAAGCTTTAGAAGCGACTCGTGCTTAGTTTCAGTTTCACTTACCTTCACATTTGTCACAGATAACGTTCTTCTGCAGTGCAAGTTTCCTCGTTGCACCATTGTACATATCTTCTAAACTTACTGACAACTGATGGACCACATTTTTGCCTGTAAAAGAAAACAGATACCTACTCAAGTTTGAAAGCTTGGTCTCCAAATAACAGTAAACTTCCCATGTCACCGTGGTGAAGTCACGATAAGCCAAGTCTATGCGCTTTAACACCCTGTTTTAATATCACTTTATCTTGTTTTGCTGGTATTACTCAATAGCCCCTTCCTATCTGATAACAAGTTAGGTAGCAATTCTAATGGCTTTGTCAGTAACGCTCCTCTCTCAGAATAAGTCAGAGATTCCTCTGTGAAAGCACAAACAGTAACAGAAACAAAATATGTAGAACCTTAGACATTTAGGTTTTATAATGCAGGATTTCAGTTTTAACAAAGTGCCTGAATGCGTCTCCTCCAAAGAAGCGGGAGACGCTGTCTCGAGTCAGCAGAGTACTTTCTTCCTCTCACCAGGGGACTTTCTGGAAACTGAATTTAGTAACTAAATTTTTACACTCAGGAACTAACTACAACTTTAGCTACTGCAGGCTTAATTTTGTGAAGGATACCAAGTTCTGGTTTACTAGGAATACTTTGATACCACACTGTAACATTTTGACACAAACCCTTTTTTCCTCCCTTTGTCATCAGCGCTACACTAAGAAGCAGTACGGTTGGCACTACTCTGAACCAGTTTAATTAACACCACAGTCTTTCTCAGAGTGATTAATCTGGACTTTAATTTCTGACCAGCATTTTACTGCAGCTTCAACTGAATTCCACTGAACAGCACAGGAAAACAAAAAGGTCTCACAGATTGAATTGGATCTGGCTATCTTACTTAGATGCAGTTACTTGGAATTAAAGAGCCAATTCACATTTAGACACCACACTTACGGTAGCTCAGTTAAAAAAATCATTTTAAGCTATGTTAATGATTCTGTTTCCTATTCAGCCTATTAGCAGCTGGGCTTACACTCAGCTATAAAGGCTTTCCAAACACGGAATCTGGTTAGCTATTAACATGAGACAACGTACGAGAGACCAAACTACCACCAAATGAACCAAATGCCGTCCCCTGCTCGATGAGGGTACTGAGGGCAAGGAACAATGTTTTCTCTGGTTTCGAGATCGAGCCCGTGACTTCATTTTAATGCTATCCGAAGTCTTACGCCGGCGGCATTCTCCTCTTCGAGGAGAACTGATCCTGCCTACCAGAGGGACCACGCCGTAAAGTCTGGGAAAGCGTCGGAAGATGGCACGTTACCTCGCCTCTCTCTCTGCATCCTCCCGCCGCCACCGAAGAACATATCGAATATGTCCATGGGCGACCCGAAGCCACCACCGGAGCCGCCCTCTTTGATGGCCTGCTCGCCTCCTTTGTCATACAGGTCCCTCTTCTTCGGGTCTGACAACACTTCGTAAGCTTGGGAAATCTGCTTGAACTGCGGGAGACACACACACAACGCGCCTCAGACACCCCTGAAACCCTCTGGGGCCCTGAAATCCCGAAGGGCGGCCCGGGGGGGGGGTTCCCCAGCCCCCTCCCAGCCGCTCCCCCCGCCCTCCGGGCAGCGCCCCCGTCCCCGCAGCCCCGTCCCGTCCGTCCCGTCCCGCTACCGACCTTCTCCCCCTCATTGGGGTTCTTGTCGGGGTGGTACTTGAGCGCGAGCTTTCGGTAGGCCTTCTTCAGCTCCTCGGCGGAGGCGTTGGGCTTCACGCCCAGCACATCGTAGTAGGTCGTCTCCTTCACCATGGCGGAGGGCGGCCCCTGAGCGCCGGGCGGTCCCGCACCCCGCGGCGGATCCTCGCCCAGACCCGATCCCGACTTTTCTGGAAAGTTCTGAGCCGGTCCCGCATCCGGGCGCTTTTGAGCCGGCGACGCCCCGCCCCGGAAGTCCCGCGCCGCCGGCCGCCAGGCCGCGGAGGAGGGCGCGCAACCAATAGGGGTGGGAGGCGAAAGGCGGCTGGCCAATCACCGCCGCCCCTCCACAGCGCGGCTCGCCCGCCGCCGGCGCTCCCGGCGTGCACCGCAATGCGCATGCTCCGGCGGGAGGCCGGAGGGAAGCCGCCGCCGCCGCCGTCGCCGCCCTCTGGCGTTACGCGTGTGCACCGGGCAGGCCCCACCCCCGGCACCTCCGGCACCCGGAGGCACCGAGCTGTAGGCGGGTACGCAGCGGCACCCCCGTCCGCCGCCTTTCCGGCCCCGTGGGGCGGGGTTACTGCGCGGGCCCGGCGGCGGCCCGCTTCGCCGCCGCCACCCCTCTCCCACCGCCTGGCCTCAGGGCGCCCGCGCCGGGCCGCGCGCCGCGCCCGCCCCTGGTCACGCGGCGGTCGCTCCTCAGCAGCCGATTGGCTGGGGCGGCCGGCGCGCGCTGTGAGGGACGGGGCTCGGCGTTGCCATGGGGATGGGGCCCGCCGCCCCTCCGGGCCCCCCCGGGCCGGTAACCACCGCCGTGAGGTGGGGGGGGGCGTCCGCGGGGCCGGCGGTGGCTGCCCGGTGCCGGGCCCCGGCCCGGGCATAGGGGCACCCGGAGGCGGGGTGCGCGGTGAGCGGTGGAGGGGGCCCGACCTGTCCTGACCGAGCAGGGGGTGCGGCAGCGCCGGTGCCGCGCTGGGGACGGAGGGCCGCTTCCGCCGGGATAAGGTGGCGACAGAGCCGGGAGGAGCGCCTGCGGCGGGGGGTGCGGGGTTATGGCTGTCCGGGGTCAAATCGGTGTAAACCTGCGGGTCGGGTTCTGTAGCACGGTCCCTCTGCAGACTGCTGCTGGATGAAGCTGTCCCCCTCTCTCGCCCTCCCTGTCTTCTGCCACTTTCTTTGTTTTGGTGGGTAAGTTAGTCTCTTAGATCGAGTTTGATTCAGTGGGAAACAAATCACTTTTTGCGTGGGTAGGGTTTTCTGTTAGATAGAACTGTTGATCCAATTGATTTTTCTTGCATACGATCCATGGATGTGAGAATGTGCGGTGATGTAGAAAGAAGGAAAATAGGATTGCTCTCCCAACAGCAATTTGCTCTTAGGTTATGCTAGTGCTTTGCCTTCAGTTTCAGAAACATGGACCCAGTTAGCAGAAGCGAATCAGCTAATGAATGGGCTGGCAGTGTAATCTCTGGGACCCTGTTCCACAGAAAGGTGACCCCTTGGGAAGCTGCATGTTAGTAACATACCGTTTGTTTTGCTCTGTACCACAGTGATGCGCGTGTGCTGGCTCGTGGGGAAAGAGAAATGCAGTCAGCGAATGAAGCTGCCACACTTGGAAGCAGTGGTAATTGGGCGTGGCCCAGAGACTGGGATAACGGATAAGAAGTGTTCACGGCAGCAAGGTAAGGTTTAGCTCAAATCCTACTTTCTACAAGCAGCAGCAACCAAACATGTGAAGAACGTGAGATACAAATACAGCAGTCATGTTTATTAATAAACATCATTCTTCTGTTTGGCGAAATTACAGTGACGCTAATGGATCAATGTTTTGCCCTAATTTGTAAGCCTGCTTTGAGCAAGGTCTAAATGGGAAATCACAGTTTTTCCTCGAAATCTAAGCAGGCTTTCCGTAGGCTTCCTTCTGCAGTCACCGGCTTATGGTCTCCTTTCTTTGCATGTTCCATAGTGTTGCCTGATTCTTGAAGTCATCAAGTTTTTTTTGTAAGCACTTGTGGAGATCAGAGGAGACACCTAATAACAGGAGGTTCACCTTTGTAATCTAAGGCATTGAACCTTAACGTGACTCCCCAAGCCTGCAGTCATATTGCACTGCCTGCACTCTTGCTTTGTGAGTGGCACTTCATCTCCCTAGTCTTCCACCAACTGATTTTTAGTATGACTTTTTATTTTATAGATGTGCTGGGAGAATATATTAAAAAAATCTGTGATCCTAAATACTCCCCTTCACATCTTCCCTGCCTTGTCTTTCTTCCCTCTGGACACAGACCTGCTCTATGCCCTGTTGTCACAGAGGGCTGGTGAGAATAGCAAGAACGTGTAGAAGACTTCCACAGATTTCACCTTTGTTCTGAAGTAATTTTGCTGGTCCATGGTGTGAAATGCTCAGGTGTGACTCAGTGTATGGGTTGGTTCCGTTTTACCTGTGGTCCTGGGAACAGAGGACGAGGCAGAAGTATTCTTTGTGTACATTCACAGAGATCAGCTTCAGAAGGTAGCAGATCTTAAAATACAGGAGTGTGTTCTGCATGGGGTGGTTCGGCAGAGTTCTGGCCTTTTTATTTACACTTTTTTGTGACACTTTGTTCTTTCTTTCCAGTTCAGTTAAAAGCAGACTGTAACAAGGGGTATGTGACAGTTAAGCAGGTATGTTTTTAAATGGGTGTACAATATTTCTGATACTTACTGGGACGGTTGTTGTACTTAAACTCCACAAATGCTGCAAGTGATGGTTCTGATCGCCAGGTCTGAAGGGCCTGAAGGTGTTTTATGACTGAAGAGAACACAGCGAGTGGTCCTTGGAGGGGATCTGTCTTTTTTTTTTTGTGTGTACCTCAATGGGAAGACTGCACTGTTCCTCCCAGATATGCTCCAGTCTCAGAGAGCGAGACGTGCAGCATCAGGGGATGCTGCCGTGAATCATCAACCTGTTCTTCCAGGCGCTACGTTTGGGAGATTTTGGAGTTCCTCCCCTAAACTCGCTGCTCTGCCTCCTGTGCCTTAAACTTCTAAAGCTGAGGCAGCCCTTCATGTAAGGTCAAATTGGTTCTTGTGTTAATGGGACTGGCAGTTGTGGAAGGTTTTTATTTTGATGGCTGATAGAGCCTAAGGTGTGGTCACCTCTGGGAAAGGATGGGATGTGAGGCAGTGCTGAAGGCATTCTCGTGTTACTAACTGGATGGATGTAGGCCTATTCTCTCATACGTATGGGGAACAGTATCCCTGACATAATATGGAGGGAAAATTCTCTGGCTTCAGGTGCTAGGGCATGCATGTGCGCCCACAGCATCAGCATGTGTGGGCAACACATCAGCGTGTTCTGCCTACTGAGGACTAACGTCTTCCGTCAAAATGCCTCCAGAGCTCAGTAAGCACAGGGACCCCACCAGTATCTGGTGAGTCCGGCAAAGATCTCTTGGACAGTTTTTCACAGAAGTCAGCCTTAGCCACAATTTGAATACCGTGTTACTGGGATCTCAGGGCTGGGAATACTTTCTGGCAGTGGGTGCTAGCACGTTTTCGCTGCCTGCTCTGGAGTTGCTTCCCAGGTGATTTGTGTGCGGCACAGGGTTCTGGTGATAAGTTGTTTGATAGTGTGTTGGCCTGGGGGATGTGAAGTGCACTTGACTTGAGTGAAACTGCGGAACTGTAGGCTGAAGAGATCCTGGCTGCAATCAGGCGGGTGCTTCATCGCAGTGAATACCAAGTGATGAGAGGCACAGTACCATCTTGTGAAGCAGGCAGGTATCGCAGTGACAAAGCTAAAGAAACGTTCTGTGACAGAGTTTATCATTCACAGGGAAGAGCTGGCTTCCTAAAGCTGGTTTCATGCATAAACATTAACCAAAATAATTTTGCTGAAGTTGGAGACTCCTAATTTCCCTAGGGTCACCCTCACGATCAGGCAAAATCCGTCTATCAAGCAGTCACTGTAGGTTGCGCACGCCACTTTGTGTTATCAGTTATGCCTGAGACTGAGGAAAATGTATTGCTTTTCAATTATCAGCTATGCTTCAGGTAACTTCTCAGTCTTTAAAACACTGTTTTGAGGGGAAAACTATTTTAGAGTTGCACAGAGCTGTAAACTGATGCAATGAGAGAAGCAGATAAAAATTTGACCTTGCTGTCCTCATTTTCTGCTAGAACAGAATAAATAACAGAGTTGGTTTTCTGAAAATGTAAGATGGAAAATGAAAATAAAAGCATTAAAATACAGATAGTCTGGTATATATGTTGCACAAGGTGAGGTGGATGGAGAGGTTTAGCCTCTCTTGAAGGAACAGGCAAGTGTTGTAACTGTGGTTGAACACAGTCTTTTGTGGGCTGGAGAAGGGTTATTGCATTCGGCTTGGGAAAGGAAAAAAAAAACAGGAGCCAGGAGCTGATCCCTGTGTAGTGGACTCTTCTGGGGGCCCAGAGAGGCTTTTTCCTGATTTTTCTTTTTTTTTTTTTTTTTTTTTTTTTTTTTTTTCTTTTTTGCCTACGCAGGAGGGAGTGTGTTGCAGGTGTTAGCAGTGGGCTGTGCTTGCAGCCATCGTGAGCTTGAACTCCATTCTCTCTTGAAATGAGCCAGAAGAGCGTGCTTGTGTATTGTGAAGGTGAATGTGTTGATGGGACAGCAGTTGGTAGAAACAGAAAACAAGATGTAGTAAAAAGAAGAAGAAAAACAAAGTAAAATAATTTGAAAATAGGAGACTTTGTGGGGATGATTAGGCTGAAATAATTTATTAAAACTACTGTTACTCTTCAGCAATAACTGTTACTAAGAATGTTATTATTTTAACGGTTGTTTAATAGGTTGCTAGTTTTTTTTGAGCAAAGCGTGGTATAGGTCTTGCTGTAACTGTAGCCAGCTGCTACAGCACCACTGGGTTGCTGTGACACCATGCCCCTGAGGGTTGTGTGCTGATGGCTGATGTTGCAAGGCCAGACCATGGAGCGGTGGCTCCAGTGCTGGACTTCCCTGGTCCTCCAGAGCGGGTCAGTGTGGGGAGGTGGTGCAGTAAATACAAAACGCATTTGCTTTCTGGGATAGTGATATTCCAGGACAATGGAGTGGTAGTTGGTGATTCCAGTTACAACATCACTTGCTTTCCCCCCCGCCTTCTTCTCTCTACCAAAGATAGGAGTCAACCCAACTAGTGTTGATCTCGTGAATATTGGCAAGGATGAAGAGGTGAAAATGAAGCCAGGCCAAGTTCTGCATATTGTGAATAAACTTTACCCCTACACGGTGCAGTTTGCTGAAGAGTCAGGGAAAACTGCTACAAAAGCAGAAGAGAAAATACAAACCAACAAGACGCCATGCGAGGACTCCTGCGAGAATGATGATGTAGAGCTTGTGCCCAGAAAAACAATGAAGATGGAGGTGGTGGATACACAAGGCAGTTCTGCAAATCCCAGGCTGAGCAATACAAGTGTATCTCCACATGAAGGAACTTTGAGCAAAAAGGCAGGTGTATTGGTATTAGTACCTGTGCTCTTTCTCCTCGGGTTGTCTCCTCCATCAGGGCTTTGGTCTTTTACTTCTGTGGGGACTACTGATGGGGAAGCGTCTCAGATGAACACAGAGTATTCGGAGTGTGTGAGCTGAGGCAATGACTGCTCCTGACATCACCCAGGTCCTGAGAAAGTTACCTGGGACCCATTCTAACCTGGGCTGGGGGTGGGGTGGGTGTGAAGGGGCTTGCTTTTGTAGCAATTGATGATTTAACCTCTGGTTCCTGCTGCCGTTTCTACTAGAAGGGCAGTCCACATGAGCTCAGTTTAGCTGGAGTCACACGAGGTTACTGTGCTGGCTCTTCAGATGACATCTGCTGTTACAAATGGAGCAGTGGTTATCTAAAAGCTTATGCACAGAGTGGAACAACTTGACCCTCTTTTCTTTTTTTTTTAATTGCCTTTTTTTTCCCCCTCCTGCTTTGGTTATTCGTTGTGGTAGAACCATGTTTACATTAACGAATGTTACCAGCCAAAATCTTTTGAAAGGGAGTTTTAGCCCTGCTGGCGTGGACAAAATAAAAGACTGCTTAGTGCATCTGAAACAATAGCAGAGCAGTTGCTGGAGAAGGCAGCACAGAAATGAAACCTCTCAGGACAAAATTTCAGTCCCAGGTTGTGGTGGGTTGACCACTTACTTCGTTTGTGAACTCAGGCTAGTTATGTTAGGGCCAGATTTCTGGTGGTATGAGCAGGGAGATAAGACGTTTCACACTGTTCCTCTGTCAGCACTATAATAATATTTGAACATCTTCCTCTATAACAATATGATGACGATCATCATTGTTAATGCCTGTAAAGTGATCTGTTTTGAAAAAAGTGCATTTGAGGCACCTTCTGTTAGGCATTCATTAACCAAGTTAAGAGATATCTGCTAGCGTTGGCTTGATCTTCCTGTGCCTTTCTTGTTTTCTGTACAAGCCACTCCTTGCATAATATCAAAAAATAAACACATCAAAGAGTAGGGCCACATACCACAACCACTTCTTTGTTCTGTGCAGAGCAGGGTGTGATAGGACAGTTAACGGAGATCCTTTGGCCCTTGTGATCCACGAAGCAGAGGGTCTTCTAGTAAAGTAATCTGTCATCAATAGTAATCAAGGACTGTGCCATAACATGTGCGTGCAAATTATTAAATTCAAACAGATCTAGAGCTCCCTGTTGTTAAATTTCCAACATTTGAAAGACTTAACTTTGAAACTTAACAGTATTTTGTTAAAAGTTTTCAGAAGTGGCTTTGTGGGGGCAGTTGGAGCAGCTGCATTGGCATTTATAGAAAGGAAATAATTCAGCTGTCATTCAGCTGTTATTTTACCATTGTACACTAATGAAAGGACTTAACTGAATGCTTTAAAATGTATAATTGGACTCTTAATTCCCTTACACATTATTTTTTCCTTCCGTGCTTCAGGAACATTTAGGACACTGGAGTCAGGGTCTAAAGAGCTCCATGCAAGATCCAGAAATGCAGGTGAGAGCTGTACACTCGTACTTTACAGTAGTTCCTGCCTAACAAAGTTAAATGAGCTTGCTTTCTTTTGCAGTTTACTTTAATGATGGGATTAACCAGTACTTCCTGTGGAGTACTGGGTAAGGGCCGAATTGTACTTGCATCTCTCTGTAGTAGCATTAATTTGGGAGTCTCTACTGTACTGATTTTGCAGGATGTCATTATCTTAATTATCTTTGAGCCCTCTACACTGTCAAATTTGGCCAACAGATTTCAAAAAGTTTGTTGGGAGAGCAGGCGAGCAGTGCAGTTGCTTTGTTTTCTCAGGGAAACCAGCTAAAATGGGGGTGTGGTTTGAAGCTGAGCAAGTAGCGGAGGTTCCTGTTTCCTGGCAGTCAGCACTGCCTTGTTTCCGAGCATGGTGCAGTTTCCTGGTTTCCAGCAAAGTCTTAACTGCAGCACCTCTGTGCCAGCTGGCAGAATGTGACCCCGGGCTCCTCCTCCAATGGTTTCTTTGTGCCGACAGGAATTTCCTGGGTGGTTTCTTCTAACCTTCTGCAGATGCTCCTCCCTGTGGCTGCATAATGGTTTTCCTTGAGCTCTTTTTTTGTTGTCTGCTGCCTGCTTTTGGGGAGGTCAGACTCAAGATGCAGAAATCTGACAAATGTCTTTTGTGGCTGCAGGGTATACGCACTTTCTTGTTACTGTATTCTGAGGGAGCCCTGAGAGAATCTTCCCTATCCATGTATAGCACCTATTTGCATTTTATTTTTAAGTTATGGCAAATATATAGACATCTCCTTCTCAAAAACAAGCTTTCTGTCTCAACTCCAGGATAGGGGTAATGCTCTCCATCAGCATTCCACTGTCTGGCAGAGTAAGGCCTGAAGCTTGGGTACATTTAGCTTGGGTTCTGGCTGGATGGCTGCTGCACGGCCATCTTCATGTCAGAGATGTGTTTTTCCCTTTGTATTGCTCAGCAAGAGTATGTCTTCAGGAGGACAGGTGCTACAGATGCCTGGAATACTTGGTTCTCGAAATCACTGAATAACTTCAGTTGGAAAAGACCTTTGGAGGTCACCCAGTCTGACTACTTGCCCTCGATGTGATTGCCCCAGCCTTTGTCCATTTGCATTGAGATGATCTCCAAGGGCAAAGATCCCACAGCCTCGCTGGGCCCCTTCAGGTGATGATCACCCTCAGGCTGAAAATAATTTCCTTGATAACTAACCAAAAGGTCCCTCTTTCTTTATTGATTTTATTTTTCTTTTTAGTTCAAGTCTAAAGTGTTGAACTGCGTGTAGTTGTAGGAGAACTGGATGCTCGTTCTCCTGGAAATACCAGCAGTTTCAAATGAGTCTTTCATTGGGGAATGATAAAGCTATTGATATACTCGCTTACTTTTTAAACATGAAGCTTAATCTTCATCCCTTAAGTGGAATTTCATATAGCACTTACCAAGACAGTGCTTTCTTGACCCAAAGCATAAGCTGGTTTTAAAACCGTTCATTGAATGTTAGAATACAAATAACTCTTTGTGACTTAGTGTTAGCTTTATTAGTTGTGGTTCTGAACTAAATACACAAACGATAAAACTCCTATCTTTGCTTTTTAATCAAATATTAAATAAATGGCAATATTTCTTCCTTCTGAAAACACCTGATCATGATCCCATTCCCACTGGCTGCATATGCAGACACTAATGTTTTTATATAAAAATATGACAGCATCAACCAGTCTCGCTGCTGAAAGAATCGGTCCTATGATTTGTATGCTGATAAAATTTTAATATTCCTTCCTGTAGAGCAAGACTGATCAGCTCTGTATGTAAGCACATGAGAATCATTAGTACAGATGACAAAGACATCATCCATCTCTCAGCAATAGACCTGCCGCCAAGAGATCAGAGACACAGCACACAGTTTCTGCTCCAGAACATGGCAGATTTTTATTGCCAGGAGCACACTGTCCCCCCACACCCCCATTCTCCACATGCTTTGTTACTGTTTCTCTTCATCAGCTGCATCAAATTGTTGCAGAAGGCAAACCAGAATGAAAAAGGGGGAAGAAGGGCATGATAGACAGGAATCTGTCCTCCTTTTTGTGAGTGATCTTACAAAGTAGCACATTGGGTAACACGAACTGAAATAGCTCAGACTGGAATGTTTTTGTCTTTGTAAAGCGGCCGGCGGTCTGCAGCACTGAGCACACCATTTGTAGCACCTCTGAGACTTGTGTTTCACTCCAGAAATCTGTGAAGGATGAGGCAATCCAGTGCATTCCTATGTGCTTAAAGTCGAGCACAGCACCGTGATTTTTGTGTCAGTGACCACAAAGCTTGAATGGAGCCTGGTGGAGGTAGAGTCTCCTGGACCTCACTGGTATCTGAGTCCAGGTGATTTTCAAGAGAGTTCAAATCCATCTGTAGCCATGGTTAACTTATTGCTATGTAAGAATAGAAAGCTTTTTCCTTAAAGTACATAAAGAAGGATGCTGGAACATCTCTCCATAGCTGCCTGGCACGTGGTATGGAAGAGGGTGAATATCCTGGACCAGCGTAGTTCCAGCAGAAGTCCTCTCCTTGAAGTGGAATGCTCTGCTGCTTGACATTTCTCCCCATCTAGTAATGTTTCCTGGCTTTTTTCCTGGCAGTCCCAGTTCCACTAGCAACATATACGTGTGCTTAGGGACTTCTGCAACCACAATGGGACGTGCAGATGGATAGCGTCTCAATATCCAGTAAATATAGTGCTTATAGGAAAAAGATATTTAACTTTCAATCAGTGAATAATCTAGTTATTTGTTTTGCAAGGTTTACAAAGATGAGAAGACTGTAGTCATCAAGGATAAATATCCCAAAGCTCGTTACCACTGGCTTATCTTACCATGGGACCCCGTTTCAAGCCTGAAGTCAGTCACCAGGGACCATCTTGAACTCCTGGAACACATGCATGCAGTTGGGCAAAAAATGATCGAACAGTGCCCTGCCAGAGAGAGCCTGAAGTTCAGACTGGGTTACCATGCTATCCCCAGTATGAGGTAAGACCTAGATGAGCCATCAGGTGGAGACCCCTTTATTCTGGTTATACAGATTTGGGGCTAAATCTGTAACGTGATCTGGCATTGCTAAAGAACAGCTAGTCCTCCTGAACACTACGGACAGTTTGGTGTCCAAGTCCTCTGGGTGCGGCAGCGCACACGCTGCTGCGTACATGCCGATGGGCCACACAGGCGTCATGGGTCTGGTGGGGAATGCTCGTTGGGTTCCCCTAGCAGAGGGGAACCGCAGCTGGGGCTACGGCACGCCTGTGTTCCAGTCCCAGTGAAATAGGCAGCCAACTGGCCAGGTGCTAGGGCATCCCCTCCTAGTGCACCGATCTGGGATTGGAGGCTGAGTCGTAAGCCTATCAAGCCCTGCCTGCTACTGAGGAAGGATTCGAATCTTGTGTGTAAATAAGTCCAGATGTTACAGGGTCCAAAGGCCCGTGGGTACCGCAGTCAGTGTTCCTAAGTGGTTCTCCAGTTCTTGGACGAAGCTTTGAGCACTGATCAAGTCCCATTCAGGTACTTTACAAAGTTTAAATCTTTTGGTTTATTAAAACCACTGTCTCTGCCTTTTTGGAAACTAGCAGGATATAGACTGTAGTTAGGGACCAGTAGAATATGCAGACTAGTGGCCTTGACTATTTAAGTGAAACACTTGGCACGAGACGGTGCTTCCAGAACAGACAGGGTCTCTTCTGCTGCAGGACTGTGGGTCAGACATGGTAAGACTGACCCATAAGGCTGGCAGTCCAGCTCTGCTGAATCATGTTGGCAACTGGAATGACTGCAAAAGAACTTCAAGCATTAACATTATTCTTCTCTCTTATCTCCCTAATATATTTGTTTCAGCCAGCTACATTTGCATGTAATCAGTCAGGATTTTGATTCTCCAGCCCTGAAAACCAAAAAGCACTGGAATTCTTTTACCACAGACTACTTCTTAAACTCTGAAGGTAATGATTAGAAAAGGTATTCGTAACGTGTAATCCTGCTTGTGGGTTCTGGTTTTGGGCTTTTTTCCCCAAACACGTGTAAGCCATAAATTCTATTGTAAAAAGTGAAAGGTTTTATGTAATTTCAGATAGTGGGGAATAGCACTAAGTAAAAGTCAACCACGTTTTGTGACTGGTTTAAATTAGAATGCAGTGATGACATGCTGTGCATGCGAAGCAGTGTGCAGAGATTCTGCAGTGTCACGTGTTTCACAACACCGCATGGTCCCAATACCTCCTGTCTCTTATTTCAGATGTGATAGAGATGGTAAGAAGCAAGGGAAAAGTGATGGTGAAAGATGATGTCTCTGAACTTCTCAAATTGCCCCTCAGATGCCATTGTTGCAAACAACAGCTGTCCACTATCCCACAGTTAAAGGAACATCTCAGAAAACATTGGCCAAAATGACTTTGCAAAAAATCATCTTACAACCCATCTCCAGATTTCATGCTACAGCAAAGACCTCGAAATGTTAGTGGACATGTATGGTTTTTGTTAACTGGAATGCCAAAGGTAACGTGGGAAAAAGCCTGGAAACAGCAGCATACTAACTAACTTTGTAGTAACTTGGTCAAAAAAAAAAAAAAAAAAAAAAGGAGAACATAAAATAAAGTGAGTTCTGAAATTGAAGGTGTGTTTGCACCTTTGTTGTACTGCCACACTAATCTGTATGTGAATGAAAGTCTGGAAGAAGTGTTGTGTTTGGATGAAAGGATTTATTTTAATTCAGAAGCTGAGGTGTTGAGCCTAGTTCTAGGTTTCTACTGAGAAAGGAAAGAAACAAACGATGATTTAGAGGTCCTTCTCTTAATGTCTTCTGCCTGTCACTGAAGTTTCTCTTAAGTGATAATGTTGCACAGGCTGGTGTGGCTGACAGCAAAACTGTCCAAGGAATGTACTGAGAGCGTATGGGAAGGAACATCAGCTACAGTGTCCTCACTTTGCTGTACCGCAGCATGGCTTCAAGATTCCAGTGCTGCTGAACTTGCCCACAGCTATGGAGCAGGCATTGCTCCTCGCCAGGGTGCCAGGGTAGTCACCACATAGGCTCCAAGAGGGGCAGCCTGTCTCTTTCATGTACAAGGATTTATTTAATCATTTATATATAAAAATACATGTATCCTACTCAATGAGCAGCTTTACTGCTCCCCAGAGTAATAAACTATCGAGGTTTGCAGTTGCTTGGCTGTGTATGTTGAGGCTGGTACAGAAATTGTGTGGTTTAATGCTGCCCTGTTTCTCCACAGCAGGATTTAGGTAAGCCTCTATCATTTGATTATCGCCAAGATGTGAACTCCCAGATAGGCAGCAGAGCAGTAATAATAAAAATCTGTTTCTCAGTCCAGAACTGGTTTGTAGGGTTAAATTTAATTCTCAACCCAGCCTTGACTTGTTGAGTAAGATGCCCTCTGGGTGAAATGGCTTTCAGTGAAAGAACACACAGAGCTTTTGTTAGACAAGGAAAATGTTGGTCCTAATGTATTCTGCGGGGAGAGGGTGTCCTCTTCCTCCACGCCCCCATGGAGCAGCCTGTTATTGCACACACTCTGATGGGGCAAACAGTGACCTGTTGCTGCTGGAAAAGAACAAAAACGCTCCTGTAGTGGAATGGGGCACAGTAAGGGTGAGGGGTTGGCTGTGGCCTAATTTCAAACACCAGTCACACTTCAGTTTTTGCTGACATAAATAATATGCCTTAATTTAGAAAGCAAAACTTAAAAAAAGAGGAAAAAAAAAAGAAGACAAACAACAACAAAAGCACAGCCAGGGTAGGGGTTCACGCTTGACACAAACTAGGGCTTCACTTGGTCCCAGAGGTGAAGTAGCGCTAATGCCTAGCAACAGAGACTGTTTTGGACCAAGAGCAGTTGCAGATGCTGGAGAACTGTGGTCTTCCTCACACGGCAGACGTGGGCCAGAAAGGAAAGCCACACTGCTCCACAGTTAAACGTGCTGTTTATGCCCCATGACCTGTCAGATCGGGCAGGTGTCAGGTTTTTCAGTACCTCTCAGAGCAGGTCAAAGTGAAGCACAAACACCTGCAATCCATCTATATAGAAATGGTGCACAGCTGTCCAAGTCACGACTGTCACATGCGTGTGTGCAGGGCACTGGTTTCTGAGGTGCAAGCCTATGTATGATGTCATAAGTCAGCGACATCAGCAGAACCACTGCCACCAGGGCTCCAGGCACGCCACTGCTGCTTGTGCCGACCCCAGGTGGACTGATGGCAGGGCAATGCTACTGAGAAGCACGTCCAGCGCTCGCTGTATGAAGTCACAGTGAAGTGAACTTCCTGAAGTACAGGAAGGGTCTGCAAGAATGGCAGCAGCGGACACAAGCCATCTGAAGCCTGTAAGGGACGGCCACGTATCTGCAACTACAGGTGGCCTCAAGGCCACGAAGGAAACTAAAGCAGTGGTCGTAGACATTGGCACAGGTTACTTCAAGTGTGGCTTTGCAGGGGACCCACGGCCCTCCTGCATTGTTTCATCTACAGTTGGTAAGCCCATATGGGAGGCTGGGAACAATCAAAAAGACACCTTTGTTGGAAGAGAGCTTCAGAATAGCAATGTACCCTTAACACTCATCAACCCAATAAGACGTGGCATAGTGGAGGACTGGAACTGTGTCCAAGAGACTTTGGAGTGTATTTTCCAGACGGAGCTGAAGATTCAGCCAGAGGACCATGCTGTTCTGGTGTCAGTGCCTCCCCTGTGTTCCATCACTGACAAGGAAAGATACACCGAGATGATGTTTGAAGGGTTTCACATGCCTGCCGTCCACATTGCCTACCAGTCCCATTTATCCATGTACTCTTACGGAAAAACCTCTGCTCTCGTGGTGGAAAGCGGCCATGGCGCTTCGCATGTGGTTCCCATCTATGAAGGTTATGTTATACGAAGCATCACTGGGAGAGTAGATTATGCTGGCTTGGACATCACATGTTATCTCATGAAGTTACTAAATGAGTCTGGAAACATGTTCACGGAACACCAGCTAAACATTGTACAAGATCTCAAAGAGAAGTGCTGTCACGCTTCTCTGGACCTTACACAGGATTTGAGTTTGCCTGTTCAGAAACAACAAATGGATTATGAGCTGCCGGATGGACACCTCATCACTGTAGGCAAGGAGAGATTCCTTTGTGCTGAAGCGCTCTTCAAACCAGCCTTGCTTGGCTCAGAGCAGCCAGGGCTTTTGCAGCTAACGCTCGACTGTCTCAAGAAGTGTGATGCTGACATGAGCAAAAAAATGGTGGGGAATATCTTGCTGTGCGGGGGCAGCACTATGATGGAGGGCTTTCCCAACCGCTTCCAGATGGAACTGGCCAGAATGTGCCCCAGTCACAACCTCATCACAGCCGCATCCCCTCAGAGAAACTCTTCTGTCTGGATTGGTGGGTCTATTCTGGCCTCACTCCACTCTTTCCAGGAGCTCTGGGTTTACAAGAGTGAATATGAAGAATGTGGTCCTTCCTGCATTTTTAAGAAGTGCTTCTGAGGAAGATGCTGGGTGCCTTAGAAAGACCAGTGTGTTGACAAAGGGTACCTGAAGCAATTCAAGAGCACCTCTTTTCCACCCCTTGCTGTAATTAACAGATTTCTGCTGGAGCTGTATTATTTTTGTGATATTGTGTGCTTGAAATAGGTTTTGGTCTTTTGTATTTTTTTATTTAATGAAGCTAGACAGCAGACAGATGACAAACTTCTGCTGTAATGAGAGAATCAGGCTTCCATACAGCCATGTTTGCTCAAAAATTGGGACATTTCTTAAGCTAACTCTATATTTCTGCATTAATGGCTTACTTCAATTCCGGATAACTGCATCGGTTTGTAAGAGCCTCCACAGAACGCAGAACAGCAAATTCAATGTGTCTGTAAAGACAGCAGCTAAGGCAAAATATATTTCAAGATGACAAGCATCACTAAGAAAGCAAAAGAGCATGCTAGCAGAGATCAAGGGAAAGCCACTCCTGGCTGCTGCTAAAAAGAAGCTAAGGTTCAGCAACTGCAGAAGTAGGAAGCAGGAGGCAGGACATGCTCCTGAGAGGCTCACAGACTGCTGTGGTACTGCTTCCATATCTGCTGCTCCATAGTCAAAGCTCACTCGGGAGGGAGAGGGCTAGGGGAAGACAATGGAGTTCACTGATAATTTACCATATGAATGGTTTAGAAGGCTGGTCTTCCACTGGATGGGAGATTTAAAGTGATTTTGCCTTGATGGGAGAACAGGAAAACATGTCTAAGACAAGAGGGTCTTCAGCTTTGACCATCACCATGATGGAGAAGCAGAACCCATATTAAACGAACCCACATTAAAGGAACTGCTGTGTTTAGGCACAAGCATTAATCCTCAGTAAGCCAGCAATAGTTTTACCTTTTCTTGGGTTCTTTAAAGAGGGAATCACTTTCTAGACAATAGATTAGGCTGTGCGAGACTTCAGCATTTCCTGGCATCCAATTTAGGATTGTCAGGAATTAGTGGCATCAGTGTTGCATTTCAGCTGTGGGGCCAGAGCCCTTCATACCCTGGAGAAGACCGCAGACTCCTTCCTCACCCCTTTCTCCAGATCTGAAAGATGGCTTCTGTATTTCATCTTGGACTATGTTCTGCTACCATTTTGAAGACCCAGCTCCAGTAAAACACTCCTACCCTGTGCAGCCTTTCATGTGTTTTGCTGTCTCAAGGCTTTACTCTTGGAGAATCTCTTTCCAGTGTAGTCACAGTACTTGAAAACAGGTTTGAGCCATCCCCACACCACCCAGAACAGGCCACGTAACTCAGAACAGCTGGAAATAAGACCACTGCAATGCTCCATGGTGACACTGACAAAGGATTATTTTACCACTCCACTCCAACCCCAAGCCAGCACAGCATGTACAGTGCAAGCCCATGTGACCACCCCAGTATGATGACTCCCAGATGGGAGCTCTCGCATCACAAATACAATGATCTGCAGCACTAGACATGCTAATGCCATGTGGTAAGAACACAGCCCATTGCTGAGTCACTGGATATCTCCAACAGACTGGAAGTGCCTTGTTTGTGCTGGCATTTTTCCACAACACCTAAGTGAAATGGCTTGCATTGAACACAGCAGCTGCTAGGCCAAAATTAACTGAGGGAAAGGGAGGCTGCTACCACTGAAAGGGCTTCCAGTCTCGCCTGCAGAGCTTGTCCCCTTCCTCTGCTCCCAGGACTGCTGCCGTTACTTCTCGAGTCAGGTTACAGAAGTGTTCTGGGGTAAAACCTAATTCTCAGGTATAAGGTTACATCAGTTTCCAGCTGAAACAGTTCTGCAATAGCGCATAGCATAATTAGGGTACAGCTGCCGATCTGTCAGTGCCGTACAGCAGCATTAGCTGATCTTCTTTAAACTCAGATAATTAGGGAAGTATTAGCCAGCAGTGTGGGACGCTGACACTCCCCACCCCGCTCCTCCCCCCAACCTTTATTCATGTTTTCCTGTACCCAAGATCTCCCTGGTGTGAACAGGCACACTTCCAGGACAGTAATGGCTGTTGGTATTGCAGGGTTCACTCTGATATGACAAAGTGATTTTGATGAAAATCTGGTATTGCCAACATCCAGCTTCAACAGAGAAAACATAACTCATTTGTTTAGCAACTACAACAATTTGCTATTGGTACAGACTTACTGGTAAGATCTCTAAATCAGGCTGAAGAGCTTAAAATGTGACCTGTCATCAAGGCAGGTACCATCCACGGGAGGGAGTGATGGCAGAGAAAATAGCCCGTCCAACACTGGTGGGGTTGCTTCATCCAGAGGGGAGAGAACAGTAGTGGGAGATGTTGCAGTCAACCAGCAGCATCCAGAGCTACACACCCTGTTACTCCCCAACCTCACAAACCCCCTCTGCAGTGGGACGTGAGTGTCCGTCCCCATTAGCGTGATGCCATAACAGGTCACAGTCACAGTTGCATCAGGTGGAGGGACCCTTCACCTGCACAGCCCTAAGAACACTGTATCAGAAATGCCAGGAAACAATGGTTTCTATAAAGATGTAATGAAATTATATGAAAAGTTACAGTTCAGAGTCCACTGGGATTCCTTGGCTTTTAGTTACTGGAGAAGATGCAGTTTCCACTGTAGATTTTTATTGAGTTTTGGTGGAATAAGTAATTCTGGATCTGAAAGGCAAACAGACAAGTGTCAGAACAGAGGGTAACCACAATATGGTTTCTTCAGTGGCCATCAACTACTTAGTTTACTTTTGTTTACATCAAAAGACACTGAGAAGTCTCTGACACATAGCATCTCCCTTCAGTGACTGATCACCAGCCTGCATGGAAGAGCACCCCCAGCAGAACTGCTTACAGAAATAAACCTCTGGGACAAATCAAGTCCCTTCTCCATTAAGTGTTATGATTCAGAATGAGGCGGCAACAATCAATGGCAGAAAGCAGAACTCCATTCATTCACCAATAACTGGGACACCAATAACTGGGACAACAGCCAGCTGGCTCTTTTAAGTGTGAATAAGAAGCACAAGGTTTTTCTGGAGCCAGCTCTGGCAAGTGGCAATAAGCAGGTTGCTCTACAGGTTCATTAGAGGATTTCTCCAGGCAATTCCAGGGCTAGTAGGTGAAGAGACTGTAGGACTAGTGGGGAAGAGGGAATACAGAGGGCAGATGGGACCAGTCCTTGCTAGGTCTCTCAGCCTTAAGTTTGTATTAGCTGCAAGGTCTTCAGGATGGCAAAGCACTATGACAGATTGTAGCCTGGCCTGGCTGCCAAAGCCAGATAGAAAAATTCAGTGGGTAAGTTACAAACAGAATTATTTAACACTCTCCCTAAGAAATCAGACTTCCAATTGTCTCACAACAGACAGACACTATACACACAGGAAGCCAGGAACACAATTCAGACAGTAGTTTTAGCACAGGACTTCAGAGCAAATAAAACCTTATTAAGAAGGCTGCTCACTTGCCACCAGGCAGAAGGGTACACCATAAAGAAAAGCAAGAAACTCCTACAACTGAATAACTGTTGGCAGGTAGCAATGCTTGGAGAGCCTCAAAGCCCACCGACCCCACTGACATTTCACACCCACTCCTAACTCAGAGCCTCAACCAACCTTGTACAACAGGAGTCATCATCCTCTTCTGCTGATAGGCAGCCATAATGCTGTTTGCAGTTGAATTGGGTCCCAGGACCTGTATGAAGAAGCAATACCCATGTTCCAACCTGCACAAAGCAAGGCTAAGAGCAGGAATACCTACAAAGAGAACCCTGCTGTCAGTCTCCAAAAGCAGAAGCAGCTGCCTGCAGGAGATCTCACTCTACAAAGTGACCAGGAATATATAATCAAAGCCCAGTAAAGTCTCAGAAAAGTTAACACACAGGCAGAAAGAGAGAACTGCTTTCAGACAACTTCTCAGGACACAGAACCCTTACCCCAGCACCTACTTCTTCACAGCACTGTAAGTGTCATGACTTGGCATGACTACTTTCACTACAGTGCCAGCAACATTTAAAGTTCATTTGAGAGTCTCAGCTCCCTGTCACATAGAACAGTTTTAATCTGTCCTTAGAGTTTTGCTAATCAGTAGTTAGGGAGAAGATACTGGGGAATATCTAGTGTTCACCATGAATGCTCAGAAGCTACTTATTAGAAATAAAGACTTCTGCTTCGGAAGGGTCCTCGTGATCTCCTTATTCTGCATTAAGCTGACGCTTAGAAGCCTGACATTACCTTCTTTTTGCAAAATACTCCTTATGATATACTGGTTCAGACTAAGTTGACCAGTCTGGTAGCATTTCACTTCACAACACCAGGTCAGACAATCACTACTCCAGTACATAAAAGCTATGCTAACACTTCAACCATTAGGCCTAAAAAATCCCATAGTGTTCCTATGTTCTACAAATTGCTTAAGATAGAGCTTATGAAAAGAAGTCACCACTAGGACAAGGTAACACAAGCCTTATGAGGCCTCCTCATGTCCACTGTGGCATTCAGGGCAAGGCCTATACCTGTTGTACACATCTAGAGTGTACTGACTTGGCAGGGACTGCACAAAATATCTATTTGACCTCTACAGAAAAAAAGCAGATCTGGAAAGCCAGGGAAGGATTCTGGACTCTTTGCTGCAGAACGCAATATACTCCTAAATACTTGATATTGTATAGCAGGCATGATGGGTATTGCAGATGAGCACAGACCGGGTTGACAGAGCTCTGCTGCAGGTCTGGAGTCCAGATTTCTGGGATCGAGGTCTCCATCAACTGCAAAACCTCTTCCAGGACTTGCTGCAGTGCCCCAGCTTGTTCATCATAACCAAATAGCACAAGCTGCTTCAGAAGGATGTGTATGTCTCCTGCAGCAGGGAACAGAAGCACAAGCAATAGCAATTAACACAGGTATGCTAAATAAATGGCTGTATTTCTCTGGTATCAGAGCACAGGAAGGGGAACAGCAAATTAGAACTAGTTCTGTCCATACCCAGCCCCTACAGTGCCCAAGTACAAATGTGAGGCAAATCTGTCATGGCACCGGCAAGGCCTCATTTCTCTGCTCCCAAACTTCAAATGCTGAGAGCTCACACTACTATGTGTTCTTCCAGGCACAAAGGCAGACAAACTATATCAAGGTCCAACACAGATGGTCTTATGGACCTGGCAAGCTTCTCTCCTCAGCATACCCATTAAGAACAAGAGGGACACTGCCTCAGCTGTCCTCACAAGCTGTGGAGTGGATGAAGATCAAGTGTCCTACCCTTCACAGTCTCAACAGCACGAACACTTTCTCCCAAGACTTCTAGAAGGGCCATATCTTCAAAAGGACTCCCCTCCTTCAAGCTGTATCTCTTGCGCTCAGCCTTGCGCCGGTTCTTTGAGGATCGGCTGAAAGGAAGGATGCTTAATTATAGTGTGCACAACAGGATTAGCTGTAATAGGGTAAGCCTGAAGGAACATCAACAGTGTGCATGAAACTTAACTCGAGTCCTTACTCTCTCCAGTGAGAGGGGACTGCATGTAAGCTTATGTATCCTTGTGTCAAAGTTTTCAATGCTACTCAACTAATATCCTTTGTGGTCTGAACCAGAAGTCAGTAGTTGGGCTGTTTCTCTGCTACAAAAAGGACTGCTCTGTGTTCCAGCATGGTTAAAGTATTGCTCTAAGCACAAAGCAGGGTAAATTGCTTGGCAGCAGTCACTACATATAAGCTGACCTCCACTTAAAACAATTTGGTGCCAGGGTCTGTGCTTGCCTGTGCACATTTTCATTCCCGCTATATCCATAAGTTGTGCGCTAATACAACTCAGCTCCTGCCCATCACCACAGGAAAGCAACTTCTAATCATAGGCCAGTACTAGATGCTTATACAGTTTGTAATTTGTCCCCAAATGATCAGCACTCTCTGACACAGGTATGCTGAATACTAAGGTTGCATTCTCTTCCTCTTTTCATCCGGGCCACAAAAAGTGCCATAAAAAAGTCCGCACATTTCCCACAACTGTGTTTTTCCACATTTCAGCTAGGGAATTCAGAGGCGGTCCCACAGACTACACTGGCCTCTAACACACCCCACCCCACACTGCAGCTCACATTCTTAAGAGCACTCAAAAGCAACACAGACGCCCACTGTGGGAAGACATTGGTATGAGATTTAGTAGCAACCCCCACCCATCAAGTGCAAACCTAGGACAAAGAACACAAGCCATGCGCACAAGCTGTTAATGTTTGAGGAGCTCTGTCCACGTTCTGTGTCAAGCTTCCTACAGCCAGCTATTCTGGCAACATGCCCGACACCCACAGAGCCAGCTCCTGCCCAGAGTCTGTGTTCACAGATCCTCTGCTGGGCATTCAGTTCCTGTTGCACTAGTGGCTTCTGGCATTTTCTGCTCTCTCCCTCCCAATAAGAGTTAAAATAAGCATGAAATGCCTGTAATTAAAGCAGATTCAAGGCACGCACAGCTGCAAGAAGGAGCATGCCAAGCATAAGCAAGCTGCCCTCCCGAATGCTGATGCCAGGGCAGCCACTACCTAATTCAGAGGCAGATACCTACGCTGATATTCTTGAATTGCTGTGTGAATATTTGCTGTTCATGTCGCTGGCTGTCACAACACTGCTGGTTTCAGAGAAAAGATCCAATTCTGGGCAATTTGGCATTTCATAATCTGTAAAACATGTTAACAACCATCACGGTATGGAAGAAGGTCACAGTTATTCCAAGCTTTTTCTCTGGGTAATCTATGTAGCTTGCTGGAGAAGCAGCTTGGGCAGATTCATTCTACCTGCTGGTGTTTTGGAGCCTTACGGCTCTCAATCCCACTCAGCCAGCACACGAGAAGAAACAGCAATTGTGAGAAGAACACTGCTCCTCTGCCCTGGTGGGGATTGTGATATTAAACAGCATAATCAGAGGGATGACAATCTCAGTGCAGCAAATCTGGACCAGGACAAAGCATTCTGCTTTCAGAAAACTTCCCTGAGCCTGTGTGAGCTGGCAGGTGAATATGCCTAGTAGGTACTCAGCACAAAGGACATGCTGAGCACTGCCTGACCCAGCCAAGCTGGCAATGTGGAGACAATGCTGTGTCATTCTGAAGAGCTTTCAGGTGCATTTTGATCCCAAGAAAACTGCGACACAGAGAGCACCTGAAAATAAAGCTGTCTTTACAGAATGAGCAAGGTCAATCAATCACAGTCCAAATGTGGTGTGAGGAGAGGGTGAGAAGAACGCTGTCCTACTGTTGTAGATACCACTAGAGCTAGAATAGAGCACAGCTCCACCAGGGCAAATGGAAACCACAAAGAAAAAGATGATCACAGTTACTTATGCAGGAGAAAGTCATATGCATTTCAATACCAACCCTGCAGGCTCTCACAAGCCTTCTCCTTCAGCTCTCGGACCGCTTGCAGGCGATTCTTATGGCGAAGAAATGCTGTCTTCTGAGAATTTAGGAAGATCAGCTGACTTTTCTGAGCTGCTCAATAAGAAAATCAGAACATGAACATTTGTGCAAGAGAACCAGAAAAGCATTTTTTGTACAAGATTTTTGAAGGAGCACGGTCCTTCAACAAGCTCAAAAGTCAGGTGCAAAGCACACAAAAGGACTCAAGTGGAAGGAAATTCAAAGATTGTAATACAGGAGCCCACCAAACAAGATGCGCCTGGATGCAGAGTGAATTAACCTGCCAGATAAGCATCTTCTAGAACAAGAGTCTGTTTCTGATACAGGAAGAGCACAAAGCTCTGTGGCCAAATCTCTTTACATTAGTTAGGTTCGAATTAAAGAAAAAATCCCTCAACTCATAAAGCCTACTGCTCATAGCATGAAAAGGAAAAAAAAACAATAGTAACCAACCATCCTTCCTGGATGGAAGGGAGAATACAGCTATCAAATAATATTTTTCAAAAACTACTCATAAAAGCTTATAGGACAGTTGGCCATTTTCTTAGTCCATAGCTCTGCTGCCACATAGACTCTGGAACAAGGACCGTCTTGCTTGTTCATGGACATGCAGACACAGATCCCTTTGCAGTTTGTGACTGTGAGGTCTGGAGAAGCTCAAAAGGAGCTTGACTAAGCTAAAGAGAACCTGTGACACTGCAGGGCTTCAAGCTGCATTGAGTAGAGCAAAATGCAGTTAACTGGGCAGCATCAGTTAGGCAGAAACAAAGCACCCTTCTATACAGTTTCCAGTACTGGAGTGCTGTGACTTCCCACAGACCCAGTAAAGACCTTCTTCAGCCTCTATAGCACAGAGGAGTCTCAGATTCTTGCACAGATTCACCTTCCAGAATAGCAGGTTTGAAGTTGGTCTCCAAGATATCCAGTCTACCATACTTGTGAATCTGGATCAGGGAAAGGAAACAAGGTATTATTTAAGGATCTAACCCAGATACCATCCCTCCATTTTTGCACTCTAAAGAAATATTTCCACTCTGTTTCTTGTGCTCTGATATGTCTTACCAGTCTTAAAGCCTCCTCCCAGACAGCCCCTTCTAAGAGCAGGAGAACAGCCTCTTCATAGTCCTAGAAAGAAAGAGCAACCATGTACTGCTACTGATCCTAGTAACACACATTCAGGTTGCAGCTATTCAGATGCACATTTCTATGCAGCAGTATCACAGTCAGGCTAGGAAAACACTACTGTGCCAGGTACTTTGAAGGGTTGACATAAAAAAACCTCCCACAAACTATGGTTACATCTCCCATGCTGAGATGAAATCCCTCTGGAACTCTGTCTTCCTTACTCCAGCCCTCATGCTTCAGCTCTCCAAGATGAAAGCTTTTGATACCAAAGCAGAGGCAGCTTCATGAGTGGAAAAAGTCAGGGATATAGCATTCATCCCCACTCTGCTCACTGCATCACCTGGGCTTGCTCTGCCATCCCCAAAAGAGCCCACGGCACAGACTGTTTCGCTATCAGCATGCATAGAGTCACACGCGGCCCAAGAGAATAGAGAAAACACAGAATGTGTATCTCCCTGACAGAGGATATTACTGGGGCATGGACGGGAGGGTGATTACATTACCTGCGTGTACTGCTCCAGGAGTATGGCTGCCTCTGCATGCTTTCTCTGTTCAACTAGTTTTCCTACAAGAAAAGGTGGAGTTCAGCTTTTCAGAAGCAGCTGGATTTTGTGCCACAAAACTACAAAGCAGAGGAAAATCCCACTCACTGAAGCACCTTCTACCTGCTCACACACTTACTTGATCTGCCCAGTAAAAAGAAGGGCTGCCTGATGGCAAGAGTTCATTAACTTGCAACATCAGCCAGTTGCTTGTGAAATTGCTGGTGTCTGTACTTAAGAGGCCAGCTCGAGAAAGTTTCCCTGCCCGTCTGAGACTGAAATAGTGAACAGTCTCTTAAGGGGAGGGGGCCAGGATGCAAAAAAGGAAACCTGTCCTGAAAGCTTCAGTGTATCGCAGCGTAGCTGTCTGCAGGGAGCACTTTGCTGCCTGCTCTCTGCAGTATGGACAGCAATCATCAAACTCGTGGGATTCAGGGCTTGTAGTCCCCTAAAAGTCAGAACCAGCTTTGGCACTGGTTAGTATGGTAAGATGCAAGGTAAGAGAGCAAGCGATACAGAACACCAGAAAAAAAAAAAAAGAAATTATCCAAGCACAGCAATCTCATCCAAGACAGCCTGTGTCTGCTCATCTTGCTAAAGTACAGCTGTGACTTAAAAGTGGCACCAGAAAAAGTATTAAAAGCAAGACATGAAGGATTCAAACCGCATTAAGTGACAGAAAAAGAAAATACTGGAATATCCAGCTCTGGAAGACTACACTCCCAGGAGCCATATTCCCTCTGCATAAGCAGGCCCTTCATTAACTTTGCTTCTGAGGAAGGGAGAAGTCAGGATGAGGCTCCACTTCTCTTGCTGAAATATATGCCAAGTCCACAACACATCTCATGCATGCAGTCTGCTATGTCCTAGTGAGCACAAATTCTGAGACCAGCTACCTTTTTCTCCTGCAGTAGGACGGCACATAGCTTTACATGTACCATTTGGTCCTAGCTGCTAGCAGACTTTAAGGAGAAAACATGAAGATGCAGCTCCAAATTATCCAACAGCCTCTAAGGTCTGTGACTAGGCACAGTACTTATGTCAATGTCTAGAGGGCTCAGTCATGTCAGACACTTCAAAGAATCTCCATTCCTGAGGTTAACCAGGGAGGCAATTTGGAATAGCAGTTCAGCAACCAGTTGCAAGGAAAAAGTGCAAGAAGCAGTCAGCATGGGGCAGCCAAGGCCACAGCTAGCTTGGCAACTCCTGGGTGCCTACCAGCTCAGCACCAACAACTTTTGCTTCCTTTGAGAAACAAAGGTGATGTGCAATCACACAAATGCTTGGGAAACATGGGATCTTTGTTCTCCCTTTAAGAAAAACACTGCTGAAGACCGAGGTTTTCACTAAACTTTAGGAAAAATCAAACTGAACCAAAAATAACAGCAGCCAGTTTTGCTCTGCACACTTCCATCTCCTCAAGGCCTACCTGCCATGCTCCGTGCCAGGCTGGACTGCTTATCCTTTGAGTAACCAAGCCATGACGCCATGCACAGGGCTTGCTGCCAGCTGCCACTATTCTGAAAAGCATCAAGTGCTTTTGCAAAGATGCCAGCACGAGCAAATATCAATGCAGCCTGTTCATATAGCTGCTTCTGAATCAAGTACTCCCCATACGCATCGCTGATATCCTGCAAGAAAGGGACAAAAGAGAATAAGAAATCAGCTATAGAGTCAGTAGCAGTCGTCCATTAGTAAAAATTAAATGCCCATCGACAAAAGTCTGTTTCCCCCTCCCCCAAGGAACCTCCAGGCACAATGTTCCTACCCCATTTCAATCTTTATATCAAGGCAAGGGCTGATGATTAGCACCTGGAGACAATTCACAGAGCTAAAGCAAGAGACACAGGGAGGTACCTAACTCTCCAAGCCAAAGGCTGGGTAAGCTACACACTGCAGGAAATCAGCCCCTTCTTCCCCACTCATATAAGTGGTTTTTGTTAGAATGTCTCACTGAACCAAGTTACTCCAGGAGTCAAACACTGGCACAAGGGAGGACTGCAAGCCCTGCAACTCTACAGGCACAGACTGCTGTGGACCAATACCCTGAGCTTCACTATGCTATTCAAAGCTCACAATCTCGATCAAGAAGGGGCGGGTGGATTTGACTGGAAGAATACTGAAGGAATAAAGAAAGACTCCCAACGAGCCAGAGCCAGGAACAGACTTCCCTCATGAGGAAAGAGTCCTTTCTGCTTTCACCGTGTTGCAAACAGACGGAATTTCTGTATTTCCCCTCTTACTTCCTTATCTACTTCTTTCACAAAGGCTTGTGTGTTGTGTATTTACAATACCTAAATTAAATTATATTAAATGCATTCATTTACATTTTACCTCAGCCTTGGGCAAGCTAAAGTTCTTCAGTAATACTGAAAACAACATGGGACACTATACACTAAGAAACAGCACATCTACAAGTGCTCCAAGCTCTCTAGCACTCTTCAGAATAGTTTAAGGATAACAAAGTGTCCCCACACAACCTGCAAGTGTCAGAGAGAAAGCTGGTATCACAAAGGTCACAGGAAGACAGGTCTTTGTGTGGTAACGGGGGTTCTCCATCACAAGATAGTGCAGCAGAAACCAGACTCCCAGGTGCTCTCCTGGTCACGGGATCAAAGAAATAACAGCCACTTCTTTGATGACCAGACCTCTAAGGGTCAGTGCTGAGAGTCATTCCGGCTAATATCTCAGAGGAAGGCCTCAGACAACACAGGAATAGCAATGACCTGCAGAACTTGAATGCAACTACATTCTGTCTCAAACCTGCCATCACTCAAGGTGCTGAGGATGTGCAAACATATGCGTGAGAGAATAAACAGCTTGCATACTGCAGCATCACGTGCTTACAGACCTTATACTCCTGAGTGCTAGAGGGGTACAGCTTCAAGGCTTCACAATACTGGTTCTGATCCTTCACCAAGTTCAGAAATTCAGAGAAGTGTTCAGGACCTGCAGAAATAATTTATTATTTGTAGCAATGAAAGAGAAAGCACATGGCTCTTATGGCTCCCAGCCAGTCTGGGTTCATTGCATTAAGAAGGAACTAGAGGTGCTTGGGTGGAAGAGCACAAAAGCACCTATTCTGCTACTGTAAAATCAAGGCGTTCACTTCCTTGAGGTTTGCTCCACTTTTGCCAACAGTATTAACTGGGGACAAGTCACCTACAAAAGGAATAAAACAAGACTTACGCTTCATGATCACAGACCAGTAAACATTCTCACTCCTTTCTCTCTGTGCCAAGCAACACTACAAAAATCATGTAGCAAAAGTAAGTTAACCATGCACTACTAGGAGGGACGATGACCTTGTGCAATCCTTCTCTTTCTTCAGCTGTTTCCCCCCAAAAGGCTCTCCAAGAGGGAAATGTTCCACTGCAGAATTTCTCCTTAGAGACACTGCAAGTGCAGGACACCTACCACATTTGCTGAGGTGCCCAAGAGCTTTTGTGTATCTCTTCAGGTGTCTGTCTATTGTATATCGCTGATAATTGGTTTCCATTTTCTGGAGAGTATTTAAGAAGGGCAAGTATTCTTTTGGGTCCTGCAAAGAATAAAAAAACCTGCAGTTGAGCTAATCTGGTAAGACCCTTATCTTGCCTCCATCTTCACCATCAGAGAGTCCCATATTGTACGAAATACACAAAAAAGGCTTTTTTTAAATATAAGCCATCTTAAAAAATCAAGTCTGTATATGCACTCTTGCCAGAATGACTAACTTAAATTACCAGGCTCCCACATGGATGTCAGCAGTATCTAAAGGCTGATGACATTTAAAATTCAAGGCTATGTATCATATCAAATATTGTTTTCTATTAGCTATTATCATGTATAAATTTGCAGCTGTAAAGCTGGTCAATTTCCCCCACACCAAAGGCCATAAAACCTGTTAACATGAATAGGGTGTTTAAACTGACGGAGAGCAGGCTCTGCTATAAAAGTAGGAAACTCTGAAAATCCTGATGGGCATTTCCATTCAGATACTTCAAATTAAACCTGCTGGAAGATACACACTACTGTCGTTGCCACCACCAAATAAGCAAGAATCAAAAGAGTACAGAACAGGGAACGTAAGGCATGCAGTCACAACACTTCAGACCGCAGTCCCTTCCCTCCCCAGTTACTTTGCTGTGCTGCTCTAGAAGAGCCCTATTTCACCTTGAGCACAGGCAAGTTTCCAAAGCTGTGCTCAAGAAGTACTAAGGGATGCAGAGACATGCCACCTTCCCAGGATCATCCCAAGCACACACAGGACCTCCGAGCAACTGAATCCTGCCTGGGTAGAAAGCTATGACTGACAAAACAGATGGTCTGATCCGCAGACTACAAAGAACTTTGGGGAAAGCACAAAAATAGTTCCTTGGCAGGAATTATAAGAAGCCAAGACCTTTTGAGACTTTTCTGCCACCATGATGACTAAATCAAAGTCATACGTCCCCAAGGAATAATCATACAATTCATTGACATCCACAAGGAAAAGCAGGTACTTCAGTGCTTCTTCTGCACTAACAGCTTTGACATCTGGAGTAATGCTTTCTGTAACAAGATAAAGAAGCATACAATCAGTTACACCAGTTCCCACAGCAGTGGAATCCCACTCTGAGGAAGGGATCCATTAACAAACACATCCTTGACACCAGATAGGGACCATCAAACTAACGGCTCGTTCTGACTTCCAGGAAAGGTTACTTTGCCTTTCCTGGGCAACTTCAAGAACCAGCTCAAGCATAGTGACTTCTAAGTGTGCAACAGTGATAAGTCAGAAGTACCAGCACAGAATAAAAGCAAAGTTTGCAAGTTTGAGATAGCACGACCCAGAATGGGAACCTCCTATTCCATGCCGGGAGAGCCAGAGTTCTGACTGCAAAGAGAAAACAGCTCCAACTCTGGGCTATCTGCTGACATAACAATGAAAGCTCTGGCAAACCACCCACTTTCAAAACTTTTGAGTTCCTGATACAACACCTCGAAGATCATGAACCTTCTGGAGAGCAATTTCCAGTTCTGGAGGACTTTTCTTTACATGCGCTGTCAGTATCGATAGGCAGTATCTGAAGAAAACAGAAGCAGTAAATGAAAAAGAGAGAAGGCAGAAACACTGGTTATTCCTATTTTAGCACAGTTTGTGCAAGTTCTAGTTCACGTTTCAGTTAAAAAACCCAAAACTGCTTGGGTAATTCAATCTTTTTAACAGAAGGCAGGAAAAATGGGGAGAGAACAGAATATACGAGAAACGTTTTTCTACTCAGCATGTCTCCCTGAACATGTCACAAGACTGGAGGTATGTCTGAGCAGAATGAGCTTCCTTACCACGCCAGCCAGCATAATGGGGAGAGAACACCTATTCCCTGAAAGCACAGATAGCTGGACACAGTTTTCCAAACCAAATTTGACATGAAAATGGTCTTTTTTGTAAAAGGAAAGCTTTCTAGGAGGTTATTTCCACTTTCATGCATTTTACGCATTCTATTTCAGAGTAGCTTTCGCAGCTAAGGGGATGCTTTGTTTTCCAAAACTGTTTGCTGAAAAGTGTCTAAATTTTCAGGGTTCAGCCACAACCCACCATTTGTTGGTCCTCTGTCTACTGTTTCACATATAAGCTGCCAATGGTTTAACGCTGCTTCACTAACCACTGTTATTATCTTATTTTCCCACCCTTTACCCTTGTCTGGTGTTGATTCATCCAAGGAGGATGGTTACCAAAAAGGTAGTAATTCAGAAATATGCAGCTGAAGATTTACAAAAGTAATTCAGTCTCAAATGGAACAGCTGAGATCCTTCCGAAAGGCTGGCTGCTCCAAAAAGCCAGCATCTCCCCAACATGACAATCTTGCTCATGTCTCTCTGTCCCCTATGCCA
Organism: Morus bassanus; assembly: GCA_031468815.1. Classification (NCBI taxonomy): domain Eukaryota; kingdom Metazoa; phylum Chordata; class Aves; order Suliformes; family Sulidae; genus Morus; species Morus bassanus. Next base: position 17,289,939 of record CM062600.1, on the reverse strand, counting down.
CACAGACTGTTTCTCAATTGAGTATATTTCTTAAACCCTTATAAGCATCCTGCATCTATTACTTTAATTCTTGTAAAAAGTTGTTTTGCTATCTGTGGCATTATTAGATGTTGTGGTTTTCAGGACAGCATCCTCAGCAGATGCAAGGTATGGCTACATAAGTTTTGTGGAGTACAGGCTCACCTCAGAGGATCTGAAGCAAAATAACTGATGTTAAGGACAGCTTCGCTTTCTGCAAATGACTTACTAGAAATCTCTCTAATGGTTCCTTCACCTACAATAAGAAAATGCTCACTTTTGAGGGTCAATGTGTTCCATGGCAACTCTCATCACGTCGCATATGAGGTTTACTTTTTTCTGATCAGAATGCTGGCATGGTTGAGCATTACTGCTACCATTCAGAGATGGGTACATACTCTTTGTGAAATCTTCTTCTCTAAATAAGAGCAGATACCATGAATACCAGCACGGTCCATCACACAGCCCAGCACAAAGACAATAACATTAAGAAACACAAATGCATGCAGAAAATAACCACTCAACAAAATAGCTCATGTCATTCAGTACTGACACACAACCTGCCACACTACCAAAAAGCTCTCCAACATCTCTCATCTGTCCCAACTGATTCTCAGCCAAGAGAGGCACTGAAAAAAACTGGTCAGAACAACTACTTTAGTTGCACAAAAAAATCAGAAGGCAAGATTTTCAAGATATAGCTGTCCTACTAAATCCACTATGGAGATGCTGAGCACAAAGCACTTCTGAAAATTAAGCCATTTACTTTTACTTCCAGACAAAGATTTAAGGTCAGGTCAAAACTGAAAATAAAACAGAACGGCTAAGTGATAGCTCCAGCTCCTAAACAATTATTTACTTCAGCAAGCTTGAGAAATCCTGAAGCTACCAATGCCCTCAAGCCTCTTGTCACTCAACCTCTGAGAAAGAAGTCAGGGGGCCTGATTTGGGAATCTAAGCAAGTATCTTGGCCTCAGGCTTCAGGTAGGCAGTGCTGTCTTGCTCCTCTTTATGAGGGAACAAAACTTCCTCTGTTCACATCTACCCCTGTACAGCAAGCCTGGCTTTGACAGACAAGTCAAAGCAGTCAGATGATGCACTAATCACTGCTGGAAAAATCTAATGGCTGCCTGCAAGCTGGAATTCCCAACAAGACACACTGACTGGCCCTGAAACTATTGAGCTTTCTTGAATCTTTATGACCCAACATGCCAGATTTCTGACTGACTCCTTGCATCCACATTGAAGAGGTGCCAATATTTTGACAAAATAATGTACCACCACTGATTACATGCATGCTTCCATTTGCAGAATTATACTCACTTCAGTTCTGTGAAAAACAAGTTGATATAGTTCACAGAATCTATTTGCCTGATAAAGGTTTCTGCATTTTCCAGAAATACCTGAAATGAACAAGAGTATTACTACTGTTATTCTGAACAAGTACATTAAGTACAAGAACAAATTCAAAGACCTTCTCTGAATGTACAAGATGAAGGAAATGCTAAATCTGATCTGCCTGCACGAGGATGCAGCAGTGCAGAGGAGCCATGTCTGCTGAAAGCAGAACTGACAGCACCACCTACTCTTTTGAGCCCACTGTTCAATGTCAATGGATTCCAGACTAGATGAATATGGCAAACAACACAACAGAACTGGGCATACTTGCCTTGGGATTGTGGTCGTAGAGAAGATTGAGGTTGATTCGCAGCTTCCTCATACACTGAAATGCTTCCCTGAACATAAGCCTGGGGGAATAAGTCAAGCAGATCGTTTACATAGTGGATAGGTGCAGTATCTGCAAATAAAGGCAACTGACTAGAGGTAAGCACAGACCTCTGGGAAGGGAACAGCCTAGGCAATAAACCATGTAAACTGCCTTCCAGAAAAAATGTGCAAGGTCAATACTGTTCACTGCCAGCTTCTGCAGTAGAACGGACCAGGACACCAAGCTGAGGAAGCAATACAGGCCTTGCATTATTTTTTTCCCTCTCTTAAAACAGAGAACTACGTTTTAATCTAATGGACCAACTTCTGTTTTCGAAAACTTCAATGTAAATCAATTACACAAATAAAACATGAAAAACAGTAAGCTTCATCATGAAGTGATTGAGATGTCTGGAGAATGGCGCAGATGAAGATTTCCCCTATCCACACAGACTCAGCACACATATAAGCCCTTCAGTGGTGAAGTGAGACGCACCTGGGACTGCTGAAAGCTGGACTTTTAGCTGGTAGACCCAGAAACAGTTTCATTCCCACTAACAAAGTCAATTCCTTTGAATTTAGCCACCCTCTCTTCTCCAGCATAACAAAACCAGCCCAGCCAGCCTCTAACAGCTCAGACTCGGGTAGGGAAGACCGGAATACACCACTGCCATTTACCTGTCTAGCCACTTCCGAACCTGGGCAAGAACCAGAGCTCGGTGGTGAACAGTCTCCAGATTTCCTCTTGGCATCTATAACAAGATCCACACAATTATTTATTTGTAGTTACTTGGCCTACATTGAAGGCAAAGTGAGGACTGACCAATTTTCTAGGCCTGTCTACTCCTTGCAGGTGCATAGGCCTGTTTGTTCACTTCAAAGGACATGCAACTTCAATGACTGTGGAAAAATATCTGAAAATTCTCTCAGCTCAGAAACATCAGTCCTCAGCAGGCTGGACTCCACTCAACCAGACAAGACCCAGAGCAACCTGATCAAGCTTTCAGGTTAGCCGTGCTTTGAGGAGGATGTTGGGCTATAAATATCCAGAGGTGCCCTTCAAATAACATCCTTCTCCATTCTGCGAACCTTTGCTGGTTCTGAAGAGTAAGCATAGCACTTCAGACAACCTTAGTGCCAAGGCTAATGGAGGGCTGCTAGCAAATACAGCAAGTACTAACAGGTGAGTCTGAGATTCACTGTGAGGGGCCACAATGTGTAGCACTACACTACCTCAGCCATCAGGAATTTGAATAGCCCTTCCCAGTTCTGTACATACCCAGCTGCCTGTGCTGAACCCAATTCCCACAGGCATGCTCAAAATCCCTCCACATCTAGCCAGGCAGCTGAGATTTGTGGGGCGCTGTGCTGGAGCAGTACAAGGCAGCAGCTTTGTAGCACTGCACACATTGTTTGCAGCTTGGCCAGCTGCACACTGAGGTGACCCCCCTACACCCCCTGAGAGCAGACCTTGGCAGATGCGGGCAGAGCACTGACCTGCAGCACAACCTTTGTGTCCTGGGGCACGACGGTGATGATACGTGAACCTCGCTCCACCTTGCGCAGGGTCTCACTATTGGGTGCAGCAGCGCTGCTCAGGCCAGCCTGAAGGGCTGAGGACAGCATATTTATCAGCACACGTGGCACATCGCAGCACAGCGCCCCAGTCAGGCTTTCCTATGTGGCCCTGCAAGGTCATACTGGACCAACCAAGTCAGTAATACACCAACCAGGAACCTTCAACGGTTCCAGGTAGGAAGAGGACCTCTAAGTGCTAAGCACTGCTGTACACAAAGTAAAGATAAGTCCCCTACACAACAGGATCACAAAGCTCAACAGGCCAGACGAGAGCTGCCCTGAAAGATGTAAAGGACCAACAAGTTGTCATCATGCCTTTCCCAGGGTCCTCATATGTCTCATAGCCAAATACCACCATAAACTGTACTGGGATCACTTCTCTTCCACACACCCTCAAATAGCACACAGCCCTTTCTTTTTTTAGGCATGGAAGGGAGGGAGAGAATGCAGGGCTAAGCTGTTGAAAACAGTGAAGGGACAATGACTACAGGACAAATCCTCCTTCCTGGGAAGGGCATGTGATATACAAAGTCAGCTCTCTGTGCTCCTTGCTCTCTGATAGATTTTTTGAAAGCAGCTCTCTTCCTTTGTCTCTTAACAAAGTGACTCAAATAGAACAGGTTTGGATGTGAAAAATGGGTCATCTTGTGGTTTCAAGACAATGGCCATGAGCTGCCAGCAGCAGGCAGCCAGAGCTGGCATTTACCTTTCACTGATATGTTCTTCAAGCAGAAGCACTGACAGGTGTGGGAGTTGGTTGTCACCAACAAAAACTCATTGTATGTTGCAAATGAGGTGATGTTGGAAGCGACCTGTAGAAAAATGAAGTTTATCGCTCTACAGAGTGGAACAGGAAAGCTGCCTTTGGCAGAGAAAAAGGGAATGCAATGACAGGCAAAAACTTAGGTACCTCAGTATCATTAACAAAAAACCGGCATCGATCTGTGAGGCCCAGGATCATCTCCTGTAAATAAAAAGGATGACAAGTATAAGCTACCAGTGTCACAACCTCCAGTGTTTCACAACACTGACAAGCACTGGATTGAAGTACCTTACAATTAGGTACTGAGTACCTCATGTGAATTACTTAGAGAAGCTGAACAGGAAGTCATGCCACCTTTATACCAGGAGGGCTTACTTAAGTGTCTTTAAAAACTTCTGGCTGGAAACCCAGCTTGGTCTACCCTGTAACAGAAACTGCACAGTAACAAAATAGAAGCAGAAACCATGCCAGATAATTATTTTTTTATTCAGCAGCATTTGGTCCAAAATAGCAGAGTAAAAGCACTAGTACAGAGCAGAGCAAAGCAACTCCATGCAGCATTCACCTGGATGCACGCTGAACAAAAGAAACCCTGAAACTACCAGCAAAATACCTAGTTGTTCCTTAAGCTGTTGTAACTATCAAGAAACCATCACTCGTGAAAAACACCAGTAGTAGGAGGTCTGCAGTAACTCAATGCAGCCACCTTTGCTAATAGGGCAAGTTCAGATAAAACAGAGCAAAATGCTGTTTTCAAAAAGGGCAGGACAGTGACTGCTGGAAATTTTAAATCTTAGATTTCTCACTCTTCAATTACATTATTTGTTGTATTCATAGGATGGGGAGATTGGATCTTAATTGCAAGCCATCAGAAATGTTCAATACAAGGAAGATCTGCTCTCAGCTCTGCATAGGGCCTTTTGAAGAATGCTGTTGAGAAGCATCATTGGACCCTGGGTAGAGGATCATGGTGCACATCTGACACAGAGAACAACTGAATAGGGAGTTTAACCTGCTCACAGTCTTACTTACTTCACCACTGATCCTTGCGATGGAAGTCTGCACACAAGGGTAGGGGAACTGAACAGCAGAGCCATTGCTAGTCCGCCAGGGCTCAAGGACAGGAGTAGAAGCCTCTAAAGAGCAAAGAAGATCAAACTGTGTTCCAGCCAATCAAAGACTCAGATATTACAACCACATGACATTTATCTCAAGAAAAGTAGAGCTGGGAATAAGCTACACTATCTGACAGAGAGGAGGAGTGCCGACACAAAAGTTCAGGACACAGCAGACAAGAAGGTGGTAACTTCTAGGGGCTCCTTTATTCCACTGTGGAACAAGAGAGAAGAGCTAAGGATGTGGCACCTGTTCAGCACTTCTGAAATCACTAAACCAGTCATCTTTTCAAATCATAAAGCCTGAACTATCATTCTCAACAACATTAACTGGTTTCTGACACAAATCACTAATTTCGGCCCATTTCTGGGAGCAGAAGGAGCATGGAAGGCAGGATCAGCTACCAGCAAGAGTCACCCACGTCCCTGAAAGTCAAATCACCTCGTTAAACCTTTTGAGAAATCTGTATTAACTACACCTCAGACCAGGTACTTCAACAGGGCCCAGCTTACCCCAGAGGTATTTCAGGATCTGTCTATGAGCCAGCTGCAGAGCTACAGTTTTGGTCACTGGGCTGCAGCACAGGCTGATGACTTCTCCATCCACAGGCACAGACAACCTGGAGCAAGACACAGAAGATACAGAACGTCAATCACAGGAGATATATTTAACACCTAGATCCTGCATTTCTTGTGGCCAGATGGAAGGATGCACATGTCCAGCATGGACAAAGACCTTGTTCACATAAGGACCTTCTGCAGTCTTTTCACATCTATGTCAGCTGACATTGGCACGACAGAGCGCCACCAACTCCAGCCAACAGGCATTTGCCTAACTGTGCTAGTCACTGTCTGCATACTTATAGCACTCTGCAAAGCCCACACTTCTTTTGTCCTAATCTACAGTTCCTATGCAAATCAGCTTGTCTTTGCTGCGTGAGGGCTGCAGAAAGCAACTCTCAGGATCTCTTTGGGAGGCAGATTTCCGTACCCTAGGTGGCTTGCTTTTGTGATCTGGTTCAACTGACCCCACAAAGCCCAGCAGGTGAGGAGGAGGAGGACAGGAGTAACAAGGGCTACCAGTCCCCTTCTGGACCTTGATAATGGTGAGCAAAAGGTAGAATGGAGGAAATCAGTCCCCACAAGGGCCTGGATTTCAGACAAAGGACAGAGCTATCCTGTACTAACACAGGCATGCTAGCATACACCCTCTTATCCAGCTGGCTGTAGGCATTAGGACTACAGCAAGTGCTGACCAGTAGGCAGCTTCATGAGCTGTTTGCTTCTCTTGCAGGGAGAGAGCCAAATGCCCCAACCCACAGCCTCCAGGCTGCATGTTTATTGAGAGACTTAATTCCTTCTAGGCACTGTCCAGTGGTGCTCTCAGACTTCATCCACAACTGACAGATCTCTAGTACCGTAAATTCAGGTGCTCTTCTTCAGCTTCAGCCACGTGAGGCACTGCAGTCAGATGGTAAAGGACAGACTGAGCAGCATGCTGACCCTGACCAACCACCAGGAAGCTGTCATCTGGCAGCCAGGTGAGAAATCGGAGCCCCAGAGGATTCACCACTTCGTTGTTGTTGCTGCCCACATCAACTCTGTCACAAAATAAGAGAGACTGGGAAGTAAATAGAACCCGATTGCAATAGGCCACCTCACCGGAGAAGGTCTTCCTAGGCACAGCCTGGCTGTTCAGACACACGGCACTGCTAGGTGGGCTCCAGTGCACAAGCACACAGTCACCCAAAGCACGCATCCTGCCACAGGCTGGGCTGGAGATGAAGGACGAGACCCAGGGAACCCCATCTGTTTTTTCTAGGCAGTTCCATGCCAACTGTGTATAGGAACAAATGTAGAGCAGGGTGGTTTTTTTAACCTTGTCATTGTCCCTGCCATGCAAGCAGCTCTGTTGCTCAGTGTGCCATGATCATGGGCCTGGGCACTGCACAGCCACTCCTTTGGCTCTGGGAACAGGAGCACAAAGTGCAGCACCACAATGCCAAGGGCACCAGGCACAGGAAAGGCCATCTCAGTGCTGTCACTGACAGTCACTGCTCCCACTAGAGCTGTGCTAGTTCTGTATTACCTGTAGGTTTTATCCAGGTATGGTATTTCCACAGCTGCTTTAAAACCATTGCCACCCACAGCTCCAAACCTGACAGTGCGGTCATTCACTGTGCTCTGTCCTAGCAAACATAGAACAAAGCAGAGTTTAGAGATCCTGCCAACAGAGGCCCTTCCATCTTCATTCTTATCAAAAAGTAGATGCTGCAGGAAACTATTATACAAGTCAGAAAATACCATCCCTACATGTACACAGCCAACATCTGATCCTCATTAACACTTACCCTGAGGAACAGTTTCCTTGTAATGTCACAGTACAAAACTCAGAGGCAGCAGCAACAGTCTCTTGTTTCACAGCACACTGAATAATTACAATGGATATAGGACTGCTTTGGGAAGTGCTGGGTGCCTCAGACAGACCCTAGGTAGCTATTCCCAGACATTTCCAGTGACAATTAGCAACATGCCACAAGAACAGATTACACAAGATACCACTTGCTGCACTCTACTCAAGCCAAAGCTAGGCAGGGGGATATCACCAGCATAAGCACATAGTCAAGTGCTGAACACTGCCTTCTCACAAAGCCAATGTACCACCAAAATGCTCCTGCGCCACCCAAACTACTGCAGATGAGAGAACTGAGCTTGAACCCACAGCTGAACCAGATATACCTTACTCCTGACTACTAAAGGCTTGAGTGACCATCACCCTACTAGTACCCCAGCGTACTGCTCTCAGGGACAGAGGGTTTACCTTAACAAGACAGTGCAACATGCTCTCACCATATCTATACACAGAGATCTTGTTATCAGCATCCAAGATAGCCATGTCTCCACTATGTTTGGGATCTGTGTGAAATGCAACCTGATTAACTGCCTGTTGGAGCTGGATCTCATAGGTACACATGGGTGGAGGCACCACAGCATGCTGGAATGCTGTGACAAGCACTTTATCTGTGAAAGAAAAGAGAAAAACCACCCAAGCTGTAACCTAGCTCAAATGTTAGTGAGGATCTCATTAGGTTCTTTACTGAAAGTACGAACAATGTTACAGGAAAATACAGTTGCTGTGCCCTTAGCAGTTAACTCCATTGAACCACCTCTGAAGCTTCCATCCATTACATGGTCTGCCTCACTAACAGCTTTGTAGAAACAGCAGATAACAGAAGAACTACCATAATCCCATCCCGCTTGCAGCCAAAAGGCTATGCCACCTCTTCTAACCCTGGAGCTGCAAAGCAGTCTGACTGCTTACCTCCATCTATGACAGCAACATTTGCCACATGTTGGCTATTCTCCCCCATCCCATGGTCTGTGGTCCAATGCCAGTCATAGGAGAGGTAATGCCAACCCTGGCAGAGTACGTGCAGTCTATACGGGTTCTCTTGGTCCCACAGCAGCGACACTAACTGATTTTCCTCCAAGCTACCAAAATGTAGACTTTGCTTCAGGTACCAGTGATAGTTCCCTGTGGTCCACAGCTGAACTACAGAAAAAAAGAAATGGTTACAATAGATTACTAACTGAGACCCATCTCAAACACTCCCCACCACCACTGCACTTCTAGGGGTGGGTTAAGTGCAATGAAAATAATAGTTCTAGCGTTCAGTCCATGGGCTGCTCATACAACACCCAGCATAAGAAAACTCAAGAACAGAATTCATGCAAAAGAGTCAATGCTAGAATTCTTTGAGTTCCCCTTGTGAGAAGGCACCCATGTCTTACAAAAGGCTCACACCTTTAGCATTCCATGAATACTATTTCCAGTTACAGCAGCATGGAAGATGCTTTGAGCTCAGGCTGAACTACCAGTTCTTCCTGACCTGCAAATGGTCTCAAAGCTTTAGGTAAGCCTCCCCAGTGCCTCCTGACTTGCAGAGGAATACCCACAGCTAACCACATTCGCAGGTAAGCTTAAGAGCCAGAGCCTTGCACAGTATTCTCACCGTAACTGTTTGGGCTGGAGTTTTCCACCTTCAGATCTTCCAGCCATATAGCCAGGATTGTAGAATCTGCATTCCAAAGCAGTTCATTAACCTGCAGAAACAAACATGGCTCTTATTGATGTTGCCTTTGTGTAGGGTGGGTATGCTCCCAATTGGTTTGCAAGACCATGAGTTGCTCCTTATTTTCAACAATGTAAGGTGCATGGGTTAATACACTAACATAGCCCTCGTGTTTTGCAAAGCTGCCGACAGCTGGAGCAAAGCATCCGGAAGCAGAACCTGTCACAGCAGTTCCACACAGCTGAAGAGGTGATACAACCACAAACATGTCAGCAGTGTTCTCTTTGCTTTCCTTTGCACTGAGGAAGCATCTGCCAAAAGACCTCTCAGCATCCAAAGGCAGAAGCTGAAGTAACACCCTAGCAGTAGCTTCTCACCTCTCTTATCTGGGATAATGAGTATCTCACCTCACTCTTGCAACAGCTGACATCCTGAACAGCACTTTTGAACCATTTGCCTAGTAGAAAGTATACAGGGTCCAGAAGCACCCCAGGGCTACAATCCCCCTATGCTTGTCTCTGCACTACGGACCTGCAGAGGGCATTGCATCTTCTCCACAAGCTTCTTGATTGTTCTCTTTTCAGGTCACTTTTTCCATTAGGACCAACACTAAGTCTTAAGTTAAAAACTTCCTCCTAGACTCTGGAAAACATCTAGTCCTCCCCTCCACAACACTCCGATCAAAGAAGCCCAGACACAGCACTTACTTTGACCTGTCCTTTCCGGAACGGGAGGGTGAACTCCCCGTGAAGAAGTCCATTCTTCTCCAAGAAAACCACATCATGTCTGTTGGGTTTTTCTTGCGTGGATGCTATCAGGTTTCCAGAGGGCCTTGAAAAAGAGCCAAATGAGAAGTGGTTGCTCACATAACACTAGCTGTCATTTTAAACACCAATCATCTTGCATTTTCTCCAGAGACATGAAGAAAAGGGCAGCAGAGGATGTGTTTTCCTCAGCACTGTTCAGACAAAGTCATAGGTCCAGCACAGACATTTTCCAGGGCTCATGACTTCCTCAGGCAAGTAAATGTCAGCACTGGCAAAGGGACCTGTAATATTCCTATTTGTACAGTTGAGTCCAAAACCACTTGACTCCTGCCTTGACCTGGGGAGGAACAACCCCACACACCAGTACAGGTTGGGGGCTGACCTGCTGGAAAACAGCTCTGCTGAGAAGGACCTGGGAGTGCTGGTGGACAGCAGGTTGACCATGAGCCAGCACTGTGCCCTTGTGGCCAAGAAGGCCAGCGTTATCCTGGGGTGCATTAAAAGGAGTGTGGCCAGCAGGTCGAGGGAGGTTATCCTCCCCCTCCACTCTGCCCTAGTGAGGCCACATCTGGAGTGCTGTGTCCAGTTCTGGGTTTCCCAGTTCAAGAAAGACAGGGAACTACTGGAGAGAGTCCAGCGGAGAGCCACAAAGATGCTCAGGGGACTGGAGCATGTCTCTTATGAGGAAAAGCTGAGACACCCGGGTTTGTTTAGGCCGGAGAAGAGAAGACTGAGGGGGGATCTTATCAATGCTTATAAATATCTGAAGGGTGGGTGTCAAGAGGATGGGGCCAGACTCTTTTCAGAGGTGCCCAATGACAGGACAAGGGGCAATGGGCACAAATTGGAACACAGGAAGTTCCACCTGAATATGAGGAAAAACTTCTTTCCTGTGAGGGTGACAGAGCAGTGGAACAGGCTGCCCAGAGAGGTTGAGGAGTCTCCTTCTCTGGAAATATTCCAAACCCGCCTGGACGCGGTCCTGTGCACCCTGCTCTAGGTGTACCTGCTTAAGCAGGGGGGTTGGACAAGATGATCTCCAGATGTCCCTTCTAACCCCTACCATTCTGTGATTCTGTGATTGAGGCTGTGCAGAGAATGTATCCCTTCTTCGCACATGTAATGCAAGTATTAGGCTTTTCAGGGTTTAAAGGGCTACTCTTCCTCATGCTGGATCAAAAGGAAGCTTTCTTCAAGTTTTGGGAAAAATAAACAAACACAGGCGAAATGAAGTTGATGCTGATCAAAGACTGTGACCAGGGAATAAAAAGCAACACTCTGCTGCCAGCATGCAGACTGCTTTGCTACTCACTTCCAGGACAGTGCTTGTTCTAATCCTGCGATAGGCTCACTTGTTGACTGCAGCACAAGCTCTCTGTTCCATACTCGGACCTTCCGAGCACCTACAGGTTGAGAGAGCAATGAGACAAATGTATAAGAAAGCACTGGGAAGCGCCTTTTCTAATGAGGGTAGGAGAGCAAATTTTGATGCACATGAATAAAAAGGAGATTTCTTTTGTACACCTTAAGGGGTAAGAACTTAATTCTGTCTCAGGCAGTTCTCCCATAGTAACTGAGTGACTCTAAAGGGACCGAGTAGGAATTTTAGTCTGATGTAGCTCAGTCATAGCCATTTCCCTCTTCAACTTTCACCACGGAAATGTTAAAATCTTCCTATAAATGCAAGATCCTCCCTAATCTGAAGTCCTGAAGGTAAAAAACCCAAACTAGTGGAAGAGCAGTGCAATTTGGTGCAGTTCAATATGTTGACCAACTCACTTAAACTGCTCAGTGATGTCTTCCATGATAAATATTAATTACAGTCTTAAAAGCTATGTGTGTGCTCATCACCTCTTTGGCTTTAGGGCAAAACCTAGGGAAAAGTATTACCAATATTAAACAAAAGTGCGCAAGGCGGAACTGCTAGTATGAGGGACAGTGGGTATGTCAACCCAAACAGATTCATCCATTTGGCACTGGGAGCCCACCAGAGATTGCTTAGAGCTTGAGCAGTGATTTAACACTAGTGAAAGAAACTACTCGGTAGTAACCTCTTCCAGCTTCTCACTGGACTGACATCAAACTGCAAAGAAAGTGTTCAAACGATCATGTCTATAAAATGCCTCTCAGAACATCAAAACAGCAAAAAGAGCAATCAACTAGCTCAACTCACCCTTGCTTTAAGTGGCCAAGAGACCACGAACACCAGCCAGTTCTTGCCTTGCCTAGTTTCTGCTTAAGAAGTCTCTTACACATGTTGGTATTTCAAAGAAGTTTGGTCCCGTACCTGTCTCTGGACAGACAGCACTCACTGCAACAAACTGCCCATCTCCTCTCCACGTCACCCGAGGCCTGCCATCATCCCAGGCTGAAGTAGGTGACACTTCCTGAAGTCACACAAAAGAAAGTTGCATCAAAGCTTGGGAAGGTAACTGCTGCCTTCATCTAAACAGACTGCATTATATAACATAAGCCAGATCTTTCAAGAGCTTTGGCATGAAATCAATCCATTAAAAAAATCTTAAGGCTGCAAAGTTGAAAATTCATTACAACATAAGAATGTTATTTTAGGTAATATTAGAATTAAAACTGTCTGTAAATTCAATCTTCTCCTCCTACAAGTGCATATGACTGTCTATTCACATGATCACATGCTATCCTTCCCTTCCATCAGGGTCTCTGCATAAGTGGAACACAAGGCTGAATCAGGGTTTGTTCATGACTGATTCCTGGAGTCACAACCCCTTGGAAGGAGAAAGGCAAGAAAGGCATGCCATCCAGGCAGTCTGTACGGCAGACAGAAGCTGGGATGAGAAGTAGTGTTCTTTGAGGCAAACACGTTCTTCGCAGAACAACACAGGAAAAAAAAAAATCAGCAGGATACAAATAAAGAAGCAGCTGTTAAAAGGTTTAACTTTGTCAAACTAGGCATATTATCCCAGATACAGCCAAACCTCGTCCTCTCCCTCCTAACAGTAATGCTGGAACAGGCCACTTTTCATCTCCCTGCACTCTAGCCTGCCAGGTTTCAGCAGGACTGTTTTAATTTTGAAAATTAAACACAAGAAGAACAATGCAGCAGAGAAGTGTTTTTAGCTACCTGACTTTTCACCAACTAAAAAGTAGAGAAAATAAGACCCAAACAAGGAAGCGTCAGACAAAGGAGCAAAGAGCTAAAGTACATGGAGTTGCCCCACATGACTGGTGATGCTCGGTAGCCCAAATCCTTCTACTCTTGCCTTCTGGGAGCTCAAACCACTGTTATTTCTGCTGCTCTCAGCCAAACTGCATGCTATTTCTCTCGGTCATATGAAAACTTTAGTATATAGTACACATTGAGCAAAATCTGTCATGCTGATTTAAGGGTGGCTTTACCTCTGCAAGCACTAGCACGTGCAAATCTTGCTTTGAGCTCTGTATGAACAGTCCTAAGTACTCCTAGCTGCTGTCTTGAATTAGAAGGAGGATAAAAATGTTGGATTTCAGATAACAACAGAAACAAACAGAAGCAGCCTATGAAGACAACTACCAGAAAGGCAGTGGCAAACTGGTACCACAGGAATATCAAGAAGTCTCTTTATACATGTTTTTGCAGAGACAGCATAGGCCTAACATAACAGAACTAGTATAATACCGTTTGTTTGCGATGTGCTGCCTGTTTTCCCTCTGATCCATGGAACTGTGTCTCCTTTTTACCCCAGCCAAGAGCAACAAACTTTCCTGAAGAAGAAATAATCATTGTAGTGGAAGATTTACAAGACTACTCTGTACAGTGTGGTAAACACAACCAAAGCTCCAAGCCACCCACACCTTCCATCCAAGTTTAATTCTAAAAACCTGCAGGAAATTTACATAGCCCAGAAAGTCCTCTAGTACAGGAAACTTCCTTGGATTTATGTTGACAATTAAAATATTGGCCTTCCCCTTCAGCTGCCCAGCAACATTACAGTCTAAAATGTCTCCTGGGGCCAAGTACTCAGCTGTATTTCTTTTCTTTCTACATGCTTACAACACACCAATGACATCAGTTTGAACAACTTCATTTCAGTGCACCTCTCACCTTCCCCAAACTCATCTTGGTGGATTTGCTTCTCAGTAATTGGTTCAAAATCCCTTGTCATCATGATGAGTGTTTGCTGACCTGCAGGGTAGACATTAAATACAGTATTGGTAATGGTATCTCCAGCAAATAAAAACTCAATGTTCTCCTGTGTTGTCCTATTGTTCTGTCATGGACTTGAATACAGAAATATTTCTAATGGTAATATGATACTAAAGAGAACACATCCTTCGGAGCAGAAAATCTCAAACTGCAACAGAACATTTTCAAGTCTCCCTCTTCAAAAACATGCTTCCTGGCCTAACCTTAAAAAGTTCTTTCCACCTTCAAAATAAGTACCTGCCACTCTTGAACATTTTCTCTTGAGATATGAAGGACAATAAGGTGATTCCGAGCAGTTGGCATGGAATTGTGAAAGGGAAATCATGCCTGACCATCCTGATAGCCTTCTACAATAAGATGACTAACTCGTGGATATGGGGAGACCAGTGGATGTCATTTATCTTGATTCTAATAAGGCTTTTGACACTGTCTCCCATAATATCATCACAGACAAACTCATGAAGGACGGGATACATAAAAGGACAGTGAAGTGGACTGAATACCAGCTGAACTGCCAAGCTCAAAAGCTTGCTATCAGTGGCAAAAAGTCCAGCTTGAGGTCAGACACCAGTGGCATGCCCCCGGACGCTAGGGCCAATGTTTAACATCTTCATTAATGACCTGGAGGATGGGACCCTCAGCAACTTTGTAGATGACACAAAACTAGGAGGAGTAGCAGGTACACCAGAAGGTCGTGCTGCTGTTCACAGGGACCTTGTCATGTATGCGAGATGGGCTGTCAAGAACCTCATAAAGCTCAGCAAGGGAGAAAGCCAAGTCCTGCACCTGGAAAATAACAGCCTCAGGTACTAGGACAGACAGGGAGCCAAGCGGCTGGAGAACAGCTTGGCAAAAAAATGACCTGTGTTTCCTGGGGGACAGCAAGTCGAACATGAGCAGTATGCCCCTGCTGCACAGGTGGCCAACAGCATCCTGGGCTGCATTAGGAGTGCTGTCAGCAGGTTGCGGGAGGCGATGCTTCTCCTACTCAGTGCTAGTGAGACACATGCGGAATGCTGGCTCCAGTTTTGGGCTCCTCAGTACAAGACAGACAAGGACATACTAGAATGAGTCTGGCAAAGAGTCACACAGATGATTAAGGGCTTGGAGAATCTGTCACATGAGGGGAGGCTGAGAGAAGTCAGACTGCTCTGGAGAGGAGGCTCAGGGGGAACCTCATCAGTGTGTATAAGTATCTTATGTGGGAGGTGGGGTACAGTAAGTACTCTGCTTACCTTCTCTAAAGAAGGCAGAGCCAGACTGTTAGTGGTGCTCAGTGACAGCACAAGATGTAATGGACACAAACTAAAATACAGCAAATTCCACTAAAACCTAAGAAAACAACTTTTTACTGTAAGGGTGGTCACAGACAGGAACAGTGTGCCCACAGAGGTTGTGGGGTCTCCATCCTTGCAGATATTCAAAACCTGGCTGGGCACAGTTCCCAGCAACTTGCTTTAAGTGACCTGCTTTGAGCAAGGGGGTTGGAATAGGTGATCTCCAGAGTTCCCTTTCAACCTCAAGCATTCTGTGATTCTGTTTTGCTTGAGGCTAACTTTATTTTCTAGGTGAGACACATCTGTAGCTGAGTTGAGCCTGTGACACATAGATTTCCTACCAAAGGACAAGAAGCAGTTTTTGTTACTAAGAAATCAAATGGGGATATAAAGCAGGAGTCTATGTTCTAGAGGCAATATCAGATATACTTCCTTGGAAGATCTGAAAGACTATAAAACAGCTTTGTGGGCCTGAACAGCTTCTGCTTGGACTACCAAAGCACCTCATGGATAATGAAATGAAATGTCTTACATAGGATCAGGTGGGATTTTTTCCTCTCTGTAAGCCTTAGTCCCAATTTCATAACTTTGTATTTTGCTTCTTCTATCTTAAACTTAACCATGTTTTACATTTTGGCCATAGTGAGTTTCACTCCTAAAGGCAGAAAGTTTACAGGCTGTTGCTGATACCTGTTGCAAGCAAAACAAGCTCTTGGTCAGGACTCCAGCTCATGGTACTCAGACCGCTGTCCACACTTCCAACACATTCCACCTACAAGACCAAAATAAGATCACAGAAGTCCAGGAACACCACTGCAGCACCATCCCAGCACAAAAGCAATCAGTCACCAAAGCAGGGAAATCCTCTCCTACTTCGAAAAATCACACAAGTCTTTACCCTTTGTGTTGAATGAAACAAAAGAAAATATTTCTAACCAAAGATGGTTCCAGAATATGAGAGCCCAGATAATCTAGAGATTAGCATTTTCTACCACACACAGTTTTAATAAGAGCTTTATTCTGCAACTCTTAGTCTTACATCAGCATGTACAGTGTTAATACTAATACTGCCTGATCAGGTCTGTGGTTACATTGGTAAACATATTGAAGTCATAAAACACAGACATAATGGTTCTTACCTAGAGAATTCCAACATGCAGTTAAGAGATACTATATCCATTAAAACTCTGATTAGCTTGTGCATGCTGAACTTGACAATTGTATATAGCTGCACTAACTTCAAACTTTATGAAAAACTGGACCAGTTTTACTGGGCCATCATGAGTATATAAGCAACAGCAGTGGGCACAGAACTGCTGTCATGCACTGTTACCCTGATATGCAAAAGGCATGGAACAGAACAACTGTGCTGAACAGCAAGATGATGCCATTCAAGGAATTAAGGGTGGGTGTCACAATCTTTTCAGGTAAACAAAACGGGACTGGGCACCAGTGGGCAGAGTAACCACCACCCACACGCAAAAGGTTTCAGAACAAGCAGAGTAACCTTCAAGACTTCTTTCTTGGTGCCCAGACCACACCAAAAGAACACAACTTTAAAATTGAGAAAGTAAGCCAAAAAGCCTTGAAATAAAGGACCTGAAGTTAAACCTCAACTCTGACCGATATATCAGTGCAAGAAAAATCTCAAGTATCACACCTTTTGTTAATCTCTATTCCCTTATGACATGTTTTAAGTTGCAATATGGGACACATTTTTCGGATACAGCTGATGGTATATTTAAGAGGTATCTGCAAATCAAACACAAGCAAGAACCAAAACAGGTGAGCTGCAAATAACCACAATGTGACAGCTCACCCAGACAGACCACTGTCACCTCACATCTACCTACACCTACACTGTTGGGCTGGTATTGTGGGAGCTGATGCAGATTTCAGGGGTTGCTCCTGTGGTGTTTAAGTGTCTTGCTGAAGACTGTACAAATCTGACACTGAGGAAGGAAGAGAAAGCAAGTATCTCAGTTCCTGCCATATTTACTCAGCTAAGATATTTTGATTTCCCTTTAGTGTTTTCTAGGGCTTTTTATTCCAAATGTTCTTCAAATCACAACATACAACACTTTCTCCTCTCTTCAGTTAAGTCACATCAGCATGATATTCTGTATTAACTGATAATAATAATAAGGCATCTACACTGTGAGTTACGAATGGATTACTTTATTCTGTACCTAGTCTCAACAATATCCTATTTCTCTAAGACTGTCTAGTGGATCCTGTGTTGCTGGGTGTGTGCCAACAGCCCCCTGAGCAAAAATGCAGGACTAGGGCTGTGGACAGGCAAGTCACCATTTCAATTCCATTTGTTTTATGGAGTTAATATTCTGTCCTTAATCCTGCTCAAGGCTCCCACAAAAACTGCCCAGAAAAGGGAGACTAACCACAGCACAGTATGTAATAAACATACAACAGTCCCCTGAAGAAATGAAAACAGTGTCATCCTTTCCTTTGAAATCCCTCAGTATTGTTGTGTGTTTCCTGCCATGTTACCTGCTTCGTGCTGAGATTGCACAGTAGGATGTCTCCAGCTGCTGTGGCAACACAGACAGACTCCTGCTCTGGAAGATCTTCGATACCCACGATGCAGCCACTTCCATCCTCAGGCATGAAACCCTCTGCAGTCAAGGAAACTTCTCTTGTCACCTTGACATAGAGAGGCCAATGACTTATTAAATACACATCACCTCACTGGGATTTTTTCAGAAACAAGAGAATAACATCCACAGGTATATTTCATTCTACTGCAGTTACACAAAGCATTACACAGCAGACGTGAGTATGTGAATAGCACCAGGAAACAGCCAGTGTGCAAGTGCTCATCTTCACTTATCCATAGGAAACTGTGAAGGTCCTCTTACATTAAAAGTGCTAGACAGACAAAGAGAAAACTCACATAAGGGAGCAAATAATAAGTAGCAATACTCTAACTTCCAATTTGTCTTGCTAATCATCTTTCAACCCCCTTTTCATATGTGTCCACATAGCGTCAACATTAAGAGGTGAACAGGTAGCTGCTTAAAGTGTCTCAATATTTTAAGGAGTCATTCAGGCTTTACAGACACAGCATAAAAATTATTCAAAGGAAAATCATTTGGATGTGCATTCAGGTACACCAAAACAAGAAAGTTTTAGCTAAAATACCTCTCTCCAGCTCAGCTGCATTAATGTTTTACACAGTCATCAGAGAAAAAAAACACAGCAATAAAGACCAGAAATAACCCCCCCTCAAAAACCCCCAGAAAACAAAGATGACATATTTAGCAACTTCAGATAGGCTTCAAAATTTTTTTTAATACTAAGAAGATTTTCGTTGATAGCCTTCACAAACACATCACAGTGGAAATTTTCAGAAAACACCCTTCTTTAAAAATGAGATCCCAGGAAAGCCCAAAAGCTCTCCTGTCAGCTAACTTTAGAACTGAACATACCGAAGGAATGCGATGCCTCAGAGTTGCGTAGTGTGCTTCCAAAGAAACCACTGCAACCCAGGTCTAACAGCAATTCATGGCTCAATAGCATTTTTTCTTTAGCGATATGTTGGGGTTCTTCTCCCCTAGAGCATGGTTTCAAAAGCTTCTCTGTGTATTCTTCACTATCCCTGTGCCTGTCTGCTTCTCTTTTGTGTCTCTCATGCACCTGTTTGCTGTATCGCGCTTGACTAAACCACTGGAACAACCCATGCCAAATATAACCACCCTCTTGGAGGTAGACTTAGTATTTTAAAAGCCCAACAGATCACTTCACCCACTAAGACCACAGCGCAGCCTCACAGCTGACTTCCGCAGCGAGCGGCGGCAGAGAGCAGCAGGAGGCCCCCAGACCCCACGAACGCCGCCACAGAGAGGGAGCCGCATGGGGGGCAGGGCCCAGAAGCCAGCTCCTGGCGGGCACCGACCCGCTCCCGCCGGCGGCGGCCCAAACGATTTATTCCAGCTTTGCCACGGGCGGCCTAACGCGAGAGCCGGCAGGCACCGCGCCCTCCCCCGAGGCCGCACCCCCGGCCCGGGCCCGGCAGCGGCTCCCGCTGCGCTCGGCGACGCCTCTCACCGAGTCCCCGGCGGGGCCCAGCTCCAGAAGGCCGTGCTGGGAGCCCACGAGGACGGTGCCGGGCTCGGCGCTGAGGCAGAAGCACTGCGGGGTGCCCGGGGCGGCGGCGGAGCGGCGCCCGCCGGCCCGCAGCAGCCGCAGGTTCCTCATGGCAGACGGACGCCAGGCACCGCCCCGCCGCTCACGGCAGCGCCATCTTCTCTGCGGCAGGTGGGCGGGCGGAGGCGACGGCGCATGCGCGGACCGCGGGCGCAGGCGCAGTCCCGGGGGCGCAGGCGCAGTCCCGGGGGCGCAGGCGCAGTCCCGGGGGCGCAGGCGCAGTCCCGGGGGGCGCAGGCGCAGTCCCGGGGGCCGCGGGCGCAGTCCCGGGGGCCGCATGCGCAGTCCCGGGGGCCGCATGCGCAGACGGGCGGGGGCGCATGCGCGGTGCGGGGAGCGCGCATGCGCAGCCCCCTGGTGCGGGCGACGGGTGTCCTCACAGGGGCGGGGGCGCGACTGCCGCCATCTGCCGCACCGTGGCCTCCCATCATAACCCTTCCCAAGGGCTCCTGGAGGCACCAGAGCCTTCCTGGTGCGGGCTGGTGGCGGGCTGCCACCAGAATATGCTGTGCCCGGCGATGTCGCCAGCGCCAGGCCGAGCTGGTAGTGTCGCCCCTGTTGGGTGCAGATCGCTTACTGTCACCTGCTGTTCCTGTCAGGTCTCTTGCTGAGCTCCTCCCCAAGTATCTCTCCTGGCCTGCCGTGGCACAGGCGGCTGTGCGGGGCAAAGGGCTGGCACTTTCTAGCCGTGCCAGGCTGGGATCCTCGCAGAGCAGGTGGGTGTGTGGTGGCTGCATGGCTTCTCCTGCCCTGCCCTTACTGCTGCTCCTACAGCCACCTTCCCTTTCCTGAGTCATGCAGCGCGTGCTGAGTCTGGAAGCCGCATGGGGTTGTGGTTTAGACAACAAAACCAGTGCTTTGACTTTTCACCAGCTCAGTTCCGTGTCTGGTTGCATATGCCTGTGCTAGTGCCGGGGTATAAGGTAATACTAGGAGCAGGATAGTTGTTTTGCAGCCATGCTGGTACTAACCAGCTGAGGAACTCCAGATGAGACTTCTAAGGCACTTCCAGGGCAGCCTATACCTAGGCAGACCAGTGCTGCCCTGATACCACCCTTTTTGTCACACTCGGTCCTCTCCCTCCAGCAGCAGCTGTGGTGGACAGAAGGCAGCTCAGGCTTCAGAGAGGAGAAGGACTTTGTATAATTGCAGGTATAGCCTTCACACTTTCCCCTTTTGCCTCGTGGAGTTTGAGTCCATCACCCCTGATCCAGTCTAATGGCCAGCCACTGTGCAAGCCAAATTTTGGCCAAATCAGTTTTGGCTGTGGAAACGTGAGGAGTGTGCCTGCTGTAATCACCTTCATATATGCTACAGTTTGGGGGCTTAGGACGGTGGAAGGATGGGCCACCAGACATCCGGACAGTTTTGCCTCTTGTTGCTCAGGTACTAAACTTGGCTAAAGTTGGTAATAAAACTCGGTAAAGTTAGCTAAACTCAGAGAGAGGTTTCTTGAGATCAGTGGAAATGAGTTACGTCATCAAGGCTCAGGTATCGCTGCATGCAGAGAATGTCAAAGCCATATAGGCTCCTTGTCCTGGGGATAGGGCCTAAGAATTGCCTTGCTAGGCCACCCCAGCATCCACCAAGCCCAGCAGAGCCTGGCAGTGCTGGCAGGAGGAGATGCAGCTGCCAGAGAGCATGTGAGCCTGGTTGTGCTCCACGCCTCGTCCCCCTGCACCCCTGCAGGACCTGCGCCACTGGTTTAGGGCAGTCTCTGACACCCCTGTTCCCTGCAGTATCTCTTTTGAAGGCTTTTTCAAGGATCAGCCTTAGACCCTTTGGCTCTTCAGCTTGATCCTACCAGCCTACAGTCTTCTGTGGCACCAAGTACTTCTGTTTCTACTGTGTGAAATTTGTTAGCCAGATAACTGATTTGCCCCAGCTGACTGCATGGTTGTGGCTTTTGCACTGTGGGGTCCGGTGAGCAGCGGGTCTGCATCCACTGCCCCGGTGGTTTTGCAGGCTTGGGGCGCATCCCTCCTAGCAGATGGAACCTTCTGGTCCCCTCCAGCCCATAAGCCCCTCTGGGCTGGCTTTCAATGTGCTGCAGCACCCTGGTGAATCATTTTCTTCTTGATACCCGGCTGAAATGTCCTTTATTTATTATTTTTTCCACAGCTGCAACTAGCATCCTCCGCCTCGTGCCCCTTTTGCTCTGCTCCCCGTCCCTGCCACCCCCGCTGGGCCCCTCTGCCAGACCAGCCTGGGAGGAAGTGCGGGGCAGCGGCCGTTGCAGCCCGTGCGGCCGGCGCAGGTACCCCCGGCTGGGGCTGCGGCCCTCCGCACCGTCCCACCCTGCCATCCTCCCCCCCAGCCCAGCCCTGAGGTCCCCCCTGCCCAGGGCCGGGCGCTACAAGTGGTGCCAGGGTGCGGTCCCCGCCCTGTGCCAGGCAGCATAGCCCTGTGCCAGGCTCCAGCAGCCTTTGCTTGTGCCCTAGCATCGTGCAGCTGGGCTGGGAGGCGCTTTTGCAGCACTGGGGGGGGTTGCCCTGTGCTGCTCGCACCAGCAGCTCCAGAAAGGTTTGTGCAGGGTTCACCCTGACCTTCTCTTTTCATTGATGAGTCAGTGTCAGAACTGCTTTCAGTTAAATAACTCTTTCAGACAGTTCCCAGGCAGCAGCTGGACCGAGGGAAACTTGAGGCAGAAGCCCCTCTTCTCTTGCTCTTGGATTTGTTTTGGGGGCCATGGTTACCTGCTTGGTGGTGCCTGCAGCAGTAGCTCTATGCCAGCAGACGGTGACTTCTCTCTGCTTCTTTTAAGGAGGTAAGATCTTCTCTAGTGTGCTTTGCAATGCAGATGTGACATGACTCCTTATGACTTGGTGCTTGAACCCAAAATGCTTGCTTGATTGTGTTCATGGTGTGGACCCATGGACTGTCATGCTGGAAAGAGGTAGAAGTATGATGGAGTCTTCAGACAGTACAGGAGGTCCTTATGCTGGTACTACTATAAAAGCCGAGGGTCCTTTAGGAAGAATTGAGACTGCTTCTTCCTCCTGGTGATAGTTCCTTTGTGCCAGGCAAAATTAGCTTGGAAATGAAGCTTTTGGGCGTTTCAGAAGCTTAGCTGAGGCAGCACCTTCATGAAGTGTGCTTGTTCCTGGCATTTGTGAATCTGTACAGCAGCAGGGTCCATGGTGTCAGGGGAGCGAACTAAAGGAAGTACAGTAGCTTTGCAAAAAGAGTGAACATTATCTATAGTTGTCTAAAAAACTAATGTGGGAACAGGAGGGGGCAGCAGTAGATGTGATGGGGCTTAGCCAGCTCTAGGACAGGTAAGCCTTCTTTCAGTCATGAGGATAAGTCGTTCCTAAGAGCGTGAGCTTCAGCAGCATCTCTGTGCTCCACTGGATTAATCTCTGTTCACCTGTTGCCACACAGCTGGCTGTTGTGTTCAATACTTTTGTCACTGTAGTTGAATTCCCACTAACTTAACACTGCAACAATTTATTTGCTTACGTATTTGCTTTAGATATGTTAGTGTCTGAACTCAAGTCTCTGGTAGTCTCTTCATTTATTGATCTTTAAACCATGTTTTTACTTAAAAAAATGTAAGAAATAATTTCTGGGTATTTTTCTGTAGCATTGTTAGCTTTCTTTATACACGGGCCATGGGTGTCTGCAGCTCTGAGCGAAAAATCACACCTGCCATATGGTTAAGCACTTGAAAAAGTGCCCAGAAACATGTCAGAATTGCCATCCTTGCATATGATCAAAGTGTGTCTGAATGTGGACCTGAGTACCTGGCTATGGCTTTGAAGTTGGCCTCTTCTCCAAGAGGGAAATTGGACTAGACATCTCCACAGATCCCCTCCAGCTTTATTTTTCTATTCTTTTCTTGCACATTGTGTTCCTCTTGGGAAGCCAGCAGGTTACTTTGGCCACTGAACAACCACATCTCTTTTGCAAGGACCACAGAATCCATAATGTATAATGTGCATAATCCATCATGTGAGGCCTACTGGATGGAGACCAAACACATGGCATGCAGGCTTTCTAATAGCAATCCTCAGCTGGCACAAATGATTTATAAGGACACTGCATAAGGCTGGATTTTTCTTCAGGCACCATGGTGTAAAACACTAGCTGAACATTCAGTGGAAATGCCAGATTACACTTATCTGAAATCCCTTGACCTGAGTATGTGGCTGCCCAGAGCTTGTTATCTTGCCATGTTTTCTGCAATTGTTACTTAAAATTGTTGTTTGTGGCTTCAAATGCCGTAGTTATTGCTATTGATTTGGTATGCCCACAGACTGTACTTATTTTTCACTCAAGAGATTGTAGCACTGCTTCTTGGCTGCTAGTCCAGGCTAATTTAGGAATGGAAAAGGGACAAAACAGATATGTAGAGGTCATGTGAGCCAAGGAAGGCAGGGAGC
This sequence comes from Morus bassanus, assembly GCA_031468815.1. NCBI lineage: Eukaryota > Metazoa > Chordata > Aves > Suliformes > Sulidae > Morus > Morus bassanus. Next base: position 17,265,930 of record CM062600.1, on the reverse strand, counting down.
AATGACTAAAAGTAGAATTTGGAGACCTTGGCTGGGCAGTTTGAAAGCTAGTGAGTGTTTTTTTGTTGTATACCAGACCTGAGCTTATTTGTCCTTTTTCATTTGTGACAGGTTCTATAACAACGATGATATAGTCAGGATCTGTTGTTACTTATTTACCTAGAAAATTTCCTGTTTCAATACGATTCTGAGTATATTTCCTGAAAGAGATGAAAAAACGACCAGAAAGCGGAGCTTGTCCCTTTGCTGCTCCAGGCAATTTAGTGGAGTCAAATCCAGACAATAACAGCAGCAACGGAGCCTCAGCGAAAGAGAAAGACTTGCTTTCCTCTTCTGGAGAACTGGAAAATGTACAACTGAAACCCAGCAGAGAAACAACCAGAAAAGATCTCTGTGGCTATCTAAATAAGCTGGGCATCAAGGGGCCAATCAAGACCTGGAAGTCTCGCTGGTTCTTTTATGATGAAAACAAATGTCATTTACTGTACTACAGAACTGCACAGGACATCAACCCTTTGGGGTCTATCGATCTCTCCAGTGCCAGCTTTGACGGCAGGGTGGAGAATGGGGAAGGGGTTTTTGAGATCAGAACACCAAGCAGAGTTTTTACTTTGAAGGTAAGGGGCAGCATCTTGTGTGAGCTGTTATGAAACATTCCCAGTCAGGACAGACATGTGTCTGCTAGGATACCCCTTAGCATGAGTTTCACTTTAGTCCTCCCAGTCTGGACTGTTACCATTTGGGCCTAAATTGCCTGCTTTGTTTTGCAAGGCTGGGACTCCATTACCTGTGAGGTGGCCATTGTTTAACTGAATAGGAGTAAAATCCAAACTTGGTGCTGAACTGGACTAGGAGTCCTGCAGTCCACATATAATTTGCTGAACAGAAATGAGCTCACCTGTCTGAAATGGTTGCTCTGGCAACCTTTGCTAAATTTTTTTCCTGGCTAAAATAATGGTGACATTTCTGAATAGCCTTGGAGCATAGTAAACCAAAAAACGTTTAAAATGAGTTCAGTGTTCCACTGGGGTTCTATTACTAAGGCCGTGCTGAAGATTTACTTTGTCCTCCCAAGTCAGTGTTAGGACCAGAGGTTATAGCATAGGCTTGAAACAGCTGGCCTTTATTTCTGCTGACCTGGGCAGCGAAGTGGTGGTCAGCCCTTCAGGATGTGTCTCATGCTGATGAGATTACTCCTCTCCCCTTCCTGTTTTGTGTTAGGCAATCAGCAAACAGGCAATGATGTACTGGCTGCAGCAGCTACAAATGAGACGTTGGGAATTTTGCAATGCTCAGAGCAGATTTCCTGTGGGCAGCTCCCAGCTTGTGAATGAAACGCTGGCTGGCAGAACAAGTAGGTGTCGCATATGTCAGCCTTTCTTTTTTTTTAACCCCCACCCCCCCACCCCCCCCGGTGATGAATGGTGCTCCTCATCTGTAAGTGGGCAGGGGTTTTTGCCAGGTTTTTAAATGCAGGTGCCAACTATCAACGCTTGGTTGGTGTTTGGAACTTCTGGCCTTATTGTGGATGTATGTGAATGGGCTGTCTCCTAGTCCACAGCATGTGGCTGGAGATGCTCAGGTATCTTATGGTCATGAATTCCCTTTTGATTCTCCTGACACATGTGAAGCGTGCACATTTGGTATGTCCCCTTCCTCTTGTGAGGCCAAAAACAGCAAGCAAGTTTTTTTTCAGTGGTGGTGGGATGAAGATATGTGTTCCTGGCAGTAGGAGTACACAAGGTGGTGGATCAGGGGAGGGCACAAGCAGGGTGTCCACCTGTTCAGTTATGACTAGATGCACATTTTGTTTGAAACAAATAACCCCTTCCCTAGTAAGTGTCTGCTCTAGAAGGTTTTGGGTGCCTCAGCATTTTGCTACAGCAGGCAATAATTTGGTAACAAACTCTGTTTGTGGAGTGTTGTCTGCACACTAGAACTATCAAACACTGGGAAAGGGAAAAAGAACAGCAGCAGCTCCCTTCCTTGTTCCCTTAGGCTGTAAAAGTTTGACTGTTTAGGGTTAGTCTTTCTCATATGCAAATGGTTGAAGTCACATGATTGTTGTTGAACAGATGACTCTGTATGTGGACCTTCTATAATTTGACCTAAAACTAAGGAAACCTGCTCTGCTGTCCTTGTTCCACCTGGCCAGTTGAACATGGAATGTATAGCTGTGGTAAAATGTTGTGGCTCTCAAGTTACATGGAGGAGCTGAAGTCCAATGGGAGTCTGTCTTGCTCACTTGCTTCTGTGTCCTGGTGTGTTTTTTCGTAGATGTTGTTGACAGTGAAGACTTTCTGCCTCCAGTGAAAACACCAACAGAAGCAGTGGGTTTAAAGGCAGCGTCTTTGCCTGCTCCCCAAACATCTACTGCTTTGCAGAACATCTCCTTTAAGCACCCTTGGACAGAGATACAGTAAGTACATGAGGAGAGCTGCAGTGCAGTTGACATGCTGGCCTGCCACTTTGTGCCTTCCTTGCCTGTCATGTATTGTGTGAAATGGGACTCTTGCCTAGGTGGAAGAACCATGAAAAAGCTTTTTGAAGGATATTCCAGGTGAAAGTAAACTTCCTGCCGGGAGGGTCTTCCACATCCCCCTGTTCCAATGCATTTCACATCATCTAGGTCTCTTAGCAAAGATTGTAGTGGCAGACCTAGGGCTTGGTTTATCTTTCTTCAGTGTAGGTGGTGGTTTGCATACCTACTGCGATGCAGTACTTGGCACTTTCCAGTGGTTTCAAAGGACCTTGTATATAGTGCACTCTGTAAAGCAGGAACTCGAAGCAAAAGGTGCCTGAACCTGTAATATGGCCTGACACTGCACACCTTTCTACTCCTTCCTGAGTTTCAAGTATGTGAATGTTCCCACTGCCTACAATGATGTTGCTATGTGCAGTTGCAATGTGTAGCTCCATCAGGGCTACAATTTAAAAGCCCTGTGCATTTACAGTTACACAAAGACAACCCCCATCAATATCTCCTTAATTGTGCCCTAGTCACTTATTTACATATAAGCAAAAATGTGTAGGTGGCCACAGGTGTGATAGGTAGCCTGGCACCTGCCAGATGTTTTTGGTGGGGAGGTTGGTTATAGTTTTTTACCACCACTACTGTGGCTACAATCTGATGCCGCTAGGAGGAAAGATCCCCCATGGGACCAAAGAGGATCAGAGTCAGCCGTACTATTTTGCAGGGTATCCATTCTCTCTTCCTCACTTTGATTAAAAATAATATGAGCATGTCTCCTCCCCACTCCCCAGTCTTGCTTTTGCTAGCTTGAATAACAGTTGCCTCTTTTCAGCTTCAAATTGTGTTGCTCCGCTGGTTCTGTGAACATTTCTTCAGGCTCTTATCACTATCAGGCTGCGTCCTTGTGAGTGTGGCTTGTCTAACGTCAGCTAAGTTCATCAGATCTCTGAGCTGCTGCTGTCTCAGAGGAAAAAAGAAGTGCAGCATGAGGAAGAGAAAAGTAGGAGAGTTGCATTGGATGAGTGCCAACTGGAGACTACAGGGAACAAAGGTCTGCTGATCTTATGTGCCAGTATGTTACTTGAGGTCAGAAAAGTCTGCTCTTGTGCTGTGGAGCCTTACAGTAACAAGGCAAATGGAGAACAATGTCTAAATGCCAACTTCATTTATGGTTAGCGTCAGCTGACACTGAGTTTTTGTAGATCTCAAAACAAGGGGCTTGTTTTGTTTTGGCTGATGGACAACATAGGAGGAGAAGGAAAAAGACCTGTATGGAGATGGGCAACAGTCTCACTTTCCTGTATAGGTTTTACAGAAAATACTTGTGTATTTGTGGTTCTGCATGATGCTGTAAAGTGACCTCTTAGTGCTTCTGGCAATATCTGATAGCAGCAGCTGTAACTGGTTCTAGGTCTGATTGCAGTTGTGTTTCTGAATCTCTTTACTGTATCAAAGTCTGTTGAGTTTGTTGTGGCAAGGTTATTAAATGTGGTTCAGAGCACAGGACCTGTGGCTGCTTCAGATGTGATTGTTGTGGCAGTTTTGGCTGTGCTGTAGATAGCTGAGATTTCTTGGCACCTGGGGATTTCCACAGTGAGCTAAGGAGAGGGAGGGAGGGGAGGAAGGAAGGAAGGAAGAGGAGGAGGAGAAGAAGAGGGAGGGGGAGAGAGAGGGAGGGGAGGGATGTGGTTGATCTGCTGTTACCTGTGTTCCCCCTGTCCAGCCTGATGCATTTATGTACAGGGTTCAAGCACCTGGGGAAAGATCTCCATCTGATGTACATTGCTGTGCTGGTACTGATTTTATGGCACCTTCCTGATTTACACCATTTACAACCTTGCTTCCCTCTGTGAACAGTTCACTTTCTTGGTACATGAAGGAGATAGATAGGTTTTGGGAGGAGGGGTGGGATATGAGGAGAGGTAAGGTGTTGAATAGTTTGAATATGCACTAACTGTAGTGGTCATGACTTCTGTTCATTAGGCTGTCTTTATCTCTTCTTGTTTCAGAAACACTGTCTACAATATCTGTGGCTCCAGGCAGCTCTGGGGGAACAATGGGAATGTCTTTAACTTCAGTGAATTCCAGGAGCATCCTGAGAACCCGGATGAGGAGCAAGAGGCAGAAGTGGAGGCAGGGTGTGCAGGTGCTTGTTACTGAGCTGTATGAGCTTGTCTGAATATGATGCCTTCTAGCAGGTGGTACCGTAAGTCGGCAAATATAAGAACCCTCTAAAACTCAGTTTGTAGTTTTAGAAAGCAGGCATTTTTTATTGCGGCGCTGGGCACACAGGGGACCGCTCCAGCTGATGTGCACACCAAGTTACTCTACTGCAGGGGTTATCTGCAATCAAAAATATAATTCATTAGATTTCTAGGAAATTATTACTGTATTCATACTATTCTTGGAACTCACTAATATATACAAATATCCTTAGCATGCGCATTCATGCTCATCGGAGGTCTTCCAGGGTCCTCTGATGGTCATTGGTAGTCTTCCTCACCGTGTCTGCTGGTTGAACTCAGTGTCTGGGCATGCTCAGTTCCTTTTTGGCTTGGTTACACAATTCTTATTGATACTAAACTAGCTTATTCTAGTACATTTCCCTTATTTATTCTACTCAAGGATACAGTGTCTCCAAACTCCCTTCTATCTAATCGCATATAGGAGGTTCTAAGACTATCTTATTCACAAAGTATTCTAAGTATTTCAAAACTTAGCTATGTTGCTCCAATTAAAGGAGGCTGTATTTTCTTTCTGAAGCTGGTGAGTGTGGCAACTTTCATGGGACATGAAAACTCTGTCACATTGTCTCAGGTCCCCGCCTGTGGTGTTGGCCCAAGACTGACTTTTTTGGCTCTACTTCAGGCTGCCTCTGTCTATCTCCTATCTCTGGAACCTTCTGCAGAGGCAAAAATGCCATCCATGGTGCCAGCCCATATTGGTATTCCTTTCAGGTAGAGTCAAATTGCTGCATGGTCACAGGCTAAGCTCAGCAGCTCCACTGCGTGCTTGGAAAGTTACCTCTCCACAATGGTAACTTGCATTTGCTGTGTGCAGGATAGATGGGTGGGATGCAAGGTGGGTTAACAGGTACCATAAAATGTCATGGCTTTGTTTATTCTGGGGGTTCCTGTGGTTGGTACCTCCTGTCTGTGCTTCAACCCTGTGGATCCCAGCAGGTCAATTTTCCTTGTCTTGTGTGTCAGTCTTCTCTGCTGAGCTGTTGTGAGTCCCCCCCCCCATAGCAAGACTCAGGAGTTCATAGTAGCAACCCAGTTCTGTGTAAATTAACCCTGTTTCCCCTCAGTTAAGGATGGGCTCCTGGAAGATGGAAGGGTGGAGTCCAGGCTGAACTGGATTAGGAAAGCCAGGTGGATGAACAGTGGCTTCCCAGGCTTGCCTGAAGAACTGTCGAGGGAAAGGAACCCAATGGATAAAGTGAGTGTCCTACAGCAACAGATCCTGACACTCACAGAGGAAGTCAAATCACAGAAGGTGAGTGTGGCGAAGAGTCTGCTGCTTCTAAGGGCAGGGCCCTGAGACTGCTCACATGGACTCCCTTATATTTTGGTGTTAGGCTGAGAAGTGCTCAGCAGGCACTCGCTGGGGACCAGTCGAAGCTCCTAGTGTTACCCCTTTGTATGTGCCTGATTGTGACCAGCACAAGGGAGAATGTGCTGTCCTTCAGCCATTGCTAGGAAATGCAGCCAGCAGATGGGCTGGAAAAGGGCAAATTCAAATGTACTCTGCAGGTGTCTTGCTGGTGTATCTCTATTGCTCAGTGAATATACGAAGTACAGCCCTGAATATGTAATGTGACACTGGCAGGAACTGCCAGGCTGTCATGCTGTTAACAGCAGGTCATTCTTTTTGAACAGTGATCCACCATTAACAGGTGATTTGACTGTAGAAGTCAGCATGTGGGTCACTGCAAGGGCTGTCTCCCCTGAATGGTCCTGTTCTTCACAAGCATGGAGCAATGCCAGGCTCTCCACTAATGATGCTGGTAGCTCTTCTAGCAGAAAAGGCAGGAGAGCCAGTTCCCATGGCGGGCAATCAGTTGCATCCTTGATTTGCTTCCTTAAATGGCTGAGATGGCAGAGCCTGAATCAGCAGCACGTTGCTGGGGCGTGCTTTTGTGCCTTCATGTGGGATGGAGTGAGGGAGGACTCTGGCAGAGGGAAGGTTAAAACGGACACAGCAGTTTCCTTCTGGTAGCACAGATAGACACAGACTGCATTATTTCCCTCCTTCCTGTTTTAACTACACTGCTGACCAGATCTCCAGCTTCTCTGGTCTCTGCTGGGCCTTCTAAGAAGGATGACTGTAGAAAGTCAGAATTCAGACAGTGTGAGCAGCAGCTTGTCTGTTAGAAATCTAACTAAAGTCAAGTCATCTGTGGCCTGCTGCAGAGACCTTTCAGGCCCAGCTCTGAGAGCAGAGCTTTTCTGCTGGGGAAGCACTGTGATGTCAAGATTGCGTTATTCAGTTTTGCTTCTGAAAGGAGGCAATTTCAAGATCCTAAGGACCTTTCACTATTCACTCATTACTGGTTGGGTCTGTGCTGTCTGAGCTGCCATTGCCCTCGGCAGCCCTGTGATGTAATGGCTTTGCGTTCCCTTTCCAGGAGCTGGTTAAACTGCTCCACAAAGCTCTGGAGGCAGCCCAGCAGGAGAAGCGAGTATCTAGCATGTATCTCACTGCAGCAGAAGATAAGGACAGGCTGGAGTTGGTGCGCCACAAAGTGAGACAAATTGCAGATCTTACCAGTCGACTGGAAGCACTTGAGCAAGAAAAGAAGGAACTGGAGCAGACGCTGACTCTGAGAGACAGCCACATCCAGGAACTCAAGGAGCATGTGCAGCTTCTGATGGAGAAGAACCATGCCAAACAGCAAGTCGTCATGGCCTTGACGGAGCAGATGGCCCGAGAGCTCTCTGACCCCCTGCAAGAAGCAAACACTGTCACTGCAGAGACATTGTATAAGCAGCAGGAGGAGATTGAGCACCTGAAGGTGTGTGAGACGGCACAGGCCATTTGGGGGCTCCCATTTCTGCACCCTCTGTTTGAGTGGGAGGGTGTTACTTATGGGAAGCACAGAATATACCTTTGCTGGTTGCTCCATCCGTCTCCAAACCAGAGGCAGGCTGGAAGGGGCTCACCTGATACCAACAGGGCACTCAAAAGCATCTGCATCAGTTTCAGCTTCAGCTCAGAGCCTGTTTTGTTTGACTTCATGTCATCATTCAGTGCCTGCCTCTTTCTTTGCTCTTTTGTTTCACAGCTGCAGTCTCACTTGCTGCCTTCACTAGCTTTGTTCCTCTGTGCTTCCCTCTTGCAAACAGTTTCCCAATACATCCTGGTTCTTTCAAATCCAGCCTGTTGTATGTCACTATAGGCACAGTTATAACGACTAGTTAGCATGGGGTGGAGAATTGCCCAAAGAGCCACTGCTGCGTTGTGGGAGAGTGTTTTTGCTGCCAGCTGAGACTGAGATTTGTGTCAGTTTTTTAAAAAACAGAACAAAACACCTATATTTTTCATCTTATTCAGGTGCTTCTCTAGCTGTGTATCACCCGATGTGTCTGTGTTTACTAAGCGTGTACATGCAGTGCATTTAGCATTTTCAGGTGTCTAACACTCCTATTTAATGTTGTGCCTTGACTTCCTTTGTAGGCAACCTTTGTCCTGGGGAGTCCTGTCATCTCCCCAGAACACAAAATTATTGAGATATTTTCCTGTCCTTAGCACAATCCACACCTGAGATCCCTGAACTGGGAGGGGATTCCAAGCCCCTCAAGAACTCTCCTTGTGTGACTATTTTGCTTCATGGCAGGATGATATTGATGCATACAAAACTCAGAACCAATTTCTCAACTCGGAGATCCACCAGGTTACTCGACTCTGGACAAGCGTTGCTGAGAATGAAAAAGCCCTTCTGATGAAGGTAAGCCAAAATTACTTTTTTTCCTTGGTGAGAGCTGTTACTGATTTCTTTTCAAAGTCGGCACTGGTCCAAAACACACCAGAAATAAGCTTTCTTCTCAATGTGTTTTTTTAGTGTGACTTTTTTTCTGCTTTATGTTGTTCCCAAGTTAGACATGATTGTTTTCAAGCCTCAATAAAAGTAAAATACCTGCAAAGCTCAGTTTTAAGGGTGCTGAAAGTTAACCCAGATTTCTGCATTTCAGCTATGCTTTTGGATACAAATAAAAAAGCAACACTGTGTAAGGAATCAGAAATTTTCCTGAGAGCTGGCAGATTGACTGAGCCCTGGCTCCATCTAGTCTTGATTTCTCTACCAGGCTTGGCACTGCCAGGTGGCAGTGCTCTCAGGTCCTGCAGCTAGATCAGAGTTCTTCTGTTTTCTTAACCTCTGTTTTTATTTCTAGCCTTGTAAGTCTGCATAACCTGGTTACTCTCAGACTTGTCTAATTCTACCTTCTGGTCTCCTGAACCACTTCCCCAGGCTGGTGGTGTGTACTGGCATTTGTTCTGTGGGTTTTCCCTGGGTTTTACATCCCTGGGTCTTAATGTATACCTCCACAGTCTTCGATTCTGGAAAAGGGCAAAAAGCTGTTTGCTTTCTAGTCCTTTGAAACGCTGCCTACCTCCTAACTTACTGCTCCCCTCTGATCCTGAAACTGCCATAACCTTCAGAAAGGAAGTAATCGGATCAACATGCTCAATGTGAGGCAAAATGCTCATTAAAGTGGTAGTACAAAAGTATCCCATGCCTCTTTCTGTCCCCTCTATATGCAGCCTAATTTTCTTGGTGGTTTCTGTTTTGGTTTTGTTTTCAACTGCTGCTTCCCACTGAACAGGAGTCTTCATTGAGCTTTCTGTGGGACATTGGGTGAGTCTTGTCACCTGTGTGGCCTGCATTCCCCACGTGTGGAGTGGGGATAACAGTCCTCATTCCTTTTTTCTGCTTTGTGTGCCCAGGAGTATGGTGGTGGCAGGGACTAGCCTGCTGTTGGAACTCAGCTGGGCTTGTGTGCTTGAGGAATGTTGTGTACCAGTAGCATGGGACTGGGGATGCTGAGGGGCGCGTGGCCACCGTGTTTGTGGTGCTACTGTGTATTCTGAAAATCGTATGGTCATAGCTCAGTCCCAGGAGTGGCATGTTTTGTCAGGATACAGCTCAATGTGGGGTAGAGAACTTGTCTGAGGAGCAGGGAAAAAGCCTGCAGAGAACTCAGCTGCAGTGGTGGCTCTTTGGTTGTGTCCTGAGCCGAGCTGGCCATCCACTGATGCAATGCCGTAGCTAAAGTGGGTGATGCTACAGTAGGTCTCCCACTCAATAAGCAACTTCTGTTGCATGCTAACTACTGCAGCTTGTGCTTGTTCATAGACCACAGTGATTCATTCATGGCTGCAATTCCACTGAGTGTAGAAAACTGCTTGATGTGTTTTCTGAGGCTTTGCTGTTCAGGAGTCTTCGCTTGATGTGCAGACCAGGCCAGTAGAGAGCAGTGGCAACGCATGAAGAGCCTTCAATGAGCCAACTCATTCCCTCTTGTTTCCCCATCAGTGTGCCTGCCTGCAAGCACGAAACTGCCAGATGGAGAGCAAATACCTGACAGTCTTGCGGAAGCTGCAGGAGGCTGTTCCTGGCCTGCCCAGCTCCCATGCTGAGTTGGTAAGGAACCTCATCCAGGAAGCCCTCCAGTGGGATGTGAAAGAAGAAGCAGAAGGTTTTAACCTGAACCCTGTAAGGTAAGAGACAAGAGCATGGGGATATTCACACCCTTGTAGTAGTCTGGCCGTGGAGGGGAATATGCAAGCAAGAAAGAACTGGGTACATTTATATAGCAGGGACTTGGAGCTGTGAGTGGAGGTTGAGGAGGCTGGTTTAGTATAGCGGTGTGGAGACTATGAGTATCTGATACTAGCATATCACTGTAGGAAGGGGAAGTTAAAGATGGTACAGCTAAACTTTTCTTGGCAGTGGCAGACAGTGTGGCAGGTGATGATGTTTTCCCAAAAGCGGGTTCGTTCACCCAGTGCGCAAAACACTACGTTACACACAGAGCGGAGGTATTTTATTCAGTTCATATTTGCCCAAAGAAGGGTGCTAGGTGGTAACTCCACAAAGCTAGCACAGAGCACAAAGAAACTACAAGGTATTTATACAGCTAAATGTGTCAGTAACAGCTAATATTAACGTCTATTCACATTTCTATTTGTTTATTATTCTATATATTATTATTATTTATTTATTATTATTTACTTATTACTCTATTCACAAAATAGCCACCCAGGTAATCATTGGTTAGTTTCTTTCTTACTTCATCTTAAAGGTACAGCTCCCTTTTAATTTGACATGCATGCTCAGAGAGTAAGCGGCTTATTTGAGCAGGGGGCTTTCTGACCAATGGGTGTGATTTTTAGTATTATAATGAGGATAGTTCACCTAAAGGACACTTAGTTGTATCTTATCTTATCTTATCTTATCTTATCTTATCTTATCTTATCTTATCTTATCTTATCTTATCTTATCTTATCTTATCCTATCTCCTATCCTATCCTATCCTATCCTATCCTATCCTATCCTATCCTATCCTGTTTTATCTTATCAACATGCATAAAACATCCCGATTAGTTGTCTTCCTTGACTTTTTACTTTATTATGCAGGTTTTGGTGTCTTCTGAGGCGGGATGTTTCCTTTTATCAGTCTCTCAGTTCTACTTCAAGGATATAGTCGTAAAACAAATGCTTCCCTATCTCTCTGATCCCTCCTCTGACCACCAGATTCTGTTCTGCAGAGCTCACATGGTCCACTGTTATTACTTAGTTGAAAATTTCATTTTCTGCAGGATATCATTTTTCCCCCCTTTGAGACTATGAGACCTTTTTCATGAGTCTTGCAAGTCTCACTCCTTTTCATAAGCAGTATATAATTTCTGTAACTTGCCTTACTATCATACTCTTAATACATCCAAATAATAGAGAAGCAATCACAATTATAATTACAACATTGTAAGAAGCTTTGCAACCATCCAGTAAAGGAGAATCCAAGTTTATATAATTTTTTGTTCAATCATCCCATTTTTATTGAAGCTTTCATGTCTTAGCTTGACTTTGTGACTTGTTTTATTTAGTCTAATTAATCATCTAGATTATCAGTAATGTTTGGGGTGTGAACACAACAATCCTTATCACTTAAATTTATATATGCACAAACCCCATGACCATGTAGTAACACCCAAATGCAATTACTTTACCTCCTGGTATTGAATTATTAGCTTTCAAGTTTTCAGATGTTCAATTTAAATTTAGAACTAAGATTACCCAATCTGGGGGGTTTGCAGCAGATTTTGGTAGTGGCAGAAATGCAGTCAAACTGCTGCTATTGTGGATTCTCTGAAATGACTGGATAAATTGTAAGATTAAATTTCCTTTACAGACAGTAAATACTGAATATATGACTATACTAGTAGAGTTTTCATCTTGTCATAGTTAGAGTAGAAATGCTTTCTAAGGGGATTCTATAACTATCCTTATGGGGAATATAGGCACTTAATCTCTACATAGGCAAGTTCTGTTTCCGAAGCACAGTTCAGTGACGGTCTCTGGTCAAGCGAAGTCTAACTTCTCCAGTTGGGGTGGAAGTCCATTTATCTTGCCTTGGTGCCCTTTTTACATCCGTAAAATGAATCCAGGACTCAATTCCTTGTACCTTAACAGCAGTATAATTCTTCAATTGCACAGTATAGGGTCCTTTCCACTCTTCCTTCAATGGTTCATCTCTGCAGGCTCGGATGTAGACAGAGTCTCCTGGCTGGAATGGATGGGCTGCTTCGTCCGAGGGAAGAGAAGCCATTTAGGTATCTGTGTAGTGAAGACAAAATCCGTGAGAGAGAAATCAAACATTCTTTGATTGCAGCCTGTCCTCTTATATGCATTTGGTTTCCCTTGACATTTAAAAGGTTTGTGGGATATGCTTTCCCATATATGATCTCAAAGCAGCTTACCCCCTCCGTAACCCTAAGGGTTATTCAGATTTACAAAAGAGCTAAAGGTAAGGCTTCTCTCCATTTAAGGTGTGCTTCCTGGCAAAGCTTAGAAACTTGCCTCTTGAGAGTCTGATTCATCCTTTCTACCTCCCCACTAGACTGAGGCCTCCAGGGGGTGTGTAGTTCTCACTCAATCTGCAAAAACTTGGAAATTCCCTGCACTACTGCACAGGATTTAAGGTGGAGTTTAGGGAAAGCGTGACTTCATCTTGTTCTAGTAATACAACTTGTTATCTCACTAACCTATTTGGGGAAATTCAGTGGTGTCCCTTGTTTTCAAGGAGAGATGATACAGCATGAGGTACAAACAAAGTAATAGGTTGACCCAGTGTCAGTTTTTGAGATTCCTCAATTAAGGTTACCGTCACCGCTACTCCCCTCGAGCAGGCAGGCCAGCCTTTACTAACCTCATCTAATTGTTTGGAAAATTGTTTGTCACTCGTCTTTTCCAGCTCCCCAGTTTTTGTGTCTGCACTCCCAATGCCACTTGTTGTCTTTCATGTTCATATAATTGAAAGGGTTTTCTCAGATTTGGGAGCCCTAAGGCAGGGGCTTCCATTAATTTTCTCTTAACTTCATCAAAACTTTTATGACATTGTGTTGTCCATTCTAGAATCCCTTCAGTTCCTTTTGTGGCAGCAGACAATGGCTTGGCAATTAGTCCGAAATTAGGGATCCATAGCTGACACCACCCAGCCATACCTAAAAATCTCCTTAACTGTTTCTTTGAGGTTGGTATAACAATTCTGCAAATGGCCTCCTTTCTTTCAGCACTTAATTCTCTGTCCTTTTTTAACTTCAAATCCCATATATTGGACCCTTTCCTTCCCCGTCTGGGCCTTCCTTTTAGTAACTTGGTAACCTGCTGAACCCGGAAAATTGAGCAAGCAGATTGTGGCTTCCAAACACTCTTCATAGATATCTGAACCAATCAATAAGTCATCTACATATTGTAACAGTGTTACGGCATTATACTTGTTGTGCCATTGCTTTAATTCCTTTGCCAATGCATTACCAAATAATGTGGGGCTATTTTTGAACCCTTGGGGAAGGACAGTCCAACAGAGCTGCATGTTCCATCCTATAGTTGGGTTTTCCCATTCAAAGGCAAATATGGTCTGACTGTTCACCCACAGGTATGCAAAAGAAAGCATCTTTCCAGTCCAACACTGTAAAATAAGTGTTACTGTCAGGAATTGAGGTGAGGAGGGTATATGGATTTGGGACCACAGGGTGTACGTCTATAGTTTTCACATTAATTTATCATAAATCTTGTACTAATCTATATTCCTGAGAGTGAGGCTTTTTTACAGGCAAAACAGGAGTATTATATTCTGACTGACATTCCCTTAATTGTCCATGTTCTAAAAAGGAATTTATCACCGGTTCTAATCCCTTCCAGGCTTCCAGTTTAATAGGGTATTGTTTCTCTCTTACCGGCTGGGCTCCTGGTTTTAGTTCAACCTTCGTCGGTGTCACGTTCTTAGCTCGTCCGGCGTTCCTAAGGATCACACCGTGGGTATTACCACATCTAATACTTCACCTGGAATATTCCCTTCTTCCGCAGGATCCTTCTCAGTTAGCAGGTATATCTGGGCTCGCCACCTGTTCTCTGGGGGAATATGAAACTGGGCAGAATCTTCAGAGAAGGTGAATTGCACATTTAATTTACGGCGTAAATCTTGTATAAGTAATGGTAAAGGACATTCTGGCATATAGAAGAATTCATGCGTTAATTTAGTATTCCCAATCGCGAGCTCCATAGGCTGTAAAAATAGCCTCAAAGTTCTTTTCCCTGTAGCACCAACAACGCTTACCTTAGTCTTGCTTAAAGGTCCCTTACAACTAGTTATTATCCCATGTATTTCTGATCGTGGGACACCGGTTTGTACAAGATGGTTCTGCATTTGTTTCCTTGTGCTGTAACTCCTTTTGGTTTTGCTGGCTTTCCTTTATTCACCACCTGAACAGATGGTCACGAAATTACAGCCCCAATTTTCCTCAAGGTATTTGCTAGGGTGCCTGCATTACCTGTTGCATTTGCCACTGCTGGTATAATCAAAAAAAACTCCTAAAACGTGAAGCAGGTGCGTGTCTCAAAAACTACATTTTGATACTTCTTGTTACTGCTACCCTGTCCGGATTGGATCCTGTACCCCACACAATTTGCTGTTACCAAAATGTTCCCAGGCACAGCAGAGTCAGATCACCAGCACTACAGCAAGCAGCGAAAGCAAAAAAGCAGCCACTAACGAGCTCTAGATTCTAACATACACTAAGGCAAGCAAGCCCCATGGCAAGCACAGAAGTCTGCCCATTACTAGCTAAACAGCAATGACAGCTATAGATTCGATCTAGCACGTTGCAGTCAAACCTATCGGGCACCACTCTGCTTGAGTAGTAATTACTTCTTGTGTGATCACCTTTGCATCTTTTAAAGTCCCGACTTCCTTTTCCAGTTCTCTCGTTTTACTCCATAGTGCAACAACTTCACTGTCAAGAGCTCTAAAACCGGTAACTAGTAACCATCCCAATCTCCCCGCTAACTTGTGAGAAGAATCCAGTACTGCCTTCCATGGCAATCCATGCATAGCCATTTCAGTTGTCTGGGGGGGGGTAACCACTGCCCCGACATCTATTTCAGCCCATGCTTCTGGTAGAGCCAATGTAGGCATGAGAGTGGCCCCAGGGGTCCAGTGCTCAGTACTGGGCCATCCTGGAATACGGGGAGTCACCACTGTGGCCTCCCCAGTCCCCGACTCTTTTTCCAACCGTGGCCTGGGTGTTTCTGGATCCTGCTGACTGCGCCACATGTGTGAGCCAGCACAGGCAGGACACGGGAACAATCACAAAACCGTGGTTGAAATGCAAATTTATTTTCTTTACCTCACCAACCAGGGGAACCCTGAAGCAGCACCTGGGCAGAGGTACACAAGTGGGGACGCAGGCACCGTGGAGCTCCTTCCTTGCTAGGGGATCACCGAACCTGCCATTTTTGCCCGTATTTCAGGGATTCACACAGGCATAATTTACCACTGTGCTTTGATCTTTCCTACAGCAGGGCAGGAATCTCAAGCGTGTTCAGTAGGCTGCCTCTAAATCTATCTCAGGCCTTTGTTATCTAAATACAGATGTTTTATTTCTCCAACACACAAGACCAAACAACAATTAGTATGACATATGTGTTTTTCGACACCCCAGCTGTAAATCACTTGAACGTGTTTACAGTCTCCTCACTTACGGACTCTGATCCTAACTGTTTCGGAGGGGCTACCAATAGCTGAGTATCTTCCTCCATATCCTCTGACCTGGTTTTTTTCCATCTTACAGTCGGTACAGCACAAACTTTTTTTTCCTTTTTTCCCTTTTCTTGGTTAAAGACTATATTCCATTCTGGTGTTTTGAATCCACCAGACCACATTTCTTTTTGTTATCCTAGTTGTCTCTTACTGTAAAGAACAAATCAATAAATCAACGTATGGTATCTTGTCTCATTTCTCATTTCTTCGACAAAAGAATGTTAGCTGTAATATAGTGTTATATTGCAAAGACCCATTTTCAGGCCATCTTTCACCATCCTCCAGTTGATATTGTGGCCACCACTGATTGCAATACTGTTTAAATTTTTTCTTAGTCATGGGCCCCCCTCTAAATTTACTCCAATTCTTTATGATGCATCCTATGGGAGAACAAAGAGGAGCCTTCCTGGAGGCAGTGGAACCCAATTTGGTACCGAAAAAGACCCCAACATTTCACAAACAACAAATTCCAAATACAAAGTGAGGGATTTTCTTCCTATGTTACAAATACAATGTGTAGAAATGGAACTGCGCTGCTGCCGCGTATCTTTCCCAATGCGTCTTGTGCAGAGCTTATACAAAAACCAACTCCAACTGCTTCCTTAAAAGATCTTGCTCTTCCCCCCTTTTCCCCTTAAAATGCCTCTTTCAAATAGCGTTGTGCCATTGTGTCACTCACCGCTCAACTGCAGGAGAGGAGCTGATGGAGTCCCCGATCAATAGGTCGGTGCGTGCTGGAGTCCAGTCGGACTGCTTCTCCCCGTTGGGTACGGCAAGACGATCCAGGCGAGGCTGTCAGCGCGGTCCCGTCTGGGTCACCAAAACTGTTTTCCCAAAAGCGGGTTCGTTCACCAGCGGAGGTATTTTATTCAGTTCGTATTTGCCCAAAGGTGGGTGCTAGGTGGTAACTCCACAAAGCTAGCACAGAGCACAAAGAAACTACAAGGTATTTATACAGTTAAATGTGTCAGTAACAGCTGATATTCCCGACCCCCAGGTAATCATTGGTTAGTTTCTTTCTCACTTCATCTTAAAGTTACACCTCCCTTTAAATTTGCCACGCATGCTCAGAGAGTAAGCGGCTTATTTGAGCAGGGGGCTTTCTGACCAATGGGCATGATTTTTAGTATTATAATGAGGACAGTTTACCCAAAGGACACTTAGCTGTAGTTCTTATCAACATGCATAAACATCCCAATTAGTTGTCCTCCTTGGCTTTTTACTTTATTTTGCAGGTTTTGGCGTCTTCTGAGGCGGGATGTTTCCTTTTATCAGTCTCTCGGTTCTTCTTCAAGGATATAGTCATAAAACAAACGCTTCCCTATCTCTCTGTTCCCTCCTCTGACCGCCAGATTCTGTTTTGCAGAGCTCACATGGTCCATTGTTATTGCTTAGTGGAAAATTTCATTTTCTGTGGGATATCAACAGCAGCTATGGTGTGCATGGGAGGTAAACATTGGACATGAGGATAACTCCTTCTGTAGGAGAGGAGGCCACCTGGGAGGTGGGGGATCTCCATCCTCTGGAGTTTTTGAGTCCCAGTCATACAAAAACACCGTTGCCCTGTTCTAGTGCTGGGGACAATCCTGCAGTGAATGGGGGCTGGACTGGAGACCTCCTGAGAGCCTTGCCACAAGTGCTGCTGGGGCCCTTGCATTTATGTTCATGCTCTCCTGCCCAGTTAGTGCCCTGGTTCTGTAGCAGTTTCCTTTTCATCTGGTTGGTCAGACTCGCAGGTTCTCGAGGTAGCTTTGGAGATGAGACCCCAAGGCCAGGCTTGGTCTCTCTGTCAAGAATATAATGATGTCTTAAAAGTATCCCAGCCTGTGGACTGATGATGTGCAAACCCTCAACGAGCTGTACTATCAGTGCTCCTGGTGTTTTCCGATCAGTAGGAGATTTGCGTTGTGTACAGGGGGACATCAGAAGGGACTGTGGATCTCTGTTCTTTGGTCTGATGCCCCAAAGCCTTTGCAGTCCCTTCCCACAGAGCTGTCTCTGCGCTAGGACATGGTAGGGAGAAGGTACACAGGTTGAGCTAGATACACCCTTAGGGGCAGGGGAGCAGGCGAGGTGAGAGAGGTCTGATGAGGTTGGGCTGTAGCTCAGAGCAAAGTTAAACTTGAGTTCCTGTGTGTATTCCATTGCTGCAGGCTCTCGTTTGTCTTCAAGGCTCTGAGACAGTGAGCATGGCAGGCTGTCACATGCAGCTGCCAGAGGAGTGAAGGACAAGTACCTGTGCTCCAGCATGGGTGGCAGGAACCTGGCAGCAGGCTGTAGCTGGCATGGCCCCAAGCAGTGGGTGGCCCTTAATTCAGGTACCAGCACTGTCCTTTGAGCTAACCTCTGCCTTGTGTCCCTCCAGTGAGTATGACGAGTATGGGTTTATGACTGTACCTGACTATGAAGTTGAGGACTGGAAACTTCTGGCCAAAATCCAAGCCCTGGAGATAAAGTCCAACAACCTGCGGAGCCAGGAAGTAGTGGAGAAGCCCCTCCGTGACAGGTGGAACAGTGTTGGAGAGCTGAGCCCCTCTGCAGAGCTGAAGAGTCTGATCCGAAGTGGCATTCCAGTGGAGCATCGGCAACGGGTCTGGAAGTGGATTGTCAGCCGGCACTGCAGTCATCCGCCTGACCACTACCAGCGGCTGCTACGGCAGAGCAAGAGCACAGAGCACCCTGCCTGCCGGCAGATAGAGCTCGACCTGCCCCGCACACTGACCAACAACAAACATTTTTCCTCTCCCACCTCCCAGCTCATCCCCAAGCTCCGGAGGGTGTTGCTGGCATTCTCCTGGCACAATCCTGCCATTGGATACTGCCAGGGACTGAACAGGTGAGGAGCCAGGTATGCTACTTCTTCATGGGATAGCACTGAGAAGGTGTAGACACATGCTCTAGGCTGTGATTCAAGCAACCCCAGACTCCTGCCTCTCTAGAATTGTGTCCTGGCTTTCGGTATTTTCCTGCAGAATTCTGCATTTGGTGTCTTTTTTCACCCACTGTTGTTGGGATCAAGCAAGGAGCAGGAAGCACTTGTTTGGCATCTCTATAGTTACAGAATAGGAAGGAGCAGCTGTAGGAGGTAGAATGAGGCAGTCCCAGAGTAACAGCATGAGGCTGGGGCTGAATTTCTAAGTCTTTGTGTGCTCAGCAGAAGAACACCCTGGTGATTCGCCTTTTTGCTGAGTAGAGTTGGAGGAAATGTTGGGAAGCGTTAGAGATGAGGGAGTTGTAGCAAATGACATGAGGAGAGGCTGAGGAAACTGGAGTTGTTCGGTCTGGAGAAGACAAGGTTCAGGCAATCTAAAAGCTTCTTTCACTTCCCAAAGAAGGCTATATGAAAGATAAAACCAGACTTCTTAGAAGTGTGCTGCCAAGTAAAAGAGGCACCGGGCACTAGCTGCAAGACATGAATTTCTGGTCGGACCTTTTCACATGAGGGAAGTCTGTGTAACCTATTCCTGTTGTTCTTTGGATGGTCTTCAGAAAGAGATTTTCCACTTCAGAGAGCCCTTGATATTAGATATCATCTTTCCAGTCTGGCTGAAAGGGTGTAAGTCAGAGCTGAAGGGGGTAAGGGCTGTAGGAAAACATGTGGGAAGGTGAGCTATGTCACATAATATGGAGTATCTCTGAGTGAGCTCTTTCCTGTATTGAAATAAACAAAATCAGCATACTGCTAACTTCAGCAGATCTACAGAACATCCCATTAGCTGGGGAGTCTGGCTTTGTCACACCAATTCTGTATTTGATGCTTCCTGTTTGCTGACAGAGGCACATGGGAAAGAAAATCACAGCCCCATGGTTCCTTCAGAAACCTGCACAACAGATCACTTGCCTTGCTGACCAACTGTCCTGCCATGTTTGATGGTTCGGATGCTCATGGAGCTAGACACATGCTAAGAGGAATCTTGGATTCTGCAGTTACTGTGCTGGCCTATGTCTCCTCCTGCAGTGTTGCATTGCCTCACCATGCCTTGTCCATCACAGATTGGCAGCTGTTGCCCTCCTGGTCCTGGAAGATGAGGAAAGTGCTTTCTGGTGCCTAGTCCATATTGTGGAGAACCTAATGCCAGCAGACTACTACAGTGACACACTGATAACATCACAGGTGAGCTGGATACCCTCACATCTGATTGGACTCTGGTGCAGTGATTTACAGTAAAGGTTTGAAAGCAAGCAGTCAGCTTGCACTGTGTTTGATTTCTGACAGGACAGTGATACTATCTTGCAATTCCTTTCATTGCAGAGGTGTTGTAGACTTGAGAGGACAAAGTTGTTACACACACAGGAGCAGCAAAATTGATCCCCAGTACTAGGAAATTGGACACCTCTCCTGAGTAATCACTTGAAGGTCAGGTTAGTCAGAAGGAAGGTGCCCAGTAATTGCATGGTTACTTATTTTAAGGAGGGCCTAGTAGAGGTGAAGCAGCAAACTCTGACATGTATGGAACCAAGTATGAAGAAGGCACCATTCTTCAGCCCTTCAGATGTTTCTTTGGAAACTGCACCCTATCTTTGGAGTGCCATGTGCAGATGGAAGAAAACACTGGGATTTTTATATTTACTGTACTTACCTCAGTTCATGATCGCATACAGCGTTAGTTCTGGCTTTGGGGTTCCCTGCAGATCAGAAAGCCCTCTGATGTAGAATGTTGTTCTGTGAGTAACATACCCTCCTGGTTCAAAGACACTGGATTTCAAGGTTTTCAAGACGTGTTGTCTTGTATCTGATATACTGTATCCTCCCAGGCAGACGCAGAGCCAGATAAATCCCATATAGTTCAATGGAATTATAATTGTGTGCCCATGCCACCCACAGCCAGCAGTGCCTGGTCTGTTGAGCCTGGCCGTGACCTCGGTGTCTTTATTGTGTGTGGTCCTTTCAGAGAGAAGAGGGTTGTATCTGTGGGCCCACAATAGATGAGGCTACAAGCATCAGTAGCTGAGAGTGACTGATTGTGCCACTGAATTGGTTGACTAATGTTTACTGGGACAGTGGTGTGCTGGTGGACAGGCCAATCCACAGACTGTGGAAGCAGCCAAATCACTGTGCAGATAGCAAAATGTCTATCCAGAGCAGGTAGTGTTAGCTGTGATATTTAGTAGGCAGCATTCAATACTGGACAAAATGTGATTATTGACAGGCAAAACATGGCAGACTGAAGACATAGAGGCTCCCCTACATTTGGTGAGAAAAGACTGTCAGCTGAGGGAGCCTTTTTTAGAAAGGCTTCCTGACCTCATGGTTGATCTCTGAACATCTAGCCAAGACCCATGTAAAGAGGAAGGTCTAGGGTGATGCTTTGTGGGTTGGCTAGATAAAGTGAAAGCTCTGAGTTGGCTGGAAAACTTAAGGTTTAGCTCTTGCAGATTTTAAAGACCAAGCATATCACCTCATCTGGTTTGTACCACTGTGCCACAGCTAAGTGGGCTAACACACATAGGGCAGTAGTGTGATATAGCAAAGGGGAAGACTTAACCATGATCTTGCTCCTTAGTGCTTTCTCTCATGAAACCATGCCTTCCCTGAGATGAAGCCTTTATAAACCTAGGTCAAGGATCTCACAACTGCATTTCTGTGTCTCAACTCATGCAACCAGAAGCAGAGCACAGACAGTATACAGACCACAAAAAGAAGCCAAGTGAGAAGGTCAGGTCCTGCTTGCGAAGTCAGAGGGATTCTAGGTGTTTATTCTGTTAGGCTGTGCGTAGTCATTCAGACCTGAGCAGGTTTTAATCCCTGTCATTAAATTGGATGCTCATGACATCACAGCAAATCCCAGTAAGACTGATGCGGGAAGTTGTGGCAGTGTTTTCCCTCTTGACTTCGAGGTTGGGAAGGAATATGATCCTCTGAGTGAGAAGAATGTTTGTATCTCTGCTTGTATCTTGGTCCTGTTTCAGCTCCACACCTTGCACTGGGTACGGCATACAAGTACACTGCTCAGTAATTTTGAAGGGTTGAGAGACAAAGGATGCTCTGCTCTTCCTAGGGTTTGGTTAGACTAGAAGGCAACACCAGTGATTGCCGTGGCATGTGTGAGCCACTGTCCTGTTGCACTGCTACTCTCCTCCAACACCAGGACTGCTCTTAACTAGGACTTCATCGTTTTCTTTTTTGTCAACTTTAGGTAGATCAGAGAGTCTTCAAAGACTTCCTGTCAGAGAAGCTGCCTCGCCTCATGGCTCATTTTGAGCAGTATCGGATTGATGTCTCACTCATCACCTTCAATTGGTTTCTGGTGGCCTTTGTGGACAGCCTGGTCAGCGACATCCTCCTGCGAGTGTGGGATGCCTTCTTGTACGAGGGAACTAAGGTGTGACTCTCAATCTAGGCCTTCCTTCCATCTGCACCACCTCTGTGACATGACGGCAGGGCGATGGACATACACGTGTGTCAAAGATATGTGGGGTTGAGCCTGTTGTCCTATTCTGCCTGTGTGGTGGGATGCCTTGATGCCTCCCAGCCTCTGTGCTGTCTGTGTACTTGCTGCCGATAGGCAGACCTAGTCCCTGATGCTGTGCACAGTATGCCTGGCACTTTTTAGCAGGTAGTCCTGCTATGAAACGGCTCTCTGACAGGCCATGGTGTCTTCTGCTCTGTGACCTGGAAACAGCTGAAAGTATGACAGATACAGAGAGCAGAAGTTCGGTTAGTGTCTGAAAATGTGAGTCTTGCATTGCCTCTGTGCATAGGGAGAACCGGAGAACCTTTGCGAAATCCCTACAGGGTCATTCTGGAGGACCTGGTGAGCTCTGGGGCTGTAAATTAGCTTATGGACGGTCATTCTTGTGGGATTAGTTCTGTGCTTCTTTAGGTAGGCCTGCCCTAATGCAGCCTACTGAGACCAGGAGAAGCCCAGTGTCCAGCCTGTACTGCAGCGCTGTGTGCCCCACCCTGTGTTTTATGCCAGGAGGGCCTGGTCCCTCAACTGCCTAAGACTTTGTCAACTCAAATACCTTTCAACCCTCCAGGTGATTTTCCGCTATGCTCTTGCGATTTTTAAATACAACGAGGAGGAAATCCTAAGAATTCATGACAGTGTAGAGATCTACCAGTACCTGCACTTTTTCACGAGAATGATCATGGATGGCAGGTAGGACTGTGGGTTGTAGGAAGCCTTCCATCCTGGGTTTGTACTTGCTTGCCTGTTACGTCGACCTAAAAAGATTTGTGACCAGTCTGTTAAGAGAGATGCATGCACTTTGTCAGGTCCATGGGACATGGATAAGTTTATCTCTTTTTGACTTTCCCTTCATTTTGTTACTTAAAGTCTTCTTGACTTGGGCAAAGGAATGCTACAGCAGAGCAGGCCACAAAGTCTGGGCCAGCCTCCTTCTGGCAGCAGCTGGAACTTGTGCTGCCACTTGCTGGGTTTCTCTCAGCTGTAGTTGGGGTATTTGGGAACACAGCACCACTCACAACCTTTAATGACAACATGTGTCTGAGAGGAAGATTTCTGTGATCAGAAGAGCTCAACGTCAGGAATATGCCTCTGCCAGAGGCCATCAGAATTGGCATCTGATCCACCATCTCCTGACTGGTGGCTGCACACCAGTACCTTAAAAGGGGGTGTGGTGTAAGGCTTTTTAAAGCCTTGCTTGGGTTGGTGTTTGTGTGAGAAGGAATTGGCTGTGATTCCTTTAAGACTCTGCTGCTTGGTGACTTTTGAGCTTGGAGAGCTGAAATCTGAGGCCCTATTCTTTGCCTACCCTGGGATACACTTGGCCTATCTGTTAGCATCTGTTACCAGCCAGTAAATCAGTTTACCAGACTTGTCTTTTCCTTCATAGGAAGCTGATGAACATTGCCTTCAATGACTTAAATCCCTTTCCCATGAAACTGCTGAGGAACCGGCGGTCAATGCACAGGGAAGAGCTGGAGGCAGAGCTGTGCGAGCTGGAACAAATCAAGGCAGCCTATGTAAAAGAGAGAGCAGAGCAGGGGCCTCAGGACCTGAAGGAGGTTGTTAGTGAAGAGGAAGAAGAGATTTAACAAAAACGGAGTTCCTCATCACTTCCTTCCCCCCTTGCAGAAGGTCTTCAGTAGCAGCTGTCCGTAAGAGATGGAGCAGAGGGGAAAAGGTGGACACAGCAGGAGTCTTGTGGTCGCCTCACACTTGGCCAGCATGAGTATGTGGCCATCTCTCTCTGCCTCACAGTTATGCTCCTCCTGTGCCGGGTTTCTACATTGATATCCCTGTCTCTGACTCCCATTCATAATGGGAGGGAGGAGGTCTTTTCCATAGGAGTTTCCAACAGTGAAGGTGTTTGACCCATAGAATATGGCACTCTGGGGGTGAACCTGCAAACCACTTCGACTAGGTCACAAAAGATGGCTTGATGTTCTTTAGAAAAAAACATTAATTTCCCCTGAACCAAGGAGCTGGCCTTCATGGGTCTAGCACAAAGAGATGCCCCACCTCCCTCTGGGAATGGGGTCTGATAGCCTTTTCCCCTGCCTCCCTGGCTTGCCGGTCCCTGGGCTGGACGCTCTGCCTCTGCAGCTCAGTCCTCCACAGACCCAGGATGAGTCAAGCGCTTCAGATAAATACAGCTTCTTTTCCCTAACATGGTGCCAGATCCTGCTGCCCCACTTGCCTGCTGAGTGCTGCTTTATTCCAGGTGCGCCCACAGTGCTGGCACTGACAGCATGCAGCAGACCCTGCTGTGAGCGGGGCTCTGCTCTGCGCTTTTAGACTGACCTTGAACCCAAGCCCATTCAGTGGGTGATGCCTCCTTTAAACCTCTTGTGGTATGAAGTCATCAGTGCTTGCAGAAGAAGGGGAAGGAAGCATTCATAGGCCATACTGTTCTCAGCCAGGTGGGCTGTAGCCAAGATCTCAGATGCCAGTGGAAACAGTACCAGCCTCTATTCCCCTGAGACACGTGGTCTGCCTCAGCTCTGCCTTCAGCACAACTGGACAAATTGACCAGTTTCAAAGAAGCATAAAATTCTGAGTTGGAAGAGAGCTGTGGAGGCCAGCCACACAGTATGGAAGTAATTAAAGTGGAGATGAGGTTTTGGGAGGAGTGGATAGATGGGCAAGAGTGAGGTAGATCCCCTGCATGTCACTGACAGATGCACACATTGAAAGTGAAGAAAATGTTGCTGGAGTCTTACCACAACGTGTCAAAAAAATGCAGTGGTTTTAAAATGATGCCACCTAGCTAGAGGAGCTCAAAAGGCAGAAGGTTTTTCTTTACAAATGATATTGCCAATCTAACTTACTCATTATCTCTCTAATACTCATTATGTGCATGGGTACATACAAATACAGATTTCTGCTACTGTTACGGACTTTTGAAAGGCATTCTCTCTTAAATCAAGACCATGGAAATTAGAAGTATACTTACCACTGTATTTTTGCTAGAGTCTTTTGCAACAGCTTAAAAATCTTTTCTTCCATCCTGCCCTTATGGATTTTAAAAAAGGCATTTGAAACATGCATTATGAGACCAAGCCATAGTCTGACATATGTCTACAGTATATAAATAAACATTGGTCTATGTGGTATATAATGATCTGTTAGAAAATAAACTTTTCTGAAGAAGACATAAGGACCAGGCTCTTTTCCCTGGTGGGAAATTCTGAAAATAATTTTTAATTGAAATCCGAAGGGAAGGACATCTTGGGGTTGTTAGAAGTTTCTCCTCTGTTGTGTCTTCACCAGCTCTTGGTTTTGTTCCACATGCATATTTGCTGTGGGCTGTTTCCTCTGGTCATACCACCAACCAGCCATTTGTGATCGTTCTTTACTAAATTGTGGCGGTTGCAGGAGTATCTGCAATGTTCGTGCAGACCTGCACCTTGGAGCCAAGCTAGCATGTCCTCACAGGCCCCACTCCACTCCCCTTCTGCTCCACAAACTTCAGGGCTACTGAAAAGCACTGAACTCATGTCATGACGCTGGCGGGGCCCAGAGGTTAGCTTCGCCCTACGCAAGTCCCTCGGGCCTCTGCAAGACCAGTGAGATATGTATCAGTCAGAGGGTGCTTTGCATGAAGTGCACAAGGATAACTGGTGCTGCCATGGCCAGCTGTTGTGGTTGGAAAACAGTTTGAGCTGGTTGCACAGCCCAGTAGCTCCTGCTGCCTGTGCTGGTGCCTGTGGATAAAACATGTGTCTTTGCACCCCGGAGTCAGCCTTTGTTGAGCTTTGCTGTATGCATAACACCACTTGTTAAATTAAGCCTTCTGTCTCTGCATTAATCTAAACTTTAGGATACCAGCTTCAACCCTAAAAAGGATGGTTTCAATTTCCACCCCACTGCCCCCCTGCTGAATGTGCATTTAATCTGTAGGTCACCTCGTTGCAGTACTTTGGGGCCACCAAGGGTTTATATGATTTTGAGAGAACAAATTGGTGGAGGGTGGCCAAACACACAGAGAGCCACTGCTGGCTCAGTAAGTCCCTGAGCTGCAAAGAGGTAGAGGCCAGGAGCCTCCCTTCTTCACCCCTTTTTGGCCCTGGGTGGTACTGGGCTGGAAGGATCTTTGGTCTGAACCGCCATTACCTGTACAGCTGCAGCTAAGCCCTTGTGTGCAGAAGCGCTAGTGCACAGCAAAGACACTCGATCCACTCCTGTGTCCTGGCACGCTGCCCCGGAAAGAGGCATTCCTGGGAAGGTTGTTTCTGTGTTGGGTTAATATTTATCCCAAGCTCAAGCTTCCCATCCAGGGTGAAGGAGAGAGCTACAGGACTAGGCATTGCCCGTGAGTAGGAAGCAACACCACCCTGTACGTGAGCTATCCCACAGTGCTCTGGCGCAGGCTGGGCACCCTCCTGCCGCCGTCACAGACGTGAGACCCGGCGCTGGCTCTCTTCTCATTTAAGAGCTCGCTTTGGTGGCCTGAGCCAAAGCTGGGACTTCTCCAGCTGTTTCTCAGTGCTAAGAGCTCCTCCACAGAACATTAGCTCTGTCTGGCCTAGGGACGTGCCAGGTGCAAGAAGACAAACCACATTCTTACTCCAGGGCCATAGTGGTGGAGCTGGCGTAACTTAATGCCCTCCAAGGTAATTTAACCCCTTTCCTGGAGTTCAGTGAGAGGCTGCGGGCTGCACCGAAGAAGCTAAATCGTGGGAATACCCCTGTGCGCTTTCTGCTCAGCCTCAGGAGCTCTCCAGGGAGGAAAACGGCACACCAGGTTAGTCAGTGGAAGAGGAGATATTGCTAACCGCGGCAAGCACGTTTGGGGTGAGGGGTCCCCTGTCCCGCTGCAGCCAGTTGCTTTAGGTGCGTTGTCTGCTGCCATTGGGACAAAGTCCCCATTTCTTCTTGTTAACTGATGGCTTCCTACCAAGTGCTAAGCCTGGCTTTGAGATTCCAGCTGGTGGATCAGTATCTGCTCGGGTTTTAAGCTTAATTTTCATAATACAGAACTTCTTTGGCATGTTCTGGTGTCAAGCTGGTAGGAAGCTTTGAGACTTGAGGCAATATCCAAGGTAAATGAAATCAAATTTCAAGGTCCCTTGGGAAAAAATAGTACTCAGCCCAATGTCACAGCCCCCTGCTGAAAATAATACCTTTATTTTTTCTTCGGTAAAGTGATTCTGTTAGTTCAAAAGTATTGTTTATGGCGGCATTTTGCAGGGAGGAAAAGTTCCAAAGGGAAATTAAAACCGACTGGTACTTTTTGCTTCATCTTCCCATAATTTAACATTTTTCAATGTGATAAACGCTCTTGCACATTGAGGGGGAATGCTGATGCCACAGACTCTGAAAAGACTTCCAGTTTTGACACTGCCATCACAACAGTGTTTTAAATCAGTCCCCGAAGCTGGTGGGTGTTGTGTGGGCCCAGCTTCCACCCTACCCCTGTGTGCCACCCGCCCCCAAACATGTGGCACAGGTAGTGATCTTGAACTTGGCAGGGCTGGAAATAATTACAGCAGGGGAGGTGGGAACTAGGGAAGTTATTCTTAAATATGATGCTAATTTGGTATAACTAATTAGTGGATTCCTTCACACGGCTCCATCCAAACCCACCACCGGCATGTCAGGCCCCTTGTCCTGAGCAGACTGGGATGAAGCAGAGTACAGTGCCTGCTGCAGCACCTCCTCTTCAGTGCAGATGTACCAGGCTGTGTGCCAGTACAACATAGCCTTGAAGCAAATCTGCTTGATACTGTGTCTGCAAACTGGTCATGCCCTTCCGAGGGTTGCAAAGCGTATCAACAAGCAGAAAGTTGTTTTCCTTCTGTCTCATCTCATACACTTGAGCAACCGCTCCCTGCAAGGCAAGACCCTGCTCCCTGGGAGCGGCCCCTGGCTAGGTGGGAAGCGCTTTATCCATAGCTGCACAAATACCACGAATGCGGCCACACCGATGGCTCCTGCAATGCAGAGCAGCCACAACAGGTGCCGGCTCTGCTCTTCCCAGTGGCTTGCTGCAGGTTGCAGTGCTGCACATAGTTTCTGGCTAGCAGTGGGACAATGGTGGTGGTGTTTGGTTGTGCTGCTGCCAGGCTCCCCTCCATAACAAACTCTTCTGTCTGCAGTGGTAGCTTTCCACTTTTCATTAATTTGCAGGGGCTGGGAAGGGATGTCACTATGTGACACTAGCCTGCCTCTGGCCCGATTTGTGGCACTGAAGGATGTGGGATGGCAGAGACTCACAGGGCACATTGCTCCAATTTCTGCCGTTGGATCCCAACAGAAAGCACTAACAACAGTGTTTTCTTTGGGGCTGCTGGAGGCCGTTTACACAGCATGACTAGTGTTGTGTGGGGGTGCTCTTTGCCACAAGCCACCTCTGCGGACACAGGCTGTCAGCAGCAGTTGCTCAGCCAGGCCCTTGCTGTTAGATGACCAGTTGAGAAGTCCCAGGAAAGACAACAGAGAGTAAAGTTCACCCCAATCAGCAAGGACACCCCAGTACAGACACCAGTCCCAGCCACCCAGTCTTGGACTGCAAAGGGGAATGGGCAGCAAAACCATTCACTTTGTCAGTACCTAAAACAGCTCTGAGGAGTGGCACTTCCATAGCTAGATGCCTACAGAGGACTGGGCTGCAGGCAGTAGAAATGTTTCCGACCAATAACCTCAAACAAAGATATCTTTGTCCCCCTGTCAGTCCTGCGTGCAATCTTCTACAGCTCAATCAGGGCCGGAGCACAAAGTGAAAGGAGGCACTGGAGATCGTTTGTGTATCAGCACCTGACCCGTCTCGTACTTCTCTGTGGTGAAGATGTGAGCATGTGCTGCAAGGGTCCTGAGGGGTTCCAGGATTCATCTCAATTCCTGTAAGCAGGGCAGGTCCAGGACAGCTGCTGCACAAGCAGCCACGATTTGCGTCTACTGCTGGACTGCTTCCTGTGCTCCCTCTGTGGACAGTGCTTCTGAACAGCTGTGTCTCTGATCGAGTGCCTCAGTCTCTTGGGTTGTCCCAGCCTGGCACCTGGCAGCAAGGCATGGAGATCACTCCTGGGGGCTGCTGGTTGCTTCTGAAATTCTTCTCAACCTCCTTGAAGGATTTGGTGGGACTGCTCTTGTCAAGGGCCTGCTTTTCCTTCCCCAAAAAGACCAGCTGCCCTGAGGGACTGGCAGACTCCTGTCTCACCACCACAGAATCAAAGCAGAGACACCCGAACTGCAGCATCTCACTTGTGGAGGACAAGCAGTCTCACAGTGTTGTCTCACCCGCTGGCTCAGCCCAGAGCTGCCACTGCTACCCACAGACTGGTGGGACTAACGCATGGAGGTGAGCCATCTGTCTCAGGCTCTGCTCAGGCAGGACCAGACCGGTGTTAGCTGAGTGGGTGACCTGGTCAAGGAAATCTCCTCTGCCCTTTGATCCTGGGCGTTGACATCTGCTTGCCAGGTTCCTCATTCATTTTGGTACCAGCTGGACTTGTAGTGCTGCCAAGGTACCACCTAACCCTAAAGTCTGAGTGTGAGCTCTGCAGGCATGAGAAGCTTTCTAGAGACATTTGCCGTCAATGAAGGCCCCACAGCTTTGGACCCACATAGGCCAGTGTTTCTCCATCTGCCAGGGACTGCTGAGCCAGCCAGAGGCTGCCAGCTAAGGCTGTCACACTAATACGTGTTGCAGGAGTGTGTGCGGTGTCCAGGGTGCAGTGCCCAGTAACTCGGTGGTCGGAGTGAGGATATGGGAACATGCCACCATGTCCTCAGCAGCTCTGTGAGCCAAGGCAAGGCCTGCGGGTACCCTCTGCACAGATGGTGGCGAAGTCCTGATGCTGTCAGGATGATCTCCTAGGAAAACGCACCCAGCCTTCACAATGTACCTCCAGGCACAGACCTGGGGGACCCACCTGCAGTGGTGTGATGGTGACGGGGAACTGCGCACGTCGGCCCGGGCGGGCTGGCTCCCCGAGCCCAGGGAAAGGAGAGGTGCTTGAGCGCTTTGCTGTGGTTACGGAGGGGCTCTCCCCACGACAGCAGCAGAGCAAACCCCACGCTTCCCACGGCAGATCGCGCCCAGGGGTTGGGGCACACCCGGACCGGACCGGCCACCCCCGGCCCGGGGAGGCGTTGCGGGGCTCTGCGGACTCGGGCTCTGCCTCGGGGGGCGACGGGCAGCCCCCAAGCCCCGCCGGTACCTCCCGGCTGCGGAGCGCGGCGTGGGGGGCGGGCCGGGGCGGCAACCGCGGGTGGACCGGGCGCGGCGCGGCGCGGCTCCCATGCGCACGCCATTCGCGCTGCCGGACGCCCGCCGCCAGCGGCAAGGTATGAGACCGAGGGGGCTGCCGGGGGGGCGGGCGGTTGTCGTGGGGCCGCGCCACGCGTGGGCAGGGCGGCCGGGCACCTGCCGCAGCCCGGGTCCCGCGGAGCCCGGCGGCGCCGGGGAGCGGAGCGGAGCGGGGCGGGGCGGGGCGGGGCGGGGCGGGGGGGGGGGGGGGGCGCCTGCCCCAGTCCCGCGCCCGGGGAGCCGCAGCCCCCCCGCCCCGCCCCGCTTTGTGCGGAGCCGCCGCCGCGGGGGCACCGGGGGCCGGGGGATGCGGTGCCGGTCGCGCCCTCCGCGGGCAGGATTGCCGCTCCCCAGCAGCGCCCTGCCCTTGGGCTGCTCCCGCAGGTAGCCGCAGGGGGGGGATTTTCTGTGCGGAGCGTGGCGGACCGAGGGCCGGCCCTCGGTAGGAGCCCCCGGCCCCGGGGCAGGCGGTCTGCGGCCGGCCGGGCTCCGCGCCGAGGTGCAACAGGGCTTCTTGTCGGTGTGCGGCAGGTGGGAGTCAGCATCGTGCGGCCAGCCCCGGAAAGCTGCTCCTCTTCCTGCCGACCCTGCTGGCCGCTGCAACGGGTGGCACGGTTTGGCATCTGTGCAACTTTGCTAACGATACGATACGATAACCTCATCTGTGGCTCTGTGCGTGATGCAAGTGGTTGAATTTGGCCCCTTTGTGCTGGAGTCGTGGGGATTTTGGGTGCTTGATGTCAGGGCAGGTCACAGCTTGCGCAGAGCACGATGACAGCCGCATAAACGACATCTGGGCCGTGCTCTGGCAGCGGGGTCTCCTGGTGCCAGTTCCCACTCCATGGTGAGCCCTTGAAGGGGGTCTTAATTTCAGGCAGCACAGCTTTGGAGCACGGCTTCCTCCCCGCGGGTCTGGCTTTGACGCCGCAGCTCTGTCGGGGGGCGAAGGCAGGCTCTTGTGGAGGGATATGTAATGGTGACAGCACTTCGCAAACAAGTCCCCGGTGGCCTGGGGAGGGCAGCTACGTGTAGCGCCTTGCCGAACATCCATTGTTCACCCTGCAGGGAGTGGTACCCTCCTTGTCTTACTCTGGAGTGTGGAAAAACAGCCCTGCAGCATCCTGGCTGTTCCTAATCCCCCTCCCCCCCCCGTTCACTTAAATCTCCGTATTTGCTGCAGCCCCTGTAAAGGGAATTTGCCTGGACAGGCTTAACCTCTTCTGGCCTCTTGGGTGCTCAAGGGAAGTGATTTCTGCAGAGGATTCGGAGAACACTTTGGGGGAGGTTGGGTGTTGGTTGCCTTTTAAGCTTCCCAACGCAGGCTCCCTGGTGGCTTAACAAAGGAGCAGCCTGTGTAACCCTGCTGTTCCCTTTGTTCTCCCACTGGCTGTGCCTTCTTCGGAGAGCTCAGATCTCTCCTGGTTTGATCAGAGATAAGGAGTGACTGACTGAGATACGCAGGGAGTTCATGTTTTTGTGTGAGCATTTCAGGAAACTCTAGAGTGAAGCTTTGGGAGGCGGGATAGGGTGGAGCTGGTTGCTTCTTAGAGACAAGGCATCTGTGCTGGTGTTGTTTTGTGAATTAGCATTGTTGCAGACAAGCTATAGCTCCATCAATGAGAGGCATTTCAAATTCATTCAATCCACTAGGCCATAGCAACAAATCAAACCCTGTCATCTCCTAGAGCTGCTGTTGACCTGGGAAACGCGAGGCCCAGGCACTGGAGGCATTTGGACAAAGAGCCAGACAGTTCTGCTGCCTGCACCCCAGCTCTGCCCCAAGCTCCTCCTGACCTCTTCCTTGGAGGCAAAGCAGCTCTGCATGAGTGTGCTGGTTTTGCAAGTCTAGGGGCAGAGGGAGACCGCTGTCCTCTGCGCCAGCTGCATCCACCTGGCCGGCAGCATTGCTCACCTCCATCCCATTGATCAGACTGGTTGCTGGCTGTGTCTGTGCAGCAGGTGGGTTTCCTGATAGCAGGTCAGGGTACCTCCAGGTGTGGGTGGGTTTCTCACTCTCTTTTCCCCCCACTGGGAAATTTCTTCGTGTCTCTTCACTACTTTGGTTTGTCCCCTCTGACCAGATTTCTTGCTCTGAAAATGGCAGGAATGGATAATATTTTGAATGTTTCTATGTCTGCTGCATTTGTTAGTAGCTGGATAATGAGTGAATTTTGGGTTGTCTGACTGTGGCAGGTTTCTGTGTCTTTCTAGGTGGGTTGGCACTGGGCAGGCTGCTGCTGGTTTCTGGAACTGCTTTGTGGCGCCTGTGCAAGGGCAGTTCTCCCTTGCTTGTGGGCTGTCTGGACTGCCAGATGCCTGAGTGCTGTATGCTCGAGTACAGAGTACGTTCCTCTGCTGTGAGCTGCAGGTGTCCAGGCACACGGGTGCTTCAGTGTGACAGAGAATTAGGGAGAGAACTGAAGGTTTTTGCAAATCCCCAGGAGCAAAGTTGATGTTTTGGAGTGAGAGACAGCTGCCTCAGGGGCAAGCTAAAGTAGATTTTGTGCATGACCTTGCAGGCTCCTCATATGGTGTGCTCAGTTCTCTTCCTCTGATGTTTTTGTAATCCTTGGCCCACAGCAGCTGCATAGCATGAAGTCTTCATCTCGCCCTGGTGGGCCCTGGTTTCTGCAGCAGGGATTTCGATGGGGAAACTGTTGGAGGGTGGGTTGTGACAGGGATGACAGAGACCTTCTGTAAAGAAACAAAGTGGAGGGAGACTGTCCCAGATCATTTCCCCACCATCCAATCTTGGTTGGTCCAAGGGGACCTCAGCAGAGTCCTGATCCTTAATGGCCAGATGCTGTCCTCCGCTCTCATAAATATACCTTCTTCAAGAAAGTTTGCGTGAAGTGTTTGCTTCAATAAAAAAAAAAAACCCACCACCTTATCTGAGTATTCCCATCTGCCAGTTATAAACAGCAGCAGTCTTTTTAGGCAATAAAATGGTAGCCAGTATTACAGTTGGCCAACAGGCTGATGTCTGGGCAGCTGCTGAAGAACTTGCTGCTAGACCTCCTGCTCAGACCCAAGGGGACCTGTGGACCCATCCTTGGTGAGGCTGGACACAGCTGCTCTTTGAAACAGCCAGGGCTGGCTGCTCCTTGATGCACAACAGGGTCACAGACAGTCTGGTCTCTTGACCCCATGGCAAGAGGGCATCGGAGCGGTAATGCAGTGGGGTGTTCCACATGTAGTCATTACCTGGCTTCCCTTAAGTGCATGTTAAACTGCTCTGGCTGCAGAGAGCTGATGGAGGCAAGCAGCCTGCAGCACATAGCAATTACACTGGCGCGCCTTCTGCCTCTCCGCAGGAGAAACAGGAAAGACCTTTAGATCATCCAGGAGGCTGTATGGGCTGAGGGGGTTTGACACTCACAGGGTTATACTGGCTTGCAAGTAGAAGCCAGACTGGCCTAGTATTTCCAGGGATTTCCCCTCTGCGGTATTACAGGCTTGCCAGCAATTCTCCATTTTGAAAATACACCCTGCAGGGCTCTGTTAGGGTAATGCTGATGCTTACTATTTCCAAAGCACTTTGAAATTCACAAATAGGACTTTCCGACCCTCAGCCAAGCAAAGCCCTCTCTAAAGCTCGGAGACATACTGCTGCCCAAGGTAGGACCAATGACAGTGTGCAGCTCCAAGTCCTGTTCTCTCTTCCCCTCTTGACCTGCTCCCTGATCAATTTCACACGGTTTCACATTTTCCAGAGCAGGCCCAAAGTTTGGCCTCTCTCCCTCTCTCTTCCGAGCATCCTTCTGGGCTCTGGTTTGTGCAAGGGTTTCTTTCCAGTCTGGTGAATGGCTGTGCTCTTTATCTCTGTGCCAAGAAACGCGGACATTCCTACCTGCAGAGAGGAGGTCTTGTGCACCGATGACTCTGCACCACCTCTCTCCCTCTGAGGGACAAACTCACTGACGAAAATGATAAGGAAGACAAAGCAGCAGAAATTCCCAGCATTTGTGATGTTTTTATCACTGAGATTGAGGCAAAGTCCATGGAAACTGATTAGATGGCTTCCAGGAAAGCAAGAGAGGCCAAACTCCATCTTGTTCTTCCTCCTGCAGCTCTGGGAGCTGTGCTTAAAGAGGAGGCAACGCCAAAGGGTGGCGGGGGGAGAGCTCCTCCCAGGAGAAGGCGGCTGGGCAAGGCTCTCCAGGTCAGGGTACACAAGTGAAGCGAATATGAGCCTTGTGGCTCCAGCTTGTACATAGAGTAGAGCAGGAACAGTCAGAAAAAAGGTGCAGGCAGGAGTGAAGGCAAGTACTGGGCCTACTCCCAAGAACAGAAATTAAGCAATCCTTGCTCTACATATACCATGATTGAACTGTCCTTGCAGGGTGCCTGTGCAGAGGGCTGAAATCCTCCTTGGGAAAGTCAGAAAGCTCTGGATCCCATCCCAGGTTTTCTGGTAACCACAGGCAGGGTGCATAGGTAGTGCTCGGTAGACAAGTGCCTTTTTCTCAGACGTTGCCCTCTCCCTGGGTTGAGGTATGGTCTGATGCAGCAGGCAAATGAGAGGATGTGCAAGTGCGGGACTGGGAGCAGCAGATTTCTCCCGAAGCTGCCTGTCCTACTCCATCCTTGCCAGGGTCTTGTTTAGCCAGGGAGCATTTGCATGTAGTACATTTGCCTGTCTGCCAAAAGGACCCTTGAAGTGGTGCTGCCCCTGGATGCCACCCAGTGTCATTGTCACAACAGTGATCTGTGCTGAATCCAGCAATAGGCTTTTCACCACCCACTGTAGCACAGTAGCTCTTCTCCAATTGGATATCTGTGGAGTTTTGCTTTCCAGGCTGTGGAAAGTTAGGCTCTGCCAGTGCCATTCAGCTCTCAGTCACCTTCCATGTGGTTATGAGTGAAGTTATTTAAACCAATGTTTCAGAGTGTTTGCCCTGAGCAAGAATAGACAAGTCTTGGAAAATACAAAACATATTGCCTTGGAAAAGTGTAGCTACCATTTTGCCTGAAGTGCTGTCACAGTTGCAGTGCTCCTTTCTAAGCAACCTCACATTGATGTTATTGGGAACACTGTCTGGTAACGAGAACAATGCCAGGAAGGACCAATCTTCCTTGCCATCCTCTGGTTTCTTCTATTCTATCTGGCTCCTAAAAGCAGCCTGTGCTGGCAACAAAATTGCAGGGTAATAGGCACAGAGAACCCAGACAGCTCTTTAATTGCAATAGACAAATAGAAGTAGTCAAAGATCGTCTTGCTAACATCTACTTAAATGTAATTAGTTCACATTATTTTTCTCTGCCATTTTCTCTAATTTAATTTGAATACCAAAATACACACAGAGGAACAAAAGCAAATTCAGAATAGCATTGCTCCAAGTTCCTGCTTTCATAATATTCAGCTCCTCCTACATAGAGAGGCTCTTTTCCTTACAGTCAGGGAGGATCAGAACCTCTCTTCTGACCCCTCCTGCCTGTGGTCATGGCTGTGGCTCATGTTTCTTTTTGAATTTGCAAAGGTCTTGATGTCAGTAACTGATGCCTGAAGTCTTAATTGAAAAGATTGATTTTGCTAATGATAGCCTGACATCTGACAGCTTCCATAGAAATCAATAGGAGTTCAGTGTGTCACAGTTTTAAAAATCATGGCACTCATTTAAAGGCTTAATAGGGGTCGAAGGGCTTGACTTTACAGCCCCTTGCATCTATTTGAGGCTCAGGCCCCCCACCATACATTAAGCCCTGTGCAATAGCTATGGGTCTCATGCACCCTGCCAGGAAAACCAAGTCTTGGAGCAGAAAAACCGAACCCCTCACTGAGATTTTAAAAGTAAAAGCTCAAGTGGAAAGTTGACACTTTTGTCTTTCTTGGTGTCTGGGTTGTGTTTTGGTGAACTCTTTGTTCCTGTGGAGTTGAAAAGATCGGAAGCCTCTTGAATCTTTATAGATAATGGATTCTTCAATCTGGTTGACAAACCAGAATGAGAGCCAGTAGCTGGAAGCAGAAGTTATTTGGCAAAATAATAAGGCAGTTGTGTTTTTAGCAGCAAAGAGGAGTAATCGTAGGAAGAGCTTCCTGGGATGATGCATTGCTAAAAATTTGAACAGGATGATCTTCTAAATAATGTCACTCAGTGCAGACAGCAGTGTTCTCTGGAAGTAGGTAACATCTCTCAGCCTGCCATTAGCTGAACAGCAGCTACCTGGCATCCTGCAGAGATTTTTTTTACCCAGCTTGTCACCCCCAAAGCATCCCCTCTCACCATGGCGGAGAGCGTACACTCTTCTCTCCAAGCTCTCAGCCTGTTCTTCTTGGCTTTGCCTTTAGGGCCCCAAGGTGGTATTCTTCTTCCCCAACATGACAACAAACTTTCTCTCCTGAGTTTTGTTTTGTGGTCACTGGAGGGATGACAATTTGAAGGCAGGAGTCCTCTGAGCCACTCTGGACATGGACTGTACGTGGAGATGGACTTCACTGACTGTGTTGGCTGGAGATCTGGAGAGGGAGGGGTAGGTGACTCATGCTCACGGAGGCAGGCCACTGTGTAGTACGGGTTCCTGCCTCTGCAGCTGGTGTGTGTTGACTGACTGAGGTCACAGTTATTAGCCAGACAGGGGCTTAGCAGGATGGTTTTCTTGCCTGTAGTACCTCCACCTTTGGAGATCTTCAGAATTCATGTGGACAAGGCCTTGAGAAACCTGGCCTGACTTAGACGCTGACCCTACTTTGACCAGGATTTTGGGCTACTGACCGTCAGAGACCTCTTCCAGCCTAAATTTGCCTGCAATTCTGTGATGATAGTGGAAGTGAATCCCTACCTTTCTCCTGCAGCACACATATCTGCCTTATGGGTCCATCCACTGGACAGAAGCAAAATATCAAAGGATGTTCTTGAGTATATTGTGGTCATCCTTGAGCTTTCAAAACACGTTTCAATAAAGTTATCTTGCTGTTAGCTTGGGGAGTCTTTTACTGTTGAGAGCTTGGTTTTAGTGCTCAGCCCTTTGTGGGCTTAGTGGAACAGGACTTCTTAAGCTTAATTGAGAGTAGATCTGTTTGATGTGTAAAGAGGGAACTGAAGTGACAATTTCTCTACCTTCTCTTTCTTTTGGTTTTGAGAAACCAGTGAAACCAGTCTTTATCCTGTGTACTTTTTTTGTATTTCAGAAGAGTTTTCCATTGTCCTACCTATTCTTCCTTCCCTGACAGCATGATCTGCAACATGAGCTTTTCTGTGGCTTCATGACAGCTTGTGTCTTACATATTAAACCAATATAGCAGTATTTATACCCTTGTTTCTGCCTGTCTTGCAGTCAAGCTTAGTTGTGGGGGGTTGGAAGATTAATGGCACAGACACCATATATGGCACCAGAAGGGTTTCACACTCGTTTGACTGTTGTGGGGTTCTGCTGCTGCTGGTCCCACTGGCCACTGGCAGTACGGGCAGATGATTGCATGGCGTCTATAAGTCTGGAAATCTGCAAGCATCTTGAACTCTTGCAGCAAGGCAAGTCTTCCACAGGAAATTCAGATCTTTATTTTGAGCTCTTTCTAAAAACCTTTCCCTTTCTTCACTTCCATATCTGCCTCTGTCATTGTCTGCTGTCCTTCCTGTGCCTGGAGTTCCCTAGCATCACGGGGTGCCCCGGATGTCACTCAGGGCAGCGGTAGCACTCATCTGCAGCCCTCAAGCCTGCTCAAGGACCCCTCTGTGGGCCTGTTCCCCCTTGCTGTCATCTCTGGCTGAGCAAGAGCTAGGAGGACATGGCACTGACACTCCTCTGGCTCTGAGCAGTCTGCAGGAGTTTCCTGGAGCCTGAAGACTTTCTCTGGTACTGAAAAGCCCTAGATGCAGGTGTAATTTCATGAACACATATAAGATATCCAGAGAAAACTGCATGTTAAGTCAGGTGCAGTGTGGCCCAGTGTGTCCTACCCAGTGCTTTTTTTCTCACTCTTCTTCACACAGACAGTCTTTGTTTTTGCTGCTTAAGGCATGGAAATCATGTCACAAGCTGCCTGGCCTGCATTATATCAGGAGTTCAAATGCTGCTTTAATTCACAGCCAGAATTAAAGCGCTGTGCTACCTTTCCTTTTTTTTTCTTTCTTTTTTATTTATTGTTTTTATTTTCTTTTTCTTTCGTTTTTTTTTTTTTTTTCCCTTTGCACTGGCAGTGTGAAAAGATCAAATACTGTCTGGCTGCATCTACAGTGCAGCTGTGTCTTGAATGCCTCATGCAATGCTAGGTTTCTGCAGCGCATTGAGGACCTGGTAGTGCAGAAGAGAAGGCAGAGAGGGACAACTGTTTAGCTTGGAAAAGGTATGTCTGAAAAGGGATATGACATATGGCCTTTGACATATGGTAGGATGATGCGATGGAGAGTTCAGATAGGGAGTGATTGTTCCTCTGTCTATCACTGCACAGGAACTACAGGATACAGATAAACAGTGGAACTCATTGACACAGGATGTTGGGGATGTGGTTCAAGAAAAGCCAGCAGATGAATCTGCAGGCGGAAAATTCATTAGGGCTGGCTAAACAGACAGATAAGCCTTTGGCTGAAAAAGTCCCTGAGGCACAGATGCCCAGAGCTGACTCAAAGACAGAGAAAAGATCAGTTTGTCGGCATGGATATCAGCTATGCTAGAGAAACAGGCTGGCATGGAAAGTAGCAGTAGTAGAGGGAGAGAGAGTGAGCCTGTAGCGGGGAGCTCAGCTGGGATGTGGAGGTCCTGCCAGGGGTGCTCCCCGGCTGGAAGGGCTGGAGAGAGGGATGGTGCAAAGGGACAGGGCTGGAAGATAATACCAGAGGAGATATGCAAAGAGGCTGGCAAGAATGAAATATGTAGGAAATAAACTACTGTATGGGAGGAGAGACTGATCGTCACTGATAGATGGGACATGTGAAGAGGACTGGTCACAGAAGAGAGCAGTGATGCTGAACGGAATGATCAGAGATGGAGGAGCACCCAAAACCAGTATATGAGAGCAATACCTGGAGGAGAGGAGGTAAAGAAAATAGTCTATCTGAAGACAGGCAAGGCTGAAGGTCAAGCAGAGAGGGATCTTTATGGAAAAGTGTCTGTGCAGTGACTACCCTCACCTCTGTTAACTATAGCCACATCTACAGTGCCAGAGGAGTAGACCTGTGGAGTGGGCGGCACTAGGACTTTGTATCCACAGGCATTTTGGATATTTTAATTTGACCCAGCTGGTCCCATTAGCAGATGGAGTGCACTGGGTTCTGATCCTGGAATGATTTTATTCTCATCTGGAGGGAATCCTGTCTGCATGCTCCAAGATGGCTTTGCAATGAAAACTGGAGTGTAGTAAATGGCAGCAATAAGGAGATTTGCTTCAAAAGCATGCTCCCAGTCTGACCCAAACACTACTTCTGTGCTTGCACCAATGGATTTGGTTCAGAGTGATGCCGCTGGTTTCCCAGAGACTGTGCATTTGCCAAGCCCAATGGGTGAATGAATGGGCACGGAATCTCATTTCCCTGGCAGGGAAAGCATGGGTAGTCCTCCCACTTAGTCAGCATCAATCAAAGCCAGACTGAGAACCAAAAGAGCAAAACTGAACCCGCTATCTCTGCTCTAAATGGTGAATTGATTTTAAACTTGTGATTTGGCAGAAGAAAGCATTGGCTGTTGTAACACTTGCCTTTGCCACACTCTTGCTGGGTTGTCATGCATCAGGTAAATGGGGCCTGTTGTTAGAGAGCTCAAAACTGCGTTAAGAGTTTTCTGGAGAACAGGGAGATGTCAATTCTGATTTAATCAGCCAGACAAAGAGAAAAGCCTCAGCTGGAATTATAAAGCAATTCCACAGGTGCTGTGTGGGTATGGGAGAGCTCCCCACGCTCCTCTTTTCTGTGGGCCCCTACATGTTTTTTACATGCAGATGATGCTGCAAGGGAAGTGGAAGAACTCTGAAGCTATGGGCTTCAGAGAAGACCTCTGATGCTGCCTGCCACCTTTCAAAGAACAAGGTCCTGCTGTCGTTGCTCCCAGAAGGACAGGGACCCTTTCCGTTTGCTCCTGGCTCATGACTGGGAAACCCACAGCTGGTTCTTCTCTAGTCCATGGTAGTAGGTACCTGTGTGTTTTGCTGCCAAACTGATTTACTAACAGCGGGATACACCTCCTGGAAGGCCAGTTACAGAGCCAGACTCTTCTTGGCAGTGACA
Source organism: Morus bassanus (assembly GCA_031468815.1). NCBI lineage: Eukaryota > Metazoa > Chordata > Aves > Suliformes > Sulidae > Morus > Morus bassanus. Next base: position 17,225,317 of record CM062600.1, on the reverse strand, counting down.
GATAGTGTAACAAGGAGAAAAGGACGCAAGCTGCAGTTGGAGGGAAGTAGGTCAGACATGAGAGAAGGCTGCATCCCCAGGAGGGTGGTGCAGCCCCGGCACGAGGCAGGTGCAGGCCTTCATCCTCGGGGGTTTTGAAGGCTCCACTTCTGCCCTGATTTAGAGCTATGGGCAGGTTCACTGTATGGCTGGACTGAAGGCCACCAGAGGCGATGTCCCCTAGACTGTGTCCTTGCATCTGTGCTTGTGCTTTCCTGCCCAGACAGTCAGAGAATGGTTAGTGCCCCAGCTCTGCAGCAGTTTCCATTTTCGTCTGGCTGGTCAGACCCTCAGTTTTACCAGGTAGCTTCGGAGATGAGATCCTAAGGCCAGGCTTGGTCTCGCTGGCCAGAATCTCATCACGTCCTGCAAGCATTCTAGCCTGTGGGCTGGTTAGTGCACAGACCTTCAGTCATGGGGGAATGTGGTTACACTAGATCACATTAGATGTAAGGCCTGTATCTTCAGACATTCAAGTGAAGCGTGAAGCCTCCAAACCTTCACAGAACTCAGGAGAAACATCTGCACTTGGTATATTTCCACTGCCTCACCATCCTGCTGGCCACTTCAGATTTCCTAACGTATCTGTGTCCTGGTGGCAACCACAACTCCTCAGTTAGGCAGAAGAGGTTTGGACACCACTTGGACTCCTGTGGGCAACTTGCCAAGGTCTTGGGATTCCCTGAAGGTGGCCAAACCCCCTAAACCAGTGATGCTCATCTTTGCTGCAAGGAAAGCTTTCTGTATGGTATAGCCTTTAGCTGAGATACCCCATCTGCCAGATCTCTGCAGGCATGCTTAGGCCTCATGATAAAGAGCAATGGGACCAAGCATCCCTATCGGCCCAAACGATGTGGCAGGCTACTGAGACCCAGCTCTATCTTTACAATGGGGAGCTGAACTTTGGTTTCTGAAACTCAGAAGCCGGCTTGGGCTTAAATAGCAGGAAGCTTCTTCCTGTAAAATAGGAGAGCGAAAGCATGGTGTTCTGGTTTCAGGAGAAACTGCTGAGCTTGCAAAAGGTCAGATGATGAGTTTTTCAAGGCTGCCTTTCTGACAAGAAATGTGGCAATGTCTCTTAAAGTTTGTGCATTTCACCACTTCCCTTTTATAATGAGTTTTTGCGGGGGGGCGGAGGAGGCTTCCAGTTTTTATTGTTCTTTGAACCGGGATTGTTGTATTTGCTTTTCTTTCATAACATAGCAGGATCTTGCCAGGTAGAAAAACTCTGTGAGGTGGAATTTGCCCTCTCATTGAATTCAGAAGCGCATTAGTACTCACAAGGAAGTTGATAAGCAATAATATTTTCTTCGCTGCCAGGTAACCGGCAGAGTGAAAGAGGGTTTTGTCTCAGGAGAATGCAGACAAGTCAGCTTTATCTTTCTGCCAGAGTACGCAGGCTATCTTGGAAACCTGGAGGTGAACCAGGGGAAGGAGGGGCTCGCTCTCCGAAGAGGCTGGGGTGGCCCCATCCTCTGCTTCAGTCATACTGCCTCCTGTCCTTCCTGGGAGCTCTGGTAAGCCTAATGAAACTGAGCTGAGTTTCGGGGTCATTTTGGGTTTTACCAGTCTTTCACACTCCCCTGACCTACTACTGTATTTCTTAAAGGCCATGTTGACTGAAGCCATTTGTGTCCTCAACACATCGTCTTTCTTTCTGGCAGAGCTTGCAGAGTTGGGGCACCATGTGAAGCAGACACGGGACATGTGGTGAAGGGGGAGGTTGAACTGCCAGAAAATGGTGTTGCCACCAAGTGTGGGAACATCCCTAGAGGATTCCCCTGTCCCTTCTGGGACACACAAAAGCATTGACCAAGGACAAGTTTCTTCACACTTGTTGGAGGGTGGGCCGTGCTCTTCAACTTGATTTCTAGCAGATGGTGGCTTACAAACATTCATGAAGCAACATTTCCTGTGGCCTGGGGTGTGAATCTTCAGGAAGTGGAGCTCCAGGCACCATTGGCAGTAGAGTGACAGTGATGGTGCCACAGGTGCCTCAGGTGGCCTCGCTCCAGGGTGAATCACTTTGGTTCCTCATGGGAAGAGCGATGCTTCTCTGGCACTGCAGTGAGGTCCAAGGTCTGGCAACAGACCCTCCATGGGCACTTCCCAGCCCCTGGGCTTCCTCAGCAACCTGGAGGCTCCCAGCCTGCTTTATGCCTTTCATGAGGGGAAAAACTCATGAGAGTTCACCCTCATGAACTTCAGTAGAGGTAAATGTCAACTTCTGCCCCTGATTTGCAGCAGCTCCCCGTAGGTCTGACTGGCAAGAGAGCAGCTCTTCTGTGGAGGCCACAAGGGTCCTGGTGGGCAGCAAGTTTAGCCAGAGTCATCTGGGAAACTTTGCAAGCCCTGCAGGCCAACTGCAGCCTGGGTTCCTCCACAAGGCTGTAGGCAGACAGGTTTCCCAAGGAGACTGTGGGGTCTCCATCCTCGTCCGTCTTCCAAACTCAGCTGGACAGTCTGAGTGACATGACCTGCCTTTGTAGTGAGCTTTGCTGTGGGCTGAGGATAGGACTTGGGACCTGCAGAAGTGCCTCCTGGCCTCATTTTTTCCTTGATTCTGTATGCTTTATTGTTCTAATTTCTTTTTGCTTCTCCTGCTTGTCCCAGGGGAGGCTCAAGTACACATTCAGTGTCAGGCTTGGAAGTGACCCCAGCAATAAAATAAAGAACAGGTGACAATTCAGCCAGTACTTCATGACATGGCTTCACTTTACAATGTTCTGGGGGATCCTACCCAAAATACAGTCTTCAGCTCCTCGTCAGGTCAGGTGATAGGAGAGTCTGAGCCTCTTGGGAGCTGCTTGAGGCTGTGGTCTTTGCCAGCTTTTCTCTTTGCTTTCTTCCCTGCTCCTGGCCATTGCTGCTGGCTGTGCAGGGAAAACCTGGTTAAAAATAACCTGACTGAGCTATTTTTGTGAGGCACATATGCTCCCTTATCCATGTCACTGCTGTGCCAGCGTGACAGAAGAGCATAGCCATGGAGTAGTACCAGGTGGTGGGGATGTGGCAATACCATGAGCAGGTGTCACCATCAGGGATTTTTTATGCTGGACCCTGTTGGGCATTGCTGCCTGCCTCGGGGAGTGCATTGCGGCTTCAGCTTTGAATACAAATGCAGTTGGAAAGCTCATCCAGGATGGCCACTGGATTTTTGCTCTCTCAACCTTGCCTTGTGGAGAGTGGTTTTGTTTCACCCCTGGCACCCCTAGCCTGCCCCTGGACATATGTGCTTAAGATTATTTTGAGGTTCACAACACTCGGTGTATCTTCTAACATGAACAAAATTTGCAGAATGTGCATTTTGCCAAGTTTGGGGCTTTGGTATGTCCTTGACCCTTGGTGGGCTTCTTTGGGGTCCCTCACTAGAAAGATGCTCTGAGACAATGTGGTACCAGCTGGTGACAATGTTTGTGGGGTGCAGGTCTGCAGTGGGCTGCTGGAGTCTTGCTGTTCAGGACAGGCCAGGTCTCTATGCAATGTTTGCCTTCCCTGACCCAAGCAGGTAGTTGGGGGAGGCAAAAGTACTGGAACTCCTTCTGCTTGTGGTCTAAGCAGGTGATGCCTGTGTCAGCAGAGGAGCCACTGTCTCGCCTCTCCTGGGCCTGTGTCCACCTGGTATCCTCTGTGTAAGCTTTGGCCTGCTGCTAGCATGGGGGAAAGTCTGACATCCCTCCTCCCAGGGACACAGGTGAGAGCTCATGTCCTGCCCTGGCTAGCGTGCACCAAAAACAAGGGGCAAGAGGGGCTGCCGTGCCTACTCAGAGAAAGGTTTGGGCCTCGCTGTTTTGTGGATGAGGAAATCAACTCATTTCCATCTTGAGTAATTCCTTCACCCCCTGCTTCATGTCCTCTGTATTTATGCAATGTTTATGCTACAGGCAGAGGTGTTTTTTCACAACCAGCTTTCCAGGGCACTATATTTAAGTATCTTTGCCACGCTGGAGAACTGCAAATATTTTGGATTGTTATTTAAAGCTGGATTTTCTGATGAAAGATAACACATCTCTAGAATATGGTCTTCTTTGAGATTTTGCTCGCTGTTGTCATTTTGTCCCACACCACCTCTGCAGATACTAATCCATCCGTACCAGCAGCACATTCTCCCTCAGGTAGCCAGTAGCCTGCAGGTTGTGCTGCTGGAACGAGGTGACAGAAGCAGTTGCCACAGCTCCCGGCAGGCTGCCAAGGAGAAGGGACCTTCATGTTTTTGCAGAAGACTGATATTCAAACTGGTGCTAGTGATGGACATGGATGAAGTACCTCTTTCCATCATGTGCTTTGCCTCTGAAAATACATAGGTATGAGCATATGACTGGGGCTTGGTTTGGTGACGGCTCTTTGCCTCTACCCCCACATTGGGGAAGGGTACTTTGATTAGGAGGCTGCTTTACAGTACAGGAGGGGGATGCATGCTGGTGGGGCTACTTTGTCCCCTCGGGGAGGGCGCCTGGGCAGGCTGCAGGCTGTGAGCTGCTGCTTTTGGGGGGTGGCACATGTAGGTTTCTGGAAGTGGACTGAAACCTTAGTCTGAGTTCCCTTAATCTAAGCCGCGTAACGGTGGGTGTGGATCATTTAGGAACAAAAGACAAAGAAAGGCAATTGATAAAATCAATTGGATGACTGATTTAAAGGCTGGTTCCCAGCTGGCCGATTTAAAAGGCTTCCAGCTCTGGTAGCAGGTAGGGTTGTTTTCCCAAGGACATGCCTCTGAGCAGCTGTAAAAAGGTCCTGCTGCCTGACGGAAAGGCGTGCTGAAAGGTTTTTATTTGCTACTGTGGATTGATTGGAGTGCAGATGCTCTGGAAGATGTACTGCATTATTCATGTGGTAGATACCTTTGCCAAAAGCTAATGCACAGCCCTGAGGCTGTGAGAAGTGGTACAGTCCTTTGTGTGGTTTTGTTGATTCACTGGAGAGCCTGGACTGCTCTTAAGCTTTTATTCTGAACGCTGAGATTGATAAAGCAAATTGAGGAATGCGAGATCACTTAGCTAATGGCTCTCCACCTCCTTTCTTGTCTACAAACTATTTCCAGCCTTTTTTTTTAAAATGCATTATTCATACAAAACTGCTTGTTAGACTGGTCCTGTTTGTGAGACTTTACCAGTAACTCAGTTTTCTTGTGGCACCAACTTAAACTGCTTCCCTGACAGGGCTCAAGTGTCTGAGGTGCGGTATGCATGACAACACCAGGTTCAGAAAATGAGCATCTGCAGTAACAGTGCCCCACATTGGATTCTCCACTAATGCATAGTTAGTAGTCTTACCCACGAAGATTCCTGCTGTTAAACGCCGATGCTGGGGCACCCACCACCAGCAGCAGGGCTGCGTGAGACAGCTCCTGCGTCTCTGCGTGCTGGCTGCTGTGGGAGGACCTCATGCAGGGTGCAGGGTGCCATACTCTGAGATACGGGGCCCTGTTTTTGTGGGAAGAGGCAAAACTGCAGCATGCATACTTGTGCTTGGACTGCCTGAGGCCCCAGAGATCCCCTTCTGAGCTGCTGGCAGCCAGCAGCGTGTGCTTTGTGCAGGAACGGCTTTAAATTATACTGCAAACCCCACAGTCAGAGATGGAAAATGCTTTTCCTGCTTGCACCATATCTGGTGGGGAGAAGACCTTGCTGGAATCAGCAAAGCAGACTTTGTTTCCCACTTGTGACCACTGACTAGTCTGTGGGCTGAATGCATAAAAAAACCAGCCTGGGAACATGTCTCTTTCTGTAGCTCCCTTCCCTGTCTTTTAGCAAGTGGCTGTCAAGTTGATATCCTCAAGAAAACAGAATTTTTGGAATTTTCCGCAAAGCCTAACAATAAACTCTGTGAGCTTGGCAAAACAGAATTTGACGGCCAGAGACGGGAACTGAGAGATAGGGAAGCACTTGTTTTATCACTGTATCCTTGAGGAGAGCTGAGGCATTGATCAAAACAAACATCCTGCCTTGGAAGACGCTGAGAACGGGGTGATAAAGTGTATAGTCAAGGAGAACAACTAATTGGGATGTTGATAAGAACTAAAACAAAGTGCCCATTAGGTGAACTATCCTAATTTTAATACTAAAAATCAGGCCCATAGGCCAGGACCCCCCCTACTCTAATAAGTCCCTTACTCGCTGAGCATGCATGGTAAATTAAAAATAAGATGTGAGCTTACATCGAAATGAGAAAGAAATTAACCAATTATTAGCTGAGGTGTGTGAATATTAGCTGTGACTGGCACATTTAACTGTATAAATGCTTTGTAGTCTCTCGGTGCGGTGTGCTAGCTTTGTCGGTTACCACCTAGCACCAATCTTCGCACAAAAATGAATTAAATAAAATTCCTCCGCTCTGTGTGTAGTTTGGCACTTTGCACACTGGGCAAACGAACCCACTTTTCGGGATAACAAAGTGACATGGTCAAGGCCATGGGCCAGTGGTCACGTTCATCTGGGGACTCTCAACTGACAAACCTCACCTCCAAGGCCACATCCTTGTAAGCAGGATTTTGCTTCTCAGTTCTACAGTTGTGGAAGAGGCAACTGCCTCTGCCCTGCGTTAGGTGCAACCAAGCTGTGAACCAAGAGGTGAAAACCACTGTATCTGTATCATTTATTACTCTTGTAACAATAAATCTGTAGCCTCTGAGCTTGTAGTACTGTTTGAGATTACAGGTACAGATGGTATTTAGAGCTCTGGTTTGCTGCATAATCATGTTGTCTGGTCGACTTTGGATCCAAAGGAATTTATTACTGATAATTTCTCCTTGGTAGTGTTATTACACAGCAGAAGTGGAATTTGGACAGCCAGGTGAGTCTGGGGGTGTGTGACATCTTGCAGGTGTGCCTACAAGAGTGTCCGTGGCTTGGAGGGGAGCCCAGTTTAAGCTCTGAGGCTCACAAACCATTTGGTGTGGCAGGTTTGAGAGAAGCTGGACCAGAAATGAAACGGTCTGTGCTGATTTGGCACCTGACCCAGGAGGCTGCTGACGAAGTTCTGAGGGTTCCAATTTTTTCTTGAAGCAGTAGCTCAACACAAACAGTGATAAAACATCTGTAAAAGGCAGGAGACTCTTTCATATGCGTGTGTCTTACAAATTGTAGATAACACTGACGTTCCTCTGTTTGCCTTCAGCGTTGCCTTTTTGAGGACATACTTGTCTTACATTTTGAAACTTTGAGGATGGAAGCGTGTGGGTAGATTTTTTTTAAAAAAATACAAACTCAAAAGGGTATACCTGAGAGCCTCGAATTGGTGAAAAATTTTGCCCAGATGAAGCCAGCATGTTGGCCTGTAACATGGCTGCGACAAATCCACACACTGGGGCGAGTGAAATTCCTAGCATAGGCCAGCAGGGCCGTATGGCATAGCTGTTGTGTGCATATGCCGGTGCTCTGACTGCACTGCAGGGTGCAGGGAAATGACTGGCAAAGGACAACAGTCAGACATGCTGGACCTAAGAGGTGGATGATAGATTACTTGCAAAAGCAATCAAATTGGCAGGAATGCATAGATTTAGATTTTCTGAAGAAAGTGTTGTCTGGGAACTATCCCCCACCCCTTTCCTGTGCAGGAAAAGACAATTTCTGTTTTGAAATTAAAGAGGTATGGCTGGAATAAAAGGAAGAAGAAAAGAAAATGGGACTGATGGTGTTACCTGTTTTGCTGTAAAGCATGAGCTGTGATTGCTCTCTGGATTTCTAGACCTGTTGCTTTCCATGCACTGCAAAGCACAGACACCTTTACTTATCCTGTTACCACCACCGGGCTTTCCAGGCCTATATATGTGGGAATACTTTTTCAGTAGAAGCTAAAGCCTGTAATTGTATTAATACAATCACACCAGTGTTGCTGGTCCACCTTGGCATGCAGAAACTAATCCAAAAGGGGTACTTCTCACAGGGGAGAAGGTGAAGATGCTCTTCATCCCCATCTTGCCTGTAGATAAGCATGTCTGCATTTGTTGGTGTGCTAAGCAAAAGCCAGTGCAGGCAGGGGTGTGAGACAGCCTGTCCTGCAGAGAGCCGCCAGGATGCACAGTGCTGTGGGCCTGACTTTCCACAGTAAGAGCAGCAAGACTTTGTGCAGCCTGAGAAGGTGTGCTGTGATAGGAGGTGTCCTGGCTCACTGATTTTGAATTTGGACTCCTGGGTGTTCCTCCAGATCTCCAGTCACAGGTGAGACAGGAGCTCTCCTCCTGCTGCAGATAAGACTTTCCCTTAGTGACCTGCTGATGATACAGATATGTGGTGTGCTGGACCTGGAGCTCAGTCTCGTGTATTGCAAAAACCTGTTTCCGAAGCTCCATGAGAACAAAAGCTTGGAAATCCCAAGGAACTTGCACCCGTGGTAGGCTGTTATGAACAACAAGCAGTCTTCTGTCCTGCATGCAGTCCTGTCCCTGTACCCCAGCGGATACTGGGGTACTGGTTGCTTAGCCAGTATGTTGCCATCTAGCAGGCTTGGCATGCCCTGTAATCATCCCAGCAGCACAGTCCTGGCTGGCAGGGCTCACAGCTTCCAACCATATTGGCTTCTTGGAGGGACAAATGCAGAGCCCTTCCCAAACCTGGCTAAATTCCTCTGAAGGCATGAGTGGTAATTTGGGCTACAGTGGGACAGGTGAGGTTAGGCAGTGCTCATGGCAGATATGTGGGGACCCCAGTCAGTGCTGGCTGCAGGACACATGAAGAACTGTCTGAAATTAAAGCAGTGCAATTAGCAGGTTGTCTTTGAGGACTCTGCAGAGGGTGGAGGAGATTCCTGAGCTCTAGACAGAGGGAAGCTTGACCCTCTCCATAAGAATATCAGAACAACAAGGAAAAAACAGAACATGTGGGAGAAATAATGAGATGAAAGAGGCAGAATGAGCATGGCAAAGCCAACCATGTCAGCAGACTCTGGTTTCCTCTTGCATAGGGTGGTGAGCCTGGTAGATGTGAAGAAGCAGGATATGACATTTAGCTTGACTTTAGGAAAATGTTCAGTACTGTCCCACACAATTAAGATAAGGGAATATGCACTAGATACACCTGTCTATGGTAAGGTACATGTGAATCTGGTGAAGGAACTATACAGGAGAGCACAGTTAATTAACATGACAGTTAATTAACAAAATATGAGGATTTATTGAGAAGAGTTTTGCAGGGTCCTTCCTGCCATCTGATTCTGTTTGGCATTTTTGTTAGTAATTAAGACAAAGGAAAAAATAATAAACAGGAAATGAGGAGGAGCAGAAAACCTGCAGAAGGACAGGGCTCTGGTTTGAAATTGCCTTGATGAGCTAAAGAAATGGCATGGGAAAGTCAGGATACAGTTCAATAGTGAGAGGTTCAGGTCTTCAAATGACTCAGTACCATGAGACCCAGAGCAATTCTGCATAAAATTGTCCAGAGACTGCAGTTCATTCCAGGCTGACCACGACCCAGTGACATGCTGTAGCAAGAAAATGATAAATATGAACAAGAGAGTATCTGGTAAATTATAAAGGAAGCATCTGTTTGTCCATGTTAGTAAAATAAATGTGTGCCAGTTTTAGGTGCAACTGCTCTGGAAAAATAGAGATCAGCCAAAGCGAGGGGAAGCAAGGAGGACAAATTCAAGAGCTGTTGAGAAAATGTGGCTGACAGAAGGAGAATGAGGTAAAAACTGGAGAAGACTGGAAAGCTATGTGTCAGCTGCAGAGGAAAGCTTGCTGCAGGAAGAAGGGAATAGTCTTTTTCCTCTGATCCAGCTAAATAGGATAAGAAGCAAGGGACATTGATTGCACAAAAGGAGATTTGATTTTGAAAGCAGGGAAAACCTTTGTAATTGTAAAGGCAGCTAAGTGCTGGGACAAATCTCACAGGAAGATGATGGTCTGTCCATTACTGGAGAATTTTAGAAAAAGATCCTTAGAGAAGTGAATGAGAAGAATAGGAAACAAGATGGACAACCAAGACATGTGACGATCTGCCTCTGTTCCACGAATTTGTCCTTCCTGGGAGACATGTAGGCGTATAAATAAGGTGGTGAGAGCCTATTTTGAACTTAAGCCTGCAGCACTCAAAAAGTAGGTATTTCCCATTTTTCACAAACCACTTATCCATTTGAGGACCTTCTTGCTAACCTCATGCTGCCTTATCACTGTTGTGAGGAACCATGATAGTATGGAAACCAAATACACTTGCGTCACAGAGATTTTGGCTTTTGTTAGTGCAGTTTGGCTTGTGAGGCCTGGCAAGGGTTTACAAAAGCTGTGCTGACTCTGCATCTATCTCACTTTTATCTGTGTATCTGCTAACTTTGTTCCATTTTTTACTACTTTGATGCCATTTTCCTTTCACCAGCCTCTCCTGAAAACCTTCTAACGTTGCCTTCTTGCTTTCCTCATATGGATTTAAATGAGAGAGTGCACACTGTAGTCCAGCTATTTTTGTTGCTTTAAGTCAGCTGGCTGAGTTGCTGCTCGTTTTCCTTCCTGAGTGTGGCCTGTCTGATGAGTCCCTGGCAAGCAGTGCTGTGTAACGGGAACTTCTCCCATCTCCTTCATGCTGAATGGACACGGAAAGTTCTGGTCTGCTTTCACCCTGTCTGCTCAGAACGCTTTCCCTAGAGATCATTCTGCAGATTTCACAGGGTTATAGCATGGCGGAGATTGGAGGCACCTCTGCAGATAATTTAGTCCAACTACCAGCTCAAAGCAGGTTCACCTACAGCAGGGTGCTTAGGGCATTGTCTGGCTGGGTTTTGAGTATCTTTAAGGATGGAGACTCCACAGCCTCCACACCTCTGCCAGTGTCTGACCACCCTCACAGTAAAAAAAGTTTCTTCTTATGTTTAACTGCCTGATCAAGCTCAGGATGAAGGGCGTGTCATTCCCCAGATCTTCTGTCTTGCCCTTTTTGAAGATAAGGGTGACATTTGCTTTCTTCCAGTCCTCAGGGACATCCCCTGATTGCCATGACCTTTCAGAGAAAACCAAGAATGACCTTGCAACAACATGGGCCAGGTTTCTCAGCTCCTGTGGTTGCATCCCATCAGGCCCTTGTGCATGTCCAGTCTGTTTAGAAGTTCCCTGGCCTGATCCTCCTCCACCAAGGGTAAGTCTTCCTTGCCTTGGATTTTCCACAGGTCTCAGGGGAACAGAATACCTGAAGGCTGGTCTTAGCAGTAAAGACTGAGGTTAAGAAGGCATTCAATGCCTCAGCCTTTCCTGTATCCTTTCTCACCAAGTCCCCATTCCCATTCCTCAGCAGGCCCACATTTTCCCTGTTAATCCTTTTGCTAATGATGTACCAGTAAAAGCTTTCTTGTTACCCTTCACATCCCTTGCCACATTCAACTCCATGTGTTCTTTAGCCATCCTAAACCCAGCCCTGCATCTTTGGACAGTGACTCTACATTCTTCCCAGGACACTTGTCCCTTCTTCCGCCTCCTGTGTATATCCTTTTTATGGTTGAGTTTTATGAGGATGTCCTGGTTCATCCATGCAGGTCTCATGCTGCCTTTGCTTGTTTTCTTGCATTTTGGGATGGACCATTATGAACTTGGAGCAGGTGAACCTTGAAAATCCTCCTGTGGTTGTGCTTGAGAAAGAATTTAGTAGCTTTTGTGCTATTGAGAAATTGTTCCTTATCCCCTTAGTTGCACTTCTTTATATTAAATCTGGCTAAATTTATAAGCCCCTTTCTATTTTCTTCATTTGGCTGCAAGTTTAACCTCTCTTGCTCCCGGTATAGTGCTCTTGAATATTTCCATGCCACCTGCAGGGACTTAACTATTTTAGATGCTTCTTCTATCACTCCTTTGCTTCCTCATTTGTGCTTGGAATCACTTCCTGAGCCAAAACAGAGTTGCAGTTAATGTTTGCGCTTTCTGCCTTTTCTGGGCAAAAGAAACGGTTTACATTTCCTTTAAGAAAGGAGCTGAAATGCTGGAGATCTGTTATGACACCTGCATCTTCCTGGTGCACCAGAGAGCAGCCTCCTAGGTACCAGAGGACTGGAAGATGGCCCATGCAGTACCACTGCCTGCTGTTGGTGGTTGCTGGGGATAAGATAATCTGTTAAATGTTCATCTCCCCGATCAGGTCTTAGTAATATTTCCTCCATCGTGGCAGCAGTGTATTTCATATAGCCGTACCCAAAATCTTTCACACCGTAAGACAAGGAATGCTTAAAAGGAGAAAGGACAGCATGACCCTTTCAACACAAGGTTTGGATGGCTGTATGGGGGTTTGGCTTTGATTTTTTGATGTACATTCTCTTGGGAAGAGCTTGTCATAAATGAGGTGTCACTGAGCAGGAGAGGACACGAGAGATGAAAATTTGCCTTTGTGATAGAGACCTTCAACATGGGGAAGCAAGAGCTGCTAATAGGATGAAACGAGGATGGTCGCAAACCAATGGAGCAAAGGAGTGTCATGGCAAAGCCTCCACCGGCTCTTGTAACAGTCTGACAGTGCAGTAATTCCCCTGGTGTTTTGAGGGGTCTCCTCTGGAAAGAAACTTCTTTGCAGGCTGCAAACCAGGGACTGCCTCTCCATCTGCCTGGTGGTGCATAGGACTTGGTGTTTATGAATACACCCATATCATTAGTGACACTGTCATTAAGGGACTTAAAAGTCCAACCCAGCAGGCTTCTCCCAGGCTGCTGGCGAGCCCTCTCTGGGGGCAGGAAGTGGATGTCTCTGAAAGTATTCCCTGCTCTGCTGGTTCTCCATGCCATGCATGCAGAGCTGTGAGCAGAAGTCTCCGGTGGTAGGTCAACCTAAAGAGGGTGGTGCAGGGCACCAGGAGAATGAGGGGGTCTCCCTCCTGGGGTTTTGCAAGGCACAGCTGGAGAAGGCTGCAGCCATGCTGATGTGTTGCTGTGGGTGGCCTTGCTCTGAGCCAGAGGATTGTTCACTAACATCAGTGGTAAAACTGTCCCTTACTGCTGCTTCTGATGAAAGGGGAAAGAGGAGGTTGGGAACAGGGTGAGGTGTGAAGGTGTGAAGAGCTGACTTGGTCTGCTGAAATCACCTGGGAATATTTGTGTGGGGTAGAATGAATGATGGCTGGACCAGACTGTGCTCCAGCGGGCTGACTGCTCATGCCCAAGTTTGGTCTGTGTTAGCATGAGAGAATATGTCCCATCTTCCAAAACCCTCCTGGGATGAATGTGTGCTACTTGCAGAAAACTGTATCTTATAGCAGTACTTGATTTAGCAAGAGGGACACGTTTGCCCACTGCTGTTTCTAACGAAGCCCTTTTCATTGCCATGAAAGCTGGTGGCTAACAAGGACACACGTGATGGGAAATTGAAACCCATCACTGGTTGCTTGTAGCTAGTAAGCAGCTCCTGCAGACTAGTACAACAAGCAGACACCTTTCTCACTGCTTGCTTGTTTTGTGATCACTGTGCTCCTATCAGGGTTGCAGCCAACAGCCTTTTCTCTGCATAAGGCAAGAAGAAAGGGTGAGAAATGCATGCGGCGTAGTGTGAGGTTGAAAGTTTTAAAGCCATCTGGAAGTGAGAAGTTCCTCTGCACAGTTTTTTCAATGCTTGTCACTTTGAATGCTCTTGTTTAGCCACAGGGGCAGGGTGTATTGGAGCATGTGGCCTGCAGTACTGGGTCTTGGGGAGAGAGATCTTTGCCCTGTGGGAGAAGCATTAGTAGCATCACTGAGAATAAATATAATGATGTATTTTTCTTTGCCAAAACTGTCCCAGTCTAGCTGGGTGGACCTGGGACTTAGTTGGCTTGGTTGGTTAGTCAACTGCTAAGAGCGGCTGTTTCCCAGTGAAATGTGCTTGTATGTGAGTCTTGCTAGTGTACCACATCCAGGTGACAGATGTCTTCTGCAGAAGGTATAAGAAATATTGACCTTGCTGACCTGATGTATGTCCTGTACTGCTTCACAGCTGTGCCCTGATGCTGGCTAGGTAAGAGCAGCCTGCTCCACAGCTGTTCCTCTTCTGAGATTCAGCAAGAAGCAAGAAGCAGCAAGAAGCATGCCTCTCTCTGATCAGAAGAGGGGTCAACAGTCTCTTTAAAGTGGAGACACTGAAACCAAGACCTTGCGCCTGCGTGAAGATAGCACAAGCCTGGTTTGGGAGCACGTAGCAGATGTCTTCCTGCGTCAACATAGATCTATTGTGGGGACAGCAGAGTGAGGAGTGGGGGAGTACTTTTTATGGAACTCTCTTATACAGTCTGCTCCGTATGGAGCCATGTCATGAAATTTACAGTGCATGTAGCTGGCTCTCAGGCAGAAAACCAGCAGTACTTCATGATATAATAATTGCCTATTTAAAATGTATTTAACTGCTTCCTTTCTACAAGTCCTGAGATACTGGGAATGGGAATGTCTCTCCTATTTCCCATGTGCAGCTTGGTGTTCAGTGTAGGGCAATATTGAAGCTGACTTCATGTACATCTTGCTCTCATCATCTGGCTCTAAGCATCATCTAATTACCATTAGCAGAGACAAGATAGCTGAAAGGGCTTTTCGAGTCTCCCAGAGTGATTCTTATTCTCTTTTGGCAGCAAGTTACATTATTCATTTTTGGTTGGGGAGGGGTGAATTTTGAGAGGAGCAGCTGTGTGGAAGTAAAGGACAGGGAGGGGAGGAGAGAGGATTTAACTGGAGAGGAGAAGGATAAGATGAATGAAACTGAGTTGAATATAGTAGGAGAGAAGGGGCCGGAGAAAACCATGGACCTAGGCAGATTTTGGGAAGGCCAGTGATTTTTTGTTTGACTTTTTTACTTGGAGCTGAGTGCATGCAAAGATCTTAATTCATGGGCTGCTGGTACAGGACTGAGAAGAGGATTTGTGTCTTCTCTGGAGCTTTCCAGTGCCAGTTTCAGTCTGCTTGTTTGCATGGAGTTGGAAGTTTGACTCTCTTGTGGCACTCTCCTTGGATACTTCCCAACAGTACTCTCAAGGGACTAGCACAACTGCCCTATGGGTTCTTTGGCCATAGAAACATAATGTAAAAATGATGGGATTGAAAGGCAAAAGGCGTTACTTATGCAATACAAATTTAGCATTCCAAAAGAGAAAATGAAGTGGGAAATAAAAAGTTTTCATGGCATTTCAGATTGAAAAGTTCATTGTAACTTTCAAAATCCCCCTTACAGCCTTTGCATTCCTTCCTTTCTCCCCTTTTTATATCTTTTTGACCCTGCATGCAAAAGAAGGAATGAGGGGTAAATTTATTTTTTTCTGTTGGTCCCTCTGCTTTTCAAAATATTGCTAACTTTCAAGTGATTGGGACCTCAGAAAAGTCCTTCAGAACTGTAAATTCTCTTGATTCCCTTTCAATAAGGACAGGGGAGGAAGAGAGTCCAGCTTGCCAGGCTGGATCACATGAACACCTTGAAGTGCTTCTCAGAGTGGCAGGTGAATTATAGGCAGAGTTTAGAAAATTGCCTATGAACACTAGAAAACAGTACTTAAAAGTGTTTTGGAAGATTGTCATGTTATGTGCTTCCCCGGGAGTGCGCTGGGGTGAGGTCTCCAGAGGTGTGGCAGGATTTCAGCCCATGTCTCCCGATGCCAGGGCAGATTTCACGCAGGAGTGCAACACAGGCCACACAGAGCACAGGTCTGAAGGAGAAGGGAGGCTTCTTGTGCGAAACTAGGAGAGCGTGAAGCAAAATTAACCATTATTAATTCATTGGCATGTATTTGTACCCTGCTCAGAGGTGAGCAGCCCAAAAAAACAGAAGACAATTGTTTGATGAAGGGTATGTACCATCCACATTATGCACGATGAACTGGAGGGCTCTTAGCCCAGGCATGGGGTGTTCTGAGGAGTGTGAGCATCTCAGTGTGTGTTTGGATGGGGAGAGGATGCAAGTCTGTCCCTTCAGGAGATGCTCTGCCAGATTCTGGTCTCCAGAAGAGCTCTGGCTGTCCTTTGATCACTGCAATTGATACCATAAGTTGGCAAATATAAGAACCCTCTAAAACTCATTTTGTAGTTTTAGAAAGCAGGCATTCTTTATTGCAGTGCTGGGTGCACAGGGGATCGCTCCAGCTGATGTGCGCACCAAGTTGCTCTACTGCAGGGGTTATCTGCAATCAAAAATATACATATTCATTAGATTTCTAGGAAATTATTACCGTATTTATACTATTCTTGGAACTCACTAATATATACAAATATCCTTAGCATGCGCATTCATGCTCATCGGAGGTCTTCCAGGGTCCTCTGATGGTCATTGGTAGTCTTCCTCACCGTGTCTGCTGGTTGAACTCAGTGTCTGGGCATGCTCAGTTCCTTTCTGGCTTGGTTACACAATTCTTATTGATACTAAACTAGCTTATTCTAGTACATTTCCCTTATTTATTCTACTCAAGGATACAGTGTCTCCAAACTCCCTTCTATCTAATCGCATATAGGAGGTTCTAAGACTATCTTATTCACAAAGTATTCCAAGTATTTCAAAATTTAGCTATGTTGCTCCAATTAAAGGAGGCTGTATGTTCTTTTTGGAGCCGGTCTCAGGTATCACAATAGTCCCGAGATTAGGGGCAGAGACAGGCAGTCTGTTCTCCCCGTGCTTACTGGAGGCAGGCAGGGCTGGAGAGCTTTCTGTTAGAGCTTACAAACTGTTATTTGGCCTAGAAATTCTGGATTGGCTGAATTGAGTGCTGCTTCTGCAATCTATGCATCCTTTATGTGTGATGCTTCCCTACTAGGACTGTAATACAGTATTGTGCGAGACCCCTCATCTAGTGTGGTGCTCTACAGGCAGCAATCTTGCGCTTGCACAGGCTTAGTTTGGATGAAACTTGTAAAAAAGGCTTTGAATAAAGGTGATCTTGTAGCTGGTGGACTAGGAAGCCTGTTTGTATCACTGGAGTCAGCAGTGAGCCTCCTCCCTCTACAGCCTTCAGTCAGTAAAATGCTAATATATGCTGGCGTGGGGACAGAAGGGGCCAAGGACTTGTGTCTTAATGGATGTATGTTGGGTGGATGCATGCTGGGTGCTGCCAGGCCCACAGATGCGCTGTGCACGAAGGTGGAGAGAGGGGCTTAGTTCATGTCTGGAGCCTGGTCCCACAAGAGACGGGTGCTGGAATGGCCCAGAGACAGCTCTGGGCATGGAGAGCCAGCTCTCTGCAAACAGGGAGGTGGTTTCCAGCCTGGTTAGCTTGAAAAACTTTCTGTAGCCAGAGACCTCAGACACCTTCCCTGAAGGAGCTCCAGGTGGCCTAGCCAAGAGGAGAAGTTTCTTGTGCCCACTGGGCTTGTTCAACTCCCGTGAGTTCTCCAGATGGCATTTTGTGCCACTTGGAACGCTTTTGTGCCTTGGTTTCCTTCCTTTTCTGTGATGTGTGATCTCTGCTTCTGAAGGTCCCACCCCTTTGGCTTACCATCACCTTCAGTTCTGCATCTGGATGGGATGATCTCTTCTTTCTACGTGTACTTTTTGCAGTCCCATACTGTTGTTGAGGTTAATCTCAGGGAAATAGGGCCTGCTTGTTTTTATGAGGGCACTATAGAAGGTTTCAGCTCAAATGCTGCATCAAACAAATGAACTCAAATTAAACTTTTGGCTTTCATCTACCATTATACAACTCTTAACAGTGACTCTGAACAGTGATACGTTCGAAAGAAGCTACTCTGACTTGTTAATGGCAGGAATGATGGCCATTGCTAAACACCTTGGCTTGCAGCACAGCTCTTGGTCATAATGAAACAGATTGTTCTGCAGTAGCTATATCTGATTCAGCTGTTTTGCCCTGGATGTTAAGAATTGCAATTCTGACATTAAGTATTGCAACTGAAAATTGCTTAAAATCGAGATACTGGGTGCCCTGCTGAGGGGCTTAGTGCAGCCAGTATGAGCGTGTGTAGCCCTGCCACGCTCTGGACATAGCAGGGTTACTGCACATGAAGTCACAGTATTATGTGATTTCTCTGTTCCAGCTCTGTGAGTCTGTCTCCTGTCCAAATCAGGGTCAACCGTAGCTCTGTTGTCTCTGCTAGGCTTTCATCTAGCCTGCCGGAGAAAAGCAGCCGATGGAGATGCATGCCTTTCCCTCTCCCAATCCTGTGACCGTTAGAAAGTTTTACTGCTGCCTAGTTGGAGACTTCTCTGATGCAGTTAAAACACGTGTTTTTTGACTCTTTGTCTCCCCTAGACTTTGAAAGCAGAAAATTTATATCCTCTTTGTAGCAACTTTTTCTGTGTTTGAAGCCTACTCTCATGGCTTCCCTCTATCACCTCCCCCTGAAGCTTTTAGGATTTCATAGCAGGTCACACACCTTTGATCACTGGTCTGTACCAGTCTCCACTAACTTCTCCTCTAACTCTCTGGCACCTTTCCTCAGAGCAGTGCCCAGAGCTGAAGTCTTTTGTCTGATGTTTGTGTTGCTGGTGATGGGAAACACAAGCTGAACTGAAATCCCAGTGCAGGGATGTGGAGTGGGGCAGGAGCACACAGTCCAGCATCGTCCTCTCTGCACACTTGCTGTGTATCATTTCTGTCCTGGAAATAGAGACAGCTCATGCCATGGTTAAGTATTTCAGCACAGAGGCAGTCTACCTCATTTCTTGCTTGTATTTTCAGAGCAGGGAACACACCTGGAAGGAAGGAAAGAAAATACACAGAGAACATCCAGGTTGGTAAACGACAGGATTGCTCAGCCTTTCCTCTCGCATAAAGTCAATGGAAAATTGTCACTGACACTAAGCCAGCTGCTGAATCGGGAGGGATGGCAGTGGACACTCTTGGCTCCAGAAAGAGTCATGCATGCTTAGCCCTTGGCATTCCTTTGGTGGATGGGTGCCTGGTAGCTGATATTTCTGCTCCGTGCACCTGGGAATTAGAAAATGAGTGCCCTTCCTGGCAGCCAGCAGCAGGATGCATGGAAGTCCTGGCTCCCATGTCTTTTGTGTCACCTCTGCCCTCCCACAGTGGGGATCTGTTGTTACATTTTGTGTGCATGATATGATAGGAGATGCTGGGTGGCAGATGGTGTGTGCTTTGGAGTTTGCTGGTCCCTGGGGACTGGGAAAGAGCAGAAGGCTGGCACGCACTGAGGAGTGTGCAATAGAGGAGCTGGCATGCTAAGTGGGATTTCCTGCCCCCAAACTTCTTGGTCAGGTTACAAACCCATCT
Organism: Morus bassanus; assembly: GCA_031468815.1. Lineage (NCBI taxonomy): Eukaryota > Metazoa > Chordata > Aves > Suliformes > Sulidae > Morus > Morus bassanus. The sequence goes on along the minus strand of CM062600.1, from coordinate 17,206,189 downwards.
CCCATCTGACCCTGATGTAGTCTAAATTCCTCCCTGCTCCAAGTGGGTACAGCATGGCCCGTGATGTGCGTCCAGCCATTGCTGGAGGTGTGCCACACACGAAGGTGGCAAGATCTGGTTCGTAGCTACTCCTTTCCTGGAGTGACACCATCACACCGCCTGGCTGTAGTTCCCTGGGTGAGCTGAGGGGATCTCATCGCTGCAAAAAAGACTACAATTCCCTCTGCTTCCAGCTGTAATGTGACTCCCATCCATTTGTGCTCCCTTTGACCCATATCAGATACTTCTGATGATCTGATTCTGCTCAAGTGCTGTATTCTTTTTTTTTTTTTTTTTTAAGTTCCTCCCCTCCCCCCCAGGTTAATTTTCTGGTCTTTGAGCAAGAGAAAGGAGCTTATGGATGAGACTGGAAGTGCCAGAACACAAACAGGCCAGGAGTGTGTGCTGGAGAGGTCAGCCCATAACAGTGTGTGGAGTCACACCCAAGAGCTGTTATTTCCAGGAGATAAGGTGCTCATCAATCTTCTTTCAGGCCTTCCTCAGGCTATAAGGAAAATAGCATCCTGGTCTGTATGCCTTCCAGCTCCTGGCACTATTCGTGCCAAGGATATCAAAGACAAAAGGTAAAATGCAGAATAAAGTGCTGCCAATGTCTTGAGTTTCTAGACTATTAGGACTGACTTGGCTGCTGTGACTCTTTCACAAAATACTGTGCACCAGAGGAGAAGGTGCTCTCGCCTGGGTCTGAAATAGGCTACCATATGTCTGGGTTTCCTCAAACGTATTTCACTTTTTCCATGTGGTTATTTTATTCAGGAGCAAGAGAAATTCATCCAGAGTTCACACATTTCAGGCACAGAGCAGGCAAATCTGTAATCCTAGGGTAAGTGGGATGCAATGCGGCAAGCAGGAACATGCTGGCCTACGGTGAAGCACATGTTCAGTCAGCTGGACATGCATATGTCCGTTTGGTTTGTCTGACATTTCCTGGAGAGTAGTAAATATGCCCCAGTATAGCTCTCTGAAGACTGCATCTGAATGCTGCAGACATCGCTAGACTTCGCAGCCCTTTTAGGAGCTCATACCTTTGGCAACGAGCTAGGACCTTTGTTGTCAGGTTTCACGGATGAATCATGAAAACCTCACTTTTCCTAACAGCCTTATAAAACAGTCAGAGCTAAAGCAGAGCAAAGTCCCTTCAGTGCTGCTGCATCATGGTGAACCTGGATTCTCCATCTTTAACTGTCTGTTCTTTTGAGGTCACATAGCATTTCCACATTCATGTCTGGTAAGCATTTAAGAGCTGAGTAGGCCATGCTTGAGGGTATCAAAGTACCCTGGTGGTTTTCTGGGCACCTTTTCAGGTGCCAGGAAGAGGAATGCCACTCGTTCTGAGCACTGGGCTAAGAATTTCTACTGCTTTGCTGTTTTATCTTATAATATCAGACACAACTGCTGAGCCAAGGACAATATGACTGTGTCTTAAAAAAAAGGAACAGAAGGTCTTGCAAGCAGCAAACTTACAGAACAGTTCTTGGTTGATTCCCCTCTGGTGTTCCTTGCATGAGCCGTTGCTGACTGTGCTTGCTGCATTTGTGACTTAACCTGTGCATACATGGAAACAGTAGGGCTAGTTGCAGGCCCATTGTTTAGTGAAGCCTGCGCTCTGTGCTGCACATTGAAGACATGTCCAGGGATTTCTCTGCTTACCCTCAGGGCTCCGTTATGCTGGGCCAGTTGTCCGAATCCCTAGTGCTTGCAAGGGGCTGGACCAGAAAAAGTTTTCACAGTCAGAGAGTTTGTATTCTAGCAAGTCCCCAGTTCTTAGCAGGTGGGAGAAGTTGTAGCCGTGACCTCACTTTCTGTGCCTCCTTCTGCTGTATTCTGCACCTTGGACAAAAGATCTTTTTATTCTGAGACTAGCTTGCATGAAGGTTCCTCTGCACTGTAGTTGAGGCTTTCCACACAATCAGATCTGTCTCTTGGAGTAGTCCATGTTGTGTCCTTCTTTCAGCTCAGAGCCAAGCACCCAGAAATGCCTCTTGTGAGAGGCTTCAGGGAATCATTTAATACCATCTCTATGTCCTTGCTATATCTTCTGCAGTCGCATTATTCTGCTCAGAGAGGCAGAGGAGCTGCTTCCTCTGTTTATGCCAGCAGTGAGGAACTAAGAAGCAAATGGATGCATTTTACTTTATTTCATATAGAGCACTGCATATTCTTTCATGAGATGATAGTGCTCCCAGTGCTAGGCTTGCACATCTCAATGGGCAGAAGCTGTCTAGGAAACACTGTCCAGCCTGAAAAAGCTCGCGCTGATTGCCTGCTGCAACCTGGTAAGCAGACATCTGAGGAGTGCTTGCAGGGATGTCTGTATCCTACTCCAGGACCTCTTGGCAGCTTCAGAAAAAAGTCTCTTTAATGTTCTTTGTTGGAAAAGTGACAACCACAAGGTCCCAGACTTGGTCTTTGAGAGCTGGGTGAGGGGAAAATAGTACTAAACACATTATTTGCATCATCTGTATGGTTAGAAACTTAAGGACAGTAGTACAATCTGCAGTGTCTCCCTCCATCCCAGTTCCCCCTCCCCTCACAGAGAGGCTGGTGATATTGGGAATTAGGTTGGGCTGATGGAGAGGGAAGGCAGGAGGCTGAATCTTGGATTGCAAATGCTACACTGCCTTCCTCCTTTCTCCAGGATGCAAAAGGCTCTGTGCCGTGCTGGCAGAGGACCGATGGTCCCTTCATCAGTCCCTTTCATCCTTTTGTCAGTTCAGCATCAGCCTCTGTGCTGGGATAGTGGCACGAGAACCCTGAGCAGCAAGTGAAGGTGGGGTCTTTTACCTCCTTGCCAGATGAGAGGATCCAGACCTCAGCTCCAGCTGCCTCTCAAGATGGGGATATGCTGGCCATGAGTGTGCAGGGATGGTCTGCATGGCCCTGCTGTGGGCACCCTGGCTCCTTGCTGCTCCACAAGCAGGTGGGGTGAGCTAGGGATCCTGAGCTGTGGCTTCAGGCCTTACCTGGTGCTGCACACCCAGGATTTTCAGGACCTTGGGCTCTGCCCATGCTAGCTCACCCTCACATGGCTGTGCAAGCAGAGACCCTCTGTACACTGGGGCCAGCCCTCCAGTGCAGGCAGAAAGCTAACCCCATTAGTCCTAACAAACATCCAGGGAAAGCATGTTGTTAAGGGACTGTGCAAAACATTTAATTTTGGGGCTCTCTAAAATGCATGCATTTATTTGGAGGTGATGGTGCAAGTTTTTGCAATGAAAAAACAGTCCTGTCTTGTTGACAAAATGTTGTATTTTTCTCTCACTTTCTCCCCCCATCCCTTATACCAGTTGCTGTTTGCACAGTTTTGAAAATGGTTGCCCCTCCAAACAGCAGTTATCATAAAATGGGGAAGAAATGTGTTGTCTTCACTCCCTGTCAGAGGAACAGATGGGAGAGCTAAGCCTGCATGACAAATATCAGGTTTATTGGGTTGAAAGTCCCATCATATAAGTGTGCATCTTGGTATGTTGCCAGTGGCATTTTTAGGGCAGTACAAGATACACATGGCCAAGACCGAGAGGCCCTAAAATGACAGTATCAGAGAAGAGTTGAGGTTGGAAGGGATCCCTTGAGATCATCTAGTCCAACCCTCCTGCTCAAAGCAGGGTCAGCTAGAGCAGGTTGCCCAGGACCGTGTTTGGTCAGGTTTTAAGTATTTCCAAGGATGGAGACTCCACAACCTCTTTGTGCAACCTGTGCCAGTGTTTGACTACCTTCACAGAAAAAAAGTGTTTCCTTGTGTTTAAATGGAGTTTTTTGTATTTCGGTTTGTGCCCATTGCTTCTTGTCTTGCTACTGGGCACCACTGAGGAGAGTCTGGCTGTCTTCTTTACTCCACCTTCTAAGGTATTTGTACATATTGATAAGATCCTCCTGAGGCTTCTCCAGGTGAACAGTCCTAGCTCTCTCAACCTCTTTTCGCGTGAGAGATACTCCCAGTCCCTTCATCATCTTCATGCACCTTGACTGGACCAGTATATCCATGTCTCTGTTGTACTGGGGAGCCCAGAACTGGGCCCAACACTCCAGGTGTGTCTTACCAGTGCCAAATGGAGGGGCAGGATCACCTCCCTCAACTTGCTGGTAACAATCCCTCCTAATACAGTCCAGGAAGCCATTGGCTTTCTTTGCTCCAAGGGCACATTGCTGATGCCTCATGGTCAGCTTGTTGTCCACCTGGACCCACAGGTTGGGTCTTTCTGCAAAGCTGCTTTCCAGGCAGTTGGCACTCAGCATATACTGGTGCATGGAGTTATTCCTCCATAGATACATGGCTTGGCTCTTCCCCTTGTTCAACTTCACGAGGTTCCTGTAGGCCCATTTCTCAAGCCTGTCGAGGTCCCTCTGGTTGGCAGCACACCCTTCTGGTGTACCAGCCACTCCTCCCTGTTTTGTGTCTTCTGCAAACTTGCTGAGGGTACATTCTGCATCATCATCCAGATCATTAGTGAAAATGTTAAGCACCATTGACCCCAGTGTCCACTTCTGGGGCAGACCACTGGAGACTGGCCTCCAGCTGGACTTCGTGCTGGTGATCACAAGCCTTTGAGCCCAGGAGTTCAGCCAGTTTACAGTCTACCTCGGAGTCTGCTTATCTAGTCTGTAGTTCTTCCATTATGAGGCTGTTAATGGGAGACAGTATCAAAAGCCTTGCTAATGTAGAAATAAACTATGTCCAAGTCTTCCTTGCCTTGGACTACCTACAGGTCTCAGGGGCCCTGGATACCTTAAGGACCATCTTAGCAGTAAAGGCTGGGGTGAAAAAGGCATTTGGTGCCTCAGCCTTTTCTGTGTCCTTTGTCATGAGAGCTCCTGCCCCATTCTTCAGCAGGCCCACGTTTTTCGTAGTTGTCCTTTCACAGCTGTGGTACCTGTAGGAACCTTTCTTGTTGCCCTTCACAACCCATGTCAGACTCAACTCCAGGTGGGCTTTAGCTTTCCTGAGCCCAACCCTGCACGTTTGGACAGTGCTCACCTTCTTTTGCCTGGTGTCCCTGTCTGCTCTTCTGCACTATGGATGGCAGTAAAGGAGAGGAAAACTGGAAGGAAAACAAATGATCGTGACTGGCAAAACCTGAAAACAGAGAAGAGGGAAATGAACGTTTAAAAATGGGAAAGAAGGACCCTGCAGGGAATACTGAGCAGAGGCTCCTAGCAGATCCCCACCACCCCAGGATGGGCCCTGGATGCCCAGGGCTGTAAGCAGAGAGAAAGCAGATGTAGCTCTGCGACTGTCAGGATCTCCTCGTCCAGCTCCCTTTTCCCTGGAAGTGGGAGCCTGTGTGACCAGGGCCAGGAGGAGGTTGGTGAGAAGGTCCTGCAGCGTGGTGGGGCCTTGAATGGGGAGAGGTAGGTGGAAAGTGCAGCCAGAGCCTCAGCAGCTTTGGAAGAACTGAGAAAAGTTATTTGTACACCAGGGTCTCCTGCTTGCCACAGAAAGATGGGGGAAAGGGGGATCCCATGGAGGTGCTTATGCCTCCTGCTCTAGGGAGGATCTCCCTGTGGCCCGTGGAGTCAGCTCTGATGATGCTGCAGCCCCCCGCTGCCCCTGCCCCCAGCAGTGAGAGGACCTGCCTCCTAATGTTGGGGTGGTAGGCAAGGGGCATGGAGAGGGTGAGATGAACATGGAAATGTGTCAGTGTGGTACGGCTTGGGCAGGCTAGTTTGATATGAAATTAGCCACAGTGGAGCGTGGGGGTCATCTGGGAGCTCAAAGGCCCTTATGGAGAAGGTGGGGACTGCTCTGCTGCAGGACTCACCCAAGATGGGAGAGGATTCAAGGTGGGCTTGCATCTAAGAGTGAATGGTAAGAAGAGCTGCCGGTGGCCCAAGTGGCCATCTCTGCTCACTGCCAGGAAGCTGTTTCCATTCTGTGAGGAAGCTGTTTTGATTAGCTGACAATCTTGAAGGGGTGGAGAATAAAAGAGGAAAGACCAGTTATCTCTGCCTGGTACAGGTGTGCAGGAGGTAACACTATGTTGTTTTTCTGAAACAGGCACTTGGGAGCTGCTCAAATACAAATGCTCTGTAGAGAAATGTTTTGCTCAGCCTAGCTCGTCCCAGCTTCTCTGTCTGGGCTGCTGCTTTGCTCTCTGTGTCTCACTGCAGCTGTGTTCAGAAGTGGCATCTGGCACTTTTGCATTGCAGATGTGTCATGGCACTTCGGGCCACATCGCAGCTCCTTCTGGGAGCAGGACATATATCAGAAGCTGGCATCTCCTTGTGCTTGTAAGCTGAGGAGACCCTCCTTTCCCACACACCATTCGCAGAGCTGTCTTCTGTGGCACCTGTGTAAGGAGGCAAGCCCAGCTTCTTGCCAGCTGTGCCCTGGATGGGAGGGGGACCATGCTTCTTCCCCTTGCCTGGCCACAAGCGTTTTTCACCCAGCTCTACCTTAGCTGTGGTGCTTTCTGCTCTTCTTGTTAAGAGGAAGGAACGGAGATGCCTCTATTCCTTCTGGCCAGCCCCCCCCCCCCCGCCCCAACCCCGGCTCCACCTTCAGCCCTGGAGAGTATTCATGGCATGCAGTCATATTTTCTCTCCCGGGAACAAATAGAGCATTGCATCTAGCAGAACAAAGAGTGGAGGGTGGTCAAGATGGTTGAAGTACCAGGTGAGGAGTGAATAAACTAACCCCTTCCTTCCAGGAAGGTAGAGGGAGGAGGAGAAGTGACTGGAAAAGCTGGTGCTTTAAGAAAAATACAAGGAGGAGACTTGTAGGTGTAGACTGAGGCCCCTTCTGCCCTGCCATGCAAGCACAGGAGCTGAGCAAAGAGGCTGGGCCAGGACTGCTAATGGAAAAGGGCTACCAGTGGCCTGTGACTGGTTCCTACATTGTCCTGACAGCAGTGGAAGGGCAGATCTGGGCAAGCTGCATGAAGGCAGAGTACATTGGGGACCTGCTTGGGGGATAAGTGTCTCTGTAGTCCTTTTTTTAGTACCTATACAAGTCCTTTTAGTACCTATACACCCACCTATGCATTCAGTATTGGGCCTGCATTTACACATAATACAGCATTTGGTGTGTTGAGAGCTCTGTTGGAGAACTTCTAGGAATGGTGACTTCTTTCCTCTGCAAGGATCCTGTTGTAGGCACCATAGCTTGCACTGTCTGATAGCTGAGATCTGTCAGAGCCCTGGCTGTGCTGTTCTCATTAACAGCTAGCTGGAAGATCATCTCTTGCTGAGGAATCATGTCTTGTCCACTGCATGGCTTGTAGCAGGCTGTACACACAGGGGCTTATTTTATTTTGTGAAGATGTGAGCTTTTTCACTTGTAAATTGTAAGGTTTCAGTATGATTTGGTTTTCCCCAGTTCAGCCTCCTGTTCAGAGCAGGACTATTATGAACATTAGAACAACAAGGATATGGCTTTGTCTAATAAAGTCATGAAAGGATTTCCAGCAATAGAGACCTATCTCCACTCGAGCAACCTCTAGTGTAGCATACTCCTTCACACTCCTTCCAAAGAAGTTTTTCCTAATGTCCGTGGGACTGCTTTATTTGGGATCAGCGTTTCCCACTCTACCAGACGCAGTTTGCTGATGCTGCACCTGTTCAGGCTGGTTTTCACCATATTTTTTTGAAGAGTTTTTTCTTTTAATGCTGAGATTTCTGCTGTGGCTGCAATCATGTCAAGAGGGACACTGTTCCACTGGGATTGTTTTTGCCAATTTTATGGTATTCCCAGTCATATCTTGCCCTGTTTTCTGAACTGTAGATGCTTTGAATTCCATTCCTGTGGCAGCTGAATCTTAATGCTACAAATTAAAATAGGAGAGAGCTGTCTTTCCTAAGCACCGTCCAAACTTTGGCATTTAATTCCTTTTGTTTCCTTTATTACTTACTCACCATTAACAATTTACAGGTAGTTTGCATGTAATGTCAGTATTTTGCTGTGTGTTCCTGCTTTCTGTAGGAGTGATGTCGCAGTAATGAATATCTTGCATGTGCTTGATGACTCCTTTTTTCAGAGGAGCCTTGAGCCCCTAGACCACACATTCTCTCCCATCTCAAGCACTACAAGTTGGTGCCAGGAAGGCCTTGATGCCAGGCAAATAATTTCCTTTTGTAAAGATAATGTTCCTGCTCTAAGAAGGAACTGTTGCATCCAGACAATACTGCGATTCCCCTCCACCCCACAGTGTGAGTAAATCTAATCACCAAGGCTGTAAGGAGCGTGAAGTTTTTTGAGAACACTGCACCTCTGGGGCTGTTTGGGGAGCTAGCTAGTTGCATATAACCTCAGCTTTCCTTTTGCCTGTGATCATTCCTTCTTCTAAGATTAGCATCCCAGGATCACTGCTTTCTTTTTCAAATAACTTACATTTCTTCAGTTTGTTTGGGATAGGTAGCCCTCACTGTATCAGAGATCCTTTGCACTTAATGTTTTCAGCACAAGAAATTTCGTCAGCTAAGAATATGGACAAATGCAGGGTTGACATAGGTAAAACATGCCAAGGTAAAAGTAAGCAACAAAAATGACTGTGAAAGCAACTGGTGATCTGCCAAGACTGACTTTTTAGAGGCATGTGTGTTTGTCCAAGGTGGGGTTGGCTCTGAGCTGTGCCAGTAGACTGGGAGGAGGCAGGGAATAGGACAAGACTTATGTCCTAGCACTCACTGTTCACAGCACAAATCTTCCAGTGATGTTGGATGTGAGCTTTGTGGATCTTTGTGTTGAGGGGTGCTTGTAAAGCTCCAGTTCGATGGCTCAGGATCAAGCAATACAGATTCCTAGCGTGTAATAGTCATCCCAGGAGGATGCAATACCGTGCCAGCAACAAGGACATTTTGGTTTAGAATTGCTTAGACCCCTGCTTGTCAGGTGATGATGCACTTGGCTTCCTGCCATTGAGTGCAAGCTTCCCTTCAAACACTTAACCCACGTGAGCGAGTGGTCTAAGTCTTGCTGTAACTCAAAAGCTGCTTGGTTGGGTTCCCCTCACAAACTGGAGTATTGTTGATCCAGCATCACTGACAATGCCGTTCACCGAACACATCAAACAGATTGATATGGAGCAAACCTGAGCCCTCTCCCAGTCTTTGCCCATACTCCCAGCTGATTGTGCGGGGCTCTCTTTCACCCACCCATAGCCTTCTTCCCTGATCTGCATTTCTTTTCCTTTAGGTAGTAGGATCTTCTTACCATCCTTGCCATGTGCCTTTTACTGTCTAGGTCTTGTGGAAAGAGCAGGAGTTAATAGTCTGAATTGGCTTTTCTGCCTAACACTGGTAGTTTCCTATTTGAAATCAGTTGCATTAGTTACATTAAACTTCACTGCCCTCTGTGGGAACGGATTCTTGTGTTTAGCATGCTTTATGTATCTCATTTAAACAACATTTAAAATGCTGTCTGTCAGAGGGCTGTGGTGCAGTTATAAACCAGACACGCAGAAAGCCATTGTCAGTGCGGAAAAAACCAACAGGTGACTGTAACTATTCCTATGATCTCTCAAACCTCTTTTTTTCCCTTCATGTGAGCAAAATTAGACTTGTTTTTGGTCCTAAACTATCTGAGGGCAAAACATGCATCCAGAGTGGCTCATTCACTTGCCATCTTTCAGGCTTTCCTCACCCAAAATGTTGTGTCTTTCATGCTTCCTAAGCTCTGTGCTACTGGGATTCATCTCCTCTTAAAGTTGCTGCCATATGGCCCTGCCCCAGCAATAGGGACTGGTGGTGCATGCGCAGCTCAACTGGCTGGTGACAAAGAGAGCTGTCTTTTCTCCCATGCGCTCTCCTCTCTCCATCAGAGATGTGCAGTGGGTGCAGAGACAGGTCATGCCAAAGCGGTGAACACCAGCAGAGGAAACTGCAGCTGCCACTTGCTGAGGGCTGGTGCTAGGAGCCCGAAAGGGAAGAGTGAGCCTATGCTGGGGAGAGGAGGGTAGGAGTCTGTAAGCCTTGCCGGGACGACCAGTCCTTATGTCATGGGGCGTTGTGTTTCTCCCATTGCAGATGTCGTGGCACCCACAGTATCGCAGCTCCAAGTTCCGCCATGTGTATGGTAAAGCTGCCAGCAAGGAGAAGTGCTACGACTGCGTGCCCATCACCCGCAACGTCCACGACAACCAATTCTGCGCTGTGAACCCCCACTTCATTGCAGTAGTGACAGAGTGCGCTGGCGGAGGGGCCTTCCTCGTCATTCCCATCCACCAGGTGAGTTCTGCCAAGGCAAGCTGCCTTTCATGAGTGCCTCAAGAGGCTGAAGGAGAGCTGGGCTTTCTAGGGAGCTAGATCACATAGAGGATACTCAGTTAATGCTGTTGCCTGAATCACAAAATGATGGAAGGGGCCCCAGATGCCCTGGCAAGTGATTCCTGGGATGTGTGTACTTCCATGTCTTACGTTGCTGCTTGCGGTTTTTTAACACCTTCCTTCATTTCATATCTCATTTGCCTTTCTTGTATAATCAGCAGGAACTGTGCTGTTCAGATGTTTGTCTCCTAGGAGAAACTGCACATAAAAAAGCAGTTAGTAAGTACAGAGGGCAAAAAGGTGCTTTAGTGGCATGGCTTCAGCTGTGACCAAAGGATAATATGGTATGTTTTGCTCTACCTTCTCTTTTGTGAAAGAGTGGAGATGCGGTTATCAGACAATGAAGCTCTTAAGCTTCAAGGACTGATGCTGGAAAACCTTCCCTTTCAGAAACAAATCCCATGTTTATGGGTTTTTATGACATAGGGATCTGATGAGATGGTGACACTGGCTGTCTGATGTTTATTGCTTCAGAAAAATTAGGCATGCACTAATGTGGATTAACTTCAATATAAGATTAAGAGCTCTCTGGAATCAGGGCAGAACAGATGAAAGGCAAATGTTCAGCCTTTAATTAAAAGTTAATTGATGGTGTTATTGCAATGCCACTTTTTCAATATATATTTGCTAAGGATGAAAGTGAACTGGCTATGCTTGAAGAACCTAGCCCAGTTCCCGGCCCTTCTAGACTTTGTTTATTCAGCTCCTTTACTGCTGGTGCTGTTCAGAGACGGTCCTTCTAAAATTAATCACTACCCTGTTTTTCTTGACTGAGTCACTTCTGCCCCCTCGACCATGATCTGTTGAGGCTGAAGAACTTGTCTTTATCACAGAGCAGCATCTATAAGCAGGCAGCTGTTGATTGTGGGACGTGGGGTGGGACCCAGCTCTCAAAGTGTTGGCAAAATGAGCGCACTGCTTACTATTAATTGTTCTGTCTTCTCACCTCTTCTCAGCTTGGCTACTCTTTAGTCACAATTCTTCCATTCTTAACACCTGCTCAGATACTCCACCCAGATCTGAAATACTGCTTGCAGAAGTCAAAAGCATGGTAGAAATAGAAGATACAGAAAAGGATAATTAAAGCAATTTCAATGAAAATGTGAAATTGCTTTCATTCCAGGAAAGACTTTGTCAGTTAGGCCTCAATCAGTCTGGGAAAAAAGGCAAATGAGTGAGATATATAAAACTGTGAAGAGGGTGGTGAAGAAGCGTGAGAAACAATTCTTCTTGATCTGTGTGGTGAAGGGGATCCTGAAGACCAGGGAGCAGGCTGCTAGCAGCAGATGTAAATGCTTCTGCAGTTGAGATGTGGAGCCCACTGCTCCGGATGCTGGTGAGCCCAGAAGAATTAAGTGGTTTGAAACAGGTTGGAGTTATGGAGAGGAGTTGGTTTAAGAACTGTATTTGTTCAGATATGGGTCCCGTAGTTCAGAAAGTCCCTTGAGGGCTGACGTCTGGTGTTATATCTGGGAAAGGTTCTGTACGTGCTACGCTTCATAGAGCCATTCTCTGAATATCTGTTCCTGATCCATGCTTGGGGGGAAGAGCGGCCTTGGCCACCCACAGAAAGGGGTTCCCCGAGTCTGAGAGCTGCGATACCAGTTACTTTTTTCATGATACGCTTCCAAAACAGTGCCACCTGGTGAAAAGGGGCAGCTTTTGACTTGTGCTCCTGGTATGGTATTTGTGGCAGCCACCTCCTGTTGGGGTGGCCCATGGTAGACAGCATACTGGGCTCTTGGCTTGTGCCCCCTGCTGCCAGGGCACTGAAGGCAGCCTGGTCTGGAGACATATGCCTAGGGCAGTATTGCCCTCTCATGATGGACAGCTGATCTGTGGTTACTTTTGACTGGCTTCACAGGGAGCAGCTACATCCCAAGCATGCCACAGTGTGGACGAAAAGCCCAAGAGCCAGGACATCACATTTAGCCGAAGCAGGAGATGGTAGCTGGGACAGGGAGAGCTGTGCTTTCCAGGGAAGATGAACAACCTGCTCAGGAAGCTGCTCTTGTCCCTCCAATGCTTTTTTTTGAGTTCATTCTGCATGTGCTACTGGAGGGGCTGCCTGCCTCGGGATGTGCTTGAATGCAAGCTCAACCCCTCTCCGTTTAACTGTGCCTCCTTGCTTGTTGGTTGTGCTCCTCTCCTGCTAGGTCATGGACACCAAGCTCTCTCATCTCTCCTTGAATAAATACCACTTCTTGCCTCCTGCACCATTCTTCCTCTCTGAGAGCCTAGGGGTGAGGTAGGGTTGGGAGCAGCCAGGTTATGTAGGGAAGGAGCTCTTTGCCGTAGGTACCCTCCTTTCAGCAGGCCTTTGCATTCAACCTGAAGAGGAATTAGTTGAATATTTTCCACCACTTGGAGAACGGTATTCTGTTGCAGGATGTGTCAGTTAGGTCCTCATGAAGATGTGCCACACAAGCCAGCTGGGTGAAGTGGCAGCACATCTGCCCAGGCAGGGAAGTGGCTGTGGCCACAGGGGCTGCCTGGTGCTTAGAACAGACTGAATGCCTTTGTAAATCTTGCAAGTCCGAGGAGACATGAGCTCAGTGACTGTAACTGAGAGATGAGCTGCCTTCCCACGGTGTGGCCTGGGTATAGATTGGTGTCCACCCAGATGTGTTGGGGAAGTGCATGCACTGCATGCCAAGGAAGGATCTTGACTCAGAGGGCAATTTTGCAGCCTTCCTTTGAAAGACAAAGGCCTGCCTTTTTCCCTCTCCACTGACCAAACTTGGGTGAGACTGTTTTCCCAAAAGCAGGATCGTTCACCTGGTGTGCAAAACGCTACATTACACACAGAGCGGAGGTATTTTATTCATTTCCTGTTTGCCCAAAGAAGGGTGCTAGGTGATAACTCCACAAAGCTAGCACACAGCACAAAGAAAATACAAGGTATTTATCTTGTTATATGATTAGTAAAAACCTGCCTAAATTCATATTCATTGTCATCTCATCTGTTATTGGTTAGCTATATTTTAATTAGCCTCACTAACTATGTAAATTAGCATGCACGCTTCTTACAGGAGTGGTGAGGCAAGGCTTCTCAATCCTGAACTGAGTCGGTGGTTGTGATCTCCCCTTGCCGCCTTTACCTTTCTCCTAGTTATTGCATTTTTGACTGACTTCATACTTTATCACCCAGCTTTCAGCATCTTCTGAGGTGGGATGTTCCCTTTTATCAATCTCTCAGTTTTTCTTCAAGGATATAGTTGGAAAACAATTGCTTCCTTATCTCTCAGTTCCCTCCTCTGACCACCAGATTCTGTTTTGCAAAGCTCACATGGTCCATTGTTATTACTTAGTGGAAAATTTCATTTTCTGTGGGATATCAAGGCTGCATCTGTCTCTTTCTTTGTAGCATAAAGCAAACGGATAGCAAAATGAGAACAGGGTCCTGAGAGACAGGGAGATATTTGTGTCCAAGTCGTTGCAGTCTCCGGTCTTTCAATGTGTCAGCACCAGGTGTGAAAGGGAGGACATCTGTGGTTGTGTAGATCTCCTAGACACAAATCCGCTCCCTTCTCTTTGGGGGCAAGAACTATGAAATGAAACCTGTGATGACCCCTCAGGCCGTACCTAACTGATGCAATATGTGAGTGCTGTGCTGTGCTGTGCTGTGCTGACAAGGTGTGTTAGTGCCCTTTGCAGAGCACCTGAGAATTAGTGCTGACCCATCTCACAGTAATCTACCCTGTACAAATCTTCTGGGAGAGTTTTAACAGCTGTCCCACTAGTAGTGGTTTTCATCAAGGAACTCCAAGTCTGACTACTTTTCAAAAATGCTGGGAGTTTAGAAAGTGAGTCGTTGAAAAATTACTCATTTTCAAGCTCTGCAAATAACTGTGGAAGGCAAGTACCTCTGCATGAAAGAAAACACATCTAGTTACTGAAATAGTTTTTGATCTGTGGAATGAAATTTCTCCCACACATGAAGAGCTCTACTTCCACATGCAGATGTGTGTCTGAGACCAACAGACCTACTTGCCATATATGTTTGCTCGCAGCCTGGGCATTCAGGTGTTGTGGGTCCCGCTCTGTCCCAGGGCTGTAGGGTTGCATTGGGGCAGGTGGGACTGGTGGTTGGTAGGGCAAGGGCTCCTTTTCCAGGGCCAGCTGAGCCTGCTGGGGACGTGAGGATAGGAGAGCCTTGCAGGATGGGGCAGGCAGAGCAGGCTTAGGGCAGCCTGGGAGTCTCCCTAATGGAGCGGGGAGCAGACAGGCAGCCAGCTCTGGGAGGGGTCAGGTTCCCATAGGGATCAAGGGATCCCTGTGGAGCTGGCTGCCCAGCCCATTGAGTTGCCAGCTTGAAACCGAGCCCTGAAGCCTGCAAAAGGACACCGTGGGCAGGGGAACGCTGCTTATTAAAGGCCTTTTATCTCTCTTCTGCCTTCCCAAGTCACTTTGTATTGTCAATGTTATAAAAGAGAATTGTTTTAGACTGTATTCCAAAAAAGCAGAGTCTTTTACATTTCAAAGCCCTCTGGGTGTTCAGTTTAAAGCAGGTTAGTCCCAGTCTTTATGACAAACTTTCCAGTGAAGCTAGAATAGTTACACATTGTGTCCTGTTCTGCATTCAAAACTGTAAAAATTTTCAAGGCTGGGAAAATTGCATCCTAGCCACATCCATGTTAGGGCCAGCACTGATTCCCCTCTGCTGTGCACTCTTAAGGCCCACCTCTGGAGAGGTGCAGGGAGTACACCAACAGAAGTGTCTGCTTTCCAGGAGAGCATGCATTTGCATTCATTTTGATTTACGATTCTTCCAGGTGGGATAAAAGTAAGCAGATAAGCATCACCAGCTTGCCACCATGTCTCTCTCCTTAGGTGACTGCCCTGTGCTCTTGGACAGATGTCTGGGATGCAAGGTGGTTCCTGGAGCTCCCCATGCTTCTCCTGCTCCTGACAGCGAGAAGCAAGTGCTGCTCCAATGTTAATAAATTCCCCAGCACCCTTCCTAGCACATAATAAATATACCGACTTGACTTTGTAGCAGAGACTGCCTGCAGTATGGGTTTATCCTGATGCAACACAGCCCCCATGTG
Source organism: Morus bassanus (assembly GCA_031468815.1). NCBI lineage: Eukaryota > Metazoa > Chordata > Aves > Suliformes > Sulidae > Morus > Morus bassanus. Next base: position 17,190,818 of record CM062600.1, on the reverse strand, counting down.
GCACAAAGCTCTCAATACGCCTTAGTGCACTTTATGCAGGATTTTTACCAGTGAAGATGATGCCCAAACATGGCATTCTTTTTGAGAGTCTGGACTGCTGATTAAATCCGGTGAATGGCTGGATTTGAACACCATCAGAGAGAAACAGATAGCTTGTTGAAAAAAACCCTGCATTTGTAATTTGTGTCACAAATGTCTTTTTGCTTGAAAAATAAAATAAATGCTAGCTGGTGAGGTTAAAAAATGAAAGCTAAAACTTTTTTTTTTTTCCCCTGCTTATAAGAAATGTCTTCTGAAAGAGATTCTGTTTTTTTTTTCCCTAAGATCTTTAAAAAATGTGGAAGATTCAACTTATTCATACATGTTCCATCTCTAAGTTTTATTTTGGTGTCTGAACCAAATACTGTCTTCCAACTTCAGCAGTCTCAGTTGCTGCATGTGTACAGATTTCTTGATAGCAGTGTGTACTTAGGAGGCCCTGAGCACTCCTTTCCTTTCTTTTCCGTGGTATCATCAATCAAGACTTGCCTTGCAGGGACAGCAAAACCCCATTCTAAACAGATAGAGAGCGCCCAGGGCATTTGGAGCGTAACAAGCAGAAAGAGGTCTCTTGCTGGATTGGGCTTCGATCTTCCTTGAAAATGTCCTGTAATTGCATGGCTCACCTTAGGTTTGATTATATTTGTTTTTTTCAGACAGGCAAGCTCGACCCACACTATCCCAAAATATGTGGCCACAAAGGGAATGTTCTGGACATCAAGTGGAACCCGTTCAATGACTTTGTAATAGCTTCATGTTCAGAAGATACCACAGTAAGTTTACCAGCTTATACTCTGTGTTATTACCTGGCTAATGTGCTTTTTGGCAAAAGAAATAAAAAAGAAACCAAAAGACCCGTGGATGACATGTGAAAGCATATATATACTTATAAAATGGTCAAGTAAGAGTAAGATTCCTGTCTTTCTCTTGAGGTCAGACCTGTGTGATCCTTTCCAGATGATGTACCAAAATCAGTGTGAGGAGGAAGATATGTTTGGGGGGGGCTTGCATCTTTTTGGGTGTGTTTGCATGAGAAAAACAGAATATGAATTTAAAATGGAATGACTATTCAAGTTTAATCACTATGAAATTCTTCCTTTTCTTTAGAATAAAAGCATCCACACAACATAATCTGGAACAGCTATTTCTGATTAATTCCCTGCAGAACAAGTTTGAGCTTGTTACTGCACTCAGTTACTCTGTAAAGTCATGCTGGATCAGTTATGGGGTAGCTGAGGAATCTGTGTCATACTATTCTGCAAAAAGCATAAATAAAACGAGCATTTTCCTACTGAAACCACAGAAAGACTCCAGAGGTGCAAAGGTTCATGCTAATGCAAACCTATAAGAAGATACTGAATACATCACATCACGTTTAAGTTTTAAGCAATAAGTGGTTTGGCTGAAGTTAGTATAATTAAGATGCAGTCACATATTTTACTTCAGTGAAGGTGCAGACCAGTTATTAGGAATTGAAAGATTCAATTCATGTTTGTAAGGGACAGTTTAGCCTATATCTACCCACTGAAAGGTTGCTTTCCATGTCCTGTCAAAAGTGTGATGTTGGCCTCTGTGATAGCGAGGACATCTGACTAACTACTGTGCTTTTTTCCAGAGATCCCACGTGTTTTCTTCCACTGGGTGTGTTCAACCTCTGCCACACAGCATCAGGGAGGTTTCCCTTGTCATTTCTGCCAGCCCTAGCTTGATGCACATCCTCTGCCATTTCAGCTCTGCCAAAAATCGCTCTTGAATTGGAAATCTATGCTCTCTGAATTGTCCTTCCTGTTCAGTGACTTGCCTTTGCTTCTTTGAATATTCATGTCTTTTTTGAAGGCTTCTTTCAATTTCTGGTCTGGCTATGAGGGTTTTATTTTATCTTCCAACTCATATGCCAGGTTTTCATGCTGTCTCAGAAAGGACTTGTGGCAGGAATGCACCACCATGACCTCTCTTTCGAGCCTCAGGTGAGGAATGAGCATAAACTTTGAAGCGTCCTGCTGTAGTTACAGAATCTTAGAACCATTTGTGGTGAAAGGGAGTTTGGGTGGTCTCTACCCCCACCTCCTGTGCAGGTCTGTGGAGCTGAGTCTTGAAAACCTCCAAGGATGGAGATTTCACCACCTCTCTGGGCAACCTGTTCCTGTTCTTCACCGCTTCCATGGGGAAATTGTTTTCCTTATATGCAGTCAGAACCTCCCCAGTGTAGTTAGTGACACGTGGCTCTATTTTCTCAGTAATCTTGTAAGTATTGAAGGCTTCTATCAGTTCGCTCTGAAGCTGTGTCTTCTCCAGGATGACCAAGGCTATCTCCCTCAGCTTATCCTCACAGGGCAAGTGCTGCAGCCTCCTGAGCATCCTGGTGGCCTCCACTGGACTCACTTAAGTTTATCAGCATCTTTCTTGCACTGGGAGGTGCAAAACTGGTTGCAGTATTCCAGCTGTTATTTAATGATTGCTGAGTAAAGGGGAAAACCACTTCCCTTGATCTAGAGTCTATCTTCCTGTTGTTCCAGACTAGGATGTTGCTAGTTTTCATCCCTGCCAGGGCATGCTGCTGGGTCTGTTTATTCTAATTGTCTACCAGGACCCTGGGGTCTATACAGAAGGGCTGCCCTCTGTCGGCTTTCTTTTCCAGTTTTCTGTGGAAACTTGGCACTGGATCATTCTCCAGGCTACGGAATGGAAACACTGAGCTTGTCACTGGTCTCAGCGCCAAAAGTTGTTCTAAGAAGTCTTGCTGTTTGTGTCTGTACTCTTTTTTTTTGGTACTACCTCCTATCATCATCCTGGCACCAGGAAATGGGATCTTAGGGGTCTCCTGCACAGTGACAGAGTGTAGGGACACTTCTTCCCTCCCAGCTAAGTGTTTCTTAGTGGGACTGTCTTTCCTGGTATCTGGTAGCTAGACCTGTGGAGGTCTCTTAGTCCAAGCCCTGCTCAAAGCAGGCCAGTTGAATCAGGTTGCTCCAAGCCTTGTCTGGATGAGTTGGGAAGATCTCCAAGGCTACAGATCCCATGGCCTCACTAGGCTCTTGTTCCAGAGGTGGAGTACTGTTCTAGGGAAAATAGGGCTCCTCTGATCTCCAGAGAGTGCCCATATTGCCACTTGTGTCCATTGCTTTTGGTGCTCTCCTTGTGCACCTCCAAAGAGTCTGGCTCCGTCTTCTCTGTGCCTTCCTGCAGTGTAGTTGAAAGGCAGCCAGAAGAGCTCACCTTTACCCTCTTGCTCCCAGACTGAACAAATTATTTTCTTTCCAGCTGTCCTCAGATTTGATGTGCTCCCATCCCCTCCTCATCTCAGTGGCTGCTGTTGGACTCACTCCATGCGGTCAACATCTGTCTCACTTGTCCTGGCCTGTGCTGGAGAGCTCAGATTGAACATACTGTTGGGACATCTCCACAGCAACAGTTTCTCTGTCCTGAGAGAAGTCTGAGGAAGTTTTTGGGGTTCTAGAGGTGTCCACCACTCCCACTGGGCTGGACATTAGAGCCAAAGTCTTCCTTCCAGTTTGTTGTTAAAGGCCTGGAGCTCTCTGCCATTTCTGAGCATTAGCATAAGCCACTCTTCTGGCTTGTGTGCAAGGATGCATCTGATTGCTCTTACTGTGCTCGGTCTCCCTGGAACTTTTGAGGAAGACCACAAACTTCGGTGAAGATGGTGGAAATTTCCCATCACCCACCTTCCTCAGAGGTTTCTTGGCCATTAACCAGACTTTCTGGAGCTTGCCTTGGTGGTACCGCAGCTATCTTTTGTGGCACCACAGCTATCTTTTGTGGCATGTAGCTGAAGCATGTAGAGTGGTACTTTTGGGCACGGGCGGGGATGGATAGTCTCTGTGAACACCCAGTGCACTTTCCAGTTACCACTGCTGCTTCAGGCAGGCTTAGGACTGAGGTGAATGCAAGTGGCCGGGGGCTGAGAGTTTGAACAGCATGGGGAGAGGACTTATTCTCTTACCGCTTCTGTTCCTTTCGGCAAATCATCAGGCATGTATGAATTCAGCTTGCTGAAGATCTTGCCTGTGGTTATTGGGGCAAATCTATGCCTTTTACTTTGCTTTGTCAGGTTTTCTTCAAGGTGCAGTAGGATAGATGGCGCGTGGATTGTTCCTGTTTGGCCTGGCAGGTCTGGCTGCAAGAACTGCTTCTTCTGCACACTAAGCACTGTCAATTTCTGCCATTTAATGCATCCTGAGATTCCATCCAGGGGCTTTTCTGTGCTTTTACCACCAACTGTTTCATAGCATGGGGAGTGAATGGTTCATTCTAGGCAGTTCTTCTCAGCATGAACACAACCTATTTTTCCCTTTCCTACTCTCTCAGCCCCATTCCTTTAGTCATAGCTGTTGAAGCTGTAGAGTGTGATGCTTTCTCTTACTGCTGTAGAAGTTCATCTGGAGGCTACTGGACCCTGTGGTCCTTAGGTTTCTGATGGCCTTGATTCCTCAGTGGTATAAACACTGTTGAGAAGGGTGCTCATGATCTCTTCCAGCAGGTCCCAGAATTTATGCCTCTCCTTTGGCTTAGAAAGGTGTGATCCTCATCAGCCAAACAGTGGGAGACTTGGGCAGGTGTGGCTAATTTCCATGAATTCTCTGCTTCAAAGAGCATTTCTCTTTTGCTTCAGGCTAAGTCCTAGAAAAACTATGACAAGCATAGTAATCTTCATTGAGCCAAAGTGTTAATTATCTGTTAGCATCCTAAATACTTGTGCTTCTAGGGTTAGTGTGAGAAAGACTCTTTCATTTTAAGTGCATAGGTTCAGCCCCTTTTGCAGGTTTCCTCTGTTGTGTTCTTCCTCCCAGGAGGACAGAGGATTTTTGTCTTCATGCAACATCATTTTAGAAAAACCCAGGGCTGCAGGTAGACCTCTTATGAGACAGCACGCTCACAATGTTGAGTGACTTCAGTGTGGTGCTGCCCAGTCTCTCTGCTCAGAGCATCTGCTGTGTGGCCACCTGGGTGGGCTTCTGTGTACTTTGGCAAATGGCTGTGACATTTGCAAAGCGTTCAACACTGGTGCAGTTTTCTATGGGACAAACAGTACTACAGCTGTCATCTGACCAGTGGAGTTCTCAGTTCTTTTACCAGGTAGCATTGAGAGGATGACTGCTTGGATCAATCACTGCTGTAATATCTTCTGGGACTCTTTGCTGAAGTTTATTTCAGATTTGCTTGTTCCTGCTCAAAGTTTGTTAGGAGGCATGTCTGCAAGATACGTGCTTTACTTCTTCCCCTTGGGAATAACTTTCCAAAATTGTGCTGACAGCTTGGCCAGGTGTAAGGGTTGGATTCCAAGTTAAAACAAACTGGTAGAACTGCTGGATAAAAGAGAGGGTAAAGAGGAGTCTTCAAGCCCACAGAAAAGTAAAGACACTAATTTAAAGGACTGGCATTCAGTAAAGCCAGGGGCATTTTTATTCACTACCAAGGGAATAATAATACCAAGGGAATAATAGTTATTGGTAAGTTCCAAATTACCTTCTTAATCAGGAATCTCACAAAGACCCATCCTGTGCCATTCAGGTTAAAATCTGGGACATCCCCAAGCACTTGCTAACAAGAAACATTACCAGTCCGAAGAAGGAACTTCTTGGGCATGTTCGAAGAGTGGGCCTCATTGAATGGCATCCTACTGCTAATAACATCCTCTTCAGCTCTGGCTATGACTACAAGGTGGGTCTGTTCTCTGTGGAGCTCTCCTCCTGGGACACCGTATTTGGCAGGGTGTTTTGAAATTTGTTTTAATTTCAAGTTGTAAGATGATACTAAAGAGTTCAGAAGCCTTTTTCAGAGGGAAGTTCCATGGTGACCCCAAAGGCAAAAGGACATTGATACAAGTTCAAAAGGACTTACTAAATTTCCAGCCTTCTGATGAACTTCAGTCTACCCTGCCCTTCTCCTTTACTGGATTGAATACAATATGCAATACTATGCACTTTTGTTTGGCTTAATCTTGTGCTAGTGCAAATATCTGCACTGATGCTGGCCATTTTTATGTATAAAATGTGGTTCCAAAGGAAATCATTGGACATTCTGAGCAGACACTGTGTCCCTGATATATTGCTGTAAGTAGCAGGAATTATTTTAAATACTGGAGAACAACCACTTATGCTGGTAAGACCTATACATGCAGAGAAGAGAGGAAGAAGTGAATAGGGTACACAAGGTCCCCAGTTGGTCAGGCAGCAAAGGGCTGATTTGTTTGTCTTTTGCTCCAGATAATGGTCTGGAACCTTGACACCAAGGAGGCTGTCATCTCGAACCCAGTGAAGATCCTTGATGCTCACAAAAATGTGGTCCTCTCCATGTCATTCAACACAGATGGTAGTCTTCTTGCCACAGCCTGCAGGGACAGAAAGATACGTCTGATAGACCCTCGTTCGGGAACAGTCCTACAAGTAGGTTGGGTTCAGAGGTTTGTGGTTCAGCTGATCTCACCCCTTGGAGTGTTTCCTCTTTTGTGTAGATTCATTGCCATTAAAGAAGATGCACCTGTGCCCCATGTTACCCAAGGCACTGGATGGTGCTATTGCCTTCCACTTTTCATGGACTTGCTGTCATTATTGAAAACAGGGTTTCTGTATCTTGCTACCATGCTCCTTGCTCGCTGAAACCCTTTTTGTAGTGCCCTGTTTTAATAGGTTCCTCCTGCAGTTCTCTGTGGGGCACCTTGGGAGGGCTTGTAGATATTGGGTGGACAGGTGGATGCAAGTGTACATCTGTCCCACTGCCAGGGTTGTTCTTGTAGCCTGTCCTTTGTATCTGTTGGTAAGGTGAAACTGACTGTGTTTTGTAGGTATTTGCACAGATATATGTACACAGAAAGTCCTGCCTACAACAATAGGGATTGCTTCTTGCAAATACATGAATCAATAGTTAGAGAGATTCATTGGGCTTTTGGGAATGGTCCTAAAGAGTTTAGGCCACCTTTCTTGGATCACCATGAAAGCCTGCTCACTGTAGTTCAGCCAGGCTGAGCAGATCTTTCAGATGTGACTAAATCAGAAGTCTCACGTAACATGAAATGTAGCTATGCAACAGGTGCTGTCTCATTCACGCAGTGTCCTTTCTCTTCCCATAGGAAGCAAGCTACAAGTCTCACAGAGTCAATAAAGTCTTGTTCCTTGGAAACATGAAAAAGCTGTTCTCTACGGGAACATCTCGGTGGAATAATAGGCAAATTGCATTATGGGATGAAGTGAGTTGGACCAGCAATCTTAACCATACCAGCCTCAGCTTTCTCTCTTTTGCTGTCACTTTGACTTTTCCACCTTCCAAATACCCAAGAATTGGTTTGTAACAGCAATTCAGAAGTGATCTGTCAAATTCTTAATGAGTGATAGGTCTTACTGCTACAACACTGTTAACTGAATATAAGTTTCTGAAGAAGCTCTCCAAGCTTTTAGCATAAAAAGCTACCAGAACAAAGAGAATGCTGTGCCCACTACAGGAAGAAATAATTGAAAGGACCTCTGGGTGGTCACTGTAGCTCTGACTTAAAAGCAGCCTTTACTGGTCTTACTGGCAAATTGTTACTGCTGCTGGAAAGAGAAATGAGCTCTAGGCACAGCCTACTCAGATGGAGCCCTCAATGGAGAAAAAGATGTGGGGTTTTTTTGATTTCTGATGACTGCTGACAGTAGAGTATTCAGGTAGCACTTATTGGTCACTTCCAAGACATGATCTCCTATCATGACAGCTGCTAGCCTTATGGAACCATGGTCTCCTCTACCCCTCTCATATGCAGTGAGGTGCTTTTCCTTTGTCAGCATCTCACTTTGTCCCTCCATGTCAGCCACCTTGCAGCACAATCTTTTGCCTCTTTGTTGTGCTGTCACCCTTTGTACCAGACAAAGCTGGTAGACCAGGTCTTTGATTTGCCATTTGGCGATGTTTGGACATGGCTTCTTTGCATATGTGAGAGGCAAAGCACTGTGCTGCTGTCTGAAGGCTTTCCACAAAGCTGAGCAGTGGTCTGACACACCATGGGTCTCACATGGGTTTCACTGCCTTCAGAGCTGCTGGAGGAGCTGGCCACACTTAGTGTGAGAATACAGTGGGAAGGCCTGTGGGGCCAGGTATGTGCAGCCTCCTTAAGGACAGGCATTGGCACAGGACCTGCCCAGCAGACATCTTTCTGAGGTCCATGTCCACACTTGTCATCATCGCATCTAAAAAGAAGCTATGGCTTTCTGGAGCCTGCAGCTGGGCAGTTCTGCAGGACAAAGTATGTATTAACCCAGTGCTAAATACATATTTATGTGACAGTAGCCACAATGGCAGCCATGGGACGCCATACACCGCCCCATCAGTCCTTCTGACATTACTCCCTTCAGCAGTGCAGGGATAGCTTTGTATAAGACATGCCAGCCTTGTGTACAGAGTGGTGTGCTATGTCCTCCTGCATGGCTTACCTGCAAAAGGCCAATGGGAGCTGTTGCCCTTGCAATGGGCACCTTCCCATCTGCTTGGCTGATATAGACTATTCTTTGGTGGGTGGTGTAGTATGGTGGAGGTATTGCCTTCAGTAGAGGTAGTAAGGGAACATGAGTAATTCAGTGTGTGATGCAGACATGTCCTGAAGGCTTCTCCATCTCCCTCAGTCTGGTGGCCCACATGGAGGCAGGCAGTGTCTCTTATCGTATCTACCCCTGAAATGTCATCAGAGTGCCTGAGATGTTCTGGTGGTAGGAACTGATGTCCTGAAGTGCTGCACTCAGTCAAGAGCCAGGGACAAGGCACCCATTTCCCACCCATAGAGCTTTGAACAAGTATGTGCTGCCCTCTGCTCAGGACAGCTGGCCATTGCTTAGGATCATTACAGAGCTGTGCTCAAATGCTGCTGTCAGGTGGGGTTCAGGTAAGGTGTCCCTGTCTTGTGGTGACTGACAGGTGATCACAGCTGTCTATTTTTCCTGTGTCCTGCCCAGAATGACCTTTCTGTGCCTTTATTGGAGGAGGATCTGGATGGCTCCTCAGGACTCCTGTTTCCCTTCTATGACTCAGACACGCACATGCTTTATGTGGTGGGAAAGGTAAGTGCTTTCCACGTCAGCAAATGCTGGCCTGTCTGGTTCTTCTCCCAGTCTGTGTAACATCAGGCTGAAGTCAAAGATGCTCCTGAAGCATGTTAACCTGAGGATATAGGCTGATGGGATGGGGCCTGAGGGCGCTGCAGCATCCGGCCACGTTTGTCACTGCAGATGTACCATGATTACTGTGGGGAGGTACACTGCAGAGGCCTAACTTTCTCACATAGGAATTTGGGGGGAAATATTTGGTTCATTCTTGACCCTGCATGGCTTCTGGGGCTAGGCGTTCTTCTCAGATCCTCATGCTGAACAGCAGAGCCTGGCTCACATTCATTTTCTTTGCCTTTAGGGTGATGGAAATATACGGTACTATGAGATAAGCCCTGAGAAACCATACCTGAACTACCTGATGGAATATCGTTCTCATTTACCACAAAAGGGAATTGGTGAGTGGCAGTGTATTTCTAACATTACAAGAGAATGGTGGCTTCTTTGTTTTAGAGGCTGTCAGGAGTCCAGGACTATCCAAAATATCACTTAGAAAAAAGGGTGGGTCAGATTCCAGTCTCCATCCAGGTTTACAGGTGCACAACAGTCAGCTTGGCCTAGCTCACCTGTATATCACAGGTGGTTTTACAGGGTCACAGCTTGGAGGAGTTCCTTCTGACCAGGAGAGCATGGGCCAGGCAGCTTTACCAGTCACTGCTGCATCCCCTTTCACATACCTGGTCAAGGTGGAAGGGAGGATAGTCTGGATTTAAAGGTGGAGGGTGCTCCTTGCCCTTTATGAATCTGCTCCAAGATTTTTGGCATTGAACTCTGTTGACTTTGTTTCCAGTCTGGGATTTCTCTGATAACGGGTGCTCCACGTCTTAACGCCTTCACTCTTATCGCTTGCCTACCTTCTCCTGTACTGACTTTTCGCATTTATAGATAGACCTGCTGTGATTAGGTCACCTCTCCTCCATTGGAGACCCTTGCTTATGAACCTGTCGGCATACTACCCACTGTTTAACTCATTCAAGCTACAGAATTTGGCTTTCAGCCCTCAAACGCTATTGGTAGCCCTTTTTTGAACCTTCTCCAGTCTATCCTGTAAGCCATATTCCTCTATATACTGATGTGGTTTTAGGACCATTTGCCACCCCTCCATACTATCTGTGGACACTCCCATCCTTCCAGGACATTGGTACAGATATTTTGCAGCACTGGATTTTGTGCCTGCAGGTCTTAAAAAAACTGTTATTGGAAAGGAATAAATTATTTAAAAATTAGGTGGAAGATCTCTCTGTTATTCAGCTTTTATAATCTTTCCAATGTACAGCATCCTGATTTTATGTTGACATATTCTCTTTAAAAATTATTCCATGACAAGGAAGTGTATTTAAAAGGTGTGAGTGAATCAAATCTAGTTCCCTAACTTGATCTGTTCTTCTGATCAAACTAAGGTTATTGCACAAAAGCTTCTTTCCCAATACTGCCAAAACAAAATACAATGTAGAGGAGTGGAGTTTAGATTTGCATTTAGATGAATGCATAATGTAGGGAGCAACAGTTCTTCACATAGAATTTACTGTTTAATGAAGTCATTTGGTATTAGTAGAAAACAAAGCTTCTGTAGGACACCATGAAGCAAAATGTACAAGGAGAGGCAATCTCTTTTGTTAAGGGAATTGACGTGGTTGTAGGCTTTGGACTGTACAAGCTCATGAGAGAGAAATCCACTGAGGTTACCAGGTACTTAGAGACCTTGTGTGGCTTAGCCAGTCCCTGAAACACAAATGGTGCTGTCTGATAGAGCAGATGTTCACACCCTTCTCATACTCCATTCTGCTTTGGGACAGTGTTGAGGGGAGGATACTGGGCTGGAATGGCTTTCAGCCTGACCCATATAGCTATTCTGGAGTTGTTTAGGTGTCCTGAAATCCCTTCCTGGTGATTCTGACAGTCAAATCCTGTGGTATCACCTGCCAGTTCTGCTCAGTCCTGATCACTCTATTTGCACCTCATGAGAATGAATAAGGAACAGGGTACTTAGCACAAAAACCACAGACCCTGTGTGTAACTCCGTGGTCTGACAGTAAAAAAATTTTTTAGTCTCATCATTTGTGCCACTGAGCCAGTTTTGGGTGCAGATTTCAAACCATGCTGCTGTGGAGCTGAAGCTGTGACTCCTTTTGTTGTTTGGTGACCCTTTTTCCATGCAGATGACATTAACTTTCTGTCACGGTTTTAGCTGGGATAGTTGATTTTCTTCACTGTAGCTAGTATAGTGCTGTGTTTTAGACTTGGTATGCAAATAATGTTGATAACACACTCATGTTTTAGTTGTTGCTGGGTAGTGTTTACACTAGTCAAGGACTTTCCAGCTTCCCATGCTCTGCCAGGTGCACAAGAAGCCGGGAGGGGAGGGGATACAACCAGGAGAGCTGATTCGAATTGGCCAAAGGGTATTCCATATCATGTGACGTCATGCCCAGTATATTAACTGGGGGGAATTGGCCGGGGGAGGCAGCGATCGCGGCTCGGGGACCGGCAGCGTCGGTTGGCGGGTGGTGAGCGGTTGCAGCACTTGTTGTTTAGTTTTGGTTTTTTCCTTTTTTCCCTCTTCTTCCAGTGTTTCATCTCTCTCTCGCTCATTATTTTCCTTTTCCTTATATTAGTATTATTGCTGTTTTATTCTAATTATTAAACTGTTCTTATCTCAACCCACGAGTTTTCTTACTTTGGCCCTTCCGATTCTCTCCCCCATCCCACAAGGGTGGGGGAGTGAGCGAGCGGCTGTGTGGTGCTTAGTTGCTGACCGGGGCTAAACCACAACACTTTCCTAGGGGGATTTATACCCCATTTGTTTCATGCTGTCCCACCAGGAATGATGCCAAAGAGAGGCCTTGAAGTGTCAGCTTGTGAGATTTTCCGTTTCTACAAACTGATCCCAACTAAAAATCTGATTGAGCCTGTCTCCATGATTGTGCCTCGACGGGTAAGTTAACCTTAGGTCATGTTCATGTCTGGGACAAATATCAGTGAAAAAGAGGGCAGTGCCTCTTCTATGTGACTCTCGGGGACAGGAGAGTAGGTAGAACAAGGGATTTTCTCTCTCCTGGTCTGAGGGACAAAACTGGTCAGTTTGTGGGGTAGCCCTGCCAACAGACCCTGTATGGGAAACTCAGGGGCTAGGTCTCTGTGTAATGGCTGACTTCCTAAGACTTGCTCACCGATCTGCTCTGCTTGGGTGCAACAAGGGGTCTCTCTGACTGTCAGGTGAACTAGCTGGCTGTAAACTTCCTCAGTTGGTGGCACCTGTTTGACATAATGACAAAAGAGAGAGAGGGGTTGGGGATGATGTTGGGTGACATGAAAATCTGCTTGTGGAGGGAAGAAGAATCACCCTGGGAAAAATGGTAGGATGGGTTCCCAGGTCTCTACCCAGTGGGTGCAGGTGTGTTACAGACAGTTGTTCTGCAGCATGTAAGACATGATCCTTTGCACTGCGAGTGTTGTAGAAGTAAGTCTCAGAGCTGGTGTGGCTAGAGAATGGCCCAGGTCATGAACCTGTAGCTAGCCAAGGTAGCTCCCGTGTGACTGTCTGTGCAAAGGTACATCATAAATGTCAGCACTATGCCCTGTACTTCCAGAAGCACTGGAAGGTATGAGTGCCTTGAATTCAGAGGCAGCAGAGCTAATGCTCATTGCAACTACCAATCAGGCACGTTCCTCCAACATTATCTCCTTGGCCAGTTTCTGTCAGGAGATGATTAGCTGATGATTTGAGACTTGTGTCCATCCTTCCTATCCACTTCTTCATCCTCAGGAACCCTGAGTTCATGAGAGTTGGGTTAGCCTGTGTCCAACCTCCCCCAGTCTGTTGTCTGGATGTGTAAAGGCCTTACTGTCAGGAACTAAGCCAAAACCTCACTGACGTAGTGACTCTGGACTTTTGTTTGCTTGCAGTCGGAGTCATACCAGGAAGATATCTACCCCTTGACCACAGGAGCCCAGCCAGCACTGACAGCACAAGAGTGGCTGAACGGGATTAACAAAGGTCAGCACATGGGAGCTCCCAGCCCTTCAGCTCCCCAGGGTTTGGGTAAGCTGCCGCTGGCTCTCTGGCCTGTTTACTGCCAGAGAAAGAGGAAGGGAGGAAAAGGAGAGACATAACAAGTATGGCTGTAAGCTAAAATAATTTGGCAGCTAAAATATTCACTGCTGTGAACTCTGGAAGCCTCTCCAGTCAAGTGTCTCCATGTTTATCCCTGCAGGTTGTTTGAATGAATTGCTTACAGCTGATTTCTGAGTGTGGTTTGTGAGTGCTAACCCATCACCTGCCTCTCTCCCTAGGGCCTCTCTTGGTATCCTTGAGACCAGGTTCTGGAGCTGTGAATTCCTTACCACTGTTTCTTGAGCCAGAGCCACTCCTGAAAACTACTGACATGAACCAGCACCAGGGTTGGGGAGGAAGGATGCCACTGGAGAACATGCAGAAGCCAAGTGAGATCAAAGACAGCAGGAAACAGCTGAAAGTGGAGGAGAAATTGCCGAAAAATGAGCAAATGTGCTTCTCCAATGGCTTTGACATATTTGGGTGTCCACCACCGAAAACTGAAAATGAGGTGTGAATGTCTGGGGTGAAGGGCTGGGGCTGTGGGGGGAAGCCCAGAGTCAGCTGGCAAAAGGGTGCTGTTCACAAGGTGACAGAATCCAGGGAGGGTTTATTTTGCAGGCCTGGGCCAGTGTGAGGTCTTTGTTCTTTGCGGGGTCAGAAGCTCTGCATGCCCTGGCTGCCATACGGGAAGCAGAAGTGTGCCCCAGCAGCACCCCAGCTGAGGGGGTCTGGAAAGGAGGGAGCAATCAGTATTCCTGCTTCTTCAGCATTCTTGTGGTGCAGGCCTGCCTGGTGGCTGGCTGGGGACAGGGAGGTCCTTGTGACCTGCAGGTTCTGTAGAAGAGAATGGGGTTTATGCAGCGTAACCCTTTGATGAGAGCTGCACTCAGAGAGCCTGGTGGGGCAGCAGGGACACCTGTGGAAGGAGTGCATGTACCTTGCTCTCTTGGCCCATGGTGCAGCCATGTAGTCTTAAGTGCCTAACCGCATTGTAGACCCTGACATAGGAAAGGGGCTGGCTCTGCCCCTGCCTCAACAGCTCACTGCTGGGGGACAGCTTGGCAGTGCAGTGCCATTGAGGCTGGCTGCTGGTTGCAGCCTGCTCCTGGGAATGGCTCCAGAAAAGGTCCTGGCAGCTCCATGATCGGTCTTCAGCCATGACCAACCCTCTCCCTGTATAGTAACCAAAGCTTGTACTGTGGTGGATCTCTGGTGATTTGCAAACCCCCAGTCACTGGCAGCTCAGAGACATTTTTGAGTACGTGCAGCTTGTTTGCTTTTAGGAACCCTGGAAGGATTTCCTTCCCATAGCCATGCTTAGGTCCCCTTCTCAGCTCTGCAAGATTTTAGCATCTGCATCTTGATGGGGCAGGAATTTCCACAGCTGAGTTTTTCTGTGTTGTGAAAAAGGATATTCTTTTGCATGTTTCTGAGCTGGCACCCCAAGGTTACAGAAGCAGCCCTTGCAGAGCTGGGTGCACTGCTGCATGCACAGTGAATGACCAGGCTAGTCCCAACTGGAGAGGACAGAGCATGATCAACAGGAAAAAAGAAGAGAAGTAAAAGGACTTGCCCAAGGTCAGAGTAGGAGATGTGGTAGATCTTAGACTCCAAATACTCTCTGTGTCTACGCTCTCTTTGAGTGATCAGTGGTATGAAGGTTATTTTTTCTGATCTTTTCCAGTGAATTAAGCAGGTGTAGCATTACTAAATGGTGCTGAGAAACACCTGCACTCATAGCCCAGACTAGCAGACAGTAGGAACACTGCTGATGTTCAGTCTGTTGGTTGAAGGCTTCCTCCTTCGATGCTGTTTCTCTCAGAAGTGATGTGACAGGACTGGTGGCATTTGACAGGTTGAGTTTGTGTTTTCTTAGTGTAAAGGAAGTAAAATGTGACTTTTGTTACAGCTTTTGCAGATGTTTTACCGGCAACAGGAAGAAATCCGTAGACTACGTGAGCTGGTAAACCAGAGAGATGTCCAAATTAAACAGCTGGAGCTGGAGCTCAGAAACCTCTGCACGGATACAGGCAGTTACTGATGGTGCTGGCCTGCAGCTCTTTCTACCCCTGGCAACTGGAGCAGACTCCAGTTCCTGCGGATAACTCCTCCTAGGGTGTTTTCTGGGGGAAAAATTGATGCTTCAGGCAGCATGGACTTCCCTGGCTTGTGGTGGTCGCATTTCCCTAATCATCACCAGACAGTTTTTGATGGACTTGTTGCGCTTTTTCAGCCTCCCCTTGCTTGCCTGCTCACTCATGTGAGAAGCTCATGTATTAATGCTAGTGAAAGACTTTGGAAAATATTGCTCTTCTGGTCCTGGAGAAGCCACCTTAAGATCTAGAAACAACCTGTTTTGCTGCCCCTCCACATGACATAAGGATGGGAGACTGAAGGCAGCTGCCAGCTTCTTTTCTCACCCCTGACCCAGCAGTGTGGCTCCTGTGGCTGTTGTCCTCCTGTTCTGGGAGACCACGCTGCAGCTGAGCTTCAGAGGCACCTCTAGCTCCAAAGTGATCCTCATCCACCCCTGTCATCTCACGGCTTGGCCCTGCAGCTGGGTGGCTAGGCAAAGCCGTGGCTGCCCTGACCTAGTGCTGGGGATAGTCCCGCTCCGAGTGGGAGGCTGCACTGGGGCTGCCAAGGGCCAGCACTTTCATGATGGGTAAAGGAGATAAATGGCTCAGTGTTTGGAGCTCCTACTTTAAAGGGGCAGTGGTGTGGGCTGTTTCTCACCTGCGAAGCTCAGGTGCAGCAGAGGTCTCTGGGTCCTTTGAGTCAGTGGCCTTCCTTCCCTCCTTCTGCCAAAGACCAGACGCAGTCAACTGCGGGCCATGATCCTGTGGTGTTCATCAGACAAATGAGGACCACATTTAAAGCTGCACAGCGTTGTCAGTGGGAGGTTTGTCAAGAGGGATTAAAAGGACAAGGGGGGAGTTGGACCCCCAACCCACTGCAGACCTTTCAGCAATGGTGCTAGAAGTGTGTCAATGCAGGAGGATCATAAGACCATGGCCAGTCATGAACAGCCCTTCCTGGTTGCTGGAGTATTGCTTGTCCTTGTGCCCGCAGCTGCTGCTTCCTTAGCTCCCAGGTGCCAGTGCATTGTACCATGCCTGCAGCTACCTACAGCTGCAGGCTCCCTCTTCCTAGCTGTGTTGCCCAGTCCCCTGCATCCTGCAGGGCTGCCCTGTCTCCCCAAGCGCTGCAGCCACACTCGTTTATGCCCTTCAGCACCAGCTCTCTAGTTCACTGCCTTCCCAGCCCTTTGCTTAGGGCAAGAACAGCTGCAGGATGCAGTGTCCTTGGTGTCAGGGCTGGCACCTGTGACCAGTTTTATGCAGTCTGCCCGCAGTGTGCAGAGCTGGGCAAGGGAGTGCACAGACCTGCCTGCCTCGTCAGTGCCTGGGGGTCTCCTCTTATTTGTTCCTGCAGTGTGGGGCAAGAGAGCACACTGTCAGTTGCCCTGGGGTCTGAGCACACAGCACTGGAGGGGGAATGTTATTGCTTGTCCTAAATACAGAGCTTATGGAGATGTTTTAAACCCAAGCAGAGCAAGCAACTGCTTTTTAACTGTGCACCTCTTCTGTGACACACATAGGAATGAATATTATGCCCTGCTAGTTCCCTGAATCCTAGTGATTTCCCAAAATCTTAAATAAATAAGTAAATCTCTGTAGTCAGAAATTCCCACAAACGGGACTTCTTAGCAAGGGGACTAAAGGCTGTCCATTGCCTGTGCTCATGTGAGATGCCCCTCCGGTTATCCCTGAAAACAATAGCCAGCAGGGAGCTCATGGGCACTAAGTACTCTTGTATGAGAATCACACAAAGACTTTGGCATCCCTTTTGCTCTGCTGCAAAGACTTCACCGACCTTTCACAAATATTTCATTCATTTCTAAATAGCAACAACAGATGTGCATGTTAAAAAGTTGCAAATATTGTTTCTTTCTGCAGCATTAACAGAGAGGGGGTAGTTGTTAAAGTTCTTCAGGAGGAGTCCTTTAGCAACAGTCACTTATTTAACACTACTATTTTTGTACAAAATAATATGTTAATAACAAAGTTGTTGAACAAACTTCAGCTCATTTCAGACCCTCTAGAATGGACATTCCTGTGCCCTGGGAGCACTCTGCTGTGTGCAGTTACATGCAAAAGCAGCTCACCCCAGATAAAGAGCTTTAATCCAAAGGCATGAATCTTACACCAGAAGTGGTCAGGCTTTCTCACCAAAGAGAAGAGCTATGTAAAAAATTGAGAAGCTCACAGTTTTTCAGCCATGTCAAAGAGGCCTGACAGCTTCAAACTTCAAAGCCGTTTTCACAGAGGGTAGCCCCAGGGATATGACACTCTGGTTTTCAAGCTATCATTATCAGAAGAAAAAGTACTTGACATAGCCTCAGCAGTCAGGGGATACAACGCTTTCCTTGTCACCACATGTCGTTTATTTGCTGGATTTTTTTTTTTTCCTTATTTTTCATATAGAATAAATTATTTAAATTATTTCCAAGTTAAAGTAATTTTTTCAGAGGATTTTTAAATCCTCTTGAGGACTGTTTCTTTGTTATCCTATGACTGGTTAACATAGAAAATGGTCAGTCACCATGGTTCTTATCTTAGGGTTGTGTTGATTTCAGCATTTCTGGAAAAGGAGTTGCTTTCATTTAGGCTTTGCTGGCAACATTTGATAAGGCGAGACTATTTAATCAAAACTTCTTTTTTAGATGGTGTGCCCATAAAAGCATAGTCTGTGAAATGTATTTCAATTTGGAGCTTAAATGCAATGATAAATCTTTCACACAGAGAAAGAAAGTGGAGGAAATGGAGTTATACGTTAATGACCTGTGCCTAAATAGACTTAAGTGATCATTTTAACACTTTCTAAAACTCCTAGTAGCTTTGTAAAAAACTGTAAAACATGGGGATAAAAACCAAATTTGTGCAATGAAAAACAAATGTAACTGAATAATAAATATATTTAGAGTTTTACTTTTTGATACATGCAAGGTTGTTGGTTTCTTATTGTATTGTTGAAGCAACTGAAAATTAAGCTGAATCAAGGTCAGGAGGGAGTATCACCTGCTGACTCTTTTGCTTTCATGAAGTTGTGGCCTTATGTTAGTAGGCAGGCTGTATACAGTCTGCCCTTGATGCTACAAAGGGGTGGCCATTTCAAACTGTTGTGCATTATACTGCTGTGTATGCTCTCTGGGGTAAACCGAGCCCCCCTAGAGATGCATACTGCATGGTGAGGTGTTTCCTGACTATGCTGCCTTGCAGTCCTGGTGCTTCTCTTGTCCAATACATTCTGACCAGGTTCTCTTAGATATTCCATGAGGAGGGTTTAATGTGTTATTACCAAATTTACTTGTCTGAAGATATTTGATGTTAGACGGGATTTTGATTTAGCAGAGAGGAGTAGCAATGACAATACAAGCACAAAATAGCAGTTGCAACATCCAGCTGGATCACAATACAAGCAAAACTCCCATCACTGGTCACTATATGCTCACCCTCAGGACACTGGGTATCTCCAGTCACCAGGAAGAGATATGTGGGTTGAAGCCAGCTCAAGCCCATAGCTGTCTTCAAAATTCATATCGTTAGTTGCTAAGTTTTTATCCTTTATGTTGGGCTGAACCACATGCTGGTCTGGCTGGCTTAGGAAGAGCTTCATACCTTTTGATTAACTCAGGCCACCTACACAACCAGTTGATCACTCAACTGATATGGTAATTAATCTAAAAAGCCACCTTCCGGTCCATTTTCCATTGAGATAAATTCAGCTTTCTTTACAAGAGCTGTGGTAGCTTCTTGTATTCTTCCCTAAGCATCGTGAGCACATTGCCTGTGCCCATCTACTCTGAGCCTCCTTCCATTGTATGGGTTTGTTGATCAGTCACAGTTTTGGGCATGGAAATGTTCATGGCTGCATTCAGGATGTGTTCGATAAAACATGTTTTAGGCCAGTGTTAGGAAGGAAAAAAAAGGTGGAAATTGCTGGAGAAAGTCTGTGCTGGGAACTTTGTGCATGAGCTGTTGCATTCAGGGCACTGTGGCCTCCTGACCTCTCTGTCTCATAAGGGACCATGTGCTGGGGAGGGTGTCTGGGCAGGCACTGCGCTGGGACTGGGATGGGTCACGGGTCACTGTGTCCCTCCTCTGGCACTAACACAGGTTCACTGCTCTGAGCAAAGCCTAGGAAAAGGCAGCAGTGGGCAGGTTGCTGTGGGAAGCAGAGGAATAGCCTCCAGCACCTTTGTTGTCCTGGGGTTATGGCTGCTGAACCACAAAGAGAGAGCAAAACGCAGCCCTGCAGTGTTAATTGCCTGCTGGATTTGGAGCCACAACACATCACATCTTCACCGTCTACTCCAGGCCAGCTGCCAGCTGCAAAATAAACTCCACTCAAACCTATGCAAATAGTTGTCATTTCATATCTCACCCTGGGGGTCTGTACTGTGGGTGTGCCCAAGGAGTTGTGAGCAGAAGCGAGCATGGAGCTGATGCCTCTCCACATTCACCCTGCAGGGAGAAGCAGCAGATAATTCTTGTTGGCCCTGGGCTGGACAGCATCCATCCCTGGCAACAGGACAGCTGCAGGGGGGATCTGGAGCAAAGCCCCAGTGCTAGGAATTGCCTCTTGGGCATGCTGCAGCACCATTTCAGAGCAGGATCTCAGAGCCTATGCTGGGGTCACTCCAGTCTGTCCACAACTTTTTTGTACTGGGCTGCCCAGAACCAGGCTCAGCAGTCCTCCACATGCGGCCTCACCAGCACTGAGGAAGGATGACTTCCCTTGACCTGCTGCTAATGCTCTTTTAAATACAGCCCAGGATACTGTTGGCCATTTTTGCAGTGAGCCAGCATTGCTGGGTGAAGCTCAGCTTGTTGTCCAGCAGTCCTCTAATGAACTTTTCCACAAAGCTGCTTGCCTCCTGTGCAGTCCCCAGCGTGTACACTGTACTGGTGCACAGGGACTACTCCCCCCTCAGATGCATGACTGTGCAGTTGCCCTTGCTGAGCTTCATCAAATTCCTCCTTGCCCAGTTCTGCATTTTTCCTGTTGAGGTCCCCCTGAAGGGTGGCACAACCATCTGCTGCACCTGCCACTTTTCCCACTTTTTTGTACTCTGCAAACTTGCTTAAGGGTGCACTGTGTCCCATCCTGCAGGTCAGTAAGGGAGAGGTTCAACAGCTTTGGATTTGTTTTGTAAACAGTTTTCAATTTCCCCTTCAGAAATCCCGGCTAACTACTGAGCACCTTCTGCTTCTTCATGCCTTTGGAAATGTTCTCCAGGAGGATTTTCTCTACCATCTTCCGAAGGACTGCATGAGACTGACTGGCCTGTACTTCTTGCATCTTCCTCTTTGCCTGTTTTGAAGACAGGACTGAGAGCCAGTCATCTGCAACCTTTCCCAGTTGCTGCCACCTCTCAAAGGTCATTGAGGGTGGTGTTGCAATGCTATCAGTCACCTTCTCCTTCAGCACACTTGGGTGCAACCCATCTGGCCCCCCGGAGTTGTGTACATCCAGGGTGTTGAAGCATTCCCTAACCTGGTCCTCCCTATTCTGGTCCTCCCTAGTCTGGTATACAGCAGATATCCTCCACAACAGTACCCATTTGTCTCTGCCAGCTTTCGCTCTCCTTAGGTCATGTGAAACTCTTCAGATTCTCACCATGGCTACCGTGCTCATTGAAATCAAAAGCCTGCTATAATCAGCAGCTGTGCAAACAGTAGTTCACCTGCAATCTGTTGAATCCTCCTCGGGTATGATGGAGAGAACCAACACTTGGGTGCCCATGCCCTTAAGCAGTGCCTCTGGAACCTGCTAGTCACACTTGATGCTTCTCAGGTCACCTCTGGCAGTATCTTTGGTGCATACATGAAAAAGCAGCACTGCATAGTAGAGGGCAAGATGAGCCTTGGTAGCCTCTGCACAACATCCTTAATGGGAGCCCCAGGCAAGCAGCACACCTCCCTAGATGATAAATCTGGTCAACAGATATGGGGCTTCGGACCCCTGTAGGGGACACTATTCTCCTCTATCACTTGTCACTTCCTTCTAGTGGTCCTGAGTGGATCATGTGCACCCAAGAAACCGCTTTTTGTTGGCCCTGACAAGGCTGGGACCAGGGCCACAAGGCTAGAGCTACCATGCTTAAAACCTGCTGCTCCTCTGAGTGGCTGACAGTTGCTGCTTCTGTCAGCAAAGAAAGCTCTCCTGAATAAGCTGCTTGCGCAGAAGTAGAGGAGAAAAGTTTCTGAATTTCATTTTTCAGTGTCACAACATGGCTAATAAAACTATGCCCAGTTCTTTTCAAACCCCTATTTGCAACAAAATGATGCACAATAACCTGTTTAAGCGAGTTCTTAAAATGAGTGTATGCATAAGTCAAGATGGTTTCCTCTTCTGATTTTCTCTCCCATTGTTTTTGCAAGTTTTTTCTTCAGCAGAAATTTGCACATCGAATAACAAATACTCCTGAGGACATACAGAGAAAGGGTCTTAATAACACAGGGAGTTATCCGTGTTTTGCATCTTTCCTGACATTCAGCCATCAGATATGGAAGACATGGGTGAGGGGCATTAGAGGTGGCTCGAGTCAGTATAATTTTTATTTCCTTTAAAAGCAGAGAGCTTGGGCCTTCATCTGCTTTAAATGTTGCCTGTTACTTTCTTCCCCCTGGATTATAGTGGGTGACTGTCCTGGCTACAGAGCTCTTCTGGTTTGTGTTTAATTTGACACATTATACTTTCACCATCTTGACCAACATGGATATATTTGGTCGGATCTTGCAAGGTCGATGGGAAAATACCAGCAGTACCTTAGCTCAGCTTCAGGTCTATGTGTTTTACGTGCCAAAGTCAAATCTTTGCACTGATTCATATCTCAGGAGGACTCAGTACACAAATGTACATGTAAGCAAACTTGAGTAAGGAACGGAAAATACACCTAAATGTGAAGGTAATGTGTTTTGAATCAAACCTTACTTCCTGCAGATAGCCTGTACAGAACCCATCAGCTTCTTTGACTTAATGCAGCCTGGAAAGCCTAATTTCTGTGTCAGTTCCTGTGTATCTTCTTCTGACGCAAAATATTTAGGTACATTTTAGCAGCAAGTCTAGTGTGTGTGCATAAGGCTGAAGGGTTCTGACTCAACCTGATTCTTGCAGGAAGCTTTTTTTGCCAGAGGAGGGGACCACGGATTCTTCTTTTCAATTTTCACAAAGATGTTAATGCAATCTTTTTCATGTGAGTTTATATGAGCCTTTAACAAAAAGAATGTTTAATATAACCATTGTGATTTGTGAGGCAGCTTATTTGGGCAGATTCGAGTGAAATTACGCTCAAGCACTATTTTCATGAACAAGGACACTGAGCAAAGACGCATTGTCCCAGGTGGAGAAGTAGTGGTGTTTATGGAGAGCTGCAAAATAAGGAACTGATTTTACTTTCTGCTGCTGCTGAAACTACTTGAAAAGAGGTGCAAAGGAGGGACTGTGAATGTACTGGTGTTCCTAAAACTTGGACATATTCTGCTCTGAGGTGTGTTGCACAGTTTTCTATGGCCATAAATTTTGACTGCCCACAAGCCCACAATTGCTTTTGGTGGTGAAGTTAAAAGTGCAGTTCTTCTTAAGCTAAATAAGGAGCTCTCTTTTAAGGAAGTGAAGCACCCTGAAAAAGTGAGAGGCAGAATAGAATGCCTGCCTTTCATCTGAGAAGAGTCGTGAATCATAGCAGCTCATACACAGGCACTGACAGCGCTTTTGGCCCTGGCCCTTGTGAGCAGAGGAACGTCGCAGTTCTTTGGGAAGCTTTATAAGTCTCTGGAAATGAGTAAGAAAGGCTCAAAAAAAAAAAAAAAAAAAAAAAAAAAAGAGCAAAGCTGCTGTGAAAATCAGAGGCAGTCAGTGGAAGTGCCAGTAATACAGAATGAAGAAAAGCTGAGTTTCAGTTCCACTGCTCACTGGAAAGTAGCAAAATCATTGTCTCTAGCCTGGTTCGTCTTACAGTGATGGAACAGGCATCTGAGATCCTTTCATAAAAAGAACATACAAAGAAACACCTGACTCAAACATCTGCTTCTCTACCCATTGGAAGCCAACTGTGGCAGACATTAGGGCTATTCATTTTAATTCAAGACCAGAAAGGAGCAGCTCAATATCCCATCTATTTAGCCCTGTTCCTTCAGCTAGCTAAAGGTGACCATGTTGCTACAGAAGATGTTCCTCCAACAGGACCATTGTAGCCCCAGGCTCCTTTGTATGCAAGAAGTTGAGCTTTTTATCACATATTCCAACAGCAAGCATTGGGTTACTAATTTTGGGAGTATGTATCGCTTGGAGCAGTATCTTTTAGACCTCAGAGCAGAAGAGGTTGGCTACTGCCCAGTTCCTTCATAAAGTTCACTTTGCTTTTTTGCAGCCAGTTATTAAACCAGTCAAGCGCAGGAAAAATGGAAGACAAGTGCATCTGTCTTTTCTGCCTAGAAAAACATACTGGAGTCTGCCTAGGCTCTGGGCAAGTTTTCTAATACACTGTGAATATTCGGAGTTCACAGAGTCTTGAATAAAACTTTCTGCTATTTAACAAAGACCCTGATTTGCTGGATTCTAGGCTCTAGAGTTGGTCTTGGATTTACAGCTTTCGCTGTCCCCAAGTCCATGTGAACCTCTGCAGAGTCTCATTCTTTTCTTTCAATGGTGCATTTTTATTTCAAAGAGAGGGTGCTTTCCTAACGGGCCGTTTTGAGCAACCTCTGAGTAGGGATGTTTTGGTCAAGTGTAACGCTTGCCGTTGTCCAAATACAAGCCCTTTCCTGCAGTAAGCTCTGTAGCAGCAGATCCTTACCATCCGTGTGGATGTGGGTGGAAAGTGAAGGGATGCGGCCATGGCATCAGAGCCTGCGGGTGCTATGGGTCCTGGGCAAAGGCCAGCGATGGCCTCCCTGCCTGTGCCGGCCCCAAGGTACTTCACCAGGTGGGTGAACTGGGAGAGAACTGGGCACTGCACACTGTGAAGGCCAATGAGCCTTGGCACAGAGAGGGCAAGATGTGGTGACTGGAGCTGCCAGAGAGGATCCCTGAACTGTGACACACCTCCCACCTCTGCCACATCCAGAGGATCAAGGGCATTTTCCTGGGGGGTGCACTGTCTGTGTACCTGGTGTAAACCAAAGGCACCAATCTGGAGCAGGTAGGAGGTGCAGCCTCCCTAGGCTGCGGGCAAGCAAGGGTCTTGGGGAGGAAGAGCGTGGGCAGGGCTGTGAGGGGAGGAGGAGAAGGAGGAGTTGTGGACATGGACAGGCTTACTGCCTGAGTGGAGTGGGATGTTGCTTTGGAAGCAGGAGCCTCCAAAAAGCAGCAGGGCAGCATGGAGGAGCACAAGAAAGCCTGGGGAATGTCAGCAGAGAAGCCACGTTGAATGGCCCTCCCCTTCTCCTTTGCAGGCTTGGTGGTGGTACAGCAGAGGGACCCAGAGCCCCTGTGCTGAGGTGAGCTCACCAGGTCAGCTTCCTGGGACACAGCAGGGGAACTCTGGTCAGGAGGTGGGTGTAATGGCCTCCAGGGTGAAGGGCTATGTGGCTGCTGTCAGGGCCGTGGCTGCCAGGGACAAAGTCTGCTTGGTGCCTTCTTGGTACACATAGACCCATGTCTCAAGCCCATCCCCTGTGCATCCCCGCTGCAGTCAGAAGGGGGTTGGCGGCATTTGCAATGGGACAGCTGAAGTCAGGACAGGGTGATGCCGTTGCTAGTGTG
The DNA here is from genome assembly GCA_031468815.1 of Morus bassanus. Lineage (NCBI taxonomy): Eukaryota > Metazoa > Chordata > Aves > Suliformes > Sulidae > Morus > Morus bassanus. Next base: position 17,165,864 of record CM062600.1, on the reverse strand, counting down.
GTCCCTGCGAGTCTGCAACTCCTTGCAGCCATAGGCAGGATGGCACATGGCCAGTGGCCAGGCCTTGCTGCAGGCAGTGCAGGCAGGGCTCTGCCCCTGCTGCTTCCCAACAAGCAGAGGCAGGACCCATGCACCCTTGCACAGCACCCAGAACCACTCCTGCTGCGTGGCCCAACCACCAGATGATGAAGCTGGTCATGCAGCACAGGAGGAAGGTGGCTCTTCAGGACATGCAAGTGGTGCTGCTGCATGCGTGGGGCACAGGGGCTGCTGCTGGGCACTTGCAGCACCCCATGGCTCTCTCTTGTATCCCCCAGCCTGGACACTTTCTCTTGAATCTTCCAAAGGGAAAGAGTGCTGGTCAGCATCCTTGGGGGTGAGAGGTGGTGACTGGAGCCACCAGAGAGGCTCCCTGAGCTGTGACACGCACCTCATTTGCGCCACAGCTGAAGGATTGAGGGCATTTTGCCAGGGGGTGCACTGTCCATGTACCTGGTGCAAACCAAAGGGACCAGGTTGGAGCAGGTAGGAGGTCCTGCCTCCTTGGGCCATGGGCAAGCAGGGACTGTGGGGTGGGGAAAGGGCAAGGAGAAAGGGAAGGAGAAGGGGAAAGAAGGAGGAGAAGAAGGAGGAGGAGGAGGAGAATAAGATATGAGAATGAAAAGGGGTGGGCATGCACAGGCTCCCTGTCCAGGTGGAGGGGATGCTGCTTTCGCCACAGCAGCCCTTTGCTGCCCCCAACATCACTAGGGCAGCGTGGCCGTCAATGGAAGAGTGGTGTTTGACCGAGTCCCCTTCTCCTTTGCAGCCTTGCTGGTGGAACTGATCAGGGACCCAGAGAACACCAGAGCACTTCAGGAGGCCAGCCTATAAGTTTGTGTACCCTGAAGCTCCCCCCCCGCCACTGTCCACCACGTGAGGGAGAAGCAGAGCCCCTTCACCCCCTGGCCCCGTTGGAGACCCTGCCCCACTCCCAGTGGAGAACTCTCCTCCCTGGGGGCTGCCCTGACCTAGAGCCATGTGGGTTCTTGGCCAGCCTCTCTCCTGGGGTCAGGCTGCTTGACATCTCCACTCAGGCAGCCCCCGCCGGAGAGCATTTCCCTGTGTGGCCCTCAGAGGAAAGCACACTGAGGTGAGGCTGCATGAGAGCCATGGTGGCACCTCTTTTGTTTTCCTGTCCTCTGCTTTTCTCAGGGCACAAAGAGACCTCTGTGGAGGCTATCAGGTTTCCCAGGCTCTCCTTGCCAGCCAAGGCAAGAATTGTGGATGTCTGTGAAGTGAGGCTTGCAGTGTGAAATTCCCTCTCTGTGTCATTCCAGAAGGGTTTTAAGTACCCTCTGTTTGCAGGACTGACTCTATAGCTGCCATTCATCTTCAGCTGCAGGTTCCTCAGATGTTTCAGGTCTTCCATACTGTATACTTTATTCTTCTAGGCTGCTTATTGCAGACAAAAGTTTGGAACTTGGGAGAGAACAAGAGTTAGTTTCAGATGCTTGTGCTCCTTTGCAAATTTGTTTCGTTCTGCTTTGCTCAAGGTGGAGATGAGGATTGGTGTCTTTGATGGGCCATTTTGTTTTGTGAAGTTGGGCCCTTGAGATTTTTCTGCCTTACGTCCTTTGACTAGTGTTTCTTCTTTCAGCGGGTGGTTATTTCTAATCTAGTCTGTAGCTAGTCTTTGGCTATATAATCCATGCTCAGATCCAAAAGCACAAGACCTTGAATTAAACACTTGTTTAAAATAAACTCCTCCTTCCAGTTCAGTGATTTGTACAAGTTTGGGAGTCAATGCATTCCAGAGAGTTCATGTTTCACTATTCAAATGGTGACAGATCCTTACTTACAGCTGTTGTAGCTATCAGTGCCTTCGGCTGAAATCAAATGCAAAAACCCACAATCCAATATTTCATTGATTTCTTCACCTCTCTTTCTTTATGTGCTTGACTTCTTTTTGTATAGACCTTAAGGCTTTTCTTGTTACTGTAAGGTTGTTTAATTAGGAAAAAAATCCCAAACCCTCAGTAAACATTAACAGGAATTCCATTCTACAGTGGTTTCTCTGCAATGAATGCAATGTTACCACAGTCCATAAGAGGGGACTATTGTTTCATGAATGGCAAGTCCAAGCAAATACTCAGTTTAGAAAACATTCTAACATCTACAGTAAAGATGAAGATGGGCTTATCTAATGATAATAAAAGATGAGGTGTGAAAACTGAACTATTTAGAGATTTTAACAAAACAACAAAAGATCAGAGCATTCAAATTCCATCTATCTTTGCTTTTAGAGTATTGGTGATTTATTTGAAAATATGTAGGTTAAATTGAACTTTTTGTCATAGAACAGGAACACCTGAGATCCTACTTGTTTTCTGGCATGTGAAATAAATTGTCTTAATTATGTTACTTTTCTAACATACCTGGATTTAATTTCATTTTCTATTCAATGCCTAAGCCTTTCTGGGGAACAATAAATGTCCTATTAAAAAATGAATCTTTTTGTTTGCAGCTTTCTGCTATAAGGCATTGCCAGAAATCAGAAAGTAGGACTGTTTTCCTTCCCACAAGGATTCATTTAAGTGAACACTCTGGTACTTAGAACTTGGGTGCTATAAATGCCTTAGTTTCTTTAAGAATAGCTTATTGGGAGTGATTTTTAAAATCATTTTACTATTCAGTTCCTGTAAGTATATACTGAGAGAATTTAACAGCCAGTACTCTTATATCTAACTTTTGCTTTGGAGAAGGGCCTCCTCTCTTACATCTGCTCACTGGTGATGGTATGTTTCCATCTTTAGCTATGTTGGTTTTAGCATATATGCTCAACATTAAATGAGGTATTTATATCCTGACATATTTTGCATGTTCCTGTTATCATGCATAAAATCATGCAAATGAGTACCAAGTACCAAGTGAAGGCACAACAGGAAGCCATCAAGCTACTATCAACCTGTTTGGACCCTGGGACTGGGTATATAGTCTGGAACTGAGAATAAGAATGAATGCTGTTTTAACTTTTTTCAAGACAATGTGTGGACAATATGCCCTAGGTATGGTCTCGCTAGTACTAGTGTGTACAAGAAAAGAAGTCTGCTGAACTGTTAACAATGATGCTAGCTAGCATCTGTGATCAGATTTGAATAGAGAACTGAGGACTACTGTAAACTTCTAATTAATGGTTTGTCAGTTAAGCCATGCCATTATTCTCATTGCTGCAAGGTAATATATTCAGACCAATAAAACCAGCCTTGTGGCTTTGTCTTTAGTCCTGCTGACTTGTTGCCTAACGCTGGCAGCTATTTTGTATGTCTTTCTCTGCTTTCTCACATAGCCATCACCAGTTCATCTTGCTGACAAAAAGCAAAACCGATGAAACATTTTTAAGTGTAGCTATCTGGGAGATGACACCATACAATAACTTCTGGTTACCACCAACTGACTAAACGCGTTTCTTGGATAACTCCACGTAAAACCAGTGGGACAGGTTTTCAGATGCTGTATGTCAACACTGCAATTAGCAGTAGAGCTATACTGTTTTTTACAGTCTGTGGCTGGGAAGAAATAAGCTTGGCCACTTGTAATGACTTTGTTCCTGCCCTTTCTGTGTTTTCTAAGTAATTATATCTGTTTTGCATGGTTTTTGTCTTTTGTTCATCCTCCTCTTCATCAGTCCTTGTATCTTTGCACTCATTTTTTAATTTTCCCCAGGAATAGTGACACAGTGGTAAGACAGCTATGGTGGTGTACCTTATGAACCATCAAAAAAACCCACAAGTTAAAATTCCCGCTCTTGAATCTTAATGATTGACAATGATATTCTGAATAGAAAGAACACAACTTAATTTGCAGGTAAGATATCAAGACTTTTCACTGACAGTTTAGAGTAGCTCATCTTTTGTCAACAAGCTAAGCAGATAGGACTCCAGATGATACCTTGAGGCTATATTGTACTCTTTCTCCACATATTACTTGTATTTGCATTTACAGCTGTAATTTGTGATGATGTGAAATTCTTCATAAGTTATCTGTAGAAAAGATTTTTGCTATACAAGCAAACAAATGTATTTAGACTTACAAAATCCAAGCAAATGTGATCTGGAACTCACTGGGAAGACTAAATTCAGTCGACTCCAATGTCTCTTCCTTAATAGCTTTTTTGATTCCAGTTATCTATAGAGCAGAGCTGAAAAGGACTAAAAGGGTCATCAATCCATGCTTCTGCCTGAGGCAGGATTAACTGCACCCATGCCATTCCTAGTAGGTGTTTGTCTAGTCTATTAAAAACCTCCAGTGATGGAGATGTGTGTCCTCCTCAGGCAATCTGTGCCAATGCTTTTCCATCTTCGCCCTCAGCAGGATTTACACTAAGGTCTTAGCTGGCTCTTTCTTTCTGTAACTTAAGGCTGTTACTTTTTGTCCTATTCTGTGGAACTGTAGAACAGACTATTCTTTTTTATTCTGCACTGTTGAAGACCACAAAGTCCTTCATCTGTAGGTGAAACTACCCTAAGTTCATTCTCTTCTGTTTCACTGGATTAATCTCACTGATCCACTGGGCCCTTTTAAATTGGTCTATTCAAATCTTGTGATGCAACACTGGACGCAGACTCCCAGAGAAAAAGGGTGCATGCACATGTTATCTTGGCTGTAGCCCTGTTTCAGAATGCCTGTATGATGCTTGCTTTCCTACAGAAATGCATGAAATTATGCTCAATGTATTCACTGTAATCCTGACGTCCCTTCCGGTAGAGATGCTATGTGTTTTCCTCCTCATATTTTTCAGATGGTGATTTCTGTTTCTGTGTACTATTTCACATGATTTCACATGTATTTCATGTTGTTAAAAGGATTTTATAAACACCTTGGAATAAAAATATGCCTGAGGAGGGAGGAATGGGAGGTTAGACTCCATCTGTGTGCCATTGGGAATTAGCAGGTGAAAATTTTTTCCTGAAGGTTACAGTGTTATGTTGAATCACAATAGCTGGGACTCCAGCTGTCTCTGTTAGTGGAAATCAATGAACAGTTGTCTAGTCATTCTTGCTCAACCATACTCAACAGCATTGTTTGTGGACTTGGGGGAGTGCCTATCTGGCTCAGACTTTACTTTCATTTGCTACTTTTATACTTGTTTATAAAAGGTCTGGATATCTTGGTACCTTGTTCCCTGGTAGAGGTATGAGAATGATCTCTCTGAGTACAGGGTACATAGAATGGGATCTCTTCCTCATAATGAGGCCTCTTTCTTGAATTTTCAGGATAGGCAGAAAGTCTTACATTTTCCTGTGGTACTGAACTACACATAGTTGCATATAAGAAAGAAGATTAAGTATAAACTACAAATATGCAAAAATGTTGGAGAAAAATCAGAAAGTGCTGACAGAAATTGAAGGTAGGAAAGAGCAAAATGGAAGTAAGTCTTCCTTTTCAGTTCTAAAATACTGACCCAAAGGACACTATCACAAAAAGGCTGTGGTGAATTCTTTGTCTTGTGATGCCCTCATTATGACAAGGTGCTTATTGGATAATATTTTAGCTAATATAAGTCACTGGCCCCATTGTGAAAGTACCTGGGTGAGCTTTTCTGGACTGGGTCATGTAGGAGATCAGACCAGACAATTTAACAGTCTGTTCAGACTTAAAATTATTGAACAAGCAAAAGATCAGTGAGAATACAGACTGTTAAGAAGGGCAAGTAATGTGGAAGGCTAAAAAGGAACATAAAAGATGGGGAAAACTCAGTACTAGTAGGCAGCGTGGCTTCTAAAGAGGGGAAAACAAATAACAGAGTAAAGGATCAACTCCATCTGCTGGAGTCAGAGAAAAGATTGCTGCAGATTTAAAAACTCCACGGGCTGGGTTCTTAAATTGTCTATAACACATATATGACCATAAGTATATACACCAATGTGTACACACATGCACACACACATACATACTTAAGTAATTGGAGTGAGTTTGTTTTGTTTTAAATAATTTTGAAGGGTTATCTGGCAGAACTTGAAAATAGGGTTGTCTTCAGCCCATGGGAGAAAGACATTGCGATGTGTAACACTACCAAATGTGGTGATAATGGTTGGCTATTTTCTGTGCGGTTGTGGCTTTCTTAAAGATTAAATTAAGAAGCAGCTTTTTAACAGTGTGTCATCTTCATATTTCAGAGAAAAGCCAGATCTTAGGTTTGGGGACAGAGAAAACAGTAGATGTGTACCCCATCAGAAAGAGAACATATACACTTTCATGGTAAGGGTGTGAGAGGCATTTCACTTGTGCACTGCTTGTTAATGTGCAGAACCATCCTTTCTATTGGCATAGGACAGAATATTTCAACTGAGCTGTCAGATGAAAGCAGAAATATCTCTTCCAAAAATGAGAAAACCAGACAGCTTTGATAGAGCTTGATTTTACTTCTGACCTTTGAATTGGGGATGTGGAGGAAAGGAAGAGAAGAGAATGATTTTGGTGGCAATACTTCTCTATTAAACATGTTCAATGTTCTGGGTCAAAAAGAGCATCGATCAAAATTGCAAGATCGTTCAGTGGAGCAGCTGTGGTGGTCCAGCATATGCAGGTTACAAACCATTGCCACATATTAGCCATCTGGGGATGATTGGAAATGCCTGTCATTATCTGCCTGGGGCAGCAATTTGTAGGAGCTATGGTGCATTATGATGGATTAGCTCTGCAGCTGAAGGTGTCACGACCCATTTCTCTGCATCTTCTTTGGGATAACATTGCAAAGCAGTTGTTGCAGTTTTGGGGGCAGGAATCTAATTTGTGATGATGCTGTAGGACAAAAGGTAGGAAATGCTTAAATAGCCGCTGTGCCTGTGAACTAAGGATGCACCTTAGTTCAGCACTTGGCTGCCATCATGCTTAGCTGCTTCAAGGTATTCCTTATTCAGGAATTGCTTACATATTTCCATGCACTAAGGAGCTAAGCCATTAACACCAGAGTGAGACTTGTTTGCTAGGATGCTTCTTCAAGGGTTGGCAACCTGCCCTCTCACTTCCACCTGCCCACCTCTATGCTCTTGCTGACCTTCTCAACTGCCATCAGCCTTATGCTACCCTGACGGTTCCTGACAGCCCAGTTCCTTGCAGCTCCTGTCTCAGGGAAGGCAGAGCCACTGAGTTTGTGGTACCACTCTATGAGACAGTGGCTTGCACTCTCTTGTAAGTAGTATTAGTCCTCCATTACCTTTATCCTTCGTGAGATCCTTTCTGAGGGATCTCTTTGTCCCTCTGACAGCTGCATGACTGTGATGAGGTATTGTTATGTCGGTTTTTCTTTTTCTCTTCTCACCTCTGTGTTCTCTTATCTTCTTCTCATTCTGCCAGTGGGTTGTACAATGGGTAAGAGCAGTTCTATGGTGATACAATTCAAGAGTTTGTCACCTTTCTCTTAACACCAACCAGAGAAATACAGATGCTTGGTTGGGTGACTAATCTATACAAATATATGCATATGGATATATGTATGTATACTGTCATGCATATGTACATGCACACATACTAACATGCACTACTGCTGATGCATATGCAAGTACTTTGGTGGTAGACTGCTTTCAGTGTGGAGCTGAGCATGTTTACATTGTTTCTGAAGCAGGCAGCAACAGGAAGTTCTGTACTTTTTTTCTTTCAAAAGAGCCTGGAAGGTGTGCATTTTTATTTACTTTTTTAAAGCAGAATGGCATCTGGCTGTGTGAATCCCAACTACCCTTTCCTCCTCACCACTGCGCTGACTTCTGTCCAGGCCAGTTTCCCCAAAGCAACAAGGGAAATATAATAACGTATTTATTGGGTTGACTCCTTAGACTACTGCTAACTGTTGGCTGCTCTTTCAATCTCCCAGCTCAAGCAAATGATTACAGTAGACCGTTTGTTTAAAAATCTTTCAGGTTGGCAATCTAAAGCATCAAACAAGGGGTTGCTACACTTCTGTCCTTTCTTCGGGTCAGGTGAGCGAGATTTTTGTACAGAAATGGAAAACATTGGTGAAGGAAAGATGGATGCTCTCTTGGTCTCAGAAACTCCTTCAAAGTCCTGCATCTTCTGGCAGGTTTTGTCCTTGTCCCAACAAACAGAGAAAAGATGATATCTGCTTTCTGGGATCAGATCCCTCTTTAACTCCTTTCACTGGAATTTGAATCCAAACCTGAGCAGCGGTTAGTGGTTATTACCTTCCACTAGAGCAAAATAACTTCTTGGCTGGGTTATCTTATAGCACCTATACTCTCTCAAGCTGACATTAGCATCAGCAACGGCATGTCTTCAGCCCTTACTGATTGCCTCTGCAGTAATGAATACCTACTCCTATGCAAAAATGACAATTTTGATGGGGACAAGACTGATATGGGTACAGGGGACCTGCTGCCTAGATGGTTCTGTAAAAGTCCGTATAACATTCTTTCCCCCATAAGACACAGAAAACACTCTTAAACCGCAAAGTCCCTGTGACAAGAAGATAGATCTTATGTGGACTTATTCTTTGAAATGTGAAGCATAATCTACACTTACAATGATATTTATGCATCCCTATTCACTTATAACCTTGTAGTACTCTTTCACAGGCCCTTTGAGAGCCTGGCAGTCAAAAGAAAAATATAAAGTGCAGTACAGATACCAGCCAAAGACATCTATGTGTTGCTCCTGAGTGCTTCACAAATAATTGGAGTTGTGAGGTTGGGATGGTTGGTTAACTGGGATGTATAAGACATCCCAGACATATTATGCAGGGGTTGGGAGATGAATGTTGTGCTTGCAATGCAAAGGGATTAGTCACAGAGCAAGTACAAGCAGACAGGATATAGGAGAAGACATGTCATGAAAAGAGGCAGATCTAGCTGCAACCTGCCTTAGTGGACACTACCCTGTGGAAACACGTTATTTGTGTAAGTCAGTGGCAAGTAGCCACAGACAGGTGAAGTTAGCACAGTGCTAGGGAAAAGCAACCCTTCTGTGGCTTTTTCTTCTTGCTAGAAGAGTTTGTGCCTAGAGCAGGATTGCTTTACAATCTTCTGGTGCTCTCTCTACCAGAGTTTCGGTTGCACGTACTGAAGAATGGCATGATTAAAAGAAGCACGTCACCTAGAAATAAACTTCAGTGAAACTGCATGTGCCAAGCGCTGAAGGGAGTGTCATCTCTCCTTGCTTTAGGCAGTGACCAAGAAACTCATCCCCTTTGGTGAGAAATGGGAGAGGAAAGCACATTGTTGTGTGTTATATATAGATTTGTTGTTAATTTTCTGTCTGATACTCTTATCAGTTAGCCACTGTGCCACTGAAGGCTGGAAAGTCTCAGAGAACAACAATTGGAAACCTTTACACAGAGCTTCTAATGGACCAGCAAAGCAAATTTTTTCTGAAGTTCCATCAGAAAAATGCAAAAGAGGTTATCTGTTGGGGTTTTAATTTAAAGCATGCCACACAAGGTGATGGTGGATTGTATAGTAACTCTGGAATAGGTACCACATACTGTACAGCAATCAATGCAAGCTTGTGAAAGTGCAAATGGAAGGCAGGTAAACTCATGGGAGAAAAGGGAAAGAATAATCTTAACAACAAAAAGAAAAAAAATGTTAAAAATATTCCTTTAAAAATCATGGAATTCTCAACAGATCTATGGACAAAGTATCAAGCGATAAGGGAGGACAGAGGACACAGACAGCTCCTGTCATTGCTCTGAAGGAGCACTGGGGCAGGGATCATGCCAAAATTCATGTCACAACCAGGGCAGAAGTGAGCGGACTCAGGAAAGGGCTGTGAATGTTGTTTCCTTGGGATCTATAAAAAAGACAACACCCAAACAAGCTTAAGCTTCTTCAGGAACTGTAGTGGTGCTGGTACATTTCAGACTGCATTGAGGTGATGACACCATAGCCTTGAAAAAGAAAACCCAGGCTGTCTGCCGGAGCAGGCAGTAGTGCTTGCGACTGCCAACAGGTGAATGAGGTATGTAGGGTAATTGTCAGGCTCAGAACATTTAAAAAGGCACGGGGGTATTTAATATACTGTGCCTGGAAAATGAGCTAAATGTTTCTTAGAGAAATCGTAATCTTATACCAGTGGGGGGAGACCTTACATGCCTCTTGTGCAGATTTTATTCTGGAGCATTGGCAGGGGAGGAATGACAGTGAATAAGTAGGTAGGATCATGCTGTACCACTGCTCTCTGCTCTGCTATCCTGATGGATATGTGACTTTGGGCCAGCCTCTGGGATGGGGTTTCATCCTGTTTAGCTGTAGGCACCTGGTGTGCGTACATTGAGCTCCAGACCACAGACATAACCGTGGAATCAGTGGAGGAGCAGCCTGCTTCCAAAGCAGGAGGTTTTTGCCTTGGGTAGGAAAAGGTTTCTCAAAATTGTGAAGTCTGTGTGTGGTGTGGGGATCCTGAATACAGTGTCACAGTGATCCTAAAGGATTCATCAAAGGTGTCATTTAGACAGATCAGTCTCTACCTTAATCTTTCTGAGTCTCACAACTGGAGCAGTTTCCTTTCCTTACCTCAAAGGAAGTTATTGAGGACAAAGACACTGTTGGTGCTCAGATATCACAGTAAGGCACTGTAGGTACTGCAGATTTGCAAAAACCCATGAAAAGACATATGCAGCACTAACTGGCTTCTGTTATTTCCTTAGAGCACCCTCTGGGACATTCATTCCTGTGGCCTCATTTCAGCTGCGTGGCAGCTTGTGCTGGTTTTGGCTGGGATAGAGTTAATTTTCTTCATACTAGCCAGTGTGGGCTGTGTTTGGATTTGACCTGAAAATGGTATTGATTATACAGGGATGTTTTAGTTTTTAGTTACTGCTGAGCAGTGCTTACACAAAGTCAAGGCTTTTTCTGCTCCTCACCCCACCCCACCAGCAAGTGGGCAAGGAGGTGGGCAAGAAGTTAACAGGGAACACGGCTGGGACAGCTGACCCCAACTGACCACAGGGATATTCCACACCATATGGCATCATGCTCAGTATGTAAAGCTGGGGGAAGAAGAAGGAAGGGGGGACATTCAGAGTGATGGCATTTGTCTTCCCAAGAAACCAATACATGTGATGGAGCCCTGCTTCCCTGGAGATGACTGAACACCTGCCTGCCAATAGGAAGGAGTGAATGAATTCCTTGTTTTGCTTTGCTTGTGCGCACAGCTTTTGCTTTACCTCTTAAACTGTCTTTATCTCAACCCATGAGTTTTCTCACTTTTACCCTTCTGATTCTCTCCCCCATCCCACCAGGGGGGAGTGAGTGAGTGGCTGTGTGGGGCTGAGTTGCTGGCTGGGGTTAAACCACAACACGGGTATTCATCATTAGTATTTCTTTGCCTACTTTTTTCCTAACATTTTGAAAAAGCCTAATTTATTGTCCTAGGGATGCCTCTGGGGAGGTCTGGCAGTTCATGCTAGAGCTGCTTAAGGTGTTCTGACCCTCAGCTGTCAGCAGCAATTGCAGAAGTAGGAGAATAGGCAGTGTGTCTTCCACCTGCTTGCCCAGCATCATGGACAGGTAGATTACAGTAAATTGAAACAAAATGACAATGATCCCAGCCAGAGCAGAGCTCATACACAGGCAGACTAGGTTTCCGTTTTTTTGAACAATATTTGGTTGTAGGTCTTTTTAATATCCTTCCAAAGATCAAAAAATATTGATCCTCTTTTTTTTTTCCTTTCTCCATGAAGGATGGCTCCATACATTTTCCTGCTTCCTGCTACATATTTTGATTCTCCTTGGGCCAAGACATGGGTGCAGTCTGGAGTAGGGCAGAAAGACATGGCTTAAAGTTGTGCCTAAACAGTGGTGAGTTAGGTAACAGTTACCCTGTTGTCACCTCTCCAGACTCAGAAAAGTTTTCCAAGAAGGCACCCAGAACTGTGAGTCAGAGGAGCAGCAGATTTATGGATCTCCCTTTGCAAAACAAATGTGAGCCATAATGAAGGCTGGCTACTGCTATTTTTATCATTGTATTATCTTCAGAATTAGAAAATCAAACCTTCTGTTGAGCAGTTTCCTCTTTTTCTGTCTTCCATTTAACCACAGCAAAGACAAAATACATCACTTAACATTTTGTACTTGCTGATTAATGACTGCATTTGAAAGCAGCTGTGGGAGATCATTACAGTGGAGTAAAGGGACTTGAGATCTGCCATTGAGCTCCTAGGATTATGCAACAAAATATTATTCTGTAGTTGGAATTATATCATTAAATGATTTCATTTTTTTCCTGAAGTTAGGTATATATAAACAGAAGTAATAGATATGTGCTTACTACGCTTACCTGAACAAATATCTTGCAACAAAAATTCAGGAACCAACATATACTGAAGTACATTTTATAAGGCTTTTTATTGCAAAAAAAAAAATCTATTCACATTAACTTGAAACTCTTCAATATTTCAACCATGCTGATGAGTTTATCAGTGCTACAGTGTGTCACTTGATAACACCATCAAACTGTATAAACATACACATCTACCTCACAAGGTAGTATGTAAGTGTGCAAGGGCACAGTCCATTTTCTTCACTGCAAAGAGTATAAAAATGGTTGTAGTGAACTGGACCCAAGGTCTACCTAAGGCAGTATTCTGTCTTCAGCAGTAATCAAAACCAGATGTGTAGGAGAGATAGGAACAGGGCAAACATATATGAAACTTCCCCTAGTGTCCAGTTATTTTCAGCTTGGGAACTCCCTTGTTTTGAAATGGGATCAGTTTGCTATTCCAGCTTACTAAATATTCCACAAGCGGATGTAGGAGAGCAGTGGGTGATAAGCTAGGGGAAAGGCTTTAGGCCTATCCTACTGTGAAGGCAATACTTCAACAAATCACAGAACCAGATACCACCAGATACCATGGTGAGGGAGTTTAGAAAACCTGGCTATATATATAATTTCATGGTTAACAGGTTTTGTAATGAAAGATGTGATTACTGGGTAAAATAGTTAAAATGTAATTTGCAATGGCTAAATTGGCTGAGCATGGGTTCTCTATGCATCTTTGTATGTAGCTGGATGACAGCTACAAATGCTTATGTCTACTTTCTTATCTATGAACCACTCCCTGTATTTCTAATCATAAAGTGTTTACCCCAAGAACCCCTCCAGCAAGTTCAAATAAACAAAGCAACTAGTAAAGTGGTAGCTGCCCAGGAGCGCCTTGGGAGAGAGGTGCTATAAATGCTGGCAATAGATGGGCTCAATATATTGTTTGAGAAAGTTGTAGCTAGTGGCCTCATTCATCATAGTGACAGCAATACTGACAGCTCTCTGCAGTGCTTCATCTGTGAAATGATGGATCAGCAATGAGGGCTGGCTGGCAGGAGACGCTTGAAACATCCAGAGCTTTCAAAGTCTGCCTTCTCTGTCATGCTTTATTCGTGCTGCATAATGGACAAGCATAGGCATTGTGTTGAATCATAGGCTTGAGCCTTGAGATCCTGGCCAGGGATAATTTGCCTAAATCTGCACAGTTCTTTCCTTTTCAGTTGCACGCAATAGCAAAGCCTGTGGCAGAAGTGGGGAAGGTGAGACCTTTTCAGGGCCTGGCCACTCAGAGCTGTCCAAAGTTAATGCACGTATAGGCATGAAGAGGAGTTATCTGGGACAGAAGGAAAGGCCAGTCTTCTTTGTGATTTGCTTTTGGAATAGAATTGGCCTTGCTGATGACCAGAAATTATTCTAAAGCTATACAGCAGCCTATGAGCTGTATGCACAGAGGCAAATTAATGACGACATAAATCTAATGGCTTGTGTAGCTCAAAGAGCAAGTGAAGTTATAGTGCCATGACAACAGCAGATATATTCAGAGAGGATGTGAAATAGACTTTAAAATTTGGCAAAGATAGGTTGAATAAAAATAATATGTGCAGAACATGACTGAAATGCTTCCTGACAGCACCATGAGACTTGGCTTTTTCTTCTTTATTGCTGTGAAGCTGATAGGAGACTTGTTAAGGCAGAGCAGCATCATCATCTAAAGCTGTGTTTTAGTTAAGGGTCAGTATCAGTGCTTTCATTATAAAACTTGTTCCTCCAGAGAATATAGTACTGCAATAAAAACATTCACTCTGGCCTGAAAGGTGCTGCATAAGAGTTTGGTCCAGGAGCACAAACAGAGCAATGAAACAGCCCAACTGAAAGTCTGCTGAAGTCAAGGGCAAGGCTTTGGTTTGCTTTCTGATCAGGGCCTCTGTAAGCTGAGTGGCTGTGAGATGAATTAACAATGCTGAGTTTCCAGTGTCAGCAGAGCATGAACAGTGAAAGTGCATGTTTCCCTACAGTGACTACTGATTGAACACGCTAGCTTTATAAGATGCACATTAAGTGAGCATATTGCCAACAAATGACACAGATTTTGGTCAGTTAATATTTTCAGCTTCGGCTTCCCTCAAAAGATATGCCTATGGCATGGGCAGGGGCCAGTCAGCACAGTTGCAGTTCTAGGGCACGGATCAGACCATTGCTTGGATCCATCACTTCTAACACTGGGGAAGGGGTTGAAATATCCAGATTAAGACTTACGTCTCTGTGTACTTGCTCTAAAGTCAGTGCAAAGAGAAAGAAAATTTTAAAGGTGGGCTGTGGTATGGAAGTATGTGGCTCCAAATTTATCATCTCAGTTCAGCAGCTGAATTGAGATAGGGTCACAGAGGAGTTGCTAGTAAGGCTGTAAACAGCCTTTGCCCTGCTGATGTCCTCCCAGGGCCAGGTCCACCATGGTTTCTTACAAGGGAGTCCAGCTGGGATAGGTCCAGGTACCCTGTGACGGAAGTTTTCTTCAGTCTTTTGAGGCTTGAGTGTCATGTGTGTTCAGCATGTAGTTGGCAGAAGAAGTATTCATAGCTTCATGAGTGTGAAAGGTCGTCTGACTAAAGGGAAGATTCCTATGGTGTGAGGCAAGAGCAAATGGGGATTCTTCAGTCAATCAAGTCTTCCTTATGAGGTACAGTCAGGGCCAGGAAAGCAGTGGTTTCCAACCTTCCTCAGTTTGTAGGCCCCTAAAATATATGGAGATTGGAGATGCAGACAATTGTATACTGAATTCAAGCCAACAGACAACAGCTTGCTTCTCTTAATTACCTTTTTCAGGTGCACCAGGTATAGTCTGTGGGCCGTAAAGAGTGTGCAGATCACAGACTGCAAGTCAGCTCCTTGAAATGGATATTCTAAAAGGAATTAATTATTCTTGTGTGTGTAATACCTGATTTACTCTAAAGCCTAATCAGGGTGAAGTAAATGTCAACAATAAAACTGGACATGAGCCAGCAATGTGGGCTGACAGCCCAGAAAGCCAACTGTACCCTGGGCTGCACCAAAAGAAGTGTGGCCAGCAGGTCAAGGGAGGTGATTCTGCCCCTCTACTCTGCTCTGGTGAGACTCCACCTGCAGTGCTGCATCCAGCTTTGGGGTTCCCAGCACAAGCATGACATGGAGCTGTTGGAGTGGGTCCAGAGGAAGGCCACAAAAATGATCAGAGGGATGGGGCACGTCTCCTGTGAGGACAGGCTGAAAGGGTTGGGGTTGTTCAGCCTGGAGAAGAGAATGCTGCCGGGAGACCTTATTGAGGCCTTTCAGTACTTAAAGGGGGCTTATAAGAAAGATGGGGACAGAGTTTTTAGTAGGGCCTGTAGTAATAGGGCAAGGGGTAATGGTTTTAAACTAAAAGAGAGTAGATTCAGACTAGATATAAGGAAGAAATTTTTTACGATGAGGGTGGTGAAACACTGGAAGAAGTTTCCCAGAGAGGTTGTGGAGGCCCCATCCCTGGAAACATTCAAGGTGAGGTTGGCCGGGGCTCTGAGCAACCTGATCTAGTTGAATATGTCCCTGCTCATTGCAGGGGGGGTTGGACTAGATGACCTTTAAAGGTCCTTTCCAACCCAAATCATTCTATGACTCTATGATTAGCTGTCTCCCAAATAACTGAAGTATGCAAAAAGTTACCTGGTTGTGAAGATCTGTATCATCTTAGAGCTGGCACCCAGTTTTGCTGTTTTACAAGAGCAAGAATTTAGGCGTGAGTGGTCCTGGGCAGGTGGCGTGTACCCTGCCCTGGTGCTTGTGCAGAAGAGCTGCTCCATGACCTTTTGTGTTGTCCATGCTGCTGAGCTGGTGACCTCAGCCAGAAGTTTGGCACTAGAGAAGGGCTTCTCTCTTCGCTGTCTGATTTTAATTCATTATTTCCTCTGAAGGAATTCCAACTAATAGGGCTTTAGACACAACTACAGCAGCTGGCTTTACCTCCTAAAACTCTGTGAGCTGACCTGACCTGGAGTTCAAACCGTGATCTTCCCAACAGAAGAGGTTATTTGCTCGCGAGGGTGAGGCATGTTCGTAACATGTTACTATGTAAAGCTTCTCCATGCTTTGATATGTGGGAAGGTTAGTTCTGTTAGTCATTTAATCCTTTTTCTGGGTGTAATGACATTTGTTTCTGCAACAACCAGTTTGGCAGCAGGGCCATATTTTCATTAATATGTATTGCTCGTTGTGTTTTTTTAATCTGACTTCTGGGACTTAAAGGGGAAAAAAGTTCAGTGTGAAGCACTATAATTTAGGATAGTCAAGTTTCCAACTTGAAATGAGTAAATAATTCCATAAAATTAACAATTTTATCTGTAATCCCATTTTCAACCTTCATGTCCTGGTATTTTCAGAGCTACTGAGAATTTGGGTATTCTAAAGCAACTGATGCATTTTGTGGCATTGGATTTGTATATTTCTGCTATGTCTTTGTTTTTACAAAAGAACAATTAATGTTATTTTGGATCTTGCATTTTTATTTCCAGAGGATACACATTTACACAGACACTCTTTAAGTATGAGGTTTGCTTACTGCTTCATCATGCTAAAAGGAGTGGGAAAGAACAATTGCCACATCAATCCAGTTTACATACTCATTTGTCCAAACTGGTCATCTAAAGCCAATTCAGTGAAGCCCTCTGACATTTTCTAAAATGTGCTGCTTACCTTTCAGTATGTTCAGGATTCCTCCGATATACAGAACTGTTGGGAGGTGGGCAGAGTGCCCGACTAGGAAATCTTAAGGTCATGCTTTACCTTCTAGATACATTCCTACCATTGTTCTGTGTTGGCATTATGCAGACTTTCTTGCTGGGATCACAGTCCTGTTGTCAATACAGTGGGAAATTCAACAGAAATATGGCAAGAAACTGACTGAAAAGAGGGATATGACCCAGGGCTGTGGATCTGCGCACCTTCCACTGAGAACCAAGTATCCTGGAGCTGAAAGTTGTGTTTTCCATCTCTAAATGAAATCACTACACCAAAGAAGAGGCCAAAACATACTATTTCTTAGAAATACTTGTCTAGTCTGTTCCTAAAACTAATGCATTTTTACATTTGGTTCCAATCAAATAAAAAGTCTAATCATTATTTTAAAAAATCACTTTTATTTTCTTTAAACTAAGGGTGTATTCTCAATGGTGTATGCAGGTTTACAACACAATTAATAGAGATACTGTAGAGTTACTTGTAACTGTGGCCATATAACCATTCACTAATCTTTTCTAGTATGTCCTTATGACACAAAAAGCAGCATAGCATACACCAAGAACACGTTTATCATTGGCATAACTACTTACAGCTGACCTTCTAGTCATCAGGCATTAAGCTGTATAAACTGTAAAAGTGACAGCAATATTTAATAAGGCCTAAAGTTGTATTTTGAAAATGTTAAAATTTCAGGAATAAAAAATTCAGAAAGTTGAAAAAACCCAGAGGCAAGGCTGCTTGTGGAGGCTAAATCCATTATTTGTAAGTGTGCTTTGATCTTTAATCAGAGATCCACTAACCGCTCCCAATTTTCTTGGAGTCACTGGAATATGGGAATATTCAGCACCTCTGAATAGCTCATAAACTCTTCCTCATAACAAAATTGGTTTTAACATTTCAATACATGAAGGCAGGCTCTTTACCAGGAGCTTTAAAAGAAAATCCCTTGTAGAGACACACTTTGATGTCAGAAAACCCCCTTGTGGGACAGGGGTGGGCCCAGCTTGGTGGCTGCAGGATGGTGGAGATATAGCACGGGAGATGGGCAACCAGCACCGCAGGACTGGAGATGGGGAAAGCAGCTTGCAGATCCTCTCCCATGCTCCATATTAGCCCTGTGTAGGGCTGGGGGGTCAGTAGGATTCACAATGCTGTACTGGGTAGCCACAAATTCCCAGTTCCCTGTGAAACAGTGAGCACTGGGTATTAATGCAGGGGCTGAAGCCCCTGAAGGCCTTTTGGTGAATCCATATCTTCTCCAGTGAATGCTGGTGCTGGGACACTTCTTCTAAGAATTCCTATGGAGAATCCTATTGTGCTCATTGGAGTGGTGAGAGAGAGGTGTCAATGCTTGTTCACACCACACCTTTGAGGAAATCTGAAATGACCTCTGCACTGTAGCAGCTGGAGCATATGGATTTTGAAAAGATGGAACTCGCGAGAAATATTTTAGCTTATATGCCTGTGCATTTGCTATTACAGCGTTTGCAAAACCCACATGCACAAAAAATTACTTTTGTTCCTAAAAATATATATATTTTGCATATTATAATACACAGGCAGTAGTAGAGTCAGGTAGTTTGTTTATGACCAAATGATATTTCACTGGTGAACACTGTTTCATGTTAAGGCAAGGAAGGAAAAAAGAGCAGGAGATACTGCCTTTCAACAGCATTGCAGTAAGAGTGCAAATATGAAATACAGGAAACGCATTTATGTCCCTCATTTATCTCAATCAAGGCTATCTGACATGAAAAATTCAGAGTTTTCCATCTGGGATTTTTCCAAGCTTGGCCCATGTCCCAGTCAAAGACAGGCATACTTGAATTGGAAAACCTTATAATCTGATTTAAAAATATTGCATTTTAACACATTTCTGTGTTTATAACAAGACTCTGAGTGGTCTTTTTCCAGGAGGGGACCAAAACCCCCTTTCAAAACTGTGTATGCCACAGGATGGAATTGTTATCCAGGGGTCAATCCTACTTCATGCTTTTATTTACTTTTGGGATGATTTTCTATTACTGTAGGCTTAAGCCCTTGGAATGTGAAAATTATAATTAAAAGAGTGGATTTTTGTCAGGAATGGTGGACAATAAGTTATATCCCAAAAGGTCTGTCCAAGATGACGGCTTCCAAGCATGACTAGTCAAAAAGTGAATCAAGTTTTCTTTCCATTAAATAGGTCAAACCATGGACTGGGACTCTGGAGGGCTGCTAAGGTTTTGAGAGTAGGGTCATATGGTTTTAGCCCACTGACACTTGAAGAGGAGGAAGACATCTCTGTAATGGCAGCAATAAGTCACAGAGTGCTGCACTGTCCTCTGCCAGAGTATGTTTTTTATGCATACACCTCCATTTCTGCCTCTTAGGGTGGCTCATCTTGACACAAAGGCTTCCCATGTGGACTTACCTTGGCTCACAACAGCAACTGCAAGGAGCACAGTTTTGTTTATAACCTTCCCTAAAACAGCTGCTGTACTTTCAACTGCTTTAAATTAGAGGCCTCTGCAGCTGCACATTTCAGGGATGCAGAAGGCTGGTTGTGTTCTCAGTATTTCTTTTGATGCTAGGCAACTCAGGATAAGATAAAATTGTGAACGCTCCTTGGGTTATAACTTGAATTTACAATCTTGACAGCTCTGTTCAGGCACAGCGCCAAAAAGCTCTCAGTACGTTTAAACAACGATAGGACGAAGTGATATTGTCTCCTAAGGGACAACAGGAAACAACTTGGCCTTTCAGAAATGTTACATTGATGTGCTTTCCTAGGAACATCAAGTCTAAGTATGGCAATCTCCTGGTAAAGTATCTCCAGGGATCTCAACTGAAAGAAAGCTATGATATGATAAAACTGCGGATGGAATGAAAATAAGGAAAAAGAATGGAAATGGGAAAGCTGATTCAGATTAAATAAACATTAAATGTGCAGAAATAATTTCTCTATAGGAAAAGGGATTCTTTGTTCATCAAATAATGGTTAGAAAGGACATTACTATAGTAATTGTTGCATGACATAAGTGCATGATGGACTCTCAGAGTAATCTAAAACTTATCATTGTCAGATAATACCAATGAATTTGTCATTCTTTATTTTTATAGCAGTCATTTCTGTTCCATCTTCAGCAAAATTAATATAAAAATCCAGTCTCGTAAATCAGGCTGCTGCATCAACAGTGAAAGGCTAAACAAGGAAAATGTGGGCTGAATAAGGCAGACGGTTTCCATGAAAAGAGGCACAGAGAAGATTGAGGTGCCTCAGTGCTGTCTTTGCCTCAATCTTCGCTGGTGCACTCCCCAGAGACAGGATTCAGGAAGGAGAACAACCAGCAACTGGACAAAGATTGAGTCAGGGATTATTTGCACAAACTCAACCCATGCAAAGCCATGGGACTCCACAGGCTGCACGCATGTTGCTGAAAGAGCTGGTCGATGTCCAAGGGAAGTCACCCTCAAACATTTTTGAAAGGCTGTGGAGACTGGGGGGAGATTCCCAACAACTGGAGAAAAGCAAATATCACACCTGTCTTCAGCATTGTTGATTAGGGGTGAATCAAGCCTGAACCAGCTGGTTACCTTGTGTGATAAAATGATAAGATTTGTGGGCAAGTGGGGAACAGGATATCATTTACATCAGCTTCTGTAAGGTTTCCAGCAGTATCCCACAATGTCCTTGAATCCACGTTAGATGTTAGAGTCTGGGTGGTTCCACTGGTAAATACCTGGTTGGGTGGTCGAGCTCAGAGGTGGTCGTCACTGGGCCATATCTGCCTGGAGGCTGATGCCTCGTGGGGTCCCACAGGATCTGCTGTGGGGCCTGTACTGGCTACTGTCCCTAGCGGTAGGCTGGGGAGATCACGAAAGGCACTCTGTCAGGTTTGCCGGTAACACCAAAGCTGTGGGGCTGGGGCTGATTCAGCTGGGAGTGGAGAGGTTCAGGGCACCTAGGAGCACCTTGGTGCCTATGGGGAGGGGATCAATGAGATGGGGACAGGGACAAGCTCTTTATAGCAGTGCCTGGCTGCATGTAAGAAACTGCTTTTACTTTGCAAGGGTGATAGCCAACCCCTGGAGGAGGTGCCCTGAGGGCCCTGGGGTCTCCATCTTTGGAGGATGCAAGCCCAGAGCTGAGCTCCTGCTCTGTGCAGGTGGTGAATGAAGTTCCTCCTGGGGCCCCTACCTCCTGCTGCTGCTCTGGGAGGTGGCTCTAAGATTTTGTGAAGCAGAGAACAATAGACCATTGTTTTTTAAACTGCAGTTGAAGGTTTCACATAAGCACAGCTCTGATTAAGCAGTAGATGGAATTTTCACAGTCTTTGCTTTACTAAAACATTTTATCATTTTAAGCAATAAATGGGATGAATCAAATCCATGATCAAAATGCTGTGACTTTGCAGTAGTGAAGACAAGGGCAACCTGCTCTCATATCCTCACAGCTAACTGCAGTCTGCAACTGTCAGGCGCAGTGGTCTTTGCTTAGACTCATTTACACCTCTGCAAAGCCATTGTAAAAGTGTTACCATCCTGATTGCTTAGTGCTTTGAATCTACTTTGTGTGAGTGGAAATCACTACTTAAAAATTGGAGTCCCACTTTGTTCTCTGGCAACTGTGAAGTTTTAGCAATTTCCAGAAAAAAACAGCCCATTGACAATTTTTTGCTTGCCTAAGACTGAAAGAAGTATGGATGAATAAACTTTGAAATGTCTTTCTGAAACTAGCCCCTCCACTCCTTTCAGATTTTGCCAAAGACGCCACAACATTTACCCTGATTTCTGAGTCATTTCTGTGGCAATATTTTCTCACTAATTTTAGTTTTGGTTTTGAACTATCAGTCTTGCTACATGTTATTATTCAGCCTTATCTAGACAGAGACTTGTCTGTAGTGCAAGGTCTATCCATTTTGGCATACCCAGGAGATTTTACAGTGGTAGCTATCGTACTAAGGAGCAAGCAGAGGCCAGCAGATTCATTTGCTATGGCAATAGAAAGGAATCATATACCGATAGGCCTAACTGAAGGCTCATGCTTCACCCAGCAGGCTTTGGAAGACTGCATTGTTATTTCATTTTTTGGCTTAGAATAATGTGATAAATGACCTCTTGTCTTGCTTTGTAGTCTTTCTTTGCTCCATTTATTTGTTGCCATCATGCTCCCATGAATATTTCATCATTATTTCTACAAAACATCGCCCAGCAGGTTACATGTGCATTAGCGTTTGAGAAAGCAGAATCTGTCACTACCAAGCTTTTGAAGAGGTTTTCCATTTATTCATAGCAGAGGGGTGGGAAGGGTCAGAAGAAGCTCACTGACTTAATGAAGAGATGGAGGAGGAGGAGGTAGTGAAAGAAAATGCAGAGAACTGATCATTCTACAGGCTGTTGTAGGCAATATAATACATGCATGCACACCATTTTTTTTTCTTGGTTACTGTAATTATGGCACTGTGTTATGTCTTTATAAAACACTCGGGAAAGACACTACAGTTTCATTGACTTCATTGCCCGTGACCAAAAGGAAAAAGATTATGGAAAGAAATCAGCAGCAGGCATTGTGCATACAGCTCATTCAAGCCAGCTGGAAGCAGTGTGCACTCTGTGGCGGAGCAGTTCTTCTGGAGAGAATGAAATATTACTACAATAAGGACCTTGATGAGATCTGGGCTGTGTCAGTGTAGAAGAGGTCATCTGCATGTACTTTTTACATTGTAGTGACTGACTGTAGAGTTTGGCCCTGAACAATTCCTGGGTATACCATTTCCCAGCTTGCATACTCCTGAGGTGGTTTACAGGCTGAATATTAAAGTACATTACTGAGAAAAAATGTTTTGTGAGTTCAGTTCTATGCTTTGCAAAATATTTATTTTCTCTGTATGTCGTGGTGGCTATGGATATTCGTATATTCTGTGGTTATAAACTGGCTGGCTCATGAAAAAGCAATTCTGATATAAAGTGGGAAAAAAGGGTAGGAAATTTGAAAAGGGGGAGGAAAAAGGAAGAATTTGAGTTTATTTAGGCAGAAGAGTTGACAGGTAGCTGCAGCTCAGTGTAGTTCTTTCAAACAGTTGTTGATTTTAAAATGGGCATATTAGTTTTGGTATTGCAAGGGTCAAAGAAATGTTCCTCAACAACAGGAGCTCCAGTTCTGCTTAAATGCAGGAGATTTTTTATGTGCTTAGTTGGGATGAGTCCTAATTCTTCCCAGGCCTGGTGTCAACATCCCATTGTTTATTCCTAACCCATCAGGTGGATTCTCCTCACACATTTTTACTGGATTAGAGCCAGCCCTGGTGCCTGGACCTCAGCCTGCCACTGCCTCTGTCAGATATATGGAGTATGCATCTTCTCAATTTGTGGAGTATCTGCAGGAATACCCCTGTTTGCTTTAACACAAAAGGTACACGCAACCTTTCAACCCCATGTGTATAATAAAAAAGTCAAACCATGTACACAGTTCTCTCTACGGAACAGTACTCTCCTGCAGCCAAGACAATTAAGATAAAGACAATGCAAGATTATTAGGTCAGCTCAAGCAGAAGTTGAGGTCATAGGGAAGCTATTGCCACTTTCAGAAATGCTTCATCTTCCTAATGCTGTGCCAGTTTGCTTCCTGCAAATATCAGTCATAGCCTAATATCTGGCACCTGATATTTTAGATGGCTTAGTTGGGCTTCAGTGGCTTTGTAAGGCAAAGCTTTCTAATACAATTTGTGACCTGCCTGTGGCCAAAAGACAAAGTTTCTTCCTCCCAGGTTTCCTCTACACATTGACAAGAAATATTTGTCCCTACTTCACACTGTAGTGCAGCTGACCCCAGCAGAGGAGAGAAGGCTGTCAGCTCTGTTCCTGTATGCAGTTTTTTATCTTCCTGTGGCATCTTGCAAGTCAAGACCAAACACAGAGGGAAGAGTAAACCTCAGCAAAGCAGAGTGGAAAGATGGTCATTACCCCTGAAAGTACTCATTTTCTCCTTGCTCTGTTCCATCTGTGGGGCAACACGGTGCTGGGCCCATCACCATCAGACAGTCCAAGCTTAGCAAAAGGGAAACTGAGCTCTTGCCTGGCCTGAAGTGAAGATTACAGAAGTGTTAAAATAAATATAGGGAGGGTGGAATGAGTAACAGCTGTGCAGATGGAAGATACTGAATAACCCTTTTAAAAAAAATTAGTATAAAAATGGTGGGATAAATCCTCCACTGGTGCAAAATGGTATAACATCATTTGAAGGCAATAGACTTTCATCAAATGTCTGCTGCTACAAAATAGATGACTTTGCTTCACAAAATGCCTCAATTCTGCTGTATCCTTCATGATTAATGAGTAATTCCTCACAGTGGGTCCACAATAACAGAAGAAAGCCACTTTCTCTCCCAGTTTTCATAGAGCAGCGTCTTACAGCAACGAGACAGCAGCAAGTTACGCTCCCGATGCACTTACTACACTCTCCAATTTTACCTAGTTTTGAGACATTGTCAGTGTTTTACCATTCAGCTATGATGAACAGAGTGTTTTACTAATGCTGTAGAATCCCACTGTTTATATTCCCGTCTTCCGATCCTATGTCCAGCACCTTATTTGCTGCCTCTTGGAAATACAATCAGAAAATTATTATAATAGTTTATCTAACTTCTCCTTTTATTTCTTGTTTGGTGGTTTGGTGTTTGGTTTCCATCTAAGAAGCGTTAATTCACTTGCAGCATATCAGCAGGAACCATATTCTGAAGCTTCACAGAAATCCAGCAAAGCACCTGGGATCTATAACCTCTGCCAAGGAAAGAGCTGAAATTTGTTGCCACATCCCTAACAGACCCATTTGTGGATTAGGAGTAGATAATAAGAAAAGAGTAGGTCTGTATATCTGTTCTTCAAGATCAAACCTAGGACCAGGGAATAATTTATGGTTTATTGCAGAACAGTGGAAACCAGTGACTGCAACTAGGAAACCAGAGCCTTGCATGGGTTAAGTCAGTACCTCCCCCTAAGATGTGTAAGTGTGTATTTTAGACATTCTTTTACACAGTATTCACAACTGGTAATGTTAAATGGAGCATCACAGAGATATCTATATCACAGTTTCATCACTTTTGTTAGAACACACATCGCAAAAGCTGAAAAATTGCTGACTTGCACGTTGTCCAAGTAGTCTGGTGAATAATTATTATTTTTGTATTTCACATTCCTGGGAACAATGTGGTGCTAGTCTGCCCCTGACCAGTGGCAGATCTAGGCTTGAAATCAGGCTGTTTTTTAACAACATGCACAAGATTCATGTTCAAATAGGTAGGTCAGTGTAAATACATTTTATTGCAATGGTTTTATATGAGTTATTCTGAAATTCACGGGGGGATGAAACCATAGCACCTTGTCTCACTAGCAACTTCAGAAGTTTGAAGAAGGTATAAAAGACCCCATGAGACTACTCCTTACCTGCACCTCCTGGGACAACATGGCTTAAAGTGCTGTGGAAATCCCCTTTGTCCCGTGTGTTTGGAGACCAGCTAATCTAGGGATGCTGCAATGTGTTAGAAAGTGGGGTTGTGGTGCTCTCCTTGCTCTCCGATCTCCCAGCTGGTACATGGGAAGCAGGGAATCAGCTGTGGACTATTTCATGGGGAACCTAAGAAGGAGATACTGTAAATGACTGAAGCTGTGTAGCTGAAAGAGGAGACAAATAAGACTTAATCGAAACAACACAGAAAAATGTGCAAACATTCTCACTGTTCATGTTTCCTTTTTCCCCCAGGGGGAATCTGGACATATGGGATGTTCCATGGAATTGGACACAATATATTTAAAGTGAGCAGGAAGGTACAGTTTCTTTTTGAATGTTAACTACTGAATTAAAGCTTGTGAATTCATAAATACAGAGTTCTCAGAAAGGTTAGATTTTTTTTGGTTGTTACATGGACAGATTTTTGGCAGCTGCTCTCTAGAAATTCCTGAAGTGTAGGAAGTGAGTTAAACTTAACTGAATGGGGATAAAAAACATTCCCTTAGTAGCAAATTATTTTATCACAGTGTATATTAGAAGTTTGTTTATTAGCGTTCATCTGAAGTCTACAGTATTGAGCAGGATGTTGGTCTAAACATGCCTGAGGTCAGAGCCAGGATAACAACTTCTATAAAATTGTCCTTTTGATAAGTTTGCTTATCCTGAGACTGCAAGATGAGCATTTTCTCTTTTTAACTGTTTGTTTTTAATTTCTGGATAAAAGAATCACTTTAGAAAATCACTTGCACAGCAAAATGAAATGCATTTTTCTTGTGGCTGTTCTTTCCACTGCTCTTATGAAGGAAGAGGATTGAGCAATTCTGCGGTGGAGTAATACCACCAAAAATTCAGTTCTCGGAGAGAAGCATTGCATTTTTTAAGTCATCATAAACATACATCACCAATAACATGCTGCCAACAATGCCTTCATGTTTGATATTTTGTAAGGCTAATGTCAATGCTGTTTTTACAGTCCTATTATCTATCTTTATTAAGAAAAAAAGGTAGACACACAGGTTACAGATATTATAGCACAAAGATTCAAAAGAAAAGCATAATAGAGGCATGTTGAGACTAACAAGACTTTTCTTGTTCCTCAGATTCCCAGCAGAATTAAACATCCCAGATGGCAGATGTTGGTTTGAGCATTAGCTGTAAATCAGCCACTATTCAAGCAGCATCTGAAAAGCATCCTGCACCTTTGAACTAAAATGTGTTTTAGAGTTGTAAGCTCTCTTTTTGCTCCACTTTCTACCTACCCTTTTGTTTTGGGGCCTGTCTTTGATAAATATGCTCTCTTGAGCTCTCTGAACTGACAGGAGGGAGAGGGTTTTAGGAACTAGAGGAGATGATTATGGTTGGGTCCTTTTTATGGCCACTTTGTCCATCTTTGGGATGGCCTTGTTCCCCCTAAATTTATTTGCTAATCTCCTTCATAGTCAGTCCTGTATGTCTCCTAGCCAGCCCCATGTATGAACTCCAACCCACGACCCAGTAAATTCTTCTCACAGCTTTGTTGATGGACTCATTTATAGAAAAACAAAGAGACCCAAGCCCCAAAGCCCAATAATAATACAGGGGCCAGGCTGTTCTGCCTAAAAACGCAGATGAGCACAGTAGGAAGGAAAGGAGAGAC
Source organism: Morus bassanus (assembly GCA_031468815.1). Lineage (NCBI taxonomy): Eukaryota > Metazoa > Chordata > Aves > Suliformes > Sulidae > Morus > Morus bassanus. The sequence goes on along the minus strand of CM062600.1, from coordinate 17,138,736 downwards.
TTTATGCAGCTTGATTGATCTCTCTTCTCTGAATTGCAACATTATCGAATGTCTTTCATTACAGAAGTGTTTTGCAGAACACTAACATGTTCAGACAATACTTCAAAATGACTTCTCTGCATGCCTTTCTGCACCATTTTTCTATTTATATTTTGGGGAGATAATTATACTGGCACTAAAATGAGCAGTTGGAGAGGGATTGGAAGGATGAGGTCAGTGGAAGAGGTGAACTTGTTTATATGACTGTAAGTCTTGAGGAAAGGCTACTAAAATGGAGGCATGAAGAAAGGAATCATATTCTGCAAGCAATTCATGTCAACACGTTCAGCGAAGTGCTGGATCCTTGTGGATTTCAGCTGATTCTCTTCCATCTGTGAAACTTGTCCCTAAAACGCCTCCATGGGAATCTGTGGGATGCTTTGGGAAATGCTTGGGGCATTTACTGTTGTCCTTTCACACAGCCCAATAGTACATGTTCATTACTCATTTCTGCCTTGTTGCAAAACCCACTCAAGACAATGGAAAGACACCTGTCCACCTTGTAAGGGACTGTTGACCAAGTTTCACTTCATAAATGACCTATTTCATCCTAGGGCTGTGCAAAGACACTCTATATTTTCTGTGTGCAGTATACATGCTGTTTATTTCTTCTGAATTGTTTTGTGTTTTAGATGGGGAAGTGGAAGGGATAAAGAGGAAGAAAATGAAAAGGAGAAAAATCAGAATTCCTGCCAGGCAATACAGGATGGGCGCCTTTCCAGAGCAGTAGGTTTCCTGAAAAGACTGCTGTCCCCACTGGTCCTGAAGAAACAGAATGATGCAGGATCCAGAAAGTAAAATTTTTATAGCTCCATAACTGCAACTTTCACAACTTTGGTTTTGCAGTGAGTCCTGTGGACTTGGCAGCAAGCCCAGCAACAGATGTCTTGCACTACATTGACATATAGTGTGGTGAGACCCAGGATAGAAGTATAATTTTGCAGCAGGCATGCAAAATAATATTTTGTGCACTCATTTTCTGCAATCCAGAGTACTATATTTTGGAAGCTGAAATAGAATTGCTTTGACACCTATGAGCACAAAGGTCTTTAGATGAAGGTCAGGGCTGGGTTGTAGCATTCTGTGTCCAAGACCCATAGAGAGGATCCTGGATGGAGTAACAGTTGATAAGCTGTTCTAGCAGGCAACATGATTTCTGCAAATAACTCCTCTCTGCTTTTTTTCTTACTTGGATTGTAAATTTCCTTCTGATGATTTTTAAGGACAAAGTCTTCACAGGCATGCCTACTGATATTTCTTCTTATTGGTGGGTACTACATTAACACCCAAGAGCCCTGTGAGGGCTTAACAGAACATTTATGTGTACAGATATCATGGCTACTGTACAGTGGGAAACCAGTGCGTTCATTGTGGTAGTAGGCACTCCATTTACAAGCTTATGCAGAGCCTGCATAATCACATGGGCAGTTCTCCCCTGAATTGCACAGTTTTACCTCTACTGGTACTTCATTTGCACAGATTGAAGGTGGCACACGTTTGCCTTGCCATGCTGCAGGCACACCAGGAAGGCAAGGCAGAATTCAGGTTCCTTTGCATTAGAAACCTTGCCTCCTGGCTAAGAAAACAGGGTAGCTTGGCCATGGCCACAAAACTGCATGAACATGCTGCCTCTAGAAAACACAGTTTTGCCCTTGGCTCTTTGTTCCTTTTTGCTTCCCTCATGCCAATGAAAGCAATTTTATGGTTGCTTGGTGGTCCTCCCCAGTGAAGTGAAATGGACTAAATACCTTCTTACTTTTGCCTCTTAATTTTGTGTCAGACTTCCTTCACTCTGTGGTGCAAAAATGTTTGTTCTGTCATGAGGATGTGGAAGGCTGAAATGCTACCAAGCCAAGTAGTCAGGGAAAGGGCAAATGCAAGGCTGTTTATGCCAATGATAAATGACAATGCCCACTTAAAATGATGGTGAAATTCTGGCTGAGGTTCATTCTTCTGTGCTGCCATAAGTTGCGTTACTGGTGACTGATAGCTTCTGTGATATAGGGATGGTGATACTTTCCCCTTTTCTTGTTTTTAAAAACAAGTTTTTAATCTAAGTTTGAGATTCTGAGGGTAGAGACTGTCTCCCCTTAGGTATTTGTACACCATTCTGCAAAACACAGTTCTGATCTAGGCTGGACATTTGCAGACTCCTATAATGCCAAGAAGAGCAGCTAATAAAAAAATGGAGGAAGGGAAGTAGAGGAGGAGAGCTGTGTTACTACACAGCACAGCTCTCTGCACTGCAGTAGTGCTGGGGGAGGTCTGTGGAAAGATCATTTGTGAAGACACATTTTTGATTTGGGGACCTGTGCTTTTCTTACTACCTAGTCAAGAAGGAGAGGTATGTCATATGCCCCTTGTGTCCAAAGAAAATGTCAAGAAATCTTCCTAAGAAGTACCCAAAGAGAAATGACATGACAAAACACAGCACACACACTGGGTCCTTGCAAGAGCACAGCTGTTAGTTCACTAACAGCTTCCACATGTATTGCATAAACAGACCATCATTAATTGTCTGTCTGTTTCCAGTATAGGGCAGCAGTTCCCCAAAGGTCATGTGCACCATATACAAGATTCAGACTGCCTGCTTCTGTACATACAGGGTCACCATGTTCTTTAGTACAGTCTATAAGCAAGCTTCTCCCTGTCCTGAACTGTTTTCTTTTCCAATGTGGAAATACATCTAACAACACACCAGGTCTCATAAACTCATGAAATCTGTTGTTTATAAATGCCTACACTCATAAACTAATGAAAGCAACAAGAAGCATCAGCCTTAATTTATTTATTTTTAATGTCACACTTCAGACTGCAAATAGGAAAAAGCAATACTTATCTGTACTGCTATTGGTGCATAAGTAATAATGTTAATGACATAATGCTTGAGAATAATTGACACCTAAAGGGAAAGAATGACAGAGAGAGATGTGGTAGACAAAGAGACAGTGAAAAAAATCTTAAATAAGATTGACAAGCAATAACATTTAATTATTTTTAAGGGAAAAGTGAGAAATGACTTTAATACCGTTTTAAAAGAAAAAAGAAAGCAAGCTGGTTTACACAGATCAATCTCTTCAGGCAGGAATTTTACCTGCTAAAAGCTGGGGATTTGAACTGGTGATTGTTGTGGCTTCCAGCAAAAGCCTTATTTTGAAAAAGCTAAATTAATGTTCCTTCTCGGTTGTTAATTTGATTTTACTGCTAGTGAGCTGGCAAAATGTACATGTTGCTCCGCTGTGGTGCTCTGCAAAACAGCTGCGCATCTGCCAGACAGAGAATTGTAAAAGCTACTAATATATAATGGATGCTGAACTGGAGGTAGGTACATCTCCCTGTACTTGAGAGTCAAGTCCTGCACAAGCTCTGTTCCTCACGTCCTCATGATGGGTAAATTAATTCATTTGTAGCTTCCACTTCTTATGAGGTTGTCAGGTGGAGCACTGGTGCATGTCAGAAATCTGGGAGGGACGTGTACGTGCAGAGTCCTGCCTTGGTGGGGTCTGTATTAACCTGCATGTGCATGCTGCTGTCCAAGGTGTTAATTTATAAGCTGATTGATAAGGGGTGGGACGGGGTGGCATGGTCACCAAGTGCATGATTGTGCTGCCCAGAAATGTATCCCCACTACATTTCCAGAGAGTGAGGCACTAAGAGACACCAACCAAAATGTCAGAGGAGTGTGAAACTGAACATAGGAACCAACTTTCCTCCATGGTCCCTGCCACAGGCCATGAAAGCATCTCCTGTCATGGAGGAAGCCAACAGTCATGTGGTGGATTTGCTGCAGACCTGAGACTATCACCTGTTCCTGCCTGCCCAGGGTGCTGTGAAGGCAAATGCAATGAAGCTTGTTGGTTCCTGAAGGATGAATGAGATGAAACCACTGATGGTAAATATGGAAGAGAGCAAACAGTCGGGTAGCGCTGCTTAAGCCCTGCCTCCTGGCAGGAGGAGACACTTCCACTCACCTTCAGGCTCAGATCGCAGAGAGCAGAGGCAAGTGCAGGCTTTTGACTTGAGGTTTGGTTGCTTTGGGCTGTCATAAATGGGCTTAAGGGAGGTTGTAACAAGGTGGGTGTTGGTCTCTTCTATCAAGTAGCAAGCGACAGGACAAGAGGAAACAGCCTCAAGCTGTGCCAGGGGAGATTTAGATTGGATATTAGGAAAAATTTCTTCACTGAAAGAGTTGTCAAGCATTGGAACAGGCTGCCCAGGGAAGTGGTTGCGTCACCATCCCTGGAGACATTTAAAAGACGTGTAGATGTGGTGCTTAGGGACATGGTTTAGTGGTGGACTTGGCAGTGCTAGGTTAGTGGTTGGACCTGATGATCTTAAAGGTCTTTTACAACCTGAACAATTCTGATTCTATGAAATATATTTTGACCTATAACATGAAGGCAGTATGCCTTCAGTGGGCCAGTGACACAGAAACGTTTTTACTTATGTCAGCCCTAAATTGAAACGAATACAGAATAATTGCAATGGTTCGGCCATTACCACGCTCATCTCCAAATATTCACCCCACTTTACTCACATCTGCCCCTAGGCCATGTAGGCAGGTAAGTCTCATGCTGCGTATGGCAGTCCTCAGCAGAGTGCATGGAGGAGAAGGCAGCCAGCTCTGTTTCAGTCTCATTTTTCCTATGCTGTCCTGTGAGCTGATGACATCGACAGAAAAAAAGAGGCATTCTCAGGGCAGGAAGAGAGATGTAAAATTTAAAAAAAGTACACCCAGAAATACATGTGGCTCAACAGGCATGAGTCCCTTCCTGTTCCATTGCTCGATGCATTTCGTGGAGAGAGATGTCAATAGGACTACAGGGAGTTGCTCCAGAGGGGAGAGGCTGGCAAGGTGGGAGAAGACACTTGAGGGATGTGTAAGTCATGCAGTGACTTCCACATGGTAAGAGCTGGTGAAGACGATGCTGGAGAGTCCAGCAAACCTGAAGGCAGAATCTCTGCAGCCTGAGCTGAGGAAGCAAACCCTGCAGATGGGGTTGGGTTTGAGTTTTATGCGGACTGGTAGGAAGGGACTATGTGACAGGTAAGTTACATGAGGGATTGTTGGGGTGTTCCTGTGGTGCCAAACTCTAACCCAAAACTGTCCAAGGGAAGCTGGCTTCAGCAGACTGTCTTCTCACACAGCTGCATACAGCATATAGACATGTAAGCCTAGAATGATATTTTACCTTCTGCTGTGTAGGGCTAAAAGACACAGCCCCTAATAACAGGCTACACACTGCCACAAAACTTCTCTACAAAAGGAATTATGTCTCAGGAAGCCAAAATCCCACCCTCTTAATCTCAGAAACTGGTAATTTCTTCTCAGCAAGTAGCAGTAAGGAACAATCACCTGCTCTGAGCCGGCCGTTGAGTTATGGTGTGCAGCCAGGGCTGCCTCCCTCCCTGGTCCTCAGGCACTGCCTGCTCCTGGAAGGGGGTCAAAAGCATATGGCCCCAGTTATTTCCCAGTGAGGGCTGGATTGCAGCCCCAGGTAGTGCATGCAGGGACAGGTGGAGGAATTGTTGGAAGGGCCTGTAGCCTAAATCACAGCATGTGCCTGCGAGGTAAAAGCCTGGCTGGGGGTAGCGCCAGCCATGGCTGCACTCTTTTGCAGAGCAGAGCACACTCCCCTTTTGTTTTACACTTTTCCATTTCTACCTGTCCGGTAAGACCAGGTGAGCCCTCAAGGAGATAGGAGGCTCTCTTGACCTTAAGGTCTTTCAGTAGGACAGAGGTGTTGAGGAATAGGCAAAGGGTGTATTCAGCTGACATGGATGGAGATCCGGACTTCAGTTTTGTAAAATGACTGGAAGTCAGCAAGGATAGATTATCACACAACCCCATTTTGTTTACTTGTTTGCTTTGTAGCAGTTAGAAGACAGTTTAGAACACTTTACAACTATCCCCAGCAATTCCCCCCCCCCCCCCTTTTTTTTTAAAATCTACTTTTTATTTTGATCTAGAATTCCCTTGAAGCTTTGCTATGAGGCAGCCTCTTCTAGTCTAGCTGGGCTTTCTTCACTTCTTGCATTACTGCTATGTACCCTGAGGCCACTTGTGATGGTTGCTTTTCGATTTCAGGTTATAGCTGCAGAGCAGAGAGGGCAAAGTTAGTAAGCCATGCTCTCCTAGTGTCACTCTCCAATCATGACCACAGTAATCCAGTGCAGACAGAACAACACTATAACTAAATAAGGACTACCATCTTAGGAAGCTTCAATGGGGTACACAGATGACATTTCAATTGCAGAAACCAAGGACTCCTAGTCCATCACTGTATATTTCTGAATCTGACATTACTATGCACAAAGCCCGTTCCAGCCTTTCCTCCACAACATAAACCACAAGGGCAAGAGCAGAGGCTCACTTTTATGAAGAAGTTAGTGACATTGAGTAAGATTATTACCTCAGGTTACATGGATGTTCACAGAGGCATTTTGGTTGCAACTGGAGTGAAAAAACAGAATCAAGAAGTATGTTTCCCAGTTGGGTTTTACCCTATTTACCCTATTTCCAGTAGTCCACTATGGTCAGTATAAAAATACTCCTGGGAAATACCTTGGAACAGAAATAATCTTGATTCACAGACCACATTGTTTAATTATGCACAATGATATATACAGAATAATTTTAGCCCATGCACTGGAACAAATATGCACATTCTTGATTCATCTAAGTGCAAGACTTAATGAGACCATCCTTTGCAGTATTCATCCTCAGAATCAGTTTAGTTGTATCTGTATGCCAATTAATCTCAAAATCATTTTGAGAGGGAGGGAGGCACTGCCAAAGCTGGATGTTGCAGGGGATTTTCTGCTGAGATTGTTGCCAGGTGGTAAGAAGAAACTAGTATGGGTCTCAACACTGCATGTTCCCCTCTGTAAACAAGACAATATTACCACAAGAGAATTTAGACCAAGTGTTTTCACAGTCAGATTTTTTCCTGAAGAAGCAGGGTAGATTAAGGGAGCAGGGATGTCTTCCTGAAATTTAGTAGGTGAGTGCAGGGAAAGCTTGGGAATAACCAGCCTCAGGACCTACTCTTTTTCTCAGCTCCTGTGGGGCTGCATCCCCGCAGGGATGGAGAGAAGACAATACAATTCTTCTCTGTGCATAAGGAACAGGTTCTCCATTGCTGTGAAGCCATTTGCTTCAGTCTTCCTGCTCTGCATTTTCAAACCCAATTGCAGAAGAATCCCAGACATGCAGGTCTCTGACTCTCACTTGCAGGAAAATTAACACAACAAAATTCAGTGCAAGATCTTTTGGAAGAGGAATGTGATATTTATTTACAAAGTCTTTAAGCAAGCTGATTTTATGCATTTACTCTCCAACACTCACAAACTCATAAACTTCAAAATGTATGAGTCCATGTGGTCTGGACACAGAGGGCAAGGAGCGCTGGCTGTCAAGTCCTCTTCAGATTTTTGTGGCTGTTCTTAACAGGAGACATCAAGCTAATTTTTGGACATTCCTTTCATATCCCTTACAAACTATCAATTGTTATGAAGCAATCCTTTGCCTTGGGTTTGTATTTACTTCACCTTTCATAAATCTTACATCACATTGCTGTCCGTTGACTGTTTTTCCTTGGGTGAAATATGTTTGAGATGTCTGTTCTTGCGGGTCTAACACAAGAAGATAGGTGTCTGTGATGTGCCACAGCCTTCTAGCCATCCTGCTGGTGTGTGGATTGCAGGGTCTGTGGGGTCATCGGGAGCACTGGACTGGCAGTTGTGACAAACCCAGCACTTCCCTCAGTTTTGCTGCTGGGAATGGTATCCTGGGAGCTGTGTTTATTCTGGTATTCACATATAGATTGCCACCCATTCTTCACTTATGTCTTCTTTAATATTTTTGCCATGGATCTCTACAAGCTTATGTTCTGTATAATTGAGTGGTTCTGTTGTGCTCTGGGAGAGTTTAGTGGTGGGTACAGCTTTCAAACCTAATTCTTAGTGGTCCCTGAGGGAAAGAACCTAGGAAAAACATCATCTGAGGCCTTTCATAAACCTTGTTGAAGATGACTGTGCCAAAACTTTTACTAACTTCCTTGAATGCTAATTCCTTTCCAGAATCTGTAAGAAGTACTTCCCTAAGAAGTAAATAAGGGCCCAGGTGTGCTGCTAATCACAGGACAGGATGGGTAACTATGAGTGTATCCAAATGCAAAGTAAAGAAAAAAATGATGAGAAAAGTGCCCTGTGTTATTGGAGATGGAAAGTAGTTAAAGTTCTCTCCTTAACTGACCTGAGTAGCAGTTAAACTATTTTTAGCTGCACAATTGTTCGAACAGAAAGAAACAGGGAAGCAAAAATCAATGATGAGCCTGTTCTGCATCATGTTTTTGAAGGTAAAACATCATACAATTCTTTAAGTATCTTTTAAGACAGTTCTGAGAGATCTCTAAAATAATGGACTTTTCAAAAGTATGAATAGGACAGATATTACTGGCAAGTACAATTATATGCTCACAGGCTGCAACTAGGTCAGACTCTTTACAAGATCGGTATTGACTTTCTTGTTCTTTCTCCCATGCTGCTAAAAACTCATCAGTATTGCAGCATTTAACCCATCCTTTCACTCTGCTGGGTGTCAGCAAGCTGGCTGGGAAGCATGACTGGAGAAGTGAAAGGATGAGAATGAGGCAAAAGCCTTGTGGTGGTTTGCTCACATTTATCCAGCCTTCCAGCTGTTACAGCCCTACATGATGCAGCTACTGTGCATGTGGTTGGCTGTTTTAAAAATCAGCTTTCTTGTGTGAGCCAAAGTCTTTCTACTTGGCTGCAGAAGAAACAGATCAAGGTTTCTCAGACATCTACTTAAAACACTTCTCTTCACAAAATTGTAATGAAAAAGACTTGACAAAAGACTCTTGACTGATAAGGGGTTATTCTCATTGTTCAGTGTTGAACAACAGGTGTTCCTGAGGTTAAGACTGCAGACTGTAGTCTGGGCTGAATTCTTGACAATATGACTGAAATCTCACGTGGCCTTCAGCAAATCTGGGTTCAGTCATGATGTCTAAGTTTCTCTGCCAAGGATCATTAAGGATTATCAAGGATATTAGTGTTTTTTTCTAGAACTATCTTCAGTGCTGGTATCTGTGCATCTAGTTGTTAAGTAGGCTTTCTGGTAGGTTGGTGGCAGTATTGAACTAAGCCATAAAAGAGGTTTGTAAAGAGGTGTTGTAATTTGTTAGACTGACCCATGTAGCTGGAAAACACATGTAAGCTTACAGATGAACTAGCCCTTACTCAGTGCTGAGGCAGACAGGGAAAACTTGGAGATAGAGACTGGGAAAAGTAATTTCAGGTTTAAGATTATGGGTTACATGAGTTGAGGGCAGTTACACCCCCAAAAAAGGGAATTAGTAATTGTGGAAGAGAAAGATTATTAACTCCTAGAGGAAGGAAAGGAAGAGAACGTAAACATCTAGGGAGTGGGAGCATACCCTACCTTCAGCTAACTCATCTGCTGGATAATCCTGGGATGACATTTCACTTTCCCTAGTTTTTCCGTCCATAAAATAAAGATAGTAAGGACTTGGCAAAGTACTGCAAAGAAAAGAAGCTATAGAAGAACAATGTTTTTCTTCAATAATTCATTTGATTATTGAAGCAAGTGATTCAGATCTGTAAATCTGGGAATGGCGTGTAATGGCCTCCTGAAACACTGAGAACTCAATAATTTTTATTGGGTTGCCAAGAACTGGTTCTACTCTTTTGATATATTTTTAAATGGTTGGGTTTTACATGCTTATACTGCCAGATGAACTTGTGAGAGGCTGTGTGAGTTCACCCTCTTAAGACTTTTTGTTTAACTTAAAGGGGTGATGATTTAAAAACTGTCAATCTTTAATAATAATTAAACCAGACCAAAACTCATGTTCACATGGCTAAACTCTCTTTTGTTTGTCCCTTTACTGCATTTTGGAATTGCTTCTTCCTGAAATGATGCCCAACTTTGCCTGGTAGGAGTTAATTGTCACCAGAAAAAAATGTGCCAGATATTGTCTTGATAATAGAGCAGTATGGATGTATATGTCCCAGTCCTTAAGCCTATCCTCTGTCTCTCTTTAGGTTACTGGTATGGTTGTAGCCAAAGACACCAGGTTCCTATAAATTTAATGGAAGTAGATTAGTCTGGTAAATGAAAAGACACCATTGATCCCCTTGTGGAAAGAAAAAAAACTCGGTGACATTTGAACACAACCCCTACTATAAGCCAGAGCAGGTACATTGGAAATATGTGTGAGACAATTGCCCAAGCCACTGGGAGCCTAATTCCTCAGTTATGGCTTTTCCGTGCTAGAGATACTCTGCTGCCCAATGAAGTGTGGCAGAGCACACTTCATTCAGAGCATTTCCTCACTATATTTCAGTTAAAACTCAGCCAGCTAGAACAATCAAATTTGCTGGAAATCAGTCCTTGGACTGCTCACAGGGCAATTTATTATATTATTGCATGCGTCCAGATGATTTGCAGAATAGACTTACTGGTGCACAGTGGGTGGTATTTTCTGCCCTCAGGGGGCTTGCACAGGATGGTGTGGAGGTGCTGGAAGTCAAAGTTGAGGCTTGTGTGGGTGTCTTATCTCTCACCTTTCCGCTGTTTATGCTGTGCCTTTTCAGACAGCCTGGCTGGATGTGCCAGGTGGCATGTTAACCTGCCAGTTCTGCTTAGCCACAGGAAGTCCTGTGAGTTCCCAGGTATCAGGATAGCGCCTTGTCCATGCCAAAAGATCCAGGCCTCCTGTCTCACTGGTAATTCCTGATCACTGCTCTGGATATGAGTTCTGAAGGATCAATCCCCAACTTTGCTCCCGTTGCTTCAAATTGCATCATTAAAGCTCAGAGAGAGCATTTCAGCCCATATTCACAGTCTTACATATAATGCAAATGATTGCTGACTCCTTATGATACAAACAAGATTATTCCAGAGCAATTAGATTTGGAGAGAGCAAACCCAGTTTTCTGCAGCAATGTGGCAATTTCTCAGTGTCCTCACACAGATTTTGCGTTGTACACTATCGTGCTGTTATTTACCCAGTCAAGAACCAGGAGGGCAGTATAATTACATTGACTGAAAACTACATTATAAGAAATGGGGAAAACTCCAGTGTGACGAATCATCTCCAGAGCCAGATAAGCAAATAAGAGCTATTGCAGTACGTAACAATTTTAATATGAAAAATATATCACCGTATTTCATTCTAGGTAGCTGGATAATGTGTATCTGCTGCTCAGGATGACCTCCAAACTGTGCTTACATAGAGGAGATTCTATTAAAAGTCATGATGGTCAGGAAGATATTCTCAGATGTCTAACATAAAATGCCATTTAATAAAGAAAAGCATACAAAACATGCCTATTTTGAAAGAAAAGTTACTTTATCTGTAAGAATTAAGACCAAAGATTTATCATCCTTGCATTACTTGGAAAAGAGTTTATGTTACTTGCTTGGAGAAACAACCTGAACAAAATCTGTTAATCCTGACACTCAGGATAACTCCCCAGATTGTAACAGAGTGGCTGAAGGGGAAAAAGATAGATTTGCATTATCATATCAAACCCTTATGTCATGTGTTGACTCCCTGCTTCTTCAAATGGTGGGGTATACAAGCACTTTTCCTGAGAGGTGAAATGTTCACCATCTGCAAATTACTTAAAAGGCTTTATGAAAATCATATAAATCTTGAAAGAGTGGGAGGCAATTATTTTGCTTATAGGAAGAGCAACAGCAGTTGTGTAACCTTGCCAGAGTGATACTACCTCAGAGAAGGTAATACCTGGCCATACACTTCCATGTAATGGGAACACTTTAAAATGAAATGTCATGCACTTTAGGAGAGAAGTAAGTAATAGGAGATTCAGTGGCTGACTGATAGTTAAACCTTACAGTTTTTGGCAGAAGTTCAAAATAATGATTATCTGAAGTTAGGGTGTTAGTTGAAATGGGAGCTGCTAGGTTTCTAAGCAATTTAGAAATGTGAGCTGCTTTAGGAGCCTAACGTGGGTGTAAATGTCTAACTCTAAGTGTATCAGGTAAAACGTGAACCATATTCAGGTATGACAAGAAGGAAGAAAGGGAGGAAACAAAAATAACACAACCTCACCTTTGATTTTTGGCTTTAGACTCCTTCATGTTAGAAAATTCAGTCCTCCAAGGGAACGTCAGGAGACTACATCCGGCTGATTACATTTCATACCTTTTTTCTGGCTAACAAGACCTGCAATGGTGTGTCCTCCAGGATTTCTCTCTATTATGATGTGACAGATTAGACTATATACTGTGAAACATAGGCTAGAATTTCTTTTACAAGCTGTAGTGACATGTTTTGAACCTGAGTTGCAATTAAGTTTTAACTTGGTTTGATATTTACATTGTAATGGAGGCCACTACATAAGCCAAGTTGGAAGAGTGTAAATACCTGAGCTCATTAATGGAGTTGCAGGTTAACTATATGAAATATTTTAGAAAACATAATCTGTTAGTGCAGCAAGAGCAAATAGAAATAGATGCATTTCCAGAATACCTGAAAGATAAAGAATCCATACTGGGAAGACTGCTGATATTTCAAATAATGTGCACACAAAATATTGAAAGGAGACAAGAGTTTAACTCTTTTCTAAGGAGAACAGGCCTTAGGGTGTTGTGTATATCACAGTGCCTGCTGCAACAGGATTTAGGCAGACTGACACTTGGGTTGTGACCATGGTCCAGCATACTGAATCTCTTCTTGCTCTTGGCATATCAGATATCAGATTTACAGGCATGTGGGTAGCATGTTGGATGAAGGCAGGAAGGAACCTAGGAGAAAAACAGAGAGAGATATGAGTCATTAGGGTTTCTAGTTTCTCATTTTGTTTTTCTTTAACTTCAAATAGAATTTGGCTGTTAAAAAAAAAAAGTTTCATTTTAAGATTGGTTCTTTTTTTCCTAGGTACGTATATAGAGCCTGAACTACTGCTTTGTTATTGGAGATAGGTGTCTGGGACCATACAGAGTAAATGAAGGTGGTTCACTTGCTGTTTTTAAGGCACGTTTTACTTCAGGGAACTTTCTTAAGACAAGCCCTCTAATGCTTGCTCCATTTTGTCACATTTCTGCTGATCAAGCCCTTTGTCTGACTTTGTTCCTTTTAAAAGGATTAATTTAATTCTGATAATCACCTTTTCATTTTAAGCTGCATTGCATTTTTCCTTCCCATTTTCTTTCTGGACATGGCAAAGCTGTAATTAATTTATTCCTCCAGGTGGCTTTGCATATAACCTGCCAGAGATCATGTCAAAAGGCTCCAGAAACTTTTACAATTAACAGTTGTAGCTGTTTAGCAACTGGCTATCATTAGTAGCCTCTGTGTTCAGCTTACTTAATTAGTTACAACCAATTACCAGTAGGTTGATCTTCTCTTCTGTGCAATTTGTCATTGAGTGAAGCACCTTTTCACTCACTCATTTAAAAGTCTAATGTCGACTGCTGTGCTTGATTGGTTAATACCTGCCTTGTAGGAGATCCATAGCAGGCACTTGATCCTGCTGTGACAGGACTCGCTAGCAAGGTTTCCTTTAATGGTGGGTAGCCCAGGATCAGCGTAACTCACTTCACAGGCACATCAGAGGGTGAGGCTCAGTATGATGTACAGAGGCATTGGTGGGAGAGTCACCTTTTTCACCTGAACTGTGTAGATTTCTCATAAAGCCGAGAGCTTTATCCTCCCATGCATTTAAAATAAAAATTACTTTAAACCAGCTCATTAAAATGTGATTGTGCTGCAACAGGAGCCCCATTTTTTCCTGGGCAGATTGGAAAAATCAGACTTCTCAGATCTGGGCAGGGGGTATATAGACTGATGCCTCTGGGGTATGCTCCTCCATGCCTCAGAGAGCTTGTCAGACAGAGTAGTAAAGAGAAGGCTCCAGGGAGAACTTATTGAGGCCTTTCAATACTTAAAGGGGGCTTGTAAGAAAGATGGGGACAGAGTTTTTAGTAGGGCCTGTAGCGATAGGGCAAGGGGTAATGGTTTTAAACTAAAAGAGAGTAGATTCAGACTAGATATAAGGAAGAAATTTTTTACGATGAGGGTGGTGAAACACTGGAAGAGGTTTCCCAGAGAGGTGGTAGATGCTCCATCCCTGGAAACATTCAAGGTGAGGTTGGCCGGGGCTCTGAGCAACCTGATCTAGTTGAATATGTCCCTGCTCATTGCAGGGGGGGTTGGACTAGATGACCTTTAAAGGTCCCCTCCAACCCAAATCATTATATGAGTCTATGATTCTATGGTCTTCCCCTCTAATAGAAAATTCTCTGCTGGCTTGAGAAGACTGTTGTGACCACAGAAACCTCTTCCTAACAATGGCTATGGGACCTTCCAGATTTTTTGAAGTTGAAATTGCTTTAATAGGATGATATGTTTGAGTGAAGATGCCTAGTTTCTGTCAGCTCATTTTTACTAACAAGCCTTCCTCCATCCTGTGAAACACTGATTTCTTCACAAAGCTGCAATTTTAGTGCTTTGAGTTTAACCATGTATTTAGTATGTAGACTTAGAAAAGCATTTTCTAGTGCTAGAAAATTGTTGTGTAGCTATTTGGTGAGACTATGTGGTCTGGAGGCCTTTTTCCATGGAACACTGCACATTAACAAATACCAAATATAAATTATTGAATGCAGGTAAATTTTAATGAATAGCATTTGTGTGCTGAGCATATGTTGAAATGAATACATAATTTAAAAAGATTTGTTTATGAAGGTTCATCTGAGATTTGAACAGTAGCAATCTAAAATGAACATTCCTGTTCTTGATGTGTGCCAGTCTGTCAAGATTTCTAGGTACAAAGTGGACACAGCAGGGAAAGATTGCTTTTACTATAAAATACCTGTTGTATTAACTTGCACTAGAATTTGTCAATATTTAAAGCAAAGTGAAGCTTTGAAGAGAAGAGTGGAATTAAATAATTGCAATAGTCTTTTTATGTGTTATGCCTATAGAAAGGCTTGATAACACTGACAGATATGCATTTCTTACTGCAAGAGGCTCGGTACTTGACTAGAACCAAAGAAATGCTGCTTTGCGTGGGGTGGCTTTCCAAAGCCCAGCTTGTTTATATGTATGCAGCCTCATAACTTGCTTCTTTGTGTTTCCCAGCATTATTTACATGGTATCTGCCTTGCTTCAACTATTCATAGCAAAAGTGTTTTTTACTTTGTACCCTGGATGCAGCCAAATAATGTGTGTAAACTATCCATGAAGCAAATTATGATGTTTAGATTAATTATTTAGCCAAGAAGCCAAATAATACATATGTATAAATCTTCCCAGAGATTGAAGTCATGGTGTGGATAGTGGTTAAATTAACTTTTTTCACTCATTTATTTAGATATAAAACAGAAGTAGTTTTCTGAAAGCATTCATTAAGGCTATTCTAGGATCATTTTGGAACACTTTTGAGTGCTGAATATAAACTGGGATCAGCACTTTCCATGCTCACACTGGAAGTGCAGTAACAACAGCAATTACCATGCTGTATATGATTGAAGCTTGTAGGTTTCTGGATTTATTCTCTAGCAGGAGAGCTGGCTCTAAATGTAATGACACTTTCCTATATTTTCCCAAGTGGTATTTTGCAGACACATTTACTGATAACTCTAAATCGGTCCTTTATGAATTAATGAAGATTGTGTTTGTGTTTCCATCTCCCTCAAGGAAGAATATAAATGACATATATTATGCTTAAAGAGTCACTACTGAGTTGACTTGAAAATCTCAGTTTGAGAATGTGAATGTTGACAGTACTGTTTGTGTCAAAAACGTATCTGTAATCCTTTTCCTTTTAAATGCACACTGAATGTTTAAAATAACTGACTGGAAATCTCTGTACATAATAGAAAAGAGTAAAATATTAGAGAGAATGTGTATCATATTCTCTGTAAAAACATATGCATTTAAATTTAAGGTTATATAGCTAAGCGCACAAAAAATCAGGAAATCTGAAAACTGTTGCTGAGTATATAGCTGAACTTTTCACTTTGTATTATGATGTAGAGCCAAATTCTTCCACGGTGTCTTGGTTACCTTCAAAAATGTGTGCTAGTGGCACACATTACAGTTTAAATAGAAAGCATGAGACAGCACAGAAGCTGAGAACCCAAATAATTTTAGCCAGATATAGTTACATAGTCCTTCATACTTTTGTTTTTTCCTTTTTAGCCCAGAACATGGACTTCTAGGTTCTTAACTTCTGTACATCTTCCAGCCATGTAGTACTCAGTTAAAATAAAATGGATAATGGTTTATTGAAGGAGGCTGAGGCAATGCCATTTTTAGGCCAGGGTTATACAAAATGTTCCTTTGTAACTAGCTGAAGTACAGTAATGTAAAAAGCCCAGTAGCCTTGATACTGGGACTGAATCAACCGTTTATGGATTTGTAAATATGCTGTCAGTCAGTATCAAGAGATCAGTATATAGACCTCTGCAACTGCACTCTTCTTCATCAGAAATGCTCAAACACTTCATGTGTGGATGGGCGTACTGTGGATTTTAAAGAGGGAGAAAATGAGACAGTGAGTGACTGGAGACTTTTCCAAGTAACCTGTGATTACTCAGATTGCCATTCAGCAGACCTGAGGATATGAGCATCAGAAGGTCCTACTAGCTTACAGTAGCTGTTAACCTTCTCAGAAGTTCAAATACTGCTAAGGTTTGCAAGTTAAAAGGCACTTTTAACAATCTGGGTAAGGTATGACTGCCTAGGTGAAGCAGCAATTTACTAAGCAAGACTCAGTTTTCCTGTCTCTCAGGCTCTCACTATTTATGAAGACATGGTCCAAAAAAAGGGCATGTAATTATCTGTTTGCCTGTAAATCCTAGGTTGTCCCATAGATATTTTTTATTTTTTGATGCAGAAATGCAATTATGTTTCTCCTTTTAACAGTTTCTAAAAGAAATCACTTGTATTTAAAAGTGTGAATATCTCTATGACAGGCAACATCTTAGTCTGACCCAAATTCACTCTTTTTGGAGCTGCTTTGCTGGAATAAGATGAACAAATGTCAGGTCTCGTTTTCTGTTTTTATGGGAATAGACAAGAGTGGATATATTTCTACCAATAAGATATGGAGGGCAATGTGAAATGTTAACATGCAAATTAGGTTGAGATGATATTTCTATCAGGGGAAATAAAAGCTCTTCCATGAAATTCCCTCATCATTCCTTTCATTTTCTGCATATAAGCTGTATGTAAAGCTGTCAGGATGATAATTAGGCAAATTATAGGGACCTTCTCGTAAGAAAACTAATGCAATTTCCAGAGAGAATTTCAAATGAAGTTGCCCACAAGGAAGGCAGAAGTCTAAGCTCATTTTCCTTTATTGAGACTGATTCATAAACACCCAGGTTTTTCACTGTCTACCCTTGACAGCGGCAAGAGGATTATTTAGAGGAGGACTTTGTTGCAATGAATAGGTCTTTGAAAAATACTTGGCTTCCAGAAAGTAGCATATTTTAATGCAATGTCATTTCTTTGAAAATATTCCTGCTAGCTCTGGTAAAATTGTGCAAGCTGTCTGCATATTGCATGATTTTCATGCGAAATCATGAACTGGTGAAGGTTTATTCCAAAATCAGCATAGACTTGTGAAGGTTTCAGCAATCTTTCCCAAGAGGGAGTTTGTGGGGAAAGCCAATTATAAACTAGGTTTCATAATTTGCTGCAAAATCTCTGTGCAGAGTCCTACAGAGAAATAGAATTCCTCACATTTCAGGACAGGGGACAATAATACAAAAGTGTGATCATCAGCCTTTGTTCTTTTAAAAGAAACAAATAACATTCAGTAAACAGAGAAGAGAATGCTCAGAAAATGAAAATATAATAACCTAAGTAGGTAGGAGCCACCTCTCAAAACAATCAGGGGAAAAGTTTTGGGGTCCTGCATGGTACCTGTGTAAAAAGATTAGCATTTTTCAAAACCAGTGTATGCTGGACGACTCTAATTTGGAAGCAGTTCTTTGAAAGATGGAGAAAATTAATCCTGTTGGCACATCATCCAGTTGCCTATTCCTAGTTGAGGTCTCCAGGGATTGACTTACAATCATATTTAATATTTTTTCACCAGTGATGTAGAAGAAAATATTCTTAAAACATGCATGGAGATTGCTGGGCACTGGGTGGAGGTTTAACCTCCCTGAACAGACCATGAGAGGCTACTGGACATGATGTGAAATATTGCTGGATATGATGGATAACACAGCAAGAAGCTGAAAAAAGTTACAGACAACACTATGAGGGGTGCCTGGATTTCACGAGTGGGTAAGGGGGAGAAACTGCTGAGCTTTAGAGATGTTTGGAGGTGTGCTTTGGGGACCTTTTGGGGACCAGAGGCTTGCAAAGGCAGCAGCATCAGTAATACCATGTTAGACTGAGGTGGCCTTGGTAATTGTATCAGAAATAAAAAATTCAGGTGTGAATTTAGCAAAACTGGGACCAATGAGGAAAAAATAATGTGCAGAGCAAAATAATGTGGGATCAGCTGTCTATTAATTTTACATAAGCTGTGTATTAATTTTACACATGTGCACATGCCTGTGTGCATACATATGTGGTCCTATGGGGAATCCGTGCTCAGCTTTGCTCCAGCCGGGGCTGGGGAGGGGGAATGGCAGCCACCTACCTCGGTGGGGCTGTGAGGGGAGCACCCTGGCTCTGGGGGCTGACCTGCTTCAGCTCTACTGGGCTGAGATGGAAACCCTCCCTGGATCCTGCAGCTCACTGGGTCTGGCTTCTCTTAACAACTATTAAATCATGTCTGCAAAAATTTGTAGCTCACAATGAGGTCACATTTTAAGTCAGCTGGTGGTTTTACAATATGACTCCAAGGCATGTCAAGGATGTCTGAGAGTAGGCGTTGCTGACCGTGTATATACAATCTAAGTTTATTCTCTTAGCAGACATGGGGTCCAGCATCTGGGATCTAGCTCACCGGAAACACCGGGTCAGTGCCCAGAGACACTAGTGTTCCCTGTAGGAATAAAAACTAGCCAATGCTAAAGTCCTGAGGAGGGACATCCCTCATGCTGTGTTCATGGGAAGACTATTAATTTGGGTATATAAACTATTTCGTTCACCTCACTCACTTCTTACCCCCTTAAGAAATGATCCCCAAATCCTAATATTACTTCTGCAAGTATGGCTGATTCTTTTCACTCTGTTTATCTCTGTATGTCTGATAACTGCCTCTTTCCTCCACAACCTCCTCTTCATGGAGTGGAGCCTGAAAATGCAAACATCATCTGTTTCCAAATACCAGTCCCTGTGATAGGGCTGGGAACCTCTTTGGTGTTGAATGGCAGATTGCCATTCATGCTTATTATATTGCAGTGAAATGTCTTGAGGATGATTATGGAAACTAGGAAACCATTTCCTCATAAAACTGCTTGGAGCCATTGCTGGAGGCATAGCGCATTCTCCTGAATCTATTCATGAAATCGAACACATCATGTATAAAATAATCTGGCAAGGAGAAACATGGCCAATTTACAGGGGAAGTGATTCATGCTGTTCTTAAACTTTAATTAAGTGTCAAACAAAATATCTAAGAACATGACGGATTCTCCATTTCCTCATTACTTGAAGGGGTTAATCTCAGACCTGTCTGCAAAGTGTACTGCAGTTCAAATGAAAGATGTGGACTTGTGGCAGGGATCACTCCATGAAATAGTGTTATCCAGAGGGTAACGTTAGATAGAGAAATGTTTCTCTCTTCCTTTACCGAGTGTAAATCCATGCATTTCACCAAACTGGAGTGATTTTATTTTGATAATTTGCACTTTGAAGATTGGTCCAGTTACCTCCACCATTAATGAATATGTCTACATTTCTGATGGCTCAGTCAATAAACTCAGGATGTATAAAATAATGTAGCCATGATTTTACATAGCATTTTCATTCTTAAATCATTGGGTTTGGTGGTGCTTGGATATAATGAAATAGAATTTAATATCCCCCCTCAGCAGGGAGAAACTTCATATTTTTATATCTATGCAGCTGCAAGGATATGACACCCCCCCTTTAATTCTGTTATCTTAACAGCCAAATAGAAAAGCCTTCTAGGAATAGTAATCCTATAAGCTTATGGTAGTAAAGTGCTACTTTTCATATCACAGCTATACTATCCTCTTTTGATAGTAGTTTCATTCAGTTGCCGAAAAATTTTGCTGCTCTACCACACATTTTCTAAGAACCAACCCTGATTTCCAGGAGATCTGGATCAATAGTAATGTGTTGGTATTACTAAAACACTTTACCCACTTAACACTTAACGTATAAGTGGGTGAAGTAGGTGTGCTGACAACAGATCACAGATCTCCTTTTACACTGACTAAAGGAATAGAGAAGTAACCATGGACATCAGTGAGAGAAGATGCTAAGAGTGTGGTTATAAGAACTTGTTTGAGACTATTGCTATAAGTGATGGGCCATAATTTTGGAAACTTGTGGTAAACTGCACAAGGCATCTTTAAGGTTTTGGTGCTGCAAAAATGGGGTCCTTTCTTTAAGAGATGAGGAAGAGGTAAGGACATAAATCACTTTCTTCTCCTCTCCCTTGTGTTCCTCCATCTCCTTAGGTTCATATGTAACAATATTTTTTTCCAACCAATTTTATGATTAAAGCCTTAAAGATGTTTTTCTGCAGATGCAGGAGGTATTCACCGCAGCATGCTCACCTGGGAGAAGCAAGATCCTTTTTGAGAATACGCAAGCCAGCTCTTGCTCTCTCTTACTGCTTTGCTCAGTTGCTTTTCAGTTCAGAGGTGAAGCCTCCACTCCATGGCCCTTCAACCTGGACATCACATCAACATCTGCAACATGGTGGTACTGTGTGGGCTGAAAGACAGATGGGGGAAAGGTGACGGTGCCAGGTAACTATGGGGTAGAGGTACGTGGCATACAGAATAATTCTTGTAGCTCGTGGCTAATGTGCCTGTATACACAATGGTAACTGGAGACACATGTCTGCCTCTCTGGCAGCTGATGGACTGACCCCCCTTCTCTCCCTGTTTGAACCTGTCTTGGAAATCTCTGACCCAACAGGGAGCTTCCTCTGGCTGCGGATGCTGCCCTCCTCTGAGCTCCTTCAGCCCCCTCCTGCCGGCTCCATTCTGTTGATCACGATCTGCCTCCTCTGTGGTAAACAACTTTTGAAAATAATAATAATAATCAGTCAGACCTTACTAATGAACGGAAAGAGGACTCTGAGGATAACTAATCTATCAACACATTGCTTACTGGTGAATTCCCAGCTGCTAGGCTGTGCTCAGTTTTTCACCCAACAGCTAAACCAACCAAATTCAGCATCCACAGCTGCATCTAAGTAATTTGTTTCATGTGTAGAAACACTGTGTCAGGTAGGGAAGGAAAGCAAAAATTATCTTTTTCCCCTGCCAGCGAGTTTGGGAGGAACAAGAGAAGAGTTCTTACCTGAGAAATCTCTTGCTGTTTTAAATAATTAAACCCCTTCTTTTCCCATAAATGTCTACCTCCTCACCTTTCATGTGTGCCTGGGATGGAAAATCCCCCTGCGTTCTGCAGCAGGTAATTATTGAGCTGTGCTCAGCAAAAGTTCTGGCGAGTGGCAATCAGATGGGAACAAGAAATGATTACAAATGACAGTGTAGGCTAAATGCAGTAGCGATGAGAAGTCTTTAGAAATCCAAAACAATAAAAGTGATCACTCAGTAAACACATGTGAGAATTAATTAGTGATCATTATGTCTATTTTACTTGCCTGTGCTGGTCTTCTAGACCTAAATATTTTGTTTCATTTTAAATATTTCATTTACTTATATGACTTGACACGATTTTCTTCCTCTGATGTGCTTCCTTATCATATCATTGCAGGGAACTGCCTTCACTCTCCCCTGTTCTCTTTCCCTCCTGCTTGCTTTTGCATAATTTTAGAGACATACTTGCTATTTCTACTTAGAGCAGTTCTTCAATATATGCAGAACATGCTTGACTCCATGAAGAGTTTCCTTTACCTCTGTGATTTCACAGAGCCTGAACTTGTAGCAGAATATCATATATATATATCTATAAAAATTAAGATGGGAAACTGTAGGGAGAAAGCTCTTTGAACTGTCATGGTAATGTAATTTTATTTTTAAAGCACATTTGGAGACCTGGCGCTCATAATTTTAATGCATTAGCTTTGCAGTTGTTGATCTGGCCTTGGAAACAGAGGCGTGGGTGGAAGTTGGTGTACGTTTGGTGTCACAGCAGTTTTGTTCTGGAGTCTAGAGATCTACAAGTCTAGTCTCACAATTGGTAGCCCTTGTTCTTGCGGGGGATTTCAACTTACTGGACATCTGCTGGAAATACAACACAGCAGAGAGGAAAGAGTCTAGGAGGTTCCTGGAGTGTGTGTAAGATAACTTCCTGACCCAGCTGGTAAGTGAGCCTGCCCAGGGAGGTGCCTCGCTTGACCTGCTGTTCACAAACAGAGAAGGACTGGTGGGAGACGTGGTGGCTGGAGGCCATCTTGGGCTTAGCAACCATGATATGATAGAGTTCTCTGTTCTTGGCAAAGCAAGGACGGGGGTCAGCAAAACCACTACCATGGACTTCTGGAAGGCAAACTTTGGCCTGTTCAGGGCACTGGTTGGGAGAGTCCCCTGGGAGGCAGTCCTGAAGGGCAAAGGAGTCCAGGAAGGCTGGGCTTTCTTCAAGAAGGAAATCTTAAAGGCACAGGAGCAGGTTGTCCCCATGTGCTGCAAGATGAACCGGCAGGGAAGACTACCAGCCTGGCTGAACAGGGAGCTTTTGCTGGCACTCAGGAAAAAAAGGATAGTTTGCCACTTTTTGAAGAAGGGGCAGGCAACTCAAGAAGAGTACAGGAATCTCGTTAGGTCTTGCAGAGAGAAAATTAGAAAGGCAAAAGTCCAGTTAGAACTCAATCTGGCCACTGTTGTAAGGGATAACAAAAAAAATGTTTTTACAAATACATTAACAACAAAAAGAGAGCCAAGGAGAATCTTCATCCTCTATTGGATGCAGAGGGGAACACTGCCACCGAGGATGAGGAGAAGACTGAGGTACCTAATGCCTTCTTTGCCTCAGACTTTAACAGTCAGACCAGTTATCCCCAGGGTATTCATCCCCCTGGGCTGGAAGGCAAGGATGGATAGCAGAATAAACCCCCCATAATCCAGGAGGAAGCAGTTTACGACCTGCTGAGCCACCTGGACACTCACAAGTCTATGGGGCCAGATGGGATCCACCCGAGAGCATTGAGAGACCTGGTGGAGGAGCTTGCCAAGCCACTTTCCATCATTTATTAGCAGTTCTGGTTAACAGGGAAGGTCCCAGATGTCTGGAGGCTTGCTGATGTGATGCCCATCTACAAGAAGGGCTGGAAGGAGGATCCGGGGAACTACAGGCCTGTCAGTCTGACCTTGGTACTAGGGGAAGATTATGGAGCAATACGTCTTGAGTGTGCTCACCAGGTAAGTGCAGGACAAGCAGGGGATCAGGCCCAGCTAGGACGGCTTCATGAAAGGCAGGTCCTGCCTGACCAACCTGATCTCCTTCTATGACCAGGTGACCCACCTAGTGGATGAGGAAAAGGCTGTGGATGTTGTCTACCTGGACTTTAGCAAGGCCTTTGATATTGCCTCCCACAGCATCCTCCTAGAGGAGCTGGAGGACCATGGCTTAGACAGGTGTACTCTTTGCTGGGTAAAAACTGGCTGGATGGCCAAGCCCAGAGAGTTGTGGTGAACAGAGCTAAATCTGATTGGTGGCTGGTCGCAAGCGGTGTTCCCCAGGGCTCAGTGTTGGGGCCAGTCTTGTTTAATATCTTTATCAATGATCTGGATAAGGGGGTAGAGTGTGCCCTCAGTAAGTTTGCAGATGACACCAAATTAGGTTGGAGTGTTGATCTGCTCGAGGGTAGGAAGGCTCTGCAGAGGGAGCTGGACAGGCTAGATTGATGGCCCAAGGCCAATTGTATGAGGTTTCACAAGGCCAAGTGCCGGGTCCTGCACTTGGGTCACAACAATCCCATGCAAGGCTACAGGCTTGGGGAAGAGTGGCTGGAAAGCTGCCTGGTGGAGAAGGACCTGGGGGTGCTGGCTGACAGCCGGCTGAACATGAGCCAGCAGTGTGCCCAGGTGGCCAAGAAGGCCAACAGCATCCTGGCTTGTATCAGCAATAGTGTGGCCAGCAGGAGCAGGGCAGTGATCATGCCCCTGTACTTAGCACTGGTGAAGCTGTACCTCGAATCCTGTGTTCAGTTTTGGGCCCCCCAGTACAAGAAGGACATTGAGGTGCTGGAGCGTGTCCAGAGAAGGGCAATGGAGCTGGGGAAGGGTCTGGAGAACAAGCCTTATGAGGAGCGGCTGAGGGAGCTGGGGGTGTTTAGTCTGGAGAAGAGGAGGCTGAGGGGAGACCTTATTGCTCTCTGAAACTACCTGAAAGGAGGTTGTTGTGAAGTGGGGGTGGGTCTCTTCTCCCAAGTAACCAGCGACAGAATGAGAGCAAATGGCCTCAAGCTGCATCAGGGGAGGTTTAGATTGGATAGTAGGAAAAAATTCTTTACTGAAAGAGTAGTCAGGCATTGGAACAGGCTGCCCAGAGAGGTGGTGGAGTCATCGTACCTGGAGGTGTTCAAAAAACATCTAGACATAGCACTTCAGGACATGGTTTAGGAGGCATAGTAGTGTTGGGTTGATGGTTGGACTTGACGATCTTAGAGGTCTTTTCCAACCTTAATGATTCAATGATTCTGCAAGCCAGATCTAGAGCTGACTCCAGGACTAGAAGCTTAGATGAGAAGGTTGATGTTGCTTCCAGCTCCTGTTGTCAGCTGTCTGATTCAAAAAAGCTGCCGGGTTGAGCTGAAATTGTGTTCAAATGTGTGCACAAACCTGTAGTGAGTGTAAATCATAGTAGCCTTTAGCTGACAATGTCTGCCACATGATCATAAGAGCGATGGGAAAGGAGTTAAGCACAGGTTAAAGAGTATTATCATGGTGCTCTTTGATCATATTTCCATCTACAAAGAGGGCATGGAGGTGAATGTCTGCAATTCCTCTCTGTGCATGTCAAAGCTAGATTACATTGCCAGTCACTGTAGTTCCTCTTCTTGGTCCCAAGGAGGGAGGAGAACCTCAGAACCTCAAAAGGAGAGCCTTACTTTTGAAAGGATGTGCAGCCCTTCCCCGGACGGAGACAGCCTTGGAAAAGCAAAAGGCTTAAGAACAATGGAGTTCTGCCCCTTTTTTTGTTCCTTGTGTCCTGATACTGCCACCAAGACCAGGTTGTTCAAACCATCAGACAACACAAAGAAAAGAACCACGCAGATTTGGTTGTGCCTATGAGAACAATGATTGCCCTGCGGATTGCTCAGGAGTGAAATGTTCCCAGAGCTGTCGCAGAAGTAACTATAGTAAAATAATTTATGCTGAAACCTATAAGGGTTTTCCTTTCATTATTACTATTTTATGTTGTTTGTTTACCTTAATTCAAACATTAATTTTGGGTGTCTTCCTTTTAACATTTGCTTGGCAACACTTGTGTACTTAATTTTCTATTACAAATTTTTAGTGTTCCAGATACACTATTTGAAAAGGAATAAGGTAGCTAAAGATGTAGACAGACTGTGAAATTTCTGAGTTTTGAGAGAAGACATGTGCCTGGGCCCTACTGTGAATTACTCTAGGTGTCTCATTGACTTTGGAACTCTGAGGCTTTGTGAGAACTAGCCTTCATGGGCAAAAGTTAGGTGTCCTTGAAAAGTTTATTTGGACTTTTCAGTTTGGGGACAATAATTTTCAGTGATTGGGGACAATGAGAGAGCTGGGACTATATAGCCTAGAGAAGTTTCAGGGTGGATCTTATTAATGTTTGTAAATACCTGAAGGGAGGGTGCAAAGAGGAGTCAGAGTCTTTTCAGCAGTG
This sequence comes from Morus bassanus, assembly GCA_031468815.1. Lineage (NCBI taxonomy): Eukaryota > Metazoa > Chordata > Aves > Suliformes > Sulidae > Morus > Morus bassanus. Next base: position 17,112,730 of record CM062600.1, on the reverse strand, counting down.
CCCAGTGACAGAACCAGAAGCAATGGGCACAAACTGAAACACAGCAGGTTACATCTGAATATCAGGAAATACTTTTTTACTGTGAGGGTGACTGAGCACTGGCACAGTCTGCCCAGAGAGACTGTGGAGTCTCCATCTTTGGAGATATTTTGAGTATCCAGCTTTTGAAACTGTCTGGACATGCTTCTGGGAAACATGCTATAGGTTGTCCTGCTTGAGCAGGGGGTTGGACCAGATGAACTCGAGAGGCCCATTCCAACCTCAACAATTCTGTCATTGTGTGATTCTGTGATGCTGTTATCACACTTACATGTCACTTATATAGGAACTTTATTGGCATTGTTATTCAGCTAGTCATTCTGGAGAGCTACAATACTGCTTTTACCAATTATTGATAAATCTAGATCTAATTCTATTATCTGTTTCGGTTTGAAACCATTCATATTTCAGTGGCTTTCCATTAATTTAAAAGAATTTTGACTCGCTATCTCTAGTAATTCCTGATCCTCCATGTAGCCTGGAAAAACAACCCAGTTTCTGCAACAATGTAATAGAAAACTAAAAGTTGATAGCACTCACATTGTCCCCAACAGGTGTAGTTTGTAAACTGTTAAAACATCTTGTTTTTTTCACATATGAGGGACAAATTTAGTTTGCCGTTGTAAGGGTAAATCTTCTTTCTGTCAGCCTTGTTATATGGTAAGTTGTTTTATTTTGCCATATAAATTCTAGGGTATTATATTAGTAAATACAATTTGGCCTTTCCTTTTCTTAGATGTTACATTTTTGGGGGCAATGGGTCAGCAGGAAGACTTCATTGCAGACATTCCCAATTCCAGGGTACTATATATTTTCCCACATTGAGCTAGTTCAGGTGGGTTCAGAGCTGGAACCACTAGCACTGAGGATGGTGAGGGACTCAGCAAGGCAAAGAGCTGAGGGACTTAAACCCCCCCCCCAATCTATCCTGGAGAAAGAGGCAAAAATGGGGTAGACCAGCAGAACCAAAAATGTAACAGATTAAAAAATTCCCTCACCACGAGGCATAGACTGTCCATGTAGTAAACAAGTCAGAAAAGAAATTGTGCTGGACCAATAGTTTGTGCTGTTTGTTAGTGAATGCAATGATTTCACATGGTGCTTTTACACACAGAGGACTGTATTTGGTGTTTTAACCCCACGCAACATTGCAACTTATCTGTTTGTTCCATGCAATACTGGAATTACCATGCTACAGACTTTCTAACACTCTGTCTTGACTGCCATCAGCCCTACCTGCTCCTAAGGGAAATGTCTGAAGTCACACAGAGCATAATAATGAAAGGAACAACTCACATGACCGATTTCTTACCCACTGCCTTCAGGCAATAGAATTTCTGTGTCCAGAAACCTTGAGGGCAAGCACCCCACTGCAGCCTTCAGTTAAGAGAGTTGTCTGGTATTTTTGGGGTTAAACAGCCTTATCAGGAAGAGGGCTTCATTGTCTAAAAAGAGGTATCGGTTCTGGACTGCAGCTGCTGTACCTGCTCCCTGAGCCCTGCTGATCGGTAGCATTGTACTGAATTTAAAAAGAGGAAGGAAAATAGTTCTTTAGTACAGATGCTTGTCAGGGAATTAAGTGAATTAAGCGAATTAAGCAAGCACACACGCCACAGACTGAGGAGTGGATCTGGAGACCCTTTTTTTATGGAGGGCTACCTTCGTATCACACCGTAATTCACACTCTGGCTCCGACTGCAATGTAATTGAATAGCAGCCATGATCATAACTGCACTCTGAGCCAGAGGAAGTGGGGCAGAGTGCAAGCTGTCCTGCATTTTCACAGCTGTTTTAACTGGATGGATTTAGAGATGCTTTTGTCTGTTGCACCAAAGGAGGGCAGGAAGAAGGATGGAGTCTCCCAAGGCCTCTGCTCTCCCCTCCCTCATCTCTTTCTGTTCTTTATAAGGAGTGGATGGCTATATGATTTAGGAGAGGAACTGAGCAGACAGCCAGCTCTTTCTTCCATAAACAATGCACTGATTAGTATGTATAGCTTCAGCTGATAAACCCGAAGTGTGATTAGGGTGTGGAACAGGGCAGGAAGGAGGGTGTTTGGTGTCTTGCAGTGCTCCGCAACAAAAGGCTTACGCTTCATTGTGACCCTGGCTAGAGATTTCTGGCTTTGGCTTCAGCAGAAACAGGATCTCACTTTAAAAGTATAAATGTCTTCCTTTGAGTAGAATAAGATTTCATGCTCCAGCAGTTGGTAGAAGGCCCTTCACCTGCTGTTCCCATTTCTTCCCAGTGGTATGAGAAGGAAAAAAGGGTAATTAAACTTATTATCATTGCTTTTTCTCTAATAAAGGAGAAGGAAAAAAGCCTCATGGATTCAAAAGTGCTTTTCTGCTTACTTTAAAAATAGATCTTGACTTACTAACCTCACTTTAATTATAAATTGTACCTAATCTGAGGGAAACTGAGGAAAAGATACCTGTAGAATATTCCTGGATAAGTATATTTTATCTGCTCTTTTTACAAAATGAAGAACTGCAGTGAAAATATGTTCATATTTCTTTGACAGCTCCATAACCTACTTTTTTGAAGCAGCTGCTTCAAGTGACTAGAACTATCACAGGTGTGGTCAAAATGAAATCCATAGGAAGGATCTGGTCTCTCTCCCTTTTTCTTTCCTGTCTCTCTCTATCTCCCCTTCCCCTTTTTTCCTCTCTTCCTCCCTCCCACCCTTCATCTCTTTCCTTCTCTTTTTCTCTTTATCTCACCCCCCACCCCCCCCACCCCCAGCCCGTCTCTCCTTTCTTTTCCCTTTCCTCTTAAGTGAATAATCTTGTTGGCTGGTAAGAAGCCTCATGAAGGGCTAATTCAAGGATAAAGCAACAGTGTTTATATTTATCCAGTGTTTGGTCACAAGAGATGCTCCTTCATTTCATTTGAAATCATAAAACATAGTTAACTTATACACCATAAATAATGTTAGCTTTCAAAAATCTATGAGAGAATGGCAGCGTGTCTTTGCTGAGGGCAATTTAAAACCTCTTGTGTGAGCTGATCAAATTAAATAAAGCTTCTCTGCCGCCAAGGTTCAAAATCTACTGATGTGCCAACATTCATTCTTCAACTCTGTGTTTAGCTTTCCAGCCAGACAAGGTCAGCTGTGTCTGATTGATCCAGCTTCTGTCTTGTAGGAAGACCAGACGGTTGTTTCTGTAAGAAAGAGGGTGTTTTCCCCTGTTTTCCTCCCAGAGCAGAGCAGCTGATCTGGTCTCACTCCACCAGATGGCAAGCTTTAACCAAGGAAAAAAAAAAATCACACGTTTTTGCAACTATCCATTATCCTTAAGGGAGAGGGGGAAGCAAGCTTGGCTCATTGGTTATTTTTGATGTTTTTTTCCTTCTTTCTGTTTTAAAGAAATGTTTTTACTATAAGAGGTTCACATCCATCTTCTGGCATGATTTGTAGTGTTTAGAAAAATAAATCAATAAAACAACATTTGCTGTCAGCTATTGAGTAACTGACAGGTGTCACAAAAGGAAGTAAAAAATGGGTTAGACTATACAATCCATCCCAAAATCTCACTGAACAAAGGCAGGCTCAGTGCAAACAAATAAGTATGGTCGTTCCAGTCAAAAATGAGAAGACGTTTCCAAGCTGTCAGTGCTGCATAACAGACTCTGAGTTCTGGTTTTCCAAAAACCACATTAATCCCTGCCTTTGACTCTCAGGAAGAGGCCACTCTGCCCTGTGTTTCTGCCATCATAACCTGCCTGCAATGCCTGGATGATGCACAGAGCAGAGGACAACTGTGTTTGCTCTGTTTGAGCTACATTATCTCTTCAGTCCAGGGCACTCTAGAGGGTTTCAGACATCCTGGGAATTGAGTTAAAGTGTGCTTGTTCTAATGCAGCAGACTAACTGCTGCATTGAAGTTGAAGGTGCTCATTTTCAGTCACATTTCATTTTACAGACTGGCTGTCCCAGCTTCGCAGATGAAGCAGTTGTGGCACCAGGAGGTGTCTTGGCTTGCAAAAGTAACACAGCTATGGAGCATTGCAGCTGTGTGCAAGGAGTAACTCTCCCAAGTCCAAGCTCAGTGATCTGTCACTGGGGATCTGGAGATATCTGCACTGACTCCAGCAACAAGAGAGAAATGCTGTGGGGAGTCTGCAGCCATAGGATTAGAAAGCCTTACATGTAAAAGCCCAGCTGCCAGTTCCTTCACTTTTTTTTTTTTTTTTTTTTTTTTTTTTTTTTCTCCTTAGCATTTTCCTCCTCCTGAGACCATGGGTCCATCCCCATTTAATGAATGGGCTCCAGGTGTGTTGCACAGCAGGAGCCTTGGCAGCCCTGGGGGTCATTGTGCCCATTCCTGCAAAGCAGAAGAGTGGTACCCCGTTATTCAAGGGGAGGAGAGAATTGATTGGGAGACATCACATAACACTTCAAAGGGTAGGGGGGAAATCAAACCTATGTCATCTCACTTGCTGAACTAATGACTGGAGAAGACAATTCCCATTTTTTTTCTGTAGACTGTGTTTAAGTAAACTGTTACTCTTCCATTATAAACATCTTCACGAGTTTGAAAATAGTTTTACCTGTGTCTTTACTCCTGTTTCTTAGCTGTTTCTAAAGAATAAACTTCTAAAACTAAATCAATGCCATAGACATTTATAAAATTATGCCAGATGAGCCTGAGGGAAATCTGTGCAACAAACACAATTATATGGCAGATTGTAAGTAGTCAAAACTTGTGAGCCCCGGTTCCAAGACTGAAAAATAAATGCATACATTTTAGCTATTTTTGCCTTTCCTCGTTCATGTTTTTAATTTTTTTCTCAGCATCAAGGGAGGTTGGAAACCTTTGCTTTTCCAAAACCAGGAACTCATTCTACTGTTGTCATATGACTCTTAGAACCGAGGCTTTACAAAAGGCTTAGGAGCGATAATACTATGAAGTTTGAAGAGCTGCAGCAGTGTAGACTGCAGTGAAATGGAGCAGCTCAGTAATACAGGTGGCAGGCTGCGGGTGTCTGCCTCTGTAGTCGTGCCTTGAGGACTTACCTCACGCTTCAGTTCTCTCAGGGGGAGGATTATGGGCTTTGGAGTTTCGTACTGTGCTTGGAGTTTGTTTGTGTGTCTGGCTTCCCCCTCTGCCTCCTTTCCTTTTGGATAAAGCGCTGCAAAATCCTGCGGTGTCTCTGCCAGAGCTCCAGGCATGCCTGGGGAAGTTGTGAGCACCCTCCGTGACTCCAGCATCCCTGTCTCACATGTTTCTTCTCTCTGGAAATATGCAATATCCCTCCAAAGCCACACAGGTCTGACCGGCAGCATGACTCATTTCACCTTGCTTTGCTGCAGTTCACCTTACTATCCACGTAGTCTTGTGAATTAAGGGAGCTTTTGAAAGCATTCCCCCAAAGTGACAGCAGCTGCTGTCAGTGAAGCCAGGCAGGGACTGCTTGGTGCCTCCTAAGGCAATGTGTCCTCTGAGGGACACGGGATCCCGTTGCCCTACCCAGGCTGTTCGCACTGCGGCAGTACTGTGCCAGCTTGGCATGCTTATCAGTGTAAGGGCAGGAAGGTTAATTTTACCCTGAGCCTCAATTCTCTGTGGCTACTGAGGAATGCTGCTGAGGTGGTATAGAGAGTCGTGGGAAGATTTTTTTCTTTCTGCTCTTGCTGTGGGCTTTGGCTCTGTGAATTTTGCTTTGGTTTCCCTAGTATGAGTTAGTTTAGAGATCACTTGGTTTTGTGACAGAACACAAGGGATCAGACTGATCTGCTAATTTTGACACAAGACCACTAAAACCAGGCCAGGATTGCCCAGGTAGAGAAATATTTTTCCTTAATTTCATTGTGTCCAGTAAATTTTTGTACTGTAATAAAGTGGAAGCCCACTAAAACCAGACCAAGGTTGCCCAGGTAGAGAAGTATTTTTCCTTAATTTCATTGTGTCCAGTAAATTTTTGTACTGTAATAAAGTGGAAGCCCACAAAAACCTTGGATGTATTAATGTCTTTTAAACCATTTTACTTAGTTTTAATTTTACTATTGATCTCATATATGAAACGCTGCTGAGTCTGAATTTCTCCTTTTGGTTTATAATTCAATTGTTGATGCACAAACCAAAATGAAATCTGATCCCTTTTTCATATTCATGATGGCTCTGCACTACTGACAAAACTAAACCATAATAAACCAAACCAAATCAAACTTTTTTTTGCTGCTAAGAAAGTTCTGTAATAAAATTTCAACTAAAGGTAAAGGATTTCACATCCACATAATAACTTTTCAAGGGTAGGAATTGATTTTAAAGTCATGCATCTCAGTAAAAAAAAAAATGCTTTCTATTCCTCTCTGAACATTGCTTTACTCAATGGCATTTTGCAGTCTGTAGGGTTTGTTTAAGCACTAATCTATCAAACACAGAGAGAGCTGAGATCTCTGATCTAAGTCATTTGTGGAGAGGAGACAACCCTTCTACCTTAAATAAATCTGAACTTGCATTGAAAGAACCGTTTGCATCAGAAGTGCCAGGCTGGCAGGAGGTTGAAGCTAGATGTGTTCTTTGATTTCAGACGTACAGAAACCATCGGGTGTACAAAGATGTATCCAAAGATGAATTTGCATCAAGATTAGGAAGATTCCAGCACTGCAGATGGACGTGTGGTTGCGTTTTTGAGGAGACTGCTAGATGTACTTATCTTCTCCTCACTCTTCTGTGGGTTTCAGCTTGCAGCCATGCTGGGGGCAGGATCCTGAATTAGATGAACCTTCGATCTAAAATGTATGGTTGTTCTCATGTTATGTATTTGCAAAGTTTTTCCATGCTGTTATCTACTGACAATATTTTAAAGTCTCTTATTATACTTACTAAGATAAAAAACTTTTGCTACTCATGCAAGCTTCTAGTGAATCTCCCTCAAATAAATGTTGTATTTTGCTGTTAGTGCCTCTCTCTGCCACAGCTAAAATAAATCAGAATCCCCATCTCAATGCCTGAAGAGACAGGAACATTTGATTTATAGCAATTTCCTTTTCTTTTCATGGTTTCTACTAAAGAGAACATGCTGGGTCTCAACCTGCATTTGCGTTTATGCTAAATTACAAGCAGAACAATCAATACAAGTCCCAGCTCATACTGCCCACAGCTGAACAGCAGCAAAAGAAAGCAAACTGCCAAGGAAATCTCTCCCACCCAGCCAGCTTGTTAGTACACAGCAGTGTTTAGCCATCTATTTATTTATCACAGTGATCTTGGAGTGCCTCCCAAGTGTTGTGGAGAAGAAAAAAGGAGCTTATCCTCAGACACCCTGTAAGTCCACCTTGCAAGGCAGACCCAGATGGCCACTTCCCACGACAGGACAGATAGGCTGTCTAGGCAGGATCTCCTCCTTCAGTGCCCAAAGAGACGCATACAGGACTGCCCTTCACCCAGGAGTGCTCCTGAGGTGGGACCTCCATTGAGGTGGTCATTGTGGATACTCAGCCCCTAAAGCTGACTGATGTCTTCACCAGAGGCTTTGGTTTCACCCTCTTTCCTCTCTCCTCTGCACTGTTCCCTTTCAGACTTTTTTTTCCATCAAGTTCCCTTAAATCCCAGGTCATCCTCCTTCATCTTTGTGGCCCTTTTTCTCATCCATTTCCCTTCCTATTTGCTTTCATCTCTCTTTAATATTCCTTAGTGTCTGCACCTTTACGTTTTCTGTATCATCACCTGCCTGGGATGAAGGCAGCCTCACCAGTGGGTGCTGATGTGCTCTGGTCAGTGCCTAGAGCTCTTAGATGTGGTGCATTGCAACGCTGTGTGTGCACTGGTCTGTGGGAGGTTCAGGTGTGCTTGAGTGAACTGTTCTCAGGGGTTTGCAGTGCTGTGAACAAATCCATCTGAAATCAGCATGGCTGTGCTAGGGAAACCTTTCTAGCAGAGCCCAGTCTCCCTGGGCTGGGCTTACTGCCGAGATACTGTGCAGATAAAAGCAAAATAAAAGCAACAGCAATTGTTACCTACCCCTGCACCCAGGTCCTTGTTCAGTGCCTCACAGTATGTCCTTTCTAGCCATTGGTTTTTAATGTAAAAGGAGAACCTGACCCTTCTTGCTGCCAGTTTCGGCTTAGCATCTGAAATGCTAACTAGTCTTTCACACTGCAAAATGTTTTAAAGCCTGACAGAAACTTCCTTGGAAAAACTACTGGTTTGCTTATACCTCTCGGCTTTCTGTTTTGGAAGCCTTTTTGAAGTGAGAACTGCCCAGCCACATTTGATATCGCTTCCTATCTTCATGAGACCTCAGGCAACAACAGCATGGTGAGGAAATGCTATCTAGCTGATCAGCACTGCTGTGCGCAGAAGTACTAGCCCCCTTGCATGTGTCTAGCTGATCTGCAAGAGAGGTGCATTGACACAGCCTGGAAACACCAGGCTTCGCGAGCACATGCAGGTCTCCCTACCTGGGACATGCTCAGCATGCCGCTCACTTGAGTTTCAACAAATGTTGTTGCTTGGGGAGTGCCCCACTGCCATTTCCTTGGATTTCCAGGTGCTGGAGTGTCAATGGTGGTCACCCTGAGTGCATGTGTCCTATGTGATCTCCACTCCACTGGCCAAACAGGTGGACCGTAGGTGACTGGCTGGAGAAGACACCTCGGTGCTGGAAGGCTGCTGAGCCTATGAGCACTGCAGTGACTATTCCCAGCTCCTGAGACCTCCCCCTCAGCCATGCTGCCATCTGCCAAGGGGCTGCCTGTGTGGGTGAGGGCACCGCTGCATCTCTGTGCAGCCCTCTGAGCACAGCACAAGTGGGGAGGTGTTCGCCTCTTTCGCCTCCAGACCCGTGCTGAGCTTAAACCAAGCAGAAGAGCATCTCTGTAATTCTGCAGTCAGCAGCTGTATCCTGCAAAGCCGCAGCGGCTGCCTGAATTGACAGGATTAATGTGACTCCAGGGGTCTCCCTGCAGCTAATCAGGAGATGCTGGTCCTAATGAATGAAGCACAGCAGAGAGAACTGGTACGCTAAAGGCAGCGAGTGTCCCTTTATTGTAGTTACAGTGTTAGTGATTAAAACATAACTCAGTGGGATGCAGCTAGCTCTCAAGCTAATTCTTTGACAGGAAACACTGGCCCGTGAAGTGTTGGCTTCAAATATTATGGAAATCACTGCTCAGGACTTCCATATTTCATCAAGAGTCATGCTGTTATTAATGCAGGTGTTGGGGGCTATGGCTCCAGCCCCCACCTGTCCCTCACGCAGCTTCAACTCGGACCCTGTTCCATGGCTCAGAAACAAGAAGGTTCAACAGAAAAGAGACAAACTAATCATTTCCCCTCCATAAACTGATGCTTATAATCCTGACTGTGATTTCCTGTTATGCCTTCTCTGGTACAGAGGACTTTATTCCCTACTGTGATGAAATAAAATGAACCAAACCATTGTCAAAACAATTCAAAGCGCTCTGCGCCTTTGGGCAGAAGGATCAGCTCTACAGCCTACTTTGCCTGTTAGCTCCTCAAAATGCTGAAGAAACAGGTGCAGGAAAAATCATAGCCTGGCTGATATTATTTTGTTAAATTCAAGTGCTGTGATTGTTTTATCAGTAACACAACATAGTGTGCAATATGGCTTTCTGTCCTGGCAAGTTCCCCACCTTAGAAGAGTAAATCAAAATCTCTGTGTACCTGTAAGTTAATGGCTAGCATGCAAATGAGCTCTTTTATGAATATGCATGAAATAGCATATAAAAGACACACAAAAATTAGCAGCTGTGAAGACTGGGCCCTTGGTCCCTGATCAGTCACATTGTTAGACCAGAGAAGCTGTTGGTTAAGTTGATGCTAATCACACTGAGGGCACAGCACAGCTTCCACATAGGCATCAGCTTGGAGTTCTCCTCCGCTCTAATGATGCAAAGAATTTGTGGGTACGTTTTGGATGCATTGTTAGTTGTTCTTCCTATCTGCTTGGGAGACAAAACCAACAGTCCCTTGTAACATATCTTGACATAGTGTATAGCTAACCTGCCAGGGTCCTTGGACATATCTAAAACAATAACAACTTTATGGTTGCTAAGTTTGCCACTGCATGCTCCTCTGCTGGAAAATCAGTCTCTGATGGGAAGGGAGGGAAAATAAATTGGGATGATGTTCTAACTTCTTTTCTTTACCAGCTTGACTATAAACAGTTGACTTCACTGCTAAACCTTTCTTCCTGTGATATTTTGCAGCAATTTGCTGCACTGTTTGGCTTTCCTGCTGCCCAGAAAAGTAGGAGCCCCGGCAGGAACTGGGGCAGCAGTGGTCTGTGAAAAAGAAATCCAGCTGCCTGGGAGCCGCTGAAGTGTACATGATGACAAGCAACAGTCACAGGATATATAAGACCAGTAAGATTTCTCTCTTTTGCATGGAAAGCCTTTTTTTTTTTTTTTTTCTTCCCCAGTTGTAGCTCCTTACAGAGTTCTCCCAGCAGCTAATCTCCCATTCGTCTTACCCCCAAAATCCTGGAAGTCCATGAGTGAATAAAAAGTTCACATTTCCATTTTACTTTTGAAAAAGGGGAAAGAATGTGATGGCCAAGAATGTATTTTCAGCAGAGAAGGAAATGTTATTACCCATCCTGTACTTGGCAAGACCTACTTTTCTTCTGTGTTGTATTTCTAGGGTTTCTTTTCCCCATTATCTTTGTTATGCTAATTAACTCCTAACTTCTACTTTCTCTCTTTCCCTCTCTCCTATTTAATTAACATGGTGGATGTTGTCTTTTGTCTCATGGTTACAATGAACAAGGCTCCTGCAAAAACTGACATTTTTTGAAAACCTTTTTAATTGAAATGGCATGAATTCAAGGATCGTCAGCCTGTTCTAGTAATTTTGTCACATGAAAGTTGCTTTGGAGGCACTTCCCCCAACACACACTTAAAAAAAGAAAAGAACTAGCTTTTTGTTTAGGCAGCGACTGCTGTGTAAAGGAAAAAAAAATAAGAGACATTAAAAAAAAATGAAATATTTTCTAAATTTTGTCAGTTGCACTTAAGCCTGGAGTCACTCTAATTTCCAATGAACATCCTTCCTCTAAGGTGGGGAATAAGTCTCAAATAGACTCCATCTTTAAAGACTGATGCTGGATTCCTGTCCCTGATGTATTTCCATGTGATGTTTTCATATCTTCTTTTGACCATGTGGTGAAATCCTTCTCCTCAGCATGTGGGGTCTAGATTTTTTGCTCCTGCAGGCCAAAGGAGTTTCCTAATTACTGGGACAAGGAGACACTGGGATCAGCAGCCCCTCCACTCCCACCGAAGCTGGGTCACTCATCCACATGGGAAGCAAACTACAGATTTGGGAGGACATGATGTACATGCACGTCATACATGTGTTGTCGTACATGTACATGCATGATGTACATGGTTGTCACGCCACAGAGTGCATTAACACTTGTTATTTAAATCTTCTAGCAAACAAAGGTACATCTAGACAAATTGCAATAGGATGTTCAACAACAGCATGCAGTAGGTGCTTTGATTTTTTCTCTAGCACTCATAAACAGCTCAAAAACTCATTTAGGCGTCTTCCTCTGTATCTGTACCTGTCATACAGTGCTTGCTACCAAACACAAGAGATGAAATGCTGCAATGTGTTTCTCTCAACTTATGCTGCTAAAGCAGATGGGATCAGCCGTGAGAGAGGTCCAGGGTGAACCTCCTCAGACTGAGCTATAGGCCATAGCTGCAGTGTTTGATTGATGCTAAAGCATCTGCTTTCAGGTGATGAAGTACAGCATTTGCTAAAAGCGCCAACAACTGCCCCAGTCTGCACCATTTCCACTTTCCAGAATTCAGGCTGCCAGCATGTAGCTGCTCTGGGCTGACTACTCAGGGTGCAAGGGATCTGCTTTGCAAGGAATTGCAAGGGATCTGATCCTCGCACCTTGGGCAATCATTTACCCAAACACAAAACTGAATGTGAAACCCTTTCACTATAAGTGAGTAGCATTTATAAGCCTCCTGGGTCCTGGTGCCAATACCTACGTAACAGAATAATAACAGAGAGTCATACTAGATCATGGCCTTAGTCCATACTTCATTATCACAGTCACTCCCATTCTTGAAAAGTGTAGCATCATGAATATCTATAGTGATTTTTATCACAGAAAAAGCCATGGTATTTTTCCACTGCAGGGCCCCTTTATATTTAGTCTAAGGTCTGCTCCAGACTTGTTTTTACTGCAGACATGCACATATGACTCGATTTGATTTGCTAATAGTCATGCCAATTATAAAGTAGAAGGCATTTAATTACAGTGCCTGCAGCTTGTGGGGCCTGATTCAAAGCCCACCAAAGTCAAAGGATGCTTTAAATCTGAATGAAAGGTGTTTGAAGGACAGTGAGGAGTCCAAAGTAAGCTGTGACTAGTAAATGTATACAAAGCTTCCAATACAGGAAAAATTCTCTGTAAAGCAGTGCTTAAGGTTTGGAACTTCTAGTCAGTTCTACGGGCTTCTTCCTTGACACTGTTTTTCTGTTACAATATTTGTTCTTCGGTCTGATACGTTAGTACTTTTAATTTATTCAATAGCGTGAGTGGGCACCAATATTCTGCAATGGGTAGTGGTAGATTTCTTGCACTTCTGAATTAAAACAAGTTGCTTTTAGCAACAGAAAGTTTAATTTCATGTATATTTTAATTGAGTTACGTTGGCTTAGCAATGGAACACAATATATATTTACCTTCTGCCCTATTGTAAATTCTGTTATGTTTTACACTTTATCCAGGTTAAGGTTTACATTTATCATATTTCAATAACACGATACAACCATACAGCACATTAAAATGTGCCATAAAACTGTTGTGCTTTCCTCTTTTGAACACATGACTAGGATGTGGGTTAGTGTGTATCAGTGTAACCCCGGTGAAATCAGTGGAGGAAGAACATTTTTATAGAAACATTTTATAGAAAATCTGAGAACTGTGAGATGTGATAAGGCTGGACATGGTTCTCAGTTGCCCCCTGCCTTCTGTAAGCATTTAAACTAGAGGAAAGCGGATGCAGGGTTTCTGCAGGATGCTGCTGTTCTGACTGGGTAGCATGTTTGTTTCCCCTCAACTCCTGTTTAGGAGACTGGACAAATGAAAGGGAGCATTAAGTAGACTAGTTTTGACAACAAAGCACTGTGACCCCAGTCAATTTTCCAAATCTTTCTCTTGGCTTATTGGTGAACACGTTAATCATGTGAAAATGTGCCACCTTATGGGTGTGGGAAGCCTTACTTTTGACCTTTGCAGATGGACTGGTCACCTGTAACTAGGAGAAGGAGGTGTGTGCAGAGTTGGGCAGTATAACACTGGAAAGACTGTTTTTACTCCAGAGATTGGTGGGGCTCCCCAAAATGCTACAGTCACTCCCTGTTGAGCAGTTTTTGTAAAAATGGGACTGATCAGTGTTCCCTTTGCCCACTGAAGGATCCATGGGAGGAAGAGTCTTCATGGTTTTCCATGTTAGAGGTCTCCTCTGTTTTCTCCCCAGGGAGGTATGTAGCTCTGACTACTGTGAGCTCCTCAATATTTCTGTGGTACTATCAATGCTCCTGACATTTATTGAATCATGCACTGTATTAAGTTATTGCTAATCAGATGGATGTACAGAATTCATTGAATAACCCAAGTTTCTTTAAAAAATGATGTTAATTCTTAATGCAACAACAGTAAGGAACCAAGAGTACTCTACCTTGAACATCACCCTTGAGGGTATGAAGCACCTACTTTAATGACAACTTAACTGAAATTATTTTGTGTTTTTTACCTGTGTTATTCATATCAGACAAGTTCCTGCCTATTATTTAAGAGGCCTGAACTCTAATGATGGCTCATTAAACAAACTTTCACTTGGCCTCACACAATTAAAACTTATACTTTGATTTGTGTAAGGCTCTTTTGCACACTGTTGCAAAAAGCCTGGAAGACTCTCGTGTCTACTACCTGTTTACACTGTGAGCTACCTGTGCTCTCTGACTGGGGAAGGGGAACTTTGAAAATCTGGTGACAACATCTATAGACCCTCACTGTATCTTTAGTTAACGTATTCTTCTGGGAGTGGAAGGCAGCTCTTGGTGAAGCTAACTTTGCTAAATTTCCATTCAAAGAGCTTGTCATGTTTGTACAGGTTATCTGCATTTTCCAAGTGTTCCTGAATTAGTTCTGCTATCTTTCACACCTAAAGCCTGAGTGATTGTACTATGTTTGAGCCCTGTAACTTACATTGTGGCAGAGATACTATGAATTATCACCTATTACGGAAGAACTGCAGTTAGCTATTTTTTATAGAAGAGTAAAGTAAAATTACATTTATATTTGCTTGCCACACTACCTACTATATAGTCTATTTCATAGTTATTTGGATATTTTGCATATGGTTGTCACTGTGGTCCAGTTCCTTGAAGTGTCAAGGTATGTACTTATCATGAGCGAGGTAACAGTGCCAGCAATTTCCACTTCAAACCACTAACTTAGGGTAATTTTTTTCAGTGCTGCCAAGGCTGAGACAAGCTTCAGTGAGTTACAGTGAGTCTGGTATCAATGATGCTGTATGTTTCAGAGAAGCACATGTTCCTGTAGCTCTTTTTCAGAGGTGGGAGCACAGAGAAGTTGTGCCCTGCTTGATTTCAGCAAAAGAGCATCTGATCGAGGCCTGGACCTCATGCCATTTTGATAGGTGTCACTGCCATTGAGGCAATCTGTCCATGGAGGTATCAGGTCTGTGAAATTAGATTCCACCTATTGATTGATATTGTTCTGAATGCCATCAGCAGCATTAGGATAAATGACTTCTCTAACACTGTGAAGAAAGGGGAGTAGCATTGCTTTCAAATATTTAATAGCTATTGATGTTTTCCAATGTTCCTATCATTGACTTATAGGACAGACTGTCAGGAAGGAAGAACCATTTAAAAAGAGACATTAACCTCAATGTAATGAACAGCTAACTGAGAACAGCAGAAGTCTTAGACTATAGCTTCCCACCTATTATTTGCTACAAGAGAGATGTGAAATGATAAAAAGGTAGGGCATTATTGCAGTACAGCTTGACTGAGACATTGAAGTGTTCCTCTTCATACAGAATTTGAATGAAATGATAAGGATTAATGTAGCTTCAGCTATACTTAACCAAACCTCTGATGCTGTTTTATAAACCATTCTCGGATTACCTTCTCTGGGAGCTGTTCATGTCTGGTGAGCAGTTTTGACTGAAATTAACTTCTGCTGGGGTTTGTAATGAAAATAAGAAATTTTTCTATCTCAGTTTTATGCCAAGATGCTTTTTAAACATACAAGCATTGCACTGTGTCCTGGTATGTGAGCTGTAAGACCTAGGCCAGGCTGGAATGTTTTAACAGAGAAATGGAGTAGTATAAACAACAAAATGGGATAATTGCAATCCAGTGAAATAAGTTCCCTGTAAAATGAGATCTGCATTCAGTCAGGCAAAGCAGACAATGAAATTTTCATACAAAACACTGGTATCTGGTATACCTTGGCGACAGAAAGCTGAATATCTGTATCCTGTTTCCTGAACCAGACAGCTGCAGTGCAGCAGCAATGCAGAAGCATGTCCTTGGTGCAGCAAGCATGTGCTTACATCTGTCCTTGTGCAAGACAAGTCCCGTGACACCTTTTTTCTTGCCAGGTCTTTTCACTTTCTGGAAATGTTAGGATGAGCACGTAGGAGTGGAGTGTTAGGAAAAGCTGTGTTATTCACACTTGCCTCTCCACAGATCTAGGTTTACAGTAACCAACAGGAATTTTTTAAACATACTTTCTGATGTTGTCTGTTCATACAAGAAATGACAGACAGGCTTAGTCACTGAAAGAGAAAACAGAGAAGTGTGAGGAAGCATGTGCATGCAGACAAGTCAGGCTTACAATGTTGTGTGGCTGGTGCATAGGGACTAGTACCTGTGGAGATGAAATTCAGATGTCTGTAGTGGGAGGGGAAAGAGGCCACCATGAATGGTGTAGTGGTTTAGCCCCAGTCAGCAGCTAAGCACCACACAGCTGCTCGCTCACTCCCCCTACCCCTGTGGGATGGGGGAGAGAATCGGAAGGGCCAAAGTAAGAAAACTCGTGGGTTGAGATAAGAACAGTTTAATCGTTAAAATAAAACAGTAATAGTAATAATAATAACAACGATAATAATATAATGAAAAGGAAAATAAGAAGAGAGAGAGAGAGGTGAAACCTGGGGAGGGGGGGAAAAAACCAACCAAACAAGTGCTGCAACCGCTCACCACCCGCTAACTGATACTGCCAGTCCCCGAGCCGCGATCGCTGCCCCCCCCAGCCAACTCCCCCAGGTTAATATATTGGGCATGACGTCACATGATATGGAATACCCTTTGGCCAATTTGGATCAGCTCTCTTGGCTGTGCCCCCTCCCCTCCCGGCTTCTTGTGCACCTGGCAGAGCATGGGAAGCTGGAAAAGTCCTTGACTAGTGTAAGCACTACTTAGCAACAACTAAAACATCAGTGTGTTATCAACATTATTTTCATACTAAATCCAAACCACAGCACTCTACCAGCTACAGTGAAGAAAATTAACTCTACCCCAGCTAAAACCATGTCAACAGCCACTTATTGACCCCAAAGTCGTCAGAAGCAGGAGCTATGTGATGAACTAAACTGGGGCTTACTTCTCCCATTTGCGTCAAAGCACCCTCATGCCAGTTCTGGTTGTCACCACATATGGTAGGAAAATGAGGCTTCTGGTGACAGCAAGGATGAGAAAGAAAAAGGTATTGCTGCCTGAGAACCTTATTTGAAGACTCAGGAAATGTGTTTTTCACAATACTAGAAAAGAAAGCTTTTGCAGTAAAAACAGTTAACCAAAAAGTAAAGCTGTGTAGTAGTTTGCATGTATAAAAAAAAATCATATATGTCACTCTGGTATCACTGTACCATGCCTGGGTGGCACAACCTTATATTCAGTGAGTTTAGGGGTTCTTTCTCTGCTCCTTGTCTGCTCCCTGCTGCAGAGCACCTCCACACCATATTGAGTCATACTGCTCATTTCAGCACCAGGCAGAGGAGACCAGATGCTGCTGTTGCCCTGAGCAAGGAAAGTGGTGGCTGGTTCATCAACACAGTGACATTTCCCTTGAGAATTTCCAGGCTTAGGTTCTTCTGCAATTTCTGCAAGGAACTGTTTGCTAATGCATTGAACTGCGGAATGAAAAAGCAGAGTTTTCCTCCATGTAGCCTGCTGCCTGCTGGCCACTTTGGGAAAGCTACCTCTTTTTATGGGGGCTGTGAAAATCTGGCTCTGTCCTCTCTGTCATTGCTGCAGAAAGAGGATTTCTTTCACATGCTTGGTTATTACACAGACTGTTCATAAATGTTGTGCTGATTAAGATGTTCTGTGTTAGGCAGCATGGGAAACTGTTCTCAGCCAGGTACAGCTCTCTTCTGCCTCCTCTGAACCTGAAGAGCTGCAAGGATGACACCCCTTATTTCATTCTTGCTGGCCTGAGGCTGAAGGGTTAAACTGCTTTAAATGCAGATCAAGCCCCACAACCTAAAGACAGCTTCATGTGTTCTGGGTGAATGTGTATGGATGTGAGCTGTTTGCTCAGGGAAAGCACTCACAGGTTTCAGCCTATGGACTCCCCTTCAGATAGACTGGAATGGGAATTTGCATGAGTAGAAACAGCTGGATCAAGCTCTCTGTAAGTAATTAACACACAGGAGAGACAGTTGTGCTTGCACTTTATCAAGCCTCTTGGTAAGATTATGTACTCCAGATAATTAATCATTACATTTCCCTATACGCATAATTACATCCACTTTCTTGCTCTCCCACCTCCACACATATAAACAATTCATATGCATGTATTTACAGAGTAATTACAGAGTGCGTATGCTGTGATTAAAGGCAATATAAACTGTGTTACCCTAATTAAAAGGAAAAACAAAAAACAAATACCCCAAACAAATGAAAGCACAAGCAGGAAACCACACAACTTCTTTAACTGGATCCAAACCCCTTCTTTTTGGAATATTAAAAAGAAGAAAAGAAACTCAAATAATCTATGCTATGTGCCTGGCATGAAAACTGAGAGTGCCAGCCAGTCCACCAGGTCCCTTGGTTGTAAATTATTTAATATATGGGACATAAATCTGAAAGCAATATTACTTGAGACAAGATGAAAGAAATGCTGCATCTCAAAGTTAGAGCACATTCTGCACCGTTTGGGCTCAGTTCTCTCCCACCAGATAAGAGAAGTTCCTGTAGGTGTAGCTTCAGTGGAAAATACCTGCATCTCACATGAGGTGAACGAGTGCATGTATACCTTTGAAACTTCTTGTGGGCTTTGTTTACATGAGGTGATCTGGTGCGTCTCTTACACAAGCAACAGCACTGTTCCCTCTTCCTTAAGCCTCACATCACCCCACGATGTTTTGACATATGAGCTGTGTGTTTCCTATGGCAGACTTCTCTGATACTTTCCTTTGGAGATTTTTAGCTCAATGCACTCCAGACTACTGGCAAATGAAATAATTCTGTGGGATGGGGAGAGTAGGATCAAACAGAGTAGTTCTGTATTTTCTTCTGTTTTCTTGTTGTGATTCATCTTTTTGCCTGGGCTTCATGAGGCAGGATGGTAAGGGTAGTCACAAGGAGAAGGAAGGTGACATTAAAAGGACACATTTCCTAGATTTATTTTGTCTGGCACAAAATTGTTTAGCAAGTTACCACTTTGGTTTTGCCAGCTAAAAGAGAATGGTGAGACCACACTTGCATCTTTTGGCTGACAAACACTGCTAAGAGATGATATTCTTCTTTAGATCTAAGAGTGGCCATAGACTGACAATTGTTTTTAGTTTTAATTCATTACTGGGGCAACTGAGAAGGCCTGTACCTGTCCTGTGTATCCCAGCATTGGCCATAGAGTTCAACAGAAAGGGCTGTTACCTTTGTATCTGAATACCAGGCAAACTACTGTAAGGTCTGCCAGCAGAGGTCCTTAACACCAGCTTCAGGAGCAGGTCAACCTGCTTTCTGCCACAAGTGGATGTCTAGGGTCCATCATCTCCGTGGATGTCAATGGTATTGTCCTCTGCTTTTCATACTGGGATATCATACTTACTTTACTGGGCAGTCTCTGGACATGTCTTTGTAGAAGTGCAAGTATTGTCTTGTGCTTTGAAAGGTTTCCTATGCTAATATCTGTGAGGAATTTAGTGTGCTTAGTGGAAATATTAATGCTGAGAAAAGAAATCGAGTAGATACGGGAGACGGAAGGGGAGGAACAGAAGTACAAACTCTTAGGGACACTGAGGAAAAAGTATGGCATGGCAGAGTATCAGCAGGGAAGAGAGGGAGTATACCACACAGAGAAAGGGCAGGAATTAAGAAAAACAGAGATATGCTGGTGGCACATGAGTAGGGGTGGTCTTGAGCTGTTTCAATGTGCTTATTGCTAGAGACCAGGAAGAAACTTGGTGTCCCAGCATCCCTGTGGTGCCAAACAAAAGGGGGCTAAACACCCTGGTGTCTTGTAGCAGTTGGCTGATGTGGATGGCAGAGCCTGCTACAGATACCCTCTTGTGTTATGCCATCATGAGTCTGCGCAATAGCTCTCCAGAACAACACCTTACTTGTGTGCTCCTGGGGGCCTCTGCAGGAGCCCAGTGTATGACCATGAGATTAAGTCCTACATTTTGTTCTTCCCAGAATAGTTTGGGGCTGGTGGCAGGAAGTTAGGGCTGATCATCTGACCTTATTCTGGCATTTACTTTGTCTCTGCAGCCTTTCAAGTTAGTTTAATGTAGGCATTACAACACAATTTCCCAGCTGTTTAAGAAGACAAAATGATCTTCTCTCTGGTTGCCTGAAATTCAGAGCCTGGCTCAACTTTCCTGCAGACCATGCAGCTTTGGATCACCTCAGTGCCAACCCTAACCCTTCAGTGGCTGGCCTGAGTAAAAGCATCTTATTAATTAATACACAAGCTGTGAAATGGGAATGGCGCCAGGTGGCTTGAAATTCTGCAGCCTGTGAGGTGAAATGTTGTGTTGTGTAAGGCTGAACACATTGATGTTGTTTGGCCCTGTGGTACAGAAAGAAAAGGTGGCTGTATCCAATTGAAACTGTGCCTGGGATGGAAACTCTGTCCGATTTGAACCAGAGAGGTGATTTAAGTTGGTACTGTGTCATTACCTGAAGTGCAATTTAGCCAGGAAACAAACCTGCACTTACAAAAAATGCTTGAGGATCTTTAATTATCACAGCAGGTCAGGACCTCAGTTTTAAATCTCATCAGGAAAGCATTTGTCCTCTGACATCATGCTGAGTCACTGGATCAGTAAAGAGCTTGGAGGAAAGAGAAAGTGTGCGATACGTAAAATGACAGGACCTCTTCTTACAGAGATCCTTGGTCTAGAGGGAGATTGGGACCATTCATGATTAATAGTCTTCATTACTTGAAAGCAAATTCTCTGGTCAGGTAGGGTCGCTCGTAGCATTTGTAATGCTTTCAAAGTGTTTGATAATTGCTTATTTGTTCATCAGGATAATGCATATTGGACACTGCACATGGTGTTCTGTATATCTTTCCTTTGCCAAGTACATATTTATTTGCAGTGCAGATCTTTATTTGAAAAATGTTATAAAGCTCTTTGCATTCCTCAGTGCACAGGGAGAGTTGCCTTTGCTTGCATACTAATACCTTGTAGAAGAAGTTTGTAATGAGTAAAGTAAAAAGGAAGCAAGGTCACCTTCAAGCTTGCCACAATATCAGGAGTGAACGTTGTGCAGAATTTATGTTACAGGGTCTTTGCTGAGGCGGTGTGATCTTTTGTCAAATGGGTTAAAGTGTGGCAAAGGCCTGGGCTTCTTACATCATATTCAGCATGAGTCTTGCTGTGGGAATAGAGCAGGCTCAAGGTTAACAGACATGATATGTAAAGAGAGCAAGGGCCCCAGGTGTCAGCCTGGACAGATAGCTAACTTGTGCTCACAGTTATCTTTGTGGTCTAAATTACACACACATTTCACTCAACCGCATATACTAACCAGGAATTATGTCAGCTGCAGACAAAGCAATTAGGCTAATTTTCTCACTGCGTATGGCATGTCAACAGCTGGCAAACTATTTACAGGAGGGCTCCTAAAAGTGCTAACGTTAGCCAAATTATTGTCATGGATAATCAGAGATCAGTTTCCTCACATTGCCAGTGAAATGTGCAGTTCAGTTAGGCTTTGAGATGGGGAATTTCATTGCAGCAAGAAATCTTTTTCTTCTTATAAGGATACTGCTATAAAATAGTTTTCCACTGATTGGTGAAGGACTTCCTTACCAGTGTTAAATGTGGTATCTGGAAATAATAGCTAGAATTCATTTCACCATTAGCAGTTGTCTAATCCCTTCATTTCTTCTGCAAAATACAAATTGCTCACTGTCTTGTCACCTAAACTACATGACTAATGTCTTGAATTAAATATACTGCCCTGTTGCTCTCCCAGCCAAAAAGTTCATGACGGTTTTAAGTCTGATGCCAGAGGACTACACGTAAAAATATCCCTTTCTTTCTCTTCCCTCTGAGATTTTCCATCCACAGGGATCAGATCCTGTATGGCGAATGGTGCTTGGCTCACACTGATTAAAGCAAAGCCGAGAGAAAGGGAAAGGACCATGGTGAGAAACGTGGGTGTGAGGCACAGCAGGTCATATGTATTGTGTGTGTTGTGCTGTTACGTTTGAAAGGCATTGCTGCGGATGAGAAAGTTTGTGATTTTAGTAGCATACACAAGTCTTGGTCAATTAATTCTGAATGTGCTTGGGGTGAGCGGACACCTTAACTGGTAGTAAATGTGGTGCAAATGTTAAACTGTGGGGAAAAACCAGTTGGAGTCTTTTGCAAGATTTGTAGGAGACATCACAAGCTTTCAAAGAGCCTACTGTGAGCAAACGGCTGTGGTTTGTTTCAGCATTACACATACTCTTCCAGGGGCTGCTGGAGGCAGCTGCAGCTGTTAGGAGAGTGGTGGCAGGCAGGGGTAGGGGCTGGCGGGCAGGGAGGAGCGGTGCAGAGCACAGCTTGGAGGCTGGTGAGCAGCAATGAGTCACAGGAGCAAGGAGCAGAGAGAGGGCTTCACCCTGCTTCAAGAATCTATCCAGAAATATTTTTGGGGTTTGTTTTCATTTTAGGCCCTCCTTGATAGGCTTTCAAATGTAACGTCCAGTGCTGTGACCATGACTCAGTCCAAGAAGCAAGCAGTTCTTACCTGGTGTTGGATCTTTATTGGTAATGAAAATTGCAGACCTGGGCACTCAAAATGCAGAATAAGCAGGCTGAGGTCCTCGGTGGCTGTTTGATGGCATAACATTTCATACCTTTTGGGTGATGACTTGTCAGTTGCCTTGCCACCTCCTGTCCAGTGTTGTCTGACATTCGCACATCTGGGCTCTTGTTAGATGATGGGGCAATGTACGATGAGACATGCTGTGAGCCCCAGCCAGGGAAAGCATGTGGTGCAGAAAGCACCCATAGGAGAAGGCTGCATAAATTATTTCTTTAAAGCCAGGAAGGGAGAGATCATAAAACACAAGCTCAGAAAACTTAAGGTTTAAGGCTGTGCCTGTGAGGGCAAGATAACATTGATAGAGTAGGATTTTCACATTGTTTCAAAGGACTTACCCAGGAAATTACACACTGGGTCAAGCTCATCTCTGTTGTAGTGTCATTGATCTCAGTGCCGCTGTTATATGATAATAGTTGCTTGGGCTCCTTGAAATGGATTTGGGGAGGAAAATAAAAATGCCACCAGGTCCAGCAAGTATACCTTCAGCTGCAAGGCTCTATTTGAAAAGGTCTGTTTGTCATCCTAGCCCTTAGTTTTCTCATGGCTTTTTTGATCTTCAGAGGACTTTACAGGTATTGATTAATCTCGGAGCAGACCTGTAAGGTAGATGCAGTAAGTAAGTATCACCTGTGCTTCAGAGGCTGGGGAATTGAAACAAAGGAATTTTGGCTGCACAAGAATCTAAACTGGCGACCATGAGAGCCTGGCTATCCACCCTGGCCTCAGAGCTCTTGATCATATCTCTGTCAAATAAAGTATTGTCTTACATTCTGCTCCTTGTTCCCCTAGCATGTACTTCTTCTGAATTAATGGCTGATCCTGTGGTACACTGAACTCAATATCAATCTATTTTTAATAGAAGAAACCCTGGCTGGAGTTAGCCAAGCAAAGAAAGTTACTGCTCCTGCCCCAAGAGAATGGAAGTTCTGGGCTATGTTGTGTTTAAAAATGATGTTTCTTAAACTGAGGCACCCTAAAAATATTTATAATTTTGTCCTGCACCTAAATTAATGCTCAGAGACAGGCAGTGCAAATCTTTCCTTTGACTTCCCTTTTCAGGACTCAGATGAGTAGTTTGCGTTTGGTGAGAATGAGTGATCTTCTGCAGCCTGCATACTACATTGAATGTCATGTGCTTTTCGAGGATCCAGGCTAATTATGACACTGCAGAATTACCTGAAACTGATTTAAAGGAAACATTTAAATTTTAAAATAATTGGGGTAAATCTTGAGTCGTCTGATAATGGTGGAGAGATCTCTTTTAAAAAGGTGGATTAAAAGCAACCCTTCTCTATAATCCATGCAAAACTTTTAAGTCAGAAGTAGTAGAAACCTAGGTATAAGCTATAAGTAATCCTACAAGTGTCTTCAGGTTTTATAACCCACAGCAGTCTGTGAGGTTTTGACCATATTTACAGAAACTGAATAAATTCATTGGCAGGACATTGTAGAGCTAAACGTATTTAAATGTTGGCAGTGTAATACTCTCATTCATTCAGATATGGTGATGAGATCTGTGGATTTAATAATCACATTCCCAGCAATCACAATTATAAAAGTTATGTTCAGTGATAATCATGTGAGGCAGAAATAATTCCCTGTTGTTAACTGAATTTCAACTGGCTCTGTATCATTAAAGTTGAAAAAAATTAATTAAATGCCTTTCCCTAACATTAATTTCTCTGAGTACTTTTTCTTTTTTCTCGCCCTTTTTCTTCTCTTTTGGGGAAGTACTAAATGAAATGTATTAATAAATGCAGGAATAGGAGTTTTATTAAGGGTATCAGAGATGGAGAGTATAGTTGAATGCAGTACCAGATCAACGCCAATGACAAGGTATGATCTCAGTATAAAGAAGTCCATTTGTTTTGGAATGAAAGATGTGGAAAAAAAAAAAAAGACTCTTCCTTCAGGGAAAAACCTCTTAATAATGTTAAAGGGGCCATGAATTAAAATGACCTTTCAGATTATGAAAGGAAAGGAATTACTCAGAGAGCTGCTTAAAAAAGATGATGAGGCTATCTTGGTAAAACTGAATTAAAGGTAGGTTTTCTTTTAATGCCCATCCTTCTGTTTCACAACAGAGTAAGAAATCTTCAAAAATGGTGATGGGCATTTGAATCAGAGCACACACATCAGCTTTCTTCCAAGGGTCTGGTGAGTTAAAGGGTCACTATGAAGTAAATATCATCTCTCATTTTTTGCAGAGCTGATGTTTGATTCGTCCAGGGTCTCACAAGGAGCTAGTGCCAGAGACAACTCACTGTAACCATTTGAAGGCAATTCAGAAAGTGTAAATGTGCAGCATTTTTAAATAACCTCTCAGGGTGATTGAGCAACCTCTAATATTCTACCCTCTTCAGGGCAGTGCCACTCACATACTTTGTTTGATATTTTGTGAATTACTAACACAGAAATTTCAGTGGGGAGAGATGTTAGTGAACTACTACAGCAGGGGTGCAGAAAGGCAGGAATGACTGAAGAGCCCTATATCCCCTGGAGCTCACAGGAGCAGCTCTGAGGGACCTCTTGCTTTCTGAATGTACCCCCTGCTCACAATGTTTCTAATTTCTTGTTCTCTACTATCCATTTTACTAACCAAATCTGCTTCTGTGCTTTGCTTTTTTTTTTTTATTTTCTCCAAGCAGAGGCTGTACTTGTGAGCCCAAAATGCCAAGATTAAGAAAAGATTCTGGGACTCTCAGAAAAAAACCCTAACCCAAACTCCCCAGCCATTACAACCAACAGAAATCCCATGTTAGCATAGAAACCTCTCTCTTTCTCAGATGTGCATTTTGTTCTTCCTGCTGGGTCTCATTTCAGAATCTAACACAAGTTTAAAGAAAAGAAGATGTGGCAAAAATACCCTTTTCCCTCTTTCATCTCAGGAACACACTGCAACAGTTTTAATGCAAACTGCCCGAATTTTGAAAGGATCTTTCTCTCCATATTCCTTCTCCAACACCTGATCTTTGGTCCCAGATGGAAATTGATTCTGTGCTCAGTACTTGGTTGCTAAGTGACCCTTGCAAAATTTCTCCACTGATTTTCCTTCTCATTTGACCACAAACAAGAGAACCAGGTGGTTAGAAGATGGATTTCATTAATATGCAACATTTTTCTAAAAGCATAGAGAAATTTTTCCATACTTCTTTCAGGATTGGGAAGGAAATAATTTACACCACAAAATCTCCAATACTGGACAAAGAACACAGAAGAGTGGGAACCTAGCTGCAAAACAGGGCTAATATGTGACAAAGAGAAGCAGAACCAAGATACTGACCCATGAGCTTTTTGTTGTTCTCACCTCCAGAGGTCTAACTCAATTTCAGTGGTAAGACAAGATCATAAAACTGGGAGGATAGTCAAAGCCCTACTTTTTCTGTCTGGAGGGACAGCTGATTGATAAATGGCAGTTGAATTTGCCTATGTGTGCCCTGATTTTTAAAAAGGCCTTGCACCTACTGAGTCAAGGGAGCTAATTCAGTTTAACTAATGACTTAATGAACTGGTTTGAGGCAAAAAGAGCAGGTGATGAAATCAACTGATAGTATATAATCTGGTATTTTTCTTCAGAGTAGCTTTGACCTGTCACTTTCTTCCTTGTTTAAGAACTTCATCTGAAGTGGAATACTAGCTGATGTGCCATAGATGAGGATTAAATTTGTATTAGCGTAAATTGGGCAGAAGCCCTGTTGCCTGAGCATCAGAGGCTTCCGGTCAACCCCAGTGAGAGCTACGATCAAACCTTTGTGCAATTTGAGAAGTGTCATAACATGTGACTCAAGAATGAAAGGGAGGGAGTGCTGTTTTGTGGCAGGTGGTAATCCCACACCTACAGGTAAGTGAGGCTCTGCCTCTGTCTTCTGGGCTGACTTTGCTCCTCAGCTGTAGTAAATGCTTGTAGTATTTGTTGAACAGGCTGGCTTTTCTCACCAGATAACTCCAAGACAGCCAACAAAGGGGACACATACCTTCCTCCTGATCAGGCAATGGGTGCTGATGGGGAATAGAGCCCACCTCTCCTGGGTTGCTGCATGCCCCCCTCTGCTGGAGGTGAATTTCCCCCCAGCTTTGCTGGCTCTGCCACTTGCAGAGACCTTCCCAGCTCTTGCAGTTCGGCAAAAGAGAGTTATCAAGTGTAAGCAATAGATCTTTGCTCATTTTGTTTAAGATAGAAAGTGCTCACACAATACCCTAGATGGCAGATTCCAAGAAGCCAATGACACAGAGCAGGGGTGACAGAAGGGCAGCAACCTGTAGGCATGCTTGTAGCCCGGAGCTGATGTGTGTTCACAGCCTCAAATCATGCTGAACTGCGGTGTCTCTGTCAAGCCAGCTGTAAACAATGCTATGCTCCAGTAGGACCTGAGGATTAAAGGATCATCTGCAATGCAGATCAGATTGTCTTTCAGGGAACAAAAGAAGTCCCAAAGTAGCAGCAGATGCAAGGTCTGGTGGTCAAGAGGGCTCTTCTGTGGTCTGGATATGAGAAGCAGGACTGTCACCTGAGTTAATTTACTAAGCAGGTTTATCATTACTATATTTTCCCCTATTTTATTAAAAAGGGCAGTGAAGCAAAACACTGCCAAAATGCATTGTATTACCAGAACACTGTCACAACATTGCGTTATAACGGGAATCAACATCTGAGCCAAAGCGCTATGCTTTTCTTCAATAATACATTGCCATCAGTACTTCTCCCTGCAGAGAAGCTGCATCTTCATGATCCCATGATGAAGGAGATAGTCTGGCACAGACACAGTGCCATCCTTGCTCTGAATCACACAGACCCTTTTAATCAACAAAAAAAAAAGAGCTGGATTACTTTGTTTTTGTTCTTTTTAGATGTCGGGCACAGCTGTGTAGATTGTAGGCAACAACTGCCTCCTCTGATGCGGCGTCCCGCACAGCAAGAAAACTAAACGTTGTCACTCCTCTCCTTCATTTTAAGCATTGGCTTGTGCATTGGGAGTGCCAATGTACAGCTGCCTGGTTGTGAAACACCCACTGGATCACGACGCTGGTCTGACATTAGCACTGCAGAAAGGTTTGGACTAGCGATTTATGGTTGATGCCTTTCACTACTGAATCCCGGGGTACTGCACACCTCTAAATTAAGTCACATGGCTTGAGGTCTCTGAAAAATGAGCATGAGCTCTGGAGGGGTGTAACTTTTCAGTTTAAAGTTTTATTGTCACTACCATTTTGGTGTTGCTGTCTGGCAGAACCTGAAGACCCCAACTGTGTGATGATGACGGTAGATTATGATGAGCCAGTTAACATCTAACAGCCTTCATGGAGCAGGTGTCTTAGTGCTGATGTCTGTCTAAGGATGGGAGGGAGGGTAGAGAATGAGGCAGTGTTTTGGGGTGGAAAGCCCAGAATCCATTCAGTTCCCAGAAGAAACCTACAGGTGAATTTGGCAGTCAGCAGTATAAAAAGAAGATGCTTTCATGTCAATGAGCTGTTCCAAGGAAGGAAAAAAGTTGTTGTTTTTTTTTTTTACCCTGTGATTTACACCTGCAAAGTCTCCAGAGGTGTTTCAGGTTATACAAGATCCAGTGAAAGTGCAGCCTTGATCCTTATTAGAAACAGAAAGGGCCACACCATGACAACAGCCTATTCTTAAAGGGAGAAATAATTTTTTGGGCTTCTTCCACCAAGAGTTTGCCAGAACTTCTAGACAAATATGAAGACAGAATTTCTAACATCAGCCTAGTTGTGTTTTCTTGCATATCAATCATGGTGTTCATTTAAATTGAAATAACATTTTTTATAGGGATATCATACACTTCCTCATAAACATCAACAAATCTTATTTGTAACTTGCGTATTATATATTTTTAAATAGACTTTTACTTATATGACCCACTTTTTAGCATTACTCTGCTGTGCTAGCTAGGTCCAACAAAAAGCATGATAACAACAGAGATATATTGTAAGGTGAATATAGATGTTGCTATGTTAACTTAGGCCTGAGTGGAAAGCCTACAGGAGATCCTGCACAAATTACATTTTTGAGTTCACTTTGGCACATTTGAGAAATTTGAGCAAGCTTTTGCAATTCTCTTGCATTCCTCCAAACTCTGAGCTGTAGCTTATCGTCTGAAAATAAAAGGAAAAAAAATGATCCACTAGAAAATTAGTCCAGATTCAAGTCTGCACTGTAAGAACCAATCCCCCAAAGTATTAATGATCTATTTTCCAAAGAAATCAGTGTAAGTGAAGCACCTACATACCACTGAGTTTCTGTGTCTTAGACTTTGTCTTGCAGTGTCTTGTTGTGGTGTTTACACAGCTGTGGAACATCAGAGAAATAGGCTGATATAGTACTAATTTTCATGTGGCATGAACAAAAACAAAAGAAAAATTTATTCTTGAACCATCTATTTACAGGCCTCCCAAGTCAAGGGTTGGAAACTAATGGCAAAGGTATGTATATCAAATATAAAACAAGTTCAGCTCCTCGTGAAGTGCATGAGAGATTTCAACTTACAGTTGATATTTCAAACAAATAGATAAATAAATATAGATGATAAAACCCCCACAACATCTGCTGATTCCTCCTCTCTCCCTGCCTTTTTAGATTCAGGCTATTTAAAAAAGTTCTTGTTATAATTAAATGAATATTACATATATATACAAAAATCACTGTTGTGTTCTCTCTCAAGCTTGTTTGCATAATTTTCTCTGCAGGCAGAATGTGTGGCAGTTACAGGAGGCAGCTGAAAGGTGGCTGGGGTGAATGCCCAGCTTGACACCTTTTTCTGGTCTAGCTGAAGGATAGCTATGCGACAGCACACACCTCCCCAGTGGGTGCTCCCCTGTGCTGCTGTTGGGTATGAGTTGAGAGCACTCCACAATGCACCAGGGACTGGGAACTGGGGAAGGGGACTGGGGCAGCCGTAACACTTCTCTCTCTTGTTCTAGCAGCAGGAAAAGACCCTTGAAATGGGAATGGTTGTTTGCATCCCCTCTACAGCTCCTCTACATTCCCAAAGTAGGCTCCAGAGGTACTTTTTACCAGAAGAGTAAAATGACCCTACCAGTGAGCAAGGGAAGAAGGGTCACTGGATGAAAAGCTGCCTATAACAATGCTCCTTTGCAAGGGGAATGTCAGCCTGCAAAGGTCCAACAAAAACCCTTTTCTACTTTTGGGTGTTTACTTGGCAGGAGGCTGTTCAGCCATCACTGCTGTGCATATATGCAATATAAATGTGGACTATTCGGAGCACTGCCTGGGATGCCAGATGTTCACAGCTCCCCTCTTCACTTTTCGATAAGGGTTTCCCATGCTGTACAACTGTTTAAGGGCTTTGCTCACTTGGTGTTTGGGGGGTCCCTGCTGTGCCTAACTTCTGCTAAGGCATCAGGACAACAAAAGTGTCTTGAGGCCAGCAAATACCTCCCCAGTGCTTATACTGGGAGAAGAAGGTTAAAAAAAAAAACAGTGAAATAACACTCTCCAAATTTTGATCACTGAAAAATCTGAGATTCTGTGGAATTAGCAAGACTTATTTTATAAAAGAGGAAAAAAACCTATAGAAAACTGGTGGCACTAACTGGAAGTGACAGGAATGGGGAGTTTAACTCTCTTCAAGTTTCCCCCTCGCACAGGATTTGCTCTGTGTAGAGCAGTGTGGATGCTGCTTTGGCATCATTTCTGTACTCATGGGATGTAGGTGGGAGCAGCCTTCCACTCACCACATTGACTCTGCTGGGTCGTGGATCTTTTTCTTCTCTTCAGATCCTGAGAAATCCTGAAAAGGAGGTGGGCTGGGAAGGTTGAAGTTTTTTCTGTAGGAGAGATACCACGGCAAACAAGCAGATTTACTACTGTGTTTTGCTGAATGTCAGCTACTTGTCAGCTTCAAAAGCAGTTTCTGCTAGAATGGACTGTCCAGCTGGTGGGAAAGACAGTGGGAGGGTGTGGGTGTGAGTGATCTGTGCTGCATTTATAATTAATCCTTTAGCTTAACAAGCTTTCCAGTGTTAATTAAGCCTGTGAATCTGTTTGTGTGACAGGAAGCGATAGCCATTCCCACTTCATGCAGGGCAAAGCATCATGGGGAGTTAAAGTCATGAAAATACTGATGAAAGTGATTTAGTTTTCAAGGGTACCATTGCCTTTGATCATGTGAAAGCCAGGCTGTTCTTCCATGGTTTTCTGTGCTCATTGTATTATTTATTTACAGACACACACACACATATTTATATATATATAAAAGAAGATTATAATTTAAAATATATACATATATGTATGTATATATACATACTTCCTGACAGCTTGGAATACGCAGCCTGGGATGTGAAAGTCAAGCCTGATACAATGTGTCTTGCATTATGCGTTGTGTCTTCTCACAGGATACCATATCAGGGACAGGTACATTACTCATACTAGGCCAGGCCAAAGATAAGGCTAAGCTGCTGACACTTATTTAGCAATTCTCTAGCTTCCACAAATTATATTTATTTAATAACTAGGGTATTTTATCAACATTATTGGTTTAATTTTAAATAGGTTTGTACAGCCTTATGGAAATGTTTTTATATGAGAATATTTTGTTATTTCTATATAACAAAGAAGTTGTTATATGGTAAAGAAATTAATGGTAATTTAATTAATTAATGGTAATAAATTAATAGTAATTTAATGGTAATTAAAGAAATTAATGGTAAAGAAATTCTGTTCTCAGTAAATAAATGCATATCTGGGCAATTCAGAGTGGTTTTAGATTGTCAGCGGTATCTTAAGTGGAATAAAAACTCTAGGATATAATGCAGCTGGGAGGGTCCCAGCTGTGTACTACAAAAATGTGCAGAATTCAAATCACCAGCTTTTATGAAAACTCCAGGGATCATTATCACTTATGCCATTGTAAGGCAGGATTAACTCTGTTGCAGCCAGTCAAATCTCATCAAGATAAAATGGATATGTTGGGCACGTAACTTTTACACAGACAAATAACAGAACGTGGTTTGCTGTGGCATTGTTATTGCTTACTCAGCTCAGAATGCTCATTTTGATGAAGGCAAGAACTGATATTTATATGGTCCATAAATAAATAGCTTTACTGGGTGTGTACACAGATATAAGAGAGATGTTATTGCAGTTACATATTGTACTTCTACAATCCTGCTATTCCTGGTCAAGAATAGTATTTCTTACAGCTGTATCTGCAACAGGTCTCAACCCTCTTATGTGCTATAACGAATGAGGCAGATTAATTCATTCAGATTTGGAGCCAGAATTTTTCTCAGTGGAAGAGGGTGAAAACTATGTCCATGTGTTCTTGCAGCACCTTATCTCCTGCTTGCTGCAGACATTAAAGGCACAGGAAATGAGGTAGCAGAGAAGCAGGCCCAGAAAGGTATCTGGGAGAATCAAGCACGTCTGGAAAAAAATCTGTTTTCCTTCTTCCTTTCCTTTTTCTCTCCCCCTGTCCACCCCAGTGAAGCATTTATTTTCTGCCTGCAGTGAGTACTGTCAGCCAGAAAACTGAGGGAAAATTGATAATTGCCTGGTTAAATTGTCTGAAGCCAGAGTCATGGTGCAGTGTTGTCCCAGAGATTGTCTGGAGGCATTAGATAAAGGG
The DNA here is from genome assembly GCA_031468815.1 of Morus bassanus. NCBI lineage: Eukaryota > Metazoa > Chordata > Aves > Suliformes > Sulidae > Morus > Morus bassanus. Next base: position 17,080,782 of record CM062600.1, on the reverse strand, counting down.
GAAATATAAGAATAATATGCTTTCTTCTGCTTACAAGATTTAAAGTAGCTCAAGACTCTAGCTTTCAGAAGCAGAAGTCAAACAAGCCTGGCTTAGTATAGAAAGCTTGTTATTTAGGGTAAAGGGATTTAGTTATAATGTTACAGAGGTTGTGATGGTTTTGCTCTCTGATCTCTTAATCTTTTTCCAAAGGATGTTGAAATGAACTACTTTTTAGAAGGAGCTCTTGCAGAATGCCAGAAACTCCAGCAAAGAGAGATTTCCTTTCAAAGATACAGTACCCCGATTTAGCAGAACAACAAATATGTTTATAGTAATGGGTGTTGCATTGAACATTAGTGTGAGATTTAGAGTTCAGTTTTGATGCTTCTGTTATTCAGCTTGAATCACAGCTAGCTGCTCTGTGGTTTTTTGTTTTGTTTTGTTTTGTTTTGTTTGTTTGTTTTGGTTTTTTTTTTTTAATAGTTGCTCGTGTCAGAAGCTCTTTGCCTGGGATATTTTTAGTATGTTCTTCAGATAGGAGAGCTCTTTGTCAACAATGAACCCATGAGTCCTCTCTGACTCCAGGCTTCTGAGCAAAAGAAGCCTGTTTTCACCCCCTGGAAAAGTTAAGGCTGATGTCCCTGCTGCAGTCAAGCAATTCTAGACAACAGTAAATGAAACTCTGAATTGCCTTACCAAATCACTTTCCTCTTTTTGGATCTTCTCCACTCCCAAGTTCATTACCATACCCCAGGTTGTACAGGTGGCACAAGTATTTTGATGACAGGGGTCTCACTCAGGGGTTACTGTCTTCACACCCCAAAGAAATGGTGCAGAAGGTCTTCAAAGTGCTCCCACAGACCTGCTAAACAGAGTTTCTTATGGGCTTAGCCTACCCCATTCTCTAGTGGTTCCTAATGGCCCTAATGGACTAGAAGCGGTCTCAGATCACCTGCAGATCACCCTATCTCTTAAATTTGGTGGATAAGCAATAGCTGGTATATATTATATTTTGCCTGTCACACCCATGAAGGGTCTTGGAGCAGCACACAGCAGTGGTGTTAAACGACCCCATTACAACACAGCTCCAGCCTTCAGTAAGAGTTCCTTTTTCCCTAGATATCCAAGTACCTGTTCCCAGAAACCTACCCTAAAACTCCATTTGGGAAGTGTTAGAAACATCATGCTTTCTTGTTATTCAAATTGCTTTTGGACAGACAGTTCTGGGAAGGAAAACTCAAGCAGTAAATCTCTGACAAAATGTACTGTTGGAACTGATATCAAGTTTTTTAACAGTGAAGGTAGTAAAACAGATTTTTATGCTGGATTGTTGTCTCTCAGAAGTCATGGAGAATACAGGACTGGACCCAACTTCCAAGGATATAGGTTTATTGATACCGCCACTGTAGTGGTTAGGACTTTGCTTTGGTATTTAAAATGGCAGCTAGTCTTGATGTTTGGCAACCAGATGTCAAGCTGAAAGTGTTGATTGCCAAATAAACCAACTTTTTTTTGAGAGAAAGCCCATGAAGATTGAGAGACAATGTATTAGGTCCACTTTTGCTTTTGCTGAGATGCTCTCATTGCTCCTAGAGGTTTTGAAGGCATTTTGTTTATGGAAAGCAAAGGCCATAGATATCAGCACCTGGTGGAACACTTCATCATTGGAGAAACAAGGTAAAATTCCTTCGTGCACAGCCTAGTAGAGCCAGGAAGCCTGCAGAAGTTACCCTATAAGGTACTAACTGTAATTTCCACTGATGTTTGGCAACAGAGGTAATATTCCCATTTTTCTCCAGTATAATTGCATCTCATTCCTGCCTGTTATATAGTTTATACAAAAAATATTAAAAAAACCCAAACCTCCCCAGAATTGACACTTCAATTACAAAAAAATAAAAAGAACTAGGAAAAGCCATAAATCTGCAATTCAAATATCTCAGCATGCCAGGAAATGTGATCGGCTGCATATAAGGGTTGCATCTGCTCTGCTTTATTCCCACAGACAGCAAGCTGCCCACAGAGACCACACCTCCTCCCACTTCTCCTCCTGTTCAAGTTGCTGAAATGCTGCCCAAAACCAACAACACAAATTTTCACTGAAGTGTTTTTCCAACGTAGCTCCATTATACACTTCAAAAAGGATATTTGTTGCCTCCTGGTTCAGGGTTGCAGGGCATTAGCAGCAGTGTCTTCGGTTGTTTAACTAGTTTGTTGACTGGCCAGTGCATTCCCAAGACAGCTGGCAGCACCATCACAGACCTCTGCTGTGGTTTGATCCATCTCATCCCTATGATGGATGAAGATGAGAAAGGAATTAAAGAACTCCTCTCTGGGAAAGAAAACCGCTCTTGTTTCTAGGGGGTTTGTTTTCATTGGTTCTGAAAAATCTATTACTTCTCCCTTTTAAGTAATTCCTCTGCAGAGATGCTATTTTAATAAAGCTCTGCAAAATGGCTGCAGCTAGAGGGACAAGTATGTATCTGAAGGTGGCTTCAAAGGGATAGGTTTTTATTATGAGCCTTCCCTGCTTTCCCTCTGATTTCATTTTCTTTTGTGCTCTGGGTCACTCTTGGTTTGTTTCTAAATTTATTGTTTCCCCCTCTTCCCCAGTGGAAGAGAGATGTAATGCAGCACCCAATTTATTTGAAAACCTGTTGTTTCCAGGGAAATCTGAACACAAATATCCCGATACTTTATACTGGAGCCTGTTTTGTGGAGGAAGGTGAATGCACTGTGCACGTGGGATGTAACTCTTCCCATGTGAAACATATCCCACAGACTGCAAGGTTTGTTCTCTTCTGTCTGTCTTCTTTAATAAAGTTAATATCTGTCTGTGGTGAGAATTGTGTGTATCTTTCAAAGGAGGTCCTGCTGTGCAGCCATGAGTTAGACAACGAATGACTGTGAGAGACTTCTTCCTTGGCAGGTGCATGGAGCAGGGAGTGAGCCGTGAACTTGTAAACATGTATTTGATCCTCTGTGTGTTGAGCCTGGAGAGTGAAGGATCTTGGGTTACTATGATCCCACAGTTTGCCTTAGTGGGTCAGCTCACTGGGGCTGGCTTGTTGGCTTTTCCCGTGTAACCAGTGTGTGAGACCCAGCCATGCTGAAGCAACTGGTGTGGTAGTACAGGAAGAAGCAATGATGAAGTCTTCTTCTAAGGAGTTCTCTAAGGAGTCTTCTTCTGAAGTCCTCTTCTAAGGAGTCTGTGTCTCCTTACAGGATGGTGCTGCTGCCCTTTTCTGAATATGGAGGGCCTGGAATAGTAGTGGATGTGGCAGGATTTAGCATCCCTGATGGAGTTTCTTCTCTGCCACCCTGCAAAGATCCCCACCAGATTTGTGGGGGCCCATGTCTCAGATCCCCTGGTATCCATGAGGCTGTGACCAATCTCCCCCTTGGCCAGAAGGCCATCATCACTAGGAAGGATGTCAGCTGCCTTTATTCAATGATGGGGAGTGGTGGGAGGGATTAACTGCCGGGAAGCTCTGTGTTTTGCTGAGCATTTTGAGTTGTGCATCCAGGAGAAATCAAAATGACAGCTTTTTCTCTGCCCACGTGCAGGGCTCTTAGCCATTTCTTTTGCTGCCTGCAGGGAGAAAGAGGCTGTAACAAGAGCCAAAACACCTGGTCTGGTTCTCCTGCTGCTCTCTCATTCTACCTTAAGGGAAAGAGGATTTCATAGATATTAGAAAAAAACTCCAAATCCTTTCCCAAATTGTGACAGAAGTGGGAATAAGAACATTTCTATTTGTAAAACAGTTGCCAGACTTACCTGATGTCTGAGGTGCGTGTGTTACACCTGCTGAACTGCCAGTCTCCAGGAGGTCCCAGGACAGGCTGAGGGGCAGGCCAGAGGGGAGCAAATGCACGTCCTACACAGCTGGAACAGCTTAGTGAGCTGATCATTGCAGCATACCAATGTGTTTCAGAGGCCTGATGTGCCATGGCAAACATGCATTAAGGCAAAACAGTGTGGAAATGACATATATATTCACTTGCATCTTGATCAACCTCCTGTTTTCCTTCCTTTGCTTTCTATTTTATATGCATACTTCATTCCTGAAAGTTGCCTCTGCAATGCAAATAAAAATCTATACCAGAGACAACAGACTGCTTTGTCTGAATCTGTAATTCAAATTGCTGCTAAAGCACAGAAATGTCATGGGTTCTTTCTGACAGACCACGTCTGCTCTATGTTAGTCCTATCAAGATCTAACTATCTATAGAGCTGGTCTCTTCTGCTCCTGTAGGAATACAAGAAAGGCTGGAAAAAATAAGGGAAGGGTCATCTGTCAAAGGGGACAGCAAGGGATTTAGGAACATAGTTTGCTTTCTGACCAGCTAACATGAGACATTTCAGAACACTAGTGCTAGGTAGGACTTTGCAATGCACGTTGTTGAGGCCAAGCACTTAATAATCATGGATCAGGCTCCCTATAAATGGGATTGGAATAAACATCCCCCACAGTGCCTCCCAGGAGTTGCAAAACTTCAGGAAGGGTTAGGCTTAACTTCTGAGACTTCAGTGTTTTTTCTTTCCACAAACATGACAATTAACCGCTGCAGTGTTTATACAGGGTTTTAGCAGGTGAAAAATACCTACCTCTGTTTGTAAAGCAAAATACCATGAACTGGGACAGACAGTGACCTCAAAAGCAAGAAGAAACAACAACCACACCTTTCTGCTTCTCTGCAGCTATTGCAGCATAACTGGAGAAAGGCAGAAACCAGGCATAATTCACATTTTTTCTGTTCCAGTCAGGAGTCAGCCTGTGCACAAATGCAGTAGGTGTGAAGTGCCTCAGGTTGCAGCACTGTGGCATCCCAGCATATCTATGCAACACACGGGCTAGGTAGGAAACTGTCTTTGGTGGAGATGCCTCTTTCAGGGAGACACATGCAGCCATCTACAATGGCTGGTACAGGCTGATGCAGAAGGTGGCTTTTGGATGATGATGGCAGGCTGAATGAGCTCGAGAGACACCATGGATATCATGTTGGAGAAGCCTTAAGGTGAGACTCTAGGAGTAAAGACAAAAGCATGATGTACAGCTCAGAAGTTTAGTGGTGACATTGATTAGTAAGAGATGAGTTTCAGAGTTACTCTGAGAGAAGTATAGCATAGAGAAAGTGAAGCATAGAGGAGGTGTGGATTAGTGTCATATGGCAACATTATTCTAAGGCTTAGAAATGGGAAATTTCTTTTTTAGTCTTTTTACCCAGATAAATTTGGGCCTTTTCTCCTTCCACTAACTGTTTTCCCTGTCTTTTCTCCAGAAGAAAACAAGTCTGGATCTGAACCCATTGCTTTACAGCACCCTCAAACATCCCTTTTTTGTGACAGCAGAAAAATATTTGTGTCCGTGTACATCTTCATAGAAGAGTAATCTGCAGAGCATTAACTTTGGCAAGTGATATAAAAGAAGCTGAAAGTTTTGTCTGACATAATTTGGTGGGTTCTCCAGGATGGCCCAGAAGCCTCCATAGGTATTAAGGTGTCTGTCAGGGTGGGGAGCTTGGCTGAGTGTACAGGACCACCATCCTTAGATCAGGGACTACAGGGGGGCGTGTTTTAATAGTGATCATCACATTCATCAGGAAGTGATTTTTTTAAGTTTTTGCAGAATAAACAAAACAAAACAAGCTGCTTAGTTCCCTTGTTAAGACATTTTCATAGTAATGTGGCAAAAGGAAAACAATTACTAGTTTCAAATATCAAAGAAATCCAGAAAGAGATATTTTCTGGTTTCCAACACATTATTTAGCAACCTCTGTTCTACAAAACCAGTAAAGCAGATCTAAACTTTCATTACTGAAATTTATGCCCTTCAAAATATTCACAGCAAAATATATTGAGCAGACATACGAACATCCATCTTCTTTCTTGCATTTGCCTTCTGTGCTGAAATAAAAAATTGCTATTGTTTCATTCTCCTCCCAGCTAATTCTTTTTATTTTCATCATGCATACATACATACATGAATGTATATGCTTTTAAATAAAACCACTTTTCTTAAGCATTCTTCCTTTCTTTTTCCATAAGCTGCCTTCCATGGTTTCCTCTCAGCTAATTAACAGGTTGTCTCTAGATTTTCCCCACTTTTTCACAGGAAGATATCTCTGTCTCAGAGCTGCATTTTTTCAGTCAAAAAGAGCCAAGTCCTTTGCAGGACTTCAGGTCTCTGTGACTCAGCTGGAAAGGCCAGGGAGGTGTTTGTGTTATCCACTGGGCAGGCACCTGAAGGCAGCTGCATCTTTGGTTTGCACAGCTGTATCCACAGGGGTCATGTGTCCATGGATTTCTAACCCTGCGCCTTACACCTTTCTCTCTGTGGTTGCTTTTCTGCAAGTCTGTGATCTTATTAGGACTCTGCTGTATGGTCAGCATTATTCACCTGCTAACCCCATCAAGGTGTTCTACTCCCTTAAGAAGAAAATAACATAGGCATCATATATAGACCCCTATAGCAGGGTCTCAGTGCTGATTTGAAGATAATTATCACAGAATCACAGAATCACAGAATGGTAGGGGTTGGAAGGGACGTCTGGAGATCATCTCGTCCAATGCCCCTGCTTGAGCAGGCACACCCAGAGCAGGGGGCACAGGACCACGTCCAGGCGGGTTTGGAATATTTCCAGAGAAGGAGACTCCTCAACCTCTCTGGGCAGCCTGTTTCTGTGCTCTGTCACCCTCACAGGAAAGAAGTTTTTCCTCATATTCAGGTGGAACTTCCTGTGTTCCAATTTGTGCCCATTGCCCCTTGTCCTGTCATTGGGCACCTCTGAAAAGTATCTGGCCCCATCCTCTTGACACCCACCCTTTAGATATTTATAACAATTGATAAGATTCCCCCCTCAGTCTTCTCTTCTCCAGGCTAAACAAACCCAGGTGTCTCAGCCTTTCCTCATAAGAGACATGCTCCAGTCCCCTGATCATCTTCGTAGCTCTCCACTGGACTCTCTCCAGTAGTTCCCTGTCTTTCTTGAACTGGGGAGCCCAGAACTGGACACAACACTCCAGATGTGGCCTCACTAGGGTGGACTAGAGGAGGAGGATAACCTCCTTCGACCTGCTGGCCACACTCCTTTTAATGCACCCCAGGATAACGCTGGCCTTCTTGGCCACAAGGGCACAGTGCTGGCTCATGGTCAACCTGCTGTCCACCAGCACTCCCAGGTCCTTCTCAGCAGAGCTGCTTTCCAGCAGGTCAACCCCCAACCTGTACTGGTGTGTGGGGTTGTTCCTCCACAGGTGCAGGACCTCACACTTGCTTTTGTTGAATTTCATGAGGTTCCCCTTGGCTGAGCTCTCCAGCCTGTCCAGGTCTCGCTGAATGGCAGCACAGCCTTCTGGTGTATCAGCCTCTCATCCCAGTTTTGTATCAGCAGCAAACTTGCTGAGGGTACACTCTGTCCCTTTGTCCAGGTCATTGATGAATATACTGAACAGGACTGGACCCAGCACAGAGCCCTGGGGAACACCACTAGTTACAGGCCTCCAACCAGACTCTGCGCTGTTGATCATGACCTTCTGAGCTCTGCCGTTCAGCCAGTTCTCTATCCACCTCACTGTCCTCGCATCTAACCCACACTTCCTAAGGTTGTTCATGGGAATGTTATGGGAGACAGTGTCAAAAGCCTTGCTGACGTCGAGGCAGACAACATCCACTGCTCTCCCTTCATCTACCCAGCCAGTCATGCCATCGTAGAAGGCTATCAGGTTGATCCAGCATGATCTTCCCCTGGTGAATCCATGCTGACTACTTCTGATCACCTTCTTTTCCTCTACATGCCTGGAGATGACCTCCAGACTGAACTGCTCCAGCACCTTTTCAGGGATGGAGGTGAGGCTGACTGGCCTATGGTTTCCTGGGTCCTCCTTCTTGCCCTTTGTGAAGACTGGAGTGACACTGGCTACCCTCCAGTCCCCGGGCACCTCTCCTGTTGTCCATGACCTTTCAAAGATGATGGAGAGTGGCTCAGCGACAGCATCCGCCAGCTCCCTCAGCACTCGTGGGTGCATCCCATCGGGGCCCATGGATTTGTGAGGATCCAGTTTGCCTGAATGATCCCTAACCCAATCGTCCTCAGCCAAGGGGAAGTCTTCCTTTCTCCAGATTTTCTCTCTCACCTCTGGGGGCTGAGATGCCTGAGGGCCAGCCTTAGCAGCAAGGACTGAAGCAAAGAAGGCATTCAGTAACTCTGCCTTCTCTGCATCGTGTGTAACCAGGGCACCCACCTCGTTCAGCAGCGGGCCCATAGTTCTCCCAGTCTTTCTTTTACTCCTGATGTATTTGAAGAAAGCCTTCTTGTTATCCTTGACATCCCATGCCAGATTTAGTTCCCAGTGGGCCTTGGCCTTCCTCGTTGCATCTCTGCTTACCCTGACAATGTTCCGATATTCCTCTCAAGTGGCCAGTCCCTTTTTCCACATCCTGTAACCCTCCTTCTTCCATTTGAGTTTTTCTGGAAGCTCTTTGCTCATCCACGCAGGTCTCCTGGCTCTTGTGCTTGACTTCTTCCTCACAGGGATGCACTGATCTTGAGCTTGGAGGAAGTGGTATTTATCTACATATACATGCACAAAAAATAAATTCCAAAGTGCTTTGTATAAATTTCTAGTAGAAATCCCACTTCTCAGTGTTACGTCAATGCATTGGAGCCAGTGTAATCAATTTTCCTGTGCCTGTTCCTGTCTGTATGTATTCTAACTCCAGGATGTTATCTTCCCATTATTTTGCATTTGCAACTGCTATTCACTATATAATTCATTCAGACTGATCTCAACTGCCTTTATCAGTTATATGGTCCTTTTTATTTATTAATTTTGGTGAAAGCACACTGAAGGTCAGCACTCTTCTTGCTTAACTGCCTGAGAACACAGACATTTTCTTCTTTAGCTATGAATGTAGCATCTCTTAAAAATATACCTAGACCTAATTAAATTATATTTCCCTTAGGCTATTCAGACAATAAAAAATGAATATTAATCCTCCTTCTTCCTCTTCACCCATCCCTACAGTCTAATCAAACAATTATTTTGTTGTAACACTAGGTTTGTGTTCTCTCAACAAGACACATGTTATGTTCTAATGCCCTGGGAGTCATTAAAGCTTCTTGCAAAATGCAAAAATACAAAGCCCTCCTTCTAATGTTTTATAATTATCTCACATGCCATCTGATCTTGCCCAGCACTTAGTTCTATCAAAGCTCCAAACCCAGATTAACCTGGGTGATCCTGCACCCCCTCACAGTCTAATCACAGGGCGATTCTTGTCTGCCATTGACTTTGTATTTTAATTGGTATCTTGTTATTAACAACTGAAAGTGCAATATACTGACAAGAATATACTGGATGGCTAATATTTATTCATGTAAGAGGGGAAAGGAAAATAACTTAATCCCCAGACTTTGGCATTCCTGTTATCTCAGTTTCTAATGTTTCTTACTGAAAGAATTTAGAAATTAGCCTTTAAAAGAATAGCTTTGGATGTCCAAATCTGTAAACTTCACTTTCCTTCTTTTTTTTCTTTTTTTTTTTTTTTTTTTTGAGGGCTTTTTTTGAAGTAAAACTAGTAACATTAATTTGAAGAGATATTCCAAAGAGGCTTGGGTTTTTACAGATTGCATTTTCTTTAAGTTAAATACTTCTTAGTAATCTTGGAGAGAAGAAAACCAATTTCTTTGTCTTACAAACTACCAAATGCTCCTATGTGCAGAATATAACCACCTGGTCTCACCTTTAAAATCCTTTCACACTGAAAAATCAGTGTGATCTTTCACACTGGTCAGGTGAATTTAAATCATATGCAGGCTCTGCTTTGGCTTAGGAAACTGAAGAACATCTGGGCAAGGAAGAAAACTAGTTTTCTCTGGACATGTCCAAACAGGACAAATTAGTAGCACATTTGCAATACATTTCTACAGATGTGGTGTTCTCCACAGAGGCATCATCAGTAATCATCATTAACATTAGTAATCAAGAGTTTTATCAAAAAATTTATATGTAAGTTATTGATCCTATTTAGGTCGGAGGATTTTGTGGTGAACTAGAAAGTTACTTGTCATATTGAATTTCCGGCTGATTGGGTGTAAGTCATGCTGTGGGTGAGGGCGCCCTCCTCAGTATTACTCCAAGAAAATAGTCACATCAATAATCTGCTGATAAGATGGCTTTAATTTTAGTTATAGTATTGCAGTAGTTTACTCTCAGGCAGTTTTTTTAGTTCGATACTACTAAGCACTACAAAATACATTCAGTTTAAAGTTGCTTGTCTTTTGTCATATGCAAATAGGTATAACAAACTGTTTGTCCATCCTTTCCCCAGTAACTTCACACTCATTAGGGAAGTCTGAGTTGACAGACACACACTGGTACCAAAGAAAATAAATTCCTTAAGGAAAAGAAAATAAGAAAATAAATCTCGTTAAGTGGAGATTGCACCTAAAGTCCCAACAACAATATTGAAATCCACAGAATACCAGGTTTAATCTAATTCTCAACTCATTAAGTTATTAGTAGGTTTGTAGAAGATTGATTCAAATTCAGAAAAGGTTATACTTCGGCCCTCTGCATGGATGGCAGTCAGCCCTGCAAGGCTGAACCTGCATATCTATGTCTCTCTGCTTTAAGTGTTTTTCTCACCTTAGCTTTCCCATTCTGTTCTGCGAATAAGAGCACGTGGTGCTCTTTTCTGCTTTGTGTGATGAATCCAACATACAAACAGAAATCTTGAGCTTCACAGCTGCCTTTGTAAGACAATGCATTAAAGGGTACACAAGAGGAAGCAATAAAGTTACACCTCGCCAGAGGGAAAAAACAACAACGGGGCAGTGGGGAAAGTCAGCGACGGTTTCTAGAAGCTGTCTATGTTTAAGCAGAAGTGGTACTGCGAATCTTAAATGTGAGTTTGAGAAGGAGAGCATCTGCTGTGGGAACTGGAAGGGTTCTGCCTGACTAGCTGTCAGGCCAGAGGTTACAAGTCACTGTCAGAAAATCTGAACTAAAAAAAGACTAGTGATATTTGAGATTTTTCTTGCTCTTCTGTTTAAACTTCTTGTTTCTTAGAGATCTGTCTAGGAATAGGAATGGAAGTGAGCTTTTTCTCTGTGTTGTGTATGTCTCTCCTTGCCCCTTTTTCTTCACAGTTTTTTTCCCCCTCTCTTTCTTCTCTACCCCTATCCTGGATCTGTCTCCAAAGTTGATGCTGCTCTGAGAAGACTAGACCAGATGCCCTCCAGAGGTCCCTTCCCACTCAGCTTGTTTGGTGGCTCTGTTAGTCAGTGTCTTTATGATTCTGAGACCAGAAATAGGCTGGGAACACCAGGAAGAAAGCTAGGGGAGGTGGAGATGGCCACTGAGCAGCAGCCAAATGCTTTCATGCCTATACAGCAGCAGGGATGGTGAGAGTTTTTCATTTAGGCATGATGTGCTGTAGAGGGCAGTTTCCTCGTGGTGGCAGGAAAGGAATATGCCACCCAAAATGATAGCTTTTTTCAGGTAGGGAGAGTGCCTGGGAGCAGTGTGTGGACAAAGACCCAAAACATGAGCCGTATGGTAGTTAAACTCTTGTGCATCCTGTGAGCTCTCAAAAGATGAAGGAGGCCAGGCTGCAGTTAAGCACAGTCGGAAATGGCCACCACACTGTGAATAAGACACTGGCAAATTCTGTCCCAGAGATACTGCTACATTTCCCGCATCACCTGTGCTGGAAATGTCACTGAGCTGTTTGCGAAAGCAGCAGAGGAGACTCCTTCTCACTCTGCAGGGAGTGGAATCGCTTCTGTTTCCATAAAAGCAAATTGGGGTTAAAACAACTGAGAACAAGAGAGCAGTATCAAGAGTAAACAATAGGAGGAATCATCTCTGATCTGTCATATGAAATGATGGTAATGCAGGAGACAGCCATAAAAAAAATGGCCATCTTCTTACATGTTATTGGAAATTTGTCATAGGGACTTCAGGGGACTTGTAAAAAAATAAGACCTCACTCTTGTTAACACTAAAACATGCACTAAAATCCATATTGCATGGAGTCCCTAGGAAAGCCCTTAGTAATGGATTGCAAAACATGTTACAAGAAAATCCCTGCCATGGACAAGGACTGCTGATTACATTTCCATATTGAATGCTGCCTTTCAAACAGCAACTTTACGGGTTGGAAAACACAGAAGCCTCTTCCATTCTATTTCATGTTCATTAGCTGTATATTAATCTCAAGTTGCTGGCTACATTCACTTCAGAGAACAGCTATGGAGTATTTCAGTGGGAAAAACCCTGACATCTGTGGAAATTTCCCTGCTCCCCAGCGCAATGATTTTCCCACCTAGTGGTTAATTTAATGGAGAGTTACTACTGCACGGAAGGCTAATACTTTCTTCCTGATATCATTGATAGATATGGGAGGCACCAACAAGAATTTTATTTCAAAAGCGATAATAAAAAATTCTATCCCTAGATCTTAAGAAACTCCTGCACTTTATGAAATTTCACGGTTGTGGTCCAGAACATCACAGGCAAAATTTCCTCATTCATTCCAGGTGTGTAAAGGGCTGGAAAACAGGATTTAGTTTCTCTGACCCATAAGTAACCCCGTCAAGCCCTTGCAGCCCTGGCAGGATGTGTGAGGATGTCTAGAATGCAAATAGATAGATCACTGCTATATTCTGGCACACCAATGGGCACTGAGAAAATGGGCAAAAGGGCTTATGAAAGGGGAAACAGCTGGGTGATGTACACTGGATTAGCTACCAGACTAGCTGGTTATGTTCCTGCAGCTGGTGCTATCATCAGCTCTTCTGCATCTTCTTGGCTGTGTCCAGAGAACATCGGTCATAGCTGAGACTGGGCTGTGAAGGTTAGGTAGCCAAAATCTATGTGCAAACCTGATGCCTTCCTGTATTAAGCCTGGCAGGTGGTACTCTATAGATGGCAACCTTCATGCCTTCCCTTCACATCTTCACAAGAAGCAGCTTTCAATACATGCTTATATGTTAGTGGGAAAGTGCAAAAGAGAAAAATAATACATTAACTTACTTAAAAAAAATAACAAGCACTTAAAAAATTACTCTGTGTCTTTAGCCTGCAGCAAACTCATGGTGCTATAGTTGCAAGCAGTTTTGCCTACTCACTTTTGAGACTGCAGAGTGCTCTCTACAAGTAGGTGAACTTTTACCTGCTCAGACCCTGGCTCCTGTGGTGGAAGGGAGGGAGAAAGGAGCAGCAATGGGGAGGTATAAATCTTAAAATGTTTAGCCTCTTGTCTTTGAGGGGGAAAATCCACAAAACCACTGGAGTTTATTTGCCCCACTCCCTTTTTTGAACATAGTGTCAGCAAGAGATGCTTTGGATTATGAATCTTAGCTTACATTTTACATTCAAGGGTCCCTATGTGACATGGCAGGATCCCTGTCTTGAGCACTGGCCTGATGTTTCCTGAAGGACTGGAAACAGTTTTCAGAAAAGTCAGAGCCCTTGGAAGCAGGTGCAAAGCACCCTGAAGCACTCTGTGGGGGCTAAGAGTGAGCAAACCTATCTGCTTAGCTGTAGCAATAGTTTGTTTTTCCAGTATAACTTATGACCAGGCTGGTGAAAGTGGTTTGGAAGGGCACTGCTACTAAGTACTTCTGCTAATGATCAAACCTCGCTGAACTGAGATAGGGAATGATCAAGTGTGATGTTATGCTGTAGCTGTGAGGGGACAATAGCCTGTGATGTGTAGGAGGGACAGCAGCTGGGGAGAAACTTCTTTACCTGGACCAGCTCTGCCAGGAGCAGCACATTTGACTGTGACTATTAACCCTTCCAGGGGTGGCTGCGAACCTCTTAGGGAAATCATGTTACTCTGACAGCAGCCTGTGCTACATAAAAAGCTAGGACCTTGCTTTTTACCTCCTCTGTTTAAAAAAAAATCTCTCTTCTTTCATCTGTGTGTTCTCACCTGCCCCCTTCCCTCCCTGGGAGTGCATTTCTGTAACTTAGTGGATCTGAAAAGAAATCTTTCATGTTGGCAAGAATGGCAACTGCTGACATGGAGTCTTTCTGGAGGGACAGAATCTTATTTGTTGATTCCAAGTTTGTCTTTTCCAGCTACAAAATAAATCAATCTCATGCTGTGTAGCTGTTGAGGTGAGACATTTCAGTGTAATACATGAATGCAACTTTATGCATGAAAATGGCATACCTTGAAAATCAATTTCATGCCAAAATGGGGTGTTGATCATTTTTACTTATTATATTTATACTTAAGGCACTAAAGGGCAAACCACAGTATGTAATTTGGCAGACATCGGTCTACTGCATGTGCATATAGCCAGTTAATTATATATTGTAGTATGCAATGCTAAATGTACTGTTCAGGTCACGTAAGTGCAGATAGCTTGTGTTACAGGCTGCAGGATGGCATTTGTATTACAAGATTAAGATTAATCCACAAAATTAAGACAGGTTCACAACTGTGGCAATTGGTTTTGAAATGATTTATGGAGAATGCATTATGTCATTTTCCTCAGTAATGATATTGTACCTCCTTCCTTTATACTGCATAAAACCTTTCAGGACATGGGTGTGTGAAGGGGTTTATATCATTACTGTGTAGTATATCTTAAACAGGAGTGAGAAAAGTATGTTGAGACGGATACATCTGTGGTGGTCAGGCTGGGAAACCATCCTGCATGCAAGAAGAAAAGGAACCACATTCCCAGTACTCTTAAGTAAGAGGACAGAAGTGTGCATTTAACTCTTTATAGCCTTACCAATATCAAAAGCATAATGAATGACTGTGTATTTTAGATATGTATGGGGAAAAACTCTGGAAAATACACATTTAACTCAATGCAAAGCATCTTTAATTGTGTTGTTTCGGTTTCTCAGCTGCAGTGAAAAATTTGTTATTTGGATGAAGGCTTTACCTAAATGTGGCCTAAGTGATACCCATATCTTCTTATGAACCTCTGTCTCTATTAAATAGAGAGGTGTCTATTTCACCTAATGAGAATGCACGTATTGGACACAGTAATTAGGGTGAGAGTCTGAGAACAAGCAAAGACACTGTTTGCATAGACATAACCCAGGCAGCAGTACAGTTTGCTTCCACTCTGGCAAGAGGTAAATATTTCTTTATCTTTACTAAAAAACCTGGTTTGGTTTTTACCTTATGGGTCTTTAATATCTTTTCTTAAGGGACACCCTTCATCTTCATATCCTTTACAGAGACATCAGACCTAATCCTCCTTCTTTGATGACTTGCACTGCAAGTACCAGTGCAGGCATTAACTCATAGACCCTTGAAATAGAAATTGTGCCAACTGAAGGGCAGTGGTGGGTCTGGTGCAGCAGAGACAAGAAAAGGTTATCTGTTAGATCCCCCTGCCTGCTGGAAGAGGAGCACAGTTCAGACTTGCGTTGAACAGGGCATTCATGGAGTATTTGTCTCCTGTGGCTGCAGCCCAGACAGCTTAGTAGGGCCATGGCTGTGGTCACAGGATTCTTACCTCCAGGAAACCCTTCTGTTCCATGCAGTAACCTTAGGGTTTTAACTCATTTAGACCACTTTGGATTATTGGAGGAAGCAAAACCCATTCATATTGAGACTTTCTGGAGTCCTGGCAGATGATACCTGTTCACTGTCTCTCCAGCCTTAGCTCTCTGCTCCTTAAAAGGAGGCCAAAGTATATACTTCAGCGGTATATGCTGTCCATCAGTGCAGTGCCTTCTCTGTCTTGTCTCCAGGTATTCATCACTTCACAAAGCCAGAAACTTCAAAGTAATGACTTTTGAATACTAATGTGAGAAAACTCTAGAGATGATCAATCTGTGGGTTTCTCTTTCAGTCTGTTCTTATTCTCTCTGCTGAATTTTATTTGGCCCTGGTGACTTACCTTTGTATGATTATTGTTTGTACTTTTCCAAGCATGAGGTTGTTTAGGTAACCTACCTGTGCTGCTAATTTCTAAAGGCGTGGTGGTGTGCGACAGCAGCATACCTGGTTGTGTCTCACTCTGTTTCTTACCACTCTGACCTCCTTCCTACAATGACTTTGTTCCTCTTAAGATTTGCGAAATTGTTTTTCTGTCTCTTCTCTATTACTAGATAACTTGCTGATGGCCTGAGAGAATTGATTTGCAGTTTTTCGGGGTAAATCAAAGCCAATACTGACTATAAAAGCAACAGATCCCACAGACCATGAAATCCTCCTTCTCCATTGCTTCTTGAATATCATCTGCATGCCTAGTGCTGAGTTTCACACAAAGAACACTGCACTTGGGGAATTTTTTGCTGGTTTTTTCATGCATATTAGGACATAAGATAGTTTGACTGTAGGCAAAGTTCTGATACACTTTACAATGAACTTTACTGTAAAGTCACATATGTCCTTTTCATGTGTGGGTAAGATTGTAGCAGGTCTTCTTTCAGCCCCTGCAAATTTAAGAACCTTATTTTTCACCCAGTCATCCTTGTGCTCCTTCTGATCCCTTGGAGTAGTTTGATAAATTCTCAGCATCTGAGTCTCTTGTTTTGGAGTTGTTACATGGAAGCATGAAAGACACAGAGCTGGTTCAGTATCACTGCTCTGTCGGTCGTCACCCAGTAGTGTGCGACTGTGCCCTTCTCCTCTAGCCACAAAAAAACATGGGGAGGTACTAGTCAGCTCCTCCGTCAGCTCACTTTGTCACTTTAAACCAAAGTGGTTGGCGCCTCCTTAATTGCTGCTGTGCCTCTTGCTTCAGAGAGTTACTCCTTGAAGCAGACATTGCAGATAAAGACTTATTGCTACAGACCTTGACAAACTTGGAGGTAACACTTTTAAGTCAGGACTGAGACAAACTGGCAAGACCTGTAGTAAAGACAGTGTGGCCTTCTAGCTATCAGCTGTGGCTACAGACATTTGGACATACATCTCCAGCCTGTGAATTGATTGACAACCTTCATGAATATGAAATTCTCTTTTTAAGTGTTGGGATGTAATTGATGTAGAGTGGTTTGGAAGCACAACTCCTGTTTTCTTTCTTCTTGTCCTGCCCACATCAGTAAGTAAACCTCCCCACAAAAGCATCCTGCCTGTCCCTTGCCCTTTCTCTCACTCACACTCCTCTTCCTGGTGGGATTACAGACTCCTCCTGGGGGCCTCTCTGAAATCCTCTGGGGAGAAGCTTGTTAGACACAATCACAAGTGACATTCACTGCCTGCTTCATTCTGTTTACTTGCACAATGACTTGGGCTGCAGTGTGTTAAAAGCTGAAAGGAAGTTGGATGGAAGCAGAGGGAAGCTGGAATTAAGAGGATTATGAAGTTCAGTGACTTTCTGAAATGGAATTGGCAGGTTGTTATGGGATTTCTGACATAATCACAATACCATACTTATAAACCACACTCACAGCAGACTTCTGGGGCTTTCAGATGTTCCATATTAGCCATTTGCTTAGGTCTAATTTTAACTGTCCAATCTACCATGCATGCCTTTGGAAAGTGCAGCCATTGTAACGGTGACGGTGATATGAGCGTGATCTCGAGCAGTGACTCAGTGTGGGGTACATTAGTGCAGTTCAGATCCTTAAAGGATAGGGTAAACCTTCTGGAAGGCAGAGTATACAAACAATACATGGATTACAATAGGTACCAGGAGTACTTCATATAATTCACTTTATAAACTAGTGGCCCTGCTTACTCCCTTCCTGAGCAGAAGGATGCCTAGGGAATTATTGTAGGTCTGAGACATGCAATGAGCTCCATCACTGACTCCTTGTTTGGCCCTGGGCAGGTCACACAGCTCATCACCAAGTTATGTGGCATTTGCCTGTCCACAATAATTTCCTGACCATGAATGTGAGTCAGTTTGAATGACACTCATTCTTCTCCACTAAGGGCTAGTTGAACCTGAAAGGCCTCCTGGTTTCCACATGCTAAAAGAAAACGCTTGACTTGTGAATACTACAGATTAGCAGAAGCATGTTCAGGCACTGGAGTCCTTAATCTGTTCATTCACCCAACAGTAAGAAAAGGGTAATAACAGTATTGCACCTTAGAAACGTGTTGCTAGGTTGATGGGGAAGAAGTTACAGTTACAGTTACTTTCATGTGTATAAATATGTAAGAATGCCGTATGCAACCCATGTAATAATTTATCTCTTATGCCCCATTTCATGTACTGGCTGCCACCAGGAGCTCTGGATTAATTTATCTGGAGGGGGTATTACTGAACGAAGGTATTTGAATAGCAAAGTGGCCAAACTTGCTGATGAAAAGACTACTGCAGGTAGCTTGAGACAGTTGGGCAACATGACGGTAAATTATATTCATTGTTGATGGCTGCAAGGGAATACAAATCAGATGGAACAAATTAATCTCCTTATATACATCAATGGCTTCTGAATTAGTTGTCACCTCCCAGGGAAAAAATAAACTATGGGTTGCATTGTGGAAGCTCAATGAAGACGTCTGCTCAATTTATAGCATCAGTCAGAAATTAATAAGCTGCTGAACAGCTTTAAACTGAAGCTAGGGAACACTACAGCAACAATGTTCTGCATTACATATTTTCTGAATGGGGCCTGCTGCTTTGGGTACAGGTCTATTTTAGACCCCTCTTATTGCCCTCCTAAAAACCAAAAAAAGTCAAACTCCTGAGCAGAAATCAAAGAGAGAACCCTGGACAAGCAAAAAATATTGGCAAAATTGTTAGTTCCAAGGAAAATTGTGCAGAGGCCATTTTTTCACAACCAGTGTAGGAAGGACCCATATAGCCTCAGTCTGTAGCCAGCTTTGGAGTGACATGACCACCCCTGTGACCAAGAATGGAAAACCAGACTCTTGGCTGTGGTGGACAGGCGTACCCAACTCCAGCGTTGTCAGCTGTGAGAGACAAACTTGATCTGGGGCACAATATCTGAGAAAAGACCTGCCAAAGACAATGTATAAACTTCTTTCTTTCTTTCTTTTTTTTTTTTCTTTTCAGTTAAAGCCCTTTCTACTGTCTCTTTCTAAAAGGCTTTTTATAAGTGTTTGTTTTTATCGGTTTGCCTTT
Source organism: Morus bassanus (assembly GCA_031468815.1). Lineage (NCBI taxonomy): Eukaryota > Metazoa > Chordata > Aves > Suliformes > Sulidae > Morus > Morus bassanus. The sequence goes on along the minus strand of CM062600.1, from coordinate 17,061,771 downwards.
ATTTGTTTTATTGTTCTTCTTTTATGGAAACATGTTGATCATCAGTTAGGTGAAGAACTAGCTTTTCCTCATAATAGTACATATAATCATGTATTTTGTTGTAGTATCATGTTTCTTTTCCTCTGATGCAGCATTCTTTGGTTCTGACAATATTTAGGATGCTAGTGAGAGCCATTTTGAAAATTCTTTTGTTCATATGGTTCTATGAACTGCAACTTAATTACAGTCTTTCTGGAAAACCTTTGGGCTTTGATATGGGATATTTTCTTCCTGCTCTCAATCTTCAGTTATTTTCTGGCTGTCAGTCAATAGGAGTAGACTAATTTGATTTTTTTTTGAGCTTCATTTTATTTAAATATAGAGAACGTAAGGTATCAGGTAAGAAATAATAAGAAACCTAAAGGTTAAAGGTTGAAGTATTCCCACACCGGATTAAAGATTACAACATAATGCCAGTACAATGGCAGGCTAAGAAGAGAGAAAGTTAATGGACTGTGAAATTAAATTATGCATTTAGGGAGTGCTTAATTTATTAATGACAGCTATTGATTGCAGAAATAATTGTCCACTTTTAAAGGTGTTCCTTTGCTTTGTGCTGAACTGATCAGCTCCCTGGAAGTGGTCATTTAAGGGTGTCAGCACGAGTCACTTTTTTACCTATAGAAGATTAGTGGTGTAACAAGTTAGACAGTTGGTTTTCATGGATTTTTAGTTAACACAGTTGGGGGGGAATGGCAGCTTTGCTAGCAGGCATAGTTTGAGAAGGTTATGCTAAATAAACATTGAATTTCATGTCTGGTATCAAGAGGGCTGAATACTCTCAAATCCATGGGGTTTTAGGATGCTCATTCAGCCCTCCCTAGGAAGAAAGTTGCAGTGTTTTTCATAAAATCATAGAAATGGTGGTGGAAAGGGCCCTCTGAAGGTCCACAGTACAGTCTCCTGCTGAAAGCAGGTCTGCTGCCAGCATGATGTCTGTGTCTTTGTCCAGCCAGGCCTTCCAAATCTCCAAGGATGAGACAACACAGCATTTCTGTGTAACATATTCCAGAGCTGTACTTCTTTCTACTATTCTTTTTTTTTGGAAGGACTGGACAAAATCAGCATGATCCATTTAAAAAGAGTGGACTTTGCAATTTAACTCTTCTTTTGCTTGTTTTGTATATATAGATTCACTTTCTCACCTTATATATCTACCTGTCTAGTTAATTTCTCTTTAGATATGATTCCTATTGCTTAAGCCTCCATTATTCTCACATGAAACACCAGTACCTTTTAGAAAGACTTTTGGGTTCATGGCTAATACAGAAATTGGGCACCTGGTACTGGTGGTAGCTGGATTATGACACTCACATCTGTGTCTGTGGTTTGTAGAAAATGCAGAAATAAAAATACAAAAGCTCTGCCCCATATAAAGATCCACAGTGATGTTGACTCATACTTGGCAGGCAGAAAGACCTGCAGTAAACTTGCATTTTCCTGTCACTAAATTTTCAAGTTCCTCTTGAGTAAGCCACAAAGATTTGCCCTCAGGCTTTGAATTGCTCTGACCATTGAGAGAGCCCATGAAGATGCCTGTGGTACATGGTGGTTGTACGGAAATCTCTAGGAGTGCTCCCCTGAGTTGGTCTTGTTGGACAGGGTTTGCCCTTTCCAAAGGTGATTGTGTTTCAGCAGCTCGCAGGTCCCCTGTCATTCAGGAACTTGCTGGAAGTCAGGGCCACCTGCATGCACTTGCTGCAGAGACACCAGTGGCACTGGCCACAAGCCTCCAGCTGATGCTGTGTTACTGGGACTGTGCGGGTGCATCCTCTGTTGGTGCATCCACCATCACTGGTTTCCACTTGCTTGGGGCAGATGGGGAAGCTGCTCCCTCCTTTCTGATTCAGTGGCTCACTCTGTCACTGTGCATAAAGCCACCACCCATCTTTTTTTCCCCACCTTTTTGTCCTCCTCTCTGGCTGTTGGCAGAGCTACATTCGGGTAAATAATCCTCTTCCCCTGTGTTGCTGCTGTGTTAGCAGTGTGAGCCAGAGGGAAGAAGCAGACCCACGCTCTGCAGAGCTGCAGTACTGCATGTTCCTCACTGCTCCTGGAAGGATGGATCTGGGCAGTGATACAGCAGCCCGACCATCTTCTTTTTGCTTTGTCTTTCCTGGGGTTCACACTAGACCTCTTACAAAAGTGCTTATATAGCCCCTCCAGCCAACCCAACAGATTTTTCCCTCCCACCTCCTCAATCGTAATGTTTCTTCCTGATCCTCCAAAGGCCCTTGTTGTGACAGCATCATTTAATTGGGACATCGCCAGGGCCTTTTCAATGTACAAACCCAGGTAATTGATGTGAGGTAGAAACCAGCAATGCAGGTAATACACCAGATCTTCTGAACCCTCCTTGTCCCTGCCTGAGGAAAATAATCCTGCAGCTATGTCAGGCAGGGTGGAGGCAGTTGAAGCATGCATGGGTGAGCCCCTAAAGGGATGGACTCCAGAGAGACAGAAGGGGAATGGCTGGGGGCATGGGGAAAGTGCGGCAGCTATATTTACTCTAGTTTGCTCTCAGTATTAGTTCTATGACTTGAAATTACAGGGCAGTACTGCTATGAGGATGAGTCGTCTGAAAAGCAAAGTGGGGCTCTTTTCGAAAACAGCTAACAGCAGGGAATGTTCATTGCTCTGTGCCTCTGTGTGTTTGCTCTGAAGAGAAATCAGATATGCTGAACCTCTCAGACTGAGGGATGCGGTTGCATTTTTTAATAATAATACTTTCAAGCAGTCAAACACACACATTCACTTATATATTTAAATATTTAAATATATGCATAAATGTATGTATATGAACACATGCATTTAACGCTTTGCTTCTGCTCTCAAGAACATCCCCACCTCAGAGTGACAGTGATGTGGAAAGGCATGTGAGGGCTGAAGGGCAAAATTCCCTGCAATTAAGCTGTGCTAACAGTGCTGTCACCTCTCCTTTCCTCTAGCTTCCCCATTAGATTTTTATAGCTTTTCTGCTTGAGAAGTCAACCATGGCTCTACCTCCTGGTGGAGGAAGACTCTGGATAGATCTGACAAGTACAGCTTTCAGGAAGGAGACTGCAGGGCAACTCACAGGAGTGAGATGTCTCCACTCCCCAGGAAATGACACCTGGTATATTGCTATATTGTTATATGCTGATGTTTTGGTATTGGTATATTCCTACCATATTCTGTGTCTGGAGTGGCTGTGCCCTTGTCCCCCTGGAAGCAGCTGTGCCCAGCCTTGACTGTGTGCGCCTCTTCTGCAGTCTGCAGGCCGGTTCAGGGTGCCCCTGCTGTGTTTCACTGCCTAGTAAAATTTGCCCTCCTAAGTTACTTATGTTGCAAAATGGCATGGATTCAGGTTGGCACAGACCACCTGGAAGAGGACAGCATTCCATCCACCACAGCCAATGACAGCTTCACATCGAAGTCTCTTTGCAAAGACTGGGAGTGAAATGTGTGCAATGCAGAAAAAATGTCAGCAGACAGACCTCTTAGTAGGTTTCTAAATTTCCATATTTAAAAACATGCCTTTCAGAAGTTAGAAAGGCAGGGCCCTTTCAAATATTTAAGAGGATATTGTGTCCAAAAAACCTGCTACAGCTTTTGCTCCACATGATAAAATATTGTCCTTCCTAGCATTTTTAAATCCATATTTGTGGAACAAAATAATAATTTCCTGAATAAATCTTCTCTTCTACCTGCATTTTCTCAGATGAGGTATAGGAAGATAAGGGCAAACATAAACCGGTCTAAATTATTTAAATATTTCTCCAACATCCTTTCAAAGATCCTATGGAAAGCTCTGCAGATTCAACTGTATACTGCTGTCCTTATTACAAGCATCATCTCAAGAAATACTAATATTGAAACTAGGACAGAACTGGTATAGATTTCAGTGGCAAGGACCTGGACAAATATTGTCTCAGCCAACCAGCTTTTCCTTGGGATTTAGTATATGACATTCTTTTCCACCAGACAAAGCATCTAGTGGTTTCTGAAAACCTCTCTTCACTGGTTTCCATCCTGGAATATCTGATAAACAGCAGAAGTTTCAGAAATTGCTTTAAAAATCAGTATCTTTTGAGAGTAGGGACATGTCTTCATTCTTATTTTATAGACAGAAAGCTGAGACAGACCAGACAGGTGAACTGACCTCCCTAAAGCTATCTGGTAGGCAGTGGCAGGTTTGGGAGTCATCTTTCCCATGTTGCGATACAACAATTTATATTTTCATTCAAGCTTCCATAAGGAGGGCTGATGAAATCATTAACCATGTTACTAAATCTTGGCCTCCCATCTGCAGGACAGAATTATTCTTTGGAAAATAGTATAGATGATGAAAGCTCAGTAAGGGAACAGAGGAGAGACAGTTACCAGAAACAGAAGCGAAAAAAGTCATGAATGTAAAGAATTCTGAGCCAGTGCTTGGACTGCGGGGAAGGAAGACTTTAATTCAAAGGTTAAGGAGAATTTTTTGTTTTTCTCATTAATTTACCAAAGCAGAGTGGTTGTTTCACAAATAACAAGTTCAGTGAAGTTGGACTGTTTGTTTTGGTATGTATTGATATGCTTGCTTTTAATTTTCCTGCAATTCAAAGTTTTTCCCAGCAATGACTTTTATTATATTGAGAGTTGGAACAGTCTGGTGCAAATCCACAGTTTTACAGCAGGGCATGGTCTCAGCATGACCCATCTCCTCACAGTAAATTACAAACTTGGCTCCCTAGGACTCTAGGCAGGACTAGGTAGGATGGTGGGCCTAAGACAAGCGTGAAATGAAACAGCTTGCAACTTTCCATGGATTCCTCTTATAAGAAGCAATTTCATTCTGGAACAAAGAATGTCAAGAGAAAAATGAACAGAAAAAATAAACAACTTGTCAAAGTCAAGCACTCAGTAATGTCAATGCTCTCAAACTGCAGTGATCCTGATATTCTTCTAACTTGTTTTCTGTCACCGGATTTTTACTGAATTTCATGTCATTAACCTTGATTTATAGCACTAGGGTAGGGACAAGGAATGGCATTATCAGTTTGTAACATCAGGCTGCTCACTGCATTCTCACCCGTAATTATGTTTTTAGAAGCAAGTTAAAGTTTCCTATTATATCCACAGCAAGATCTATTTAAGAGATAGCAATTGCACATCCCAAGACAATTTATACCAGAGGAGTGAATCAGCTTAAAAAAAAAGTAAGAGAAGATCTATATCTGTTTTCATCCCTCACAACTCCCAAAGAGACTATTTTTCAGGTTCCAGGAGTGCAGAGAGCTTGATTGTTTTTTCTCTTTCCACATACCAAAATTCCTTGCTTTTGTTCAGCATCATGATGATAAAATATGGTGCCCTGGACCCTCACATTCCACCTACCTTGCAGAAATGCAGTGGACCTAATCTTACCTGTTTTCCAGGTAAAATTCTCACTGGTTCCAGTAGAATTCAGGGTCAGAGTAGAAGCAGATGAAGCAGAAGGAAGTGTGAGTTTGTGTGTGTGTGGATTAGCCATCACATAGCATGGGAGTTTGTTCTGTGATAGCTCATGCTGATAGAGGACAAGTGGAGAGGGTGCCCCAATTTCCCTTACACCATTTGATAAACCTACGTTGGAAAAGCTGTTCTGTTCCCAATGAACCTGAAAGTAAGCTGACTTCCCCAAACCTCAGACCACAAAGTTATTGCTGGAAAAAAAAGTTTTACTGCTACTCTGATGATTTTCTTCAGGTTTCTTTTGGCTGCAGAAACAAATTCAGGAAATGAATATCTATTTCTTTCTCTCATTTCTTCTGTCATCATTCTTCTTTCCTAAAATTGCCCATCACTGGCAACTTTTATCACCTAGGAAACATAAATGTTTAAAACTTTTGGGGAGTCTAGTCTTTAATGACATTTTACTTTGGAAATATTTTATTGAAACAATCAGTGTAATTTCTACCGTATCTTGTAGAAGCAATTCTTTTCACATTGTTTAGTCTGGAAAAGAGAGAAAGTTGCTATGTGTGTCACAGCCAGTTTTGCACTACGTCCAAATGCTGTTGAGCTGCATCAGCAAAAATCTCAAAAAAATCAGCTCAAGTTATTCCTAAAGGCAAAGTGACATGAGGGAAGAGAGTTCATAGATGAGGATAGCTCTTCCAAAGATTACAGGTACTGAAATATCATTACATAACCCCTATAGCATACGAGGTTGGCATTTTCCAGAGAAGAATTTCTTCTTCAGGTTTTCTGTCTGTTAGTGCAGTAATGTCCAGTGTGTGACTTATGGGTCCAGGACAATTTTTATCTTATGTAAATCTGTAGACATTAAGATGTCCTAGGTAGAGCAGTGTCTGCAAAGGGGTGCTCCTGCTCTTAGGAAAATTCAGCTGACCTGTGTTCTACTGGGTTTCTCCTGATTTCTGTCCACCTACCAGGAAGGACAGCCCCTGCTTTGGTGACAAGGGTTGTCTAAACAGCGAGGCCCATCTCTGCCCACCCCAGAGTGTGCAGGATTGGAAAACATCTGCATGCACAGCCTGACTGTAACCCACAGTCATGCCGGTGGCTGGAGGTGTCAGGGTGTCAGCAACCCTGTGCAAGCCTCCTTGCCTCCTGCAGATGTGAAATGGTTTTCAGTGTTGTGCTGTGTGAGAGCTGGGTGTGTGGTCTATGGCTGGACTACACTGTTTGCTCAGTATAAGCATCATAACATCAACCCTGAAGGCTTTCGCTGTTTCACTGTCCTTAATATTCAAAAGAAAACTGATGATTAGCCAATCCTTTTTTGGATGTTCACTTATGGGACATAAGAATCAGCTCACAACAGGGCCCTGCATGTGCTTTTATCCGTCAGCTGATGCTCCAGGGATTCTGATCTGAATCTGTCTATGTATAAAAGCAGGAAGGGAAGAGAGAGCGTGAGAGTCCCTAGCTCCCATCACAGATGGCTGATAATTAGTATACTGCTTCCATCTCCTTCAAAACACAGCAAAGATAGTTTTCGAATGACAATGTGATGACTTCAAGCTGTTTTGCACCCAGTAGTGTTCTTGGTAAAATATAGAAAGACTCTCCACCTCTGAACACTTGGAAGTGTATTTTCACTTGCTTACACTGAGGCAAATATTACATGCCCTTCAAATTTATTAAATGGGAAATTTTGTCTGAGTGGGAATGGCAGGCTTGTAGGAATGGAGAAATATTTCGAATAGCTGCCAAAACCTTTCAGACTAGAAAATCATAACAGATCTTGAAAGGAAATATATGTTCAATTAAGAGACATAGATGGCTGAACCATCATCCCATTTCAGTTTCTGGTTTAACCCCCTGGTCTTAGCACAGGTGCCTGCTCTCGGTAGGGAATCACGTTCTGCCGTAGTGTCTTCTGATTCAGCTGGTTCAGTCCAGTGGCTCCAGATGTGCACAGTCTGTCACAGCACAGCCCTCCCAAGTACAGCAGTGCTACTCACAAGCAATGCAGGGTGTGTCATCTCCTAATGAATAAACTGTGTAGTTGCCAGTTGTCAATTCTCTTTTCCCCTTCTCCACCATCTCAAAACTTCCCAGACAAATGAAGATCCCCAAACACTCTATGGTTTCCAAAATTTTGTTGATAACACTCTGAATTTTCCAAGGAGGCAGGACACAGGACCCCATTCCATGGAGCTCAGTTTTCCTTTGCAATGCCAGTCTTGATCACTTCCCTCACCCACCTCTTCATTACACCTTCCTCCATGTTAGAAATGACATCTCTTAATTATTTTTCTGCCTCACATTCTTAATTATGTTTCTGCTTAAGGGAGATAGGGAACTTCTATCACCAATAGCTCTGATGGATGATGAGGCTAAGGCCAGATCCTGTAGGATGCCTGTAGCAGTCTAGGATTTTCACCACTTCTTAAGCCAGCATCTCACTGTTGGGAAATACTCCTTTTTCTCACTGGTTTCTGCAGTTCAGTTGGAGAAGTTGCACAAAATGCTGCAACTACTAAGATGAAAACGCTGTTAACATGGCCTTCAGTACGCTCAAGAATTACCCAGACATTATCACAACTATAAATAAAATCTGAAGTTTGCTGTGATAGCTTCATTTTAGTTAAGTGTCTGTGGCACAGATTCTGACTTCATTTCTATTGGGAAATCAACGAATGCCAAGTGATATTAAAAGTTGGCATCCTGTTTGCCCTAAGCCAAGATCAGATCAAAAATAGTCAGACTATACTTTTTCTGGGACCTACACATGAATCTTGCAACCTCAGTAATGCAGACATAGACTGGTGCTGTATGCTGCACAGACAACACAAACCAAAGTCTGGCCTTGCATGGAGAAGCCCTGGATCTGACCTTGCTTCTGAAAGAACATCTATGTGCCTTTGTCTTGTGCCTCTGGGTTTAATGCATTTCCTCAACAATTGTATGCCAAATCTGAATGAATGCTTGTGCTGAGGGTCAGGCAACATGCTTTGACCCTGTGCATTCACTGAGTGGGACCAAGATGTGATCAGGTTTTCCAGACGAAAGCACTACTGCCATACCAATTTCCTGCCATTTGCTTATGCAGTATTTTCTTCCTTTTGCCTTTTTATTGTTTGTGACAAGTGAAATTAATGTCAATTCAAAGCCTCCTTTTTATTGACTTAATATTGTCCTAAAGTCCCTCCAACTCGTTTCTGTCCCATTTTTAAAGCCTTTCATGAATGCAACATATTAATAACTAAGGAGTACAATCAGTGTCATCAGATTTTAGAACTGAAAGTCTCTGCGCAGTTCAGAGAGAAGCCCGTGGTTCCCCAGCCTCTACCCGTGTTATGCCATTTGCTTCCATGAACTTATGCAGATTTACATCAACTTAGTGGTAGAGGTTCTTGCTACTCTGGAAAAAGACAGGAATGTCTGTGAATAATGAAAAAAATTTTCTCCCCCTACAAGTATATAACAGCTTGCTGACAGTCTCAAAGACTTTTTTCTCCTTCATTTATGCATCTAAAAATCATACTGTTCTTATTTTGGTTTGCTACTGTGTCTGCCCACTTTTTTGGTAAAACACCATGTGCTGAAAATACATATGTGTGAGAAAAACTCTTTGCTATGTTGAGCTGAATTTACTGGATGTTGCCAAAACACAAACCAAACAACAAAAGCAGTGCTTGGAAAAGGTTTTGGGGGACAAATTTCTGAAGCACTCAGGTTTTTGGCAATTGTAATGAGGCAGTGCTCTGAACTGAGAGAACTAGTGGAGAAGATGGTTTCTTAATGTGAGTGTACATGGTTGTTGTTTTTCCAGATCAGTCTAGTGTCTAGAATTCTCCCTCCAGCTGGTGAAATGATCATGTAGCTCCAAGGTGGCACTATTCTTCTGGAAGCTTGAATGTGCTGGTTCAGATAACACTCAATGAGTGCAGCAAACATCGAGCTCATTGTATATAAGAAGACTCTTCACTGGCTTTGGGTTTTGATTTAAGCATATGAAAAAAAAGTATCAGCCTGAAAGTTTTCAGTTTCTTATATTTATTGTTTTAGTTGGTAATTTTGAATCTGGCAAATAAATTAAAGGAAGTATCTATTTGCATACACAATTTCAACAATGGTGATTACCAGATGGCATGAAAGTGAGGTTTGTTCAGTCAGTGCGTTTTGGACACAGACAAAAGGAGTGTTCACCAACATAGCCACTAAATACCCCAGCTGTTTGCCTGTGAAATCACATAAGGCACCTTCTGAGCATTTTTATCATTGGCAACTTACACTTATTGCATTGGACAGGAACTGAAGAGATTGAAGAAAATTGTGACATTAAAGATAAGAAGCTCTCACACTGTCCGTTTCCATCTCTCCCAGTTTATGAACCTGTTTCTAAGGACATCACATATGTTTTGTGATTGAGCATCCTGAAGCTCCCCTTCTCTATACAGTTCAGTGCAGATCATTTCAAGCTGGTACAAATGCTTTTTGTTGTGCAGCTTTTCTGCTCAAGTACAACTTATGCTCATTGGTTTAATGCAGCTCTTAGAAGACAGCTGGCTCACCTCCTGCCAGAACAGAGCCTCTGCAGAGTGCATCATGTGGACTTGGCATGACCTGAACTGTTTTTGAGGTGACAGTATAGGTTTTTGTCTTGTAGCGCCTGATAGGACAGCTGCAAAGCCTTCCCATTTCCCTGACTTGTTCCTCAAGGTCTATTCAGCCTGTGTGTCGCCAGCACACGAAGCCTGCAACTGAAGTGCAGTTCTGCTGTCACACCTCTCAGGGGCATTGGCCCACCATTAAGACGTCTGCAGTGTATTTAAATTTTTCTTTTGTAATGGAAAGAAAGGTAAGAGTCACCTTTAGCTGACTTGAAAGCAGTAGATGAAAACTGGCTCAGTTTTTCAAAAACTGTAATTGTGACATTCTGCATGGAAAGCTCCACTTGCAAAGATGAATGGTTCATTAATTTTTAAGGATGTGAAACTGCACTGGAACATTAACTAGAGCATTTGCTATCTAGCCAATGCACTAATACCACGCAACAGTCATATTATTTTATTCTGTATATAATAGTCATCAAAAAACTAGCTAAACTTAAAATGTTGAAACATCAAAGTGAAGATTTTATTCTTATGAGTGATTACTTTGAAGAAATTACTAGTTTTCTCACTGAAAAATTACTATGAATGCTCCCTCAAAAAACCTTGAATAATGTAAATCTCAATCTAAAATGCTGCCTGAGAGAGATGGGGTAAATTCTATTATTCATAAAGAGTGTGCTATCCCTGGAAATTAATTATCTCTAAACCTCATTTTTCTCTGTTGCTACTCAATACCCTGTTAGCAGACAAACAGCGCCTGGTGGCTTTATCAGACCATTGTATTAATGCAGTGATATTCCCTCTTCTTCCTTAAAACAAGTTTCTCAGATAATATTGGAAATAACAAGAGGAAAGAGAACTGATTGTCTTCTCCCTTACTTGAGGTCTTGTATACTCATTCATGCTAGTCCAAAAAAGGCATTAAACTGTCTGACCCAAGGGAAATGATTCTATAAAGCAGGAAGCAGTGAAAAATGAACAGTGTTTGTAAAGCTGGCTGGGAGCTGATTATCTTCCAAAGTTTGCAGGATTTTATAGGGAATAGGAAATATTGAAAAATAAACTCCTAAATTTTTTTTTCTTTAAATGTCAAAAAACCCATGAGATATTTTTAGTTTGTGCTGAGCATATCTGGTTTCACTAACAACAACGTTCCTAAAACAGGAATGCCTGTGATTTTCAGATTTTCAGTTAATGTTTATCCTCCCTTGGCCCAAGGTAACCATTTTGAGTGCATGTGTCCGAAGAAAATGTCCAAGTAAAACAGCTCCTTGCAAATGTTAGAAGTGATGACAGGTCATTGCATGAGTCATTTATCTACCTGCTCTGAGGAAGAGGCTTTTCATGAAGGGGCAAATGCATGCTGTGAGAGAACAAAGACTTATATTCGGTTTAAAGTACACAGGGGAAGACAAAGGCTCCTGGCAAACAGATTAAACCCAAAGGAGTCCAGAATGCAGACTACTGTTGATATATTCAGGAGAAAAGGCCACTGAAAAATCTTAGGGCAGGCTTTGTACTTTTCAATTGGCAAAATTTTCTTTTAAAACAGATCCTGCATTTTTTTTTTTTTATTTATTTTGATATTCAGTTCTCTAAAGTCCTAAAAGGGAAAAACTGCACATACTTTCCATAAGAACACTTAGTGTAGGGGGAAAATAGCATATTTCTAAAACAAATGTTTTATATGCTGAATGCCAGTTCATAAAGCATTTTGGGTTCATGTTATACACTTCCATGTTGAGTGCTGCTGAGACCCAGTCAAGTGTTAACTCATTCTGTTAAGTGTAGAGATCCCAAGAATATTAATGTAAGATTTAAAAAAAACAAAGCAAAACAAAACAACTCAGAGATGCTGCCGTTCATCTCCAGGTTTAAAGGATCTAGGTGGGACACACTACATGTTGTAATCACAGTGTGAAAGTTAGAAATATCTCTGGAGAAAGACCAGAGGAGAATGTGGCTTATATGTAACAAAATACAGTAGTGTAAATGTTGTGCTGAAACTTGTATTTGAGAATGTTTTGTAAATCAAGAAAGATCACAGAAGTGACACCATCTATTCTGCCATGAGAGGGAATTCATTTTCAAGCAATCTACAGTATCCTCAGCACTGTGTAAAATATTTTGTGACAGGTGCCATATTCCATGAATACATTCAATTTGTTTAATCATGCCATTGTATGTTAGCCTCCTTTGCAGTTATTAGCAGGTAGGAAACAAATAATATTTATTAGACCTTCACCTAAATCTAAAGGTTTAATTCTGTTTATCCTTTCTGTAAATACAGGAGTCCAGCCTGTGTAGGAGAATAGAGTACAGCTGCAGTGCAGGAAGAAACAGAATGCACTTAAGAAAGGTATAATACTTCATCCAAATCTGGCTGTATTTTCCTGCCTTCCTATTACTTTCTCCATTTTAAATATACGTTATCCGTTTGCCAGAAGAACATTCTGGTGGCAATCTGCAATCCTCTCTCACTGAAATAGAAGTCTTGTAAGAAATCTTTGTTGTTGAAACACATTTTCTGGTTGGTTTTTGATATTATACATTTTTCTGACCTCTAGTATAAGCGTTGCAAATTCTCCAAAATAGATTTTGCCACTGAAAAGTTGCTAAGCAACTAATCCCGTCTGATCTATTGTGGTTCAAATACATGAAAGAGACAGATAAAAGAGAGTTTATAAACCTAATAGGTTGTAAAAAACAAACATAAACCCATAAAAAATAGATATATAATGTATTTTATCTTGAAATAAATAATTCTGCAGAAAAAAGCCCACAAGAATTATTTGAAGGGACTTTAAGTGAAAGCAAAGAGGGTCAGTGTTGCCACTTCACAGGTCCAGACTGACTGTCACCTCAGTCTACTCTCTGGTGACCTTAATGGTGATTTACATGTCCTTTTTGCTGGGTATTTTTCCATTCATGATATAATGTGTTGATATTTAGTTAGTCAAAAAGAAGCTGCTACTCATCTTTCAGAAAAGGTGTCATGATGTTTTTTATTTTTATTTTTATGTTTCGCTCTGGATTTGGGGGAGAGCTGGTTTGTACTTCTACACACTGCTTCCCACTATACCTCATATTGCCCTGTTGTTGCAGTCTGGTCTTTGGTGCTGGGTAGTTAAAACCGGACAAAGGGGGAGCTGGAGCCTCTTGTTGAGACACAGAGGAGGTGCCACTGGCCTGGGGTGGCCCTCCAGACACCTGTCATCTTTACAGCCCAATAGCTTTTCCTGTCCAAGGCAAACTATGCATGGCTTTTGTCCACATGGGTGACCGTGAGGGTTTCTTTTTCCACCTTGTTTTGTCTCCCACAGGTTCATATTGTTGGAAGAAAAAGACTTTTGTCTTTTATTTCTAGGCCAGAGCCCTGACAGCTTCAGCTGCTGCTATGGGTTTGCTGCCTTGATGGTCTGTGCCTGGCATTTTGAGGCTTGAGTTTCTGTGATTTATAGCAACCCCTGTAAGGCTGTCCTTATCACAGTATTCCCTTGGATGCTTGCACCTCTACAAGACGCTGTGCATTCTTCCCTTCCAAATTTAGTGCATGTTCATAAGGAAGAGGAAGCTGATTTTATTACACAAAATCTTCAAACAGTTTGGTTTTAGCCTCTCAGGCTCTCACACTCACAGATGCAAAGACATATGTGTTCAGGTGGTCTGGCTAGGGTGCTTGTGTGAAGCACGAGGATGAGGGATGCTGTCTGCATCTTTTGAGTACCTCTTGGCTGGTAATAACAAAGCAGGTTTTGGACAGATCTTTTATATTCCACAGGAAATATCAGCTGCAGTGAGGTAATCCTTTGCCTCAGTTCATGCTTATGTCACCTTTCATAAATCTTTGGTCAGGTTGCTGCCCATTGACTCTTCCACCTTATTTGAAATATATATATTTGAGACGTGTCTATAGCCTATTCCTGTTGGTCTAACAGAAAGAAAGAGGTGTAAGTGATACGTCACAGCCTTCTAGCCATTGTGCTGGTGTGAGGATCGCAGGGTCTTCTGCTGATGGACTGTCAGGCCTGTGGGGTCGTCAAGAGCATCTGCCTGGCAGAAATGGCATTCATACCAACTCTAATAGTTCATATCATTACTAATTTCTATACTGATTTATGAGCAGAGTCACAGCACTTTACTCACAGCCTGCAAGCCTGAGAGGTGTCTTTGAGGTGAAATGCTGGTAATTTGAAAACAGAAAATAAATCTTCTCAGTTACACTGGTTGCATATTTATGCTGCAAATGCTATACTGGAGGTCTTTAAAGTCATTACCAGGAGGACAGAAGAAAACTTTGAAGTGAAAATGGTGATTATAAGAAAAGTTAATGAGACAGAAAAAAAAGAAGCAGCCTCTTTTCACCATTCCCAGTAAGAGGATGGTCCTTTTAAGGCCTGACACAAGGCTAGGACTTTTCCATTCAGTTGTTTGGGCCAAGCCTCTGTTTTATTTTAGTGTAAAAGCTACTTGATCTAAAGCAAAGGCCAATACATAACTTAGAATTAAACAGGCACCTCAAATCACATTCTTTTCTCATTATTATTCACTTCGGGAACAACTTCTGGTCCAGCCTTGTTAAGCTGTTGACAGAGAAATCAGTCACTCCTCAGAAATAAAGGAATGGAAATGAGTTATTTCTATTTTCTCCTGGTGTTTATGCAAACTTCCCCTTAAGCACTTACCAGAATGAAAGCTTTTCATCTAACACTTTAATTCTGTACACCTTTTCTCTGGGACTGAGAAAATAAAATAATAGTGGCACTTAATGAAAGGAAAAAAGGAATCACTGGAGAGGAAACACTCCAGGAGCAGGTAACTCTCACAACTTATCGAATACAGTCAGCATAATGATTAGACCTTTTTAATGACTGTCGTTGCACGTGAATACTACTAATGGAAATTCTAGATGCTCATCTGGAAAGCAGATTGTCTTATAAAAGAGGGAGGAGAAATATGGATTTGAAAAGCTAGCTCTTCCCCTAGTGTTTTTGCAAACAGATTTTCTCTTGGCATGCTCGATTTTGTCCCACTCTATCATTTTAAGGAAATCTTGAGAATGAAGAGCTGACTGAGACTCAGATTTGTATGAAATTATTATGTTTTTTGCAGACATTCTGTAGTATCTTAAAGAAACTTTTTAATCTGTCTGGTATTCCACTTACCAAATAAGTATCACACTCTGAGCTCTCCTCCACTGCTGATCTATCTGGGCTATTCAGTTTGCCACCACTTCAGGAAAGGACATGCCACTTTTCATTTTCCCAGTAAAAATCCTCATCACAGCTGACAGCTCCAGATTCAGTCTCAAGTAATGTCATTCAAGGACCAGAGAGAGGAAACAGTCCCTGCTGGGGAAGCATCTGGGCAAGGCTCTGTAGGGAGCAGAAACACATGGTAGGGATGGTATGGGGGATTCTTACAGCCTCCCTCATGCTATGCCTCCAAAAGCATGTCACCCTGGTCCTTACCAGCAGTGCTTATGAGGATTGTTCTTCCCGCAGGGAGAGATCATAAGCTATTTGAAAAGTGATCTGTGGAAACCAAATGAGCTGCAGGCATATGCTGATGTCCCTTTGCTTTTTTCTCCCCTTGTCTAGATCTTGCTTCCTCTAATTTCATGATATCGGATGCATAGGCATTAATTATTTTCTTGGTACCTTTTAGACCCATTTACCTTCAACTAGAAGAATGTGCCTAGTCTGCCTGTGCAGTAAACAAACGCATTATGCTTTCTGCCGACTTTCACATTAATAAGCTTCCCCTTTTCACTTGTAGGTTTCGTATTTCCTGAGGCCTTGCACAGCAAAT
This sequence comes from Morus bassanus, assembly GCA_031468815.1. NCBI lineage: Eukaryota > Metazoa > Chordata > Aves > Suliformes > Sulidae > Morus > Morus bassanus. Next base: position 17,045,890 of record CM062600.1, on the reverse strand, counting down.
GATAAACTGGCAAGACTTGTTTGAAGAAGGTTTAGCAAGACGAGCAAGTTTCTGCAGAGTCCTGATTCATGATCCTGTGGCAAACTAAAGATAAAGTGGACGAACTTTTGTACTGCTACTCCAGCACTACCAAGTAGCTACAGTTCTTGACTAAGAGGCCTGCATTGGGTTTCTCACCACTGGGCAGCAAACATGCTCAACACTCGCTTTTGCTTAGAAAGCTGAATATTAGAAATAACCCAAATACTGGATAAAAAGCACCTTCTTTCCTTTGTTGCATGCACTGTATATGGACTGTTACTGTGTGATGTTTTTTGGCTTATAAAGCTGAATTTAGATTGCAGGAAAAGTGTGTTTTGAATTTTCATTTCTCCTGTCAGGATAAAACTTCTCTTAGGAAATGTGAACTGTCTTTCAGTTCAAATAGTTTGAGCAATATTTTCTTGGCAGTAGAGTACACTCTTACAAACCAAAATGTGATTTTTTTTTCTTGTGCAAAAACCCATTCTTGCTTCCTACTAAGAGGACATGTTCAGTAGATGTGAGACAGTGGAGCAGCAGAAGTCTTCAGTTAAGCCTTCTGCTGCATTTTCAGCATCAGTCCCTGTGTAAACCAGTTATTTCCTACCTGTCATATTCTCCCATGACCTGTGTCTGTGTCTGCCCAGAGCCCTTGCAATGCTCTGCTATGGAGTGTGGAGCTTGTTTTAAGCCTTTTACAACCTGATGGCCCACATGGGAAAGAGGGTAAAAAGGATGTAGGCCACAGAAAGTAGCACATTGGCGATAATTAGGAATTTCTCAAGTGTTATGACTCGAATAGGGGGAATGGACATTTTCTAAGTGGTGCTGACATCCAAACCTCGAATTTTTCTAGTGATAAAACAAATCCATCCATCCATCTACCCATCTACCATAGCGCAGCTGGATATCAGGACTGTGCCTGTGTGTGGACCCAGTGCTTCTGAATTGTTAGTTCAGGGGGGACCCAGGAGCTCCCCAGCTAATTGTCATCAGAAGGGAGACAATGGACTGGCAGGAGATGATGGAGCCCCTTGGAACCAGGTGATAGACTCAGCTGGCCACTTTCACAATTAAATATTTAACTATATGGTGCTGGAACCCCCCTGGAGCTAACTTTGGTCTTGTCCAATTCATATGCTTGAAAGTACCACTCAGTATCCTGGTTGTACAATCTGACCCTTCCTTCCACAGACTACTCTAGGTGGTCCTGGCTGCAGAACTGATCAAATACTACATAGTTAATACTCTTGTAAACAGGCATTTTAAGCAATTCATGCAGAAGGGGTAATGTAGTGCAGTCTTTTGTACATCGGTAAGATATTTAAGACATTTTGTATCTGGCTAATATAAAGCATAGTGATGGGTTATGCATGTGCTTGACTGGTCACATAGGACTATAGCCAGCTGGGCTATAAGGACTAAGAAGGGCAGAGGTATGAGGAGTGTCACCCCATCCAGCTCAAGATACTACTGCAAGGACTCTTGCAGCAAAGACATCTGCAGATATCACCATCCAGATAGCAAACTACTACCCTATTCGGCAGATTTGATTCCTGATGTGAGCACTGTGCCAAGATCCCAACAAATTTGTTTTCCTTTTCAACAGGCTGTCTGTGAGTGTCTGTGCAACAGCCCTTAGGTCTGAGTCTTCCATTTTTTCACCTTAACCTAGTACTGATCCTTTCAGACATCATCTCCTGACACAATGATGTGTACAAAGCTGATGTAGTCATAAAAGAAATTACAAGGCTCCTGTTCCAGAGGATTGGCTTCCCCCCCACCCCCCTTTACTTCATAACTAATATCTTTCTGTATTTTGTGTTAGAGAAGGCAAGGCCAAAACTTTCCCAATGATGGTAATTTTATAAAAAATGAAGGAGGGAAAAAAATTCAGGTTACATTCCGCAGCCCTTTTACTGTTACCTTTAGCCACTCTCCAAGAAAATGAACCACCATTCTTACAAGGACCCATGCCACTGATAAAAATCACCAGAAAACAAAAAAAACCCCATCCACTGTCTCCCCAAACCAACATCCTCCTCTGCAGAGTGGCCGAGCACTCCCAGTTGAGATGGCCACCAGCTTCTTTCAGCTAACAGTGGGAGCAATGGTGATGCAGGTGGCTGAAGCATAGTCTGTGCAGAGTCTGGTTGTGCAGCAAGGACAACAACTGGTGGTGACTGGGGGACGCAATGCTGTCGGTTCTCTCTGTAGTGACTCTGAAAGTTTCTATAAAACCCTCTCTCATCCTGCATGGGGGCAGGGACTGACCTGAGCTCAAGTGAAATGTCAACAGCCTTGCCTTACATGCAGTGTTTTGAAAGGGTGTATTTCACTTCTGGATACTGAAAATGTTGCTTGGAGCTTCCAAAAGAGCTGGAAGAGGGAGAGAAGGGAGGACAGAACTTTAAAAAGAGAGCCAAATGTCTTTCATCATCTGCTAATATGTCTTAACCTAAACAGTATGTCAGAAACAGACAAGTTTAGCTTTTTACAGAGTGTAGCCAGTTGGTTGCCAGTTTTCTAACACTTTGTTCAAAAATATGACCCTGTACATGAGACACACTGGTTCCAAGAGCATCCTGGTGCAGGCAGAAGCCTCCATTTATTCACAAAAGACACACAAGCAGCAAAATGGAGCAGCAGGAACATTTGCAAGGTTTTCTTAGCAAATCTCACCTCTTGATCTGGGGTAAGATGATTTTGTGTTTAGTCACCCTGGTGTTATTATGGTGTGATTTGAAATTATCTGTGAGGCACCTGAAGAACTTCATGAGCATTTCCTGAGAGTAAGGTAGTTTAATGCCTAATCAGTGACAAATAGTAGCCTTATTTTGAAGAGTGGCTTTCTGTTGACTTAAAAAATGAACTCACTCCACTCTTGGTGATAAAAGAACATGATTAGGGGGTTCCAAAGCCACACACTTAAACAGTACAGAGTGTCAGAATTATGTCTCCAATCTTATTTCAGCTGCCACTTTATATCTTCTCATACTGGAGTTATGTGCACACTTGTTTTTCTCCAAAGTGACCCATGCCAGTTGGGTGCTTGGTTACACGAACAGTTATTTGACATTTATTTTATCTTCCTTCTTTATCATACACACTTCAAACCCTACTGTGAAGATAGAATAATTAATTTCTTTACAGGCTTTTTAAAGATGTTTGTCACTGTACTGTCTGAGTGCCTTAAACACAAGGCTTTGTATATTTCTGTGAATTAAAAGGAGTACTTGTAACTCTTTCACTGATAGAAGGATGACTTTAAGAGCAACTAGAAAAATATGTCTATTAGATGTGTGGTGATACAAAGTGATTCACCATCATATGCCACATGAAGATGTCAAAGACCAGTTCTCATTCCCTTCAGCTGCAGCTCTGAGGGCTCAGCTTTTCTACGTTCCCCCTTACTCAGTGGCACTTGAAAAAATGTGTCATATACTTAGTGATCTGTAAAATATTGAAGCAACTTGCCTCCTGTTATGCAGGTAGATACCAGAGCTGGAATCCAACTCTTCAGGACAGTGTTTAACAGTATAAATGAAAAAACCTCCCTGTTGCACCTACGGTCATCCATCTTGTTACACAGTCCTTGGCTATCAGCCGAACAGTTCTGCACACTGAGGGACCCAAGTAAATCTTTGCAGCTGACCTTATTCTGACTCTAATTTCTGTACACCTGGTTCTTCAATCTTAAGTTACCTTCCCTGTAGTTCTGCATTTCACCCCTTCTTCCCAATCCCAGCCACTGTCCATATTATGTCCTGAAAGAAAAAAATTCAAATAAAAGTGAAAAATACAACTAGACTGTGACCAAATTCTTTGAGAAAAGTGGACTCCTCTTACATCAGGTTTGTAACAGAAAAGCAGCCTCGATAGCACCCATTTGTAAACAATACCAATTTTGTTTCTGAATCACATTATGTATTAACATTACAGCAAACATATGAACACATGTTGAGTTAAAATAAATTAGTTTATAGAATCATAGAATTGTTAAGATTGGAAAAGACCTCTAAGATCATCAAGTCCAATATATATAGATTTAAAGTTCATCTTTCTTCAACTGAACACAAAGTCTTAGTCTTCCCGGAATGATTTCATTTTTTAAGACCACATGTTGAATATTTGTTGTGAGGTAATTTATATTTTTATGAGACCTGTTTTCTTCCACTGCTTTTATCCTTTGGTTTGAGAACACTAATTTGACCATTTAGACATATTGTTGTCTGGGATTTTTTTCTTAAGAATAATAGTAAATCCATTAGGGTAATTTGTGCCACAGATAACTTCTTTGTATCATAGCATTAATACATGTATAAAGTTTTTCAGTTTGCCATTGCACCTGCTGTGCTGTGATCATGCTCTGCAGCACTTTTCTGTCTTGACAAAGCATAAAATGCACCTGTTTAATTATATTTCAGATCATGTTTCTATCATACACCATCAACATTAGGTACTTAAGATGAAATGGGAAACTGTTTGAGATATGTCAGCTGAATGATATTGACATTGACATTGCCCTATACATATATTTGGTTGATTATGCTGAATTTAAGTCTAAGATGTGTCACTTGTAAGCAATATATTTTTAAGTGGACCTCCTTGATCACACTGAATGCAAGAGTTAAGAGCATCAGGCAGGGCTCCTCAAGGACCAGCTCTAGATAGGATTGCACATTTTGAGACATCATGCCTTGGTATGACAAGGGAAAGATGTCCCTTACTTCTGGCTGATACACCATTGTAAATCATAGTATCATAGAATCATATATGTTGGAAAAGACCTTTAAGATCGAGTCCAACCATTAACCTAATACTACCAAGTCCACTACTAAACCATGTCCGTAAGCACCACGTCTACATGTCTTTTAAATACCTCCAGGGAAACCTCAACCACCTCCTTGGGCAGCCTGTTCCAGTGCTTGACAACCCTTTCTGTAAAGAAATTTTTCCTAATATCTAATCTAGACCACATGCCTTGTTTCTTTTACTCTTTACCTTAGTGCCTGTTTCTGGCCTGTGTTGGAGATGTGACATCGAACTAGATGGACCTTTGCTCTAGGCTAGTAAGGCAATTCTTGCATCTTAGATTTATAATCTTATACTAAAGTATTTATTATCTAGGCAAATAATTCATGCTTCTCTCTCGACTCTCCCCCTGTAGTTGGCACTGGTGAGGCAGCACCTTGAATATTGCGTTCAGGTTTGGGCCCCTCACTACAAGAAAGACACTGAAGTGCTGGAGAGTGTCCACATGAGAGCAATGAAACTGGTGAAGGGTCTACAGAACAAGTCCTATGAGGAACAGCTGAGGGAACTGGGGTTGTTTAGCCTAAGGAAAAGGAGGCTGAGGGGAGACCTTATGGCTCTTCACAATGACCTGAAAGGAGGTTGTAGTGAGGTGGGTGTCAGTCTCTTCTCCCAAGTAACAAGTGACAGGATGAGAGGAAATGGCCTCAAGTTGTGTCAGAGGAGGTTTAGATTGGATATTAGGAAAAATTTCTTCATTGAAGGGGTTGTCAAGCATTGGAACAGGCTGCCCAGGGAAGTGGTTGAGTCACAGTCCCTGGAGGTATTTAAAAGAAGTGTAGATGTGGCCCTTGGGGACATGGTTTAGTAGTGGACTTGGTAGTATTAGGTTAATGGTTGGACTAGATGATCTTAAAGGTCTTTTCCAACATATATGATTCTATGATTCTATGATTCATTTCATCTGATGCAAATAGAGATGTTGTTTAAATATGAAGTCTTCTTTCTAGTAGTGAGACATCACTAGCTTCTAGCTAAATCTGGTGACCAACTCCCCTTTTTTATGATTCATTCTTCTGCTAACTGTCCTATATGATTATTTATCTCATGGTGCACACTAGCAGTTAAGAAATATTTCTCGTTCTTGACAAAAGAGTTAATGTATGTGTCTAATTACATTTCATAATGTACTTCCATGAGACTTCTCCCATGCAGGAAGTAACTACCTGTCATGGTTGATAGATTAGATGTGTTCTTTAGTTAGTTATTAAAGTTGCTGGTACTTATTTTGCTTCATCTGCATTATTTTCAGCATCTAACTCCTGAGGAAAATGTATGTTGTTCCTGGATTTCTCATTAAATAAAATGTTTGAAAAAAGCAGCAGAAGATATATGTACATCTGGTCAGAAATATTACTATGTAAGAATAGCAAAAGTTGTCTGGACAGAGTAGTAATCCTTTAGGAAGTCAATACTAGCAGCAATATTAACAATTTTAATAGTAATAATAACAGTAAAAAGTAGTAATACTAGTGATAACAGTAGTAACAACTGGTATGACAGGTATTGTTTTGCCTAGGACAGCAGACGGACATACCAGAGTCTTGGTTTTCCTTCTTTCCTCTTTTAGGTGATCTATGGGATCTTCAACTTGGGGCTAAAGACTGAGCTGATTGTGGCTAACAAGGATTTTGCCATTGACTTAGGTGGAGGCAGAGATTCTCTCTTGATATTTTTGGGCAAAATTTTCCAATATATTTAAGTGCTGTACAGGGTTGAGTCCCTATTTCAATGTTGGGATGGGAGCTCAGGACCCCTTCAAAGCTTGAAAAGGTGTCAAAGTTCCTAGGTTATTTCTGACTGTTGGCATAGGTTATGGATTATTTAGGTAAAAAGAAAATTAAAGTAATAATTTTTAATTCAGAGGGGTGTGTCAGTTAGTTGTTCATGAGATATATGTGAATACACATTTTTCTTCCCTACTTACCAGTATTTTGTTCTGTAGTTTACAGCTATCTGTCAGACTGCTGTGATGAGAACTAAGCTTTGTGCTCTCAGAAGCATTCAAAGCAACTGCTTCCCTACAGCATCAAAGCACTGGAAATCAACATGATAGCAACTAATGTGTTGAGGAGTTGCACAGTTTCTAGTATCTTCAGTGTGATTTTTTCATAGGGCCCCAGACACAAAGACAGTTGGATATAATTTCATCCTTGCCTTGCTTCAGCATAAGCTAATTAGGAAGCTCATTATTTATTTGGCACAAATTTAGCATAACAAATCAATTTAACAGGGCACAAGAGACAAAGTGATTTAAAATGAAAGTCAGAATCAAGATGAAATGGCAAGACGGAATCTTTTAATTTCTAATAAAGTACTAACATCCTAATGGCTTGGTGGGCCTTGGTAGTGTTTCCGACGCAGATAGGTCAGCACAAACCTCCCAGGGAAGGGCATGGTTTGCCGATTAATGTCCTATGTTTTCTCTTCCAGGTGGCATTACCTCCCCTCCAGTCTCTCCCATGCAATACTACTATACAAAGTCCACTACTGTAAGCCAGATGGATAATCTGAAAGAGGGAATGTCTCTGAAATGTGACAAAACTGTATCAAAGAGCTAAAAACTATAACAAGTGAAAATTTTTGGGTAAGTTACCTGATGAGAGGTGTTCCAGCGATCCTGATTCAAACTTGATTGGAAACAGATTTGTTGGGCTGATCTGGAGCCCTGGTAACCCAGAAAACATCTCTAGGATTAGTTTTTCCATGATCATGAACATTTTGGTTTAAACTTAGAAAGATTGTGATGAGATCTTGTTTTTATTTTGTGTTGCTTTATATAACTTTTAAAAAAATAATTATCAAGATTAGTACAGGGCAAAATGCTCAGCTAGAGTAAACGTCTTTAAAATAGACAGAATTATATCAATTTTTACTGGGAGGAACTGGGCACCATCTACCAAGTTTGAAGTTTCACATAGCTGTTGTCACCCATGGACCTAACTGTTCTCACATGGTTTATGAGATCTGCAGACAGTGGCAGCAAGCGTTTTCCAACCAGCGTGGAAACAGGAGGGTCTTCTTGTCTGTTCATAGTATGTAGGAGTTGTAAACCTTCACAGTTTCCAGCATGGTCCTACTCAGTTTTCCCACTGCTTTGATTTGCATTAGAAAAGAGACATTGAGACTTGTTAAAATGATGTTGCATTTGAGGGACATGACAAATACTTAGTCTGTGCTGAAATCCTACACAGTTACTGATGTTTTCCTTGTAGCTGGCTGAACAGCTGAAGATTGTTGTGTTCTCTGGAGATAAAATTGTCTGACACTTTTTCTTCCCCTTCCCTGATCAAGTCCCAACACTGATTTCTGGGCCAGACCCAGAGCTGGCACAAAAGCAGAGCAGAAGATCTACATGGACTTACGCCACGGTCACAGGGACAAACCTCAGTCTGGGGAGAGGTGAAATAGTAGAAAGGAACATCACAAATGCTTGCTGCTCAGTGCTGTAGTGTGGTGGCAGTCCTTTTACACTCTATCCATAGATGGAGACATATCCATTCCTGAGAATTTCATGTGCTTAAGCTGGTAAGGAATTGTGCAGAGACATGCTCACCTTTCTTGCTAGAAAATTCTGATCTTAGACTTGGAGGTTCCTAATTTCTAAAGCTGTCCAGAAACCTGCAGTGTCAATTATCTCTATCTTGTATGTGTGATGAGTAAAATGAAATTGATACAAATTCTTTGGCATTAATGACAGTTTATATTTCACAAGTGACAGAAACCTGCTGAGAAGTCATATTCTTACTCAAATATGGGAGATGTTTGCTTGCAATTCAGAATATACAAATACTGGTGAGTACAGGATGACTCTCAGCTGGGAACTTGAGTATTCAGGTGCTTATGTAACAGGTCTTGAAGCAGATGCCTTCCTCCATTGATTTAGGAGTGTGGAGAATGAGAAAGGTTTTCAAGCAGTCTTTGCAAACGCAATAACCTTGTCTTGGCCAGCTTCCTCCCACAGTTTGAGCAGCTTCTGACTGCTTTATGTTGTAGATTTTTCCAAACTCTCATAGCATGAGGAAGCAGAAAGGCATTGCATACTTATTATGTTCCTTTTCCTGAATGAGGAAAAAGAGAAGCATTTTGTAAGTTGTCTGTATCTTGGTGATGATTTCTAAGGATGGTTTTTAACAGCTTCTTATTTTTTTTATACTTGGTGTTCCAGGTTGGAAAGAAATGACTTCAAGTTAGGTGGTAAAAATGGAAATGCTAAATGATTTTCCATGATAAAATGGAAAAATGCAAATATTTTACCCCATTGCTCTTTCCCCTGAAAATTACAGTATCTGTGTTTTGTAAGAGTACACATTTCTAGCTGGAGAGTACTTACATGGATTTATAAAGAGGTGCATATAGAGCAAAAGATGTTTCCAGGTACAATAGTGAGCTGTAACAGACAGAGCGATTTCACCTCCATTTCTCCATTAGCTTTCATGTTTGTGCATTTAAAGAGAAAAGGAGGGTCTGGAGACTGCTGTCATTGTTACACACAGTTAAAAGGCTTGTAATTTCTCACTCTGACTGTTGCTGATCTGTTCAGGAAACTGAAAGATGAGAGCTGGTATTGGGCAACCAAGGAAGGAGCCACTTCTGCAGTGGAGGTGGGAAATGGTCATGATCCCAGGTGAGGTTTTGGTTAAAGAAAAGAATAATATTTGGCTATCATTAAAGCCTGTAGATGGAAATCTTAAATGAGCTGCGGTAGGTTATGAGTCACAAGATCTGGACTTGACTTTCAGAACCTTGTCTCTGTGTGTGTGTGTGTGTGTGTGTGTATGTGTCTGTAGCACTGCAAGGAACGGGATGTGACTTGCTTTCCACTCTGAACCGCTTGTTATCTCTGCTCTATGGGTATCACCTCCTGTTGCCAGCTTACATGGTTGTTTGTTGAACATTATGAATTATTTTGAACAAGGGAAGGGTCTTACTACATTAGAGTAAATCCAAAGTCATGCAACAGAGTTAGTATTGTCACACCTGTCCAAACTTGGAAAAATTTAGAAAGCGGCTATATCTATATCAAAGTACCCATCCAAACCAATTTTATCTTGTTTACCATGGCCACATAAGAAAGCATAATCTTTACTCTGCTCAGTACCAGATTATTTTCAAGCTCGTACACTGGTCTCAGCCAAGGACCTTTTCATTACTCCAAAATCTGATGTTTGATGGGTGCTTGATCACTTTCAGTCCTGACACTGTATCAGCAGGCATTGTTCCCATTCACTGAAATGCCTCATTTTGAATTGAGAACTGCTAATTGGTTTGTAAAGATGCCTTTTTAGATCAGAGATGAATATTTTGGGGAAAAGAAAGGAATAAGGAAAGGAAAGGAAAGGAAAGGAAGAAAAAGAAAGAAAGAAAGAAAGAAAGAAAGAAAGAAAGAAATTCACATTTCAAAAATGAGGAACCTGACAAGCACAGCAGTGAGTAATAGCCACAGCCAGAACATTGCAGGGAAACCACATGGCTAGTTTGTGAAATAAGGTTCCCTCTGCATTACTTGTTTCCTAGGATTGCTAGCTCATGTGGCTCCTCAGCCCAAAGATATCTTTTCTCACAGCCCTGAGTCATTCTGAGAGGCCCAGGACCCAGGTGATGATAGTGGAAGTAGATCCAGGCACACACCCAGCACTTGTGGACATACGATCAACTTTCTTTCTTGACAATAACTTTTTGTTGTGGCATTGCATTGAACCCTACCTATAACCTTACAGGGTTTTTTTTGTGAGATATATTTAGGTACAGTGGCTTGCTAGTCAAGATTTCAGTGCAGCTACATGCATGAAATTTGCCTGCAGATGTCCAAGTTATTCCTGTTTTAATTCTAAGTGAGAGAAAGAAGCCAAAAGTGGTGTTTCTTCAGGATTCATGCACCAAAAATAGAGATGCATTTGAATAAGCAAATAACGCTTTGATGTATGAAGACCTTTCTCAGTGATTTAAATCAGAAACAAACATCATTGATCTAAATAACGTAAGGTCACACAGAAATATAAACCTCCAAATATAGTTTTCATTTTTCTGTTGACTGAATTTTGCGGCAAAATTGCCAGTGGCTTTTGTGGGAAGAGAGTTTTTTTCCTGAAACCCTTACTAGCAGGTCAGCTCTTAAGCATCAGTAAACTTTAGGAGATTCTCAGGGTCCCATTTAAGATATGTATGAGTTTGTCCAGACTGTCAAATCAGCACCTTATCAGCTATATAGGAGTTTGTTTGAATTGCCAAATCAGCACCTAAATAAGGATATACAAGAACTATAGCTGAAATAACAAGAACAGACACACTTCTATATACTCCTTGGGGCAGAGAAACAGACTGATCAAACTGTTAAATATTTCAGCTCCCTTCCAGTAAAAATTCCTGGCAAACCACAACATCAGATTTCTGTGCAGATGTTCATCGGGTAAGCAAACACAGAGCTGCACTCCCAATCCAGTCTTTAGCAAACTGGCTGGAATGGTAACCCTCCTGCAATATAAGACCATCACTCTTAATTATACAGATGCCTTGATATTCTTTTCTTTTCGAAGTGCACTAGGATGCTGCCAGGCTGTCCAAGTTAGTTTCTATGCTGACAAATGATCTACCATCAAAAAGCTACCAGCAATTACGACGTTTATTGTCAGAAGTGCTTTGAATATCGTAGTATTAGTAATATTGAGCTGAGACAACTATCCATGAACAAAATGTCACTGTAATTTAGGTTCACCAATTGCTTTAAGTGCTTCAACACATGATCAGAATCTTCCAGGAAGATTTGTTCTTCCTTTGGTTCCCCAAGGAAGACAGAATTCTACGCAGTAGTCTTGTACACATTGTAATGCTTCGCAGTTATGAAATATGTGTCCACCAGATTTGTCCGCTGCATGTAGGCATAAAACAAGACACAGTATTGCTCTTCATGAACAGATTTCTAATTTTTATTATTCTCTTGAAAGACAATGAATATGTCTAAACTGATCTCCTGCCTAGCTGTCATTATTCCCAGTTGTGATGTCTTAATTTTTCTTCCTCTGCCTTAAAATTCTCTGATAACCTAGACACAATTTAAGAAACTTTTGTCAGTACTGAATATTGGCATGTGGTCTCTGGACTCAGCAATACATGGCTGATTGTCTCACCAGGAACTGCTACTCCCTGTGGGCAGGAAGGAAGGCTGGTCCTTGCATTCCTTTTAGTAGGACACCGTACTTTACCAAATTCATGATCCAAACTAAAGTTTAACTGTCTTCTCTGTGGTAAGATAATAAAAGGTAATATAAAGGTATATATATATAAGGAATATATAAAAGTATATATATATAATGTAATATATAGGTAATGATATAAGGTAATATAACCACTAATAAAAAAAGCTCTCTCATTTAACATTCTTTTTTCAGTATAATCTTTATTTGAATGGCAAAACAAAAAACCAAGATAGACATTTCCTGAAGGTTTGTGCATTTTTATCTGCACTGTACAGACCGGGATACAGTTCTTAGCAATGGTAGGAGAGAACATTTGGGCTTCTAGAAAGAAAACTCGCAATTTTTCATTCAAAAATTTCCTAAACTTGCAGTAACCTCACCAAAATGTCCCAAGTAATAACCTGCAAAACATTTCCTCCAAAACTAAGCAAAAAATAGTAGCCTTCAATCAGGTGATACTAGTATTACTGAATAGTCACAAAGCTGCATTTTTCTGGGAGATTATCTTCTATATGTCGTATGACTTATTTAGACAGGGTGGTGCACAGTACTATCTCCATAGCACAATGACGGTCTCTGTAGCAGAAACTGGAATGAGAGATAATTTGCAATACCTCCAGAGAAAAAGAGTCTGAATTTTCTTCCTTCTTGCCTTGACTTGTCTTTCTAAAACAGCCTTAAGTGGAAAACAAGCTTTCTTGCAAACTTCTGTTGACTGTCAGACAAGCAAGTTTCTACCCTGATATTGATGTCAGGGGAGCATAAGGGAGTTTGATGTCTTGGTTTCATGAAGCTTAATGGTCAGTTATGCAAAAGGGGTGGGATACATCTCACAACTCAATGAGACCTTGGCAGGATGTAGCTCAAAATTTAGGACATCAATACCTTATTCTTCTGCTCCATTAAGACCTAAGATTTTTATGTTAAATTCCCCCAGAATTTAAATTATTGTTTCTGGGAATGTCTTGGTGTGCTGAAGTCTTGCCAGTGTCAAAAACCCAAGCAGTATCTCTACTGGGATGTACAAACAAGTGTTCCTCTAACCATCTTGGCTGACAAAGATTTAAGAAGACAACCACCCCCCACACCCCAGTCATTACAAGAATGAACAGAAGGTTCTGCGAGAAAAGGGTGCAGAGGGAGAGGTGTTCAGTGTGGGTTCAGAGGGCTGTACCAATGTAAGAATTGAGTAGGGAAACTCACAGGGGAGCATTGCAGGGGAGCCCCAGGGCCAGGGAGGTGGTAGTGTCTCAGTGGCCCTGGTGGTCTGCTGCAAGGCCTCCCAGTTATTGCAATGATTTGGTAGTTGTGAATGACTTATATGAGAATAGTTACCTAGCTCTACTTATGTGGGTGCTTATATATTTAGGTATCTTCTTAGAAAAATTGGGTTTGGTTTCGGTTTTAAAAACCTTAAAGGAATGAATGGATTAGCCAGGTGTGAATGGAGAAATGCTTACCAGAAGGAAATAGGAAAGGATGAATTTATGGGTTTTTTTTAAATGCATTGACAGACGAAATAGAAGAATGTTCTTTAACTCTTGGTCCTGGCTCATGTCTCCATACAAGGTACCACATTATAATTTTTATAAAATTCTACTGGAGAGCAGAAGGCAGGGGGGTATAAACCAGACTAGGTTTATTTTTTTTTAACTTCCGTGAAGCAGTCATTCAGAATACTCTTGTCAGACTTGCAAAAAGATTCTGTAATTTATGTGACTGGTAGTGAATGTTATTATGCATGATGTTTAAGAGTAGAACAACAGGGAAACAGGCTGGATAAAGGGAAGAAAGAAAACAGGAATGTTAAAAAGGTAAGTGGTTATGTTGTAGGAAACACATTGCATTTTAGCATTTCTCTGTGGAAGAAGAGTGTCCCTCCGGTTCACAGAGCAATGGGTAATATAGGTGTTCTCAGATTATTGTAGGCGTTATGAAGTGAAACCTAGGGATGGATGTCCGTTATTACTCAGATTATTGTATGAGACTGCTGAAATATTTTACACTGATTGTGCCAAACATCAGAAAAATCAGTGGCTGCAATCAGAAGATAATGGCTTAAGAAAGGACCTTAAAACTGGCCTAGTCATTAGAAAAGTGAAGTCGCTTAGCAGCCCAGAAATAAATTTCAGAGTAGCAGCATGACAGAGAAAAAGGTGGTGACTAGAAAGGAAAAGGACATATTATGAGATCAAGTAAAGGGATTTAAATGTATAATTTAGCAGGAATTCAAAGTAACACGGCAGACCCTAAAGGTGTCAGACAGTTGCAAATATGAAGTAAAGATAAAAACCCTGAATAAGCTGATCATTATGCAAAAATTAAAAATAGCTACTCTATCTGCAGGAAGAAATGAAGTGTTAGGTTGGGAGACATTGGGAATGCTGACTTTTTGGATGATATGTATGAATGAAGAAAGAGACAGGAGTGGGAATTGGGATAGCTATCCCAGGGAAGACAGTGCTGAAAACTGCCTTTGCCACTCAGTAAAAGAAACAGCCCCAGGGGATGTGAAACAAACCGCTGCAAATCTCTCGCCTTTAAAAGAGAGCACCTCGGTGGGTTAGAGTGTTGTGCTGTGCAATGAAAGCACCGGCCAGTGGGCTCTAAAAGTGCAGCTGGGCTCGACCCTCAGTGCTCTGCTCAAAAGGCAAAAGCAACGTTCCTTCAAGTCATGCAGTGTGGTGATGGCAACATCAGACACTGGTTTCCTCCCTGGGCCTCTCATCCTGGCTCAGCAAGAGCTGGGTAAATTTCCTTCAGTACTGGACAAGATTCAGGCTTGCCTCTCTGCCTCCAGAGAATGCCCTCGTGCCCAGGTTTGATGAGAGGGAGACGACTTGCAGTACTGAGATAGCTCTTTCCTTCAGCTTGTGCAAGATACTCAGTCATGTTTGAAATAACCAATGGTTAAGAAGAAAAGTGTGTTACTTTTTTCTTTGTGTCAGGAGTGTTCATCTGAAGGCAATCATAGCCACTTTTACCATCAAGGATTTTTTGGTGTGTGCTGGGAGCCTATAGTCCTACAGCTTTCTCCTCCCCATGTATGATGAAGCGTTCAGTGAAACGAGTGCTGAACCAGAGTGAAACTGAAAGGGCTTTTATAGAAAAGCCTGTGTTCCCTAGGGACAAGATCCAGGACTAGAAGTTAGAACTTCTAGCAACAGACACCAGCTTCAGACTTAGAAAATATTAGCAGCCATTATGTAATTGTCATTACTGTATGTCTGGGTGAAAGATTTCTGGTGGTCCAAAACCCTGTGGAAACCCCTGTGCAGTACTTCTTTGCCTTGCCTATCACTGTGTGACTGTCTGTCTGGAAGTCCGACAACGGCTCTACAGCGTGTGCTCAGATCAGCTATCTCCTTCACACATGGTATGTCTGATACTTCTTGGAAGAGTTAAACTCACTGCATGGGTGCACTTCAACTAAAATGCACTTGCAGAGCAGATCCGTTATGCTCCAGAAAGCATCCTGTACTTCATACTTACTGAGTGTTTGTACATGTGGGAAACCTTGGGCAGGAACAGGACTTAATTACACTGTTAGTGTTATGATGGCGAAGAAACATGATATAAAATTTTTTGATGTGGAACCCTTTTGCTAGTGTTGTCTGTATAAGTTCTCCAAATAAAATCTGTCATCCAGGACTCTGCTTGCTACAAATCAATCTATATGTATTTTTCTACTCTTACTTGCTTGGTTACATCTGTCAGGATGAGATTTCCTCATTTAGGTTTTAACTGAGTTGCTATAAATGCAACACTTTGTAATTATCTCCATCCAAAATCTTTTAAAGTCAATATATATCAGCATTTCCTGTTGATTAGCTGATTTTTGAAAAAGTTTTTAAAAGTTGGGGTTCTGTGAGGAAAGCTGCACTGACAAGAAGGTTTTCAGTGAGGCTGATTCTTAGAAGAAATTTCATTAGCTAAATATGGGTATGTAAATTGAAAAAACCCCACAGAATCGGAGGAAATAATGCAACTTCCCTCTTAGACTAATTATTTCTCTTGAAAATCTGTGCACCATAACCCAGACTCTTGAGTTGGGGTAGTGAATGAGTACCTAAATGAAGTAAGCTCTTCAGTATCAGCTGCATCTGTGATTGGCAGTTTTCATGGCAGGAGGCTATTGAGTTCAACTGCAACAACAAGTATTACTAAATAATTAGAGAAAAATGTTTCCTTTGCCTTTTATTATCCTAAACTCCAGAGATCACATCAGAATAGTTGATGTTTTCTACAAGCTAACAGTATCTGCTTCAGCTGCCATTGGTCTCAAAGCAGAACCCTCCCCCCACCTCCAGTTACTGCATTTTCTTCCTGGCTACTCTACTGTGATCCCACTGAAACCAATGAGGGCCCAGTGAAGGCCAGGCTGGTGTAAAAGTGATGAAGAGGAGGTCAGAAACTAGCCAAAAGGGTTTGGATAGGTTGATTTTATTTCCTTTATGATGGTGAGGATTACAGTGGTCAGGAGAATACGATAGTATTTTTCATAGAAAATGGGTATGGTATACTCTATCTGGTTGAAAACAAAACCAGCAAGGATTGTAACACAGTTATCCCTCTGCTTTTTCTGCTGCTTGCTCTGTCTTTGTCTATTTCACTAAACACCAGAAGGTTTAGAAATCAGTGGTCAGAGGAATGGTCTTGGTAATTAGCAGGTTTTAACATCTTCCTCAAAGAGACTAACTACCTTGCAGAAGCTTCAGAGAAGGATTTTCTTACTATAGCAAATTCTGAAACAAAGCAGACTTTGAAAAAACCCACCAAGTTTTCATAGCTGTTCTTTGTGTGTTTCTGTATTACTTTCGGGTTTACTTGTTTAAGTTTTACTTCTGACTCAACTGCTGCTTTGCCACGCAGTAAATCCCAGGCTGGTATACCAGTTGAAAATGTCCCACTGCCCATGGGCTCTGGATTCAGGTGACAATGCTGCCTTTGTGACCTCATTTTAATTTCCTTCTTGGCCTTCTGAAACTCCTTTCATTTTTATTTCACTCTTTTTAAGTCTTTCCTTCCTGGTCTTTTGTGAGCTTTTATACATGTCTAGAAAGGTACAAGTTGAGTCTGACTGTGCATGCCCCAGCAGGAGAAAGACTGGAAATAGTGGTAAAGAAAGAAATTTGCTAAATATATGGCAATAGTGGATGTCTGGAAATGGAGCTAAATCCCAATAGTTCCAGAATGAATATAAGCTCCCAAGCACTGATAAAAAGAGAAATTGTAATGACATGGGTGCCTAAATCACATGGAAGCAGCTGTTATTCTTCTCTGTGACTTCATGTGATGCTGTGCCTTATCACAAATACTTGTTGTTCAGGCTAGGTCAGAGAGATCACACTTGCCTGTGAAACGTAGCATGTCTTTTTTGTCGATTCATGGCCAATGGAGGCGCCTTGGAACAGTGACTTTGTCTGTGATCGCATGTTTTTCACCTGAGAAACAGGGAGAATCACTGGAGTGAATTGTTTAGAACCAATTTTTAGGTAGCAGGCAATCTTTAGGGTCCCTACTGTGTTAAATACTATATACACATGTAACAAGAAGTGAACACAGGTTCCAAAACCATAATAATCTAAGCACAGGACACCACTGAAAAGTCCCTTCCTTTCAATAACAGAATTGCAATAACTGACAACAGCATTGAAGTATCTTGCCTAAGTATTGCCACTCTAGGCATAAACTTGTCTACCTTGCATGCAGGAACGTTATCAACACATAAATCATTGCGAAAATGTTGTTCCATCTGTGAAGAAGTCCAGGGAAGAGAATTACAGCACTGCTATGCATGCCTGGTTTGGATGAGGAGGACTTTCTTCTTCTGAAAAAGTGATTATGAATCTGTAAAAATAATACAACATTGTTTTTGCTCATTTTTATGTGATGAATATTCAACAATATTAGTTGGGGACAAGACCCCCAAACCCCAGACCTCTTACCTATGCATATACAGCTGGCTTGAGAACTAGTGAGAGCAGATTTGCAAAGACAAGCTCTTAGATCTGTTCAGATTAACACCCCTCTGCTAATGATTGGCAGTTTATTTGTATGATTAACACCCAGAAATATTATTTGTAAATTAGTATATAAACACTTCTGGTTTTTATTTCAGTTATTTTTCATACACTGAAGATGGCAAAGGCATGGGTATTAGAAATTCTCACTGTCCGTACTGACAAATAATGAGACCTTCCTGTGTGATAAAAGAACATAACGACAATGGAGTGTTCCAGGGAAAGAAATGCTGAATTCAAAACAGTAACTCAGGACTGCAGTGATTTATTGATATTTTAATGTGACATAATTAACAAGCAATTCAGTGAACTATACATTCAGGACCAACATCAGAAATACAACAGATAAACTAGTATAATAAACACTCATAAAATGTTAGGAAACACGTACAAGCTTGTAAAGACCCTTCTATCATAAATCCCAAGAAGGTCTAATCCCATCCACGCACATACATACATGCACACGCAGTTTCATGCACACACAGATGCATGCATACCCCCTCCCTGCTCAGACCCTGGGTGTCAGAAACCTCTCCTCCCAAGCTGTGTGGGTGCCCTGAGGTGGTCACCAAGGGTAGGCTGTGGGACCACTGTTACCCTGGGTGTATGCAAGTTTGATCTACAACTTCAATGTAGACCTCCAGGAATACTTCTTGGAGGGATTGACTCCAGGTACATAGGATTAAAATAATGATTAAGGTGCTCCCACTCCCTTTGTATGCAATACTGAGCATGTGAGACTCTGTTTTTAGAAACTGGATACTCTGTTTTTAAAAACTGGACCGTAACAACTCCTTTTCTATTTGTGGATGGCTCCTTCCTATGTTTCTGCACTGTGTATTGTACAGTGAGGGCAGATTAGATTAGATCCTCAAAGCTGTGCAGTTTGGTACCGATATCAGTGAGGCAAGTGAGGCTGGGAGGTCTCTGATTACATTTGCTGCCCCCTTTCTTTGCGAAGACATGTCTCCCACTGAGAAGTCTGAGGTGAGATTACCTAACTTCAATGCTCCCTTCAGGTTTTGTAACCCATGAATCCCTGCTCTATGCTTTTATTGAACTTCGCAAGAATGAAGAATAGAGAGAAACGAAGACAAACAAACAAAAAAGGAATTCGGTTTTCTCAATTTTCCTCATTGCGTTTTCATTTCAGGAGTGGAATTGCTTCATCAAGGAATTGCTGGAGCGTAATCATCCTAATTTCTCCTCATTATTTACAAAAGTGGAATGGTAGTGTGATTGGAGTGGGGAATGAGACTGTAACCCACCTGGGTTAATAACAAGCGAGTCCTCTTCAATCTCTTCATCTGTTCTGCTCTTTCCACGGTGTCCAGTCCTTTACCTATTTCACTTCTCCACCTGCTTTGATTAGCTGCCAAGAAAATCCTAAGCATTGACTCAACTGTCAGGCTAACAACTTTAAGTGGGTGCTTGAGGCTGTCTTTCAACACACTGTGCAAGTAACTTAAGTGGCTATATCATATTTCCTAGGCACCCTTCTACATTGTTAATGTGAACTGAATCTTGGTTTGTGGAGTACACCTCTAGCCCACTACTTGCTTCAATTGTGAGGAAATATTTCTTGGTTTGGTGTAAAATTTTGTTGTACAATCTATAAGGTTAATCTGCACAGTGAATTCACACACTGAGTCCCCTTTTGTGAAAAGGTAAAAGGATCTTAAGAAAATAAAACTAGGAAACAACTAGGTAGAAAGAACCCCTGCTTCACAGAAGAATAAGTTTTTCCTCCAAAAGAAGTGTTTGAAAACCTATGCACAATTTCTGAAAAGGAGTGATAGCATATTTTCATATAAACACTGCATTAATATTTTATAAGAACACATTGGTGTATGTAAGTAGAATTAAATATGAAACACAGTACATCTGCTTTCGTCCTATCTGGGAATAACTATTCTGTTTTGCAAGGTGCCATCAGTAACAAATGATGTACAAAAAATAACACATTAATTTGAAAATATGAATTCAGGCAGATGCTTCCAGCATAAGGCAAATGAATGTGAATGGCCCCACCATTTGTGGTACAGGGCTTATTCATCATTTGATACTGACGTCAGTCAGCAGTGTGGTGAGCACACCTCCATCAAGTTTGCTTCAGAGAGAAAATCTGGGGTGTCTTCTGCTATAAGATATAAAGTTTCACCAAAGCTTTCAAGTGAAAAATTTCAGAGAGTTAAACGGAAAAAATATTACAGCTTGACAAAAGTAAATGATACTCAAAGAAATCAATGTACTCTAAGTATCAATCACATTAAATTATGACTAAGCAAAACCTGCCTAAGGTTTTTGTTTGTACCGCTTTTGTCATTCTGTGTGTAAAAGAAGCTGTGTTTCTACTGATGATTGTAGATAGACAAAATCAGAGAACTTCGTTCTATGGTTTGTCTGTCACATAGCATATAAGCAGACCAAGCAATACCTAGATAAATTTCAGGTAAAATAATCTTGAAAACTATTCCATTTTAATGTGTTTTCCAGGAAATTGGAGGCAGACTTCACAATTTAAGCAAAAATCTCCAAAAGACTTGCAAAGGTGCAAAAGCACTCTGATACATTACAATTGAATCTGAGATTCTAACAAATATCACTTAAATAGGAAAATTTTGACATTTCTACATAACATTTATCCAGTTTCCTGAGGTCTAGTGACCACAGTTTAATTCTGGAAGCAGCAGATCAAATTTTGAGGAGATTATTAAAGTCTTTGTAGGACTCAAAATAATACTGTCCTTTACAGAAATTATGACAGTATTTTGAACAGAAATGCATGAAGCATGTGATAGTAACAATTCATTCTGCATTGGCTGTACATGAAATGCACCAGCATGTGCCTTTGATGTTATGAGAAGTTCTGGTGTGGCATGCTGTCAGACACTGGTCTGACAGAAATAGGGAAAAAGGAGTTAAATTCTGTTTTTCTTTGCCAAACTCCTCTAGTAATGACAACTGACTCTTTCTTGGCTGCAGATTCACTCTCCCAGCCATCTATACCACTCTCTGCTTAGTTCACAGTAAAAATTTGTGGCCTTATTTGCATTAAAGATCCATTCCTTAATACCTTCTTGAGGAGACAATGAATGAATAAAAGGTGTTATAAATAATGCTGGTCAATTTATTGTGTTGCAGTTGAAATATTTTTCCAGGTCCACTTGTAAATGCTGCAGCTTCAGAGGTCTCTGCTGCAGCTCCTGGGCAAATATATGTCCCTTAATTAATATTTGCATGCTGCATCTCAGGTTACCTGAGAGGACTGAGCAATAGGAAGAAAACAAAGTCATGTCTAATTAGACTTAATAGCTAATACAACCTAGTTACATGGCAGTTACATCATACAAAGCATTATTCTGCGCTGTGTTATGTGAAATTGCCATTAATTTATACATATTCATTATAAATCTGAGAGTAACAGCACAATCCAGCTTGCCACTAATAGTGTATGTCTTCAAACCACAGACAAACACCATAAGCTAATTGGTTTTTGTGTGTGACTCCTGATATTTTATTTATTCTGAACATGGAGAGATAATGTGTTGACACTGGTCAGTACTTTAGAGGGGTTTAGGTAGAGTACATAGCTAGTTATTCTTCAGAATATTTCTGGGGATGCCCCCATTCAGGGGCTGCAGGACAGAAGGGTGGTTGTGGGTGAAAGCTGGAGACATGAAGTAGGGCACAATCTCAGATACACAGGTTGGGTCTGTCTCAGTTTCTCCCTTCACAAGATAAAGCCAGAGATATATCTTCCCTCTCCACTGGGAAATTTGTCACTTACATAATTAAATAAAGCTAACTTGTCAGGTCTGGGGTTGGAAGCACTGGTGGTTTCATTTGGTCCTGTACTGGGGGCAGCACCCAGATAGACGGGTGGTCTGAGGAGGGTGCAGAGCTGTTGTGGTTTAGCCCTGGTCAGCAACTAAGCCCCATACAGCTGCTCGCTCACTCCCCCACCCCTGTGGGATGGGGGAGAGAATCGGAAGGGCCAAAGTAAGAAAACTCATGGGTTGAGATAAGAACAGTTTAATAATTAGAATAAAACAGCAATAATAATTATAATATAATGAAAAGGAAAATAATGTGAGAGAGATATGAAACCTTGGAAGAAGGAAAAAAAAATACTCCAAACAGCAAGTGCTGCAACCGCTCACCACCCGCCGACTGATGCTGCCGGTCCCCGAGCCACAATCACTGCCCACCCCAGCCAACTCCCCCCACTTAATATATTGGGCATGACGTCACATGATATGGAACACCCTTTGGCCAATTTGGATCAGCTCTCTTGGCTGTGCCCCCTCCCCTCCCGGCTTCTTGTGCACCTGGCAGAGCATGGGAAGCTGGAAAAGTCCTTGACTAGTGTAAGCACTACCTAACAACAACTAAAACATTGGTGTGTTATCAACATTATTTTCATACTATGCCTAAACCGCAGCACTATACCAGTTAACAGTGAAGAAAATTAACTATCCCAGCTAAAACCGTGACAAGAGCTCAGGCTGTTGCTCCGAGAGCTGTTTTCTGGTGCCCTAATTGAGCAGCCTGGCAAGGGTGCAGGAGGCTGGTAAGAGGCATTGAAGGCAAAGTAAAATTGCTCAAATAGTTTGAGGAAAAGGTGCAGGACTTAGAAGCAGTAACCAAGCACAGACATACAGAAGAGGAGAGTTAAATGATTCCCTGTTTTAGTGTTGTGATTTCTGTTTGCATCTCTGAAATGTCCCTGCTGTTCTCAGTGATATACCTAATTTTTCATCATATCTTCCCCTTGTGCTTTCTCAATTTGCTTCTCATTAAAGACTCTAACCTGAAAGGTAAAAATAATCTCAGATTTATAGGTAGTTGAGCATGGTCTTTAAAATGTTTTCATTACTCCGTGACCTGCATTTATAGCTTGCCCTAGAGCCACTTTTCTTGAGATTTTTCTGTTTTTTAAGTCCATCTTGGATTTGACCTGGAGAGATGATCTTTATGTGGAAGAGTGTGGTAGGAGGTGTGCGACTGGCCCGATTCTCCCAGAGGGAACTGGAGTGGGTGTGTGAGATCTGTGGACAGGGTAAATGTGGTGGCAGTAATTCAGAAAAATTTAGTGTCAGACTCAAAGTAAAATTTGCCTCTTGCTTGCAGGGTACCAATGCCTTCCTACAGCAGTTATGGCTAATGATAATGCCTGCAAAGCTCCTTCTCATGATGGAGTTACAAAAGCAAAGTACTTTACAGAAAATAACACATCTCCCATCTGCCTTCAAAAGGCAGGGGTGGCTGGTAAAGGCAATGCAGCACTCCTAGTGAGAATGAATTGAGGGTCCCAAAAAAACTCTGCAGGAAACATACAAAAGAGCGTGAGAACAAAGATCTCTGGTTCTGCATTGGCACAGGGTATGAAACTAACAGGAGAGGTTGTGAAGATGTAGGTAGCTGTCTTTCATCTTATATGTATGAGTAACTTTTCTAAAAAAAGGCAATTAGAGGTTGTGATATCTGGAAATACACAAATCAAATCAGGAAAAAACACTACGGCATATTTTAAAGAAAATCTAGTTCAAAAAATATGAAACTACCACATATTCTTGCCAGAGATGACCAAGTGTAATTTGGGACAGGGTCTCTTCTGAAAGTGGCCTGTTCTTATGACAGTACTTAGCCACAAATATTCATCAGCTGCATGTTTCTTTTGTTATTGGTGCAGCCATTTCCCAGACAAATATCAATGGGTTTACAAAAAGCTGTGTATGGATCAAGAGGGCATGACTCATCCTAAATTCTGCACACAATCACAAGTCCCTTGGTGTGAGGCCTGGCATGCAAAGGAAGTAAGCTCCTTGAAGAAAACTTTGGTTATTTGTATTTAGTTACATAGCAATATTTGTTCACTTGTGTCACAGCGGAACCAAAATCCCAAGTGATTGTGCCTTTGCTGATGCTCTCTGCAGCTGTTATCCTGGTTATCCAAACCAAAGAACATACTGTTCAGGACAGCAGGACTGTTGTTACTCCCATATTTAGGTTTCCTTTGAAGGGGAATCAGAGCATTGGTGCAGACACATACTTGATCACCAGGAGTGTAACATTCACCTGAGAAGTCAAGTGAGCTAAAACCCAACTGAGCACAGTGTCCAGCAATTTGAGAAGAAATACCTGGCATGAAAATATACAGTCTAAAAGGCACACAAATAAAGTCTGGAAGGGGAGTAATGCCAAAGATGGTAAGAGATCAGCCTTCTTTATTTGCCTGCTTTAATTTACATGGCATCATCAACAGAGTGACTAGTTCTTACTGTTACTATTTATGAAAATCTCAGAGCAGCTCAAATGGTAAGTGTTCTTGCTTTTAGTTTGTCATTCATAAAGTTTTGTGCTTGTACTCAAGTTTTGCAAATAATCTTCCCTTACTATGTGCTTACCTTTCTTCAGCTTCCATTCTCTTGTTTGGGTTACTGCGCTCCATCCCACTTTCATGTTTCATATTACCCTGCAAGATACTACAAGGCATGAGACATTTGACTCTTATTTACACCTTCTTCTTGATCAGCAGATCATTTTTTGCCAATAGGTCCCTGGGATTATTTATATAAAGAGTTAGGTACATGTTTAAAAAAAATCTTTAACTTAAAACCAGTCACTCTCTGTATTTGGTTTATTATGTGGCAGGTCCTGATGCCTTTTACTACATATTTAAGGGATCAGAACAACAAAACTTCCTTTCATTTTCCCTCTCTCTCACTTTGATAACAATGTGCTTGGAGCAGACTATGCGGTATCATTTCCTATTTACTTTATATGCAGTTTTTTCTCTTCCTGTCATCCGAGAATAATTTAAAAAAATTCTAGAAAAGGTGATCGCAAATTTAGGAAGACTGCTAAGGCTGGATATTCTGGATTACCTATTGTTACTCAATTACATATTGTTATTTTAATTGGTATTACTGTTATTATACTGTTTTTAGTGTGTGCTTAGTGATCTACAATTAACTGAATGGAAAGCAGAAAAAAACCACTAAAAGATGATTCCTAGCCAAACAGCACACAATCTAAGCTAATGCACTGGGCAGAATGACTTTTAATGTATATGTATTTAAAATGGTTAAGATTCAAATTAATGGTTCCTTTAATTTCCAATGTTCCATTTTACAAAGCAAACCTTACTAAAGATGTCAATATTTGCAGCTATTCAAATTCAAGTAAAATCCAGTCTAAGCAGTCTGCATAGATATGAGTTTATTCTTTCATTTCAGAAAGAGTGAAAATTAAATACAAAAGCGAGCACCTATCTCCACCTGTTAATCTATTCACAAAAGTATTATCTACTACATGAATATTAATTTCTTACATCCCTGCTGATAAACTAGTGGTTTAATATTGTTTAGACCTTTAGCTTCTTTCATGCTTTTCCCAGCTCTGTCAGCATGGGTCATTTAGTAGTTTAGTATCTAAAATGACAATACATATATATTAAAATTATTTTAAATTTACCTGATGTGAGGTGATTTAAATAAACATGTGCAGGCTAGGTCTTATTTTGATCTCATAGGATTTTATGCCACTCCAACTCCAGCAATCAAATGGTGTTTCCTGATACTTCCCTTTCTTTAAAAATGAGCTCAGAACCAGGTATTTTGTAGGATACAGCAGGGCTCTGGAAAGCTGAATTCCCCCTTTCCTTCAGGCTTTATGGTGGAGTTATGCAGTCAACAGTATTGACAAATATTTTTTTCAGGGTTTTCTCTTTCTTATATAGAAGACCACTGGGAAGAGACCTCCTATTATACTGGTTCACACAGCAGGATTACTGGACATGAAAAGTAAATTCTAACTCAATGTGGGTAACAGCTAGTTCTTTCATGCACATAGTCTGCAGGGAAGGTTTATGAATTTATTTGTACATGTCTGTTTAAGATACATATTTCTGTCTACATTCAAAGCTTCCAGGTGCATTTCCATTGAAAATAAGGGCAATTCAGCCAAGAGCTGGAACCAATGTCTCCATTCTTAAAGCATATAGGAGGTTTTGCAGAAGTTGAGGCAGGACGAGATCTGTATCAGAAGAAGGAAACATGCATGGAAGTCTCCTTTTTCCCCTTAAAATTATGGAGATTTTAATGTCTTTGTTTCAGTAACAATATACTCTCCATTCTGATTTTTGGAAAACCTAATTTCATTTTGGTTCAGGAATAAAAATTAATCAAGACACCCTGAAATTCTTCAGGGACTCACTGTTGCAGAAAGCTGTTCAGGTCCTTTAAACATGTTGTTCTGAATTATATCATGATACATAAAGCACTTTAAAAAATACCCTTGACATCAAAGGCCATTCCTAAATGAAAGTATATCAGTAAAACAAGTTCAAAATAAACTTTTTAGATATCTCTGGAGTTTCCCCGAAATGTTTAAAAAATCCTGGCAAAAAAAAGAAACAATAAAGCATTTTGATTTTTTTTTTTCCTGAAATCTGGCAATTCCAGGTTTTGTTTTCCAGCCCTAGTTTAAACTCATGAAAATATTTACTTGCTAGGCTAGGAAAATTCTTTATATTCATTATGTTTATTAACTGATGGTTTTCAAATGTTATTCTTCATACAGTTCTTCTGTGGGGCTAGGGATCTTAGAATGGACCTTGGACCTTTCTCTGCCAACTCTGAAATCTCTGGTAGGATTCTGGTTTACTTTGACTTTTCACCTGCATCTTTTTCTGCAATCTGCCTTCCCAGAAACACTTGTCAGTATGAGGACATGACTGGAAAAAGACTCTGCTTTAATGTGCTGGTTTTGGCTGCTTGGTTATCTCCGTGTCGTCAGGTGCTTGTTCTTGTTTCTCTCTGGGTGCAGGCTTTTTCATTTACCAAAGCTCATTTTATTGCCTTCTCTTCCTGCTGCTTTCATCACTATGGCAGCTGAATGTGTTGTTCAATTGAGTTCTACTCTTTACTGCTACCTGCAAATTTGTCCGGAGGAACACTGTGAAACAAAGGCACAGATCACAATATCTGAGCTCTACTTGTTTGTAAGAACAGTATATTTTTATGAACAGTTTAAGTACTAGCCACTAGCAAACATTTCAGCATTACTTCATTAAAGAAAAATATTGAAACACAACGACTCTAAACCCACAATTGCTACTCTTGTGGAAGCTGACTTGCGCAATATTGAAAATATTTTTAATTAAACAGAATGCACTGCTGTCTGGGAAGTTGTATAAGTATTTATTACAAATAAAACAGGTTAATTAGCAGAAGGGAATGATTGCAAACATAGAAAGTGTGTGTGTGTTTTGTAGAATTTACATTTATTTCAGGGTTTTTAAATATAAGGAAACTCTGTGGCTTTCAGCAGTGTCTGTTACCATGCCAGCCAGGGTGATGGGCTCTGTCATCATCCTAGTGTGATTTTTCAGTATTTTTTAGGCTTATCAAAAGCATTTGTCAAAGTGACACTTGTTGATAAACACAAGTTGAGCAATGCTGCATTTTTATGTTAAAATGAATGGGGCTGCCACTTGGCAAAACACATGCAAACAGCCAGAGCAGAGAAAGCCTTGAATATTTGAATGGAAGGAGGTTTGTTCCTATTAGGGCTGCAATGGACATGAAGGAATTCAGTTCCGATTTCCCTCAAAGTACATCCTATCTTCCTCCTGGCATTTTGCACAGCCTTTAACTGTACACAGGAAAAGGGAAGATGCTGAGAACACAGTCTGTGCCAAAGCAAATCTAGGAAGGTCCGTGGTCTAAGCTGTTGCCCCTTCCCTCCTCTGCATTGCAGAAATTCTTTGGCTGCAGAAGCTACTTGTCAGTCAGCTCCACTCCCTTTGAATCCCACGTTTTCTGGAAACTGGAGCTCTTATCAGCTGTCTGCAATAGGTTTCTTATGTATTCCACTTGGTAACAGGCCTGTAAATATAAATTTGTTTCTAAAGTGAACGTAGTGCTGGAGAAATATGTCAGTGTGACACATGGAGAAACTGAAGCTACCCTGGTCACCTCCACCATTGGTGTAGCCCTGATGGTATGGGTAGGGCTTTTGTCCTGCTCTATATATCCTGCCTCCCTCCAGGCCTCTGGGGACTGCTGTTAAACAGGGATCAACTTCCTGACAATTTGCATTTGTGTGTGGGGAGGCCCACCTGGCTTCCAGCGATGTAAAATTGCAGTAGCCACCTCATTTTGAACACCCTGACCCACGCATTTGGGATTTCAGACCAGAGCAGACACCTGTGGAAGGTTCTCTGCCTCAAATTTCACATTAATGTTGAAATTTGCACAATGGGAATCCACGAGAAAGATTTTTTTCACTATTGATCAATTTTGCCTAACCAACTTTCCAAAATGGCTATTCAATTCCCCAGAGTAATGGGTTTCTACTTCTATTGCTTCTTATGCCTGTGCCACTCCAAGATTTCTCCAATGTCAATCCATGAATGAATATTGAGGGAGGAGAAATGTGTACAAGCAGTTGCAAGGTTATCCCACTATCAACATAAAATATGGGTCCCCTCCTTGCCTGATTTGCAAGGGCACTGTATTGCACCAAGTTGAGTGAGTGCATGGTGGTGGGGCAATGAGAACTTAGGTAAAACCTAATTGCTTTATTTTGGATGAGAGCTCATGGTAGCCCTGGATAATCTGGCATTTTGTTCTCTTCAAAAGCAAGACCATAATTACCTCCGAGATTATGGAGCTATTTTCTGTTTGGTCTTGAGTGGTTGTTCTCACATTGAGAATCAGGAAAACAGAAATTATTTTTTTATTACAGACAGCCCCAAACAAATTTTGCAAGTAGATTAAAGATGAAAATATTGGTTAATGCTTTTTCTCTTTTGAGTATTTTTAGTAGGGTTTATCCTGATTCAGCAACTATGCTCTTTGTCACTGTCTGTTTTACTGGTAGCAACATTTAAGTGAATTTGTGTAAACCTACTTACTTTGTTTGTCCTCCAAATCATTTTCCTGAAGTATCCCTCAGCTCCACATTGAGTCTCCAATTTTTATCTGACTGCTGAAAATGGGAATACTTATGTGCCTCTGTGTATATTGGCATGGATCCTCATGCTGGAGCCAGCACTCAGTCAGGGCCCTAATCTGTACTGAGCAAAAGGTGTCCCAAACTGTTCTGTGGGTAAGAAAGCAGCATCTACCAGGTCATCTACTTCTCACAGTCTCTCTCGGGCACTCTCATGCTGTGTCTATCCGAGACCCAGTTCTGCTGGAAGGTGCTGCAGAAGGTGCTTAGGTTACAATAACCACACCTGTCAAGGGGTTGTGGGAGAAACCAAAATGCTTCTGGAGTGCTGGGATACTTTTGGTGGTCCTAGCTGGACTACAACATTACGGCAACCTCACTGAGCTTTCTGAAAAGGCCTGTGATGCCCAGCAGTTTAGCTTGAAAGTTGAGTTTTGATGAGTACATTAAACTCTGAAATAAAAGAAATCGACTCCTACCAAGGCAAAGCCAAGTTGTGCTACTTGTCTTTGGGTCTGGAAGTTAGCAGACACCTTTCCTGGTAGTGGATACATTTGTGTTTTCTCCCTTAAATGTGTTGTTACATTCCATATTCAAACACATTTTGATTTGTTTGCTTTTGTTTTACATTTAGATGCTTCTATAAGTTTAAACCTAATAGACCTTTTCCATGTCAGTGACAGTATCTTTATTTAAAAACAAAATACCTCTTGAAGGAAATTGTTTGGTGGAGAAATTGTAGATAGAAATAGAGCACAGAAATAAATTGCAAATATCCTTGGTTTTGAATCTTTTTTTTTCTCTGAAAAGTTGCTTTTCATCTGAATGGAAGTGCATAAAAATCCTATTAAAATTGGTTCCACTTCTTTGAAATGTGCTGTAAGACTAATTCTGACAAAGTTGACATTTTATATGTTCCTATCATGACTTAGGAAAGATAATAAAAATAAATTCCCTACTATAGTCACTATAAAACCTGGTATGAGATGAACATTACATTTGATATAGATATACTTAGTACTATGCCACTAAAAAGAGAAAAGGACTCTATCAAATACTCCTTTTACTTCCACTTGGCTAAATTTTCAGCTGCCTTGTAGGCTGACTACATCCTTTGCTAATATCTTTCTTGGTGGAAAAGCTGAACTTTTAATCATTTGTCAGATTAACCCAAAATGAATGTTTTCATTGATTTTTTTTCCCCAGTCAATGAGCTGAAAAAGGAATCAGTTATTCACCAGAAGAACCTACACCCTGCCAGCCTTCATCTTTGCAGATGAGTTCATGAAGCACGAGCTGTACAAATCATTCTTTCAGGTGAGATCCCATTACAGGTCTGAAGAGGTCTGACAAGCTGCTTGCACCAAGGTAATCCAATGCTCTCATCTTAATAGAAATTGCTGAATCTGTCTCCGACCAGACCAAATATTTTGAAAGTAATCCCACACTCATCACATCGTTACTGCAACAATGCTTTTTTTTTTTTTTCCCTTTCCCCCTCCTAAATCACTGCTCACGTGAACCTTTAATCAAGAATTTTTTGCATGTGATCATGCTGGATATCTCCCTTTCAGCTTAGTTTTGAGTAGCTAGTTACAGAAAACCATAACACAGAAGAAATACATCTTTGTTGAAGTGGCCTCAAGAACAAACTGACATTAAGCCTTGATTTACATTGTAAGATCAACAGTGGGATTCAGGTTTCCATATTGTAATAAATCCTGATGACTGAAGGCTGAAGTTTTTGGAGCTCGAAGAGCATTAAAAGGCCTACGTCCTCTGAAAAACAAAGTAGCCAAAGGCAACATTTGCAAAAGCACCTCAGTAATTTAGGACCCTGAGATTGACTCACTTTAAGATTTATCACAAAATTAATTTGAAAAATGTGTCCCGGATGCTGTATATAGATTTTATACTATCAATATGAAACAAAGGTTTCCATAGTTTTATTTACAAATGGCTGCTTTATGGCTGTGCAACTAGATTCAGTCACACTGTTGGGCAAAAGGGTTGCAAATAGAAAGTTCATGCATGTCACCTACATACTGCCATGCCCTGCCTGAGGTTTCGCAGGAGATGCTGTGGAGGATGCTGGCTCAGCAGGGGTTCAGCCCAATTTTGCATGAAAGCCTTCTCTTGAGGAAAAAACATCCTACAGGGACTCCTTTTTCTGAGGAGATCCAGCAGAGAAGAAACTTTATTCATGGGAAATTCTGACAGGCCTTTACACAGTTTACTAACTTCCAGATAATCTATTCAGACACTTCTGACTTCCTCCCTAAAAAGAAATCTGTTAGTTATTTCATGAGTTAATGATTAAAGGGCCTCTATTTAATACTAAAAGTCTTTTTATAACTTCAGAAAGTGCCCAGAAATCTTGCATACGGTATGAAACACAAATCAGAACACTGCACTCACGTGAAAAATACTGTTGCTAGTGATGGTTGAAAACAATGAACAAAATGTCACAAAATACTTTAAATGTCAAGGTGACTTGAATTTCACAGTATTCTGTCCCTTCTTCATTTTTTGAAGTTTTTACAAAGTACCTTTTCCTCCACTGCAATAAAATGAAGACTATCAAAAGAACAGAAGTTTCCTTTTCATTTTAATTTCTTTTTTCTTTTGCCATTCTGTGTCTTTTAAAATCTTCTCCAACTTCTGAAATTCCAAAGTGATGGAAATGCAAAAAGTGCTTTTGTTTTTTATTTTCTTTGATAGTCTGTATTCATCCCAGACCCAAGATATTTTATAACAATTCCAGACTGCCAAGCAAAAATGGGAGGGGAAAAATAAAATTTAGCAAAAAAAAAAAAAAAATTAGTCTTTTTCTTGTGTTCAATTCATAAAAGGAAAGAAAGAAGGAAATACATGAAAACACCAAACTTTTGACATTTGATTTTCAATATTTTCAATAGCAGTGAAAGCCTGGAATGTTAAAAGCAAAACTAAATAAAAGCCCTGAAAGCATTGGATGTGGTTCTTCAATTACAAAAAGGGCCACTTTCTGGTCAGGCAAACAGAGCCAGGGGTAAATATATGACTGGCTTTAGTTGAAACACCTGCACAATGGTAAATCAGTTCTTGTGGAGAGTACATTTCCTCTATGAATAGGAGGTGGTAATCATACCTCCTCTGCTTGCTTCAAGCTTTCCATGAGAGGTATTAGTCTCATGCAAGGCCACAGCATCTGACCTTGGTTACTACGGCAACCAGTTGTGCATGGCAGCAGCTGAAGGATCTGGGTCCAACCAGGCTTGTTCATCCTTTTTGCATTTGGGCTGTCAGAGTGACCTTGTAATACGACATGTCTCATAAGATAATGTTTTTTATTCCCAAAGAGCCAAGAGACTTCTTAGCAGCTTTCAGTTTTTTTTAAAAATAGCTTTCTGCTTGGTAGCCAGTCCTTCTGCTGTGGTGTTTTGACTACCCATCATAGCTTGAATGATCTGATTGAGAAGAATCAAAATTTGTTGGTTTTGTGTGGTTCCCCCCTGCCCCTTTCTATTTATTTGCTGTCACTTTACATGCAGCCAAGGCTTTTCTTGGAAACTGGAAAAATTGTGTTTAACGTGTCTTTATCTTGGGAAATACATACTGTCAGGGCCAGCAGACAGGGCCAGGATCAATGAAGGGAGGAGCGATATCAGTGATACCCATTTACTGTTTTCTTTTGGATCTGCCAGCCCTGCTGGGTCACATGCCAACTTCCACTGGCTGAAGGGGCCAGGAGTGTGGGTGGGTTGGGGGGAAGCTTAATGTAAAAGCTGAGGTGGATGAAATTGATAAAAACCTGTGTGTTTTAGTAAGGTTTTAAAGTCATATCCTATGTTATGGGTGTGGTTTAATCTAACAAGACCTTTAAAAAATGTTCTAAACTCTCAAGTCAAACCTCTTCCAGAGTGCTTTAACTTCACCTACAAGGTCCAGCTACAGTAGCTTCATGTGTGCACGTGTTACAGAGGAAATGCCATCTGTTCTTCTGAGGCAGCTTTAGGGCTCATCTGTGTCACTGTGGCAATGAATGCAGTGGCTGAGGGTTTGGCTTTGAGATCTTGTTTCATTTTATATGAGGTCTATATTCAACTTAGAACATGGGCTTGTGTCACGGTTTTAGCTGGGATAGTTAATTTTCTTCACTGTAACTGGTATAGTGCTGCGTTTTAGGCATAGTATGAAAATAATGTTGATAACACACCGATGTTTTAGTTGTTGTTAGGTAGTGCTTACACTAGTCAAGGACTTTTCCAGCTTCCCATGCTCTGCCAGGTGCACAAGAAGCCGGGAGGGGAGGGGGCACAGCCAAGAGAGCTGATCCAAATTGGCCAAAGGGTGTTCCGTATCATGTGACGTCATGCCCAGTATATTAAGTGGGGGGAGTTGGCTGGGGTGGGCAGTGATTGTGGCTCGGGGACCGGCAGCGTCGGTTGGTGGGTGGTTGCAGCACTTGTTGTTTAGTTTTTTTTATTTTCTTCTTCCAAGGTTTCATCTCTCTCTCGCTCATTATTTTTCTTTTCATTATATTATTATTATTATTATTGCTGTTTTATTTTAATTATTAAACTGTTCTTATCTCAACCCACAAGTTTTCTTACTCTGGCCCTTCCGATTCTCTCCCCCATCCCACAGTGGTGGGGGGAGTGAGCGAGCAGCTGTGTGGGGCTTAGTTGCTGACTGGGGCTAAACCGCAACAGCTTGTCTAACTGTGCCTGATCCCATAGTCCCCTCTTGGTTTCTTCTTGTTTACAGAAGTCTGAATGGACTAGCTGGCCATCTTTATTTGAGTTGTTTCCTATTACAACAAGAGCTCAGATGTGCTCCCTGATCAACCTGTATGACAGCCCATGTAATTTAAAATGAGTTTAGTCATCTGCCTACATTGCTTTTGCACAACCACAATATTGACTTGACGGCTCTCCGGTCCCACTCCTGGACCCATGTGGAACGAATCTCTTTAACCTTCCTGGCACATTAGAGCCATTCAACGTCAGTCAGAACTTGCTAGAACATTGAATGCAAAAAAGACACAGTTGGCATTTTATTAACTTGAAGGATTATACTTTCAGCAACATTCTAGAAAGTGGTTTATCTAGGATGTATTATCTGTTACACTTACATTAGAATTTCAATACTCATCTGTTCAGAAGCAAAATAACTCGAGAGAAAGCAGGGATGGCATTTGTCATGTTATGCTGTTTACCTCTGGAAAGTAAACAGAAGAGCATTCCTATTCTGCCTTACTTATACTCTCTTTGTCACACTACAGTCTCTTGATGGATACCTCCACTCATTTCTTTTTTTCAAGCTTTTGGCCACACACGAAGGTAAAATTACTTAGCACAAATGCAGTGCTATTGAGGGTGCCAGTTACGTCTTCCGGGTATTTCAGGGACCAGTTCTATGTTTTTCTTCTCCTTCTTTGTCTTGCCTGTCTTACCAGACATGCAAACATTCTCTCTTTTCCTGAGTACA
This sequence comes from Morus bassanus, assembly GCA_031468815.1. NCBI lineage: Eukaryota > Metazoa > Chordata > Aves > Suliformes > Sulidae > Morus > Morus bassanus. The sequence continues at coordinate 17,011,401 of CM062600.1, read as the reverse complement.
CATGCAGTGCCTAGCACAAAGTGGATTAGGTGTTTTAGACAGCCCTGCCAATATTAGTCCCTACTGCAGCACTTTCCTCTGGCATGGTGCTGAGTATGCTCCTTCGTCCCAGATGGCACTGGGCACTGAGAGCTCTTAGCTGGGAACTGGCTCCCAGTCAACTTTTAGTGTTGGTGCTTCTGATTCCTGTGGTGGATAGGCAGGCATGAGGGATCTCCTGTCTGCTTATACTGCCACAGAAGTCCTGACTTCAGGAGGAGGCTGTGTGCAGGTGGTTCCCTGCTCCTGTGGGCTGCCTCACAGCTCTCCATGCAGGGCTAAGCCAGCACGAAGGCACCAGTGGAAGGGTTAGAGCCAGTGGCAGCACAAACCCCTTCACTTACAAAAGCCACTTCACCCTTCTCTCTACCCCTGCCTCTCTGTCCCACAACCATATGAAAGAAGTAAAAAAAAAATCCTCACAGTGGTCCAGAGAGTCAGATATAAGTAAATGGGAAGTTGTTATACCTGGGGAATATTTAGAAAGATAAAAGTCTCTAGGCTTCAATAACCATTGAAATTCTCTCCTCAGTACTCAGGGACAGGATGACAGTTACCCTGGCTGAAATGAACAAGAGGTGCAGCAAAATTCTCCTATAGGCAGTTTGAGGCTTTCTAATATATTTCAGAGACTGCAGAATAAGCTAAAAGTAAATAGTGTTGTAACACATATCTTAACATCTCATTAAGCTTTATAAGCATGTGGGAGGGCAGAAAGGCAAAGAGGCAGGTGCGTGTGTTTTTTTCACAAAGCTTGCAAACTAGCAACAAGCAGCTGTTACTCCTTACAGTATTTTCTGATATGTTTCTGATAAGTTTCCCCACACTTTTCTAATATGTTTCTTCTGCATCGTGGAAACATTAAATCCATGTAGTTTGCCTGTGTTTACAGATGTGAGGGGAAATCCTTTCCGTTCCCCTGCTTCTCCCTCCCCCTGATGCAGAACACAGAAATCAGAGAAAAAGTCATTCAAGAGAGTAAGTGAATAGCAGTAAAAACAACACAGCTGGAGGGCTGGGAGTAGCAGCAAGCTGAACAGGAGAGAGGGCAGAGACAGACTTCAGAGAAGAGTTGCAGGAAAACACACATCCTAGAACAGCTTTGAAAGAAGCGCTTGGTTAAGATTTAACAAGTTAATCACTGCATGTTTATTAACGATAATGGCAAGATTAAAAATAATAAAAGCAATTCATCTCATTCCAAAATAATTAGTCTTAATGACATGTTTGCACAACACATAGAAAGACATTTTGATGGGGATCAGCACAACATCTGTGTGTGCATAGCATATATAACAGCAATAGGTCCTTGTAAAACGTCTAACAGATGTGGGATCATCGGCTTTACTGAGAATTTTCCAGGGTTCCAGGGATCTGAGCACTGACTTACTCTGATTTTCTGTAGGGTCTGCAGGTGCTCATGTTTCTGAAAATGAGGATCATTTCTCAGTATTCTCACTTATGTATACCCTTTGTATCAGCCCTGCTCTGCATCTTGAGAAACAGGAGAGATGTTATGGGACTTCATCAGGATGATTAGGGAATCACTGTTGGCCTTGGGATCTGCCTTTCTGGCACCTGTGGCAGGTTTTATGCAGGTTTCCTATCCTGCTTGGCTCTTCTGTATCACATGTTTGAGTAGTAATATTCTTCTGCTGGCTGATAAGTGGGCATTAATTCCCTCTGGGATTGTTGTGAAGTCATTTAGCTGGTGTTAAATTCAGTTTCTTTATAAACAAGGAAAAGTTAATGCAGTTCTTACGATTGTTTGTATTCAGTCATTACAGCACTCAGTCAAATCACTGGTGATGCAAACTGAGGGGTACAAGTGTGAAATGGTAGGAATTTCTCATCCAGTTGTCTTGAATAATTGAAACTATCTACACAGAAACCTTGCTGAGGAAAAAAGGGCAAAATATTATTGACATCATTATGCCCCTCATAAAATCTAATGAGTGGTAAATGTACTGGGAAGGATAATGAGTCTAGGTGAGTGTTACCTACAGAGATCCCTGATGGAATAGCTTTGCTTAAACTATTCCTTTGTTAATGACTCTTACTTGTGCATTTGTTGCCGTCTTGGCTACTGCTGTAGGATTGGTAGTTGGATTACCTCTTTCACTTGGGCAGTGTAAGTGATCTGAACTAGCTCTGCTAGCTACCACCTTGACTATTTCTCTACATTTAGCTCTTTAACACATGAATGTAGTAAAGCAAGGGGTGCAGCCTTTTTCCAGCTCTCCTGCTCCTTGAAATGCAAATGTTTCCAATGACAGCAGCATAAATGACCTCTGGACAGCAAGGTTGACAGATACCCTCCTGGTTTCTGCAGGCTACACTGAACAAGAAGCAGCATGTAGTTAGCTGATGCAGGGCCTAGTTTTTGTGCTGACGGAGTCTCATCAGTGTTGCTCCCTTGCAAATTGTTTTTGGGTGGAGATGTCATCTGCTGCACCTGGATAAGTGGGAGGAAGGGCTCTTAAATGGTGGTGGCCAGAGGCTGGGCTACTAGGAGTAAGCAGAATAAGAGTTAGAACTATGGTGTTGTCATCGTTATCATCATTGTTGTCACTGTCATCGTCACCTTTGTGGTGCTATGAGGACTTCTGGCTTGGGCTCTTTGCTCGATATCTGCTGAGGTTCCTAGGCTTTATCTTCTGGGGCACTGCTGCAGCTCTGGTCTTTGGTGGAGTTTTTGTGATCCTGATGTACAAGAACTACAGATATTTATTTCAGGAGTCTTTATTGTCTCTCCCTGGCTGGCTGGCTGTTGCAGCTGCACTCATCTTGCTACCTACTGGAGTTTTGGCTATCTCTGTTTCTGCTAAGAGCTCCCGCTATCAGCAAGGGACCCTCATGTACTTGTTGTTAATCCTTCTTTGCCTAGAAATGTCTTCAGCGGTTCTGGCAAAGTTCTACTCTATTCAGATGGCTTCTGAGCTGAAAAGCACTATGGGTTACCTTTTCCATCAGTACAATGGGACACACTCCCAGGGCTCTGGCAGCAGGGCTCTGGATGTGCTACAGAGGAATCTGCAGTGTTGTGGGGTCCAAAACTACACAGACTGGCTAAAGGCAAGAGATGCTTCTTGGCATCTTCCAGATGAAAAATTTCATCTCCCTGAAAGCTGCTGTAAGGAGAAGTATTCTCACTGCAGGGGTGACTTAGGCCATCTGGAGCAGCTTTTTCAGGAAGGCTGTCTAAAGAAGCTGGAAGACCAGTTGCATTTTGTCGTGCTCTACGTGTTCTGGTGCTGCATTTTGCTAAGTGTCTTGGAGTTGTTTGCTGTTATCAGCAATGGCATCCTCATGAGGCATCGGCCTTTCCATGACTTTCAAATTCTGAACTCATCTACCTTCTCATAGGTCTGAAGACACTGGCAACGTTGCTGAACCTGCTGCATGTTTCCTTGGTTTTGTACCACTCTGCAGTTGTACTGGAAGAAAAGGTCGTGTTTTGGTTTTTTTTTTTTTTTTAAAATCTATTTGCATGTAAATCAAACTAATTGATCACTACTGGATTATTTTTCTTTAATGTTACAATCCTAGATCAGTTTCCACACAGTTCTTGTTCAATAAGTATCCTGTTTCTGAAAAACTTCATGCTGGAAGTCACAGCAGGGAGGGTCTGGTCTTCAAATTGTGTGAACATGAAACTACTATATGGAGTGTGGGAGAAACAGTGGGCAGAGGTATGTCTTGCTCGGGGGAGCACATTGTAAGGTCATGACTTGAACTTTTGGAATAAATCTTAACAGTACTAGAATATTGAAGAGTAATTAAAGACTAGGTTCCTCCACCTTCAAACTTTTATTTAAGCCTTTGTTATTTCTAAAAGAAGTCCTTTGGATAAAGTTTAACACTTTTTTTCTCTTTTTCTCCTTCAAACACTGGTTTGAACACTAACTTATTGTTCAGTGAAAATAAATGCCAATTTTTGAAGTGGCATGAGGCTGCAGTCTAAATGGAGAAGATATATTTGACAGTAGCAGAGTAACTAATAAGATGACATACAGCAGGAGGTATAGTTATCTCAGGAGTTGCACAGGAGCAATTCCTGAATTAAAGAGGAAGAAGAAAGTCTGTCTGTATTTATTCATTTATTTAATGTCAAAGCAAGGAATGAGTCAATTCTCCTTTCCTGAAAAGTTATGTGGGGTCATATGCATGCTTGAATGACAACAGCAATATGCTGCTCTTTCTTAAGGTACATACTCTTACTAAATCCTCTCATCCATTTTCTGTGGGTCTCACTCTAGTCTGCATGTGCTGAAAGGGACTAAGTCAGCATATGGGCTATCCATATTCTTGTTCACGTCACAGCTGTTGGTGTTTAGGGAGGTGCTGGTAAAGGCTCTGCTCTACCTGTGTTGGGCCGAACAGTGTGTTGTTGTGTGAACTTGTACATACGTGTATGTTTGGGAAATGCTCTCAGCCTCATGACTGAGATGTGAATGGTAATTGCAGCAGCTGCATTCTTTGGTAAGTGTATGTAGGGGATCTCCAGGACCTACAAGTGCACCACATTAGGCTTTACCAGACTGGGAAAAAAAACACCAGCCTGGGTCACAAAATCCACTGGACTAGGCAACTCCCTTAGCACTTGAAGAAATGGTCAGCTAAATCATTATTGCTTTAAATTTTCTACCAGATGTTAGGTGCTTTATGACAAATTTCAGACCCCAAATCACCAGATACTGATCTTCATGGGGGAAAAAAAATCAGAGGCCACAGGTCAGCTCTTGTAGGCTTATTAATAGCTATGTGGAAACCAAACATGAAATATATGGCAGGGCTGCTTCATAAAAAAATGAAGACCTTGATTTAGATAGAGGAAAAGAACTAATTTGTTAGGAGTGAGTAATTCTTCAAGAAATGAGAAGGAATACTCCAAAGCTAAAAAGGAAAATAGCTGTGTCTTTGAGTAACATAACAGAAGGAAATATTTCTTACAGTTTGCTTTACACAGGATGCATGTGGCAAAGAATAAAATTCATCTAGTTAAGCACTGTAATTGGGTCTTTATGGCTTTGTGGTACCCTGGCACATAAATGTTTTGTGATGCAAAGTTATTGTTATTATATTCCAAAGATGCAATGAAAGTGAAGTGACAGCAGCTGGCCCAGGAAGAAATTGAGTTTGCTGAAGAAAGAAAGGTGGAAAAGTGGAGTTGATGTAGTACCTTCTTACCACCTGCCTTTCTTAAGGGGGATATCTTTCTTCTCAGATCAATTCTTACCCCTTACAACTTCCTTCACATGTTCTGAGCCAGAATCTCTTAAAAAAGTGGAATGCCCATGTTTTTCACTACTAAGTGCAAAGAAGCCATTTCAAGGTTGTTAAGGAGGAGAATTACTAATGTGGATGTCCTCATCTGCTCTATAGTCTGCTAAAAGTCTAGGTCATGCATGTCTCTCTCTATTCCTACTGTATTAAGAAAATTATAAGATAAATATGATACAATAAAAAAAAATCTCTGGGAGTTAACTATAAGAAATGACTTTTAGGAATTCTTTTCCCACCTGCGTACTAGATGTACCTCTGGAAGATCAGATCTTAAACCTGGTAAAAACAAAGGGCAGACTCTGAGGGTGCATGAGACAGAACTACTACAGATAGAAACGGTTGTTAGTATGGAGTTGCTAGACAAAACAATATTACCCCTTTCTGCTTCTGTTGACTTGGGTAATTTGATTCTGAATAGTTACTTCTGGACAGGAGTAACTTCTTTTGCAACAAAAATGGTGTTATTTTAAAACAACTGCAGTGTATTTCTGTGTTATAAGATGCTATACATTGCATGCTTCATTCTGAAAGCATCTCCAGATTTTTTTTCATAATCTGTAAGAATGAGCAGCTGTATAGGCAGACAGCAGATGACTTAGAGTCAACATTTCTGAAAATTCTGTTGCTTTGGGTTTGAAAGGGAGAAACTGATGTCCAGTGCAAAGCTGGAAATACCTTTTGTGCTTACTCTTTTGCAGAGTACACTGAAACCCCTATATTTCATGTGTGAATTGGTGATTTCACTGTGATGTCTTTCTTCTTAGAAGAAAACAGTCAACAAGGCAATATTAGTGCTAAAAGGTAAAAGCTATCATTGCAGCCCTTTAACAATCTCTTTCTGGTATGCCTCTCTTGGACTGAACCACCAAACTTGGCAGAGAACACTGGCTGCAGCTTTACAACATGGCCATTTTGAAATTGATTGTTGTTTTCTGACTCCTTCACCTTTCCAGATGGTGAGCATGTTGAAATTATACTGTTTCTTTTCTGTGTGCCGGTTGGTGTTTCTGTCTTTTTCTGTCTTTACTTCTTTCTGTCTGTCTTTTTCTGTCCTTACTTCTTTCTGTCTTTTTTTCCTAGAAGGAGTATTATTTTTTCCTCTCTTCTCCCCCCCCCCCCCCCCCCCCCCCCCGCCCCCCTTCCCATGAATGATGGCTTGTTTTAACACTAACTGAGCAGAACAAAACCCAGATTCTGGAATTATGAGTTGTCCTTCATCAAGTCTATTGTCTTTTGAGTTTAAATTCTGTATCACAAATACAAAGTAGAAAGATCTGGGCTTTGCTAGAAGGTGGTTGAAGACTCAACTCCTGCTTACTTCTCATAGATATTGTGAAATCAATTAAAGTTACTCTTTAATTGAAATTATGGCTTTTGTAGTCTGGTAAGGGTTTTTTTGCCTGTGCAAGGAAGCAGGAGGTTGTAATGTTATGCTGCATGTTTTTTCTCAGAAATTGAGGTAGGTGATCTCCACCAGCTAGAAAAGATTATGTGGAACAGCTAAACCTTTCTTGCTAAACAGGGTATTTTCTTTAGAGCAACACCAACAGTAAGGCCTTTCCTAATATCTGGCAGCTGCTACTTCAAACACCAGGAAGAAATCCCATTGTGTGTGACTGTCCCTTGAGCCAAATGGCACTTTCAAAGCAATGGAACATTTTCCGAGCACATTTCTGAGAGCCAGAGAGTTACCAAGTTGATATTTAGTTGGCCTGAAGCATTGAAGATGAAAGATTTCATGTCATCTGTTGTTAATATTTTTAGGTGTCAGAAATCAGTTTTTATCCTGAGGGCTCCATTTTACCTATTTTTTTTTTTTTAAATAACTGTATCTTCAAGAAGATAAGCATTCTGTTATTGCCTGCTGTGTACTGTAAATCTCTGTGGAAACGTAACCTGGTTTTCCATATAGATATGTAGTTTAACTGAAGAATTTAGAAAGTTCCTATAGTGAGTTTAATTGCCTTGATGTTACTCTGATATATTATGGAAGTCTGTTTTGTCATGAAAAGTGATATCATCTATCTTCTCCTGTAAAGGAAAAGCTAAATATTTCATGTACTGACTTAATACCTAAGGGGATCAGCATTAAAAGCAGCTGTGCATGTGAATAACTTGATTTTGTCAGGAAAGTTCACACAGGTAAAGCTAGCCAGGAACACACATGTTTGCACTTTCACACCTTAAAACTGGAGGAATATGGCTGTACTTGCCTGGCATAGCGTTTGTATGAATCCATAGTTAAATCCATGTGGGGATGCTGGAAGAGGAGAAGGCTGCACAAGCTAAACAAGTCAACACAAGGTACATCCATATTGTTGCTAAAGCTAAGTGAACAGTAAGTTTTTCTGAAAAATTATACTGCTGGTTTAGGACAGAAAGATTAATCTTGTGCTTGAGGCATGAAAGATGAAGGTAGGAGGCTGTAGCTCTGGAGAGAACCTAGGAGCAATAATAAATACTTAAATCAACCCATTCATGTATTCCTTTCAATTTTTGTCACTCTTCTATATCTACTCCTAGAGAAAGTGCCTTCCAAAACCACCCATGTGTATTTCAGAGAGAGAATGTTTGGATATACAATATGTAATTTATGTGTATAAGTGTACCTACTTACATGGAGACTGTACACAGATACTATTGTGGAGGCTTCTATAACAGTAAGTCGGAAAAGCACTATCAGCTTGTAACCATAGGTAATTAATTGTAAGAAGTATACTTCTGAGTGCTTTTGTGCCCTGCATAGACTCAGACTGGACGAAAAAGCTGAAGCCAGTCATTGCATGTAAGAGTTATGAATTCTTTCAAAAAAGTTCCTTTCTAGTAGAAGAAGCTTCACATGGTAGCTGTAGACCATTGGAAATGTCCAAGAGACTTGCATATATGAAACCTCTCGTCTGTCTCTTCAACCTTGAAGTCATGTCAACTAATATCTCTCCTGATAATTCAACAGATGCAGTCAGTATGACTTTTTATTAGAGTTCAAACTGTTAATTTCTTACCATGATTTATATGTTACTTCCTAAGAAGATTTGCCAGAATTCATCTTTGCGAGTGAAGGTATGAAGTTTGTATCTAAATCAATGAAAAAAGTTTTGAAGCTTTGTTGGATTATATGTTTGGAAAAAAAAAAAAAAAGAAAGAGAGAAGAAGTCACAGTCTGAGAAAATCCCTTTCAGAGAGTGAGGAACTCATTCAACTGTTTAAACAGTGCAATATTTAAGTCAACCCTCCAGGCTTTTTGCTCTGTTGTTGTCTTTAAAAAGCCATTTCAGGCATATTAACAGGTACCAGGAGCTTACACTTCCCTTGGAGGAGGAGTCTGAGATTACTATTTACTAGATCCACAGGCACACTATAACTAATTTCTGCCTAGTGGAAGTGAGTTTAAGATTTGTGTACATGGGGAAGGGATGCTGGAAAAAGCACCAGCTCTTCTCAAATATTTCTGTTTTGGAAAAGCTTCCCATACAGCTCCTTTGGACTAAGCCTGTCCCCATGGAAAGATGTTTTAGGACAGCTAAGAAGGAGTTTCTGCGCAGAGCACCTCCATGTAAAGAAGATCTTCACCTTCTCTGGTACTGGAAGACTCAAAGCAGCTTATACTAGATGAGACCTGGCTTCAAGTCTTCACACAGCCTGTGGTATGGAGACAAACAAGATCTTCTTGCTAACGTGCACCTGCATAGAACATATTTAATTTACAACAGATTAATGTCATTAGGCTGATAGTCTGGGACAGTTTCATCCCTCCATCCTCACAGCTTCCTGTGTGATCATGAGCTGGTCACTAAAAAACATGGCAGTACTGGTGTGGTGGCCTTTGGGACCTCGTTTGTAGAAGTCCTGCATTGATATTCCAGGTATTTTCATAAAAATTTCTGAGAGCCTACCTGCCTCCAAAAATGCCCAGGGCTCTGTTGTGCTGCAGAGAGACCTTCAATGTTCATTAGACTCAAGGTGTTCTGAGGTCTGTGGTGTGTCTCCAGAGGAACTTCAGTAGCATGGTCATGTTGATTTCTGGCAAGCGTGCAGCAAGCTGAAAGAGGTGCAGTTTTCTGCTTTTCTGTGTTCAAGAGAGACATGTGAGCATTTCCCTACCTACTTTGGAGAGATTATGGGGAAAGTCATTCTCTGGACTCACTGACTTCACAGAAAACTGAAGACTGTCTAGAATTTCTGGGTTTTAGATTCTCAGATTTAAGTAATTCTTTTGAAAAACTCAGCTTGCAGGGCTGGGCTAGTTTCTTTCCTACAGAGTGGAATTACACTGGGTAATAAAGAAGCTGAGAGGAGAAATGAAACCCAACTCTTAAATCTTACAATACCATCCTGGTATATGACAAAAAGGCAGCCTATTTTGTGATCTAAGAAGTACAGAGAATGAGCTGAACTACTTATTCAATTATGTCAAATGATCAGCATTCATTTATTAAATGATGTAAAGTGAAATTAAATTAGAGCAAGTAAGTGATTACATTATGTAAATCAATTTTTAAAACTGGGTAATGTGATCATCCTTCATTTATTACATTAAGTTCAGAATATTGGATATTGGTGCTATTATTAAATTCATGGAAATGCTTATAATGATGGACTAGTTAAAACATAGTTTGCAAGTAAAGCCACTCCTTTTCATATTTCTTTTCCAATATTGTCTATTGGTACAAAGCTGCTATTTATTTCAAAGTGAAAGCTGAGATTTCACTCTAACTTTCCAGGTATTATTTGTTCTCATATGTAAAATCTTGTAAACATTACTTGTAAACATAATTTGTAAGGCATCAAAAATACTGAGGAAAGGACCAACAATTAACTGGCTTTGTGAGGGGGAGGGAAGGGGAGGAAATGGGTACTAAAATTGCAAACTTACAGGAAATATGCCAACATATTTTGAAAATAAAATACTGTTGTACCTTCCTACAAGACTAGATTTTCTATTTTGCAGACAAATAGGAGGAAACTGTCACATTTGATCATTATATTGAGACTTTTTTGGAGTAGGAGAGGGATAATAAAAAAATATGATTGTGTTGTGTACACACAGGTTGAAATTGCATACTACTTTGTTAACCTGTTTTCTCATGATTATACTGGACTAGGGAAAAAAAATTTCTTCATATCTCTTTATGTTTCCTGCCCTGCTACTCAACCATTCATGTTGTAGAATTAGGTTGGAGGTAATGAAAAATATTAGAAATAGGATCCATTATTAAATCAGCTTATTTCCTCATAGTACTTAGTGAGAGAATATTTCTCTAAGGACTCAAATATCAATTTCTTGCTGAAATTCAGGTATCCTTGTTGCCAGAACTTTTTAATGTCTTAAAGAATGTTCTTACTCGGTGAGCCAGGTGTAAAATCCTTATTCTACAGAGTTTTTTGATGAAGCTAACTGTGCAGAGCTGTGTGGGAGAACACAGTGCTTCAAACTATAGGTAAGAGTTACTGTGTAAGTGGCACAAAACATTATGTTTATAGGAAAGGTAGGAGATATAAGCATGTCTGGAAGAGTTATTTGAAGTACTTGGAGTATATCCCTTGGCTGACAGAAGTAAAAAACTGATTTTGGCTTTTTTTTTTTTTTTTTTGTTGTTTTGTTTTGTTTTGTTTTTGTTTTCTTTCTAGGATTTTGATGCAGGAGTAGGCTGGCATGTCTGTGTGAGAGAACCTCTGATATTTCACTTAAAGAACAGTTAAAGAAGAGTTCATTTTCTTTCCAGGGCAGTTTGATCCAGATGAAAAACCATCCAAAGTTTTGTTAGAGATGGAGAGAACATGCAAAGAAAATAGGAAATTTAATAGGGTTATGGGAGAACCGGTGACTGTTGATCTCTAACTGTAGAGCAAATGGTGAGAGAAATGTGAAACATAATAGTGATAACACAATAGTGACAAATATATGAAGTAAAAAGACTGGAAAACAGGAGAAATATTTTTATCTCTGTGCCTCGGTAATTATGGTCTTGTAGTGCTGTTAATAAGTCAAGGTTAAAAAAACTCACCAAAATGAAATTTTGAAGTGTAGAAAACTTTCTTCAACCTACTGCTGTAGCAACTGCTGAAATATCTAGCCACAGGCTGCCTCTCTGATTTAGCATGGTTTGAGTTTATTATCTTCCCTAGAAAATTTTATTTTAAGGCTTTATAATGAGGAGCTTCAACATTCCCATAAGAAAAAATATATGTAAATAATCTTTTATATATGGCAAGCTGTATTTTTCTTATCTTGTAGTTTGGAAAATGGATCAGCATGTGGCAGATAATCTGTAAATTGAAGTGTAAAGAGTTTGTAAGCACCTTGTTTAGCTTTGTATTAAGCCAGAGAAATAAAAAAAAATATAACAATGTACACTAGGCAGGAAGAAGTATTGAAAAGAAAACTAGGTTTGTATAGTGTATATGAACAATGACAATGTAATATGAAGACTATTAAAGAAATACATTTTAATGTTTTCAATAGTTAGCTGCTTCGTTTTCATGCAAATTTATAGCCATTATTATCTCCTGGCCTAACTAGAGGATCAGAATAAACTCAGCAATTGATGACCTTAAATTAATACTATGCAGTCGTTTCTATTAATTATTTTCATATAGCATATTTGCAGTGCCTTATATAAACAGGGGAAAACCAGGATAATAAAAGCACCACCACCCTCTGAGGCAATAAAAGTCTTCAGTGGCAGCACATTCTTCTGAGTGAAGGAACTCATCATTAGTCTCAGCAAAGGGAAGAAAAAAAACAAAGAAAAAGGGAGAAAAAAGCCTGGAGAACCACTGTAGTGGCAGTGGAAAAGCTTTTAAGGTGGGAGTGGATCAAAATGATTCTCATGCTCAGCCCACCCGTGTAATGAGAGCCAGGGAAGTCTGTTCAGGCCTTGCTGACACTGCTTCAGCCTAATTTTTCACTTTTCAGCACGTGACAGCAGCTGGTGCATGTTCTTTGTGAATAATGTGTGGGTATGACAGCCTCCGGTACAAGTAACACCCCTTCCTTGCTGGTGGCATGCAGTTCTGACTCGTCAGGACTTTCCATCCTTCCCTGTGTTAAAAGCTTTTATGGTTGCTATTTACATGAAAATTAATGGTTTAGGCATCTGAGAGGTCTGCTTGGATGTACAATAGCTTCAAAATGAACAGGAGCTGTACAGCTAGGTTTAGGTAGAAGCAAAGCCAGTCTCTTTAATAAGAACAAATTCTTTAAAACTATTCTGACCAGACAAGACCAGAAGGCTTTGTATTTTACCTAGATGTCTCAAATACCTGAAGAACATGTCTGTGGGCAACATACTCTAAGGCTGGTAAAAGAAAATGCTGAAAAACTGGTGTGCTTTTACACTGTACCCATTCGGTACTATGTCACTCTGTCCTTTAATCATATCATTAATACAAAATTGGTTTTAACTTTGGGTCCAGATATCAGGGCACAGTGTCTAGCTGTGACTTGCTGACAGTGTTGTGTGTCCCTTCAGACCAGCTGCTAGCTTCAGTAAACAGTTGCATAAACACGACTCCTGATGCCGTGCAATATATGACTAGCTGATTAGACAGCAGCAAAACGAAGGACTCTGTTCTACTTTGCTATGTGCTTTACTCTGGGATGAGAAGAAAGGAATTTTGTATGTTTCTTCATTAAAACAGACTTTTCATCCTGCATTAGGCAAAACTCCAGGGAAACAACCTTTCCCCACCCTTAATTAATCCAGAGAGTGAACATGAGGATGACTAGACAGATGGGACATAATTTGAGTATGGAAAAATTGTCATCATCCCTCTTTAATTAGTGTTATAGGATGGCTCTCTTCAGATATAAGTAGATATGACAAAGATGTGTTTCACATATTCAAGAGGGTAATTAAACTGCCACATGCTCAAACCAATACACATACAGATCTGATTAAATAGCTGACTCTCTGAAAACAGTGATGGATGAGGTTTTAATGCGCATGGGTATTAGAAAAGCAGTGAGAAGGGACTGCTGTGAAATGAATTGTTTCAGTTCTTGGCTGTGAAGGTGAAAAAAGGGAAAATTTATTAAATTTTAAAAGAGGGAAAAACTATAAGGAGGAGCTGAGGACACAGGAGGATGAATTCATGCTATGTAGTTTAAAATAATGCTTTAATTACAAAGACTGAGGAGAGCAGGCAGACTGTACCAGTCATCAGACCAAAACATATGTCTCTGAATCGTGTTGTGGTTTAGCCCCGGTCAGCAACTAAGCCCCACACAGCCGCTCACTCACTCCCCCACCCCTGTGGAATGGGGGAGAGAATCGGAAGGGCCAAAGTAAGAAAACTCGTGGGTTGAGACAAGAACAGTTTAATAATTAGAATAAAACAGCAATAATACTAATATAATGAGAAGGAAAATAATGAGCGAGAGAGAGATGAAACACTGGAAGAAGAGGGAAAAAAAAAGGGAAAAAAAACCCCCAAAACTAAACAAGTGCTGCAACCGCTCACCACCCGCCGACCAACGCTGCCGGTCCCCGAGCCGCGATCGCTGCCTCCCCCGGCCAACTCCCCCCAGTTAATATACTGGGCATGACGTCACATGATATGGAATACCCTTTGGCCAATTCGAATCAGCTCTCCTGGTTGTATCCCCTCCCCTCCTGGCTTCTTGTGCACCTGGCAGAGCATGGGAAGCTGGAAAAGTCCTTGACTAGTGTAAGCACTACTTAGCAACAACTAAAACACCAGGGTGTTATCAACATTATTTGCATACCAAGTCTAAAACACAGCACTATGCTAGCTACAGTGAAGAAAATCAACTATCCCAGCTAAAACCGTGACAAATAGTTATGCAGTAGGCACCATGCAGACTGCTTTTTCACCTCCAGATCGTATGGCTGCTACTTGAGGTAAGGTGGTAAGTTAGGGGTATGTATTTCTGGAGATGAGTTTTAACTTTTGCACAGAGACAGATCAACAGGAAAACCAAAGTCTTCAGTTGCTCTAACAGGGCAGGAAACTTGTTTTGGCTTTTGTTTCTGCCTTGCTGTTGACACTGTTTTGACCCAGCAGTGAAACCTTGTTTCACCACTTAAAAAAATAAACTAAAATAAAATGATTTCTAATATATGTAGCAAGCTTTTGCTGACTAAATTCTTGATTTAGCTTGCTTTCCTCTGGTGAGCTCCACGTGGACTCCTGGAGTCACTGAAAGAGTACCTGCACAGGGGAAGGAGCCTTCCCAAGGCAGTCTGCGTGCCCAGTGGATAATTCTTTGCACATCTGCAGGTCTATCAGCTCATGCAAGCTCCTCTCTGGGGGCTTCTCCCTTCATGAGACAAACCTTGAAGTTGTTTTGGCATTCAGTTTCCACATACTGTCACTGTCTTTGCAGAATGGCTATTGTGACTCAAAATCACAGATAAACTCTGCCTAGCTATACTGAAGTAATATTGAAATGGCGTGTTACTACAATACTAAAAAGGTCTTGGGATGAGCTTGGTAGGCAGGAGGATTAAGGGAAAAGAGGTCTTAAATATACTTGTGGTTTCCTGTCAAAATATTGCATAAATCTACTTACATGTAAGAAAGACAAAAGAAAAACATACTCAAATGCCAGTTCTGTGCTTAAGGGAAAACTGGCATGCCAAGTTTGGGCCCAGTCATATTGTTCTCCCTATCCACTGTAGCTGCTAAAAGACACCCCCACTTGCACTTATGTTATATGGGAAGTGATGTTGCTGTTGCTTTTTTCTGTGAGATGTAAGAGTAAGTGAAGCAAATGGTAAAGTTTTGCACTTCCAAAGATGCTTCCTCATCCAGCTCTATTGGAGGTTTCAGCTTCAGATCTTAGCTTTTCTCCTATTGTGAGTCTTGTCTCATCATGCCACTTCACTGAGTAATTTCATTATTTTTTTTAAGTGAATACCACTCACTAGCAGATAAATGATGCTTTCTGACAGATATTTAGCTTTACTGTTGGCTTTGTATCTACATCCCTGGCAGACTGGTGTAGCTAACGGGCAACTTTGATGGTGCAGAATGACCAGACCTTTTTTCTTCATAACCTTATATTTTGCTGGAGGTTTGTAGCAGTTTCCAGATTTATTTATTTTAGTTTTCTTTTCTACAAATTAGATATATAGTTGCATTCTGATGTCACAAATGGCCTGACACTTAACATATCTGAATCAAACAGAAAGCAGTACCCATTAAAGTTGGAACTAAGGTTAAAACTATAGTAGTGTACCTGCTTCAAATAGAAATTTCAACTCTAGACACTCAGCCAGCCCTTTTATTTATTTCCTCAGAATTGCCCTTTTATTTATTTCCTGCCACTTTCATTATGATTTATTCTTCTCTATATAAATAATCCCTGTACTGTACCCAGGGAGTCATTTCATTTTTAGGAGATAGGAATCATTCATTTCCTGCCAATGGAAGCTCATAAAACAATATATTGACAATTACAGCCAGCTGAGCTGGTGATTACGAGATTAATTATTGTTGTGAGTGATAGTGTTTAGCAGCTTCAGGCTTCCAGCTCTGGTACAATGGGCATTTTCTGCGGGCAAAAGGCATCTGTATAAAAAGCACTGCAGTGGCTGTTGGACATGGGGTCAGGTCTGCACTAAGGACTCACAGCTCTCCTCCAAATGGGCAGGAGTACAGGGGCTTAGCTCTGGAATTTGCAGCTGATGGTTTCCTGACAGCTGACATTTTGTGAAAATGGCTCTAGTACAGTTTGGGTCAAATGCCATATTTGAAAAGGAATCTCTGGGTTTTATATTCAGGTAGGAGGCTATTTTCACTTCTATTCACAGTAGGTTATTCAGGATATCCCACAGGTAGTGGTGACAGTTTGGTTTTCACTGCAGTTATCATGAGAAACTAACGTCATGACAGCTGTCATAAAAAGCTAATCTGCAGAAGAGCTAGACAGTCTCACAGATATTTTGGACCACATGCTAGTCAGTGATGACACTAGAAGTTTGACTAAAGGAATTAGAAGAAAAGCCAGTGAAGTAACCAAAGCATCTGAATAATTGCCTGTGAGCTACTGAGCAATCTTTCCAAAGAGGTCAAGTTTTCTAAGGTGGATATGGCTAAAATACTCAGGACCCAAAAGTCATGAATGCATGGACAAATATTTTTTCTTTAAATGCTTTAAGCCAATTCAGCTCATTTTAACTGAAAAAGATTAGGAATCAGTCTCCAGAGTGGATTAGCTGACAGATCCATGTAGGATGTTGCAAGCCCAAGTAGAGAAACTACAGCCATGAGTCTCCTAAGCTTTGGCCTGAGCACAGGCAGATTTGCCATAGGGAAAAAGCTACTGTGTCTGTGATAGCTGTCCCAGAGCCTAACTGCCTGGTGATCCTGAATGCAATTTCACTGAGCAGGGTGAATACTGCTCTAAAAGCCAATGGAGAGAAAATTTAAATGACAGTTTTCTTATTTCTTACCAAGAAAGTGAGTCACTGGAGATGTATTTTCTCCACTCCCTACAGATCCTTACTTTACAGCTGCTTTCTGAGCAGCAGCTGATGGTGGTCAAGCATGGGATAAGCCCATGGACAGTACACATTGCATTGCTGTGGAGGCAACACTGAGCACAGTGATGCTGCGACACCGTGGGGCGGCCCAAAAGTAAAATGCCTGAGATGCTCTGATGTGCATGTTGTTGTTAAAGACAGTAAGAGAAATGTTGCGTTACATGGAGTATCTGCAGGCAGGTGACCTGACCAAAGAAATGGCAAGTGTGGGTGACCAAATCATTCACTCAGCTTGCTGAGCTGAATGACAGTGAGGTGATGTGCCTCCAGTGCTGAGTTACATTACGTGCTCAGTGCACCATCAGACTATGAGGGCCCAGGTCAGATTGCAATGGAGTACTTGCTTTTGTGCTCCTTGTTGCTGCCCTGGGAATGGGTAACTTCCCAGTGTTGCAGTTTGAGATAAGTACATACAGAAAACATCACACAATGCCCCAGTGAAATCCCAGGACACACCATGTTCTAGGTCACCTCTAAGAAAATGAGGTTGTCATGTCAACATACAATGATGCCCAATTATACATCCCCAGGTGGAAAGGAACTGTTTAAAGAAACTGAAATCCAGAATACTTTGCCAAAAGTTTGTGCCTTGAATTGTATTTCACTTCCGTGGATACCAGTCTGTAGGATGACTATTGTTATAGTTAACATTCTGATGGCTGAAAACCCCATTATGAATGATCTTAAAGCAACCTTTAAAATAGTCTAAATGTCAGAGTTTTTACCATTTCTTTTCCTTAATCTATATAATTGCCACCTAAAGCATTACGAGCTATTTAGTTGCTTATTACATTTTGCTAAAGCTGGCATTTGATTTATCAAAAACTAATTATGATGGGATTTTACTGGGGAACACAAGCACATGATTTGTGGGGTGCTTACCAGAGAGCTGGTTTAGCAAATGTGAGACACTGCAGATGGAGCCAGGAGCTCTACCTTGGTTGCTGTTTTTATATTGACTTGAATACCTTTGCATCAAGTGTCCAACATTTTAAATAGGCAGTGCAAGAGATAGGGAATAGTGTTCATGCTAAGGAAATGCAAATTAACAATGAAGGGTAGGAGAAAGAAAGGCCCCCTCCTTGCTCCCCTTTTTAAAATACACCTTAAAATTGCAGTTGAGATGCCTATGCAAATATTTTGCTGGTGTTAGTATCTAGGCAGAGATCTGCAATGTCTCTTAGGGGATAGCCAAACTTTCTTTAATTTCTGGAGTGCTTGGATGCTGTACAAAGCTGTGAAAAATCTTTGGCTGTCATACTGAAAGGCTATGTTGACATATGCACTCTAAGTCCCACTCTAAACTGTGTTAAAGTGATTCAAATACACCAGGAGGAAACTGCCAGTGTTCGTCCTCTGTGACCAGTCCATACCAGCTGTTCTGCTCTTGAGCATTGCAGATTTATTTGCGAGATAATGCTTTGCGCAATCTTTAAGAATTCATTCAACTGCAGGTTGGTTTTGTTTTTTTTTTAATATGCTTTCTTTACAGTTGAAACATTTTCAAAATTGAAATCTGGCCTACTTAAAAAAAAAAACAAACTAAAAGTGGTTTTAGATATTACAACTAGCCTTAGTTTCCTGAGTCATTTGTTTGTTTGTTTTTTTCCCATGAGCTTGCAATCAGGTTGATCCATCTCCTGAAAAATATTTTCCTGTTCCCACTGACAGCTGAAAATTTCATACAAGTTGTAGAAGAATGACAACCAGGTCCTAGTTATTCAAATGATCTCTCAGCATGGCCGATTCAGCCTTTCAAAGTCTCGTTTGTAGTTCCTGACTCTATGTTGGGTTGTATAAACCTGTGGTTTGGAATGCAGGATGGGGACCTATGGAGCTGTGGTACAACGTGGTAACATCACACATACAAGAACAAATTTGACCCTGTCCTGCCAAATGAATGGAGAACAGGGAGCAAAAGAGATACCCTCACTTTGCTATGAGCTTGAATACTGCCATAACCGGAGACAGTGCACAGGCAGGAGTGATTTTTTTATTTAATTTCTCCTTCTAAAAGGTACTTTGCCTTAAGGAAGGAATTTTCTTGATAATTCTCTGCTTTAGTTTCTGTCCTTTAAAGGTATTAGTATAGTTCATTTTTCTGTGCAAATATTTTGTAAGCCTGAAATAGCCTTATTTCGTACTAAGTTGTATTCTGAAAGTTGGGATAGTTATGGCAGAAAGCTTTTTAAGGAAAGGAAGGGAAGAAATTTTCCTTTTTAATACCTAACCTTATTCCAGAACACCTCAGTAGAGTGGGTTACAGTTTCCTTCTGATCTCAAGGTGTATTTAACCTGGATTACACATCATTCCAAACTGAAATAAAATAATTTGTTCTGCAAAAAACCACTGTTTCCGTTTTACTTTTTCTGGTCAAATCAAATCAAATACCAATAATTTCCCTCCCTTTATTTCCAGTGGATGCCCTTCTCATCTGAAGTAACTTGTTTCTTTGAACACCAGTCCCTTATACTAATGAAAGAAACACTAATAAAAGAATCTTCTCTCATCTGGAAGAACAATGCTGGAAACATTGCAGAAGAGAGAATTTTGGTTATGACTGAGCTGGTCTCTGTTGAGTGGAAGCATACAAATATTAAGTGCTTCTTGGTCTGAAATGGTCATGATTTCACATTGGCAAGGCTGAAGAGAGCGAATGGTTTGGCAGGTACAAGAGGTAAATGCGATGGACCAGAAGCCTATGAGAGCTGCGCATTGCTCTGCTCTCTCCTCTGTGCCACCCATGATGTCTTCACAACCATCTGTATGGGCTGCTGAGGTGAAAAAGGAGGCAGATTTTATAGCTGTCAGTGGGATGCCCCCAAATAATAACAAATGCAGTTGCATTTACAGGTAGGAGGTGAAATATAATATACTCCAAGATCTTACCTAAAGACGTGAAGTGGAGTATCTTGTCATAATCATAATCTCATTCTTTGTGAATTCCAAAAAGAAATAGAAGTATTTAGTTGCATTCTAGCCTTTTCTTACAAATTGTAAAAGTGTAAATCTCACTTTGGGTTAAATGTGGATAGACGAACTTACTTAAGTTGAATAGTACTTGTCACTGATTTACAAGTGCTGAAGTCTTTTTAAACTGATTAATGATTATTTCATTTTTGGTCAGTTGAAGGAACCCTGTTAATAAAGGATGTTATCAGGGACTGTAAACATTTCAGCAGAAGTGGGAGTATTTATTCACTTAAGAATTAGTTCCCTCCTCTGATAAATTGAGAGCAATAATACTGCATGACAGTCTTGGCCAGTATGTCTATGTACTCTGGTCAAACAGTTTACAAGCCACCTAAAGTTTGGAGAGGGTATATGAGCTACAATACTCAGCTGCAAAGAGACAGTGTGGTAGGGGGAAAAAAAAGTGCCATGAGAGAAAATCCCTTTTTTTTTTTCAATTAATAATTTGGGTTCTACACATTTCCCTGCTAAAAAAGAAAACAATATTGTAAGGATGCCTTAACTCCCGACTGTATCACTGAATCTTAGTTCTGCTCAATTCCATGGAAACCAGAACTGTCACAGCAGCAACAAACAGCAGAGAGCTTCAGGAGAATCCAGTGTACGCTATGTAGCACACAGCTTTTTACCAGTTTTTTGATTTTGACACCAAAATATTTTACAGAAAATTAGAGCTTAAAACATATAGGCATTAGGAAGGTAGAAATAATAATCTAATTTAAATCTTTAATGCCAAACCACTTATTTTACAACTTAAGTTTATAGAAACAGGAGAGGAGCTTGTTTCAGGAGCTAGTCAGTGATGTGGCAGGGCTCATCCAGTGCAGACCATGTAGCTGTCCAGATGCGTGTCCTAAGGGTGGCAGTTATCCCGTGTGTGCAGCAGCTTGGTTGCTCATTCTATTACAGGATGTGCAGACTGATTTATGACGGAGCAAAGATTGCTTTAGCTGAATGACAGCTATAGATTTTCAACTCAAAGGCAGGGTACTGAGTAGTCCGGGATAAAACTACCAGTGGTCAGACTGGCTACTGCTATGGGCCATCATCTTTGGGGGACATTAAGGATGGACCCACCCACCACTGAGGGAACCTGTGGGACAGTATGGAGGGGTGTTTAGAAGTTTGGAGGTGTCTCGGGCATTTAAAAAGTGGCTAGGATTGCTGGTATTGATCCTGAAAGAATAGTTCACTGGTTGCTGCCTAGTTCTGTGTTGTTAATAAACAGCGGCTTCAATCCTGATTTAACTATGTTAATGTAGTTTAAACTTTGTGAACTGAGCAGTTTTTCCCTGTAAAAAATATGTGTGTATATATATATATGTATAATTTCTGATTTTATTTGTTGTTTACACCAGCTAATCATATAAGGACCATAGTAATTTCCTGATTTTGCAAGCCTAGTACCTCTTAAAAATTGCTGTTTCTGAAGGAGTTGCCTGTATTCTTCCGTCTCTTTCTTCAAACACCAACCCACCAGTTTCTCCATGTCCTTC
Source organism: Morus bassanus (assembly GCA_031468815.1). Taxonomy (NCBI): domain Eukaryota; kingdom Metazoa; phylum Chordata; class Aves; order Suliformes; family Sulidae; genus Morus; species Morus bassanus. Next base: position 16,990,096 of record CM062600.1, on the reverse strand, counting down.
TAATAGCTGGATGCTGGAACTAAACATGCAAAACTCTGACAATAGTAATGTTTAGAGAGAAAAATTACTTATTCCGCATCTTAATATTTCTATGTGTAAAACACAATATTGTGTCAGCCTTTGTAGATGTCTTCTTGCTTTGTAAACTTATCTAGTGCATCCTCTCAATTTGGAAAGGCTACTTTCATGGCAGAAGAGAAGACATCCAAGCATCTGTGTGTAGGTCCCGAGGATGGTTCCTTGCGCTACCAGTTCTGCAGCCAAAGAAGATCAGGCTGCCTTTGAACATGCCTTGGTGTTGGGTGTGGATGCAGGGCCCTCATGTTGCATGAGGAGTCTGTGATGAAAGCAATTTGAGTCCATCTGGACTGATAGTGTACAACCCTTTACCACAAGCGTGATGCAGTTTAAACTCTTCTCTTGGAAAATCCCAATTTATGCATCTACTGCCTTTCTCTTTTGCAAGGTGGGTACTTGCCACGTGGGAGAAAAGAGAGACCAATAAATGCTTTGCAGCCAAATGCACCCATAAGCAACACAGAATGCAACTGATTATTTCAAATTTGTTGTGGTTCTTTTCAATTCACCTAACATTGGTAAGATGTCTCTTGATAAATGGAAGCTGTCTGTCTGTTTCTTTTGCCTGGAAAAGGAGGCAATAGTCCCATTTGTTATTTTCTGGTTTGTTTACTTTAGATAGTTATTTAAGCAACAGCAAAGACTAGAAACAATGGCTTTCCTTGACTTGTAGAGCACTGTTTTTTTGCTGCCGTTGGCAAAGCTGAAGTAATCAGTGGAATAGATTCAAATGCTCAAATGCTACGCTTTTGTGCAGCTGATCTGGATGTCACTGTGTAAAGCTTATGGTGCATTTAACTGCAACATTGCTTCACTTGCCTGCTTCTTTTTTTTGTTGGAATGGCTAGATGAAGGGAGTGTCTAGATTTGATTGCGTATGAAAGAAATTACTGAAAGCTTCACAACAAGTGCATGGGGAATTTGTTTTAGATTCTCAGGAAATCCAGCAAATCTGAACATATACACCTCATTAGTCAAAACAGAAATTTAGAAATCTTCGTACAAACCTTGTTTATCTTGCAGCCTACATTAAAAAAATTCCAACGTATGTGTCTGTGGCATACTATTTGTAAGACATACTGTCCTTTAGTGGCCCCTCTCAGCCTTTGTTCACAGTAGAACTAAGTTTATAGCATCACATATTTTCCTCCCAGGCTAACGGCTTTTGTCTTGATGAGATTGAAATACTTTGATGTACTATATAACTCTTTGCTGACTTTATGTACACAGGCTTGCACATAGATTACTGTCCTGGTGGTTCTCCTAAATGCAATATAGACTTCTACCATGGGCTGACATGAAAAGTAAATAGTGAGACCCTCCAGTCTGCAACTTGGACCTCCAGACAATCATTTAGAGCAGTTCAGCTGTAATGTGGAACTGTTTTGATCACAGACCATTTTATGCCTCCTGTGCTCTGAAGCAAAGGATGCCCGTTGCAGAGCAGCAGGCGATGGCACCAGCTCTGGACTGTGTTCCTCCTGGTCTTCACCCACCCCAGTGGAATTTAATAAGTCTTTTTATTGCATTTTGTATTTACCTGGTCAGACTCTAACCCTCAGTTTATAACTCCAAAATATCTATTTGTCTGAACCATACTTTGTAAAGTCACTCTTTCTTATGTGGTGGCTATGAACACTGATGACAGTGCTTGTGACCTTGCAGTGCAATTGAAATATAAGGGATTCAATTAACTCTGCACCTCATCAGCTTAAGCCATCAGCTGAAGTAGTCCCACATTAGTGGTCTCAAGCTTGTGACTTTCTGATTATGCTTTGGTGTCCAATGAGTTTTGCACTCTTTTTACAGCTCTTGCATTTCACTTTGCCAAAATACTGTCACAGTGGAAAGAGGCTCTGAAGCAAGACTGAGCTGAGGACTTTGCTTTCCTCTAATTTCTTTCCCACATTTCCACTGCTGTTACTTTCCTTGCGTTTTTCTGATTGGGAACCAATGAACATGCTGAGTGAATGGTTGGCTGACTAAACCTTTTGAAGTATTTGCCACAAGGTCAACAGAATATGTGGAATCTTGCCTTGCTGCACCTTTATGTGGTGGTCTCAGGACATTTCTGGTCAAGGGATAATGTTTCCCATTAGAAGACTCAGAAAAACTGAAGTTCCTAGCAGCAAAACTAGTCAAATCCTTTTTACAGACTTCAAAACACTAATTAAAAAACAAAAAAAGAAAATATTTTCCCCAAATGTTATCCCTGTTAAGTGCCTCATACTTTGATTTAGTGACTTCCTGAGGGTTTTTTGATGTCTAGGCTGAAAAACTTACTTAGGATCTTTGAATTTTTTTGCCTGATTCTCCACCCCAAAAGCCACTACTTGTATTTTTGGACTGTTACTCATACATAAAATCCTACCCATTGTGGGCCTGTCAAAAACATATTCCCTTACTGATAGTTACCACAGTGATCTTTCCACTTTTTCATTACATCTTTGCTTGCTGGGGGCATGAGCAATAAATTTAATGCCAAAATCATCTGTCAGTTTATTGAATCCCATTTCTGTCCACACATGGCACTCATGCATAAATACACTCAAATACTTCAATGGACTCTTGTCATTGCTTATTGCGTTACCCATTTAATTGAGTTTTTTGAAGAGAAGAGTTGCTCTGTTGGGATGGAGTTGGCTCAACTTGGTAAATGTGCATTGGAAATGAACCTGAGAAGTTATATCATCTCTGTGGTACTTAAAGAGTAAGTATTCTTACCTTGATTCATGAAGGGAATCCTGCAATTAGCAAGTGGTGCACTTGCTAATTAAATAAACATTAAATGCTGCAGTATATGACTTCATAATATTCTCTGACCATCAGTGGGGGTAGGGAGGGAAAGCAATTAAATGCTGATCAGAGTTAGTCACACATTTGCTTCATGGGTGGCCATGAATATACTTGATTGAATTATTCATTGCAGACAATATTCATGAAGGAGTTAGCTCCTTTTTCTCTGCTCCTAGTGATTCACAAGCTTTGCCCACATGAACAGAGTCTGTTAAGCCCCATTAACTTCATGAGGGAAGGACATTAATTTCTGCAAATGTGTTTTACTATTGCTATGTATTTGCCAACTAGCAGAGGTTATTTTATGGACAATTCACAAACCGTTTACTTTGACTGTCTCCCATTTAACATTCAATGGGTGTACTTGGTCAACTTAAATGGATGAGACTAGCACCTTTTGGAGGCAGATAAATTTGATTCAGAACTTAGATTTTGTAGAACAAGATGTTTTTTATGGAAAAACTGAGGAGTGGCAAAATAGTTAATCATATTGTAAAATACATCGCAAAGCCAATAGCTGTTCTGTCAACGATGTTTGTTCCCCTCCTGGAGTGTTTGAATTTATATATAACAGCACTGAGAAACTGGAAATGAAAGCCAACAAGCAAAAGTGATATTTGTCATGTTTTGACAGTTTTGCTTTTCTAGGCCTAACTGAAATCAGCCATTCTGCAGATGAGATACAATTTCAGTCAGTTAGTATAGTGAATGGGGCTGATCAAATTACTTTTTATGGAACAATGTTTTTGTCAAAAGTACCTACTTTTTTTAGAAAGAGGTAATTTTGAATGTTTCTTCTTTCACATTAAGAAAAATAAAACTGCTGATTATGACTGGACTGTTTCAATTTTGAAACCTGCAAATCTTCCCAGTAAACCTTCCTCCTTTCTGTATGTATCTCATTTTTCAATTTTGCCTCTGCGTGACTGGTAATTAAATAATCTCCTTTATCTCCTACCTTCTTTTTTCCTGTCCCTTGTTGTCTTATGGACAACTCTTCATTTTGCAATTGTCTAGTGACAGTTCATGCTAAAAGAGGGAGGTGAAACAGGTATTACTCATGCACTTACATAGACCATTGCACAAGGAATGTCTGCTGAATCTTAGCAGTAGTCTGTGCAGCCCAGCACTGTGTCTCCAGGAAAAGAGAGAAAATAACCAATTTCTGTTGTCTGTTCTCTTGGCACTCTGTGCCCACAACTGTTGCATTAAGGATGTTGTGGAATGCATCTCTATTTGGCTTTTTTTAAGTATCCATTTATGGGACCTGTTTATGAAACTCTCTAAAGCCCTTTTTGAACCTGCAAATACTGACTCCCTCTACAAATATCTTGTGGCCTTGCATTCTAAAATTTTGCAATCCTATGTAGAAAGTAGCATTTTTGAGCATTTAAAGCATTTAGTTATTTGTCATTACATTTAAATGAGTAAACTCGTATGATGACTTATTCATTAAGTGATTATAGTTACCTTCTTTCAGATTTGGAAGGATCTGCTGAGAAACAAAGAAAAGTGAGTAAAATTTTATTTCTATCACCCTTTTATGGAGCTTATTTTTTTCCTCACCCACATCTCTTGTCAACGTGCACCATTGGTCCCCTCGCTGAGTGAAAGGCAGCCATGTAACTGAGCTGGTAAAGGCTCACTTTAAACAGAGATACCTAAATGCATGTCTTCAAAGAAGGAACCCAGAGGACTTTTTTGTTTCACTGTAACTGAGAATTTAATGTTTTGGGATTGGAGCTGTTCATTTAGGTAATGTTTATTTGCTTTAAAACATTTGGTGGACAGAATAAAAGAAAGTTCTGAAAGAGCATATAATACCTCTGTATTTGCAAATGGTTCATTGACCACAATCTACAAATGTTATCCACTGAGGAGGGATTGGCAGTTCATTAATTTGAAACAGTAATAATTTAGCAGAACTGATTGTTTTCTGAAGTGCACAGAGGAGTGTTGATTAATTATGTTTCTATGGTAACATTTTGTATTAGCAAGGACAAGAGCACGGGAATTGGTAAGAATGTTATAAAGCCATTTCATAATTAAAGATCCGGTTTTGCATATCCTGAGACAAAGACAAAAGTAAACTAAACTAATTTCTTAACTATACAGATGCTCAGAGTCTGATATTGTAGTCAATAATGTGAACAGATGTTGGGTAGTCTTGGCTTTCCTGATCAGGCATCAGAAACACTATTTTTCTGTTTGCTTCTGCAAAGATAATAGATTACTTCCCTCTACTCTCTACAACAGCATATGGCAATTCTGGAAATGTAGTCCTACCATGGTTAATATGTTGCTGATTCATAGATGTTTTAATAAGCACCTGCTGAATTTATTCCTCCCTCAGCAAAATGAGGATAAGCTTTATAGTGCTAAACAAGAATAGGGGTGGAGAAGCACCGCTGCCATGTGTTTGATGGTTGCAGCCTCCTGCGAGAGGGGCAGTCAGTAGCAGTTTGTGACTACATTGACATTTGAATGGCTGTGCTTGGGAGTTGAAGGGCATGATGGGAGGTATTTGTCTAATAATTAGATTTTCTGCTTTTGTATGTGTCTGTATTTTCACTGGCTCTACATCTGGGCAGATCTGGTACTGTTGGCACCTGGGAAAGGGACAGTGTTCAGTAGAAATTATCAGGGTTCGCTTTGGATGGTGATGGAGGGCAGCAAGGATTAACTGTAGTGCAGCAAGGATTTCTATAAAATGGAATGTCTTATTGTACAGGAAGTACGGATATGAGAAAGATGAGTACAACAAATTAAAACAGATGGAAGAAAAAGACAGAAAGACCTGTAGGAGACCGAGGAGAGCAGGCTACTTGATGGCACTGATGATGACTCATGATCTGTCTGAATTATCTAGTTACAAACCAGGTATTAGTCCAGATTGCCAATATCCTGGAGGAAGCAATAAATCTTTGTCCAGTGGAAAGATCAGTGGACACTGGTCTTTGTTAAGTACTGTAGGAGCTATTCTGCTACAAACAGCATGACAACATAAATCTCATTTGGACTTGAATTCAAAATCCCTCATGTACATTACCACCACTTTCTTAAGGGGTTTTGTTACAGGTTCTCTAACTGCACTAACTGGGCTCTGGTTTTAATCCGCTCAAGTGCTTTTATAGAGCTTGAGCATCACCCAGCTTCCCACTCTTCCCTTAAGCATTACCATCTTTCACTGAATAAATTAATCTTCTTATCATATGCATGATATGCTCCATTAATATTTTTCCCTGTTGAAAGGGGATCAAGCCCTAATCATGGAATATTAACTCAAAGTTGGAATCCAACTAGCTTCTTAACATTGTGTATGTTCTTCTTTTTTCATCCAACATTTTATTTTTAATGATCAGTCTCAGAAATTCTGCAGGCCTCACTACTTAAACAAACTTTATATGTCATTTGTTATCAAAGCTAAAAGAGATCCTAATCTAGAGAGATATTTTCATAAGCTTGAATTGTTATTTTTCTTCTATTACTATTATTGACTTGACAGAAAGCTGTCTTTGAAGGAAGCTGAAACCCCAAAATATACTGATGCGTATGTGGTAGGGTATTATTGGTTCCTTTATTTCGGATGACATAATAATGCCTGAACCAAAATCCAACCAAGCATATATACTTAGGTCATGTCTTCCAGAATTAAGAGGATGTTATGTGAAATTTATTTTAGAAGACAATGAGAATTATTTGTTTAATTAATGTAGATGTTTTTGAAAACTTGAGTCATTGCCAATCTGCATCATTAGGTTTTTAATTCCTTCGGCCCTGTAGAGATGGTCTATATTGCAGAGTGGAGTCTATGGTGTTTGATTAAGAGAATGCCATCAGAAAGCAATGAATTCTACACTTGCTACCACTCCAACAGAACTGAATGAAGGCATTTTAATTCTAATATATGTTACAGATAGTCACTTTTTTTGTTGTTTAAAGGCTTTCATCTTTCCAAAACTATTGGTGGACAGCCTTGTTTTCTTGGTTGAACTTTTCTGAGCAAAAAATTTCCTCAGTCTTGCTTTTGACTTGTCTAGTTTAGTCCTCAGGCTAGTCTGAAATCTAACCCTAACTAGGAATTTTTTGCAAGTCCAGGCCAGTACTCCCCAGAGTCACTGGGAGTTTCTTCACTGACTTCAGAGGAACAGGGCTGGGTGACTGTAGTCTTTCAGGTAACCCATGGTTTTGGGATGGGGCTTCTTTCTCACCTTTGCCTTCCTCTCTCACTCCCTATACTGCACCTCCACTTGAGAACCTGTCCTTTGCAAGATAAATGACCAAATTCTTTCATTTCCTTCCACAAATTATTTTCATTTATACAAAGATCTCTCAAGTAATTAATTTAGAAATGCCTGACTAAAAAAAGCCTGATATTTAGCTAATTCAGAGATTGCTTTGATATTTGCTTGTTCATATAACTCACTAAAGCACGTCTACTAAAGGCCCAGCAACTTTAGCAGATTTCATTTACAGTCTGCTGGATCTATGAAACTTACTTCTAACTGATGTCCTCAGTAGGTGGAGGTCCTATTGTTTCTTGGAGATAGAGATATCCCAGATTATCTTTCCTTATTATTATTGCTATTATTCCAACAGGCAACCCTTGCCACTCTAATGCATCTTGTGTTGTAATGTAGAACTGGCAGAGTCTCTGCTTTCAAGGAAAACAGTGTGTACAGTAAGAAATGCAGATGGGATATACCGTATTTTTTACTCCATAATGATCAATCAGCTTGGAATTTGCTTGAGCAACACTTTTGCTTAACTGGGCTAAGCAGAAAATAATATGAGTATATTACATAAATAAGAAGCTGTTTCTTAATTGCACAGAGGAAACACTAGTTTTAATGACCTTAGAAAGAATTATTGTATTAATAAAAATTTTGCATCAGGAGATTACTTTTATATGTTACCTCATTATGGGTAAATTTGTCACTTTTTTGGGGAGGGGAGCAGAGTTTGGGAGAAAATAGAATAGAATTAGGAGTTTAATAATTGAAATATTTCATCTATAACAATTTGTAGTCAGAATGGTAATTTTTCCTGATTTATTCTTTTATTGTTGTTTGTATGTCTTCTAGAATTGTTGCCACTGTCATAAATGTGTCCCACTTGTTGGGCAGTCTGTGCAATGTTTTTCTCAATTAGGCTCACAGTGAAGTCGTACAACTGTTGTTGCTAAAGTGTTTCTCAAAAGTAAATCTGCTAGAAACCAAAAATTCAAAATTTTACATAGTAAGTAACGTTAAAGTGTGCTGGTAAAAGAGACACAAAACAAGGAAATTTTGGTATTTTAATTTCAGTTTAAGGAGTGTACACTGTCTGGAGGTCACAGTTACCTTGCAAAAGGTAGGTTATGTTTGTTTATCTTGATCATTACAAACACAGATGCACATTGCTAAAGTAGTCCTGAAATAAGAATATTCTTTCCCTCTTCTACCTGCAGATTTTTAGCAAAATTTGGGACTCTATAGAAGCAGCAGGGTAACCCTGGAACTGCCCTTACACTTTTTGCACAGAGTAATAAATACTGAAAATGGTCTACTGGGTTAATTGGACTTCTGGCCAGATGCATGATGATAGTTTTTTTTTGTTTGTTTGTTTTTTTGGTTTGGTTTTGTTTTCCTCATCTAAGCTGTTGTTGCAGTTTGAGCTGATTTTTCAGCTACCTACTCCAAATTGTGAAAGACTGATTCCTCATCACTTTATTCCAACATGAATTGTAACAGCATTATCATTTCCCACACCATATTTCTCTTTTCCAGACAAAACAAAGCTGATTCTTTAACATTTCCCCACAGTTCAAGTCCCTTGTCATAATTTCTTTTCTGGATTCTTTCCATTTTTTAAGCACAGGGCCAAAACCTGAGACAGCACCTCATCCAGTGCTTTGCCACTGCTGTGTATGGCAGAATGGTTATCTCCCATGCCTTCCAGATAATAATGCTGATGATAATTTCTTGACTGAAATCTGCTCTTCATGCAGCAACATCATTAACTTAAAATCAGTTTGCATGCTAGTGTAAACTGGAATGGTTTTTTTCACAGCATTATTGTTGCTAACAATTTTCCCTTTTGTATTTACATATTTGAGATGTCCTTTTTTTCATTTGGTACTTTTTGCTTGACATATGATCTTTTTTGTGTCTTCTGCATCAGCTCTGAAACTCATCAAGCTTCCCAAAATTACACATTGTTTTAAAGTGTTACATCACTCAAATCATAAACAAAATGATTGAAAATGTCTAGGAAAGACCCATAGGATGCCACTTGTATATTCCTTCAGTGTGGTAGCAACCTACTGATAACAATGTTTAGAGGGTTTAATTGGTTATGAAACTATCTCCAGTTTCTCAGTTATTCCTGATGGAATTAAGAGTTTGACCTTATTCATGGGCCTGACCAACATGAAACCAGTCCACGATGACCATGATTTAACAGCTGCCTCTTTTCCATATATTTCTATTAGTTTGTTCTCGATTAACTCCACTGTTCTCAAAAAATTTGGATATTCTTATACTAAGATAATTAATTGACTTTTTTTTAACTTAGTTGGACTTTGCTCAACAGTCCTTGCTTGTGTTTCTACTTCTGTGTTAAAATCAATTGTGTAATTAGTTGTGTTTTCAAAACTCTAGTCACAAGGCATTTAATACTTCAGACTTTTCTCTTTCAGTGCTTATTCGCTTTCCTTCTCTACAATCAATGAGCCTATACTTTCCTTTTACTCTTTCCTGATTCTGTAAATGCAGTATAATATTTTTGTTCTTATGCTTAATATCTTTGGCCACTTGTAACTCATGTCGTGCTTCCATCCTTGACATTCATACATGCCTGTGCTATTCTTTTGTCTTTTCCTGCTAGCTTTTTTTGTTACTTTTTGATTTTCAGAATTAGATGACCTTTAAAATTTGGTCATAGTTGTGTCTTGCCATTTCTTAATTTTTTTCATTATTCTGTGAGACACTTTCTTGTCATGCCTTCTTATAGTATCCTTTATAATCTACCAGCTCTCCTGAATGCTTTTGTCTTTTATATGATCTACCCAAGATGCAGTACCTATCCATAAGGATGCTTGATTTTTTAACTCTGTCCTGAATTTGAGTTATTTTTCTGAGGACAAACTATGAAAATATTAAGGACATTTTTATAGCAAGGTATCAGCCTAATGAATATATTAAAAGCATTCATTAACTATTCTTCATGTAAAAGCACAGTTTTTAACTCTTATTTAGAACAAGCTGGCTGCATCTCTATTATTTTCAGTGACACTGAAGTAAGACAGGCTCTCCACTGCTCAATTAAAGTCCATGAAGTGGAGTTAAAGTGTCCACTAATTTGAAAGAGTCAGAAAAAAAGACTTGTTAATCAGGATGACAAGCTTCGTTTGCTCAGTTTTTGGTAGAATAAGCTTCTTGTTGTCTACTATTCAATGAACAAGTTGCACATAATCACAGACTAGCACTACATGAAATACACCTAAATGATCAAATAAAGCAGATGATGCTAACTGTAATTACAAGAACACTATTCAGATCATTTTACACTTTCTGGGCATCATGATAAAGTCACTGAATAAGTATCACATAAATATCCCCTGTGTCCAGTGACATAAACATACATGCTTCATTCATATTAGGGTTTGGAGAGCAGTTTTAATTTAAGGCAGATAAAAAATTCACACTTTTTACAGTAATATCTAATAAGACCTAATGGTGTTCCTTTAGATATTGCAGTTGGGCTTTTTTATATATATGTATACGCACACATATAATATATATAAATGAAAATAATATCTATTATGGGCTTAATAAAAATATCTATCTACTCTGAAGACAGATGAGGAGTAAAGATTTACAGCGCTATCAAAACAAGTACTGTGACCTACATATGTATGCTGCAGTTCTCTCCTTGTGTGAGCACGATCCTATACAAAACATGGAACTTTGCAGGCATTATTGGATGTGACTGATCTTCAAGCACTTTTCCTTTGTGAAGGCTGGCTCCAAACCCACCAAAGCCTTCAAGAGCCTTCCCACCAGTTCTTAAGTCTCTGTGTCAGCCTTTTGAAAAACTATACTCATAAGTATATATTAAGCCATTCAGTCACTTGAAAAAGCTGTCAGAGAGCAACTGCTGTGCTACTTTTGAGATGTTCATTTAGGAATGGGCAGAACCTGCAGCTGTGCCTGCTTTTTCTGGTGCCTGATTAGTTCTGTGTTCTCCAGATGATGAAATGATATAAGGTAAGGGCTGCTTTGACTCCATAATTCCTAAGTCTCTTAAAAGGAACATTTTTCCTTTTTTTTTCAGTTTTATCCAGATTGTTTCTGCCCTTACGTTTTTCTGCTTTCTCTCTAAGCTCAATTTTTTGCCCTTTTCAATACAGTTTTGTGATTATTCTAATCCTTTTTTTTTTTCTTTTTTAACCTTCAGTTGGTTTTGATATGTTGTTTCCAGAAAACCTGTTTCTTGACTTGTTCTACTGTGGATTAGGGCGTGTTTTTCTTCTTTGTGGTGCAACAGTGGCTTGTTTCCACTCACATTTTCATGTGGATCAAATTATTTATAAAAACAGAAGACAAAGCCACTTTCCATGCAACTTAGATGAACCAGAGTTTATGCTTGTACATGGAGCAGATCAGCATGTAGTGCATCTGCTGTACTATATGCATTGACTCTAATCCGAAAAGAGGACAGTGGTGCGAACAGCATATTAATTTAATTCTTAGGTCAACGTGTGTGACACAGTGTGTGTTAAAATGCTATAATTAAAGAGTGGATGAATCAGGGGGAAAAAACTTGACTGTTGACTGTACTGCTGAAGTTCACTCATTTTGTAGCTAAAAATCGCTTAAGGAAAATTTTACTTTTCTTTGCATTGCTGGAAAACTGCAACTTTTTTATTAAAAACAGTACAAGCATTTCAGCTGGAAATTTATTTCATGTTATCTAAGTTTATATGTATTACATGGTATGAGAGCCAACACTCTCATGTGGGTAGTTTGTTTAGAGACCACAATTTTCTGATGGACAGACCCATAAGAAAAGGTGAAAGGGGGAAGCCTGAGATGGCACTGGGTTGATTGGGAGCTGTTCCTTGTGGCTGGGGCAACAGGTGCTATACTGGGGCTGCGGTGATGGGAGTGAGGGGTGGGGAAGATGCAATGAGGTAGGAAAGCAGGGAGTAACATGGCACACTGGGAAGAGGCCCTGTGCTATTGGGGATCCCACAACACTGCAGAAGGGAGGAGGCACATGAAGGGAGGGTGAGGATGGGGCTGCATGTGCCATGGGGAGCAGGGGAGCAGGTCCCCAGATAGAGGCCATGGAAATGTCAAATACCTCCTAAGCTGTGTCTTAGTATCAGCAGTTCAGAAAATAAATGACTTGTAGAGGAGCTGTCAGAGCTGTAAGGGTAAGTGTATGTGTTGCCCTTTCCTGGGGTTTACGATGACTGAATATAATGTAAAGCCAGTGTCAAAATAGCAAAAACCAAGTCATCCCCTCTATGTTTCTTTATTCTCTGTTGCTGTATAGATAGATTTTTTTTTTTTTTTAATCTCCTGCTGAATCAAGCTATGACCTCTCAGTCCCCAAAGGTTCATAACTTGTTAATGAGAATTTCTGGGTTATCCAGATTCTGCTGCAACACAAATAATAAGTGGACATATTGGCCTTGTGGCAGCTATACAAAAAACTTGAAATGAAGGAAGCTGTATGTAATTTCTGATCTTTGAATGACCTTAGCATGAAGCCCCAAAGGCTTGCCTTTGGGAAGTGTAATTTCCTACAAGAATACATGTAAGTAGGACATCTTTTGGAAAGGAACGTTCCTAAGGATTTTACACAATCGGTCTGCACTTTGGCTGCTCTACACCATGGAGGCTCACATATAATGAAAACTCCAATGTTTTAATATACTTTAATAGTCAAACTTAAGGAAAAATTCTGTCTCACAAAGGGAATGAACTTGAGAACAGTCACGTTAAAGTCAAATCCCTGCTGCAAGATATAGGGACGAAATGTTTCCTGCTAAAATGTGTAGCAGTATTCTTGAAGCAGGAACTAAAGGACATTATTTGCAAAAACAAAAAGTCAGAAGCTTAATCTGATTATTATGGAACATTCCTTCCTACCAAACAGATTTGATTTCTGTGTATCTCAGTAAATCCTGTGTCTGAGTTACAGTACTCTTTGTCTCTTGTAGCTTTCTAGAAGTGCAAGGGTACCAGGCATAAAGTATAACATTTTCAAAGAAACCCATAATTCCCCACATTCTGGGTTAGGTGTTTTATGTATTTGAAATGTCCCATCTTTTAAGTATGGATTTTTTTGTATTTTGTTCTGAAATGTGTCTTCCTGCCAAACATTTGTTTAGATGCAATAGGAAGTAAGTACAGAACTGTGGAAAGACAATTCATTGTCATTATGCTTTATCAACACTTTGAGTGATAGTTATAATACTTGAATACTGTACTTAGAGTACATGTGTAGTAGAAGCACACTTACGCTTCTGTCTGAGTAGTCCTCTGTCATTCAGGATAGAGTATGTGTTTTTCAGTGGAGAGTAATGGACACACAGCAGATGCATGTTTGCAAGGGAAAAGGTAACAGTTAAAAAAATCAGGTCTGAGAAGTGCAGAAATAACAGAGGTTCCTGTGAAATGAGAATACAAGGTATGTGCAGTCCTTTTCTCATATAGCTACTTTGTACTTGGTGACACACTGGATTCTCTGCTCTTCCAGCAGAGGGAGATCCTACAGACATTTTAGAAAGACCAGGCCCATAAATGACCTCTACATTAAAAAAAAAAAAAATTAAATTCTCTGCTGCAAAATCTGAGTAGGTGTTTGGTTCTGAAATTCTGTAAAGCTACAGATCAATTTGCCTGAGCTGTTCTCGTTTGACCTCTTACAAGGAGAGTAGGAAGGCTCCCAACTGAAATTTGGAGCAAAACATTAGCAAGCTGAACAAATAAAGGAAAATTTTGTCTTGGAAACCAAAGGATGTATTAGAAAACTGTAAGTGACAATTCCATGGCATGCAGAATGAGTATAATTATCCCAATTTGTTTCTGTAAATGTGGATGATGACATCATCTCAAACAGGACAACTTTAACACTAACAACTGAAATTCAGGCTTTGTTATTAGAGCTTCTGGCATGCAGAGATTATGATGAATGAATAGCAGCTGGTTTATGACATTAAAAAGGTCTCAAGCCTCCTTGTAAATGTTCTTGATAGAAGTGTGATGGTATAAGTCCAAGGGAAACGTTTGACTAGCCACAAAACACTGAAGGCAGAGAATGTGCTGCTTATCCTACAAACTTGAGAACTGTACCAAACCCTCAATTTTTCCATGAGCTCTTCTCTAACTGTGAAGGTGTTGTGATGCCTCAGGTGGTAACTGAGTCTTTTTTAGTGTCTTTCTGTGCTGTTTGTTAACTATCTTGTTTCAGAGCTCCAAAGTTCTGTGAGGCTGTGTGATTTTGGGATCACTCAGTTAGCCCAGAAGCCCATAGGAATCTAAGCAATCAAGATATCAGTACCAAGGTTACAGCAGATTGCACTTCCGCAGCTTACCTTGTACACGTACTGATCAGTCAGTTCAAGGCTTCCTCAGTCAGAAAGTCCCAAGAACCTTCTTATTTTGTTGATTTTTGGAGTCTTTCTGAAAGCCACCACAGTTGTGAGCTCTGGAATTATCTATTGCCATTAGATTATACCCCATCGATACAAACATGTAAACATTTGGTCTCAGGATACTGCAAGGTACTTCTGTCAAGCCTTTTCATTTGCTTATTGGGAACTGGTAAGGAAGTATTCTTGTGTTTATTGTGCAGCATAAGTAGTGCCTAAATTTATGGCTTTTATTACATGTAAAAGAAGTTGAATATTAATTTAAGTACTTTGCACCCATATAGCTGCTGAAAAAAGTGAGTAAAAATGTGAAAGCTCAGAGGCGGCTGTTACTGTTCAACTAAGTAACACAGAACACAGACTAGTATGAACTTCATATGAGTAAGCTGTATAGCACCTATAAGCATCAGTGCATTGACATTTTTCATCCTAACTATTTTTTAATAGAAAAAGGGAATGTTCCTGAAAAGTGTAATGGAAAAAACTCTATAAGCTATACAAAGCTATACAAGCTTCCCTCCACACTCTGCCCTTATTTTTAGCAGGTTTTGAAATATTATGGACAGGTCAATTCAAAATTGAGCAAAGATTCTTTCAATTCAAGGTGCTTTTATCACCACAGTAGAACTTTTGAGGGTGATAAGATTCACTTTTATTTGCAGTAGTCAGAAAAAGCCAAATAAAAGATATGTACCTTTTTTTTTTTAATTAGGTGTAAACTGAAATTAAAATCTACATATGCAGATTTGTAATTAACTATGTCACTCTTTCATACTTCCTCTTTTTCCTTTTCCTTTTCTTCTTTATACTCACCCTGAAAGGGCACCCTTAATTAAGTAAAAACTGTATTTAAAAATAAGCTTCTTCTTCCCTTCTCTTTAAAGGTGTTATGGTCATTTACACTTGGGCAAAGAGGCAGGTAGACACAGTGAAAGAATTTTTTTTCCCCACTATGTCAGAATAAGGCCCAGTTCCCCTTTCCATCTCCTTCTTATCCCAAACCAGCTCTGTAAATGCACTATAATTAGGGATTTCAGCTGACATTAAGAATCTGCTGATTTGAACAGGAACCAGATTTCCTAGATCTTCATTTCTCATACAGCATGTAAACAAATACTAACAGGAGTAGGAATGATCACTCACAAAGACTCTACAATTTTTGGCATACATTTTAGCATTAAAGATAAAATGCAGAAACAAAATCAATCTGATTTTACAACAGATGAAGAATTTGCACTTATTTGCTTTTTAAAAATTTTATTTTTGCGTGATGACAGGTCCTTCATCTTAAGGGGAAAATTTTACTCTACTTCTCTACTAGAAAATGAGCAGCCCCTGGTGGCAAAAAAAAGACTGCTTTGTAGCCCGGCTGCCTCCTCAAAGATTTGGGTGAATTAAAATCTGTTTGAAAGGAGCCATCTCTGTGAACCCCTATGCTTTTACATCCCCATACTCTTGGGATGGACCTTTTAATGGGAACTGAGACTCAGAAACATCAAAAATTTAGACAAAGATTTCATAAATAGGCTGAAACCTGAATGCTGGTGAGAAGGAAGCTTCCAAAAAGTACCTCTTGTTGAACAGTAGACTTTCTGCAGGGATTCCTATTGGACCATAGAGATGTATATAATTTTTTCACTGATTTAGAGGGGAAGAAATTGAGGCAGAGCGGCAGAAAAAAAAAGTACTGAATTGGTAATTAAAAGATCATTCTATCAAGCAAAATTGTTGATCAGAAAATATTTCCAACAGCTTCCATCAAATCTGAAAAAGAAAGATAAGGAGATTTTCAGTATAAACACACTGGCAATACAAAAATATACCAGGGCAAATATTTTACAATATAAGTAACCCTTAAAGGTATTCTTGATAAGCAGGTGATGGAATTAACTTCCCTACTAAATCTTACCTTTAACATCTAACAGTTTTTACAATACTGCTTACAAAACTGGGGGATACCTTTGTGCCTTATAACTCTGGAAAAGATTTTCTTCTGTAAACAATTCTGCTTGCATTTTGAACATATCTAATTTTGGCACCCATGCTATCTGATGGTGTAGAGTTTCAGAGTTTGTTTCTACATGGCAGAGAGAGAAGTATTTCTTCTCTACTTGCGCAAAGCTTTTTGTTTAATCTTCTTGGTGATTCTCACCATTATTTCCTGTATTTTTTTCAGATATTAATCCTTCTTCTTCCAGAACACCTTTTGATGCACACTCTTGCCCAAAGCTCCCAGGACAGTGAAATACATGTCATCAATAACATCACCCTTATGAACCTGAATACTGACTATTTCAAAGAATTTACCATGTGCTCACACTTTTCCAGTATATTGGATTTATCTCTTTTTTTATCTTGTTGGGTGGGTTTAAGGAAAAATGGCAAAAAAATGGTCATGGTTTTATTCCAGTGCAGTTTGTTTCTGTTGTAGGACTCTTTTTTTACCGCAAAGCTAAAATTAAACAAACAAAAAAATCTCTTTTAAAATAAAAAGACTGTAGCGGAGCTCTAGGCAGAAGGCCTTGTCAGAAGAGAAAATTAAAAAGCATTAGAAGAGGTGGAAGTGGAACAGGAAGCCACAGTTTTCCTGATGTAAGACACTGCATTTCATTGCATTTCAAAAATGCTAAGGCTACCTGCAAAAGACCTAGCAGAAAACTAAATGTCATTCTTCCCAAACTTCTGAGACTTGTCATGTTCAGCAGATTTTTTAAACTGGTATAAATAATTCAATTCCTCTTCTATTAAAAGAGATGACAAGATTACTACTAAAATAGCATGCTGAAACACATACTTGGGTCCATCTTATTAGCCAATAGTGATCTACACTAATAATTCACAGTACTGTCACACTTAAGAAAACAAGGATTGTATTCCTTCTTCAACAAACAGAACTAATAGATCAGTGTTGTATTTATTAATAGATATATTATGTTCTGTATGTTAGAAATGGACATATAATTTCCCTAAGGAATAGGAAATGCAGTGAAACAAATAATTTTTACAAAAATGGGCATGCTGATCTATAATTACACTTCCACATTTAGGTGATATCTTCTGTCTTAAGCCTTCTCAATGAATGGGAAGTCTATTACATGATTTTTATCTACAGAATTTGTTCTATTTTGCCAAAACCACAGTAAACTTAATTTATTGCCTCCAAAGTGAGATGTATATGTAAGAATAATCACATGTGATTACACAGTACATCATTAAAAATTTATAATGAATAGTTGAACTAATTATTAAGTGAACAGCCTATTCTCTATAAATTATCTAGCTGAATTGTTTGCAAATACTTTCAATCATCTAAAACATTCATAGTTAGCAGAGCTTGCATGCAATTATCTATGAATCAAACACTGTATCCAATTTAATCCTTATGCAATTTTTGAGTTTTAATATAGAAACAAGGGGCATCTTAGAAATAATTTCTCTGCAGAGGAGAAAATCATTTTCAGTAACACAGCTTAACAAATGTGACTAGACGGTAGGGAGGAGACATGAATGTTCAGGGAACAGCTGCAACTGCTTTGAAACCCAAGACACAGTATTTTTGGTCAAATTTGGCAATAGGCTTTTACTTCTTGCATCCCTGCCTTTGGGTGACTTGGAACAGCTGACCTTGCAGAGATACTTGTACAAAGATAAATAGGATATGCAGGTTACAGAAGAGCACAGCTTTGCTAGAAATATTGCTTCGGAGGACTATCAAGGAAAAAAAGTATTAAAATTAAGTAATTAACTAATCTCAAATTAGAATTAAGAAATCCTTTATTAGCACCATTGTATGCTCTTCTTTGACTTACTTTTTACTTTCCCAAAATCTGGGTTTCATGTCTTCTCCTCCTAAGGATGTAGATTATCCTGTTCCAAGTGATTTGTGTTAGACATGCCTGAGAATTCCCTCCTTCCAATGCAGTTTTATGTTCATATATTGCTTTAAAAATGTGGTTTTAAAGTCTGTATTTTTTTTCACTAGAAAATTTAAGGGATGGCTTAAAATAAATCACCTCCTTGAACGCAGCATTTGATCCACATTTCTTTATTTCATGGTCCATTACAATATCTCTATCCCATCTCTTTGCTACTCTCCATTCAGAACAGGTTTTAGTATGTAATCTGTATCATTTAGGTGTATTGATTTTTTATTAATTCCTTTTCTTTACTGGCAGACATGTTTCTACAGATGGAAGAGAAAAACCAAAGGCCTGGGTAGAAATACAAAGCTCAGGATTTTTTTTAGGAAACCTTTAAGAATGTAAGTCTGAATGGTGTTACCATATTGGATAGTTCTGCTGTCTGCTCAGTATATTGTTTTTCTTTATATTTACAGCCTCTTTCTCTTATGAATTTTCTTTTCTTACAGTTATAATACATAGATACCAGTGAGATTTATTCAGACTCTATGTTATTTCCATTTCATAATATTTCATTAAACTTTATTTGTGTGTCATTAAATTCACACCCTCTCTGGTCCTGCACTGTAGTTATCTTGTCATCATAAATCCTCTGTTAATAGGATTTTATTTCTGAACTAACAATAAAAAGTAATGGAAAAATGAAAATTTTGTAACAAATGATTGTAAAGTGCAGAAATTGAGCCAACGGGCTGGAAAAATGAGATAAGTATTTTTCTTCACTTACAGAGCAATATATTAACAATTTATGAGCTATCACTTCAAATAATCTAATTGGATTGGTGGAATCTGGACAATAAGTCTGAAATATTGTCTCTGAGGGGACATCTCCTGTGTTGTTTTTTTATTCTAACCATGTTTTAGGCTCTGTTATAGCAATGGAAAGGGGGGGGAGGAGTTGGAAAGAATTAGTCTCAGTTACTTTTTAAATTTAATTAAGGCTTTTAAAATGGATGTTACTTACCTTACATACAAAAATTAGAGCTGCTTCTGGAAAGTTTCTAACCCATATCAGTCTGCACTAATCTATCATCATTTTTATTTCATGTATTTCTTACTTGAAAAAAAAAATTTTTTTTTTGTTTCTGATGTTTCTCAGAAGAGATTTAAAACTATTATGTCACCATTGTATCTTCCTAATATGAAAAAGAAATTAAAAACACACAAAATTAATCAGAATCTTATATCTACTTATTTTCCTATAAGAGCATCAGATAAAAGCATCAGATAAAATTGGGATGGTTTGGTGATGTTTTGTAATCATTGGTGTTTCAGCATGATGATGTTGTTAGTTTTCAGCTGACCAACAATTCAAGCAAGGAAAGTGTTCTTCTATCTAATGATTTTTTTTAAACTGAAGCTGTGTTTCCTTCTGGCAGATAAGTTTTAAATAAATACTGTATTTACAAATAATGTAATTTTATATGCAGTTGAGGTTTGTTTGTTTTTTTTTTTTTTTTTTTTTAGTTTTTCATCCATTTTGTAATATGACAGAAGAATTGCAAAATTTTATATATGTATCTATTTCCACAATGTTTATGCAGGCAAACAAACAAAATGAACAGAGGAAAACATGAAATAACAGCCCATTTAAAATTTAGCTTGTATTTTATTCAGCTCTACATGCAAATCCTCGTGGCAGCACTATACAAGGTCCAAGCATGTTTCTTGAATAAATTTGAGCAACACTAATCTGGAATGAGAGCTAATAGTCTCCCAGAGTCTTTAAAAACAGTTTTACTAGAACTGGAGGCCAAGTTTATATTCTTCTGTCAATTTGGGACAAGTAACAATTTATAAATAAACATCAGGAGAGACCAATATGGAAAAATCCCACACATTTTAATACACTTTCTTTTTAAGCAGTTACACTGATATTTTTCTTTAGATGAACCCATATTAATTTTGACTGAATATAAAAAAAGTCACAAACTTCTTTAATGAAAATATGTTTCTGGAATGTATTGGGGAGACCCTCGTAGGGAGATTTTTCTCTTTGGAAACTGGCAAGTGTCATTACAATATCATCACCTTTCTGTACGTGAAAAGGACTGCACCACAAAGGTCAGTTTGCAGCAGCAATTGCTGCTCTGTGCAACTGTGAAACAGCATGACCTCATCTGTAGAGCACAGCTGTAATTTTACATCACCTTTCTAAGACACTCTCCTCTCAACTTCCTAAGTTTACTAACATTTTTCTCCTGGTCTTGAATGTTCATGGGCTCAACTGGGCATTTGAAGGAGGAAACTCACATTTCTAATGTGATTGAGTAAAAGAGCAAAGTCGTTGAGGTGCCATGTAACAAGTATGATATAACAAGTATTGTCAAATGTCTTCGGCTGGGGAAACACTGAACAGGGAGAACAGCTGGGCAGACGGGCAAAAGTCGAAAGTTGATACTGCCTACCTACAGACTTGGGTAGCATCCTAATAAATATCTTTCTTCTATTCCCTTTTGCTTTGGCATTTCAGGAAGGTCTCAAAGTTTTGTCATCTTTTCTGTTATGCATGTTAATGGATTTAATTGTGAGCCATGTAATTACTCTGTAGTAAAATGATTAACTGTTTAAGTAAGCAGTGCCTACACTTTCTGGGGTAAAAGCAGGTTGACCTCAGAACACTGGGAGTGCCAGAGCAGGCAGTTTAGTGGTGTTATCATGTATGACTTTAAATTACTTGAGGCTGAGCTTTATGCTGCTACTGATCAGTCCTGAACCTGATCTAGAAATGTAATATTTAGATATTTCTCTTGAGGCATTTTCATAAGCTAATATCTATTAATATATGATACAGAAGGAAACTCAAGGCCCATGTATTTCTAAGTCCTGATTAAGCAATGTTCTTGAGCTGGATTGAGTGACAGACAGGCTTTGTAGAGGCTTGCTTCATAGGGATGCATTTTAGCCATGAATTTGTTATTTTGTGGGTAATGAGTAGTAAAATCACCTTTGGCAGTTCTGAGATGAACTCACTTTCGCTATTATTTTCTGAAACAGTTTATACACTTACTAATCCACTTGGATATCTCCTGGCCTCCCAGTGTTAACTCAAATCACTTTTGTGAAAGCCTTTTCCACTGTGTTTGAATCAATGATAATGATAGGGTATAAAAATTATGGAAAAGACACTAAGAAAATAAAAAAGGTGGTCGTACAGCTACTGCTCAATGGCATGTTTGCCTCCACTGGCTCTTGCCCCATCACTTTCACATGTGGGCAGGCATCAGATGAGGTTAGTAGAAGCCAGGTTCAAAACAAAGATAAGGAGGTGGCTCTTCAAGCCAGAAGTGCTGTGGATGTCTTGCCATGGGATCTCCTGGGCTTTTATGGGTTGAGAGGGAGATAGGACAAGTTTATGTAAGAGAACTCTATTGAGGTCTACTATATACACAGAAATTACATCTAGTTCAGGAAATCCCTGAACGAAAATTTTTTTTTGAAGTTTGGAGAGCACAGAGGAAGTTTTCCCT
The DNA here is from genome assembly GCA_031468815.1 of Morus bassanus. Taxonomy (NCBI): domain Eukaryota; kingdom Metazoa; phylum Chordata; class Aves; order Suliformes; family Sulidae; genus Morus; species Morus bassanus. The sequence continues at coordinate 16,968,185 of CM062600.1, read as the reverse complement.
GTGTTTGGAGGTCACTGAAGGCCACTGTGAAGAGATGATCCCTGAGACTAGAGACAGTTTGGTTGCACCCTGAGCAGTCGTTTGTAAGTTCCTGTGGTCTTCTATAAACTGTGTTTTCTATCAGTCTGATCCACTCCAAGGATCTTCAAGGGTCATTAGCAAAACAGTATACTCCTGAGGGATGTGTGCTCATTAGAAATTTTCTGGTTCTGATTTTGCAACTGTTTTTTTGGGTGGTTTCAGGCAATTTATACGTGTCTTTGTTTTCATGTGTTGTTCTGAGCATACATACTTTGGTCTCTTTCCATAATTAGGAAATTAAGTAGGAATGTGATCTGAGAAAACAGAGAGTTTGCTGCTGATGGGCTGGGGTTGCTAATGAACATCTATTTCTCAGGTTAGAAGTCAACTGTGTTGATCTTATGAGTGCTGTTGGCAAAAGGCTGTAAAAGAAGTAAGGACCATCAAAGTGCCACTGGAATATTTTCAACTTAGCAGTTTCTTCATTTCTTTGTATCACATGGCTACCACACTACTTCCTTCTCCCTTTAAAAATTCAAATTAGTTCCCCTTACCTACAAACCAAAACAAAAAAATCCACACAGTATATTTTCTTTTTGTTTATTTGTGCAAAAAGTCATGGGGTTAAAGATGATCTTGGTTAGGCCACAAGAATGAGCTTATCAGGACTTGTGGATATATCTGTCTTCTGGAGAGGTGATACATTTTCCGTGGTGCAATATGTTCCAGAAAAGGCAGGTAATGCATGACCTTAAATTTTGGCACAATATTCTGGCTGTATGAACTTCGACACAAGTGCAACATGGGCAGTAGTGCATTAAGTGAATTACACTGGACAATATCCTATTATAACCTGTTTTACTGGTAACTGTTTGTCACCTCTTCAAATGTATATGTCTGTTTCCAAATGGCTATATCAGGCACTGAGAAAGGATGTGGTAATTAAAAAGCCCAAACAAGAAGTTTAGAACAACACAATCAGGAAGAAGATGCTAGTAACTCTTTTTACAGATGTAAATATAAAATTCTTGAGCTTCTGAAATGTCCTTAGGTCTCTGAGATGAAAACTGTTCTGTAGCATCAAAATCTCTAAAAGCTGAACAGTATGACTGTAGAATAATAATAAAGAAAAAAAAGGTTTAAAGAGAAAGAACTTGATACAACACAAGAAGCCTGTATTTAAATTCAGACTCCCAATCAGCAGCTACAAACATGGAGAAATGGAGGTGTATCTTCCTGATGCTGTCAGACTGTCATGGACAATGAGCTCAGAGATTTCAAAGGATGTGAAGCAGCTTAAGCAATGAATCACCCATTTTAAATGCAAAATAAATTCCCGCTGTACAAACAGCACCAAAGAATGAAACTAAATGCATGTGAGAAATTGGAATTGAGGTTTGCCGCTCTACGTGTGTTGTTACGATGCTGTAGGTAATAAAGTGTCCCAGACTGCCATTATTTCAGCATTTTCTTTCTGTTAGAAGTGATGTAAACTGAAGTAATAGATATCAAGGAGAAGAAATAAGCACTTGTTTTCTGTGGTTGATTATTTTTTCACCTTATTTGAAGACTGGCTCCTTTTCAAACACGTAGCTTTACACAAACAGGATAGTTCTTTGCGACTAGCATGGTGTACATGGGGCAATAAATTGCACAATAATGCCTCTTTGGCTTTGATGGTCAAAACAATTGCAACGTCTTCTGCTTTTAGCTGTAGGCATTTAATCACTTTGCAATAGCCACAGGAGGCCATGTGCTTGAGTCTTCTCAGTAATATGACCAGAAGTCTGACCAGAGGATAAAAATGAGTGAGTTTTATTATACAGTATCCCTTTGCATGGTTTCTGAGCAGCCTGAGCTATCTTTTTGCTGCTTTTCAAAAGATACGCTGAACAGCAAGTTGTCAATGCAGTTGGGCCTTTCAACAAAACTTTGATTACTACTTTTAATTCACTGTACCTGTGGCGTCATTATTTTGTTTAGGTGTCAAAACGGAAAATTAGTTAAAAAGCAAACATGCTGAGAACAGGTTTTCTGAGGCATGTTATTTAGCTTATAAGCATAGGATATTCTGTAAAGGTCTGTTTTCTTCCCATAGCTGGTGGCAGACATAGTGGACGATCTTCTGCATTGTTATCTTCTTCACACTAATACCACCACCTGTACTACCATTTCTACTCCGAATATCAGGTAAAGAGCTCATATTGGGCGTGACTATCAGACCAACATGCCTACAGATTTTGGAAGTATTTCTGCACCTTTAAGTCATCTGGGGATTGCTCTAAATGCTGCTGTACCTCAAAATTTGCATCTGACACAGCAGATCACATGGGTGCCTTCTGGACCTAAACTTTAGAAACCTCATTTTTTGCTATTTTCTCATACCCAGTAGCAATCTTAACAATCTTCTAGGGTCCAGCTGACTAGTTGCACTGTCCCAGAATCAAGCTGTAGTAGTATCAGGTTTGTGCATTTGGAGGGAATTTTGCCCAACTGCTTAACTGATAGCTGACAGAAGAAATTTTCCATGCACCAAGGAACAGAAAATACTTCAAGTCAGAAGGTGAGTTTGCACCTTCATTTAACAGAAGGGCAGTTTACATCCTTTTTGTAAGATTTCTGCTTTTATGCAGCTGAAAGGGAGCATTTCTGCAGATTGCAGTAATAGATCCATGTGCAAGTATGTATTCATATGAATTTACATTCACTATTCAATAAAGGGCTATGCATCGCCTTCCTGAAGGGATGAATAGCACTATGGAGACAATGCACTTGGCCACCTGCAACAATCATCTGGCACTAAATTAAGACTCAGTGCAGTCACACAACTAAAATAATTCCTTTTAAAATTATTATTATTTATTGTTGTTGAGAATGAACTGGAGTGGGTTGGAAAAGCATTACTGACACAAATCCTGGGTGTTCAATAGGTATTCTGAAAACACACTACCTCCTGTGTAATTTACATCTTTAGCACTGCAGCCAAATTAATTCTTATACCCTGGGAGCCTTTCAGTACTGCATGAGTGTTGATAAAATATCCACCTCATCATAAGAGTAAACAAAAGTATGAACATGTGACATCTTGAAATCTATCACCCTGAAAGAAAAGCACAGAAGTTGCCCTAATAACATCATATATTGTGAAAGTCCTTTAACTAGATATAATGTGGTGATGCTGGAGCATAGAAATTACATGACATAGGAGAGAAGTTTAGAGAGTGCCAGCTTTCCACAGTTAATAACACAGAAATATTTCATAGTGAATGAAACTTCGGCAGGATGTGTTTCTGGAACCGCTCCTGAAGGTTTAAAAGTGAAGCAATGCACCCTTCCCTTTTGTCCTGGGATCTCATTTTGTATACATTTCAGTGAGAATCAGATCTGTGATTCATGCTTTAAGAACAAGAGAATAAACTGTCTCAATTAGGCGTTATCACCTGACTGGATTGTTTCAGCTGTACAGTTTAAAGCATTTAATTTTCTTTCTTTTTTTTTTTTTTTTTTTTTTTCAGTATGAGCACTCGTGTTCTAAGTGTTAAAAGCTGTTATCTGCATAGTGTTTGGAAATTGGCAGGTTATTTTGGCTGGCAATTTCACATGCTCAGATGAGAATATTTTCTTGCAATTTTAACTCAATATAAAAGTGGCTCATGGAACTGTTCAGCTAGCTCATATTACTCCATAGTATTCTGTCAGTATTTTCATTAGCTGGATAGAAATATGCCTGCAGACCTTTAAGTGGAGCTGTATATCTGGGGCTTTTTAAATCTGTGGTGGTAACCGTCCCAGCAGAAGACATCAATTGATTCATAAAAATTGCTGTCTCTCTTCTAATCCCCACCTGTGTTCAATGGCAGGTTTGCATTCATTCCAGCAGTCACCATGCACACCACCTGGGCATGGTGGCCTCTTTCACTATGAGAGTTGGTCAGGCTCCCCTGTCTTGGTTCCTTTCTAGTTAGGCACAGGTACTTCTTCAACTTGGTTTACTCTTGTGACACTCCCAACGTCTTTTGGGTTGTATGATCTGTCCCAAATATGAGGGATATGAGGGTGAGGAAAAAGAAGAGAAATGCTTCAAATGCACAAAAACTATTTGGGAGCTCACCACAAACTTAGGATTTAGACTTGTGCAAAAAAGCCATGGCATGCAGCTTCCCCGCTGTTTTATTTGGTACAGTAAAGACACATTTTCATGCTGGTTGCTCCAGTGGGTATTTTTTTGCTTCTGTCTTTTCAATTTCTGGGACTGTGAACAAGGAACCAAGTAGCTGGTCTGCCTCCTGCCGCAGCCAGCAGAGTGTGCCGATCCTCACAGATTTTATAAGTATGGGGAAGGAGTTTTGTTAGCTCTTTAATGTCAATCCCTGGAGGAGATGTTTCACTAATCTAACATTAAATTAGATCTTGAATTCCAGCTACTACATAACCAAAGTTAATTTGGGAAAATAATTTAATTACAGTGCTGGGTTACACAGGAGCAATAGGTAATGTATTATGAATATTATATAAATTTTACCTACAGAAAAAACCCAACTGTTTAATTGTATAACTTATTTACCAAATATTTGAAGTAGATGTAGTTAAAAAGAAAAAGAGACAAGACAATGAAATTATTTAATTGAACAGAAAGAACAGAGACAATGAGGCAGTAGCTCTTTCTGAAGCAAAGCAAATGGGAAAATTAGCCCCACCACCAAAAACCTGTGGCATCTTCATGTAAATGAAATGGAAAAGGATATAAATATACAAAAAATAAAGACATTTAAGGCTGTCTTGTTTAAGTTCAGTTCTTCAGGGTGAACAGGGGGAGTTCAGCATACTGGAGGACAGTACTGGAGGGCAGTGGAGCACTGCTGTTGGTGAAGAACAAGCAAAGGTTTGGACCCATGGAGACCCCAAAACACACTACCCTCTAATACAACTTAGTGCCCTGACAGATACATGCTGTAAGAGCCTCACAATGAAGTGCTGTGTTTTAATGTTCCCAAACAATTGATTGTTTTTCAGCCGTATTCCTCTTTTTTTTTTTTTTTTTCCTTTTTCAACACTCAGTTTCACTGCTGTTTCCTTTGGATTTGTATTTTCATCTTGATGCGTGCTGCCTGCCATCATTAAAGATCTGCTAAGGGTGAAAGCATGAGGTCTGCACAGCAGTAACTAGCTTGGAGCTGGCTTTTTATGGTGCTGAGTGTCTGCAGATGTGGTTTTACAGCACTTAAGTTCAGCTAACACAACCAGACAGGCTTCTGGGGGTGATATCATGATATTGAAACAGGAGGGAATAAAATTTTCAGGGTACAGCCCTGGACTTGGAAACAGCATCACCAGTCAGACCAACTGAGACATCGGAAGGTGACAGTTATGTTGTTTTGTGCTTTTTTTTTTATATATTATGTTGGGGAGAATTAGCCTGGATGTATGAGACTGCTTATATAAGAGGCATTTATTAAATTCAGCTGCTTGAGAGGGTAAGAGGTCATCATCCATCACCAGTTGGTCTGTTTTTCAGTATTTTGTTTCTGGGAGTTTTTTTATAATGCCACAGAAAAAAGGTTATGTTTATATGAATCAGATGCACTGCAATGTTACACTGATATAAACTTAATGATAATTACAAAGTCAGTACTAATCATTTCAGTGGTGATACTTTTGGCAAACAACTAGCTATCTTCCTGTAGTGGAAAGAGTTAGTAGCATCATTATTTGCTTTTCACCTTCACTGTCCTCTCAGCAAAAGGTCTTCATATTTCATTTTTTGGTTAAACTTAATTCTTGGAAACTTGGAAACATAAGTACAAGAACCTAAATAAAATTTAGTAACAATTTCTACTATATCATATAGTCTTATCTTATCTTGTGAAAATCCTGGGCAACTTTTCTGGAAGTGTTTGTGTGACTTTGGATTCTAAGAATGTTTTGAAAATATCTCTTAGGAGCCTGTCTCCCTGAAAAATCAGTTTGAATTAAGATCCTAAGTACTTTATGACCATTTTTTATCTGTCTGTCTGTCTAAAAGGACTTGGGAAGGTAGGACTGCTGGAATGAAAGACTTCCAGCTGTAATCCACTGCTGTATATCTCCCACAAACTGCTCTGAATGCAGAGGCAGATAAGTCAGAGAAAAGGATAGGGCAGTAGGTGCTGAAATATGCCTTTGTCTTGGTTATTTCTGAATGTATATTAAGCCAAATAATTTCTTATCCATTTGGTTGGGATTATCTCTCTAATCTTCTACAAGAAATGAAATTAGAAATGATGTGTTAATAGCTTGTAAACACTTAATCTGTAAACACTTACACAAACAATTGTGCCATGTTGTTATACCAGTTGGGAAAAAGGTTTTTCTTGTGTTTGTGTTGACACTGTGCTTCTGAACAATGAGATTACATCCAATAAAAGCATGTGGAATGAAACATGGGCTTTTAAACAAGGTTTGTCAAGAATATGGCATTACACCCATGGACTTAATTGGAACACTGAATTATAATGAATCCTGTTTTTAAAATAGATAACACAAGTTCTTAATGTCCTGGGAGGAGAAAAAAAAGAAGATTCTGTTTAGCTGAGCAAGCAGTTCCTTCTCCCTAAACATGAACATGGGTGAAATGTTTCACACTGTAAATACACAAAAGGTCACCCTGCTGAAGTGTGTTCTTCAGCAAAATTATTCATGGTGGAAGAGAAAGATTCATGGCACTGACTGCCTAAAAAAGGCACTGAAATAATCTCCCACAAGCTGTCATAATTGTATTTTCTTTGTTGCCTCTTTGATCATTTTAAAAGTGATCTTTATGGCTTATTTACATTTCCCATTGACTTCAGAAACCATACTTTCACTGTAACTTTTGTAATATGATATTCTCAAGCAGATTGTAAAGCTTGGGGTCTGAACCCAGGATACAGTTTCTGAAACAGTCCCATCTAAAAAACAAAATTCAGTTTTCAGAAAGTCAGTAGCAGATTCATTACTTCAGTGAAGTAACATTGCTGCCTGAGGGGGACAAAAAACTACAGTTAACATTATATTCAGCTTCTGCCTACAGAGTTGGTTTTTTTTTTATCATTGATAGCAATGTTTGCATCCTTTTTGTCACTCTTGCTTCTGTTTTCCTCAGGTAGAAGGAAAGCTGAAAAACACAGCTGGAAAAAATACCTGTGAACTTTTCTAGAAGCATATCTCATTTCTCCACTGCAGTCTCTTGAAAGAGAATGAAAAGATGTCAGTTTTCGCTTTTCTAACATTGTTAATTTGGATCAAGCTGAGATGCCTTTGCTCTACATCTTACTCCATGGAGAAGTGGGGAATTAATGGTATTTCAGCAGTTGTATAAGGTAACATTTCATAAAATTAAAGTCTGTTTTCAACAGAGACTATCACCAACATAACCTTAGAAGGACCTCTAGGAGACCACTCTAAGTATCTTTGCTCCTACATTATGTTGATTCCTTGATGAATTAAGTAGAGCTAGTTTTTAGCAGCTGCATGCATTTCTTTTCTGAGAGGCAAAACAAACACTTTTTAGACACAGTTCAGAATCATGTGTTTTATTTTGGCAATTAAAAAAAAATGCTTTGCATTACATGCAAGACTAAAAGGGAAGGAGTTGGTTTCTATTAAGCTATAGGGGAACACATGGTGATTTACTCATTTTTTGCCTGTAAACCATTCCCTTGAGAGCAGGTATTTATGAAGGCATGACCTGAAAACTGCAGACCTTACCAGGGTGTACCAAATATCTGAGTATTTTAAGAGTAGGCTTTTTTCTGAACTTTTTGTGGGAAACACCCTAGACTTACCATGGGACAGAGTTCAGAGCTGCTCACAGTGGTGTTGACCACCTGGTCCAAAAGCAGCACAGATGCAAAGTCATGCTGTTGACCAGCGGGTTTGGAAGCTGACCTGGGAGTGTTGTGTCACAGCCCTAGGTATGCAGTTCAGGAATGCCCAAGAACACAGCCACTAGTAACGGTATACTGGTGGTAGGTGCAGGGGTACCAAAATGGGTTTTCAAAAGTACGTCAGATTTTAATGAAGATTGTGGTTCCACATAAAGGTATTTATGAAACTGCTGCTTATTACAAAGAAAAGGCCAGTGTGCCTGTCTGACTCAGGAATCTACCTTGATTAGTTTTAAATACAATGAATAATATTATCTAATGCAGTTGGACACATGTAATTAAAAAAGAGAAACTGAGTAATAGTGTATGCTGAAATTATTTACAGAAATGCTGGGAGATCTGTGCCTAGGAAAATCTTCTGTAGGCCTAATTTGATTATTTGAGTTATGAAAACAGGCAAAATAATAATTAAGGCAAGGATGACTCTGTAAATCTACTATGCTTTCTAAGCCAGAAGCGGAATGCTAATCAGTGTTCAGAAATTAACAAACTCTTTCCTGCATTGCAGGCTACCCACCTGATAATCTCAGTCTCTTATGTGGCATGCTGGTTTGCATAATTACCGTTAATGAAGGAGTCCCTGGTGCAATGGCTTGCTTTATGAATGGTTCTATCTAGATATTATAAAACTTCTGGAAAATGAATTTGGCCGATGACCTGCCTCAAAGACAGATGACAGATGCATGTTAATCTGATTTGTGTCTAAGGAGGTAGAGTAAAAAAAAAAAAAATTGTCACTAGGGCTTGAGTTAGCTTTTCAGACAAAGTCAAGTTCCATAGCAGAGGTCTTTGCCAAAGTTGTTGAGTCAAAGTTTTGTTGCTGTCTGAATATGATAAATATGCAATCCTTGTTTTATGGATTGGAAATAAGAAGAAACAGCAGTTTACCTAAGGATCTCTATAAAAAACTCTTTGCTTCGGTCAGTGTCTTAATGTTGTGATATATCTGTTTGTGGGGATTGAGAGACAGATTGCTGAGATATTCACTGTGGTTGGATAGGCTTCATTTATTCAAAATGGTCAGTATCAACTAGTCAAAGCAAATGGTCCTATTTCCTGAAAATAATTTGTTCAGATATTTTGTGAAGCACCTCAAAATAGTAAATATTGCCTATTTTAAAAAAAGATAAAAGACAGTTTGTTCCCTAGCCACAAGAGGCCTGCACTGATTGCAGGGGCTTTGAAGGTGATGGCATTCCTCTTAAGAAATGCTGCTTAACAGTATATTGAACTGTCTGACTGTTTTGGTGTAGGAAATATTTTGCCACCATATAGGCAGCTGCCTGAGTGGGAAGAGACAGCTTTCTACGTTACTTCCACTTCCTAAATTGAAGCAGTTCAGTGAGGGTTGCAGTAACAAAGGTAGCTGACGGGACTCAACTCCAGCCATGACAGTCAAAGATCTGAATTTCGAAGAAATGTTACCAAAGGTAGGAAAAGAAATGCAAGTGGTTAAAAAAAAATATTCCTTACAGTCACTGTCTGGCTTGTAGTACATTAAGTGACTTTTTTAATTTCAGTCAGTCCCGCAGTCTAACACAACTATGAGCAGGGTTCCAGCTTTTATTCTTGTCCTTAATTACAGAAATAAGTGATTCTGTCTAGGGGCTGCAGGAAACATTTATGCTCCTGTTATTCTCAACCAATCTATTTTAATAGCTTGCTAGGGCTAGAAAGAAATAGGCATGTCTTTTGTCACCAATGACTGTATGCAACTCTGAGTGCTGGCATCAGGCAGCAGCAAGTAAAGGGAAAAAATATCCTACAGGATAGAAGTGATAGATGTGTAAAATTTTCCTCCCGTGGTGGGCCTTCCTTTACCCTTTTTCAGTGTCTTTGAATGAAACTGTAATGCCTCTTGTATTCTGGGCAGTAATCTGAGCAGGATGTGTTTGCCAGGCAATTGGATTTGTAAGCTCCATGCCTGTGTGTGTAATTCAGGAACCTTTTATATTTGGGTGGATACAGGCTGTCAGGACGGATGAAAGTCTGGGTGGAATCACATCTGTGCTAGAAGAAACAAGAGTTTGTCCTCTGTCCTGCCTCATCGAGCTTCTACTTTACACTTTAATTTCCTTCTTTAAAATTCAGTTTAAACTATATTTAAACAGTATGTTCTAGTTTTAAACTAAGTTTTCTAGAGTTTGTACAGCAAAATATGTCATGAGCTAAGTTCAAAACTAGTATCTTGCTCTACAGGGCTCAGCAAAATGTATCTTGATTATTGCATCAGTATTTTTCAAATATTTGATCTTGGTTTTGTGGAGAATGCCACCATTTTCTCCCACACTAGAAAGTACTTGGGATACATCGCCCTTGCACAGATCTAATTGGAGGTGAATGTAGCAGTAGGCATTTCAGGGGAAAGCCCCAGTATTTGTTGTTGGATTTGTAGCCAACAACTTTTGGATCACAACTGACTTATTTTTGTGTGTGATTCCTCATACATACAACAATAACTAACCAGATACAAACTCGGCATATATTTTCACACATAAGCCTCCCTGTGAGCTTTGTCCTCAACTGGGGGGGACGATGAATGCTTTTGAGGTAGTATTGCATCACAGAAATGAACTGGGAAATTAAAACAGTTTAAAAAAATTCACCAGAAAGAAACTAAATAATTCAGCCATCAGCTTAATCATGCAATACAGTGAGTACATAACAGGTGAAACAATTTTGATGCGATACGGCAAATTCCTGTGCTACAATAAAGTATATGCAGGAAATATAAACAAATGTTTGCTGTATAGACACAGAATGAAAACAGAAGACAAATATAAAAAAATAGGTAAGTAGATTTGTAAAATCAAGACTGTTTCTTTCCAGAGGAAAGGGTGGTGGTTCTCTCTAGCAAAGCCATCTGCTATGACAGGAGACTTAGTTAGCTTTTCCAACGTCCATAACTATGAAGAAGTGGGTAGGTTCCTCCCGATGGGAATTACTGTGTACCCATAATTTCAAGTGCAAAGGAACCCAGTCATGGTGTTGGATGCTTCTTTTACTATCTTCATATATAGAATAATAGCAGATTATGTAACAGATTGGATATTCATGTGTATAGCATATTCAGTGTAACAGAAAAGATAATACAGATTGTATAATCTCTGTAACTAAAATATCTTTATATGTGATAACTGGATATCATCATATGATTTTAACCTCTAACTAAGTAAAAATTAATATTGTTTATTGGCTACTTGGCACTCCAGCTGTTTCTTTTTAACATTTGCCTATGGGAAGTCCCAGATGATATCTCATTTTTTCATTATCACATGTTACCTCTTATATTTATTAAGGTAAATAGTATACTTAAGCCTTCTAAAAGATTTGTGTTTAGATGATTGACCTACAAAAGGCATATTTTAATGTTGTAGATTATCAGATGGTACACTATCGTAATTCACACCTCTTGATGCACTTTTTTGTATGCCCTATTAAAGTAAAAATGAGAGACATAGGGTGAAAAAATCCAAGAGAGCATAATTCAGAAAAAAAGATCATTCTTTCTTCCTTCTTTTCTCACTTCTTGTTTATTGTAATGACTTTTTTTGTTTGGTTGTTTCTTTATATTTAAAAACACCTTGCTTGTATTTTTCCAACACTAGCTGCCACATCTGTATCTCTAGTGCTAAATAGCTAAGAATAAGCTTGACTGCCAACAGAGGCTTTGAAGAAACTTTTCGCATATTGTTTCAATGGTTTCAATGAGACAGAAAAAAAGGAGTGGGAGGAGAAAGCTCCCTTCGATGCTTCTCTACAAAGTCAGTGGAAACTCCTATTGTTTCCGAGTGTTTCATAGATGCAGAACAGCATGCTAAACATAGGGGGCATCTCCTGAATCTCATTGCTCTTGGCTTCAACAGTGACAATTGAGTCTTTTTTTGTGTGTGTATATATTAGAGAAATAAAAAATAAAAGGTTGTGAAAGCATCTGCTGTGGCTGACTGTTTTTGTCAGAAATCTTCACTGCAGATGCTTGTTGTCTTTTGCTGTATTTCCATTACTCTCCTCTGACCTTTAAAGATCTTCTGAATGCTGTTAAATAATACTGGAGCTAGCTGATAAGCAAATGATAGACAGAGCAATCTTACACAGTGGTGTGCAAGTCATCACCACTGTTTAACCTGACCTCATTCAAATATCTGGTTTTTGTTTGCTTAATACCAGTCATGAGAAATGGGAAACAAATCTGCTGCAAGAGTCTTAACAAAGCCCAAAACAAATCAGAAAATTTGTTTTCAATGTGAGCTCTCTGAACTGCTGTCTCCGCTTTGATTTAAGGGTCAACCTGCTGGTACAGTAGTTCTAAATCTGTTGAATATTTCTGAATTAAAATGAGGAATTGTGAAATATCCAACCTGGTAAATGATATATGTCACATGTAACATGGAACTTAATGAATCTCATTAAATACAAGAGACAGTTGAGCAGGTACTAGCTGAAGGCTATCTGCAAACTCAGTAAGTTGTACTGATGTTACTTGAGTTGTGGCAGTGTTTTGCCTTTTCTGTAAGTCTCCAAACTGACACATTGTATTTAATTTTTTTTGCATTTTTTATAGATCCTCACATTTTCTGTCATTAAGGATTTGTCGTATAGGCCTGTGTTAGGTTAGGGGAGGGGTGATTGGCCCCTCTTCCAGGTATTCTAGCCCCTTGCTTGTGAAGTGAGTGTATATTTGCAGCTGGTTTGTGCTTCTCCAGGATATGATCTTTTACCATTCACTTACAAAATTAGCATATTAAACCAATAAACAAATTACTTATCAAGCTGAGCTGTTTTTATAAAGCTGTTGAAAGTCTGAATAGGGTTGGCTGCAGGTCCCCTCTCTTGTCTGCACTTTGACTGGCCAGAATGAAGATAATTTTGTGTTATCTTTCATATACAAAAGACAGTACTCTGTGATCAACAGATTCTTCATTTTGCCATTCCTTCTTTTCTGTTCTTGTCTCAAATGACTGACCATAGCTTATATCCGACTGTATTTTCTGGGGCGTCACTGCACTGATGTTCCAAGGTGCAGCGGGTGAAGGCAATTATTTCGAGTACTGTATCCTTATAGGAAATCTATGCCACTTCGGAGTGAGTAAGATGCAGGCACCTCTTAACTGATGCACGTTAGGTTTTGACATGCTTCTTCAGCGAATGGTGCAATTAGAGTTATTAGAGAGGAAAACAAATTCACCCTACACCTACTAAACTCCTACCAATTCCTTGGTAGTTTACAGTTTGGCTTTACTTTCATTCCTCCAATTGTCAGATACCAAGAGACCCAGCATTGCTTCCTTTCTATTCAATAGAAGGACTTCTACCTCTGAAATACTGAGTGCCTTAACCACACTTTTCCCTCTCTCCTTTTTCTCCTTCTCATCCCCCAGAAGGGATAGAAATGAGTTAGTTTAAGCCAGGTGACAATCTGGGGTGCTTAACTTCTACACAGGTGTGTGCACTCCTCTTGAGTTTCTGAAACAGTTTTTGAACTTTGGATGGTTTCAGTGGTAGTAGGTAAGAGGAAAAGGGAGGAGAAAAAGAGTCTTTATTTAATTTTTGTATTTTTGAAGTGACTATATTAATTCTTTCACAAGACATTGAGGCAAAATGAACTTTAAATCTATATCTTCTTCTATCTATACCTAGTTTTAGCCAGTATGTGCTTCATATTATGATAGAGAAAGGGGGAAAGAGAGAGAGGAAGAAGAGGGATTTAGAGCCAACTCAAAAAAACTTTGCTTTTGGGAGAAGTTTCTGGGGAGACTCAGTAAATTTCAACATGAGTTACTCTCACAGCTTGGTTTGCATAGTGAAGAGGGCAGCCTGTGGACCTGGCAACTTCCTCAAAATCACGGCAGGCTCTTCAGAGACCTTGGCTGCAGCTCAGACCTGCAAAGTCTCAGACACATGCTGTCATTGCAAGACCTTTCTTTCTCTTTTTTCCTGCTCCCTGACTCTGATCTTTCTTTCTTCCTGTTACAGCCCTATTGTAGAAGCCTAAACCAGTAACCCTCTGCAGCAGATCTGCAGAGGAGTGCTGCAGTGCCACTGGACGACTGCCAGTTGAAGGCCAGGTAAGCAGACAGGGGCAGCCATCCAAAAACATTTCGCTGATCTGGAGAAGTGGCTGAATTTTCCAAGCTTTATCTGTCAGCCATTCCTGTCCCCAGAGGTCTGCCAAGCAGTTCTGACTGGGCCCTCCTTCCTCTGCACTCCTACAATCCCACTTTGCAAATCTTGCTGAAAAGGAAAAACTTGCTTGTAATAAAATGGTTGCAAAAATAATTGCTGTTAAACACCTTGGAGGGAGCGATTCATTCTGCCACCATACATAATAACATCACCTGCTGTACTGCTTCTGAAATCCTTGAGCTATTTTTGCTGCATAGAGGGAGAAATGAAAGGTAATATAAAGCATAGCACTGATTAGTAAATTGATATCTCAGCACCACTGAGACTAGATCAATATCTGAGTCCACGGATAGGCTGGTTGCTTTATGAGCACTTAAAAATATAGAAAATTTAGTGCAAAAAGTGTCAGAATGGATGGGGTGAAAGATAGTCCTTCAGCTGCTTTGTGCCAGACGCATCTGAAATTAACCAGGGTAGTGCATAGTTTCCGCCAGAGACACTGAAGAATTACTGCTGATACTGAGTCTTTTTTTTTTTTTTTTTTTTAATCATTCTTCCCTGCTTTGCCATCAGAATAGTTTAGTTGAGAGGAGGGATTTGATTCTACTAATAGACTCAGAGACTTAACGTTCACAACAGCCTCCAACCTGATATAGAGTTTCTCTCATTTTAGCATGTTATAATTTTCTGTCTTCCCTTTATTTCAGATGCTGTACTCTCAGCATTTTTGTCTGTTTTTGTTTGCATAATGCCTTTTAAGAGGGAGCTAACATTCAGTGAGACACACGAGGCAGCACAATAGGGTGGTCTGAAGTAGGCTGCATAAAAGACCGTTCACGTTTCTTCTAATGACTTTCTTGCCTAACAAATAACAGAATTGAGCACTTGAAGATTTCACAGGTGAACTGAGAAAAGAAAGTTGCAAAAGAAGCGTAGTACCATTGCTCCTTGATGGATGTTGAAAGCGGGGCAGCTGGCAGCGCATCGATCAGTGTAGACATGCCCCTTTCTCTCAGAGCAACCCTCTTCCCCTTCCTTCTAGAAAGGATTGAATGTGCTAGCAGTCTCATTGTGGCCCAATCAGAAATAAATAGCTAATCCTCTTGACTGCAAACCTGAGGTGCTTCTGAGTAATTCTATGGCTTCTCAGCTGAGAGGATGAAGTCTTGTGAAGGATTGGAAAGTCTGCCTGCTGCAGTTGGTTGCCATGCTTAGAAAACCCTTTGCAAGGCTAAAATTGTGCTGTGCTGGGCTCTGGAAAAAGAGGGCAAAGAGTCAACTGCTACCTTGTTTGATGGCACAGACTTTTCTTGGCATGCCTCCTAAACACAACTGTACTGCAATATGTAGAACATACTGCTCTACAATGTGCTGGATTTAAATGCCAGCAACATGAGAAAAAATTTCAAACAAATAAAGAAGCTTAATATTACCAACAAAGTAGAAAACTTCACAGACTCAAATCAAGCTGGATAAAACAATATTTTTTATGAAAAAAAATTCAGAAGGCCTCTTTAATAGGATATTACCTCATGTATTAGGCTTACAAGGGCTTGAAAGTTTTATTGTAAACCTGATCTTCAGCAGTCTGACCATGTGAATTACTTCAAGCCAATGGTTACAATTACACCTGTTTCCCAGACTACCACATTTTCTCTTTGGATGTGGATGTTAGAAGGCAGTACCTTGTGCAAGGTAAAGTTGCATGAATTTGTTTAGCTCATCAGTTTGAAATTCATAAGAAAGGAAGCAATCCTCAATGTGAATAAATTATGAAATACCATTCAAAGGACATATAAGAATTACAATTGACCTTTTGAAGAATAATTGAGACTGAAGCCCTTGTGCTATAAAAAATGTGAAGACCAACAATATAAGTTGAAAAGTGAAAATAATCAGTCTGCTAGAATTAGGAAAATGGATTTTCCCTTCAAAGGCTGCTTGCCTCTAGTGTGAAAGTATTATATTGGAAGAAGCAGATGTCTATTTAAAATAACAGCTTGCCAGTGATCATTGGCGAAAGCCCTCAGCCCAGTAAACCAGCAGATTTCACCTGTGCCAAGGAAACCTGGCAGAAGAGAAGCTATGGTGTTAATTACCAACAGACAGGTAGAGCTGTGCATGTCTAAATAGTGGCGGTTTATATCTGTACCATGGTCAGTGAACAGTTAAGCCCTTAAGCCTCAATTTGTCCTTCCCCAGATTAGAAATGGTTTCAGTCTGGAGTAATTAAAGCAATCTCCTAAAGAATCCAAGTTTTATGGCAAGGATGTGCAGTTTTTTTTTTCCATTATGTCTCCCTCAGAAGGCAAATCTCCCCATCCCTGGCTTCAAAGGATTGAATTTATCTTGCCAAATATGGGATAGCTACACCTAGTCTTCTACACCACAGGGGATAGCTGTACTATGTGTCTTGCTGATGGGACATGACACATGCAGTGATAATTCATCACAACCTAAAAAAATATCTGAAATAGACGAGATGCATCACGCCGTGGAACTGCCCAATTCTCTTTGTTATGTGTAAAGGAAGACAAATCAGACAAATATACATGTCAGTATTGTAAACACCTAAAGCTAGGGGAGATGTATCACCTTAGGACTGTTTGTCACAGACTCATATTGACTATACAACTCCTTTCTTCATTTTATTCAGTCACTCAGCTGGATTATCCTCATTTTTACTTCCTGATGAAGCAGATCTATTTCCCAGGCTCATTGGTTGCTCTCCCATAAACCTTCCAGTCTCCAGCAGTCTTGGGAAGTACTTTTTTTTGTCTTGTCCTTTCCTGCAGTGATAGAGTAAACATTTGCTTTGTTCCTTATTACTTAGCTCCTGTTTTTCTTCATATTTATCACGGTAACCTCACGTAGTTTCTGCGTGTTGGCATTCTTTGGAATACACTTTTTGAGGATGATGAGAGGAAAAGAGGAAAACTTTACAGTATACGCAGATGGACATCAGAGAGAGGGAAACAAGGAGGATGATATCTCATTTTCCATTCATATAATTCATATTTTTCCAATTGCACTACCAGTCTTAAAGGAGTTTGGTCATCCAGTGAGACTTCCTTAAGGTAAAAATAGAACAACTTTTCTAATCTGTACTGGGTGTTGTTGCAAGGGGCAAAGAAAAGCAGCTTTTGGAATAAATCACAAGGATTTTGGCAGGCGAGGCAAGATCTGTGGGATTTAAGCTATAACTGTGATATGAGAATGAAATTCAAGTTTGACCGATGGTTGCAGCTGTGGTGTAGCTGGGTACCAGGGCCCTGCCTGTGTCCCTGCCCTGTGCAGTTAGTCCTCATTTCCTTCTCCCTGTGTAGCTTGCACACCAAGCTGGTTTGAGATGATGGGCCAGCAAGAGGCAAAGGGGTCATTCATAGCCACTTTCACTGCAGAGCAACTGACCAATTGGTCAAGGAGCTTGTGGGCTGGACATCAAGCAGTCCTGGATCACCCCCCACCCCAGGGACCCCAGCTGTGCTCAGGCTTTCTGTTAGGCACTTTTCATATGTTGAGATGCATTAATTAGCCCTCTTGGTGAGGGTGCCTGAGCCAGTCTACAGCAGGGGTGTTGCCAGAGTGTTCCTGCTGTGGAAGAAGGTTATGAACAAGCCATAAGCAAATTTTAAATACTCAGTAGAAAGTGTTCCTGCTTATGTAGAAGATGTCCCATAAGACAGTCTTCTGTATGCAACTGAAGATAACCAAGAAAAAAAGATCATGTGCTGGAGGAGTTGCATAGGACTATAGGTGAGCTGTATTATTATAATTAACCAGAACTACAGTTTGGCACATCTTGTTTAATCCTGCTGAAGATACTGCCACAAGGATTCTTATAATGGAGTCTCCTGTCAACATCGGGATAGCGAATGGCCCATGTATTTGAAAGCTTCAGCTTACCATGTAAATATTACCCTATAAAAAAAGACCTTAATAAATTAATTTTTTTTACAAACGTTCTGTCTCTGTGTGTCTGTCTAACACAGGAGAGGTACAATAAGCTCTAGCTTGGCACTGTATCCCCAGGAAAGTCAGCATAAAACATGATCCAGTAAGAAACTGATAAAGGTCTTTCTATTTTCACATTTGAGATAATTTGAATAGGTGGCAAAATAGTGACCTCCACAGAGGAAGAATGATCCAGATGTTAAAGTGTTAGCACAGAAGCCAGTATCATTCTCTGCTTTATCACATTTACCTTTGTGACCTTGAGCACGTCCTTCTGTATCTTGGATAATGGGGGCTGGATTAGTACCATCAATAGAGAAGTACCTCTGCAGGGAGAAGATTAATAGCACTAAAGGACTCCTTAATCTCTCAGACAAAAGCAAAATGAAGTCTAGAGGCTGGAAGAAGTTCGAAGTAGGAATAAGAGGTGGAATTATTTGGAGGTTTTTGGGCTGTCTCAAATGGTACATATGATTAACCAACCAAAAATCTTTGTAGAGCTTTTTTTGTTTGTTTGTTTGTTTGTTTAAGAAAAAGCTAAGGAATACAGTCTATTCTCATAGCAATTCAAACTATCATTTATATAAATATTTTAGTGAAAGACTTCTTTTAATGTTGGATTTTTCTAAATCCCATGTTTTAGTCAGTGGAAACTTCCAACCACTTTGCGAATAGTTTTGCTAAAAATCCATCTAAAATGACACAAAGAAGTCAACTTCACTGAAAGTAGCAAAAGACTATTTAAATCCATTTTTCTACTTATATATTCCTGCTCAACAATTCTGGTTAGATCTAGGTATTAACTAAACACAACCACTTCCCCACTGCCACTCTGTGAAGCCTTACTTTAGACCTATTCTTATGTAAATTCTACCTTTTAAAAGTTAGGAAGGGGAACTTCTGAGAATGACTCATGATAAGACATAGGAGCGTGCATTTTTGCAAAAGATATAGCATAAGCTGTTAGTCTCATTTAATTTAAATAAAAGACCATAAATTCTTTGTTTATTCTAGAATAAATAAAGTAATTCAAAACAGGTGACTTAGAACGTCAGGTACATGGACAGAAATAGGTTTATTGCTGTATGAATGTACATTTGGGGCATTTGACAAACTAAATGGTCTAGTTTATGTAATCTCAGACAAAATAACTACACTGGCGAGTATTTGCCATTATTAATAAATGCAGGACATTCTGTTTACTCTAATTTTCATGCAAGAAAGTGTAGGAAGAATATAGATGAAGGTAGAATATGGAAAATGCATACTGTGTTGAGGCTCATCAGTTAACTTGATACACAAAGTAAAAGAGGAGAAAAGATTGAGTTTGCATATTAAATATTTTCAGTTCAAGGCTTAGAATTTTTCAGGAAATTAATACAGACATTGGTTAGTGAGTAGCATGCATGAAATTCTTCTGACATCCAGAAGATATTAACCTACAGTTACTAAATCAAACAGAAAAATATGCCCATAAGGAATCACATTCTGGAAGTATACATGCAAACCAGTGAAAGGTATATACATGCATGTGGAAAGGGGAAGCTATATTAGGCCACTGTAGTGTCAGGTGCATGGGAGAGAGACAACAGGGCAGTTGAAAGGAGAGATGGTTGGCAAGAAAACACTAACCACACAAATAGTCAATACAAGCTTGCAGCTTATTAATTTAATTCCAATTTATGGTCATGAAAACTTGGGAGAACTTAATAGTGGGGTTTTGTCATGGTTTTAGCTGGGATAGAGTTAATTTTCTTCACTGTAGCTGGTAGACTGCTGTGGTTTGGATTTAGTATGAGAATAATATTGATAACACACCGATGTTTTAGTTGTTGCTAAGTAGTGCTTACACTAGTCAGGGACTTTTCCAGCTTCCCATGCTCTGCCAGGTGCACAAGAAGCCAGGAGGGGAGGGGGCACAACCAAGACAGCTGATCCAAAAGGGTTATTCCATACCATATGACATCATGCCCAGTATATTAACTGGGGGGATTTGGCGGGGGGAAACAGTGATCGTGGCTCGGGAACTGGCAGCATCAGTCAGCGGGTGGTGAGCAGTTGCATCACTTGTTGTTTGGGTTTTGTTTCCCTTCTCCCAAGGTTTCACCTCTCTCTTTCTCTCTTGTTATTTTCCTTTTCATTTTATTATGATTATGATTATGATTATTACTACTACTACTATTACTGTTTTATTTTAATTATTAAACTCTTCTTATCTCAACCCATGAGTTTTCTTACTTTGGCCCTTCCGATTCTGTCCCCCATCCCACTGGGGTGGGGGAGTAAGCGAGCGGCTGTGTGGTGCTTAGTTGCTGACTGGGGCTAAACCACGACAGATTCCTTTCCTTTTCTTGAAATTTGCTCAAGGGGAGGGAAGTTTTTGTAAGTCAAAAGGATTTTCTACATTTTATTCATCATATGTTTTCATGCTCTGTGGCTTCCTCTTCCCTGGCCCCTTGCATTTGACTTACTAGAGTAAGGCTGGTGTGTGGAGGGCCAAGTTCTCAGAGGTTGGGCTTAAATTTTGCAGAGATGCAGAAGAAAGGAGTGGCAGACTGTGAACTGGCATATTCTGCAGTGAACTAGCTTTGCTGAGAAGGCTTCAATCCAATACTATAATGAGTTTTGGGGGGCTGGATTTTCATTTACGTTAAATCAACTTTCATCATTCCAGCAGGCTAAAGGAGCCTTGAAGGGAGTACCAATGTAATTTATGCCCAAATTAAAACCTTAGAGTTTGAAGGAGCTTTGTAAAATTATATCTGTAAAATTGGAGAATTTGGCCCTTAGTACATAACTGCTAATTTAATCTGTGGAGTGTGCTTTAATTGGTGACAAAACCAAAACCATCTACACTTCCTGTCTGTAAGTGTTCATCAGTATCCAAACAGTAGGATTTAAGAGTGCCTGGCATTGATTATTCTGCACAAAAATAACCTAGCTTTCATTGTGCCATATGCAAAGACAAACTAACAGAAGAGCTTCTGGGGTTTAGGACTTCCAAAAACGGCCTTATTTACACCATCTTCCTTATTGTTATTGAGCTTTCTGTAATATGACTGCTAGATACTGTGAGGGGACAATCATCATCTTTAAGCTGGACAGATTTATCTGTGGTTTCCTCACCATGTAAAAACATATTATGTGTATAAAACTCTCTTCTGAAACATAGATATTCAAAGCAGTTTCTGTGCTGGGTGATTCATAATTGTAGAGTAACTGAACAATAACGTAACAAGTGCTTTGTGCCTGTCCCATTTCTCTTTGCCCAGCCTCTTCAACGTTGGGTTCTCTTTGGACAAGTTGGGAAGCAACAAAGAAGAGAGTTAAATATTTTGGATATTTTTCCTTTTCACAGAAATCTCTGACATCTATGAATATGCCAAGCTTCTGCCTTGAGTGTGAGACCTCTCAGTCTGTGGTTTTGAAGGCTGTTAGTGTTGCAGGGCTGGTAAACAGCACAGCAGAGTCTTGAACCCTTCCAGACTTCTGCGTTACTCTGTGAGTCTGATTCACTTGATCCTGCAACAGTTTTTTGTGCTGTAGTAATCTCTGAAGCAATACCGTATGTGCTTTTTAGCCAATTTCCAACTTTAGTTGTTCTCCTTTCTATTAAGCTGCCTATGCAGATTACTGGCAGGGTTTTTTTGTGAAAAGAAGCACTCATGGATTACCCACCTTTCTGGAATATTTCTGGTTTTGCTTAATTTTGTTTTGAAAACTCTGTGTGACAAAAAGGACTATGAAAATCTTTAGGCACTAAGAAAGCACTTGCTTCCTTTTTTTTGTGCTGTTTCCCTTCTTTCTTTGATAACTACAAAGTACCTAAAGTTTATTTCCTCTCCATACAGTTAAGCTGGCTACTTTCTTTTATTGAGCTGCATATTTCTGTTGAAGACATTGAAATGAAATCCTGAGTTTCACAAAGCTATTGCAGAGTACTAGAAAACTTTCTGTGGACCGAGGTACTACTGTGCTGTATTTGTCACTGAAGAACTGAATTATCATTCCAGTCAAGTCATTTAAACTGGTGTGCTGATTTCCCTCCTGTAAAACTAGATTAATATTTCCATTGTCTGAGCTGGTTAGAACTTGAGTAATTAGTCTCAATAATTCTCCCTTATACATTTGTACAACTCCTACCTCAATCAATCTTAGTTTAAATTGCTTCAGTTATAACAAAATTCAGTATAAATCAGAATGTATTTCATATACATATTGAAAAGTGCATCTGTAAGCCTTTAGTACCAAAGCAGTACATTTCTTATTAGAATTTAGAGCTGTGCAGATATTTACATACTCCATTCTTAACAAAAAATATATTTTTGGTAAAATAATTTTCAATAAATAGCTTTTAATTAACTTTTTACTCAAGTTTATGCAACTTGAAACAGAGAATTTTATTTTTTAAAATTCCACAACAAATAATACAGTATTTCAAGTTAAAAACAAAGTCCTCACCCCAAAAAAACCCAAGAATACCATAAAAAAGTGTCAGTTAGAAATTCTCCAGAGCAATGTTATAAATTCAACATGAGTTTGTCAAATACTTCAACTGGTTTGCATCCCTAATTTTCAGACAGAAAAATTTTAACTCAGTATTTTTATTCAAACCTTTTACCCTCATCTGATTAAATGTGTTAGAACAGAAATTTAACATTCTGTTGGAAGTTAGCATTGTAATATGAGTAACAGACTTTTTCATTTTAAGCTGGAATTACAAGGAATACAAAATATTTCCTATATATGCAAAATGCTAAGGAAGAAATCAGCTTCCACAATTAAGTTTTGACAGCAGTCAGGAATCAGCATGCTAACACCACCACTTGGAGACCTCAAGCAGAGGTCTGAAGCAGAGCAAGACACACAGTTTAGTAGAGAATTTAACAGCATTGTCTTGGCACTGTAGGCAGATGGAAATTCAGACCTTGGTCTCACCAGAGTCAGAGGTGCTTTTCAGATTATTGGTCTTTACCACAGAAGACTTTCTGTGAAGGTGCCTGGTAATCAGTTCCCTTTTTCTTATTCTCTCTGAGTGCATGTGTGTTTGTAGACACATCCATTCATCACCTTATATTTATGTGAAACTAATAAAAGGTTAGGGTAGTTGCTTTGTGGTAAACCCTCACAAAATATTACTTTCAGCTAGGATCTACCTCAAACAACCAAAAAAGTCTGTATTTGGGACTTCTACCATAAAGAATGCATCCTAGTTTCCTTAAGAAAAGCAATAGTCAAACTTTCAGTTTTAAACCGAAATGAAGAAAAACATGCAGTAACCTCTCCCTGTCTCCCCAACATCTCAGACCCTCGGTGCAGCAGGAACAAGTAACATGAAGAAAAATAATTTGGAATGGGTAAAAAAGATGCAATTATTTTTCCAAACATTGGAACAATCTCACATACATTGACTTCAGCTTCTTAAAATGCATTGCCACAGACTTGGTGAGCTGCATCTTATTTTTGTGTCTCATTTACTCTTCAAAGCATGCTTTGTGGTGTTTGCTATTTTCTGATGAGCTGCTATATGCAGGTCTGTGATGCTAAATCCTATAAGCATTGCTTGATGGATTACAGTTTGTGAACAATTTCCCCCCAAAAGGTCCATTTGGCTTGACTAAAGATAAGACATCAGTATGTCGGGGTATATTTTCTCCTAAGATATGTTGCTATTTAATTAAATCTTTTTCATTTCTTTCACATGTGAAATACTATCTCCCTGGTATTAAAAAGGGGAGAGAGCAGAAAGAGAGAAAGCATCTTCCTGTAATTACAGGGCATAAACCCTGTCAGAGAAAAGATATAGACCTCTCATTATATCACTTTTCCTTTCCTGCTTAACTATGTTTTTGCAGGTTTTTTTCTGTCTTGCTGATAGCTACCAAACTTCATGGTCACATTTTTCTACCTGCATAGTGTTCAAGTAAAATCTGCGTCCCAGAAGACAGGTTTAAATGATTCAGGAGCCACATCATGTAGAGCAAGTTCAAATGGGTAAAGCATCTCAAGCAAGTTCAAGGCAAGCTTACAGGATTCAAGATCACAGGTGGGATAAGACAGTCAATGCATGTACAATAAAGCCAAAGTATTAGTCTTGCTGGACAGATGAAGGTCAACTACACAACATCTGATGTGAAGCCTACTGCGTGCTGGCAGTTGGGAACCAAGTGTGTGCTTTAGATGGCTTTGAGCCTAGATGTGGGCTGTAATAGTATCAAAGACATTCTTGCATGCTCATTTGAACACCCCTTTATTGAACTTCCTCTTGCTCAGCCTCCAAGACTTTTCTTTCGAGAGGAATGAGAGAGACGTTCAAAACTCAGTGGCCTTTATTTTAATCTAATTTGGGATTCAGTACTCCTGAAGTAGTTCCTGCCAAAACATATGCATGTGGGTTAGGAAGACTGGAGAAAAGGATAAGTGAGGTAAGAAGAAGAAGAAGAAGAAGGATATTCCACTTGAATACGAAAATGAATATATCATCCTTTGCATTGTGCTGTTTTATAACTTTTTGGATGAATGGAAAAGAGTACCTCTGAAGTAGGTTTTTCTTCAAGAGGAATAAAAACGTGCAGACATTTTTTTTCTGCTTTCTAAAGTCTGTTTATAATGGGAAATATAAATTCTTGAAATACAAATTTAAATTGTAAATAGTAAATTGTCATTTTGCAGACTTCATCAGTTCAGTCTTCTGCAATTTCCCATAAGCTTACAGTGACCTGCAGCAGGACTACATAGGAATGTTTTCTGAAATGTTGTCTAGACTTAAATGACTACGCACTCATTGCTTATGCTTCAAGAAAGGTACATGTGGCTAGGTGTTTATATGCATTACTTTAAGGTATGAATCCATTTAAGTACCTCTTACCACGCTTATTTCTCTTAGTAGCCTGTACTTTATCTTCTTAGTAATTGTTTTGTCTTCCCTGAAGCTGACTAAAAAATAGATTTACTGGAGATCCAAGACCTGAGAGTTACGAGTCTCAGTCATAAGTGAGCAGGTTTCCAGTGTCACATGGGATCTGGTAATTACTAGGGGTCTGATCTAGAAAAGTGATGAATGATGTAGCTGCTTTCAGGACTAGGAGGCTGTGCTCTGTGATGAAGATCTCTGCCAGTCATCCTTACAGGGCTGGTCTGGATGACTTTACTGACAGTTCCCAAGCCACCCTACAACACTGTGGATGTCCCTTCCCAGCATGCATGGTTGCACCTTGCTGCATGCCACCATCACGACACATGCTAGGCTGTTATGTACCTACACTTTCATTGCAAACTGGAAACTCCTGTAAAACATAGTAAGCCTGTGATGTTATTTTTCTTCATTTGCATTGTTGCAGTGCTTTGAGATCCCCTTGAAATGAGGATTCCCACTGTGCTTACTGCAGGCTGTTCTTATGTTGTAAACAGGACTGACAAGTAAACGGGGAGGAAACTGTATAGAAGGAAAGTTTTGATTTGGAGAGATTCTTCTGCCTGTCCAAGGCACAAACCAATCTCTAATAGTACTTACAGCTTGAGATCTTCTCTTGATGTGGTGGACATGTCCTGAATCCTACAGAAGCAGTTGATTTCAGTCCCCAACCAGCTAAAGCTAGTTTCCTTTCCTACCAATATATCAGCGACTTCTCAGTGCTACAAATATAGCATAAATATGTATTTGGGTATCTATATATGCAGCTATAGATATGGACATGTTTGGTGCTTACAGATAACATTTAAAGAACCAAAATTGTCCTGGTCACAGAATTGAAAATTTCTTCTAATCTAAGCCTTGGATCATGCCAGACTTGATATTTTCAGAGGCATTTCTAAGTGCTGAGAAACTTTCTAAATTCAGTGGATTTTTTTCTGCCAGTCTGCTGCTAAGACCTTAGATTGCTGGCTCTTTCTGACCTGTTCTTTAAGATTTTTTCCTCTTTTCCTGTCATTCTTTGACTTTCATAAAAGTGAAACTCTATGTCTAAACCAGTGATTATACATAAAAAAGGAATCATGGCCTGTCAAGAAAATGACATTCTCTTTTCCTTAACACATTCTATATATGAAAAGGTTTTTTTCAGCCCTATTTCACATATGAATTTCTTAACTATATTAAATAATATTTTGCACTTAGTTGTTTTCAACTGAAGATCATAAAACAGTTTGGAAGTGTACAGAAATGCATATTACCTGTTACGTAACATCTGAGACAAATGGGCCGGAAATAATTTAAGCCAAGGGTGGCTGGGAATTGCCAAGTATTTTGTTTGGCAGCAGAAGGGACTTGATAGAAGAGGATTCAGAAATGCATAAGCTATTTTTGACAGAAGAATTCAGGCAGCTGCTCTGAAGCATCCAGATCTGAGTGATGAATGTGTGATCCTGTCACCTTCCCTTCCTGCCCTCTCCCTTGAGTCACTCATGTGCACCTTCACCCCAAAGACAGGAACCTGATGTTTCCTGACCTTTCCCAGCTCCCTGTAATTCATGGGTTGTTGATATGAGGCAGGAAGATCAAGCACCCATCCTGCAGTTTTTATGACAGTGACAGTCAATGTGAAGTGGTTGTAGCAGACCCTGGTAGCTTTCTGTCCTTTGTGAATTAAAAATAGGTAATATTTTTCCTCCCTTTCTGTTTCTATCTAACAGCTAAGGCTTTAACTCTGCATCTATAATAGCTTTGAGAACACGTCAGCACTGTTTTCAGTGATTACTTTCCAAGTAAACACAAGAGGTATGCAGGTATCAAGCTACCATGCAGCATGTGTGCAGAGATGGCTTAATGCCATACACAGATATAATTTCCTATAAAAAACTGGAGCCTGCAAGAGAAAAATGGGTATACACTACAGATGGCTGGTTGATGAATTTTCAGATTTATTCATGGATCTTAACAGTCCGAAGCAGAAGTCAGGACAGTCTCCCAATTGCACAGGTGAAAATAATGGTGAACCAGCTTGGACTGCTGTATATCCCTTGCTGGTGACAGGCTGTATATGCAGCTAGGGCCCTTGAGACCTCATCCAGGATTTTGACCCATTGATTTTAATGCAGGTTATGACCTTGAAAGAAATTAAAGGACAAAATGTACAGAATCAAATATATTTTAAAAATTCTTTCTCTATAAACACCTACACAAATATATAAATAACATTTTCAACATCAGGATGTCTTCTGTGCATTTTTCCGACTCTCACAGGGTTCTTGTTAATAATACCATATAAATGCAAGACTGTTGTTCTCTTACTGGTATTGAAAGGATGTTATTGCTTTCTCTCACTGGATTTTTTTTAGTGTCTTAATTACAGTAAATTAGAATAATTAGAGTGAAATTGTATGAACCCTACAATTGCCTATGGCCTTTATGCTGCTTTTGAGAATGATAATGAATGTTAATGTAAATCGTCAATATATTCTTACTACCTTTCAGTCTTTGTAGCCAACTTTCCATTTCAGAATTTTTCTCTAGATAGAATTCTGTGCATTCAGTATTAAGAACAATATCATGTAATATTTCAGCAAAGCAAAGAATGTTATTTAAGCTTTTGGTGAACCATATTGCAGATAAAACTTAGCAATGGGCAATTTCCTAATAATGGGTATTTATGTTAATATAAAATGAAATAGGCTTCTGTAAAACCTCTCACACTTAAATGTACATCTTATTACTCACAGAATAATAAAATAAAATAAAATAAAATAAAATAAATAAAACAAAATGGAGTGTGCTCAAAGTATAACAACCATACAAAGGAGCTGTACACTGCAACAGTTGTAGTAGGAACGGATCTTGTTCCTCTTCAGTTTAGGATTTTATTTTTTTTTTTTAAATTAAAAGCATACATGCAACACCACACTATCTGCAATAGTTCTTTTCCAGTTTCATCACTGGATCACTATTGTAGCTGAATGCCCTCCAGCATTATGCAACATCACTAACAATCTGTCACCTGAGATTAATTTTCTCTCTTATCCTTTCCTGAAGGAGAGTAATTGTGTGTATAGTACTGTTACATTTGTAAGGTTTCCTCCCTCACAGTCTCTATTAGTACACAGATTTTTCTGCATGTTCATATTACAAGAGTTGTGCCATTAATGTGCATTTTGCTACTGGAGCAGAACGTGGAAGGTCGTGTGGTAGCTCTGCTGCTGTTTATAGAAGATGTTGAAAGAAATAGTTTACCTGTTGGCATGGTCTTTTATCCCTGACTTAACGGAGCCGCTTTCCAGTGAAATGTCCCCAAACATCATACTATTGTCATTCATATGCCCAAGAGGGAAATAACTAATGTAAAAAATATGGAAGGGGGACTGTAATAGTCTCTTATAGAGAATTAAGGGAAAAGAAAGAAGCCAGGAAGATGTTTCTTTCCCCAGGGCAGCTCAGAAGGCAATCTACTTCAGTGATAGTCCCTGAAAAACACAGAAATGTGGTTGTGCCAAGGGAAGCTCAAAGGAGCCTCTGCAGCTTTGGACACTGTGAAGATAAATAATTGCAGGAAGACAATACCTAAGTTCTTGTATGCTGGACATTAAACTATGGTCACTTAAAGAGTTGAGTCCAAATCAAAACAGCTCAGAAATGGACAAATCCCATAATTTACTTACAGCCACATAAGAAGAAATAGCAAAAGAGATAATATACAAAAAAATTTTCTTTCCACGCATTCTCATGAACAAAACAGCAAGAAGATACCCAAAGCTAACCTGTGATAGTTAGATAGTAGTGTTTAAATCTAGTTATGTGAAATGTCTTAACATCTGGAACTCATTTCCATAGGTTTTGCTGCCAGCTAAATCACAGGTGGATTCCAAAGCTAGACAATCATGCAGCAATGAAAACTTGCATGCTAAAATAAAAAATAGGGGGGAAAATATAAGCTAAACTCCTTTGAAGAATAAGCCTGTCACTAACTAGCTGGGCTTAGCAACAAAATGCCATTTAAACAACTGCTATTTTATACTGGGTATGGCACCATCGTTCAGACCGCTGTTATTTGCATTGCTGTGGAAAAATGTGAATGAATGGATCACCAGTGTATTTCTGTATAGCTGCTGATATGTTTCATTATTTTCTGTGTAAGCAAAACAAATCTTAAGTTTAACCTAGAAAGTGAGTGAAGCCAGAGTTTTAGTCTTGTATTACAGATGAATTTGAAGTTATTTGTTTGGATTCATGACAAACATTTGTTAAGCCAGTTGACACAAAATTTTGCTGGAAAGCTCATGAACTTCATGTACAATCTAGCCACAAAGTAGAAAGAGGGCAATGGATATGCAGGGTTAAAAATATTTATCCTCTGGATGGATGTGAGAGGTCTCTCTTTTTACTATGTGAAATATTGCTGTAAATGCACTCAGCTGAAAGAAGAAACACATTTCAGTTGGAAGGTGAGGGATGGAAAGTTAACTATGGACCTGGTTTCTAAGCTGATGCCCAGAAGAGTGTGGGCTCTAACATGGCATTTGTAGAACCATGAGAAACATTGCAAGCCCTGTATGGTATGGGAATGAGGACTTGTAGATTAGGTTTATGTTTTTGAACAGCTGCCTGGCATGCTTAGACTTCAGATGGTAAATGCTATCATGGCAGAAGATTCAAGAAAGAAGAATGGCAAAGCTTGGTCTACTCTAAATTTAATCAGTGACTACCTGAGCCAGGATTTTGAGACATTTGCGTTAACTTCTCTCAGGGCTCTTGTCAGTCAGGAGCTAATAAGGGGATTTAGAGCTGTCTTGTCCTCGAATAAGAAATCTCAGTATGGTAGTTCAAATCAACTTCGGGGCCATCTAAAGAGCATATGGATACTTTATGTACTATAGCAGATGGTAATTATGATTGGCATCACTCTTGCCCTTTAAACAGCATCAAAACGATGACTAGTCTTCTTATTCCCTGCTCATTCGCGGAACATCTGTTCCAATAAAATATGCTGTCACTTCAGTTACAGTAGCTACTTTTAACATTATAGACTATCTTCTATTAGTCAAATTGTGTTACGGCCCTTAAAGAAAAGAGCTTCTAGACATAAAAACACAATCCATACAATGATTACTCACATTTTAAATAAGCCTGATCTGACTATGTACTTTCACCCTCTGTCTTCACTTCTCACTACCTGAAGATGCATCCAAGCATGGGAGGGCTGAAAATGAGCTTGTGTTCCTTACTTCCTTCTTGGCTCTTCATTTTAATGTGCTACATGCAAATCCAAAAAAGGCACTGAGTCCTAGCATTCTTACTATAAAGAAGGTTTGGACTTAGTTTATGTTGACATTCAAAAATAAGATGAGCTGAAAAATCTCAAAATGAATAGGACAGACATAGGTATAGGCAATACAGTGTTCCACCACTGCATCCATCCCTAGTTAACCACAAGTCTTGAGGAGATGAGCTGTGCACATTTTTACTCATTTGTGTAAGCTTAGTAATATACCACTATGATATTAGGACTGAGTATAGACTGTCATTAACTATCGCATAAACAGAACTACCAAGGGAGGTTTTCCAGAAGCAGTAGCTTTGGGACATGAATGTTGCTGTTACACATTCTCGTCTGTATCTTTCAAGTAACACAATGTGGAGTAGCTGGATATAGAGTCGATATCTTTTCTGGCAGCTAAGCGTTTATCATTTTTTCTACATTTAATCCCTGATGTGCACTCATATCAACTTTCTTGAGACAAACTTTATTCCATGGTGTTTTGCTTGAGTCTTAATTTGCCTCTGTATTTGCTCCTCAAAATGACCCCTCTCACTGCAAGGATATAATTTCAGGAGAGGATGGACATTTTGCCCTCCTTATTCCTGCATTGTCTTGTGAACTCAGTTGGAGAACAGATATAATTAAAGGCCTGGCCAGATATGTAAAGATATACTAGACCAGCATCCTCCTGGTTACACAGGTTTGCTAGTGTGGAGCTTACTTTGCTTGAAAGTAGAGACTTTGGTGAGTCAGGAGCTTCCATTTTGAAAGCCACTCAACAGTCTTTCCTGCCTGGACATCTAGGTTGGGCACTGGAGTCTGGGCTGTCTTTGGTAACAACTGCCTGGGTTTCACCAGGAAGAGAGAGAACTGATGCAGGAAGGTGTGCAAAGCACATGCAACAAAAAACCCATGTGCACAGACACACACTTCTGCCCAGAATAACTATCCAGCAAGCGCGTGTGACTTGGTAAGAGGAGGCTGTTCTCCATGCTGGTTCCCGACACTTTGTTTTTGTCTGTCTTTACTTCCAAAGCTGCCTTATGCACCCTTCGGTGTACACAATGTTGTGAGTAATTCCATATTGCCAGAAACATTGGTGTTCCTGACCAATTATGTCTTATAATCTGTTTTGATCCTTAGCCAATCCTGTTTTGAGATGCCCTACTGTGCAGTGTTTGTAAACCCTGAGTAGGTCTATAAGTATTGATGTCTGCTCAGCTCTAAGAATTGCTTGGGCTATGCTCTTTCCTGAGCTCCTGATTTTGTCCTCTGATGGATGAAAAGAAGAGAAGAATTTAAAAATGAGTTCTATGTTGCCGCAGAGAACAATATGCCATGAAGGGACATTATCAGTTCTGATTTGTGTGCTGGCTGCCTGGAGTGTGATTGATCACCAGCAAATCAAGGTATCCCTCTACTTACTCAGATGCAATGTCTAAGAAATACCCAGATTAAAGCACACTCACCCCTCAGCTTCTTCTTCATCCCCCACAGCCTTGTGCATAAGTGTTTATGATTAAGGGATGTAAGTGTAAGCAGATTCAGTGACCAAACTCTGGAATAAGAAATGCAAAGATACTGTATGCCGAAAAAAAGAACAGCAGCATTTGTAAACCTTTCTCAGCCTTGTTTCCACGATGAGAGTGTGTTCTGTTCCCTCCCTGTTTTACCAAATCTGGCCGAAAAGATGTCTGTAGAGTGTAGTCAGTCATGGGGATGAAGAATAACCAGTTTCTTTTTAATCAAATAATGGAATCTTCTTGCAGCAACAGATAAGCATCCATTTTCCACAGCAGCATCTTGCAGCTGTTCCTCCAAATATGCTGATTTCTATTCCTCTGTCAAGAACATAAGAGGAACAGGAGCTAAAATAAGGAATGGGATCTGCTCACTCTCTCACTTAAAAGTGCGCTTTGCAGGTTAAAGGAGAAGAGGAACGTAACCACTAGATAAAAGTGACCATCTGCCTCCTTTTAAATAGACACCCCCCCAATCCTCAAGGTGCCAGAGATTCCTTTAAATCTAAAATTAATTAAAATTCATGTAATCAAATATAGTATGGATAAACCACATAGTGCATAGGCAACCATGTGTTCCTGAAATCTTCACAGTTTATTAAAAAAAAAAAGTTTACATTTGTTTCCTAAAGAAATTAAACTTATGTGATCACTCAGCATACATATTCGTAAAAGAATGCTTATATACATATGCCTCTGGCCGATAATGTTTTAAATTCATTGGTCAATTCTAAGCAAATTAGAAAGAAGGGCTGAGGAAGTAGAATTATTAATTCCCCAAAACATACTCTGAAACTAAAGGGTTGGAATAGACAAGGGCCTCATTTAACATGAAGGGGAGAAGACAGAGTGGTTTCATACTTTTTTTTTTTAATATGCACAAAAAATTGTGCAAGAAGAAAAGGGCTTTGACTATGAATTTGGTTTTGGTATTTGCACATTACTGGATAGCAAAGTGCTGTTTTCAAAATTAAATTAGAGTATAATTCTCAAATATATTTAAATATTTAAATAGGTTTTATATCGTGGAATCTTGCCACTGGGGAGACTTTAGTTCACTGTTGCTTTTGAATTTACACAATGGGGCAGGTGTACCTTATGATATGTCATTAATGCTTGTTTCCAGCTGCCCAGACCTGGGAGCCAGCTGGAGAATATTATGTGTTCCTCCCTCCTTGTGCACTCGAGTTTACTTTTTCAGGGAAGTCTGGCAGACAGGGGATGATGGTCCTTGGCCAGGTCACATTCTGGTACAGCAAAGGGATGTACCCTGGGTTTGGCTCGGGGTCAGGAATGGCACCACTTCAAGCAATGTTTTCCTGTCCCTATGTGTAAGTGCAGCCACTGAAATACAAACTGCCAAAAGCTGGAACTGGCTTTGTAAAAATGGGGTGTATGATCCTAAAATATTTACACAAATTTTTAAGCCTTATATTAAGTCTGAGGTAAATCTGAGCCAGAGCTGTCTGCTTGACTGCAGGTATTTGGTTGCTTTTTGACCCTGGACACTATTAAAGGCAATGGATCACACATAAGCTATTAACTTTCTACCTCATGAAGCATCTTCTCCAAAGATCTGAAATTCCATAACATCGGTTAACTCTTTATAGCCTTTAATCTTTGTACATTTTAGGTAGAGAACCGTACTACTTAGATTAATTTTTTTAGCTCTATCTGTGTACTAGGTTCATCATTGACAAATTATTCTCCATTTTGAACACTTTTATTTATATAAATGTAATTATTGTTATTATTTCCATGGTTACAGTAGAACTGGTCAGGGTTTGTTCTTTTTTTTTTGTTTGTTTGTTTTTTTAAAATGCACTAATTAATTTCATGTAAAGATTTTTTCCCCATTAAACCAGTGTACTTATTTTGATCAGCTGTGGGCAATTGTAGATATTTAATAAAATCATATTTCATAAATTATCTCTCTGCCTTTTGCACCAGCTTCAGGCCCCAGAAATTGTGTAGAAATTGTAAAACCAGTCAGTGGTCTCTAGGTGGACTGAAACCTGTGTCACCCTGGCTAAGAAGGACCCAGGCAGAGGCGCAAGAAGTCAGAACTTGTTCTTTTATCTGAGGGCACTTGTTTTGCAGCAGTGTCCAGGAGGCATTCCTGGGATGTGAGAGCCTGGCTTGTCAGACTAACGTCACAAAATCAGGCAGTGCCCGCTCTACAGGGTCTGAAACCTGAGCTAAAACCCTTTAAGGCAAGGAGCAGAATGGCATAATGCAAAGGGCTGTCCCCTTCGCTTGATGCTTGGGTGGACCCGTGGAATTCAGCACTGAGGGAAAAAGGACAGTCACGGACAAAAAAGGCTTCCTATTGTCACACTGCAGATAAAAACGCTAAGTAAGAGAGGAGGCATGCTTTTATATTTAGCAGAAACACGAGAGCTCTGGGACCTTGAATGAGTCAGTGAAAGCAGAACTATGCATTAACGCAGAAAGGGTTATTTGTGAGCAAAGAGGGAGGAGGAAGGCAGTGTCTCCTGCATTACACATTTTCTTTTCCCTTCTCCCTTGCAGTCTGCAGTAGCATGGGGAGATGAATAGGCCAAGAAATCCCTTTTTGAGCCCCAAAGTGTTGTAGCTATGTCTCACTGCACGCATAGAAGCTGCCAGGAAGGATGTTCTCATGCTTACCTTGAAATAAAAAAATAGTACTACTAGTAAAAACAAACAAAAAGAATTCCATCAACTAAAAAGCTGAAACTTAAGAGTTGTAATAACATAAAACCAAGGGAAGCAGATGAAAAGCATTAAGCACAGCAGTTGCACTAAATGTGAGAGGTGAGATGAAGTGGTCTGGGTCAAGGGGAGTACTCAGTTTGAAGACAAATGTGGGAATGATGACGTTTAAATCCCCACATTTCCCTGGTATGTCTCCAGATGCAAACAAGGTGTAACCTGAGAATGCAGACAGTGAAGGCTTGCCAGAGGTATGACACAGAGAAATACCCACATAAGCAACAAGAAAGCACAAGGCATGATGCTTGGAAAGGGTTTTTTACCCCTATTCCCCACTGTGCTCTCTGTTTCATGAGGACAAATTGTTGGTTTTGTGGGGAAATTTTACTTTCTATCACCTAATATTTTTTGTTGTATATGGCAGATGTGAACCAAGCAGTGAAATGCCAAACACCATGAGAGACATCAGCATTCATCCCTGTCAGACTGTGCAGTAGGACCTCTCCACAGGACTGTGTCTCTCCCAGGCAGGTCTCCCTTCTCTCCTCTGGCCCCCGCCCTGCACTTTTTCAGGTCTGAATAACTCTGAATTAATCAAAAAAGGAGAAGCCTCCCATTCCCTAGACTACTGTAATTTTCACCAGGAGAATAGAAAAGAAAAAAGCACACCCTGAAAGATAAGGCAGCTCAGTCTTCTTCCGCTGAACATGAACTGGAAAGCCCCTGATGAACACTTGCCAGTGTTCGCTTCCAGCTTCCTAATTTGATGATTGTGTGTTCAAGCAGGGTCTGTGTTATCGCTGTCCCTTAGAAAATATGTCTTGCTCGTGAACAGCAGGTACCTTTCTTCATTCTCCATATTGATGAACTCTGAAGCGAACAGGGATTTCAAGTCTGCTGCACCTTTCTGTCAAGGGCCAGTCTTTGTCAGGCTGCTCCTTCATGTTCACTGGTGACTTCTTCCCAGAGCTAAATGAGTGTCTAGAATTAGATTCTGCTCATAAAACCACATTTTGAAAAGGAACTGGGAGATGGGAGGAAGTGAAAATGCCTCTCACCAATCTGCTGGCAAGATTTAAACTGCCAATATGCTTGCATCTCTATGAACCAGGAAGAAAGGCATCTTAAAATCTCATTTTCCTCGGATAAGGTCCAGACAGGTGCTTCTTGGGAGCTGTCCCTGTATTTCCCAAAATGTTTATCCTGTATTAGCTGGGATTTTTCCTGATTCCTGGATTTCTGTGTTTCAGCAGTTAGGAATTCACTTTTTAGGAAAAGAGACAAACTTTTGGGAGCAAACTCTCTCACGGTATATTTTGAAGGAGATCAATAACAGTACAGAGATTTGGAAAGCAGTTTTTCTTTAAGAATTCTTTATTCTGTGTGGTTTTGCCTGGAAAAAAGCAAAATGTGAGGTTGAAATCACCATTTCCACTCACATTTTTAGATCACTACCTTTTTGAGAAGCATTTTACTGTTGTCTGGCTGTACTCTGCGGAGATACCTAGAAAGTGTAGTATTACATAACAGTAAACTATGGTCGGTGAGGAAATCCTATACAAGATAAATCCTTCTCTAGTACCTCATATCAAGATGCACTCCTGTTTTACTGAGTCATACGTAGTCAGGTAGAATTAGTAGTTTCTTACTTCTTTAACTTTTCATGTATTACTACAAGGTTCTCCATGAAAAAATGTGGATTGCTCATTATCCAGTTCTCTACCCATTTAAGTGGGTCTGTTTCCTGTGGTCAGAAGGCAAAGGTCATTTCTTCTGGTTAAAGCACTCAAATAAGTCTTTCCTGATTTTGAGTTCTTGTAACTTTTGCCACTTTTTGTAAACCTGAGGGTATGTTGTAGTTCTACAGAATTAGACTAGTTTTATTCAGAAATTTCCTTGTCTGTTGACGTTTTAAGTCAGATCTTAATGCTTTAAGCATAACTTTGTACCAAATCTATACTTCTCTGAGCAGTCATATTAATAGTGTAATGGCATGTATAAATACATTTTTCATTATTGTGTAACAACTTCTCTTATGCCAGCAGTAATTGAAATTTTTTATACTTTAGAAAATAGAGCTAGAAGAAACATACAGTAACATAGAAGAATACAAAACTCACAAAGTTCTAAATCTAGACCTGTAATCATTTTTGACATATTACTTGCTTGGTTATTAATTATGCCTAGACTGTTCTTTCTTCAGAAATGTAAGTCTGTGTGCTGATTTATATCTTCTATAGGTGGTTAATCTTTGCCTCCTAATTGCATCTTAACCATATATTTCAAAAGTAACTGCTTTCTCCCCAGATTCCAAAGACATTTCAGAAATTTCACTGTGAAGTCAGAAGTTGAGAGTGTGGAGGAAATGTACTATAAATCTTTCAGTTGTATTTTACATATTTTCTGCATCTCCAAAATGAATTATGTTATCCTGAGACCGTAAGTGCAATGAATCTGACCAGCATTCTATCTAATAACTAAAATGGTACATTATCAGCTAACTAGAAACTGCTGAAAATATTCTACTGGAAGCACACCTCACTCCATTTTTTTTTAACCCTCATAACTGTGGTGGTGATAAGATTACAATTTTTGTACCAAATATATTAAAAATATATGAATAATAAAATATAAAAATTTTCAATACTTGACCTAATTTCTTTTGAGATGAGCCTAAAGAATTAAAAAAATTAACTTTATTTTGCTAGGCAAATATAAGGTTTCATCTCCTTATCTTACCCCAGTGGAAATGTGTGTTGTTTCCTGTTTGTTTTTCAAGGCAGACTTTGCTCTCCAAAGTTGGATTAATGGTTCTGAATACATCCGAATGAATTAGCTTTTCTGCAAGCATTTGTCACCACGCTATCTTAATCCTTCATCAATATTAATTAATTTATCCATTATTTATGGATTGTGTTGAGACCTGCAAAGGCTGAAAGCAAATGCTAAAAATCTCCTCTCTCCACTGTCCCCCATAATGACAAATCTAGCCCTGTAGCCGACTGAGAGATTAGATGGTAAATCTGTGAGACTTTTTCTTTCTAGAGAAAGCATGAGAGACACAAAGATGAGTTATACTGTCCAGACTCTGCTAGTAAGTGACAAGAGAAACTAGTGGGCAGACCAGAAGAAGGGACAGGAAATTGGGGCACACACGAAATCTGGAAATATGGATCAGTGGATAAGAACATATTCAGTGAAAGAAGAGCAAGCTTAATTTTTGGTTTTCTTTTTGTAATTTTTTACTTCAGTGCTTTCTCCTGAAGAGATTTGGCTGGGTTTGCTCTCACAAATTACATCCTTACAGACATTTAATAAAAATTTCAAATTTCTAGGAGAAATTTGTTTGAAGAAACTGCAATTTGTATCTGAATTTTCTAAGAAAATTTTGCCAAACATTTCCAGAACAGCTGTACTGAAGAGGATCTGAAAGTTTAAGCACCCAAATATCATCCAGTCCATGACTTTGCTTTTTTCCCAGAAGAAAATGAAGAAGGAAGCCTAAACTGAACAGACTATACAGATTCACTAGACTGGATCCACAAGGCTGGGTTTTTTTGTATCCTAGCATGCTGACATTTCTAGTGCACCATCTGGTCTTTCAGGAACTGAGCTCTCATTTTTATGCTGTACCTGTGAATTCAATCATGTTTTGATCACTGACTGTGATAGGAACACAAATCTTGTGTTCAAACCTATATACTATCAACTGTTTTTGTAACTTTTTTATTATTTTAAAATTCCCTTTTGCAATATGTGCCCTAAAGCTCAGAGATGATACTGGGAATTACTCCTGACTGAGAAGCAATTCTAAAACTGGGGTTTCAGAAATATTAAAACAGTGCAGCTTAAATATTTTCTCTGACACTGGGGAACACTGTCAGTGCAATCACTATTTTTGGTGCAACCATAAAAATGCAATCTTTATGGGTAAAGTATAACTGTTAATGATGTCATGTTTGTTTTACTTGGACTAGTAGTAACCAAACGTATTTCTCTTTAATCAGGTTAAACTCCCACTGAAAATTACACTTTTGTTGAAGAAAACTAATAAGTATGCAAGGAACTGTATTTTTATTATTGTACAGACTTCATACAGAAGCAGAGGAATATATATATATGTATATATAAAAATTTTTTTTTCTCCACAAAAGTATGTGCTGGACTAGCCATTACTAACTTCCAGGGCCTTTTCCCAACATTTAGAGATTAGATTTCTTCCTGGCAGGTGAAGAAAAGCAGGTATTAACAAATCATTGTATCTACTTTTATTTTGCTCAATAGCTCCTCTATTCATACTTAACATGCAGAAAATATATATTGTCTGAAGAGGAAAGCCAATATTAGAGGGAAATATAATGCCATTCTATACAATTGTTCTTCTTCAAAATGGTGCTTTTACAGGTGTTATTACACCTGGTGATTGTGACATTTTGTCTTTGTGTTATCTGAGATCACTTTCTTATGTCAGTTGCAATGTGTTGTGATGGGTGTAGAAAATATTTTAATAAAAATAACGTTTTATAGGCAGCTTGGGGATGGAAGAACAGTGCTGGCCTTTTGTTCATTGTAATGTCAGTTCTCTTGAATTCTTGACTGGCCAATTATTCCAGCTCTACTGGAAAGCGGAGCGGGTGTTAGGGTACACCTTATGAAGTTGTGTCCCCATCTGAATGAATTGCACCGTGGTACCCTGAGGCTACACTGTCCCTTCACTTCTGCTCCTTGCCTCCACAGTGGGGACCGGTAAATGAATCAAACTCAGACCATAAGTAAGAACATTAATAAGACAGTTGAAAAATATGCTGTAGATTCCTAGCTGCTATGGACTCAGCTAGATTCTCCAAAGTCAAAGGAAGAATAGATATTCCTGTGAACAGAATACCTGATGCTATGCATCCCCTTTTCTTCTCAGTCTTGTATGTTTTGTTACGTCTCTGGCAAAAAAAGTCCTAAGCTTTAAAAATCTAAATTTATTACTTTTCAGAGAAGAATTTTTTTTGTGGCAAGTCTGAGAAAAGATCAGCAAATTCTCTTTCACTTCAGTGTTTGCAAGAAAGCTTTTCTTACTCTTACTTGCATTAAAGACATGAGTCAGGCTCCTCCTGCTCCTTATCTGGAAGCTCTGGCAGTATCTACTACACTCTGTAATAAATCCTTGAAGTATATGTTTTTCATCCATTGATTTTGTACCTGTTTTGCCTTTCATACCTTAACTGCATTAAGTCAGAAGCTACATATTTATTTTTTCTAATCTAGTCTTGGGATATCTACAAGTGGGTTATGCCTCCCCAGTGCATAAAAGAAGGTAAATCTGTGCACAAACTCTTTCTTGTACCTCCTCCATGGAATTGTTCCTCCAGGGAACAAACTTTCTGTTTGCTCAGCCATTCTGTGATGCTGTGATTCCGAACTGGCTAGGAAAAAAAAGACAGTGCCGGTGAGGCTGGGTTACAAGGTCCGTGCAGTCCCTGGATGATGAAAGAAATCCCTGTAAAGCACACATATGTTTATGAGGGGAAGATCACTGAAATTGCTGGAATAGCGTACAGGTCTTCAAGAATTAACTGACTGAAGTTACTTATGCTTTTTTTCACTTTGAACTTAATCTTCACCACAATTCTTATTCTGAGTTTTTTAGGAAGGCCTTTTGGAGATGACAGAGTGCAATGCATGCTTGCATATAGTATCCTGAAACAAGTTCCCATCTAACAGTGGCATCAAGTCTGCCTCTTGGCTGCTCTATCTCATGTTGGACTTAATTAATGTATGCAATTGAATAAAGAACTAAGATGAACTCTGCTGCAACTCATTCCTTCCCTACCAAATACTCCTATGTTCAACATATGTATATACTGGAAAAAAACCTAGCCCATCGTCTCCAGCTGTGTGAAACTAATAAAGATTATCATTAGCCTGGTTAGTCCTCCTGAGTTCTTCTTGTGTGAAATGACATGTTTGTACTTCCACCTACTGAGATAAAACATCAAAATCCTTTTGGTAATTCTTGTAAGACAGAGTAGGTCTGCTGTTGTTAAACAAAAAAAAATTTATTGCTTATTACAGAAAGAATTGCTAGTCATCATTTCTCTTGTCATCTTTTCTTTCTGGAAACCAGACCCTGTAGACAGCAAACATCGCTAGTGCCGTCTAGCCAGAAAACTTTTACAGATGTGCTGCTTCCTCTCCTTAGTGAGGTCTTTATACTGCATGTTTCTTTGTCAGCAATACACTACCCAACTCCTCATCCAAAATTAGCTTACAGTGATAATTTTGGTGGTGGAACTGATTGCTCATCCAGTTATGAGACAATCATTCCAGACTGTTTCCAAAGAGGAAACAAATTTAATGAATAGAAAGGAAGTCCTTTCTTCAGACCAGCAGGGAATAAAGGTAACACGGATAACAGGAAAGACAAGGACTGGAAAGTGACAAACAGGAGAGGGAGAACTGAGAAAAGGATTGAATGTTAGGCTTCGTTGTGCTTTCTGCAGCCCCATGACTCCTTAGTTCTCTTTATGTTAGTGCTGTTGTCCTGCCTGTTCACTTTTGTTTTGGAATGGTTTATTTTCTCTGATGGCTTATCTTGTGCAAGCAACTCACCTGTGGGTCAAACTGAGAAACAAGGAGGGGACAAGAATGTACAGGCAACAGAGGGGAAAGCAAAGTGTATGACTGCCAGCACCAGCCTCGATCACAATAAACTGTGTGGCACTCCATGCCAGCATGACAAGAGCAGGAGAACATGGCCCTGCACAAGTTCTGTGTTACTGAGTTGTTTGCTAAGGTCTGATTTTCCATGAACATAATTGATCTAACTCCCGATTTCTGAACTCCAGAAAATTGGCATTATAGGAATAAAGAAACAACAAAGGCCAAGGAGGTCACATGCACCTCCTCTCAGTACTGGTTACACAGCCATGCACTGCAGCTGAGCTGCAAGTGGTTACCATTTGAGATGGGTTCAGGCGAGATTAACACAGTCTCAGTTACCCTGGCAGATTATGAGTGCAGAAAAACTGGAGCTGATGGTAATTCTTTTTTGCAGTCTTAGTTATACATTATGCTCCTCTAGGAGGAATGTCTGGATCGGGAAAAAGTCATTGCCAGGGGAAGGAGACTATGCCTCCCTGAGGAAACAAAATGAGACTGTCCAGACAAGTGGAATTTCTGGGGGTCACAGGCTGTGGTGGGAAAGAAGAGGGTTAGAGGCAGACCATGGAGATCTTGACCAGTAAAGGCAGGTCTTCCCAGGTGCCAGAGCAAAGTGGGCATTGTGATCTGGCTCAATCCTGCAATAAATCTACTGAAGCAAGGATCTGCTCACAAGGACAATGCTGGCAGAAGAGTTGTGTGTGAACCCGTTGTATTTCTGCTATCTGACTTAATCGTCCTGGCTTTCCTTACAAGGTGAATTTTCCTAAATCATATTTTAACAAGACCTGGCTTACTGAACTGAAAAGCCTTTTGTACTTTGGGGGAAGTAGGCTGTAGGAGGAAGTTTAGCTAGATCAGTCTCAAAGCCCTGGCTGACCTGGCATCCTAACATGATTCCAATTGATAGAGAAGAACCAGAAGCTCAGGAGTTTTTTACCAACTTTTTACTGTATGC
Organism: Morus bassanus; assembly: GCA_031468815.1. Taxonomy (NCBI): domain Eukaryota; kingdom Metazoa; phylum Chordata; class Aves; order Suliformes; family Sulidae; genus Morus; species Morus bassanus. The sequence continues at coordinate 16,926,166 of CM062600.1, read as the reverse complement.
TGTAATGCACCTTCAGGTCTAGTTTTGTCAGTGATTCAGACTGAAGACTTGCTAAAGCATGTACAGGCTCCCACGCAGCCTGTGTATCCTTTCCATAGGAATCAATAGCATATAGCACCAGAGTGTTTCCACCTCACATCTGGGACACAAGTGAGGCATGTTCCTGGATTTGGGCTCTGGAAAACACTCCTGCATCCCCTTGTTTAGATAAAGCGAGTGCCATCAGAAACATCTCCAGCTTGAGCAAAGATGCGTACTGGGATGTGCACTTTGCAGTATGAGCACCAAGGCTCTTCTCTGGCATGGCAAGAGAAAACACTTCTGTGTTATTTGGATTTCGGGGAGGAAGGGAAGCAACTTATATCTGCAAGACAAAATCTGTGGGATATCTAACTTCTGCAGCAAATTTAACAAACACACAACCCAGAATGCTGCCAGAGACTCCATGGGTGAGGTAACTGCCTAGGAGAAAATAAGAAATCTGCTATGTTAGCATGTGTAACATGATGCATGTTTCCAAGCTGAATGTTTTCCTCTAGCACTAAATAAAGAGGATGCACAAGAAAGGGGATCATTTTAATTATATTGTTTTGCTCTGTCCACCAAGAAGTTATCTTGAATTTAAAGAAAAACTGTGCCAGAGGGAGTTTTTTAAATAAAGAATCTTTTTCTTCTATATGGTTATCAAATAAATTTAATAGTGTTTTTAAGTGTAATTCAGGGATCATATAGGCATAAGGCAGTTTCCAACTGCAAAACTCAATCTGAGCAAACCAGACCATGAAATAATACAGTATTATTTACTGATGCCTTAGGAAAATGAGTACTTTAAAAATCTTATTTTAAAAATGAAGCCTGCATGCTTAGGAAAGATAAATTCAAAGGAAAAAAAAAACCCAACTAAACAAAATAAAGCTTGACCATCCAAATATTAGAGTAAAGAAAGCCTATAAAGAGTAATAATTCATTGGTGATCTACTGATCCAGGGCAAAACTGAGACAGCTGGTGGAAGAAAGACTGATTTGGTGACATCTTTTGAGGGAAAGGAGAAAAAATCCTGTCACATGAACAGGGAACAAAGTGAGAAATATCTTCAGTCTTTGAAAATCATCTTCACAGCCTGGGGAGCCCCTGAGCTTTGCTTGGAGAAGATGGCAATGAGGGTCTGAGTTAGGTGCATGGTTGTGCCCATGCTGATTTGCAGTCCCATTTGAACTGAAAAAAGAAACAGCTCTTTCTTGGTTACAGTGATGGAAATACGGTGAGAAGATTGATGCTTCTTTTAAAGGCTGAGTGGTTATTACTGCTGCAGCTGACCAAGCCCAGACTGTTTTGTGCATGTGTAGCAGAGGTCCCATGGGGCACACATCCCCACAGCAGCTGAGGTCCTACCGAGGACCTGTGGTAGCCCACAGCAGAAATGTGAAAACCAAGTCAGCCTGCTGCCCTGGTTTTGTGGAAGGTGCACCCGCCCTGACAGAGCCCTTGCCTTTCCAACTGATGAAGCAAAGCAGCCACTGATTCTTTCCACACTCTCAATTTTCATGCCCTCACTGCCTTGCTGTGCCCACTGTCATGTACACAGACGATGGCAGACAGAGCCCTCGGCCAAAAGGAAGGGACATGGCCACCTATGACTGCAGGTCAGATCTGGCCGGGTGTAAATGGGGCCCCACCATGGGGCAAATGGAGTCAGTCCCCCTGGGAGCAGTGGGTCTGCTGTCAGGGACTCTCCCCTTAGGTCAGGATGCCACCCAAGGTAACTCCTCCAGGTTGAGAGCCCTCACCTTATTGTGTGAGGGATCACACATCTTGTGTCATGGTTCTAAAGCTTAGGAATTCTTCAGTTGGCTGTATAGTATTAATTCCCATTGGCTTCCTGAACCTGTGGTTGACTAATGTTCACCAGAGTAAAAACTTAATTTGGGTTACATCACCTGCCCCATTACACTTTGTGCACTTTGTGTACCTCCACCAAAGAGTTGGTGCATATAGTGAGAACCTGCTCATGCTTAACAGGAGCTAGGCAGGGGAATCATGCCTAAAGTAAAGTAATTTTTCAATGACTGAACAAGGTAAACAAAATTTGGTCAACCTGGGATGGACAATGGTGGGGGAACTTTGGGCACAAAGCCACTCATACTGAAGTAATCTTGTCAATAAAGCCAATGTTGGGTAGGAAATAGTACTAGAAAAAGCAAATTTGGGTAGTGTAGCAAAACTGGGAGAAATAAGGAAAATGCAAATAGGAATGTGTTGTTGGGAGGAGTTTGGAGGGAGACTGAGGGTACAAGGGTGGCAAAAATGTGAGTCTGAACTCAGAAAGAATACAGAATAAGTTTTAAAATTAGGTAGGAAAAAAATATTAAAAGGGTGGATCCTTAACTGGCAGGAGTGTGGTTGCCAACAGCCAGCAGTGATACTGACTTGCATGCCCCAGCTCATCAGGATGCTAGAGGGACCTCCTGCTCTCTGGACATGCTGTCCAGACTTGGTGTAGAGGGAGATAGTTTTGCACCTCTATACTTACAGAACTGTAATTCAGTAGTGCTCAGGTATGTGATTCATTAGACTTAAGAGCTGTAATTAACATCTTTATAGTCAAGCATAATAGTCTGCATTATTATATAATTGTTATGATTGCTGGGATCATTTATTCTTTTGCTGCTCTACCAATTTCCTCATGGCTTGCTCATTAATCAATGAACATCTTAATCAGTTGGCACCAGTTATGCTGCAGCTTCTGATTTAGCTGTGGGAGTGTGGTACCTTGGCTGCAAAGGAGTGTTGGAAAGGATGTTGTCTTTCAGCAGCCCCTGGGGCTAAATATATATCACTCTGGGGCATCAGATATGTCTCACAGAGCAGTCAACTTCTGATGAGGTCCATCTTCAGTATGGTACCTCCCACTTGGCTTCCACAGTCAGGGGCAAGCATAACCTAATGCTTGACAATGTAAGACCAAGGCTTCATCTCACTGTTTAAAAGACTTGTGTTGTTCTTACACTGAAGATGTCTTTTTGCCATGAGCGAACGCCAGCTAATGATACATTTGGGCATGAATGTTAACTGTCATGCAAGGCAACTCACAAATGAAACCCCAGTAACTCCTTGTTCCTCAGGCAGCATTTTGGAACATTTCATTCAAGATCAGATGCTACACTATTTTAGGGACTCTTGCATCAACTGCTGTAATGATGATTGCTCTATGGTCTTTCATAATAGTGTCTAGAAAGGGAAAATCGATGGGATGTGAAGTGGCTCTGCTGAGTTCACCTGGCTTTTGCTCATTTATGTTAGACAGGACATGACCTGCTCTGTCTTTATATGCTTCCTTACACTCCTTAGAGTCTCAGTTATGCTCCTTCTGAGTTAAAATTATTACACAAATACAAAACTTGTGTTACCTGTACTAAATGCTTCAGTCAGTTTTTATTCCAGTTTCAATGACTTTTTTTTTATCAAGTGAGAATTAATTTTAAATACTTTTAAAAACTTTTAAAGACTTCAAAATTCTTTTAAAGACTTACAATTTGTGATTTATAAAGAGAACAAAGGATGGGACAATGACAGGGAAGAGAGGTTTGGGAGAATTACTTGAACAAGTAGAACTGCATTTTTGCTGTAGGCTGGCTCCCCATAATTTCCTTTCAGCTAGATGTTCTTGGGATTATAGTGCTAGGATCCCTAACTTGCTGCATTGAGAACCTTCTTTTACTATTACTTAAGCTGAAATTAATAAGTAAATGTATATACACTCATAATTTGGATGCATGCTTTTGGGTGCTTTTAATGTTTTGTATGCAGTTAGAAAAAAAGCACTTCTGGGCAAAAAAAAAGTGCACTGTTAACAGCAGTAGTCTCAGGTAAGCACATGTGAACTCATACTTGTGTTCTGCTTTAGCCTCTGCTGTCTGGATTTTTTGCATCCCTTTCAAACCCATAAAGGCCAAGAAAAGAGAGGAGCTGTGAAGTGTGTGCTGTTGGCCAATAACCTGGAGCCATTTTAGATCAGATGGCAAAGTGATAACCGCAAGTACCAGGGTGTTTATGCAGAGACCAAAATGATAGGCAGAACACGTAAACGTGCCTCTGGTCAGAATGAAGAATCTTTTGCTGTGGTGTGTCAACACGAGGTTTTGTCTCATCTTGCTTTCATCCAAAGGTTTTCTCATTTGCAGTCTTTAACTTTTGATCTCAACCCACTGTTCGGTGTGGGTTTATGCGTTGCTGCCTGCCTGGTACCACTTTGTATCCGAACCCCCCCAAAATGGAGAAATGATCCTTGCTAGGCAACTTCATTTTAAATTTATTTTATATGCAGAAGCAGAGTCAGCCCAGCTTTACACTTATGTAGTTGAATTTGATCTTACAGGCCAGCTCATCACAGAACAAAAGAAAAGGAGTTTTTAGACACCTTGGTTTCTCATAAGGAGTATAAAAACCTTCATGTAATTCAGCCACATTTCATTGCAAAGTTTTACAGCCAAACTTCGTGTCAATTCTCTGATAAAGTTCATGACACACTGACAGAAGTATCTCACTGGGAGAGGACTAAATGAAGGCAGCGATAGAGAAAGAAGAATTTAAACCTTGTGTTTACACCCATCTTTTATGCTGGAGGGAGTGGAAAGAACTGAATTGATAGTCACAACCATTAAAAGCCAGTAATAAAATAAGTGGGTGGAACAAAAAGTGAAGTGTGAAGTCACTGGTGGAAGATGTTCACAACTAGATCATATGCACAGTATAAAGACATCAAGAATCTCATCAGAAGTGTTATCACAAAGCTCTGTAAACTTTTGGAAGTCTTTTCCATATTTCTGCATCAAAAGGAACAGTTTTTGTAAAGTAGAAGAAAAAAACTGCTCACATTTTAAAATATTTACAAGCAAAGTGCTGACTTGTCATTATCCTTCAACAACATGTCCGTTTGTCACTCAGCTGCAAAGATAATAAAAGTCTGGACTCTGTATAACAAGAACTGCTCCTAACAAATGACAAATTCTTAGTGTAATTTTTGGTAACAAAAAGAGATAGTTATTATATGAGACCTCACAGAGTTATTTGCTTCTACTAGAATGAGGATCACGTATAAATTGCGTACAGATTTTCTTTGTATTTCTGTGTAATTGCTAAATCATATATGAAACCTCTCTTCTTCAACACAGAAGCAGAAGCAAATAACATCCTTGCCCTTTAATCCAAATGGTTGTCCAGAAGACAGTAAACTCTGCCTTCAAGAACTGGATTTGTAACTCTTGCTTCATACTTTTTCTCAGCTAAAATACACATGCCATAAAATTCAGAGCTTGGCCTGTCCACTTACAATCAATGAAATACTTCAACCTCTGCATGACCTAGCTCTGATCTGCTATCAGCCTTAGGCAGTTTCTCTGTTTGTAGCTCTTTTAAGTATGCAAAAGAGCAGAACTGGTTTCTTCCAGTGAATCTGAATGTCTGAAAAGCCCAGTATCTTCAGTAAGCTCACTTTATGTTTGGATGGATTCATTTTAGTACAGCCTTGCTGCATAACAGTATTTGGAGCAAAAAGCTTGAACTACCGCAAATGTGAGCTGAAAGGCAGATGTTGGATGGTTGACTGGGGTAGCAGCAGAGCTGCATCAATCATCAGACCAAACCTGAGGCTAATTTGTAGGCTGAACAAGTTGTCCGTGCTGACTTAGCATAGGTAAGATTAATATACTGCTTCGTATCCCCAGGGCATATTGTCTCATCTTTCCTCTCATTTTTCATCTATCTTCTTAATTCTTTAGAGTTTTGTTTCTCCGTCCTGCCCCCCCCCCCCCCCCCCCCCCCATTGGTAGAGCTGTTATAATGCACTCTTTTTCCACCTTTAATTCAAGAAAGGCTTACTTTCACCTCTATCTGGGGGTTTCACGGTATCTTATACAGCTCTGGAGACCCCCTGCTGAGCAAGCAATCACTACAGCACATCAGGAGGAGCTACAGCCCTCTGCTGCTCTTAAGAAAGCAGCTGAAATGTACTGATCACTCCTTCCTCTCTTCTCTCATTGTGTGCTCAGGTCTAAAGAGTCCTTTATATTCATGTTTTGAAATCCCTGCATAGGAGCCACTGGACCAATGCTGAAATCACTGAAGCTTTGCTACTTTGGGCTAGTTAACATTTTTTCCCTAGTTACATGCAGGTAGAGAGGAATGCTTGAATGACTTTTTAGCTGAATAATACTAGTTAGCTGGGTAGACTTGTGTGATCCAGACTGGATTTGGGAGAGGGGGGAGCTCAAGGGTCTTGGGTGGGGAGACGTGAAGTGCAGAAAAACAGGGAGGAAGAGGGTGCTCTCCTGCGTTGTAAAGATCAGAAGTATTAAGTCCCAGGTCTGCCAAGTTCAGAGATGAGCTTTAAGCCTGAATCTTTCTTAACACAGCAGAGTGCCTGGATTTTGTCTTTTTCCTCTCACTGAATGAATATGGATTTACTGTTACAGAATGGATCAAATCCCAAATCTACTATTCTATGACTAAGGCAGTTAGGATGAGCAGGAACCTCAAATTCCCTCATTAGATGTGATAACCATAACTACCCCATGGAGCACTGGCTGCTGAGGCCCTTGTCCTCATCCTTTGAGATGGCAAAGTGTCTCTACAAAGATGAAATTAACAAAGTCATTTATCCAGTAAGAATGGGTTAACAGTAGCTTTTACACTAATAAACAATACTATGTGACTTACAGTCAGCTCCCCAAATGTCCTGCTGACTTCAATGGGAGAAAGATTGGTAGTGTGGAATTTGTTCTAGAGTACTAACTACAGGGGTGAAATCAGTTAAGCAACTTGCATAGCTTACACCTGCTGTCTTTAGTCAACACCCTACAGGGCTGTTTGTCCCATTCTACGATAGTTGTTCGAATTTATCTTTCTCTGTTAAAGCCTGATTTCTTTACTGATTTAAAAGGACCATGAGTGACTAGATCAAACTAATTCATAACTCCTGGAAATTTCCATTATGGTGCACTTGGTCCGGCTCCTAAAGAAAGCAGCAAATCTTAAAGTGGCCTTTGCAGGATAAAGAATTAGTGGCCACCTTAACAACCCATCACACCCTGGACCACTTGTAATTCAGTAAATCCAGAAAGGCTGGTTCTCCTCAGGGTTATCACCTGGGTGTGATGATAGACCTATGTCACCAGAAAGGTCCTGGCATGAAAAAAGGAGTTGTTCATGTCTTTGTCTCCTAACCACAATCAAAAGAATATATTTTGTTTCCTCTCCTTTTGACTTTCCCTTTTTTACTTATTACTCCAGTCTGTTCCCATCATATAGCAGCAGAGATATTGAACCCTTATTGGGCAATACTGGATTCAAAGACAAGAGCAGGAAAATGAAGGGGAACAGACCTTTACTCTCAAAATGAGCAGACTGTTGATTCTGTGAGCAGGGCTGACTGGCTACTCTGATTTGCAAGGTCTCTTTGACAGCGATATTTGTTACTCAGACCAAAGCTGTTGCGAGGCATTGCTTCTTGGCCTGGCAAACCCTTCCTCCAGCAGATGGCATTCGTAGCTCATTTCTCTCCAGTGTGCACCAAAATCACACTGAGGATGCCTGTGCCCAATCAAAGCTCTCTTGGTTCTGATCAGTGTGCACGACTGCCTGCTTCAGCTATACGCTAAAAATGGTAATCCAAGCATCACTTTCTTAAAAAATAATAAAGGAAAAAAAGCTATAAAAGGCAGCTGTTCTGAAAAATTTGAGCTTTTTGTCTTAAAAGAGAAGCCTTGGGCTGCTATCACTTTTATTTTCTTTCTGTTATGATGCCTGCCAAGTGGATTTTCAGGAAAATAAAAACAGGTCATGAAACTGACGTGTATGTGTGCATGTGTGCTACTATAAAATAAAGGGACTTTGCCCTTTTTTCATCTTTCTTGGAGCTAGGGATCCCCTGCTGTATCTTACTTTATATAACACATGAAGTCCCAGGAAAAGCCATTGTCTTTGAATAGATAGGATATTAATCACAAGAAATAATAATAATAATAATAGTCAGAGATTATGGTACATTTATGCTTTTTACCCTGATAGATAATGACAAAGTCCCTTCTGAGCTTCCATCAAGACCTACTGTGTTGTATTTCTTTCAACAGGCTTCATTCTGACAGAATTGCACATACAAATTAAGGCCTTGCAACAGGCAAAGTGAGTATTACTACTTCTGTGGAACTTTGTTTTTCTATTCCGAAGAACCTGGAAATTGAAAAGAAAGGACTAATCAGTAGCTACGTCTTGTGGCATATATGGGACTGTGTATTACATCATCATCCTGAAGTATTTTGTGCCATTTGTTCCTAATAAATATTAATTCAGCCTCCCAATTCAGTGAGGAAAACAAACACTTATTGTAGGCATAATTCATGCACACACAGAGGCAAAAGCTCAGAACCCTCTCAGATTCAAGTTAAGAACACTGGAAAAGATAATTTAATCAGAACAGATACTGCACCAAGAGAATACAGAGTGAGGGAAAATTTATCCTGAGCCATAATCCATCTACAGTTTGCTACACCTTATTTAAAGATATGAGTGTGCCCAAAGTATGCTGTTAATTAGAAATGTTCTTATCTATGGTCTCTCAAAGTGTTTTACTGCTTTTGAATACTGGGCAAAAGAAGTTCCCAGGTATGCTTGCATGAGGGAGTAATGCAGCTATGGAAAAATGTGCAGTGGTATTGCAGAGCATGGTACTTTGGTGAAAGCAATAGTTGATTAGGGAAACTACTAATGTAATATAGGGATTTGCCATTGCCCAACATAGTTTCAAATCTATCCCACTTTGGTAATGGCTGAGAACTATTGGTAGTTGCTGGCCATTTATGTGGTCTCTGTGAATTGAATTGGCCTTAATTAAGTTTTTGATGCAGATGTCAGGGTTGCAGAGAACAGCAAAACAACTGGCAGTGGCCAGCAATTTCCTGGCAGAAGCCTCAGAGAAAGGACAAGAATTGGGGAGCTAGAAGCTAGGCTGCTAATCTTATGCTTGAAGGAGCTAGATGTTGTTCCTTCATATGGTGTGCCTTCTTCAGCTGACTGGGGAAAAGTGATTTTATATTTCTTTGCTTCAGTTCCTGACTTAGAGCTTGCCCAGATTAATGCTTCTTTGCTTGAAAAGGATTTGCTGACTGTTTTTCTGGTGCAAGTCACTGTAATACCCATTGTGAGTACTTCATTGTGCCTAGATGAGTGAGTTCCCAGGTTAGGAGGGAATTACGCATGCGGCTATTATATGTAAAAAAGGAAGAGAAGACCTTGGTTTCCAAGACCTGTCTACAGCATCAGTTTGGCAAACTCAAAACAGGTGTCTGTGTTCTTGAAAAGATGGGATCAGATTATTTCACATCAGTTTTTATTTACCATTTTCTCTTAATAATGAATATGATTAGAGGGTAATATAAAATGTTTGGAGGCTGGAGGGAAAGTTTCAGTGATTTAGTTCTGGTCCAGAAGTTATCAACAGCTTTCCGCCAAATAATTCACCTGTCTTTTTATATCATTACTCTGTCTTACAAAAATGAAAAATGTGCTAACTGTGGTTGTAGCTGGATATTAGTAGAACTACACACAGAGTAGTTTTCTATATGTTGTGATCTGTACTCATCTTGAAGGCCTGCCTAATCCTAACAGTCCCAGGTAGAAGTTGTTAGAGGTCAGAGTCATTTAACTGCTGACTCTTCAGGGTTTTGCCATTAACTTTAATTCACGCAGTATTGAACCTTTGGTTAGTGGCTTTATGTGATTTTTTTTTTCTTTTTCCCTGGTGATAAAGAGTTAACTACACACTAACAAAATCCTAGCTTAGCTGGCAGGCTGAGAAGGACTGTCATGACAAACTGGATGTAAACTGGACTATCAAAATCAAATGACTTAGGAAACCTGGGAACGTCTCATTTGTACCCTTCCCGTCACAGTTTTGTGAGCTGCTTAAGAAAAGTTTTTGCAGCTGCTTTAGCATGTTCACTATCCAGGATGAAAGGAAAGACATTCTAAGCCTGATGAAAGACTTTCAGAGAGAAGTCAGAGAGATGCTCCTCCTCACATGCCTGTGTTATATTGTACAAATTACAATTTTAGTTTTCCTGCACTTTTTTCCTATTTGTTATGTATATGGAATATGTTTGATTCATATGATAATTGAAATGTTTAACTTTGGGAATTTTCTGAATTTGTGATATTTAATATTCCAAAAAGTATATTTGAGGAAGGTTAACAAATGCCATTTGGAGGTCATTACCCTTGAGGATGTGAAGAGACAGCTGTCTTCTGCAGTTCTGCTGTACTCTTTGGGGTGAATAACTGGCCTACCTGTGATCCCTATATACCCTAACCTTTTCCTCTCTCAGCTTTTGCATCTACCTTTTCTTTTTTTCCATATAGTTTTGCTTTTTCCCTACAAGACAGAGCCACCTTTGCAGTTGCTGCAGTAATTGCAAAGCCTGTGTTAGAATATTCTGATAATGATTTGAAGCTGATACCGTTTAGGAGGGATTTCTTTCCCCTTACTTCTCTGAACAGCTCTTTGAGGGTGAGTAAAGTGGTACAGAAATTGCTTTTTTCTATGTCTGTTGTTGATGTGTTGCCTTCTATTGCTTTTCTGTTTTCAGCAGTTCATTTGTGGTCTGTACTTCTGATTTCTTTCCTGGATTTATTTTATCATTAAGTTAATTAGAGTGGCTGTCCTTTATTTTCTCAGAGTCTGATGCTGAGTGGCATTTGTTGAAGGCTTCTCCAAAATGCTCTGCCTTACCTGCTTTTTTGACAGGGTGAGGTTTGGGGCTTTTGGTTGTATACATTTGTAAGTATTTTTCCTTCACTGTTTTTGACTGATCCATTTCTTCTTTTGTGATTTCCACCTGGAGTTACACCCTTCCCAAAATACTGTGCTTTTCTATCATAACAGTGTTCACTTCAATTTCTATTTTCAGTGTAACTCCATTTATCCCTTCTTCCACTGACTCCTCGAATTTGCTGTTTGCTTATAGTTGTCTTCTGTTTTGTCTGGTACTTGCTTGGTCTCAGCATGAGGATTCGTCCTGTCACCACATTTTCTTCCCAGTAAGGTCTCTTGGCTTATCTAATTCTTGCTCTGCCTCTGTTGGTGTCCAACTGTGACTGCAGTGGTTTGAATCACACTAGCTCTGAACGCTCCTCTCCACTTTTCTTCAGTTCCACTCTGTTTTACATTTCCCTGCTCTGACAGCATCTTGAATCTGTTCTTCTTTTCAAACGAGAAATCTCTGTGTAGTCTTATGTGTACTGTGAATTTTGTGTTGCTTCTTTCTCTTGTTCTTCATTATTTATTTTCATTTATATTCTTACTTCATTTTAGCTCCTCAGTGTTTCCTGGCATTTTGCACAGATGACCAGATTGGGGAAATAGTACAACTGTGATTCATATGACCACACATTTTGGTATCTGTTAAATTCTGTAATACTTATTTTTTTAATGAGAGGAAAGAGTACTTTCATCTCTACAGTTTAGGTATAAAGCACATATTAACAGTTCTTTAATTTCTACAATTAATGATTCCTAGTCATTTTCACTTGTTACGCCTTTAGTTGCAATACTGGGTGTTAGCACAAGTCTTAATTAGCTCAGGAAGTTGTATTTTGGGGGCCTGCCACTCCCATGCCAGAGGTGATTTTAAAACTTTTCTTTGTTCACACTTATGACATAAAACAGCATAGCATGTGTAATGTTTAGGAGCCTTGTTTGAAATCTTGTGTTTATCTTATAGATTCATAGGCTTACATTTGATGAATGACTTTTTCCACAGCTTGTTATAAGGAGAGCTCCTCCAATGTACACTGCTTGTCTCTGTGGGACAGGGTTGATATAGCATTTCCTCTCTTGCATCCGACCCCAGCCCACCTGCTTGGATTTCAGGTCACTAGTTGTCCACCTCCTCATGATGACTCTAGTTTCTAATTTCAGAAACCTCCTTTTCACAACCAGCAATTATCAGAGTATGCATTTCTTTCCTAGCAAGCATAAATGTTTTCTGGGTCCCAATTTTTGGAACTGGCCTCTGCAAGGAGTGGTTGAGGACCACTTCTTTTTGCAAGAATAATCAGTGACACAGGCTGGGAGGCTAGGGGACACGGTGAGCCTTGTGCCCACTTGCTCACCATCTCCAACCTTGGCACCACAGCTGCAGGGTTGTGCCCTGAGTAGGCCAGGCTGCCTGCTCTTCTGACAGTCCTGCCCCTTCGACTTGCATGTATTGGGATCAGACTGAGCTCTGAATTTCACATTTCACTCTCTCCTTGCTCGCTATTTTAATGAGTGGCCAGATTTATCTGCTAATAATAATGGTATGCATGTATTTGCTATCTACAACTTCAAAGGACTAGAAAGCTGGACTTAGACTTAAAGCATACACGTATTTTTAAGGATTTTTTTTTTTCTAGAGAAAGGCCAAGCTAGGAAAATTCTTGAAGTAAAGTTGATGTTTCATTGTGGAGTTCTGAGCACGTGAAACAAGATATAAAATCAAAATGGTTTTGTGATGATAACTCAGAAAAGCTTGTTGCAAACACAATAATCCTGTAAATAGGTTGCCTAGGCATCTGGAGACATTTAGAATGGCGTATTACCTTTTTTGTTCTTTTTTGTTTTGACCTTTTTGTAATATCTTCTGTAGTCTGATTCATACCATACAAAAAAAAAATTAATGAATGTTTAATATCCTTGTTTTTCCTGTCATGTAATCCTTACCCTTTTTCTAAACAAACACTAGTCAAACCAATTGTAGTCAGTGATGTACAAATAGATTTCCCTCTATATCAATGTAATTTTGCTGTGAACTATGCCATTATTTTAATTTGAATTTTTATTCACTCTCTTCTTTCTTGGAAAGGCTTAGAATCTGATTAAATAGTAGGAATAATAATAAGAATACTAATTATATTCTCTAGGATAGATGAATTATCTAAGAATTGTTCATTAGCCATGGCACTTACTGTATTTGAGGTTTAGAAAGGAAAATGGAGACTTACAATTATTAGTTAAATTATTTATGTGGTTATAAATAACTAAATCAATAAAATATCTACTCATTGGAGCAGTGCAGGATAAAAGAATTTCAGAAGCAAAATGGATCTGTCATAGCCATTTGGATGCTAATAACCAGCTTCAGCTTACACAGCTGTGTTGAATGGCTGGTTGTTTTACTGTATCTGAGCTTCGGGAACTCACCAAATAATTGAACAATACCTTGAACTTCTGTAATTTTTAATTGCTAGCTAACTGCTATTTGCACAGCCATTTCAATTACTGGAGTATATGGGGACAAGGAATCATAAGACATGTATTTAAGCCACAACTTCCCCTGCAAATCCATCTAACTGAAACCTTCTGTTCTGGGAAAATGCAAATCTCCTGTGGGTATTCTCGTGGCAAATGTGCTACTGTGAATGACTTTCTGTAAATGTCTTCTTAAAAATTAATTGACAAATCTGGGTAATAATAATAATAATTAGAATAATACAGGAGACTGACCTACAAGCACAATTTTTTTGCAAAGATTTGTGATACAGACTGAAGCCTAAGCTTTGAGAAGATGATACTTATCCTTTAGTCTTCTCTACTGACTGTTAGTATAGTCATTCACAGGCACTAATGGACACCACTTTTAATTTGCATTAAGCCTTCCTGTAAATGGGTAGGCAAAAAATCCATACTAGTGTTGATTTCTTCCCCTGTTGCAGACACCAATGAACCAAAAAACACTGAGAAGAAAGCAAGAGCTGGGAAAATAGCAGATCCTTAGAAATTTATGAACCTGTGGGTAGGGAAGACCACCTGAATGCGTATTAAAGGAATCAGCTGTTCTCCCTATTATTCAAATGCCAAAAGTAAATTTAAGTGCTCAGACTCCCCTCATGACAAAGCAAGGCAATATCAAGCCTGTTATCCTTTTTCTAGAGTCTAACATCACTCACTTGCTGCTGGTCTCTCCTTTCCATTATTCTATTTCCTTTCTTTTCATTTTCCCTTATTTGCAGCTACAGTTCTAGTTCCATCCTCTCAGAAATGCACTTTCCCCAGAGCCCACTGACATCTTACTTCTTCTGTAGGAAGTACATTCTTTTGAAGAAAAGAAAGAAACAAACAAAAAATATTCAAATGTGTTAATTTTAAAAAAAATAAGTTTTAGGAAGTTTTCTGCTAAATGTCCTCTCCACTCCCAACCTTCTTAAATTTTCCATTGCTCTTTTTCTTCCTGCTTTTTTTAACTGATTTTTTTTCCCCTTAGGTTGCTTCTATTGACCTTGAGTAGATAGCTAGGAATGCACAAAGAAATTTATGCTGCTAAGGAAAAATGCAGCTGAAACATTCATAAAGTGGGCTGCAGTAACAGTTAATTGACTAAGTTTTACTGTCTAATGCTACCAGGCCTAATGCTTCAGAGGCTGTGATGCTGTTTTCCTTGGATGGTGTGTACTCCATTCCACGTTCTCCTCAGTATTCTCCAGCAGTCAGACATGATGCATCTGAAGAATACTGCTTTCTGCATAGTGAGGTGTAAATTTTGTGAGTATTAGACCTTTAAATGTATGCTTGTTAAATAATGTCCCATAATGTATGTATGAATAATAATTAGAAAACAAACCAGCCAGGAATTATGAGATTCTATATTAAATCATAATATAGTCCTTCCCTGGGCTGTTCTTGTTGCCAGCAGATTTAGCTGCAAATTTACATAGCAATACCACTACATTTTCTGCTTTGTAAATCTTGCTAACGGGTAATGGGGATTGTCAACTCCTGAGAAACCACAAGAGCTAAATTTAGGGCCCAATAAATTTATCTAAACAGATACACATCAGTGAAAGCACTTGCTGAGTGGATATTCTATTCCCATTGATACAAAAAAAGGGACCAGTCAGAAGATTTTTCCTTCAAAACTCAGTATTTGGGCTAGAAACAAGAAAAAACTAAACTATTTTAAGGGAATATTTTAATCACAAGGCCCCTTGCAATGACAACAGCAAGTCAGGGTTTGGTTAACTGAGTTGTTCTGGATTAATGAAGTTTAAATCGGTGGGATTCCTCTGTTCTGTGTACATGAAAAAAAAAAGAAAGGGAGATCCAAATCCTGGAACCTGGCCTCTGCATCTGCAGAGCATTAATAGGTGAAACATTCTGAGAAAAAATCTCAGTGAGCAGGTGCAAATTAGATAAGAGCCTCAAGATGATATGGCTTTGTTTCCCCCTGCTGCTAGATTATGTTGTGTTAATCTTTCTGTTTCTCTCTCTTTCTCTCACTCTTGTATGCTATAAAAACAACAAGCAAGTTTTAGGTACCACAGCAAGTCACACCAGCTAATGGTATTTATTGCCATTTTTTAATGTTTCTATAAAACTATCTCAAAACATACATACAAGAAAAACAATGAGACCGTCAGACAAATAGGCAAAGATTAAGTTTTCATTGCTTGCCTAAATGGTTTACACAGAAGTTAAGAGCACCTGATTGCTGCTCAGCAACTTTGAAAATACAGCAGTTAATTAGATAATTCTGCACATGCTTAGAGAACTAAATTTAGGCATCCATTTATAAAAGACATTTGCTCATACTCATTCCAGTTGAGCTTTCTGCATTTATGGATGATAAACTACTAATGTGTGATCGTCTTTGTTGTGGGTGTTTTGCAACCTCTTGTTCAGTTAGGAAAAGCTAGTTCAAAACAATGGTTTTAGCTGCTTATTGAAGCCTGACAGAACCCCTCAAGATAAATATTAAGCTGTTTCTTTTGTGAAGGCACATTTCTTTTCCTTATTAATTGTGATAACATTTAAATATCTCTGCTTAGAGTTTCAGCAGAACATTGGAAATGCAGTGGTAGATGAAAAGAAACAAATTATAAGGGGAGAAAAGTGGTTTCCAATGGTTTTGTGATTCTAATATCCTGGGATAAATCCATATATCCTTATATCCATAACAGAGTTGTTCTAGTTTGATAGTCTGTCTCTGCTAATGACTGGAACTAAATATTTTATAGGAAGTTTATGAAATCATAATGTGTAGGCACTCTAGGATTCACCGCCCACTTTGAAAATGCCTTGCTAGTCTCTTCATTTCATGGTAGACCTCTGTAACGATATGTGTTTCTTCTGAACTTTCTTTGGAGTAATGCCAGCAAGGGTCAGATACTTTCTGAAGGTAATTCCCCATCCTATCTTCAAAATTCTTTTTAAATCTGAAGGTATCTCAGTCTACCTTCATATGCCCAGGTGGGGAAAGTCTATCTAGGGGAAGAAATGTAGGTTTTTTCACCTGAATCCTCAAGGCTGCCACACAAATTCATAGTGGCTGCAGCGTTGGCAGGTGAAGTTGGAACAGAGCTGTGTTACAAGGGAAAGAGACACTTTCATGAGGCGGCTGTATTTCAAAATTGCTGTAGTATTCTATTAAAGCTATGTAAAGCTATTATGGAAGGAAAAGGAAATTTTTACCAACTGAGGCCTTAATTAAGGTACAAAGCTAAAACCCAAATAAACAGCAATACCTTTTTGCAGTGACCTTGGATATTGCTGCTTATCCCCAACAGAATTTTATAAAGCATATATTATATTTTAATCTTCACAGAATTTTGTTTCATCTTTATCACTTTTTTGCATTGACATCAGTTTCTCTCTGTTATCTGCTGCTGCTTTTTGTGCCTTTTCCCCCGCCTCTTAACAAAGGGACACAGCTTGTGGTTTAGAGACCATACAACCCTCTCTTGGAGACACATATTTAAAATATTTTTGCAAGCGCTTCTACTTGTCTGAATCAGACTGCATTTAAGACAATTTTTTTAAACCACAACTTCTCACACACTGAAAATTATGCTTGGTTTCAAGCTATCTGGCTTTGCTGCCAGTGAAGGGCACAGTGCTTGTACCTGTTCCTAGAACACTGATAAGTTTTGAAATTGCTTCAGATTTGTGCTTGTTGCAGTTGGCCATTGGTATCTGGCACTTAATGTTCATTAACCAACACACATTCACTAATAATTGTGTAGGTTTTGATTGGAATACTCCAGTAAGCAACTACTTTGGTAGTTATCTCTTTGGGATATAGCATTTGTGAAAGAGGATTGTGGCACTGCAAACTCTGGTGCCTCTGTTATGTTTTTTCTCTTCATGTTTCCAACATTTACAGTGTGATGTAGGACCAAAGTGTTAAGATCTTTTGGTGATTAATTGTGAAAATCACATTGATAAGAAAAATTACTTCTCTTTCTTATGAAGAATTGGGAAGTTAGAATTGTTTCCACCTGGAATGCATACAACTTTGCCACTCACTCACAAGGTGCAGAATCAGGCTGTGGGACACAGCAATAGCACAAGAGGTTTTAAAAATTAAGCCATGATACAACCAATGCCTATTCTGGCAATACAGAGCCAGATGCTCATGCTGTTGTTTGACCTGCATGATAGCCTGTGAAATGGCCCAGGGGGCATTCTTAAATAGCCAAAAGGCACAGTCCCTTTTCCACCAGGTGATATTCATGCTCTGAAGTCATGGGATGATCTATCAGCAAATCCAGCTTTAGGATGGCAAAACCACATGAAACGCACAATACAAAAGGCTGATACAGCACAAGCTGGTATAGCACAAACTGATACAGATTTATTTCCCCTATTTTTCTTTGCTTTGACTCCCTTAGCCCCTCTAGAGCAAAAAAGAAAGCCCCAGCACCCAAAGAAAAGCAACAAGAACAACACAAACCTAGTTTTTTGTATTCTTGCAGGCTTTCTGCCAGATGAGCTCTGATCTGTCCTCCTGCATCCAGCAGAAACTCCATAATGCATCCTCTAGCTAATTTGTCAGAAAATCAGTTTTGTATTCTTGCCTGACCTGGGTTAAAATTGTATTGCTGAAAACCCCACTGTTGTGCTGATCCAATGATGACTGTGAAACCGCAGCCTCAAGTAGCTTCTGTCACGTGTGCTCTCCCTCTACATTTCAATTCCAGCCATGAAATTTCCTTACAGCTATAGGAACCTTTCCATGGTGGGATTGCTGATAGGAAGCTGACCTCAGGATGACTGCATGCTGTTATTCTCAACTCAGTGTAAATTTGGAATAGCCTTACTCAGGTCAATAGAAACATGTGTAGAATAAACTGGTCACACTCCATGAAACCTGAACAGCTAGTGGTTCTGTTCTTAGAAATTGTAGATGAAAATCCCACTAGTTGTATCTTATTGATGGGAAATGATTTATTAAAATTCCTTTACCTGCACAGGACCTATTTTGTCAAGATAAGCTTGATCTCCAAAGTATGAAATTCTAGGATGATACTATGAATTTTGATTTTTGAAGTCAACCTAAGAAAGTAAACCATTGTTTCACACACAGTTCTCTACCAAACAAGAAATTGAATGAAATATACCTATTGAAAGCTGGGTTTCAGGATAGGGAGTGCCTTATCTCCCTGAGTGTAGTCTGGCAATCTTTCATCATCAGGGTCAAATTAAGCATTTCCTGTCTGCTTTAAATTTTCAGCCACTGGTCTCCATCTTGCTCCTTTCATTTTATGACCAGCAGCTTATCTGAACATATCACAACTGGGTGCAAAAAGATTGACATGACAATACTGCTGTGGTGGTTTTGCTGAGCCAGAAAAGAATAGCCAGGAGGTGAGAAATGTTTATCCAGGCTCAAAGAGCACTGCCAACCTCTGCTGTTGTCAGCCTCCATCTCACTCCAATCAGTTGATGTTTCCTGACAGCCTTGCCGATGTTGAAGATCAGTGATCGCTAAAGACCTTGTAACAGACTCAGCAAGACAGTGAAAGCAAGTAAACTAAAATGTCTGTTTTAAAACAAGCGGTAATGCAAACAGCAAATGTGCAAGTAGTGGCAGAAAACATGAGCCTATGGGTAATCATGGCCAGCATCCACCTAACCTGACTTTTTAAAAGATGAACCCATGCAAGATGGCTGGAGCGGACCAAATAGCTCACCTGCTGGAGCCTGTGGGTCCTTCTGTGAGCCTACTCACTAACACATACGAATGGCTAACAAAGTTTGGTGGGTAATTGTTTCTTGCCAAGTCAGTGAGCTGAAATGTCTCAGTGAAAGGTCTGATGAACACCAAAACTGGTGGAAAGGAGCAGGCAGACTGCTCAACTAAGAGCTGGTAGTGAGAGGAAGTGAAAACTTCCTGGTAGTAGTGAGGATCGGTGAAACTGCCAAAAGGATACGAAGTGCAATAGGTGCATGGATTAAGCAAATCTGGAAGAAACTTAAGACCACCTCAGGAGAATGTAATTCACTCGTTTAACTTAGAAAATAATGACAACAAGAGGTGGCAAAAAAAAAATAATCCCCAAACAAATAAAAATTTTCAACCAGAAATAACCACTAGCGCCACCAGTGAATCAGAAACACTTTGTGGAAAACAATGGTCCCTCTTGATGCTCTGCCGAAGCTTTGAGAGAGTGGTCTCTACAGAGAAGAATATTTAATTAATCCTTCTCTCCATATCCTGCCTCTCCTTCCTGATCCATCCTTAGGTGTCCCAGTCCATAAATTTGTGGGGCTGTGCTGCAGACTGCATCATGGAAAATATGTTTCCAAAACCACCTCCCTCTTTGGAAAGTAATCTCTTGTAGAATCACCTCCTGAGATGGCCCTCAAAACTTAATAATTTCTGAAAAGAAAAGTGTTTTCTCACCATTGGTAATTAAACAGAAAATTATTTTTATGACCTTCACTATGAAGATTTAAGCATGTCAGTGTTACTCTGATGATGATTTTTACTGCTGCTGTTTCTAAAACTTCCTTGGGATTTAGGAGGTCAGCTAGGGCAATGTTTTAGTGCAGTAACAGGAGACCATGAATGACTAGACTGCATCTTGTGAAGGGTTTTTAGGCTTTGGACACATCTTTGGTCTTACTGCAGAATGCCTTGAAAGCAACAGGTCATCAACTATTCAGATATTGGATGGTCTCCAGGCATGGATAAAGAAAGGGATTTAGATTTCAACTGAAATATAGTTAAGTGAATCATGGAACACACTGAGGTGTGGGAAAAAGGATCAGCAGTGGTGGACAGGACCTCTGGAGGTGGTCTAAAAGCAGGTCCAGATACAGCAGGGTGCTCAGGGTTGTGTGCATTTGAGTTCTGAATACCTCCAAGGGTTGAGATCCCCAACCTCTTTGGGAAAGTTGCTCCAGTGGTTGATAATCCTCAAGCTAAAAATATTTTTCTTTATACCTAGTGGAGTTTCCTGTGTCTCAAATTGTGCTTACTGCATTTTGTTCTGCCTTCATGCACCTCCATCTTCTTTGTAATCTGCCATCAGGTAGTTGGAAGTAGCAAAAAGATCTCCCCTTCACCTTCTCCTCCCCAGGCTGAACCAGCCTGTCTCCCTCAGGTTGTTCTTATATGTCCCAGGCTCCAACTCCCAACCATCCTGGTGGCCCTATTCCCTCCACATTCCTAGAATCAAAAGCAGTGGGAGAGGTTCCTGTGTATCACCCACATTGGTCTACATTCCTTTCCCTATTACTCTCTTATTAGGCAAAGAATTACCTGAAAACCTTGCATAATCCTTGATTTTTTTTCCTGATTTAAGATATAGGAGGTCAAATACAACAGGTTATAGAAGCACAAAGGAAGGCTGTGTTCCTCCTAATTGCCATGCCATACCAATGAAAAAGAAAACCCTGTCAGGTTGTCTTCAATCATGAAAGAGAAAACAGTTACATAGAATTTGGCTATTATTTAAAAGGAATCAGCTCTGTTTGTGTACTTGCACCATTGCAGACAGAATACAGGCATTTCTTCTTCCAGGGATCTCAGCTCTGCACCAGGGACTGGGTCACTGGTGAAGGGACAGACTTGCCTTGGGCACTGACCCTGTCCAGGCCCCATGGCCCAACATTTTTGCTGCAACATGTCATCCAAGACTTATTTCAAAAAACTCATCAATACACTGGGAAAAGTTTAGTTGTTTTACCCCCAAAATTTTTCCTTTGTTCTGTTCATTCTTTTTTTTACAGATCTGTGTTTCCAAACACTTATCTCTGTTCTCTTGTATGAGAAAGTCTCTGTCTCTGAATTTTGGGGTTAAGAAAGGTCTGTGCATTCAAAATATCCTTAAATTTCCATGTTTTAGCACACCTAAATTTCCTAGGTTTCTGTTTAGGGCTTAAGATGATTAATTTTTTCTGAAGATATGTACAAGCTAAGTTGATCTCAAATGCTGTTCCTAACATTAAATAAAAATCATTTTTTTTTAAAATATATTTAAAGGTGTATCAGTGTCTTGTGGAAAAACTTTCCTCTGAACCCAGCAAGACTTCCTGAATCTCATCACAGTGAACTCTGGCTGAATTCTGACACCAGCACTCAAGCCAAAAGTTGTGGTGTTCCTTAGATCTTAAATGAAAATTTCAGACTTGAAAATCTCCTTCATAATCCTGAATGTAGATAGCATGTAAAGGATCTATTACCTTTGCATTTTGAATGTTGTTCCAGTATCTGTTACCTTTGCATTTTGTTGTTCCGTTGAGTATTGCGCTCAGTTGAAAGAGGTTGTTGCATAGACACAAATAAGTGTGAATATGCTCAGCGCAAGTACATTTTTGTCCTGAACAGATGGAGCAGCACTCTACTCACATTATGTCATTGACATAAAAAGATTTAGCTGATGCACAAAGTCTTTTATGTTTATGGTATGTAAGGAAGCTATTATTACACAGTAACTATAATAAGGTGACACAACTAGGGAGTATCGTTTCTCCATACGGGAGCAGTAGCTGCCACATTATGTAGATTTTAAAATGAGCTCAATTAGACCTCTGTAGAGGAGTGTTTGATTTTTACCTCAATTCAATGTAATTTTCAGCAGCACAGGAAGAAAACACAACAAAAAACCCAGCAAAACACCCCACCCTCAAATCCTCTGAACTATCCAGCTTTAAAGTTGTGTGAGAATATCAGAACAAGTGATTCAGAAAACAGCCATGAAGTATATATCTACAAACTGAAGAAAATGTGGCAAGGGACTAAAAATGTAGACATATTTGTGGTTTTGAAGGAACCGTGGAGTTAAAGGACAGCACTAAATATGCCTTAATCCTCCTGTTCTTGTGATATATCCAGGCATTAGATGTCGAATGCAAGCAGGGGAGAAAATCCAGCCACCCTTCCTCAAATGGGTAGTTTCTCTGAAGTCAAACTACTCAGGAAGATAGAAACTGTAGAGGAGAGTCCCAGAGCCAAGTTAATGATTTCAGCAAGAAATTATATGCTTCAAAGTTTGGATTCATACTCAAGATCCCTATTTTTTTCCCCACTGTGGGAAAGGATTGGCATCATTTGCTCCAAGGGAAACAAAAGCTAAATTCAGACAAAGAATCTGAAACTGAAGGTTCATAATTCAGAAAAGTAAGACATTGTTCAGGTTGGCTTATGTGACTTCGGGCTCCCTCAAAGTAACATGTACTGTTCATAAAAAACCTGCTAAGCCTACATTTTCTGCCTTAATTTTTGTCTCACCTGCTGAAATCAAAACAATAAAATAATAGACAAATAAACTGACTCCCGTGGAGAGAATTTGTTAAGCAGTTATGTCAAAATAATACAACTGACCCAATGAAATATGCATGCTGCTATAACTCAGAAGGCAATTTAAGTGTTTGAAAACTAGAACAAGACTGTTCTTCATCTTTGGGTTCTTATGTTGTTAGGTATATATATTTAAAGATAATTTAGCCCAAAGTTATTTTTTGGGTTTATGGAATAAAACAAAGCAAAACAAACCCCCAGCAAATTACATTTTTTTCTGGAGATTGCACCAGGTTTTTATCATCTTGCATAGCTGTTCAGCTAAAGAACATCCTGCTATTTCCAGGTGTTCATGTCTTAGCAAATAACTTTGTAGAAGTTGTTAGTTTATCAGGTTATCCTAAGGGTGATTCAAAAAAAACAAACAAACAAACAAATAAAATAAAGCTCTATTACTTTAAATGACAGTGACCCTATTTATTTTTCTATTACAACGTCAAGTTTTATGTGTGTCCTTGCTCCAGCTGCAAGAAAAAATGGAGAAGTCAGATCTCAATATACCATATCCCCAGTGTATCTTTCTGTCTAATTTAGCAATACGTGCACAGAATGGGAGTCTGGCTGTTTTCTGAGTTAGGTGAACACTGTCCGACAGTCCTATTGTGATTGCTGTTGCTTTTCTAACAGCAGAGTCATATCAGAAATACAGAAGCAATTTGGCCAAAGGTTAATCTGTGCAGGACCAGACTGCATGAAGGTATGGGCAACTGCATATCCAGAGGGAGACAACGCAAAAACTGCATTTTGACTTCTGAAACCAATGTTATGTTTTCCTACCTGCCTCCTTTTAATCTAACTGTTGAAGGGATGAGATAAATGAGTTTGGTCTGGGGGGAACTTTTGAGCTGCCTTTTACAGACAGTATAGATGTTCTAGAAATTCTATCTCCAGGCATTTCTATGTGAGGGGCCCTTGGTATGTCCCTTGTTTACCTATATTTACAAAAGACAGAAAGGGAAATTAAAGGCAGCGGTGCTGGAAAGACAGCTGTAACTGCGAGCACGTGCTTCTTGCGGCAAGAGATGTGACAAAATTCTGCATGAAATACGACTCCACTGATGGCAGTAGTAAAGCTCCCTTTTTATTCAATTTTATTTCTCTTTCAGTGAAACTGGGATGTCTGATCTGACCTGCTGTGACATTTAAAGCCAGAGGTCTGCACAGAAATAAGCCTATGACATGCCTTTTCCTGTGCCCCACTTTCACGTACACCCACTCTGCATGTGGGCTTTCTGGGACCATGTCTCTGCTTACAGAATCCTCTGTCAGGAAGGGTCCCTGGGCTGGCTCCTGGTGCTGAACCAACCCTGACCACCAGCCAATTCTGACCAGGCAGTGTAATCCCTCTTCTGCAAAGCTGTGGTTTTCTTTCCCATATGACATACAGGATAACCAGGGTAATATTATACACTGTTTTCCGATGTCTCTCAGGCTTAGAGACAATGCATTGGTTATTTTTCTGATGTTTGTCTGCAAATGGAAATTGTATCACTATACTGAATTCAGTGGAGCTCTGTTGATGTGTGCCAACTGACAAACTGGCACAAATTACTGTTAGACTGTGATTTGGTCACACAGAGTTTAGTACTCTGGTTACAGGACGAAAAAAACTGGGTGCAGACTACACAAAGTGTTAATACTGTTATATGATGCCTTTGGATATTTGTTAAATGGTGGCTTTGTCCTGGTGATGTTTGTAATGGATCAAGGGTTGCCTGTATTTCTGCAGCTGGCATGAAAAGCATGAAGCTTAAATAGTGTGCAGGTCAGTAGAAATGTGATCATACGCTCACCCCATCTTCTTCGTTTTTGAAATGCCAGGCATTTGGCTGGAGCTCAGGCCGGTAATAACGATAGGCTACAACGAAAGAGAGCTCAAAACTTTACAAGGTTAACTTTCCTAGACTGTCTAGGCCTGATTTGGAATAACTTTTTTGTGCAAATGTTTATTATCCTTATGACACAGAAATTGTGCTTTGTTTATCTTCCTTTGTCTAGAGGCAAGTCTATTCTGAAAACTAAACTTGCTTTCCTCTATCTGGCATTACCAGTTGTCAGCTGGGTAGATTTTTTTAACCTTTCTTCCTGGATTGCAAACATAATGTTTAAAATCTTGTTTCACTGCTGCCCAGCATTGCCTGTCCTGAATTTTCACCACCTAATTTGGGAGAGCAGCCTCACAATGCTTTTCTAGTCAAGCTCTGCCAGATTTTACGATTGATATTGAAGTGTGGTCTGGAGGTGACTGTATCTCTGCTGATCATACAGGGAGTCTAGGGCCATTCCTCTCCTAATTTATTGAAGATTTTTTTCAGGAAATGCAAATTAATGATGCTATTGCAGCACTCTTCCTAAAGGAACTAAGCTGACTGCAAATAAAACATGCAGCTATAGAGAAAACTTGTATTTCAAGCTGTATGAGGATTTCAAAGTTAATACATCTCCAATTGAATAACCACTTCAAACACATCACTTCAGAAAGCAAAGCAGAAATCATAGTGTGTTGCTGCTGTGCTAGAAAACCAAAGCCGATGTGCATGGTTCAAGGGTGCAGGCAACGAGTGCTGGGGCTTGGGAGCAGGACTCCACTGTCTGAACCTCTCCTTTGTCAAACTGCAAAAGTAGAAGCAAGAGAGAGTAGAAAATACAGCAAAGAGTTAGGTAGAAAACACATTGTAAAACACCCTGTTTTCCCCTATTGGTATTTAAGTGCAGTGTGGGGACTGGGCTACAGCGGAGCTGTCTTTGCAGAAGAGTAAGCAGTGTTCTGGACGCTGCCTGTAATAGTTGATTAAAATAGTTAAACAAAGGCAACCCTTGAAAAACAGGTTTTAGGCTGATCAAAGTATAAAAGAGAGAAGTTGAATAAAATAAAAATTAGTGGCTAAATGACTGCAGAAAATTTTAAGTGTTGATCCATCAAATGTGAGCAAATAATTCTTTATGAGAAAATATATCAGAGATGATATTCTGTTTTGCAGTGACAGATTCCCTACCAGGTTTATCAGTCTTTTTCCTTCTGAGAAATTGCTCACAGAACATCTTCAAGAAACATTCTTTCAGCAATAGCTGTGCTTGCACGCCATTTTTCTACCACAAGCACTTACATTTGGGGGCTGAAATTGTGACTGCGCTGATCTTTGTGGCCAAATTTCCACTGGTTCCAATGGAGCCAAGTACCGGTACCCTGGCAGTCCCCCAGGGACACCCTCTGGGAGATGACCAACCAGTTTTTTGGACCATCCTTATGGCCTTGGGAGCTTGGCAGAGGGTCACGCCAAGGTCCTGCTGGCTGAACCACCTTTGGGGCTTCATGAGCTGGGACTCAGGCACGGACCAGTATGGGTGCCTGCCATACGTAACTGGAAGTAACCGCAGTTATACAGCAGTTGGTTGCAGCCCTGCTGTTGTAGACCTGTTGTGAGTGTGTCTCCTCTGTGTGTGTGTGTGTGTCTGTGTGTGTGTGTAAGAGAGATCAGGATGAAAACATTCACAGTGGATTATTCAAAATGGCTAGCAGACTGTAAAAAACCTGTAAAACCTTTGGCAATATGTAGCCTACAGGTTACTTGTCTTAAATTGCATTCTCTCAGCACTCATCACCAAGCGCATTTAAACATTTCTATATCTTTAATGTTCATCCTAGTAACAGAAAGCAGTGAAACCTTTTATTCAAAAACATTCAGCTTACACTGTGGTGATTCAATAACATCAGAAGAGGAAAAATTTCACAGTCAATCGTTACTGAGGCTTGAGTCAAAGTTGTCAGTGAGTTTTACATTGTTGTCTTTAATCTTTTCCTCAAGATGAGCTGTGGATTTTACCTCCTGGAAAAGGCTGATTTTGCCTTGACATTTCACTGTAAATTTATCAGGAAATAAAAAAAGGGCTGTTCCAACTCCTTTGTGAGAGGAAAAAAAAGTCTTCTTTATCAAATAAAGTTTTAGTGAGTTGAGATTGAGAAAGATAGAAAGCACTTTACATTCATATTTCTGAATTTCGTTTTTATTCAGAATTGAAGGATTTTCTCTATATCTCTCATCAGATAAGAAGATTATCAGAATCCCATATAGAAAGTCTAATCCATTTGTACCACCAGCAGAGGTTCCATCACATCTCTTTATATGCAAGTGATCACCTTTAAACTAAATAATATGACAAATACTTGTTAACCATAATATCAGATGGATTTTGGAGCCCTTCTCTGCTGGTATCCTACTCTCAGTGTGCTGAGACTAGATATTTGGCTAAGGATTTCTATTTCAGTTTAAATTTCCTTGTCCTTTACTGTGCATAGGTCATGTGTTATGTCTGCTCCAGGGTATTTTTTTTTTTTTTGTGTGTGTGTGCAAGTGTAATTTCTTCATGGTAGCATACATACCCCACCTTTTTATCCAGCTGTTTCTCCCTCCTCCTTCCTGACTTTAGGTGGACCTTCCCTTGGAGGAATCCTCCACTCAGTCACTCGAGTGTTGTGTGTAGAGAATAATGTCCCCAGAGTTAAATACAGATTCCACTGAAGTCAGTCAAACTTACTTAAAGCTCTTAAAAACGCAGGGATTTTCAGACACCATAAGCACAGTCACTCTCTACAGAGTTTCTAAAATGTAAGATTTTTATTCTAACAACTCATGTCTAGTTACTTGCAGTGCAATCTGACTCTTCTGACTTTAACAGGAAAAATTCCAGTGGTGCTCAATTTCTACTCTTGCAGGTAAGTTTACTACCATCACTTATTTTGCAAATCACTTGGGCAGGGGCTTAAGAAGTGAAAATGAGTCTGGGAGCTCCAGGGCCTAAAGCTGACCATGGTCTTTTCAGAAGCAGAGCTTTATCTTTGCTTTTGTAGAATGATCTGTAATAGAAATCTCTTATGTGCTCCCAGCATGTCATCAGCTGAATGAGAAGTCATTTGCAGTAGTTAAGAGCTATCCTGATATGACTAGAGATGATGTGAAAGTGTGCCCTTTGGTACTGGCAGGTGAATGGGGGAAAGAAAGAAGACTTTTGCCCTTGAATTGCTTAAATGAAGCTTGAGGGCTGTAAGGAATTGTCAGGGAAAGGCTTTCCAATATTTTTTTTTTGATTGATCAGATAGAAGGAGTATTTCTCGAAGTATGGTATGAAGCAACGGTTTCCCTGTTATTCAACCATAGCAGCTTGTTTCAGTCGCTCTCAGCTTTGCCACCCAGTCCCTTTGGTCATGGTAAATTCCTGTATAATGCTTACCCCATCCATGGAGTATCCCTAAGTTGATCTGTTGATATTGTGTTCAGAATGAAAAATAAAAATGTCCCCAGTCTATAAAGGAACTGCCATCAAAAGACTACAGAGTGAATAAATATGTTCAGTGAAATACTGAAGACAAAGGAAGAAAAATCTGGCACATTGCCATGCAAGATGAGTTTAGGATTTCCACCATACAATTTATTTAATTATCAGTACCAGCTTCACAAAATGCTGCCATCAGAAAGTGAATAGATTGCGGGAGTGTTGAACTGGAGTAGGTTTAAAATGTTGTGACTGCCTTAATGGCTACATATCCTGTAAAATGCATTAGTTTTCAAGAGGGTGATTATGGTTTGCTTTTTATGTGCCATTATGTCTAATTTGTTTTATGCTCCAACAGAGAAAATTATTTTCCTCCTTCCAATTTATATGACAAACACAGAAGAATAATCAAGTGAAAAATATATTGATTTAATATGATCATACTGTGCTTCCCTGTATAAGTACATACCACTCCTGAACTACATTAGTGACAATATTAACTCTATAATTTAAACACATGCAATTCCCCCTTATCTAAAGAGTAGATTTTTAAAATAAATTAATCTTGTAATTAAAGAAGTGAAAATGAAAGTTTTTAAGAAACAAAACCTAAGGTCATACTGACTTTGGGTAACTCTTGGGAATGGATATGTTTTGATGTTTAAACTTTGTTTGTTTGTGTGTTCATTAAAAACACACAAAAAGTCATCTGAACATTTATGTAATAACTGTCAGCAAAATAATGTTTCTTTTTCATTCTGGAAAAGGATTTTCAAATGGCTTGATACAACTCATATAATTTCCAGACTTTTAAACAAAAATATTTTTACAGATTAAATATTTCTCATTTTCATAAAGTGATGAGATAAAAGATTAAGTAATGAAAAATTCTTTTATTGTTTTCTAGTTAAACCTTTGGTACAATTTTAAAATAGTGTCAATGAACCCCATATATATTTCCAGTGAATGTATTTTCGAACCCAAACTTTGCTCTGTAACTTTTTTGGAGCTGCTGAATATGATAGATTTTTTTTCTCTTTTTTACTATGTTAGAGAGAACTATAGCAGTAATATGGTGATCAGTTTGAGGTAATCATAGCAGAATTAGTTATGACCTCTGTGAATGTAATTTCTTTTGAAGATGCTACACTTGAGAAGCTGCTTTCTTCTGTCTTTAGTAACCTCCAGAATCAATTATTTAGTATTTGAGATTGCTATAGCCTAAGCTCACCCAATGCAGAAAAACCTCTCAACTTTAGGAAAAAATATTTTCACAGTTCACCATTTCATTTCAGATGTCTGCTCCTGGTCTGTGAAAAGAAGAAATTAGCAGTCAGGGAAAGAAACAAAGCAATAGCCACAATAATTTTTGTGCTTTGAGGACAGTGCAAAAAGTAGAGGCCAAAAAAGAAAGAAAAGCAGAATTGTATTGTGAAATTGTGATTTTAAAGCAAAGAAAGAAGAACCTATGTTTCTGCTCACAGCAACACATGACCATGTACTAAGACTACGTTTAGCAGATGTGCAGGGAAGGTGCTGGTGTTTTGATAAAGATAAACAAGTAGGCTTGCTGTTCAGTTCAGCCTTAGCCCATGGCACCTGGAGCTGACATAAGGGAAAGGAAAATAGGAAGAAACTGTCAGAAGAGGCAGGTAGGAGAAATAATATCTGCATAAGCAAGCAAACAATACACAGGAACAAAATGGCTTTCGACTCCAGCTGATGAAAAATGTCCTCAGATTATTCCTCACTTAATTTATCAAGCACCAGCATGCCATAGGGAGGGATGCCAGTGACCTATTCCTTGAAGATGCGGGTTTGAAATTGACTCAGATGGACGTACATTTCTTTTTTCTCAATGTGAGCTATGATGTTAGTTTCAGACTGTTAATCCCAATGTCTTCCACACACCATGAACCTGCTACAGGATGCAAGCTGTAGATATTCACATTACCCTCTGCGTTTCTGGTTGTAAACAAAATACCTCAGTTTGTGTTCTAAACTAATAAGTCATCATTCAGCTTGGTCGACTAAAATCCATGGCATTGCACTTCTTTTTAGTGAGGTAAATTCATCTTCCTAGGTCTTTAATCTCTTCATATTTCATGCAGTTGTTATTCCTTCATTTATCAAAAGTCAGTCAGTCAGTCCTTGCTCCTGCCAGTCCTTTAGGCAGTATAGGAGTGAGACACATATGCTGGATACACATGCTCACCATGAACAACCTTTGTTTTTGTGCAGATGGCCTGCCCCAAACCCACTCAAGCTGACAGCAGAAGCAGTAATAGCATATGCCATTCAGCATAACCAGCTGGCATCTTTATCTCCTCCATCCTTTTCTAGAAACTAGGTTTAAGGGATTCATAGAAACTAGCCTGAGAACCATGCCAGGAGTCGTCTGAGTGTTTGTCCACCACTGCTATGGAGTTGCAGCACAGCTACAAACATTTCTTTAGTGTGTAGAGGTTCTAATTCTACTCTCCCCATATCATTATAAGAAAAATAAAAGCAGTTGGATTCCTTCAGCTTTTCTCACCTCTGGTGAGACTGGTCCAGGTCTATCAGTTGTTGCAGTACTTCCCAGGACCTTATTCATTTTGCAACACCCTTTTTGATGTGTTGGGGGCTGGGTCAGGGTGCCATAATCTGGTATCTGTCTTACTATTCTAGTACTCAGAAATAAAGTCGGCACCCTACTGTTTTCATTTCCCCTTTCTCATCTAACTTCTCAGCTAAGCTTCACACTGACCTTTATCAGGGAAGAGAGGGTGAAGGAGTCTTAAGCCTTCTGGCAAGGTGTGTAGAACAAACCAGGTCAACTGTGCAAAGAAGCATTTCAGTCTCACCTAAAACAATCCTTTTTTCTTTCTGCTGGCTAATTATTCTGCTTGACCCTGACAACATGTAAAAGCTCCAGTCTTTCACCAGTGAAGAGAAGGGGACTTATACCACCGATATCAAAGAACCTTGGCAAAGAACCAAGGGCTACCACATACTTAACTCTTCCACACAGGAGAATGTGAAGAAAGGCAAGATGGAAAAAAAAAACAAAGGAGCTGGATGATCAGGAAGCCTTCTGCCACCAGAAAGGCCTGTTTGATATGCCCATTCCTTTGTAGAAGTAATGATACCTTCATTAATTTAAAGTATTTTGACATCCTTGAAGAGACATACCAATAGAATTAAACAGTATTTGAAAGTACATATTTACAGTGACTCCTTTTCTTGTCAAATATTGCAGTAAGCTCAAAGTTAGACACTACTATGAATTTCCTCTCATTAGGTTCCTTTTTTAATTTTTTTAATGAGACTCAGAAATGGTAACATTCCTATTAACCCATTCTAATTAACAGATTTAAAAATTTTAATATCGTGATATTCCTTGAATGCCAGGCATTTTATTTTAGCATGAAATGAGAATATCTTATAATAATTCTAGATAACCTGAGCCTTTTTGGCACTATAGAAAGAAAAATAAATTAAACTGTTGGGGGGGGGGGGGGTGGAGCTGCCCTCTAAATTAAAAGAACATATTATTTGTACTCTGTGAGAACATAGAAACAAGAATAACGACAAATGCATGCTTTTAAGTCCATTGAACTGTCTTGGGAACTTACAAGCTCATATATGAATATATACAGAATATATTTCTATACTAGTAATGAAATTCCATAGTCTCCCAACTGCATATTCAGTACATTTTATGAGGCTAGCCTTTGGTCTTGCAACATATCCAGAAGATCAATGGGAAAAGATCCAGTTAAATGAGACAAAAATAAGACTGGCACTTAAATATACATAGAAGAAGGCTGGTAATAGGAGGGTATTGGAATTTTCTACTTCCACACTCATACTGTTTACCTGATAATTACCCAGGAAAAATCAAACCAACATGATGTTGAGAAAAGTACATAGACAATGAATAAGTAAAAAAATAGCTTCCCAAAAAATTAGAACTTGGATCTAATACCAAAAAAAACCCAGAAACTACTAGGCCTGCAAACAAATTTATGCAAGAAGAGAAGAAAATTTCCTGCGACAAAGAAAGAATTAATTTAAAGTCCTAGTCATGATGAGTTAAGTAGTAAAGCACTTTGAAAATGAATAGTTTCCCATGGATAATTCAGCTGTAGCTGCTGAGCTAAAGGATAGAGCATGATGCTTGAGTGATTATGCAGAGCAGAAGGTCAGAAATACTATCTAATTGTCCCAGTGATGGTGCTCAGGAAAGAAAGGACCATACAGGGCGCACAGTGTGTTGCAGTTCAGTACTCTCCAGTTGCTCTTAGATAGTCCACACCTAAAGGGTTTAATGCATCATACAATATTTACTTATTTGAATTTATTTTAAAATAAATGGCATTATGATTCAGCAGGGTGATACAGCAATGCACTTAAATCATAGTACAAGTACAAATTACACTTAGAAATGTGTAGCAGTTGTGATATACAGTTGACTCACATGAAGCACGAATTTCACTACTGGTCTGTATAATACGCTCACAGGAAGGCATCTACACTCTTCTGACTAACTCAGGGACAAACAGCTACACATAGGGTTGATACACTCAGCTGATAATAACTGGTTGATTTATTCAGCTAATATAGATGGCTGATCTGCTCTGCTAACACAGATGTTTATCCAGAACAAAGGCTATCTAGAAAAAAGGCCATCCTCCAGTCCCCTTTGAATCTTTGTTATAGCCATGTTCAGTCATTCCTTGTAGTCTTCCCCAAGTTTTACGAGAACCTCGCCCTTGCCCATCTCCTCTGGAGCCTTCTTCCATGGGTTTGAAGGGTGAAACAGAGCACTGAGGTCTTGTCTATAGATACATGGTTCTAAAGAAACGTCCCCATTTATTTGTTTGGTGCTTCACTCTTACGTAACATGCAATGCCTCAACATCGTGGGGGCTATCTCTTACTCTGCCATTCAAATTGCAACTGTAAGGATGATCAAGAGAAATAACTGCATGGAAGAGCTGGCTCCTGTCAGTGAACCTGCTTCCCACCTTACTGCTGTCATCCCCAGCACCAAGTGATCTTTATTTTTGTTTTCAGCTTTTGTTGGCTAGCCACATTACACAGCAGCCATCGATAAAAAGAGAAGAGGCCCAATTTACTGTTATTCTCTTAAGAAAGGAAGATGACCAACACTATAACACCAGAATCTCATATCAACTTTATTCCTCCACATTTCCTCAACTTCTGTCACTGACAACCTGGTCTGAATTTTGGAAAGCCTCTCCCACCACTGTACTCACTAATTTCCTGTTCCAGTCCTTCTTTTCATTCTTTAGATCTCCTTGGAGACCAGCTTGCTTGTATTTTCCCGCCTTAGTCAGCCTCCTACAATCTTACACATTTCCATTTCCTAAAATCAGGGGGAAAATCTGTATGTTCACTGCTTCTTGATCTAGTTAAATACATTTAATGATAAATGTTGTATTTCTGAGCTTTGACTCTAGTTGGTTTTGAAGCTGACAGGACAAAATTCAATCAGATATAGGAACAGCTTTCATTAAAACATCAGATGGTCATTTTCAACTTCTTTCAGCTTTTTAAGCAACAATTACTCTTGCTGGCTACTGAAAGAAGAAAATCTGAGATTTTAGAAAAGCACTAAATAAAATTTCTCTAAATAAAATTCAGAAATAAAATTGATACAATTGTATCCCTGTCAGTTGACTGTGAAGTGATATTATATTTTGGTTGTGATTCACCTTTTTTAAGAGATTTTAATTGCAACTTTGCTCATCAGTAAAACATATGACTGCACTCAGCAATGACGGAAGAGTAATTTACTGTCCATTTTTGTGACGGTGAGTTTCAATAGCAAGAACAATTAAACTGTGCATTGCAGCTGCATCAGTGAAGGTTATCCAGGGGAGTAACTGAATCATCATAACTGCTTGTTGTCTGAATGTTGTTGGGCATTTCTTGCGGTAGACTTCCACTACAATTGCACTGATATCATGAGCTCCAGGTGGAGTAGAGATCTTGAAGTATGTGGCTTTGCTACAGACTTTATTTATTCCTTCTTTGAGTGATGTCTTACAACAATTAGATGTGCCCTGAATCAAAGATTTTAGAGCTTAACACGCAAAACAGAGTTTAGGAAGCCACCTCTCTGCTCATTTAAAGATCAATACTTTTTTGACTGATGGTAGCTTTATAGACGAGCAGAGACCTTAGCCTTAGCCTGGTGTCAACGGTCTTTTCAGGAGGAAACTATTTAAATATTAGTCTGTAAGTCGTTTTTCTGTAAGCATCTGTAGTGTCTGTTTAGCTTGATGCACAGCTACAAGAGCTAAGCAAGTATGATTTTATTCAGATATAAGAAAGAGTGTGACAGCCTAAATTGATAACCTGTTTAGATAAGCGGTTCAGCTCCTTAAAAATTGGTTAAGTGAAGGCATGAAAACTGGTTAATTAATGAAATTAATATATATAACAGATGTTAATAATTCAAACATTTCTGAAAACATAATGTGGTTCACAAACACATATGCATCCTGTTAACCATAATATATTGAAAATCCAGGCAATTATGACACATCTTTAACATTGAAACCATGCATTTCAGGCTGCAAAGTAAAATCAACAAAAACAAAAAGGAAGAGGAATGTGAGAATTTTCTCTAAACCTCCTAAAACATTAGTTAAACAGGAAAGCTTGTAGTGCAAGAAGGTGGGTCTTGATGATCTCTCCTTCACAGTGATAGCTTAAAGAAAAAAAGAAGTTTGAAACAATGAGATTCTCTTCACATGTTGAAAACTTCCATACTGTTCTTCTGACCCCTGAAAGACGGGATACCATCTATGCCAAGGTACCATTTTAGCATGGTTTCTTTTCTGGCTCTCTCACAGGCAGCCAACATCTTTGAAGGAAATACTGATTGCGTGTGAAGCCAATAGCAGGGCTACCACTGCCTTCTACAACACCAGAATTTCAACTCTCTTTCTCAGTTTTCTGTTTCTAAAATGGATAGTGATGCCACCACTATCATACCTGCAGGAAGATCTGATCTTGACAAGAACCACTTAGGACCACTCTTGCAAAAATATCTAAAAGCTGTATCTTAAGACCCACAATGCCCCTAGAAGGGCTGTGTGCCTTTCCCAACCGCTTCTCATGTGGTCTGTGAAACTCAGAGAATAGTTAAATCACATTGAGCTTATGCAGACACTATTTTCTTGATACCTAAATTCACTGTGTTCCTATAATGAATGTGTACCTTAAAAGAGGGAATGTAGTATTTGTATAACAGGATAAGGCTGAATAAAACAAGATGACTAACCACTAAATCACTGTAATTGAAGCAGCCCAAGTGCTAAAACAAGATATCTGCATATACAGTATGTACTCAGTAATTTCCCCAAGAAAAAGAGAAAATGTCCTTTTTCAAGCTCCTTTAAAATGGAATTAATGAACAGAGTGGAGAAATGGACTCTGTATGTAGGTAAAAATGATATATGCATGTTGTGTATTTTTATTTGTTCAGGTTTAAAAAATGTATTTTTTTTCAAGTAATATTATGTGAGCTCTTCAGATGATGTTTCACATTTCTGTTGTAGCTGGAATGAGAGCAGCTTGTATATTCATGGAAATAGTGAAAGAAGGAAAAAAGTGCACCATCAGCAAGAATCAAAAACAAGGTCCTTAGAAATGGTTGTAAAATAGTACAAATTTTTACTAAAAATATTCACATGAAATGAATACCACCACATCCATAAAGCATTTCAAAGGACTAGTAGATATCTCACTGATTGACTAGCATCCCCAAATTACGTTCTTAGTGCTATTAATTCTGGTTTAAAATAAGCAGTCATTGGTGAAGTTCGACTTTATTTGGATGATCTACACCTGTGTGCGTTCCTTTTACTTTCTATCCTAATTTTTAGGTGTATTTTATCTGCCAGAAAATATTTTTCCATCCTACTTCTTTCAGCCAGGAGGAAATAAGGAATCATTATCAACAAACCATATGTGTGTGCAATTAAAGGCAGATTATGAAAGTTCAGCAGTTTGTTACTTCTCAGATGTTTTGTGACTAACTTTGTGTTTCTGATGCAAACATGTCCTGCATAAAAGCATAAAAAAGAGAATCCAATATAAATGCTCCACAGACATAAGTGGGATTGAACAACTATTGGGAAATATTCCTATGGCATTTTCAGTCTAGGGAAAAAAAGCTAACTAAAAATTATATATAAAAAGGAGAATATTTAGGTTGTTCTACAGTTGAAGTAAAAGAGGAAGAGTATATTAGCTTTGCAGTTCTTACACAGCAGCCTAATTACTTTCTCAGCTGAGATTTACCCAGAATTTAGTGGTGGGGGTTTAATGATATTTACCTTATATTTCTGATATAAGCATTTAACGTACTTGTCTTTGGTGATCTCACGATATCTGGGTTGTTCCAGCTTTGACAAGCCTGGAAGAATCAGACATCTCCCTTCTGTTAAGCAGTGCTGCAGTCAAATTATCTAATACCGGTTCATCTGGCTCAGTACAGTTTAATAGCATGCAGTTAAAGCAGTAATGCTTTCTGGCTTTTTTCTTCTTTTTTCTCCTTTCCCATCAAATTGGATAAGGGATGTTTCAAGTCAAATTTTGCTACAGTATTCTCTGCTGTAAAATGTGAGTAAATCCAGCGAATGATGCCACTTAGCTCTTGCAAAACTTTCTCTTCAGTTTTCAAAGTCTTTGAGCTAATGCCAGCACCCTAGTCTTAAAAAGGTGCATGAAAGAACTTTCAAAAGTCTAAGTTACATTGATGAAGAGTCCTCAGATTTTCTGTATCTGAATCCAATGCTCTGGTGAATACCACACAAGGAGTTACTTCTTATTAAAGAATTAGCCTCAATGTCTCTCTGTTGTTATAATGAAGCTGTTGCACATAGCAAGCCCAGAAGACATCTATTTGACTCTAAAGTACTCTTGAAGGAACAAGCCTGAATAAAAAAAGTGAATCAGGATAACAGATTAAGAAATTAAGCAAAGTTAGGCTGTTCTTAGAAAGCTAAATATTTAGCGGAAAAAGTGCATTTATGATCCACAGTACCTTACTCCTTGTCCTGAATGGTGAGGCTGTGCAGTAGATGCTGCCCTTGGGGGACTTCTCCAGAGGGATGTGAAGTTCAGGAAAGTATGGAGCTGCTAGGTACACATTCAGTGGACACTGAAGAAGGCTGCTGAGAAGATGACACTGGTGATGCACTGCAGCTGATGTTTAACAGCTACCAGTACAGGACGGTCAAAGAAGACTAAAGTGTTAGCACTCCTTCAGTTTGTAGAACTCATAGGACAATGTCCTTCAGAGGTCAGGCAATGAGGACCGAGAGAAAGACCCATGGGCTTTTTAAGTGCTTTCTAAGGCACTTAGACCTGTCTTAACTCATGCCTACATGAGGGGTTCATTAACTAGGGCACAGGCTCTACTGGACAGCTTGTGAAATGGGACTAAGACAGCAGTGAAGAACTTCCAGAAGATCAGTAGTGCAGAGTCACTAGGAGATGGAGGCCTTACTGGAGAGAAAGGGAGGGGGATCTGCGTTTGGGAGCAGCTCACGTCAGAGATCCTAGGCACCTGGTAGCACCTCTGGGAAAGTTGTTCACTGGTGCCTGGGTTTATTGTGGCATACACAGAAAACACAGAGGGGTCTAAAGAAGAGTGTTCCTGGATGCACTGCTGAAAAGCAGAAATGCTAGCACATGGTTAAACAGGTAGGGAGAAGATGTGCTGTGAACTACAAAGTTTGCAACAGTAATTTTTGCCCTTCTTAACCTACACTTGCTTTTTTCATCAAATGGAAAATTTTGTGGTGCAGTCAAGGCAGATATTCTTCCCCCTCCAGTTCAAGAAAGAAATGAATAGGTGTGCTCTCACTTTCCAGCCTGGGTCTCAGTCCCAAATGGGAGAGATGAGGCAGTAGAAGAGCGAAATAATCTGAGGCTGGTCAATGTATCATAATTCTCTCCTCTGCTCCTATGCAATGAAGTGTACTGCCCTTTCCTCAGGTTTAAATTACATCTGGATCTTGGGTGTACTAACTGCTTGATGTAAACAGGTGATGTGCTCTGCTGACACTCATTGGGACTGACCTGCTTCGCTTTCTCTCAGCATTCCTGCTCAAAAGATTCTTTTCCTTAATTCACTAAATTCACTAAAACTCATAAAAGCCACATAAGCACTAGCCATGCCAAGGCCTTCCCTCTGTACAGCACTCTAGTAGACTGTGTATTGTGGCTGAGCATATTCACACATATATGCATAACCATATTATTAATGTGCACAAAACTGTTCTGCTTCTGAGTGGCAGAATTTAGTGTAGATTATGCTTAATATAAGTTTCCCACTGTGTGATGGTGAATGAAGAAAAGTAATGAAGCTCATAATTTCATGCAAATATAGGTATCCTTGGATACTGCTGACACAAATGGCTGTTAGGATAATAAGAAAAGGAAGATACTGAGTTCAACATTGTGACTTAAATACCAGCAGTGTATCTAATGAATTGTTCTGTCATTTCTTTATTGCTAGGGCTGGAACTATAGTCATAGTCATATGGCCAAGTCCAATTAAATCCTCATGATTAATTTACTGCTTGTAGAAGGTGAGAAACTGTCAGCCTAAAAAATGGGTATGTTCTACCTCGCCACATGGCACACATCCCAGAGGCACAGCTCTGGCAGGATTACCTCTCAAACAGAGAGGAAAGGGGCTCTCACTGAAATGCCTGATAGGAGCTGGGAAACAAAGTTAACATCTTCCCTCCCTGCAACTCCTCATGTGCGGGCATGCTTTCAAAATAGCAATAACTTACTACACAGTTTCTTAGAGTCCTCCTTCACAGTTCAACCCATCAGTTGCAGGTATCTCTCAAGCTCTGTTGATTCTGGCTGACCTATTCCCACTTCAGACTGGCCTAAAATCTGGACCACTTCTAAATTTATTTGTCGATTTCTCTGCAGTAGGAACATAACTTCTGTTATAGTGCCAAGAAGGATTTTAGTAAACTAGATAAATGGGAGAGAGTAGAAGTACTGACTGTGAGTTAGACTAAAAGAAGATGCTTCTTTGGCTAGTCAAGTAGAGGAAGCAGCTGTATCATTTAACAATTATCAGGCCACTTATACCATAAATTTACCTTCTTTGGCATAGCCAGGGGGGTATGAAATAAGCCAGCAGATGCATGGGTTAATGGATCTGGGCTAGTGTGAGAGACAAAATAAATTACTAGAGAGATCCTAAGGTGGTTTTTTTTTTTTTTTTCGTAGGGTATCTTACAGGATCTTAGCTACATGAAAAGTAATTTTCCACATTGTGTTCTTTCTTTCTTTCTCACTCTCATGCTGTTTCTCTCCTGTTGGAGAGCAGGTAACAGCTTTTCTGATGTGTTCCTTGCCTAAGATAGTCCTCCAACTCACTGATGTCAGATATCTCAGCACACCTTATGGTCTTTCTGCCTTGGTTTATCACCCCTGAAGTGGAGATAACAGGTGTCAAAAGCTTTGTGTAAACCACATCTTATTTTCTTCTGCAACCTGCTCAGATCTCAGGTCTTCATGCTGAAACATGAAAAGACTTGCCAACTTTAACATTTACAGGATCAAAGACTTCCAACACTTAATCTCCATGTGCTCACCAAAAAAAAATTTTGAGCTGAGCCCAAGCCTCATCATAGTATTGAATTCTGTCTTCCTCTCTCAAAACAGATGTTAAATATTTTCCTCAATCACTTTCTTAATGCAAGTCAGACAACCTTCTCCCTGTGAGCCATGCTGCTTGAGAGTACTTGAAGGTGATAGAAAACAACCTTCCCTAAGCAGGTCTGAAGGCTTAATCCTTACGTGTCGGTGGCATTATGTTGATTCATACCAGCTGAGGAACTGACACAGGATACGTTTAAGCTTCTTCCATTCCTCCTCCTCATTGCTGTATATAGAGTATGTAACATAACCTACTGTTAGGGAACTGGCAGGATGCCTAGCAGCAGCAATTATAACCAGCAAGTCTCAGCTTTCCTGCTGACTTTTTCAACTCTTGCCTGCATAAGAAGGGATCTTGCAGTTCCTAACCATCTTGAATGCCTGTTGTGATGATGTTAAGTTGTTCTTTAGGGCTATTAGCAGTGAATTTGGACAAGATGAAGGATTAAGGAGGAAAATGGAAGTGTCTTGGGGTATGAAATAATTTGCGGTAGTATAAATGTGAGAAAGAATATTTTTATCTACCTTGTGCTAGAGCTTCAAGCTACCTAATGCTGCCTGGAATTAAAACACTGAGAAGTCTTTTCTAGGCTCTTTGCATGTTATAGCCCCATCCATGGGCCTACGTATTCATCCAGTAAAGAGCCTGTATAAAGTAGAAGCTTGTGATTCCTGCACTGTAACCTGGGAGGTGATTCATAGTCCATCTCTGACACAAATGGCTAGGAATGTCTCCTTTGTCTCTTCAGAAAAAAACATGTCTGTGGAAAACTTGACAAGGCTTTCTGATTCTGCATTTTGTGGAGCAGTACAAGGCTAGTACTTGGGTGCCAATTAGATTCACCTGTGTCTTCTCCCTGTTCCCCATGCAAGTTTACAATGCTGTCAGATGAAGAGATGATCAGACTGCAGGCTTCCATGATGGACTGATGTTTTGAGCTTCTCTTCGTCGATATGATGATAGGATTTGTATCTGTACTGATAGGCATTGATGGATATCTATCATTAGGACTAGGTATGCTGTTAAGGCTGCAAGCAAAGGAATAGGTGCTGGCCTGAGGCCTAACTGAACAGAGCATGAGAAGCTACTGGACGTGACATGAGAATTTGCTGGCTGTGATGATAACAGTAAGAAGGTGACAAAAGTTACCAAGAGCACTATGGGGTGGCTGGATTTTGCAGGCAGTTAAGGGGAAGTATGTGACTGATTGCCAAACTTCAGAGAGGTAACTGAGGGGACCTTCTGGGGATTGGAGTCTTGTGGGGCAGTGGTACCTAATCATGTCAATAATATCATGTAAGTACAAGGTGAACTAGGTAATGGTATCAGAAATATCAAATGTCGGTATGGAGATAGCAGAACTGTAACCAAAAGGAAAAAAGTAATTAAGGACAGGCTGTTTATTTGGAAAGGAACTGGGAGGTGGAAGACAGGTACAACAAGGCAAAAAGGAAGATCAAGAAACAGCTAAAAGAATAAGTGTATGGAAATGGTGTAGTCGGTGCTGTCTGCTGATGTCTTTCAGGTAGTCCTGTACTTCATCACCACAGAATAAATGAGAACAGCAAACCAAAGTCATTTTATTGACCCCAGCACAGAGCTCCCACCTGACTGGCTTCCAGACTTGTGAGGACGGAGGTGGCTGCTTCCCTGGAGAACCGCTGGAGGGACAAAGCAAGCATCCTGGTGTGCCTGTGCAGGGGCTGCCTCCAGCACTGATGGCACTGGCAGCTACCTGCTGCTTCTGAACACATGCAGCATCCCTTGTAATTGAGGGAAGAATGACGTGGCATGACCAAGAAAAAGAAAAAGATTCTGGGGAGGAGTAGGGAAGAGAGGTTAATGATTGGAAGGAAAAGGTGAGGATAATGAAGGGGCTAAAGAACTAAAAAGTTTAAAAAAAAATACAATGACTGCAAATACAAGTATACATAGAGTTTAAATATTGGTTGGTCACTGATCAAATCCCAGAGAAGAGAGTATGGTTTCTCCCACCTTCTGAAAGTTGTACCTCTTGAAGTGTCTTCATTTCAGTGGCTGCAGGATTTGATTCCCTTGCTGACATTATCTCCTAGCAGCTTGCATTTAGTACGGGTTGCTACAGAGCACTCACAGTTGTTATCAACTGTTGCAGGCATAAATAAAGCATGATGGATGAATTAGCTGAACAGTCATAAACAGTATACTGT
Source organism: Morus bassanus (assembly GCA_031468815.1). Classification (NCBI taxonomy): domain Eukaryota; kingdom Metazoa; phylum Chordata; class Aves; order Suliformes; family Sulidae; genus Morus; species Morus bassanus. The sequence continues at coordinate 16,884,380 of CM062600.1, read as the reverse complement.
CCTGCAGGAGGTTTTAATATTGGCTGTCCTTTGGTTCACTCAGACATATTTGACACAACATTTTTTTTTGCATGAAAATATTGCAATTTTCACATACTGCCATTTTTTTTTAACAGAGTAAAGGCTGGCAGTATGTGTAAGAAGAAACCTCTCTTTATTTTTTGTGAATAAAATATTTGTTCATATTTCCTGTTGTTTCTCCTTACTTTCCAGTTAGATGTATTTAATCATTTATCAGATTTTCTCCTCTATGTCTCTTAATACTGCCCTTTAGACATTTGTAATTGGAATATTCATATACAGCCTGTTTATTTTTCTTTCCTATTTCTAAGATTTCAAGAACCTGACCACACCTACTTGTGTGGCTTTATAGCATCAGGTGATGATAGAGGATTTTCAGACTTGTCTAGCTGATAAAACAAAGGCCTTTTGAACTGGAAATAGCAGACTGCGCTCTGAATGCAGCCAAATGGATGAAGTGAGTGAATTCCCTGACACTTTTTCTGGAAGCTCTCCCTTCTGTTAATTGGACCATTGTGTTTACATATCCATCTGTCCTTGCCTGAGAGTCTAAGTCCTTGTTAATTGCATACAGGGAGATGTCCAAGAGAAAAATAGGTGGGTATAATAACAGCTTTCCGCTTTTGAAGGGGCAAGAGTGAGTTTGGGAGACAATCTTTAGCAAGCAGCAGCAAGAATCAATGATAGTAATTATTATCATCTGGTTCATGACATTGAGGAAAACAAAGCCATTTTAAAAAATTATTCTACCAGTTTTACCAATAAGATACCTCTTCACTGGGGAAGAAACCCATTCTATAGTGAGTGGAGATTTTACAAAGCCTCATTTCCTCTGACACCATCTCTTATGGGTTCTAGCTAGGTAATATAGCTGACCATGATACAGGCACCAACCTTCTGTTGAAGATACGCACCTGAATCTTTTCCTTCATTTGTCAGACACTTGCAGCACCTGTTTCTCTGAGGACTCCCCCTCCCTGTCAAATGTGACTGAAATTCACTAGTGAGTTTCAAAATTTTGGAGGAGGGTAGGACAAGGGGTGGAAAGCGGAACCAACCACTCAATCAAATAAGCCTCATTTACTTTAGAAAGTAGGTTTTATGATGTTTTTCCTAATTGCTATGATAACTGGTAGTAAGATGCTTGGACATAGCTGCACATTTACTGCTATATAGCATTTCAGGGCATTGCTGTAAAATATTGTAGTACTGTCTATAATGCCAGTTAACTTGCCTTTGGTGCCCTACTTCATCTATCTAAATGGCAGGGACTCACTGCTCTGCTTTCATTTCTATGACTCTCTACAGGGTTTATGGGGAAAGTCAGTGAAGCCAGAGCTTTGTCACTTCTTGGCTCTGAAACTGGCTTAACTATGCAGAAGAGAAATTATAGGAGCATGTCTTCCATCTCATTTCATCATGGCCTGAGCAGCCTTCTCTCGTATCACAGCCTAGTTCTCTGGCTGTGCATACTGTGAATTACGCTACTCTGAGAATCGGTGTGGATAAAATAAGTCTCTACATGTTCATACCTGGCATCTGAGATTATAGCATAAGAAAAAGAGGATAAAATTACAAAGGATTTCCTGTCTTGGAAGTTTTGTTCAGGCCTCAAGAACTGAAGTTATTTGAGTATCTCTTAATAAGAAGCCATTTATCTCACTGTAAAACTATATTCCATAGAGAAAAAGTTTTATTTTAGGAACAGTCTGTCCTTTACATAACATTAAGCAGTAAGTAGTCGCATTAAGTGACTTTTTCTCTTAGAAAAAAATGCTGACAAAAATGCTAACAAGAAGTAGTGCAAGATTCTGCTTCAGAAGGTCAGTATATATTCATTACATGTGCTCCCTTCCTCCTTGGAGCTGGTGAGCTCCTGGTGGCGTAAGCTCAGAGGCTGCATGATAAAGACTCTTCCCCTCTTCATCTGAGAGCCTGTCATTCAGCACAATTCTCAGTGGACCTTCAATGAAATCAATCTTTTATTTTATGTCTACAGTTCCTGTTAGAAACATCTTGGTTTTTTTTCCAGTAAGAATACAGAGGTAGAAAGAAAAGCTCTTCTTCATAATTTTGCTGGCTTCATCCACTCTTCCCAAAGTCTTCCTTTTTCCTCTAAGCATGCTGCTGAGCTCTCAAATAGGGACATAATCGGGGTCAGCTTTCTCCACAAGAGATTGAATAGCCTACCCTGTGCACAGGGGGCTTTGCTATCTATCACCATTTAATCCAAGCAGTCAAAACAGCTTGGCAAAATGACTGGCAGGCACTAATATCAGCTGTGAACACAAACACAGATGGAGATAAAAGCAGAGCAAGATATTCCTAAACACACAATGTTTACATGATAATGTTTAGGGAGAACCAGCAAACAGCGTTTAACTCTGGGCTGCTTCACTCATTCTGTCAGGCTGGGATAACTTTTGCAAACTGCTGCTGGGGTCATGGCACAGGAAGATGTGAAGTTCAGAAGTGTGTTTATTTGCTCATGGGTCATTTATTTGCTCATTTGCTCGTTATTTGCTCATGAGTCAAGCGGCCTAGCTTATATAGAGTAGCTTTATTTTACTGGTTTAAAATATTTTTTACACTGGTTTAAGTTTTTTTACACCAAAGCAGATCATCTCATGCAAGACTGAAGTCAGCAGAGGTCTTCTTTATGTTTTCTCCACATAAACAGTTTTATTTGAAGAAAACCACTGCTAGCCTGACATCTGTATCTGCATTAGTGCTGATGCTGTTCTGGTCAGATCTAAACCAGCAATGATGCTGAAGGTAAAATCTTAGATTTAAGAACTTGCAATGAAGCTTTATTTTTTTTTTTTTTTTTGTCCAAAGAGAGAGCTGTGGATGATCTATTCCGGTAAGACATTTTTTTTATAAAGAAATTGCTATCATGAGCCATTATAGGTGAAAAGAGAAGGCATGGGATATTCCCTGTTGTAATGAATCTGTAGTCTGAGACTCTGACCCAACACTCATTAAAACCAAAAACAAAACCCGTATCACTTCTCCAAGGGAGCAGGACTGGCTTACAAGAGAGGAGGAAACAATTTTCCTTGAACAACATATTTAATGAAAAAAACATAGTTTGCGGATGGCCGGATCTGTACAGTCTGATTAATTCTTTTCATTAAGATAAGAAAATAGAAATAATATTTCAGAAAAGCCAAAAATGAACGAACTCCCCCTCCCTCCCCACCTTTCCCTGCCCCCTGGAAATAGCCCTCCTTATTTTAAGAACAGGATAGCCATTTTCTTACTTTAAATATCTCGATTTGTGATCTTATTTTGGCTTCAGCTATCTGGAAAGTTATGTTTATATCAAGGATTTAATTTCATTGAGGCAGGTGAGCTTTCCCTATTAGTTTGATGCAAAGTCAATTTTAGCATTTTTTTTTCCTTGTTTCAAAATAAAGATTAGTTATTTTCTTGGGTCCGGGCAAAAGACCAAAAAAAAGCACCAAAAGGCTCAGAGGAGGTAACACTTTTTTTTTTTTTTTTATGAAAATGTTTTTGAGTCACTTTCATGTCATGAACAACTGATTTCTAGGCTACAAAAAAAAAAAAAAAAGAAACAAACCAAAAATCCCAAAACAAAACAAAAAACAAACAAAACCAAACCCAACCCAAAAAACTAAAAGAAGAAAGAAAGAAATTATACTCTCAAGGATCTGAAGTTAGGTCTGGAAGGAGCAAATCGCAAAGTATGGATGCATAGGACATGTTTTAGCAAATCCTGAAATTGACATTTGACTGGCTGCTACTACTGTAGCACAGTAACACAACAGTGAATGTTTCACAAAAGTTTAAAGAATTAGCAGAATTTTTAAGATTTGTTGAACCAAAAAGAAACATCAAAAAATCTCCCATTTTTATGTACTTGGTCAGATATCGAAAATAAGGGGGGAGATAAATAAACAGCAAAGATTGTTAAAGACAATAAGCATGGAAAGACTGTTCTGCCATCTCTTAGTTCACACAAGTTTTTGGATCCCTCTTCTTCCATCTCTTAGTTCACACAAGTTTTTGGATCCCTTTTACTCACCAGATACATGTGTACACAATCCAAATCAGTCTCACTGTGAGACTTATTTTAAAGAACACTGTGTGAAATTGAACTTGAACAGAAAAATAATGTAGTTCATTAAAGAACTCATCTGTGTACCAGTCTTGTTATTAAGCAAACCATTCAGTTTAATTTTTTTAATTTACAATGCCATTTTGGGATAATCAGAAAACTGAGTACTGCATACCACACTGCTTTGTGCACACTTTAAGATAATTAGATGTTCAATATCTGAGACTCACACAAAGGAGAGTAGCTGTGAGCCTTAGTCTGTTTTGAAACTCAAAAAAATGTGACTATATTTTCACTACTTTTTCTAACCACTTGACTTTACCCCTCTACTCTCCTGGCCTTTCTCCACCTCAGTACAATTTTGGAGGTATGTTACAATTTATGTTTGTTGTTGTTTGAATACAGGGTTTATGAAAAAATGCAAGGATTCTGGTAATTTCTGCCAGACCTGTTTGTGCTGTTTCAGAGAGCAGGGAACTGAGTGGTGGTGAGTGTTTGTATTCTGCCTGATGATGTCATCTTGGTGTAAATGTCTAAGGATTTTAAATGTAAAAATAAATACAGAAAAAAAACAGAAAGACTGTTTAAATCAAATCACTGTCTTTACAACAAGACAATAAGTGGCATGACAAAGAATTAAAATAAAAAAATGAAACAAGGTTTATATACCACCAACATCTGAATTAGGGGGTTGTACATCACAATGAACTATACTTACAAAATACTGCAGTTCCGCTGAAGTCGGTATAGTGACTGATCTGTTTCAGATGGAGATTTGAACTGTATATTTAACATTTTGTTATCTAATGCTATAGGAAACAGTTCTGATTTTTCTTTTGCTGGGTATTTTTAGATTTCACCTGGCTCTCCAAACTGCCCTGCAACATGAATTCAGCAAGCGACATTTAGATCCACCACTCATCCAGTGATTTTAAAACTGTTACCCAGAGCTGCATGGGAGAGTAACTGAAAACAACTGTGGGCTTTCTTGAATGGATACACCTTCCCACTGCTTGCTTCCCTTGTGACAGCTGCCTCTGCAGGCGTCTGCCATAGTGGGACTGCCGTGTGGGTCTCTGTTTCTTCAGTCAGACCTTTTTTGCCTGAAGCAGGCAAATCAAGCCGTGACATGAAAGGAGAGGCAAAGCATAAAATATATTGGACTAGAAAAATAAAATGAAAATTGTGCTCTGCCAAACTGTTTACATGGGAAACACCAGCTCCATAAGACAAAATCCACCTCTTTGGTGTCGCTATCAGCAAGAGTGTATCAGTCAAACTGGGAAGCAGATTTTGACTGGGCTGAATATAACTGGCAGTGTCTGCTACCAAATGAAGATGGGACATGTTTACCTGTCCTCCCCCTCTGTTCCCAATTCAGACGGCATGCAGGAGACTGCTGGAGGGTTTGGAGTGCTGGTTAGTAGCTTTCATGACACCTCCATCCACCTGGACTGCCAGGAGGTTTGAGCTTTGAGGGCATTGCAGAAGACTTTGTAAACTTAGTGCAATCCTGATTTGCAAGTAAGGAATCTGGAGTGCCATGTTTACCAAAGGGCATAACTCCTCTGTCACCACAAGCATGATGTCTTGCTTTATGCTGCTAGCTTTTCTGTCCTGGCCTTTAATTTGTTTACATTGTAACTGAATTTCCTATTGTGCTATCCAGAAATTTTTATTTTATCAGGAAGATAATAGTTTTACAACAGGAAAACCTTAAAGAACCATTTAACTACTTAACTGAGTTGCTTGAAAACAATTGCAGATCCTCGTTGCCCAAAACGTTCTACTTGGAATCAGTTCAGCACTAAGTTGTGTTTTACTGTCATGCTGTACTGTCTTCATGAAACCGTGGTCAAGCAGTCTGATGTGCTGATGTTTTGCAGGTCCCAAGTCTCCTGTCTGAACTATGCATCCTCTGCAGGCTGCAAACTCTCTCTTGGTCAAGCCACATGAGGCAAAATGGGAAGCAAGAGGGTTTGGCTCATAGTGAATAATATAATCAAACAGAAATACAGATCTCATCAGACACTGTAACACAATAGCCATAGGGATCTTAGTATTGAGCTGACCTGACACAAAAGATTTAGTATCAGTTTAAAAATCAAAGTGCTCTGCCCTTTTGGAGTCTTTTTGCTCACTTGTTTCCTTAAAAGGATTTGAAATGAACAATCAATTTTCTCCTCACATTTCAGAATCATAACAAATGATGACATATTGGTAAAAACATAAGAGAGCTGAATAACCTTAATCCTTTCTTTTTAATAACTTCTGCCTTTTTCAGTTTTTTATATAAAGGTACGAGCAGTCTGAGAGCATCTGGTTCCTCAAGTTATTTGGTTAAGGACAAAAATGTAAAAGTGTAAAAGAAAAAACAAATTACACGCAAAGTGACAAACACACTGACACACAAGTGTTAGCATCCTCTGTACATGGGAGTGTGTGTGTGTGTGCCTCTTTAGGAGACAACACTCAGCCTCGCTGCTGGCTGGACCTGTGAGCAAGAGCAGCCACAGCTGCATCCCTTGGGCTGGGATGGAGGGACCCCTGGCTCAGAGGGCACCTGGAAGGAGGAGGGCACTGATCCTGGAGGTGATGGGTTCTGGCAGCTCCTGTAGCATCCGCAGCAGTTTAGATTTAAACTCGTGTAGAAATTTCTCTGGAGAGATCCCAT